>JAZHAC010000004.1:12569166-15135833 GCA_039707435.1 Actias luna
AAATTATTTTAACATAAACAGTGAAAGCAAAACGGAATATTATTAATTATTTGTGATTAATGTAAGTGTAAAACATATGATATTAACCATATTATACGAAAGCTTTATGCACATCATAAAAAGCGTATGAATAGTACAGAAAAATTGGTAAACATTAAAAAAGAAAGCTTTCCCTTAACTAGTACACAGATCCACTTAACATATTGCCCCCATAGAACGCGTAAGTTCTAAGCTGACGTGTCGGCATACACCTACGTGTGATATGGAAATCAGTAGGTCACTAGGAGGCAATCTAAAGCGAGATACTAATAACATTAGACCAGTACCGAGTTTTGATTCATGCATTGCACCGTGGGCGGCCAAGGTCGACGTACTCCAGCGGTAAGATTATTTGCATATCATCGGGTCAGACAAGCAAAAAAATGACATAGTTTATAGGTGCTGCAAATTAGTATCAAGGTCATAACTCTCTCTGATATACTAGGTAAGTGTAACGCCTAAAATCAACGTCATGATAAATTGCTCATTGTGCGAGATAAGTCTATTTTGAGTGGCTTCCCTTGTCGGCGAAAGCTCGTGCAAGGATTTAGTACAACGGGTGACACATTGAGAACGACCATGTAGGTAATAGGAGTAAATAATGCTTGTTTATTCAAGGAGTTTATTTGTATGATTTGATTTATGTTTTACGGCTTTTAAATGAACACGGTTGCCAGTAAGCGTTCGTTCTGCCAGAAGGTAAGCGGGTAGTTTTTGCCTATACCACTGGAGGTATTAATATCGTGTTGCTGGCCCAACCAGCCTTCGTCAAGAAGCTTAGGAAACTGCTCAACGTAAAAAATATATATAATATAATATATTTATTGCTAAATATGACTGATTGAAAATACTAACACGTTGGTTGATCAACTGACAAACTTTTAAATACAATGTTATCCTTCACCAAAACTTTTAACTCAAAAGACTCGAAACTACGTAGTCCAATGTAGTATAAAAACGTTTTAAGAATGTAAGAGATTTGTGGTGAGGACCGTTATAGTAATACAATATTGTAGTAAATAATAACATACAATGTATATAAATTCTTTCCACAATTCTCGTGTTTTGAAACAATGTTAGTTCAGTTGGTAGTATGTACGGATGCCTCGTCAATGTACGTGAGTTGGAATTCCTGTAATGTACTTAAGGATTCAGTTAAGGAAAATATTATGATGAAACCATACCATGGTGGTAGGGCTTTTTCTAATGTTCATCTGGCAAGATACCATCCTCAAGTTCAAAATCTGCCGCAAAATACGTAAAGTTGTGTTCCAGCAGTTGTACTTGAGAGGCAGTACCTCCACTAGGCTTAGCGTGTCCACCATCTTAGATCACATCGTTACTTAACGTCAGATGATTGTGGCCATATGGCTAATCTTATAAACTATAATAAAAATAAGTATGGACTTAACTTATGTATAACTTTACGTTGAATACCGCTTTAATACAAGCTTCAATAGAAGCGTTTAAAACGTACCTTATTTTACTTTGATAAGCTAGCTGTCTTACACAATTATATTTGATTGAACAATTTCTTAAAAAAAAAAACGATAATCTTAAATCTTTTATGGTTTCTTTCATCCATGGAAAATTTACTAAGTAATTTACTTAATACGAGTGCTGACGTCAGATAGCTTCACATAATGATCTATGTATATTCTATTTATACACAATATACTTAACTTGGATAATGGAAGTAAGTCTGCAGATTACTTAAGTTTTTTTACCGTGGAAGTATAGTTTCCTTGCCTAATTACACTCCAGTGGTTTTGCTTAAACAATTAAATTTGTTGCCGGGAAGCTAATTCATTCGACATGTAAGCTCAACTGGAGGATTATTTACTTGAAGTAAATATTTTTTGCATACCGATGTGCAATAATCATATTATGAAGCTTTTTCGTCGTGCACCTAAATAGCTTTGAATGACACACAATTTACGTGTTACTAATAATACGTGTTAAGGAAATTATATGAGAATTTTGGGAACAGTCGCGTAATCAACATGTTATTTGGAGAACATAAAATTTCCCATTGCCTTTAAATTAATTTTATTTAAGAACAACTTGTATTATAAAAGATAAGCCTTTTAATAACATACACACACAAACATAGCGTTCTCGTGGTTTTCGCAGCACTCACCGGCTTTGGTAATGTTTTTCAACTTTAATTTCCATTTGGTTTCCATTTTTAACAAAAAAAAATAAAAAATTGGAACCTAAGGAATCAAACCAGGGTGTTTCAAATAACATATCAATACACACATATAAAAGACGTACATAAGATTACTATGTATAAAGATATATGCGAACTTTATATAAGTGTGGCTTGTTTTCAAACAGTGCCACTGTGCCACAGTGTGTGTGTGTGTGTGTGTCACAGTGCTTATAAAATGCATAGTAATTTATCGTAATATATTATTTTCATAAACATTTTTTTAATATTCCTAATAGTTTCAGCGTCTGACTGCAATTTCTGCTGGTGTTAAGTAACACGTGTAGGTGCTTGGTGACAGAATTTAATTTAAAGGGTGGACGCTAGTGATTTAGGCTTTAAGAATTGACTTACTACCATACAAAGTTTTCCTCGCGATATTATCCTACGTTGCAAGCGCAGGATCATTACAAGAATCCGAATTAATCCAAGTCACCATTACTTATATTTATAAATATATTTTTTAATAATAATATTTAAAAAACTGTTTTTTTTTACGAAATACAATGATGAGGGTGCTTCCTGAAGTGATGTTTTTTTTATAATTAAGGTTTTTAGCGTTATGGTCATAATCTCACCTGATCTTATGTGACGATTCAGCCCAAGCTCGTTGACACGCTAAACCTGTAGAGAGACTGGTTCTCAAGTGCAACTGCTGGCACACACCTATTGGTATTTGGCAACATATTTTCAATTTAGTAGCTAGCCAGGCGGGCTTTAGAACAAGCCCTACAACCATGCTATGATTTCCTCACGATGTTTTCCTTTTCCGAAAGCTCAGGCTCATTGTAGGTGGATTTAAATTCATGATGTCCCTAGACGCGCAGTCCCTACACACTACCACTGAGCTATCATCACTTCAAAACGGTTGTTAAGATTCTATGAGCTTTTCATAACTCAGGGGTTTATACAAATTAATAATATAAATTAAAAAGTCACTCTGTTCATTGTTTAAAGCGATGATCGGTTAGTTGGCATTGTGTATGAATGCGCGTCAATAGAGTTTAAAACACTGCAATGTGACTGAAATTTTGGTGTAGGAATACATCGTGATGAAACTATAGTTTGGTGGCCGGGCTTTTTCTAATACCCGCTTAGCTAGCTATCTCCTTCAAATTAAATATGTGCTGTCAAATACGTATAGGTTTGTTCCGGCAACTATACTTGGGAGCCAGCCTCTCCATTAGATGAGATTGTGGCCATAATGCCAAACTTAAAGTACAAAAAGAATATATTTTCACTCCTATATCGCTGAATTCTACTTCGATGAATTCTGGTTCTCTAAGATTGGATCTTTGAGAATGATATAGGCTATCTGTTGGTGCATGAAGAACTCGTCATAACTCAAATACGGGACAGAAAGTGTTGGTAAGAAACAAGAAGCATTGCACATGTATTTTAATTCATCCCTCAATGCGTTACAATGGAAAGTGATTTCTATTATTTAAGTTCACGCGAACGTAGTCGTGGGTACAACTTAATTTAACAGATTGTATTAAGTCGATTTTGTTCTAACGAAAATCTATTTCAAATTTTCATATATCAATAGACGTATCGAATTCTATTGTCACAATAAACGCCGAATAAAACGTAGGTTTGTTATAGGTGGGTGTCGAATTGACCTTGCGTCGAAAGTAACATTAATTTATTGATGTGTAATTCTTTTGTTATCGTTATTACGGGGCCCTTCGTTCAAGAGGCTGATTACGTCATCAAGTTTAGATATACTCTATGAGATTCAGTCAACCGTTTTGCAGTATATTATACGTACCTATAGATAATAATGTGTTAATCTGCGTTCAATTTACGGTGTATAATATATATTTCTTTATTTACAACAAAAACATTCATCTTTTTCCGAACAGTGTACTTTACATTTTATTTTTGTACTATATAGGATTTAGCTTTATAGCCACAATATCACGTGATGTTAAGTGAAGATGTGGCTCAAGGTGATACACAAGCTAAGTCTACCAGCTACCTATAAGTAATTGGCAGCAGTTTTTCAACTTTAGGGTGGTACCTACAGCGAGCGGGCATCGGAAAAAGCTCTACCACCACACGTGCGTTGCTATAGATTTAAAGACCTGTACACTCCCCTGTGGAAGGACTCTATACTATAGTCTAATGGGAAAGTATCAGCAGTGAAATGAATCCACATTCAAAGGGTACACGAAAAGAAACGCTCTTGAAATAGAACTGCCCGAGATCATTTAGACACTGAAGCTGGAAGATGAATAGCATATCGCTCGCAAGCGGTGCAAAAATTATCTACAGGTATTATAAAATCGTAGAATACGCAGACAGACGTAAAGATTCTCAGTAAAATTGGATGTGCGGTATAATTTGTAAGTTTGGGATCGTCAAAAGTTCACAAAGAATGTGTTTGAATCGAGTCAAGTGGGCTAAGCTGGTATTTAGGTACTTCTACCTAAAAGTGACACTAATCATACTTCATATCATCATACTAATTTTATAAATGTGAAAGTGAGTTTGTTTCTTTGTTACGCTTTCACGCCTAAACCGCTGAATCGATTGTGACAGAGATAGATGAGTCCTAGGAAACGGAGATAGGCTACTTTTTCTAGCTAAATCTTTATTGGAAGTGGGTAAATAGAGGAATCTTGTATAAATATTTTTATTGCGTCATCCGATTTGTTTGACAAAATCAATATTAACGCGAGCAAATCACCACTTAATTTCTAGTGCTATATAGTATGCAGTCTAACTGCGATTTATTAACAGCAGTTATTCTACCGCGTCAAATTATTATTGACTTGTTTTGTTGAAAGGAAAATCAAATTCAATTTATATTTCAGTGAAATTGTTATATTATTTATATAAAATAAGATGATTACTTCATTTGAATTCGAAGAAACCGTCATAATTTATAGCTCATTAATAAGTTTTTAATTTATGTTCCTCGACACTTCTATTATCCAGGGCACTTAATTAACACATGGCATATGGCAAAATTAAATTTATGAATGAGGCTATAACTTACATTATTATGTGTAGGATTTTGACTAGACGGTGTGGGTGGCCGCGAAAGTGACTTCAATTTAACGGGTCATGCGTTTATTAGTACCTACGGTTTTTTTTATGTACAAACATAACAAAAAATATTTAGTAGATATTTATATATTTGCGATTATTTTGCTTACATTTTAGAGCTTTACAAGTATTTGTATTGAAGTTAAAGTATGTTCTTGATAATGATGATTAATAACTGTTATTTGTGATTTTATTTTTTTACTGGGTATTAATGTCATTTTATTTTTTAAGTTTATTTCAAAGTGTAAGATAAACGCATGCTATGCTATTACTAATGCCCGTCTGGCTAGCTACCACCTAGTAGTTGAAAATCTGCTGCTAAATACCTACATTGCATTTGCACTTGAAAGCCAGTTCCTCCACTAGGCTTAGCGTGTCCGCCATATTGGCCCCATCGTCACTTAACATCAGGTGAGATTATGGCCACAGCGCTAAACCTTAACTATACAAAATGTCTAATTAATATACTGGATTAACTATTCTTTCATATTGTTTTGTGTTTGTACATTTTGTAAGAGATCAAAAATCACTGTAAAGTATTAATTGGTTGGGCATGTTCTTCAAAACTCTTCGAGCGTCAGTAATAAGTTGCGCTAATACGTAGGGAAACTTATAATAATTTCACCAAATTCCTGATTCACATATAAGAACAGTCTTATCCACGTACTTCGTACCTAATATTACGTATATCAATCACATAAAATAATTATTAGTACTTTGTAGTAATATACATTGTGTGGGCTCCTCTACGGTGATAATAAGTTACTAATTTTCATAAATTACACTCTCAAATTGTATTAGTCACCGAAGTAAAGTTATGTAAGTCAATCTCCGCAAGGTCCGAGGTCGCACAACATTGAGCTAGTCAATCGCAATATCTTGTTAATGAATCATACTTTATAACGAAATTTCAAAATGACGTTATGAGCGTCGACGCTGGGACTATTTGCGATATAATTTATATTCTATTTTCACCTAACATTTGGAAAAAATATTCTTAATGAACTAGAATTTGAATGTTAAGTTATGTACTCAACTATCTTTACTTTTTTTTTATTTCTTCATGTATATAATTTATATATATAAATGTGTGTTTATATGTTTGTATAAATTATATATGATATTATATTTAACACTTGATTATTGCTAATACTGTATGTTTTACGTACGGTGACATACACTTAGTTCCAGCTGAAATATCAGCATATACTGAAGGACACCCTGTCGTAATGCGGGGATGTGTTTTTTATCAAGTTTTATATATTTTGTGTTCTATAGTAGTACATTACGAATAAATTATTTATTTCTTTCTTCTTTTCAAAATTGTTATGATAAAATACGCTATGTATATTATAGGCTATGAACACTTTATGATGCAATCTAAATTATCAACAGCTAACATAATTCCTTACTAATAACTGTAATCGATGTATTATATTTAAAATAAATGATTATTATTATATTAATAGTATATGTTAAGCGACAATTTGCACTTTTTACAGGAGAGTTTTTTCATTCCTAATCACAAATTATTTATGATATCTTAATAAAAATGTATAACTATTTGTTCACAATTAACCATGTATCTTTAAAAATAGGGGTTATTAACATACTGCCTTAAAAGTGCACAAAGACAGTTTTTAGGTGGCTACAATAAAAAAAAATAGATTTTGGCGCTTACGATGTTCCTTCTGAACAAAACAAGGTACTTATATTGTAAAAAGGTGTGTGTACAATTTTAGAAAGGGGACAAGTCATAAGTCGCTGCCCTATTTTGATAAACTCTGATGAATATAACGTATAATAATATTGTAACACTGTATGAAAATGAATCAACTATGAATACATGAAATTACGTGTTACTATTTTAAGAAATGTTTAAAAAGTATTTACAAGGAAAAATAACACAGCTCAGGAAAATATTTGTATACACAAATATTACTGAAAACGCAGGTACATTACCTTAAACAGGACTTGTAGAATTATGGAATATATAAATGACAAATTGTGTTTCCCACATTGTGAGGTGTACACCTACTATTGATTACCGCACGACATGACCTAACAACTATGACGTCAATAAGCATTGCAAATGTGTATAAAACCGTGTCGTAGTTTCCTTTACCTGTCTATTGCGTGCACGTAAACAAGCAATCAGAAATTGGTGATATTTGGTATTTTCCGTTTTGGAAATTAGTCGGAAATATAGGTTTTTTGAACTGGAGCATAATTATGGGTATCCTGTCCTCATTGTCATTATGGACTGCATAGGCCCTATACTTGATTAAATTCGATGTTGTGGCATACGCTGTTTTATCCTTTCTAACACTCATTATCTCAGCCATAGCATTACCTATCGCTTTGAACGATAACGTAAAAACCTTCTCTATAAAAGTATAAATTTATACATACTATATTTATTGAAATTATTGAAATGGTTTGCAGGGTAATGTTTTATCCCCTATTCCGGTGAAATTTATTCGTTTTATTTCATAAAAAGTATCCTATATCTTGATCTGTAATATTTATTAAAGGCTTTTTTTTATATGATCTTATCGTATACATCAAAATCTATCCCGTACTTTTAGAAAGATGCGCGTGTACGGATTTCTCTCTAGTAGAATTTTATTATATGTATATAGATTATGTATTTAATTTTGTTTAGTTAAGACAAAAAGCCAAAAACTGTAACTAAATTTTAAGTATTTTACAACGCACTGAATCTAATCTAACTAGGTTATACTACAGGGCTAAGTGGTTTTCTCTTTTAACATTTTATTCATATGTTGTCAGTACTTCGCCGTCTGAAAACTAAATACGTATACATCAAAGCCTTGCCGTAACTGGTCAGTGAACGCCATTGGCCCCAAGATTTCAATAGGGCATGATATAACGGTATCCGTTGTATTATCAATTAAATAAATTATTATTTAGGTAACATTGAACTTGTTATTGAATTACAAAATAAATGTAATAGTAACATTATTACTAAAATATACCTACTTTCATTTCATGTTTGCTGCTATGCGACCACTGACACATTTGTACAAAATATTAATCTAATAGTGTGCCCCTAGTCAAGTTTTTTTTCTAAGATTGTTGCTGGAGTTTCTGGATCAAGGAATGCTATACATATGTGCCATAATACAACAAACATTACACCTAGTTTATGGTAGTATGGTACCTTCAAAATATTGTTAGTTTTTTGATTAAACAAATTATAAGTCACAATTAATTATTAACAAAAAAAGGGAATTCATTTATTTAAGAACTTGTACTATTTGTGCCTACATAAGTAATGTTATGAAATAATTCGTAATTTTCCTGACACAAGATATTTAACGAAATAGTATAGTGACCTTGCAGGTACTGACGTTGATGGGTATAATGCTCTTGTGACGAGTATAATTTCCGCCCGCCTACAAGGTCCGTGACTCAGGTTCATAGTAAACCCCTAAAAGGTCAGTCAGAAATTCGAATATAGGCGTCGATATTTCATATTGGAATTAAAACTCTCATGTATTTATGTAAAAATAATCCGTTAGCATCTGTTATCTTTCATCCATCTTTTATGAAAATAGTAGACCGAATAAAGTCAAATACAGTTCACACGGTGATCAAAATAAATACAAAATCTTATAAAGCCATTTTCGTTTTTTTTTTTACTGATACTACTAATAAAGCTCGTGAAAAATTATTTAACAAATAAACGATAGTACCACAAAGTGATGGCACCGTGTAAAGGGTTCTCAGAGTAAAAAATACGTCATACAACTATACATTATGTATGAATAAACATACACTAGCTAATACAATAAGGACCAAGTTCGGCTGTGCCTGGAATACTGCTTGCATCACTGGGATGGGTCTGCTAAATATCACACCAATGCCTTAGGTAGGTTGCAGAGGCAGGTTGTCCGTATTGTAAATGATACAGCTATCCACAAGACTATAGAACCGCTTCAATTTGACTGTCTAAGCGTGTTCTACAGTCTGTATCAAGGTGAGTGTTATAAAGAGTTCTTTGAACTGATCCCCTTCTCTCCACTTCACAACAAAACCACGCGGGCGGGGCTTTGGTGTCACAGTTTTACCATAAAGTTTGCCGATTTTACTTTTGTCGCACCGTAAAGTGTGGAACCGTCTTCTTGTCAGCGTGTTGCCTCCTTCCTATGGCATTGGATCCTGCAAAAGAGACGTTAAGAGGTACCTTAGCAGGCCAGCATGAGAACGGTGACTGGCAGTGAATTTGGCAATGAAATGAATGGATGAAAGTTCATTGTCAGTCACTGCCGATTTGGATTGTACTGTACATACTTATAAACATCAGGTCCAGTGCAGTAACTTTGCTGAGGAACAAAAAAAAATTGTGATTAATTAGAAAAAAGTCACTATGTTGTGTTTATCATTTGTTTTGTGGTCATGACTAACTTCTTTGATCCCTACAACCCTGTTTTGAAAATTTGAAATATTTGGCGATTTATTTTTTATTTTTATGGAAAAATATGAAATTTAAACTTAGACGACATAAGAAAAGTCTAAGTACAGCATTGTGGCGAAGCTTTTAAATTTGAAAACTGTTACGAGTGGTATAGACACTGCGACAATGTTTAATACATACTTCATTAACAAATTATTAATATAAGTAAACAGGATGATTAAGAATCTTGTTTTACGCATTGAATTAAAGATGGAGTAAAGCAGGATGTATTTTAGAAAGGTTTTAGTAGTGGCGATCAGTATCTCAGTTGGACAAATTAAAATGTGCAAAGGCATTAATTACACTAAGTAACATTAAATCGGTTAATATTCTTTAATTACAGCCATTAAACATCGTAATCGGTCGTAAAATTTAAAACACACTACCGCCGTACATTAACTAGATTCTTACTACACGCATAATTATCTAACAAGGCATAGTTGTATGTTGATATTAAGTACAGGAACCGATTTAAAAGGGGGAAGGTGTGGCCATAAGGCCCTTACCTTATTATTATATTCAATTATTATATTGAATCTCTTTCCTTTTTTACTTGATTCGATTGATTTGTAGAAGTTTTAATTGCATATTATGAAATGCAAGCTCTGCTTATTAATATGCTTATAGTTCGAAAACTCAGTATCATAATGATTTTTTATGTTTACGCGAATATTATTCATTGAAATAAAACTTATTTAAACGGATTTTATCGCGGTTATTTATTTTGATCCCGACGTTTCGAAAGCTTCAGTCCGCCCCGTGACCACGAAGGCTGAAAAGCTTTCGAAACGTCGGGATCAAAATAAATAAATAACCGCGATAAAATCCGTTTAAATTAGTTTTATTTCAACGCAGTATCTTATTTAATTATATATTTTTATTCGTGCATAATTTTTATTTTATAATATTTTTTTAAACTTTTAGTTAAGCAAAAAATAAACAGTTATGCTAATGGGAAATTCAGACAGAAGGCTAGTAACAGTGTATTCTTTATAAAATCAAATTATTTGTAAGGTAGCAATAGCTGGTGCTGCTGACTTCATTTGCGTTTTATCCATCATCTGCACGTGATCTAGAAATCTGTTCGAAATGGGTGTCTACTTCGTGAAAAAAAATTTTCGTGCCAAGTTTCAAGTCTACAGGTCTGTTTGCTTTAGAAATATCTATCTAACTCTCGCTTCCACTTCGACCGTGTAATATTAACCACGAAGCCATCCCTGTTCAGGTCATTTAGTACCTCATAGTATTTATTTGTATTTATAGCGTGGATAAAAAAAAACCACAGGGTCGTATTTAATACCATTCGTATTGTGGCCGCGATCGCATCGGTTGTACATACCTCCTACTTTGTTTAACTACTAGATACACATCGGCTACTTCCGGAACGTGGCACATGTAAATGTACCATTATAGGTCCCTGTATATAAACTTCCCAAACCTATATTAGTAATAATTAGCAGAATAGTTTGTTTCTTTGCTTGAACGTGTTAATCTTAGGAACTACCAGTCGGATTACAATTTTTTTTTTTGTAGCTAATAGAGCAATTATTGAGGAAGGCTTTATGCTATTTAACATCATGCTGCCACACCTATGAAAAAAACTGTATTGAAAGGGGAAAAAACGAGCAAACATGATTAAATAAAATTTGAGTTCCACGCGAACGAAGTGGCGAACACAATTGTGTAGTTCATTTATGTTCAGAAGTGAGTAAAAAAGGAGGCGGTTTATTTTTACCAGACAAAGTTATGATGTATTACATAATCATAAACTAAATTAGGTTTTTTTAAGTATAATAGCTTTTTAGTTCCATACTTAGTATGATATTCGGTATAAGAAGAACAATTTATATCTTTACATAAATTATTAACTTCCAATATTTAATATTGATCATACAAATAATTCATTTAGATTTAGTTGATTACATTAGAATATGTGTACATAAAACAATGAATGTGTTAAATGTGTATAAAAAGATATACATTCTTAGTAAAACTGTTGTATATTATTCCTTTCTTACGATATAGAACGTGACCAGTTGTTATTAACGTTGTTAATATTCTTCCGGAGTGATGTTTACGTAAAAATACTTTCACCGTATCCTTTGACAAGAAGATCAAATCTGCAATAATGTATTAGTGTTACCGCTGCGCTTACTAATATTGATGTAATGTTTGCATTACTGTATTAGAATATTTTCAGCAAAAGTTAGTTTGGGTGCGCTAATCTTAGGAACTACCGATCAGATTAAAAAATTCTTTTCGTATTTCATTGAGCAATCATTGAGAAAAGCTTTAGCTTAACATTACGCTACTGCCTATAGAGGTAAAGTTGTGTTGATAAAAGTTACAAAAAGGCACAAAAATAATGTTTAGTTTCATTCGAACGAAGCCGCGCGCACAACTATTATTTATATGTGGTAGGATTGCCTCGGTACTGTAACGTGTCAGAAATATGTAAAAAAGAACACTATCTTTGGTTCGACTCCAATAGTGTTCTCAAGGTATTTTCAGATAGACCGCAAAGTTTATTTTTTCAATATTGGGCGGGGTCAATAAAAGTTTATAACTTTGTAGTAATTATTGTTACTGTAACTATTTTACTGACAATAGTTGTAGAATTTAGTCACCACAATTTCTTATTTAAGGCCATTTAAAAGTGGCAGGTTGAAGTTTTTTTTATACATTATGACCACAATCTTACCTGATGTTATATGACGAATATAGGTATTTGGCGGTATGAGGTGACTTGAGGGTGGTAGCTAGCCAGGTGGATATTAGCAAAAACCTAATACTACTACCATACTATGGTTTAACCAAGATGTTTTATTCCATCGAAAGCTCAAGCATATTGCAGAGAGCGAACTTACATTCATTGGTGCGTAAATACTACCAACTGAGCTATCATCGTTTCAAATCGCCCTGTACCTAGTAGTAAAGAAAATGGAATACAGTAGCAACACAGACCATTGAAATATCGATAATTAAGTCCATCGGGATTGAATAGTTGCCGTATATAGTGGACAGAACACATCGAAATTATGGATGCAAAAATATGCTAATAATATAATGATCATTTGGTAATGTAGGCATAATTATAAAAACGGATTTAAAGGGGGTGAAAAGAGCGGTGAAAAATTACGGAGATGTCTTTTAGGATGTGAGTTAGGGATATGTTTAAAACAGGTGAGTTAGGGTTATGTTTAAAACAGGGCGAATTTTTTTTAAAGCGTATTACATATATGTTCGTTCCTATATAAATATTGTCGTTCCAATCGCTAACAAAATTAATAAAATAAAATGTTGAACTAAATCAAAAATTATCTGAAAAAAAAAAGATCCAGCTCTTTTTGGCGTCCATGTACAATATACAAATATTGATTTATATTAAATAAATATATATATATTTTGCAGACAAGCACATGAATTGTTATAGTCCCCGTGTGATATCTAGCCCATTATTCGCTCAGTAGATTTACAATAAGTTTCTTCGCGTAAAACCGTTTGACGTTTACAACTGTACGCCTCTGATAATAACGTTGTGTCGGCCGAGTTATAAGCCAAAACAGTTTATGTTTCAAAATTTATATTATCAAGACAAAATAATACATTAATGTCTCTTGAATCGTTATAGATTTAATATTACAGTGTGGTCAGGCACAATAGTTATATTCGACTGGGTTGCTACCGTGCACCTGGTGAAAAATCTTAATAATAATAATTAATATTAAAAGGGTTTATGAACAGATAACGTCCCCATATGTTGCCCTACATTAATGATTGTGACATAAAATATGATTTCTTTTCCACTGATTTTGACTTATATGTTTCATAAGAAGTGACGCCCAATATACGGGTCATTGGTTTTTTAAAATCATACCCTTAACTAAAAAATGCCCACAATTTACATTTGATGTACATATGTTATAATGTGTTATGTATCAATAATTATTATTTGTGAGTTTAGGGTATGGTCGATATCTCGCCTTATGCTAAATTAAGATGTTAGTATTACTAGAAAGCTAAGGCTTATAAAGAATTTAGCTTTCAAGTAGAGCTATCAAAACACACTTTAAACAGATGATTGACAGGCCATTTTCAATTTCAAACTGCTGATTAAACCATCAATCTTTTGTTTTTATACGATGTTTCCTTCAACAATAGCTTAGGGTTATTTTGTAATGATGCTTAATCATATCGACTGACTATATGTCCGTATAGGATACGACTGTGTCCCCATATTAATTTTGATGCATGTAATAAATAATTCTTAGAAGATATTATTTGGAAAAAAATAATTTCAGGTGATTATGTGAGGCTGGTTCGTAACTCCCATATATAAGTTGTAACACCCGCGATAGTCACACGTTTGGGTGTGACGATTATCGGGAGCGGGTGGTATATATTTAGTAATCTGAATGAGTCGCGATTGTAATGATACACCTGACATAGTAACTCTGTTTTGGGTTGTTATATAGCGGTATTAGCTAGTATATATCCAGATATCGAAAGACTTACAGCCCGGTATGACAATAAAGATTCCCGTAGAACTTTTAATGTATCCACAGTAGTCATTGTTGTTGCAATTTTAGGTTTACCTTCAGGTATAGCGTTATCATTTTACCGCTCTTCTATATAAAACAAAAATAAAAAAGACATAAAAACTATGTACTAAGATATGAATTATTTTACAAAAAGTTACTAATAGATGATTTACTGAAGGAATATGTAGTATTAATTGCTATTTTCGACTTAAAGCCTTCAACGTATTGACAAACTCTGAGAACTAAACTTGGTCCATACACAGCAACGCATAAATTAAAATGGATAAGAAACAATATTGTGAAAACATTTCAACAGTTGAACAATTAACAACTATAGTATATTGTTTTCGAATTTATAGTAAAATGTCAATCCGAGGAATTACTATTAAATTCACATTAATAAATAAATTCACAAGTTATTTACGCTTATCATTAAAAGTTATATTGTACGGGTCACGAGTAAAATGCAATACAAAATATGGGTAAAGCTACAAACACTGTTGGAAGAAGTGTGAATCCCATTTATTTTCATTGCATTCTTGTGAATAATCGCAATTGTATTCACTTTATTTTCCGAGTGTAAGGCGTTCAGTCGCCGATGTTATTGAATGAAGGGAAGCGCTATGCGTTTTGACTTGTCTCCTATGAATGGACTATAAATTTTGACTGGAAAGTATCTAACACGGTGTTGTTTAGCCATGCAGATAAATACAGTAACTCGCAATACACATTCGAAGTTAGTACACATTTATAAATATGGAAGATGCTATTCTTACATTCTTAATATGAATTCAAGCTAATATTATAAATGTGAAAGTAATTTCCTCTGCTTGCTGCGTTTTTAAGATTAACCAACGGATTTAATTTCGATGAACGATATACACTGAACGTGAAATATAAATTGAAAAAGTAAATTGGGAATTAAAATTTGTACGAAGAACTCATAATTTCATCATCATTAAACAATTATGAAAAAATTCCAAGAAAATAATTTCAAGAAAATATTTTTTCTTATTGCAGAATGATTTCTAGAGATGTGGAAAAATATAATTAACGAATAACAAACAGGCTTATGATTTTCTGTGAATACTCATACCTATTGTTGCTGCTATATATATGGAAAGATTCTCAGCTTGTATATAGTAGGTAATATCCGCTACTACTGACTGTTTATGAAAATTATCTCACTAATAAGAAAACATATTACTCTAGGTGCTAAATATAAGTTGAATATCATTAATATTAAGTATTAATGTGTGTAAAATGACATGATTTTAAAGTACATAATAAATTTATATAAAACCAGTAATAGAAAACACTAAAATGAGTTATTTTTGTTTACAAGGTAAACTTAGGTTTTCAGTGTATCCATGCAGAAATGTAATAATATGTCCAAGGTTTATTCGAAACAATATTGTAATAATAAGAATCGAAGATACGTTTGTCAAGAAAGCAATATTTATTTATATAATTATTTAGCATAGTTATCATCTCTATATGTATCCTTCAATATGCAATCTGCTGTTACTACCGCTTACAATTACTCAACGCGTGATGTATGCGCGGCGCTTAACCAACCCACGTAGAATATAACCAGGCCCATGTAGGCTGTGGTGAGTCTGAAATTAAGTTGAATTATATCTAATATTATGAAAAGGCACCCTGTGCTACTGTCCATTCTGATTTATTGTTTTAAAACATATTTTATTAATAATAACATTCGTAGAAAATATTGTAATAAGATTGATATCGTCACCCCTGTCGTCAGTCTTAATAAAAATACCACATTCTCTTCTTCACTCAACATACACAACGTATATTTTGAGCATCTTTTTGTAAAATTATCATATTAACAATAAGACATACATGTATATAATAAGTGTTAATGGTAACTCAATACTATAAAAAATATTTTTTATTGATACAAAGTTTAGATGAAACAAGGTTTTTCTAAGTTAAATAATTGTTACGATAATTGAGAAACTTGTATCTCATAACATAATAAAGCTTAAAAGAACCTCTCCAAATAAATATTACAGCATCAGTGTATTTTTTTTAATAGGATAAGATATTTACATTGTGTTGGTTTACCTTTGAAATTAAATTATAACTACGAACCTACACATTAGATCCTTTAAAACTAAAAGTATTGATTTTGACGTTTTTAAAATCAAATAAAAAGTAGAAAAAAATTATAACAATTAATTAAAAATGTAGTCTTCATAATGAAAATAATGTCATAAAACTACTTAATATTTCTAGTTAATTATTATAACAAGTACTTAACTAAAAATATTTTTTTTGAAATACAAACCATACGTAGGTACATAATAATGTATTAAACATTGAGATTCAAACTAGTGAATTGGAATGAAAGGATGAACATGAATTAATTAAATATTCTTAACAGTAAATTGATATTTTATCGTAATGATCTCTGTATCACCTTCATTGACTGCCACTTTATTTTTGTAATCACTTTTTAATAATAATAATTATAAAGTTATCTCAATAATTTTAGATTCTTTCTGCTATTTATATATTTTTTTGTACTTTACACATTTAGCGTTATGGCTACTTCATGGTACGGCTACACCTATGGCTAACCTCATCTGATGTTAAGTGGCAATGTGGCCCAGATGACGGACATGCTAAGCCAAGCGTAGAGACTGGATCTCAAGTGCAACTGCCGGAACACACCTATATTATTTATAGCACGTTTTTAACTTAAGGATGGTAGCTAGCCAGGCGAGCATTAGGATAAGCCCTACCACCATGCTTGGTTTCATCACGATGTTTTCCTACAACAAAAGCTGAAACTCATTGCATATATTGTTTTTAAGTAATAATATTGTATAAATAAATGTACGATATATGATAACATACTTATTAAGATTAGGTTTATCGTACTTCCCCCCGTTATCGGTTGTTCTGTTTTTATCTGTGTCTGTCATGAACAGACTGTCTTCAAACAAAGCCGATAGTAGAAAATGATTACATTAATACAAAAAGTACCGTCAATTATGTAGACACTGTAGACAGTATGGCAACTTTTGTTGACTTAGTCATTAACATCAAATCTTATTATACATATATTAATACATATTATGATTGATACGAGAAATCAATGTCGACTACTACTGTTTTCGTTTTCTATAAATTGATATCGGAGGTTCTATTATTTGGTGTATTTCAATAAAATTTATAATATTAATTTTTTGCTTGGTAGTAGGCTTTTTCTTATACCTGCCTGGCTAGCAACCATCCTCAAGTTGAAAATTTGCCGCTAAATACTAAAGGGTGTGTTCCGGCAGTTGCACTTGAGAGTCAGTTCTTCCACAGGTTTAGCGTGTCTACCAACTTCGCCCGTATCGTTACTTAAGATCAGGTGAGATTATATCCATAACGCTAAACCTTAACTATAAAAAGAAAAAGAAAAAACTGATGCCACAAATAGTAAACTGATACCAAACTGTACCGCAAATTATCCACAAAGTGTTGTCACAATTAGATGGCCTATTGTCATAAATAGTTGGAGAGATAGCAATTAAATTATCAAAAATTAGGAATTTTGCAAGTAATAAATATGTTTTTCAAGCTTCTAATCAGCTTCTAATTATTTTTGGTAATGTTAGTCAGCAGGAACTATACAAAATTTAAAATATAGAATCAAGTTTTTGTAAAAATTTTGGTATCAATTTGTGACAACAAGTTAGTGTTATTTATTATGCGCTTTGGCGTCTAATTGGCATTAAGTTTTGGAGTTCCAGACTTTACAGTGTAATTTTCTTTATAAATTGAGAAGTATTTGGGCAGAGAACATGTTACATAGCAAATTGTGGTTATGAGGGGAGTGACTTTTTAAATTTTTCACTTATCAATTACGTGTTACTAACGTTTTATTCATTAAGGAAGTAAACACTGAAGTGATTGGTAATCGATCCACGTAGATCTGAATCATTAAGCTAGCTCCTACTTTAACTTAAGAAACTGTAGTCAATTATCTACAGATGTATTCCGTTAGTTACCCAATTTAATCCAAAGAACCAATAAAGAGGCAATGAGCTTAGCGTTTTACGATCTTCCACCAAAAAGTAGAAGTAGTTTTGGGGTGAAAGGGGTATGGAATACTATCTGAGTTACCCAAGCCAACCTCACCTGCACGCGGTGCACCCTGTCGGGTAACCGACGAGGCTCTGGCGAATGTTGGATCCACCTTTGGTTTTGGTTATAACCTGATCCGTCACAGCTAGATGGTAGGGTTATTGCCCGATTGGTTAGCAATCACCCTCGGGTTAAGACTGCCGCAAAATAAAGGTTCAGTATTTAGTTCAGTATATTCAGCCTTTGTGTTCCGGCATAGTAAATGAGAACTATCTATTTCCGTCAAGGTCAGCAACATGGCTGTAATACCCCTTGTATTGTGGCTGTTCATAGGCGATGGTATCCGTTTACCATCAGTTGGGCTGCCAGTCTGTTTGCTGCACATTAGCATAAAAAAGAAGTTATTTAACATAAGACTTAAATATATAAGCGCAAAATCTGTAAAGAACTACATAAAGTGACAAATTCCTGTGTTCCTGTGTTAAATATTAAAGTATGTACTAAATATATATAACAAAAAAAAACTGTCTCTGAATAGTCTAACAGAATAGTAGAGGCTGTTCGCACGTGATCACACGCCGACGCGCCAGTCAGCCCACATCTGATGCTAATCTAACCAGCCACTGTGTTGCGCAACTAAATGCAGTTCTCTCGCTTGATGCCCTCAGTGCTTTCTGTTTGCATGCACGTAATAATGTACCTCGTATGCAGTCGCCGTAGGGTTATTACATTATTTATTAATATACGTGCTTGTAATAAAAGGACCACTGGTAATTTAGTTAATAGTTAATCTAAGCTTTAAGCTTTTATAAAAAATAATATTTTATTCTGTTATTTTAAAATTGTTGTGGAATCTTTTTAACTGCAGTTTAGTGTCGGAATTGACCCTAGTGATAAACAAAATAGAATTTATAAATGTAACCAAGACACCGATGTGCAAGCCACTTGGCAGTTAGACAGATGTAACTTGGCTGAACCTAAAATACGATATACCTCAAAAGAGTCACTGTGGCACGATTATTTTTATGTACATGATAGCCAAGGGTTAATGGTGAAAAGATTCCTACCATCGCTCTAGATTTTTGGATCCGCTGGCTGATTCCGGCACTTATCACTCATAATGGCGGATGATAAACCTCATCTATAGTATTGATGATTTATCTAGTTGTGTCCTACCACTGAGAACATGATTTAACTCTTAGTAAATAGTTCATATATATATTATAGAAACGTATCCAACTAACTTGGAACAAATATTAGAGCCAGAAAGAGATTTTTAAAAGCTCTATGATAGTCAAAATCAAAACTAAAGTTGTGTGTATTCTTGTCAAACACTGAAATACATAGCCAAAATAAAGGAAAAAATTACCACATGTCAACGGGGCCTAGAACGAAGTATGCTAAAAATTAAAAGAACCAAAAAAATACGACACACTAAAATAAGAAGCATAACTGAAGCTAATGATGCTCTAACATATGCCCTAAAACTTAAATGGAAATGGGCGGGGCATATGGCGAGACTAAAAGACAAACGATGGACTAGACGTGGGACACTTTGCAGAGGCCCAGAAGAGAAACGCTACAGAGGTAGACCGCTAATCAGATGGGTGGATGATATCAACAGAACGGCTGGCACAGACTGGATACAAATAGCTCAAGATAGAGATAAATGGGCTTCTTTAGAGAAGGCCTTCACCCGCGGAGTGAATCGTGTAGAATAATAATACCATAAGTATTATATGTAATAGGTTTAAGTTCACCGGTTTTGTAATCTACATAAAAAAATAAATGGTTTTTTAATTTAATAAAATTGTTTTTAACTCTTTAGGGCTTTATTTATTTATGTTTCTTTATATATACCCCTTTCAAGAGTAAGCTATGGATTTCTGATTGGAGCTGCTAAATATTTTATATATTCTATAAACATTACACTTTCATTTCGTGTACCTTTGAAAGATTAGTAAGTAAAAAATGTTCTTTATTTATATCTCCTGCACTTGCTTAGTTATGACCAATAACGTTTTAAATAGAATGACAGTTTTAGTACATTAATTATTACATTTGTTGCACTTACTAAAACTTGGTGTTCTTTTTTAAATTAACATGTATATATTTTTATATATCTCTGTATTTAATACCTGGATAATGAATGGAAAATTAATTAAAAGCACAACTGCATAAAAATAGATATCTATAAGTAAATGCAACATTTAGTTTTGAACCACGCAGCTGGTAAACCAATAACTTTCCTAGAACTAGCGATTAATAAACAGTTATTTTGCGAATCAACAAATATAAAGTTCGCACCTTTGTCCCGAGGTCTGTGCCTACGTCAGAGTCCTAGTTGTGACGCAATAGGACGAGAAATCTGTCCGAGCAAGTGTGCGAACTTACGCTGATTTGCGCCAAATATATGGCAGATAGTATCTAAGCGGGATACCATAAAAAAAATTGGGTGAGAATTGCCAACACGTGCATTGACGATATACCCAAACAGTTGATGAGTTTTATCAGTGTCGAATGCGCATAGTCTAGGGAAATACTAATTATATTGAAAAAAATACACAGAGATTAGTGATAATGAGTGTTAAGTGATTGGAAATTGTATTTCGACTTCTCCATAAGTGAAGGTTTAAGAACAAGGTATGTTGTTATATAGAATAAAAGTATATATTTGGGACTTTGTCCTACCATAAGCTTTTAGATAATTGTCGATCAATACGGAAATCACTTTCCTATCAAATGCTATTAAATTAATTAATTCAATATATTATGTAGACATGAACTTTAAAAAACACTTTTTTAGCTAATGTCTACTATCTAACGACTGCGTACCTGCAAAGTTTTAGCTTCATTCAAGTAGTTTAAAAAACAAATATGCATACTTTTATTATTAATTATTAACAATTATTCTTCAAAGTTTGCATTAAATCGAATGACGAACTAAACAGTTCCATGCAGTGTTTATCCTTCTCTTTACCCCACTTCCTATGAGTTTTTCGCGAAATCTCTGTACCAAAATTATTCATTATCGATTCAGCGGTTTAGGTGTGAAATTGTAACAAACAAACAAATTCATTTTCGCAGTTATGATATTAAATAAGTATGGTTATAGTATAAAAATCTTCTTTAAACTTAACATACTTCGTTTGGCTGAATAACACGTTGGTCTAAATATAAATTATAATAATTGTATATACTTATTATCAATGTTAATAGTTCAAACGTTGTAGAAACCTGAGAAAGTTTAACCGCGGAAGCACCTACGCCATAACTATTTCTGCAACAAAGCGGATAGGAATATTTAATGTCATTTTAAGTCGGTCCTCAGGAATAGCAACCTCTCGTGAACTAACCTCATTATACAATGAAATTATAATATAACAACCAATTGAGTTTATCTGGTATTATTCCGGTATACATTTCTCAATATTTTATAAATTTTTCATTCTGCTCTAAATTAATAAATATAATAAACCTGTAACTGAGTAAAATCTTTGCATTAATGTACTCTATCATATTCAGGATATCTTTGTTAAATTTTGACTTTCAGGCCACATTTTATAGTTTTGCGTTATGGCTACAATTTTACCTGATTTTAAGTAATGATGTGGCTCCAGATGGCTCCAGACACGTTAAGCTTGATGTAGGGACTGGCTCTCAAGTGCAAGTTCAGGAACACACCTCTCGGTATTTGGCGACTGATTTTCAACTTGAGGTTGGTAGCTAACCAGGCAGGCATTAGAAATAACCCTACCACCATTCTATGGTTTCATCACAATGTTTTCTTTAACTGACAATTTAAGATTATTTTAGGTTGATTCGAACTTACGTCCCTTGACGCGTCCTCCGTACACACAACCACCTGAGATATCATCGCTTCGAATCACTTGTCCCTCCCCCCGCATCATTCTGAAACTACGAGATACATTTTAATGTAAATCAACATGATGGTAATTAATATTACAGATAATATAGTTTCTGTTACTTAAAAGAAATGACGAAACGGTGTTATGGTATCTATTTAATTTATCCTAAGCGACGAATTCAAACAGAAATAAGCTATACATTAAAATATGTTAATATCTACAACGCTTTCATGAAAGAAATATTACCTCTATTGGCTAGACTTGAATTAGCTTCGACAATATTTGTCGAAATCATGTCCCAAGAACTAATGGGGTTAAAAACGCTTTGTTTGTCATGTTCGATTGGTATGATGCGTTAATTTTTAAATCAAACAAAGTTCTTTTATAGTGGCGCTTTAAACAAAGGTAACACTTTTATAGCAGTATGAAAAGATACTCGAGCGCACGCTTTAATTTTTTTTCTTATATTACATCATTGTTCTGTATTATGATACCATTACTTAGTATGAAGTGTCATACGTATAATTAAGAACAAAGTTAAAATTCAAAGATGAGATTGCTTAAAAGTAAGTTTTACATTTTAATAGTATTTTTTTAAATAAAGCTAGCTAAGTGACGTCAGACCAAAACATAACTTTCCGCCAAACATGGGTACAAGCTATTCATCTAATTGTGGATGATTCCGTGAATGAATTGGAAACTTATATAGCTAAATGGAGACAATTTTTTATACTATGAAAAGTGTTTACTAAGTCTATTATTATTAAAAAATAAATATAATATTTCATTCTAATTACTAACACTATCATGACTATCTGGTATAATAATAAATATTGTTTTATTATTTAGTTCGTAAAGTATATTCTTTTAAAATAAGATATATTTAAAAATACAATAAGGAGTCGTAAAGAATCTAAGAGATTATCATAAGTTTTTTAAGTGAATAATACAATATTATAAACAAACATTTTTAATATATCAGTCATAACTATTTTCCCTTTATATTTTTTAAATATTATACCTATCGAAAACAAGTAAGACCACATCACCAGAGGCTTTTTAAAAACTATATACTTGTATGAATAAACTATACGGAAATTCATAACCACAAATTTAAAAATATATACATTTATCTACTCAAATATGTAATAAAATATTTAATTTTCGACTATATGAAATGGTATAAATTGGATACGCCCTATAAGTAGTCCAACTATAGATTACACTATTTATTTAGAAGCAACTGTACCCGCGATTTCATTTGAGTAATAAAAAAAGTTATTTTACTATTTCGTGTAAACAGTAAGTAAGTAAGTAAGTGTTTACAGCTTCGTTGTTAGGATCACTAAATTAGCAAGTTACGACCTGTTGGTTTGTTAGGCTTGCGAATCTTTGTTCATTTTTCAGCAGCAGCCCAAGCCGAGGTTCGATTATCTGGCACCTTTGCGCCTGCTACCTCGGAGCTGAGCGCCCTCAGTACTCGCTCCAAAAAGTTCGATGAAGCTGTCAAAGCTATTAAGGCTAACACCGTATGTCAGTTCGAAAAAAAAAAACCTTGTATTAACAAAAGATACTCTATGTCCTTTTGTGTACCCTAACAAGATTTTATGCAAAGTCGCACAATGATCGGTTTTACAGTTAAGCGCGAAAACAATCAAAGTCACATTACCTATATAAGACTAGCCGTGCCTGCAACTTCGTTCCCGTGGAATTAAAATGTTATCTAATAATTTTTGCCCGTTTTTGTAACTTTTTCAATACAGCTTTGCCGCTACTGATAGTAGCTGGACGTTAAGTAGTCTAAAGCCTTTTTGAATTATCGGGTTGGTAGTTGCTATGATTAGCGTGTCCAAAGAAACTTTTCACTTTATAATATTAATATAGATAACATTATACATTGGAATCTTTATAACTGAAATATCAAGGAATACGATAAAAAATCCAGTTAATGAGTTTTAGTTTTAATAAGAACTTCGAGATAAAAAGGATTTCATTGCAGCAATTTTCACTTAAAAAGACGAGATTTCTGAGTATATTTTTCGAGTTCACTGTACCGAGTCGTACCGTAACTTATATTGAGACGTCATTATATTTTACTAACTACAACATACCGAGTCTGCTCTTTAAAAGTTGAGTTAGGAAGTCTAAATAATTCGAAATACCGCGTATTTAGAGGTTTAGCTGAAGAGAAAGGTATTTTTGTCGACTTAATGAGGATTACGACTTAACGTGTTTCGAGTTATAGATTCCACGGTAGTAATTTAGATAATTGCTCTAATATTTAATTTATTTTTATATATTTCATTAATATAAATTAAAAAAAAATAATGACATGAGGAAATGTTGATGTATTTATAAAGCAAAAAAAAACATTTATGATTGTAATTTTAAAGTAGACGTCAAATAAAGGTGATAGATCACAAGCGTGTTACAGATCATGTTTGTAACATGTAAAATAGAAATTGAGCAACCAATCGGAAATGCCTAATAACAGTGCGTTATGTCATGACACGACTTCGAAGCGGACTTGCATCGATCTGATCACAGGAGAAACCCATGTCGTCAACAGTTCACCGGTAAACTATGATACAGCAAGATCTTTATCTGAGAAAAATTGGATAGTGGAATCAAATTTACTTGACAGCTAGGTTAAAAGCAGTTTTTATTGAAAACTTTTTATTGGAATTATCTACTAATAACATGAACTAGTATTGTGAATGTTTACTATTACGAACATGTTAGTTAATTTTGTGTATATGTTAAAATAAATATTCAGTCATAATGAATTGTATGAACGAACTTGTCAGTCAGACATCACTTTATTTTAATTTTTGAATAAAATTTTACAGATTTCATTATTCAAAAATATCACTGTTTTTTTTTTATACGATAATTATTTACTTTATAACATCGTTTCCGAATTAACAATTCATGCGTATTGAAATTGTCAAGTTCTTAGGTTTTATTAATAGAAAAATACAACATTAAAATGGGCTAATTATTAAAACGCGCGTCGACTGGATTACTTTAATAATAAAAAAAGAGCATTTTTTAGTTCGAAAATTTATATAAGTAGGTTTTCATACGAGTTTAAGAAATATTTTAAATATCACAAAACAAATAGAACACGGATCAATACAGAAAACTCTGTGTTATTGATATTAACACATTTATGTCATTACAAATAACAAATCCTGTTTATTTTGTGAGACAACTGCATTAGGCATTGTTAAATATGTAGAAATACGGGTTTTTTTATGATATAGTTAAATATTTTCTTCTTATTGTAAGAACACACAACGGATATTATATAATTGAAAATTTGTGTAAACTATAAAAAAATGGCATATACGTTTGTATTATCGTGTGTCATAGTTTTTTGTATCGCTATCTACTATATAGATATTTTCCACTGGAAGCTAATGTCGTGAAAATGAACCTGAAGTAATGAATGTTTCTATCAAAACCCATTATCTGTCAAATAAGGCCTGTGTATTCTTACTAGCTGTGCCCGCAGCTTCGTTCGCGTGATAAACAAAATTAAAGCAATAGCTTTGCCCGTTTTTGTAACTTTTGTCAAGACACCTTTGCTTCTTTTGTTTGTAGCGTGATGTTAGATAACTTAAAGCCTTCTGCAATGATTGTTCTATCAAAAATAAACATATTTATTAAAATCCGTCTGATAGTTCCTAAAATTCAAACTAACAAACAAACTTTTCCGCTTTATAATATTATTATAGCTTTTAGGTTTTGGTAAAAAAATGTTCAGCGTTTTTGAAAAATCAACTCTCAGGGCCATACGACAGGCGATGGTTTTAAATATTCAAGATCACACGAACGTATTTGTAGAAACTATTAAACAAATAATATTTTACCCTACAATTATATCACTTAATACGTACAACGTACCCATCTACAGTGTTACTTACAATAAGAATAACGTACCCATCTACAGTGTTACTTACAATAAGAATTTATTTATATATTTAAAGAAACCTAACGCCCTAGTAATCGTAAGTATATCATCCAGCTATTTATAGTTTATGACCGATTGTCAACATAATCAATGAAAGGATCATTGTTACAAGAAACCACGTACGTAATCGTGTATAACAAATAATGACATTACAACTGACGTGAATCCCGTCAAATAATATCTATAGGATACTTGTTGTCCATTTCTAACAACCGTTATATCTTATCATCAGGAAGCACACTCATAGTAAAGTTTGTCTTCCAATGACGTCAGTCTTATTCATGGCTAGACTATATTTATCAATGGAGCTACGAAATTTTAAGGGGAATGTGTTTCAAGTTGGCTAATATTAAGTCACGTTTATCCTTTACTTATAAATCGTGAGAAAATTATTTTCGTTGTAAAAATTAATTAGCTCGCTTTAGCAGAAAAATCGACCTGCTTGCCATGACGGTAAACGGCATGGCGCGATCTGATGACGATACACCCTCTCTACACAACCTTTCTCGACTTCCATGGTACGGTACGCGTGTTTATACTTCACGCTTTGTCGTTTCTCTGTGTCATTATTATTATTTTCCTTCATATTTTCTTTTTCATATTACCTTAAATATTTCACACCTTTTTTTTTCTTTTTAACGTGGAGAAGTCCGTTTATGGATACCCTCCCGCTCGAGAGGTACCCAGTGCGAACCGGGAATACTTAATAGAGCTCTACGGTTTTTTTTTTTTTCGAATTGACATACGCTGTTAGCCGGAGGGGCTTTTACAGCTTGGCAGGACTTTTTTTGGGGCGAATGCTGAGGGCACTCAGCCCCGAGGCAGCGAGCACAAGGGTGCCGTTGTGGCTGGCCCTTGGCATGGACTGCTGCCGGAAGAGAAAATAATATATAAAATAATAAGAGCTGGCCTACTTGAAGTAGACCTTTAGATAAATTACTAATTTGTGAAATGTTAAAATACTAATTGTTAAGAGAGGCAAGGAAGTCGGTGGAGTGGATTGTACTGTACTGTTTTGGATTGAGTTTATCGGTGTTGGAAGGACGTAGTCTTCGCATCAAAACGACCGTGGACTACCGTGGTCTAACCAGTATTCTGGTGCCTGTATATCTGAAATATTTAGAAATTAATTAATTGAATAGTGAAAGGTTAGCAACAAAAGGCAACCAAAAAGATCGAACCAAATAAAAATAGAAAAAAAAAAGTGCCAAACAACTGGCAGGGCCACAGGTTTTTGGTCCCTTACAGAACCGTGTACTTAGCGTGTGGGTGAGCACGGGTGGTATGCAGTGTGTTGTACTCTCAGTGTTGTAGAGTGTCACTGTATCGCGCGAGCAGAGTCGCTCGAGGGCTCCTTTCCGGAGGATCGGACCTAGGCTCGAGCGTCTGCAGAGGGAGGCCGCGGCGGGTGTGCGGGAGTGAAATTAACCGTAAGGCCTCGGCGGCGAGACCTGCGGTTACGCGGGCGTGTGCGCGGACACGAACGGTTTGAAGAGACGGCAGGAAGGAGCGCGTTTTCCCTAGTGATGTCGTCTACGGGATCGGTGAAGCAGTTTCGTGGCCGGCGTGAGAACCAAACGGCTTGAGGATTTGCAGTATAGTTGACTGCTTCTACTATTTCGGGATTCGAATGAGCTTCGGCTTTTTCAAAGAATTTCTTGGTGAGTTCGCGTATGTAGGCGTATATGGAAGGGAGATTCATATCTTTGTGGAGATCTATGTTGCGGGCGTAAGGCGGGGCTTGGACCATTGTGCGAATGAATTTATTCTGGAAGACTTGAAGTTTTTCCAGGTTTGTTATTGCTGCATGGACAAAGACTGGGCAGCTGTAAGTCAATATTGGGCGTATGCAGGTCTTATAGATTGTAAGCTTATGTCTGAGTGACATTTTGCTTTTCGAAGAAGTGAGATTACGTAGCAGGGCCGAGGCGGTGTTGGCCTTTTTGATTACGTAATCGATATGGTGGGTGAAGGTGAGGTGTTTGTCGAGTACTACGCCTAGGTATTTGGTTTTATTTACCCAGGCGATATCGACACCGAATAAGTGTAATGAGCCTTCGAGTGGCTTGAAGTTGTGGGGATCGAACATGATAGCCGAGCTTTTATCTGGATTTAATCCTATGCGCCATTTGAGACACCAGGATCCGAAGGCGAAGATGGCTTGTTGAACTCGATTTCTGAGATTGGCTCTGTGCCTTCCCGAGCTATATATGATTGTGTCGTCGGCGTAGAGGCCTACTTGGACATCATCGAAGATTGGGATGTCGCTGACATATAGATTAAATAGACAGGGCGCTAGAATGGAGCCTTGGGGGACTCCAGAGCGAATAGGATGGGGTGAGGAGAGAGCTCCGTCTACTTTGTAGCAGAAGGAGCGGTTAGATAAATATTGTTTAACTAAGTGGACAAGTCTGTCCGGAACTTGGAACTGGTGGAGCTTATGTATGAGTCCTTCGTGCCAGACCCTGTCGAAGGCTTTGGCGACGTCGAAGAAGACAGCGAGAGTGCGTCTAGGAAGGCGTAGCTCCGTAAAGTTGGAGACTACGTGTTCCGTGAGGCGGAGAACTTGGTGGGTGCATGAGTGTTTCGGCCGGAAGCCGAATTGCTGGTCCGGAAAAAGATATTTGTCGGCTACGACGACTTGGAGGCGGTTTAAAATAATCCGCTCGTATATTTTGCCTAAGGTGTTCAGGAGGCTGATCGGACGGTAGCTTTCTGGGGAGCAGGCTTTTTTGCCTGGTTTCCGGATACTTATGACGGTGGCCCTTTTCCAGACGGCTTGAAAGTGGCAATGAGATATGGCCGCATTGAGGATGCAGACCAGAAGCGCTATGAGTTTGTCAGGAAGAAGCTTTAGGACTTCATTCCTGATACCATCAGGACCGGGATATTTCCTAGGTTTGAGTCCTTTAATTATTGAGAGGACTTCGTCGGTGGTGACCGGGTCTAGGAGTTCTGCTGGGGGGTCTCCCTTATTGTGTGTATTGTTCGGGTGACCCTTTCCCAGTGTTCGGGATCTATGTCCTGATATTCGTAAGGGTTGGGGGAGCATTGTTCCTCTAGGGTGTTAGCGAGGAGCTCCGCTTTGTCTCTGCTTTCGAAAGCAGGGGGAAGAGTGGGGCCTCTGTCTAGTGGGGGTGTGGCTGAGGAGTAACTGCTCTTTTGTTTGCGGACGAGCTCCCAGAAGGCCAGGTGCGATGGCTTGAGGTCCTCCAGGAGGCTGTCCCATCTTTGAGAGCGAAATTCAGAGATATGAGATCTGACCTGTCTTTGTAGGGCGCGTAGCCGGACGCGGTTCTCTACTGTCGGATAGGCGTCGTGGGCGCGAGTCGCGGCGTTCTTCTCAGTGATCAGCCTCCGAATGTCGCCGGGGAGTATAAAGCGGCGATCGTTCGCCACTTTTACCTCTTTCGAGGGTTCCTCGACGGCATTCTGGAGGTGACTGACCAGGGAGTCGACCGCCAGATCGGCGTCGGCCGGCGAGTCTATCACGTCTGGAATCCTGTCAAGCTCGGGAGAGGAGATGTTAGTAGCCAAGTATTGCCTAAGTCTGGGATAATCGCCAACTTTGATGGGAGGCAGGTTATGCTCGTCGGGCTGGCCGAGGAGTAGAATTACTGGGCGGTGGTCTGAATCGAGTTCGTGAGCGACTTCGATGTGTCGCACCTGGAGGGCGACCCCTTTCAGGATAGCTATATCTAAAACTGAGGGTCGACAGTTGGTCTGAAAGTGTGTTGGCTCTGGAGGAGCTATCACATCGAAAGTTAGCTCGTGTTCCAAGCGGAAAAGTATTCTACCGTTGTCAGTGGTACGCGGGTTATTATAATAAATGTGCCCGGAGTTAAGATCGCCGGCCACGATTACCGATTCACCGAGCGCGAAGAGCGCTTCCAGATCTGATTTGAGAAGTGTTTTCTTAGGCGAGAGGTACGCTGAAACGATGTGGATCGTGGGATGATCGGTCATGCCCACTCTGCATATAGATACCTCTAGGTTAGTAAGTTTAGGAGGTTCTATTCGCGTGCAATATAAAGATTTTTTGAAATATATGAGTGTACCTCCGCCTCTTGCGCCGGTGCGATCGTCTCTTATTATTTTGTAGTTTGCGATCGCAGGGGCGCGGAACTTCGGTTTAAGTAGTGTTTCCTGTACGAGGAACACGTCGATTTGCCGCTCCTTAAGGAAGCAGGCTACTAAGTCGCGTTGGGGAGTTATGCTACTCGCGTTAAAAAAGGATAAAGAGAGGCCCCGGGGTCTAATTCTATCCTCCATTGCGGAAATTATTTATGGGGAAGCGCGGGCAAGGTCTTGCACAGCACGTGCGAGGGCAGGGTAGGCGGCTACGGCCTTAAGTCGGTCTATTCCGACGGGAGAGCTGGCCATTTTGTCGAAGGCGATGATGTCTTCGACGTCAAAATCTTTAAGAATACCTGCGATCCAGGTTAGGCCCAGGAAGTCGAAGGACGGAGCGTCCGAGCTCGAAGGTACAACTCTAGGCGGTTGTACTTTAGCGGCCCACGCGGAAGGCGGGGCTTGTGATGGTGTGTGCGCGGTAGTGACTCGCGCTGGACTTGGCAGGCTCGGGAAGGCCTGGGTTGAGATGAGCGGTGGCGGGGCAGGGCGCGTTGACGCGGCGTGCGCTGGAGGAGCGCGCTGTGAGACGCGCGTGCGAGTGCGCCTAGTGCGTGGGGCGCGTTCACACCTGCGATAGTTCGCGGGGTGACCGGCCTTGCCGCATAAGACGCAGCTCGGTGGATCTACCGTTTCCGGCATGCGGGGGCACTCCTTTGTGGAGTGATCTCCTAGACATTTAACACATCTCGGCTTGATGTGACAGTTTCTCGCCGAGTGTCCGTAAGATTGGCAGTTGTGACACTGCGTAGGGGCATGCTTTTTATGCGGGATCTCTACGGATATGCCGGAGAGGCCGCAGACCGATTGGAGGTTGAAAATCTCCTTGCCTTCCTTGAAGCGGTCCAAGGTGACAAGGACGAGGTCGTAGACCTCCTTTGTGAAGGAGTGGTACATTCGGTGTACCTCGTGGAGCTCTACGGTGTAGCTCTGTCGTATATAATGGGGCGACATGGGTTCAAACTAACATTAACCGCGTCGCCCCGGCGGCTGGGCCAATTGGGCTCCTGCGTTAAAGACGGACAGCTTGGTAAACCCCAACGTTCGCCCAGACAGCTGAACCAGAGCAATAGGAAGACGAGCCCCCAACCCTTCTCCGCTTGGCTCAGCGCGAATAAATATTTCTCACCTGGTGTGTAACCTGTAACGCCCAACTTTTTTAAAATAATATTACGTTATATATTAAACTACGATGTAGCCTAAAACAGTTGACACACTAATCTTTATTAAAGGTTGGGCTCTATAAATTGAAATCAGAAAGAGAAGGCTTTGAATATCAGAAACACATTTGTACACCAATGTACTGATACTCCAGAAACCATTAAATAGTGTCTTACCCGAAATATAATAAATTCACATTTGTGTAGGTATGGAGATGAAGTATAAGAATACGCTGAACGGTAATTGTCTAATAGAGTCAGAAAACTAAGCTTGTTTCATGTGATGAATGACTGTATTAGATTTTTAGAACAACCGATATGTTAAAAATGATTAAATTAGAAAAGAAGTAAAATCTAAAAATATTGGATCTTGTGTTTATATACAGGAAAATAATGTATAGCAGCTTTGTAGATAACTACTATATATATAAGGGTGAATCTTGAAATGTGGCGTATACTGTTGATTCCCTTAGCGCATTTTATTTTAATTTTTTTTTTTTTAATAACTAAAGAACATGAAGTTTTATTTAATTATAAATACATTTATTGAATAGGCAACACTTTGAACTAAATCTTTCCAAAGATACATCAATTTACATTTTTGCAGGCAGAGGAATCAAAATAAACATTATTTTCGTAGTAAATATGCTTTATAATTTTATAAAATGCTAACTGTTTATTGCTAAAAATATTTTTTTAATAATAATAACTAACAAACTATCGTCTTTACGGTTATAATTACAAGAAACAACAAATTCTACATAGCTAATTACGATTTTACATGCGGTAAGGGTAACAAATGACCTACTGAAACAAAACCAAAGTAAACAACTGTTTATCTTCGTAATTTCGTATTGGTGCGAAAACAAGCATGAAGTACCTACACGATGTTCGAAACGCAAATAGCGCTTTGATGACCATATGGATACACACTTCTAAAACATTACATTAGGGATGTATGTGTAATTTGTTGACACGCTAATGGAATTACTTATTTACTCCATAGTTTACATTATAATAATATAGCAAATAGTTCACATTAATAGTAAAATTTATTTTCATAAGTTGGTGTTTTGTCGCTAGTTAGCTCACAAAATGCGGTGGGGATACCCTAGGGTCAGGTATCAATTTTCAGGTCTTTTATATTTTTTTGTAACTATTACTACTTAAATTTTTGTCAATTACTATCGTACACCAGTTAGATCATAGATTAAAGTAATATAAAATAAATAGTGTGGGTTCGAATATGGTATAAATAATGCTACATGATCAATTAATTTTCCTGCAAATATCCAGTATACAAAACGTTATTTTTTTTTGTATATGAAAAACAAATTTTCTTTGTCTATCTGTATGTTCGTTAATGTGTTTGTATTCCTTTAATTAAGATTGACATAACTTTTCGTTGAAATGATAGTTTCCGGCTATGTTTTTATATATGTTTTGTTCGATTGAAAACTACCTGCGTATATAGAAAAACTTACAAAAATGAATACAATAACACCACGTTCTTCAGCAATTTTTACTGAATTTAAATATAAACTAAGACTAATACAATGAAAGTTATTACAAATATCCGCAGTTCTATGAATCAAACTTTTATAATTAAATCACAAGAACGCCTTTGAAGGCAGTGCAGTAAAACAATTAATATATTAAATACGATATGCAAACAATCTTTATCAAATGTTACCTATTGTTTTGTCAACATAATCAAATGTATAAGTACATTAAGATATCTAATGGTGTAAATATTTATAAAATGAATAATCTGTTCAAAAAGGTACTGTAATTGAATATTAAGATACCATAACAGACCGACTATTTAAAAATATTCTAATTGAAAATAATTAATTCCGAGAGATTAATAAAATAATTTTCGATCATGCGACTGGATTCACGTCCACGTGTAATATATCTACATTAATGTTATACTGCGGAAAACTTTTTGTTTGTTTGTACATGCTAACCTTCCTAAGGTCACTAGTCAAATTTCAAATATTATTTTAGTATTTGAGAGAACAATCGTCGAATAAGGCTTTATTTAGGCTATTTAATAACACGCTACCACCATAAGGAGCACACATGTATTGAAAACATTATAAATACGGGTAATAATTGTTAAATATTTTTTGGTTTCAAGCGAATGTAATTGCAGTATTTGTACATATTAGCTGTGTCCGTCACTCGTGTTGCGTGGAACTAAATTTTATTTAATCATTTTTATAACAAAATGTAACATTTGTAACATACAGCCTATATTGCTCAGGGCTAATGTAGCATTTTAACTGTGAAAGAATTTTTGAAATCGGTCCAGTAGTTTTCGAGTTTATTCGATACAAACAAAAATACAAAAAAAAATCAAATCTTTCCTCTTTATAATATTAGTATAGATATATATAAGCGAAACACTATTGACCACTCAGTGATTAATCACGAGACCATTTTAACTGTACGTCCGATTGGCTTACAATTTAGCGTAGTTATTTCATTCATAACACACACTAAAAATGGATTTTACGATTACGAATACTTGCAGAGAAAAACAAACGAAATCGCGAGCATCAGCTAGTATAATATAAAGTAATAAGCAATTGTATATCATTGTACAGAATTTAAATACGGAGAATACCTCAAGAGGTGCGGCATCTCTAAGTATATCAATGTGTCATACCATAAAAAATAATATACAAAAAAAATGTCGCCCATAGCAATGTATCAGTATTAGTTAAACACATCGATCATGCGTTGATATGATAACGACTTATTATACCTACACATCAATCCAATATTAACATTTTATTGCTTATTGACTAATGTTAATTCAAATGTTTTATGGTCCTCAAATCATTTAGGTTATAAGTAAATTACAAAAAAATACATTTAATATACAAGAAAAAAAAATTAATGTCTTAATTGCCAATGGCGTATACGATAAATTATAAATTTATCAAGTGCTTCCTATTTTATTGATTCGATCTTATTATTGGTATGTTTGTACTCAATGAAAAATATTAATACAGCAGCTCGTATACGAAGGTTGTGCTTTTAGTTTTCACATGGGTTTTATACAAGTGCTGAGTTTTTTCATTTATTATTCTGCTTCTTATGAAATAAGCTATTTTATAGTAAATTTTAAGGCGTTATGGTCACAATCTCACCTGACGTTAAATCACGATGTGGTCCAAGATGTGGGACACGATAAATCTAGTGGATGCAGGGACTGACTCTCAATAATACGCACAAACCTACGGCGGTATTTGGCGGCAGATTTTCAACTTGAGCGTGGTAGCTAGCCAGACAGGCATTAGAAAAAGCCCTACCACCATGCAAATTATATAAGTAATATCGTTTTATATTATTATAATTAAATGAGGGAAGTAATATAGTCAAGAGGTTTCTTCAATTAATTCATTATTTTAATCAAAGCATTTTTTATTCCTAAGAGGATTTTTTTCAACGCCAGCTTAAAGAGCATTAACAGCTAAACCGAGCTCTGTAGCGAAGACTGGGGAGGAAATCAACCAAGAAGTCAAGAGAGAAGAAAACTGTAAGACAATTGAATAAGAAAACGTCTTAAGAGAAATCTATTAGTATCGGACTGTACCCGACTAAGTGATGAGAGTACAAGAGAAACACTATAACAATACCAAATCAATATAAGCGATTTTTTTATAGTTTTAGCTTTTAAGCCTGGCTCTGATGTTAAGTGAAGTTGTGGTCCAAGATGGTAAATAATAAGCCTACTGAACTGACTGACTCTTAAATGCAACTGCTGGAACACACCTATTTGGAAACAGATTGCCAAATTGAGTGTGGTAGCTAGACAGGAAAGCATAAAAATACACTGTCACCATACAAAAAAGTAAAGTATTTACGTACTCCTCATTTGGTCTTCTAAGGCTGGGTCGGTTATTATTTATATATTATCTGATAATATATTTTTAATAATAATATAAGAATACTGTCTTTTTCTTATGTTTTGTGGATTTACCAGCAGGACGGCAGATTTTAGAGGCGGCAAATTTGGGGTATTTTTGTTTTGTTTTTTAGAAACTGAAATGATTCACGCTTATACATATATCTAAATGATGCTAGTGATATGTTTGACCAATTACAATCTAAGTCTTATACCGATTTTTTTTCTACAATTTATATAGTTTTATGTAATATGTAATTGTGGAAGTAGGTAGGGGCAGCAAAACTGTAAATCCGCCACTGTTGCTAATGCTGATCGAAATATGTGTGCTGGGTGTTTAATACATACATATATTTATAGTTACATAAAGGAAATATAACTGGAAATATTTCATGTCTTAGAAGGCTCCTAGGTTTTCAATAAAAACACGCAAAGCAAACCCGTTAATTGTAATTAATTAACTAATTCAATTTAATAGTCATAAAAGTTAATAAAATATCAGATAAACTGGACTTCCAACGGGATTTGATGTTTCCTCTTAGTACTTACATGAAAAATGTTCTATGTTCATTAATTTTTATATTGAACAATCCAATTAGGAAGTGTCACTCAATTAAAACATAGTGGAACGAATCATTGACCGCAATAAGAAAAAAAATGTAAAAGAACTTATTGAAGCATGTGATACGCAATCTATGATTAAAGTTGACTCATAAATATTCCATCTAATACAAGTTATGTTTTACTTGAGACACTTCATATATAGGCACGGCTAAGTAATCACACTGTAACTGATAATAAGCTCTGTAGAATTGAAAAACTACGGCGACCATCTAGAGAAATTGTTACTACTGTTACTGAAACTGAAATTGTTACTTCTTTTTTTTTTACAGTGAAGCTGTATCGTTATGGCCACAATCTCACCTGCTGTTAAGTGACGATGTGGCCCAAGATGATAGACACACTAAGACTAGTGGAGGGACTGGCTCTCAAGTGCAACTGCCAGAACATACCTAACAGGTATTTGGCGGCAGATTTTCAACTTGAGGGTGCTAGCTAGCCAGGCGGGAATTATGAAAAGCCCTACCGCCATGCTATGGTTTCATTACGATATTTTCCTTCACCGAAAGCTCAAGCTCATTGTAAGTAGATTCGAACTCACGACCCTTGACGCGGCGTCTGTAAACACTAAATACTGAGCTATAGGTTCAAACTACTTAGCATACCATCTCATTCAGACCCGCAAATACCATAGCTTGATATATATGGTAGGGCTTTTTCTAATAACTGTCTGGTGAGCTACCACCCTCAAGTTGAAAATCTTATGTGAGATACCTATGGGTGTGTTCCGGTAGTTGTACTTGAGAGCCAGTTCCTCTACTAGGCTTAGTTTGTCCACCATCTTAACTATAAAAAAAAGTACATATATCAACCATAGTTGTGGGTGTTGTCTCTGGTGCATTACGGCCGCGATCTAGTCAAATACAGTCGTTCTGTTTTACAATACACTGAATTATATATTAATTTAAATAATTTTAATTCTAAATAAAATATTAGGTATTTATTGAAAATAACGTATCGTCATAACATACGAAATTGACCCGGAACAAACAATACATAACAACCTTCAACCATATACACAATCCATATTGTTAATTGCTTAACAATAAAATATTGTTAATTTTTTAAAGTTTATATAACGTATTATATACTAATATTATAAATGCGAAAGTGAGTTTGTTTGTTTGTTACGCTTTCCCGCCTATTGTTTGTTACGCTTTTCCGCCTAAATCGCTGAATCGATTATGATGACCTTTATTATAGAGATAGATGCGAAATAGGAGACTGTGATAAGCTACTTTTTCTTACAAAAGTCTATTATTTCATCGGACTTAGAATTTAGATATGACTTTATAGTTAATTTGTTTAGATCAATAACGCGTCAACTTTATATTTCCTACTAAAAATAAACCTACATATTATATTTGCGGTTAAAAATACTAGTATGACCAAAGTAATTTCTAGAATAACAGACTATTTAGTATTTGATCGAAAACAGAATGACACAATTGTTATCATTTAAAGTTCAGAAATACGTTGTGTTCTCAGTAATATTTGTAGGAACATTAATTATTATGCTTCCTGGTTTTGATAAAACGTCAATGATGTTCTATATTTATAGAACCAGCTTGTCACAATTATACATAATTTATTAAAGCGAATGAGTTTAAGTACTAATTTTAGTATACGTATGAATTAGATTTTATTGGAACTCCACGTATAGGTATAATAATTATTCCACATGTTGATTTCGATGAATGAACATCCGATCGTTCATTGTTGTTGTAATGATGACGTAAACGGTTACGTATAAACTTAGAGATAATTAAATATGTGCATCACATATTCGTCAAGTATGTCAAGATTAGGATCCAAATCAAGATCAGAAATTTTTTATTTGATTTAGACCTTAAGAACGCACTTATGAATGTTAAAACAAACAGCTATTCGGAAAGTATCCGGTATTAAAAATCATACCGGGATTTTTATTATTTCTTCAATTGAATGTATTATGTTTGTTGTTCATATTTAATAAGTCTCAACAATTGTACAGAGAAGTAAACATTTCCAGACATCACTCTCGCAACACATGATCTTTTTAGATGATGCTTAAACGTTCCTTTTTTATTTTTTACTAGTTTATATTCGCGGATCCGCTTGCGTTAATATCGATTTTGTCAACGTTTCATACTAATTTTATCCCTCTCTTTACACCACGTCCTATAAATTTTTTGCGAGAAAAAGTAGTCTATCGCCGTCTCCAGAATTGCATCAATCTCCTTACAAAAATTCGTCCTAATCGAATCAGCGGTTTAGGCGTGAAACCGTAACAAACAAAGTCACTTTCGCATATATAATATTAGTAAAGATAAGAATTGGTCTAATGTTTTAACACGGTCTCAAGTTATGTTAACTAGAATGTTGCTTAAGATGGTATTGGACTATTGGGGAAATCGGCTCATACCAATAGATGCGATAGAGTTACAACTTTAGAATGGAAATAACTTGACTCTAGCCGTTGTATAGCTTTATTACAAAGGTTTTCTTCATCGAAAGCTCAGGTACGTTACAGGTATTCCAACTTACCTTGATCAATGCGGTACTCGTACACGGTAGCTATTGAGCTATTCATATTTTTCTTCTCTGAAAGCTCAGGCTTATTGCAGATATTCATACTCACTTTGATAAACATTGCTGTATTTAATTAATGAGATATTGAAGTTCATATACACCTACAAAAGGTAAGTTTATTTCAATTACCGGCATAATCAAAATATATATATATTTAAATCATTGTAGATTTGCTTCGTTTTCAACTGTAATTGCCAATCGTTTAACAAAAACGTACTTTGTTGTCTAAGTGGATAAACAAATTCTGAAGAAATTTTAATAGTCCTATTTGTACTTCCGATGTTTGTCCAAACAAAGATACATGACACCGGCCCTTTGGTCCGATGGGTAAACAATAAAACAATTCAGAAAGTTTGTTTAACTGCCAGTCGAGACCGCATAGACGGAGCCGCGGCAGCCGATCTGGTGATTTGCTAAACATGCTAACTCGCAAATATTGCTAGAGACTTAAAAGCTTCGATTTATTGTTGCTACTCTATAAATCAGTTTATAATAAAACAACCAAACGTATCGCTCTATATATATATAGCCTTTTGCAATGTATTTTAATAGTGAATTCATTTTTACGACTGTTATGCATTTTTTACGCTTTATGTGTATTTATTTCTTGAAACAAAATTCACAACTTGGATATATAAAAGTGACTAGATGAATATGTAACTTTTTTTATAGTTTACAATTTTAGCGCTATGGTCACAGTATAATTTGATGGTAAATAACGATGTTACCCAAGTTGGAGGCCACGCTAAGCCTAGTGAAGAGACTGGCTCTCAAGTGCAACTACCGGAACACACCTATAGGTATTTGTCGACAGATTGTCAACTAGAGCGTGTTAGCTAGCCAGGCGGGCATTTGAAAAAGCCCGACCACTATGCAACTAATATACTATTTAGGAATTATTCATTGTGTATATAAATACCAATAAATTGTGTGTTTTGTAGCACTGTTCAAAGTTTAGAATTTGAAATTCCACGGGTTTCTTTGAAATTGCACTTAAAATTGTCTTACTATTATTTACTTATTTGTAATTCTCTATTATCTACTAACGAACATATTTGATAAAAACCGTGAAGGTCCAATGTTGCGTTATTGATAAGGTTAATTGTTATTTGTAGTTAAATTTACTAGGTTAAAACTGGTAATGCAATATTATAATACAAAATATAGTGATGATAATAAAAATATATTTTAAACGAAAGATACAATGATATTTTTAGTTATCCCTCTGTTCAGAATTACGACCGTGGATTATGTCGCTACACATTTCGCGGTCATATGAAATATCAACCGCTCTATATAGCTATCGTAGTGTAATAAGAATATATTAAATATAACAAAAACGTCTTCAACATTGTCAGCGATGTAAAATACGCCGGCTAATATTTCTACGCAGTAAAACAAGAATGACAATGTCTCGCGAATTTTTATGGATCGAAACGTAAAAGGGAACGCTTATAAATAGTATTTTTACGATAAATTAATAGCCACCTCGGATTACATTATTAATAAATTTTGTCGGTCTCATAACGTGTTTTTGCAGCTTTTCGTCACACCTGGGCTTAATTTAATATGCTTCGGTGTTTAACATCTCGCTTAACAAATCTCAAACATATGAACATTAATATCTCAATTTACATTTTAATGCTGTTATTATATTATGGTGTTTAATTGATCGCCTTAATGTAGGTATAATATTGATCATAATATTATATTATATTATATAATAATATTATATTATATTATATTATACTATGTATTGCTTAAAAGCATTTTCCAAAAAAAACTTTTTGTAGTTCATATGTAGCGCCGTAGATACAGCTAGCTTAAAAATGATTTTATTATACCGTTAAACGCATACTATTATAAAACCATTTTAAAAACTATTCTCAAGTACCTACAATCTGACAACTCCATTTTAGAGGCAGTTATCCCTGTAGGCTTAGCGTATTTATCTCAAGCATCCAGTAGCACCAGATAAGATTCAGTTCAAATGCTACATCTATAAACTTAAAACTATAGCAAACTGTTGTTCTATATTGGAATTTAAAAAAATGTAACATTGTTTTAAATAAGTTTAAAAACGAAGCGAAGTATACAAAGTGTTATTTTATATATCATAAAATAAACAAGAATTACTAAGGTATTTATATTTTATACGCACTTGGGGATTTATAAAAAGTCGTTTTCTTTAGGATTAAAGAGCCGACCGGTATTTTAAAAAATAAAATACATAAGTGTGATATTAAAATCCCATTTCCTCGGTACCCCATTCTCGCTGTGTGTCTCATCCCGTCGTGATACTGTTTAATAGCCTTGTAAGGCAATATGGTTCAATATTGTATGATGACTCAGATCTCGTGGTTTAATAGAAGATTGTTGAACGTTATTTATATAATTGACCTACACGATTTCTTGCGGTTTAATAAAATTAGTTAAACTACGTCATCATAGAACAAATAGTGAGAAATTTAAGTAGGAACTTTATTAATTTGCGTAAATATAGATTTATCAATAAATAAATTATTTTTATAAATAGATTTTCTTCGTATCGGTCGGGTTTCAAATATGTATATTTTAATGAAATCAATACGAACCAGGGAGATTAGTTAAAGAATGATGTTGTTGTCGCAACTAACTATTTTGGGATGAAGTTACTGGGATATTTTCATTCGTTGACCATTCCTTTTATGTATATTATGTATACATACATAGTTTTACCAACATTTACGAACGATGGGTATTTCAGAGACAACTAGGAAGACAACGAAGCAAATAATTCGACAAACACTTCGGTAAATATATTTTAGCATATTTATTGTGCAAAATATACATTTCCTGTAACATTGATACTAACTTTTTATATAGTATTCTGTTTTTGCAAATTTAACAAGGTATCGGTTAATGACCTTTGCACACTAAATCATATAATGACATATAGCAGTTATAACTATCCAAGACTCATCAGTATCGCTCCATTATTGTCCAGTTAGTCAATAAATGGGTTCTGTTCGAATTACCTATAAATGGTTTCTGTTTTCTGTATTACGTGTTATATTTGCTTAATTAAATGCTATTGAGTAGGTATGTATTACCATTTCAGATTTTTTGATACTTTTAGCCTTTTCTGTTTTATATGTCGTACATAAAATTAAACATATCCAAATCCATATTGTCTAAGCTATATTTATGAACTAAATGTTGGAATCATTATCTTTTGTATAGATTGTACCGTCGACCTCAATTAAAGTTTATTTGCAATTTGCATGCTTATTATTTTTCTATCCCCGGCACTGTTATAATAAAATTATTATGTTTTGATTTTTATTTTTACGTTGTTCAGTGAGCTATTCGTCATTAACACCGACCCACACGAAAACCAATGAAACTAATATGAACAAGTGATGGTATAACAGGCACAATCACACAGACACATGAGAATAATTCTGATTCTTAAGATAAATGTTTTTATGTTATGTTTCGTATATCAATAAATAACTTATTTTCATTTAGATTTTTTTTTCCATTGGTCAGTTGAGTGAATGCACTGTATTTGGTGATAAACAAAATGCAGTCCAAAACAAAGACAAGGATGATCGAATTTTTATTTAACATATTTTAAACCTGCACTAATATTAGATCATTCCTAATAAAAATGGTATTCATTTATTTGGTCATAGTCTAGGCGTGAACTTCACAACCTACCAATTACTACGAGAAAACATTATAGCTAAGGTAATATGATTGATTTATGACCTTATTGAGCCTTTTTAAAGATATATATTAATTTAATGTGGCGTTGCTTGTCTGCGATGAAATCCTGAACGAATTAACAAATTCAATATTTTATTACATATTATGTGCTGCAGCGGCAAAAGTAGAATAATAAAAATAATAGTATCCCACCGCTATGCTGCCTTAAACGGCGTGGCGAGGTCGTCAGCAAAAGACCGGTACGGCAGGGCTTACACCCCTGGCTCCCCTCTCTCATCGATATCTAGGAAAAGGAAAGTCTCACTAACCTGGTGGTGGTCCTAGGTCCAAGATGAGGGAGTAGCGCCAATAAAATACAACCCAGCGCCGACGCAACACATACATATGTGGTTTCAACATATTATAGATAGTCGGATAAAGCTCAACAAAATATTTATAAAAATATATTATAAAGACCGCGCCGCAAATATATTAGTAGAAAAATTTATAAACAATAAATGTGATAATTCCGTATATTTGAACATAAACTATACATTATTCTACAGCTTTATTTTATATCATGTTGAGAAAAATTAACAACCATAATGAAGAATACATAACAACTGACTGTCGCCATGAAGACGTTTCAAATCGTTTTTTATTTCAAATTGATGGCAGCACCACAGAGGTTGGCCACAGGCAGAGAGGCCCTTTATCCTCGCCATTGGAGATATGAGACCCATCGGTAGAATTCGCCTAAACACGTGCAGTTGTTCTAACGTTTATAATTGGATAGTTTTATTTGGATAAGTGACCATAATGGGATAGGTGGCGTTGTAGTCGAATTACTGATTACTGGACAGGGTAGAACAAGTTCTGCCAGGCCAGCCTGTAGTAGGATATAAAAAGTATTTGCAACAGATATACTAAGAATAATAATACCATGACCTTAAAGTAAAAAAGTAGGTCCTCAAATTATTCGGAAATAAATGAAGTCCATGCGAACGTTACCATGGTTACAACATGGTCTAAGTCCCCAGTGAAAATTTCAACATATAAATCTCATTCTATGAAAACACAATACGTGTCAAAATATCCAAGTTAATATTAAATCAAGATTATGTATTCAATTCACGCTCAAGCAAATAAGTAAATGTTATTTATTGTAGACTAGCTTTAGCACGTAGCTTCACTCGCTTTAATGTAGATTTTTTATCCCTCGGTGGCAATTTTTTTTATGGAACGTAGTCAACGTCCTTTTCTGTACCCCTAACAATATGTATGCACAATTTCATGCCAATCAGTTGAGCATAAAGCGTGAAACGTTTTTGTCAACAAAAAAACTCACAGTCGTATTTATAATATTAGTTAGGATTAACTCTACGCGTATAATAAATCAATTTCCCTATAAAAATCTTCGGTTAATATGTAATGAAATTTTGCAAGATTTAGCCTTAGAGCCAATAACAAATATTTTAATTTATGAATATAATAGGGTAATATAAATTCATTCCAATTATAGACAAATCCGTGTTTCTTCATAGTACAGTTTAACTTAAGCTTGTGCTATTGGGAAGGATATAAATTTTAGCTAGATTATATTGTGAATATATTTTTAAATGATAATCTGTTAAATTATTTCATTAATTTACCGTCTAAGCCAGGTAAGTAATAATTTTGTGGATTTTAACGGTGACAGTTTACCGTAACATTCAATGATATTATATGAGTATATGTGCTCAGAAAGTGGTTCGCTGATTTTGTGTTAATTGGCATTCTTAAACCTCAGTATTGCGTCGACGCTCAAGGAAGTATGTTTTGTAGTGATTGATATATCAAGTGCTCTAAAACAACTAATAATATTCTCGTATGTAACGTGACATATTATACAAACTATACAAACAAAACTTCAAAAGGTTTTGGGATATTTCAATCGTTACTATTTTCATTGATAATTTCATATTTTAATAACAGAATATACATAGCATTTACATAGTAATACATATTGGTTTTAGCGGCCGGTATAAAAAACCAACCTGTTCTACTTCTAAACATACTGTTGTAACAGAAAGAATCTTACACTTTTCGTTCGCCTAGCCACCATCTGACATATCTGTACCATGCGATAAGGAACATCATTACAATAAAACAGTCAAAGAAATTTTAGAAGATAATAATATAAGCTTCTACCAATTCTGTCTCGTAGTAGTGGGAAATTGAAGGTCGTTGTGGTGTCTTTTAAATGCGTATTAAACGGTGTTTCTTACCTGATGATACCTCACAAGTCTTCTCTCAGCCTGCGAGGCATATTGTAAGAGGATGTACGTAAATGCGTATTTTCCATTAAGTTAACAAAAAATGGCTTCTATCAAGTAGATTTAAATCAAAGTTTGCTATTAATGGTTAATTAAATGATAATGATATAGGAAAATATTATATTGAAATTAAGTATAAATCTTTCGGTACGATACTATATTCCTAACATCAAACTTTTTGAACGCAATTTTTGAATGATTCAATAACACTATGCCTCAAATTTTGTGATATCTCTCACCAACTTTTTGTTATTGGGCCTAATCTTTGGCCTGACATCCCTTATTGTTTATCTTACACTCATTGGATTATATCTTTGTGTATTACTAGTAATGAATTAATTGCGTAGCTATACAAACGAGCTGATCGATCCTCGAAGTAAATGTATAATTTCAGGGTTATATGTAATGGAAAATGTCGTACAACCATGCTATGAATTACCATTACATGTAATGCATTAGTTTTATCGAACCAGTATATAAAAATCACTTGACCTCACTGGACCGGACATCCTTTATCTAATGCTAACAAAAACGTAGTGGAATAAATTAAATCAGTTAAACAGATGGAATAAATCAGTCCATAGCAAATGATACTAATTGTGGGGAAACCCGTCGAACGATGACACGTACATACGTAAACGGCGCGGCGCTCGACGGCGGCTAAGCCAACTACTTGCTTTTTATACATTAATTTATCCTGATTCAAATGAGGTTTATTACCCTTTTTTGCATACCCATAAATTTAAAAGGAGGCTCATTGACGAAGTCAGTGAAATTCTGCTTCCTGTGCCATGACGTCCGGAGGCTATTATAGGGCGGCATTAAAATTTGTTCACAGTTTCAAACACAATTTTCATAGTTGTCTCTATTTATTTAATTTATTAGTCACTAGTTATGTCTGCGGCTTCGTTAACGTGGAACTAAAAATCTTTACAAATATTATAAATGCGAAAGTGAATTTGTTTGTTTGTTACGCTTTCACGCCTAAACCTCTGAATCGAATATGATGAATTTCGGTATAGAGATAAATGGGAACTTGAAGACAATGGTAGTCAATTTTTCTTGCGAAAAACTTATATGAAATGGGAAAAGGGACGTTGTTTAAAACTTTTATTTCATTATCCCATTTGATTGACAAAATCAATATTAATACGAGCGAAGCTGCAGGTTAAAGGTGGTTATTGAACCTTTTTTGTTTCAATAATTTTCAAGTTTTTGTAACCTTTTTCAATACAGCTTTGCTCCTATTTTGTGGTGGCATTATATTAAATAACCTAGAGCCTTCGTCAATTATGGCTCTATTAATAACAAGAGTAATTTTTGTAAACCAACTGGTAGTTCATAAGATTAGTAAGATTAAACAAACTTTTCCGCTTTAAAATATTAGTTATACAGATATTATAATAAAATATGATTGCTACTTAAAGAGAAAATAATTTTTATTGTGATTTGCTAATTAAATTATTTTTAATAAAGATGCTAAAAATATACGTGGTCAATGTCGATAGAGGCTGCACCTAAGGTCATAAGTATAATATAAATTTTCAATTTAGTTTCATCGAAATCTGCAATTATTTTATTAGTACAATTAAAATTTTACGAACACAACAAAAACAGTCTGAAAAAACCCGACAAAAAATATTTATTCTTAATACTTTTTTATGTACTACTTAGACTATTACTCCCGGACTTACGAAAGCGTCTGCATCAAGTGAGTGATAAATTATTCACGGGGTCAATTCATCGGACGGCAACGTCTTTATCGTTTCGATTGACGATTTGACACGGCACTTGTAGGCCCGAATTGTGAATGAGATACGATGTCAGTTACGGTACTGTCTTCAATCTTAACGGTAAATTCAAACAAGTAGCATCATCTTTAATTATTCTTATAAATCACTATTGGAACGGGGTTCCTTATCGCACGGTACGGATGGAGGCTAGACAAATAAAAATGTAAGATTTTGCCATCACGGCCCCTTTCTTTAGTATATTCCATAGAGCGTATGATAATAACGCGATAGATAACTAACTAATGAATTGAAGAAATGGTAGGAAAAACATGTAAATAACTACTTTCACAACTATGAAAATAAACATTTTAATATAAATCATTCAATTCACCTAATACACATAATAATATGTTACGAAACAGTTGACGCGTATAGCATATACATACTATATCTGCGCAGCCGTTGAGAACTTACTGGCTATCTTGAACCAATAAGCGCGCAGGTATGACTGGGCATAATCAATAACAACATATGCGCTATGGATAACCGTCTACACTATAGAAATATAGAGCAATTTAGAATAGACTAAAGAACAGGTAGTGATGGAAAAATCTTACATTTTGATTCGTCTAGCTTACATCCGTACCGTGCGATAAGATATTTCGTTCCAATAATGATCAATTCATAGAATAGAAAAGAGTATTTTATATGTATCAATAGAAACTCTCAACACTTCGTAACTTTGCGGTAACAAGAAGCAAATACAGTGTCGGTACAAAATAATAGATCACCGTGCAATATCGTAACACAACTAATAAACGGTAATTTCACACGACTAGTCAATTATGAACTGACATAAACACCTAATAGCATCGGAGGAATTTCGTTTGTAATCTCAGACGTGGGCAACATTTTTTACTTTGAAATAAATTAAACATTTTAAATTGTCGAAAGTTTATGTAAAACACAACAAAAGTCAACCGATACTATAAAGTGAAAATAATATCATACATGTTATGCTTTATATAATAAGTCTCATGAATTATTTACGGATATAGTTGATTGCAATCGTATTTCAATTCATTGTTTTTCCTTATAATTAACTAATATCCAATGTCTAGTGGCTTCCTATTTTATATTTCTTAATTACAATTATACTAAAAAATTTTGGAGTTTTATGTATCCTATATATGTATAAAATTGTGACTTAGTAAACAAACTGCCTTTTTTATTCGTATTTTTCTACAATTACTGGCAAGTTTTTGTGAAGCACGGAGACAATTAGTAACAACAAACATATTGGACACTTTTTGTCTCATATAAATATTAGCTTCCTACAGGATAGCGAATAAAATTATGTTCGATAGCTGGCGCCTTAAATAAAATGATAATGAAGTTTTTTTTTCAATGATATTAATAGCTTCTTTAAAGGCAAAATCTCTTTGAGCAGTATTTCAACTGTGAACTTTGTATTAGTACATAGTAAAAATGCTTCAAAACATATCGGACTAGTTGATTTTCTTCCCTTTAACTATACGTTACCATTGAAATAAAACTAATTTAAACGGATTTTATCGCGGTTATTTATTAAATTTTGATCCCGACGTTTCGAAAGCTTTTCACCCTTCGTGGTCACGGGGCGGACTAAGGTGTAGGTTTTCCAGAAAAGTTTATGTTACTGTGTCTACCTTCAATTTAATTTTTATTAATCGGAATATAATCAATAATATGATAAATAAATATAAAAGACGAAAGAATTCACAGGCATGCCTGGTTAAAGATAAAATTAAAAACCACAAAATAAAAATATCAGTTTTAACTTTAATTTGTATGAGTATGGTATAGGTATTCTGTTTATCGTACACGCATAATTAGTCAAATTACGTAAACGCCCCGACCTTTCCTTAACTTTCTCCGGACGCAAAAACAATCCAGTCGCCACTATCTCGCTCGGAACTCATTACCGACTTCACCTCATTAACTCAATATCAACAAGTTATGCCTTTAATAGATATATAATCATGCGTATTATTTAAATTGCCTGACAAATTACATGTCGGTAGCCAGCTGTACTCGCTCAGTTGTCGGTTACGTTTCGATTTGTAATTTCTCGATGAAGTCAACATATTGTCAGTATATTTTTAGAGTAGTTACAACATATATCATATATGTGTATATATATAGAAAGCTATAGTTACCTCGGAAATGTATGTACGCGCATAACTTCCGAACGACTGTAGCAAATTAGATAATTCTTTTTTTATTGTGTTCGTTTCTACCAGGACAAGATTGGTATATTAAAAAACCAACAGATTTTTTTTTTAAATCTCATAATATGAAAAGTAATGAAGCGATGATAAGTCAGTTGGTAGTGTGTACGGACGCCGCGTCAAGAGACGTGGTTTAGAATCCACCAATAATTAAATTTCTTAAATTAAAAGACATTTTGTTTAATGTTGTCATTAAATAAACAAAATAAACCAAAAACGGAAGCGATATTAGATATAGCCACTTCTACAGATCTTAACGATTATGAGTGACACTTGATAAGGATTAATTATAGCAAATAAAAATATAAAAAAAACAATTTTGTCAAACCGTTTTTGAGTTTTAACGAGAAAAATGAACATCGATTTTAGGTGATACGAAGATCACCAGCTCAGCTAATAAATAATAAAATATATTTCTTAGTCATCTAACTAAAAGTAGATTTCTATGAACGTAGAAACTATTAGATTTGCATAAATAGTTCCAAAGGTTCTTTCTTATATTTTCTCTTACGTAGGGAAAAGCTAGCTGCCACTGGGAATGCTAACTAAAACTCCACGGGCATTTGTTGTTTTTCTGGGTCCAAGGGGGCAGGTTGGGGCAGGTTCAAGATAGCAATCACAGTGTTAAGAGGTTATCTCATTCAAGTACTTACAAAAACGTTAATGTTTTCTATAATATATAAAAAGTACATTAAGTTCAATATACCCAAAATCATTTTAGATTAGGACAGATATACACGCTTCTAGCAAATAGTAATAAAATAATGTACTACATTACTACACCTTAAGCCCGCTATACTCAATATGCGGCCCGCGTGTCGTATGTGACCCACCGGGCTTCTGTGGTTGGCTCTCCTGGTATTACTTTATTTTAAATAACCTAAGGACTTATATAACCTACGGAAATCATTACCAAAACATAATTTGTCCTTGACACCATGACCAACTCATGTTTGTTAGCCTCTTTAGAAAACACTTATGATTAAAATGTCATCAGGAGGATTACGCGGATAATAAATAATATAGGAAAAAAATAGAAAGGGGTGTGAGTGTATGTAATCATAAACATGGATAACTACTTCCCAATTATTACGTTTCTTTTTCATTTATTTTGTATTATTTTACAGGTTTATCGTTATGGCTACAATATAACCTGATGTTAAGTATCGATATGGCCCAAGATTGTGAGTACCTGAAGCTTAGTAGAGGGACTGACTCTCAAGTGCAACTGTCGGAACACACCTATAGGTATTTGGCTGCAGATTTTCAACTTGAAGGTGGTAGCTAGCCAGGCCGGCATTAAAAATAGTCCTACCACCATAAAAATATCCCTTTTATACTGTAACATGACACAACGGTGACACTATTTCAGATGGTAAGCACCGTGCGATCCTGAAACAGCAGCAACCGCTGATGATCGTCACTGTCAACTGCACTGCCTCACTGCAAGCCTACTAAATTGGATCTTCACTTTATAAAAGTACTAGCTTAATGATTTGTTATGTTTACGCGAACATTATTCATTGAAATAAAACTAATTTAAACGAATTTTGCCAGGTCCGCCCCGTGACCATGAAAGCTTTCGAAACGTCGGGATCAAAATCAATAAATAACCGCGATAAAATCCGTTTCAATTAGTTTTATTTCAAAGTACTAGCTTTCTAATAAAACTCTATATATAACATCTTATTAATTCCAATGCAAACAGGTTGCAAAATATTTACTGCGTGTATTTACTCTATATAATTCCTCAAGTTAAGTTGTCGATTGCTGGATACTACCGAGGGAAATGTGGTTGATGGGATAATATAAGAAAGTACAACATAAAAGTTGAGGCAAAATATAAGAAGTGTTTTTATTATAATATACAATTATCAACACCCAAATTACTATGCAAAATAAGAAATGCCAATAAAATGTAAATAAAACTATCCTATATTCAATATTATTGTACTCGTTATTATTTACTTAAATTTGGCTATAATCTGTTTCAGTATGAGAGTGTTACGTGTACAGGCGACAGACAGCCATACAAATATGTGAACAAAATCTTCAATAGGTAACATACTACACTGTGATTAATTGTTTTTATAAATATTTAACATACAGCTTTGCTCCGTCATAGCTTTTATTATATATAAAGAAGATCTGTAGATTGACACATACATATACTGTATCGGTTAATTATAATACACCTTGCACATTTACAGCTACTAGTGTGAGTATATCTGTTACTTTCGTGAGGCCCTAAAATTTATTTTTGAGGAAATATTTAAAAAACCGTATGTAATAAAAGTATTTAGTAAGTACAAAATAAAAGGTATTTAGCTCTTATACACTGTAACGTGTTATATGCACGTCGATATTCATAACGAAAATGATAAATATAATATTAAAGTATATATGCAAATATACGCGTCTTTCATTTTTAAATAGAAACTGCTGATCGAGAATGTGGAAGATAGTTCTTTTATTTTAGAGTAGTTATTAAAATATTATTGTATATAGTTGTATATTAAATAGTATTTAATTTGATTATTGTAACTCATTATATTAAAATAAAGACGTATCGCTTGTATTTTGTGGTGGAATAAAGGGTTCAAATGTAAAAAACTTATCACTGGCAGAGAATATGATTATTTTTAAGTAGTATAGGTATGTATGTTTATTTTTATTAAAATCTTATTAATGCAAACGAAATCGCGGTCAGTTGCTATCTTAATATAAAAAAAGTTCTAACTCATCACAGATAATGCTAGTGTTGAAAATATAAAAAAGACATATAGTACTTGCTTGGATAATTATCTATTTTCTTGAGACTTAGAGATGTCCTAAGACTTTTTAAATTATTAATTAAAGAAATACACACACGGTAGTGTATTTGGGAAATCAACTGTTAAAATAAAGAGAAATAGGTGAACTATATATCATAAATAGTAGTTTTATGAAAACATAGTTGCTGATAGAAATTAGTAATAAACAAAACTACAAAAGAAAAAGAAAGAAAGAAAGAATATTTATTTTGATACAATATATACAGTGTAAATACACAGATGTATAGATTAACAATTACAATGTATATTATACAAAAACAATCTTACAAACTAAAGCTTCATACAACATTGAAAAAGGACCCAAGCTAGCATAAGCTATGGCAAACTGTTATAGCGCTTGTTTTTCATCGGAACCCAAATTTGTTTAATTACATTAATACTAATTGACCTAAGATCGATCACAGTGGGTAAGCTAACGTACTACTGCAATATTGTATTATAATTCAAATCCAGGTAATGAGAGTGGAGATAAATAAGCTGTATATAACAACAAACGTTTACAATGAAGTTGGACATCTAAAAATTCCACCAACAAGATATAACAGAAAAAAACATAGAATCAAACAGAAACCGTGATCGTTTATACCCTTTTAGAAGTGGTAATTTGAAATTCATTTAATCAAACACTTTCAAACGATTATTATTATAGAGATACTTCGCATAACAGGTTCGTTAACACCTATTTACCTGCCGCGAATGTGACATTTGCCCTTTCTGTATATTCAACAGTGCCAATAAATTACGGTAATGTATTAAATGTAATTGAGCGAGCTAAGTTATTTAACACACCGCTTTTGGATAATGTAATTGAATAATTTATAAAGGGTATTAGTGTGACCAGTGTTCACTTTTTATGGATTTTTTAGGCATTTTATTAGGTTCACAACAAATACAATGTTCACCAATATTTGTTTAATCACACAGCAAGGTAACATCATTGTACCTGACAAGTATAGTACTTCATGATTGATTAGGTAACCATCGGAAGTCACCGCTGACTTGTCGGCCTGGAAGCCCTGGGGCATTTCGGCAGCTGAATGTACACCTCATGATTCTGTTACGTGAGCTAAATAAGAGTCAGTAAGAGAGGTTCAGCATTATGTGCATAGGGGACGTGAAGGAGTAGGTTATAGACCCTTCCCAAAATGCTTTATTGAAAATACACCTGCTGCTCCGGAACGGGATATACTTGAAAGTGTCACCGTGACGGAATTTACATCTCGTGTTAAGGCCACAGTGTTTATTTGTTCATTCCAGCGTTAGTTGTATTTTAAAGTAGAAAGCTTCTGCTCTATTTTAATAATAATAAATAAATTTCTGACTTTTTTACACGTAATATGGTAACCTGCTTGTTTTGACTTGCCGAGTGACTTTAAAAAAAAATTAAACAAAGTTTTGTGTTCAAAGAAAGACTAAAATATTTTCTACTTTAAATTACAACTAATGGTGGATTGAACAAATAAGTACTCAGGCGACGGGGATTATAGGGATTCATTCTATAGTGGCATGAGAACGTTATATCCTTCCACTCCCTAATTTCTTATAAAAGCTTCGTTTAAGTCATTTTATAAGGATAATTATTAAGACAAGTTTTATCACTTTATTCTGTGAACGGAAGTAGCAAAGAAAGTTGAATTAATAAATCTATGGTATATTTATAACAAGTGTGCACAATAAGAACAAGTTTTTAACAAAATAATTACATAATAGTTTTCTACTTAAAAAAAACTCATTTCGAATGTTATGTTTGTAATAATACATAAAAACTAATAGCAATATTAGCTGTCTATTTAAAACAAATGTATTTTACCTTACTTATGAAATATATTATAATTAGGCATTAAACGTGTTGATTGGAATGTTGAATAGTCATACACAGGAGAAATATATAATATATATTTTTATATAAATAGTAAATATTACGTGTCTGCAAAAATGTTAATATTTAGTATCTAACCATAGTTAAATTTTAGAAATTAACCTGGTAAATTATTATATGTCATTGAATAATTGTATTTTTATTACGTAGGTTTGAAAATAATTATAAGGGTCTTCTAGAATTTATAAGAAAAACAAAGAAAAAATAAACATGTATTGTGTAAAACAAGATAAAAGAAACACAAAACAAAATTGTAGTGAAGTTTTATGTTAACACCTAAAGTTTTATATTGTTGTAAGAATTTTAAGAATTTCATCATTCTGCAACAGGTTTATCTTTACACATTTGAAAGGAGAAAAATAAATAATGCAAGGAATATTTAATCTACAAGTTTAATATAAGAATATTGTTGTATATACTACTAGCTTTTCCCACGGCTCCGTTCGCGTAAAATGTTATACAAACAAATGTAAAAATAAAAACCAACTCCTGATAAACTTGATGCGACGATAGCTCAGTTGGTAGTATGTACGAACGCCGTGTCAATACGTGAGTTTGAATCCACCTGCAATGAGCTTGAGCTCTCAATGAAGAAAAGCATCGTGATGAAACCATGACAAAATAGTAGAGCTTTTTCTAATGAATGCCTGGCCAGCTACCACCCTCAAGTTGAAAATCTTCCGCCAAATACCCATATAATCCATAGGTGTGTTTAAGCAATTACATACGAAGAGCTACTAGGATTAGGATTAGTACTACTACTTAACATTAGGTAATAACAGCAAACCTAAAAAAATACTTTTAAAGATAGAATTTAAATAATAAAACTTTAACATTTACTTTTGACGTTAGTACGAATACATAAGCATATTATCACATACATTTTTGATTATTATTTACGAAAGCGAATGTAGAAAATCTAACTTAGTAAAGAGCACAGTTATTTCTAAATTCTCTAATTCTTCCGTTTTTAAAAAAGCTAGCCCCCCCCCCCCCATCTGCGCCTATATCTCGTGTTGCTGGAACTTAAAAAATATATATAATGAACAGAAAATAAGTCCACCCAGACAATAAGAGTTATTTATATATCACATAAATAACATTCTGTAGAAAAATCCGAACCTACAGTTAGACAGCGTTGAAGCAATTCTTAAAGCACTAAGCCAACTATGCAGTTTCAGTTTTATGATCTGGGTATTTATTATACATACATTTATTATACTACATTTATTATACATATTTAAAATGATATGTGTCAGGAATAAATTTATTTTTACAATACATACTTTATATTATAACTTTTATATATACGAGTAATATCACCAAATGATATCGGTAACTAAACCTATGGCCATTTGAAAGTGGGAGAGGGTTTTTGTTCCAAACAACTATTCTAATCTATATTAATATTATAAAGCGAAATTGTTCGTTCGAATGCGCTAATCTTAAGGAAGTACTAATCAGATTTCAAAAAGTCTTTTTGTATTTAATTTGATAGAGCAATAATTGAGGAAGTCTTTAGGCTATTTAACTTCACGCTACCATCAATAGGAACAAAGTTCTTATGAAATGGGTTACAAAAATAGGTAAAACTGATTAAACAAATGTTAGTCCTACTCGAACAAAGTCTTGGACATAGCTAGTACAATATATACATATACAAGTCACTATTTGTAACAGTATTTCGACAACTAACTTTATATATATCAGTGTACCAGAATCAATAAACTACAATAGATGTTTACAGTTCATAAATAAGCTTTGTTATTGATTTCTTATATATATTTTACCGTTTAACAACATAGTTTTGATCCCATGTGGGCGCTTTTCCACTATCATGCAAATGAGTTAGTAGCGACATTAATCACATCATTACATCTAAGTACTGTATATCCGATAGTAAGTGCTTATTGTATTGTATTATTAACTTCCTAGATTTTATTAAGCAGTATTAATATTTTTTACATTAAAATTTTCACTACATTTCATGTACTTTTATTTCATTTGTTGTCTCGATGATTTTTATGCTATTAGGCGTAAGAAATTGGGCTCCATACAGAGTAGGCTTCGCGATAAACCTAATACAATGATGCAAATACTTATAAGCTTTTATGACAGTCCTTTTATAAAACATTGGCTATCAGTCGTCATATAATAATGTTGGTTTACTTAATTTTTGGTTTGGCTTATATTACTAAAACTGAAATATATTGTTTGTAGTTATATTTAATTTTATACTGTTCTTATGTCATCATTTTATTAATTGAATTCTTGTGTTTATATAATGGATCCTTGTAATCTGATAAATAAACAAATAATAAGAATAATTTGTTTATACAGATCTTTAATAAGTAACAACATTTCACATCTCTTTTGATCCTTTAATTGTTGGTTATCATGTTATAAAAACATGAAATGTAGAGTAAAAAATGTAATTACCACTAAAAAATAGTAAGAAAAATTAACATATTATCTGAAGAGATGATAGCTCAGTTGATAGTATGTACGTACGCTGCGTCAATGGTGTTAGAGTCTACAAGCAAATGAGCTTGAGCTTTCAGTGAAGGAAAAAAGTCGTGATGAAACCATAGCATGGGTGTTTTGGGCATGGGCATTTTTCTAATGCCCGCCTGGCTTTTTTTATACTTAATATTTAGCGTAATGGCCATAATTTCACCTGATCTTAAGTGACGATAAGGCCCGAGTAGATAGACACGCTAAATCTGTGGAGGTACTGGCTCTCTACTGCAAGTGCCGGAACACACTTATTGGTATTTCGCGGCAGATTTTCAACTTGAGGGTGGTAGCTAGCCAGGCGGGCATCAGAAAAAGCCCTATCACCATGCTATGGTTTCCTCACGATGTTTTCCTTCACCGAAAGCTCAAGCTCTTTGTAGGTGGTTGGATTCGAACTCACGTTCCTTGACGCAAAGTCGTAAACACTACCACTGAGCTATCATCGCTTAAATTTGGCTATTTACCACTCTTAAGTTGAAAATCTGTCGCTAAATACTATAGGTGTGTTCTGGTCAGTCTCTCTATCATCTTGGACCACATCGACACTTAACATAAGGTGAAATTGTGGCCATAACGCTAAATCTGTAAACAATTTATAAAAAACACATCCTGATTCGTTTAAGTATTATTATAAGTTATTAAACTCTGGTTTTTATACTATTTATATAGCATTTATACATATTTCTGTGTGTACTATGTATCTACTAATGTATATAACTTGAAAAGAAAAAAACTTGTTTCTCTTACTCATTTTTCTAGTACATATATACTGAAAATATAATATCTATTAAAGAAAAAAACAAGTTGTTACTTCAAGTTTTAATAGTCATTTTTAAACTTTAAAATATTTCAAATATATTTAATTGGTCGTTTGGATTTTTTACCTACATGTTTAGAGATGGAACAAGTTTGTTCAGTGGTCGCATTTCAAAGGGAGCTATCAAGGCTTTGTAGCTGCGGAACCCTGTGGTTCGTTACTAATATATCCAAATGTATTTTTATGGTAACATAGTAGTACATTGAATATTACTATACCTATGGATCAAAATCATCAGTGACCAGAGCAATGGTTAAAATTTCAATTTGTTAATTTGTTAAAAACAAATTGATATTCAATTGATGGGGTTACTATTTAACCATGAGCACTCACGCTGATGGAACTTAAAATTTTTACAAAAGAACTGGTCTTAACTTGCTACTAAATACAAGGAGGCGTAGGTACCGTAAAGTAGATTTTTACATGAAAATAATATCACCTCGAAGCCTGTATTTAAATATGCGCATATATTATGATTATTCATCTTATAATTTCATTTAATTAACTTACGCAATTATGAGATTTAAATCCATTTCCTTTAATAAACTTGATACGATACGATTGATTAATACGATTTATATAATTGTTGATACATGTAATTTCTATGCTAGAATTAAATCAACCTGTAAAGCTAATAAAACCTAACAGTAAACACACGTACGAATGAAAGCAACGTGTCGTCGAGCTAAATCGAAAATGCGAATGTCTTGTCAATTATTTCATCATTATTTTTGACGACTCATTCGTAAGGTTATAAATACATCAACGGACACGTGAAACTGATCTCTATCAGATAAGAATTACAGATTGTTTTTATATCTCCAAAGGGAAAGCAGCGAGAATGCAAATCAGAATTGGATCGGCACCTGCGAGTCTGGTAAGTCGGTGACGTTATATCGTAGTAATGCCGCTTATGTAGAACAAGCTGTGTGGTACCTTTACGTGTTCGAATTACTTATTTCTACGAAAACATATTTATAACACTGAACTGCTTAATGTGAAATAAATTGTATACTGAATGTTAGGGCATGAACTTTATGGCATGCTATATGGTGACCAATATATACTGCATCATACGCGATCTAATTTTTAAAAACAAATTTGGTTTCCAAATACGGAAAACTAATAATGTGACCGTTAATGAATTTATCTGAGAAGGCATCAATATAGCAAATATAATACCTGTTATAGAACACACTAAAATGTGTCGCATTCCAATTAGTCCCTTCGTCAAGCGGTGTACCTGGTTCATTATCGACTTCGATGTAAACAGTAACAAATCCAATATATATTTTTTTTATTTCTTACTTTTAGGCTTTCTTAGCTCGCGATTCTTACAAGGTGATTTGGCAGTGACGTCTGCCGACAGATCGCTGATTGTTCCGTGCTCAATATTGTTTTTTAATTTACTTATTATCAGGTACAATGCTCATATTATATATCTGTAGTGTAAAAAATTAAACGTTTTTTATTAATTTTAACTATTTTTACCTAATGAATCTTGACATGAATTTGTATTAAACTAAATTGTAGTTTAGTCTTAAATGGTGTTCCACATATCCGGTAGCTACAACTTCTAAAAGTTTTCATTTAAGCAGTTGCCTACTTTAAAGTATTATATTAGAGGTCAGAACAAATGTCATTATCATTTTGGTATCTCAGGTTATTTTGACGGAATACCCAGTAAGTTGCATAGTTGTTATATGCAACTTTGAACCTCATTCAAGTTTCTTACTTCAGACATGCCTCGAAAAGTCTTTTAAGAAATTTTGAGTTCCCCCGTACTTCAATAATTAAAATAAGTTTTGCGCCTCTTTGATGCCCAATTTTAATATACCTAAGTAAATATATTACAGTTCCGTGATCTTATTTTTGTATGGGTAATTTATAATGTACAGACATGTCGGACTGTATACATACATAATTGTAGAATAATTCTCTTAAATTTAGTAATAAATACAAGGCTACATATGAACTGTTCATTACGTAAACCTTTATTAATAGTATACAACCTATACAGTGATGTAACCGAACTAACCAACCTTGTCTTATTATCCAACTCCCTTAAACGACATTTTCTCACCGTTTCGGCTTATCTCATTGTCGCCAGACATACCATTCACGGAAATGACACAGACTTTATGCAAATAGACATAAATATCGTATTTTAAACATAAATTACCTACTTATATTATCCGCAGCTAAGCCTTTTAGTACCGTGACTGCGACACAATATCTGCAAAACAACTGCGGTAACAATACGTAGAGAATTCTATCAGTTCGCTAGTGAGTCCAATGCTTATTTCATGTACACTTCTTCTATTAAACGGTGACGTCATGTCTTGCATAATACATGACACGTAATGAACAGGCAACAATGACTGAATGACACGAGTAAAAGTTATTTAGTCCGTGTGATATACGGTCTCTGTGTGCAGGTAACTTTAAGAGAACTGTTTTTAACTAATGTTGTAATCATAGAAATGTTAATATAGATAATATAAGTATATATCCTGTACACCCTTGTTCAAGTCTTCATAGAAAGTACAAAATACGAATTTACATTTAGAAAACTAAAATAGGCATGGTTGCTTGGCTTCAGAAGCATTGGCTTCTTCTAATTCTTGCCTGGCTTGATACCACCCTCAAGTGAAAATCTACCTCTGGGGTCAGTATATCCATCATCTTTGGATACATTGTCACTTAATATCACGTGAGATTGTGGTCAAAACACTAAACTATAATTTAATAATTTAGTTAAAATGTAAAAACTAATACATTATTTAACTTGACATTATTGTATGTACATACATTATTACAAGATGCTTTACATTTATATTTTATTACATTTAAAAATGATAAAAACACTATTAAATTTGGCAGGATATTTATTTTCATTTAATATTTATCCATATAATTAACTAATGCAGAAAAATTAAAAAGAAGAACATTTTCTTGTCTTTAAAAGTACATGACCGTGTGTATTCTACGTAACTTGAGGTTCCAGAAATATGGAGGTACAATATTTAAACGTTCTATATAAGTTTACCATTGTATAGACCTCAACCGGTTTTATCCCTTGCAATATGCTTTATTGAGATAATTGTTTGACTTCTGCTTATTAATAATGAATTCACTGTACTTTTTATTTCAGTGAGGCACTAAAGATATTTGGATGTTTTAAGTATATGAAATAAGAACAAAATTGCAATGCTCTCATTTAGATTAATAAAATGGAAGATATATATAGAATATAAAGGTGTTTGGTAAATTTGTAGTGGAGTTTTAAATGATTACAGTACCGAGTATTGTGGGTTGGCATTTTTTAGAGGACTATATTTCTATAATTATATTTATGTTGGTAAAGTCTCCACTATATAGAGTTTATTTCCTAGTACGGGTGTTATCGATGGGATGGGAATAGAACAATAAATAAATATTATACAACTCCTTTTATTGTGCCGTCACTAGTAGTAAACTTACGAACGCATTCAATTTCAGTTCAAATTTGTGTTCTTTTATCACCGCCACCCATAGACACTCGCAACACCAGAGAGATCGCAGGTATGTTACTGGCGTTTTATAGGAGGGACTAGCTCTCAAGTACTACAACCGGAACACACATATTGGTATTTGTTGGTAGATTTTCAACTTGACGTGGTAGCTAGCCAGGCGGGCATTTGAAAGAGTCTTACCACCATGCTACGGTTTCCTCACGATGTTATCCTTCGCCGAAAATTCAAACTCATTGTAAGTGGTTGGATTCGAACTCACGTCCCATAATACGGCGTTCCTACACGGTACCACTGAGCTATCATCGCTTCATAATTTATACTATTTTGTGGTAACTTAATTATAAAACATTAAGAAACTTGTAAAGATTAATTAACATATAAATATCTGTGGTAACTTATTTTAACCAAATAAGTATCACATGTAAAATGCAAGAAATTAGATATATATTTTTTATTTTTCAAATCAAGTACATTCTATTTTATGGTTACCATTTTTATGAATTTATTTCATGCGTGTAAAATAAACGACTTTACATGATGAAGTTTCTCCAAAAACTCCAAAAATGAAATGTAGTTAGTAAAGTACCTTGTAGATTTTAAGCTATGTAGTTGAAAATATGGATGTGTGAAGGTTTCTACCAAAGTTGTGTAACTGACGTTAATTTTATTATTATTAGACAAAAAAAATACAACTAATGAACGAACACTTGTCAGTGTCCAAAGTATGATTTTTTTTGTATATTTATAATTTATTGTAATTAAACATCACTTTAAGTGAGGATGTAGTTTAAAATAACATGTGCAACAAAATTCTGACTTAAAGTAGTGGCTAACTTGGTGAACATTAGCAAAACCCTGCCACCATAATATGGCTTCATCACGATGCTTTCCTTCAAAAAAACCTCACGCGTATTACTTGGATTTAAACTCAAGTTGATCAACGAGATTTTTAAGTTTCTAATACTGAACTATCATCGCATCAAAAGGTATATAGCTTTTTAAAATAAAAAAATTGAGATAAGGTTATTAGGTATTTAATTGGATTCATATAAGAACCTTCGTACATCACAATATTCTATTGTGATCGATGTATGGCATTATATCATTGATGACGTCACGACCGGAGTATTCAGTCGACAACCGAGTCTGAGAATGCAAATGGAAAATTCAAACGTGCCCTTCAACGCATGAACTTGCCTCTAATGGTATGACAATTCATTTAATTAAATTATAATATGACCATTGCCATATTTCTTTGTCCGTATGCTTTATTATTAGAATTATTTAGATATTTCCATAATGCATACGTTCTTTAAGGTTACGATTGAATATAATAAATATTAGATTATTTCTCCATTTATATATTATTTTCAATAAACTATGTGGTTAAATTTCTAGGAATATGAAAGGAGTTGGTTCCTTTTTGGTATCGTGTGTGAAACTTACCTACTGTTTGGAGCGCTTAAATATTTCTGGCTAGAAGTAATAAACACTATTTAGATTGCTTGTATACTGATATATTATCATTAATATATTTACTAATCTATACCCGCAGTTAATTCTGCAACCTGAGGTTTACATATGATTCACTACCCTATTTAGAAAGTATTTTGATTAGGTGTCCTTGATTACGTTGGTCATGAAATAAACACTAAAATTAAAGGTTAACAATCAACAAGGTTAACAACAGATGACTCATGAAATTTTCTTTTTTTTGGGATCCAGTACTTTCCGGTCTGTAAGTTGCATTTATTTATTCTCTGTATTTCTTAAAATTCTAAAATTAATATAAACTCAGTACTGTCGCGGTTTTGCTTGGAAGGTAATTCACTCATGAAGATTCAAAGTTCTGTAACATTATTTTGTATTACTATTTCATTGCCTAAATATTTAATTTATTAGGTGAATAATCTATCATAAATCTAAAATAATTAACATTTTTGATATACATACTAATGAAATACATACCTTACATATTCTATAATTTAGAACTCAAATCTTGATTACTATGTTAGAAGGTCTCTCGATCCCGCAAAACAATCGTAAGTCTGCACATAAATTTTTGCCCCAGTCTCGACGAACACGGAGTTCTTGATGCGATAGGCAGTCATTCTCAACATTCCGTCTACTAAGTGATCAAATATCAATAAATCACAAGATTCATTTATGGATATAGAAACGTTTCGATTGCATATTTTAGAATGAAAATCTTGCAAGCACGTTTTATGACTATTGTTTATGTTAGTGATGCATTACAGTGCGGATTAATTTATTGTTCGTTTGTTACTGTTATTCATATGATGTCACCGAATTAATTTAAATTTCGTATATAAGCAAAGCTCTGGAGTTTTGCAAGCATATCCGTTTACAATGTTTTTTTTTTAATAATTGATTATGTAGGATTATCATTGTAGCTAATTAAAAAGAGATATGGTAATTAACAATAGCGACGGTGACCTTTAATTCAAAGATTATCATCAACTTGTTTTTGACAGATCTGAGTGCAGTCTTGTTTGATTTTGTTGCGAAATTACAGTGACTACTTGAAACTAGGTGCACGATACGCTTTGTGAGAGCTATGCGCGGACTCGGAGATTGAAATCCATTCGTTATGAACGTGTACAAAATACGTATGTATAATGAATTATATAAACATTGTGATTTTGTTGTCAATTCTTACTAAGTGTAAGAAGTACCTAAATCTCTATATATTAATGCTAAATTTGTAATTATACATAATCTGTATATTGTGTATTTCGATAAAATATTTACTCTAGTTATATTTCGTTTACTCATTCTGTAAATTAAATAATTCAGAATATTTAAATCTTTTTCTCCTCTACATGCTGCTTTTCCGGCCTAGTGCCAGGATCCGCTATCCTATTTTATTTCCTATTTTCCTTCATGTCTTCTTTCACAAAGTCCGGTTAACGTTTTTTGGGCCTAACGCAATGTCTTGACCTTTGTACGGTGATGTTCAGACAACTATTTCCAATATAGTATGGTGGTCTGCGGCTTATGTGAACATACCACTTAAAAATATTATTATAAGAAAAATAAAAATATTACTTTTCTTATTACACTAGCTGTTATTTAATCAGTTTTGCTCGTTTTGTAACTGTTTTAATACATATTTGCTCTCATTAGTGGTAGCGTAATGTGAAATATCTAATAGCTTTCCTCATCGACTGTTCTATCAAATAAAAAGAAGATTAGTGCGTTAAAACTTTTCCTTTGTAATATTAATATAGATTATCAAGTAATGAGGTAATTGTGGCTTAGTATGACTGAGTGAAGGAAAATGTCGTTATAAAAAAATAGCGTAATGCTACCACTACGCTGTTTGACGGCGATTTTTATGACCTCGCTTTCAAATTAAAAATATGTCACCAAGCAACTATTGGAGGATTCTAGCAGTTCTGCCAGAAACTAGCAGCAGTGCGTAAGCAATTCCTGGTCTCTGGTAATAAGGGAGAATATGTAGTCGTTTTGGTATCTTTTAAGGGTAATTCGGGTGCTTATCACTGCCCTATCGTAGTGCCTCAGCATATTATGTATGCAACAACAAAAAATCAAGGGTTCCGGCAGTTCGAGTTAAGAGACAACCCCTGTTAGCTTACAGTATTATCATTTTGGGCATCGTCATATAAATTAAGATTTTTATTGGTCGATGAATGTAAGCATATTGAATATTGGATAAAAAGCAACATTTTTGTAATATAGCTGATGAATAAAAGCATTTTGAATATTAAATAAGCTATAATGGTTAATAAATATAGTTTAATATAGAATCCCCTACCACTTAACGCACACTGTCTTTTACTGAACTAAGTACTTAGTGTTCCAGTGTTAGATTACACTTGAAATTATCACTAGAAAAACATGTGCTAGTACCGGATGCACGGGAATATGAGCGCGAAATTATAATAACAAGTTAAACAACGGCTTGACAGCTAAATATTGTCTACCTACAATATTTTTTCTCGCGCAATGAAACCAAAAAGCCTCTTCATATAAAATGTAAATGCGACAAAGAAATGCTTAAATTCACCTTGAATATTTCTCAAGCGATAACATCGCACTTCGAAATTATAAGCTGCACTTGAAAATGTTGAATTACGCGGTAACATCTCCGAGAGGTTTATGTGTAGGTCGGTGAAGGAATAACGCAACATTTGGATGGGAAAACTTTTCACATGGTATTATAAATTTAATTTTTTTTTGAAGTGAAAACTTCTCTATGCATTCTATTATGTGGGTATTGAATATGACTAACCTAAAACGCTGGACTAATTAGCGCTCATACGAGTAAAGTTGGCTTGAGTTAACTAAATGAGCTAGAGAGATATATTAGTCTCAAATTTATACTGTCTCGAAACTTTAACTTCCGTTGTGTGCTTTTAAGCTACACCATTTTTTACATTATACGTGTTACCTCGGTACTATGTCTGCTCTTAAGCCCTGAAGATCGGTGGTCCATTGTCAGTCATTACTGAATACTGGCTTGTAAGCTTTTTTGTAGTTTTATATCCGCATTTATATAAGCATACCACGATTCTGTGAATTTATATTTGGTATAAAATTGACTCCAAACAGTTAAACACAAATGCTATATACTACCACTTAGCTAAAATATATTATTGAACAAGTTTGATTTACGGTTTTTTAAATATATATAATTCCCGAACACTTAGTTTATTTGTAGACCCTTAGTGAGCAATTGAGCAGAGATCGTTGGTCGTAGTTCGTAGTTCGTAGTTGTAGTATAATATTGAACTATTATAGTTGCCTATTATATTATATTATATATAATATATATTATATTATATATATTATAGTATAATAGTTCAATACTATAGGCATACGAGTCATTGAAAGGTTTGAGTTTGACTGTATATTAAACTAGAAGAGAGTATTCGTTAGTTCTCCGCCGATTAGTTTCACTTTTAAGGTGCAATTATTACTATATGTAACTCAAATGCATCTTAAGTTATTTGTTTCCTACATTTTATTTCAATTTTTCTTATATGGAAATTATTACGCATGCTTAAGAATATAAAAAAAAACATCACTTCTTGTATTAAAACGTTGCAAATTAACTAATAATTAGTATCGTTACGATTTTTTGTGATGTGTTCCAAATAAACTTTTGATTATTTCAAAATATAAATTTGGAACAAACACAACCAATTCAGCGGAAATTTATATCGATTGTACGTTTTCATCAATAAAAACTTGTAATATACAGGGGCCAATTACCACTTCAATATAGCTGTATGCGAGCGTAACCAAATACGATTAACTATATTTAAAGCGACCGTGATATAAATTCAATGTAATCTTCAGATCGTCATCATCAACGGTCAAGCCTAAGGATGCATTAGCGTACTAATTCAATGATTTATACATACAACTTAAATCCTAATTAGCTTGTTTATTACTGGATGATTTATTTTAAATCCTAATTATTTAATGAGTGACTCAGTGATATTACCCTGACTCACTGTCAAGTTAAACACATTTGGCGTTTATATTTATTTTTATTTCTGCGGTTTGCTAATTTCACGGGTAAGTTGGAGCGCGATAAATGAAGTAAAATTAAGTGTCAACTTGTGGATGACATCAGAGCAAAATATACTATATATTTTTTATTTATATTTGAACAGTAAAGAGTTCTATATCACGTACTTCTCGATTTATTTTTGTGAGTGTTTTAACAATTTTGTGCGTAGTTTAATTTTCAATTCATTAAGATTTAAAATTCATTTTCAGGTCAGGGTATTTTTGGACCATTTTTTTATTTATTCATTATAACGCTTGTATGTTTTCTTGTGAATTTCTTATCTTCTGTAATGGTTTTTTTATAAGAATTCTGTTAGTTTGACCAAAGAGCATTAGAAACCTAAAAGACAGCTTTCATTAGGAAGTTATATATCATTAATATAAAATAGTTATTTAAATAATCGTCTGTACTTTCCAAATAAACACTTTCTCTTAAAATAATATGGTTCTCTGCATATTACGGAAATATAAACACGGGTTTTTTAGGTTATTGTCTATTGGTCTATTAATTTGTCTGAATAAATATAAGAAACAGTTAAACAGATTAACTCCCTTTAAAATAGTATTACAGTATTATATGACTTACATATTAATATGTTTTTTCATAGAAGCTAGGTAATCGTGATAAAATTATCAATAATAGTGCACTTTTAATCCAATTAATTCTCGTAGAATATCATATTATACAAAAGAAATTACTTTTTAGGACAAAAAGTATTTTTATATTTGTCATAAAGATACGATTGCTTTCTTATGTTTGTATTATTTATTTTTATAATAATTGTAGCGTTAGCTATTTAAAATTCAAAATATGTATGTTATAAACTTTATAATTTATTTAGGTACCAGATATATAAATCATATATTTATATAATTTATAAATTAATACTACCACTGAACTATCCATTCATTTTCTCATCCCGGTACAAGTAACCAGGTAAGCCTTTGTTTTAAGTTTATGCAAACAAATTAGAATGCAGCCTGTGTCCATTCTGTACTGTGGGACTAGGTTTCAAAAAACGATTGACTTAACACGAATTCTCTGATAAATATGAATTTTGGTTAATAAATATGAAAGTAATATTAAATCTATGCTCTTAGTATCTTAACAACACAAAAACATAACGTAGTATTGATGAGCGTAGACATTCCCTATAATAAAAAGAACATCGAGTATACATTTAGTGTATTAACTTTTCTATTGATAAACTAAACTGGATAAAGTTTTAAGTTGCTTTCGACAAGTAAGTATCGTAAGTTGAGATTTATCAATTATTGTACTTGTCAATAGATAAACACTGTTACAAGTCAATCGTTTGCTTAACACGCGTAGGTTATAATAGTCACTGTAACGGGACGGATAAAGCGCAATAAGCGATTGTTTGTCGAAGCCATCCGCACTCGCTCCCGTGATTTCTTTACCCGTACTTATGTCTTTGTTAACTTAACTATAAATGTTAATTCCATTTGTTATTTATTCGCTGTAACTAAATAATGTATTCCACCTACATCATATGTTTCACCGCTAGGAATAAATATTTATACTAACAAGTCATATTACTTACTTTTATTTGAAAACCTTTTATTGCTTTAGGTGTGTAGAGCCAGTGGTCTTATTCTTAAAGTTATACGTGCAATTAAATCAGTTCTATGTCTACCTATCTATTATCTATTTAGTATACCTGCTCTATTTTTGTTATTAACCTAAGGAAAAAAACAATACGCCTCTGTTTAGTAATTACAATATTTATTTGTCATTATATTCGTTTAAAAATTTAGATATGTTAACTTTATTAACAAAATATGTATGTATCGAAAAAAGTTGAATTAAAGTACATATATGTTGTATGAATAGTGTTGTGTTTTAATGAATCATCTTTCCTAAATTGCGCTGCTAAACATTACATGATGGTAGGGCTTTTTCTAATCCCCGCCTTGTTAGGTACCACCATCAAGTTAAAAATATGCCGCCAAATACCAATACAAACAATAACAGTAGGTGTGTTACGGCAGTTGCACTTGAGAGTCAGTCCCCCGACAGGTTTAGTATATCTAGCAACTTGGGTCGTATCGTCACTTTAAGATAGGTACACAGGTAAGAATATGGTCATAACTCTAAACCTTAACTATAAAAAAAAAAACGTGGATTCCAATTTCACACAGGAATATCAATTGTGTATTCCACAAAAAATGTTATTTCTGTCATGGATATGTACGTTACTTATATATGTAAAGTCAGTCCCGACACAGACCCAATTCATAGTATAAAGTCGCCTTTTAAAAGAAAAGAATTAAAACAAGCTGTTAAGTATTTCTGGTAACAACTGGAAGTAACACCTGTGACAAAAATTGATTACTGTATGGATGAATTGTGTAACATATATATGTTATATTATAAGTGTGAATACTAAAATGATGAGATTGAGGAAAGTTGACGCGGGGAAACATGTAATGCTGACCTTGCTAGAAGGGCGAAGAAAAAGAATATGTGATATTCTCGACAGATACTTAGTCTTACACCATATATGTTAAAATTAAATATAACTATATACATATACTATATAAGACATAATTTGTCTTTTAGTGTGATTATGTCTCTGGAACCTCTGATTCACTTTGGTTTTCTCTCAAATCATTCATATATTCTTTAACTGAATGATATAATAAGTTATTTAAATAATAATCCGACACAATAATTAAAATCGCGTGGTATATACTACTTTTTTTAAATAACAACAATATTAGCTAGTAAATAGTTAAAATTCCTAAACAGTAGTATATAATAATTATACATAATAATTTCATATAAATAAGGCATAAATATGCATCGAAATCACAACAAAGTTTGTCGTGGAAACGAATACCTTTGTAAGAAACCTACACACATCATAATTTATAAAAGTTTATGTTATGAGCTTCGGTGGCGAACATCAATAAAACGTAGATAATCCGATTAGCGTTCAAACCGCTACTAAATAAATAAGTAACAAGGTCACTACATCCGATCAACTCACAATGGTCCAATAAACACAACATAAAGACCACCCGTGTTCTATTATATCTCACACTCGAAAGTCGTTTATTTGAAGAAATAAACTAACAATTTCATTACAAAACAAAGGTATGGATTTTTTTGTATAAACGAAAGTGCGTAGGTTGACATCCGATAGTTTTATATTTTCCAATAAAATTCAACCCTATTCTTGTGTAATACGATTGATTTTTAAATAATACATGCAGGAGATTTAAAGTCACGGAAAAGTGATCTTAATACTAGTAGTTTAAGCAAAGTATTCAATTGTTAGTAAGAATAGAAAAATAGTTTCAATGTGAGAACAGGTGGCAACTAACAGATAATTAGCTGGACACTTGTGATACCAGTAGCGATTGACATTAATAATTATTTCCTTTTAAAAAACTAATTCGATCAATGTGTAAAGAATTAAATAAATTATAACGTTACCCCTACTTTACGAAATCGTATATGGAAACTTAATATATTACTGCAAATTAAATATTTAGGGTTATTCTTGTACATAACGGTTTAACTCCAAACTGAATACGTGCTCGATATAACTGAATCGTAAAAAAAATATGTATATTAAAAAACCGTCAACATTAACTCTCCTTTTGGGTATCAGTTTGGTATTACTTGGCGTAAAATAAAAAAAGAATAAAGTTACCTTTTTTTTACCCTAATCTGGTAAAGTTATCCGATATATAATGGTAAACACTTCAATACAATTCACAAACGATAACAACCGCTGTGAGATGAGTAGTATTGTAAGGGTCCTAACTGCAAGTCGCTCAGCAACTATAAATACAGTATTTTTTTAATGCTTATGGACATAAACAGGCAGACGGCCCAGCTGATGGTAAACGCTTACAATCGTCCATAGATAGCCGCAACACCAGGGGCAGACATTGCATCAGATATTGCAGACCTTGTTGATAACGACTGTATTTCGTTCACTGTATCGGAACACAAAGGCTCATACTGAAACTTTATTATGCGGCAGTCGAAGTCCGAAGGTGATCACTAACCAGTCGGGCAATAACCTTACTACCAAGCTATGACGGATCAAGGATTAAATGGTTAAGTGTCATGATTAAAAGTAAAGGTGCGGCCAACAATCGCTAGAACCTCATGGGTTACTCGTCAGAATGCACCACATGCAGGTGAAGTTGGCTTGGGTAATTCATTTCGTAATCGATACACCCTACACCCCAATCACAGTACTGGAGTTATAACTATGTTTATAGCAGTAATAACTCAGTCTGTTACAGTTTCCCTCCTTCACGACACCGATACGACAATACCTACGATATACCCCTATGGTAGGTGTTGCACCAGACGGAAGCGGTCTAGTGAGCTCCAATTAATCTTTCCTCTCCGCAATTCCCAAGTGTACGAAGCTGTCGATGAGCTTGAAGGCTGCCACCACGACGACCCCAGATGATAAATGATTTTTTACCGAGGTTGTCTTTGTTTATATTGTGTTTAAGAGAATCTACTTTTACATGCTATAATGTCATAAAAATATTGTATTATCAACGATCTAACCTGCTGTTAAGTAACGATGGGGCTAGAGATGATGGACACGCTAAGCCTAGTGGAGCGACTAAGTCTCAAGTGCAACACGGAACACACCTATAGTTATTTGACGGCAGATTTTCAAATTAAGGGTGGTAGCTGGCCAGTTGGGTATTAGTAAAAGCCATACCATAATGGTATACAATATGGCTTTTTCACAATATTGTCTCTCACCGAAAGCTCAGACCTATTGCAGGTGGATTCGAACCTCGTCGATTGACGCGGCGTCTGTACACGCTACGAACTGAGCCATCATGTCCATATAGATGCAAATCTGAAAAATATGTTACAAAACGTATGCAAAATTCAGTTACTGCCAAGACTTTAAAATTAAAAATTTAATATGTATAAAAGATGGAGACGTATGGTCTGGATGTACTGAGATTAAACTGACATAAACAATAAAGAAACCTATAAATAAAGTAACCCTAATTAAACAATAAAGCTTACATATATATTTATCGTATAACAGGTTATTTTCTTCTATATAAGTATGTTGTTTGTTACACATCGCAACAACCCTGATAGACAGTAGTGGGATATTTGCTCCGCCGTAAAGTCAACGAGTACCACTTGTACAAATGAGGAAAAAAATAAAGACAAATTTGCGTAATACATATGCTACGAATTTTTCGAACATATGGAGTTCTCAACAATACTTTAGACTTCTAAGCCAACAGCACCTGTATATATATAATCATACTACCTGAACAACTTGTTCACTTTGTTAATAACCAATTAATATAACTATTTATTGTCCTCATAGTGAAAAAAAAAATGTTGCTTAAGGGATGTTTGGAAAATATTGAATGTAAAAAATGTTTTAAAATACTTTAAACTTCTTCTATTACTTCTTCAACGCGCTCCGCCCACACGGTTCGGCGCAATGGTATTACATCTGAAAGATCTTGAAATTATTAAAGCGGGTAATTTAATGCTAGGGTAGTGTGTATTTGTTGTGTCTAGACGGCCGGAAACGACCCACGGCTTATGTACGACGCTTCAGGTGCGGCATGGAACAACACAAACATTATTAATGTAGGTATAGTTTTGTCAAAAAAAATCCTGTTAGTTAACATATATTTCTGTGTTTGTAGAATAAACGTACAGTGATTTTATATAGTAAAGATTTGGAGTTATGACGACAATCTCATCTGATCTCACCTTCTTGAGAGCCAGTCCCTCCAACAAAAGACCGGCAGAGCACCTGCGATTCCCCTGGAGTTGTAGGTGTCCATGGCCGGCGGTGATCAGTTACCATCAGATGACATGCCTGCTCGTTTAGGAGGAGTATAATAGTATAATAAATAGGAGTATTTCATAAAAACGTTAGGTGAACATGTGGCCCATGATAATCGACGCGCTAAGTTTGGTGGAGAACAACTGCTAGAAGACATTTATAGGTATTTGGCAGCTGCTTTTCAATTTGAGCGTGGTAGCTAGCCAGCCAGGTATTAGAAAAAGTCCTACCAGCATGCTATGAGTTCATCAAAATGCTTTCTCCGAAAGCTTAAGATAATGGTAGGTAGATTAGAAATCACGTCCTTTAGCACGGCGTCCGTACACACTACGAACTGAAGTATCATCGCTCCAATTAATAAATTATTTATTTATTTATTGTATGCTTATTTACATTACATTTAACAAAATCAAATTATTACATTTAATAGCTAACAGATGCCAGTTAGGAAGAAGTCATTATTCAATAAAATAAAAAATGTTGCGTGTGTTTTCTATTTGTGCAATGAAAGATATGTTTTTGAGTGTCAGTTTGTGTGTGATGAATAATTAAAATAACTTTAAATTATTAATATTACTAATAAGTTAGTAAATTTATAATCATACGTCTCGTTTCTTTCAAACTTAAATGTTATTGAGAAATTCTATAATTCGACTCAAACTGACTCAACTGACAGAAACTAAGCCTCGTTAGCTACCAACCGTATGATGAAAATCAGTATTAATAAACTACAGCTGAAGTTGAAAAGCCTGATCCTTTGCTATCTACTTAACGTACTGCATATATTGAGCCGTGCTGCATATGGTGCGATCACCAAGATTGCAGTAGTACGTCAAATAAATCCTTCATAAATTAAACCACCACGATGGATAAAATTGTTTCAGTATTTCTTATAATTAAGCGTACATGTTATACAATCAACGGTCGAGGTAAGACTTCAGTATTCGATGCGGCGTGTCGCAACGTCAGCTCCGAACATGTTCTGTTATTCGAGTTCGAAAGTTACAGTTATATTTATATAAGCGGAATATATAAGTTTGCATTAGGTGACGATAAAGACGCCACAGCGTCTACTGAACATATAGCCAAGGCGCTAAATTTATAAATATGAAACAATAAACCTTCGATATTCTCTTTGATTTCAATGACAATAATAATAATAACCAAAACAAAAATGTCAAAATCTCAAACCTTGTAATTTATATATGAAATTTATAACTGCATTTCGTTTCAGAGCTTACATTTCTATATTGTATCCTCAACATTTCCGCAATATGAGAATATTGTGATGCCGTGATATATCAATATCATACCCTCGACCAATCGTTTCGTACTTTATTACAGGAAATATAATAATAATTTATCGTTAAAAATAAAATGGTTCTTTATTGTATTCGTTCACAATAAAAATTGTTTGATTACTCACCATTTTGCTACAATATTTTATCGTCTTTTATTGCATTGAAAGACCACCTCCTAGTCTACAAAGAATACAAAGACCTGCGCTTTAAAGTGTAAAATAATAAACTTATATAAAGAAATAAAATTTTACAACATGGGTCACATATAATCGAGAGGCAGGAGAGACCGTTTATGTGCTTAATGTAACATTATCTGTAATAAAATGTATACTGTACCTACTAGTATCGCATTTTAGTCTAGCACTTTTTGAGTGATTGGACGTAGTTATGTAAGAAGATCCATTAATGAAAATTTGTGCATTATAAAAGTTTATAAAATATGAATACATTAAAATTATACGATTGTAGGTTTTTTTCAAATATTGATAATTATAACAAATTTTCGGTACACTATCGTTTCAATAGTTTTGAAGTTGTAATATTATAATTGTATAGAAAAACCTTTTTAACACGCTTATTTCGCAGTACTAATTGCAAGATTTGGATCTTTTTGTATTACTGCGCCCAAATAATTTAAACAGTTAAACAGCATGGCAGCTCATAATTATAAGTACTGTTGATGGGTGGTATAATAGTATAACGCAACAATTATAACACTCACCACAGTGATACGCTTCGGTGTTTCGTTTTCCAAAATCATCAGGTGTATACAACAATCAAGCATCATTTGCTCTGCATCTAATTGAATTGGAACTACTCTGTATGCATTAGTAAACTGAAAAAAGTTACACTGTTTCGGTTTGTTGGGTTTCAAGGTCAGCCAGTGTATATCCGTCTTCCATAGGTTTCCAGGCCACACCACACGACAGGGATAACCATTGAAGCAATACTGATTTCCCGATTTTCGCCGGTGTGTTTGAATTATACTGTCATTTACGTTTTATTTTAAGCAATAAATTTGCATATAGAAAGGGAGAGAGCAACTCTGAGTAGTTTCCGGGAATGTGACATGAATGTAGTTTTAAGGAGCCCTTTCCGACCCGCGCCAACACTTACCTTGGCTACTTGTGATTCTCTCTCTGCCCAAGAAATTGGGTAGGAGCCTGCTACCGCAGTTTTAGAGACACGTTTTAATATAGAACTTACAGTTATCCTAGACAGGTCAAGATATTTTAGTAGATTATAAAGAGATTTTCTTGGTATTACTTTGGGTCCTACTTCGACCGCGTATAAGTTAATTTCGTAGTCATTCCTGTTCAGGTAATTTAGTAGCTCGTAGTATTCATTTGTTTTCACAAAACATAAATTATTATCACATAATACATTAAAATATATTGTATGTACACTTAGCATTGAATATCTTGTTATTGCAATCGAAGACATTGAAGTCTTTATTAAAGAGTACTGATATATATATATATATATATATATATATATATATGTATATATATATATATATATATATATATATATATATATATAATTAATTTGTTATCAGGCGCGAATGGATTTGATTTAAAGCTTGAAAAGATACAAATATTTTTAAATACTTTGTATTCGCGATATATTTTTACTTTTAAGTAAGTCGAAGTGTCTTTATTATTTACAAAAACAAATATTCATTTTGATCAGTATAAATTTAACCAATTTATTCAAAACTTGAATGAAAATTATTGTCGAATAATATAATAATAGTTAATAGTCCGTTTACTATATTTTTTGTCTTAAAGTTATTATATTTTTTATCTTTAAGCTGTACCGTCGTGGACATCATCTGACCTGATATTAAGTGACGATACGACCCAAGTTGGTAGACATGCTAAACCTGTGAAGGGACTGGCTCTCAAGTGCAACTGCCTGAACACAGCTATTGGTATTTGGCGGCAGATTTTCAACTTGAGGGTGGTTGCTAGCCAGGCGGGAATTACAAAAAGCCCTTCCACCATGCTATGGTTTCCTCACGATGTTTTCCTTCACGGAAAGCTCAAGCTCTTTGTAGGCGGTTGGATTCGAACTCACGTCCCTGACGCGAAGTCATACACGCTACCACTGAGCTATCATCGCTTTGAAAGTGGTCATGATAACAGTAACTATTTTTCAAAAATACACAAAATATGCTGTTATATTTTTTAACTTGAGTATTTAAATGTACAGTGTATGTATATTGTAGTTGAATAAATAAAGTCTAAACTTGAAGATAATAAGATTGCACACCCAATTCTACGCAACATTGCCTGTAAATATCTTATATGTATATTTCAAGACTCTTGTACTGTTATATCGATATTGAGAGACTAAAACATACAACAGCCGAGTTGCTACACATGTCGGCGCGTGGGAGAAAAACTTGCTAATTGAAGGATATCATAATTGGCACTGTTCTCTTTCACGGCGAACATTACTTTTTTAATTAGCAGATTGTTGATGATGTTACGTATATATAGAAAAATACTTTTATATTTAGGACGGTATTCTTGTGTGAGGATTTGCGAGATTGAAAGTATATTTTAGTTCTTGATACATAATATATAAGATTCTATTTACAATGCAAGAAGAAAACTAATACTTAAATATATATTCAAATTATTCTCTTCTAAACAGTCAAATGCTTAATATTTCTAGTTAGTTAATTCAGATAACTACTGGCACATTTATTTTTCAAATTTGTAGGGAACGTGTATGTGTAAAAGAAATGTGTTTGATAATGTGAGATATGTTTGAGTTTGAAATGTATAAGGAGGGCTGAAGGTAGTTTTTCTAAAGTGAAAAACAAGTGTAAGGTCCACTTGATGATAAGCGGTTATTGGTAATACCGATATAAAAGAGATAAAGAGCATTTGTCTACACCTCAACTTCCTTCAGTGTGTAATTATGCATTGTTTTTTTTTGTCATGAATTCTGGGTTCTCATATAAATATGTAAAATAAACTATTTATAAAGAGATTTCTGAAGTCACAGAAGCTTCCAAGACTGAACTCAGTATTAAAAACAAAATTACAATAGTATCGCCAACGTAATATGAACATTATACACATATATTATACAAATTTATATTTTAAATGTATTAATCATTGTTATTATTAGTGTTTTTTTAATTAATAACGAAACAAGTTGATATTTTTGATTTTACTTTAAAAAAATAACAATACGGTTTTTTTATATGTTTAAATCAAATAATTTTTTCTAGTTGATATTTGAAATTAAATTTAAAATAATTATAAAAATATGCTGTTTATCCTCATGTCTGATAAAAACTAATTTGTTTTAACTTCGATATAGTTATTAATAAGGTTTTCTGTTTTGTCAACTTTTTTGTATTTACTCAGTAAGAACGAAGCTTTAACCAACTTTAGATTACACGAAGAAATAAATACCTATAGAAAAAAGATTTTATGTACACGTATGTGAATGTGTAAAGTACACACGTGAGCTGTAAAACTTCTGTGGGTTAAATATAATTGTTGATTAATTATAAAATTAAATTGTATTATAAAATAGATTTTTTGTAGTTTCGTTCATGCTAATGTAGATTTGGTCAATCCATAAATTTATTTTTCTATCCGATGACATACAATATTTTTTTGTAGAATGAAAAGAATCGTATGTCATTTTTCTCATCCCCTTGTTTTAAGGTGAGAAATGCATCTACTCATTCCATCTCAGCTCGGAGGTACTGAAAGGGATATGTGGGGTTCACCCGGTACTACCCGCGTGGAATACCCATTAAAACCTTACAGCCATCTGTCGCCTTCCTGGAGAAGCAAAACATACTGAGGACACAAACAAATATATACTATGTTTATCCAAAATGCCAGATTATTGACCAAAAATGTAAAGTTTTTATAATATTGTCATTACAATTAAAACTTCTAGACCATAATACAATTGAAGTAAAGTGAAGAGATGAAGGCAATTCGCAACAATGTTTTAACTATGGCATTTAAATTCAAAAGCTTGCAGAACCGTTGCTAATCACACAAATTATTGACTAGTTACAATAGATAACTATTCAACATTAATTACATACTTAACGGTTGAGAATTATTTACTTACGTTTATAGTGCACAAAGTACCTAATATTTTTTTGTATAACTACCCAACAAAGTATTCGCTATTTTAAAAGAAACTGACAGTATGTAGGTTAACCGGAAGATTTTAATTAGCAAGCACCTCATTTGAATAAGTATGATCTCTACATCGCAAACGTGACGTATTAAGTAGAACTCGGGAGATTTAAGGCTATGAAAGACTAGTTATTCGTTAGTCTGCTCATAATAAAGCAATGCTAACAGTCGAATCTTTCAATCCTCTTGATTATTCATCTAGCGATGATTAATTCAACAATTAACATTAATTGACAGTTTAGTTTAAATAAATAAAAGTATTAAACCATCGTCATCGCTATCACAGTGGACCGCATGCATTTCCTCAGCTGTCTGTACTATAGATGACTGTATCGTTGTACTAACCGTTGAAGCAGTTGCCTCGCTACTTTAGTTTACGCAGTTGCAGTGTGATCTCCAACATACATACTTCTTTTGAGTTTGGTTGTCACTTTGTGTACGTTAATTGTGGTTTTAAAATGTCTTTCAGGTTTGATATTAGCAAAATCGCATACATAGGCAGATGCCATAATAAAAAAAAAATATCTACACAAGATGATCTCACAACGAATTAAAATAAAAGAGACCGAAAAAGTCTATGAGATGTTGGGATGGTCTTGACGTAGTGAGATAGATGAACAGATCGTCTGGTTTGACTATTGGCTATCGAACAGGTGGTCCCGAAACACGGCATGCTGAAGCATCTCACTATAGTGGCTATTATGCTTGGTCTATGGTCGACGTGATCCACTTTGACACAAATATGATACTAAACGACCCGGCTAATATGAATATCGAAGCATCTATCTACACATATAAATTTTATTCCTCATTTCTTGTCTTCATTACAAGGTGCATTATTAATAAACGTGAAAATATATGAAGTTGTAAATATATAAAATAAATATTCTATCATGGAGTTGTTCCATTACTTTACGATCTCAGTTTGCACAAACTTTCTACTTCTTGACAGTTATATTTATTTATAATGCCTTGTATATCGCGTTCAAGATAGCGACAAACATCCTCGCTGCTGGTGGGGATCGTGAAACCCACTTGCATTGTACTCGTCTCTATTGAAACGTGAAACATATTATACTTTACAACCAAGAATAAAGATCGTACAAATACACAATTTGATATTTTAATCTTATAAAACGCTACCACTATTAAATCAGTTTCAGTATCAGTATCTGTTCAGTAAACCAGTAATCGTGGGGTTTTGTTTGTTCAACGATGACTTACGTTTTTCATTAAATTACTCGCAACCTGAGTTATAGCTCGAGCGGTATTGATTTATGTATTGAAAATTTTCATGATGAATTAATAAATCCAAAATCGGTCGAATACAGATTATAATCAAACGACCATAATTTTATTGTGTTCACATTTATTGTGAATTTGCTGGCATAAACGACTGCAAAAGATTTAGTGCCCTTATGTCAGCGAATAAATTAAAATTTTGATTTTGTAAAAGGAACAAGACAACGTTTGCGGGCTGCGGTTATGACGTCATAATTAAGGGAGTCCACGTTGCTGGTCCAACTTACATCGGAGAGCGAATGAACACGATGCGAAGCGACGTAGCGAAATGAGTCAGGACACTGCGCTGCGATACCGAGACCATCGAATGTTATAAAAAGTAAAAGTGTTTTCTTTGTACAGGGGTACGCGAAATTTAAGTTCGATTATCGATGCCTTATTTTAAGAAATGATTCATTACGGTGTGAGGTTTGAAATGTAAGATAACATGTTGAGAATTTTCGATTAGCATGGATGATGCAACGGGTGCTAATGTAACGGGATTGTGCTGACGGACACAAAGATGTAAACGACCCTTTTATTTTTCGAAATTATACGGTAAACTAATTGTATGAATACATTAAAATCAACCTAAAACAGAATATTATACTTAAGGTTTTACAATGGATAAGTCTTCAAAGAAGAAAATGTGGCTTGTGCAGTGGTAAGGCATTTGTCTAATTAATTCATTGAAAATTTATCGTAAAGTATTTATAGGATGCATTTAGAAGACAGTCTTTCCACCAAATTTACTGTATCTTAGACCATACTGTTTAATAACATTAGATGAGGTTCACGTAGAGCAATTAGCTTGGTTAGTTTAAGTTTAGCTTATAATAATAGAACTTGAATTTTGGGTCTTCCTTTTTAGTATCTATAATAAATATAATTTACTTTGTACATAGTTATAAAACTTATAACGTAGGGATTAAGCAGACCATAATTATATTTTAAAATAACTAGTTAAAAAAATCATATCAAATATTTAAAACATTGTTGAAGTATTTTATACAAAAAAAAAATGTTAGAATTTATTTTGGTGTATAAATTACTAAAAGCCATTTAGATATATAATGATTCGGTTCACATACCTTTTATGATATTGTATTGTGTGTATAATACGATTAGTAAACAGTATTGTTTTTTTTTTTCACAATAAAACGTATAAATTTATTCACCTACATTCGTGACTTGCACAGGAAATTGCTCGGAGTTTCCTTTTCTCCCACGTGATGGACTCGCTATACGTGAACTCATGACTTTCTGATAAGTGCATCCTTGCCCATGTAACTAGAAAAATAGCAAATGCAGTTAATGGGTAATATACGCAGTTATCAGCAATAATCGACTAACTTCAAAACATATTTCAAAATTGTATGCTATTCTCTGAAAAATTGTAGAGTTCTTGTAATCATCGGTAGGTTTTTACCCTAAGCTTATACGCAATTTGCGAGAACCAATATCAATGCTTGCTTCGTTTAACCATTTAAGCATTTATAAAATATCATGAAAGTGAGGTTAATATTTGTTAGATGCATTTTTTTATTCCACTAAGTTGGAAAATAAAGTAACAATCGACCTGTTTGTACGCATACTACATATATTCTACAAGCGCTTGTAATAATAAAGATATCACTATCGCACTAATCAATGATAACTCTATGGTTATGTCTACGGACACTGCATTTATAGCTATAAACTCGAATCAATATAATGAGTCTAAGCTTTTGGTGAAGGAAAACATCGTGTGATGGTAGGGCATTTTCTAATGCTCACTTAGCTAGTTACCATCCTCAAGTTACAGCCTCTATCTGTAGGTGCGTCCCGGCAGATACACTTGAAAGCCAGTGCTTCCACTACGCTTAGTGTGTCTACCATCATGGGACACATCGTCACTTAACATTAGAAGATATCGTGACCAAACGCTAAACTTATAAAGCATAAAAACCTGAAACCTTCGTTCCGAAAGGAATTCTAGAAGCTCTACTCTATGCTCTAACACAGCACCAGGTTAAATTACTCTGACCATTTATAGAAAGCAGGTATTTTACGGGTTAAGCTGCCCCAAGAATATTCTTGTAAATATTATCTGCTCTAACTAATTATACAACGAAAAATGAAAGGGAAACGACGATTCAATCAGTCTTGATCCCATCTGAGCACAAGATTTCTATTCCACGTAGCAGTTACAAGGTTCAGATAGCTATAATGATAGCCGATCGCCAGTAGGAAATGGAACCTTAAGAAGAAGAAGAAGGAATCACCAATGGTACTTTGGTAATTTTAATACAATAGTTTTAGAATTCGATATACTAAATACCTAACGGAAACATTATGAGTCAAGATGACGTACCTTCGCAAATTCTCTCACACACTGCATTCGGTGTTAGTGCGACACATTACTGATATCTTTAAAGACAAACCAAATCATTTGAGATGCGTCACAATTTAATTGTCCGGCGTATATGGCAAAACCGTTAATGGACGCTGTTTATTATTTTGAACGGTAAAATTAACGGGTCGGAGATCGTTATGTACTGGATTTAATGAAAAATGGTTGGTTTGAATTTTTTTCTGAACTTGTAAAGTACGAGTAATTTATTCCATGTTTTGGACAGAAAATATGTATGATGTAATAGGATTAAAGATGGTTTGGAAAAAAAAAAACAGAATTTGCAGTAACGTATAAATATTATAAATCTTCTGTGCATGTAATAAATTTGTAATATTAAACAGTTGTTTATGAAAGTACGAAATAATCCTAAATAACAATTCTGTATATAAAAAAATAATTATTCTAATAACACCACGTTGGAGCAGCAAAGTAGTGCGTCCATAATGCTAGCAGCATTGCTACGTTGTATTGCAACGCTGGTTATGTTACTAAGACAAATACCTTAAATTCCTTTCTATTTACCGACATCGGGGCCAAAAATATATTATTGTGAATTCTTATATATCTATTTATGTTTGTCTTCTTAAATGCAACTTGGAAACCACTCAGATTTTAATAAATTCTAACATAATGATAACTTATTGATTTATCCAATGAAGTGTAAAGGAAAAATAGTTAGAATTTGTCCTTTATGAAAGTGTGATTTATTTTCAATAGGTATTTAAAAAGTCTGTTATAGTGGTTGTTTTACTTATCATATCTACAATGTTTAAAATAGGTCCTAAAATTATACGAAGTATAATTCAAGTTCACGTAAACAAAGTTACGAATAATGCTAGTTTAAATTAAACAAGTTCTATATAAAAACAGTGTAGTTGTGGTAGACATGTAGCCAAGGACATTAAATTGATGTCAAGGTATGTCTCCATTATTCTTGTTAGGATTTTTTCTAATTGAAATTTATTTCCACTGTTAAAGTGGTCAATTGCAAAAACAGGAGATTTTGAGAATATATTTAGATATTTGCTGATAAATAAATTAAATAATTTGTAGATTTTGCAGCCCACTGTAAATGACACAGAGCAGATGTTATACTTGTACTACATATAGTTGTGGCAGATCTTGTTGATGATGATAAACATGAAACAATTCTTTGTGGGTGGGCCGGAATACGTTAAATCATGAATCAATTAAAAAATTATGGGTGACAAAAAATTATAAAATAATTTGTACAAGTAGAAAGAAGGTTTGGTAGATATACACTTGATAGAAATGTATGAAAAGAAAAATTACTAACTTTAGAAAAAATAATAACTACAAAGAACTAGAGCGGATACATGACCTAGTGTATGGAGAAAACGTACGAAGTCTCTAAGAATTTTAGACAAAAATAAAACTATGTCAATGATATTTACTTTCGTATAAAATGTACTGTACTAATACGTAAAGAGAGCGTTGAAATAAATAAAAAATTGGCCACTGGTGTGCCGTGTGACTGACAATATTGTAAATATATTTTGCTTATTTGAATAGTAAAGCCTGTAAATTCAGAAAACTATATTCATCATTATAAGTATAGTAGTAGGCCTAAAATAATACAAAATATCTTCGCTGTGTGATTATTTTAATATTTTTCAAAATCATTACATTTACTATACAAATATATACCACCTCTTACCATTGTCACGTAGGACGAGTAGACGTGGGCGGATTTTCGACTTTATTTTCTATCAGCCCATCCTTCAATTCCTACAAAACCATTCGTTTCCTCATTTCTAATACAAACGGCTATGTGATAGAGTGCACAATCAACCTCAGACTTTCCGCCTATATATAACTTGAGAGTGATCAAGCAACGAATTTACAAAGAGTTGTTGAACTACTCTAAGCCATCAGCTTAATATTTATTATAATTACGTGATATTGAAGCTTAGTGCTAGTCTGTGCCATAAATAAAACAACTCCCATTAAAATTAAAATTATGTTAATGCTAATGAACATAATGTTAATGCTTAACATGTTAATAGCAACGTTATCTTAATGTTTAAATTAAGTGGACACAGAAAAGTATTTAATTTTTTTTATCAACCTAGCTATGCACGGAACTATGTTCGAATGAATTTTAGTAATTATAATCATTCTCATATTATACCACATTTAGGCATCATTACTTAAAAACCACGGAACGCTTTATTTCTTAACAGATGCATGAAAAATATCATATCCCCAATTAAGGACAAAACGGATTTTAGATTTTATTTTCGCGACAATAGATAGATTATGTAATTCTGCATATCCCAATCTATTTTTATACTAAAACTTATAAACCTTGGTTCAGCGATTAAGGTATGAGAATGTTACATATAGACTGAGATAGGTTCGCATTTGTAATATGAATTTGTATAATAGAACTCTAGAAATAATTAATTTATTTAGAATATATATAGAATAATTGTTTTTCATATTCAATCTGACAAGACTGCAAGAAGTGCAAGATAATATATTAACTAAATGAGAAACACTGAACATATTTCAAATAAATAAAATTAATTTAAAAAAGTTAATAAATATTGAACATCTTCCATTCGTTACTAATTTTTCAGTCATATTTAATAACTTCTTGAAAGATGTAAGCAGAAGTACCACCATTTTACTTGTTTATCGTAGGATGTTTACACAGTACTATAAAACTAAATATAACCACCTATCCCGCTGGGGAAATGTAGGTAAAAATACCACTATGCGGTTAAATCGTGTGCGGAACCCTCCGTGCGGTAGCCAATAAAGAGAGAACGCTGTGCGTAGGCGGAGTCTTTACCAGGGTTGTCAGTCTATCAAATAGTTAATTTTATCAATATAAAAAAACTGTTTAATTATTTGGCTAATATAAAACTTAAAAACTTACATACTTGCAATAATTTTGCCTTTTATTTTTAACTAACTGTGCCCGTGACTTCATTCGTGTGGAACAAACACAATATTAAATATTTATTGCCGGTTTTTGTAAGCATTTTCAATACAGGTTTGCTCCTACTGGTGGTAGCGTAATGTTAAATAATCTCAAGCCTTCCTCGATAATAATTCTACCAAATACAAAAAAAAAAAAAAATTGAGATCCGATAGTTAGTTCCGTGTTCAAACAAACAAAAAACAAACTTTTCTGCTTTATAATATTGATATAAATTGTATGAACTACCATTACTTATAACGTAATTGTCTCAGATATTTATTTATTAACATTGTAAGTACACTTAAATTCATAGAATTGTGGTAATTTATATGGGGTTAATGTAACTGATTATTTAAAAAATGGGGTGTGGTACAATTTTCTGGTTTATTCATTTTCCAATATTGCTTAGCACATTCAACGTGTTTTTATAAATTAGTAATCGGAGTGTAATAGACTAAATAATAAACAATTGCCTACATAGGTAGACTTTATTATTATACAAAATAATATATTTTTGTTCTATAATCTTAAGAATATTTTCTTCGTTTTATTCGAAAAATTGAATTTTATCTCGTAGAATTTTAAAGAGCTGTACTCAGCTGGTTCGCGGCCTTCATTCGTGGTATACACAACAGTGACTTTTTGGATTTATCACATATTGGAGTCATTGGAGTACATTGGTTTTGCACATTTTAGTGATGCGTGGACATACAAACAGACGAACATACACAAATTGGAAAAATACTGGAAACGGGATATGTTGGTTTACCTTTAACACTCTGGCTATTTTTTTTTTGGAAATTTGGTTTTGTACAAAAACGACTTTACTACAGTTTTATTATATGTATAGATGCATATGGTTCAATATGTTCGCAAGATACGTGTCAACCCTGGGAACACGTCGAGGTGAATAACATAGTACATAGATTCTGTCACTTGACCGGATAGCGTAATGTGCACTATTAAACACCCTTTTCATATTAGTTTACACCCATATATATCTGTCCAAGGAATAATACTTATTTTTATCACAATAGTAAAAGAAAGAAAACTTATGTACAGCTATTTGAAAAAAAATATTTTGTTCGATATATTTACATTTTTGAGGAAATTAATTAAAAGTGTTCATGTAAAAATAACCTAAATATTCAATTACGATAAAGATATATTTGTATAATGTGTAGGGCTTTATTAGGAAACAAGTGGTTAACATCAATCAAGCTAAAATTAATAAAAGTAAATTTAAGCGGCAACTGACGTAACGTACTGAGGAAGTTCTCGCAGAGACCTTTGAACTATTTGCAATACTTTAGAACCGTTCTCCCTACTTCACAACCATATATAAGTACAATGTTTCATTGCGTGAAGATAATTAGTGGTCAAATGTGTCATATTAACAATAAATTTTGTTATTTTCAAATTTGTACAACTTTAAACGCCGTTCGTTTGAAATTTAAGTATTCATGCAAACAAATCGCTTCCATGAAAACCGATAACGATATTATATTATAGAGTATGTATGAACTGGTATGAAAATTTAATTAGAAAAGAAATAAAATAGACCCAGCTTTATGACCTCGGCAAGATAACTATCAAAGGATGTAAAAGTATTTACACACTATATTATTAACTCAACCTATTGTCCTGTTCCCAAGTCATTTGGGGTCGCCGCAATACGTTTTCTTCCTCCATAAATCTGAATCAACCGCCATCTCTTCACTCACTGTCTTTTCTTTCATCTCAATCCTCACAGACTCTATTCGTTTATACTTTCTTTGGGCTTCCCCTTTTTTCTATCCTTCAACACTCATATCCATTACTTGTCTCCCCACATGCATTTGATCTCTTGTCATGACACATCCAAACCAAAGACGAAACGATACCTTTTCAACTTTTCTACTACTATACTATTAACAAATTTTTATATGTAGAATTCCGGGTCACGATGTTTGTTCAAACAAATCATAGAAACTGCACAACCGATTTTGCAAATGTGTACTGTGTTGTATTTCTGAATGTAATTCTATCCCTGAACGTGGTAGGTGATGCAGCGGTCGAGTTATTGAATATTTGAAATAATACAACAAGCTCGACTAGACCAGCCAGTAAAATATAGGTTACAATCAATTCTAGACAAAGTTACAAATATTTTGTGGATAATAAAAGTTCTAATTTGTAGATTATCTTATGCATATATGTTTAATCAAATATTTTTAACACTTAAGTTTTTATTCAAACAGAAACTTCATTATTTTTTCCCCTTTTTTTTTACTTATTATGGTGTTAGGGTTTTTCCTAATGCCCACTTGGTTAGTTATTATCCGCAAGATTCAAAGCCTGTCTTGCCACTCCCTCCACTAGGCTTAGTGTGTCTACCATCTTGGGCCAAATCGTTACTTAACATGAGGTGACATTGTAGCAATAATGCCAAAGTTATAAAGTATCTAAAAAAACTATTCTGACAGGAGGGTGCAAGTACATTTAACAGCCAATTGTTGGTGCCTATACACAGATTATATTTTTTTGCACCTTGTTACCCTATCTAAAAAGAGCTCGTTAAATGTAAGCATAAACAAATAACTACTCGAAGCATCCGGTTCATAAAATTAAGATAGTAACGCCGCAGTTAGCATAGTTAAGTATCTAAATTAACTTTCACTGATCCGCAGCTAGTTCTCACAGCTACTGATGTCATCAACTGAATTAAGTATGCTGTCAGCGGAATTGATTCGGACATTTTATGTTCGCGATCAGGTAGTCCGATTAATATAATTGATTTAAATTTTGCAATAAAAGTGAAATTATTAATTGATTTTGCAATTAATTTATACGAGCGTTTGGATTTATTAGTCATTTTGCAAATGTTTTTAGTTATTTTTATATGAAAGTTAACTGTAACCTATGAGAGACTTATACTGACTCCGTTATAGCAGAAAGCAAAAAAAAAAAACCTATTGGTATCTTTATTGAATCTGTAGCAAACTTATAACTCTATTTACATGTTAATTGCTTTAACTATTATGATGCCAATAAAAGTTACGTGATTATAAAATTGTAATTAATACTAACATTGATAATTAAACCATTTAAAAATTTATAGGTTTTTAATGGTGGTTGTAGTTGAAGAATGAAGATAGACTTCTATTTAAGAATAACTTTGAAGTTTTAGAAGGTTTACATACTTATAATAGAATTGTATCTTAGTCTCGCCTTTAGAGTAAATATTTTTTGAAAATTATAAATACGACATATGAATACGATATATTCTGTTACTGATATAGGGGGTAAAAGTTCACTTTTTATATTTGACTTTATTATATTCGATTTTTTTATTTGACACTACAAATAAAAGGGATACTCTGGGATAGAAGATCAAAGTTAAAATTTTATGGTAATTTAACTTTGTGAGTAGTTCTATTACAATTTTTTCCATTTTATTCTACAATTAATAACATAAAGTGTGATTGAAGTGGATGTTTGTATATACACATTATATCCAAGAACTTCAAACAAGTATGTATTTTGTCATGAAAATGTATTGTTTCTGTTTCTATTATGTTATTCCTGAACACGATAGTAGACCTATTAATAACTATGGTAAGTTCCAAACTACGTCTTCTAGTTAGTTTTTATTAAATTGTACTTCTATTAGATATATTTCAATGGAGTATTTGAACGAATAAGAATTCGACCTCGAAATAAAATGAAGCAACAAAGTTTACATATTTTATTAACTCTTATTTCAAACTCCTAATTTCATGTTATTTCTCAGAGCTTTAAGTATTTTAAAACATTATTTTTATAACCACTAAATTATTGCGGAAACATCGTATTGTATTTTTAATACGCTTAAATATATACTTAGCCTTGAATGCAGAACTCAAAAATGTTTAACAATCATCTGTGAGGAAAAATGTGTGTGTGATATTCTAGTTCAATTACACATTTCTGCTGAAAATCAAAATACATCTCAATTCATATAGAATTATTTTTCTATTGTAAATTTAATAGTCAATTTATTGGTTCCAACTTTTTAATTTAGTAACTCAAAAAATTCATAATATCTTTTTTTAAATTATCAGAAACAACGCGCAAGTTTAAGTCTAAATTATTTAGTGTTACATACAAAACATTGTGGGTCCATCACAAAGGACGTATATCAAACTCGACCATCCAAACCTAAATCAGCTTCCAACAATATAAATTCGCATTGACATACATCGGCCCGGCCATAAATTCGTTATCTCTTTTTGTTTCCTAACATTTTTATGCGGACAACTTAAAAAATACTTCCCAAATAACTCTGGATGTGTATAAATAAAGTGGCCTGGTAGTAAACGTCAATAATATGCAAAATAATGGACTATAATCTCGAATATGTGATTTGCGAGGCACGCTTCAAAGATTGCCCGACAGACGTTGGACTCACAGGCTGTTTTTATTATGTTACTTGGTTTAATGGCGACGGGAGCTATGTAACGATTACATACTAAGCATGACTATATATTTCCTTTTCGTATGACGTAAGAGTCAACTTTGACAATGTATATACCGAGACCACAACGCTTTAGCAGCAAGCGATTTTGTTAAACTTCAGAGGTAACGAGTTCGGTCACCGACCAAGACTCACCTTTTAGTAATAAGTTTAACTGTCAGTCGTTGGTCTGATTGTTAAATATTAATGTTTATCATTCAAGCTAATACACTATTATCAATACAAAAGCAACTCTGCTTGTCTGTATGTTACGTCTTCATATTTAGTACATTAACTAACGTTACTACGTTACTAACCATTAACGCGAAAATGAAATGCGAAGAGCAAATAGAGAATTAAAGTTTGTGTGAAGACCTCATCAATTTTCAAAATATGAATTTGAAAATTCTTATTTTGTGAGATTTGTATTTGTTCCGCGTTATTGATAAATCATGCATGAAAATAATACACCAAGTGTAGATTTTAAATATTCTCGTTCACAATGAATATAATGGCAAAATTGGTAAATATATCAACCGTCTTGTTACTCTAATACAAGCTTGATATTTAATTATTATTTAATACAAGTTTAATATTTAATGGTCATATGTGAAGTTGTGTTTAAATATTATATAATATTATTATTTTGAAATGTTTTATTTGGTCCAATTGACTCCAGTACTGTGATGTCAATAGATGGAAACTTGAAACCTTTAAAAGATTTCAAATACATTATATTTTTAACAGTCTACACAAGGCATCGTTTTTTTTATCGACTATAACAAAGTAGCCGAATCATCTAATTATATGAGGCAAACTATAAATGTAACCCTAAACAGGATTGCACACTTGAGACCGGTCATTGATAGAAGACTAAGAAAGTTTTAAATTTTCCATAATATAGACCATACATAAATCATCATCATCATCCTTGCCGATTTGGACTACAGTGAATTATTCTACTTATTGATTATTTGCATATGTAATTTTTATGTACATCGAAAAATACTTAATATTTTTAAAACACATAACTGTGATATCAGTATATATTAAATATAATCGAACAAACAACATTTAAGTTTAAAAAATAACTACATAGAGTACACAATGTACAATAAAGGAAGGCACAAGGTAATGAACAAAATCGTTTGACAAACAAAACTAAACATGGACTTTTTCGAGTCTTTAATACTACCGAAGTGAATTTAGAAGCAATAATAACTCAGTGGTATCTTGTACGGGCACCACGTCGAAGGACTAGAGTTCAAATCTGTGCAATGCTCTTAAGTTTTAGATGGAGGAAAACATCATGAGAAAATCATAAAAAAATTAAACTGTAGCAACGTTATTTGCTTACCTTCTATAAGACAATTCCTTAACAGTCTGGGCGGTTTCCTAATTTCCTTCGATCAACAATAGCAACTAGATATCGGTTCGGCGCAAAAAATACGTCCCGGTAAATAAGACCTCACTTCTCAACTTTATTTTGTTTAGTTCGCTTGAAACCCAGCCAATGTAAAGAAACATATTTCAGAATGTCGCAGTGTGTATTCAAAAGTTGCAAATATAATACCCGAAAAAGCATATTTTACGATCGGAGTATCTTACTTTCGGTAAGAACATGAAAAATATTTTATATTTTAAACTAAGAAATAATATTTAATTTTGTACAAAATTACCGATTTTAAACCACCGCTACAAATGTTTGGCCAAGGCTCGCCAACACACTCACAAACTTTTGTTTAACAGAACACTATATGCATGCAGTAAATTTGTATTATAATTTTTTTTTATTTATTACCAGAACTTCAAAATCGGTTGGTTAAGACTGATCAATGCTACTTTGATGTATGTTTGTTGGACTCTCATGAGATACTTAGCTTTTCTTTTTATTTCAGCTTTCTAGCAATCCATTTACGTGTACAGAATGAATCTCTATTGTCACTAGAGACAGAAGAGATGACTATATGCATTGAATATGTAATTAAAGATTAAGACAAGATGATGCTACTGGTAGTCTGAAGATCTCATTAGCTCATAGCTACAGTCACTTCCGCCCAGAGATTCTTAATGCATATATCCGAATCTGAAAGTGATAGTGATAATACGTAAAAAAGATTTGAAATAAAAAAAAAATAAAGTGCCTGTTTTATTAATTACTTATAACTTAGGGTAAAAAAAATTAATTGCAAAGAACAAATTTTTTCTTTAATAATCACCAAAATGGTTCATAGTCATAATGGACAACAAACCAATCCAACAAAGAGGATTAATTGTAAAAAAAGTTAAACAATGCCTAATCAATATTTACTCTTTTATTAATATCTGCAAAGCTTTACAACTAAGGATTGCTCAAAAAGTAACAATTTGATCATACAAAAGCTACGCATTCTCATAAATGTCGAAAAAACGCATAAAGACAATAAAAAAAATTTCTTCTTATTTTTAGATAGAAAAATAATTTATCTGAAACTATAAAGTGCATTACAAAAAGTAACAAAAGCGCCGCTCAGTGGTGAGATATTACTGTTTATTTTTATATATTGTTTATTGTTAATTTAATTCATCTACTAGAATGGTTCACTCACTAAAGGTCCAATGTCAAATCATCACAATATTTACGAAGTGTCAAAGCGTCACGGCGCTATTTAATCTGTGGCTCCAATTTTTAGAAATTTTGTTAAGTACTGTATTTAAATGGTTAATTTACAACAATTTCAGCCTGAATATATACTTAACGTTTTTCTTAAGTGGATTTAGACATAAACATGATTGTATTGTGTCTTTGGGTGCGAAAATCGTAATATTGTGAAAAGTGCTGTTTGTTTACCAAATTGGATCTTGTAGTTTGGATAGGATATACATTTTTGCGTACGACACATAAAAACACTTATAATTTTGGCACACAAACGTCACGATCATAAAATAATAAGTAATCTATAAATAATAACAAGCATAGACGCCCAAAACATAAAAAGTAATCAACTAACCTTTTAAGTTCATATTATGAATTATTTTAGTGTTCAACGCGACTCCACACCTCCTGTAGTAAAATTCGAAAAATCTAAAATAAACGAAACAAAACAATATAGCTCTCAAGACAATAACGGCAAAAAGTATTAATTTTATATTTCAAATTTAAGGTTGAATTCATACTAAATGTTTTTTGACTTATGTCTTTTCATTTGTAAGTGACAGGAGTAGTTTATTGCTTTGCTCGTTTTATGTGACGAATGAACGTAAGTATTAGATAATATTTTGATAATTTGTGACTTAATTTTTAAGTAGCATAGTTGTAATTAGGTGGAACCTAAAACTGTTTTAAATGTTTTTACTCCGTTTTTAGTAAACATATGTAGCTGTGTAAGAGTGTTTTGACGCAGACAGCTTTTAGCTAAGATTTTATATGTGACACTTTATCAAGTTGTTATTGTTGATCGAAGCTAGTTGCGAATAAAAATAAAAACCGCAAGTTCTCAAATATGTCAGTACCTAGTCGGTAAATGTAAATAAAACCATTATAATATATTATATTTATAGATTGTAGACGGATAATGAAAGCCGACTTCATCCCACACGCGACCCGATGACATTATTTGTTATTTTTGTTATTGCTAGTTGCGAACTCTGCAAACAGTAATTAATTCTAACACACTTTCCCGAGGTGTGCGATCCACCATACGAAATCGGCCGTTGACACATCCACCTACTTTTCGTTGAAGGACGAAATCGATTTTTCGATTTGTCATAATATGTTATTATGTATCTACGTTTATAAATAGCTTACGGTTTATTACTAATAATCAAAATATTGAAGAGTATGTTTATTTTTAACTAATTCTTATTTGTAAATAGTGTGTTTATACACTTTGGTTGACTTTATTCTATCAAACTTTACTATCAACTCTAATGTGTAACTGAAACTTTACTGTTAACAAAAAGAGTTTCGTATAACGTATTTACGTTTAACAAAATGTACGTTCGTATTATAAAAATGTATAAAACGGTTAATATTTGACAATTAGAAATCAGCTTATAGTTTTTTTCTACTTTATAAACTTTGATAGAACTACATCCACAGCATTAAATAATTTATATATAAAGAATAGAAGAGAGAAATATAAAATACATCAAAACCTAATATGAGTGATATAACTTATTCGTGGACAATATAAAATAAGACTTTCAAAGAATTACATTATATTGAATTATAATATAATAATATGTTATATTTAATAATCACCGGCGAGACAAATCTCCTTGGAGTTCTTGGAATGTTGACGTAAGGCAGGTGGACAAATTTTCAACCAGCAATCGAATCTTAATTCACATACAATACATGTACTGATTCGACTTGCGTGGGACAAGAGCAAGAAGCAGAACGTTATACGATGTTCTATTTAAAAATAAATTAATTCAAAAGTTGTTTTAAGATACCGAGTTATTATCTGATAGCACATTTAGTTATTTGAACAAAATAAATCACCTTGGTTTATATTAATAGTATAATCGTAGCGCAATATCATTTCAATGGTCGGTAGAGATAATCAGTAACATTATAGATTATTATTGTACTACATTATAATTTATAACTGAAGTCGCGTCAAAAGACTTGAGTTGGAATCAACCTACAATCAGCTTGATCTTTCGGTGAATTAAAACATCGTGATAAAACCATAGCACGGTGATAGTACTTTTTCTAATGGTTGCCTGGCTGGCAACCACTCTCAAGTTGAAAATCCGCACCCAAATACCTATAGGAATGTTCCGCACGTTGCGCTTGAGAGCCAGGCCCTCTACTAAACAACCTATGTAAACCGTAATCCAAATGGTGAGTGAAATTGTTTATTCATAAATTTATATAATTTTATAAATGATTTTAATAAAAAAATACTTGTTTATTGAATAACATAAATATTATGTCTCGCAAAAGAAGACGCGCCCACGTTCTTTGTACAGACAGGATGTTCAGATCATGTAATGGATCTAATTGCAGACTTCGCTCTAATTCAATGCATGCCGTACCCTCTGTAACATCGTAGGCGTTTCGAAACCTTAACATTTCCATCTCATTCTGTGACGATTCTTTTGTTATTTCTCAGTTTAAATTAGTAATGATCCTGTATATATTGTGCTAACACATGATCTGGTCTTGACTTTATCAAATGAAGTGCGTATTTTTTTATTATTTTATATGTTTTAGCGTTTGGCGTCAATCTCATCTGATGTTAAGTAATATGTAGCCCAAGATAGCGGATGAACGAACTCTGAAAAACCTCTGCCGAAACACAAGTATAGGTATATGGCGACAGATTTTCAACTTGCTTGTTTTCATTGCAGGGATTCGAATTCACTTTCATTTCGAATGTAACGTCTTTTGAATATTAAAAATTAAAGTAATTATGTATCAGTGCTTTTATAAAGCAAAAGGAAAACATAAAACAATAAGTTCATGATAAGTTATCTAATATAACTTATTTTTATTTAGGAAAAGAACTGCGAAGAATATTGTTGAAATAAAAGATTGATATTACCTTCTAAAAGTGGTTCATCAAGATATAAATGTTTTCAGAACTGTCTTGTCGCACAGATGATTCTAAACAAATTAATTAATAATGTTTATTAAATAGTCATTATTAAATATAATAATACTGGTTAGACACAAAAGATTGAAGACATAAGATTAGATTCGGTGACGAAGTTTGAGCTTATCTTTGTTCAACTACAGTAGATTGAGTACAACTACAGTAGGGTATATTTTGTTTATATAAAATAACCAAATTATGTAACATTATATCATCATATTAAAACTTCTCAATAACTTGCTTCTAAAGCCAAACAAATGATATAGAAAAAAAAATGTAGCGTTTTTAATATTGAAAAAGAAAACAACTATCAGGTCATTTAATTAACGGGCCGAAATTTTAATCAAAATATTGTGATCTTGTTAAAAACATAATACTGTATTTCCAAATCGAAATGAATGAGCGGATTCTTTAAATTTTACGATTGGAATTTTTCTTTGTTGTTTGTTGAGTTCCGAGTTCAATACGTTCGCCGACACCCATAATTTAAATATGTTTAAAGCTGATATTTTAAATAAATCGCATATATACGTAATAACTTACAAAAAGATATATACATAAATTACGGACACGAAGGGCCACAGAGTAAAGTCATACGGGTAAATGAGAAAATAATTGATTCTAATGACGGAATGCGCCGAAGTCCGTACCGGTGTAGTATTTTACTTATTTTACTGTAATATGATTATCAAATAAAAATCATTTATATTTCTGGTAGGTGTTCTTTCCAGTATAGCGACATTAATTGCGCATGATGTTAACATAAACACCTTCTATGTTAATAATACATATTCATGATACATTTTTGATGATAATAGTCGTAGTGATCGGTTAATAGGTGTTGTTTAATAATTTATTTATTCAAAGAAATCAACAGTATTAAATTATGAAATACAAGAAAAAGAAAATTTAGAAACATTAAAATTGCCAATAACGATTTCAGTACATTTATCTACCTAGTTAAATTAATATCTAAACTAGTTAAATTAACTCAAACGTAAATACAAAATAGAAAATGTAAAATATTTTTTTTTTTTGTTAAAGTTTAGAAATTTTATAGTATAAAGTAGCTCGCGTCGACTGTCACAACCAAGTTACCACCTAAAAATATAAAAAAATAGAAATAACTCAACATATGTAACTCCTTGTACTATAAGTATCTCTATAGACATAACACATGTGTCCGTTAATTTCATAATGTTTATCACACGTTTATCCCATTTATCAAGCTATCAAGCAAAAACTTGCGGCATATTTCACATATTTATGTTAAAATTACAAAACTTACTTTTCAAACAAAGTTATATTTTGTTTAAATTAGCTTATATTGACAGGTACTTCAATTTCATCATGAATATTGCTTATTATTAGTATATATGATACTAGATTTATATGCCTTATAATTTTGACCTAAATAAGTCAAAATTGAATTTGTTAAACAATGTAGGAAGCAACAGGGTTTATGAACGTTTACTGATGCGAAGTTTTAGAACGTCTTTGTTTGTGATTCACGATAAATATTTATCAATGTTAGTTCTATGGTGTGGGAACATATTTTTTTATTCGCTTTCAAAACATGATAATTTAGTTCTGCTGTGTTTTTGTGGCCGTTTTTACTTTGGAAATTATATTACCAATTATTATGATTCCACTTCTGGGGTAGTTTATACGCATATATACGTTTTAATTATTGTATTCCTGTTATATATGTCACACCCAACTAGCTTAATTGGCTGTTCAATTAACTGCCAAAAATATACAGTACAATATATTACCCGAACTTCCAACCTTATAATAAAAACCTGTTTGTTATCAGAAGTCCAACCTAACCTAACTCAGCAAACACCTCTACTACAGCGACCGTTCAGCGCTACATACTTCGCCTACAAGTTATTTCTTTATTAACTATCATTATTGCTAGTTGCACGGCCGTTAGTTGAACGGCGCTATTTAGTAAAGAGGCTAGGCTGTTGATTGAACATCTAATTAAGCTAGTTGCCGTGATATATATACGCTTAACCACGATTTCTACAAATATTATGTGTTGATGTAGCCATAGGTATTAATACCTTACATCGACAGATGAGATTCAACTAGCCAGGCAGGCAATAGCGAATGTCGTGCCCTTACTTTCTTTATGACAATTAATCGCCAAAAGCTCAGGCTCATTGTAGGATTTGAACCTACATCACTCGTCATAAAAAAAAACTATCATTGTTTAAATAAAACATTTGCATTTACCTGCTATTTCAGGAACGAATACAGCTCGAAAAGCGTAAATGAAAACAGTTGCAAAATGTATATACGAATGATTAAAAAGTTTTATAATTAAAAGTTAACAATTTTTTTTCATATATTATATAGTATTGTTAATGCAATGTAAACATATGCTATATTATATTAACAAAATAAATGAAGACAACTCCGCGAAGATAATCGTTTAAACTCTTCTTATCCTTAAAAGTTTCTCGCAATTAATAAAAGCAAATCTATCTGTCTTGGCAAATATAAACAACAGACTTAATTAATTGAGGAAAGGCTATTATACAAGTTTAATTTACCGAGAAGCGAATTTGGAAGTTTTGTATGATTTATCTGTGATCTAAAGGGTCCATTCATGCAAGCCGATGTTATGATGTTAACCACAGATTACTATCAGTTCACTTTTACACGTCCGCTGCGGTCAGAGTTATGGTTCTGCCGTCATATGTCAGAACTTAACTATGTTTCGTCTCCCTTCTGGTGTTCTCTGATAAAAACTTACAATATACCGAAAAAATAAATTTTAAACAGAAGTATTTGGTCTTCTATTTTTTATAATATAATCAATCGCTTACTCGCTGACCTGGCATACCTTGTTTTGCCTTTTCGTGTAGTCAATCATATCGACTACAGCGACGTCTATTGCGTTATGATCACTTATCGAGATAAAAAGTATCCTATCTCTCAAGTTGGATCAAACTGCACTTAATGTGCAAAATTTGATTAAAATCGGTTCAGTAGTTTTGGAGTTCAACGCGGACAAAAAAAGCGATACGAAATTTTTATATATAAAGACAAAGATGTGTAGCATATAATACAATACAAATATATTTTTGGAAAAATAAATTAGGTAGCTTTTGTCCAAGAATGATAGGTATGTTTTATTGGAACACAAATAATGTTTTATTATAATTTCATAAGAGTATTATCTCACCGTCATATTGGTGACTCCGACTAGTAGAGTCCTCCAGTTTGTTTGAACGCACTAACCTCTGGAACTATAGTAAATATTTGAAAAATTCTTTTTGGATTTTTGTCTGTATTTCTTGAGGAATGTAACTAATAATTTTAATGATTTTAAGAATGAAACCATTATAGTAATATAATCTTTAATCACATTACAACTAAACGAGCATGTGTAAAAAATTGTCATCATATTTATAATAAGTGATATTTGCGAATTAATTCTTGTTTATCCCGTCAACGCGCGTGATTTAAAAATCCTTTTTTTTTACTGGGCGAATGCGTTATTAAAAGAATATCCTTGACAAATTTCATATGAATCGGAAATATAGTTTTGGAAATCTGGTGATAAGTGAGTGGAAGGGAAGGTAAAATGTATTTATATATATTATGCATACATAATACATATTATATTCAACGTATGTATAATTTGCTACTCCCAAGATACGTAAAAGAGATGGTTGGTTTATGAACTACATACATTGAACCAATGAATAAGTAAAGTTATTAATTTTGAACTGATTAGTTCATGAGTCAAACCTGAGTCTATTTGCTTCTGTGTACCAATGAAAACACTTGAACCGAACCTTTTGAAACCTGTCCTTGACAGTGAATAAAAGTTACTACTTTTATAACCATTATTTTATGTAAATTGTATCATTAGACTAGATATAGTATAAAAGTCTAATCATTCATCATATAACCTCATATTTTTTTATAATATACTAGCTTTTACCTGCGGTTTCGCTCGCGTTAATAGTGATTTTGTCAAACGAATCGGATGAGGCAATAAAGAGTTTTATACAAACTTTATCCCTCCCTTTATCCCACTTCCAATAAGTTTTTTGGGAAAAAATGGTCCCATTTATCTATATATCAAAATTCATCATAATCGATTCTGCGGTTCAGACATTAAAGTGTAACAAACACACTCACTTTCCCATTTATAATATTATAATTAGTTATTATTATTATATTATAGTAAGAATTTATATTGTCTATGAATTCTGATAAATTTAGGATAAATGTTCGTACCTTGCAATACAAGGCGGTTATTACACCTTTGAAGAAATGCGCCTGACGTGAAGACACGAGGGGCGTAGCCTTCGCACGCAACAGGGACCGTGGTAGGCGCCGCGAGCTCTAGTTAAAAGGGAGTTAAGCGGTAGGCCGATCGAGATATGAATTTTTGAGACTGTTCGTTAGGAACGCTTTGACAACAATTTTCTTTTATAATAATTAGTACAAAATGGTTTTATTTTTTAAGTTTTAATGAGGCTATTGATGCCTGATGAAACACTTATCAGCTGTGTAAATTACGAGTTGCAAATTGACAGGTATAAAAATCGAACCTTTTACCAGCATTACTATCAGTTATAATCCTCTGTTGAATTTAATTCGTCTAATTGTGAAGTATGTGGGAAGATTGTAAATGTTAAGAAATTGTTTTATTCTAAATTTATAGCTATGTAGGTTTAGCTCTAAACTTTATGGTATGCTGACAGAATCGATGTCAAATAGAACTATACAAAATCAATTTTTACTGTGCTTAATCTATTTAGCCTTAAATTTACAGGAATTATTTTAACATCTTGAACTTTAAGGATTGTGTTATTTACTCTAGTAACATTTTGAAAGCAAATTAGTAACATCTACATATGTACTTTAACGTATATTTAGTCTCTATATAACTAATAAAAGTAGCACGAAATACTTAAATATAAGGCTGGAACTTATATTTAAATAACATGACTCATAATTAGTCCATATCTCTAAAAATGTTTTTTTTTTAATTTATAGTTTATAGGTTTAGCGCTGTGACCATAACCTTTCTTACTTGAACTTAAGTAACGATACGGCCCAAGTTGATGAACACGCTAAATCTATGGAGGGACTGGCTTTCAAGTGCAACTGCCGGAACACACCTATTGGTATTTGGCGGCAGATTTTCAGCTTGAGGGTGGTAGCTAGCTACGCGGGCATTAGAAAAAGCCCTACCAACATGCTATGGTTTCATCACGACATTTTATTTTAACGAAAGCTCATGCTTATTATAGTCGGATTCAAACTCACGTTCCTTGGTGGTTCCTCACGTTCATCGCTTTAAAATTGCAATGACGTTCACTGAAACTGAATATAAAAATACGTAGGCACATTTTTATCGAAATGAGCAATTTGAAATCCTTAAACGAATGTTTCAATATTTGTTTTTTGGATTTCTGTCACTCTTTTAAACATACACAAATTCGCTTGTTAACATAATGTTTATTCTCAATAGCGCATCGCGACCGACGAGCGCTTATAAATTAGGTGGCCAGGATCGCCACCAACAAAACTACAAGTCGAATATCTGTCCGAACATCTAAATGGCGTTTAGGGTACACGATAAAATATATAATATGCAAAGTTGTTTTTTAAATAACAGAGTAAACTCTATCAAGTATACAATTTTTTTTTGTATTGAAATTGTCATACATACTTCGTTAATTATTATCATCTATTGTTTGAAGAGACTTTCAGAAGGGTAGTTAATACCACCGATTAGTATATAAGTGTGGCGCGAGCGTGGCTATTAGTTTTAGTCAAAGCGAAGCACTCGAGGTGACATACTCATCGTACGTCGCTGGAACATCACGAAGGGGCGTAAGATTTATATTTTTCTATTTTTGTCACTGATTTGATTTTAATGTGTATTATTATTTTAGATGATTTAAAACCTTTGTACATATTTCTTATTTCAAATATAGTTTTTTTCTTTTTGTTGTGTATATGACATATTTTTGTCTTGTCATATATTTGATGTTCGCTTTAACATCTAGTTATCATGTTATGAGTTCGTATTTTATTTACAACAGATATATTTGGTGTTTGTGCTGTAAATCATTATCGGGAATGTTTTATAGTGGGCAGGGAGGAAACATAAGTAGTGGAGGTGAGTGTTAACGCGCGTCGGAAAGGGATACCTTAAACCTACATCCGTGTAACAAGTCTCGGAAGCTACTCGGCCTCTGACTTCTAAAACTATATATCAGTCCACGAACGTGTTTCTGTGGCAAGGCATCCTATGATTCTTCATTATTTATCATAATTAATCATACAAATATATTTCGACAACTTATCTTTATCTATCTATTGAAGGAAATATATAAACAGTTTAATTTATGTTATCGTTTTGTGGAAGGTGTTTTTCACTTTTCATTGGTCTTCATAATTCTTCTAAAGTACATTCATACATATTTATTACTATTCCTTGTTTTTGTTTTTAATTGTTAAGAACACTGGTACCCGTTACTAATGCCTAACTTTGTTGTATTCTTCTAATCTTCTAAAATAGAACTAACAAAATGGCGGTAAATAACTCACTTTACTTCTTTGTTTTTTTTTTTTTTTTTGACCTGACATACGCTGTTAGCCGTAAGGGCTTTGACAGCTTCAGAGCGCGCAAGGGTGCCAGAATGGCCGAACCTCGGCTTGGACTACTGCTGGAACACGAACAAAGATTCGCTATCCTAACTAACCAAAAGGTCCTAACAATAACATAGGGCAAACCACGCGAGGGCCGTAGGGGTAGTCCCTTACGGAACCGTGTACTTAATGTGTGGGTGTGCACGGATGATATGCGGTGTGATGATGTACTCTCAGTGATGTAGAGTGTCACTATATCGCGCGAGCAGTCACTTGAGGGCTCCTATCCGGAGGATCGATCCTGGGCTCAAACATCTGCAGAGGGAGGCCGCGGCGGGTGTGCGGGAGCGAAATTTACAGCTCGGCCTCGGCGGCGAGGACGGCGGTTACGCGGGCGTGTGCGCGGACACGTGCAATTGGTGGAGACGGCAAGGAGCAGCGCGTTCAATCTTGTTATTTTGTCGACGAGATCGGTGAAGCAGTTACGTGGCCGGCGTGCGAAATGTTTAGCATACGGATTAAGAGTGTAGCTAAGTACGTGTACTATTTTGGGGTCGGGATGAACTTCGGCCTTTTCGAAAAATTTCTTTGTGACATCTTTGATATATGCATATATGGACGGTCTTTATGTAAATCTACATTGCGGACATAGGGTGGAGCATGGACGGCTATACGCATGAATCTATTTTGCAACACTTGTAGTTTGCAAAGGGTGGTGCGCGAAGCGTGAGCGAATACGGGGCAGTTATAAGTAAGTATGGGACGGATGCATACTTTGTATATTGTGAGCTTATGTCTGAGTGACATTTTGCTCTTAGAGGAGGTAAGATTGCGTAGCAGAACCATAGCTGTGGAGGCTTTTTTCTGTACGTAATCTATGTGTTTGTTGAAGGTTAGGCGCCTGTCTAAAACTACACCAAGATATTTAGTATGATTAGCCCAGGGGATATTGACACCGAAAAGGTGTAATGTTTTTCTTATATTCTTCCTCGCGTGAGGATCGAACATGATAGCCGCACTTTTGTCTGGGTTTATTCCTATGCGCCATTTGAGGCACCAGGACCTAAACGTAGAGACGGCCTTTTGAACGCGGTAATATAAATTAATCCTATTCCTGCCCGAGCTGAAGATGACCGTGTCGTCTGCATAGGAGCCTACTGCGACGTTGCAGAATTCGGGAATGTCGCTAACGAACAAGTTGAACAGGCAAGGCGCTAGGATAGAGCCTTGGGGGACTCCTGAGCGTATTGGGTGAGGCGAGGATAGGGCTCCGTCTGCTTTGTAGTAGAAGGAGCGGTCCGATAGGTAGGCAAGGATTATGCGGACTAGCCTGTCCGGAACTTGTAAGAGATTGAGTTTAAATATGAGACCTTCGTGCCAGACCTTGTCGAAAGCTTTGGCTATGTCAAAAAATACGGCAAGTGTGCGCCTAGGGCGATGTAACTCCGTGAAATTGGAGAGAATATGCTCCGTGAGGCGGAGCACTTGGTGGGTGCACGAGTGCTTGGGTCGAAAGCCGAATTGCTCGTGTGGTAAAAGACATTTGTCTGAGACAGTTGATTGAAGTCGGTTCAGAAGGAGTCGCTCGTATATTTTACCAATCGTACTGAGGAGGCTTATCGGGCGGTAGCTTTCCGGAAGGGATGCCTTTTTTCCGGGTTTACGGATACCTATTACCGTTGCCATTTTCCAAGCGGCCGGAAAATAGCAGTGAGTTATGGCCGCATTGAGGATGCAGACCAGAAGAACTATAAGTTTTTCAGGAAGAAGTTTGAGGGCTTCATTTCTTATTCCGTCAGGACCGGTGGCTTTCCTTGGTTTAAGGCCTTTTATAATCGCGAGTACTTCGTCAGTTGTAACCGGATCTAAGTTTTCGATTGGGGGGTCTCTCTTATTGATTGAATTGTTCGATCGACCCTCCCGATATGTGCGGTATCTATGGTATGATATTCATACGGATTAGGGGAATACTGTTGTACGAGAGTGGCAGCGAGATACTCTGCCTTGTCAATACTTTCGAAGGCGGGCGGATTGCCGGGGCCTCTATCTAACGGGGGCATTGCGGACGAATAGCTGCTCTTCTGTTTACGAACGAGATCCCAGAAGGCGAGATGAGACGGTTTGATTTCCTCTAAGAGGCTGTCCCATCTTTGACTACGGAGTTCAGAGATACGAAATTTAACTAATCTTTGTAGGCTACGTAGCCGTACGCGATTTTCCTCCGTCGGATAAGAATCGTGAACGCGTGTCGCGGCGTTTTTCTCCGTGATCAGTCTTCGAATATCATCAGGAAGTATGAAGCGGCGATCATTTGCCGCCCTTACCTCTTTTGAGGTTTCCCTGATGGCATTCTGGAGGTGACCTACCAGGGAGTCAATCGCCACATCGGCATCCCTCACAGACTTTATCTCGTCGGGGATACTGTCTAAATGAGGAGAAGAGACTTTACTGCTGTGCTAATATTAAACTATGTTATGTAAAATACCTTCAAAACTAATATAATACTTAACCAATCCAATAATATAAATGCGAAAGTGAGTTTGTTTGTTTGTTACGCTTTTATGCCTAAACCACTGAATATATTATGATAAATTTTGGTATAGAAATAGATGGGAATCTGGAGACGGTGATAGGCTACTAGTTCTCGCGAAAATCTTATTATAAGAGAGAAATAAACTTTTTATGAAACATTTTATTGTGTCATTCGATCTGTGTTACAAAATCAATATTAACGCGAGCGAAGTCGCACGTAAAAGCTAGTAATATAATAAATGCAACCTGTAATCCATATCGGGAGGGTTACTAAGTAAAACCTATTATTCAATATCCATGTAAATATTTTGCCAAAAAATACAGAAATGTAATCGCGTGTGAGTATAATGTTATACTGAATAGCAATACACGTCTCTCAAACGCTTATAAATTAGATGCGCGATCGCCGACTAACAAAACCACGCACCGAATAATATCTGTCCGAATATCTAAGGTCGTTTACGCCATACGACTGTAGTACGTTAATTTTTCTTATTGCTGAATAAATAGCAAAGTGTACATACATTCATACATATGAGACGTGTGTTAGTGTACACACAATATTCATCGTTATCGCTTATCAGAATTTTATTTATATACTACATGTAAAAATTATAAATTAACTGCTTAACAAATACAGTTAAACAACCGGTGGCGGTTCGAAAGGACCGTTTATACTCGGTAATAACTATCCGATACAAGCCCCCAGCATTTGTTTAAATGTAGCTCTTAAAGTTTAGTCTGTACCTACATATGGTAATTAGGTTTACGTAGTATAAATAATTTGTTGCCATAAGCACATACCGTTCGGTAATAAAGAATTGGTGCATTTTTTTGCTATGTTATAGATATAACGTAATGTCAATAGAATATTTTACTAATTTTCTATAAGTGTAAATTATGCTTTACCGGGATGACGGCCTCCTTGGTAGAACTGAGTTCGAAGGTTTTTTTGTCAATTCGGTATGCACTTTTCCAGTTAGTATCTATAATCATCTATTTTACTTGTGCATAATAACGGAACTACATGCTTATATTATGTAATATAGGTTTGAATAATATTTTTTTATGAATTTATACAAATATTAGTTTGTAGATGTCATTAACATTATAAGCTTTCATAATATTTTTTTTAATTTACAGTAATTTGATATTACTTGTTTAACCGATAGAATGTTCAATTACCAATATCTATTAAGATAGCACTTTGAGTCATTCTATTTTTGACCTCCCATTTAATCTCTTTAGAGTGCCTTAAACTACCTTCGGTTATGTCGAGCAAAGGAAAAAATATCAATTTAATTATTTTATTTAGTTCTATTTGGTAGACTTTTTTCGACTGATAAATAAATAAATAATAAAAATAAATATTTATTGTAGGTCAAAATGGTATAAAGAAGAAAAATATAACATGATAGCTTCTTCTACGGTAAATTTTTACAAAATGGTTCTTGTTGTGGTGTTTTGCATATATCGTGTTATATATTAATGCTACTCTAATAAGTTTAATTGTGACTTGTTCAAATTTAATAAAAAAGAAAATCTATCGCAGTGAAGTTATTTTAACTGGAAGTGTTTGTACGATGACGATAGTGCGTCAATAAAATCTTTTTATTCTTTTTTCAACTACTTAGCCATTGATAAGAAAATAATTTATTACTGATTTGTTTTATAATATCTTGTTAGTAAAGAGTTCACATTTGTATATTTCTTGGTATTTAATAGTACTTAGGAAGAACCAATACAAAGAGAGAATGTTAGTATGGTTTATTATAATTTTTTTAGGTACTGTAGATTAACATTAAACATCTTTTTCTTCTTAACCCTTATCCTACAGTAGAGTTGACACAACATATTTGCTCAAGAAACAAACATAAGTATAATTATTAGTTCTCATTGTCAGTACATGTGGGTATTGCCTATTTTAATTGCTATTCGCAAAGGTTGTACATTACCTTAGCCGTCTTGATGGTGATCTATGTATTTGAATGATTCTGACATAATATATTTCATTTTTATATTTTATTTATATATTTCATTTAATTTTCTCTCACTTCAGATTTCTGAGATACTTACCGAGGTAAACGAAAACCTGTTCCAACTATATAGTATGACGGTAATATAAAAACTATAGTCGTCTTCACCAGGATGTCACATAAAATTAAAAAATAGTTTCCGATATTGTTCCCATAACATATATTAATCGTGTCATGTAAAAGATCCCGCATTCACAGACGCCGCCGTAGCACCCGCTAGGCGCCGCTCGGTAACCAAACACAGTCGTTTTGCTCAAACTCATGGTCTTTTTTCAGTCTTTTGGGGGTCTACACGCTTCCTTTTTTAATGGTACGGTGTTAACCTTCGCGAGCAACGAGTAACAGGGTGCCGATTGAAGATAAACCGAATTGATTTCTTTTTTTAATGGGTTAAATGGTAGAAATGACAGGATATTCGCCGCGCTCCTTAGTTATTTGGTATCGAGTTACAAACAAGCTTTGATTCTTACGTTTAAATGCATTTAAATTATTGAATTTTCAAATTTAATTATATCTATCGACGTAATACAAGTTATGCCATTTATACATTTTTACTTTTATATTTAAATTTATTTATTTAATTTGAACAATATTTGACAACATAATATAGAATATTATAAACTTAATAATTTGTTATACAATATTTTATTGTTACAGGACTTTTTGGCTGGACGCCATTGAAGTATAACATGTTTAGTAGTGCCATCTATGATAGCAGTACACAAAAACTATTTAACGTTTTGTTTAAGATCGATTAATATTACACGTACACGATTGATTTATTTTAGTAGTAATTAGTTTAGGTAAAAAAAGTTTATTTATGATTAAATATTTAAAGATTTTATAAAGAATTTATAATAGTTATTGATTTTGTTGGTTAAACTTGTACTACTCAACACTAGATGGCAGACCAAGTTAATACTTATGAATTGTCCATCACATACCATGTTTTTTTATTAATTCATTTTTTATAAATCTTCAGCTAGGCTTCGGTATTTCTTTATAGGAAATTGAAAGTGAATGACGATTTCATATATTTTTGCAGGATATTTTTATTGATACCCAAGTTCAAACTAGCCAGTAGTAGAAAGTTTTAAATTCCTAATCAAATAGATTTGTTTCAAAATTAAGATATTCCTATTAAGGTTACAATGACTGAAGTTGTGAGCCACCTAAAATGCACAAGTTTCGAAGCGCCAGGACCATTTCCAAAGCATATTCCATCCCAATTTTCAGTTCAACTTAATCCGGTATGAATTAGAAAAGTGAGTCATCGATAGCGGATATCGGAAATATAGGGATATTTGCGGTTTCTATCTAGTCCATGTCGTGAACATTGTGTCTTTTGAATTGTTTTATCTGATCATATTCACCGCATGGTTCTTAATAGGGAACGGCTGGATACATTAGTCATTTGTTGAATTTTCTAAACTGAATATGTCACGAACGGCCTTATATTCTATGTTACATCTCGTACGATGACCTTTTCGGCGATAATAAACTGATGGTCAAGTTTCAAAATTTATTTGATACAACTATAATATATATCATGGATGCTGGATGCATACCTTTTCAACAGGTTTAAATGTAGGTTTCATTTACATATTCATTATATTTATTTTATTCTATTATATTGGAAATTAATCATACTTCAGTCAAACATTATTTACTTTTTATATGAATTAATTGTCCAGCCTCAACATGGCTGCAAATGGATATTTATGCATCCCTAGGCTAAAACCTTCAAGTAGAGAAAACTTCCAAATAGTTTTTTTTGTGCCCTGTCTTTTCTTATATTCATGCGAATATTATTTATCGAAATAAAACTAATTTAAGCGAATTTTATCACGGTTATTTATTAATTTTGATCCCGACGTTTAGAAAACTTTTCAGCCTTCGTGGTCAAGGGACGGACTATTATTTAGATGCCCTATCTTTATTCACTTATGCACTTATCGGTGTTATAAACTACCCTCTTATAAGTACACTCCTAACACTATATATTAGTTTTCATTAAATAATAGCCAGGAAACATTGTCAGCAAAAGTTATTACGACAGGATAAAGGACAGCGACCAACTATTTTTTTTTTTAATTATCATTGGAAGATTTTACAATACAATATATATATATATATATATAGAAATCTAATCTGATATCATAAATGCGAAATAATTTTGAAATGTAATGAAAGTTTGCAGGGAGTAGAATATGAAAATTCATACTGATACTATTGAATAAAAAAAAATTTGTGATTTAGAAAAATCATTCCTGAAAATAATGCAATCAGGATAGATTTTCATTACATCCAATTTCCCACAAACATAGTCACGGACACAATTATTATAAAACCAAAGATTTTTTACACAACAACTGTTGCTACAATGTCTAACTATTAATTACACTAATGTAAACCACCCAGCTCTAAATATTTGTTCAGGTAACAACAAACTTTTATCAATAAAATATAAAATTATAAAAAGGCAAAAACGTGTTCCACTCGGTTCGAAAAAAAAAAAAAAAAAAAAACTTGTCACTCTGTCGTTGACCAGTGTATTCGAATGTAGCAAACTCCCGAAGCAGATCGGTACAGATAATCTAACACCAAAAGCTGTCGGTTTATAAGTCTTACAACATTGTTTTAGAGATAAACATCTGTATCCCCGCTCAATGGATGTAACTGTACCTCACTGCAAACTATTCAATAAATGGGCTGTGTATTTCACTACAGGTAATCCGTTAAAGTAGCCGACTGAGTAAGCGATTTTAGGGTAAAGTTGTACTTAATAATTGTTCGGAAATGGTGTACCGAAATCGCTGTTTGTAGTGTCACGAATTAGATGTGGGGTGTTAGGGATCTGTACCCCATTCGATCGCGACCACTTTGCAAATGTTGATACAGGGATTTGCGATTGGTTTGTTGCGTATCCATTGTTTTTTTTTAATGTTTGGACATCTACTATTAGCATTAGGGGTTTTCACAGCTTCACCGAGCTTTGGGGGAGAGTGTGAAAGGCACTCAGTCCGGGAGACGCAGGCGCAAGGGTGTCATTAAGTGGCCGAAACTCGACTTGGGCTTGTCAGGGACGCGAGTAGATACCGGGAGCCTGACTAATCCTAACCAGCTAAATTGCTAACCTACTCAGTTACAACGCGGGTTATGCACACCAATCTAAATCTACTAAATTATGGGTTTGTACTGACTTTGTGTCAGGGCGGAATGACTGGATTGCTCTTGTCCTATATTACTAAAGGACGTGTTTAGAAATTACCCATTGTATATGTAGCTATCAAGAGGGTTTACAATGTCACAATGATGACAACAGTTAATAGATTACAGACTTATCGGTGGTCGACGTTGTATTTAGTTTGTCTTATCGTCATTTTAATCTACTACTATAAAATAAACTACCAAAAAAGCGTTTTATCTAATGATTTTTTTTTTGTGTTATTGCCACAAAATCACCTTATCTTATAAGTTACGATGAGGCCCTAGATGGTGGACCCGCTTAGCCTAGTGGAGGAAGTAGTTTTCAAGTGCAACTCCTGAAACACACCTATAGATATTTGGCAACAGATTTTCAATTTGAGGGTGGTAACTAGCCTGGTGAGCATTAGAAAAAACTCTGCAAAATATCACTAATAAAGAGAAAACAAGAGCGCACTAAATAATAAATTATGTAGGAAATTCTGTGACAACAAATAATTAGTAAAAAAAAAATACACGAGAGAAAAAAAAAACAACTACATATAAATTTATGTAATTTTTTTACTATCATACTTTTATATAACATTGGAAATAACTTATGCTAAAAAATTAAAGCAAATGAATATTAATTTAAGTTACTAAAAACCAAGTAATATGGTACGGGTCCTACTATTTTAAATAGGAATACTCACTCACTCTTTCTACAATTAACAAAAGCAAACAACAAATTTGAATTTTTCCTTTATGATGTTCACAAAGTGTTGTACGATGGGTTGGTTTTATTGTGTGAAGTAAATTACATTACATGAGCCTTTTGACGCTTTGACGCTTCTGTTGTAGAGTTTTAAATGTGTCCGGTGATGCAAATGTTATAGTTTTAAGTGTTAAATAATAATTTACAAATTTACTTCAAGTTCAAGTTTACTGAGTTTATGATTAATCTGAAAATCTATTTTTTATAGGTTCAGCGTAATGGCTGAAATTTTACATGATGTTAAGTGACGATGTGGCGCAAGATGGTAGGCACACTATGCTTAGTGGCAGGACTGGCTTTCAAGAGCTACTGCCCGAACCCACCTGTAGGTATTTGGCGGCATTTAACTTGGGGGTTGTAGCTAACCAGGCGGCCATTAATAATAGTGATAGGCACCAAGGGACTACCATTTGGGTTTGTTACTGGTATAAATCCCGACTTATAAATAAACTCAATATTTTTATAATTTTATACTACAAATCTACAAAATGTAGAAGTTTCTTATAATTGCTCCAAGTCATATTTATTTATTTTAGAGTAATGTCATAGAACTTTCTTTATTGACAATTTATTCAAAACTTGAATTTCGAAACTAAAGCATCCAGCCATTTTTATATCTACATGTAAACCCTGTTTGAACCAAATTATCTGATACTATTTTAGTTTAAGTAATTTAAATTCGAATACAGTCTGTATTGAAGCAATGTACAAAATACTGTCATCCATTAAAACACCCATATAAAACTTCAATGTCTTAAATATCGAAAAATCCTAAGGATACTCAGGTAAGATTGTATGTACCAATAATATATCGTCCTGTATTCCGCACGCAAAGTAACACCATATCCTTGGGAATGTGACGCTCTCCCATCGAAATATTTCAAAACTCGATCACTATCTCGGCGACTATGCATCGAGTTATTGAATGAGACGTGAAAAATGATGACCGAGACGCAAAGGGCTCGCCGACTATAGTCCTTCCCGTTTTTTCTCGACAAGCGAAAAGGGAAGGCGAATTTAAGTGAACAAAGGCGGTGTGATGTGACAGGAACGTTCACCGTGTCGCAGGCGTTGTAGATTGTTTGGTTTTAGATAATAATTTCACAGTTGTGTTTTTGTAACACCAAATTAGCAACATTATTGTTATATTGTTCAATGATATTTTAGCAGAAAACTTTGTCCTATTTTGTGTTGTTTGTAACAGAAAACTGTATCTGTAAAAGAACTCTTCTTGCACAGTCACATTTTCGTATTTATTGTGACAAAATAAATATAAAACTATAAATATTGAATACTATACCTATCAATATTTGCATGATAAAGATGTACACAGACCTGTATCGATAAATCTAGAGTTTACGTATTTTTATTTTAAAAAACATTACCTGAAAATAAAATTAACAGCGTGTCTGTGAAGTTTGTGTATTTTACAGTAATGATTTAATATAAAAATATTTATATAGTTATACATATATAAAAAGTATTTACTCTAAGTAAATTTAGTTTTGTAGTACCCGAGTTTTAACCATGACAACACAATATTTTTTCAATGGCTGCAACATATTCGTGCAGTTGCCCGGTGAGGTCCATAGCCAGCGGGGGGCTTATTTTGTGTTTGAGTTTTCATTTCACAGTGCTAAATTCTCACAGTTTTGTTGTCACGTAATTAATATATTACAAGGAGTACCTTCACGGGTTTCGAGGGGCGGTCTGTTTCCCTCAGAGGTGGGTCTCTTCTCGAAATTGAGATATTAGCGGCGTTTTTGGTTTTGCTAAAATTAAAGCGGTTTTACTTTTGTGTGTCACGTTTAGAATTTATTATTGGCAAAACATAGGTTCTTTGTATTTATGCTATTTTTATGTTGAGGTTTTATTTATTAATTATGTATGGCGTGTTTGGTGGCCGTAATATATATGATAGTTATATATATATATATATGGTTATGAATTTGTTGAATACGATGATATTATACTTAAAATTAACATACGCTGATATTGAAATGACAGGACTTATGGTGTAATTCTACTGACGACGAAATGATTATTGTCCAAAAAAGGGTTAAGCGTGATGTCTTTATTGTGTTATGTGTTATGTCTATATTTACTATTAAAACATTCATGGACAGAAACGCTCTCAGGCGCCAAGTTCATGACAATGGTACGATAGTATATATATAGTACCTATATGTTATCAGTACGGCCGGATACGTTCGATTTTTCATACTATTACTCGGAGCGGCATGTTATACAGTCACTAGAGGTATAATTAAGATCTGCATACTGACATATCACAATATTCAAAAACTCATTCAAAGAAATTATACCGATGCACGCACACATCATCATTTATATTTCGCTACACATACGACGCCTGTGTGTGTCGTATTTATATACGATCATTCGGGTAGTGCATTGCGACGGTACATCTATGTGTTGCGGCAAGTTTTCACATGCAAATGTCTTTCTAAAAAGTAAACTGTGTTTGTTTTATGTACCGTGACACTTTTCAGGATCATCGTGTGTACCTATATCTACTAAAACATTGGGGTAGTAGAAATCTGTATTAGATTGAGTCTCCCTTACAGGCAGTGATAAGTCGATTACAATGAAGTGTTTGGCTATATTTTGGGAATAGCTGGTGTAAATAGGTGGGCGTAGTTATGTATGACAACAGTGACCGTCGATAGTTATTGATCTCTCCGTGGTCGCCGTTGTATATGGATTGCAATGGCCTGTTATTGAAAACCAGCAATGCAGTATTAAGTAGTATGCAGTAGTAAGGCATACTGGAGTATCTAGCTGAATAAGGGACCTTTGATGGCAAAATTAGACAATGTATTTGTGTTTTTTTTTTATTGTTATTTATCAACCAACAGTAAATATCTTCTTTTTCTATTACAATGTTCTTACATGTAGGTAAAATAACGCTAGTACAAAAAAGATACTTTGACCAATAGGCATAAAAGATGCTTATTAAGTCATTCACTGTAATGTTTTTGTTTATACAACTTGGATTTATTTTTCACTAAAACAGATAGTTATCTAAGTACGTATATAAAAATTCGGAGGACAGTGTAAGACGGTAGTAACTGTGGGATAGTTTGTAATCAGACGAGTGGGTCCGTCAAATGAGGACAATGGCCAGAAACAAGTCTTTATGAAGTATAATTTTATGAGATCAACCTGTAACTGCATTCTAGAAGAGTTATCTCAAAATGGCATCTCATTCTAAGCATAAATGTCCAGTACATTTATGTTTATGTGAAGACTTCCTGATTCGTTACTGACTTTATTGTGTCTTTTTTGTTAATAGAACTACGGCAAAGTGATAATAAGCACAGTAGAATCCAAGAAATAATGACTACCATCGAGAGATTACAAATTTATCGACGGTCGCTATAATAATGACAGCCCTAAAACCTCTCGGCAATTGCAAACACACATCCTAAAACCTTACGAAAACCATCATTTATTAAAATCACTTGCGTACAGAGTAATAAAAAAAATGCATGGAATGACATTCTAGATACTAAATTGCGACATATCTCACCACTTAATCACTTTATCGGAACGAGTTAAATACTTTAAAATTCACATATATTTATAACGCTTTATTGATGTTTATTTCACAGCTGATAGTAAAGACGTCATATTTTTAACACACCCTGATTATGGGTTTTAGAATTGAGATATGTCGGTGATTTAGTGGATAGGACATCACCTCGTACATATTTTATAATCTTTACGGAAGCGAATATAAAAAGGCACTTTAGTCCTATTGGCACTGAGCTCAAAAGAGAGTCTGATTCCGAAGCAAAACGAACCAAAAGAATGTCACAGTAAAAAAATTATCTCAAGGTCTACCTCCTACTATCTCCCTTGATAACTGGATATACTCCAACTGATTCCAAAACGTAACACGCTTAAGCATGCCTCTATGTTGGATGTTAAGCTTGGTACCCGGTGAATGCGATCCAGTCGGACACAAATTGCATGTTCTATCATCTCACGAACTTGTATAACTTATATAATAAAGTATAAATAATTAACCTAAAACTTATTTACATCTTCAAAGGTTGGGTACATTTTTTTACACCTTCCCTAAGAGATGTATATGACGTAATAAAATAAATTGAAGTTAGATATTGCTGTGCTAATCTCCTCGAATACTACATCGATCGAAGTGACTTTAAATTACGCAGTGTACTCTACTTTCAGTAAAATAAAATATACTGTAAAAGTCACAATTTTGACTAATAGTGTGAATTACGACCAACATAATTGTAATTTTATGTATAATTGTAACAAAATTATGGTCCTCGTGTTAATTTTTATTTTTCAGAATATTTGTTACCTTAATGTTACATGTTATTATTGTTTATAATATTCACATGAACATTATAACCAAACTAGATTATGCAATATTTTACCTACATTATACAAATCAGTGTTCAATAATACATTTACTTATAATGTTTATGTGAATAATGCAAAGGAGAAATTAATTTAAAAATATTTTATATATATATTCTTGCAACTTCCAGGCTAACGTTTTTAATTACTACAATACTTCATACTGAATTCAATATGTAATGTTTTTATAATGAAATAATGTGAAATTACACATAAAGAGATCATCATTATCATATTTTTGGTTATAAATATTTCTAGATATACCTACTAATTTTTTTTTTGTAATGACAAATTGATTTGATTTGCGTGCATTAAAATAAACTAAATAATATATTTGTCGTGACTACGTGATATCACACAAAGTGGTTGAGAATCATTAAACGCACTGAAGAATCGTCTTATATAATAAAATATACTTCAATAATATATAGCTTCAAAACATCTCGACGTAACACAAAACACTTTGTTAAAACTGAATCCCGAGTTATGTCCTTCGATGATATGAAACTCGGATGTGAAAGGTTTACTAATGCGCAATTTCATACTTTATTACCAATAAAAACGAGCGCAGTCGAGATACATGCATCGTAAATAAGCACGTTTATATCACGATAATAGATCGAATAATTGAGCGTAAAACTAAATAGGGCATGGTTCCCCTTATTTAAAAGGGGCCGAACGCATCGGCATTCGATTCGGTGGCGCTGATTGGTTGAAATATTAATGGCTTACATTGTATATACTTAATTTATAAAACCACATACTTAAGTCACTCAGAAGGTTTACTATTAACAAGTGTTATTAGAACACTGTTTTTTTAAACGTTAACTTTATGTGAAGGTTTGTTAACATTAAATGTTTAACATCATGAAATATAATTTTTATTGAAAATATGTTATAAAAAAGTATTTCATTTATGTTATCCATCACTGGAAAATTTTTCTTATGTGGAATGTAAGACAATATATGTATGCTAAGAAGCTTGGAGAACATTTGTTTGATTTTGCTGTAATCAATTAAACTTATTACAAATACACGTATAAAAAATTTCAATTTATATTAATTGTACATTGGTAAAAATTTAATTAAGTCCCGATATAAGAATTTGGAGGCAAGGGCCACAGACGAAGATCTTAATTAAACATATAAATTTGACAGAATTGGGTGAGTAAACCTCTAAAGTAATTCGGGCCGTGTGCGAGCCGCAAGGCTCCCGATCACAATCTCTCATGATAAATGAACCATGTCAGGATTTATTGTGGGCTACGGCCCTCACTATTGTCTCAATGAATACATTTTTATTTTCATATTATACTACATTCCCTTACAAGTGGTATTTAGGATTATGATGCGTTCGCTTCGAATATCTTTCTGTTATGACCACACTTATTTCGCCTTAGATCATAAATTGATTTTGATGGCTGTTTTATGTGTGAATAGGAATCGATTTATAATATTTACTGGTTTTGAGTATTCATATGATAATGCGATAAATTTATGTATTATTTTTTTATTAGTGCGGCTGAAACTACCAAGTACTTGCTACCTTCTATTTCCGTATGAAATCGATATAAATATTTTCAAATACATGTGTAGTTATTCACTTCAGCACTCTTAAAATTATGTTTTATATATTTAAATGCATGTAACATTCTCACAAATGTATATTAAATAATTTGCAGAAAATATGGATTGTCTTCAAAAAGATCAGTTATGTCATATATTTAGTTAGATATTATATTACTTATTCAATTATTAGGTCCGATTGGGTAGTAACTAGTATGCACCAGTTATAACATTAACCATAGTGAAATACTTAGGTACATTACGATCCGAGATTAACCAGTATATTCAGTAATGAAGCAGGGTAAGGATCTTTAATCGACTGTCTTGCGACCGCTGTGAACGTAGTGATAAACCCGTCATTGTTTGTCCCTTCAGCATCAATCAGTGTATATTAGTTATCCAGAGGTCACCATGATAGGGATGACCTGTAATTGCTAAATCAAAAAATTGTTGTCATTGCTCTTGGATTGTACAATGCTAACAATCAGATACAGCAAAGTTATTTTGCCGTGTTACGATTAAAAAATTGTACATAGGTAATATATATAATATTAAAGGAATAAAATATTAACGTTATTAAATTTATTAATACACTCCGACCATTAAGGTTTTTATAGAGGTTATTGCAGGGGTAAGTCCGTCACACAAATTATGTCTAACGTTTATTTTTAATTTATTAAAGGCACACTTTATAACTATACGTGACGAGATCTCGAAGCGGTCGCTTTTTAATTTTTCAACAAAAGAAGTTAAAACTAACGTAATCTTTTTATAACTCGTGTGAGATATGAATACGAAATGCGAGTGCCGATTACGCTATATATTATATCTAAATTGGTTTTATGATACTAAATATTTGGACAGGGGGTTTATCGTAACATGATATTTTTGTTAGGATGTGCTTTTGTTTAGTGGGTTTATGGTTATTAGAGTATGCGGAAAGACTGCTAAGTTGTTTCGTGTGAAACAAGAAAATCTCTATGATCTGTTTTTCAAATAACCTGTTGTGATTAATAGAAACTCATTTTTATTATTATGTGTGGAATTTAATTCAGAACATATTATATTATCTTAATTTTTTTTTTAATTAATTTATAATTATATTAATGTGTAATAAAATATAAAAAAAAAATTTATCAATCATCTCTAATAATTGTTTTAGTACGTTATTTATTTTAGTACAAATTGCACCGCTACGGGCATAAACATACATATAATTGTACTCGAGTGAAGTGCTAATATAATTTAATCAGATATAAATCACAAATGTTACATCTGCTGACTCACCTGTCTACGCGCATGCGCTCGATGCCAGCTGCAATGATGCTCGGTCACATCTTGCAATTATCTCTTTTTGTCAAAGCGGTTATAGATTTTAATTAGATTGAACTTTTGCACACATTTTGTGATAATCTATTGATATTTGCACCTACAATTTTGTTTTATGTCAAAAATGCTTAGCATTGTTTGTATATGAATCGTTTAAGTTATATAGCAAAATATTGTGTTAACATATTAAAATACTGTAATATGAAACATAAACAGTAAATATAAATGTATATAGTATATAGTACATAATATAAAATATGAAAATGTTAGGAAAAGCGCTGGCGCTCGTTGATATCTTTTATGGGACAATTGAAACAATCTTTAAATTCGCTGGTTAAGAACAAAAAGAGAAAATATTATTTGAAATAAAAGTATTATGAAATTTCTTGAATACACAAATTTACGCTGTAATTAATATTATATTTTACGAATCTTGGAACGTATAAACATTTATATACGTATAAACTTAAAGCAATCACTAACGGAAATACCACCAACGAACCTCTGCGGAACACCATCAAAGCGGCCGCGAATTCCTCCGCATATTGTCCGAGATCCTGTCATAGTCATAAATAACCCTGAAATGATAGTCACGTCAACCGATCCCGCAAAAAAATTTAGGGTATTTGACGTCTAAATTATTGCCAGTAAGCGTTTTCAGCAATCACCGCCCCAACAAATCGCCTCCCAGACGTAGCCAGATGAAACGCGCGAGTGAATAGAAACACCAAATACATCAGATAAAAGAATTTTCAAAACAAACTCAAAATACTGAGGCGTTTGACACGAGCATCCGCTGGGGCGCAAAAAAGCGTGACAAATCGAAATTGTAAACTGGACCTTGTGTAAATATTTTGAGAGACCATTTCGTCATGACGTCGCGTGCGCTTTGATCCCGCGATAGATCTCAATAGCGGTGATTAAAGGCGCCTGTGATTTTAGTTGAATGCCTTTTTTTCTTGCCTTCATCGGCCATACAAAATACACACTACTGTAAAAGAATATACAATTATTGGGCCTTTGAATGGTTACAGCGGGGGTGAAGTGCTCATAAATTGTTTTTTTTTCTAAACATCTCCACTGGATGTTGGAAATCTTTAAAATCATAAACGGTCTCTCTTTATTCGGATTTATTGTCAGTATGTCAAGGGAGGTGTTGTATTTGTGCTGTTTGCCGATTACACGCTTCCACATCCTAAGCTATTGTTGATGTTTTAACAAGCAGGCGTATTCGATTTTTAGCAACTATTCATTCATATATATTTGATTCAGTTGACGAGCATAATTGCTTTTAACAAACTGATTCTTATTTAAACAAGCATAAAAATACAGTTTTCTATTCGAATCCCCACTTACGTCCTTTTTTTTATTACTCATTGATCATCAATCATTAATAAACGAACCGCAGTAAGACATATTTTATTCTATTTTTTAATCAAAATGTGAATATATATTCAAGCAAGAGTAATTTATCATATTTATATTTTCACAGTGGTAATTAGTATCTAAATGTGCAATATTAAACATATAATGCTTCAGTTTTAATGAATTATGTTTGAAAACTTTTAAATGTAAATGTTTGTCTATTTAGATGCGATTTAATGCGATACAAACTGATATGCGATTAAGAATTTATTTATAATTTTAAGATCTATAAAAAGGTAGGCAATTCTCACCCACCAATAGACATCCTGAATTAGAACTTCTATTACATTTTTTATACGTATTCCCTTCACGATGTGAACGTCCACTAAGAACGGATTTTATGATCCGGTTATGGAAAAAACGCAATCTAAGTGGAGGGTACCAGCTAGTACTTCTATATTTATGTATGTAAATTCTTATGTATGTAGGTACAAACACTCTTTTTCACGTTGAACTTTAACAATATTATAGAGGACATTGTAAATAATTACTTATGTTTATCTGTGTTACTATACTTCTATATTTGAAAATAACGAAGTAGTTACATTTTAATTGAAGACCGTAAGGTGTTAATAATATTGCTGACGCTCATTACCCGGTGTGAGGTGTGATCATAAAGCCTCGTCAAGGCCGTATAACAAAAGAGCCAAGTGTCGTTCAAGCCCAAAGTCGATTTTACAAGAGGCTGCCTCAGACACGCGTGTGGCCTTTCAGACACGACTATTTAACATGGATCTTATTAATGCCATATATTTTTTTATCTAAATTGATTATTATACTATGATTATGAGTATTTAGGATTTTAAGTGTATGTCAATGGCTTAAATATTGCGTGGTCGAATATTGTGACAATCAGCACAGATTTTAATCCTACAATAAAATTGAGCTTTTAGTGAAGGAATACATTACGACGTTTACATAAGGCATTCCTACAGCTTTTCCTAGTATCTACTTGTGTAACCGGTATAGGGCTAAAATATGTGACTAACATGAGCGTCATTCGGCAGATGCGCTCAAAAACTTACCCTGATTAATCAAGGGTTAGCATGTTGTCAGATTAGATCAAATTGTCACTTAACATCTTATGAAGTGTAAACCATTAAAATTATGTATTATTTTTGCATGGTAGTAGGGCTTTTTCTAATGCCCGGTTGGCTAGTAACCACCATCAAGTTGAATACCTGCCGCCAAATACCAATAGGTGTGTTCCGGCAGTTGCACTTTACAGCAGTTGTTCTACAGGCTTAGCGCGTCTACCAACTTGGGCCGTATCGTCACTTAAGATCAGGTGAGATTATGACCATAACGCTAAACATTAATTATAAAATAATAATAATAATAAGCATAAATGTAAGTGGTACTCCAAACTTACTTGGATATAGAAAGAAACTATTAGGCTAGAAGCGCACCAGTGCTAAAATTGGTAAATGGTGCTCCAGACTTTATACCGACTTCAGCAGAGAAATGAAATTGTGAAGGTGATACGATAATGGGTAAATAACTGAATATTTGACTATTACTATGAATATGAGGTAAAACAATTGTTGTTTTAAGTATGTATTACATATTTGCAATTGTCCATATTAAAGATGATATTAATCATTTGCATATTTTAAAATTATGTAAAAAATACCATAAGGATTTATTACTGTTTACTGTCTTATCCACTTTAACATAACGATCTCGAATATCAATAGGTTACCACTATCCTCATGAATGGGTGGTAGGTTTCGTCGGGGGCTCTTTACAACGCGTGTTTTGTACGGAATGTTGTAACAAAAAAGCTTTAGATATCCACTATGGCAAAATTACATTTGCTTGAATCGAAATATATTAATATTGTATTGTCGATTTTATACCTATAACAATAAGCATTATTATATGATTATCAAACGTCAAATATATTTAGCACAAAATAATCTAACATACATCGGTCGGGAGCCTGGGTGGAGTTTGTTTTAGGCGCTTTATTAATTATGTCCAATTAATTTCGGAACGGTTCATCTCACATTTGCCTCGCCGTTTGTGATAAAGTGGTCAGTGATAAGTAGTTTTGTTAGAAAACATGTTTATTAATTATGTTTGTAAGACATTTCGATATCTTTCATTATTGTGTTCACGGTTTTTTATCTTTTGTATTTAATATATTTTAAGGTTAAAGTATATTTATTAAAATTGGTTTTCATTAGATTAATATATGTGAAAAAATGAGTGTTGGATTGTAAGTATATATAGGATTGATAAATTTGTTTGACCGATCACTATGAAAAATAATAATCTGAGTATTTTTTAATACTTTTTAAACATTCACATTTTATAGGAAACTAGCTCTGCCTGCGACTTCGTGTGCGTGGTACTAAAAATAACCTATTATTTTTTTCCGGTATTGTAACTTTTTCAATACAGCTTTGCTCTTATTGATGATGGCGTAATTAAAATAATTTAAAGGTTTCCTCAATCAAATACAAATAAAATTTATGAAATGACTATGATTTCTAAGATAAGCCCGTTTAAATAGACAAACTTTTGCGCTTTATAATATCCATATAAAATATAACCAATTAATAAAAACGGGTCTGCAACGCCTCATGTGTATAAATTTACCTAACGTTTTGGTTTGGCTAGATAAACCGTGGTTGCCATAAACGAAAATAACTTCATGTAATTATTCTGATCTGCTCATTGTGACTAGATACGCTCTGGCATACTATAGTCATTCTACTACCATGACATTTGTTGTAAGCCCTGTAGCAACTTGAAATAAACTCAAGATTAAAATATTTATACCGTTTAATTTCACGTTAGAGATTATTTCGTCTTGCTGACTGTTATTTTATTATTTCAGTCTTACAGTCTTAGAATAGTAGTGGATCTCAAAACAGAACTTTTGGCTTATATAACTCAATTCAATAATAAGAATTCCTTATTTAGAAATACAAATCGATAAATTGTGACGATAGAGGAAGCAATGCTTGGCATAGGTTTTGGTGATGAAAAAAAATTTATAGTTAGTAGGTTTCGCGTTATAGCTACAATTTCACCTAATAATAAGTGACGATGTGGCCTAAGGTGGTGAGCATGCTAAGCCCAGTGGAGTTACTGGCTCTCAAGCGCAACTGCAGGAATACACCTATACAGGTATTTGGCGACGGGATTTCAACTTGAGTGATAGCTAGCCATGGTTGCATTAGAAAAAGCCCTATCAGCGTGCTATGATTGCACTAAGATGTTTTTCGTTTACCGTAAGCTCAAGCTCATTCCAGATGGAGTCGAACACCCTCGTAACGCAACCTGGCCGCTCTTGTAAAAGAGGATAGCTAGTAATTTAGAACACCGTTACGAAAATACTACGTCTAGCCAACTTTACTTTTAAGTTGAGAAAAACTCCACAACTGACATAGTAGTCACTATCTGCAACGAAATCACTGTAGAGAGAATAGACCCTGAACAGTTTCCACACAACTCTTTGAGATGACTCTAGGAATAATCTTCTCGCGAGTAATAAATAATACTACTAGCTGACCTGGTAGACCTTGTTCTGCCTTTTTAAGTAGTCAATCCCATCGACTACAGCGATATCTATCGCGTTACGATCACTTATCGAGATAAAAATTATCCTATCTCTCAAGTGGGATCAAACTGCACACAGTGTACAAAATTTAATTAAAATCGGTCCAGTAGTTTAGAAGTTCATCACGCACAAATAACGTGACACGAAATTTTTATAAATAAATATAACCGTCCATAGCTTATAAAAACGGTCAATCATTAAGTGAGCTTTACGGATAATTGCTAGCTTGGTTAAAAAATAGTTTTGTTCTATATATTCGATATTATTGTTATATTTCACGTAAAGTAGATTAATATTATAAACTGTATCTCATACTTTTGTTTATTCACAGGATAATAAGCATGAAATGAAAAACACACGTTAAAGATCACTGCTCTACTGATTTCTTGTTCAATAAAGCGCCTAACACATATTTCGATGATATCGATCAATAAAAACCAATATCGATGGAGTGTAAAAAAATTAAACGCGTTTAGAAAAATTAAACATCAAAGCGTTTTTTTTTTGGGTAAACCTTTTGGGGTTCCTCAATATTATTAATAAAAGGAAACGACTTTTGCTTATATTTTTATTTTAACCTTTAGCATGCCATACTAGGTTTCGTTCAGCACTTTTCATTAGCATATATATGTAAGTTTAAATAGTGTTAAAAGGAACCGTGATATTATTTCTATATTAATAAATAGGAATATAAAATAGGTATTCACAATTTTGCAATTGACCGCTCACTCGGTATCCGAATAAACTTTTGTTAATTATTTTACACAAGTTAGCTCATAGTGAAACTAAATTGTGTTGACGAAGTATAAGCTAGTTGTTTATAACTAATTAAAGCTAAAGCTTTAATTCAAAGCTACTAGTTGTTTATTCTAATACCGAGAGAGATTTTTGATATAGTTTTTAGTATACCTTTTTATTTTTATAAAATATTAATATATATTTACTATTCTTATTATTGACCCCCTTAAACAGTTCTTTCAAACATATGAATGAAATTAGGAAGGATATAAAAAGGAATTAACCTGTTCATTTTACTCCCTGGAAATTAAACGGTTATTCACCAATTATAGATAAACGAACCATCAACATTTTACACTACCTCAACAGAGATGAGGAGAGAAGAAAATACTGGTTATATTTCTAGGTACAACCTACAAAAATAAATATCACATAAGAATCACAATCATCTATCTATCCATTCAACCGAAAGACATAACTCACAAGAATCACAATAACTTTACTTAATTTTCATTAAAATAATAGTGTGTGAATTGTCTTCATAGTATTATTATTATTAATAATATTTTATATCAAACATTAGTACCTACTTTCGTAGGTAAACCATTACTACAATTAAAAGATGTATGTAATTATATGTTCAGTATATTAATAAAGTTACATAAAAGTCGCAACACATTTTCCTGGAGTGAGCAACTCGCACTTGACCCCTTTTTGTTTGTTGTTGTTGGTGTCGCAGCGATTTCACACGTTCATAGATACATTTTATAATATTTCTCGCGGCGTTGCGGTCGCCCGACCGGCGCCGGCGCATCCGATTATGTTATTGTTAAAGGACCAAATTCTTTTATTTGTCTTACAAGTCTCGACGGTAAGTATTTTCTTTGTATGAATATTTGTAATATTTATTTTATTCAAGAAATTTATAATTTCTATCGATTACTCTAAAAATATACATTTTCACACTAAATACCTACTTGAAATATTTTAGGAATTTCGTCTTTACATTAGAAAAAGTGTCTGTAAATAAAATCAAAATAATTAGGTAATTCGTTTTTAAAAATACGAATCAAATGAAGGTAAAATAATTGGGAAATCAAATTAATGCATCATAGTATTAATGAATACGAAAGCAATATAAAAATGCAAAAATAAAAATAGCAAACGGTAGTTAATTACGCTGGTTTTATTTTGTAGAAACATGAATGTATGTATGTCCATACGTCGATGGTGCATTTAAAATTATTTTCAATAATTTATAATATATTGAGAAAAGAGATAAAGGCTAAATCATTCTCGTATGTTATCTTTATTTCTGTTTAATTATACCTGTGTATTCGGCGCATTTTGAAAATTATATAAGTGCCAACACGCTAGATATTGTTGCAAGACGTGTTTATAAATTACTAAGAATCGTTCGTTATCTCGATTAAGTAAATGGATATATATATAACATTTGAAATTAATAAAAATAACCTACATTTATTCAGGGATAATGATAAAATAATTTTTAGAATAGGGTAGTAAAACTTACTTCCAGAAATTATGTCATAAAACTACGATCTTTTATCTTTTTACACTATGTTGTATGTTGTATATTTTACCGATGTGTACATAGTTATGTTTAGGAAACAATCATCAGATCTTTAAATTTCCAATCTATTTATTTGATATTTGGTGCATGCATATTACTTTAAGAATCTAAGAAAGGAATCACACGCGTTTGACGGGAAACGGGAAACGGTTCATAATAAAATCTGTGATATAATTATGCTGAAGCTACTTTCAGTACGATAGAAAATAGTATTGAGCTTTTCTGTTTGCCTAAATGACAGATAGTATCATACGCTAATTGTGTCCAACTCCAGTGTGTTTATGTGTGTAATATACACACATTGTCTTGCTTTTGGTTTATTACTTTTAGAGACCAACCAATGATTATCCAGTTACTGAAAGGCATGTAGGCTGTTTTTGGATAGTACTGTATGAGAATAAGGTACAGTACTTTGAAATAATCACATTCAAATCGGTAAGCAAGCCTGTCTAAAACAATTCCAAAGTTGTATTCACTTCCATGCAACAGTCTCCTTAAATATTTTTTTTATCAGTTTTATAAATTTCAAAAACACTGAGAGTCGTAAAATCGAGACCGGAAAGTAATACGATATCATAATTATATTGCGTTCGTTGTTAGACTAAATACATACCGACAATATAATTGTCTGTCTATTTGAACTAATATTAAGTTACACGGGCTGCCGATGAGATATTATTTATCTAATAAACTGGAAAGTATTTGATCTTCATTGTTGTAGCATTGGCAACTGTTATAAAAAAAAGTTACACCAATCAAATCTACATACTCTTGAATTTGTAATTGCTTTAATATTTTATGTACTTTTATGTGTTGCAACACTATAAAAAATTCAAACACTGCTTAGAAACAGTAACATATTTTTACTGAATGTTTCAGTTTAGAATACATTAGGTTTGTAAATTGCTGTAATAGTAAAAACCAATGAGTAATGGAAAGTAGGTTTTGTGGTGAACCACAATCTCATCAGATGGTAAGTCACCATATAAACCTAACTCGATAAGTTAAGCAATAAACTGTCTATTAAGTGTAGATGTCTGTACATACCTATAGGAGTTTCATGACAGAATTTATATTGCAGGCTGATAAGTAGCCAAATGGTAACTAGGATATGCTCTACTCTTTTTTATCGTGTTGTTTCTCTTCATCAATAGTTTATTCTATTACAAAGATTCAAACTTCATGCATAATAAAAAGTATCCGTTAAAACTTCCATTGAGTCATCATTATCAACATGAATAATGAAAAAGTCTGTAAAAATATTAACGAACAAAAGATAAATAAATCAAACGTTAATACTGTCAAAAGACCACCGTGCTACAGTGCCAAACGAAGGTAAATATACAAAAACAGAAAGTAAGAAATATCGGACGGCAGCCTAACATAACAAATGTTACAGTGGACAAACAATAATGAAATAGGATAACAAATCATGTGATGAAGTGGACTTTCGCACGATAACGGATTATTGCTCAATTAACGCTACTAAAGTAAACCAAAATCTATGGGAACTTTCGTCCTTTTGTGAATATTTATTTTAATTGTTAGGATACCTTCTTCTAAACCTTACTAGGAAATATAATGTATCAAACACATCATTTCATACTTTTCTCACGAGAGAATATCTATTAAAATTCGATTGAATCAGTGTACCGCACTATTTATTTATTTTTATTAACTTCCGATTAAAAAGGTATGAAATATAAATATTAATATATTTTATTTTCATTTTTAATAGTTATGACATCTTATCATATTCCAAAAAAACCCGTCTATAGGTATCAATTAATTTACTGCTATTAGAAAGAGTAGTAATAAGAAATATTTTAATTAAATTAGTGATGAATAAAAAGAATTTCGGTTTATAAATAAATTAATAATACACTTTGTTCTATAAACTCATCAAGGGCAAACTGTGAGTCCTATCATATTGTATTTACAGAATATATATACTAATCGTCAATTAAATTCTTTTTAACTACGCACTTTAACGATGTAGTATGTTCCCGCTTTTAGACACGGCATTTAAAAGTGACTCTTGACAATTTGTATATCTGTTACAAGCAACATTTTAATGACAAAAAATTAAATAGCACCATATTTCTTATCTCTAATATATTTGGCATTAAAGTGACTAGATTATGACAAAATACTGGACAGCCTTGAAAAAACATTAAACGACATGTCATCCGCATCTAAAGTCAACGACTGGTAAATAATTTTTGAAGGAGGCTAGGCATGTAGGAAATACAATTACTGAGTTTAGGTTATTAGTTATTAATTTATATTTAAGAAAACTGTTCTATACCTACATAATTTTGAATGGAAAAGTTTGTGGGACGATGACTCGGTGCAGACTACAATTATTATTAATTGCTTTAATAAATGTATAGAGCTGCTAATCTAAATTGTACGAGATTTTACAATGAAAATGTCCTTATTATTTATGCCTATTCTATGTAACAAGTTTCAGTATAGAGTATAATATGGGAATATAAATTCACAAACGAGTATTTATCTAATAGAAAACCTCTTTGCACACGTTCAAGAATAATATCATGCCACGTTAAAAAACATACCTCACCTCAGTTGAACTACAACTGTCGTATCAGTAGGATGGGTTGTATTATTTATATCGAATCTTTATATACCTACATATAAGATATACATTATAATATAAATCATCGCGGCCATTTAATGTCTAAGCTAAGAAAACCTGTGTTGTGATAACTAAATAGCCAAATACTAACTGGAAATTAGGCTCGTTACATAAATTGTCAGTAATTAATGTATAGGAATCGAGGCCGTGACCAGTCTATGCCATAGTAACTTTTCCGACTACTGTGCTACGATAATTGTCAAAAATGTCGAAGCAATGATAGCGCAGTGGTAGTGTGTACGACTTCGCGGCAAAGGATGTGACTTCGAATCCAACCACCTACAATGAGCTTGAGCTTTCGGTGAAGGAAAACACCGTGAGGAAACCATAGCATGGTGGTAGGGCTTTTTCTGATGCCCGCCTGGCTAGCTACCACCCTCAAGTTGAAAATTTGCTGCCAAATACCAATAGATGTGTTCCGGAAGCTGCACTTGAGAGCCAGATCCTCCACAGGTTTAGCGTGTCTACCAACTTGGGCCGTATCGTCACTTAAGATCAGGTGAGATTATGGCCATTACGCTAAGCCTTAATTATATTTAAAAAAAAAATCTACACCATAAAATCTATGAAAACTAGGTTTTTGTTGTTACTCTATTTCATCAATACTATTAGCGCAATAAATTGAACGTTAAACACTCCATTTACAAACGCCACTCATTCATTAGGTAAACGAGACAATGAATCGCATATTTGCATACAACTGATTCACTCCACCGTTATTTGCAAGTATTCAACCATAGCGCATGTATTAGTTAGTCAGACAAGTCAGTAAATTACTTGAAAACATTTAACTCTAATAGTAGAGCACTAACTTAACCTGAATATTCTATGAGTGGAATATGGTGATAATCAATACTTAAATAGACATAAACTGCTGAACACGATATATTGGAAAGTTTATCAAATAAATCACTTTGTTGCCCTACAATTCTGTGGTAACTATATTGTATAAACTAATAAATAACAGAATCACTGACGACACAAGCATGCACAAACACGCGGGATGCTGTTTGTTTTCATTCTTATCGTTTTATTTTCCCGTTTGTTTTGCTAATTCATGGCTATTTATTGTTTTGGCTTTGCTTTTTAATAAATAATATGTTATATTAATCAATAACATTTTAAATAGAGTAATATTTATTGCAATACCTATATTAATTTCTGCTTTTTTATATATAAAATTATAGTGTCCGCGTATTCGAAATTCCTCTCCTTGTAAACACCTTTAACGATTTTCATGGTTCTATGTATGGCCATATAAAGTCACTTATATGATTCTTATTAGTAGTTGAATAAGACATATGGCGCTGATAGCAATATCCATAATTAAAAAAAAATCTTACCAGTTTTCTACAATTAAGGATGGCTTCCTACTATTTGAAAATATTATTTTATCTTTGATTTATCAATCTGTGGTAGGACAAAGTGGTAGTCAAAGTATGGTAATAATGTCAATTGAATTAGTGTATAATTGTAATAAATATTGTTATAGTAAATGTAACTCTTATATTTTATAAAGAAATATATGAATTGTGTTTGTCATGGTATAAGTGAAAAAATGCCATCAATTCATTTTCTATCTAGTCGGTTTTACTTGATTCACTGCAGTATTATAAATATTACACTATGCACATAGCCTTGCCACTACGAGACATTGGCGTAGAGTCTAATTGTCTCAATCTGTATTGAAGGAACAGGTGAACATACATTCTGGTGAGTCATCAATATAAGTAGGTATAACTACTATATTATATTATAGCGTATATATAATTTGTATAATGATTCACTGTTCACAGTATAGGATATGGGAACTTTATACACTGTCACAGGAATGTGCATTTGTATTTGCATGTAAGCTTTTGTGTGTGAAAGTTAGCCATGAATATATGATAGGCGCGTACGGTGGTAATTGTAATGCATATTTTCTCATGGTTACAAATAAAAGAGCCGTAAAGTTTTACTTGTCTAATACTAATATAGGTTCACCTACTGGAAAAACTTAACAAAAGTAAATTGTATAAAAGCAGTTGAGAATCCGAGCGGTCAGTTTTTCATCCATAATCAAATTAAACCATTTTTTTAAATTTCTAATTATAAAAGGTTATTTTTACTTAGGTTTTAAGTAGCGATGTGGTTCAAGATGGCGACACGCTAAACCTATTGAAGAACGGGCTCCCAACTGTAGTTTCTGGAAGACTCTTTTAGATACTTGTCGATATATTTTTAAATTGAGGATGGTATCTAGTCTGGTTAGCATTAAAAAATATCTAACACTGCTAATTAGTTTCGTCTCAGTGTTTTCCTACATCGAAAGCTCTGGGATTCCTTTTCTTTTATTCGTTTTTCAGTTGATTCTTAATGTAATAGTTTTATTGCCGAGAATGATGTAACTTTCGTTTGACTGTAAGTTTGCTAAAAGGTCGCTGGGTCATTTTTTCTTGCCAGTCATTACGTGACGCTTTTGTGTACCTAAAATAATATAAAGGATTTATGTTCTTAAATTCGTATCTTGTCGTACTTTGTAAATTACTACAAACTTTATTAAGGAAACTTATTTCATACTTCTGTTTATTATCCTCGTTTGAAACGTACGCGAAACCACATACAAATGTTAGTGTAACAAATCAAAACGCGGTAATGACCGACACGAGGAAAAAAAAATTTGGCACCGAAAATCACATTTCGAATTACTCATCATGGGCACGCGATACACATTGTAGCCACGTGAATCACTTTCATTCAATGGATGCTGCGTTGATGGCGGCCTTGATAAATCGGAACTTAGTTACAATGACAGGAACTCGCGGATACTCCCGCGGTGACTCGGTCTTACGTAACGATGCTCAAACAATTTTCACAATTCAAATTCCTAAAACTATTTCGTGGAATTGCAGACATTGTCATGTTGTCACAATACCTCAATATTTGCCTGGGTAACTGATAGTGCACTAGAAATGTAGAGAGACAGCTAGTCTATCCTTCGAGTATCATTAACAATCATTTTACAATTTTTATCCGTTTTCGTAACTTTATTCAGGCCAGTTTTGCTCTTATTGGTGGTAGCGTGATGTTAACTAATCTAAAGCTTTCCACAATGATTATTCTATCAAATACATAAAGAATTTTTGAATACAAACCGCTAGTTTCTAAGATAAGCGTGTTCACAAACAAACTCTTCCGCTCCGTAATATTAATATATGTAGGTAATAAAGAAACTTCTATAGGGCAACGGCTACAGAGTAACGATTTACAGTGGATTTTAATCCCTTGTACGTACTAACAGCGCAGCTCAGTACAATGTTTTCGTAAATTGTAGATGTCTCTTATGACTTCCGCTACAACTTAAATTGGTTAAAAAAAATAAAGAAAACATCGAAACACAATTCTACAAGAAGGTCTTAATTTTTGGTTTTCGTCACAATAATGTGACATTTGGCCAATCTGCGACCATCTTTTATGATAGTATTTTTATTTTGGATGATTTAAATATATATGAGTACTTACGTGATCAGTGTAAAGGAAACGGGGATTTTTTAGGTAAAGTTGCAATTTATTATCCATTTACTTTGTTATATTATGACTGTTATATACGACTAATTTGCACGATACGGATTGTCACTAAATACACGTTAAAAGATTATATTAAATTAAAAATATTACTGCGTTAATAAAGACATACAAAGCTACATAAATTATTGTAAGTAAATATCAAAATATTTGACGAACGCAGATTATGATAATACATCAGTATAGGATTTATTTATAACATCATAAGGTTTTTTAATTATTGATAGGAAAATTAGAACTTAACCGGATCCTACTTCGAAGAACTTGGATTTGATAAATTTTCAGCTATCGAGGATGAAACGGACTCTATATATTTTTTTAATATTTGCAATGCTGAATTCTAAATATAATATGTCTTTGGGTCTAAGAGCGATCAGAAGCGATGATAGCTCAGTGGTAGCATGTCCCACCACATACAATGAGCTTGAGCTTTCGGTGAAGAAAAACATCGTGAGGAAATCATAGCATGGTGGTAGGGTTTTTTCTAATGCCCGCCTGGCTAGCAACCATCCTCAAGTTAAAAATAGGTCTGTTCTGGCAGTGGCATTTGAGAGCCATTCCCTCCTATAAAGGCCGGCAACGCAGCTACGATTTCTCTAGTATTGTGGGTGTCCATGGGCGGCGGTGATCATTTATCGTCAGGTGTCACGCTTTTTTTTTTATAGTTAAGGTTTAGCGTAATGGCCATAATCTCACCTGATCTTAAGTGACGATACGGCCCAAGTTGGTAAAACGCTAAACCTGTGGAGGAACTGGCTCTCAAGTGCAGCTGCCGGAACACACCTGTTGGTATTTGGCGGCAGTGTTTCAACATGAGGGTGGTAGCTAGCCAGGCGGGCATTAGAGAAAGCCCTACCACCATGCAACGCTTGCTTGTTTGCCCCCTATTCCATAAAAAAGCTATATATGATTGCTCTATAGCACAGTCTATATTGCGCGTACTAACATTTTAAATTCCATTATAATAAATAGTTTCCAAGGACTCCATTATTAGTTTAGCGATCTTAACGAATTCGCAAAGTTACTGTAATTGTCATATTAGAGACCTAATTTCTTATAATAGGATGGAAAAGTGACTACGTTATACCTGATAGTAAGTACAGTAGAGTCCAAAAACATCACAACCTGCAGGGGATGAGTAGCAATTCATTATGGATAGTCGCGGTCATGCTGACTTGCAAGTGTCTCGGCAACTAGATTATTTTAAGTAACATGGTGATCTCACAGCTAATAAAATAATAGAAATAATGCAATTTCAAAGATTACACATATATGTATAATAGTATGCAATAAAAAATATAAGGTTAGTAGATGTATTTAGACAGCAAAAGTTTCTCGTGATAACCTCTTTAAGTTTGAAAGATCCTGCATCAAACTGGTCTATGTTAATGTTTTTTCAAACATTGTGATTTAATTGCTAGCTCTAACTAAAATTGAGTTCTATGTATATGATTATCTCATTTACGGCACGTGAAGAGGATGTAGGTATCAATATCTAGTCGAAATATATATACACTACCCCAGAACCTCACTTTACCCAACCTCAGAACGCCCTTTGACTTAACCTGCCAGAGTTATACTTGATCAAGGCATAATTATCTTATTTTACCACTTCATTATATCCACATTTGGTAGCCACCAAATTGACATAATTTAACCATATAGATACAGTAATAGGCAAAATTGGTCTGTAGTGGAAGAAAATTATCTTAAAATCAACAAATGTTCATATTAAGAAACAATACAGCTAAGGAACTATACAGAAAATTGGCAATTAATAAATGATAAAATAAAATATATTTATAGCATAATGCGAAATTATATTCTTAATAAAAAAAGACATCATCAAGGTCATCACACTGTTCTTTCTACCCACATTGTTATTGAGAATTTTTACGTCGTCTATTCTACGCTCCAATTAATTGCATTTGAATGTTGTTTTCAATAAAGACAACCCAGTAGTTGTTCATATTAGCATATGACGATATGAGTCATGACGGATGGTGGGACCGTTTATTGATTGCCGGGACATATCATTGAAATAAAAAAAGTATTAAATTTATATTCAAACTGAATAGATTAACTATTATAAGCACTATTCTATGTACATAAATACATGTAATTGAAATCGAATTTATGGTCTAGGAGCAATTACCATTGTCGTAAACTTTAGAATACAGACCAACAGGGAAACAGGTGATCCGGCTCTATATGCCTGATTTAAATAATTTTTTTTAGACAAGAAGATAAAATCTTGCCGAGTTTTTTTTCTGTGACGTGGTGACACACTGATGAAGATACTAAGTGATGTTTGTTAAAAAATACATGATAGTCATGGTTTTGAAAAGCTTTGAAGCTAATATACACAAAAGTGATATGTCTGACTGGTATATAATGAAAATAACGATGTTAGCTCAGTGGTAGTGTGTACGACTTCGCGTCAGGGGCCGTAAGTTTGAATCCAACCACCTACAGTGAGTATGAGCTTTCGGTGAAGGAGAACATCGTGAGGAAACCATAGCATAGTGGTAGGGCTTTTTCTAATGTCGGTCTAGCTAGCAACCACCCTCAAGTTTAAATCTGCCGCCAAATACCAATAGGTGTGTTCCAGCAGCCGCACTTGAGAGCCAGTTCCTCCACAGGTTAAGCGTGTCTACCAACTTGGGTCGTATCGTCACTTAAGATCAGGTGAGATTATAACGCTAAACCTTAGCTATAAAAAAAGATATATATTGTACTAACTAATAAATAATATCTACTAAGAAAGATTACGTTTTACGGAGTTTAAAAACGCTAATGTGTAAACCTACTCCGAAATTTACGAGATAAATGTCAACTTATTGTAAATTATTCCTTTTATACTATTCTCACTATCAAAAGCAAATTCAGAATATAAGGAAATATTTAAAATTAACAATGAGTAGTAAACGCTAAGTTAACACAATAAAATATTTTGTAACAATTCCATTAGTGACTTAACTGTTGAAGGATAAATATTATTACATGAAAGTAAAAAATGTGTATTTTGTATATGTAATTTGTATGACGTATGATAATGCGGATTTTAATGAACTTTAACACTTCCGTGATTTCTCTATTACAGAATAAATTTCATACTGTTTGGATTAACATGAGTAGTTTTATGTTCGCAATAAATTAATACGTATGAGTATATGATAATTGATTTTTGAAAAGGTTCATGTAAACTGAATTAGTTTAGTAAGACTAACTAACTTCTTAGCATACCATTGATTCACCGTTCTGATGTCGGGTCCATATATATTTTTATCTATATAAAGCAAAAATGTAGGAGATAGTAAAAGTATGTCCATCAATTTATAGAGCACTCTATTAAAATTATAATGATATTTTTTATATTTAAGATTAACCGTTAGTATTCTTTAACCAACACTAGAAACTTCCATTCACAATCTGAGTCACATTTGACATTGTAAAGATGAAACTATATTACAAAAAAAGACATCGTAATGAGAACAAATTATTAGAATGAAATATGCTATGGAAGGATTTGTCTTTTAAAGAATTATTAAAAGCTAATTTGAAGATGGCGGTGAATAAGGGATACATTTAATACCATTGCAGATTTCTCTTTAAGTAGAATTATATACGGATAAGATTATATAAGTTAATTACTGTGAGTCATATAGAATGTCATTACCATTATTGTGTTTGCCGGTCAAGATTGGTAGGCGTTGCGGAATTCATCTTTTTCCGGAGTAATGTTAACCGTAATACGCACTTAACTTTTTGCATCATCACAACATTAACAATTTAAGACTAACTCGAAACCTGCATTGTATTACATATGACAGCATTAAAGTTTTTAAGGTAAAGGTATTTGTTTTTCCCATCTGGTTATTTTCATAGTTCTATAAAAGTATTACAGTTTGTTTATTCTAACAGGTTTCCTTAACTACTATCATATCGAGCCTTAAAAATGTCTTAATTTTTTTTTATTGTAACTTTCTAAAAATATCTTTGTAGAAGCAGCAGCAGTAGTTTATTTTAATAGATCAGTGGTTAATTATGAACACCAAGTCATTTTTTTAAATAAATATATCATAAATACTTTTTAATTACGAATGAAACAACTCTCTCCTGAATAAAGTACAATTGTGTCTTACGATGTTTTTCCTGAAGAGGCTCGATATTTACTTAATGTGGTAAATGAAATGGCACAAAGCCCAAAATGGATCTTGACTTTGACAATAAATCATGTACATTTGCTAAGTTTTGTCTTTTACCTTCATTCATCCATTTGGAGCTGTCACAGATCTTTAGCTAGATTAGATCTTCGATTAACAATATTTTACGAATGCTCTAGACTTACCCGTACGTCCTCTTTTGAATTAAACATTCATATTAAACTAGCTGACCCGGTGAACTTTGTATCACATTACAAATCTTTCAATGTTTCGGCTTTTCTGTCCTATAATATCTATGTATTATACATATAAAACGTCCTCATGAATATTCTATTACTGACTAACTAACTACTACTACTAACTAGTCTATTACTAAAACTGCAGTAAAATCCGGTGAACAGTTTAAAAGATCTAAGCAAACAAAGAGGGTAAGCGACTTCGGCTTATAATATATAAAGATTACACTATCTATCTAACATTGTGGAAACCGTTTTAAAAGGGAACCTATGACCATTACTGGACGTTTTTAGGCTGATATGATGACCATCTTAAATGTTATAATCAATTCATATACTATTCTGAGTCATGCAGAAAAAGGTAAGCTATTTACATTATGATTTAATAGAGATACCATTTATATGAGTAGCGTAAAAAAATGAATTGACTGTTGAGTACAAATCGGTATTTCAGTAATTAAAGTCAATAGTCCGTAAAATGTTCGAGGATCATGTCAGAAGTGTTCAATTTCGGTCCAGATTATATAAGATTTAATATTCTTATGTTATTATTATGTTTACAAACTTGAACACTCCTATTGGGATTTATATTTTATTTGCTGTTGGAATAATAAAAGAACACAGAAAAAGAGTTTATATTTATAAAATACTAGCTGACCTACCAGACATTGTTCTTCCTCCTTCGGTAGTTAATAAATCGATCTCAGTGCAATCTATATATTATGGAATAGCTATGAACCACCGTCTCGATAAAATAAATAAAGTTTGGAAAATCTAAAAGTGCACGCCTCACAATCTCATTTTTATTTTTTTGTTTATTTAATAACAATTAAACCACATGGAATCAGACACGTGAAAAGTAAGGGTTCTATTCCTAATTATACTGAAGCTTAAGAAATAAAACGTCTCGATTAGTAAAGTATTTTGGTCGTTATAGTGATAACATACAAGATGACAGACACACGGTACACACAGATACATACAGACACACGGTCGTCCAAGATATAACTTTGTTAAACAGTTTTTTAACTAGTTTAAATAACAGAAATGGCATCGAAAATATAATGAATGAATGAATGTTAAAAATAGTTTTTTTTTTCTTGATATGTGTGTGTATATGTTATTTTACAAGTGCAATATATGATAAATTTTATTGTTGTTTTGTTTGAAGTGACAGTAGTACCCACCACAACTCTTCGCTTATGAGGCGTGCAATATATTACATTAATTTTACTTTTATCCATCAACCCGTAAGTTACACGAACTAACGGACACAAATATTATTTTTATCAATACACATGTTGACCTGGTGAAAATCATATCACCTACAATCACTGTTTGATAGTCACTAAAACTTAACAGCGGTTTGACCGATTTGAATATATTTTTGTAACATTATGCCCAACTATACTCAATCCTAATCAACCTTCCAACTTACTCTAACTTAATCACCTAGCGGTATGAAATATACTTTACGACTTAAGTATAAGATACAGTAACGCCGCTGAACAGGGACGACAGTAAGCGTTATTAAGCTAGGTAAAAAGCTACAATAAAAGAAAAGTTGTAATGAATACTTGAGCACTATATTACTGAAGCGATGAAAACTCCCAAATAATGCGTTCTGATCCGTGGTGTTCGAAGTCAGGACACTTGAAACTTAACATAAATCGGGAGTTTCGTTAAAAGCCGAATCATAAGTATATTTTTAAATTTTATTTATATTTTTGCTATATATATTTTTAAACAGGTACATAGCCAATCTGATAGTTACCGTCGCCTAATGACAGCTGCAACACCAGGGGTAATATAAAAAACGAAAGCATAAGCAAAATATATAAAAGGCGAAAGCAAGAAAGGTCATCTCATCTATTTGTCAACCTATTTTTTTTTCTGTTTAATAGATTTTGACGAGTTTTAATGCCTTCGAAAATAAATAGGATATTTTTTTCACATCTTTATAAGAATTTCCTCGAAGTTTCAATAAGAGGTGTAATTTCGACAACATGACGAATACTAGTAAAAAAGAACTGCTAGTAATCGTATAGAAAAGGCGTTTTTAAAATGTCACCGATCAATGTGTTTACACATATAATACACGTTCGCAAATTCAATTTACATAAATCACTTAACTATATACAAGTAATAAAGATACCGAGTTTATCAGTAAAAATGAAAAAACAAATTATGACTATTGAAATAACAAAAATACGCAATGGAATGGTGATGCGTGCTATAGAAAACGAATAATTATGTTCTGTTAATAGGTCTCCTATCTGTTGCTACAAATCTTATGGTTATATATACCAAAATGAAAGCTATTAACTTTGTAGTGTTAAAGTGTTTTATTAGTATAAAAAAAATAAGAAAACAGTATCAGGCCTGTTTTAAGTTATATTTATCATCTTATTATTGAAAAATAAATTACCTAAGTATATTTAAGCGTTTGAGTAATATATTCAACAAATTATTCTGAAATTCAGTAGATTTACTATGAATACAAATTTGATAACCCCAATATTTATCATAATTATTGCTCCCGGTTTTAGTGGAAATATACGAAATCAAATAACGTATATTGCTATTGTACAGAATAAATATATAAAATAAAAACTGAAAGTGGAAATGGTTAACAAGGCATTAAAAAAGTACGATACGCTTCATAATTTGGAGAGTTGTGTGACAACTTTCCTATCGTAACAAAACTACTTTTACCATACAAACACATCTATTTATTTTTGAAGTTTCAAAATCCATCTTCCTATAAGTGGGGAAATCCGTAACTGAAAAGTGAACCGGCGCTTGACGAGGCCTGAACAATGGAATGCGCCTCACTTCCTGTCATAGTTTTGAGAGCTGTATTACTGCATTCGATATAATAAGGCTTATGTCAACACGGAAAACTATAACTCTTACAACGTTTTGCCTCTAACATAAAACGAGGCCACTTGTCTCTTAAACGGAACGTACGTTATGACCTTTGAGAGCGTAAAGGTACATAATTACAATTGCAACAACTTGGTCTGACGCTCTGTCTGGGTCAGTTGATTAGTAAGGGCATATGAATATTGGGTATTCTCTGTTTACCTTGATATCGGTGAAAGTACTCCTACGTAATAAATTGATGACGTCCGATTAGCCGGATCTAAATTAATTGAATTCATATGAGATAAACATAATTTATGCTAAGCTTATAACGTAGTACAATCCAAAAACCTAATAATAGCCAAACCACAATTAAAAATATAATAAAGTATTTGTTTAAATTACTTGTGATACTTACCTCAGTTATTAAATTGTATAATCATTTTTGCCTGTTTTTGTAACATTTCTCAATAAAACTTTTTTCCTATAGGTGGTAGCGTGATCTTGAATAGTATAAAGCCTTTCTCGATGATAGCTCTATCAAATACAAAATAACTTTTAAAATCGGACTGGTAGTTCCTAAAATTAGCGCGTTCAAACAAACAAACTTTTCTGTTTGATAAAATTAATATTGATTATGCATTTAGTATATAATAAAACTGTAACTAAGCCAGATTTGTGTGTACATTAAATATTCATATACATTCTTATCGATACAAAAACGAACGAATTTCGTAATTACAAATACCAAAGATATTTCAAACCAAACCCTAGTGATTGTCTGTCTTGCTTTTAAATTTTTTATTATTTATTTTGAGACGAATAAGTAATAATCGAGTAACGAAGGCACCGTTTAACAAGAATGTTAAAATACACTATGCAATCATAAGAATTATGAAAGTCGAAATGACAAAAATTCGTTATTTTGAAAGTACGGACAGTAGCATATTAGATTAGGGCTTAGTGTATACACAAATGTGTACACATTTCCCACACATTTTTGTGATTCACTTATATATATTTAGAGTCTAGGTTTACTTGGTGTCTGATAATTGTATGTTTGTAAAATCCCTGTAATAGAAGGAAATTTTACATAAAAAAGTAGCCAAAAAATTTAAAATGTTACAAAAACCTGAAAGTTTAATCTATACTAATATTATAAAGCGGGAAATTGTTTTATAATTTTCTATAGTTATATAGGTTATTATATGATAGCGGAATAATTGAGGAAGGCGTTAGGTTATTTAACATCATGAAACCACCTATCGGAGCAAAGCTGTATTGAAAAAGTTACAAAAATGGACAAAAGTTCTTAAATATTTTTTTTAGTTCTACGCGAGCACAGAAAGTCTCTTAAGTCTCGGGCACAGACAGTACTTAAATGTGTAATATATGTTCCACTATTAAATGAAACGGTATTAGAAAACCCAAAGCAGATCCGGCTTTTTTAAAATGTCTATGTATATCGTTTTGCAACAGTAAACAAACATGGCCGCAGTAAGTACTTCGTAACTTACCTTATTTTTACTTTGACGTAACTCAAGTCGAGCTATTTGCTTTAAGGCGAGCAAAGTACACAGATAATGTCAAACAAGGACTCATCGCCATCTTTATGTATTCTTTTGTGTGCATGTTTGTTTGTCTACTCGGTCACGGCAGACGTGTGGTTTCACATAGGTCAACTGTTCAATTAAAATATTTATTTTTTCCTATATAATTTATAAAAGAAACGACACTTGTGGTTTAATTGTGGCTTATCTTTTTTTTGTTATGAATGCACAATGTTTACGCGTTTCCGTTTATATGTTATAAACATTTTAAAATAGATGTTTTCTTTCCATATATATGTTAAATTATTAATCTTGAACACTATTTCCTTAGATGGCTGATATTCGTCGTCGGATATCTAAAAAAAAAAATTGTATTAAGTATATGCTTGTATATTCTGTTAATGTAAATACAAAATTCTATCTACACATTTGATTTATTTATTTATTTATGAGTCATTTACGATTAATCCGTTACTTTTTTTGCTAAAAGATTGCAAATAGGCATATGGCTTATCTGATGGTAAAAGCTTACCGCGGACCGTGGACAGCCGCAAAACTAGGAGTATTACAGCTGTGTTGCTCAATTTGACGGAAATAGCTTTTCTCGTTTACTACGCTAGAACACAAAGGCTTATATTAAAGCTTTATTTTGCTGCAGTTTAAACCCGAGGGTGGTCGCCAACCAGTTTAGCAATAACCCTTACACCACGCTGTGACGGATCGAGGTTAAGCGTCATGCCCAAAATCAAATGTGGGTCCAACAATCGTCAGAGCCTCGTCGGTTACTCGGTAGGGTGCACCGCGTGCAGGTGAGGTTAGTTTGGGTAACTTAGATGGTATACCCCTTACCTAACTTAATTAAATACATACACTGCACACAAAAATTGTTTGTGCACAATGTAGCTAATAGTAATCACACAATCAAACAGTGGCTAGCAATGAGACGCCGATAATGTATCGACGATCGTGTCTGTCATATCGATCTGTATTTTTTTTATGGTTTAGCAGATTTAGTAATTTGGTCACAATCTTACCTCAATTTAATGGCGATGTGGTCTAAGATGGTGGATACGCTAAGCCTGGTGGAGGGACTGGCTCACAAGTGCAACTTCCGAAACACACCTATAATATTTGGCGGCAGATTTTCAACTTGGGGGTGGTAGCTAGTAAGGCGGGTATTACAAAAAGCCTTACTTACCATCAGACTACGGTTTCATCACAAAGTTTTCCTTTACCAAAAGCTTAAACTCATTGCAGGCTTTCGAACACAATACCAACTGAGCTATGGTCGCTTCGTATGTAAGCCACTAAGTAGTTGAATACACTGACTGATTCTACTTCTAAAATCCTATAAGTCAAAATAATGTAATTAGGTTGGGTCTATCATTGAGTGTATGGTGGACGCGTTTCGATTGGCGAAGGACTTCTACCCAGTAAATATTCAATCTATGCTTCCCCACATTTAATTACTTTGTTTATAACTAAACTTATTTATCTACGAAAATTTTCGACTTTTAAGTTATTTTATATTTCTTCTTAGCCGGTTAACCGTTTCAAATGATTTGACTAATGACCGCGCGATTGACGCCAAAAAAAATAAGTATACTAATGAATTGTAATCAACTATACTTTCGAATTTTAATTTTCTCTTTATAAAAACTAAAGTGGTGGTCCCTTGTTGCTTTTAATTAACTTATTCTTATGTGGTTTGAATTATTTATTTCGTTATTAAGCAGAAATCGCTCCAAATTGTAAATAGCGAAACGTTTCCTTTACAAGTTAATTCGAGTAACATGGGTGATCGAAAAAAAAAGACATTGTCACGTGCGAACGGAGCTTGCATTAACATAACCCGGTTTTTTCGGTCCAAATTCGTGACACAACGTGTGCGAGCCCCGTGGTAAATAATAAATCTTTCTAATAAATAAAACAAGGGAACGTGAGTGAGATAAAAAGCGCATGCGCGTTCGGTGTGCCCTAAACGCCACTGTGACCCGCCGACCACTTCGTTAAATGAATGTGAAAATATTTTGTACCCTTTTCAGAGTTCGACCAGCGTAAAGAAAAATCCGATGCGAGGGAAGTAAAGCGGGAATACGTTTACGAACTTTAACTTTTTTAAGATGCGAATGTATTTTTCCGTTATATTGTTTTTAGTTTTTATTTCTAATATTTAATATTTAATGTTACTTTGATTACCTTTATAAAAATGTGTTGTTAATATGTTAACACGTATTTGGGCTTCAGTCTAATATCCACCGTTTTATTATTTATATGACTGTCGACTATTGTGTTTTCTACAGTTATGAATGAATAAATCATCTAAAGTGATCATGGCTCAGTTGGTAGCGTGTATGGACGCCACGACAATTACTTTATTTAAACTATAATAAAATTTGTAATGAAGTTTGTTTCAACAACGGAGAATCTTTTGTCATGTTTGAAGATTCGGTAAAAGTAATCCTTACAATCCTAAGTAATATTATAAATACGAAAGTGAGTTTGTTAGTTTGTTACGCCTTCACGCCTAAGCAATTGAATCGATTGCGATGAATTTTGATATAGAGATAGGTGGAAACCTAGAGACGGTGATAGGCTACTTATTCTTGCAAAAACTTATTGAAACTGGGGTAAAGAAAGGGATAAACTTCGTATAAAACTTTATATTGAGTTATCCAATTTGTTTTACAAAATCAATATTAGTGGGAGCGAACCCGCGGGTAAAAGCTGGTAAACTATATTTTAGTATAAGTCTCATAACACAAGATTTTTATTGACGAACCGTTTTATGAGTACAATATTATTATTTATATTTTTTTGCTTTAAAATGGAGGTACTTTCCCACTAAAGTTTCACAAATTTAACTAAAAAACAGGCCCCTTTGATACAGTAAAGGTCCTATTAATTAGGATATCAATGTTTAAGGACGTAGGTACCCATAGTCAAAAAATAAAATTATTCGAATACTTACGGAATATCTAGCGCTTTAGATTCAAGCTGTTATTTTTTTATGCAGAAAAAATATGACCCAACTTCATAAGCTATGTGGTAGGTCAATGAGAGTTCATTGAAGTTTGGTTGTTAATGTGTAAATATGTATTTCGTATTTACGCGGCTGCGACTCGTCGACCGCGGACAAGCGACAAATAGTCGGAATGTAGTTTTGTAGACGCTTTTTAAATATCAACAATACACGCAATATTTTGTTACTAATTTACTGCTATGATTCTGTTTACATGCATTATTATTTCTTTAATTTTTGTATATTTTTAAATAGCTAGGACACTTGCATATTTTTATTGTTTAAATATTAAAATCTTGTCGTAATTTATCAAGACTTCTGTCGTATAAATATCAAATTAAGTTATCCTTACTAATATTAAAATGTGAAAGTAAGTTTGTTTGTTTATTACGCTTTTACGCTTAAGTCACGTAATAGGTTGTTATGAATTTTGGTATAGTGATAGATGGGAACCTGCAGGTGATGATATGCTATGCTTTCTCGTGAAAAACTTATTGGAAGTGTGGTAAAGAGAGGGATAAACTTTGTATGAAACTTTTTATTACGTCATACGATTTGTTTGACAAAATCAATATTAACGCTGGCGAAGCCGCACGTATAATCTGGTATATACATACCGCTAGTAACTTATCAAGACCTTAAAGTCTTGATTGTACGTTGAAATTAACAAATATAAAATTACGTTAAAATAATATGTAAAAGTTTCACACAACTCTGTATTGAAATATCTGCAAAGGTTTAAGCGTAATACTATCATTGGTTTAAGTATTGTGGTGGTAGTAATTAATGTGGTATAATATTTATAAATACTAACGTACATATAATTAAACGAGGCCTCATAGAGGATCCCCAGACTATGGCCTCTGCGGAGGCTAGCATTTCTATGCAGTAGAAGTATGGAAGCAGTTCTTGCTTCTCGATCCGAAGGTATCTGAAGGAACGCCGTGGAGTTTTAGTGAGTATTTCTGGTTCATATCAGGCTCATCTGCCCTGATGAGAAGAAGTCCGATAAAGGATCTACCATTTCCCCAAGTTGATAAAAGGACAGTTCCATCAACAGCTCTTACATATAAATGTTCTTTTTTTTATTTCGGGCTAGTAGGATCGGGTTGTGTCCGATTGGATCGCGCACCAACGTACACCAGGTACTTTTTTATCGTGTTAAAATAATCCATTTATGGTGTTCTTTTACTAATCTCAATAGCCAAAGGCTACGAAAGGGTCGTGTGACAAGACTCATCGGTTGACAAGCACCGTCAATAACCCACTCAAAACAATCCACGCCGACACTTAAATCAGATATAGCTAGATATCAGGGACCGCTTACATACTTCTTCTAGTCTCCAGAGATCAGGTATCATAGTGGCATGCTTAATCCCGTGTAAAAAGTGGCACCCGATGTATTCAAGTAATTAAGTGAGGTGGAAAAGATCTCCAACCGATAAGGTGGATGGCAACCGCAATACATATAGTAATAAATCCGTCACTATGACTCTTGTTTAGTTGATCACTTTTTTTGGTTATACTTAGTGTAAATTAAGTGCCGCAAATATTGTAGGCTGGCAGGACAGTGACGATGCTGATGAACTTATAAGCTAACGAAGTTTGCCGTTAGTTTAAAATTATATGTACATACCTAATATCAAGTAGGTACACTTCCGTTACCTTGACGAGTTTTCATATAAAAAAACTTGCGATAACCGTTCCATGGCTTCGATAATTATAAATATTTTTTAATTGATACCTTCATTAAAAAAATCACTTATTATATTTGTCATCTTAACAGCAAAAGCTATTAAATAGTTTTTATGCGTTATTAATTACAAACTAGCTCTAACTATGACTTAAAATTAGATATTATACTAAACATGCAGCATGTTTTATTACACACAATTTCTGATATTATAATAATGGATTTCTCCTTTTTTATGTATTTGAGCTTTACTGTAAAGCTCGTCAGAGCTAATATTATTGAAACCATATTTTCTACTATACTGGGATTTTTTTCAACTCGACAACAGAAGCGGGTCGGTTGTTAACAAATATCCTTCAAAGAACTGTCGCAATGTAGGCGGCCGTATTAGTACACTTTGATTCCTCCGCCTAATCCAAACTAAACCTAACACCTAGTGGGCTCCCGACCACAAATTATAACCTCGTCACCACTAACACATTAAATAAATACGGCGGGCGACGTCTGAATGTTCGCTTTGTCATCGGTTGCTGGAAACAACCTACACGTTGCAGTTCGTAACAGATTCTCTTCGGATTCTGAACCATAGTAGAGAGCAACGAAAGGACTTTTATATTTCCCCATCACTATATTTATTTTTGTAAAGATTTTTTTATTATTTTCCATGCTCCCATCGACAACGCACAAATTTGTCAGGCCAACTAAATCACAAATGCAAATAGAGCAGTCTCGTGAATGTCTTGTGTAAAGATGTGAAATTGTTCCACTCCATGGGAACATACCCGATGAGAAAATATGAGTTCAAAACAGTATATATATATTGTTTTCTATTTATATTATATAACTGCGTTTATAAATTATTCGATTTCTGTATTATTTTGAGCATATCTATAAGACATTAATTTCACTCTGTGCACAAAGTATTTAATTTTATGTATTACTCGCTTATAGGAATGGTCTCAAAAAGGGTAGTTGAATATAAATTAAAATACATCTTAAATGCAAATAATAATTTAATTTCACAAACATAGATATCATGTTTGTCACAGCTATAAATAGGTACTATTTGAACTATACAAATAATGATTAAGTCATAAATACACTGGCTCTGTACTTTACAATAATATAATTAACAGCCCTATTAAAGCTAGTCATACTTCATTGGATTTTTATAACAGTATTAATATAAATAGTTAACAAAGAGTAATACTAAAGAAAATAGGAATAGAATGTACAATTAAAATTATTCTCGTCGCAGCCTCGACAAATTAATCAGTATTTATATTATCATCATAACATTCTACATCAATATTAGAACATCGTCTATAATTCATCGTCTGACATATTAATAAACCAACTCAACAAATTTATCAACATTGACGATCAACATCAACGAAATGATGGAATGAAGTCTAAAGCCCTAAAATCTAAATTAAATATTACATTAATAATAAACAAATTGAAACTAAAGTGGAGTTTAGCAAGAAAATAAATAAGACCTTGACTAGGATATTCGGAAAATTTAGAAAGTTAATCAGCAGAATAATAAATAATACAATTTAAATTCGTCACTATTTACAACATTGAGGAACTAATTCGTTCTAGACCAAAATGGCAATGTAATGGCAAAGACGTTTTACTACGTTAACTCGCTAAGCAACAACCAAAGATGCAAATAATTCATCTTTAAGGAGTCCACAGACCTAACTTAACTGAAAAATACTGCTAACGTAACATTTTTAAAAGCACCAAGTTTTAAGTACAATAACCAAAAATATAGCCAAATTATAACGCACAGCGCCTCTTGAATCGTTAGCGGCCTTAACGGAGTCTAGTTAACACAACCGGAGTATTCGCCGAAGTCATCAGTCTGCTTAGTAAAGTTTTTGAAAGACTTGTACTAAGTACTCCAAATAATTCAGAGTGTCTCTGTAGAGAAGAAGCCCTTTGGTTAGCATATTGTCTGGCGTAAAATCAGGAGCCTCTGAATCAGGTAACGGCAATATCTGTAGCTTACGTCCCTTCATTATGTTCTGCAAAGATACAAATATAAATATTAATAATGTATTAAACTATATACATTTGTCCACTTATTATAAATATATATTTAGCAAACAATTAAAATGACCATAATATTGACCAAAATAGGTAAGTAGCGAATATAATAAGGAAAATATAAAAAAAATACGCACATTGAAGTGACATAAAACTGCCCGCACATCGTGCATGGTGTTGTTTATGCTGTCCCTTAGGCTTTCGTCAGCTATGATGTTGTCATTAAGACCCTCATTGGAGAACCCATTTAAACCAGCGACGATTAACTTTAAGGCCTTGTACATTGACGGCAACACTTTATCGATGTCCGGCTGAAAAAAGATACTCGTATTAATATTTAGAATCCTTCGTTTATGTAACTTATACTACGTGAATATTTAAGCGAATATCATAAAAGATTTTGTATGAATAATAAAAGGTTCAATCTGAAAATTATCGCAACAAACATGGCGTATCTTTCAACGAAGGGGAGCAGATAGTGCAAATTGAAAATGTAAGATTATCATCCTGAATCGTTTGATCACATTCGCGATTGTAAACGTGAAGCAAATTACGAAACCATTGTGTTCTCACGTAAGCGATAGTCGGATGACAACAATGAGTGCCACCGACGATGTTGATTCTTTGAAATCGATTGAAAAACACATACGGATGCACGTTTTTGGCATCAGCGAATTCGCCGCCCTTCGGTGATTGTTTTCATTTAGGAAACGTCAATCTGGCAGCGTTCGTGTTGTTGAATTAAATCGACTTTACAGAAGATAAAGTCGTTTATCTTGAATACTAATTGTATATGTACTCGACACAATGGTTTATCGAGTTAAACATTGCATCACGAAAAAAATTAAGTATAGTGAGTTTATTTACTTTAAAGAATATTATTTTTATTAAACATCGCTGTATGTAACTATGAGTAACTTACCATCAATTTATCTAAATATTCATTAGGCACATCTTTATAGAGCACCTTCTCTTTAGGCAGTACTTGCTCGGGCAGATTGAATTTGCGTAACCACTCATTGCCGTCCCAAGTACTGATGAGATCGTCGAAACTATCATAACTATGCAGTTTCTGAGCCTGTAACAAACGAAAATTACATATTAAATATAGACTTCAAAAATTAGATAAAATGTTCTTAGGTACTAGAATGCCAAGGAATTTATGTTGAATGAAGATACTGTTACCAGCTTTCAAGGTAGAATACTCCTCCAGACTACGAGTTTGTTCCAGTATTTTGAGTCTGATTGATTTTAAATGTTATTATAAATCTATCTCGAAAATTAATGTTTACTTTTTTACTGCAAATTGGTTTAAATTTACCACAAAAACTCTTTTCACGATTTTTAAGGTTGATAAACAAAAGCACCGAAAGAAGTGTTTTATTAATGACCTAAATGTATTAATAATTGTCAGCTGTAACTAACTCATAAAATATTTTCTTTTTCAAAAACATTTTTGTGCCGACTTATACATAATAGTGGCTAAATTTAAAATAATGCTCAATATTACGTACGTCTAATATTGATACAGAGTGCAAATTACATAGTTCTGTCCTGAGTAATATGGGCTGGTCAAATAGTCAGAACTAAATTTATATACATATACACGTACATACATAGATAACATGAATTCCATTCAACGCCCTCTTCGTAGATAAATTTTATAAAAGAAAGCGATAAAAAAAAATATAGAGTCATAATAAAATAAATGTAATGAAAAACAATGAATAAACTAGAACCATCTTTATGTTTTAGATATTGGAATTACTTATTCATGTTCAACCATATAAAAGCATGTTAATCATACGAAACATAAAAAAAATGTTTGCTAATAGTTAGTATTGGTAAGATACCTTAATTTTATTTGGATATCCCATAAACATTTCTCGTGAGAGAAATAGCCTATTGGATAAATAAAACATAAAGAACATTAATATTAATTAATGTACGAATATATTACAGTAAATGCTTTCTATCTATAAGCCGACCGATATATGTTTCTAATGGCTGCTCGATTAAAATTAGTCACTAAATGGAATATAAGTTATATTTATTTACATGTTTGCCCAATTTGTCTTATTGTAACTTCTATTCGTTAACGAAGGTCGCGCGAAAGATGAGATCGAGACTGGAGATTTGCCGGCGACGCAGCACGTAACAAAACCGTTCCGACATTAAAATTTGACGCTACCGCCAGAGCATACGTGACAGGCCGCGGCAAACCAAAAACCGCCTCTGAATGACCAAGGCAAAGTTCAAAAACCTGTGATCGCGTACGTTCGACGGCAGATGTCACAAATATAATCGCCATTGTAGAAAATATTGCCCACTAACAATTCGACTAATGAAGTGCGGTTTCAATTATACGAGAAACCCTCAGAATTATTGCATTGTGCAATAACGTTATCTACATTGCGATACGATCTTTGCAATACTCACAATGCTATTGGAGATTTCAAAAGCGTCGACAAAAATTAATTTGTCTGATCGAAATTGAGATACCGATTAACTTAAACCACGCTGATAATAGGTGTAATGAAGTGAATTTACGATTATTATTTTGAACATAATCTGATACAAGATGACTGGACAAGCTCGCAAATTTTCAATAAGGATTCTTAAATACCAAATACGAAGATAATCGGCGAAATTTAAAGAGTTCACAAGGTTTGTGTGACGCGGAGTATTATTAAAATCTAAATTAAATTCAATACGTGAGGGAAATTAAAAGTTTCAAACGATATTTGTTCTATATATATATACATTTTGCTGCTATAAGCAGATCTTAAGTTATGATTATGTGCAAATTGTGGAACCGTTAAATGTTGTTCATAATCCTGAGGCGACGCTATCATTCGGTTGAAAATATATTACCCATCGTCTATAAATCTATATAAATGAAATATTATAAAGTAGAAAAGTTTGTTTGAATGCCCTAACCTTACTTTACCATACTAATTTCAAAAAACTTTTTTTTTTTGTTGTAATTGATAGAGGAATCATCGAGGAAGCCTTTAGGCTATAAAACATCACGCTACCAACAACAGGAGTAAAGCTGTATTGAAAAAGATACAAAAACGGACAAAAATGATGAAATAAAATTTTAGTTACATGAAAAACGTAGTCGCGGACACAGCTAGTAAATTAATAACGCTGTAAATTCATTTTGCAGATACCGTTTGCAGATAGATAATTCTTGTCCATATTACGAGTTGTAAAAAAAAATTCTATATGGTTTTTCCCCAGAAAAATTAAAAGCCTAAATATCTTTGTTTATACGTCGAGACCAAAGTTTCGACCATGTTATGACCTCTATTTTTATTTATCACTACTCACTACAAACTATCTATACTTAACAGTGAGAACAACGAATTATAAAGAATGTATAAACATGATATTTATACATGTAATCAAATAGTTCAGAGATGGAATGCGTCATGTAGTGATGTACTGGTTGGTATAACAAATACACAGGTGCGCGTCCGGTCCATCATGCCATATCCGAAACGCTACCCACACTACATACGAGCAATAACAATTCATATTAGCAATTACTATATAGATAGCAAAAGCTATACTGAAGTTTTGTTATATCATGTATTTTTTATTGATAATACAACCAACAGCTAAAAGTAAATTATTTATTAACAACTATATGCGACACTAAAATTTTAAATATAGTTAACTACACTAACATTTTTTTGGAATAATATTTTATTTTATCTTTAACATTACGAAAATTATTTCCGATCCTTCACGGTGAACAGCGTCTTTCACAACCACATTCAACCAGGCAGTGGGTGGGCGCGATCATCTAAGAAATTCGACGACTTAGCATCCGAGTGCCTAGCTCGGAACGTCGGAAGCTTATCAAATAAACATGCACCCACACATACGTGTAGCGCACTGATATATTTACTGAACACGTACACACCCAACGCAGCAGACAGCATGTCGCCTCTGTGAACAACGCTATCGCACTATGTACGTACTTCAATATAACACTATGTAATTCAATGTTTATATAGCGATGTTGCTTGCATAAGCTGCCCTGATGAACACGGACTCTTAAAATCGACTCACCGTATATGATGCGACCCGATCACGCTACCCGATCGGATTACAGGACCGAATCGCACAGTTCGTTTATCGTAATTACTTTTAAAAGTACACGGTGACATTTTTGAGGAAGCCGGCAGAATTCCGTCGGTCGAAAATGCGATGCGATAATACGACACCGGTGTTGTCAAAAGCATGAGTGTTATGACACATTCACACGGTGGCCTGTGGCGAGTCACACAGTACCGGTAAAGTTCGTTGAATTTGTTATTGCGTTCTTAGTACCACGGGGCCAGTTATTATTTATACGGAATGGTCTCGGCGACAGATGTGAACTTCTGATTTATTTTCGTTGAATTATTAAGATTTATATTTTTATGTGAACTCGAGACATTTATTACGACTATGACTAACAACGAATTTAGAGACGGTGGTCTAGTTAAAATCGTGTTATTGGACAAAGAAGGCGTAAACGTCCTTGTACCGGTGACCATGGTGGTTCATCGGCATTGATTCGCGGTTAAATCGCAATATATATTATAAATTAGTACCGAATGACCGACATTAAAGGGAGAGACAAAAAAAATCGTCGGGCAGGTGTGTAGCGCAATACTAATGCGTAATCAGTATTCGACGCGTACGCGCACCGTCCTGTACCTCGTTCCGGCTACTGTGAGTCGATAATGTCGTTTTACGAGGAGGCAGCGGACAGGACGTCGCCGTCGTTACGACCGTCGAGCCTATTACAATGCTACCATACCTCATGCGCGAACATTGTCCACAATAACTGGACACTACAAATATAAACTCATCCATTGTTTTGCTACCATTGACTGCTGTACAGCCGATATATCGATTACATCAATATACAATCACCGAAATGTATTCGCCGTGCATATAGTTCTGGTATCGTTCGAACGTACAGTAGTAGAGAGAGGTCCATAAATGATTCGAAGCGCGACATCGACATCGCATTATTTCTCGTTGATCGGCCCACCTTACTTCCGATTCGGAAATTATTATATTCCTAGGACTGGAATGATAGAAACGTCATATGAATTGTTGTATTAACATGCCAAACGTTTGTTTCTAATAAATTCGTGAATGTTTTATGAATTCCAGAATGTAGGTTGAGGTGTCTGCGATTCTTGAGTGACCGTGAAACTATGTCGCATTTATATCAGAGCGCCTACTGATTTTTCTTAACCACATGTGCATGCTATAAATTATTTTAATGGGTGTACTTCTTCACTTTGAGATACAAGTCGATGTGAATTACATTTGAAAGAGTCATCTTGATTTATTCTATATGTTAATATCCAAATACCGCAAATAGACTGGTGTATCTAAATAACAATAACGATTACATTATTACAGGAAGTGTCTAAATATGAGCTAACTATAAACTGATATGAGCTAGTAACATTTCTCAAAATGAAACTATTGAAAAATGCTACAAACGACTATTTTCTATCGTTTTCATTCCATTTCGTCCACTCGCCGCAATTTGCTACCAAAGTAGATAAGTATTGTTTTTCCGCAAGAAAAAAAATGTAAGGTAGATAATGTGTGTTATTTTTGATACAAATGCTGTAACAATATGTTTGATTTGCAAAATATTTATTTAATATTGTATTTGTTGTTTAATTATTTACTTGTTTTATTATTGTTTAGGTAAAAGATAATTTAGTTCATATTTATAGATATTTTGTAATAGTATTTAATGCTCAATTTTCATGATGAGTTTATTGATTGAAATATAAATTTTCTAACAAAAATTTATGTACGATTAATATTATTTATTAAAAAAAACTCTGAATCATGTTTTTGCCCAAAAAGAAACAGTTTTTGGTTACTTTATAGACCATTCAACTATTGTACGAAAATCATAGCTCGATCCAAATATATACAATAAAACAATAAGGATATTATATAAATCAAAATGAGCAAAAGCATTATTTAACAGATATAATCCTGTGGTGTAGTAACATATAATACTGCAGTGCGAAATAAAATGTATTTTAAAAGGGAGGAAGCGCCTGACCGGACGTTAGGAGGCGAAACCGGCGCCAGCGACGCGTCGCGGCATCACGATGCAATCTCAATGCAACAGTGGCGCGATGCACGGTGGGCAACCGCGACCGCAACGGTGAGAAAACCGCATAAAGAACGGTACACCCATTGCATATTTAATCGGCCAAACTACCGCGAAGCGACGATAGTTCAATGGTACTGTCCGTATCCACCTACAACGAACTTGAGCTTTCGGTGAAGCAAAACATCGTAAGGAAAGCATAGCATGCTGGTAGGGCTTTTCATAACACCCTCCTGGCTAGCTACCACCCTCATGTTGAAAATCTGCCGCCATACTAATAGGTGTATTCGGGCAGTTGCACTTATGAGCCAGTCCCTCCACAGGTTAAAGTGTCCATCAACTTGGGCCTTATCGTCTCTTAAGATCAGGTGAGATTATAACCATAACGCTAAACCTATAAACTATAAAAACCACCGAACTTAGTTTCATAAAATAAAATCCCATGTTCTTTTAGATTATTTCGTTTTTTTTAAAGTGTATATAGATTTTTAGAAGTAAAATTCTAGTAGAATTCCAGTAGTACATAATAAGATGAGAAACTGTATTTTTTATGTATAGAATATTACGAATATATTAAGGATGATAACAAATGTATAGAAAAACAATGTATAGAATCAATAAGGTATGGACAATCTATACATTTTAATTTACGTATCGAAGTTTTACTAGTAGTAAAATGTAAGACATAGGTTTAAATGGGCTGGGAAATTAATTAAGTTATGAAACATGCTAGTGAAGAGTGAATAATTGCATTTATTATCTCCATTCACGGGAATACAACGTTAAAGTTTTAATAGTGGATGAGGAATTCGATCGGTATCAAATTTTAACGACCAACTAAAACGTTTCACAGGACATCCTAATAGGCGCTTACGTCTTGCTCATTCGCATTGGAAAAGTACAGGTTCTCTTTCATAAATCTATAATATCAGCGTGCAAATGAAGCAGTGAAGGCATGCGTCGACGTTAGCTTAAGTTTTATTGGTATTGGCCGGCACCAAGCTCCGTCCGTTCATTTAAAACAACGCGGCGGGCATACAGATGCGACCGCAAATACTACGCGATCGTCTCGTCACATCGCCATCGCGTAAAAAATGTTCAGTAAGGCAGCTTCAATTCACAACTTGCCATAGAGATGTTATATTAGATCATACACGTAGGACTAATATCAAGCATAGTTTTAAAAACAAAAGTTATCAATTGAAATCTGTTACAATTTACTGTTATACTTTAACCTTAAATTACCTATTAATGAAATGTTTCTAAACGAGATTTTTCATTCAAATACATCCGTCAATAACATCACATCTTAACGTGCGTAAAAGTGAAAGCTACCTAGGCGAAAACTAATGATAACAAAAGTCGTGACTCCATGTTACACATGAGTGTCATACTGTTTTATTTATATTGAGGTATGCCTTTATCGATGAATGAAAGCGAAGAAAGGTCTTTGAATATGTATTATAAAGTACTTACGAATGTATCCTTGTATTTAGCTGTAGATGTGATAGCGTTTTTTGCTTGTGCAATAAGTTTGGGCGCGACATCTTTAGGGTCAGGCACGTTGGCCGTATTTGGCTGTAAAAGAATTGATGATGTTAGTATGAACAATATTAAATATATTAAATAATATTAAAATATTAATGAAGAAAAGTTTCAACTCGCAATTTAAATTAAAAGGTAATACAAGCATACTCTAAGAGGCTATCACATTTAAGCTTATGTATGTAAATTATCAGAAGTAGACTATTTAAAAATTACTACGCATACTATCGAGCTTAAAAATACAACTTTAATGAAAAATATAATTTCGCAATCATTTCGTTTCAAAGCTGTATTCGAGGGAAAATCAAATGACAAAAGCGTAGGGCGTTGTTATATACATACATCCCTATGATTTTCTTACAAGCCACTCAAACTCACTAAAGAAACATAGAATTATTATGAAATGTCAAACAGACTTTCGAAGGTTTAATCGATGAAAGCAATCGATTAATTATAATAAGAGTTGCATCCAAATTAACTACATAAACAATTGTCTGACGATAAAGGAAAATGAGTAAGGCAGGCTAGTACTGAATAATGATAACAGGTTTTAAAGTGTCTAAATTGCTTAATATATTCTAGGATCACTAAACAAAATGATGCATTTTCCTTAGCAGAAAATCTACACTTATCTTTTACTATCATTTACTAAATATTATGAATATTATTACTAAATATAATCCAGTACTCACTGATTCATAATCACAAGGGTTTCCCCAAAGGGAATTTTCTGAGTCGGCTTGGCGTCGTTGGCGTTCCATAGCTGCACGGGTTCTACGAGGTGCTGCTGAAGATTGCAAAGGAAGGCTGCCCACCAACAAAAGCAAACAAACTGCCGCGCAGACGTTGACGTGTCCTGTTGAAATACAAAACAGATTTTTAACATATCATCTTTAAAACACACTACTTAAAATTTAAGAATACTGACTAAAGCTCTAAATAATACAAACGAATACTTAAAATATATTCTTAGAACGGAGATTGATGTTTTTATTCATTAAAAATTTAAAAAAATGTTATCACATTTTTATTTAAATTTGAATTTCTAAATAATATTTTTATATTCACTAATGTGTATTTTACTTTCTTGATAAGCTTTTTAGTTAAGGTTTAGCGTTACGGGCACAATCTCTCCTGATGTTAAGTGATGATGTGGTCCAAGATGGACGACACGCTAAGCCTAGTGGAGAAACTAGCTATCCAGTGCAACTGCTAGAATATACCTATAAGTATTTAGCGGCAGATTTTCAACTGCAGAGTGGTACCTATCCAGGCGGGTATTAGAAAAAGCTCTACCACCATGCTATGTTATATGTACATATTTATGTTTACGTGTTTTGTCAAGATATGCAGAGGTATAGTTAACTAGCCGATGGTTTTCTATGAGAAATTAATAACTTACGAAAAATAAAAGACATTGATTTAAAAATATTTATACGCACTGGGAGGTTAAAAAGTTGAGAATTGTATGCATTTTTGCGAGAAATCCAAAAAATATCTAAATTAATTTGGCGGCAAAATAAAAAAATAAGAATGTCAACAACATACTTAAAACCGGGTCTAAACATATGTAATAATAAATATACACAAAAAGACCTAAAAATAGGAAAACTCGTTTATGAGGCGAAGAATTACAAACATACGTAGACCAGAATTTTATACAAATAATATAAGAAGTAGTTATACATAGGTAGGTACACGTCATTTAAATATAGTAATTCATAGGAGGCGTGCAGTTTTTTTTTTTTTTTTTTCGAACTGACATATGCTGATAGCTCCAGGGGCTTTGACAGCTTCACCGAACTTTAAGGCGTGCAGTGCACTGTCACCGAATATGAAATATACATATAATCTCAGATTAAAGAAAGCACACGTAGGTTTCCCTTGGATCTTATTCAATGAAAACGTTCGAAAGCTCGTTTGGTATGCGGCACGTGCGATGCTATCGATTATGGTAATCGTTGGACATCCGATGAATAAATACATCGCGCCCCAGAGGTGGACAGCCTTTGCTAATTGTGCACTGAACTTGAGTGAATCACGGTGTGCCACTTCGGAGGTGCTGCTGTGTAGACGTTACATTCTTGTATCGATTACCACATCGTCCTTGCGTAATCAGATCGAACATGTTTTGACGAGCCGGAATGAACGAGTTGCATAATATAAAAAAACCATTTTCATTGAAATATACCATAATAATAATATAATGGTTTTATAGTTACGACTGTCATACACTATAAGTCAAAGTAAAGAACTTATTTTTTTACTTATGCAGAGGAAAATGTTTTTTTTTTTTTTCTAATGGACTTATGTTGTTAGCTTTAAAGGCTTTCACAGCTTCACCGTGCCTTGGTAACGAGTACTAAGGCATTCAGCCCGAGGCAACGAGCAGAAGGGAGCCACAAAGTGGCCGATCCTCGGCTTGGGGTGTTGCCGAGGACGTGACAAGAAACCGCGGTCCTGACTAATCCTAAATAGGATCCTAAGTTACTGATAATTCTCTAATTCAGTTGTATTTCTGCGAATGTAGCCTCTTGGACTGTATTTATTTTTCTCGGGTATTATCATTAAAAAAAACTCAAAAACAATTTTTTGTAAGATCAATGTGTTATACAAGGTGCTAAATATGGTGAATTTACTAGCATATAAGAATTAGATGTCATTGTTTTATCCATCATTAATTAACCTGTATTTTTTGCATCAGCAAACCTTTTTATAGTCCCTTTAATATTCTCTATTTATAATACGTGCTATTTGGACGCATACCATTTACATGTTTATGTATTTGGTAACATATAACAATAACAGTGAGGCCTGTCTGATTATTGCTTGTTTTTTTTCGTCTACCCTTATGTAGGGGTCGTATTAACATAACTGGATGTTATCTAATGACCAATTTTTTACTTTAAACTACTATTTGAATAATTTAGTACCGCCTGCGTAATTTCTGTACCTCCCAAGTAAGAATAAATATATATGCAGTCACTATTAATTAAAATAATAATAACTCTTGGCAGCAACTGTCAGCACCTTCGAGTCAGTTTGCTGGTGATGTCGCTATATTTATCGAATGATCTTCGTTAACTCGTTGAAATTGAATAAATTTACTTTAAAAGTAATATTAATTTCATGTGTGATTGACATAATTTTTTATTAAATGATTAACTCGATGCTTTATAGTGGCACACCTGTCTTTGTTGGCCCAAACAATGTTTTTAATTTGCAATAAATAAATGATAAGTGATCGTGTTTTTACTCACTTAATAAAAGTATATTTTAAGGCGTATATGGAAAATAATATATGATACCACGTTTGTTTTTTTATATTTATACCAGCAGCCCTTGTAGGTCCATTGATATGGAAAGGTACTTCTTATGTTATTGTATCCAAATTTGCAGTACTTTGTATTGCATTTATGATACTCCGATTGAATTGTTTATACCTAATAAATTTCATAAGTTTTAGTCAATATTCAGCAACACATTTCTTAAAACGTTTAAATGAATGAATGAAGACTTTATTGCACTTTTAATGCTGCGTACATTGGCAAGCTTAATGCCACAAGTCATTTTCTTCCAGCTAACCAGTGCGGCGGTATTATTATCAATACATACATATATATATAAAAACGTACTAAATTATACATAATCCATAAAGAGGATTTATTATTATGATTATTTTATATCCACCCAAACACTGTTTTCAATCAAATATTCGCATATAATTGACATTATCACAATCACTTATATGGTTAATATTTTAGGCGAAAATGGTTGAGAAAAAATGCTGAAAAGCTTTTTGAGTTTTTGGTGGAGGAAATTATCGTGCGGAAACTGTAGCATGGCGGTATAATAATTTCTAATGTCAGGCTGGTTAGCTATCACTCTCAAGTTAAGATTTTACGACCAGGTAATCCATAGGTGTGATCCAATAGCAACCCTTTAGAAATGGATTCCTATTTAACATAGTAATATCTTCGATCATATCGTCACTTAACATCACGTGAAGTTTCGATGCAACCTTTACATGGACTTTAAAAATGTATCACATTATATTTCAAAAATAATTAAAGAAGATTAAAGATTACTCATTTTGTGATTATAAACACAATTCTTATTAGTCAGATAGAAAGCATTTTAAACTGTTTTGACTTCAATGTGTTTGTTCTAGTATTATGAATCATGCATATTTATGACTGAAAGTGACTAACATGGATGTATCTTGCACTATGTGTTGTAAAATATTTTATTTTTGAAAAAAAAAATACATACAACATGAAAACGTGCCGGAACGGTTAAAAACGAATTTAAATTTGTATCCAAAGTCAAATCCATCAATACACTCGCACGACGTAAACCATAATATGTGCGTTTAATTTTTTCCCAACATCTCGTTAGCGTTTCGCGTCGATTCCGCTCCTGAGCCCAGAGGCACTTCGGCGCGGTCAAATAAAAGAAAATTATAGTTATAGGGCGCTTCGCCGCTTATTATTTAACTAGGGCTTGTGAAATCCCGATCAACGCCCCCTTATTTTAGATAAAGGGAAATGGAGATATGCTACCGTCTCACAACACGATCACACGATTTGCATAAACAAAAAGTATTGAAGCTTTAACTAGCCGTGATTCAGTTTATATTGCCCTATAATTGACACGATAATAATGTTGTTGCTATTGGAGGTACAAAAGACCGCAAAGGGGCAATAACGATCATGTCAAAAGGAAGGACCGACACACACAACACGCGTTAAACATACGATCATAACATTTTATTAGTGCGCCGGTCAAAAGCAAACGCGAGACCGCGCCGTCAAAAGTTCATTTAAAAAAAATATAACATAACAGGTCAGCCCATAAAATACATGGAGTCTCTGTGAATGACATATTTTCTTCAAGATCATGTTCAGATAATAATAAAAAATTATGGAATAATTGAATAATCTCAAAAGAAAATATAGTTAAGCAGATATTTTTTATACACGGATTACTTATACAATTCCCATATTTAAAATTTCAAAAAATAACACTAAGTGCTAATACGCCATCAATCCAATAACATACATACTATCGATTACAATTATTTTTTAATAATTAGAGCCGACAAGCATTTTTTTAATTATCGTATAAATTTTTGCAGTTTGATAATTACAATTAATTTGTTTTTCAATAGGTTGACAAATACTTAATTGATATACTTCTTGTAACCGCGACATAAACGTGAAGATATTTGAGATAAAACAATGAGACTCGATCGAATTCCTTAGCCCATTGAAGAACTGACCGGGCGACTATAAAAACCGTAGATACCTACACGTAGGTAATACACAGGTTATAAGGGGGCATAAAAAAGCAGGGACCGCGTCGGAGGTCGGACTGACTACCCGAGAAACAATGAGTTCGTTTATTTTTTAACAGCTCGCCCGTTCACAAAAGAAGGCTCCGCGGCACGGAAAAAGAACCAAATGAGACCATCTTGTTAACCTTTTTAAAAAGAAATCGCGCGTCGACTAACTAGAATTTCGGCTCGAAAACCGAGAAAAGTTCGGAGCCGGCGCGCGGTGACCAGAGCACCGGACGTCGCAAGCGCCTGCGCAATAATTATGTAAATTTAGATTATTATTGTTATAAATGCGTTAAAAAATACGCCGAGAGTTGCGCTCGACTCGTTACCGGAATGCCCGTCAAATTATTGACGTCCTTATCTTTTACGAATCTCATTTTTTTAATTTTATTTAAAAGCACAATATAAAAATGACGGCTCAAATTATAAATTATGCTTTATATTTACCGATACTGTCAAAGTGACATAGAGGGATCAAGTAAAACACTAACTGTTTTTTAATATGAGTCGAGTATTTTTTTGTTGGTAGCGAGCTAACAACCGATGCGGTCGTAAAATTTGACTGCGCATAATAAGTGCGATTATCTGAGGGAAAGGCGCGTGGCGGCGGGTATCACAAGGTGCAATGTGTTACCACTCTTCATTAACTGAAAATCACTTTAAATGGTAATATAGTCGCGAGACGACACCGTCTCCATCGGAATTTGGTAAACAAGCGCCATTTTTTTAAATTAATTTTTATACAGCAAAATAAAGCGAAAATTTCTTCGTTTGTAACAGCTTTTTAATCCTGTTAGTTGCGTATATTTTTATTTTTCAGAGGATAGAGCCAGTAATTAAATCTAAGCTGGAATCGACATATCACGTTAAGCGAGTGACAGCTAAACACTGTAATTAAAACTCTTGTCTTTACTGAAATAACTGCCGGTAATTGTAGCGGCTTTTGCGCTTCGTAAACGAATAACATTTTATGTGAAAATGTTGTTAATGAGAGTGTGGCTCGCGGCCCTAATGGCTTGGACATAGTTTATGAAATCGAGCTAAGTTGTACAAACATTGTTTTAATTGCTGTGAAATTACTTCCTTTCCATACAAGGCATAGAAAATAACCATAAAGACGCTTGTTTAGTTCTGTTATTAGCATTTCGAATACACGCGCTTTCTTTTTAATTTTAGCTTGTATTATTTTACTATAAGGCACCTCTAATTAAAGAAAATAATTTACTAGTCTTTTTCATATAAATTTATAAATATTTTCTGTCATGTATATAAATCAGATTAAAAATGCAAGTCATTCGTTTTTAGACTGCATAATATATTAATTGGTTAACACGTTTTTCAATCATTTAATAATAAACATTTAAATCATACTTGGTATTATAGCATATACTTACTAAGAAAAACGTTTGAGATAGTATATCAAATAACAACTCCTTTTAGTCATACTCATTAAAACGATACTACTACTACATACTAGTATATTATACGTAAATTAGAGTCCTGACTAACTCCCGATTCCTGGACTCAACGTTGATGCTAATATGACGTAAGCGATCAAAGTGCGTTCTCCGGCAGACAGTACTAATAACTTATAAGGATATTTTTATTGCATATCTTCATAAATCCTTATAACAATTTAAATTAAATCAATCAGTACGATAGTCACTGCATATTAAATTTGATATTGAATAGAATAAAGCTCAATCAAACTTTTACAATAAAATATTAATTAATTAAATTAAAATATATGATTTACTCATACTTGCAAATAAGTACGGTTGAATGAATTACAATAATGGTACCTGCCTACCTGTAGGTATGAACGTGACATAGCGTAATTAAAGGATTGTTCACCTTACACAGTAAAGCCCCTTCCTCATGGCTCTTGAAGACTGATACAAATTACTAATATACATTACGCTAACTTTTTATTACGATATAAACTTGCTATTCGATTATATACCGATCAGCAAAACACCACACGTTATACCCACCGTAGGGGAACACTTTCATGTGCCACGTTAGGATTAGTCAAATTATATCAACAATAGTAGGAAACTGTTTCTTACTAGGTCTTTTATAAACTTTTTTGATTTAACATGACGGCCATAGTCTCACCTGTTGTTAAATGATAATGTGGCACATGTTGGTGGACACACTAAGCTTAGTGGAGGGACTGGCTCTCAAGAGCAACTGCTGGAACACACCTATAGACATTTGGTGGCAGATTATCAACTTGAGGATGGTAGCTAACCAGGTAGGCATTAGAAAAAGCCCTATCACCATGCTGCAGAATCATTACTGAATAATCCTTTCATAATTATAGATAATCAAGCACAAGACCCGAATTTCATAGTTCGTATCACCGGTCACCTACACTCCGTAACATTTACAACATCGTCTCTCATTAAGAAAAAAATTCTGTTATCATTGTCTTTAAATAAATGGTTTTATGTAGGTAATAAAGAAAAAGATAGATTTGTTCATATAGGCAACATCCTACGAAATCGGTGACTACAATATTTTAAACATATTGAAAAAAATACTATGTTAGTCAGTTAGTCATTTGATGACTATATGTTATTGATATAGTCATCGATAAGGGCGTAGTATTCTTGTAAAAAAACGAATTTTTTTAGAAAATATTCCGATTAATATTTCCGAATGATGCACTGATTTCTAATGTAAACGGTGGTTTTCCTCAATAACGTCGTTCCCATAATCAAATAATAATTATTACATATTGGTATAAATTGACGAGTGAATTGTTGAATATTATTGTCTGATTAGTGATTATATCTGCTTACATGATCAATAAAAATAACACCGTGAATATTAAACAAATAAAAGATTAATAAATGGAGACAAATATGAGAAATATATAAAACATTTTGTAATACTATGACACACGAATGCTAATTATTCAGTTCATTATCATGATGTAAGAATAAGTATTCATTTATTGAATATCTTCACATAATTCGTTTATAAGATCATTTAAATAAAGTATTCAATGCAAGGATAAACAGTATTTTGAAATACAAATATATTATTGCGACTATAAACACTTCAATGATTAGAGCTGCAAGTAAACTTTAAAGGAATAATAACCACCTATATTAATATTATGAAGCGGAAAAGTATGTTTTTTATTTGTTTAAACTCTCTAATCTTAAGAACTACCAGTGGGATTTTAAAAATTATTTTTATATTTGATAGTGCAACCGTTGTCGAAGACTTTCGGCAATTTATCATCACGCTCTCATTTGTAGGAGCAAAGCTGCATTGAAAAAAGTTACAAAAACGGGCAAAAATTATTTAAAAAAAAATAATTCCATGCGAACGAAGTGGCGGGCACAGTAAGTTATACTATAAGTGGGCACGGCCATGCAAGTTTTTCTTTCATACACTATGTATATGATACCGTAGAAATATTAAATCTGAATTAAATAATAACGATTTGTTTAGCTAACGCAAAGGGTAAATTGTTATAGAATGTTTTGAGCTGAATTTTGACAATTCTATATAAAAGTTGTTACAAACGCCAACTATGATACAACAGTAAAAGTTACCAGCTTCTTAAAGAAGACAGCGCTTAAAAAAAAAAAGGACGTACATCTTTTGAGATTTAATATTAACAATGTTATTTTGCTATATACTAAATTACTTTTGTTGAGATATTTCATCAATAGGGTTAGCTTCTGTCATTTTTTCAAAGTTACTGAATCATCATACTATCCGTCATACTAATATTATAAATGAGAAAGTGAGTTTGTTTGTAACGCTTTCACGACTAAACCGTCGAATGGATTACGTTGAATTTTGGTATTGAGATAGATGGAAACCTGAACACAGTGATATTCTACTTCTTATCGCGAAAACCTTATTGGAAGTGGGGTAAAGAGAAGGATAAACTTTTTATGAATGTTTTTATTACGTCATTCGATTTCTTTGACAAAATCAATATAAACGCGAGCGAAGTCTCATGTACATTCTAGTAACAATATAAAAACTAAAATTGTATACTGTTTCATTTTAATAAACAAGATAATCGTTGTCGGCAAAGTAATATACGCCATATTTGATACAATAATTATAAGAAAATATCATGATCAGTCTTATTAACACAGTTTAAAACCAATTACTAGTGACGCATAATTATAAAAAAAGAAATTGTCAAGACATTCGGATTCATGTCTTACAAACAGGAGCTAATTGCCTATAACAAGACGTTTCACATGCCCGCTGTCACGTATTAAATAAACTGCCTCACTATCCATATTACAAGCGACAAAGATGCAAAAAAAAGAAAATTTTTAACCACGGTTAGTTATCTAATAGGTATCATGTTTTTACATAGCGACACTTAAATCATTTTTTAGCCCTAGATAGACCGAGACGGAGCGATAATATTAATTACGAAATAATTCCCTCCATGTGTGTGGACTAGAGAGGTAAGTAACCCGCTGTTAAAGGCCGGCATGTCGTTGCATTAAAATGTCTGTAATATTTCTGTCAAAAGTATTATTTTAATTTAAAGAGAGACATTAAGCCTTGAATTTACTTAATTATAATATTTAATGCGTTAGAATATTATGAAAAATCGCAACTGAAACTAAGTAAGGAAATAGAATATGTTGAAAGAAATATATATAAAAAAGTGCAAAGTGACAAAAAATGTCTTGTTATTATTTATTATGAAAATTTTATTACGACGTTACTATTTACAAATATGATAAATTAATATGTGAAATATGGTTAAAATTATGAACTTATATTTTAATGAATAGGTCTTAAATACTTCCAACTATAGCCATATATAAAGATTTGTTAGTAAATCTAAATAAATAATTTATGTTTTCGTAAAATTATCTTAATTATACGCCCTTAAGTTCAGAAATATTTAGTCAGATATGCGACTAAGGTAAGAGTACGTCACTTTAATTACACTTTGAACCAAGTTATTTAGCTCCGATCTTCGTGTTTAACATCGTAAAAAGCACCGAGTAAAGTTTTTGCGCGTAATGAAATTGTAAGCACGGGAAAAGACAGATGGACGCTGAGATTGTTACGTGAGAATTATGTTGCAATTATTTATTTATACGGACCGGATATATGTTTATAAATAACAGTCGAGCTTTTGTTATGATAAGGAACTTATTACTTATTAGGCACTCAGATTATTCTTATATTACGGCAACATTATTTATTTGACATTCACTCATATATAGGCAAGTTTCAATTAATCACATCCTAAAAATTATTTACTTTCAGGTAACGGTAAATGTAATATAAGTTGTCATTATTTTAAAAAACAAATGTGAAATATTTAGCCCGTTTGGCTCGTTCTGTAAAAAAATAACGGTTTAATTTTTATTCCGCCTATGCTACATAAAGTTAAATATAAAAAACACTTTAGACAAATTTTAATGTTTCTATTTATTTTCAGATCAGTCAATATACATCCTGAAAATATAAAGCCAAAATATCATAAAGAACTCAGTTGACCTATCAAGGTAAAATATTACATTATATATGTAAATTATCCTTTTGGCCCGGTTTAAATGTAACATGCACAATGCACATTCATTCTAATTATCTTAATAATTATAAATATGAAATAAAAATTCTTACTACTTCTTGCTGCACTCGATCTGTACGGGCGAGATTTATCCATAACATCACTATCACAGTCACTGTATTGACGACTAATTAATCTAGTTCTGGTACATTGTTCACATCCGGAGAGTGTGTGCTTTGATTCCGGACATTGTGACGCCGGGCACACCTCACGCTGGCAACAGAATACCCTGGACACGTCCATCTTGAACCTTACTATAACCGTTCCGATATATCTATAGCACACGTGCGACATGTTCGTGTTATTGTGATCCATAACAGATGCGATCGCATTTAACATCCCCCAAAATGTTACGATGTAGCACGCGTGCTGTCGTGTCAGAGACTAAATGAATTTGTGTGACCGCGCGTAAGATAAAGGCTAGTGTACACTGAGCCACGTGTTACAGGCAGTGGGGGGCATTAACGAAAGGACGAATCACCGATGGGGTTCTCCCGTGTAGGCAACAGATGGGCGGCGACCGCGGAGGGCGGATACGATGCCACCCAGTTGCTTTCGGCCTTATATGCCTTGGATCCCTCTTGATCCGTATCCCGGTAGATAAGGGTTGACTTTTACGTTCTGATTTTAGCATTCTTGCGGTTAAAAAGTTGTTTAAATTTGTCAGCACCTCAATAAGGTTAACGAGGCTTTCTACGGGTTTTTACGCTGTGACGCAAACTGAAACTTTAAGAATTTTGCAAATGAATCATTGTGATCTGGCTACAACAGGCTTAAGAGAAATTCGAATTGTAATATATGGAAAATCACTAGAAGGTAATATTACAAATAAAATGTAGCACCATTAAAATAATGGAAATATAGCAACAAAGTTAATTTTCATTTCAATTCAATTAATGCAGTACTGAAACCAAGACTATTCCTATTAACGATAGGTACTGGAAAAATAAATGACTCATTTTTATTTCTTGTATTGATTTCAATATCCTGTACTGTTTACTTACGTCTTTATAGAATGTAAACTAGTATTTTTTTCAAATAGTAATAGTAGGTCAGTAATAATTCTTTCATCTGCAGTATTTTGATCTTACACTTAACCAACGTTAAAGTCTATCACACACTGTATATAAAATACCCCAATATTTAAAATATTAAACCACTTTTTTTTTATTACGTATAACTCAGACCTATGAACGGAAAGCGACTAAAATAAAAACCTACTAACTAGTAATGAAATGTTCAACAATTTATACAGAGTTAAATAATTTGCAATGTGATACTTATTTGAAATAATTTTATTTAATAATTTAGCAAGATTTCTTTGTCCCTTTTTATGGATAAGATGTGGAAATATCCATGGGACAATTATTAATATATTTTACTTTAATATTAATTAATTAATATACAATATTTTCTGTAATTCTTATTTGTTCTACAAACAATGTGTGTGGGATTGCTCTCGTTAAACTACAACTGTGGGCGAGCAGGTAAGCAATTAATATTTTCCTTAATTATTTTATCATATTAATAACTAACAACATCCTTTAGGTTGTATTATTATAGTTTCGCTATTATTTTTTTCATAAAGTGAACTAATGTTCCACCGCAAACAAGTGGTTCTAAAATCTGTAGGAAACATGTTTCGATTATTAAAACTGAACAATACAAATATGTGTGTATTTCCAGTGGGTGTAGTATTATAAAGTGAATTATTTTTAATTATATTACCCTTGATTCATAGGCACGCTATCGGTCAAGTTTATATCCAATAACTACTGGTTCATTTATACTAATTTTATTTTAACAGCATCTATTGTAAGTAAATATACTAAATAATATTATTTTATCATGGATATATTAAATTTCGAATTTTTAAATCGTCATACAAGCCTTAATGTTTAAAATTAATTAAATAATGAGTTATTACGAACATGAGAATGGTGTCCAGAAAAATGATAAACCAAATCGCGATTCGTAATGTTTTTCTTAAATGGATGAGAAATTATCCAAATCAGTATCAAACATACATAAATGTCTTATGAAGCTTAAGTTATATAAAGTAATATGGAGGTTCACTTTTTGTTTAATCCATTATCAACAAAGAAAAAATATGTATTACATAGTACTGTTTTAATTGCATTCCTTATTAAAACCTCTAGTGATAATAGAACTGAAGGCCGTTTGTCGAAGTATAAATTATTTAAGTTTTCTTGACCTAATTACAATTTTTATCGTGTTAGCAATGTAATTTACCTCTGATAATAAAGAACATCGAATATTCTCTCAAATATTTAAGAGGATGTGCTTTTTATTTTATGTTTCAGATGCAACAAAAGTTTAATTTAATTTCCCTTGAGCCTTTCATAGCAGCTTTATGACAATTGCTATCCCTACACAAACAAAGGGATTCGCTTTCCTATCGTATTGTGAAGCTATTAAACTGCCCTGCAATCAAGTTTTCTTCCTAAACATAGATTCTTTGAAATTTGAGCAGAGATTTATTTAAGTAGGCCGCCAGCATAAGAACTTAAGGTTAGACTATATATAGATTTTATGGTGGTCGTTCTTATTTTTGGATTGCATTGCATTTACCATTAGGTACAGACCCGGTGTTTGCCCATACGAAGGTATAAAAACAAGTAAAATTTATTTACATTTATAGAGGGAAAACCCTAGCTATGCACAACTTGATAAACTTATTACAAGATAAGAGTATTACGTATCAATACCCACAAGTACTGTCACAGTTACACAGGACATCCTATTTTGATTCATTCGTAAAACTATATGCAACGTACAATCGAATTCTTATAAATTCTTAGGTAAATATCATCACCGGCACCAAGGGCCTATATGCAATGACTAATTAATACATAATCCGATAGGAATTCAATATCACCATTGCAGAACGGGATATTTATATTGGCGTCTGTTAAAATTTCTCCAGATCTTTATTTTATCTTGACTCATATCGTACACACGTAACTTCTTATAGAGTTAGTCACTGAAGTATTCAGTTGACTCAGTAATATTGTAAACAGAATGTGTTAATACTCATATTCTTAACTAATCCGCAAAATAATACGTAACATTACTGTACTATCTTCGAATTACTTATGTGTTCGAGTAAAAAAATTTAACTCTCTTTATTCGTAATATTATATACAATACTAGCTGGCCTGACGGACGTTGAACTATAGAGAGTGTATAAAAAATAGCAAAAACAAATTCATTATTTTCAGTTTTTATTTTCAATTCACCTGTTTTTCTTTACCTAATAATATTGTTCGTTCTATTACTTACATTTAAAAAGTATGGACAAATAAAGAGCAGATCTGAATTGATTTCTAGTAATTTTTTTATTTTTTATTTATGTAGCGCAATTACTTAATATACTATGTATTGACATTAAATATATAAATATTAAATACAACGCGTATACTTTTAACGTACCATCACAATCGACGGTAATTAGTTAATTCTTGAATAAAGCTGACTATAGAATATACATAGTAAGAAACACAAAGACGAAGTTTATTTGGCAATATATAACAGAGTTCAAACTGACATCTTTGTTACTATCCTTATTTTCAAAGACGTACAATTAAAAACGAAGCCTGTTTATACAAACTTTAATTTGGATTATGTATGTATTCGCACTGACGGTTTTACTCTCCACGCTTCAACCTACACTGGCCATGGCTACGTGCAAACTGATGACGTACCGCTCGTCACCATTACCTCTGTGACCAGTTGGATACATGCGATAAAATATTTTTCTATAATAAAAAATCTCTAGAGTTCATGGTTACGGAAACACTGATGATGTCCCACTCGTCATCATCCCCAGTTTGATAAGTTTTAAACATGAAATACTAATGTTAATATAGTGTTAAAATAAAAATAGTAATGTCCGTCGCACGGAAGTGATGTGGGTTCGAGTCTCTCACACTGCAATTATTTTGTGTGATTCACAAATAAAATTATGTTCATAATTGTGTTCTTTACACTTGACTTTAACAAAATTGCCTGTATAGGCAGATGAAATAATAAAAAGAAAAATTTTTTATTTGGGGTTAAAAACAAAATGATGACGTACCGGTTTTGAAAATTACTTGCAAGACCAAGTCGAAATCTGATATAAAATATTATTATATAGAATGTAATTAAAAAACGAAGTCTCTTTTTACTATCTAAAATATTACCTTAAAGTAAAGCTATCAATAACGTATCAAAAATGACACGAAACTATTAAATACTAAAAATTCAATTTAATTCTAATAATATTTGGAGCGTTTATTTAATGAGTGATATAATATTATAGACGCCTTCTTAATACTATAATTGCAAATATTTATTGAAAAGTTATTTGATAGTGACTGATCGCACTTTATCTAACTCAATATAATCAAGTTCAAAATCAAAAATACTTCTATGAACTGCTACTGAGCAAATGAGCCATTTATTTAATCTAATTTTAATTTCACACAATGATATAACACTCGATTGGCCTCCGTTAATCATGCAAGTTATAAAATATTAATCAACGGTAATGCAAATAACAATTGTAAAGTATGACGACTTCTGCAAATTTCCTAAATACCCATATCATAAAGTAAACTATATATATCATAATTGTTTCTTACCTGCTCCTTAAACAATGGTTCGTTATTATCTATTTTGCGATAATAATTGCGCGTTTCTATGAGCGAAATGACACACAATTGTAACATTAAAAGTCTTCCTAGGAATCATTAGGGATACGTTAATTATGTAATTATGATCGACAGGCTCATTCAGGTTCAATCAGGCTCATATTGTTAAAAAGTCAATCATAGAACATAATTATTTTAACTAAGCAAAAAAAAACTATAAGCAGTAATGTCCTTTTTGTACTCACGATAATTATATTCGATTAGATTGTTATTACCATACACTTGTAGGCGTAGGAGTTTCTTTTGCTGGGTTCAGCCGCTGAATAATCAATAGTGAGACAGAATGGTAGGCATTGGGCACAGTCTTTTTCACGTAGACAAATACATTTAAGTACTCCGGAGATTAACATAATTGCGAAAGCTGACCCTGGTCTCTGGCAACACGGGAGTTTGAAGTGTCACCGTGGTAAGTTTTAGTGGGTAGTGTTGGTTGATTAGCACCCGATGAGTTACCACATGCACCTCACGCATTTTATCTGAACCTGGGTAATGCGTTTGAATTTACACGTTGCGGCGAGGTAGTCCTCAAAGCCCGAGATTTTAATCACCACTTTAATAAAAAAAGGGGACCGAGAGGGATATGTAGATCTTGTGCGGTGCTATGCGTCGAGAATACTCACTAAAACTTCATGGCCACCTGTCGCCTTCTTAGGATAAAGCGGGTTCGATCTAGCAATTACCTCGTCACTCCGCCAGGTATTAGACCCGCCTACATCATGACGAACACGCACTTGGCACTTGGTTATAAATCCGCCCAAATAACTGTTGGTTTTAGTACATTTCGGGATCAACAAGTCTATATCTAAATGCCCACAATCTTGCTAACCTGACGTGACGTCGATGTACAGGCGATCTCTTGAAAGTCATCCTAATTTTTGCATTGTATTTTATTATCATCATATGCAGTGCTACTCCTTTACCGTGTCGTTACAAAAAAAACCCTCACATCAAACCTTAAGCGATTAACTATATTTGTATGGATTTACCTAATTAGGTTTACTAAAATCCGGCCATCTTTATCATCTTCACGCGTTATCATAATCTATTATTTCCTTTGTACTTTTTATGACTATACGATGATCCAATGAAAACACCACAATTACAGTGAAAATGTGATTTCCACATTTCCTCATTTCGAAACAAAATCTGTAAAACAGTCTCCTCAGCATAAAGTTTACAAGATAGGACGCAACATACACTAGTTATTATACACACAAAGTTATTAACGTACTAGTGAACAATGCACGTCTTGCATCGTATCTAAAAGTATAAACTTTTTGAAGATTCATTTTCCAAAACATCAAATAAAAGATTCAAAAATATAAGTACTTAGGTAATAGCTTGATAATGCCTTTATTTATTTTTGGTAGTTACGATCATTTTGGAAGCGCGAAAGGTAAATTAGCGTCTTGATTATCTTTTCAAGGTGAGATAACAATAAATTACATACTTATGATTTACATTATATATTAAACAACTTTTTTCAATTAATATAAGCTACTTATATTTGGTAACAACTGACACCAAAAACTGTTTAACTTCCATGCAAAATTATATTCTACTTATTATTTAACTGTATATTTTAACTTTTCGATCTCTGGGTGTATAATTTTTTGTATAATTTTAGAACCATATATCAGGCTCAACCTTACCAAGTCTAATGCATTGTGGATCTAATTAGTAATATTGAATACAAAAAATATAAAACATAAAGGTAAATGAAGCTATTAGATCATGTAAGAACCAAAATTAAATAATGTTAAAACCGTTAAGAGAATTATCAACCGATCTCTTTGCCTATACTCTAAAAAGGTAGACCTCTATATAACAATAAACGTATACTATTAATTCTGATAATCGTTTAAAAGTCATTAATTTTTAAAATTTTATATGCGAATATATCACAAGAATCAATTTTGAAATAACAGTATGTAAGCACATATACTACATACATCAGTCTATTTGATAAGTGTACATGGAAAAAATAACTAAATGTCTGCAGACAGCACGACGTCGGCCTAGTTATGTTATGAGTAAATTCTTTATAAAGTTGTATACATTGTCGTTATCAACAGGAAACTCCCAGCTGATGCAGCACAGGTGTCTGCAGTGTAGAGCTATATTCATTCACAGAACTTACGACTGACGCAATCCACCTTCCGGTACTAAACGTAGGTGGTACTTAACCGAAGTCGGGAACCGAAATAAGTACAACATAAATCCAAAAGCAGATTCGACATTAAGATAAAATGTGGATTTGTATTCCAGTACATTTTTTTATGTTGTTTTTTTGTATTCATTCTTCTCTATTATGTTTATAGGTTTCGCGTTATGGATATAATCTCACATGATGTTAAGTGACGATGTAGCTTAAGATGGTGGACCCGCTAAGCCTAGTGGTAGGACTGACTCTCAATTGCAACTGCTGGAACATACTTATAGGTAGGTTTTATTTGAAGGCAGATATTCAACTAGAAGATGGTAGCTAGATAGGTGGGTATTGGAAAAGGCTATAATTTATTCAGAATGTTGTCTTTTACCAAAAAAGCTCAGGCTTATTGCTGGGATTCGAACTCACGTTCACTTTGTTTATGTTCGTTTTCACTTTGGTGCTTCAAGTGGCTGCCTACAAATACAATGTTGTGAATTTCAATTGTTAATTGTAATATTTTAATATAGATAATAAAAAGGCAACCTCTTGTTAAAACTGACCAAGAAGTTTTTGTGGCAATTTAAATCTTTCTTTATTTGAAGATCTTCATTTTCTGATGAGATAGATCAAGCAACATGAGTTCTTGCAGTGTACTGTATGTACCTTTGTGTGAAAACAAATATCGCGATGAAGCCATAGCATGGTGAAACGGTATTTTCTAACGCTAACCTAGCTAGCTATCACCTTAAAGGTCTTCTGGCTGCTGCACTTGAGAGCAAGTTGGCTTAATAAATTTAGCGTGTAAATGTCGTGATCACATCTCTGCTACTCATCAGGTAAGATTATGGACATATGCTGAACTAATGGTCTGGCCCTCACTTTATCATCAGCACTATAATTTTTAGTTTTGGCATGTTTCTATATTAACCTACATCGTCACTGAAAATGCAAAGTATCGTTGTGATCAATCGCTCCACCGATACAAAATAACCATAAAAGTATTACTATATGGAACATAGCTTGCTTGTTAGAAAAAATTACAACATTAATTTCGCGGTACCATTACGTCATACAACTACCAACAAGATGAGAGAATCATGATAATAACTGCAATAATGTGTGTCACTCATTAAACTGGCATCCGAAAACCCCAAAGGTTTCATTACCGTTTCGAGATGACAAGTGTTAAAAGTGGCACCACACCTCTTTACAAACACTCTAAGCAATCAATTGCTCATGCGCACGCGTCACTGTTTTTACCGATATGAATTCTTTATTTACATTATTGATGCGTAATAAATTTGAGTTATCTACACGTTACAGAGTAATTTTATATGTAAGTCGGGACTTCTGGTGTTACATATACGTAAGGATGAATAAATATTTTTTTAATTCAATTTATCTGTATATTATATTTGTCTACAAATCTTGTAATCTATCTAAGAATTTTATTTTGTAATCAGTAGGCTATTAGATTTTTTATAATAAAAAAAAATACGGGCTTTAGTAAATTTTGCCATGTAAATAGAATCAACCTTATATAGTGTAATAGAGCATATAATACTTTTTATACCGTACCTAAGGCGAAGCCGGCGAGGACCGATTACTATTAATAATTATTTAAGTAAATACTTTAATCATTGCGTTAAAATATTTTGGGACTTTTTAAAAATAATTTAATTAAGCTAAGTAAACAATAGATTACACTGAATTAAATTGACTAAAATCAAACACTTTCTTAGAAATATTTGCAACTTGTTTACTTGCATAGTGATATTGAAAACTTAGAAACGGATTTAGACTACTGACATGAACAAATATAATTGTTAAAAATTGATTCATTTGATTCATCTACTAAGTTACACCGATTTTGAACTCTAACACTAGTCTAACTACACTTAAGTATTAAGAATACAAAAAATAGCATGAAGAGACTAATTTTTTTGATGAAACTGAAAGGACATTTAGTAATAAAGTGACTTTTTATTTTTCTATCCACCCAGGTGGTGGTGTAATTTACTTACCCCGGTGGAGGCGTAATGTGAACATAAAAAAAAAACTTAAAATCTTTAATCTATGTTATGATGGGTATAATTAATGCTATGAAGGTAAACTTTGAAACCATGTAGTATCTAATCTTTGAAACTAGTGATGCTTTTTTTTTAATAATAGAAGCTAAGGTTATGTTAGGGCTGATTATTATAACCCGCACCGCCCCTGTAAGGTGACAGACAGTAGTGGGGTTTTAGTAGGTATTCCTGGCGGCTAGTGACCGGTGCGTCCCACAAACCCATCTCATGCCACCTTTCGATTCCCCATGTTAAAAAGGGCTGATTATTACAGTTTATTATATTCAAAATAATTTTATATTGTTATTAAGATGTACAAAGTCGCAAACTGTTGTTGGTTATATAAAATATACGTTTGAGATCTTTGTACATATATTTTTTCAATAATGAAGGAATTACGCATCGATATATTTTCTATACCACGTCAGTGGCCACGCTTCGTTTACATCCTCATGTAATGTTCATATTAACTTATAAGGACCTATTTTGAAGCCAAGGTTTCTTGGAACGGTTACGGTTCACACTATTTTAACACATATTATAAGAATAACTGCAGTTAATAGGAAAACTATATTATAATTCTTATTTACTGACGTATTAGATCAGGAGACACGTACCACGAATAAAGATAGGTTTATTTCACATATACAAGGTTAATTCAATGCTTTTATAAATATATATATTTAATATACACACATTTCGTCCAAATAGCGAACTCAATAACCACATTTTATGATAAGCATACACCTCACTAACAAAACACTTAGACTTGCTGGGAAACTGAAAATCAACGACTATCAGGTTTTGAGCGTGTGAAATCCTAATTAATATTTTAAAAAATTGACAAGAAACATAAAAATAAAATTTTTGGATCAATGCCACCTAGCATGTTCAACTATAGGTAAGGATCATTTAACCGATCCTATAAGTATATACCAAAAGTCTTTGAAATCGGTCAAACCGTTTAAGAGGAAAAGAATAATGAAATCAAACACACCGAAATTATATGTAAAATCATGTAAGCTTTGGCTGTATAATTATCTTTTTTCTTCTTTACCGCCTTTTTTATTCTATATTTTATTTCAAATGATACCGTGATTCAACAGATGAAACTGCGACTATATCACATATTGATGGTCTATTTAATAGATAAATGTTAACGGGTAACTTATGTCCTATATATTTAAACAGGAGTTAATTAACTAAGCCGCATAAAATCACATACGATTTTATATTTTTAACAGAATAACGTTAGTAATAGTGTAACTAACTTTATAAAATAAATATCTTTATATATTAAAAAATTGTGTGCGTTAGTGATCGTGTGACTTCTAAATGAGTGAAATGATATAAGTAAATTTCTATATGTATAGATTAGTCCGTTAATTATAATAACAACATTCACATTCGAAGCGATGATAGCTCAGTGGTAGTGTGCACGACTTCGCGTCAAGGGACGTGGGTTCGAACCCAAGCACCTACAATGAGCTTGAGCTTTCGGTGAAGGAAAACATCGTGAGGAAACCATAGCATGGTGGTAGGGCTTTTTCTGATGCCCGCCTGGCTAGCTACCACCCTCTAGTTGTGAACCTGCCGCCAAATACCAATAGGTGTGTTCCGGCAGCAGCACTTGAGAGCCAGTTTATCCACAGGTTTAGCGTGTCTACCAACTTGGGCCGTATCGTCACTTAAGATCAGGTGAGATTATGGCCATAACGCTAAACCTTAAGTATAAAAAAAAAAAAAAACATATTTTATGATTGACTATTATAATCTTTCAATGTAATATTTTATACGATTACTTTTCAATTATTTATAGATTTAGTTCTGCACTTTCATCACGCCTACAACTACGTAAGGATACACGCCAAACTGTCAACGGTTGTATCCAATTATCAATAGTATTGCCAAACCACTTCTACGTACGTGCTTGGCGACAGGTTTTCAACAAGAGAACTTTAGCTCACCTTTCAAGACATCATTTTTCTACACTAAAAGCTCAAACTCATTGTAAGGAAATATAATTGCTCCAAAAACGATACTACTTTATATGATTTAATTGTGAACATATATAAAAATTAAAAAAAAACACTTACAAGTTGTATGTAAATATCAAACACACGAAAATGTATTTAACAATTATCGTGTAAACGTAAAAAGATCTTAGAATACGCTCTGCCACTATATGTCCTTTTGAAGCTTATACGACAACTGAATAGAATTTTCACGTTTCAAATTATTATAATATCGTGAACAAAAATACGACTAAAATGACACTTACGTCATGTAAGACCTAGTTTGTTCAGATGACAAATCTTTACTTTCGGATGTTAACCTGACCAGATTAATAATAACCCATAGATTCTGTATCTAAACAATAATAACTTGCCTACAATACAATAATAAGCCTCGAGACTTCATCCTGGTTTTTCCTATCAAACCTTCGTGATCGTAACATCCGTTCTTAATGGATGTCATATGGATGACAAATTATAAGCAAATAGGTCAATACTTTGGAGATACCATGATGAGTAAGACATTGATACATTTAGTATATTTTTTTTACTCTTTATAGTTGAAGCGTTTAATCACGATGTCATTTGGTAATAAGTGGCGGTGGTAGGACGTTAAGCTTAATGTAGAAACTGGCTCTCGAGTAGAACTCTTAGAATACACGTATTAAAATGTTAGACGACAGATTTTTAACTGGAGTATGGTAGCTTATCAGGTAGACATTAAAAATACTTTACGAAAACTGCAGACTTATTTTACGTAAGGGTTTCTTTAATATTTTATATATTTAGCGTTTTGGTCACAAACTAATTTTAGGTGACAATGTGACCCAAGATAGTGGAAACGCTAAGTTTTCTGGAGGAACTGTCCCTCAAGAGCAACTGCTGGAACATACCTTTAGGTATTTGTTGACAGATTTTCATCTTGAATATGGGAGCTAGCCGGACGGACAATACAGAACTCTTTCCACTATTGAAATACATTGATTGATGCCATCTCCGGACATGCCACCGTTGCTTAAATTGACTTATGAATAGATGTGATGATAATATGGTATTTTACAGAAGGTTATATCAACATTGAATTCTTTTAAATGGATTAAATTTTCCCTAAAATATAGTGATATGTTGATTACATAGTTTAACTCAATAACCATTCTTATCATCGATATCTTATATCCTGTTAATCAGGCATACCCAGTTTGCCACATTAGCAACATGCGATGAGATTTGTGGACAAATATAAAAAAAAAACCATTGAAAATATCACCACAAACTCAAAAAAACTTTGTGAAAATGTTTTAGTATACACATTTAAAATCTATTTATATAATTTTATGTGATTTAATTTGATGGAACCGGGGTAAAAAAATGAATTAATTTAGATAACACATTTGGTAATGAAAGATATAACATTAAATATTTGTACATATAATTTTTAATGATAATTTGGATGAAGTAAAAAGAGCACATGCTGATTATTAAATACACTATTAAAATTCTTATCTTTTATTACATATTTATAAAATTTATTTAGCTAACTTTTATTAATATTAAAATTTGCATAAAATATTTATATGTTTGTTTAATTACACTAACTAAAAAGCTTTATAAAATAATGGAGTCATTCGATTTGTTAATATTATAATCTCAAACATCATTATAAAAAGAAGAAACATTTTTAAATTACCAGTAATGGTTAATTTATAAGCATACGGTTATAAAATCTATATAACGGATATGTATAGTTAAAATTTTTATTATAATAAATTAAAAATACCGTCTAAAAATTGCAATATTATCGTTATATAAATTCTCAGATCTTTATTTATAATTGTATTCAATGTTGCCAAAGAATATAAATAACATATTAAAAATTTAGGAAAATTTCGGACATGATATTTCGGATCTGGGTCCGGGTACAGCCAAGGATATAAAAATTATTTCAAATATCAGACAATTATAATTATGGATATTATATATTTGAAACAAATCTATTTAAAACTAAAATAGAATTTAAATATTTCAACGTTTTTAGATGGAAAATTTTAACTTCATTTAAGTTAATCATTAGTTACCTTTAGTAGTTAAGTAGTCAACTTTTTCAGTTTTTTTTCTATTAAATCTATTTTTTTTTGTTTAGCACGTTTGGCATGTTCATAGTCAAATAACAGCACCTTTCTAAGCGGTACGATGCGTACCAAAAAATAGACATGTTTAGGTTCTCTGCAAATACATTACTTTCGTATAGAGGTATCTTTACTAATAGTATAAATGTGAAAATGAGTTTGTTTGTTTGTTTGCTACGCTGTCACGCCTAAACCACTGAATTTGATGAATTTTGGTACAGAGATAGATGGGAATCAGGAGACTAGATAGGCTACTTTTTCTCGCGAAACACTTATTGGAAGTAGGGTAAAGATAGGGTTAAACTTTGTATGAAACTTTTATTTCGTCATTCAATTTATTTGACAAAATCAATATTAACGCGAGTGAAGCAGCAGGTAAAAGCTAATTTTGATATAAATATAATAACTTATTATATAAGTTATTGTATATTAGAATATAATTCCATTAGTGATTTTAGAATTACAACAGAAGGCATCCTGACTGGGTTTGTACGGACGTCCGAAACATCTCCTTAGTGTCATAAAGATTTCGCAAACTAATTTAATGGGCTTGTAAAATATTCAACTTCTGTACAAGGACGATCTTTGTTCCGTCGCTGATTAGTGTTGTTTACCGTTCGACCAACGCTTAAAACGCCAAACTTTCACTACGTTATATATGATGCAATAAATCGGCGCATTGTCCTATTCAAAGGGTCCCATTTGTTTTTGTGCTAACGGTAGTAGAATTTAGAACGCTCGGGAGTCTCCAAGTAAAAACAGATATATTTAAAAGTTCACAACTATTGTTTATTATTTGCTGTCGGCTATATAAAACGAATGATTACAATAGAGTGTATTCCGTACGCAACACAATTAAATCTGTGACAAGAGGGTGCAATGAACATTTTAAAACGGCGTAAATAAAGGGATCATTGGATGTTTGATTGATTGTTCTACAACAATACGCCCCTTTCCGGTTGAGTGAAAAAGCATCGAAATCGTTCGGACCCCAGACGTGTTACGACACGCGAATAGCCGCGTCATGGTTAAGGTTGTGTGGCAATTTCAAGGTGAATTGACCTTGTATTGAGATGTTTTCGGTTGTCAAACGAGATTATGACTGCGATTAGTGAACCGAGAGAAAGCTTTGATGATGAAAGAAGTATGTAAATTGTGTAACTTGAAGAATACTTTTTATTAGGGTAAATAAAAGGTTTTATTGAAGGGATTACCTTCTAAAAGTAATATTACTGATTATAAAACTTAAGAAGAATTCCTCTAAAATTCTTCATTTTAAAGATGTAGGTTTATTTTATAATTTTTAAGTTTAGTGTTCCGCAAAATCTCATCTGATGTTAAGTGACAATGTGGCTCAAGATTATAAACGCGCAATCCTAGTGGAGCGATTAGCTTTCAACTAAATTCCTAATAATAATATTTATATATTTTAAAATAATATATTTCTACTGACGAGTTTAAGAACTAGATCCTATGTACATACTTTGTCGTCGAATCTCTTCTTACTAAGGAACGTTAACGGGACTATATTTTGACCAAACAAGGTATTGCAAGAATGTCTTAAATTATCTTTAGAAATATGGTTATGTACTCGATTAATTAAAAAAAAAATTGTGACGCGTTATTAATTATACAGCTACCATTAAGTTTTTAAGACAAAAACCATTATCGCATTAGACAAATATCGCCGGCGTATTCACGAAGAAATTAATTTGCTTACGAAACACCGAGTCAATGCGGATCGAGGAATGATCGAATGTAGGACAAATCGCGATTTATGTAACGGAGCGACCTGTTACTACATTACTACAAGATACGAGTAACGTGCTCATTCGATGCGTAATCAATCCGGCGTCATAATCTGCTCTTTCATTCTCAATGTATATAGATAAACTTCTTGAAAGAGAAGCATCTTATATTTAAATAACAAATCACGCTCCTAATTTACCTAATCTTATTATACGAAAATAATATAGTTTTTACTATTTTTTATCATTTTCTTAAAACTTGTCATCATAACATGTGCTTTACATATAATATTTATATTTCAAAATTAAGTTTTGTTCTTAGGAAAACTAGAAATTTGTTTATTTTTGTTACGTGTTACAACATGCAATATAATTGCACCATATTTTTTTTGTCACATTTTCCAATACTCATTAAAAAATGCAATCAATTTGAGGTCACAAGAGTGAATCATCTTATTTGACCGGAATCAGAGCATTAATGGGTTTTGTTATAAACTTGTAACGTAACTGTTATAGGCCCACGGCCCACAGGTATTGTGTCACTTGTGTCCACTCATATCTATCGTAAACTTAACAAGAAACACAATAGTTTTTATTTGCAATGCGCGCACTAAGGTATCAGCTTATAGATGACGATGATCTTAAACAGTAATGTATAGCGTCGTTCGTAATTCATACTAGTAATGATCTGTCACAACAAGTGACGTCAAAACGGAGGCAGATCTATTATTACTCAATTTGGAGGTCGTATATTTTTAGATTTCCGTGCAGAACTAAGAAGATATATTATTCATCCATGGTTTGCAGGATCTGGTGTTTCCCTGCATTGCGCATCACTTTGAATTCATATGTAAGATGATTTAGCGAATCCTAATATAGGCACGCACATAAAATTACTATGAACCGTGTCTCATAGCAAAGTTGGAATTTACGAAGTCATTTAGCAGCCTTATTTTATGTTTAAAAGTTTACTGTACTTTTGAGCATGAATCTTGTGAAATACGAACTAAGCGACTGAACTATATATAACAAATTTCACATGCAATTCACTGCCTTGCTTAATTATCTTTGTTACTTTAAAAAGTATAAGCTTTCATGTAATATTATTAACTGAGTCATCGTCTATCTGTCAGTCGGTTTCATTAGAAAAAAATGTAGACGTGCTGTGATGTTGATACTCAATAATTTGTAGGTGAGAAATCCAAAACATTATCAGAAACATAAATAAGAAAAATTGTCACCAACATCATCACCTACCGAGCCCTAGTTGGATTAGATAAAAACGATGGAGAAAACTCCTTCATACTTAAAAATAATTACAACATCGATTAAGCCGTTTAATTACAAAACACACGAACACTGGAATTTTATATGTAATATAAACCTATTATTAAGAAAGCAATTCTTACATATATGTATACATACCTCCGAAACGTCTTTAACGGTTTAGCTAAAAGTTTGTATTTAGAATGTTTTCTGCTTTTTGAATTCACCGATATATTTGTATTTTTTGTGAAAACGCAATTTTTAAAGAAGATTGTATCTAATAAATTAATTAATTATACTCGTAATCTTTTTATTTAAATATTTAGTGCCCTCGCAAAATGTGGATGTTTTATCAGAATGTAATTCATTTCTAAATGCATTTTTAGAAATAAACACAATTTGAAAAGAAGTACTGAGTTAAGCTCGATTGTCCTAGTGTTATAAAGATTGAGTTATTCATGTATTGTATGTGTTATTGGTTTATCTGTATAAAGATTTATGTTCATATGTGATAATATAACTGATAACGCTTATATTTATATATATGTATATATACATATATAAAAAGCGAAACATATCTGGTACGTATAGTTGGCGCCATGATCGGTTTATTAACTACCGGAAATAACCAACGTATGCGAGCCTGGTAGTATTATTTATTGCCAATTAATAGAATATTAATAACATTATAAAGGTACGTGTTTTGCCTTCGATTAAAAACATATTTTCTTCTTGAACTATTCCCGCCTTATGTAACAGGCAGATATCAAGATAACAAATTCCATATCAATACGTATTGCTAACTGAAGTCACCAAGTGTATCATCATTAGCTTGGTGGCAGGGCTTTTTCTAATGCCCGCCTTGCTAGCTACCACTATAAATATGGAAAATCTGCCGCCAAATACCTATAGATATGTTGCGGCAAATGCACTTGAAACCTAGTCCCTCTAATAGGCTTAGGGTGTCCACCATTTTAGGTAAGATTGTACCCGTAATATTAGGTAAGATTGTGGCCATAATGCTAAACGCATAAATTATAAAAAAATCAAGACAACTGTGTCGTTATCAATAAGCATTAAAGTCATAATGTATTTTTATATTTCCACGACAAAGTGACGATACTGTTATTAAGCTCAGTAAAATAAATAAAAACACGATTATCGAAACATTGACTCCCTTATTACATATTTCCAAAAACGGAAAGCGATGGCAAAAATCGCTTAACATTTGCTTCGTAATGACAAATTCCTATTTTGTATCATTTTTAGTGTTGGTACTTATATTGTCAATATATTGTTTAAATGTGTGTAACTGAATCATACAAAAACGGATGATGGATAAAATTTTACACATAAATAGCTTGTCTATGGAGAATTCTATCAATGTTACAAAGAATACTGGAATATATTATTCTACAAGTCATCAGGGTTCAAAAAACGCTTTAACAAAATAATTAAACGCCTAACTCTCTTGGTAAAACTGTCTACGGGGTCGTTCAAGTATTACGTAATGCAATTTGGGAGGAAGGGGGTTTCTAGTGAAACGTTACGATGCGTTACAGGGACGGGAAAAAGTTCGAACAACGCGTTAAGTAACATTATTTTTTTTTAAATAAAAAACTAGGCCATATAATTTCCTAAGTTCGAATTTTTTTCGTTTATCGTTTACGGAGAATTCCTCGACTGCTACTAATCGCGTTGCCAAAGGTTAAATTCAAAAATCTTCAAAAATTTACTTGAACGTCTTCTAGAGAGTTTACATGGAAACTAATAAATCATGCATGTATTTATTTTTTACGATTCAGTGTATTTATACACAGTGACCAAGTTATATCATGAAAATTGTCACTCATATTACATAACGTATAGTCAAATAACTCAAGTTTAGTATTTATAATAAAAATTATAAAGAATGTTCCTAACTGCCGGCACATTAATTTTTTTTATCGGTGTTTTATTTATCTGTTACAGAACAACGCCTGTCTTTACTGTAAAACACCATATATGAAAAAAGGAATGTAAAGCGAGCTGGTAGAAATGTAAGATTTTCTTGAACATCCAACAACCAGTGGAAATATTTGCAAGGAATCCATTAAAGTAAAAATCTCACTCGGGGGTATCCACGCAGGCATGTAAGACACAAACATAAACGTACCGCTATTATACGAGATATAACAGCATAATCTCGTTTGATTTGACATGCCGAAACAATTTCATCATTATCTCTTTCAGAAAATTAACAGCCGAACATTCGTACAAAACAAAGCTTTAAGGAGATCAATATAGAGTAAAATATCGTGAGAAATGTTATCTGAGTTTACGTCCTGTGGGATTGTTCTTGTAACGAATAAGGAATTGGCGGTATTCGTCAATGGCCGTGGTGAAGCGGCACTGCGAGCTGGTATCGCGACGGACTGGGTGGGCACTATAGCGGTTGTCCCCTCAACGCTTTTTGCCCACCATATTCGAATACGAAAATTGCGATCAGCGCGAAAAATATTCCCGCTCAGAAACCTTTGTTCTAACACGCAACCAAAATGTCGGCGACACGCGAAACCTCATAATTTTACATCAATTGAGAAGGAATTCGAAAAACGCTTTAATGTATAGATGATGTAATAATTAACCTTTAATTAGCGAGACTATACAAGAAGGGTTCACAATTAAAACATTACTTTGTCGTCGTCAAATTATGTCGTAATTACCCGGACAATTAAAATCGAAGGTCATTATCGTGGTAAAAACTGGAATGGGAAGTGATCCTCTTTTTATTGTAATTATAGATTAGTTATATCACAGATGTGTCAGTTTGTAAATATAAATAAACTTTGTCATACAAAAATTTCCAAATTGTTAATATGAACCTAAGCAATTATCGGTAGTAATGGATTATCTATGTATACATATAAATATATTGAATATTCGGCAGTCATATATTTTAGTAATAAAAGAGGCTAGTTTAAAGTCGTGTAATAAACCATATTGGAAATAGCGGGAATCTCATTTTTCGGTATTCGATGTACTAAATACAGACAGGAGAACGATTATAGTTACTTGGTAAATGTTATAAATGGTCAATTATTGCCTTATCGTAGTGTTTTGGGTCTATACTCAAAATTAAGTTAATTACTGTATTATACAAATAGATTTAAAATTCGTTATCAGAAATATTTAAGCTTTCTGAGCGTTGTGAGATCAATGCGAACTACTCAGAGATCATCATGGAATAAATATTATTGCAATTTAGCTCTACACGTATAAGCAATGTAAAAAAGTTTTTCTTTTAATTATGAAATTTATTGCCATTTGTGAATAGACAGAACGATCGAGTAATTTTTTCCTGTTTATATGGTATACATTCGTGTGATCAAATACTATAGCCTTCAAGGGCGAGAGCGAAACATAAAAGAGACGTAACATTTTAAATATCACGATACAAGTAAATAACAGTCGATATTTTATTAACAATTTACAGTACCGTATAATCATATTGTAAATGTCACAAGCGCCGCACGATAAAATTTTATGTCTCTGCGTTTTGAATGAGTTAAATGAACCTAGACCTAATTAAAATGATCTTTACAACATCAAAACATAACAAATTGAACGGTAAAATTCGACAAATGTATCCGAATAAATCGCGACTGCTATATACCAGATAAACTCATCGTAGTGACGTACTTGAGCGTGTCAAGTTCCAGTAACAACCCTTGTATATCCAATAATTAATCGGGATGTTAAGGATATGTACCCGACTAGATCCCGACCATCATGTACATGGTGATAACCGTCATAGGGTTTGTCTTCTAATCTAATCGCGTTCACAGTTTAGACAGAGAACAATCAGCTGTAAATTCCTGGTTGAGGAGACCAAAGGATCGTAGTAGGAAATTTTATTGAATATATCTGGCCCACATGTTCAAGTTAAACTTCACTAATCACTCGAATAGCCTGCATACGCGAGCGAGGTTAAACTAAAGCAAAAGTCGCAAATAATCGGCAACAAATTGACAAAATACACTAAAGTTGAAACATAATATGAATATGCCATGTCGAAGCAATTATTTAGCGATTTTTGCTGTCGTTTTGCTTTTGCGAATTACGTAATAAGGAGGTAGCTTATCTCAGGAAGCGCAACGTATAAGATTGACACAATAGCAAGTGTTATACCAGTTTTAACGATCTATTAATATAGATATTAGTTTCAATTAATGTATTTTTTTTTGTAAGTGAATCTTCCTAGACGAAGATCCGTTAATCAAAGTAATTGACAGCGAAATTTTAAAACTCGTCAAATTTACCACGTTTCTTTATATATGGAGAAGAAATATTACTCAGAATAAAAAATATATATTGTTTATCTAATATAGACAATTAGTTTATTAGCGTCCGTTTTTTGTTTTTAAATAATTATCGGGGTCTACTTTGTTATCGATATAGAGGCCAAATATCGTTTATTTTTATTTAAAGTGCTACATAACTTAAACAAATTTTGTTTTTAATGCTTCTATACACGAACGCGTACATTATATTAGTTATATAAAAAACAAACACTATTGCGACATGGGGCATCTGTAAAATATAAACAAATCTATGGTAGTCAAGGAAAAGAAGGCTGTGTGAAAATACTCATCGGCATCGGACTTGTCTACATGTGTGGGATCATTACGGTAACGGGACTCGAATACAGGAAAATACAACTTGACGACAGGCCGATTTATAACATTGCTTGTGTTTATATAGAGCTTTCTTGTATTATTTATAGTTGACTTTTTCTTCATGTCGTGAATATCGAGATGTTTTTATTAAATACAAAAAAAATATCAGACAATAATTATATAACGTATTTATAATATATGCACAAGCATAATTTATATGCACGAAGTCCCTTTTGTAAATGAATATATGTTTAAATAAATACAAGGTATTATATATTAAAACAGAACAGGCAGAATCCCTAACTGGAGTTTGTTAAAGATCACATCGTTTTTTTTTTTCAAATTTCCATATTATAATATATCGATAAATAACGTTAAATAGTTAGGAATTTCGCTAAAGAGACCCTATTTGGTATAAATCTATCCCAGAATAAAAAAGTCAATATATGTGAATAGTTTAAAAAAATACGTGAAAAAAGTTTACACCATTGTCGAAACCAAACCACACTAACGTATTTGCTTCAAATCAAATCACCAATATCAATTTCAAGTAATACCAAAATTTTTCTAAATTCATTCGTGAATATAAGAAAGTAATATAATATAAATATAAAGTAAAAGGTAAGAAAATAAATGATATTTTCGCTTGTTGTGACTCAATGTCAACAAATAAATAACCCACGCAGAGGATGCAATCATAATAGGACTTTCTGATAATTCTAACATAATATTTATTTGTTAGGTCTATATTATCCATTTCGGAGAAAGGCATATGAAAGTAAATACATTTCTATTTGAAAATATATTACATTAATCTACACTAATATTATAAAGAGGAAAGATTTGTATTGCTTGTAACAAATAAACTCAAGAACTACTGAACCGATTTACCAAAAATGCTTTTACCATTAGATGTAGTTATATACGAATGGAGTCGCGGACACAGCTAGTGTTTAATGTTATTAATAGCGACATTGTTACACTTATATGTAAGGATGCGTCTGGAAATCCTTTTATTTAGAAATTAACTTCTCTGAATTATTTAGTCTCAAATTATTCCATAAGTATAGTTTTCTTTTATCTTTTATTCTTTCGAATTTTATTTTTAAATAATAATGTCTATAGTTTCATAGTTTGTGAGAACGCGCATTGTTATAGAATTATGTTGATTTTTTATATAGTCTTTAAGGTTTTGTTGTAGGAAGTATCTATTGTAATATTTGCCTACATGAAAGTACGACTATTAGCGTGTGAGTTTTTAACAAATTAGTTCTTTTTTTCACACAGTAGGTCAAAGTGATAACGACTGATGTTAAGTACAATAAAAACATCAAAATTTACGAGATCAATTCCTTTTTTGAGCCGTCCCTTACATGCTGGCTGGCAAATGTCTAGGCCTTTAAGTATGCTCTGACCGATCTCAAAGCGCAGCAAACCAAAATAGTGTCAATATTAGGGGTTAATCTATCATCACATGCATTGCGATCACAGCTTAGTTGGATAGAAATATCTACCACCTTCCTTTAACTAGATACGACACACCTAATAATGACAGTGCTTGATGTTTGCTAATCATGATCTAGTGAGATAAAATTGTCATACCTTATTACCCAGCAATTTAAAATACAACAAACGCCTAAAACATAAAATATATTTTATTTAGTTTTCGATGTTCTAAACGTGGTTTTAATGCCTGAACTTCGTAATGGAATAACTGAACTTATCTGTGGTGCGGAAAATAAAAGCTTCCTACAATGAATAAAGCTAAGTTAAAGAGTAACAACACTCGTAGTTTTTTTGACATATTTTGACATTTAACATTCTGAAGAAAGCCGCAGGGGTATCATGCAGTTATTTATAAACCTGTTGTTGTCGTAATTTATACGATGTACCTCCAAAGTATTGCATAAGGTATAGTTAGGTATTGTACCCTATAAAATATTGATCAATTTCGTTATGAACAGTTCGCGAGTTAGCATTTATCTACGAAATCTTGACGATTAGCGTAGATTTACTAATAAACAATGTATATGTAGCTGTAGTTAATACAAATTGGGTTTCCAAATATAACTTGCACACTTATGTAACTTGATTCTTAATACACACTTGTTTATGAATCTTAATTCGGAATTAAGTAAATTTATTTCAGTTAATATAAAAGTAAGTAAACCTGAAATTTACCTGAAAAGTGTTTTTGTAAATAACTTGTATCCGTCGCTGAAACCATTCGTTCAACATTTTGACCGCCCTGAAATTTCTTCCCTCGCACACCTAACACATATACCGAAGCGATAATCCCTTCCGGACAATTTATAACACATGATATTTAACCATCACCATAAACAAATAAACAAATTCCTCAAAAATAGATTCACGAAAAATATTATTATAAAAGTCAAATTCGAAATTTCACATTTACATAAAGTATGAACATGCGCTGTCCACGTGAAATATATCAAAATGACATTGACTATTCAAGATGGCTGACTGTTAAAACTTAATGATATTTGTGAAAAAAAAGTATCTCGTAAAGGAGTTTAATTTTAATAATTTATTTATTTAGCGTTTAACCGCAATCGATATTCAATGAAATCTAGTCTTAGCTGATAGAACGTTAAACCCAGAAGCTATAGAACTTATGAGAAGGTCCGGATAAAACAGGGTTAACTTTATGGAATTATATTTATATTATTATTTTGATTGTTTCGTAGCTTTGTCGATTGATCCAAATCTCACCTAATGGTAAGCACCTATGAGATCACCGTCGATAGTCTATGTCAAGGCTTAATCAAATGTCACTGGAACACACCTACAGACAGTTGGATGTAAATATTGAATGAATTGAAAAATGCCAAATGAACATTATATTACACACTACTTTACAACAATACTATGGCTTAGACCTCATCAAGTAATTATTACGACAATCGAAGCTTTGCAACCAAGCAGTTTACGATTTATACTCAGAACATTGGACGTATCCAACATCTATAAAGGACCTCAATGCATCGTAAATCCGACAAGAGAATTACATTGCATGCAACAATACTAGACAACGTGTTTAGTATTTAAATAAATACAAGTACGCGTCGCGTCGGCCATATTAAATTGCTTTATTAATGGTAATAATTGACCATTTTAGTTTTCCTCTTTCTCTGTTTATGTTTAATATTAATTGAAGATTTTATTAAAGTTGAAATGTACTACAATTAGTTCAATGACTTTCAAATGACAGGTAGAAAAACATTTTTATGCGTCTAAAGTAAAACTTTAAATTTTATATTAAAAACTAATAATAACATGTTTTTAAAGACAAACTAAACTATACTAGTACGACTTTATATAAAAATAATGCTTCATATGTAAATATAACTTTATTTTAAGAATTATGTATATTTTATTAGTTTAAATTCAAATTTACGAAAAGGTTAAATGCACATTTTTTTTCTAAAACTTTGCTTGTCAACATAATAATTATTAATCAAATTATTAGTAACAAAATTGTATTAAATTCAAATAAATAATAACACGGGTTCTTTTTGTCAGAATAAAGATCCTTCTAAAATACATTTATATAAATTATTATATGTTTCATTCTATAAAAGTAGTACACATAGGGCTTGATAGAAGACTTGTATTAGAACATCAAACTATATTGTGTAGTTTTTTAAACTGAACATTAAACGGGAAGCACAAGATTTTGTTCCATTTTAATTAATAAAACAGCTTCAAAGTTTTACAGAGAACTCAAGTTATCTATATGTAGTTTGAATAAATTTCTACGGCTATATTTTGTAAAGGTATTACTTTACATGATATTGTTGTGATACGTATGAGTCCGAACACTGTTTTATATTTCTTTATTAAATCTTAACTGTATATTTATCAATAAATGTTGCACTCACCTTAGTATACCGATGAACTCGTCTTAACTGCTAGAACCTGGAAATAAAACATAAAGTTAGAAAAAAAAATGGAAATGACTGTGTGTTAAATAGTTTCAGTAAAATAAAACATTCATACTAATGATCGGTTACCAGCTATACTTCAAGATAATTTAGTATTTATGTTCCATGTTCAAGCCTGAGGGCTTCTAGCAATGGTTTTCGTGATCTAGATCTTTTTGAATATATATCCAATTTTTATAATTTATTTTTATATACTAATAATTTAGTTATGAATATTAACAAATCGAACTTACAGATAAGTGGCTCAAAGGTAAAATTACTTTGAAATTTCGTGTCTAACAGAGATCAACCAAAATCGGTGGTTGGTACCAAAATTACAACCTGTCATATTGCGGACTCGATCATCAGGACGGAACAAGGTCATAAAAAATTACCATGACATTTTAGAAAAAAATATATTTTTTGTTAAAGTAAAACTTATATTCTTTACATGCCCATAATTAAAATGTGTACTCCAATAAATATCAATTATAATTAAATAATTAAAATAATATCAATATAACCATTAATTTATGAAAATGGAATTTGATTTTGTTGCCTTAAGGGATACGTATATATAATCAAAACTTATATTTAATTAGAACCATTGTTATTAAATAAATTGATACAAAAAGTCCTAAATGAAGTACCCAAGTGTAAGATGAACTATTATGAACCAGGATTTCCGACGATTAAACATTTCTATGACAATCAGAGTACAGTTGTACTCACGCGTAAAGCCGTTTTTTCACCAGCATTGTTTGCATTCGATTAACGAATTAGAGAACAAAAACTGATTCCCGTGGCAAGAACCTGCTTACGGATCTTGTCTGGGGTGTCAGTCTGCACGCCCATTTTGCCGTTGGCGCTTCCTATTCCGGCTATTGTTGAGCGTCCTGTCACCAACAAATATGTGTACACACACACCATCGTGAAGAAAGCGAACTGTAGAAATTAATATAGAAATTCATGCACACGCATTAAGCGTACTAACATTCGAAGCGACCGGCCCGTCGTAGTGACGTCAATCGTCATAACGCACACATTAACGTATAAGTAAGTATAATATGTCGGCGTCGTGTATAGTGACTAACACGGGTGCAATTCATCAATGAATAAAGACCTTGAATGAGGTTATGTTCGAGCCATTAACGTTCAATATAGATCGATGAACTCCGTAAGATAGAGCATCAGTATAGGCATTTTCCTCAGATGTTTGTATGTAAGAATGGTATGTAATTACGAAATGAAATACTTTATTAATTAACTACATGTAATTGGAGTTTATTAAGTGTACAGTAGAATTATACCCCGATCTACTTATTATAATGAGTAAAAAAGTATGATATTTTTCTGAAAATGTATGTTTTGTGTCCTAGCCGTTTCAACTTATCGATATTGTTAGCGTAAAAATCAAATAGTTACTGGGCTTTACAAATTATGTTCTCAAATCAATAGCAACGAGGCCAAATTTTCAAGTGCTTTGTAGAATATTAAATAACAGTATCCAGCCTTTTCTTTCTTTGCACATTTCAGTGTTTCACAATTTTCATAATTATAACGGTTTCGGGTAGCTATAAAGGGTAAAAATGAACACATAATTAAAATTGTCATAATTGGAAACACCTATTACTAGGTAAATTCTAACTTTTATTTTCATATTATTATCATATATTAAATACTTCAGTAAAATATACCTGAATATATACTTGTTATGTATGATGATGTGTATTATGTATAAAGTTCATAGTATATAATTAAATATGAATGATTTCTTGGTAAACATTGTATCGATTTATCTAAAGTTTCGTATTTAAATTATATTCAATAGTTCAATTCTCCTATTTTATTTAACTATATACTTTTCTTAAGCCACCAAGCAAAGTCCATATACTCATATATAATATTATATAAATAATTAGTGAAGATGCAAGTCAAATAGTAAGAAAACATGATCGATGCGAAAATTTGATAAATATCAATATATGAATAATTAAAATGTATTAATTAATAAATAGTTACTGAGTTTTTTTTTTTTTTTTTTTTTTATACTTAAGGTTTAGCGTTATGGCCATAATCTCACCTGATCTTAAGTGACGATACGGCCCAAGTTGGTAGACACGCTAAACCTGTGGATAAATTGGCTTTCAAGTGCTGCTGCCGGAACACACCTATTGGTATTTGGCGGCAGGTTCACAACTAGAGGGTGGTAGCTAGCCAGGCGGGCATCAGAAAAAGCCCTACCACCATGCTATGGTTTCCTCACGATGTTTTCCTTCACCGAAAGCTCAAGCTCATTGTAGGTGCTTGGGTTCGAACCCACGTCCCTTGACGCGAAGTCGTGCACACTGCCACTGAGCTATCATCGCTTCAAAATTTAGAAAGTTTAGAAAATCCGGCACATTTAGTGAGAAAATTATAATCTTTGTTTTATCTAACCTAAAAAAAAGTAATAACAGTTTGACTATATTCTCATATTTACCAAAAGCGTACTGCGTTTTAAATCACACGTTTTGGTACTCGGGAATCTATTAGATATCACTTAACACCATAGAATTAAAAAAAAACGGTATTATTATAACATATGCCTATGTAGGTTATTAGACCAATGTCAGGTGAGAAGGACTCAATAAAAACGAGTAATGTAACACAGTAGCAACCAACCTCAAAACAAGTATTTTTAGACCACACAAATGATTGACCTATGCGGAACTCGAACCTACCCCGCTTCAATGCGGCGGTTACAGCGAGGCAAGTGCTTTAACTACTAGACCAACTGTGCAGTCAATAGATTAAATAATTAAAGAGTAGTATAGAAAAAAAAAAATCATGCACGTCATACGCATACAGAATAAGTTTATTAATTTGCATTAAAACATGGCGGGAACTACATTACATTAGTTTATGAATAAATCAATTCCTCAGGTTATAATTCATCTATAGGATCGGAACCAATATATCAAGATCACCAATTCCAATCACATTAAATTATTTTATGATTCTTTATATGCAAATTCAATGCACAGCTTTCTTGATTTAAATTCTCATTCAGATTATTCAAAGTTTGTACAAATGTATGAATTATTTGGCGTCAGCGTTATTGTCACCTCAATGAATACGGAGAGGTTGAAGCGCTTCCTTTTAGGTTCAACCTCATATTAAAAACAATTTTAGTTAACAATGATGTATAGTTCAAAGAAATCTCCGGTTCATTAAATTATAGCAATATAAAGCATTAATCGTTTTGTACTAGTTAAATAGAACAACGAAATGTCATATGTCATTTATCCATATATTGATTATAATAAGAAAAAATGAATACACTGTACTTCCATTACTATTCTTGATTAAAAGTAAGAAAAATACGAATTAGGTGATTAAAAGTTTTAAATGATGCCGATTGGTTAAAAACACGACAGGGATATTTGACTAGATGATAACTCTGGGTATAAAGCTAACAGCCCTTGCACGCTTAGAAGTAAGGCGTTCTGGATGTAGCTGGTTTCTGTCCAGTAATCGAATGAAATAGTCGATTGCTACCAGATTTTATTGTATAACTATGTATTGTATAAGTGCCAAAAGGCTTATAGACCGGTTTTATAATGACAATTGCCTAATGGTCGATATCTCGTTTGTGCTTCGTAATTTTTAGCTTTACTATGCTCTTTAACATGCTTACTTTTTCATGTTACCATAAAAATATACTAAAACATATTATTAAACATTGCCTATAGATCGAAGTGACTTCCTACTTTCTGTATCTGACATGATAAAATAGTAATCACTCAACGAAATTCAACGCGATTGGGCCAATCATTAAAAATGTTTTAAAGTTTTATTATTTTTATGTCTTAACCTATCTCTGAACATACTATTTATCGATAACATTGTATATTAAAATTTATGACATCTGAATATATATAATTGTGTAAGAGGTTAACTGGTTTAAGTCGGAGAGTTCTTAAATTGTGGTCACACATTGGAAGAGGAAATATGGATGGACCAGCAATAACATAGATCGAGGACCTTGTGATGGTTGAATGACATAGACCTAGATCTAAACCCGCTGAATGACAGCAAAGTAGAACCGGTCGCAGAGGGGATCTTTTATATCAGAGAAGCCTGTAAGCTACAAACTATGGATAAACCTCCAGTGACCATCTTATAATTTAACGAAACAATTTTCCACAAAAAAAAACATAAAATAAACTTCGTAATTATCAAATCTTAAACAAGTTCGGATTATTCTTCCAGTTGGTGTATCTACGCAATTAAATTAACCATCAAAGAGCCATAATTTAGTATACTTCAACGCAACCTGATATCAGTAAAGCGAATAATATTATACTAGCTTTTACCCGTGGTTTCGCTGATGTTAATATTGATTTTGTCAAATTGGATGACGCAATAAAAAAATTCATACAAAGTTTATTCCTCTCTTTACCCAACTTCCAGTAAGATTTTTGCAGGAAAAGTAGCCTAACACCGGTCTAAGGTTTTATCTATCTCTATATCAAAACTCATCACAATCGATTCAGCGGTTTAGGCGTGAGAGCGTAACAAACAAATTTACTTTCGCATTTATAATATTATTAAGGATACAAATGCAAATTATTTATACAAATCTAAATAAGGTCATGTATGTATGAGTTCGTCTAATCCGCTGAAATATAGGATATGACGTTGATGGGCAGTTGATTTTAATGAATAGTTTAATCTTAGTTTCCATTATCACATTTAAAATGCAGAAAAGTGTTATATTTCATTTTTCTTAGTATTTTCCTTTGTAGAAATTTAGCTGAAAAAACTGTTCCTAAGTTATAAGAGACAAAATTTTATTTACAAAAATATATTATACAAATAAATTCTTAAAGCCTAACATTTAGTTATCACCCTTGTTTTTGGAATATTTTGATATTAAGTACAGTGCATTCAAATTGTCGTGTAAGTATAAAATTTACAAACTCACAAGTAAAATCGTAATTAGTTTTCTTTTTACATCGACAAACTACGATTTCTATTAAATCCGGCCCGAACAGAAAATAAGTTGGTGAACCAAATATGGTTCGCGTCAAATGGCTAGTGCGTTTGGAACGTCGGAAATGACGCAAACGGATTAAGTCACATCCAAATAGTTCCGTGAGATTGCCCGTGTGGTTTGTCCAGCATACTTTCGCTGTTTGCTATCCAACTATATACTAATACAAGACATATAACCATATTTAGCAATTCAAAGCACCTCAACATGTGCGTAAAATTTATTTACCAACATACATTTGGTTTAGTGGTGTAGAAATATCAATAGATGATACGTAGTTATAAAAAATATTTATTTTGAAGAGACAAGCTATGTGTATACACACGTTCAATGATTTATAAGTATCCATAAAAATTAATCAGGCGATTACTTTTATGCCAATTTCACTAAACATAAACCAAGATAGTTTTGTTGTATCGTGTACGAATACCACATTTTCCTAAGTTCGATTTTCTACAATGAGCTTGAGCTATGGATAAAGGAAAACATCGTGATGAAATAATTTACAATGGTAGGTAATTTTCTAATCCCTGTCCTACTATCTATCACTCTCGAGTTGAATTTCCGTTGTCAAGCAATGTACATGAGGGCATTTTCCCATTCTGCTTAGCCTGTTGCTTTCTTAGGCCATATTATAACATCTGATGTAATTATAGTGAATTGCTGAACCAATAACGATAGAGAAAAAATAAAATGGTTTGGAATAGCAGTGATACTTTGAATGAAACTATCTATATTGATAGCACCACCATTTCTACAATGGTGGAGCTGTATTCTTTTAGTTACAAGTACACAATATAACATATATATATATATATATATGTATATATATATATATATGTATATATATATATATTTACAAATAATAAAGTTTGTTAAAAATGTTAGTCTACTCCTGAGCTCAAGGTAATTCTCAAATAAATTATTAGAATTTAAACGCATTCACAAGAGAGGGGTCCATTTTAGAACGTATCCATTTGGCTATTCTGTCAATTGAATATTCTATAGCCCCATCTTCAAGCTCTGTGATGTATTGTACTTTTGCGGAACAGAAAGCACGGAAAAAAGAATTTTATTATTAAATACCTTATTATTTTGGTATAGTAGTATTACGCAGAATATTTGAAATACTGTTGGGTAACTATTTCAGTGCTTTATGATAAATAACATTCAACGTGACGATTTTTATTGGGTCCCATCTAATGAATTTACCACTGACCTTAGAAGGTATAGTTATATTAAGTATACAGATTTATTTATATGGAGCAAAAAAAGAAACTGAAAAGGAATGTTGCATGGTGGTAGGGATATTTCTAATGCGCGCTAGCTAACCACCCTCAAATTATAATCTACCGCCAAATACCAATAGGTGTATTCCGACAGTTGCACTTGATATCCAGTCCCTCTAATAAAAGGCCGGCAACGCACCTGCGATTCCCCTGGTCTTGCGGGTGTCCATGGGCGGCGGTGATCACTTACCATCACGTGACACGCTTGCCCATTTGACCCCTATTACATAAAAAAAAAAACTCTGGAGTAATTGTAGTTCAATTCTATCAGATACTTTTCGATAGTTTATTACATGATTTAAGAAGCTGCGTAACTAAGTTATTAATAATAGATTATTGAACACGTCTTAAATGGTATTGGTGATCTCAACGCAACATGTTCACCGATATAATCTGTAAATACCAAGTCAATATTCTCGCCTAATTGTAATGTACAAAAAGTTATGCGCACATACTAGGATAAATGCGTCTTAAAACAACTGAAGTCATCAGTTAACAAGAAATAAGTCAACGTTGTCAAAATTGTTAATACACATTAAAGTGTTTAATGTAATTTCAATACAAATGTTCCGGATCAAAGTGACCCGATGACTTCATGAATTATTATTTTTTTATGACATCACAAGGTTTCGGGACGTCGATAGTGAAAAAAATTGACGAACTAATGACGCGGAGCCGAAACAAAAAGCTGCATACGCGTGTTAAAATTTAAAACAGATCCGTTCCATGAAAGACGATGAGATTGAAATCAAACTGAAATTCCCCACTTAACAATCAAAACTGGAGATACGCTCTGAATATTTTTAGCGTTATTCATAATGCGTCTATGAAATTGATCTGGATAAAACGTGAATTCTGAGAACTGTCGGGTGTTTTTGATGAGTTTGATATACGTTAGTTATTAGTTTTCCGCCATGATATTTAACAACTTACTGTAACATGCCAAAATTTCAAATTTTATATTATAAAGTGGATAAGTTTGCTTGTTTGAAATGTTTGAACGCACTAATATTAGAAACTACCAGTCAGATTTGGATCATTCTTTTTTCATTTTATATTGCAGTTATAGCAGAAGGCCATTTGATATAAGCTATTTAATATTACGCTACCAATAATAACAGCTTGTTACAAAAATGGGCGAAAATTGTTAAATATTATTTATTTCTACGCGAATGAAGTCGCGGGCACAGTTAGCGACTTATATGGCTTAACAATATATGCTTACCGAGTACCTTTTAGTTCATTATAGAATTTAAAATATAATAATATAATTTTATTACTCAATGAATCCAAGCCGAAACATCAGCTTACCAAACGTAAACACACCTATTTGCATTCTGCATGTTACTCCAAATGCATTTTAAATGACATCATAATTATTGTTCTAGTATGTGACTGCTTAATCTATTTATTTTGTCTCGTGTTGACATATATTGAGGTGATAACCTCTTAGGCTTAAACTGTTATCTAACACTGTACCGACATGAAGTTGGAAGAATATTTAAATTAATAACATCATAGAATACAAAAGTTTGGAAAATCCAGAAGTGCACACCTCATACCATTCATTAAATTTTTAAGAAAAAAATCAAACCGTACCATTGACTTATTTTATAAATTATTTTATATTTTCAAGCCATTATGATATATTGTTTGCCAGAAAAACACCATAGATAGTTTTACCTAGAGAGACTATCATGCTGAATCACTAACTCCTTTATTATGAAATATCGTTCGACTCGACTGCATGGTTTTGGTATTTTTGCCCTTTACTTATTTTTGCATTTACCTTAAAAAGAAAAAAAATCATATTATGAAAAACTTGCAAATATAAAATATACTAAATTCAAAAATGAGGTGTGCAAAAAATTTATTTTATTATTAAGCTACGGCTACTGGTTGATTTTATTATAAGCATAATAAACGAAACCTGGTCTCGATATGCCAATTTTCTCGGGAGTTTTCATAACCACCTCGAAAAAAAAAATACCCGTATGTCCACGTATATTTTTTTAACTAATTTTTTTCAAGATAGCAATATAAAATTATTTTTTACAAAATATCGGACAAATTGTTTAAAGTTTTTGTTTGAAATACATCTATTGATAATTTCGTATTAATGCAAATTGATTGTGGTAGAAGCAGTTTAAGAGTAAACAATTGCTTGATCTTGACGTGTCGATAGCAGAGCACTACCTCAACCACTACGCGGTATGAGGCGTGCAATTGCGTATTCTACAGTTATCTTTAATTCAGAAAGTACGAGGCTTTGATCGGTTCTTGGGGTTCGATTCACTAGGTTAGATACTCGCGTCTTTCGTTAGATAGGTAGGAAGGATGCACAGTACAATCTTGTCTCGCCGCGTTGCACAGTACAATCTAAAATAAGTTTTTTTTTTATCAGATCCCTAAGGGGATCAGTTAGTTTAGACTTTTTCTTTTTTACATTTTATAGTATTCGCTTAGTAATAGCTAGTACCGCGCTCGTTCTCGTTCGCGAATCGGCAACAGCCCAAGCCGAGGTTCGGTCACTAGTGACACCCTTGTGCGAGTTGCCCCGCGGGTTTGAGCGCCTTCAGCGCTCACCCCACTAGTTCAGGTGAAACTGTAAAAGCCCCTAAGGCTAACAGTGTAAGTCCTTTCGAAAAAAAAAAAAAAAAAAAAAACCAGGCTTTGAGTTCCACACAGGACTATTATTTATATTACCTACAAATGATTGTTTTAAGTCTGATTGTTACTTTTTATTGTTTGCTTGTATGGATATTCACATTTGACTATTTGACATAGGAAGATGACATAATAGAAAACAATGGTATTGCTACAATATTTTGTTGATTATTTTGTGATTATTGATATCACCGTCGATGATACAGAAGATCGTAATTAATTTTCATTTGATATTAAAAGACTATATAACCGATTAGTATAAAACAATGATCTCACAAAAGGGGCGTCTAATATGAGGGAGAAAATAAGTTTAAATGTTTTATAAGTAACATTGACACGATCAAATATCTTAAATTGAAATTTAAAAATGTACAGACGTTTGACTTTTAATTTGGTTCGCGTATTCCTTTCATAATGTAGACACACACTAACAACAGATTTTACGAACACATGATTTATGTTTTTTTTTAGAAATGACATACACTGTTAACTTTAAGGTCTTTGACAGCTTCACCGAACTTTTTGGGACGAGTGCCGAGGGCACACAACACCGAGGCAGCGTGCACAATCTGGGCTTGTGCTGCTGCTGGAAAATAAACAAACATTCGCGAGCCTAAGTAATCCACAGGTTCTAACTTATTAAATTAGTGATCCTAACAACGACCTTATCGGACAAGCCGCGGGGGTAGTCCCTTACAGAAGCGTGTACTTAACGTGTGGGTGTGCACCAATGGTATGCGGTGTGATGATGTACTCTTAGTGATGTAGAGTGTCACTGCATCGCGCGAGTTGAGTCACTCGGCGGTCCTATCCGGAGTATCAAACCTAGGACCGGTTTAATGGGAACCGCGATCGAAGTTGAGGACACTAGTTACTAAATCCTACGCCGTCATTTGTAATTAGACTCGAAATTTACCTCACGAATTGGCTTTATCGGGTACTGGTATGTTTATAATACCTCATTGTCTCTATTGTGTTCATTCTGTCATTATTTTTAGTAGCTTATGTTTTAGGGAATTAAATAAAGGCTAATATTATAAAGAGGAAAAATTTGTATTATAGTATGTTTGTAACGAATAAACTCAAGAACTACTGAATTGAATTCAAAAATTCTTAACAATTAGAATTCTTCATTATCCCTAAGTAACATAGGATATATTTATTACTAGAAAAAATTAGACATCCCTACTCGTAATGCAATGTTTGTTTGAACACGCTAATCTTAGGAAATATGTGTTGGATTTCAAAAATAATTTGAGTAGTAGATAGAGCAATAATTGACGAAGGTTGTAGATTATTATTATATTGACATTGATCATAATTTAAATTAATAATGGACCCAGTAGTGAACCCAGATTGACCCCAGAACGAACATGATTTGTTCTGAAACGAGCGACCCATGCTTAATGTGCCACAACGATAACTTAGAAAAAATGTTACTAGACTTTGTAAAAAAAAAAACAAACAGTTTTTATATCAATATCAACACTATCAAATGCCTTCTGGAAATATAATAAAAATACTGTAACTTTAGTTAAAAGTTAAAGAAACGATAAATATACAAATAAATTTATTTTTTCCTGTACGAAAAAGTGACTACACATTACTTACTTTCATACTTATCAAGCCTTTTCAAAGAAATAGTTGTCACCCTTAATTATTAGAGCGTTCATCTGCGAGTACTGAAATCATCCCGGAGTAGCTGTGAGTCAGATCAGACAATATTACCGTATTATACTAATGTATTATTTGTTATGTCTGCTTCCACTGGCTGTTGAATGTGAAGGTCACTTTCCCCATGTGATTCACAAATTGTGTTATACACAATCGTATTAATATAGCTGTGAAGTATACAGTTACATAATGCAATACTGTTACAGTTAAATAATTTTTGCTCCAAATCTAACCGCGGCGTTTATTATAAGCCCGGACTCTCAATATTTAAGAGTTGTATCAATTTTTAAGAAAGCAATTGAGTCTCAATAAAATTGAAGTCACCAACACCTAATAACAAATAATTATTCGTTCGATTATCGTTCGTTAAATCGATAACTGAAAATCGTAAAGAATAACATTTTGAACACCACGTTATTAAAAAAAGGGTTCTTGGGCATTAGAAAAAGCTCTAACAGCATGCATTAATCGCCACGCCAGCTCATGAAACATTTGTGATATCAAACGATAAGAAATTCGAAGTTTTAAACTGATCATAGTACATACAATACCATGGTTTGAACCTGCCAACATCAAAACGATATTACTCGAACCTAAAGCACTTGACTTCTTCGAATTAAATCTTAAGTATTATCACTCTTTAAAGCTATATATGAAACTAAATAACTGACATGTTATATTAATAATAATCTTAAAAGTATGCAAATTATTATAAGTAATATAAGTACGAGAACAATTCATAGATGATATTGTCACAGTTAGTTCTATTTCCATAAATATAAAGGCCAAAGGGGAATTCATATACAAAGGCAAGTTAACAAATACGTTGAGTATATAGATTGCATTTTTATTAATGCCCACACTCAATATCCAATTTCCTCACGTAACTAATTCAATACTGTATTTTAATCCTTAAAAGGCATTTATTAACGTCAGATAAAATACTACAAGTTTGTCAATTATAATCTACGATCTTTGCTTGACCTGAATTTGGTAGGGTTTTAGTAGAATACTCTATATTTTGATGCCACGTGATTTTTTTTGGCTCCACAATTCATCTATGCGTTCCGCCGTTACAAAGATTTTCCCACAATAATCATAACAACTACTGATTTTGTGACCGCCCTTTGGCAGGCCGTTGCATAGCTCCAATCAGAGATTAGAAGAAGTGTGTGCGCTGTTCCTGGTATGTTGCAACACGGGAGTTCGAATTGTCGCCGTGGTGCAGTTTAGTGGGTAGTATCGAATGCTTATCACCCGATGAGTCTTGCCATACGTCCCTCCCGCCTTGTCCTTAACCCAAGTAATGCGTTTGCGCGTTGCTATGAGGAAGCCTATAAAGATCAATATTTGTAAAACTAGGTTACTAATTAAAATAAATGTTCATACATATCCGCCTCTCGGCGAAACTTTGGAAACCTTAGTAGCTAATCGAAAACTTTTAAATCACCTTAACAGTTTCTACTACCAACTATAGCTCTTATATTTTGCTCTGTTCAAAGAAAAATTTACCTGTCATTTTTCATCATACAGTACCGTTGATAAACACGGTTTTTATTTTAATAAGATATTTTGATCATCATATTATCGCAGTGCGAACTTAGACGTAATATCTATACAAATAATTTTATTTAATAAGATTTCTTGTCTTACTAAATATTTAATATACATTCAATTTGTTGTCGCACTGTTTACTATGTGAATAATTTTTACCAAATTTCTACATAATATATAATTTTACTAACACTGATGATACATTCAAGGAAAAAATAATCTGCAAATTCAAACCCCTGTAGCGAGAAATCAACAATTAGCAATATCAGAGCTGAAAAACCAGCGGTTTTTTGGTAAAAAATCGAAAGTGAAAGATCAACAAAGTGAAATAAAAGGGAGCAAGGAGTTCAAAGAATGAGTAGCCATTCAAATATTTTTTGGATATAATAAGCATGGAATTCCCACGTCTGACTAAGTCCTATAGGCATTGGTGAATATTGCGAGACTGCGGTTAACAGGTATCTGAAAGCGATGTAGTTAAGATGATTCAATTATCATAAAACTTTATGTAAACACCTTTTATTAATTAAAGAATGCTGCGGAGAAATAGATGCTCGCATGACTACATTGTTTGCAAAAGACGCCATCATCACTAATTATATTTTACTCATTACACACTATCTGTTCATTGTGATGACATAATTATCGATAAACTTTGCCGCATTGAGGTAGGAAGAAATATTAATAAATTATCTTATTCTTAAAAAATTATATTGTATTTCGTTTTGACTTTATATGATAATATTTTTATAACTGAAATAAGTAATTTATTTACAAATAGCACCTTAATCTAAAATAAAACAATACTTTAATCATTCTCTAATTCTATTAAATTATCTTAAGTATATGTATTTTAATATTATAAAGAGGGAAAGTTTGTTTGCTTTTTCATCGGACTAATATTAGGTACGAACAGTCGAATTTCAATATTTTGTTTGTGATTGATAGAACAATCGTTAACAACCTAACGTCACGCTACCACAATAAGAGCAAAGCTCTGTTGAAAAAATGCTACAAAAATATTAAAAAATTATTAAATTGTATTTAGTTCCACGCGAATAAAGTCTTTATATAAAAAAGTAGCTGTCGCCCTCCGGCTACACTAAACTTTTCTTATTGGATGGAAAAACTGTATACAAAAGTCAATCGGAAAATTACAAAGGGGCAATAGATCTTAAAATTTAAGTATCTGCCATCTACGAAAGTTTCCACTACAAATGGTACAGGGGTCCTACCCCGATAATTTCGGTAGGTTTAATGTGATTCAGCGTCAAAGGAAATATATGTGCCTTATAGATATAAATTTCCGTGTGTGCGTTCATAATTCATTTCCTTCTAAACAACTTGTTCGATGTGAAGATGCTTTTGTGTACTTATTTAAACTGTAATTGGATATAATAGGTTACAGTAATATCGACTTCAAGGTTTTTCTTGTCTTCACCGACATTTTCTTATATTTATCAAATAAAAAAAATAAAAAATAATCTTTAATGTTTATAATAAATTTAAATCAATGTTTTTTTTAACTGTCATTGTGTTTTTTATGTGAGCATGTGGAAGTTGTAGCTTTAGAAGTATAACTTCATACCATTTCATGTGTCTGACACTAGATTTAAATTCAACTTCTTAGTTAATATTGACGGCATACGTGTTAAAGTGTTTGCTCATTAAAATGTCAATCCGGAACCCAATAACAGCGAAAGTGTCTATAGTTAGCATGTTACTCAGCCGATTGCATTACGCTTGAACGCTAAATACCCATGACGTTCAAACTAAACGGATTTTGAACAGATAACAAACATTAAAAAAATAAGTCGGGGACAGGCCCGTTCCTTCTTACATCTTAGTCTATTTCTCTTGGAATAGATGCTGTGGTTAAATCAATGACGTATGTATGTCGTCATGCTTATATTATTGAATTGCGTACTATAATACAAGGATGTAAGATTTTTCATAAACTGTATCGTATTAGATTTATATCAAAAGCCGCAACGCACGAAGCTCCGCGTGGTTCAAGTATCAATTGATTGAGGATTTACGGATACAAACTCTGCACGCGACCTCTAACGCATCGTTAAACAACTCCATGAATAGTGCTTATATTAATTTATAATATAACATTTGTCTCGAAAATAATTTATTTGTAATCAAGCAAACCTTCATGTTTTTTTTTCACTAGATTAGTGACCACGAAATTTGGAAATAAAAATATTGTCAGAAGAACAAATTAATTAGTATAAATAATTAAAAGAAAAATTATAGTTTTAATATGTTTTTCGTAGTAAAACTTCAAGTATTGATAAATTATATTTATTTAGGAATAATTTACTAAAATAATTAAACTTTTAGATTCTTATGATATTTATTATTATAATTTTGCAACAATAATGATTTTATCTCATATAATTACTTTTACTGCATTTAAAATATATATCAGCAATCATTATCATTAAGTTGACTACACAGTCAGATAAGAGGTATGCTGTAGGCTGTGAGTTCGAATTCCATACATGATAATAATGATTGTTTTGAATGTGCGCTTTTATTTGTATTTGTAATCTTATTTCATTTGTAAAGTCTATGTGATACAAATATCTAAACCCTAAGGCGGGTGTTAACATCGGTTAAAGAAAAAAACAAATGTAAACTGTGCTTTTTATTTCACATTTATTACACAAGATATTTCAGCTGCGTGTAATATCAGTATTAGTCACAAATTACCATTGATACTGTGAGATACATATATGGTTTATACGTATACTCCATGAGGTATTATTTGAACGCGTGCTGCTTTTTCACGTCCGGACCACTTCTTGATAGTACTATACAAATATTTCACAATAGTTACTATTTTTTTCTTTACTCTAATCGATTACAGCTAATAAATCTTTATATATGCATTTCCATGTACTTGTTTTTGTAAATCTTCTCCTATTGAACGGCTCGACCAACTGTGCTAATATTTTTATATACATATAGGTTACATTGACAGTTCATAGATGCTCATTTAATATTTGAACCAAAATCATTTTATATATACGTTTGGATATCCTATATTAATTCTTTGTTGTTAGCAAAAGTAATTACAGGATAAATACTTTGCACATAAATGAATGAACTAGAACCCGCCCTTTCCGTCAAGGTCAGCAACATGGCTGCAATACCCTGGTGCTGCGACTGTCCATAGGTAACGGTAACTATTTACCATCAGATGGAACGTCTGCATGTTTTCTGTCCATAAGAATAATAAAAAAAAAGGAATGGCTACTTTAAATGTGCGTTAATATTGCTTTGTTATTTCATTAAGAATATAATGAAAAAAAGATTCAGTTACTTTAATAATAAATGTATATATTACAAAGTAATACGTTTTTTTTTATTATTTACTGCTGTCTCAAAGTTTCTTCTTGCCAGTATTTAACAAATCATTTTGTTTTATTTTATCCCAACATAGAATTATGTGTTTAAAACCTTATTAAAGTAAAGTAAATCATTGGAAAAAAATATTGCATAAAATCATAATTTAGAGTAATGATATGAGCAGGTGGAAAAATATCAAGTTACCTATAACAAGTAAACCGATTTCACGGTGGTCGATTCACGCGACGAGATGAATGAATGACTCATTAGTGATGTGACTCACTGACGAGGTAGATGTGCGTACGTGAAATATTGAAAGTAAGGCTTAACCTATTTTATAGGCACTAAAATCCGGTCTCCATTCGATAGATTTCAAATTAAAACTCAAAATTATTTGTAAAGGGCAAGTAATACCATTTAAATAATTGTTGATTATGGCTTCTAGAGAATATATAAATAGCTTTTTACACGTTACTTAATTTTAAAACGATTATCCTTTTATTTAAATCGTGTTGGCAACAAACGATATTTTAAATTGTGATAAATATTTTTTTTTATTTCACCAGTTAATCTCTCTGTATTTTAGGATATGAATATCTTCTTTGCGGGATCGAAATTTACTAAACCTAGTAAATGTAACCAATAAAAATTGTTTTTCCTACATAGTGTTTTTGTCAAAAATAATAATATTTCTTAATCGTGCTATACTGGTTTTCATGCATTTAGAACTAAATAAGTACCCTTTTTTACGAGGGTTTTTTAAAGTTTCGTTTTGATAGGCGAAAATATTATATTTGACCTCAATATTATTGTTACATTTCACATCAAATGATGCTGTATTGATAACATTTGATGGTTCTTTCTATGTATGTTAGTCACGTACTGATATTTCACTAGGAACAAATATAAAAAAAAACTAGACGTTCTAATCTACCCTCATAAGATTTGATTAGAGTCAAATAAGAAAAAATTAAGCTTTTACAATAAAATTACTTAAACAAGTAAAATGTATTTCCGAAGAAGATTGATAATTCGAAGGTCATGCTTTAATAAATTAAACTGTATCGTGATTACAATGAATATATTTTAAAATAGCACCAGTTCAGAACGTAATTACATGTTTTAATATTGACATATTTGATATTATATCATCAATATTAACGAATAAAGAAAAGAGAGCGATATAATAAAGGTTTTTTTTATGTTTCTATAGAATTTTATGTGCGTATTAATTTCAGGTATAATAATTTTCCAAAAGCTTTATACTTTAAACTTCGTACTCTCATATCTAGACACGTCACTACCGTTGCGTACAGTCATGAATAAAATAATTAACATTTACCTTGTATAAATAATTCCATAACCTAGATCGTAATAGTAAATAAATAAGTATAAAAGTTGAATGAGTAATAGAAAATATTATTAATAAATTATTCCACACCTTAATTTTCCATGTATAAGTTGTAAAACTTGAAGAAGAAAGTTTCTGGGCCGCTTAAGTCATTTTATACTTGAATCAGCAAAAACTTGATCCGACATTAAAATACTATACTAAAAATTTCAGTTATGAAAATAAAATAAAATTATGGAAATAAGAAGGATTTATAACAAAAGAAAAAGGATTATTCATAAACAACATTCAAATTTTGTTCCGGTGTATGTGTTTATTGTTGGTATGGTATCGCTAAGGAATGGCTGTAGCAATCTGCCAATTATTATTTCAATGTTAGTCAAATGAGACTTTATTAGAGGAATAATATTAAAAATTGCATGATAAATTCTGGAACAACAGGAGCTAATTTTTTTATACTCTTTCCGAACTCACGATTCGATTATTTTTTAAATTTTATAGTTTAAAAAAGTTTTCAAAAAATATCGGAGCGTGTAACGACTCCTATGATTGATTTACTGAAAACGGAACAACGTTTTAAAACCAGCTGACTTAAAATAAATTCTAATCTTCTTCTTCTTCCTAGCCCTTATCCCACCTAGGTAGGGTGAGCACAATATGTTTTCTTCTTCCATTCAATTCTATCAGCCGTTATCTTAGTATTTACTCTTTTTAGACACATAATTTCTCACACAATCCATCCATATCTTCTTCAGCCTTTCTCTTCCATTCACCTTCATACTTAAAATTCTTCTAATTATATGGTTTTTATCTCTTCTCATAACATGCCCATACCACGTTAACCTATTACTTCTTATATATATATATATATATATTATATGTCTATATAATAAATTCTAATAAATATTGCAATCGTATTATTCTAGAAAGTATATTTTTGAACTTTTCATAATACGCCATTGGTAAATACACAAACAAGTTATAGGAAGTATATTATCCACTGCAATAATAAATTTAACTGCCAGAAATTTTATCACACTAGAAAGTTACGTTAATCGAGGTTTTACCTTTTGATCAGAGATATAAGAGTACAGGGACAAATTAAATTATCTCGTTATTTACAATTTACTTTTAAAAATGGTGTTTGGTCTTACCAGTTCTTACTTTCAAGTAACAAACGTGAACAAGTAAAAATTTATTAGGTAAATAATCTTTGATTGACGAAAATGTCGCTTTGCGGAAATTTATCATAAAACATTTCTTTTATTTTTTTTTCTATTCTGTACATTAACACATTGCATCTATATATGGTTCATCGCTCTACGGGTCATGCTTATTTTTGATAGATCTTACCCCTCAAAAGCTACTGGGAAAATGAGGCGAAAATAGTGAAGAATTTATTTTTAATATTCACAAATAGTTATTATAAAAATGAAATATTTGTACGAATATACTACATATTGTTAACAGAAGAAATCAACAACTTTTCAAACAGACTAGAGGTTAACATGAAAGATTTAACACTTTAATTTTCGACTAAACGGTCATAATTAAAGTAAAAAATGTTGCCATGCATTTATATACTCGTAAATAACTTGATTGGCGTACAAAAGTGATTATTTCAAATGCACTAAGCGTAGGTACCTAAATTTTTATATCTTATGATCTATCAAATCGAAAAGTTTGACGGTATTTCTTTTGGGTGCTTTATAATTTTAGTAAATTATTAATTTCCGTTGGTTATTTATAGAAATTGAATATTTAGTTAGCAAGAAAATTAGGTTAACATAGGCTTTCCATTGCATAAATCCATTATATAATTTATTTAGCTTTTTCTTCGCTATTTCCACTTGACACACATTAACAGCGGTTCATGTATTAGTTAAATTACGTTATTCTGAAGCAAACAAAGGTTGTTAACAGTTATTCAATAACAAAATAATGATTTTAGTGTTGGAATACACGAAAAATGTTGACTAACTAAAACAATAAAGGTCGAAGCTACTAGTTCGAATTCGTTTAATTTTACTATCCAGTTCACATTTTCATTTTATTACAGAAAGACGTATTAGCTGCCAATCCGTAGTAGGTAGAATTTACAGTAGAAAAAAAATGGGAAAAACCTATAAACAAGTTTAAGTTACATTGCAAAGTTTTAACCGGATACCCGATGACGTTAGCACACCTTCACATCCTGGTGTTTTTCTTATATGAAAATACTCCGTTGGTATGATAGAAAATCCATAACAGATTACAATGATGTTCATATATGTAGAATTACTTTGAATTACAGTGAAACCTTATGAATCAGATTTTCAGTATCTATTTCTATTGGATTTAACTAAGTATACTTTTCCCATCTTAGTCACAACATTTATCATGAACTCTTTTACTGAATATATGCTGTACTTTTTCATATGAACACGATCAGCTTTTTATCATAGATGTATAATGGGTTTGTCCCGTAGATAAACAGCGTGAGTACTAGATATTTATATGGTGATATAAAATGTTAAACCATCAAAAATTTTGCAAGGGATGGTACAACACGATATCATACTAAGAACATATATGTCTAAAATGTCTAAGAATATGTATAATGCCAGCCACAGTGATCTCCTTAGATATCCCGTTCTTTGGCACCAATCAGTCTATATCCAGCGATCAAATAAGATGATGAAAATCAATACCTGGCTCGGTTTTGAGTAATTGAAGCAATTGAGTGGGCCGGCAAGCCAGTTGCGACTGACGAACGACTTTTACCCCTACGGCAGTCACTACTGTTACTAGACTATACTGAAACTTACCATTAGGTGAAGTACTGTCATTTGACCGAGTTAGAACAAAACAAAACTGGTGTATAGCATGTAGAACCAATGTGGTTATTTTTAGTTAGTATACCTGGTACATATTAGTCGAGCCTCACGTACTTATTTCGTAGTTTACGCAGGGAAACCAAATGAAAGCTCTAAAACTAGTTTACCCTAGTAAAAAAAAAGGATTAATACCATCATACGTGGTGTTAAACTCATAACTGTGAGATGTTTTAGTTTGTACGTTTCGGGGTCAGCCAATATATATAAGTACAGCTAACTATAGGTTTGGGCGACGGCAAGACAACGAAGAACCCCAAGATGGATTAGCGGTGATCACTGATTTTAGATTTTATTTTACTTATCACAGCATTAGCATTAAGGGTTAAAATAAGTGATATCTATGTATATTAAAATCACATTGCTTTATTAGATGTTAGTAATTTATGAGATTTACACTAACATTAATACTCTGATTTAAAATATATTTACATAATGCTAATTTGAAGTTAAATTCATCTAGATAATATACCATACTTGGAAAACAATAATTTTAATCCGTACTTCCTACATTAAAATAAACACAATAATCGGTTTATTTATAGAGCTGCTATAAATGTCGCTGCAATTTTTGTTATTTTAAAAACGCCTTTCTCTGTGAAAACCGACAACGCAAATTGCATAAAAACCTGCCTTATGTATATTACATACATTCAAGGCAAGCCTATTTCAAGTTCACGGGGCTTTCTCAGTTCCTTATTTCGTTTTAAATATAACCTATAGTAATAAGTTAGTAATTGTTCCGTTCGTGTATAAGATTTTCTACAGTTTCGCAGTAGAGGTATATTTTGCACAGAGGAAGTTTATATCATTCCTTAGTTGAATGACCATACGAATTAACAATGACACATACAGTATTTTTTATAATTCATAGTTCGTTTTTCTGAATGTTTCAATCCATAAATTTTCTATATTGATAGGCTCAAAGCACTGATAAGAACGTGATGACTTTTAATAAAAGCGTCCGACATCGCAGGGACGGTTGATTACCTACATATAGTAATATATCTAGAGGTATATTTTATTACACGATAGGATAAGTTACCGAAGACCTACGCAAATCGAAATGACTCAACTCACGAATATGACATTTAGTAGACAGTAGATTCCATTTCATGACGTCGGGAAATCAACAAACCTGTCTCTAATGGAGCTCAAATAAAATGTATAAAATGTTATTAAAACTTTACAAAGATATAAACACTTCTTGTAGAAGTATTTCGGATATGTTATTCTGTGATTTATTAATTTCTATTTAGTATCTTACTTGAACTTATAAAACATACTTAATATTAATGGCATTTTTCGTAATGTAGTTTGGTATTATAGACAGCTGTAGTGGATTGTAAATATTGGAAACAAGCATGTGGTCTTTGGTCAGTTTTAACAAACGAGCCACCATCTTGTTACAGCGTTGTTGAATAAGACTAGAATATAAGGTTCGTCTAGCGGTTTATGCGGTTGTCTTGCTGATATGTGATGTAGGTTCGATACCCACAAGGGGTCAGTTATTAGTGTGACAATAAATAATCTTTGTATATAATAATTTCGTGTCACGTTGTATGTACGCGATGAATTTTGCACAATGTGTGCAGTTTGATTCGACTTTAGAGGTAGGATACTTTTTATCTCGATTAGTGAACATAACGCAATAGATGTCGCTGTAGTCCATGTGATTTACTACTCGAAAAGGCAGAGCAAGGTCTGCCAAGTCAGCTAGTATAATATAAAACTAACTAGTCAAATATTTTAACGGCTTGACATTGGAAGGCTTATATAAAAAATATGCGTTGTCATGAAGTAAGAAAACAAGCATGTGTTCTAAGTCACTGCAATACTTTTAATTTTTGATGGTTATTAAATATTTCTATGTAATTAGTTATAATTTGCATAATATTTAATTATTTATTAAACAACTGAACTAACTAAAGCGATGATAGCTCAGTGGTAGTGTGTATGCCTTTGCGTCGAGGGTATGAGTTCGAATCCAACCACCTACAATGAGCTTGAGCTTTCGGTGAAGATAAACATCGTGAGGAAACCACAGCATGGTGGTTGGGCTTCTTCTGATGCACGCCTGTCTAGCTACCACCCTCAAGTTAAAAATCTGCCGCCAAATACCAATAGGTGTGTTCCAGCAGTTGCGCTTGAGAGCCAGTCCCTCCACAGGTTTAGCGTGTCTACCAACATGGGTAGTATCGTCACTTAAGATCAGGTGAGTTTATGGCCATAACGCTAAGCCTTAACTTTAAAAACAAAAAAAAAACATATTAAATATTACTAGTACATTCGCTAATAAATCGCTGAAAATTTAAAAGCGATCGAAAAAAAGCGTCGATTGATGTGTGTTCAGATTCTACGCTATCTAAGAAATAATATCTTCTACAGATTTGTATGTTAATTTCAACAGATTTAGCTGAAAATGAATTTGTTAGTTTTGTTTATACTTTAAAGGTTTAGCACTGATATAACTGATATATGATCTAGCGGTAGAATTGGCCCAAACAAGCACTATGAATAGAATCTTACCTAATGTTAAGTGACGATGTGGCCCAAGGCACGCCAAGCCTAGTGCAGAAACTGACTCTCAACTACAACTACCATAATACACCATAGGTAAAATACCTATAGATCTATTTAGCGGCAGATTTTGAGGGTAGTATCGTGTCAGGTGGGCATTAGTAAAAAACACTGATCTACCATACTATGGTTTCATCACGATGTTATCCTTCACCTAAAACTCAGGCTCATTGTACGGATTTGAACTCACGTCTATTGACGCGGCGTCCGCACCCATTACCAACTGAGACATCATGGCTTCATAAAAATTTCTTATCTAATAAATAAGATAATTATAGCCAACTAAAGGATCAGATACCAGTATAAATATGTATTATGATCTGATGCCCAAGACTTTATTTGGGTTTTCAGTCAACTGAGCGTAATTGTAAAATCTGTCCTTAGTAGATTTGAAAGGAATATCTATGTCAAATTTCATGCCTACTAATCTGATAGCTTGGAGATAACGTAATGAGTCAGTCAGTGGTAGATATATCGCTTATATATTCGTATGTGTGCAAAAGTATGTCTCTTTGGTGTCCATCAGCAGAATATAGGGTAGGATAGATTCTAATTAATAATTGACGTAGAAATTATTGTAGTATTGGAATGGGATACCGGATGTTTTTGAACTGTATATTGATAAAGTTTTTTCCAGGTAAAACGAGTGGACGGAACCTAGTTAATAATAGCGAAAATTAAAAGTACATTGAAACAAAATAAAATAATTATCTGTATCAATCTCAGCTCGTTTAGAACATGAAAGTAAAACCACATTGAAAGGCGAGGGCACCGTCTAGTACGGTATATAGTTACTGTTGGTTTTTCCTTCGCTGCCAAATTTTTATCTATTTTAAAATTCCAGTGAGCTGATTTTCTCAATTGCTCTCCAGCTAAATTGCTGGTTCTATTTTGTCTATTAATTTTGTACTTATTCACCATAATCAGTTAAACCCGTCGTGAAATATAAAAAAATATTTCCCATACCAAACTTTTGTCTTTATTTCTCACTCAGTCAGTATATTATACTTACCAAATGTGATAACGTCATATATAGTAAATTACGGATTAGTTAAGAGTAATTTTCGTAATTTATATAATATAATTGTATTCGTACTGTACCGCTGTTAACATATTTAAGCGTGTAATTTTATTGGACAGTGTTAGTAGTTGCCGGAAAATATTTCTGCTGGTACTCGTGTATTCATGGAGCGGAAAATAAGGAAGGAAGCAATGTTTACAAATCATTTACGCACATTTATCCTTATGTTAGCAGGACATTGACCTTTACTACGGTTACATAATATGTCACGGTAAATGTAAACAATAATTACGAAACCCATTTCTATATAAATAAAAACCAATGTATCTCTTCACCTTTTTCCTCTATGTGTTCTTAAACCATTCATCCAAATATGATGAACTTTGTGTAATTCAAGCGATGTTAGCTCAGTTGGTAGTGTGTATGGACGCCGTGTCAATGGAAGTGTGTTCGAATGACTACAATGAGCTTGAGCTTTCGGTGAAGAAAAATATCGTGCGGAAACCACAGCAAGTTGGTAGGGCTTTTTCTAATACCCCCCTGGCTAGTGACCACCCTTAAGTTGAAAATCTGAAATCTGCCCCGAAATACCAATAGGTGTGTTCCGGCAGTTGCACTTAAACCTTGACTATAAAAAAATGTAAGTTTATTTTTCCATCACATAAAACAAATAAAATTTGGAAACAAATACATTTGCACTAAAAGGTTAGCGTAGCGATTTAGGTGGCCGACTAGAAGAAATACCAAACGAGTTGCCTATCCATGGTACAAAGGGTTTTAGTAGTCAGTAACTGTTACTAAGTTTTCTTAGGTGAACCTCATATATTATCGCAATGGAATAAGTGTATTCCGGCAGTTACACATGAGAGCTAGTCCCTCATCTAGGCTAAGCATATCCACCATCTTGGGCCACATGGCGGGTTCAGTAGTGCTTATGCCGAAGACCTAACAAAGTTAGATTTCAATGAACTTTAGATCTCTTGGTAATCGCCAAAATTTTACGATTATAGAATGAAGTGAAGGTGAAGTGTGTATTATCTCTCGCACTCCCTTATTCGCCTCTAGCCAACTTTAACCGAACTAGCGTCACATAAAAAGGTTGCGAATAAGAATTTCAAAGCCTTTCCATAAGAAGTTTCACTTCAAAAAATATTCATTCATGAAACGATGACAGCTCAGTTGATATAGCGTGTACGGATGCCGCGTCAAGGGACGTGAGTTCGAATCCACATACGAGCTTTCGGTGAAGGAAAACATTGTGATGAAATCATAGCTTGTTGTCAAGACTTTTTATAAAGCTCGCCTAGCTAGCTACCACCCTCCAGTTAAAAATTTGCCCCCAAATATAAGTGTGTTCTGGCAGTTGCACTTTAGAGCCAGTCCCTGAAATAGGCTTAGCGTGTCCACCATCTTTGGCCACATTGTCACTTAACATCAGGTAAGATTGTGGCCATAACGCGAAAAATCTTAACTATAAAAAAAAGAATCTAGATAAATTCCTTAATCAGTCTTATAGAATGTATCAGACAATATTATAAATAAAATAAAATTATGTAACATAGTATATAACCGCATAATCAGGCTATTATTAATACGTCCGTTTTCCTCACGCTCCGTCTGACCTTGCGCGTGCGCGCGTGTCACAGCGACGTCACGGAACGTCACAGAGCGCCTAGTTGACGTAACGTTCAAAGAACGACACGTCAGTGTGTGAGCGGTAAGCGGGGATTTACGAAGCCTCACGGTTCCTGATACTTCAAGCAGATACGGAGAAGCCGAAGTCCATGGAATCTTTCTACAGGCTTCTTCTTGACTCAATGAAAATATTCCAATACGTTTATTGACGAGATACAAAGTTGAAGAAATATTTACAGTCTAGAGGACGTTCATAAAATACGTCACGAAAATAATTTACCTTTTCAAACCCCCCTTCGTCCGCCCTTTATCACATTTTCAGCGATACCCCTATCAAAAATCCGTCTGAAATGATAAACCCCCGTACGTGATATATGGCAGTTAATAACAGTATTTAATAACACAATATTTAACAACATTTATTACTTGCAAAAATATAACTTTAATAAATTACTAAATATCCATCTACTAATACTCATCTAATCTACTATCTAATCTTATCTCTCATCTTTTAATCATCTAATCTAAAATACTAATTACTAATAACTTTAAACGAGAAATATTTACAATATCGTTTAGGAGTTGCGAGCATCCCGTTTTCCACCCCCCCGCCGGCCGACCATGTCACAGTAAGCAACACCCCATCCCCCCACATTAGTGTGAATGTATTTTATAAACGGCCCCTTACTATTCCGTTAACACTTTAGAAGATAGCTCTTAATATTTATACCTAATTTGTAATAAGTACTTTAATATCCGTCGGTTTATGTAATAATGCTATTACTGCTACTTGCTTTCCCTACATCCGTAGAAGCAAAAAAGCTTCACAGGGTGGCACACATAACCATGTGTGGTATAAAATAACGTTAAACTTAATTATTATCAATTATGAAAGATACATACTATAGTCTGGAGATAATCACCGGGATGACACGGTCTACTTATGATCAATCCCCAATTACAAATAAAGAGAAACAAAAGGTACTTCAATAGCGCATATCAATAAAAACTGTATGTAACGTATATCACATTTTATGTCTAAATGCCTTTTTATATATTTTTTAATGTTAGTTCGGCAAACTGACTGCACTGTACCTGATGTTAAGTATAGAACAGTATGAAAACAGCAGCGACCATCGAGAGAACGCCAATCCATCGCCAGTCGCTACTGTCATGCCGACCTGCGTAAATGTTTTTTTATGTTTCTCTTAACGGACTCGATGTTATATGAGAAAGGGAATACATGGGCTGGAAGACTGTTCCACAACTTCACGGTACGGCAAAAGTACGACTCGTCACACTTTTTTGTTCGAGCCATAATGGGGGTTACCGTGAAGCTGTGACTCCGAAGTCCAGCGCGAGAGTTTTATTGTAGAAAGGAGAGGAAGGGATAAGATTTAATAGCTCTTCAGAGCACTCACCGTGATCCATGCGATAGAATATGGCCAGAGAAGCAATGTCTCTACGCAACTGAAGCGGCTCGATGTGATTGGTAACGTTTACATCTTGTACTACGCGGACAGTTCGTTTCTGTAACCTATCCAGACCATCAAGGAGATATTTTGCGTATCCGTCCCAAAGATGTGAACAGTATTCCATGCATGGCCGTACTTGTGCCTTATAAAGAAGATACAGCTGACCAGGCGTGAAAAACCGTCGCACCCTGTTAAGAATTTCGAGTCGTCGCGAGGTACTAGAGATTGACTGTGAAAATGTAACTTTAACTAACCTTTAATTTTTTTTTTTAACTACTGACTGGAATTTAGATGCGGCTACATAAGTCAATAGACGTCTTTACATAATTTTCCCTAACGGTTAACCAATGTTAAACAACAGACAATTTAAAATATGTAATAAAAACGAATGGAAATTATAAAACACCTACTTAAAATAGATAGAAATATCCGACATATAAAATAGCCGACGGAATATCAATTATTCTTTTTAATTATAGAAGACAATACGTTTCTAAATAAATAATGTGCTGGGTGCATTGAAAGTAAATATTATTATTATTATTTCATGTACTAAATGTGCAGAATGACCACACTTGATGATAGTAAAATACATTCGAGGAAGTCATATATCATGAATTCATAAATTGTATAATAATTAAGGAGTAACAATAGACGCAAATAATATGAAGAACTCTTTGCCAAAGTACCGAAAGTATAGCAATAATTATATTTCTATGATGTATGATGATTAAGTACCAAAATCAATCAATCGTAATCGTCAATTTATATATTTCGACAGTTATTCAAGAAGTCAATTTTCAATTATCGCCATTTTTAATATTATACGACCTGGCGATAATTCTTAAAACACTTACATTTTGAACAGTGTCATGTTACACTTTAGTTACGTTAAATTACACGTCTCAAACGATATAAACATCTTAGACAAACATAATAGTTTTTCTGTTTAAGGAATTGGGTTCTATAGAAAATAATCCCTATGTATTAAATAAATAATAGGTGTATGTTTAAAGTATTAACATTACGCTATCGCATTAAACTACTAGTGACACTAGTAATTAATAAATATCAATAGCTTCAACGAAGTTGCATGCATAAAAAAAGTTTTTGAATTAATTACTTGTTATCCAGCAAAATATTTTAATACATCGCAAGTGGTGTCATCTATTGTCTAGTAGTTACAAATATATCTTCGTATTATAGACATTGTAATAATAAATTTCAAAAAGAACTAATTTTAATATTTCAATTTTCTTTTGTATTAGTACGTTTCTTTATTTATGTTATAATATAGTTTTATATTGTAAACATTTTTATAATATAATCTGTAGGTAACGCCACCTGTTGATGACTAGCGGAACGATTACAACAATAGCTTTTCAAGCTTCAATCTTAAAACAATTTATATATTGAGTAGTAGCGTCATCTGTTGGCAATAGTAAGAACAGAACACTAAAGATTCTAACATACCAGATGGACTACATTACTATCTAAAAAATATTATTAGCAATAACGAAAATTAATAATGTATTATTAACGGATTTTACCAAGTGAGAAACAAATTTATAGCATTCTGATAAAAAAAAATTCACCGGTTTTAGTAAATCAAACGGGTGTGGTAATAGAAATTCAACCTTTATACGAATTAAATATGAACCTAATTGAGAACGGAAATTATTTATTTTGTAATGAATTCATAAAAATAATATTAATCACTGAAAAGAAATCGTGGTATAACTCGGTTATAGATAAATTGTTGCTAGTATCTACATCTACATCCGCGCAATTATCTTCGAGTAGGTAATCGAAATGAACACACCCAGGTATTTCCTGCTCTAATATGAACAATTTTAAGTAGATAATTAGCAAAAAACAGTTTCGAGATCCGTAATTTGTTGTGTAAAAAAGTGGTATGACGTCATGAAGATTAATTAACTGTAGTAATGATCGTTCACAGTTCAGAGTTCTTCCGCAACTTCAAATAACATGAATCATCAGCTTCATATTTGCCGACTCCAACAACAGCTACTCATGCTACCATTTTAGACATAACTTAAGAGTTTTTATAGTAGTAAGGCAAAGTTTGGATACTGTACCTGATGTAAAGCACAGTACAATCGAAAAATAGGAACGATCATTGAGAGAACGCAATTAATCGACAATAGTCGCTTTCAAGATGGCTTTCGTGAACGCCTCTTTGTCTATTGTTTACAGGACCAAATTTCATAAAGAGAGGGAATATACAGGCTGGGATAGTATTCCACTATTTGACGGTAAGACAAAAAAGTACTAAAATGTGTTTTTTTTTAATTTCGGTTCCTAATGGAGTTCACTGTAAAGCTGTGGCTCTAATACGCAGCGCATTTTTAGCTAACGTGGTTAATGTACATGAGCACCTAAACTCTTATAATGTATGCATTTTGAGATATGGTTTTCATAACCATAAGCTACTTATAACCTATTCTGGCATCGTACAGTTAATCATGTTAATCATAGAAGACAGACATAGATTTTGTAGACTGATATGTCTGTAGAGTTGCTACAGGTTAGTAAATTGCATACTCTTTTCTATATTATAAAGCTGAAAAGTTTGTTTGTTTGAACGTGCTAATCATTGATAACTACGAGTCGGATTTCAAAATATATTTTTGTATTTCATGGAACGATCATTCAGGAAGTCTTTATTCTATTTAACATCACGCTAACACTAATGGGAGCAAAGCTCTGTTGTAAAAGTTACAAAAGAGGCAAAAATTATTAAATATTATTAATTCCCCACGTACGAATATATGGACACAGCTAGCCATATAATATAAACAAAGAAAGTGGATACAGATTAATTCATATTTTAAAAAGGAATCATTCCGTTATAGCCCGATTTTATTGCGTACAAACAGACTTGGCACAGAAAGTTTGTTTTATTATATTTAGTGATATATTACAAGCAGTCTATTATAGTATATTTCGTTAGTTATCAAGATCTTCGGTTGTCCGTTTTCGAAACATTTAAAAATACTAGTTCTATGTTGAACTTGCATTGTAAAATTATATCATAACATAATTGCTCCACGATAGTAATGAAAGACAGCGCTCATCATACTTCCTTAATAGCTTAGTACTTACTAGTTTCCATACTCGAATTACAAGTATTTCCGTCTTTTTTTAACGTAGATAAAATCCAATAACGCATCCCCTTTCCACGTTTGACTGGGCAAGCTACAAAATTATATATGTGACTGGTACGAATTACTTGAAATACCCATTGAAATTGCGACGGTGACCGCATATTCCTCCTTACTTACCGAAGACACGGTAACATCTTTCGCATTCCTTTCTGAATGATTATCGCCTAATATATTTGAGTATGCATGTTTATACGAACTTTACGTAAATTATTTTAGAACTCACTGAGCTTTACGCAAAATAGAAAGAAAGAAATCGTTTAATGCTAATAATAGACATGCAAGCAACAAAGGAAATTATAAATAAAAACATTAATAGAGGAACAAAAAAAAATACACACTTAATAATACTAGTACATATCTTACTACTAGCATAGGGCGTCCAGCTCAGCATATGCTTATGTGCCCGAAACACTCAGCACTGATTTTCCAGCTAGAACCCAAGTCCAGTCGTGGTGCGTTAAAAAACTTGTTACATTAATCGTAGTAATATTCTGAATAACAACATTAAAAACAAAAACAAGTATATACTAATATAAATTAGGTATTTCTTATAAATATACGATAAACATTGTGGTCAAAATATACGATAAATAGATAGATAATAATTAGGGTACTAATCAAATATTTAACTTTTCAATAACAGGGCAGCAAAATTAAATTAAAAATACACATCTAGACACATTGCATTATTGACAATTTCTTTTATAAATGTAACCTAAACGTCGTCAAGTTTTTAAAGTCGCGTATATGAAATACTGGTACTAGGTTCCAATTCTCGAGGTGTCCATATGTACGTACAAAGTGTTATGTATAGAATCAATATTAACTTCTGTTCCAATGTAAATGTTAATTTAGCACCATAGATCGGAGTATAATTTACTTAAACATGAAGGTAGTGAGAGTAGATATTATTTTTCTTAAAATCCTGTTACGGTTTACGATTACGATTTAAGAAATTATAGAATATTTGTTACACTTTTAATAGATTCATAACAAATTAGGTATTATTTCGAAGAATGTAATTATATTTTTAGGGGTATTTTAATATTTTTAATTAAATAAAATCCACATTATTATAAATTGGAATAAATCCAGATTTTTTTATTCCGACACTATGTGTACCTGCGACTTCATTCGCGTGAAATTAAAATCTTATTTATTCATTTTTGCACATTCATATAACTTTTTTCAATACAGCTTTGGTCCATTTGGTGGCAGCGTGATGTTAAACAGACTAGAGCCTGTCTCAAGGATTGCTCTATCAAATTAAAATACAAAAGAATTTTTGAAATCCGACGGGTATTTTTTTATGATTACCGCGATCAAACAAGAAAACAAATCATTGATATGTTTATGACAAAGATTGAAGTCCATATAAATCTACCAAAGCATTAAAGATCATTGTTTTTATATCAGTACAAAGCAAGGTCCATACTACTATTAACATCAGCTATTTGACGACTACACTAAAATTATATCATTAATTTTTAATGAGTTATTAATTACTTCACTTCTCTATGTATAATAGTCTGTAAACAATCGGCCAAATGGACGTATTATCGATCGAAGATTTCGAACCATTATACAAATAAAAATGATAACAACTATAACTGGTAAACATATGCACTTTTATTTAAGTATTAGGTCACTGTGGAACAGTCTCCCAGCCTATCTATTCCTTTCCTTCTAAACATCGGGTCCTTCAAGAGAAACGTAATAAGGTATTTACACAGGCCGGCATGGATTGCCGTTCCATCGACGGTCACCACTGTTTTTGGATTGCACTGTCCTTAACAATAAATTAACACCGTCAGTTTTAAATCACAACTAAATCGATATTTGTTTAATAAACAATAGTTAGAGTGATGTTGTTTAACACAATTCACTGTTAAAATGTTGGTAATATGTATGTGTGTATGCATATATGTTTGTACTGTATATACACATGTATGTATTATATGTAAGTATGTATATTTAGTTTGTGCATTTTGACTACATATTGCCCATTTAATATGTTATTCTTTATAAATTATTTATATTATATTCTATTTATGTGTATTTGGGGGCAGATTTTTAACTTGAGGATGGCAGTTTCCGATTAGATCGCGACTACAATACTATAGGTGTGTGGTGTTCTACTAGAAGAATTGCGAAAGCTGTCCCTGATCTCTGGCAATACGGGAGTTTGAAGTGTCGTCGTGGTGCGCTTTAGTGTGTAGTGTTGGGTGATTAGCACACAATGAGCCCCCATATGCACCTTACGCCTTTGACCTTGACGTTTTTATATGAGTCTCTATACATTCAGCAATCGAGTCGATCTCTCCGTGTTGGCTGTTGTTTATCATACCAGTAGATATACGAACAAAATTAAGATGATACAATGTAACATTTTTTTTTTATATAATAATGAACAGCACACAGGCAGACGGTCAATCTGATGGTAAATTGAGAGACCTGATATAGACAGCTGTATCACCGGTAATCTAAACCTGAGGGGGATCGCTAACAATTCGGGTAATCACCCTACCACCAAGCTGTGACGTATCAAGGATTACATAGTTAACCGTCATGACCAAAACCAAAGGTGGGACCGAAATTACCAGAGCCTCGTCGGTTACTCGGCAGGGCGTACCGCGTACAGTTGAGTTTGGCTTGGGTAACTAAAATATTAGATAGTTACAAGTAGCAAATTTATATTTCATGCATATTATATTCAAATAGCATCCATATCAAATGTAGAAAAAAGGAATATAGTTTTTAAACAACCCGTGATTTTTTGCTTCGCGTGTTCTAAGTCTTAATGACAACGCAAAAACCGACAAGGTCAACATTAGCAAAAAAAGGTGCTTAGAATGGCGTAGTCAGATACACTCTTCAAATTAATCGATTATGTTTTTCAAACGTCTTTAATTCACTCCTCTATTTATAATGTTTGTATAGGATTTTTATAGATTATTGTTAACTCTTCTTTTGAGTGAACACGTCAAATAGTTCTTACATAAATATATACTACACTAGCTTTTTTTAATACTCTCTGTGGTTAGCGTTACAACCTTAATCTCACCATATGTAAGACAACGATGTGGCCTAGTGGAGAGAGAGGGACTAGCTCTTAATTGCAACTGTCGGATACAGCTACAGGTATTAACCGGTAGATTGTCAACTTGAGGGTAATATCCAGCCAGGTCGACATTTTAAAAAGGCCTATCATCATACATCATACTATCGTCTCATGACGATATTTTCCTTCACCGATAGCTCAGGCTCAATGCAGGGATTGGAACTCACGTCCATCGACACAGCGTTCTTACACACTTCCAACTGAGCCATCATCCCTCATATTTCTTAAAACATTGGCTACGATATACAATGTCTTAAGAAAACACAATATACATAATATAGTATGATTAATTAAAAGTGAAGTCATTTTATGCTAAAGCGACAACTAATTTTAGAATAAAAAAATACAATTTAACAATTCAAATACGTGATATAAGATTTAAATTTTGTTAAATTTATGCCAAATATAACTAGTTTTTATATTTTTTACGTAAATTTCTTATTCAGGACACAGGAGAATTTGTGCCCAATACGATGTTTCTAAAAATAGAATTGAGAAGGTTAATAGAATGACGAGGATATCTAGAAGGAATCCTGGATCCAAACATGCAAAGTTATTGAAGGCTGTCTGCATACAGTTACGATGACTAACATGTATACATAAGGTTTTTATATATAGTGCTGCTGAATTGTTTTTTGTTAGTTTGATGAAAGTTTTACTTTGGAGAAATCCATCACTAAACGTGGAAGTGTATACTTTGCACTTCCGCATGGAATTCTTCTTTTTTGTTGTTGGCAACTCAGCCATATTTAGAGACTATTACTGACATTTTCAAGTAATAAGTTTTTATCATTTTGAGCAGATGAAACTATCTTCAACAGATAGTGACTCTATCTAAAAAACAGATCTATCTTCAGTTGAAGCCCTCTTGAGAGTTTTTGTGGTAACTAATACAACTTGTTCTGAATGATTATTCATAATTCACTTCACTTATGCTCTTCAGCTACACTACGTCACGTGAAATGTCACCTGTATTACACAATATAGGGCTTAGTAACTGAGTTTATGAATATAAATAAAAATCACAGCATGCCAGATCAAGATCCCGCCAAAAACTCCCGCTTCGAATTGATTGCTCGCTAACTTCCTTGGTTGACGATACCCTTCATATAACCGCAGTTAGTTCAACCATCCGCCAACGTCGGGTCAAACGTCAACCAACGATATCAACGGTAAATCAATTCCAAGCGGATACCATATGTTTCAAAATTATTCTTCCTGAAGAATAAAAAAATAACTTTTATATTCACTCGAACGAAGTCGCAGACTTATAGCTAGTTTGGTATAGCATTAAATTACATATTACAAAGGTCATAGATATATGACTAATGTTAAATTTACGCTTTTCGAAGCGGGTTAGTAACAATTAAAATCAATATTTATAGTTTTCCTGGTGCAAGACGTGTGCAATTTTAAATATGGCGTCATTTAAATTGTATAATACCCCTAATTTAAATAGTTATATTATGTTACATTATGTCACTGTGCGATTAATGAATAGCTAATCTTGATACGTTTTGAGTCGTTTGAGATTTTAACATACGGATTAACAGACAGGCGGATAACAAAATGATCCTATAAGGGATCCAATTTTTTTTTATGAGGATAGAAAAGAAAATATACTTTAAAAAGAGAAAAAAAATCAAGATAAATCCATTTCGTTTTCTTCAATTATTCATTAAAATTCGTTCATTGATATCAATCATTTAATTTACCCGAACTACGTTCTCGGCGTACTAGTTATAATATTTGTATAAGTACTTCTCGAACATAATTATCGCGGTCTAAAATTTGCTAAATCAACTATAACCTACATAACCATTTAAATACCAAATTAACCACACTTTAAATATTTATAAATGTCATATATAAATGTGATATATATTTTTTGTTTTTTATGCCATCAAATATTTATTTTAAAATATAACCAGGATGTGAAACACCAAAGATGTTATAGTTCGTTCTATATATTTATAGAATTTACGTTTGAAATAACCTTCAACCAATAAAATGTTTCAAGTGGTGCTGTTATAAATCTGTCACTTTACGCTAATAATCAATAAAATAGGCTAATAAATTATAGTCAATTATTTTATGGTAGCTCAATTTGAACCAGAATGTCTTGTGTCTATTACATTCTATACTACTTATATAATCTATTACGTTTTTTGCTTTACTGGTTATAAAGATGATGATGAATTAAAAAAATTGACGTTGATTCCATCACGGAAACCCACTCGTTTACATTAACAACTTTTTTAAAACACTTTGCTTTGTTCTGTGATGTAAAAAAATAAATTAATTGTTTATTTCCATCATATACACATAACATATAATATTATTATACATATATACATACATTTACTACATTTACATATATATACACATATATACATTTCATATATACGTGCTATGCTAGAAAAAAGACCCCGGACTCAACCAAATATGTTCCCGCAACTAAAGTTACGGAGGCGTTGATTTTCAGCCGGGGCTTATAAATGATGTCACGAAGTATGATACGACTTTATGTTAATATTATTATTTATTTCGTTATTTATCAGATTACAAGGATCCATTACGAAAAACTAAACAAAAGAATTAAAGTATATAAATAAATAGTTGACTTAAAAACATTATAACAATTAAATGTAACACATTAATATATTGCAGTATCCATAGTAGTAGGCTTTATTAAAATTAAAACAAACCGACATTACACTTATATGTTTGTACATTACACTTATGTATACACACAATTATATACTTTCTATTTTACGAAATTTTATATATATATGGGACGTCATGAAGTTATTAAGTTACTATTATATCACGAGTAATAAATCACAGATTGTTACATTTTTTCATATATAATAAGTGAAAAGATTTCTCGCTTTTGCGAAAATATTATAAATTTAAAATTAATTCGAGACCTAACGTTGATCAAAATAGACTCCAAATTTCACTCAAACATACACAACAGATGAATATACTGAAAAAATATTGTTATCTCTTTCACACGCATAGCATTGCCATCGAACAACGGAGTTCAATCATTTGTAATGTAGCTGTGAATTTAAATCGTAATTGTATGATATATAACAGACAGATTCAATTTATATAACTGGCGCGGCACGTGTTATATGTTATATAACCAACGACGTGTGAAATGGTTCTCTGTTCAGTTTAGTTAGATTTGTTCGTGCATACATATATTTTACATCTTTATTTATGGAACGTGGAGTATTAATTATTAGTTTAAATAAAAAAATAACATCTTTGCTTCATAAAAAAAGATGCGTTGCATTCCTTACGTCAGGATCGATGTATTTAGTGAAAATATATGTAATATTAACGAAGTACAATACTTGCCTCTAACAATTTTTAACCCTTCAATTATTCATAAAACTAAAAGCGTACGCTCGTTATTAGTTGAAAGGCAGTAGAGATACTATCAACATAACTTCGATGATTTCTAGTAAAATTAAAAAGTTGATTATTAAAATTTAAATATATGGGTGACCAAATGGTTATGACAGTTTCCGAACAACTAATTTTGCTATATATATTTTACATTTATACAAGAATTGCTCATTTTGTAGTATACAATAATTTATCAAGTGTTGCACATTAAATACATTTTTTTTAATATTATACGAAAATAACTTAATTTATAAGCCATTTAAAAACATTGGTTGCAGATTAAATCCTATTATTTTAATGTAACTTTATTTATGTGGATTTGGAATTTTTAATATTACAAACTTGATCCTCAAAACCAAATATTTCATCACTTAAGTATTAATATGTGAGTGAATATTCAGAATATTCTTCCTTACAAAACAAACTTGTAAAATCTATAACTCCCGAATCAGTTTGCTATGAAATCTAAACATTTATTGTAATCACTGTGTCTAAGAGTATACAAATCTAGTACCAATCAAAAATAGTCAAGAAATTTAAATAATATTCATTAAAATTGTATCATTTTCTGAATAATCAATTTACTTAAAAGTTTCGGACTAATAACCTAATAATTATTAATAATAGGCAAGTCCGGTTTGGGAATTTACACATTGGCAATACCTACTCGACACACAAAATTTCCTATCTTTTAACCTTTGATATGATAACACGGGATCACTTCACAATTTTAAACTTCTCATTATTAATTAAAAGATAAGTACCAACTTGTTTAATAAATTATACGTTATTATTCTCGTATCGCTTTTAGTAAAATATTTTAGTTATACTTTAATCATGTTGATGTAGGGTTTGCCTATTCCACTGAAAGTTCATGACCCTGACCCTCGTAGCTATATGTAGTAGAATTATGAACTGAAACGATTTTAGCTCTAGCTTTCCGCGTATATGTATATTTATTCATATATCAATGTGGTGGAATCTATCAACGTTGCTTTCACCAACTCAGAGTTATCTGATTGATTTGAAAATCTACACAAATCAATGACGGTATGATAATATTCCCACTTTGTCTTAATATCCTGACGAGGATATCAGGATAAATTAAATTATATCGCTAAGGCATTTTTCTGCATCTACTTCTACATGCATACTACATATACATTGGGACTACAAAATAAGAAAATCAATTAACTAAATACAAAACAACATAATTATATGCTACCGCAAGTAGCTGAATACGGAATCGTTGTCGGACAAACTCGAAACTTGTTTTTTTTAAGGAGCTTTTATTTGTTTATGTTTAGTCAATAATATATTTATTCTTTCTTTCTTTTTATGCTAGGTATAATACTAAGTATGTGGTGATTGTTTTCTGGTCGGGTACAGATCCCTATCATCCCACTTTATTGAAACTGAATGCTGGTCTAAAATGCGACTTACTGTTCAATAATTGCTCGGCATTTCGGTATGGACAGGCTTTATTATTTATTTATTTGTGGGAAGATAAATGGCTAAATCTTATATTAATAAACAGTTACGATAGAAATAGAAAGCCATTTACTGGTCCTCGCCAATAAGTAGCACATAAAAAAATCAAATCGTTTGTTATTACAACATGTAAACTTAAAATTAAATACACTAAAACTAGAGAGTTTATCAATACTAAGAACTGCCATTATTAAAGAAAAAGCTGCTTAATGATGTTGTCGCCTAATTTATGTAAGTATTGAATAAATCTTAATCACTATTCGCGCTCATATCATTAAAAGAGTGCTCTAATAGAGACTAGCTTGCCATAAAAATGAGTTTTGTCGGTAATTTGTAGAAACGGTGGGCAGCGATAGGGGTACATTGGTATTGGTATTATGGTATCATTATAATGTATCTATAATACTCATTATTATTAAATACACACTGCCCGATTTCGGAACGCTAAAGTATAGAGTAACTGACTATAGCCAATATCCACTTATTTTTAATAGGAGGGTGTTATTAATATCGCATTTCCTCATTGCAACGCGTAAAGCGCATTACCCATGCACAGGCCAAGGTGAGAGGGATGTGTGGACACATCGGACGGCAAGCACCGTCATACTAACAAACAACTTAAAAGAAGCAAGGCGTCTGTACGAAATCCCGTGTCACCAGAGATCAAGGTCTAATTTCAAAATTCAACGAGTCTCGAGCGGGAATAGCCAACGCCCACCTGGCGCATGATAATTGCGATCGAACTATACTACTTAAAATTATCTATCTAAAAAGATGGTAGGGCTACTATTCAGAGACTTATTCTCTACAACTGTAAATTTATATTTCTAATTATTATTTACTTTTTTTTAATTTATTTCGTCACAACAAATAGCAACTTGTAGCATGTAAAATACCATCATCATTTTACGTTACAATATAAGCTCTAATAGCATAATTTTATAAATTAAATTAAAATTTATAATGTGATAGATAAACATCCTACCAAAATCTCTACACCTTGTAGACCAGAAGTGAAGCTGACTTCGGATTATACATAAACTTTTACTGAAGTCGGTTACTAGGTGCATAGTTTGTTACTATTACGTAAAACATCCCTATAATGTTACAAAAGCGCTAATGCCATAGACATTAATTCCGGCTTATATACGAATTATGTATAAAAATGTAATAAATATTGTACAGGCTTATACAGACATTGCTTATCGGTCTTATCGGGTTCGTATATCTGTAATGCCCCCTTTAGAAAATGTTAGATTTATTTTTAGTAATCTTTGTATAACCCAATGTCGAATCTTTCTCCTGTGTGCAGACCACGAGAGGCCTATGTGGGAATCAAATCAAATCAAAAAATCTTTATTCAATTTAGGCCCTAAGAAGGCGCTTATGAACGTCAAAAATTACTACCGGTTCGGAAAGTAACGCAGTCATCGAGAAGAACCGGCAAGAAACTCGATCTGCATGTTTTCTTTAAGTTTTATTCTTATGCTTATAAACACTAATTTAATGTGTTACAGTAGTTATTAGCGGATGTATAGAGAGGGGCGTCAATTCCAGACATCACGATCGCTCACATATTGATCCACCCTATAATAGCCTTTTGACATCAAAACCCGTTTGACATGGTTCTTGAACCTACTGTCCGGCAATTCAGTAAGTAGGTTCGTAGGTTAATTCCCTAGTGAGAGATAAATATAAAAAAAAATACAATTCGTATGCTTTATTAGCACATTTGAGCCTTCGCTTCTACACGCGAACGTTTTTGTTTTCTTAAAGGTGTCTATTTTATGACTTGCGATAACTCTACACCGCATTTGAATAAAGACCATTTGTTCATATTAATATGTTTAATACTCGCCTCAAGTAGATTAAATTAGATAGTGATTGAATTGAAAAATTATCGTAATAAAAGCTGGAGTGTTTACAGGATGAAATATGCAAATGAAAAAACCCTAATACAGTCCTATAAAAAATTGTACCATAATACCAATGTCTCATAATCATTCCAATAGTAGGTAACATTAAAGTAAACAGTAGATATCGAACTTAGGTATGAATACATTAACGTTCAATTATTTGAGTTTTCCTTATTAATACTCCTCTGATGTGTTGCTTTACTATAATTATAATACCGAAATATAATGTATAGTAATATATTTACATATATTATTAATAGTTGTGCTTGAGATTTCGTTCGCATGAAATTTCAATTATTTAATCTCGCGGCGTCATTCGAATTACAATAACTTTTAAGAGTAAATCTATTTTAATCAAACATAGACATTTTATCATAAACGTTGAATTTTAGCAGTGATATACAAATATATAAACAAACAGACCGACAGGCATTTCTAAAAATGATGTATATCTATTACATATTATTCTTTGTCACTTGCAATTTTTTTTTCACATGTATCTAAAAAGTATAGTCACGTTAAATTTTTATTCTTAGTGTACCATATGTATAGACTGGCTGACCCGGTCATATATAGTCATTAGTAAGAGTGGTGATCGGGAGCGGCTGCAAGGAAAAACACAAAGGAAGCTTCCAACAAATACAAACAAACGTTTGCTGTCTCTCCACTCAATTGATGGTAGCGTTAGCCTTTCTTTTAATACTGTATACATCGATTTAGTGTCTAACCACAATGTCACCCTATTATGAATCTCATCGTTAATGGTTACAAATTAACCATCGAGGGACGAACTATTAAGTGAAAAATTAGTATCGGTGCTTGGTGATAAAAAACTATTTGAAGAAAGGCAGAACGGTCGAATAATGTGTCAATAACTTAAGGTACATAAATATGTGTGTTCGACCACAATCTCTATGACAAAATAGGTATCAATGAACACAGTAATAGGTGTTTGAAATTAAATTAATGTGAGGTTCACTGGAAAATATCCTTTATATTGTATGCGTTATTTTCGCCACGATATTATCCATCACCTAGCAATGGTTTTATTTTAACTTGTATGGTAGGATTTGGTTTATTTTGAATTATCCGTTTGTTATCGTATGTAGTCGTTTGTTACATGTACGTCGAAGCATGTATGTAATTAATTTAGTAACATCATTAAGTTACTAACAATACTAACATTAGGTTACCGATTTGTAACAATAAAAACAATACATATGTTGTACAGTTATATTACCAGTGAGAATAAAGTTCTTATTATTATTATTATTATTTTAGGAATTGTACTCGTTATCATTGATTATATTATTAATTTATCAATTTCAGAACGGCATGTACTTAGCATGTACAAAGTTTCATAAAATCGATCAAACCTTTTTAAAGTTGCAAACAAATGTAGTTTTTTTTTAATATAATAATTTCGATCAGTGTGCTATATAAATATGTAGGCCACGTTCCTATGCCAGTAAAATAAATAATTACGTAATTATGGAAGTATAAATTAGACTGTATGGTTGGTCTAGCTCTAGTGAAGTCTAGTGCCATGGTTCACATAGTTTTGTCTCGTAGCCTCTTACCAATGTTTACTATATTCTGTAGACACCTTATTCCAATTAATTGAAACGTGTTTTCGACAAGCGACATTGTTCTTGACTTGATTTTGATAGGTTGTACTACATGTAAATCTTAATAAAAAAACATATATTAAATTTTATATAGTTATTAAAACACCTTGGTATAACGCTAACGTGAGGTAACCTGAGTTTTGATCTCACTTGTCTAAGAATTCATATGAACCACTTTGGGGGTCTATGGTCTAGTAGATTACGTGGTCACTTTGTAGCTACCATCGCACTGCTTACTGTGGGTTCGAATTCAATAGAAGATAATTATAAGTATCATCTAAATGGAATTATTCTAAATCTGAGTACTAAGTCTACTAAATGTATGTTCGCAAAATACCTTGTGACATACAGCTTAATTTCAAAGGCAATATTTAATTTTTACAATCGAAAAAAGGGATAGCTTATATTATATCACGCTACTAAAAAATACCCAGTTCGTTTATTTTTATACTGCAGTTACATAAAACATCCTTCGTATAAAATACTCGAGGTTTAACCACAACACACTACGTGTTAATGAAAAAAGTATATCGAAACACCTATATATTGGAACAAAAAGGGACGTGGTATCTATAAACAAGGACATGAAACAATGTTAAATATGTTAGCGCATATGCTTAACAAATATCCGCTAAGTTAAATTCCATTAGTGATACGAATTACTTAGAATAAATTTAGTATACACGCATTTTATTTTAAACGTGATGAGTGCAAATACTTCGTATTAGTCGGAAGAAATATAATGTTAATTGTTATTGACACACATCGCGGCGCAACGCATTCATGCGATTACTACAACATTTTTTCCATCGTCTTATTATTAAACTAAGAATTGCCTGCGATTTCGCTGCAGATTTCGTCATAAAAAAATGATACACGTGCTGCCAAAATTTGGTGGAAAAGCGACGGAGCTGTTACATTTAAAACAGAACGACATTCGACATATTAAAAGTTTTTTACGGGTCATGGCTGTCATGCCAAATAAAGGTATCTCGGTGACACGATATAAGCTGGCTGACCTCAATACGCGAACAATCAAAAAGTCACAGTAACAGGCTATAATTACGTACATGGTAGTTCTGACGGAGTCGAGTCATGAACAGTGCCCCCTTTTTTTAACGTAGTGATAAAATATGCCTTAAAAACCTCCTCACGCAATACGTAAACTCTCTATTCGGTCTGAGGCCAAAGCGGGACAGACATGTGGTCAGACTCATGAGATCAGTAGCATCGTCAAATACCTACTAAAAACACCAAGGCAACACTCATAACCTCGTATTGTTCAACACCAGGAACGGCTTTCACACTTCCATTGCTCCCGGTGGCAAGGAACAGTGCCTCTAGACATGTTGTCTTTCGACAATTGCAAACGTAAAGAGAAAACGAATAATGTATGAGATGATATTCAATATAGAATGTCAAAGCTACTTTGACAATTCTTTTTTCCCTTTTTTATACTTTTAGCATTATGGTAACAATCTCATCTAATGTGGCCCAACTTGGTGAACACGTTAAGCCTAATGGAGAGACTGGCTCCCAAGTACAACTACCGAAACACACCTGTAAGTGTTCGGCGGCAGAGTATACAAGGCATGCCAGCTGTGCATAGTAAATTAAAACCTTAAAAACATATAAGTAATAAATAGACAATCTTGACCAGAAGTAAGAGATTGATTTTCAATTGAAGTTCTAGTATCTATCAGCAATCTTTCATTTGTATTTTTAAGATATCAAGTTAACATTAACTGCTAACACTGTTCTGATTAAGTATAAAATACTTCAAATTAATATATCCACTACGACTGTATAAGGCTTTCATTAATAATAACATTATCTGTAACTACTGCCAACTGAGACACAGGATTACCTTGTTAAGGTGGCAGCGGTCATCATGTGTAAACCAACAACTTTCCTATAGATTTCCTAGTTTGTATGTTTGTAATGTATGATTCTATGTTATGGTTGGTGAAAATAAGTATTTTATGAAAGTGAAACTTTATTTAGTAGAATATGGCGGCGCCTTTGACTTGCATCAGCTGACCGTGTAGCATTGTTTCCTATCATAATTCCCATTTTCCTATTATTAAGTTAAGACTAAAAAAGCAATTTTAATAGACAATATAATATAGAATAATTTTACAAATATTTTACAGTTAAATACATACGATCCGAAAAAAAGTTTCACTTGTATCGTGTTTTCATAAAATCACACAATTTAATATTTGTATTTATTATTTACATTCTTTTTCTTGTTCTAGTAACTACATACATAGATAGGAAGTCATTCAGACTATGCACATCACGTTCTTTATAACATAAACATAAAACATTCACAATCATAATAGACAGCGAACTTATATTATTTATATCTTTATCATTTTGCAGGTCAAGGTTGTTTGAAAAGTGCACGTGTAACTCAGTCTGTCAATGAACTATACATCAGGGTAAAAATATCAAGGTTTTGTCGAAAATTATTTTGGTTTGCAAGTAAAATTCTACACATGGAACGAATGTTTCGGCCTGTATTTTTCTTAACATGTTGAAAAATAAAGTCTAGGCTACAGTGGACTGGGGCTCATAACTTCGACATTTTAACAACACTAATAATTTGAATTCTATTAGGTAAATAAACTGGTGCAACGCCCTTAGTACAATGATGTTGTAGTGAGGGGAACCCAACGAGAGTGTTGTAATGTTATAGGCTGAAGCATTACAAGTTGGCTCTAATAAGATCTATGCGAACTAAACCACGAACATATTCTATATATAAATATTATAGCTACCTAATACCTATTGAAATTGAATGGAGAGAATAACAGAACCACTTCATACGTTACAAAAATAGCTTTGGGAAAAGTTTTGGGATTGATATCATGTTTCATTCGATACATAGGAGTTGAGGATGGTTCATCTTGTTTTAAACGTAGCATTCGGCTTACAATTAACAAATAGATACCCTATTCTTAAAAGCAAAAATATATATTACAGCATAGCCTCCGTCTGTGGCAGCTTGCTGTACAGTAATATTTACCTTATTATGTTAATATATATTAAAGTTCCGTCTGTTGCGGGAATTATATGCGAAAGCGATCTATGCAGACAAAAATATTTCGCATGGTTAGCTATTTATCTATTTTATCAAGAATTATAATGTTAATATTATTTATGCTTTTATTAATTGCAATTTCATATTTATGAATTATATCAATACCTATTATATCCTTTAGTTCCACATAGTATTTTCTAGAGTAGTAGTTTTTAATGTAACCCAAAATGTCTCTTTGTCAATAATGAAAGGCGCGGTATCTGCGATCAAATATTTAAACGAGATTATGAAACAATTCCTTTTTAAATAATTTTATTTAATTAAACAATTAAATAATTATATAACATTTACGGTTTTACCAAACATAATATCTTGAATGCCTTCTGGTTCAAGCTATACCACATTTTTTTTTTCTTATTACCAACAACAATTCTTACATATTTTTATAATTACTATAATTTTTTTAATTATTGAACACATTAAAACGGGACAAAAATATGTTTCTCGATTTGCATATCGATAATAGGATAATTACCGTTGTCTTAAATCCCTGATTCCACGAACAAAATAATTTTAAATAAAACACTCACATGTGAAACTGGTTTTAGGACGTCAATTCAAGAAAAAATCAACATAGAGATATACATTCTAACTGTTATTAAATTCAAAACGTTAACAGAAAATTAAAATTGTAATCACCTAAAAGATAATAATTACTTATAATATTATGTACTTAAAGTATAATTAGAATCAATCGACTCTAATATATAATTTTGTTTAATTATAAAAGTACGTTCAAATATTTTAATGTTTGTACGTCAAACACGCTCCAACGGCCGGAATGATTATTGAAAAGTTTCAAATAAAAATTAAGTAAGCTGTTGTAAAGGATATAAGATACCATATATATTGATATAAAGAGGTAACAGTAAAATATTCATACACAAACTAGTATAAAATAAAAATATAAACATTCACTAAAAACTCAACAAATTCAACCGGATTTTAGTTTAAGAACCTGTTTTATAAAAAAGACATTTGAAAATATAATTTATTGATGGCAATCAATAAACTACGATGTAATATCAAATTCATTAGTTCATAATTTAAAATTCTCACCGTCGTAAAATCTGCAGTTGTGTTTAGACTCAGTCACAAAAAACGATGCAGTCTGATATGCACAATTCAACTAATTACGGGCACAATTAATTGTATTTAACTGTTTTATTGAACCAGCTCGGTGGGCGTAGCGCGTCCTTCCTCTATGAATTATTCATAATCCGAATAACCACTATCGATTTCAAAACAATTAATTTACCTTATTACGGATGTTTTAACACGATGCAGCCGAGACTTTCACTATTATCTCTAAACACGCTCCGTTATCACCGTGTCGTGAATGATAATACTGTTATAATCATAAAAATAATAATAATGTTCATTAAATAAAGGCGAACCTTTTACTGAAATACCGATATTAATATGAGACTACAATGAGTGTTCAGTTGGAAAAAAAATCAGAAATTCGCGCGCCTACTGTACCAATTCGAAATCAATGCACGTCGTGTGCCGTTTGTTATCGAAGCTAAACTAACGTATATGAGGACGTATTAAATTTACACTCGCACGTCTGTAATCTTAATAGCCCGCCACAATAGTAACCGCGAAAATAGTGCCGCCAAAACCGGTCGTATTGTCAAAGACTTATATGAACAGATGTTTTACGTTTATTATAGTCCATTGCGTAATGTACCTCGGGAATGTTTGTCGGGCCTTTCGCCTCGCTACTACCGGCACTGGGCACCCACGTTACACACTGTATGAATTATTTTCGTCTAGCCGACTGTGAGTGACTAAACGCAGATTCAAAGCACATAGAAGCTATCTTTAAGCGTTCACTGTATATGGCGCCTCAGTAGTTTTGACACGTTACATGTGTCCAACCACATTTCATACATTTATGTATTAATAAATTGTTCCACTTTATTCAACTACTGTTCCGTATTCAGCTTGCCAAGAAATTTGTTTAAATCTTAATATTCAACGGTTTAATTGTGAGAACGATGGAGATAAATTGATTTAATGCCCGTATTCAGTTCAATTTACATTTTCGCTTAAATATTTTTCACTGTTTCTTACTTCTAATAACTGATATAACTTGTATGAACATACGCAACGTTGAAGAACGATTGGGAATTTTTCTTTCTATATATTAAGACAGTGATATAAAGAAGTTTTGAAAAACTAAATTGCAATTTAAACTGTACACAGTGAAATATAAGGGGACTACGCAGTTTATGGCATTATTAAGACTTAAGATATTGTATGGTAATTAAGGTATTATATGGCTAACTACGTAAACCAACCAATATTAAATAATTTCGACATTTTAAAGATATTATTGTAAAATCCAGTGGCATTAAATGGAGTCTGCACTGTAAAAATAACCATTGTATATAAAAAAATATTCAGACTCAAAATAATACGAGTATATTCATGAAATTAAAAATTCTTCCATTTCACAAGGTTAGTAAATATACGAAATTCGTGAAAATAATAGACGCAGTTCTTCAAAAACTTTGTCATTATTATACATATATATTCACATTATAGAGTGAAGAAGTTTGTTTGTTTGAACGCGCTAATCTTCGGATTTTTTAAAAAACTTTTTCTATTTAAGAGAATAATCTTGAGGAATGCGTTAGACTATTGAACAACACGCTACCACTAATGAGAGCAAAGCTGTATTGAAAAATGTTACACAAAAAATATGAAATAATTTTAAGTTCCACGCGAACGAAATTGCCGACACAGCTAGTACAGTATATACGTGAAAAATTATGATGTTTATGAAGAAGTGTACTCTATTCATAAGGTTTCATTTTCATTGGTCGATAACTCAGTTGTTATATCGAATGCAGGATGTCTCCGCATACGGGCTATTGACTAATGAATGTAATGTATATATATATCGCATGCGGGCATCCTTTGCACATGACCTAATATTCAGTGAAACTCATCAGTTGGTGTAAGGCAAGCGTGGCTTACTAAGTGGTAAGCAACTCGGTTTACTCTATTATTCTTATAACGTTTACTTAGACCCACTCTTTCAAAAGAAATGCGCGGTATGAATATCTATCAAACCGCAAGCAGGCTCTATCAACTACTGAAAACGCTACCGCATGCGGTCTCTATGGCAAACGTGAACAGAAATCTCCCGCACTCCGAATGCGGGCTGTAACGACCAATGAGCTCTAATCGCTACAACTTAACTAATAACAAACAGTCCCGGTCACAGTATACGTGATAAAATGACAATGCAGAGACCTTACTATACTAAATGCAAGGTTGACGCAAATACGGCAGACAAAAACGAATTAAAAAGAATATTTATCGGCAAAAATATTATAAAGGCAGGAAATAGAATAAAAGTACTTCAATGAATTTTAGTGCATTACGTGACGCTGGCTACAACGCCACCGATTTTCTTGCGTCCTCAAATAATATTTTAACTAAAGGCCTACTCCAGTAGGCCAGTCTTTACCATTCCTTATTTATTCTTTTCCGGCAGCAGCCCATGCCGAGAGCCGGCCACTAAGGCACTCTCGCGCCCCCTGCCTCGGGGCTGAGTGCCCTCAGCATTCGTCATATAAAGTCCTGCCAAGCTGTGAAAGCCCTTCCGGCTAACAGCGTATGTCATTTCGAAAAAAACTCGCTACAATATATCGTGAGAGACTATCGAGCGAGACTGATCATTCGGAGTTTGCTATTATTTTACGAATAAAAACGTTTGTCAACAAGATGGCTTATTTCCTGAGAATAGCCCCGTTACTCTTACATATATAGAACACATTGTGTAAATTTAAATACACTTCCAAAATTAGTATCTGCACAGTTAAGGTATAAGGAACATCCTGTAGTCATTGTGTCATTTTATATAGTAACAAATCAAATAGTTACTTGGAGACGCATAATGCTTATTATGAATATGAAGCTACATATTTGGATACATAAACCAATGAGTAATGATGTATAAGATTCAATTTAATTTTGCGATGTTGTTGTTCAGTAATGCTAGATAATTAACTTTTAAAGAATTTCCTACAGATATATTCGTAAATCCTCCAGAGTTTAAAGCAATTCGGATGACGAAATAAATAGTTCCATACAAAATCAATTCTTTTCTTAACCCCACTCCCTATACATTTTTCGCGAGAATAAGCAGTCTATAACCGTCTCCAGGATCCCATCTATCTCTATACTAAAATTCATCATAATGAATTCTATGCTTTGGACGTAAAAGCGTATCAACTTTCTTTTGCATTTATAATATTAGTAGAAATGTATACCAAGCTTTATTTGTGTTTGCGCGAAAACTGACTCCATAATATTGAAGCCTGTTCCTGAACGACTCTCAGTACCTAATTATCAACGGACACTTTTTAAATTCATTAACAATCTTACTTTGTAAGATACGCATGACACACAAGTATAATTTTTTTTATTTATTTCACTCCTACACCCATAAGGCCATACGTACACTCCTTCAACCGCAACAATTTGAAAAATGATATAACAGACATATTCAGTTAAATAAAGATTTTTTAAATGCCTTCTATACGCCACAAATGTACATTTATTTGATGATAATAGTGTTTTTATCATATGACAAGCATACAATAGTTTAGATAAGAATTGTCATTATCATGTTATAATCGCACACTTCCTTGTATAAATACCTACATAGTGAATCATTCTTAAATTAACATCCTTATTCTTATATCCTCTGACAATCATTTGTACTTTTTGATTACTTTAGCTTCTGTTGATTGGTACTTTTAGTAGACAATGTATTTAATTATATTTAATAATTAATGCACGGTAAGAAATTTTATAGTCGTTTTGCATTTATATTAATTTTCACACACGCACGGTAAAGTGGCAGCGTTATATGTCAGATGTAGGCTGGAGGAAAATATTTAAATGAAAGAAACTCGATTAAAACCCAAATTGAATAAATGCCGGGACAAAACTCATTAATATACCCACAGTGCAGGAAAATATTTTAATCAATATATGCGAATTGTAGGACCTATATGTTAAAGTACTTATTTCTTGGTTTAAATAGAAAAAAATTCAGAACAATTTTGTTTATAAAAAAAAGCTAAGGTGTTACAATGGTCAGTACATTTACTGTAAAAATTGTTATTATCAAAATTCTTTACATTAAAAAAATGCGTTGTCCGATTGACGTCGAATGTACAATTTATTAATATATAATTATATATTAATAATATGTAATTTTAATAATCTCTCGTAACATATTGGCAAAAGGTATAAACTATTTAGACTTTTCACAAATACGGAAAGACTCTCAAGTGCAACCATTGGAACACATCTATAGACTAATTGGCTGCAGATTTTCAACTCCAGGTTTGTAGCTAGACAAATGAGTATTGGAAGAAGCTCTTGAACCATGATTTGGTTTCATCACGATGTTTCCCGTCATGGAAAGCTGAGGCTCATTGCAGGGATTAGAAATCACATCCACTGACGTGCCTAACTAAGCAATCATCGGTTTCATTAAGTCATCTTTTAAATGAATTGGAGGCGTCGCTTTCTGCTGGGTATATACCATTACAAACTACAATACACCAAAATACATACATTATACATATACGTTTAGATATATCGCCATATATGTGGTGCTCATGACTTGGTTAGGTATATGTGTATCACTAACATCTTACCTTTGGTAGTCACTTATTTCAAGGTAGATTCCCTTACTTTCAATATTTGTTGTACCAAATTCACTTCTCATCGATATCACAAAAAGTATATATTAAAATATGTGGTTTAACATAGTTCTTACTTGCATACATTTCAATATAATTAATATTACAAATTAATATATTTTATTTTACTAATGCTTATTTTAATTAGTACAGCTTTTAACGAACTAATTATACTTTGAAACGTTATATTTAAATATTTACTAATTAAGCATCAAGCCATTTTATGATCCTTGATTTGAAGATAAAAATATATCTTTATCCTATCTTGGTTATTTGATTATGTATTTATTATGCTCTTATACTGAAGTATTCAAATGTGGAATATATCGTTCGCGTGGAACTAAAAATTATTTAATAAGTTTTGCCCCTTTTTTGTCAGAGCAGCTTTGTTTCTTTTGTTGGTAACGTAATGTTATACATTTATAAAAGAAAGCCAATTACGAAAATTAGTTTTGAAATCAGACTAGTAGTTCCTGAGTTTAGCGCTTTCAAATAAACATAAATAATTAATATGACCCAGATATGGCTGGGCAGGGAGAGAAACACGAGTAGTGAAGGTGATTGTTGACGCATTGAGAGCGTCGGGAGAGGGGCCCCTTAAACCTATATCCGTATCACAAGTCTCGGAAAGTGCTCACAGTTTCTCTCTCTGCCACAGAGTTTTTATCTTAGCAATCATACTAAGCAACTTATATTTTGTTTGATGGCTTTATACCAAATGATACTGTACAATGCAACAGCGATGACGACTTCTTATAAATATTCTAATCATCAGTAGTCAAGCACCCAGACAGCTAGTTGGATGAATAATAGATGATCTCGAAATATGTAACAGCAACAGAGTCACTGTAGATCAACAATTTGTTGGCACAATATCCATTCATAACCATATCCATGTGCCATTAGGTTTATCTGCACATGTATTTCGGGTATAGATCGCTACCACTTCGCTTGATTGCTGGATGTATACCAGTTGAGCTTGAAACACGACATGCCTTTACGTGTCACTAGTATCGCTCGTAGTTGTGTAGTATAGTAGCGATTCTAATACCAGTTAGGTGTATTCCCACCCCACTACAATAAATATACTGTATTTAAATACGGAAAATGTGTAAACAGGAAAATGTTACTATTATCGATGTATGAAAATTATGGGGTTACCGACACGCGAGTTGACCACCGGACCTAACCCTAACTATTGGTTCGCGTAGCACGAAGCTTAAGCGACTTCAAGAACTTTCAGTTCGGTAGTATGACAAGTGCCCTAAGCTAAGTTGTGTATGGCATGATACCTGTAAAGTGATTTTGACATGCATCATCGCATTTTTTTATTTATATTTTTACTTTTGCGATTGGTGAAGTACGACGTGACTAGGAGCAAAGATATGATCAAACGAAGCAGTAAGGATTTGTAGCTTAATGTATCTCCATCCTTATATACATGGTAATAAGCATGTTATAGTAATTCTCTTTTGGATTTTAGTATTTCGAAACAACCAACTTAGGTAAGAGTGTAGTTTTAGGGCTATAGTCTTTGTTATATTTTACAACAAAACCCCAAAATACATTACCGATTTGTCGGACAGTACGTTCGAGCACCATGACTAACGAGTTTTGATGTCAAAAAGCTATTGGGGTGGTATATAGGGTTGATCAATATGTCATAGTGAACGACTGTGCACCCCTCTCTGTGCTTCCGCTATTAACTATTGTAAATGCACACATTAAAACATTATTTAAAATTAATTTACCTAAAATAAGATATAAACAGATTGAGTTTCTTGACTGTTATTCTCGATGTATGGGTTAATTTCCAAAGCGGTGATAGTTGAAGCCATGATGGCTCAGTGGTAGTGTGTACGGATGCCGCGTCCAGGGATGTGAGTTCTAATCCACCTACATTGAGCTTGAGCTTTCGGTGAAGGAAAACATCGTGAGGAAACTATAGGAAGGTGGTAGGGCTTTTTCTAATACCCCCTGGCTAGTGACCACCCTCAAGTTGAATATCTGAAATCAGCCGCCAAATACCAATAGGTGTGTTCCGGCAGTTGCACTTGAGAGCCGGTTCCTCCATAGCTTTAGCGTGCCTACCAACTTGGGCCGTATCGTCACTTAAAATCAAGTGAAACTATGTCCATAAATCTAACCATTAACTATAAAAAAAAATTACTTTGACATTAGTAAGCGACTAATCAGTACCTAAATTGAATTAAAAAAAAAGATTTCATTTAATTTGTATATTGTACTGTGCATACTATTATTTAACGTTCTATTAACAAAAACGAAACATGTTCCGGTTACTTTTTTTTTTTTCAATTTACTTTAAAACATAACAACCAATTTTTGTAAAATGATTTGTACAAAGTTGCAGTTTTGTGGACAAACTTATTCATACATTGATTTAAATTCATTTTTGTTGATCATATGCGAATACAGCTTGTAATGTTTTAAGTTATATAGCATACATATATGTATGTATAATCCCGTTTAGAAAGTGTGATCGTAATATAGAAAGTAAATCGACATCATCAGACCTGTTAATTGGATCGATATTGACCCGTGTCAAGTCACAGCCACCTCTTTCTCCTTATATCTTATCTACTCTTGTTATCTCCAAACAGTATGTGATATAACTAACTACATAGAAGGTTTATATACCTTAGTATATTTAAACCAGTTTGTGAAATCACATGTGAAAATAAAAAATAAAAATCTGATAGGACATTTCTTCCATCGAGTAATTCAATAGTGCCAATGTTACAAAACGTGTAAAAACTGTCATTTGTAATACACACTCTATAAAAATATTGCATAGTCAGATGTACAAATTAAATTTATAGAGACCGAGAAAAAGTATATTAAAACACCACAAAAATAATACAGACAATACAAATTGTTTCATTGTCAGTATACCAATTACAATATATTTTTCCTTTTTAAATGGTAAATTATCCATAATAAAAATTATATGTATTACATGATTGCAATACAATTATTACGAACTTACTATGAATCACATGATTTAGATTTCATTCATGAACATACGGTATTTAAAAGAATACTTGTGGTAGAGGCATGGGTAATGCGGCTAACCGCATATAGGTTAGATGCTAATCGGTAACCTCAACGACCTTGCAGCTAGATTACGAGTTACTCTAGTGGCTATACCTCAATTTTTATTGTTTATTTTTACAATCGGTGATTACTATATTCATTGTATAAATTATATGTATGGTTATCGATCTAACGAATATTAAAATACGAATATTTAAAGTCAATAAAATCAACCATTGTGGTATGGTTAGAAGTGAATCGATGTGACATTACATAGTTCCTAATCGTGCTAGAAAAAATATTACTTTCAAGTCACTGTTTTTTAACAATCCGATTCCATAAATAGATAAAACTCGGTCAGGATTTTCAGATAAGATATCACAACCAAACAACATTAATTACAATCGTAAAGATGTTCATTTACTGTATTTTTTTACTTTTTCCCTGATCCCGGAGCAAGCGGTTCTTTTTATCAGTTAAAAATATCCTATATATTATCCATAGCATTAGTTAACACAGTATAAAATGTAGGAAAAACTGGTCAGCAGTTTCGAAGTAATTAACTTAGAAGGGGAAAAACAGACATACAAACAAAAAAATATTTACTTGATTGATTGACACTATTTTACTACCACTACAACTAATAATTAACTACACTATTAATAGCATAGTAAATCCAGATAATATATATTTTATAACATAACTCATATAAAGTATAGCTGAGAGCTATACAGATATGAAGTAAGATTAACAATACACGGATACAGATCTTAAATCATGATACATGCCTGTTTATCTTATAGCAGAAGTGTTTACTACTGGGTACCTACATTATAGAGCTCTATAACATCCGTAATTAATACATATACTTTTAAATACAACTATTTATTTATTTCCACATGCTCATAATTTCTGCAAAGACACTCGGTTTTTATATATAATAGATAATGATATAGACCAGTAAACCAGAATTAATCCCATAAAATATGTTGGTAACTGTATCCTACACAACAGTTTAACCTAACCTAGAAGACAAAGGTATATTGTATTTGTACAAGCGTAACAGATTTACAGTAACGAAATATTACTCCTTTTTGTTACGACACGGCCTTGTCGTTCACATGAATATAAAACCATACAGTAACAATTTCTGCAATCGGTTGTCATGATAATAATGTATTCTGTCAGTGTCAACTAAACTATCAATTTCTTATCAGTTCATTTTTGTAACAGAAAATTTATACTACGAAGATTGTTACAGAGTGTATTATTAACCTAGTTATTGCAATATTTTATTGTAAAGGCCGGCAAAAAGAACGATGACCGATCTTTCAGTGGTAGCCGTTGGTTTGAATTCCACTGCACTTTCTTTAGAGGGAATGCCGTGAAATTACCTTATAAAAACTTCGCAGTCAAAACTACATTCTGATAATACATACATGATATAATACCGCAACTAGAAATAAATATATTATGATATAATACTATATAAATTGCCAGTACCTTTTTAAATGTATTTTAAATGTAAAGTAAACTGTGCTCGCGTGTCTGCTCGAGACATGTATAAACAAATAATACTAAAATAAATGTTTTAAACATAACAAGATTTATTACTACATATTTTAATAATTTATATTTATTTAATTTATTTAATAATTTAATACTATTGCATGAAAATGTACTATGAGATTTTTTTCTGTTCTCAATTGTAACATCATAACTTTATATACATATGTATTTGTATTATAAAACGAAGTCCCCAGCCACGTCTGTCTGAATGTGGTAAACTCAAAAAGTACCCAACAGATTTTCGTACCGTTTTTCCCAAAAGATGGAGTGACTCATAAGAATAACTTTATTGTAGTATATAGAAATGCTACTAATAATTAAATTAAATTAAAATTTATATTAAATATCACAGTTAATTTATAATTATTAATAAACTATACTGCAATAACTGTATGAAAATTTTACTACATTATTATAATATTCAACGTCGAAAGGAAGAGAGTTAGAAAATGCCATATTTAAAATTTACGGAAGATAACAAATCATTCTTATCAAATATTTATTTAGAAAGTTACTAAACATACAATTACTAACTGACCAGACAGACGACCTGTCTTAACTATGGATAATGAATTAGAATTGTTATCATTAATAAAAATATATTATTCAAAAACATAGAATAATTACTATCGTAATGCTCTATGACAAATGAAAGTTATGTAAAATAATATTAGCGTTAAGTTTTTATAAATTTTCAAATGTTCCGTTCAACTTCCTTAATTTTTCCTTTCATAAGAACCTTCACCTAATAATAATTAACACAACAAAAAAAATTTAGAGAAATCATTCCATCCTTTCACGCGTGATGCCATGGACAAGGGAAATAGAGATTCATTTTTATATATATAGATATACTGTAGTGTCATGAAATATTTTAAGTTTTTATTAAATACGTCGATTAAGGTGCATTTCCGGGTTTAAAAGTTCTGCTGTTATTATCTGTATACCAGTGCCTTTAACAAGGACACGAATGAAAAAAAAGAACAAATGTCAATTCAACGAAATCCCGCCACCAAACTAACCATAGGCAAAGAAGAGTGTAATAAAAGTCGAAAATGTATACGTTCCATGTTTGAACCTTCAAGTTTTAATTAAATAAATCTAATTTAAATCTTATTATGCGTTTTAATTTTTTAGAACACAACAAGACGGCGGCCAGTGATTCCTAGAAAATGGACTCGTATTCAATTGTTGGCGTCACCCTGTCTGTGGTACACGTTTCTTTGTGTATTACAAACTGTAGCAAGGCCATTGATAGAGCAGTAAAAGTAGAATTGACTAGAGGTCACGTATACTTACGATTAAAAGCTTGATTAATTAACCGTCAACTAAACAACAATTTGGATTGAACTTTTTGGTGCTGTCAAACGGGACATGCGGCAGCCAGAGAGTCTACTATTTTTTTCTATCTGTTTACATTTTTTCTATATATTCTATTTAGCTGTGCTGGCGACTTCGTTCGGATTGAAGAAAAAGATATTTAATTATTTTTGCCAGTTTTTGTAACTTTTATCAATACAGCTATGCTCCTTGGTGATAACGTGTTTAATAACCTAAATCCTCCCTCAATTATTACTTTATCGAAAATAATTTTTAAATCCAACTGGTCGTTCCTAAGAATAGGGCGTTCAGACAAACAAACTTTTTCTGTTTACAATATATAAGTATAACTTACAGTAAAAATAATAAATATATCATCGTAAAACTATACTAATGTCATAAAGACAAAAGATTTGTATATTTGTTTATAACAAATAAACTCAAGAACTACTGGACAGATTTCCAAAATTATTTAAACATTAGAATGCTACATTAACCCTGTGTAACATAGGATATATAACATTTTTTTTAATGAAAATAATTAAATAATTCTTTTGTTCCACGAGAACGGAGTTTGCTCAACTAGTTTTATATATTTTATAATTGTTGAGGTTTTAAATGCGATAAAACCGCAAAACAAAAAAGGAAAACCTCGACATATTTAAAACCTATGCTTTGGAAAACTGTTTTTATATAATATTTTGATACTTTGATACTGATATTTTGATATATACATCATGAATGTGTTGAAAAATCAAAACATTTTTTTTTATCTCAAAAATATTTGGAATTATGTACACTTAAACTACAAAAATAATCAATCCAATTTTCATCGCCATAAAATGTATTATTATTTAATATTCTTAGTTATTAATAATAATCAGAGGGAAATATGTATTTGAAGTAATCAATACAATTTAGAAGTTAATAACAAAAATAAGCAAACGTCTGATAATATAGGGCCTAACCGACATTCCTCAGCCTGCGTGACCTCAAGCAATTACAAAAATAAGTTGACATGGTAGTTTATAAAACAACATTCCTACAGTTTATACGTGTCATTTGTGGACAAAATTACGCGGTAATTTGCCGACGGCAGAGTAGGTGAGGCGGTATGAGCTAATGATGGAAGGGTTATCCCATGGCAGGCCAAAGTATGTTGTTTTGAGATTACTCTAGTAATTTTAATGACTAGTGAGTAAGATGTAATTATAAGCAACATTAAAGTTTATCTTAAACAATATTTGTAATAACAGTTTCATTAAAAATAGAGACTGACTTTTTTTTACACTGCAAACTTTTAGTCCACACTATTTTAATGTAACTTGGATTGTAATGATTATTTTTACATTGTATTCTTAATAAAAGTAATTTATTTACTAATTAGTTGTATATTCTTACTATTATTTTTAAAACGTTTATCCTACTGAGTCAGCTGCAGTGAACTCCTGTTCTATCATGTTGGTATACTTTTTACTGTTGGCATGTTAAAGGTTTTAATGGTTATCTTGATATTAAACCTGATCATTTATTTGGTTGGTGCACTCAACTTTCCTTGTATGAGTATGACAATTTTTTTTTATATTTAATGCAACATAGCAACTACAGTGCCGAAACGCTATGCAAAGTGCAATATTTAGTTTGGTACATACTTTGTATTCATTTATAATGTTTATTAAGTCCTTCATACTTGATGTTGGCGAAATTGCATCCTCAAGTATATGCCATATAATAAAAAAAATGCAAAGTGTCATAGCCAACGAGTTTCGAAACAACGCTTCCGACGTAAAATGATATAAGAATGATCAGACTGAATAATAAAGAACAATGGTGCAAATGGAAAAAAATAGATGAGTGTGATATAACTGAACATGTGTACTAGCATTCAACATCAAGGAACATACTTGGATAATATATTAGATAACAACGAGCTTTATTGATTACTAGCTGTGCCTAACAAGAAATTATTTTATAATTTACTGCGTGTTTTTGTTACTTTTTTGAATATATCTGCTCCTATTGGTGGCAGCGTGATGTTAAATAGCCTAAAGCCTTCCTCAATGATTGCTCTATCAAAAACAAAAATAATCCGACTAATAGTTTTTAAGATTAGCGCCTTCAAACAAACAAACAAACTTTCCGCTTTATAATATTAATATAGATACGGCGACTATCGTTGTATAGATACAACTTAAGGGGATGTGTAAAAAAATAAAGGTTCTTAATAGCTCCAAATATTAAAAAGAACTCGGATTATGAGTTTGATATTGTGATATGTGTTCATTGAACATACGATTGAAATAATTGTAACGTCAAAAACACGATTAAGACACATCTTGCTTCATAATATTATATTTTACTATGTTGCGACTTTCCTGTAATCATACATTATTTTCTAACCAAGCAATAATTTTAATATATTATCTTGGCAGAAAAATTATGTATAAAATTAATTTATCATTACAAGACATATTGAATTAGTGAAAGTAGCAAAACTTTTTGTTGAAACTGTACATAAGTCGGTTTAATAATGCCTACCTATTTATTCCTATAATTTGTTGAGCGGGTTGTTCCTTGTCGCTCAGAGGGGTAATTTTGCATGTCATTAAATTGCAAAGGCGTCGCCTGCGCATTGGTGGTCGAGTATAGGCGGTGCCGACGCAAAATGGCGACCATGCCATGCTTTTAACATTCCTACACTTTTAACGGTTCTGTGTACGGTAATCAGATTTAAAATAAAAACCATAATAAGTTTAAAAATACTCATCTATTATAAAACATTAAAAATATAAACAAAATATTAGTGTTTCATAATAGGATATAAATTTAGGATGACCATAGGTAAATATGAATTACAATACTCGTGTTACAATATTGGTTGCCATACTCCTCTGAAACGGATTGACTGATTTTTATGAAATTTTATATGTATATTTGGTAGGTCTGAGAATCGGTTGTAAGCTATTTTTCATACCCCTAATTGATAAGAGTAGTTTACCACAAACATTTTTTTATGATTTTAACAAAAAAAATAGCATGTGGCGCTCAAAAAATATATACATGTTTTTTTTTTTTAGGTTAGCTTTAGCGTTATGGCCATAATCTCACCTGATCTTAAGTGACGATACGGCCCAAGATGGTAGACACGATAAACCTTTGTAGGAACTGGCTCTCAAGTGCAACTGCCGAAAAACACCTATTGGTATTTGGCGGCAGATTTTCAACTTGAGGGTGGTTGCTAGCCAGTCGGGCATCAGAAAACCCTCCTACCATCATTCTCTCATTTTCTAATACAACCAAAGTATTCACTAGAAATAATTTATAAGACAGAACAACGTTTGTCGGGTCAGATAATATGTGTATATTATTATTATAGCCCTATTTGTTATCACAAGAAAAAATATGAATTACATGAATACAAGCAAAAAATTAACAGATGAATGTAATTTATAAATAAAATTTGTTCCTAGAATATATAAATATATTACCGCTGTTTTTTTACTTTATGTTAGCACTAGCTGTGTCCGCGACATCGTTCGCGAGGAACTAAAGATTATTTAATAAATTTTGCCCGTTTTCGTAACTTTTTTCAGTACAGCTTTGCTCCTAATATTTAGCAGAGCGATGTTAAATAGTCTAAAGGCTTCCTCAAAGATTGCTCTAACAAATGTAAAATATTTTTTGAAATTGACAACTAGATTAACGTGCTTAAACAAACATAGAAATAAACATTTCCACTCTATAATTTTAAGTAATTGGGTGAGCCCGACCTTAACTTGGTTTTTATCTTTCTAAAATTGTATTTATTACAAGAAATATATTTAAATATGAATCAAATTTTGAATTTAAATAAAACCATAAATAATAGTATACTTAAAAAATGCGTTTTTATGAAAAGTATTACTAGACCGATTAATTAAAAAGCAGAAACACAATTTCATCCAAATACATCTAAATACATAATTTCATCCAAATCGTTAGGGCCGATTCAGAGATACGCAAAATTAATAAACAAATATAAATAAGAATTGCTAATTTTATTGTATTAGATTAGATATATTAGATTAGATTAAATATAGATTATCTGTGAAAAAAACAAATAACCTGTATATTTTAATACCTAGTCACATACATAATATTTAGTAAACTGACATCTAGTGTTCAATGGCTAAAGTGATAAATGTATTATTTTCCTTTTTCGTTAATATATCTTAATCAATTGAATAAGCAATAAAAAAAAAAAGTATTATTTATTTAATAAATAATTTTAAAAATCCTGAGTAACAAAGGATCATTACGATATAAATAATTCTTGTAGTAATTGCAATAAGAGCCATCTATTTTGTACTAGTAAAACTAAATGTATAATATATAAACTGGATTCAATATAGTGTTAACTAAAAGATTGCGAGATGTCGCTTTAGCACAGAATATCAGTTAATTAATAAATTAAGGTATGACTGTTTTGAATAAACTATTCATTGATCGATCATTCATTCGGTCAATAAAAATTTATGATTTTTCAATATGTTTATTTAGATATTTAAGTAATTCGGTATAACAACATTATTATTACTCATTAATATTTGAAAGTCTTCTTACGAAAATATGAAATATCTAAATAAATATATTGACAGTTCATAAATATTACGTATAATATTATAAATAAGTAATATTGAGAAAATGTTAGCGAGTTAACGTACTACACGTTCGATTCTCCAGTTAAGAAGCTTTGGAGCCTGGTGCATGCGGAACATAGTATCTTTGCTATTCACTAGAACAACTTCTTTGAAGCGATCATCGAATGTCGAATCGATCATTTTGAAAACATCATAAGAAAACTATATCATGGTGGAAGGGTTTTTTTAAAGGCCGCCTGGCTAGCTACCACCCTTAAATTGAAAATCTGCTGCCAAATACCTATAGGTATGATCTAACAGTTGTATTTGAGAACCAGTCCGTCCATTAAGCTTAGCGTGTCTATCATCTAGGACCATATCATTACTAGCTAAGATTGTAACAATAACGCTAAACCTATAAAGTAAAAAAAAAACTGCACTACATATAAAAAGATCATAAGTTTTGTGAGAGACCTTACAAGTTTTTTAAAGTAGTTACACATGTAAACATTGTTAAATTTTGTTACTAATCACATATACCTTTGTGTGTAGCTGTGCCGCCTATGGCTTTGTGCGCGTAGAATTATAACTTATGTATATTAATATTATAAGGCGGAAAAGTATGTTTGTTTGTAAGCGCTAATTTTAGGAACTACCAGTCAGATTCCAGAAAGTGTTTTTTTATTTGATATAGCACTCACAGAAGAAGACCTTAGGCTACTTAATATCAGGCTACTACCAATAAGAGCAAAGCTGTATTGCAAAGAGTTACAAAAGCAGACGAACATGATTTAATAATTTTTAGTTTCACGCCAACGAAGTGCAGGCACAGCTAGTTTTTTCCTATTATATATCTTACTATTGACGAAAAGTACCCTATTGCTGATGGCTCTGGTTATCATACACAAAAAGGATATTTCGAATACGACTGATAAGTCCAGAGATTAATCCATTCAAACAAACTTAAAAAATACTATTCATGTATATTAAATTAATATACTTAGTTCGAATGCATAGGATTTTGAAACGATGATAGCTCAGTGGTAGTCTGTACGACTTCGCCTCAAGGGACGTGAGTTCGAATCCAATCAACTACAATGAGCTTGAGCTTTCGGTGAAGGAAAAATCGTGAGGAAACTATAGCATGTTGGTAGAGCTTTTTTAATGACCGCCTGGCTAGCAACCACCCTCAAGTTGAAAACCTGCTGCCAAATACCAATAGGTGTGTTCCGGCAGCTGCACTTGTGAGTTAGTTCCTCCACAATTTTAGCGTGTCTACCAACTTGGGCCGTATCGTCACTTTAGATCAAAAATGAAATATTATTAATTTACTGTATGCCACAACAGCCTAAACCGAGATTCGGTTAATTCGAAACACTTGCCCTAGTCGCCATTAAGGCTGTCTTCTACACTAGTCTCAAAACACGGCCTTGTTATGAAGCCTAATGCGTTAAACAATTCAACAAAAAAGTTGTAAAACCAGCTTTATTTTTGTTATTTAGCCATCGTCTTGTGTATATATGAAATTTATATCAAGCTTTTAGGACGGTAAGTCCTAATACAATTATTTGTAAAGATCAGCTAATGTAAATAAATGTCTAAAGTCCGATCAAGCATTTAAGAGTCGTGAAAAGTTCTAGACTAAGTGTTATAAACTGTGCAAACTAGAATTTATGTTCTGTTTTATTACATTAACAGTTCCGTAACATGGCACGGTTGAAGTAAGCAGAATCAGTGTGGTAGCAGGTTCGATCGCCAATCACAAATGGTTTTTTTATGATGCACACAAATTTTAGTTTTCTGTTTTAATTTTAAATCTTTTTATATGTTAATATATTATTACCTTTTTATTTATTTATAGTTTATAGGTTTAGGGTTACGGTCACAATCTCACTAGTGAGGTTGCGGCCCGAAATGGTCTACACGCTAAACCTAGTAGAGGGCCTGACTCTCAAGTGCAACTGCCAGAACATACCTATAGGTATTTGGTGACTGCTTGTAAACTTGAAGGTGGTAGCTAGCTAGGTGAAATTAGAAAAAGCCTAACCACCACGTTATGATTTCATCACGATATCTTCCTTTTTCGAAAGCTCAGGCTCGATGCAGGGATTCGAACTCACGTGTGTTGAAGCGGCTTTCGCACCCAAAGCCAACTGAGCTATCATCGCTTCAAATTATTTCTAGAACTGTTCACAGTTTGGAATTAAATTGCTAGGTGTGAAATTGTGTACGATATATTATTTTCTAGTTTATTGTTTATATGCCAACATAGGTGCTAAAATGTAAAATTTTATTAAAAGAACGCATAATTAATAGCCAAATACAATGTAAGTGACCGATATTAATTGTTTCAGTTATATCATAAGGCACAAGTACTGGTTATTTCATGGAATTTCAGCAACATTGTAAAATTCCTTTGTTCCTTACTCAATATGGTTGTCACACAATGATATTGGGTTCTTTTTTCAAAGCATGTCTAACACGAAATAACAAGGTAAATGCACATAGCAAGTAGTAAATTTATTCTAAAGTTTTGTAACTTAATTAGAATATGGTCGCAATTGCAGCTGATGGTAAGTGATGATGTAGCCTAAGACGATTTATAAAGAGAGCCGAATAAATCATTGAAGTGTATTATTTTTGCCTATTTATATAACAGAAGTTAATATAAGTTCCAAATTTAGCTAATTTGTAAAATGGTACACTGGAAATAATTGATTATTATAGTAACATAGTTCTGAAATATCAGCTGGATTTGGCTTACTTCAATTTGGTATTCGATAACAAGAGTGCGCTCTTCGTATATATGTACGTTTTGCCCCTACCATGAAAATGCGATAATTGGGTTGTAATTGTGAAGAAGGTGTTTTTAATTGACGATACCTTGGTGTGAAATGTATACGGACGTCGTGTTAAAGGCCATGAGTTCGAATCTACCTGCAATGAGCTTTAGATTTCGGTGAAGGGAAAAATTGTGATGAAAGCATAGAATGATGGTAGGGATTTTTCTAATACCCGCTTACCTGGCAACCACCCTCAAGATTAAAATCTACCACCAAATAACGGCGGGAGTTTTACTTGAGAATCAAGTGAGAGCCAGCCTTAACATCAGATGAGATTTTGGATAAAAGATTAAACCTATTAAGTATAAAAAATTGTTGTCGCTGAAATCAGCAACATAGTCATCAAAACATCCTTAATGTAAATGCGACTGTGAGTTAGCTCGTTTCTCCTTCCCACCTTTACTACTCAACCAATTTTTATGATATTTTGTACATACGTTTTCAGAGATATATAAAAGGCCATAAGGTATATTTCATGCAGAAAAAATGTTTCCGAGGTATAACAGAATTACTTTTAATTCCAGATGAACAAAATCTAAAAACAAAGTTACTTAGTACCCGATATACACTAGCTGATTTCTGAACGCGGACGCTATGTGGTTGTTGCAACTGTTATGAAGTGATCGCAGTTCAGACACATAATTATAATATGTAAACACTTTGAAAGTCATGAATATTATATTATGAACACCCTGGACCTCAATGTCTCACTAAATATCTTTAAATGCATTTAAATTAATACTTTATTACTATAAAACTATTTTCAATTATTGTGTGAGGTTCTAGTAAATGCATGTTATAAATTGCATTTGCAGCTGCAATATTATTTTTATACAATACTAGCTTTTACCCGCGGCTTCGCTCGCGTTAATATTGATTTTGTCAAATCGGATGACGCAATAAAAAGTTTTATACAAAGTTTATTCGTGAGAAAAGTAGCCTGTTACCGTCTCCAAGGTCCCATCTATCAGTATACCAAAATTCATCACAATTAATTCAGCGGTTTAGGTGTGAAAGCGTAACTAACATACAAATTCACATTCGCATTTATAATATAAGCAAGCATAAGGATTTACTATCCAAATCTGTTTAATTGTAGAATAAACGTAATAAAAGTTGATCTTTTTTCCATGATAAAATTAAAATGTTATAACAGTTTTTGATGGTAGTGGTTAGCGACATAGCTTTAACAAGACCAGCTCCTCCCAAAAGAGTCACAAGTACCGTGTTGAAAGACGAAACAATGTAAGTTTACGCTCTCATCGGATGTCTGCTTGAGGCAGAAAATTGATTATTTTCACACGAGTTTCAAGTTACTTCGATGTGGAGAGTTTTGTAAAGGAGGCATTCCGTAAATTGAATTGGCTATTTATATAAATTGACTTATGTTTATATGGTATGTACTTTTAGAGAAATAATGACTTTAACAGCAGTAATAATGATTCAGTGTTTAAGTGAATAGACATCGCCTCAACGAAGGTGTGTTTGAGTCTCTTCAATGGACTTGAGCTTCTTCCGTAAAGGAAAATATTATACTATAAGCAATAACTATGAAGGGCATCATTATATGTGTTATCTTTCCCGTCAGGGCGATGAAATCTAAGCCATCTGAAAGCTAAGCTAATATTATATCCACGCAGTGAATACTGTTAAGTTACAAACGAGGTAAGAGCTATACAGAACGTTAGAATATACATAGGCATAGTGATGTTCTACCACGTACAAAAATCTTGATGAATTACTTTCAAATAGAATGTAGATAAATACGGGTTACAGTCAATCTTTCATACCATGTAGTTTGTAAACACGGTTTTGTTCACAAAAAATGAAGAGACACTTAATTACGACGTTATACATTCTATCTTATTCTTTATTTAAATATATTCAAAATCATATTTTTATTCACGCTGGTTAAAGTGCTAACATGATATGGTTAAAGTGCTTACATGATATTTGTTTGAAATTATTAAAACAAACACTATAATTGTAGATAAGTCTTATTGTTTTCAACAAGCAAGTAATACATTTATGAATTTCATAGATCGCTATCAATTTGTTCCACGAAGGGGAGTTAAACTGCGGTAGATATTCATGCTCTATCTTGCTTGAACTTTCCCATTTAAATATCCCAAGAAGAAGATAAGGTTTGTTTTTTCGCTCCGTATAATATTGATTGCCCGCGACTTCGTGAACGTTAATAAAGATATTAATAATAATACAACACATCATATTATTATCAACCACTTTGTAATTTGTAACAATGAAAAAATAAATTGATATCGGATCCATCATATTTGAAACTACCACAAAAATGATCTTCACAAAATTGACCTCTATATAATAATAGCGTAGATTAGAGAAATGTAATATTTCTTTAAAAGAAAAACATATACCATTCTTAGCGTAAGAAAAGGTCAAAAATAATATGAATCTGTAGATGTGACAGAATATGTACTTAATGTCAACCTTAATACCTACTTAGTTAACGACGACAACATAATTACTTTGTTATCATATTTATGATAATATGTACATTTAATGGTATACAAAGAACACTCTTATCTATTTTGACATTGCTTTTTGATCCAACTGGAACTACTATTACCGCCCTTATTTCCCCCTAGGTGTTCCCTCCTTCATATAACATAGGGTCCTTCAAACGATGCATGAAGAAATATTAAGCAGACCGGCATGGCAGTTGCGACTGATGGAGGACATATTCCCTGTCGGCAGTCGCTGCTGTCCCTGGACTGTACTGAGCTTACTATCAGGTGAAATACGGTCATTATGCCGAGATATAATAAAAATAAATACATTTTATTTGTGTTTAGTTGTTACCGCGAATGTATTGCTGTAATTTGTTGGAATGTCAAAACTTGAAATGATTGATGAAGATTACCAATATGCCCTTGAGAACTTATATAAATTTCTTTTGGGAGAGTCGAATTATACTTCAAATATTATTTTTAGATTAGATTTGCAACAAGATTTTTCTATAGTCATTTAATTACGTCGCAGATAATCTTCACATCAAAAGACAAACTACTTCGTGAGCAGGACACACTGTTCGATTTTGTTTTTAATTCCTCTATATTATTTAATTACAATATACATTTTTTATTTCAACCTGACATACGCTGTTAGCTTTACCGAACTTTTTGGGGCGAGTGCTGAGGGCCCCCAGCCCCGAGGCAGCAGGAGCAAGGGTGCCAGAATGGCCGAAACTCGGCTTGGGCTGCTGCCGAAAAACGTACAAAGATTCACGAGCCTAACTAACAGATACTAACTTACTAAATTTAGTGGTCCTAACAACGACTTTATCGGGTGAGAAAGAAGTGAAACTCGTATCCATACGTTGAAGTTTGGGACCATTGACCTTGTTTACCCGTGATTATTAAGTCGCACGTCAAACCGATAGGCCAAGCGTTCATATAGCCAAAAAACACATTTAGCATATATATTATACAATAGAAAAACAAATTTAAAAAACTACGTATCCTTAAAATCTTCCATATTAGTTAATTGATACGATTAGATAAAAATTTAAGATGATAAATGCTCAAAGTATTAGAAGGAGCTATTAAACTCTTGTATTAAAGTCCCAAAGAACCAAATAATAGGTACAGGTTTCAACAAAAATTAGGTATATTATAAGAGCTATGTACCTCTACATTCTATGAGCGAAACCTTGTTTCACGATTATGGCCTGATCAAGTCGTGCGTGGTATTCCCCGAGTTTTCCATTCGCTGAATTCACGGTTCGTTTATATCATACCGAATTTTCCATATAAAACTTTATGAATTATTCAGAAGCGTGTTCAACCTTTTCTATGTTGTGAAGTCCTAACAATGGTGTAGTGGCTATAGTCGACTCAGAAACACCTGAATGAACATTTTTATGTAAAGTATTTACCGTTAAGCAAGCGATACTGATTTGATTAACTTTGTACTGTTACTATATGTTTGCTGGGAGGAAAGTTTAGCAATTATTATTTGGTCCGTGAATTCTTTTGTAAATGAAATTAGTTTTTGCAACTAAGGCAGATTTTTTCTTTGTGGATAGGACCGCGAATCCTGCGGATTAATAATTATGATTCTCATAAATGGAAATATATTAACTATTGTTATGTTTGGGATGTAGACTTAAAGGTGAAAATAACTTTATACAACTGGTGAGTTAAACAAGCAAAATAATTAAGTATGATAAAGTATCTTTTTTTCAATCAAATCAATCAACAGTACCTATTAAACTGTGATATTGTCACCTCTATATGATTTATTAAACTCGTTGCAACAGTAAAATATAGAAGATATTCAAGATAATCGATTATATGTTCAAATCTTAAACATTTTCTTTTAAGTATAAAGCAAAAGCAAGTTGATCACTGATGCCAGCTAGTAAATGGATTTTTGACTAACTAAATAGTCAATATAACTGAGAAATGTTATATAATATATATATTTGTATTTCACTACAGTAAATATATATACAGTACTACGTAATTACAAACAAAAACTAACAACAGTAATTATATATACATATGACAACTAATATGTAACAACTAAGTAATATTCATTGTTTTTTCTTAATCTCTAAAGCTTGTTATCTATTTTAAAATGAATAATGCAGTTTAATTATTACTTATATAATAATTAATGTTTAAAAACAACTTTTTTATAACGAATATGTATTGCAGTAAACGATTAAAATGTTAACTATGTAATAAATAATCGAAATATTATTATTTAATATTTGCTATAATTTTTATCAAATATCCTAGCTACCGAGATAATGAAAGTTCAGTGATAGCTTGTACAGACACAACGGGTGTTGTCATGAATTCTAATCGTTAATATCAGCTTAAGCTTTTAGTAAAATAAAACAATGTCAAAAACCTTATCTCACACATAAAATATTGTCTTATACCCGTCTTGGTACCTTTCACTCGTCAAGTAGAAAATATCACGCCAAGTTAACTGGTATATGTATTCTGAACTTTGAACTTGAGCCCCAGCTCTCTTACCAGGCTTAGCGTATTATCATCTTAGGTTATATTATATATTAATACGAAATAAGAATTTAGTCAAGCGCTAGTACGTCGTACTTTTGTGTTAAATAAACCTTTCATCTTCGGCGAGTTCTGTTCATAGCATCGTAACGCTTAAAGCTGTTCTTATAAGCAATTAAGGCAACTATGTTGAAGTAGAAAACATATTCAAATTATTAGGACTTAAAATTGAACTGTCACTGTATATAAACTTTCATTAAGTATTAGTCACAAAGTGTTGCAAAGTGAACACAGGACTCGAGTAAAGATCAATAGAAACGGAATAACATTAAAGTTTAATATACGTCTCCGTGCTAGAAGCTTGTTGGTTATCGCAATGCTTTGTCGGTGCACATAAAACCAACAAATGTTTGCAACGTTCTATATATAGTTGTTATTTAACAAGTTTCATACGGACTTTAGCTGACGAACTGTATTCGAATAACTAATAAGTAACTTTCTTTCTAGCGAATCAGACAAAATGTCGGCATTTGTTTACAAAATAAAAGAATTACGTATAATAGTGGTCGCCTAGTGGGATTCAACCATAATAGTTTAAATTATAAGTTTACACATTACTAAGGTTCTGTTGTCAAAGGCTCGTATTAATATATAGAGTATTGTTTGACATTTAGTAAAGACAAACAATATTAATCTATAATCTATTCTCAATTTCACCACAGACTGTAACAATAAACAAAAGAGTATATATGCGTGTGAGTATCAAATACATGTTTGAAAGTGTGATTTTTTTAAATAGTTTAATGTATTTTTATGTATAATTTTAATAAAATATCAGTATTCCGCACTCCTTCTGTATAAAAACTATAGGTGCGCGAAATTTCATACTCCTCTGTCCGCAAAGTATTTGTAGTAGTATAGTAACGAACGGGTACAAAGTTTCACGTATTAATATATAGCTAATATACATAAAATATAAATGAATACTGTATGATTTTAGTAAAGTCAATATGGAATAAACTGAAACCATCTCATTACAAACAAACCGTGATAGGCCTCGTAGTCAAAGTCGAGGCTTCGATTCTCGAGATGGGTATAATTGTCAGTCGCATATGTCGGTGTTAAATAAATTTATATGTAAAGTATATCAAATTAAATCAAACCGTTTATTTCTCATTAAATAGGACAATAATCTCAAAAAATTACAACCGTTCCGAAAACAACATGGCGTTATGGATGAGAATAAACGAAGAAGAGAAGAAAAGGCTGTTTTTAGTAAATACTAAATATCAACAGTTCAGTTACCATAATGCAAGCTATTTTTAATCAGATATAGTCGCCCGTCTATAAAATTATGTATTTGTGTTTATTAGACTAATAATAAATCATAATATATATCAATACTCATGACTCCGAGCACATGAGGTACAGAATATCAATAATAAAAAAAGACATAACATAATTTATGTTTATTGTTTTTTGTATCTAGAATAAAGGACGTGTTATGTCTAAAAATTAATCAGTTGACATTTACCAAAGTTACGATTATTTGAGTATATTAAATTGACATATTCATTGATAAAAATAAGCTTAAAAAACATAAAACACGTAGAAGCTACCCTGTAAAACCAAATTTAAAATGCATACAATCCATTTGTTTATACATTTTATTATTTTTCGTTTTAATTATTTGTTATTACTTTTTTGTTACTTTAATAATATATTAAATTATTATATTAGAATGTAGGTGGAGTGATTGCAAGCCATGTTCACCTTTATGTAAAACGGTCTTTATTTTTAAATAACTAGTGTTTTAGTGTAAAATGTAACATTATGTTCATTTATAAATAAACAAATAAATTACTTAATAAAATCTTACCTTTAACAATACGTAAAGTATATAAAAGTTTCCATCGTAGAGGTCATATTTGATGATCAGTATTGTGGAACCAGAGAGCAGGCGTAATTCAAAGTAACAAGCTTCTGTATCCAAGAGTTGTCAGTTCCACGAGTTAAGTACTCCTTAGGGGATTCAGTTGAAAATTGTTTTAGCCTGAAGCGTGAAGCTTGGCGGATGACGCTTTATGCAATTACACTGAACCTGATTTAGTCGAGTATAAAAATAACGTCTCTGCCCTTATTTCAGTATTTTTTTTAATTTTATTTTCAGTTTAATACTAAAAAATAAATTTAATTCATTATACGAAATTGAAATATTAGACATCCCAATGGGAAAACCCTTACCGAGTTTTGTAATAGCGTAATTTACTGACAGCTACCCGCGACTTTATACGGGGTAATTTCAATGTAAAATGAAATACAAAAATAAAACATACCGGTTTTACAACTGGATGTTAATTGACAGTGTGACCCAAGTTGGTGGGCGCACTAAGCCTACTGGAGGGACTGTCTCTAAAGTGAAACTTCTGAAGCACACCTATATGTATTTGGCAGCAGATTTTCAACTTGAAGGTGGCAGCTAACCGGCAAGGCGTGCTTCTCGTGTACATTTCAGAAATATTTTAATACATATTAAACACAAGTATTTGTATAAAATAATCGTCGTATATTCATTATATAACTGATTCACTGAATCTAGTAAACAATAAACACAGACTGTAACAAAGCAAACACATTGTGATAACAGCCTCGAACTACCGATTAAGCCGATCTAGTAATGGATAAGTTCTGTTTGTACGAAATTGTTTTGAAGTTTGTTTACGTTTAACTTGAATTATGTATGGTATGTCATTGGAATTATGTCTTGAAGCATATTGGTAGGTATCATCTATCCCAACTTATACAGGCTATCTATTGATATATATTTTTTTTATTACATTATTAAATTTTGTTTCAAATATCATTAAAGTCTTTGAGTGTCATTTATAAAGACTTCTCAGACTTATATGAGCCTTAAGTACAAATATAGAATTTCTCATTACAGCCTTAGCATTGGTTCGTATTCACATGAGCAAATTATATATTTTTAGCAAATTACATTACTTATGAAAAATTAGTGTATCAACATTGTCCCCATTGGTCGAATATAGATTGATAATGTAACAACAGTCGGCATTCTTAACTACAAGTTTTTGGGTAGACTATAGGTAGGGTTATAGATACGGTACGGATGAATGTGATACAAGTCAAAACGTAAATTTTTTCCGCCGTGGCCCTTTAGCCTGTTCTATGGTGTAGACGGTTATTCATAGCGCGTATATTATTGACTATGGCCAGTCATAGGTGCGCGCTTATTGGTTCAAGACAGCCCGTATGTTCTCAACGGCTGCACAATTATAGTTTGTATACGTCATACAAATCAGCTATTTCATACCGTATTATATGTGTTATAATAAATTTCATAGATAAATTGAATTATGTACAATAAAATGTTTACTTTCACAACTAAAAAAATATAATTGACAAGTAATGTGTTCACAGCTGACTCATACTGTAAAAATGTTGGGTACATTATGTATGACTAAATTTTAATCAAGGACTACAAAAAGTTATTTTCTTTAAAACATTATTTAAATCACATTTTACTTAGAAAATTTCAATAATTATGGTTTTTCCATCGTATTTGTCCTAAACCTAGCAAAGTACGAGAACTAATAAATAAACAGATATGACCTGAGCTCCGTATAGTCTAGAAATCTAGTCGTAAAATGTTGAGACTAGGACGATACAACAAAGAAAACGTATACAAATGTAAGTTGTTAGTGCGCGTCTGCTGAAGATTCGACCTCCGGCTATCCTTTACTATCAGCCATTTTTTCATTTCATATATCTTAGAGTGAATTCGAAGTGAGCAAGTACTTAGTATTTTATTCTGTAATAATTACTCGATTTAGATTCTTTAAGTGAAACAAAAACGCTTCGGAGTGGTTCAGGTAGGACTCGACGATTGTATCCGTCTACATTGGGAACACCGGCTATACGTTTCCCGTCACAATATCAGTTTTTGTATATTTCGTAATCGAGCTGAGGGCTTGGGATATATATCTGATTACGACACAACCATCTTAGACTTGGTTATGAGCCCATCATAGTTAATCTCTTTTACTTTGTTGTATTTTGGGGTTAACCAACGTATATGTAGTAGCGGAGACGTTTGCAGTGCGGTATGACAGCTAACATACTGATGAACTAATATTCTATCGATGATTGACATTGTTTTTGCATTGCATTGTACTTATATTACATTACCGTAACGTAATCGTGGTACTACATTCTACAACAAAGTTGAAAATTTACCACCCAAGCACATCACCAGTCCAATGAATTTAAAATATGAGGAGATTAGCATCTTAACTATGCAAGACAACCACAGAAAGTCATGAAAGTTATTCTGAATGAGGGCCTCTCAGTACTAGGAAAACTTAACCTATGTATAAGTAGTGTATAACCAGTAGTAACCACTGTATGCAGTTCCGGAGACATTTGTAAGGCGACATGACAGCTAAGACCTTGCTGACTACTAATCTATCGTTGGTGGTTTTTGGATTGTATTGTGCTAATATTCCATTGCTGTCACATAAGCGTGTTAGTACAGATACGGTGAAAACCAACTGCGTAGCAGATCACTAGTCCCATGAATCAAATGTAGGGATATTAGCGTGTTAACAATTCTAGAGTGCCACTCAAAATCTTGAGCCTCAGTCCGAATGAGCACTAGAACTTTACTCACCACTAGCCAAAAGATTAATGAATGAATGGATTGCGTACTTTCTACCTAAAAATCAAGCAGATAATAATCAGCATTAGAAGTCGATATATTGATAATTTAGACAGAGTTTACTAGTTCAGCCGAATTAATCCATCCTATAGGATACAAATACGCATTTACAGTGATGAGCTAGTATGTATTCATATTTATGTTTAAACTAGCTTACCATCCATTTAAATAAAAAATAAAAAAAAACGCATTTGAATAGAACAAACTATTTGCTTTTTTTTGGTACTTGCACAAAAAACGTCTGTAAATAAAATAAGTAGAAACAGCTAAAACATGGTAGGGGTATTTGTAACAATAGTTGTTATGAAACAAAACGACGACTTCAAATAAACATCAGAACCAAACAACCGGTATGGGATTCGCAAGATATTTCTTTGAAGTAATCATAGGTCAGTGATAGTATTTTCGGGCAAAGTGATGATAAACTTTAACTCGAATTATTGTAAGTCGAATGAGTTTTTATACTAAAGGAAAGTACTATATATATATACATTTATTTATAAGCACCACACAGTAATTTGCCATAATGTTTATTTTTTAGTAATTAAAAGCCTGCTTTGATTTAATGACTTAACATTTTTTAAATGACTGTAAATTTCGTCCGTTGCACTTAAGAGCGAATGTACATCTATTTTATGTTTAGAGTTTCACTATATAACATAATACAAACCAAAACAACAATGACCACTAATTTATTACAAATTAGTTGACTGTCACCGCTGTCATGCCGACCTACATATATTTGTTTACGTTACCTAAGAGAGGCCTGTATCGTAAGCAGGAGTGAAAACCAGTACTCAAAAAATATTCCACAATTTTATAGTACAGCAAAGACTTCTTGACGATAACAAAACGAAATAATGTACAAAGGAAAATATTTTTTATTTACAACAATAATATTTACTGTCACTATTATTTTGTATATTCTCTTCTAACCAATATTTCATTTATATCGTGGCCCATTCTCTATTCGTTTTCTTTGTTGATAATGTAGTACCTTTTATTGTAGTAGTAGCTAGTTACCATCCTTAAGTTGCAAATCTGCCGCGAAATACCTATTGGCGTGTTCGAGCAGTTGCACTTAAGAGCCAGTCCCTCCTATAAAGGCCGGTAACGCACACGCGATTCTTCTAGTGTTGTAGTTGTCCATGGGTGGCGGTGATAGCTTACCATCAGGTGACATGCTCGCTCGCTTGCCTCTTACGCCATAAAAAAATCCTAACGAGATATTTTCTTTAATATTTTCCTTTTTTTTGGGTTTCGTTTTTTTTTTCTGTGGCTAAGTTACCATTGTCTAAATTGATAATATATTAAACGACAAATTGTGAATACAAATACAGAGAAAATAAAACTATAATATCAACCATAAGGTTATACTAGACTGTAAACATAATCACCGTCCGAGTGAATGCATAGACTGAATCATCCCATCACGCTATCAAGTATTGAAGATTTTAAAAAGTGCTGCCAATATACAGGGAACCGTAGTTTTGCAGCCTGATGTTCATTAATGGTGTGATATCTGTGTAAACTTTTAATATTTAATCCAGTGCCCTTATTATTCAGTTTGTATTGTATAAAAATAAATATTTTGTGCCCATTGACTTTGTTGAAAAATGATTTGATAATTGTTGCCTGTTTTGTAACATTTTTCAACACACCTATACTCCTATTGATGGTAGAGTGATGTTAAATCGCTTAAAGCCTTTGTCAATGATTGCTTAATTAAATAGAAATTATTTTTTTAAATCCGACTAGTAGTTTTTAAGATTAGCGCGTTTATACAAACAAAGAAACTTTTTCACTTTATAATATTATTATAGATTTCAAATCACACTTATATAACAACATTAATACTACAAATATAAAATGTTCTTTTACTACTTCAAGATATGTAGGGCTTAAAAAAACACTGGAAATTCCTGACTAATTTAAACAGCTTATTTGGTAAAACACATGCACAAGATCGCAGCAGCTTGTGTTATATTTCTAAAGTAAGTAAGTAGAAGTAGTAGTAAGAAAGAGCGTTCAATTTCGATAGCGTGTTAACGATATGTACCGAACAAAAGACTATGTTCGCGAGACTTAACACTGATATTTTAAAAATTATATGAAATCTAGGTCGGAGTAAATGTATGTCAGAGGAATTTAGATGAACGATTATATTCGTCTGTGTAGTTTATCCTCGTTCGTCTATATAATTTCCAAAAATTAAAATTGAATCTAATGATATTATTTTATAACTATATTATTTTATCATTATTATAACTACCTTTTATCTGGGCTTTAATCGTGTTATTATGGATTTTGTCAAGCAAATCGGATGACGCAAAAAAAAGTTTCATACAAAGTCTATATATCTCTTTACCCCACTTCCAATAAGTTTTTCGCGAGAAAAAGTATCCTATCACCGTCTTCTGATTCTCATGTAACTCTATATCAAAATTCATCAAAATCTATACAGTGGGTTAGGCTAGTAAACGAGTAACAAACAAACAAAGACACTTTCACATTTATAATATTAGTAAGAATAAGGATAAATAAGGATTTATGTGCTAAACGTGAATATTACACTACCCAGAGATTTTAGCCTTATACAATTTTGATATTTTCAAGTCTCTATTGGTCACAGTAATCTCTTGACATAAGTTGATCTGCCTATACTTGTTTGTCCCCTTATTTGTATAATAAAAACGTATTAACATTGGTTTAATTAAATGATTCGCTTTTAACATATTCACAACAAAGTAAATGTCGTTTATAAAGAGATTTACTATCAAATACATTGTTGAATAAAGTTCGATTGAAACTGATGACGTTAGTGCGATAAACAGAACGTGAGCCTTCATTATTTTGGTTTCGAGGGATTAATTGAACATAAATTGACGTAAGCATGTTTGATCATCTGTTTGGTTCACGAAGCGGTTAATTTGATACGTTCCGCTATCATCCGACTGAATAGTGGCTCTTTCATATAACCTATTTTATTTTTGAAGTGAAAACTTCTTTTGGCGCCTATTGCGTTCTTTTCTTATACTTTATAGGTTCACACGGTAAGCTTGGTGGAAAGACTGACTCTCAAGTGCAACTGCCGGAACACGGCTATAGGTATTTGGCGGCAGATTAATAACTGGAAGGTTATAAATGCTAGCCAGTTGGGCATTAGAAAAATATCCTTCCACTATGCTATGGTTTCCGCATGATACTTTCCTTCCCCCATAGCTCAGCCTCATTGCAGGTAGAATCGAACTCACCTCCATTGATAGGGCGTCCGTTCACAGTGCCAACTCAGCTATCATCATTTTCTAAATAGTAAACTAGATAACTATCACGCTCGAACATTGAATCGTGTATACATCGTGTAGCCGGCTAGAGTAATCACCAAGTTTTTACTTCTTTTGACAACACTCGATGATTACCTACATTTTACAAGGAAGTAGCGCAAGCGTTATCAAACCCTATTTATACTTTACCGATAAATAACGACATTCGTTATAAAACCGACGAACACATCTAATAAGTACCTACGTTCGTTCATAATATAATATCATTATTATTTTGTAGTATTACAGCAAATTGGGGGCACTATACATAACGGTAAGCACAACACAAGCTGAAAAGATCAAGTAAGACCAAGAGACCAACAGTCCATGAGGATTGTAGATTGCTAATTTATAAACCCTTTGTAGCTAGATATACAGTGAAACAACAGCGAACACTCGAAACGCCACAGGTCCAAATAATGTTACTTTTACGGACTTCTTGCCAAGTGAATGGTTGTCGTGACTCAGTCTGACATAGATTGCTACCATCCCGTTTGATTTCTGTGAATAACACAACAAATTTAAGCCTAAACATGATAGTATCAACTGGGTTAACTTATTTTTTCAAATATTAACATAATATATGAGTTTGTTTATAACATTGGCTCTAAAAGGAATACAATTTTCATCAGGAACATGTAATTATTTTAACCCCATCATATATTTTTCTTTTTGACCTTTCGTAAATGTTTCAACTGGTTATTTATTATATTTATTCTGTTAGTTTATCGTCCGTGCTTGGTGGAAACGAAAATAAGAGTTACGAAATATATCTTTTGGAGTTTAACCACTCTGTCATAATTACAATGTTTTCTCGTAGCAGATGATGAATGGTTTGGCAAGTACGCACCTAAGCTTTCGTTTGTTTCTACGAATAATTTCACAGTATGTTTTACCAAATAAAAATAAAATCAACTCACAAACATTTGAAGGTAAGAATGATAACCATAAAGAGTTGGAAAAACTCTGCTCAAAAATTCGAATCTTTGACTACTATTTGACTATTGTTTACTGTGTTACTACTTTACAAAGTTACGGTTTTGGTTTTTTTTTGTGTCTCGAATATAGTAAATTTTGTTAAAAAATGTTTGCTAAGAGGTTCATGGAATACAAAATATTTTCTTTTATATTTCCTATCCCGAAGGAATAGTTTTGTTTTATGGGATAGAAAGTATGATATATTATGTTAATATATGCATTACTGATCATTTCATAAAAAACTCTACAGAAGTTTCATAGGAAAGAGCAGATAAAGGAATCGACAAAAATGCAATATATTTTATATGGGATCTACATCGAAATTAAGTATTAACATATACCCCCACTATATTTCCAACAAATATTTAAAGCCGTATTTGGCTCAGTCAACTGTTAATTGAATCATTTTAAGTACAATTTTAAATAAATATTAAACATACATAACAATTATATTGTATAGTAGCTTAAGTTACGAGTCTCGAAAGAATTAAATCATAACAGGATAGTTCAATTCTATAACAATTTATACTTTTTTGTTAAAGCAAACAATCTGATTGTGAAATTATTTTTAATTATATTGTATACTAAGTTATATTTGAATTCCGCCAGAGACAAGACGAAGTGTGAAAACTATCCTGGTCTCTGGTGGTATGGGAGATTATAAAATGTCGTGGTGTACGTGTTGTACGGTGTTGACGGTTTTTCTGACCTGATACGTCACAAATGCGTATATTGCAGTGGTCATATTCCAAAAGTAAGTATTACCACGAAAAAAGTTTATATTTGCAATATCGATCACATGAAAATGCCAATGTCACGATCATCTTTAACTTGTCGTGGGTATTTCCTAGATAGAAGTAAACGAAAAATAATAAAGTAACAACAACAGCAGTAATAAAGTAACCTTAGTCTATTGTTTCTATTTATTATTATATTGTGATCATTATCAAGTATAGTATTCCAAATTTGCCATATAATATTTTGTTTAATAGTATAAAAAAAATAACTGTATACAAATAGCTGACGAATTAAGAAATTTAGCCGAATTACAATAAAACCACGCAATTGGCGTTCGCGAGTTCTTGAACATGGGTTTTAATAATTTAACAGACCAGTTCGTAAGTCAACACTAACGTCTCATTTGGGTGATCGTTAAGTGTTACAGAAAGTCACCATTAGTATGAAATATGAATTAATGTTCGTCGAGCGACGCCGCGGCGTCGTTTGTGCACGGAGACTCATCGAGGTGTATTCGCACAGAAATATCTGTGGAATCTTTCTTTTGAAAATTTACTTTAATAAATTTCGATGAAGGATTTTCTGGACGAAACGATAGCATGATGATACAGAACTTTCTAATTCCCGCAAAATTAGCTGCTATTATTTTTAATATGGTACTGGCCATATAGGCAATTTCGCAAAGGACAAGTAAGAATAGTCATATAAGCAACGAACACAAACACCCAGACTCAGAACATTTATTTTCATACAAGTAATTGTCCGGTGTGAGGATGGAACCCTCAACATGCGTTAGCGAAGCGACCGCTTAAACCGCTACGCTAACCATGCAGTCATATACCCATAAACCCATACAATACCCATACAATATAAATCCATACAATGAACCTGAGTTTTCGGTGAAGGAAAACATCGTGATAAAACATTAGCATGGTGGTAAGTCATTTTCTTATGACTGTCTGGCTAATTTGTTACCAGCCCTTCTACTAGGCTTATCGATTCACACTGTCACCGATTCATTGGTTCACCGTATGGGTCACATCGTCGCTTAACACTGAGCCAGATTGTAGTAAAACGCTCAGCCTACTAAGAATAAGAATATGAAAATAGAAGTAACTCGTCGCGAACATAAATTACAATAAAAAAAATCATATATGTAGAAGAGCGAGTAGCAAAATGAAGACAGTACAGCAGTAACTAGTATCGATTTCGAAACTAAATTATAGGAGAATAAATTGATAGTCAGATTTTACAAACAAAGTATAAAACTCTCTACGCTTATTACGTATGTTATGTCAAATACTTTTTAATGACATCTAAATCAAGCAGGGAAGTTAACACTGAATAATCTAATTAAATATAAATATAAAATAAACAATTTATGTAGTTATTAAATGTAATGTAACTTATTACGCTTGAAAGGAATATAAATAATAGAGTTTATTTTTCTTATTATATAGTTAATTGAAACTTTTCATTGTTATAATAATAATCATATACGTATAATTACTATTAAAAACAAAATCAAATGTAACAGTATTAATTTATTATGCATACAATATTAAATTGTAGAAAATATGTTAATTAAATATTCAATATACTGTTAAAGTTTATTAAAATTACAATCCTTTTATTTTAAGATTTATATAAGCATAAACATAAATAAAATTATTAATTAAAAATAAGATTTCTAACAATGAAATCGACTCTATTCGTTTTTATCGGCAAACACGCATAACGAAGTAACCAGGAGTTGGCACCATGATTGATTATTTTCTATTCCATAAGCAACGCTATTGCGAGACTGTATAGAGAACGGACGCTACAGCAGCTTGAAGTGAAAGGGTCTGCGTTAGTTATTCCAGTAACAATGAACAAAGACATCCACAGATTTAAGATTTACAACCCGAATCAAAATGAGGAAATACGGAAAAGGGACGTGTTTAGAGATAACGATGGAAAGGGCATAAAAGGTAAGACGAACAAAGGATTATAATAAGAGATACTGTAATATTGAGTGTTTTATAAAGTCTGTAAATTTTTTATTGCAAGACGCCAATAAAATTCTTTACACTGTTGTGACGTGAATCAAATGTCGTTCCTACTTCGCGCAAATAAATATCTTATATATTATATAGGTAAATAGGATATAGGTACGTTTTAATATCCTCAGAAATATATTTCAAATTAAGGTACTTCGATTTATGAAATACACTCAACCCACAGAAGATGGCGCTCAAATAACATTGTGTTCTGTTTTTGCTATGAATTACCAAAGTTCCTTGGAGTAGAAAGTTTCAAGATCAGCGACACGTTATTGATTACACTTATATATATTTTAAAGATGCGGCTACAATTAGGTGGTAGAAATATACATATACACATATAAACAAATCTTTATCAATGTTTCCTTTATTTTATTGTTTTAAGGTAAACATTTGGCTATAATCGTACCTGATGTAATGTGACTATATGGCCCAAGATGGTAAACATGGTAAACCTAATAGAAACACTGGTTCTCAAGTGCACCTGTGAGAACACACCTATATATATTTGGCCACAGATTTTCAACGGGCATTACAGACAATACCTTACCACCATGCTATGATTTCACCAGGATGTTTTCCTTTGATTAGAAGCTCGAACATTCGAAATCAAGTCCATCAATTCAATATGCGTACACGCTGTAATTATAGAATTAATGAAAGTTTTTTGTACAAAAGAAATAAACCTGCTTATCTTTTGGCAAACATATATTTATTATCCCAAAATTTATTACCGAAATGTTTTTGTACAGATTATCAAGCCAAAGACATCTACGGTCCCGAAATCACGGACAAAGATGGAGCCATGTTGGATGAACATGACAGTTTCTATCTAAACACAAAGAGCTTGCTCGTGTTATTTCAAATCATGGGCGTTATGCCTATTATGAGAGTTCCTAAAGGTAATAGAAATATTCGTATAATAAAACTAGCTGTGTCCACGACTCCGTTCGCATGTAACTAAAATTTGATTTAAGTATTATCATAAAAAATATATTATATAGCCTATGTTACTCGGAGATAACGAAGCATTCTAATGATGAAAGAATTTTTGAAATCTGTTGAAGAAGTACTTGAGTTTATTCGTTAAAAAAATACAAATCCTTCCTCTTTATAATATTAGTGTAGATATAGATTAATTGGTATAATTTTAATAAATAATTTCGCCTCATTTTTTACTACAGTTTTTTTAAGGAGGCAAAGTATACTATACTACTACTATAATACTACACTATACTTAATGATGGTATAATTACAATACAATCCAAAAATAACGCGTAATACCGACAGATAATAATAATAATAATAACATGATTTATTTCTTTTAAAATATACATTGTTTTAAAGCTTCCATAACAATAAAATAAAGTCAAGTTGTTAGTCATTCATTTCATACGTTGATATGTACTGGTTGGAAGCTGTATAAGGATTTGATACTGGAAGAACAGTGCCGCTAGCCATGTTGTCTTCCAAAAACTGTGAAATTGTGATTATTAGTGATATACTAAATGAAGGTCACTATAACGGGTTTATCATTATGTGTACTCTGGTCACGACCCAGCCGGTAGCCCTACCTACCTAGCTTTTTAAGGAACTTATGGATTCCATATTTGAATAATGTAAGAGTGTATATAGAATATATAGTACTCAATAAACATTTGATTTTTATTATGTTATAAACTCAACTATTTTCTTTTAATTTTAATTGTTAAAATTGTTCACGATCTCCTTATTAACGCAGTAAACATAAGTATAGTTTAAGTTAAAGCCAGAAAAGAACAAACTCTGAAATATAACGGCCAGCACTCAAGCTTGCTTAGCAATAGAATTTCAACTTATGCTGGTATTTAAGCAGGTGGGCACTATATCATACCGTACCATCATGCCCTGGTTTTATCATACTGGTTTCCTTTACCAAAGGCTCAGGCTCATCGTGGAAATACGTAGTGACGTCGATTAACTCTGTGTCAATACAAAATACAGCTGAGACGTCGCGATATTTTCCTTTAAATCTATTCGTACAGTGTAATATTCGAAAGACTCCAATCTTCTATATCCAAAACAGCTGACATCTTATTTTCTTCATCTTATTTCAACTTTTCAACATTAATTTCACTTACGTTTTTATAAAAGTATTCAGTATTTCAACGATAATAAGTTTTCAAATAAAACAACAACATTATTCAAGTTCAACTGAGTATATTCACCTGAAGTCATATTATTTCAAATAATAATACAAAACCTTAAAAGCTTCGTCTGGGTGAATGTGCAGTAACTACATTTTTCTTTAATTAGCTACACTAGCGATAGCTCAGCTCAGGGGGTAGTGTGTACGAGCGCCGCGTCAAGGGACGTGAGTTCGAATCCACCTATAATGAGTTTTAGTGAAGGAAAACATCGTGATAAAACCATAGAATGATGGTAGGACTTTACCTAATGCCCGCCTGGCTAGCTACCACCATCAAGTTGAAAATATGTCTCCAAATAACTATAGGTCTGTTCCAGCAGTTGCACTTTGAAAGATATGTTGATTTATTTATAGTAAGTGCCTTGTGAAAAATATCTGAATTCATTAGATGCTTTCAGTGCAATCAAGATAATTATAAAAAACGAATAGTAAAATTATTTTTAATATAAAAAAAGAAATTATATTATATTTTCATTAATATGTTTGTTTACATAGATGACAATAATGGTTATATGTGGTAATTTGTGACACAGAAACTTTGTACAATATTGTGTACACAATATATTGATTTGCTATTATACAGTCCCGTTACTAAAGCTGTAATTAAGTTGAAATTCTGCCTCCAAATACCTATTGGTGGGTTCCGATATTTGCACTTGAGTGCCAGTCCCTCAACTAGGCTTAGCATGTCCACCATCTTGGGCCATGTCGTAAATTAACATCAGATGAGATTGTAGCCATAACGCTAAACATTAAATATAAAAAGTTAGTTGTACTCGCTAATTCGTTCGCGTTAATTAAAAATTGTTTAATACTTGTTGAAGTTTTTAGTATAGAATTGCTCCTATTAGTGTTAACGTGATATTAAATAGCCTAAAACCGTCCTCAATTATTGCTCTATCAATACAAAAATAAATTTTAAATACAACTGGTAATTCCTAAAATTAGCGCGTTCAAACTAATAAACAAACATCTTTCCCCCTATATAATATTTATATAGATATTAAATTAACATTAATTGTAGAGGCTCAAACAATCAATCGTACGACGTATAACTGGATATCAAAAGCCACATTATGGGCGTACTTGATCTGGAGTTTAGAATGTATTATTGTGGTTAAAGGTGAGTGAATGTATTATCTACCAGAAGACTCGACAGATATTGTGTTGTAAAAAATCAGTGAATATCCTTTATCAATTAGAAAATAAAGAAGCTTTTTTTACAGTCAGTTGTAATTATTCGAATTATCTTGAAAGGCGATAAACTGAAAATAATGGTACGGTAGTTTTGCTATTTTTACTTGAGTGTAACTCTCTACGATCGGTTTGATTACTGGAATGCGACATGCTTAAGCTTCACAGTTGCATTTGATTGGCCTTATACCATCCAGTTGGAAATAATTGTCATAATCACTTCCCCTAATTAATTTTTCAGTCGGAAATGAGCGCTTCAGTAATTTTCAAAATAGCTCCAACAAACGCTTCGATGAAGTCATCTATAACATAATATTCCTGAGTATTCTTATACCGCATTTCCTCTTACCGATCGCCTCTTGGCGCCATGGCCCAGAAGTGGCTATATTCAAAAATATGTGGACACATTATCAAGTAAGAACTGATGCTAGTTATCTGCTACATCTATTCTGATAATCAAATGACATCGGGAACTTTTCCAACTTCAAAGGAAAACAATTAAATTGTTTTTTTTTTACAGTTAAAATATTTAAAGATCACTGGAACCCCAATAATATTTCCAAACCTTTATTCTGTTACTTGGGGTCTGTGCATTTTCTCTTGGGCTTTAAGTTTCGTTGTGATACTCTCTCAACATTATTTGCAAAATGACTTTGAGTTGTGGCATTCGTTCGCATATTATCACATTATTGCTATGCTCGATGGATTTTGCTCACTTTGGTAAGTTATGTAACTAATATTACTAAATAATTAAAAAAGTGTATCAATTTCTGGTGTAATACTTGCAGCAAAGCATACTCTCTCTTTATAGATCATTAAAAAATAAACAATTAAAAACATTTTTAACAGATACTTATCACTTTGTAACAGTAATCGAAACGGATATTGCCACATTATAAAATATGGCAATATTTATGATAGTTCAAATTATTATTTTTTAATGGCGTTATTGTTTAGCCACAATCTGCCATGATTTTAGGTGAAAATGGGGCCCATAGTGGTAGAAACGATTAGAGTAGTCGTATCTCAAGCAGCAGCTCTCTGGCAAACATTAGGAAATGTCCTACGAACATGCTAAAATTTTATCGCGAGGTTTTTGTACACCGCAGCTTAGGTTTATTTTTGAGCCGGGATGACGTTGTGATTGAAGATAAAATACAAAAAAATTAGGGTTAATTTACCAAAGTGGAAGCGTGATAAAATTATACGTATAATATTTAGAGTGTCGAGTGGTAGCTAATATTTAAAATTAGCTTTGATTTGATTCGAATTGGTTGCTACATTCCTACACACTGAAACGGTACTTAGTGAATAACTAAGTACTGTCAGGGACTACTATACTATAATAATTGATAGCGTCTGGTTTTCTATGATATAATATGCACATATCGTTGGTTTGAGAGATAACAGTGCTCCACAGCGTGATTTGCAATGGTAATATGGTTGTTATCAAATGGAGGTTATATTCAAGAGTGACATCCTATAATATGTGATACCAGAATTAGTATATCTTCTTACTACTTTATATTGTTTTACTACACAAAATATATGAGAAAATTGATCGTGGTTTTTTTCTTTAACAATTAAATCTGCATAAAATCACACAACTCGCTATGGGTGCTTTTTAAAATAAGAGCTATCACGTTGGACCTCTTCCGTTAGGATCATTGAAAACTTTTTTTTAATACTTTATAAGTTTAGCGTTATCTATATCATCTCATCTCATCTGATGTTAATTGATAATATAGCCCAAGAAGATTGACACGCTAAACCTAGTGGAGGGACTAGCACTCAAGTGCAACTGCTGGAACACAACTATAGGTGTTTGGCTGCAGATTTTCAACTTGAAAAAACTTGAACTTCAACTTGAAGGTTCACCAAAAGCTCCGGCTTATTGCAGCGATTCGAAATCACGTCTATTGATGAGGCGTACGTGGACATTACCAACTGGGTCATCTCATACCAACGTATGTTGCATTGATATCATGATGCATTAATGGTACGTGTAGTGGTTTTTTATCTTTTTTTATGGAATAGGCGGTAAACAAGTAAGCGTGTCACCTAATGATAAGTGATCATCGTCACCCATGGACACCCACAATACCAGAGGAATCGCAGGTGCGTTGCCAGCCTTTATAGGAAGTACTGGTTCTAAAGTGCAACTGCCGAAACACACCTAATGGTATTTGGCGGCAGATTTTCAACTTGCGGGTGGTAGCTAGCCAGGCGGTCCTTAGATAAAGCGCTACCACCATGCCATGGTTTCCTCACGATGTTGGATCATCGAAAGCTCAAGCTCATTGTTGGTGGTTGGATTCGAACTCACGTCCCATGACGCGTCGTTCCTACATGCTAACATTGAGCTATCATCTCTACTTAAGTAGGGTATTTTATTGTACAAGTATATTTTATTGTAGGTACATAAATTGCAATGCATTCGGTACCGCCTCGAGGGGCTTGGCAATAAACTTACATAAGGCACTGGAGGCGGAACATCCTGCACTAAAACTAGCTCAATACCGTCATCTGTGGGTAGATTTGTCGCATATGATGCAGCAGTTGGGTTAGTATTACACGCTCTTTAGAACACTTCTATAGTTATCCATATAGTTGAGATTCTTCTTTCTTTTACTTGTATATATTATTATAAATATTGTAGTATTTTTACACGCACACACGCGTGCTTGTGCATACATCCACATACACAACAACAAACATTTTGTACACATATCTACATACAAACACATGACGCCAAAAAAGGTTTCATACAAAATTAATCCATCTCTTTACCCTACTTCTAATAAGTTTTTCGTGAGAAAAAGTAATCTATCACCGTCTCCAGGTTGCTATCTATCTCTAAACCAAAATTCATTATAATTGATTCAGCTGTTTAGGTGTGAAGCGCAACAAAGAAAGAAACAAACTCACTTTTACATTTATAATTTTAGTAAAGATAGTCCACAGTCGTAGCAGTAGCCATTTAATTCCAGGTAGAAGTGGAAACCAACGTTCACTACTAACGTTCACTCTTATATTTAATTATGGATTTCCGAAAAGTAACCATCTTCAACTATCTAACAGAAAAATTGTAATACTATCAATAAAAATAATTACAAATTCTACCTTTTTACCAGTTTTTCAAGAATTCCCTCAAATGTTTAATAATAATTGTGCTCGAATTTTTACCACGGGACAAATTAATTTAATAATTCGTTTTTATATTTTAGGTCGTGCTTATTCTAATATGTACGGCATATATTGTATGGTTATATTTTTCACTACAACAATATCCCTCTACGGTGCGCTATCGGAGATCTTAGAGCATGGACTAAGTTACAAAGAGATGGGTCTGTTTGTAATCGTTGGTTACTGTATGACACTCTTGTACATCATCTGTAACGAAGCGTATCATGCTTCGAGAAAAGTATGTTTGCCAATTCATATACAGTTATATCATAATTTTTCCTTTGTTACTTGTTTTAGGAATACTAAGATTGTAAACTAACATACTGGCGTTCTAACTGATTTTTTAACGTCTCAATTCTAAGAAATATTAGGTCAGCATTAGGTTGCATTGATCATTCCGTATCAGACAGAACGCATATTTATTCACACTTCATGCCGAGACAAGCTACGCCTTTCGGATTTGTTAAATTGTTCATCTTAGATCAGTGAAACTGCTGTAAAATGTAATTCCTTTTTGAATAAAAAATCAACTCGTAAGCATTAGATCGTCTTAAGTATATAAAAATTATAACAATAAAAGAAATAGAAAAATATAAACTCTTTTTAGATACAAATATTAAAGAATTGTACCAACTATTTGTAAACGTGACTTTCTTCGCGTGAAACTAAATTTATTTTCCGATCTAGAACAGTACCTTTTTTTCTGGATAAAAGTACCTTATATCGGTTTCATTAGTAAGGGTGTAAGATACACGATAGGTGTACTTGTGGATTATAAACATCAGCCTTAAAATTAACCTATAACTTATATGAAAAGAGCTCAATGCACTGATAAACTGAATACTTTATTGTAGGTGGGTCTGGAGTTTCAAGTTCGCCTTTTAAATGTTAACCTTGCAGTGATTGATAGAAGTGCACAACGTGAAGTAGAGATGTTCCTCGTTGCCATCGCAAAGAATCCACCTATCATGAACTTAGACGGCTTCACCAATATCAACCGAGAGCTGTTTGCCGCAGTGAGTTTAATTTAATTCCGCTTTCAATTCAGAAACTTCAACATCACTCCGATAAAGACAGAAATAAATAGTTTTCTCGTCACACAAGATAAAGGCTTGAAAGTTTTCTATACCCTACCTTGTAGTTCCTGGTTAAATTATTTACTTTATTTGTATTTAATTATTAAAAATGAAATAATCCATAAATTACCTTTTTATTACAATGTTTTTATCAGCTCGCTTTTTTGTATATCTGTTAGGGTGGAATTTTGTAATTGATTTAACTAACTTCTCGATTAGCTATACAATACTTGAAAATAGCACAAATTTAATTGACAGTTGAACAGAATATATACAAAATTCATTCTTATAGCCCTAAAAAAAGAAAATAATAATAAAATAAAAAAAATATATACAATGTTTTTATTAAGGTTTAAATGGAAAAAAATATGATTGAAAACGAAACACATAGGGCACATGCAATACATAATTATGAACATTTTATTTCATTTATCATTTCATATTATTATATTTATTTTCAGAATATATCTTTCATGTCTACATACCTCATTGTATTGATGCAATTCAAGCTAACTCTTCTACGTCAAGGGGCAAAAAAAGCAGTTAAAGCTATCGTTAACGCTGTATTCAATGCAAATACAACTACGGCCGAGATAGATGATAACGAAAAGGAATGAAAAAGTGCACGTAACGAAAATGATTTTTTTTATTTTACTAAAATATCTCACATAAACTAAGTAGATAAATTACATAGGTTACAGTTTGAGGCAATGGTGACAAACTGGTCGTGTTTTCGAACACCGCATAAATTGAAGTGTATTGTAAATCTGCATGGGATTTAAGCTATAACTTAATGAATCTATAGCATGCTGAAAAGCTACGTCCTAATGGATAACTGATTAACTATCAAACTCAGGTTTGAAATCAGTGGCCAACCATCTAAAGATGTGCTCCGTTAGCTCTAACTGAGAACCAATCCTCCCTACTATAATTAGTGTATAATCTCGTACCACATCGTCACTTAACATAAAAGAACGGAACTAACTCTAAAATCTGCAAGGATTTAAACAATTGCATAATTAAATAATCATAAAAACTTTAAATGGAAAACCTCAAATATAAAAAAAATGTATTTATTTTTAACCGTAATGTGTTTCATAATGTGCTAATAAACCAACGCAAAATATTATATGGTATTTTTGTTATCCCAACACTTTTTTTTTATTGTGGGGAACTGTGGGGAATTTTGTGGGGAAATTAGCACAAAGTTTTTTAAAAGAAGGATAACTTTAACATGTGGCAATAAAATTCGGAACTTATATGGTTTCAGTTTAGTTGTTATAACTATTATTTAAACCTTAAAAGTTTACATTTATACAATGTTATGGTAACATTCATGGTTCATGAATGAATCATTCATGGTTTTTTAATACATTTTAGTTTTATTATCGAAAGTTTATATCGTAAACCAACATCTGCGTAACAAAGTTTGTCAAAAAACTTATCTATGTAAACTTCGATGGTTAAAAAGTATTAAATAAAATATGTAATATTGTAAGTTTTAAAGTTGTTTCAGGGAAACAAATTACTGTTTTAGAATTTCTTATTTAATAATTGAATTAAAATGCAATATTCCCCTTTTTGCTTACTTTCCTCAACCAACCTTTGCTTGTGGCAAAACTAACGGCATGAATGACTGGGTCTTATTAACTTCTAAGATTTTTAAAGTTCATTATTCTAATAATATCATATATAGTATGCTGGCTAAGGTATTATACTAGTGAAGTAATTATTCAGAACGACAAGCTTAAAGGAAATGATTTTTATTCACATTTTTCTTAAACATGACACCATAAAAGTGTAACACTAAATTATATTTTGTTTTAATTATCCTTTTTGGGGTAATGTTATCGTTATTTAGCTTATATTATGCTACGCAATTAATTGGTAAAGGGTAAGTGTTTATTGTAGGCCTTCCATGACTTGATTTTAATTATTTCATGTTTATACGTTGTAGTTAAAATTCGAGACATAAAAGATTAAATATGTATTATTGTAAGAAAAATAAATTACAATACATTTAATAATTATTCGATCCGGTGGATAAAGTGCAAAACGATTATAAAGTACGTAAAAAACATTTAACTGTGATTAAAAGGAGGTCTTAATTTATTCAGTAAGGAATAGAACCTGTTACGTGCATAAATCTCAAGACTCTATAGTTATTAAATTTCCACAGAATATTGTTAAAAACTGCCAAGTTTAAAAGTGTTATTTATGGTAATTCCAAAGAAGTAATTCAGCCACGTGTGACTGTCAGCTGTAATAAAAGTGCTAATGATATGATAAGATTGCTATTAGTCATTATAATATCCGTTTTTTATACTTTATAGACCACTTGCTGTACACGCGACTTCGTTCACGTTTAACTTAAAACCATTTAAGTACTTCTTTTCTTAGTAAAAAGTGACAGTGTACTTTTCTGTGAAACTGGCAAATGTATATGCAAAATTTTATGATAATCGGTTGTGCAGTTAACAAATATACTATCTGGTGCCTACGACCACATCTGTATAGAAATACTAATTTAAGTAGCCTACTTCCCCAATCTTAAATGAACATTATTATTAGATCTTACATTATAAATTTTCTTAACAACGTACCCTAGAAGATAACTCGAGTTGAGCGTTGTTTTTTGCCATTATTTCCTAACGTATAAGTTAACATGCTATTAGAGAAAATGTTTGCTTCGTAAAGTTGTTTTCTCTAGGTTCACTTTCGTATAATTTATTCTTAAGAATCAATATTAAACAATAATCGGAGTGTAATTTTCATCCGATAATAAATCAGCAATCTTTTATAGAAGTTTAGTTCTAAGGTTAGCGCTTTGAAAAAAATCCCCTTTATAATATTATAGCTGTGCCCGCGACTTCATTCGCGTGGATCTAAAATTATTAAAGTAGTTATTTTTTTAACAAAAACTGACCATGTGACCAAGGCCCGTATCTACAGCATTAGCAACGTGTATGACAAATTGAAGATGATCAGTGGAACAGATAATAATATACCCTAAAAGATAAGCCGAGACAAATGTTGAATATTTTTTCAATATTTCATAACCTATGCGTATTAAAAGAAGTGCTGAGACGCTGTGATGTTATTAAATAAATTTTGTTACATATTTTTATTATATTTTTAATCACATTATTATTTTGTTTATTACTTCATTATTTGACCTATTATATTAATTAGTGACACCAAATTATAACTGACTTTCTACAGACATATATTCAAATTACTACATTCTTAAAATGATTTAAATATTATATATATATATATATATAAATGTAGTTGATATTGTTATTTTCATAATTATTTTTACTAGTTTTTAATAATTTTTGTAGGCATTGTTATCGTAATATTGCATCCTAAAGTAAAGCTGTTATACTTTCTCATTCTATCAATCTATTGTGTTGACCCTCGGCAGCTTAAAAAAAGATTATTACAATGTAGTATAGATACTAACATAGCACAATAGTCAATTAACGTAAATAATTAAAATTAAGGCAACACAATGAACTAATGGATGTAACAATCCATATAAGATACGGGACTGACTAATAATAAGTATAATTTAATAACTCAATACCTTATTAAGAATTTATCTAAATAAACATGTGTTTGTGACAGCAAACGAATACAAAATATCGAATTCATTTACCTACTATACTAAATGCGGTGAAATGGAATTATAAACCTTAAATATTGTGTCACTAAAGAAAATCAATAAATAAAAAAGGTTTTAGATTATGTCCGAGCTGATTAGGAGATTAAAAAAAACCTATGCGTTCAAATAATATGCTATAATGTGCGATGTTTGTTTTCATAAAAAGATTTTGATTATGAAGTGACTTTGGTACGTAGGAATTAATTTGGCAAATGTGATAATAATGCCCATATATCGCTTTTTATTTCTCAATACTTTTTGTCACAAAATATTTCATTGTGACTTATGTATAACAGGTATAATGCCAATGCAAACGTTTTAAATATAGTAAGGAGCAAAATTTATATTGTATATTGTTTGGTAGTTCCTAATATTAGCACATTCAAAGTAAAAAAAGTACTCATTCTAAGTATATTGAATAATACAGATTGGCCTGTAATATAAAAGGACAAATGCGACTCTAGTAATTGCACGCCTAATAAGCGAAGCGTTGAGGTGGGTACGTACTACTGCCATTTCACGCAAAACAACTGATTTTTCAAACTTAAAATGTCCCTATTTATCATATATTACACTTGTGAACAATACAACAACAACAACACACACACATATCAAGAAAAAAACACCATTTTTAATACTCATGATATTTTTGATGCCATTTTTGTTATTTAAATTAGTTAAAATACTGTTTAAATAAATTCTGTCTTCTGTGCCTATATGTACGGTTCCAGTATGTTATCACGATAACGACCGAAATACTTTACTAATAGTTATTTTTCTTTCGCTTCAGTATAATTAGGAATAGAAAACCCTATAACTTTTCATGGACTGATTCGATGGGGTTTAGTTGTTATTCAATTTTAAAAAATTTGATTATGAGGCGAGCACTTTTGGATTTTCCAAACTTTTAAGTTTCATTTCAACCAACCGCGATTCCATATATCGCCCTGTGTTACTGTTATAAAATGAGGTTTACCTAATATACATATTTAATGTGACCCAAATTAGATAGTAAGCGTAATAATGAAATAAATAGCATAAGAAATAATTATACCAATTAAATGTGCATGAGAATAACTTTTTTTTTAATTTTTGTCTATCTCCGTACTATCTCTTTCTTCATGAACCAATCTGAAACTACTGAACATAATTATGTCGGTCATACTTGGCACGATGATAACTAATTAAATATAACATACTTTTTATTCTACAAAACCAAAGGATTCCTTTGTAACTGAAGATGAAAGTAGATATTTGGTAGTATATGAACAATTTGGATTTTGATGCAATTTTTAACGTCCAAGGCCTGATAATATAACGAAAAACATGAGCTTTATTTTAATTTAAACTATAACTATATTAAATGTAAGTGCACAAAAAATCTCTAAACTCCAATTTAGCCGATAGAGGGCACTCTTTATAAAAATAACATTTCCCTTATACAAAGTGTTCATATAACTTTAAAAAAGAACAATTTTTGCTCGGTTTTTTTAAATTTCAATATTTTTGTGTTTCTATTTGTGACAGCTGGATGTTAATTGGCCAAAGGCCTTCCTCAAATATTACGCTATCATATGCAACATTAAATTTTTGAGTATTCAGAAATACTTATAAGTAGTGAACAGTGTAATCTTTTAATTAAATTAAAGAGTAGAAAATGAAATTTTGAATACAATTCAATGCTCAAGATGATTAAGATATTTTTAGATAACATTCATACTGTGTCGATAAAACACCTTAGCAATTTAGGTAAAAGTTTAAAAATATATAATAATGATTATTGTAAGTGCATCTGGTTAATAGAATAACAATGTGACTGCACGGTTAGTTCAGGGGCTTAAGCAGTCGACTCACTGCTAAGGCTGCGCCAAAGTGATGCAAGTTCAAATTCTAAATGAAATAATTATTTTTAACTTACAAATGAATTTTAGTGTGGGTGTTATTTTATGTTTGTTGTTTATTGTTATTTTCACTTGTAATTAACGTAATTTCCTAGAAAGGCAGTTATCACAATAACAAAGCCATATATTTTTTTGGTGCGTCATATATTTTGAATCTGTGATATTTCCTAAGATACTGAATTTGATTACTACCATGTTGATTAAATATCTTTGTAAATTCAGTGTTATTATTTTACGAAATTGTAAAACTTAAAAACGGTTATTGTATGTAAAACAGAAATATATGCTATCGCGGACTTATTTTAAGAAATTTCATAGAGCAATGTTTCTCTCATAGGTTATATTATTGTTTTTTATTATTATAATATAGCCAGCGCACGTAAAAGAAACCTACTGGAAGAATATTTTTATCCCGTTTTTGTCACTTTTATCAATACTGTTTAGCTCCTATTTCGCGCCTTTCGAAAGATTACCTCCTTCAAACAAACAAACAAACTTTTCCGCTTTATAATATTAATATAGATTATGTCCAAATTCTCACCTGATGTTAAGTGATGATGTGGCCCAAGATGGCGGACACGCTAAAGCTATTGGAAGGACTGGCTTTCCAGTGCAACTGCCAGAACACACCTTTAGGTATTTTGTGGCAGATTATCACCTTGACGATGGTAGTTAGTCAGTGCATTAGAAAAAGCTCTACCACCACGTTATGGTTTTATCAAGATGTTTTCCTTCATCGAAAATTAAAGTTCTTTGCAGGGATTCGAACTCGAACTGAGCCATCGTCGTTCCAAGGCGTCGCTTTAATCGCCCTTACCGAGTAAATAAATACAAAATATAATTTTAACAAGCTTTTTTCCATATAATAAAATCGCTTTTACAGATGACAGTAATAAATCAGTCAGATTTATTCAAACAAGCGTAAATCACAACAAAACAAAATGTACGAAGTGTCAGCGATGAGTGATTAGTTATAGAAAAAATCCATGATCTTATTTTCGTAGGATATCACAAAAGAATGATTTATTTTACGATATATTCGTAATAAATGTTCATTTTATTGCCCAATGAATTGACCTTGTTACGTCTTTAGGACATATTTATGTAAAATAAATAAGATTTTTTTTCTACAATGTTTTACTTATATAAGAGTAATAGAATTTCTCGTATATATTTTAAGGAAATACACTAACAGATACACCAAGTAGGTTTGTTTGTACCTTAAGAGCTCTCCTCCAATTATTTGACGCGTGCTATTTTTATGTGTTATGGTTTTAAAGACCACGTAGTAGATATACTTTCAGAAGAGTCGATATGTGATTTTAATGGTTTATTATGATAAATAAAAAGAGTTTATGATATTTAACTGCTAATGCGAGCTGTTGTGTCAAATCAATAATGGTTGCAAGCAAAACTTCATTTTTATAGCAGCACTATTGACGGTACTGTTTGCAAGCACGGTGTAGTAAAAAATAATATCAATTATTGAGATATTCTATTTATAGGCATCCTCTTATTACGTATCTCACAAAACTTAAGAAACTATACATATAATAAATCTGCAGAAACGTCGTTTTGGATTATTGAAAATAGTTAAAAAATATATAGACAGGTTGTCAAAGAATGATCAACAGAACCCATTTCCAGCATTTCTGGTATTTGTGTCAGTTTATCTGTGCATGCGTCACTGCTAAAGTACAAAGTTTATGATAAAACGTCACCAAGGAAATCATATCAGGGTAACACTTAGTCTTTGTTTCATTAAAATCGGTTAAATCTATAGTTAACCTCTAAAGTTATTTTAATGTGAATGACGGCACGAGATTAAATAATGTTCATTCTATGCGAACAAAGTCGCAGGTACAGCTAGTGACAAATAATCGGCAATACATTGACAATTAAAGTACACATAAACGAAAATATTCAACGATTTTTATTATCGTTTTGCTTTTGCACATTATATAATATGAGAGTGAGTTTTCTATGTCATAGCTCTCAGCAACTGGATGTACAACTGGCTGATCTCAATGTAGGATTGTTAGTATATGTATTGAGATCACGACCAGTCGAGTACAGACTTCTACCTCTTTAACCGATTTTCTGATGTAGTGATGGTAGATGGTGGATGTAACAAAAAATCTCAGATTCACAAATAACTATAATCTGTGTGTATTTTAAAATTATAGATATTAACTACAAGCTAACCCCGTTCATAATTGGATATGATGTGCAAGTCATATCAACTTCTAATGCCATGGTGTCATACCTTTCACCGTACTAACATTAATCCTACATATTTAAATTATATCGAAAAAAAAAATAATGATAAACATTGTAACTTGAAAAGCAATAAATTATTAACAAGTAGTCTCCGTCCGTAGAGTTACTGTAAGTAAGGCCATCGACTATCAAAGACTATAATTTTTTATTACATTTTATTTTTGTTTTTAACGATAATAAGTATTTTACACATTTTAAAATAAATAATTTAAAAGGCAATAATTAAATGGCTAGTAATATATAACATATTAAAGATAATTGTTTCATGTAGATGTCGCGAAACGATTGTAATTCCTCACTCTCGGAAACTTCGAATTACAAAGTGTATGAAAACAGTTTTATACAGAAATGCAACGTGATGTAAAATTTTTATGTCGATCCACCTATTACTATTCATGTATTACAAACAAAAATATGAATAACATTTAAATTTATACGCTTCCAGTCTTATCGGATCTCAAAAGCTCAGAAGGTTAGTACCTGAGGACTACACTGAATTTTTTTTTTCTATAGTTGAATGGTTTAGTGTTATGGCCAGAACTTTACCGTCCAAGATGATGGATAAACTAAGAATAATCGAGCGACTGCGTCTCAAGTGCGACTGCCGAAACACACCTATACGTATTTGGCGCCAGATTTAAAATTTGATGGAGCACCAGGGGGCCCATAGAAATAACCCTACCAGCATGCTATGGTTTCATCACAATGTTTTCCTTTACCGAAAGCTCAAGTTGATTGCAGGTAGATTCGAACCAACGTTCTTTATTAATTCTCTATTCTAATAATAATAAGCTAATCTAAATAGCTAATCTAAATTAGCTCACTAACTATCTGAGCTATCATCACTTCAAGATTTGAACAATATTTCTTTTGAAGACCCATTGGCTTGAAATTTGGCATGCAAATTTCTTTTACAATGTGGTCATACTAAAAATGGCTTTTAAGACTGCACATTTAATGAGACACGCAGGAGGCCGATAACACAATTATAAAACTTTAAAATTATTTCCATCACTTCATATAACCTCTTTTTGTCAAACGAAATTGCTTTAGATGGCACTTAAATTTGTAATTGTTTTTTACCTTTTTATTCTCAATATCTTTTGAAATATTGTACTTAAAATAATAATTTTCTCAATAGTTTATAACACCGTAAAGGCGAGAAATTATTAAAAATTATGAAACCCATTTTAACTATTATAAAAGCTACGTTAGTACTTTAATTAATAACTGCAGACACGGAAAAAAAGCTGATTTGGTTAATTAATTTAATACAATATTTTAATATTAAATCAGCCAGACAGATCGAACAGAAAAATTTATACCTGCCTCACCAAGATTCTAGTAATGTTATTATTAATACCATATAGGTTTTAACGTTATAACTAAAATAACCTGATGGTAAGTGACGATCTAATCCTAGATGCTGGACACGACAAGCCTAATTGAGAGACTGGCTCTGAAGTACAATTGTCAGAACACACCTATAGGTATGTGGCGTCAGATTTCCAATTTGAGGGTGGTAGCTAGCCAGGCGAACATTATAAAAAGCTATTCCACCGTGCTATGGTTTCTTCAAGATGCTTTCCTTCACCGAAAGCTCAGTCTCATTGCAGTGATCGAACTCACATAAATTGACGCAGAGTCCGTAGTCTGAACACTACCAACTGACCTATCATTGCTTCTATGTAATTCACTGGATATTTGCGTAATGAATAAGAAAATATGAAATGACACATCTTAATTACATTTATGGAAAGGTGATAAGTATACAAAACCCTAACTCGATGGTTAAAAGGCTCATATATCGATTACCACGGTTTATTAAAATGAATAGAGATTTTAATATTCTAGGACGAACAAAATATAAAACTTTGAATTTACTGTCTCTTTCCCTCTAGAGCGTAAATTCGTTAACCTAAATTAGATTCAGCACTCAATATTTCAAACTGCGATCCGATAAAAAAATTCAACAACCCTTGACTAAAAGTATTCAGGGAATTGGAATTAATTGACTCTGAATATAAACGCGATGGGAGTTACAGTTTCAAAGGGCTAAGAAGACAAATTAATCAACGTTAATTATGTAACCTTAGTGCTATTACGTTGAAGTAGGCACTCATTAAATAACTTCTTATAATTAATAGAAGTGTATTTCAGCTAACGTACAATGTGCGAGGTGGTAGAACACATTGGCTCGCGAGCGTTATATTTCAAGTATTACACCTCCATTAGTAGCCATTTCAAGTATCTGGTATGATACTGTAAGATAACTCGTTTCAACATTTATATATTCTGGCACTATTGTATGCAAGGCAACATCTCGTTTCGACCACTTGGAAAACCCATGTGTTGACATTGACTTACTGTTTCACCTGAAAACCTTTTACGCTCTCTACAAAGCAGGTCCCTAATTATATCTTTCGTAAAAACAGAGGGGCACAGTGGCAGATTTACACTTTTGCCGTCCGTAGGCTATTCAAATTTTACATATTACATACATACATAAAATTTACATATTAGACATATTATCAAGCAACATTTAAATATATGTATAAGTATGAATCATTTCAGTTTCTACAATACAAAACAAAAAATACCCTAATTTTACCGCCTCTATTATCTGCCTCCTTAGGCTCCAGCTTACTGGTAAATCCACGACTGGAGGGACAGCAAAAACCGTTAAACATTTTCCACGAATTTGGTATTATGTATTCAATTTAGTGTACCGAAAATAAACTCAATTTGTCAATGCTTGCTACTTGATAATACTTCATTACTGTGCTGATAAAATTACAAAGTCCCTCCAAGCGGACAGCACTGATTAATTCAAACAATGTGTGTTAGCTTTTTTTTTTCAAAACTTGCCAATATGAGAATTAGCTCAGTTAATGACGAGAAGTTATAGGAACTTCGATTTTAATAGTTTTATATGAAATACAAATATTATAATCTTATTTTTTACGTAATAATTCTGAGCGAATGGATATTTAGGTTTTTGTATAAAACCAATATAATCGAATGTTTAATAAGTTTCCTTTGGTATTATCGTGGAACTCATTACGAGCAGTTCGATATTCCGCTCAGGAAATCGGGTTTATACGGGTGGTTCCAAGTCTTAGGTATTGGTGAGTATCTACGTCACTATCTGCACTGCGGTCCGTCCGCATCAATCAAATTACAGACTTGAATGTTACGTATTTTATTTTTGCAAGTATTATAAACGGTTTACCGTTTTGAACGTCTTTAAAATGGTACTAGAATACTGATCTTTAATTGGAGATTAAAAACCAAAAAGGTAAATTATAGATGGTTTATTTACTACTTTTTACACGTGCTTCACTCGTGTTAATGTTGGCTTTGTCAAAGAAATCGGATGACGCAATAAAAAGTTTTATACAAAATTTATCCCTCTCTTTACCTCAATTTCAAAAAGTTTTTTCGCGATAAAAAGTGGCATATCTCCGTTTCCAAAGTCCCATCTATCTCTTTACCAAAATTCATCATAATCGATTCGGCAGTTTAGGCGTGAAAAGGTAACAAACAAACTCACCTTTGCATTTATAATAATAGTAAAGATAAGAATGTATATTTTTTATTGTAGCTGGTATGGTGACATCACCGAACCTGATAGAAAGCATAGTACAATCTTAAAACAATGGCGACTGTCGACAATCGGTGACCCGTCTACGGGCATCGATGTTATTTCGATGTGTAGGTAAGCCTTTTGAGAGCATCCTGCTGTACACTGATTAACACCAAAGCATGAAAAATTAAGAGTTAGTCACTGTGATGAATTTACCACCTTGAGATTGATCATCGTCACCCAATAGGTCATTGATCTTTATGGGCTCCAGTTATAGATGTTATAATGTAATGTTATAATAATTAAAAAAAAAATACAACTAAGAAGAAACAAACTTGAGATTTTTAGTCCAATATGTGGTCAATGAAATCTATAAAAATGCTTGACCAATAATATAAAAGTTAACACACACATTTCAAAACAACTTCCTCTTTATTAATAGTGTAAATGCGAAAGTGAGTTTGTTTATTTGTTACCTTTCACGCCTAAACCGGTGAATCGATTACGGTGAATTGTGGTATATAGATAGACGGAACTTTTTCTCAGTAAAAACCTTTTGGAAGTGGAGTAAAGAGAGGGATAAACTTTTTATTGCCTCATCCGATTTGTTTGACAAATCAATATTGTTGCGAGCGAAGCCGCAGGTAAAAGCTACTATTTAATATTTTACCGTTCCTTGACTGTTGTAACAGATGTTCGGAAATAATCTTAGACTTATTTCCATAAATAAATACCTTGAAATATATTTTTCTGTGAATAAAAGTATTTTATCGCACATAAATAAGGCTGATATTAAAGAAAGAACTCGTAAAAATTTGCATTTCACACGGTTTCGAGGGAAGCCCACCTGTTCAATATTCAAATGTACTGACAAACGAATGTTAACATGCAAGAGGTACTTGGTAAGCGGAGCTTCATAATACACAAAATAGGTAATCAAAAATATCTTGAATACTTTTAGCCGTTTTAATAGATACATGAATTTTTTACTAAAAATAATATTATTTTGTTATTATAAAATTCCATATATACTGTCTAGGCATGTGGTTATGATAGGACTTACATCTATATCAATACAAGCTGACCCGACAGACGTTGTCCTGTCTTAACTATGAATATTGAATTAGAATTAATATAATAAATAAAAATATTATTAAAAAACAGCATAATTACTATTGTAATACTTTCTGACGACTGACAGTTATGTAAAATAATATTGGCGTTAAGTTTTTATAAAACTTCGCACTTTTTCTAATGTTCTACTCACCTTTCTTATTTTTTTCTTTCATAAGAACTATCTCCTGACAATAATTAACACAACAACAAAAAGAATTAGCGAAATTGTCCCATACGTTCACGCTAATGCAATGACGAAGGGAAATAGAGATTCATTTATAGCTATATAAATATATATAGATTATATTATAACTAAATATTATAAAGCGGAAAAGTTTGTATGAACGCGCTAATCTTAAGAAACTACCTGTTGGATTTCAAGGATTTCTGTAGGAATATTATTGTATTTGATAAATCAGTTATTGGAGAAGGCTTTGGATATTTAACATCACCCTACCACAAACAAGAGCAAAGCTGTATTAATAATAGTTACAAAAACGGGCAAAAATTATTAAATAATGTTTACTTCCATGTGAGCAAAGTCGCGGGCACAGCAAATTCGTTACATAAAAATCGCAATTCATTCAGACACTTGTAACTATATATTATGTAATGATAAATCATAATGTGACATGGACTTATATATACACAAAGTAGGAGAAATAACTTTTACATCCTTTCAAAGCTCTGTGCTGTAGTTTAATAACATTAGAAACAAAAAAAACATGTCCTTGTTACTCTTAATAGTTAAAATTAATTATCTAGATATAAATGTAAAAGGCAGAATAAAATAAACTACAAAAATACAAAAAAATCTCAATTATCTCTAACGTTTTTCTTTATACACACACAAACATTATATGACAGTAAAGCAACTGATATAAGTAAATAGTAGAATAAATATATAAAATAATAAGTAATTAATTAAATAGGAAATAAAATTGATATAAAAAACTAGAACGTTCCCCTAGATAGTGGTACACAAATTTCAATTATAATATATAAAATAAATTGAATCGTACTAAATATATAATTTTATAGAACTGTAACGAAATCTACCATCCAATATTTATTAGGAAGCTCTGAACAAAGATCGTAAATTTTGTAATAAGTCGCTACAAATTTTTACGTGGGTCCCGTATAACGTATTCGAAAGGAAAATATTAGATAAAATACACACGTAAATTGAATGTACGCAGATGGTAATATTGAACATAATTTGAGATCATATGAGCTGAGAAAATATTGTAAAAATTATACATTTACAGCTAACATTAAGCTTTGTTGCGTTCACGTAAGGGTTAAAATTACAGCGGGCGGTAAACCGGTAACCATAGCAACAGGTGTCTCCCCCTCCGCTGGCCGTGCCCCCCTTCTAGGCCGAGCTAAGCCTGAGTTATTGCCTTGGTCGTTTGTATGATAGGTTACCCGATAGTCTCTTGTTTCGTGGTTTAATCGAAACGTAATATAAATAGCTCGAATGTAATAAGTTTAGAAAGTGGCACTCTATTCTTTAACAATATAAACTTTGGTACAATTTTATATTTTACTAATAAGTATCTATTCTCAAGCGATGACGCTTCAGATAGAATTTGATCCTTGTAATAAGCCTGAGGTTTCCGTGAAAGCAAACATCGTAATGAAACTATAGCACTATAGTAGGACCTTGCTAGCTACCATCCTCAAGTTGAAAAATCTGCCTCCAATACGTGTGTTTCAGCAGTTCCAATTAAAAGCCAGTCCCTTCACTAGGCTTAGCGTGTTCACCATCTTGGGCTACATCGTTTTTTCTAGCTAACTAGCGGTATTGAACAAAAAAAAATACTACTATTATAGGTAGTACAAATAAAATAAGTAAAGTTTGCTTTTATATGCCTACTAAATATTCTCCGGTCAAAAATTAGTTTCATTGTAGTTTAGAAACTTCGTAAATTAACATGGTAATATATCCCTACAGTTTTTGTAAGTTATATAAATCAGAAACAACTCTTTGGCAATATCATTTCGAAAGTTTCCAAGAGCGAATAAACTCGGAGATAATAATAACAAGTTTACATATGAGACACTTGAACGAACTAAGTTACACCTAAGAAGTTTACTTGTATCGTACTTCGTTTTTACTCTACTATGATTTCGTAGCAAACCAATACAAACATACTTTAACTAAAATATATCGATTAAATGAATATAGTAAAGCAAGTCAGGCAAAAGGTTGCTTAAGCTTGAGCTTTAGGTGAAGGTAAACATCGTGATGAAATTATAGCCTGGTGGTAGGGCTTTTTATAATGCTCACCTGGCTAGCTACCAACCTCAAGTTGAATATCTGACGCCACATACCTCTGGGTGTGTTCTGGCAGTTACACTTGAGAGTCAGTCCCTTCACTAGGCTTACCATGTCTACCATTTTGGTCCACATTGCCAACTAGCGTAATTGAGAATAGAATGCTGAATGAGCCACTGCTGTCCTGCAGACCTGCTTAGATGCCTCTTCACGTCCCTTTTAAAAGTCCCAATATTACAGGAAGAAGCGAACACGCTGACATGAAGACGATTTCATAGCTTCACGATGCAACAAAACCGCTATAAAATATAAACAATATATATTATTAGCGTTCGAAATAATGTTTATATATATTGATTATAAACTGTAGTATAAATAGCATGCCAGCTTTAAATTATTAAGTTTAAATTACGAAATACGATTATCGTTTACATTTTGTAATTAAATTATTAAAAATTGTAGTTTGGTTTGTTTAATAAAAAAATAGTCACTGGAATTGCGGGCACCAATGGTAACTTAAACCTATGAAATAATAGCAGATAATCATGTATTAAGAGTAAAATGTTATTTGAAATAATCTATAGAAACTACTATAATACTTAGATTACTCAAACTATCAATATACAATCAACCCGCAACATCTTATTGCTACAGATATGCAAGTTTTACATATAAATAAATCGACCGACAACATTTATAGATGGTTTTATTTAAGAAACTGGATATAATTTTGGTACTCCCGTTTAGAGTTATTAGTGTACAACTCGTAAACATACTATATATATATATTATAAATCTATTTATTTATAATAGCAGAACATTCCATTGGACGAAAACACTTGATAAGATCTATCATAATCTATCGCCGCTTTCGGGCGCCAAAACCGTGTATCTAATCTACATAGTAATTATGGTTAGTAGCTGTTTTATTTAGATTACTATACTTAGTACTAAGCTTAGTTATAATTAGAATTATTTCACTTCAACAATGTTTATCGATCGGTTTTTTTTCATGAACTAATTCAACCTAATTTGGTAGAATGTATAGTAGTTTTCGTTTCAGACCTTTTAATAAAAGTCTCTAGCGCGTTGTTAGATCATTCCAATATTTAGAATTTTATTTTATATTAGGTTGTTATAAATAATATTTATATGAAGATTAGAAGATACTTTTTACATTATACAATTTTTTTACATTAAATAAAGCTTTACATGTAACCCAGTCAAAATATATTTTTGAGATTATACTTCTTGATTTAACTATAATTTAAAATAAAGACTAATAAATCATTATATTTATAGTATGTAATTTGCTACACTAAGTGAGCGGCTTTAGTGTTAAATATTCACGTAAGTTACCATGTATTATTTCGAATATTTTTTGATAGTAAAACCTTAACCTGTAAATAAATACAATAAAAAACAAAAACAGATATTTTACTTAAATACTTATCCAGTACTATCACTTATATCCCTCTTACATATATAAAAGATTACTTTCATCTTGTCTCTTAGCTTGATTACAGCTTGTAAAGCATTGAAATGATATATCTAATTATATTTGAGTCGTAAACGTATTCTCTGGTTAATTTATATATTTTTATGGAGTACGTGAATTGAGCCTACACGATTGACAATACCCGAGTACGTCTGACGCACCCTGTGCAGTCAGTCCCGATTCCAACTTCGCTGACGACTCAATTTATTTACCACGGCACAAACATATTTTTTTAATATAATTTGTGCAGGTATGATAAATAAGAAGACATGTTTTACTAAAATAGGTAATTAATTGAACACTTTATACTACATTAAGTTGATATATAATTACTTGAACCAGCGTGTTTCCTTGCAGTGTTTACACCTTTAACGATATCTGCGTAAACAGTACTAAGTACAATATTCTGATTGTTAGTACTGTTAGTCGCGAGCCGACATCGCCGTCATCTATGTATATTACGATAATGCTCTAATTTTAAATGTTAATAAACCGTATGTGACTTAAAGTATACTAGCTCCTTATTTACGCTCCTATGCATACGATAATAAAACCGTGACAGTGACTGTCTTTTGATTTACACCTCACAGCTATGATTGCATATATATTGCTTATTTCCAATTTTTCTGGAGTATACTATGACTATAGTCAGGTAGTGTTTTTAATTTATCAATCCGCTATATGAAAAAGAATACAATTCATGAAACAGTTGAACTACAAATTTATCATTTATATTTAAGTCACAATAAACGCTTTTACGTGGCAAGTAAATTAAACATATCAAAAACGATTAGGGAAACTGCAATGCATGCTATCCTTATCAAATTAAAGAAGTGATTTATTCGGATTAAATATCTTAGTCAGTCAAAGTGCTCAACATCGCCTTGTTTTTTTAATTCAAATACAACCTGTATTCATTATCCAGATGTAAAGCAAATCCTGTAACATTACAAAATACTTAGAAAAAATTAACAATATTTATTACTTCACGTTAACGTAAGCCTTAGACTCAGTTAATCAAGGCATATAATAAAAAATAGCCTATAACGTTATTTGAATGACAGGATCGATTTAAATAAATTAAAAATGAATTATTTTTATGCTATACTTTCATTACGAAGTATACACATATTTTTACATATACATATTTGAATCAGTTACAATTTCTGATTCAACTGAATCAAATATGTATATGTAAAAATATGTGTATACTTTGTAATGAAGGTATAGCATAAAAATAATTCATTTTTAATTTATTTAAATCGATCCTGTCATTCAAATAATGTTATAGGCTAATCATTCAAACAAATCTGGTATATATAGATAGATCAGTATATCAAATAGATATATAGCATTTCAAATATAAACTACAACATATATAAAAAATGCCAATATTTCCTTTAATAACCCTCCTTCATTTGCTGCAGCGGACGCCTAATTAGATTGAAGAGGGGCAATTTGTCTCGGTAGGTAAACACTCGTGGCCACCGGGCTTCATCCAGTCGCCAAGAAATTCAATTAAGTCAGGTAACTCGGTTGCATGTCCTTGCCTTGGGTTTACACGTGTATACAAGTAGGGCAAATGACGATGAAATGCATTTATTACTTGGAATGTTGATCAGATTCAATCATATGTATTGTAATAAGTAACTTATTTATTCTATTACCTAATTAGCTAAAATTGAATTTGCTAAGGTTCACTTTGTATAACGAAGTCTTAGGAACCGGGATTATAAAAAAAAGTTTTCTATTATAAATATGTTTATTTTATGCGTTCCTATATCATTCATCCGTTTGTGATAAAATTTTGGTTGGTTGTCCTAAGAACATCCGCGATGGTTCGTGTAAAAAAAAACAGATTACTTTTCCCATACCATAAACTTATAGCATAGTCCCTTAGCCCGTATATTACATTTTCCTTAAATCATCGGTTCCTTCATCCAAAACATAAAGAATCATTTACGCAGACGGTCACTGGTATTGGGTTGTACAGTGCTTAACATTAGATAATGTGCCTACACTTTGCCAAAGTAACATAAAAAATCACCTATTTCTTATTTCATAGTCTTGAAAGGTAGGCTGGGTACAACTTGTTTATAATATTTATGACCTCTACGGACCTCGAAAATGTGAAAATTAAGAGCTTCTGTGAGCCGAGAAATTCTGCATGACAACTTATCGTGACCTGTTTTGCATGTATGTTGACAGGTTGTGCAACTTTTCACGCTCGTAACTGATTTCGACGGCAATTGTAGTAGCTGACTGCCACGGGCGACTGGCTACTACGGCTGCGGTGGCCGGATGCTACAACCAGTGTATGAGCCTTTACAAAAGATACTGGTCTCTTAAGGAGGTATATAAAAGCAAAAATCTTCCACAAGAAAAGTATTTTGTTTACATACCTACCTTACGTACGAATGTCATATTTGGGTACTGTCTCGTAAACCTTACGTTAAATCAAGAAATTATCAAAAGGGTGTAATATTGATGTACCAAACAACAGCAGAGGAAGTAAACAGTTGTCAAGCAACTGAAACAGAAGGTATAATTACAAAAATTAGATAATCGCAATAGCGAAGAATTCTACACATGACAAAAGACAGCAAAAGGGAATCACCAAAAATTTATTTGGAACGGTCTTTCCATTATATGGTATTGAAGACTAAATAATGGGCGAGTTTAGAATTAAAAGATAGGCAGACATTACAAATAAAATTGAAGGTGTTATATGACCAAGAAAAGCAAAGCCAGGAAAGTATGAAAATAGTTGATGATGATCAAACAAGTGTTTGTTCAATAAGCAAAATGGACCCACAGACAATACTAAAAAATTGTGAAAATTCTTATAATGGTTGGAAAAACCAGCTTCCATCTTTTTATTGATAACATCAAGAATATTTTTATAGTTTTTAGGTTTAAATTAGGTTTAGGTTATGGCCGAAATATGACCTGTTATTAAGTGATAATGTGTCCTTTGATGATGGACACGCTAAGCCTAGTGGAGAATCTGGCTCTACGCTTGGCAATGGCCAGAACACACCAACATATCAATTTAGCGAGAATTTTTCAGCCAACTTTAGATAATGTCCTACGGCTATGGTATGATTTCATCGCGATGTTTTCCTTCATCAAAAGTAAAATCTCATTGCAGAGGTTCGAACTGACGTCCGTATACGCTACCACTGAGCTATAGCTAATAGGTATAGACATTTTATTTTTATTTCAATATATAAATAGATAATAATAATTTAAAACAAATACTTATAACGTTGCAGAAAACGATAGATCACTGACCACAAGCATTCCTTATAAATTCGCATGTACATATATACATTGACCAATAGCTATCCTCTAAATTAGTCGAAGGGTAATCAATCAAAACCTCATTTGAAACACGTCTCTTCACAGACTACTAACGTTTGGTGTTAATATTATAGTTAGGTTACACCACACGTCACACGGTTAATTAAGTTCTTGAGCAAGGATGTTTATTAGCTTTACTTAATTAATAAATACTTGGAAATATCCTGTCAATTAGAAGTATTGATGAATACATTCTGGCTGTTTGCAATATATTGTTGCTGAAAGGTTTCTCAAACTTCATAGGGGAGAGCTTTGAAATTCTGATCCGCAACCTTTTTATGTGATGCTCGTTCAGATAAAGGCATCTCAAGGCGACTAAGGGGACGAGAAAGATATAGTGATATTTCACTTCTGACGTGTGGACTGAAGTAACACAGATTTTTATTTATTTTAGACTAGCAGTCGACTTATCGTTACTCTATGCGTCCAAGTTCCTATATGACTTGACTATTCCTATATATTCAACAATTATCGTTCATTCCAAACAGCATACAAAATACTATAACAAATTAATTAGACTTAAACCTTTCTCATAAATCACTTTATCTATTGGCGAAAGCCGCCAAAAAATTCGTTCAGAAGTTTTTGAGGTTAATGTAAACCGACAGATGGATAGACGCAGCGGGGGACTTCGTTTTATATGTAATTATATATAAAGATGTAGTTATTACTTCAATGTACAATTGTAGGGAGCCTTTCATCGACTTTAAAATTAAACCTGGTGACGTAGAAACAGTATACTATCAGGAAATAGCTAAAGTACCATTACGCAGTGAGGAGCATCTATATAGAAATAGATTGCGCTGTTCCCGTGCAGGGCGTCGCGGCGCGGCGATGGCGGTGGCCCGATCCACAAGGGGTGGCAATGGGTGTCGTATCGTAGCAACCAGCAGCATCCCTGCCAGTGTGGCTTCGTCCGTCGGTGTGGAAACACGCGCGGAAAACCTTCGCGCTGCGCTCTCGGAAAACCACCCCGTGACCAATCTCACCATATGGCTACGGTGTAGTGAAGTGCATAATAAAATGTTTATCATATTTATTATACTGACTGTGTACTTAATAATGTTGTGTCACGGTTGAATTATTATATTATCGGTGCGTGTAAAAAGACCAGAATGGAAGCGTTTTTTAAATTTATTTATTCTTTCTGATACGATAAAGGTAAGTTATTATTTATATATATTAACCATACCAGTGTATAAAGAAATCGTTTTTTTTTAATTATTGATAATCATTTATTTGGCAGAACTTTACCGTAATTTGTTTCTGTTATCTTTTGTCTTGATCAGTTGAAGCTTCCTTAATCTTTTTTATCTTGCAAGCTAGTTTTCTACACTTGGGTCAAACTAAATTTTCATATTTATTCTGGATAAGTTACAATCGGTTTATATTATGTGATTAATGTGATCTAGCATTTTAATATAATATGTAAATAGTTCCTAATCATAAAAAGACCCCAACGAAACGACTGTTCAAATAATATAATATTACTAATAATATACTATATTATAATTATATATATATTTTTAGATTAGAATTAAAATATATAATATATAGAATTAGAATTATATATATATATAAAATAATAGTTTAGAATTATGTTGAAAATATAGGTTTTATTTAATAACGTTTAACAGCTTCCATTATTGAGTTGCTGAATTTTAGATCAATGTTTTAAGGGAACCATAATAGTAGGTATAATTTAGATATTTTTCTTCATTTTCATCATATTTCTCGGAAATAGGTATCGTGGAGTGTTAGTCCTAATTATTTACTAATTTATTTTAAAATAGGATAAGCGGAAATGTTGTTTTTGGAAAATAAACATAATGTATAGCTACACTAGTTTTTAAATTATTTATCTTTTGCTAAAGAAATGTACTTCGGTAATGAGTTCAATATTCATATGATGAACTATCTTTTCTATCAGCTGTGAAATAAATGCCAATGTTGCGTTTCAAATATATATGAATTTTTAAGCCTCTAAGACATTCTTGAGATATGTCGATTTAGTGTATAAAATGTGGTCTTCAATTTTTGATTTTACTTTACGCAAATGACGCATAGTGGTTTCGAATCCACCTGCAATTTGCCTGAGCTTTCAGTCACGGCAAACATCAGGAGGAAACGATATCATGGTGATAAGGCATTTTCTAATGTCCACCTGGCTAACTACCCTCCTCAAGTTGGAAATCTGCCGTTTAATACCTGTAGGTGTGTTCGGGCAATTACACCTGAAAGCCAGACCTTTCACTAGGCTTAGCGTATCCACCATTTTGGGCCACATCGTTACTTAACATCAGGTGATATTATAGCCATAACCCTAAACTTACAGACAATAAAAAAAGAATGAAGAGAGCTGACCTGACCCCTAGCAAATCGCAAGCATAGGTATGCTACTATGCTGTGGATTACGCTTTTTGTATTTTGGTCATAATTCATTTAGACACAATTATTTTGTAAGATATTACGAAATATTTATATAATATTTAAATATAGAACCATAGATACCCATGTAATGAGTTTTTTTTATACTTTTAAGTTTTTATGTGCTTTATTACAATCTCATCACACATTAGTTATGTTTCGATGTGGTCGAAGACGGTAGTAACTCTAAGCCTTGTGCAGGAACTGGTTTTCATATAGTATGTAGAATAATATGTATTTTACAGTAGAGAATTTAATTTGGTATAGCAATTTAATTACTGGTGTAGAATAGACAGATAGGTCCTATAGAATATGTAGAATACTGCAGTATTCTTTTGAGTATTTATGTAACTTCAGATGTATTTGGTAAGATCAGTACTATAAATATTAGGTCTTCGATATGCTAACCCTGTATTTGGTTCTAGTAAACCCGCGCAAAATATTATTTGAAATATTTAAGAAGCAACCCTACGCTGGTCCGTTTGATCCCAAGAAAAATGTAGCTTGTATTTTTAAGTTCACGGATATTAATTCCTTCTTGATTCGGCAAAATAGAACACGCTACAGAATTGTGATAAATACATAATAATTCATATAACCTCTGAGCGATATCAAAAATGTTAAGGTCAAAGTACTTATTATACTGTAGGTAAAATATTAAAGAAAAGTATAAACATCTTTCCTTTAAAACTAATATATTCATAACTTTTGAGATTAAACGCTTTCGAGGAGAACTTTTTTTTTATTAAATATTTTTAACAACGTTTGTTAGGACTTGTATGAAAGTGTATGATATGATACCATCACCGCAGAAGGTGGCGAATAAGATCCTTTTTAATATTATAACTGCGAAAGTGAATTTGTTTGTTACGTTTTCACTCCTGAATCACTGAATCGATTATGATGAATTTTGGTAAAGAGTTATATGGGAACCCGGAGACGGTGATAGACACTTTGCCTCACGAAATTCTTATTGGAAGTGTGGTAAAGAGAGAGATAAACTTTGTATGAAACTTTTTATAGCGTCATCCGATTTGTTTGAAAAAATCAATATTATCGCGTGCGAAGCTGCACGTAAAATTTAGTATTTAATAAAGATAATATATTTTATAAATGAAGTGGCAGTCCCAATGTTTTTAAATATACAATTAAATCACAGACAGGTTCTAGTTTACGTACCGTTATGTGGTTTAATAGCGGCTAAGCGAAAATTAAGAAAAATAAAATTCTCACTTAGCTTGAAAGAATTCTTGAAAATATTCACGAGATCAGCTTGATAATTAATAATAACAATAATTCTTATTTTTTCTTCTTCAGAATGCTTATCCTACGCAGGTAGGGTCGGCACAACATGTTTTCTTCTTCCACTGTACTCTGTCAAATCAGTATTCACACTTTTTAATCACATACCATTCCTCACACAAACCATACATATCTTCTTCGGTTATCCTCTTTTCTAACATCTACTCACCTTCATACTTACAATCTTCTAGTTATATGGTTTTCATCTCTTCTAATAACATCGCGCTAACTTATTACTCATCAGTTTCTTTGTCACTGGTGCTATTTTCATGCTTACTTGAATATATTAATTCCTAATCTTTTCCATTCTTATCACTCCATACATCTATCATAGCATTCGCATCTCTGGTACGTGTAATTTTTTCTCATTCATGTCTTTCGTTTCACATCTTTCGGATTCACACAATACTATACGTGTGAATCTATACTATACTATACTATACTATACAATAGTATACGTATTATCATAATTAATATCTATGCAACGTAAAGTATTTATATGTATATAAATTTAAATGCAAATTTTTGTGTTTAACTACAATGTAATACGCAAAATATTATTTTTTTACAACAATAAACACGGGTAAGTTTGAATTCATTTTCACTTTCCAAATAGTAATTCCAATTAAAGCAATTGTTATAAATCAAAAGGCAAGAAGCGATGGAACGTAAATTTATGTGTTCCATAGTCGGTTGTTGGTTTAGGACCTTCTTTACGAAAGGATGGGTCAGAAAGGGATTATGTGTCCACAGGCTAAGATGTACCAGGCGTACCTAGCGTGTTTTCTATTCATACCAGTTTTCTAAGCTTAGTAATTAGATGCTGTTTACATTCCGTTGAGTGATTACTATAATTAATGACAAATTGTGATGCCCGGCCTTAAGACATGATAATTGGCTCCGACTTGAGCTCATCCACAACACGCTGAGTATAAAATCCGCCATAGTAACGCGTTTAAGTGTCTTGTGTTCCAGTAATAAGCAAGAAGTTGGAAGCAATGATAGCTCAGTTGGTAGTGTATACAGACGCACCATCAAGGGACGCGTGTTCGAATCCACCTATAATGAACTTGAGCTTTCGATGAAGGAAAACATTATGATGAAACCATGGTAGTGCATTTTCTAATGCCTAACTCGCTAGTTACAGTTTCGTTCCAGCAGTTACACTTAAAAACTAGTCTCTCCACTGGACTTAGCGTGCCTACCAACTTGGGTCACATCGTCATTTACCATAAGGTGATATTGTGGCCATAACCTAAACCTATAAATATTTTTTACTCTTTTTTGTTTTGACATATATTGTTTATATAGTTTTCGTAAGGTTTTCATGGTGTCAGCTACCATTTAGTTAATGTATAATTCTTGTTTTCAGAATGTTCTAGACTACTGACATGCGTAGACTGTTTATCATTACTGTCGCCGTTTCCCCTTGCTAATATAATCTAAGTAAAAAAAAGGTGCTTGGTCTAGTATATTTTCTTTTTTAAGTATCAAGTTGAGTCACCAATTCCCTATTCTAAAAAATATTTTGAGCTAATTGGATTTTTGCAATGAAATAGTAAATAGACATAGACTCCACATTGATGTTAAATATTTGCAGCAGTCTAAAGCTGTTTATCCATTCCTAGACAGACAGATTTTTTTACTAACGTCGGCCATTAACAGGTTGCTATTTCTAAGAAATCAGTCTGCACTAAGAACTAGGGATGTTAATATGTTAAATTTTAGATCCTGATATGAATATCTTTAAAATAATTAATCAGTTTTGGTTATGAAAATAAAAATGCTTCAAATGTCTTCGGATAACGAGTTCATCCACTAGGCATAGCATTATCTTGTGCTACATTATATATATATATATATGTATATATATATATCTGAACATAAACTGGCTCTCAAGTGCAACTGCTGGAGTACACCTATAGGTATTTCGGGGCAGGGTGGTAGGTAACAGGCAGTCTTTAGAAAAAGCCCTAAAACATGCTATGGTTTCTCACTATGTTTTCTTTTATCGTAAGCTCAGACACACTGCAAAGATTCGAACTTACGTCCGTTGATAATTAGATCTTGTTACAATGTCTCGTAGACAGTGCGTTTTCCTAACAATTTACTTCAAAGTGGAATGTTGTGTCGTAAATAATGCAAGCTTACGGTAGAAATAGGTATGACGATGTTAATTCCACGGTCGATTCTTGCACTGGTTCTGTCGTTTTTGATTTAGCAATATAATTTTGTATATATAAATGTAAGGCACCGCTTCGTCGCAGAAAACATTTTTATGTTATTTTATCACTTCTCGACACTAGTTGTGGGGTTTTGATTCTGTAATATAGAGTTGTAATTATACAATCCCGATATTTATCCATAGGTTGTGAAGAATAAAAGAGTAAAACAAATAATGGACCTTGCTTGTTGTTATAAAAATCAGAATAAGTACTTATACAGGGTGTATAAACAGAAGTTGTTTAAAAAATGTATTCCACTGTTCAATAGATAATTGTTCTTTTTACTGCGAAATGAACGAATTTCCAATAGGTACGTAATGGCATGTTACTGAAAGCTTTTACATCTGAGTCAATTTCGATGTCAATGCTCAGCATAAGTGCCTACAATTATTTATACTTGTTTCAAAATATGTGAAGACGGAGAGCGTTTAAACTACCTACTATAAAACACACATATAACTCTTCCTATATATTACTTCATTTTTCGGTTTTTATTTTTAAATTATAACATGTACCTCTGAAGGTAATTTTGGCAATTTCATTATTAAAAACTTTAGAAACATAATTTACGAACATAAAGTAACAACCAAATTCCGAAAAGTATTTGTGGAAAACACATATAATTATCCTAGACGGGAATCGAACCCACAGTACTTTTAATAACGTTAACGAACATGTAATAAAACCAATTGATAAAACAGAACAAGTGATGATCGATTTATAAGTATTAAATTAACATTCATTTGAATACTGAGTTAGATATTAAATTAATATATAAATAAAAGCGCTCATTTTTATGGAATGAAGTAGAAAATGACCGTGCCTGTCACCAGAAAGGCCAGTTATTACGAGACTGCTACGCTTATATATTGAACTAGAAAACCTTGTGTGTCAGCGTTAGTTTCTAACCACACCTTTCAAATCGAAATATAGCTAACAGAGCTATTCTGGCAGAAAAAGGTGTCACGGTGTAAAGAAATAGGTTGACGGTTCCTTTTGTATTAGTTTATAAACAAGGTTTGCTATAAAAAATAATTTTATTTAAAGACATGACTATTTATGAATTCGGTTACCGTGAATATGAATCTTATTATACCCTTAGCTCTCGTCGAAGTAAAGCATCATGATGACATTATACTGCTAAAAGATTTCTATTGCCTGCTGAAAAGTTGAGAGCAAGCACTAATAACAGGATTGTTCCAGCAGCTGTATTTAAGAGGAATATTCTTCCTACCCTTAGCTTGTTACCGCCATTGAATAATTAACTTCAAGCGAGTATAAGTAAACGCAGCACTTTTAAATCATAAAAAGTATAAACCCATTTAATATACGGTAGGTCAAAAATTTGGTATAAAATAATAGCCATTTTTTAATCAAATACAGCCAGGCATAATTTTATTCCAATCAGTACCTAGCCTGTTTTATTTGACAACTGGACATCGATAGAACATATTCGGTAAATGCCGTTCGATTCGAAATATAATTGGCATGCGTTCCCCAAACACAAATCCTGTTAACAACTGTGCGGACCGCACAGCCCACACGAAAACATACATATATCAAAGTAAATGTCAAAAGTGTATAAATTCAAAGGTCAAGTTGACGTTTTCGTCAATTGAATTAATGTGGAAATTCATATTTCTTAAGTTTGTCACGTCGTAAATTTATTTTTGTTTCATCTTCTTATTGTTTGTTACCATTCAGAAAGAAAGCCATCAATCATTCAATAATTATCTCTTTAATTTGTTACAGTAAATTGAAAAAAGGGAAATGTGAATTTATTTGAAGCTAGGTGTGTTATATGATCTATTTATAAAGTAATCAAAGAGTGAAACAGTTTATAAATATAAGGTTCTGATATTATATCTTATTACAAAATTCAAAACTATAAACTAGACAGTCTAATAAAGGCTCTAAACGACGTCCACTTCGTGCCGCGTCAATGAGTCAGCAGAGTTACCATTTATACCTTGTAAAATTACTGACGTACGTTCGTTCGTTTACGATTCTTTCGCAACCGAAAATGTTATATATTGTTTGCACGGCAAAGTGCACTTTCGTGTCTTTCCATAATAAGCTAAAATGCACTTGCTGAATGATAGAAAATTCTCAAAATTACCTTTGTCTGGTGCCTCCAATACGGCTGCATTGGGCTTGCGTAAAATTAGTCTGCGTAAAGAAGGTGAAAATTTACAATGCAAAAGAACCCAACATTAAAGTTTAACAAACAAGTAAATAAAATAATAATAAATATAAACAAAGTAATCATCATATAAAAATGGGTAAAGAAGAAAATAAAAAAAGAAAAGCGGTTGTTCTAATACACATCAAAATAGAATGCGAGTGTCATATCACTATTCCTCTCAATACAAAATTTATTGTGCTATATAGCTATGTATACATCTATCTATTTCAATAAAAGTTAACATGTATCTTCCTGTTAATATAAACCCAAGTTACTTATATACATGCTGTGTGCTGAAAAACATCTCTTATTCTCATTGGAAGCAGTACCATAATAAACATTCCAAAACAAAAGGAATATGGTTCAAAACTATTCAGCCACATCTGTTCAAGTCTCCCTGGATTGATAGCATCACTCAACATCATCAATGAGATGAAGCTCAGGTAAAATATCATCAAATTAATTCGGCTATATGATGCGTGAAGTGCCAACTCCACTTTTCCAGAGTTGCGATCTCATCAACGATGTGCACAACATCTTGGCAGAATGTATTCTATTTTTTTTTCGAACTGTCATACGCTATTAACCTTAAAAGGGCTTTGACAACTTCACCGAACTTTTCTGGGCGAGTGCTGAAGGCACTCAGTTCCGAGGCAGCAGGCGCAAGGGTGCCAGGGTGCCCGAACCTCAGCTTGGGCTGCTGCCGGAGAAGTATTCAAGGCGGAAACGTATCCAAAGTAACCATATAAGATATGGGATCAATGCTTCTAGTTCTTTCCACGTTGGTTTATATCATTCCTTGTTATCTGGCCCCGTCTCCAAAGCTACTTAAACAAATTTAATTTAAAACATTGTTAAATATAATAATTAATGTATCCTGTAATTGTTTGTTACATAGCGACATAGTCGCGATGGCCACTACTTAGTTATGTATGTTATTGACAGTGTACTTAAATACTTTTATTAATATCTACGTAGGTAATTATTCCCTAAGCTTCATCATGTTATTCCTTTGAAGGTCATCGTTATGAAGTTTTAGAACATGAACATTTTTTCAGTGTTATTATGATAACGAACTTTTTTGACGTGTTCATAATTACTAATGTTGTTCACCCGATTGTGAATGGTTGTTCTTTTATATTTTTATTTATTTTGGAATACCACTAAATGACGCTGGATTACCATTTCAAAATGAAATAGAATCTACGTCGTATGACGTAGAACTTGTATGACGTCATATGCCTGATAGAGTGCGCTTCCTTTGGGTATTGTATGATAAGATATTGTAGGATACTTGTTACTTTTATGAAGGTGAATATTGAAGAACGTTAATTATTTATATGTTATATAGTCTAGAATCGTGTGTTTCATTCTTTAATATCTAATGTCTGCCTGTTTCTTTGGGTTTAATTTATTGATAATTGAATATAGCATTTATTTTATCTTATGGAATATTTTAAAAAGCAATGATACCTCAGTACAAATGCCGTGTCATTGAATGTGAAATTCGAATCCCTGTAATGAGTTTGAGCTTTCAGCGAAGAAAACATCGTAGTGAAATCGTGATATGGTGGTAGGGTTTTTATAACGCCCGCCTGTCTGGCTACGACACTCAAGTGGAAAATCAGGGCCAAATACCTATGTGGGTTTGTTACGGCAGTTGGCTTTGAGAGGCGGCTCCTTCGCTAGGCTTACTGTACCCACCGTTTTGGGCCATATAGTCACTCTATATTAGATCAGATTGTGGCCATAACGCTAGGCATGTATACTATAAAAACTTATCAAAGTCAATTAAATTGGCTTAACCCTTAAATGCTTATGGTTTTAAATTTAATACCTGACTTTGGAATCACTATGTGCACTTGCAGATGGTTTGTTTTTAATATTTGACTGTATGTATGTCATCATTGCCTAATATTCTCTTGAACAAAAGTGTCAAAATAGACGTCAGCTACGAAATGGTTCTAATTTAATAAACAATATTCATATTTTTATTTAATTTGGAATATCAGGCTTTTAAGTGTTAAGTTAAATATGTGTAAATATACAAAGATTCAAATAACACAAACGGAAATGTACCAGCCGCCACCACCGCACTGTTCCTTGGTTTTCTTTAAGTTTAATTTCTTATCTACGCTTTGTATGGTAATTGCTCCGCTCCTAGGGGCCGTAGCGTGATCTTACATTGATTATAATATCTCTTAATAAATTGGCGATAATATACAACAAGATTTTTTTATGTGAATCATTGTTTCAAAGACTGGCAGGTTCAAGCATTTAAAAGTAGTATTTTGAGCTTTACAATACATATACATACAGACAGACCTATACCTATACAGAAAAAATAATTTAGCAAATCATTTTACTCCTTATGTCCGATTTTTTAAGTAAAACTAGTTCCTATGTGCGGCTTCGCTCGCGTTAACATTGATTTTGTCAAACAAGTTGGATGACGCAATAAAAGTTTCATACAAAGTTTATCCCTCTCTTTACTGCACTTATAAGTTTTTTGCGTGAAAAAGTAGCCTACCACCGTCTCCAGGTTCCTATCTATTTCTATACCAAAATTCAGTATAATCGATTCAGCGCTTTAGTCGTGAAAGCGTAACAAACAAACAAACAAATTCACTTTCGCATTTATACTAGTAATAAGGATAGCTATTGACTACCTTTTATATCAGCGATATAGTAAATTTGAACAGAATTATTTATCATTCGAACTTACAATAATTACCTCAATTGTGTGCTGATTATAGCCTCATCAATTTATAAGGGTTTGGTTCCAGTTCCATTTAAATACTCATATATCAGTACATTTATAGACTACCGTCCCAACCGCAAGACTTCGGAGAAATTGAGAGTATATATTTCAACGAAGAGATATTAAGGTGGGATCACTCAAGAGACCTTCGTAGGCAGATTCATTGTCTCCGTACCTTTTCAAGGGTGCTTCGTTCGAGACTTACTTGATTTACACCCTGCGTTCATTACCGTTGAGAAAATTTTCAAGTTCTCATCTGGACAACCCGATACTTGTAGATTTGAAAGATATTTTGATTTATTTATAGTAAGTGCGTTGTGAAGAATATTTGAATTCGTTAGATGTTTTCAGTGCAACGAAGATAACTAAAAAAATCCAATAGTAAAGTTACATTACATTAATATGATTGTTTACATAGATAGCAATTATGGATGCATAACACAGTGTATACAATATATTATAATAGTCCTGTTACTAAAGCGCATTTTAATTTTTTCCTATCCTCTCATCAAAAATAATTATTTGCAATAAGAAAATTGTTAAAATGAGAAATTTTGTCATTACAAAGTAATAAGACGAACAAAGGATAGATGACATTCATATAATTTAGAATTAACGTTCAAGATTTAATTTTTATATTTATATAGAGTACCTACAATAAATTGTATGTAAAGTGTCTTTGATAAATCGAATATACATAAATATATACAATGGTACACAAAACAATATCCATATAGTAGTACGATATATATATTTTCATAGGTTTAGATTTATTTAAATCGTCATTTTCCACAAATTAGAGAGGGACATTTCTTGAACTGAGGAAATATTGATGAAATATTATAAATTAAGTCATGTCAGAGTCACATGTAAAACTCCGATAATCGAAAACAAAATTGTGTCAACACAGAGGTTATTATTGTAGCAACGTATGTTATCTTTTACGTAGGACATTACATATTTTGTAAAAACGAATTTTAGAGATAAAGAAGATTTAGAATACCTAATTGTTATTACGTGTCTATACATAATTACATAAATTTTATCATTTCTAGCTTTTAACGGTTTTAATACCGAGTTTGAATTCCTACATTCGCTTTCGTTGAAAAACATATCGTGGTAAAATCTTAGCGTGGCGGTTTGATGTTTTCTAATGCCTGCCTAGCAGAATAACACTCTGAAATTAGCGCCTCTAGGAGCGTGTCTAAGCTAGAAAAGAGAGTCCTGTTAAGTTAAATTTTCTACTATCATCGATCATATCATTTTTATCATAAGTTGAAATTTTGGGAAAAATTTACAAACTCCTTGAAACGATGATGGCTCAGTTAGTAGTGTGCACGGACACCGCGCCAATGAACACTTCGAGTACAAATCCCTGCAATGAGCCTGAGCTTTCGGTGAAACATTGTGATAAAAATATAGCATGGTGGTAGAGCTTTTTCTATTGCTTATCTGGCTAGCTACCACCATTAAGTTGAAATTCTGCCTCCAAATACCTATTGGTGTGTTCCAGCAATTACACCTGAAAGCCAGTCCTTCCACTAGGCTTAGCGTATCCACCATCTCGGGCCACATAGTCATTTAACATCAGATGAGTTTTGGCCATAACGCTAAACCTATAAAGTATTAAAAGAAATGTACCAGCTAATTAATTTACGAATTAATTTCAATTTAGCGCTCTATTTATTTTTAGTATGTGCTCCAACGTATGTGAACACGTTCGAGCGGATAAACCGCTCAGTGAAACGAACCCCTCAAATGTGTATAAAGCTTAAAACGCAACTCTACAACCTAATCACGTATCAAAAGTGCATTGGTTTAGTTTTTACAAATCATCGTTAACATGCGTCTACGTTGCACAATGCTGGTTAAATTTAACCAGCATTGCCAGCCAATTTAGCCTAACATTTCCCGAAAATTTATCTATGTTTTTAAAATCCTCAGCTTTGTTGGTTTAGTAAGGCTCACCAATATAATGATATAGCTTTCGCTTTCCGCTTTATAATATTAAATATAGCTTACCACTGAGAATGTTCTACAATATATTGGCTAAAGATATATTATTCTTATACCGATGCACTGTTATGTTATATAAAATAGTGTTTGCAATGTTTCTGTCGGTTCAACACTGCACTTACTTTCTTTATCTGCATTCAGTTAGACAACTTATTGTTTCTTAGTTATCTGTCTCATTTTAAACAACTTTAAGCCGTCTCATTTTAAAGCATGTTGCTGACTTGATCGTAAAAACTTTAATATAGTTAAGAAATAAATGAATTAAAAATGAAAGAGCTATAACTTAGAACTCAATAACTTTGACAGTCACCATAGCGCATTATTGAGTGAGTCAAGAGGTCGGGGTCGGTCCCGCCCACAACTAACTCTTCTATGTTCTATGTTATATTGTCAGTTGTATTTCTGTGTGTTTTAATATCCATACATGCATAGTATTATCAGCTGTTTGCTTTGCTAAGTTTAGAATTAATTACTTAAGGAAGAACTACAAAACTTGAGATAAATAATTTAAAAGTCAAGGGCCCTAAACTATTTAATATACTACGGCAAGACCTGAAACTGAGTCTTAATTGAACTTAATTAAAGTAAGTTTGAAAATATAAATTGTTAAAAAAGGGAAACTAACCGATTTAATCCTTACTTATATTATAAATACAAAAGTGAGTTTGTTTGTTTGTTAGCTCTCACGCCTAAACTGCTGAATCGATTAAACTTGATAGCATTTTTCTCCAAAAACTTATAGGAGGGGGAGTTAAAGAAAGAAATAAACTTTGTATGAAACATTTTTTGCGCCTTCCGACTTGCTTCAAACTTTAGTGAATAATTGCTTACAAATTAATCAATAGTACCGAGAGCAGAGCCGCGCGTAAAAGCGAGTTCTACAAAAGTGAACTATGTTCTTTGAAGTAATTAAATAATATAGCCGACGTGGCTTTTTGAAATTGCACTCCCAAATTCATTATTAGCTGTATTCGCGACTTTGTTTGTGTGGAACTAAAAAATATTACATGACGAGATTTTATGTGTGGCTTCGCTCACGTTAATATTAATTTTGTTAAAGAATCAGATGATACAGTAGAAGTTTCATACAAAGTTTATTAATCTCTTTACTCCATTTCCAATAAGGTTTTCGCGAGAAAAAGAAGCCTATCACCGTCTCCGGGGTCTCACCTATCTCTATACCAAAATTCATCATAATCCATCAACGGTTTAAGGATGAAAGAACAACAAAAAAACAAACAAACAAACCCACTTTCGCATTTATAATATCAGTATGAAGTATTTTTACTCGTTTTTGTAACTTTTTCAACACAGCTTTACTCTATTGGTGGTAGCATAATGTTAAATATAGCCTAAATATAGCCTTTTTCAATTATTACTCTATCAAATACAAAATTAATTTTTGAAATCTGACTGATAGTTCCTAAGATTAGTGCGTCCCAACAAACTTTTGCGCTTTTTAATATTAAAGTAGATTATCATTACTACTCTTGCAAGAATTATCTATATGACATAAAGGGTTAGTTATAAGACTATTCTATAACACTTTGTTCATAAAAATGAATTGAAGCGAAACTACACGAGCCATACCGAAAGTGAAGCGTATGCTCCACGAAACGAAGCACGGTTATAGACAGCGTTCGACCTAATTTAATCAAACGTCGCTTCGCAAACTCGCACAAACTTTTACCTCGACGTTACGACGTATTTATATATGTCCAGTATACAGTACGATTATATATAAAACTCTATATTTTATGTACGTTGTAACTTTGTGTACAAAACAACGTATTTATATTCACAAAGTCAATATAAAGTCCTCGAAATAATTGGCTTTATAATTGTAATATCTAATAACACATGTGGAAAAATTCTCATATGTGTATCGTAGGGAGGTAAGCATAGTATAATCTATAAACAGGGATGTTCATCGAGGGATCTGCACTTATATCGGCCTGCAAGGCTCTCTTGCGCTCCGGAAACTAGAAATTTGAAAGTTGTTTGTCTCAGACAATATGGGTTACCACTGCTGAACACGCTTAATCTGTGGAGGGATTGGCTTCCAAGTGCAACTGCCGGAACAGACCTATAGGTGTATGGCGACAGATTTTCAATTTGAGGGTGGTATTAGAAAAAGCCCTATTACTATGTTATGGTTTCATCACTATGTCTTCTTTCACCAAAAGTTCAATCATTATATATAGGTGCATTCGAACTCACGTCTCTAGACGCGGTGTCCGTACGGACTACCAACTGAGCTGTCATCGCTTGAATATCGCCGAGGGCTCTTTCTTTTAGGGGGTAATTGACGATGTTTGTCACCTAAGTCTGTCTACACGTGTCTGTGTAGCGCGTTTAAGCATTGCGAGAAAAGCATGTGAAAAAATTAAAAGGAATCCGTACATCGGTAATTTAAAAAATAATGCGTGAGTGTCGTGAAACCGTCGGTTGGAACGAATTTCCTTATGTTGTTTATGGTTATTGATAAACAAATACAAATAAATTAATTACTATCATTTAAAAGCAATTAAATGAAACGCAGAGATTCCCGATGAGTTGAAGGAATGGCAGGAAATTTTGTAACTAATTTATTTATTCTAGTTGTGATAATAAATATTTAATTGAACACCATTCAATTCATCTAATTCATTATTAATACACATAATACGCTACGAAATTGCTGCCGCGTATGAGGTGTACAAACTATATCTGCGCAGCCGGTGAGAACTTACTGGCTGTCTTGAACCAATAAGCGCACACCTATGACTGGATACAGCCAATAATATATACACAAGGGTAAACAGTCTCCACCAAAATATTTATTGCAATATAAAACACACTAAATAAAGAATGGGTTGTAACAGACAATCTTACACATAAGTCTAGCCTACATCCACACTGTCCGATAAACTTCATTGCAAAAATTAAAACTATGCCGCTGGATATGCATTAGTTAACTCTACAACGCGACAAAATATAAGGATATTACTGTGATGGATTTATCAAGATGAACGCAGTAGTTACGACTCAGTCGGGTACAAATCCTCACTACCCCTCTTCATTACTGAATATACGTCGGCCGATCCTGGTACGTGACACACATAAGCGTGCCACTATAGAGGGTATTAGCGAGTTTATGTTGGTCGCGATCCAGTCAGATACAATTGTCTTCTTCTAATCCTTATATATAAAAATTTCGTGTCACGTTGTTTTTCCACGATGTACTCCTTAACTACTGAACCGATTTTAATTAAATTTTGCACCTGTGTCCAGTTTGATCCGACTTGAGAGATAGTATACTTTTATCTCGATAAGTATCCTGAAAACTAATCGAAAAAACGTATTTATTACCATGTCTATGGTGGTCGAAATCTAGTCGAAATAGAATTTACAATTTAAACCCGAACTTAATATTTACTAGATTTAATACACTTTTCATGGTAAATCCTTTCGATTTTTTTAGATACACAGTTTAATATATTCCTACTTTAGTAACGTTCACATAAATAGTACCAATACTGACTTTTACATCTATTATAGACGTAAAGGTTAAGATGCTTTTACTTACACTTGAGTAGTTTGAAAATAAAATTCCTTCAATAAATCTATCCTCAATAAAAAAGGGTATTAAGATTATAGCCTTATTCCGAACGTTATATGAGATGGTATTTCTTACTGGTGGAGCTTCAACAAAAAACCAGCAAATCTTTCTATTAACTTTCTACGTTGATATTTCCAAGTATTTAATCTATGTAAATTTATAATTATGTTTCTTTGTACATTCGTTCTCTATTTATTTCTGAACTATTTTCTTATCAAATTCATTTATAATTTTCATTTTTAATTTGAAAAATCCGACCTGACGCTTTAAATATTTTTAATTCGTTCATTGGGTACTATTTGATACAAAGGTTTTTATACTTTATAGGCTTTAGGGTTATAGCCACAATTTCACCTGAAGTTAAGTAACGATTCGCTCGAGATGGTGGCTTCGCTAAACCTAGTGCAGGGACTGGCTCTCAATTGTAAGTGCTGGAACACTCACGTGGGTATCTGGCAGCAAATTTTTAGCTTGAGAGTGGTAGCTTGCCAGACGAGAATTAGAAAACTTTAGTTCCATAACGGTTTTCTGTCACCGAAAATTAAGGCTCATTGGAGGGACTCACGTCCATTGACGCGTTGTCTGTACAAACACCATATTAGCTATAATCATTTCAATAATTCAATAAGTTTACTAAAAATAATATCATTATTACATATTATTGGGTGTATTGGGTGGATATGTAAATTTTGGTCAATCTTTAGTAATAAATCTTTTCTTTTTTATATGTATGAGCAAATATATCTCAAATATAACAGCACATATAGGTTTTTGTCTTTAAAACTGTATATTACGTTAGTTTTATATCCCGATGCAATTTTAGCCCTAATCAGTATTGTAGATACTGTTTTTAGATTGTATTGACTAAAACATATTACCAACTATGTGATATTTAACACTTCATACAAAACCTTTAAATTTATCCTATTTTTTATGAAGGATATCTTTATGAAATATCTATTAATATTGATAGCGAATTTAGAAAATAGCGATGATATCCCGCTCTACACGATGGCACCTTAGTACGCACCAGTACGTGTTAACTGCGTCGGGCCCATTCTCACGGCCTCTATCTCATCTTCCAGTCAGGCTGTATCGAACCATTACACTATATCATTTTAAATGAACCGTCTGTGTATTCATGATGTTTGATAAAACCCTTAATAATAAATATCACTTGCTATATCTTAAGTAGTTTATTTATTTTTAATTAAAAATGCAAAAACATGAACCCAATTACTAAACTTGTACTAGCTGACCCGACAAAAGTTATTCTGTCTTATAAATAATTTCTAGTGGGTACTTTGGTTTTATTAAAAAATGAGAGGATGAGGGTAGGAAGGTGAAAATCTAGGGTGATATGTATTTTTAATGGTACATCATAAAAAAATAAAATTATCACACAAACAAAAACTAGTTGTTTGGGATAGTTCACATGTACCACTCAGGGGTATGAAAAATAAATTACGATTGATTCTCAGACCTACCGAACATACATATAAAATTTCATAAAAATCGTTCTAGCCGTTTTAGAGGAGTTGAGCTAACATTGTGACAAGAAAATTTTATATATAAGATTTATTTAGGAGAAAAATTACCATCAAACATTACTAGCCAGTCAGACACATTTGTCTTGTTCTAACATCCATATTTGTTTGTTTGATGTCCTGGCAATACACATTTACATATATCCTCTAGTTTTATTCCAAGCTGCTTATAACAGGGGTCTGGATACTTATCATTATATAGATACTATCACGACATACAGCCCCTGTTATTACCAGACTCTGATAACTGCTTGTACATGCCTTCAATTTCCTGACAAGGAAATCCATATACACTTTTGTAGCGCTTCAAGTATTAGTCATCTAATAGGTATGGTCGGCAGAGAGTTAAAAACTACGGACTAAGCCCTGGGGTACTCATGGTCACATACGAATACCAAGGACAGTGGGCTCTGTGACGGCCACCTTAACCCTTCACCACAGGTTGAGTCTAAGAGACCTCCTCCGACCGGTTCGTTGGGAGCGAGATAGATCAGCATTGAGTGCCTCTGGTAGCTCCGCGTTTCTTTCTTGGACATCACCTATTCATAAAAAGAGACGATTATGTTCTACCATCCTGTAAAGTTTAAAGTAGTTAGCCTACTAAGTATTAACCCTTACTAATATTATAAATGCGAAAGTGAGTTTATTTGTTTGTTTGGTACGCTTTCACGCCTTATCCGCTGACTCGATTATGATAAATTTTACTTTACGGTTTAAGGTTTTTAAGGTTACTTTTCCTTATGAAAATTATTGCAAGTGAAGTAACGAGAGGGATAAATTTTGTATGAAACTTTTTATTGCATCATAGTATTTCTTTGACAAAATCAATATTAATACAAGCGAAGCCACGGGTAATGTTTGTGTAGTACAAATAATAAAAATTCATGATATGTAACTAGTCAAGGAGATAGCAAAATATCGTTAACAAAGCTTATTTGTTATAACTAGACTAAGTGTTATTACTAAAATTATTAGGAAGGGTCTATAAAAGAGTGTCTCTATATACGTGTATGACATGTATTATGTATATATTCTAAACTTCATAATTAAAAAGAAAATATAAAACAGCGTTTTATCTATGATAAGCTTTTATTTTTATCAGTACATCTGTCACCGATAAATATTTTATCTAAAGTAGAATGACGGGACAATTAATCCGCATTAGCGCTTACGGGCGTGCTGGAACAAAGCAGTTTCACGATTTGCATATCATCCGCATTTCACAGAGTCATTTAAATAATTGTTTAATTCCATTCATTGTGTGGATGCGCTCATTTAGATATATCTTGATTTATCCCTTTAGTGAAATTGATTTGGAATTATTTAACAGGTCATGTTCGATCTTTTTCACTATGTGAAATAAAGGCTCTAAAAGTTGTATTCTTATTATTGTATGTTTGATCTCAGTATTGTTATCTTTTAGACATTGCATATAAATAGTTATAAATAGTACAACGCAAAACTTGAGCAACGCTAAATATTTTTTCCTATTATCGTAGATAAAAAAAGTTCTAGCAAAATATTTTTCTGTTAAAATTTGTTTTTGGTAAATCTACTTGGCTGTAATTGAAAACCAGCGCTGAGGTCTCTTGCAACGGTGACAGCTATCTCATAATGAGTAGTGTGCTACTTGTAGTGGTAAAGCCACACACTCTCCACTAGTTTATTTGAGTTTTATTAATAAGAATTGAAGTAATATTTATATTAACTCAATGTACCGTAATTTTACTGAGTAACATGCGCTCTCTAATGATCTTTCTTTTCTTTTTTTCTATATAGGTAATAAAAGATTGTTTGTTTAATGTTATTATATTCTAAGATTACTTTCATTGCATAAACACTACGAAGTAGTAATTATTATGATAATTTATATTAATACTAAAAGGCGGAAAAGTATATTTGTTTGATAACACTGATCTTAAGAACTACCAGTCGGATTTAAAGCATTGATTTTGTGAAGGCTTAGGCTATTTAACATCACGCTACCATCAAAGACATATTATGAACAATTACGAACGAAGTCGTGGACACAGCTAGTGTTCTTCAAAACGAAAAATAGAATTATCTCAGGGCATCGCAATACAAAAGTTTTTAATTGAATATTGACTTATATGAGATATTTTACTAAAAGGTTGAACACTGTACGAGTAGTCCTCGGGGAGTAATGATTCAGAAATTAATATAATCTACTTTAGTTTCTAAGTTAATATTAATGTAAATTATAGTAGTTATATAAGTTAATATAATTTAGTTAATAAAAAGTTACTTACTAGTACTACGATATCACAATACTTTTACAATTTAGTTGCAGAGCTGGGTTTTATTATTTCAGTAAAAACTGTTTTCCTTTTTTAGAATTATTGATATAAAATTATAAATAATAAATTGCTTTAATAGATTAGATTTCTTAATCTAATCTTTTAGTACTTTAGTACTAGTTTAGTTTACTTTTTTGTAGTGAGGAAATGCATTTATGCATACCTCCCAACCCGGGGTGTCTGGGAAGGGTAGGTATGGCATGCCCGGTTCTAGTCGCCGGAAATACCCACTAAAATCTCACGGCCATCTGTCACCTTGATGGGGCGATATGGATTAGAAGTTGCAATCACCGCAACACCCCAGGTCTGATGGTAAGTCGGACCCCGTCTAGGCAGCTTGGTGAGCTGCTCTCTGATACGGACATAAATACCTAAGTTTGTACAGATAAAAATTTATTATGTTGACAATTATGAGTGAAAGACTTCGTGATTAATTATGACGCAAATGCTTCTCCGATCGGCCGAACCAAAACCAACAGAGTATAGCGCATTCTTGAACCTCTCGGTATCGTGCATACCTAAGTAATATGTCGCTTCCCTTCAGTATGTTAGCAAGTACTAGTTCTTTTGTAAAAAAAAAAACATTCGTAGAACTTGATCTGCCAGTATTTAATATTAACGTAGTAAGTAGTAAGTAAGTACGTTATTGAAACAATTCACGTTGCTTTTATTACAAAACCGAAACATTTCACGACCTATAAATTTAATGGCCCATCTTTATCAGCACTAATTACGTGTGCAGAGTTTCACGGTAAGCGAGTCGCTTAGTTTAATTAAACTCCTCCCGACTCCGACCAAGGTAGTACAATTGCAATTAGATAACTAGTACTTACAGTTTCAATTACTACTACGTCGTCTCTTCAATTACTTCCCTTAGTCTCAATATTATTAAAGAGCATTTTTGTAAATTCTATATAGATTTAATATACGCTCATAATTGTGGAAACAAAGCAACAGACTCTGTATAGTTAGAGATTGGTCGCTTCAGTGAGGTGGCCAAAAAAAAACTCTAAGAGCTTCACTTTGCAGTTAAATTTTCCAAGTACCTTGCCACCATTCTATAGTTCCGTTACAATGTATTCCTTTACCAAATGGTCAAACTCATTGCAAGGAATAGATCTCACGACGATTGACACTGTGTCCTGACGCGCTATTATTAATATAATAATGTCTTAACAGTAGCTTTATTCTTGTTTAAACATATTATTAGTATTTATATAATTAGTCTTAGTATTCATGTAGAATATTACAGAGATTTCAATTTATATTAACCCACATTATAATAACATTTTAATGTTATATTTTTAGCCGCAAAAGTGTATTAACATAATCTGATAGCGAATATAGATTTTACGCGATGACAGTTCAGTTGGTCTATGCGTCAGGGGACGTGAGTTTGAATCCTCTTACATACAATGAGCTTGAGCTTTTGGTGAAGGATAACATCGTGATGAACTCATAGCATGGTGGTAGGGCTTTTTATACCCGTCTGACTAGCTACCGCCCTCAAGTTGAAAATCTGCCACAAAATACCTACAGGTGTGTTCCGGCAGTTGCAGTTGAGAGCAAGGTCATTCACGAGTTTAGCATCGTCACTAGCATGAACCACATCGTCACTTAACATCAGGAAAGATTGTGGCCATAGCGCAAAATCTTACCAAAAAAATTGAACTAAGTTCATCTAGTTTTACTTATCCAGTATGACAGTTCTATTATATTTTTTTTTTAGCTAACAGTTCTCTTCAAGAGATTCTAAGTAAGCACAATGTTAGTAGACTGTGGTGATCCAGTAGTCTAGTCAACAAGTTTACAAAGGTGTTGATCCTTAGTCAAGCTTCTAAAAATATATGCGATAGCTCATTCGATTCGGAATGACATATAGAAAAATGTATTTTGAAGATATATTAGCACACAAAAAGTTGCAAATTTTATCAACAAAATAAGATGAAAATAAAAGATATTTTTAGGAGCTTGACAAATAATTCACACCTTTTTGAACTTGTTGACTGGACCATAGTTTTTGTAATCATAAATAAGAGAAAGGGTAAGAATATTACGATTAATAGTTGTTAAAATATCACAATCAAAGCCAAAGCAAAGCTATCGTGTGGCTCTTTGTTTAATGAATAAACAATACTGGGAAAATGAAATTTCACACCAGAACTTTAGTTAGATCCTCCCTAAATAGAACTGTGTGATTTTGATGTAGAGTGTAAGGAATACCCTAATTAAAGTTGCAACGTAAGCAGTGTACGTCGCTATTCCCGACGGAACGCCTGGTGCTAATTTTCCATATACTTCGTTCCGTGGTCGCATGTCGAGGCTATCTATGTAATGAAAATTGACCCATTTATAATAATAAAATAATATAATTTTAACGCATTTCCAAACAGAAATGTATTGTGGATTTATTTCTAAAATGGAAAAATAAATTGTGGATTTATTAACTTGGCCTATGTTATGAATTTTGATTTACATTTCAAATGAGATCGCTGGACTGTGGGTGAAATTTATTTATTTAGGATACCAGTATGTTATAATAAAATATAATATATAAACAACTCATTTATTACCATAGTAGAGCGACATGCTAACCCCTCGTTGCTGTAAAAATTTTGTTGATGCTGCGGTTGATTTTCACTAAATTTCTAACATTACATATCACCAGATTTTATATACGGCATCGCTCGTGTTAATATGAATTTTGTCAAACAAATCGGATGACGCAATAAAAGTTTTATACATAGCTTTTCCCTCTATTTACTTCACTTCCAATTAAGATTTCGCGAAAAAATATACCCTATCTCCGTCTCCTGGGTCCCAGCTATCTCTGTACCAAAATTCATTACAATTGATTCAGCGGCTTAGGCGTGAAAGCGTATCAAAACAAACAAATAAACAAACTCACTTTCGCATATTTTTTTTATATACATAAGGTTTAGCGTTATGGCCATAATCTCACCTGATCTTAAGTGACGATACGGCCCAAGATGGTAGACACGCTAAACCTGTGGTGGAACTGGCTCTCAAGTGCAGTTGCCGGAACACATCTGTTGGTATTTGGCGGCAGTTTTTCAACTTGAGGGTGGTAGCTAGCCAGGCGGGCATTTGAAAAAGCTCTACCACCATGCTATGGATTCCTCACGATGTTTTCCTTCACCGAAAGCTCAAACTCATTGTAGGTGTTTGGATTCGAGCTCACGTCCCTTGACGCGAAATCGTACACATGAAGCTATCATCGCTTCATTCTTATATATTATTAGTATGAAGTATGATTATATTTGTGTTTTGTATATTATTTGTTGCCTTAGCATTTAATCAAACGGTAATTTGTTGTTTAGTGACAATGTATCCTAAGATATTAATACATTAATCATAATGACAGGACTGGTTATGAAGTACAGCTTCTGAAACAACTATCATTTCGTAAAATCTAATAGTTTTTGGTGATTGATTTTTAACCTTAAGGTGGTAGTCAACCAACACCACTTCTATGCGGTGATTTTTTTTTATATTTTCTTCACCGTTTTATTATAGGGTGAGAGGCAACGTTGATAAAACCGGCTTTCAAAGACACTGCGTCTATGTAGTAGTTATTTGACTTAATAAAATTAGTTTCCATGGTGATAAGGCTTTTTCAAGTGCCCGCCTGACTAGCTATCATTTTCATTGAAAATATGCTGCCAAATACCTACAGGTGTGTTCGACAGTTTCACTTGAAAACCTGTCTACTCCACAGGTTTTGCGTGTTCTCCAGCTTGGGCCACATCGTCACTTAACATCAAGTGAGATTCTAGCCACAACGCAAACACCCCAAATGATGAAATAATATTATTTACCAATTTTTTCAGAGGTAAACGATATAAATTAATAAAATTACGGTTTTCATTTTAAACATTACTGGATATATTTTGCTACAAATATTTGTATATATACATTCGATAGTGCTAAAGTCGCTTAATTAGCAAATGATATTGATAAAATCATAATAGTATTTTATGACGTCACTATAGAGGGTCTACTGAGCCTAAACGTACAAACGGGTGTATCAATGTAGCGCCGGTTTTCACCTTGAAAATTTAATTAGTTGTCTGGGACCGAAAGCTTTCGATGGTATAGAAACTATCGCTATTCATTTAGGGTTGCTAGATTATAAAGAAAATTTAGACTACCGACTCCTCATTCTCGTTTTGAAAAAAAAAAACTTAGTATATCCTTTCTTTTTTTACAATAAAGTAATATACAATTTCATTTAAAAATTGCTTATTCTGTAAAAAAAATTAATGATCAGGTTATTTCAGTTTCATTATAGCTATGGTAGATGATTTAGGCCATCTTAAAAATCTATTTTTTTATTATTAGTTTTGTACTATCATAGAAAATAGATGATACAAATTTTAAGCATCCAAAATAATTTTATCGTTCGAAAGTAGCGATCATACTGGCCTACAAACCTCTCCGCAGCTGGATATACAAGGACCCTGAATCGTGAAAAAAGATATTAATACGTGCATGGAGGTCATGGCACTATAGGGTACATTTTTTTTATTAATCGGATGAAAACATCCTTTTACGGACTTCCGCCCGCTATACGTAAACTCAGTACTCCGGCTCACGCCGTAGCGAGAGTGATAGGTGGAAGACTTATTGAGTGAAAAGCACTGTCAAATAACCACTAAAATAGATCACGGCGACATTCAACTCTCTATATTGCCAGAGTCTAGGAACACCTTTCATACTTCTTTTAGCGTTGGGTACAGATCCCTACCATATCTTTGATTGTTGAATATACACCGTCTGATTCCAGAACATGACTCTTTTAAGCGACTCACAATGTCGGGTGTTACTCGTCATGTATTTTATAGACAGCAGGTAGTAGCAAGCCAGGCGAGAATTAGAAATAGCCCTACCACCATGCGATATAAAAATAAAACTTTATCACGATGTTTTCCTTTACTTAAAGTTCAAACTAATTTCAGGGATTTAAAGTCGCTTTCATTGATGTAGCGTCCATATACGCTACCATTTAGCTTCAATCCAGTCAACGTTTCCTGCTAATCAGATTAAGTTTTTAATGGACAGAAATATTCAAATAATTTATATAACTCGTATTCATCTAGCAACCCTATATGTCTATATTCACTAGGGATAGATCACTGACATTAGAGTCTGAATGTTGGATACAAAAGCTACACAACTGGGCTTGTAAATGGGTTACGATAATAATGAAATTTGGGACTTTGGGAATGAAGCCGGGATAAGTTATTTAATATACAAAAAGATATGTCTTTTCAAGTGATCTTATTAAGGTAAAATCGTACATAATATTTATTTATAAATGTAACATTCAGAAAATAAAAAGAAGGGTTTATTCAAACGTAAATTATTATGTTATAACTAAAATTGAAATATTGATGGTTGATTGAGTAGATATGTCTAGCTCGTTTGCAAAACAAATTATTAGATTTCTATATTTGATAAAAGATATTGTTCTAGTATCGATTACTGACCTTCTATAAACAAATGCGTGACCTGTAGCTTAAAAAAATACTTATCTATACTAATATTATAAAGATGAAAGTTACTAAACGAAGTGCACTTCAATAGTCACTTCTGCTAAACGAAGAGATGTAGAGAAAAACGAAATGTCCTAAAACACCTGCAACAAGCCAATCTTCTTACTCAATGTATGCAACATTTAATTAACATAAGTAAATTTCGATAAAGAAAACCAAAAATGAAATTAGGTATACCACTTAATCCATATACATGAAAATAATAATATTAGTTTATCTTACGGAATACACCCATTACGTTAGTATTACAAAATTATTTATGTATTTTTTTTGCAATAATTTAATTGCAAAAATATGCCATAAAGTAATAACTGCAAAAGATAGATTTAACATCATGCTACCACTAACAAGAGTATGTATTAAATATGTATTAAAAAATGTTACAAAAACGGAAGTAATATATAGATAAAATTTTACAAGTTTATTTTCAGCAATTTTTTTATTGTTTTTTTATTATTAGATACTATTACAGAGATAAAACGAAATTAATAACAATATTATTTTAATATATATTGATATAATTTGTACTCCTAATACAACAGCGCACAACATTTACATAGATAATCTGCAGAGACATTCACAAAACAAAAAATTTGAGTTTTTTTTATAACTATGTTAATATACAATTTTAGACTATTATTAAAAATATCTAATTCCTTGAAATATTTGTTGTGGGCTCTACACATACCTAAATTGGATTGTTGTGAGCTACATTAATCCAACAATTGATGTTGGAATGTTGAAAGTCAACTTGGCTAGAAGCAACTGCATATATATATAATTTTGAATTTCTAGAATCTTCTAGATATAAGATTTAACTATTCCAAAAGTCAGAGCATCCGTACACGTAATACCTTTAAAATGGTAAACAACATTTTCTCTTTACATATACATATAGTATACGTGCGTTTGTGATACAGGCAACTATTAATCAAACCTAAGTAATTCAATTAGAATAAAGTCTGACAGCCTGAGGCATAACTGATAAATTAATTCGCGTTCACATAATCCCATTTAGCTCTCCGAATTATTGGCTAAGATTTTGATACAGGCAGAGTAATGAAATTATTCCTGACATACTGAATTCCTGACATACTATTAATTGTTTATTTTATACTTAACGATTTGAAAATGTTTCATTTATGTATGCATGGCGGTGGGGTTTTTCCTAATGCCCAACTGGATAGCTACTACCGTTAAGTTGAAAATCTATCTCTAAATACCTATAGGTGGCTTCCGGCAGTTGCACTAAAGAACCAGTCCCTGCAGTAGGATTAGAGTGTCCACCATCTTCGGCTACATTGTCACTAAAGATCATGTAAGATTGTGGCCAAACGCTTAACCTACAGAACCTTTAAAATTTATAGTATAGTAATAGGGTATTTACTTCTACATATTTCTTTTAAATCTGGCGTCTATCAAGCTATCACACTGAGGCTAAAAATATGTCGCGAAGCAACTATTTGGTCTATATCAGAAGCAGCACATCAGACCCACTAATACTACTAGATTTAAGGTATTGATATAGTCGACCATAGTATCATTTAATATATGATTAAATCCTTTAATTATTTTATTTTACAGAACAAATATTACAAGCAAAATATAACCTTTGTCGCGGGTAATCGTGGGTCAGTGACTTAAGTAAGCCAATTAGAAAAAACCAAATAATAGATCATAATACATTAATTAAAAAACTCGTTGATATTGTGTTAAACCAATAAAACCTATAAAATTAAAAAATAAGCATTATCCACCTTTATAGTACACTGTATAACATATAACATAACTAATACAATGTAAAGCTATTCTTGCCTTTGCAAATTTCTCATAAAATTTTATTTGAAATACTACTAAAACAGAATTAAGTACCTTTAAATAATATTTTGCTACAATGAAAACTTTAATTTTCCTTCTGTAACAGAGAATACACGCTGAATAATCACATGTTCACATAGAAAGTTATAATTTTGTATATTATAGGGTTACTATCTATTTTAGTAGTGCAATGACATTAAATACGTATTTTGCATAATCATACAAAGTGTGCTTATTGCTCATCTAGTAAAATGTTGATAGTTAAAAACAAATTTTAAATTAATTACATGTTCTTTTAACTTATTTTACTAACACTGTCATAACTAGTTTGTATGAAGTAATCAGTTTAGTGACAGATATAAGAACAATAACAAATAGACAAACTTTTTATTTTATTATTTTAAAATAAAGGATTACTAGCTGACCTGGCAGATCTTGTTCTGCCTTTTCGAGTAGTCAATCACATAGACAACAGGATCATCTATCGCGTTATGATCACTTATCTAGACAGAAAGTATCCTATCTCTGAAGTTGAATCGTGATTTAAATCTGTTCAGTAGTTTAGGAGTTCGTCACAGATAAACAATTTGACAGGAAATTATTATATACGATAATTATACTTTTATGTATTTTAATACCTTCATGTATTTTCTGTTACTACTTCCAGGTACTTACACTTAACTACAGGTATTAAGCAATTAACCAGTAATTTATAATTATAGTAAGTAGACACATTTTTATCAAAACATTCTTATTTATATATGATTTAGCATGACATCCGCTGAAAAATATAAATAATAATATTAAAAAGGGAGCTATCCTAAGAAGTTACTCAAGCTATCAAGGCTCAGTTGATAGTATATGCAGACGCCGTGTCAATGGTCATGAGTTCGAATCCTTGCAATAAGCCTGAGCCTCCTGTGGGAGGAAACATCGTGATGAATCTCTAGGAATATTTGGGATACATTTATCTATTCAGAATAACAATAATCTAATAATGTACCTAAATAAGACATTAAACCCTAATATTTAATATATGTTAAAAATTCATAAAAGTCTCAATTATGATTGAGTTAATCAAATAATATATTTATTAAAGTCAGCCATTTCATAGCAAAGCCTCTTTCAGCAATTTAGCAGGCGCTCCAAATCTGTATATCCATTTCACAGTCTAATTAAAGCAATTGCCCTATTTCGCTTGAAGACATTTATAAGGGAGTTGTATAATCAATTCTCAACTGTTAATTTGTTTATCAATACAAACATTTGATCGACCAACAATCATTTGAACCAAGAGTTAACCTTTAAATCAATGACTTACAATTATATTAATAAGTATATTTGACTATAAAATGGGTGATAAACATATTAAAATGTTTAAGGTTTATAAGTAATTTTGTCCAAATAGATAAAAACTCCCACCGCTCTAATTACACGCTCAGGCGTTTCCGGGTTAACCGGAGCACATCCAAAAATTAAACGGTCCAACAGAGGTGTGTATCCAACTGGTTCCCAACTAACATGTAATAAGCCCATCACACAGAAAATTTTAGATTTTTTTTTGTTACGGAATCAGCCAACGTACATTCATCTGTCGGAAGGCTTGAAAGTCAGCTTGATGGCAACAACTCGATCTTACATTAATTACTCTTGTTTCTTTATTGTACTGTTTTTACCATCACTTTTCTTGGTGAATTATTCTAGAAATCATAATGGTCAGGTATTATTTATTGACCTATAAAATTATAATATGATCTAGGTGTGAACCACAGCTATTTGGCAGAACCAACATTTAACGCTACCAAAAATGTTAAGTAATGTAGGTTTTCCATAAATTAAGATATGGCAATTGATGGAAAATTGATTAACTAAATCATTTTTCTTAAGGTCCTGTTGGTATTTTTATACCTTTAATTTATGTTTTTGTAGGTTATTTAGAATAAATGAAATCTATATGAGTACCATTAAGCGGGAAAGTTCGTTTGATTGCGCTAATATTAAGAACTATGAATCAGATTTCAAAGAACTCTTTTGTATTTGATTAAACAATCGTTGAGAAAGGCTTTAGGCTATTTAACATCACACTGCCACTAGTAGGAGCAACGCTCTATTAAAAAAAGCTAGAAAACCGGCAAAAAATCCACGCGAACGAAGTCACAGGCACAGCTAGTATAGATCTAAAAACCGTCAAGTATTATAACACTGAATTATATTTGGGCAAAAAAAAGAAAAACAATCAATAAACCACGTTGTGAAAGAATCGCAGATCGCATCTACTTGGCACTAAGCCAAACGACCATGGTTTGTGTTGCAGACCGACCGAGTGAGTAACCTAATATCCGATTTTCAGCTACAAAACCGCACTGTGAGGGAGCTGAACTTTAGACGACTCCTCGAGAGACAGCAATAACTAACATCAAATAGTACGACTCCGGAAAATTGGCGTGAAATGTATTAAATTATTTATATATTCTGCCAGTTAACTACGTAACATTTCAGACATTACAGTCAGTATGTCACTTAAACACAGATAAATGTTGATCAAACTGCGATAAATCATAATTCGACAAATATTATTATAATTATAATAAACTACACGATTATTAGAATTAGACTATACAAAATATAGAACCTTTGATTTTTAAACGAAGTAAGTATTTATATCTTGTTATGTAGTAACATTTCTAGTATTTTTCTATAATTTGGAGTACCAAAAAATGCAAATAAGTTATAATAGATATGTAAAGATAGCAAATTCAACCCAAACGTAAAAAAAAACGGTCAGTAAATCCCTAACGTCCAAATATAGTACAGTAGAAGTAATGGCATTGTGTCTTCAGATAAGAACAATACAATTCAGAATTAACAGTAAAGCGCTTTTCGGAAGCTGGTCTCTCCATGCGACAAAGCGAAAAAAAAGTCACTAACACTGACTTTTCCACAAATGTGTGATGGTAACCATTCAGGTGCTTACACATCTCTACCACCCGGCATAATTTTATCTAAGTCAAGAGAAAATGTTTTTAGAGGCCCTAAATACGACTAAAACTGTATGGTTTTGAAGCGATGATAGCTCGGTGGTAGCGTGTACGGGCGCCGTGTCAAAGGATGTGAGTTCGAGTCCACCTACAATGAGGTTGAATTTTTGGTGAAGGAAAACATCGTGAGGAATCCAAAATATGGTCGTAAGGCTTTTTCTAATGCCTCACTTTATACTACCCTCAAGTTGAAAATCTGACGCCAAATATCAACAAGTGTGTTCCGGCAGTTGCACTTGAGAACCAGTTCCTCCACATGTTTAGCATGTCTACCAACTTGGGCCGTATAATCACCTAAGACCAGATGCGATTATGACAATAACGCTAAACGTTAACTATAAAAAAAAATGTTTCTGGAGAACATCATAAAGTCGTTATAACTAAAAAGTCCAATTCAAAAACCGAGTAACGTAAAAAGTTAAAGGTTTTTGCTAGAATTTAAATAACCGGTGATTGATAACAGTACTTATAATAATATAAAAAAATAGAATTTGACTTAAGGTAATAAAATAAGGAGGTACCTGTAGAAGACACTTTATAAATAGAAAGTTCTTCGCAATATAATCAAGGCAATTCTCGTTCGTTCACGTCTCAATTTGTTTATAATTTGATTTATATCATCAAACAGTAATTCAGTTTGCGTCTTCTCTTTTCCTTGCCTCACTTTTTTGACAAGTTTCCCAACTTGCCTTTAGCTATATATATATACAATCAGGGTTTATTTCATTATTGACATCTATATATCGACATATCACAACATCTCTAAAACTATATTTTCATAATTTATGTTTTTATTTGAAATAAACAAAGCGGAACCTCATATTTGTTTCTATAGAAAATTAAAACGGTCAACAGTTATACCACGTTGTATTAATTGCCGCTTCCAAATTAAACCGCAATGGAATATCGATTGTATGCAAAAGTTGTTACTCTTAATTAAGGATTACTATGCATTTAAAATAACTGCATAATTTTAATGCGCCAAGTTTTTGAAGGTTTTCTCTATGAGAGCACATCTATATCTGGTTGATGAAGTTCTTTTTTTAATTTCAATATGCTATTCTTTTACCGTGATATTTTCCTTCTTTGAGCTCAGGTGCATTGAAAGGCTTATTAGAGTATATTTATTCATTTTTGAACGATTTTGTACTTGTATCAATATATCTAGCTTTGCATGTTTTTATGACATCGTATTATAAAATAACTTAAAGCCTTTCTTGATGATTGTACTATATTATAAACAAAAATAATTTTCATAACCCAGACCGGTAGGTCCTGAGGTTAGCACGTTCAAACAAACAAGCAAGCTGACCCGTTTTATAATTATAATATAGAAGATTCAGATCACTTTAGTAGTAGACCTGTTTACGAACATATTGCTACTGAACAATATCAAACTTACTTTTGTATATTCAATTATTCGAAAATTTTGATGTAGATAGTTACTAAACACAATTTGGAAGAGGAAAGCTAAATCTTATCGAAAGAATTCGTCCATACAACAAATTGCTGACCACCGTCCCTGAGCCTGTGAGGAATTCGCTAATGTAATTTATCGAGGTACCGATAAAACTGTCGTCATTACAATTTATAACTTTCCCATTCGGCCTCGTGAACCGTTCACTTCGTTCAATTGTTTTCACAACAAGACATGAAACAACACACGTGTAAGTGAATTAATTTTTTTATAGTTTTCATTTTACAATTTCACCGGATGTTAAGTGACGATGTGGCCTATGATGGTGGACAAACTATACCTGGTCGAGGGACTGGCTCTCAAGTGGTTGCCGGAACACGCTTATGGATTTTTAACGGTAGATTTTCAACTTAAGGGTGATAGCTAGCCAGGCGGGCATTGGAAAAAGCTCTACCATCATGGTATAGTTTAATCACGATGTTTTCCTTCACCGAAATCTTAAGCTCATAATAGGTGGGTTCGAACTCACATCCCTTGACGTGGTATTCGTACACACTACTAATTGAAACTTATTATTTCTAAAACAAATTGTGATCTATATCTATAGAAACTAAACTATAGTAGTTACTTCGACGTAATAATACCGACTGCACGGTTAGCGTAGCGGTTTAAGCGGTCGCCTCGCCGCGTTCTTCGGGATGAGTTTTATGGGGTCGAATGAAATGGAAATTACTGCTTTGGAAATTCATGTCATTAACTGTTGCCGTTTTAGTGAATTGTGTAATACCATGAAGTATTGTACTGCTATTTTGGCGAGTCGATATAAAAAGAGTACTATGAGTTATAATGTGTTAAACGTGTTAAAGTTAAATCACGTACATGCCTTTAAAATGGTGATATATGCGTACCATAGTTATTATATTTCCACCTTAGAACAATTTATAACAATTTTTCCATTTCAAATACTATAAAAAACCTGTAGCTTGTATACTAAACAGCGATGAAAATAGACGTACGCTTAAGACATTTTACTTGTTACATTTATGAGCAAATATTTTTGTAAAATAAAACTACATTTTACTATTTGCGTAGCAAAAAAAAATTAAACCTTGTTCTTTTTTTATTTTCAATGCTATCATATTTTTTAAGCAGAGTCTATATTTATATTATAAAACCGAAAAGTTTGTTTGAACGCGTTAATCTTAGTAACTAGCAGTCGGATTTCAAACATGTTTTTTGTACTTGATAGAGCAATTATTGAGAAAGGCTTAAAGTTATTTAACATCACGTTCCCACCAATAGAAACAAAGATATATAGAGTAAAGCTACAAAAACGGGCAAAACTTATTATATTTATTCTAATATACATTTGATTATTAACTTTTAATGAAGTATAGTTGAAGAAGTATAATTTGATGACACTCCTTAAAATTACATAGCTTATATTATTAACTTAACTACTGGATTACGCCTACAGGAGTCCTTATAAAGACCCTACGTCACCATTACACAGACCATTTTGAGAGAGGTTAGACCACATTTCCCAAACACCTCAAGACCGTTTACATTTACATTATATGTAAATAAAGATAGAGAGATATGTTAAATCAACATTACTACGTGCTCCTTACGAAGGAAATATTAAATGTTAAATTCTTTGTATTCATAGGAATTTAAACTCTTGCAATCTAGTATCTGAGTATTAAGATATGAAGAATATATATGAATATGAATCTGATATGATGATATGAAATATCTATTTTATTTGCACTGTTCACAATAACACCTGTTTTTAGCACGATACCGGAAAATAACAAGAAGCAAATGCCTTACCCATTGAAATCACTAGGATACATATTTAAAGTGCCATAAAGTTCACAATTTAGAGATTTGACTAAAGAAATGCTATTCTTTGATTCTCACCAAATGATGATATAGACAATTCTCACTACTGAGACTACACAATTAAGTCATAAAATCTTCATCACTTCTCTTAAAAAAAACGGGCGTATTACATCGTTACATCGGTTCATATTCTAAAGCAGGGTTTCTCAAATTGGGGTACGCGAACCACTAGGGGTTCACCATCCGACGGTAGGGGGTTTTCGACAATATTTACGTAATGGTGGCTTGATGACTGGGAGGCACTTTACTATAACATACTTTCGTTAGAGTGGGTATTCACACCTAGTTATGATTAATACGGAATACAGAAATTGACTTGCTACCGAGTCAGAATCAAGCTAAAAAATGTCCAAAATTATTCCTAAAATTGATTCAATTGGCAACAAGGAACGAGCTCGCCCATCACATTAATATTAAAAAAATATTTTTCTTAGCACTGTGTTTGTTACATTTTATTGAAATAAAAACCCTATTTTCTTCAACATTCAATTTTATTATTTTCTTTGGGAGGGGGGAATTAGTTATTTATCCAGTTCGCTCTCATCTGAAAACTTTAACAAGGGTTCGTGCAGCCAAAGGTTGAGAAATCCTTTATTTATCTTTATATTAAAATTTAAATAAATTAAAACCGTAGAATAATAGATAATATACTTTTTTTTTTTTTCAAAGTGACATACGCTTTTAGCCTGTAAGGCTATATATATATAAATATAATTTATTTCGAATAATTTTAAAAGCAATGACGGTTCAGTGGGTAGTCCGTACGGACGCCGTGTAAATAGGCGTAAGTTCGAATCCCTTCAATGAGCCTGAACTCTCGGTGAAAATGTCGTGGTAAAATTATAGCATGGTTTTAGAACGTTATCTAATTCCGTTGGAAAAATTATCGCCGGATACTTATAGGTGTGTTCTAGCAGGTGTTCTGGCAGCTGCACTTGAAAGTCAGTTCCTTCCATAGGCTTAGCGTGTCCACCGTTTGGGCCATATGTCATAAATTCTAAAGTATTAAAAATATTATTAAAGGAATATTAAAGTTGCAGCATAACATAAAAGTTGCAGCATTAGAATCATAAATTTGTCTTCTTTCCTCGTGTTGTAAAGGTATGTTGCGTCGCTAAGCATATTGTATGGTCTCTGTCATTGAGTATGTCCTACAGAGTTATTTGTCTTTATATTTTCATCAAGCTTTTTACTTTCTATCACAACAAATAAATCTACAACCGCCTATCTTTAGCGACCCGTACAGGTATGTAATGGTCTTTCAGGTAATCTATATTTAGCCCTTAAAACGAGAATCAAAAAATATTATCGACAGGCTGGCATTATAGCAATATTTGTTGATGTTAACTAATAGTCTCTGTTACGCACTTGTAATAGTTATATGGTGACTAGACATTTTGAAACAATTTTTTTTATATCAATGGGCAGCAACCAGGCCATCTAATGGTAAATAGTTACCGTTGCCTATAAACAGCTGCAACACCAAAGTATTACAGCCACGTTGCTGACCTTGGCGTAAACGGCTGGTTCTCGTTCACTTTGCCAAACACAAAGGCTCATACGAAACCTTTATTTTGTGGAAGTCTAAACCAGAGGGTAATCGCTAACCAGTCGGGTCATGACCCTACCATCAAGCTTAAAGGATCAAGGATTACATGGTTAAACGTCATGACCAAAACCAAAGATATCACTGATAATCACCAGATCCTCGTCGGTTGGCTCGAGGTTGGCTGGGATAACTTAGGTGGTGTTCAATTCCCTTTACATCCCAAACGTAGTGTAATTAGTTTAAAATGTACTACTGCAAATTATATTGTTTCAGGTAAAAAAATAGAGTTAAAAAAATATTTAACACTAGTATTATGAACACCATCACACGTAAGAGCTATGTTTCCATAAAACCAAGCGATGTAGCGTATCTAAACGGCATTTGCTGTGGAAACTCGATAAAAGTATAAGCACTAATTCCACGTAACATTAGAAAGCGTTCTAATAAGCTTATCTATGTTTGCAGTGTTCTGTGCTCCCTCAACGTTACGTAAGAGTTCCGAGGACGGTTTCATTGCTTTACTGAATTTAATGAAAATTTATTACGCTTTTAATCCTTTATGTATATAACTATCTATAGTTATGTTATAAAACGGGTGTGTTTTAAAGCGATGATGGCGTAGTGCCTATGAACGTCGCGACAATAGCTCTAAATTCGAATCCTTGCAATGAGCTTGAGCTTTCGGTGATGTAAAATATCGTAATGAAACCATGGGGGTAAATTTTTTTAAATGCTCATCTGTCTACCTGCCACCTCCATGTTGAAAATCTGCCACCAATTACCTATAGGTGTGTTCCGGCATTTGCACTTGAGAGCCAGTCTCTCCACTAAGTTTAGTGTGTCCACCATATTGTGTCACATTGTTATTTAACATCAAGTGAGATTATGGTCATAACGCTAAACTTGTTATTAGCAAAACGTACTATTCAGATTTTTATTGTGTTAACAATTACATATTAGGCGACTATTTTCACCTGAATAATAATTACAATCATCATATATATAAAACAATCTAACAAAACTTCGTATTGATGATGTAAGAGTGTTTTTGTGTTAGTCTTAGCAGTTATGATACGCATAATTGTAATCTATCCTTGATTATACGATACTAAACTACATCTAAGAATAAGTTCTGATACTAAAATGTATAACATCTAGCTGTGCACGCGACTTCTTTCACGTTATTTTTAATTATTTTACAAATTATTTTATAAAATTAATTTATCGCGGGCTGTCATTCAAATTACAATAACTTTGATAGTGTTAACCAATTTTAATGAAATAAAGACTAAATGTTACTCTAAAATATGATTCATGATAACCTTGGTGACGTTTTATAATAAACATTATACTTTAGTAGTGATGAACAAATAATCAGACAGACTAACAGACATTTATTCTTTAGTCATTTGCAATAAATTTGTTCACATAAATCTACAAAGTACAGATACGTTAAATTTACATTCTTATTATATCTATAGAAGACTAGTTTTTACCCGCAGTTTCTCTCACGTATATCACAATATTGATTTTCTCAAACAAATCGGGTGACGGGATAAAAATGTTTCAAACAAAGTTTATCCTTCTCTTTACACAACTTTTAATGAGTGTTTCGCGACAAAAAGTTCATCATAATCGATGCTGCAATTTAGACGTGAAAGCATAACAAATAAACAAACTATTTTAGGCATTTACAATATTAGTAAGGATTTAGTGTCAGATGTACATAATTGTGATCAATCGTTAACCTGTACCATAGGAAAAACCTGTTAATTATTAAAGTAAAATAATTACCTACTCATATTATTTGTATAAGTCGTACTGTCCGTGTTTATTAGTTATTTCTAACTTTTTTAATAACTTCTGATAATAGTTGGTCATTTTAAACAGATAAGGATAAAAAAGTATTGAGACCTATGCCTTCAGACCCATAGATTGCTTATAGATAATGTATAACATTCCATATTCGAAAGGTATTTTTTTCAACGTTCATACTACGCTACCGGTGGAGTTGGGACGAGCTTTCATATAAATCGTGAATTCCCCGAGAGGTATCAAGTGTCGCCCTTCGGCGGGTGTTAGGACCTCAATTTATCACGAACAAATTAAATGTTATGGCCTAACGCGGTTGAGAATGTTCGTAGAATTCAATTCTGCCGATCGCGTGTCTTCGTTTCAGCTTATATCTATAATTGATCAAGCGTGAATTTTATAGAGTTAAGTCTAACGAAGATTCTTTATTTGTAGCGCAGGAAATTTATTATGATATAAAAATAATCGCTTTCACTCGTTAGATATAACCATTACGATTGCAGGTGTATACGTTATTTTTTCTTTTTTATTGTTAAGGTTTAGCGCTATGGCCATCATCTCACCTGATCTTAAGTGACGATACGGCCCATGTTGCTAGACAAGCTAAACCTGTATGTAAATAAATATGTATGTTAATGTGGTACTTATATCATTATAATGGATGTTTAATAACAATCATACTAATATAATAATAGTATTCGCTCTTATTTCTATGATAAAATAGTTTTTTCTTAAAATAAAATAAAAAGTCTTTTACTATTTATAATCTATTTTTTTTTTTCTCAAAAGAGATTCTCTTCTTTTTTATATAGTATATTTAGTGTTATGGTCAATAATCTCACCTGATGTTAAATTAAAATATGGCCTTAGGTGCTGGACACACTTAGTTTACTGGAGGGCCTGGGTTTCAAGTACATCTGCTGGAATACAGTTACACATATTTGACAGCAGATTACTTAGGGGAGTTGTTAGCCACATGGGCATTAGAAAAAACTCTACCACTGTGCTATCATTTCTTAACGCTGTTTTCCTTCATCGAAAGCTCAGACTTATTATAAGATATTAAAGTCCCGTGCGTTAATGTGATGTCAGTATGACTAACAAAATATACAGTAACCCTCTTAAAATAAAATAAAAATTATAAATCTCTTACGAAAATGTAACTGAGACACAGAGAATATTTATTGACCTCCAAAGATCCGAAGCCACGATATCTGTATAAGTTCCTAACATAAAATATTACAACTATAAATCGCCTTATATGATTTAATGTATAACAAATTATTAGATAATGGCATTAGCAACAGAGAAGACAAATTCGAGACTTACTTTACTTAGAATATTAACTTATATCTTTGAAAGTTCTGTATTCCTTGTACTTAAAGACATGAACACAGGTAATCATCCTACTAATATTATAAATGTGAAAATGAGTTTGTTTAATTATTACGTTTTCACGCCTAAACCGCTGAATCGGTTATGATGAATTTTGGTATAGAGATAGATGAGAACCTGGAAACGGTGATAGGCTACCTCTTCTCTTGGAAAGTTTATTGGAAGTGGGATAAAGAGAGGGGTAAACTTTGTATTAAACTTTTTATTACGTCATCCGATTTGTGTGACAAAATAGATATTAACACGAGCGAAGCTAATAGTATATAATGTTTTGTAATATCCAAATCAATGAAATTAATGTAATTTTCAACTATATATATATACGTACATAAGTATACACTATATATATGACTGACGTCAGCAACTTTGTTCAAGTTATCCAGTATAAAAGTGATTAAATTATAAAATATGTGCACAATAGTCTATTTGAAGTAAATCTATAATATACATTTTAGATATAGCAATGAGAAAATAGAGTTAATCTTGTAGACACTATTATGATGATTTAGATGAAAGTTTATATATAAACTGTATTTACCTTAAATTTATCTGCATAGATTTTATTTTTAAGACACCTAGCGACGGTCTGTTGCCCATTTATTAAATATAACTGTGCCCGCAATTTCGTTCACGTAGATAATTTCTTTTTGATAATATTTGTCCGTCTTTGTAAATTTATTCAATATAGCCTATCTCCTATTGGTGGTAGCATGATGCTAAATCTCTTAAAGCCTTGTTCGATGATAACTCTATTAAATACAAAAAAAATTGATATCTGACTGGTAGTTCCTAAGATTAGCGGATTCAAACATACAAACAAACTTCTTCGTTCTATAATATTTATATAGATAGTATATAATTATCCTTCTCTGTACACTCACTAATAATGCGCTAATACACTAATAATAATAATAAACAATCCGTATAATGAAAAGACTTCTCACACCGAATCAGTTTTCTTGCCAGCTATTATTATTTACAAGAAATGAATCCAACCCGAAGAATACAAATGTCTTGTTAGTGTTTTATATAAAATTATGTATTCCTACAACAATAAATCTATTCGATTAACAATAACATTCAATCATAATAGAAGCGAAAGTTAACGCGAAAACGTCTACGAGTTAACGCTAATGATATTTTCCTCTAAAGCCTATTGTAATTTCAAAACTACACTCATAAAAAACGGTCCTATCAAAGTCTGTTATATCTGCCAGACAACCTTGACATTAATCTATAGATCTGTTTATATCTATACTTAAGTGCGGACAGAGACGTTGTTTGTGCTTGACTTTCTTCCTACAAAAACAATTTTATTATTCACGCGACTGTATGGTCTTTTAGATTTATTATTGAACATATTTCGGAAGTAATAATAAAAGAAATAATGTTACTCATGAATGGATAATGTCACACACCTACCAGAGTGGCACGTTTTAATATGTCGCGTTATAGTATTTGTCCGTATATAACTGGTGTGTGTGCGTGGATATTCCTTTGGTGTTGTGAGTGACCATGGGCAACGGTGATCACTTACCATCAGGTGACCCGCTTGCTCGTTTACTCCCTAATCCATAAAAAAAAGTTTATTGTAATTATATTTATTAAACATTATCTTAAATTATACGATAATAAAATGTAATCAGCTCAATAAAGTGGCTTAAGAGATTATATTTGGTAAAGCGTCAAGAATTATATTTATCATGTATCATAATGCTTATTCAATTAGACCTGCTTATTGGCACAACCCGATATCGTTTCCGTGGTGTAGCGGTTATCACATCTGCCTAACACGCAGAAGGCCCCCGGTTCGATCCCGGGCGGAAACATGTTTTTGTTTAATTAATTAACAAAGATGTGAATATGTCTCTTTTAACATATCTTCGCTTCAGCGTTTTATTGCAAAACACTTTTTTCTTTTTTAAATACTTTATAAATTAAGCAGGATTGCAGGAGGGATACGAACTAATTTCCATGGAAGACGCTTCTTTACACAATTTATGAATAATTCAATTATAGAGTCATGGTGTATAGAACAAATGAATTCTATAGTTATAATGAATATTCCTTCATTGCTAAGTAATATTCACTAATATTTGAAAGTAATATAGACAAAAAGTAACTACAATGTTTTATATAGACCATTAATCTGTATAGATTATACAATATTCGTATATTGTGTACCTACACAAATTGATCTCATTAATTTAAGTCAGTCAATAAGCTTGCGTAATCGAATCGAAATAACTCAGAGATAAAAAAAAGGTCACGAGGTTCTTTGGATAAGAAATTTGATGGATTTTTCAATGACAAAGTTAATACCAATGTAAGGTATTATCGAACATTAAGAGAATGGTCTAATAATATTTATAGTGTTTCCATATAATAAATCAGAAAATAGGAGACAGGAAACAAATTTCTTTTTTGAAGCGAGGATAGTAGTATGTACGGTCGCCGCTTTATTGGACGTGAATTCGATCCCTGCAATGAACGTAAGCTTTCGGTGAAGTAAAATATCGTGATGCAACCATAGCATTGATGGTAGGGCTTTTTCTTATGCCTACCTAGCTAACTACCACCTTTAAGTTGAAAATCTGCCGCCAAATACGTACAGGTGTATGCCGGCTGTTGCATTTGAGAGCCAGTTCCTCCACAGGTTTAGCCTGTTCACTAGCTTGGCCAACATCGTCACTTAACATCAAGTGATATTGTGGCCAAAAGCTAAAACCTATATATTCGAGCTCTGGGAGGAACTGACTCTCGCGTGTAGCACCCGTAACTTATCTATAGGTGTTGGACAACAAATCTTCAACTTGAGAGTGGTATTTAGTAACGGAACATTAGAAAATGTACTACGACTATTTAATCATCTATCGACACGATTTTCTTACACGCTTTTGCTAAATTAACATTGTTTTATGTTTTAGTCTTGTTAATACTAAGTACAGATTTCCATAAAAAGCTAAAACGCAAAAAAAATCGCAAAACCGTCCATTTAAACAAAAAAATCTTATCACATTCTTTCTATTAAATTCGTGTCATTAACTGATCTAATATAAAAAATCATTTATTTATCTATAGAGATAAATGTAAATATTGTCGGAGTTCGAAATTCGTGTAAATAAATTAGTCAACTTCTTGGAAATAAGGTTTTTTTTTTTTTTCTTTCAGAAGTATATTATATTAAGCGGTTCCCTAGAAACATGAATAAAATATTTAATTAACACGATCTCTGCGAAAAGATAAATTTTAAATACACAGTAATGTAAATTTATCAAAGTTGTATGTACTTTTAAAACGAAGTATGCCACTTATAATATGAAGATGTGAATACATGTCAAACTTTTTAATAAATAACATTTATAAGGGACTTTAAGTCTATTGAAACTGTAGGTACATAATCTGACATTGTTTTAAAAGTTGAAATGTATTCTAATCATTTCACGTAAACTGTTCTTAGAAACTGAACTCAACTAGTAGTAAAATATGACCAGACTTGTGAGAACCTAAAATAATATGATAGAAAACAATTTACATATGAACTTTATGTGTTATTGTAGGAATTTATCGGTGGTGTGCCAATGCAAACCCATAATAAATTCCTACAATATAACATAAAATTTACGTAAGTTTTAAGACATTTTATAGGTTTTAGTTTGTATTACGTCCAAGCACAACTTCAACAAAAACAATTTAAGTAAAAATACTACTTTAAAAATACTTTAAGAATACAGATGAACTTAGAAATAAACTTTTTAGAAGGAGCAATTAAAACATTAGTTATGAAGAATAAAAGGTTTACCCAATTAAAAAATAAACAGATTTAGTTCTTAAAACACTGAAGTGTTTGAATAATTTCGTAACATTTGACTCTAAATTTTTTTATCCATCAAGCAAGCACCAAGAGAGCTTATTGACAGTTTGTACGAAAAATAAGATCGGAGACATATGCAATGACAGACTTATAATTAAATAAAAATCACGTAAATTTTTATACATACAAATTTCGTGTTACGTTTGTATGCGATGAACTCCTAAAGTATTGAACCGATTTTAATCCCATTTTGCACACTGTGTGCAGTTTCATCCAACTTGAGAAATAGTATACTTTTTATCTCGATGAGTGATCATAACGCGATAGATGTCGCTGTAGTCGATGAGATTAACTTCTAGAAAAGGCAAAAGAAGGTCTACCAGGTGAGACAGTCTTTATGTATAAAAATTTCGTGTTACTTTGTTTGCCCGCGATGAACCGATTTTAATCAAATTTGCAAACAGAGATGCAATTCGTTTTTTTATTTGCAGTATACAAGTTTTTACATTATGCATAATCAAGGGGTACAAAAAAACCTTCAATAAGAGATTTTATAGTATAGGAGTAAAGATACAACTCGAGCAAAATAGTTAAGAACCAAGACTACGCTAAAGTTTGTGAATGCCTAACTAAATGCAAGCTTTTAGAAAATTTAGATTATTATTAGCAATGAAATACAAACTTTACGTTGTGGGTACTTTGTGATGTGGTTTGGTTTCACATAATATTAGTATTTTGATATTTTATTAAAAATAAAATGCGTTTTTAACTAAGTAGTTTATTAAGTATTAAGCAGTAGTAGACGTGGCATAAAGCCTGGGAGTTGTGAACTTTCTCTTAGCTTCAAAGCAATTAATAACATTGAGCTTTAAGTTCACGTGTATAAGTATCATTATTATCGATCACCATTGAGAATAAATAGTTTTCCCTCGGACATGGTATCATTTACTCGAGAGCATTTGAAGCTTATTAGTTCAAATATTTAAAAAGTGTGCAGAGTAAAACTAGCATTCATCAAATGATCTTAATTGAACACAAAGGCATGTGTATTGTTTTTGCGACTTCTTTATTTAAACTCCAGTTATCCATAATAAGCGTTAGGTTTGCCTTAGTTGATCAATCTTCCTTACTTTCCTCTTATATTTAAATTCCTTTTTTGCCATCGCGAACGACAACTTTACACGGAAGCGCATGATTTAGTACTAAATTTTTCTAGTTACTAGTTTTAATTTCCTTACATTTTTTGCTGATCAAACCATCTAAGTATAATCTTTTGTGTCTTGGGAATGCTCTTGCATATCTCCTGTTATATATTTTCTTTAAGATTTAATCAAAATTAATGACATAACATGTTTACCAAAGCGTCATCATTTCGGCAACTTAAATAACAAGGACGTTCTTTGGGATTGAAATCCACGTTTGACTGATTTAAGATTAAACCAATTATTAAAAAATTATACTCACGTTCCTATATATATATATATATATATATATATATATATATATATATATATATATATTTATTTATTTAATAAGGTAACTTATATATAAATAGAACATGTTTACGATAGTACGAACTTCGACCTATTCTATGTATAGAAGCACAATTATACCTAAGCCACTACACTTACGGTTTCTAACATAATAAAGTTTTTAGGGCGATAGCGGTTACGGCGCACCGAAATTTGTACAACTAAGTAATGGGATCACCTTTTGATGTTACGCTGTTGACATTCAAGAATGACGCTGACAAAATGTCAAACGTTTATATAACTATATTAAAACCGGTTCCACAGTGATTTAGATTTGTAACCCCAGTACAAGTTCTAATAAACGCTAGGTACTTTAGACTAACTACTAATTTAGGTACTCCAAATTAGACCTGGGGATTTATCTGTAGTTTTAGTGTAACCACAAAATGGGTCGATAAGTCGATTATCTAGAAAGCTCTTATTTACGAGTGCGTAATATATGATTATCTAAATAAGATCATAGTTATTTTACACTTTCAATGGAATCCTTAATCTGTGGTAAAGTTGTACCAAATGGCTGTCTATTTTATATAAACAGAAGTGTAAGCAGAAAGTTACAGTTCAATAAAAAACATTCGTTATTTATATAGGTTTTTTTTGTAACCCGGCTCTAAAATAACCTAACTAATGTTGGAATTGACATTGGAACAGGCTACACAGAATAAATCTTTCCCAAATAATAATGGTAAACGATTTTATTTCCTGCGATACCCTCCTTAAAGTCTAAATTCTAAAAATCGCTGACATACGTTTCTTGAAGAATTTATAACCGAAACCACAAATCTTATACAACAATTTCCACCCTCTTTTATACTTTTGTAGTCTGTAACGTATACTGTTGTAAAATGTAAACCATTTAAAAAAAATACCTTTGTTGCAATGCCTATAACGTGCATTTAATATCTGCAACAAAAAAAAAACAATTTCTTTCTTAGTACTTAAAACTGTGTGGAAATGAATAACATGTAATACAATTAAACATTGTTGTCTAAATTTTACATATTTAGTTGATAATATTTTTTTGTGATTAAAATTTTCCTTCTAAGGTCTAGACTTCAAAGGGAAATCAAATATAAAAAGGATTTTATGTCCATTCAGAATATTGTAAATAAAATGAAATAAAAGAGATTCATAAAGTAAGGTATTTAATCATTCAAACCAATCCTTTTTCAGTGACGTAGTAAGAGCCTTGCTTCACGAACAAACCGAACAATCACGATATAGGAAACCTAATAATAATTCAGTATTACAGGCTGGGATATATTATACTAGTAAATATGAACATGGCAATGACAAAATAACAAAGAAATAAAGGTATGTCCATTAACATTAGTGGGCATTATTTATTCCATTCATCCCTTTTGTTGCGGACGCACCTTTCTTAACGGTGTCGGGGCGCGGTGTTATTTAATACACCCTCAAATGGAGCTACCTACCATCAATTTGCTGTCAACTATTGAGTTTCGATGGAGATAAAGGGTGAATTAGTGACCGCTGTTGTTGGTGCTTTTTTTCAGTTCAACTCTTATAAACATCTTATGCAGCTGATAAGATTTTTCATATTTTAAATCGCCTAACATTTGTCATATGATTATTATAAGGATTAATTAGATACATGTATATGCTTCTGTTATTACTTGCTGTAAACTCTATGGAAGGTAAGGAAAAGTAGATCATTGTGACATGGCATTTTTAACTCGAAAGCTATTCACCAAAAGCATTAATTAACATTTCAGAGAATGGCTACGATAATACCTAAGTACCTACGTACTTAAAGGTCTTGTTGTTTTTTCATGAAAGTGACTAAAGTATTTAACTGAAAGTATTAAGATCGTAAAGATATTCATACTATTCTAATTTAAATCGCTATTAGGTGTAAAGGCTTTGACAGCTTTACCAAACTTTTTGAGGCGAATTCTGAGGACACTCAGCCCCGAGGCAGCGGGCGTAAGGAGGGTGTCAGAATGGCCGAACCTCGACTTGTACTGCTGTCGAATTTCAGAAAACGGCTGCGACAGTGCCTGGCTGAAGGTACTTACAGGTGTGCACTGAACTTTGTTGTTTTTCCCATGAATGTGACTAAAGTATTTAACTGAATATATTAAGATCGTAAAGATTGTTATAATATTGTAATTTAAATCATAATTATTTCTACTTAACTATTTATGAAAATTATGTCTATTACATTATTATCAATGCTCATAACTCTGTATATATTTTACTACCAGTTCAGTAACGCCATATTCTTTTATATATTAGGAACAAATTTATTGATTTTTTTTCATAAAGAATCATCTTTAGAATAATAATAAAAAAAAACATTAATTCCATTAACTGAATTACCTGATATTATAAGAGGTGTTAAATTTTTAATTACTTAATGTTTCTGTAGTTAGGTATATTTGAAACTGTCTAGAATAAAAATAAATATTTTATAAGCCTTTAAATTTTATCTTCGCGTGCCTGTTGTGATGTGGCTGTAAAGCTTAATGCAATATATTTTATGTTTAAGTCCATTACTGTCTTTCGAGATAGTAAATTAGTCACTACTAGTGGAGAATCTTCGTAGAACTATATATAAATAAATCAGTATAACATAAATTATTAAATCTTCATATTAATTGATAAATCCATAAAAAGAATGTGATAGTAATATGGTTTCAAATACTAAATAAGGTCATTATTTATGTATATACAAAATATGTTAACTCGTGCCCATTACTTGTATGTCTGTAAAAGTCCCCAGCACTGGCATTGGTAAAATGGTCAACATAAGCTGAAACCTACTTTTGACCGTATTATTGATCATTATAATTGACTACAATGCTATTAAAAGGCAATTGACGGCTAGAGCATAGATGTTCTCACTTGCTTCATTCAATCATTCTAACCTCAAGAGTATTATTATGTGCCAACCTAAGAATACAGAAATCATTTAAAAGACAGTGTATCTGCTTCTACAATAAAATCCCTGATTAAATGCGTGAACTGCAACTAAAACCTTTTATAATTATTTTGAAACCTAAACATATTAAAAAAGCGTATTATACAATTGCAGATTATTTAGTAGATAAAAATGTGTAGGATCAAATTATTGTAATATAATACAAGCTCGGACAATTCTATATGATACATGATAAAAAGAGCGATTGCTGAAGAGTTTCTATCGCCGCTTTTTCTCTTCAAAAACGCCATTTTATTTCCGAAACGCCAGTAATTTTGGCTTCAATAAGTGACATTATTATTTTATTTTTAAGAAATAAACGATTTGATTTTATATAATCAAAATTACGCCAAACTTTATGAAGCCACCTTAGGGTGATTCACCCAGAGGTACTTTTATTATATAATGCTAACCTGGGTCTTATAGTCGCATGCCAACCGCATATCAACGGAGGCTGCGATTTATGCCACCGTCCTACGTGGTCCAACCCTTGATGATTATACTTGATGATTAAACATACATATTTAATAGTCCACTGTTATTTCTCTTAATGTTTGTATATCTATTTATATAAAATAATTCAAAGAATATATTAGCTGTAAATGTATTAAACACAAGAACCGTAGAAATTTGAAATAGCGTAAGCAACCACTCGTGTAGTTAACGTAAGAATTTTTATTTTGATTTAATGGAAAACAAAAACTTACAATGCAAGGCACATTTTTCACAATGTAAATGGTAACAAGGCCTCACATATTTGACAAGGATTTACATAAATATAGAAACAAGTCCATAATAGAAGCCCTAGTAAGTGAACCAATTAGCATTGGGCCGAGGTTTTTGCAATGTAAATTATTTCATTTATGATAGTTAGCAAGCAAAATTCAAGTTTTCTTTCACTATGTTATTATATAAGTCGAACATCAAGTAAGATGCCAAATTTTTTTTTTTTTGGTAATGTGTTGTTAACATTCTTTACGGACTTTCTGAATGCAACGCGCAAACGCATTACCCGGGATCAGATCAAAGGTATGAGGTGCATGTGGTGACTCTTTGGATGCTAATCACTCAACACTACCCACTAAAACGCACCACGGCGACACTTCAAACTCCCGTGTTGCTATTAACCAGCGACAGCTTTCACAATACTTATAGTCACTGGCGGGAGGTTATCTACCACCCTTGAGTTGAAAATCTGCCGCCAATTACCTATAGGTGTGTTCCGGCAGTTGGACATGAGAGCTAGTCCCTTCACTAGGCTTAGCGCATCCACCATCCTGACATAACATCAGATGAAATTGTGAATATAACGCTAAGCCTTAACTATAAGAAAACATCATATACTGTATGAACTTTGCCTCATCTCAATAGGTACAGATACGCTGAAGCGTGCCTGTGCCTGTAGCGAAGAAAATTTCCAACCATCATGTTTGTCTATTACTTTTTGTACTGCAAGTTGTATTAGTATTATTTAATGAAAAATTTTTTGAAAAATAAAAGGTATAACTAGATAACATCTCAATTTCTTTATCGTCCCAACCCTTTTCATTAATGCTTTAGCTATGAATTAGGTTAATTATACTTGGAGGCTAAATGATAAATGTAGCTCCTTTGAAAATACGTCGCGCGAAAGAAATTAAAGACCCTTAGTGTCTGACATAAAGGAAAAATGTCATGGTTGCGACATAAAGTTACAAACTAAATTAAAACGCTCTTTTTAAAACAGTTTTTTATATATATTCTTTATTGTGCAATGTATGAAAATTAATTGCTGTGGAATTTCCTCTTCAATTTTTTATTTCATTCACTTTTTATGTTATTTTGTAAATTTTTCTTCATATTAGAGAATTCATTAAGTACTGTGGAGCTTAATCATGTTCAGGGTTGTTTTTCTGTTGTTGCACATCTATGTACTTTTATTTTTTATTTTGATAATAAGCTGCGTATGTCGTGGCATAAGTAACGGTTGGAAATCTGTAAGGCCGTTACAACATTATATTTAACTGGTGTTGGCTAACTATGTAATTATCGTTTGTTGTCAGTCCGTGTTTATTCTATTGCTATTTTAAGGAACTATCTTGTTCAAAGATTGTTAGTCTAATTAGACCGATTTTCTTATAGGTTTTGTGTCCACTACCTGGTTATCAAAGAATTATCTTCGTTAGCAGTTATCTTGCCAGTAGCCACATATTTTCCTATTAAATGGTAGAATTTCTTTCATAGTAAACAATACGACTACTGTTCCTATTTCTACTAACACCTATTGTTTCCTTGTCCAATGAATTTGTGTTCCGATATGTACTGCTATAATGATGCCTTTGTATTGGATATGTATCGTAACAATCAATCCGATGTTGACCTCAATTAATTCTAGATTACTAAGACCTGCATTAATTATTTACCAAGTGAAAATAGCATTATTTTTTAATAATTTCTTTCTAAAAAAAACATGTCCTGTGACGTTGAAAATTAGCTGAGAAATTACATTACACTTATTATTTTTACCACATTTTTCATTATTATGTGCCATTTCTAATAGACTTTTTTCTATTATCCGTTTGGATTTTATGATAAAGTGAAGCTTTTGTACGACTGGGCTATAACCAGTGTGAGATTTATTTACATGGATTAGCTTTAACGAGTTAGACTTATTATTTTCAGTTATTACCGAGCACTTTTCACTTCACTATCTTTACCACTTCTCATTGTCACATCCTAATTACTGGACTTTTATGATAACAGTAACTGTTAGTTCCTCATAGAGATTATTATTGTGCAATATAAAAATAAATTAATGAAATATCATCATATACATTGTTCAATGCCAAATTTTTGTAAGAAGCTTTACAACTTTTTATCCATCCGCAGTATTTACTTATACTGAATTTATGACTTTGTTTTCAAAATCTACAAACGTGATGTGTCTTCATCGAATGCATGAAAACTCTAAATCATACTTTCGACGTCGCTCCAAACACAATTTGATTCAATAATCAAATGGAAGGAAACACTTTTATAAAGTAAATAAAAACGATAAAATTTCTTCGCACTTTCTTTACTCTCTTATGCATATATTAAAATGAAAATTCTCATAGGTTTTTTTTTGACCTGACATACGCTGTTAGCCGTAAGAACTTAGACAGCTTCACCGAACTTTTTCTAATAGGATAATCTTGTTACTCATTCAGGCAGTTATTCATATCAATATCAATATATTTGTATTCAAAAACGAATCGATATAGAAAAAGTTAAAATTAATATCGGATTCTTAAAATCTACTTCTGCATATTACAAAAATAAAAAATAAATTTCTGGTTATTAAAACTAAGAAGTAAAGCCCATCACAGTAAAAGGTTTGTTTACTCACATAATTTAAATCAATAAGTTGACTCGAGGTGGATCTACGATCTTAGAATTTGACACAATTTAGTTTTAGCTAAGAACAAAATCTGAAAATTATATACTGTAATTATGCCTGGAATAAAAACGCCGGACAGTTATATTTACCAATAATTTCCTACAGTACATTAAGACTACGCCTCATCTAAAATCCAAGATTAAGCACTTTCTATCGTGTATTAGAAATATTATATTTAGCTTCATATATTAGTCAGATCTCACTATATTTAATGACATAGAAATACAGATTTTTTTTCGCCCAAAGTTCTGAATACCCTACCAATGAACAAACGAGGAATAAATTAACATATATCCAAAATGGAACTAGATAAAATATAATAACCTGGATATTAAAATAACGATATGACATGTTTAACCATCACGAAAGCTGTGCGAGAGCTTAAAGCGAGATGAAATATTGAAGTGGGGTGTTCTCACGGAATATTTCATTAAAGATCATTACGTCGCCTTAATACGTTCAATATTCATTAAAAGCTTAGCTGATAATCGTTATTTTCGCTGTAATATTATTCATAAGTTACAAAATATGTATTTAATATCTGCATCATTATTTATTTATACTAGCTGACGTCGAAAACACTGTTCGGCTTTTTCCGCACTCAATAAGAAGACCAAAGTGCCATCTATAGTGTTTAGCGATGTGATCACTTATCGGGCTAAAAATAATTCTACCGAGTTTGTCCAAGCAATACACATTTATAAAATTTCATTTTAACCGGTTCAGCTGTTTCCGATATTAACACGGATTATTTACATACTAGGGATGTTACGGAGGTAGGTATACCGAAGTTGGAGTCGGAACCGGAGGTTTATAATCTGCTTTATCGGAGTTGAAGTTGGAGACGGAGCCGGAGTCAAAGTTGGATGCAAAACGGAGGTAGAGAAGAAGACAGATGTGTTAAATAAGTAATAATAGGCGACGAAATGTGGTATCTTTCATAAAACTTAAGGAAAAACCTGTAGAGCAGTGTAGAGCAAATAAAGGCATTGGAAAAACAAACAACTTCCTTAGTTACACGATACATTTTATACGTACTTATTCCAGCTGCAATTACTTGTTGTGTTGCGATCTCTGTTATAACCTCCGATTCAAAATGTACCGAAGCCGAAGTCGGAGTTGGGGGGTGTAAAATCCAAAAAAAGTTCTTTCGAACCTTTCGGAACCGGAGTCGAAGCTCCGTAACATCTCTATTACATCGAAATAAAACTATGACCACGAAGGCTGTAAAGCTTTCGAAACGTCGGGATCAAAATAAATAAATAACCGCGATAAAATACGTTTAAATTAGTTTTATTTCGATGAATAATATTCGCGTAAACATAAGAAGTCATTATCTCTATTACATACACATAATGATACGGGATTTTTATATTGTTATTATCTTCCGATCAAAGATTGGCTTTATTAGCCACTGGAGAGCACACCAACATTGGAGCTGAGGCAGTCGCCGTGGCCGTAAACTTCCCGGAGCACCATAATATTGTTAAGCGAAAAATTTTGTTTGAACGCGCTTATCTTAAAAACTAACAGTCGGATTTTGAAACATATTTATATTGCTCTATAGCAATCATTGAGAAAGGATTAAGGCTATTTAACATTACGCTACCACCATTAGGAGTAAAGTTGTATTGAAAAAAGTAACAAAAATGAACAGAATTTATTACATAATTTAGGTACACCTAGTATATTATATAAAATATAAGATAAAAGTCCCTAATAAAGATATAGGTTTAAAAAAAGAGTAACTTGTACAAACATGCAAAGTTTCCCTTATATTTGTTTAAATATGGTATTCTCTAATAACAGTTTTCTTCTTTCTAATTTCAAAATACTGTACCTAGATTCGAATATTCTGATTATTTAAAGTTGAGCATACGTGCATTTATTTTCCTTAATAAATATTTATATTTGTTGTGTTTATTTTGAACCCTAAATAAACATATAAATTCGTTTTCAAACTTAACAATTATTCTATTACACCGCATTTTCAATAGAACGCAAAAGTAAATTCGTATTATGGAAAGGCTAAGGCTATTATACTAAGGTGTAATGAGTGTTCTCATTCCGTCTCGAACTGAAAATCTTCGGGTAGCAGAACACGTGACATGCGTAACGATCGACTCGTCGGAAACTCGAAAGTACGCACTACGCACAATTTATCTCCATGTTTTTGTTGGTCTCTTCAGAACCGGGAAAAGTAAATAATGTGATTGAATAGCCCAAGTAAACAATTCACAGTTAATTAAAATATACTACCTATTTATATAAAAATGACTTGTTGTAATGTACGTACGCGCATAACTTCCGAATGACCAAATTTAATATTTAATTTTTTAGTGTTCGTTATTGTCAGGATAAGGTTGTATGAAAAAAAAAGGTAACAATTTTTTTTTAAATCTCATAATATTAAAAGTAAAACGATGATAGCTTAGTTGGTAGTGTGTACGAACGCCGCGTCAAGAGTCGTGGGTTCGGATTCACCTATATTGAAATTTAATATAATTAAAAGACATATAATTCATTGAAGTTATAAATTCATTAAATAACCAAAAGAAATGAAAAACGGAAACGATATTAGAAATAGCCAGTTCTATTGATCTTAACGAATTGAAGTTGGAAAGTTGAATTAGGATTGGTTATAACTAATGAGAATATAAAAAAATATATATAAATCGATCAAACTATTTTTGGGTTTTAGCGAGAATAAAGAACATCGATTTTAGGTATACAATGTGTACCAGGTCGCCTAGTTATTTAGAAAATCTATATACTATATTTCTACTTGTACTTTAGTTCTATTAGCCTTTAACCACCGCTTGGTTCAAAAGTAGCCTATAACTGTTTCCAGAATACCATCTCTCTCTCTATACCAAAACCTATCATAATCCATTCAGCTTTTTAGGCTTGAAAGCGTATCAAACTCAGTTTAGCTTTGACCTTGAGATCATAATTTGTTAAGCATGAGAAAAAGCAAAAACACCGACTACGTCACCTTGGAATTTACAATTAATCGAGGTCTATTTATCGATGCCCATCTGCAAACCTCTCAACAGTTAAACACTGTTTGGACCAACCAAAAGAAAGTAAATGGTTTATTAGTCGCGTACGTTTTATTATCAAACCTTTATAATTATCCACTGGCGCTGGAACTTCAGTATGGTGCCTTTGATTCTAGTGTGTAGTATTCGCAATCCAGTCAGTTACAACTGTCGTCTTTTTTTAAAAACAGTATGTTTTATTAGACTAATTTTTATACATATTCTGACCTCTTTAAAATGTGACATTAATCTAAAGAATATTGCTGTAATATCAACATTTCATTGTTGTTGACGAGACTGCGATAAATATGTAAACAGTTGTGTATCAGAACTTTGGTATGAATTAATATTTTTGTGACATATTTAAATATAACATTAATAATACATCAATAACTTTCAAAAGTGAGTAGTATAAGAGAGCGAAAGAAGAGTTTGAACGAAAAATGTGAAAACAATATTTACGTATGTTTATCACTTGCTTAAGAAAACCTTTTGTTTATATAGGCAATTATGCCAATCCCAAGTATAGTGATAACGTGTGAAACCCTAAATACTGGAAGACTTTATATATATAAGTTGCAAGATACCATACAATGACATGATAGGCATATAGGTATAACGTTTTTAAAATATTATGCCTTTTCCTAACAAAAACTAATTCCGAGTATTTGCTTAAACAAATAACAAAACAAATTATGCCAATTCATATGATCGACGCATTGTGTACAGAATACAAGAGCACACAACGGGACGGTAATAATAAAGCTAAAACAATAGAAGGGCAGAGGGTAGTAGATATTTTGAGAGTTAACATTGATCCAATATAAATAACAATAAAGTATTACATACTAAATCGGTTATTGCTTAAAAAGAGCTTATAAAAAAGTAACTTATGGGTCTCGGCCTTGTAAAGTAAACAATTTTAGCTACAATGTTCTGAATATTGATTTGTATACATTTTCCATATACAAAATACAAATTTAATAGATCGAGTTACAGAGTTCAATGTTGAAAAATAAATAAAATATATAGAATGTTTCCTTAAAAATAAAGAATTTAATCCATTCGAAGAGCATTGCAATAAAAAGCTTTGGTTCCATAAATCCGACAGTTTCCCTTCTATTGGTGAAGCTAGAAATCTGAATTGAAAGTGGAAAGCGCATCTATGACAATAGAGCTACGATTTGAAGTTAGCCGGATTTCGTATCAGTGGCAAACGGCATTCGGAATCCGCAATGCATTCAATGAATTAGTACATTGCAAACATTAATTTTACAATTTTGAACTGAAAGACTTTAAAATTTTGCATACATTTGTTTTATTATTGTTTATTGGTTAGAAGCAACGCTTAATTATGGAGTTATAACAACTTATTCTAATAAAGAAATAATCAACTTTTAGATTCTTTAAAGATCTCTAACTTTAAAAGCTTCTTGCATAATCTTACTATCATAGAAATAGTATCGACGCTACAAATAAAGTTCTGCATTGCAATATACTATTAACAGGTACACTGTAACCCAACTCACAACAATCGTTTGTGGAGCAAACAAATAATTATGTTGTATGGGTATTGATCCCACAACAGCTAGCGCGGTGGTAGTTGTAAAACGACCGTTTATGTATCTCGTAAGCAAAAACCAAGTCCACTATATAACAGATTTTGTCATTTTTTATGAGTCACATAAATCTTAATGAAACGACACCAATGTGTCTTATAACTTTGGCCCAAACAATTGGCACAAGACTCGAAACATAAAACTTTACTTAACGTTTGCCGGACCACAAAAAGAACCCGTAAATTTTAAGACTGCTATAAAAAGCGACTTCATAAGTATTTGACATTGCTCTTAGACCAGTTTCAATAAAAATGAATTAGGAAGAAGCAAATAAAATGTAATTTCACTTAGTTATTCTTCAAGGTTACTTCAGAGATTACTGGGCTCTTAGAGTATTAAGGTAGAAGTAAAGAAAGAATTGTATATTAAACTAGTTTTGGAACCGTAGCTACTGTGCCATATGCTCGCAATTTGTACTGTTTTGTTTTTAACTTTGAATTTATAGTTTATTATATATATTACATTCACTCGCTCATCGCCGGATTTCCAAAACTATACAAAACAATAGAGCTATTGCATTGAAATTTGACATAGTTATTACTTTTTAAACTTAGACAGCTACACAAAATGGATTTTATGATTACGCGGGGCTTGATACAGAAATTATCATAGTATTTCATGGTACATGATATTGAAGACACTGATTGTGAACGCACTACATAAATGCAAAAAATTGTATAAGTCATATTTTACTGTATTTGACTATTAGTTTCATTTTTTGCCAAATTTTAGGTAAATTCAAGTCAAAAAATATTATTTTGTATACAAATTCTGTTACAGGTTTTCACTCCTGTAAAGGTTAAATTTAGAAAAAACTTTCATAAATGGCGCTTACATTAGTTTAATAGTTTGAAATAAGCGTTGTTGCGCCACTCAAATCAAAACTGTTATACATTTGTGTTAAAAAATTACATGTAAATAATAACTACAATCAACATTTCAAACCGAAGTACTGCAATTTTTTTCACATATTCGTACGTTACATCGAGAGTTTGTGATCAGTTAATAATAATTAATTGCTACGTTCCAAACATAATATTACAACTTCTGGAGGCGGACTATCTAACACATCATGTTACATTTATATATATATATATATATATATATATATATATATATATATATATATATTTTACTGTTATTATTCTCATTCTAAAATAAAATCCTTGTTTCTTGCAATATAATTCAATAATTGTAATGTATGCCAACATAACAATGTGTAAACTTAGTAAAATTTCCTGGAAATAAATTTTTAATGTTTATATGGAATGCATAACAGTTTTATTACTTTCATACCAAATTCGAATTTTCGATAAAGATAGTGTAGAATAATTCTCTTTAAACTAAAAAAATTAACATCGAAATAAATAAAAAAAAAAAACTTGAATCACCAATTAAACATTTTTAGAATATTAGAGAAAGAACTACGTTCGAAAAATTTATAAACTGGTATTCGGATTTGGCTCAAATGCTATTGAAATCCCAAAGCAACTAAATCTTATCCCAAGTAAAAAGAAGGCTGTCTTTTCCTGTGTCATTACTTCCTTTAATCATAGATTTTTAGCATTTCAATTATAATATTATAATAATATGTAATCTAAGCCCTTCCACGGGATTTATTCTCTATTAATCTTTAACTGCATTCGAATATGTTAAATAATTTTTATGTGACGTTGGTTTTACACATACAATTGTACCGTTAATGATATTAAAATATATACAACTGACCTTGCATAAACTTAAACAGGTCAAGTTTCCACATACAAATAGCCTAGAAACCCATGTCTATGACGTCACCCTAGTTTAATTACTTAATAATATTAATAAAACGAAATTACTATTCGATAAAAATGCAAGACCAATTTATATAAAACGTACTCTATCAGTTGGACATCCAAAACACGTCCACGCAAGGACATAATTAATCCTCCAGCATGTTTTATGAAGCGGGTCTACTTAAATTATACCTACTTAATTAACCAAACACGCTGACGGTATGTAGTAATTTATACAGAGTGACTGGAATAAGGAGAGCGTTATAAAAGTAATTTCAAAAGACATGAAAATATTGCTTACGGATAGTACCATGATACCTAAACTATTTAATAGAGTAGAAACAGTTCTGTCAGGAATAAGATTTTAATATAAGTGCAAAAAGGTGAACGTAATATATATTTTTTATGTTAAGGTTTTAGCGTTACGGCCATAATCGCACCTGATCTTAAGCAACGACAAAGTCCAAGTTAGTAGACACGCTAAACCTGTGGAAGGATTGGCTCTTAAGTGCAACTACCGTAACACACCTCTTGGTGTTTTGCAGCAGATTTTCAACTAGGGGATGGTAGCTAGCCAGGCGGGCATCAGAAAAAGCCCTACCCCCATGCTATGGTTTCCTCAGAAAGTTTTCCTTCACCTAAAGCTCAAGCTCATTGTAGATGGTTGGATTCAAACTCACGTCCAATCACGCGGCATTCCTATATACTACCACTGAGCTATCATCGCTTCAAATAGTCACAGAGGCTGTTTTTAATAGTAATATTTTAAGACCAGCCAGTGTATACTTATCCATATTCCGAGAGGCTTACAGGATTGCATGACAGCGCGGACCACCGATGAATATCCGATTCCCAAGTAGTAGGTGTTGGTTTTGAATTGTTACTATGTACAATTCGGACGTGAGTTCGAATATCTTCAACGAAGTGCAGCTATCGGTGAAGGGAAACTTCGTGATGAAACTATATCATAGTGATAGTGCATTTTATAATCGCCGACTGGCTAGCTACCAGCTTTTTTTATTAATAGGGATAAAAAAATCATTCATAAACTTTTTCTAGCAAAACGTAAACTGCGATCTCCGGGCTCAGGCTAAGACGAGAGGAGTGTGTGGTAACTCAAAGGATACAATCACCATCAAATACCCAAAAAAAACCCCACGTATTTGATTGATGAAGGCGTTACTTTGCAAAAAACCCTAATTAAATGTTGACGTGTATATTAGTTGCTCTTCCGCTTGGAATTGATTGGCCGCTGACGGTTGACGCAACGTTGGCGAATAGTTGACCCAAATGTAGTTACGTGGCATAAAGCGAGATCGTCCGCTCGCATCGGGAGAGTCAGATTCGATTGTGCCATATTTGGTCCAGACATTCACCAACATCGGGTCAACTGTCAGCAGCCAATCAATTCCATGCGGAAGTGCAAAGTAATGTACACTTCAACATTTAACCCACGTATTGCCAGAGATCGGGGACAGCTTACGCAGTTTTTGTAATCTAGGCTTGCTACCAAATTTCTGTTCTAAATCTATGTCTAAATACCTATAGGTGTATTCCGATAGTTACAGTTGTATGCAAGTCCACCATCTTGGGTCACATTAATATGCGAAAAGAGTTCCGTAGATTTTTCTCTTCTATTAGCTAACTATTTTTTTAACCTATTGATGAGCCTTAGCTTAATAAAAAAAATAAAAATTATTTTTCTAACTTTCCCATAACATCTTAAATTTTTTCAATGATCATCATGGTTAAATTTAGATTACTGGGCAAAGGATAATGTATTAACATGTTTAAAACTAATTTATATACACTTATATCTTGAAACTACTTTGTAGTAGTAATAAAAACTATACGATAGTTTGATTCAACGAAAATTCACATTCGAGAGCTTGGAACCAGGGTTTTCAGTTGCCAACCCTATTCAATTGTTTGCTTCCAGCTGCCAAATTCAGCCTTAATTAAGTTAAGTTTATCTTTTGCAGAAATTTTACTGCAAGTCAAATGTTATTATTCAGAAATATAATAACCGTGAAATTACACTAATTTACCTCTAAAAATAGTATCAATTAAAAGCATTAATAATAAAAACACGGCTACATTACATGTTTTTTTTTCTACCACATAAAATTTATTCTCTGGTACATAAAGTAATCAATTAACTAGGAAGTTCAACCCTAATTAAGCTATATAGAATAAAAGTTAGTAATCTTACTTTTAAAAACTATTGAATTAAATATGTAAAACAAAAGGATCTATTGTGAAGGAATGTACACCAAGGTAAGTATGGGTTAAATCGACAACCACCTGCTTAGCATGTGTTGCTAGGGAGATGAGCGGTGTTGATAGTTGTCATAAACACATTGAAATATACGCTAAAATATCAACATATTCACATGTACTGTTTTTAGAACATAAAAATGTTAAAAATGTGATATTGCCTTTGATTCTATACTAATTTTCCGACAGACCTGCATTTTCAGAAGGCAATAACTTAGCATCAAATAAAGTAATCTTATTCTACATTCTCTTACGTAAATATAAAACAAAAAATGAATAGGATGATATTCCGAACACTAAATTGACGTCATATTTCAACACTAAATCCTATGGTTGGAGGTTATTAAAAACATGGCGGCTTTACTATCAACTGTGAAATAAACGACAATCCTATGTTTCAAATGTATGTGAATTTTAATGTTTTTAACATAATCTGGTCACCAGATTTCGTGTTGAGATATATCATCGATTTAGTGTTTAGAATGACAAGATAACTCGGATAGGTAATTGTCAAACAGAGAAAATTGAATCAGAATGCATCAAGAACTCCATTTATAATTTTAACTTTTACCCCTTATCTCGCAGAAACACTTTCTTTTTACTGAATTATATATTAACAAACCTATTTAATGCAATATTTTTATTTTTCATAATATTATTATTGTATTTAGTTATTTACAATCACTACAATCAATACAATACAGTCTGATGTTATCAAGTATGGAGCGAACAAAGTATATAGATCTATTAGACTGGCTTATGAATTTATAATGTTCAATTCATTTTTTATAAGCCTTGCGCGTTACCTAGAATATATGATCATTTCATATCATTTATATTTTAAGGGTAATAATATGCCTAAACTAATATTATATAGTTAACAACTTCATGTGCTTTATTCTAGCAAATAATCTTTGTTATTTAAAACTATTGTTAACATTATTAACAGGTTTATTTTTCGTAATATAAAGTAACTTTCTCTGATAGTTTTAGAGTTGTAGCAAAATGGTGGTCCGTTATTAGACTGTCTCAGAGAGCTTTTTGTCACCTCAAAATTCGTTTAGAACTTTCTTATTTCTATCCCGTTCGCTGCTGCACAATAACCAACATATATTGTTCAAAATACAACCAATGTTAATATTATGTAGGATTAAGTGAAGCAGATATGTGAACGAAGAATTAAATTCACTACATGATAACTTAAGATGTCTGCAATACTGTCAATTAATTATCGTATTTGATCTGGATTTAGGACGTCATTATACATAAGGTCATTTAATAACTTGAAATAATATATGGTAACTGAACAAAGAATTAGTATATGACGTGCTAAGCATATTAACATGTATATATAACAATCAAAGACTTACTGATAGTCATGATTATTATAAAAAAAACAATGCGTGTGCTGGGCTTAAAACTGCAATCTCTCAGGTCAATAGTAAAAGCTGAAACCACTGTACTAAAACTATAAGGGCCATGAATATAAATACCACTTCTGTACCATATCATACTTTCACACAGCTCTAATTGGTATTGCGTTAACGAGTCCTATCTATTTTGACAAAAAGTTGTAATTAGATGTTTTGTTCGGATAGATCTTTTGTTTACTTTATACACCCATTTTTTTATAATTATGGTTTAGCGTTATGGCCATAATCTCACCTGTTCTTAAGTGACGATACGACCTATGTTTTGTAGACTCGTTATACCTGTGGAAGATTTAGCTCTCAAGTGCAGCTGCCGGAACACAACTATTGGTATTTGACAGCAGATTTTCAACTTTAGGGTGGTTGCTAGCCATGAGGGCATTAAAAAAAGCCCTATCACTATATACTACTTATATAGAATAACGCAATTTATATGACAACGCCCATGAATGTGTATTATTTTGTTTAGTTTTAAATTTTTTTTCATATATCAAAAACAGATAAGGCTATCAAATTAATATATACTGACAAACGAATTCGTATATAGTACGTATAATATTTAATGTATATTTGGAAGGTAACCTCTAACCTTAACGATATAAACCAATCTTTGACGGGAGTTCGTTTTCTATTTTATTCTGTGTGGGATATAGTTGGGTGTGAAAACTCGTAAAAGTGTTATACCCTTTATTTCGTGATGTGAAGATTAACGAGGTACGGATTGCGTGATACATGTGTGTTTCTTACTTTGTTTCTTAAATGATCTTCTTCAATATCTTTAATTCAAAGTTAGACAACTGATTTTTGTGTTGTTAAATAAATTATCAGTCGGTTGAATGTTAAATATATACCCGTATGTATGGTTTATCAATTGAGCAGTTATACAATACAATATTTGCATAGTTTTGAGTTAAATGAGCATCTGTAAAATTCTGGCCAATAATTATGATAATATAAAAAAATGCACTTGTAAATGTCAATTATATGATGAAACATGGTGTGTCTTATTTATTAGTCAGTGTTGCTTTTTCTTATTCTTATACTTACTATTACTAAAAATTCAAAGTGAGTTTGTTGATTTGTTTTTCACGACTAAACCGCTAAATCGATTTTTATGACATTTGGTATAGAGCTAAACGAGAACCTGGTGTCGGTGATAGCCTACTTTTTCTCGCGAAAAACTTATTGGAACTGTGATAAACTTTGTATAAAACTTTTTATTGCGTTATCAAGTTTATTTGAAAAAATCAATATTAATGCGAGCAAAGGCTATATTTTCTATAAAGGCTAAATTATCTATATAAAAAAAGATTTTTTTATTATTAATATTAATGTTATGTATCATAATAATAATTACCTAACACTAGTTAAGTTCCTTACAGTTACAGTATAGTACTGTATGTGATACTTAATACAATATTTTTTAATAATCTTACGACGGGCTCAAGATTATGTAAAGTTAATAAGATTAATAGCCAAATTTCTAAAATATAGTAAAGTATTTTTTCTTGATATTGTATTAGTTTTAGATGTTATCAAAAGTCTCTTAATGCAGAGATGATTTCTCTAAAGAGAAACAAAAAATAGCAATATAATTTACATGTAAGTTGAAGCAGTACGTAATACGGTAAATGTATCACTAAATAATTCATGATACGATTATGGATGAGATCCCAAATGTCCATGAAACTTAGAGGATAGTAGTCGCGAACATTAATCTATAGGACTTAGTAAATCCTTTAATTCATCTGATTGCTTCCGCCGGCAAACCGCAACCGCGTAGGTCGATTTATCCGGATTGAACAATTCTTTATATATAATAATAGAGTCAATACAGGTGCACATTTTGTGAACAAAATGATAATATTTCGTATAGAAGCTACATTGTCGGCGGTAATTTATTTTAATGGTTAATAGCTGTAGCGTTATTGCTACTGCCTCACCTGGTGTTAAGTGACGATGTAGTCCAAGATGGTAGACACGCTACGTCTAGTGCAGGGGTCAGCTCTCAAGTGTAATTGTCGGAACACACCTAAAGATATTTGGCGGCAGATTTCCATCTTGAAGTTGACACTAGGAAAAAGCGCTACCACCATGCTATGGCCTAACAATGCTAAAGAAGTTTACACTTTAAGCGATGTTAGCTCAGTGGTAGTGTGTACGACTTTGCGTCAAGGGACGTGAGTTCGAATCTACTTCACCTATAATGAGCTTGAGCTTTCGGTGAAGGAGAACATCGTGCGGAAACCATAGCAAAGTGGTAGAGCTTTTTCTAATACCCGCCCAACTAACTATCACCCTCAAGTTGAAAATCTGTCACCAAATACCAATAGGTGTGTTCCGGCAGTTGCACTTGAAAGCCAGGTTCTCCACAGGTTTACCATATCTACCAACTTGGGCCATATTGTCACTTAAGATCAGGTGAGATTATGGCCATAACGCTAAACCTCAACTATATATTAAAAAAAAGGTGTTTCGCGTAATGTAGTGGTCTAGTACGAATGTGTACTTAACTGACTTTCTTGATTTTCTTTTGGTTATCATAATTCCGAATTAACCAGCCGTAAACCTTATACCAGCATCATCGCGAACAGTCCAGATAGGCTATATCTCAGTGGTCGGCAATGTTTGTTGATTGCACTATACTTACCATAAATGCTTCTACACAAATTGTCTTTTAACCAATGCTAACGTAAACAAAAAGAAAAAAAATGTATGGGATGGCACTCTGAGTAGAATGTCAAAGTGACGTTTTTTTTTACCATAAAATTCGTGAAAAAGAACTTGTATAGTAACACGTATCGTATTGTCACTTTGCCATGCAAGTATAAAAAAAGAACGTAAGATATGAAATAAGTCGAAAGCAACATCAACCTATATTGATATTGACATACTGAGTGACACGTCATGTGTAATCTCAGTAGGGTGTGGTTTGTGATGTCAGTTGAGATGAAGTTGCTAAAACAAACCAATCGATTATTTAGCTGTAGTATACAATTGTGATTTTAGGCAACCTAAAAACTCGCACTACCTTTTTTTATTTCTATTTATGTTAGTACTAAGTTTTACCCGCAGCTCCGCTTGCGTTAATATCGGATAACGCAATAAAAAGTCTCGTACAAAGTTTAATCTTTTCTTTACTACACTTTCTATAGGTATTTCGCAATAAAATAGCCTACGTCTCCACGGTTCCATCCTCCTCTATTGCAAAATTCGTCAAAATCGATTTATCGGTCTAGACGTGTAAGCGTAACAAATAAACTCACTTTCGCATTTATAATATTATTAAAAAATCCTTAAGCTGTGCTGTACAATTCGAAATTTGAATGGAAGTATTTATCAATATGTTTTCACAGTTATACATATTTAACCCTTTTATGTAGACTCGGTCTAGATTCCTTATATTCCCTATGGTAACACTTCTCATCAATAATTTCACACATGACCACTTAATTTCAAAGTAAGTTAAACTTAGTTACACTTAGTTATTTATTACACAAAGACAGATAGAAATGGAAAGGCAACGATCTGTGACATATGCATATACATAATAATGAGATTGACGATTACTGCGCCTGCAGATTAGTTAAGATTGTCAAACATTACCTAAATATTGTTTCTCATTTTAATGAAATGAAACATTCAGAAATCTATTTTTTTATTTATTACTAGATTTTACGTGCGGCTTCACTCGCATTAATATCCATTTCATCAGCCAACACGGATGACGCAATAAATAGTTTCATACAAAGTTTATCCCTCTATTTACCCTCCTTCCAAAAAAGATTTCAAGAGAAATTTTCGCTTGTCTCCGTCTTCTGTGTCCCATCTATCTTTATACCAAAATTCATTCCAATCGACTCAGCGGTTTATGCGTGAAAGCTTAACAAACAAAGTAACTTTCGCATTTATAATATTAGTATGATAGGCTTAGCGTTATGGCCACAATCTAACCTGATGTTATGTGACGATGTGGCCCAAGATGGCGGATACACTAAGCCTACTTAGTGTGAGGACTGACTCTCAAGTGCAACTGCCGGAACACACCTATAGATATATCACGGCAGATTTTCAACTTGAGGGTGGTAGCTAGCATGATGGGCATTATAAAAAGCTTCACTGAAAGCTTAGGCTCATTGCAGGAATACCACCTCACAGGTATTGACGCAGTAGTCCGTATACACTGTCAACCAAGTTATCATACTATTGTCAATATATTACCTAGTTTTCAATTTTCATTATAGTCAATTTAATATCGTTTCTCTTTTATTTGATAACCGCATTTCTTTATAATTTATTCAGCAACTATTTTCTATAATGATTGCGATCGGAATTCCAGAACTAGGCGAAATAAATATTCATTGTGATATATTCAGCGACATATTAAAAAGAAATTAACATTATATTGTTTATTCTGGCAAAACATTTTTCGACCGCGTGTATTATTAACTCGTCCATAAAATCCAACGTACATTGTGCAATGCGATACAAGTAGCGCGTGAACGTTTTAACCAACGAAGTACATTATCCGTAAATACTGAACTACTGATATACACATATTGCTCACAGACTGGGCTGATATCTGCGGCAAATTTATTGACCGCCCAATAGGTACCTGCCGACTATTTCCAACATTTTCCAAGCGATTTAAGTTTTCGGATTCTCCGTGCCCTATGAAGAAAAATTTGTTGGAAGGTTTCACACAATAGGTTAAGTAATAATACACTTCAGCTACGGAATTTTTCTTAACGCTTTGAACTTGAAAATTATTTAGTCGTGAAAATTGAGCAAGTAAAAATTTAAATTTTTGCATGAAAAAAAACAATTTTGTTCTTACAACAATAATACGTATGTATATATGCAATAGCTTATTTAAATCTATTCAATAATTAACAAACCGAATGCTCAGTTGTTAACTATATTATCAGCATCATAGGAATCATAAATAGTTATAGAAATATATTTATGAATCTAAATATTTTTAGAATTCGCGTAAATGTCACTTGACGTTGAAGGGTGATGTTATCCATAATAGTACCGAGATAAGCCTAGGGAAGGAACTGTCCCTAGGTAGTTAAGCTACAGGACATTAAAATATACCCAACTACCATGCCATAGTTGTACGTACGATATGGTTTCCTCACCGAAAGTTCAGGATCTTTGCAGGAATTCGAACTCAAATATACCAACATGGTGTCCAGATGCGCTTCTACTAAGCCATCGTTACATTTAACTGGAATATCTTTGGTATATGATCTTAGTTTCCGAACGTTCAAAATAACTAATATGCAAAAATAATTTTAAATGTTATTTAATCCTCCTATAACATAATTAACATGTACAAAACCTAAGACTATAACTGTTAAAGCTATATATATGGACCCCAAAAGCTGATTTTACTATACGTTTTGCAATAAGTTTCTGAAAAATAAAACCACTAATATGGTTGGTATAATCATTGAGTTTTATGAATTCTATTCGAATCTATAATTACCAAGCAATATCTTTAAAATACTTTAAGCTATCATCATTAAAACTGTATAAAGTATGTCAATAAATTCGAATGCTCAATTCTAAACTCAATGTTTAATCGTATATCCGGAAAGTATTCCGAATTTATGTATAAAACAAAGTTACACATTGCATTTTTATTACGAAAACAGCATTCAGTTTTAGAATCAGTGACAATAAATGTCAATGAAGCAAACATACAAGTGGATGTACATCCAAACATCGGTCTGTTTACAACTTGCCTCGGTTCCAAACGTAATAAACAAAACTGTGTCGGAATAGTTACACAGATTTTTCGGGGTTCCTCCAATTCTAGAGTTGTTAATGAATCATTCAACTAAAACTTAATTTAAAACTAGCGAAACACTGAGATACAGAAAGTGATATAAAATATTGTAAAACCTATATTAAATAAAGTTTAGTAATTAGCACACACTGATACATACAGAATACACATAGTAAAATTTGTTAATATAAATTTACTAACAGCTTTCTTTTGTATTCAACAGCTTCAATATGGTTTAGATGAATAAAATTTTAAAAACTTTAAGAACCCTCTTTTGAATGTTTTTCTTTATGTTATGAATTCTGCCAGGTATGTCAATATACTGAAATAATTTATAATTATAAAACAGTTTTTCTACACAATAATTGAATGATGTTAACATTATTAAATAAATAATAAAAATCTTAGTTTCGTGGAACACTCAGTTGTAACGAATTTATTATTATTATCGATAAATGTATTACATATTAATTAATTACTAGGGTCTATGAGCAATTAAATGAAACACAGGAATAACTAACAAATATAAAGAATGACAGGAAATTACGAATATACTTTGATTTTGTTTGTAATGAAAATAAACATTTTATTGTACACTATTCATTTCATCTAATTCATTATATTTAATTTAATACATATAATAATACACTACGAAACAGCTAACATGTATGACGTGTACAAACTATATCTGTGCAGACGTTGAAAACTTACTGGCTATCTTGAACCAACAAGCACGCACGTATGACTGGGCATAGCCAATATGCATACACGTTATGGATAACCGTCTACACTATAGAAATATAGTGTAAAGAAAGGGTTGTGTCTGAAAAATTTTACATTTTGGTTTGCCTAACTTCCATTTGTAGCGTGCGATAAGGATCTTCGTCCCAATAATAATAGTTCATGTTAGCGTTCGGTCCAGTCATCCACAACGAACGTCTTAGAAGGCTAAGACTACGCGGAGGACCGATAACAGCAAAGCTTCAACGTGCCAATCTGCTAGACAATATAGGATAGTTCGACGATTACTCTTAGTATCTCACTGAAATTCATCTGATTGGGTTAGTTCAGTTGTAGGTGTTCTAGATGCTATTTTAGAACTAAGTAACAAAGCTATTTACCGAAGTAATAATGCAATGTAGATCTTAATATAATATATGACCTTTAGGTTTAAAAATAAATAATGTATGTATATTGTTACTTAACATCTGATAACGTGCAGATATAGATATTTGTCACTCAGACAAACAATTAACAATTATGCTTATCTAAGCAAAAGACAGTAGACATCTAATCTGCGACTTCTAAACTCAATTGCAATGTTTTCTACAATTACGCCATGCACCCTGATTCATTTAATACTTTATTAATAGTATTTTAGATGGTAATAATACCTTCCGAAATTAAAACCCTTCGCACTTATAATACCCGTTAACGAAAAGTTAAATTCGATTCTTAAGTGGGTAGCTGCTTCATAATTATTTGAGAAAAGTTCATACCGAACTGGGTCAAACCGTCGATTAATTAGGGTAAACAAAAAACTGCTCATTGTTACAACTTAAATGCCCTTGTTCGAAATATTTTTCAACCCTTAATAATTCAAACATAGGTTTGTATTGTCATATCCGGACCTATGCATATTAACTTTATATAAAACGTTTAATGAACAAAGTTTACGCGACTTTAACGATAAAATTTGAGATTTGGTATACTTTATTTGTGAAATTACACACTCCGCCTCCGAAGAATACACATTTTACATTTATATATCTTCAAAAGGTGAAAATAATGTACAATACCGGATCGGTTACTCGCTCTCCTTTGGACGGCACGTTTCAAAATTATCGACAATCTAGGCGCCGAGAAATTAACAGGCCAGTATGAAATTAAATAGGATAATTGATCATAGTTTGGACGGTTTTCCTTCTGCACAGTTCCAAGTCTTTGCCGCAACCCTTATGCATATATTACTAAGATCACAGCGGTTCTCCTACTTTGTCGAGTTTCGGAGTTAGCTAGTGTCTATCCAGCCGGCGAGAGGCTTCCTCTAATGGACTAGTAATCTCTTGGTGTATGCAATCGTTTTTGGATTGTACTGTACTTAGTGCATCAAGTCAAGTGCCATCACTTCTTCAACACAAACAAATTGTCAAATATGTAGGATACATTATAATTCTGGTTTTGTTTCGTGTTGGTGCGTTACACCAAGGATATATATACATTTGAACAACTACCTTGCGGTATGTTGATCGGTGCTGATTGATCTTCGAATTGAATTATTTCATTTTCGTACAAATATAAAACATTAAGCCAACGCCGGTTTATTATATTTATCGTTTATATTTTCGCAACGTCCGTCTTGGCGTTGAACTTGCACAGACATTCCGTTCTAGGTTATGTTTCAACTGTCAAAGCGCAATCACATCACGACATCTGGCGTGATCATGTATCAGCATATGTATTAACTTTATTAAAAAGTCACTCACACCGTGATAAAAAGATTAACCAGTCAGTCAAGTATCGCACTTTTTTTATAGTTAAGGTTTAGCGTTATGGCCATAATATCACCCGATCTTAAGTGACGATACGGCCCAAGTTGGTAGACTGGTTGAGGGTGGTTGCCAGCCAAGCGGGCTTTAGAAAAAGCTCTACCATCATGCACTGACTGCCCACAGTACAGCGAGCGTCTTTCATAGACCCCTAATAATAAAACAATATTTTATATGGAACCCTACTAAATGAATTTCACATATTTTAGTTTCACAGTGATTCTTGGTAAGCGGACGCTCATCAGTGCAGGTCGTATCGACCCCCGTGTTGCCGGATTGGTCGAGACAGATCAACGTTTATTGTTTAGTTGTTGTATTGAATTATTTATGTGTTGAGTTCAGTGGACTGTTCGAGGCTAACTAACCGGTATGTAAAAATATTATATAATATATACTTTATGGTGTACGATATAACATGATACCTAGACTCGCCATAACATTTTGATTTATATATTAAATAAAAAAAGAATAATTTTCATTACAATTTACAATGATATGTTGTCACTGATAAATCATAAAACATTTTCTTGAAAAACAGAATTACAAAGACGTTTATTTTTTATACTTCATAATACAATTTCGATAAAAATCTTCAGCAATCTTTTGATTACATTCATCACTTTGTGATCGTAAAAACTCAATTGTAACGAAGATGTTGTAAATATTTGACGTCGATCTAGTAAAGACTTTGTTGTAAGCACTCCGATATGTTTTCGCATTCCATTTATATGAAATATCGACGAAGCATTAATATGTTGTGGTTGAATTTACTACGCGTCGGTTATTCATTGTAAATACACAGTCTATTCGAGAAGAATATTTCAATTTATAGAAAAATAAAATACTTTTTACGACTTTACGTTCTTGTTATAAAATAAGCAATAAAGCGTACAATGTTAAAGCAAATACAAATTAACGTATAAATGAATACTTGTAAGATGATATTGATTGATTTATTTTGAATACTCGAACGAAGTACATAAATACCATTAGCATTCACTTTGTGAATCCATATACTAAAAAAATTGAAAAATTCAGTTATCGATTTCATTATTTCTCTATAATAGCACAGTAAATTCACGACACATTGTCTGATGGTAAACACGGTAGCATTTAAAAGAAACAACTATTACCGACAGTATATGTATCTATCGATTATTCTTACTGTCAAATTTATTGACAGCTAAATATACATTGGCCGATCCCAAGGGGATCCAAACTTAAAAACAGTCGCTGAAACATATTTATTACTCGCATGTAAGTTGCAATCAAATCGTGTTCTCATTTCTAGCAACCCGTCTCCCTTAACGCAATTCACACTGTTTAACCCTGTATAGAGGTCACGATTAGGCGAACTTAATTGTCATATCTAACCACTAAGATAATTTTGTACTACAAAGAGAGATTTCTACAAAGTGATAAGTTCTCATTATGGCAATTAAAAGAAACTGTGTACTAAAGTCAAGTTTACATTCTAGGATAATTATTTTAAAGTTTCAATCCTCCCGTTACTAATATGGTAATTGATAGTGATGTATCTGGTATGTATATCTGGTAATATAACACAGAGCATTGACCGATCTGTTCAGTACAAATGTACAATATGCGAATTTGCGGTTGCGTGCGATTGTCAAAGCGCATTGAATACTAAATGCATTTTGTTCACGCTTTAATTAAAATCTAAAGTATTACGTATTTATTCTCGTGGAAATATTTTATTCTAGTATATTCAATATGAAGAGTAACGACTTAAGTTTATTAAACGAAATATTACAGATACATATTTAATAGCACAATACTTTAAGAACATTCATGAATAATTGTTTTCTATTATTTAGTAGATCCGGTCTACTCGCTTTACTGCGAGTAAATTAAACTTAATAATTAACAAAAAGGGTTCTTTGTCCTATTCCAACATAATATAATTGACTTCTAAGTCAAATTTAATTAGAATACAAGTATCCTTGCAAGCATGTTTAAGATCTTACCATTCAAATCAATATTTTTTACATTTATTAATATAATAATATTAGGTAAAATAAATCTAAAGGTTATAGGCAATTATCGGTGGCTATAGTCCTAATGCTGGCGTACAATCCTCACTGTACTTTGGTTAACTCGGAACTCCGCCTAAGCATACCACTATGCCAGATACGGCATACGGGGTACGGCATGTGACGGTGTGGATACGTGAATGAAATTGACATCTCTATTAATACTAGTTTTGACGTACAGCTTCGCTCGCTGTAATATCGATTTTGTCAAACAAATCGGATAACGCAATAAAAAGTTTCTTTCAAAGTTTACCCCACTTTTAATAAAGATTTCGCAAGAAAATATAGCCTATCTCCGTCTCCTGAGTCCCACCTTTCTGTGTACCAAAATTCATCGTAATCAATTCAGCGGTTTAGGCGTGAAAGCGTAACAAACAAACAAACTCACTTTCGCCTTTATAAGTATATAGTATGCCTTTATAGTATGCTGATTATAATGTTACAAGATACGATGCACCGATAAACGTAAAACGCTTTTGAGTTAATACTTATATTAATTCCACTCTTTGTATAATTTTATACCTTAAATAAATGAATTTGGATGGATTCTCAAAGAACAATTCCAGAACAATACTTAGGTTACTACCACTTTTTTACAAGCTTAAATTTTTTTTAATTAGCTTTATTTGAATGACTTGAATATATTAATTGTATATATTTACACGTGTCCACAAGCAATAAAAATACAATAAGTTCAAAACTTTATCTTAACGCTCTAAATCGGATCATCAGAATTAATGAAAATATTACTATTATGATATCATACAAAGTGCTATTAACGAACGTTACGAAAGAGTATGTTTGTTTTTTTAAGTTTTATAAACTATAATTTTATTGTTCTTCATTAAAGTAGAAACTAGTGTAAAATGAAACATTCAGTAGACGTCATTCCACAGCGGGTGACAGTTAATTTAGAAGAACGGCCATGCAGTAACATCAATCACTCACGCGTGATGCGGTCCGGATTACAGCTTGCATGAACTACGTAATAACTGTAATACAAAATTCTACGAATGTATGATACCGTCTGTGATGTACTTGATTTTATATATTAACTGTATTAATAAGTCTTTAAGATTGTGTTGTTTTTTTATTTGAACATAATAAATATAATTAAAATACATGATTGTAAAAATAAACCTTAACGTAACTTGCCTACAGTCAATGTGCTACTGAAATAATAAATCTCATAAAATAATGTATATATTCTTAATAATTCAAAAAATATATCTTAAATCTTAAAAATAATCTTGATAAAACGGAGTTACTCCATGAGTACTCATATTTAAAAAAAACTCTAGTAGACTTCGTGTAAACTTTTAACTTTTTATCCCCTATACTAAAGAAACACTTTTGTATAAAGTATAAAAAGTTGATCTACGTTAATCCACAATATTAGCTAGCACCTTGTACGCTTACGCTAAATGTATCCAGTAGTTTTAGAATGATGCGCGTACAAGTATTAGGTTTATTTTTCATCCAGTGTCCGTAAAAAGATAATATTCCAGAGGTACAAGTGGAAAGAAAACCACAAATATGTTTAACTAATCATATATAAAGAAAATACTTGTCGAAATTCTCTTTTTCTACAACCGTTAATGTAAAGAGAAACCAAAAAATGTGTGCCATTATATTATTACACGAAACCAACGATATATCTCTGAACACTAAATTCCGTGATTAAAGCGAGTTAAAAATATGGTGGCTTTAATTTCAGCTGCGAAATAGACAACAATGTTGTGTTTCAGTGATGTGTGATCACAGAGTTTAGTGTTGAGACATTTCGTTAATCTAGTGCTTAGAATGTCATCCCATATATTTTTTGTTTTCGCTTTACTCTGACTACTGTATACAGTAGTGTTTCAAACTTCTTATAGAACTACTAAACTATACACAAAGTACTACAAAATAAACCAATATTATTTGAGTCTGTATAAGCAATTAATCCATTTAACAGGCTTTTAACACTACAACAAGGCTTATTCACAGATTTCAATGAGCGACCACATAAAATAACCATCGACTAAAAGCGAAACCGCAAAATGATTCGCAATTAATTAGCAAAGTGTTATCCTCGCATACCGACTGGCATTGGATACCGCATTATATGAGCAGTACGTGGTGACAGTAAACCCGTTGTATTAACCTGGTTTATTTTAAAACAAAATAATTATTGTTATATTTTAATTAAGTATATTGTTTTAATATTAAACAACACTACAACTATCGCAATATTATGAAAATGCAAAATATTATAAATTAAATTTGTAAGCAACTAGGTGTTAGCCGCCCTCTACGCTAGGCGTCAAAGCTCCCAGACCGCTTGGATTTTTCCGCTATTTTCAACAATTATCGTCATTTTTAATCCAATGTACACAAAACCATAACGAATTATACACCAGAACCAATCTCATGAATTACTCTGTCTTTTGGTGAAAACTACATGAAAATCTGTTTTATAGTTTTTGAGCATATTGCGAACACACAGACAGACGATATGGAGAACTTTGTTTTATAATATTACTAACTGACCGGGTGAACTTCGTATCACATTACAAATCTCTGAATTGCTGAATAAATCTATTGCTGAAGATTGTATTAAAATCCTTTGAATAGTTTAAAAGATCTAAGCGAACAGAAAACGGAAGAGACTTCATTCTATCCTATGTAAAGATATGATAGACGCTATACAATTATGAACTCTGATTTTTTGTTTTAATATACCGCTGTAGAGTTGTAATGTAGTGATCATGAGTACCTATAAAATCCTATAATACCACAAACCTCATATTTGCGCTATCGACCCTTTAAAATATCTAGGCACCTAAAGAAACTGAAGCAAATCATATTCATATGAAAAAGTCAACAAGAAACTTATTTTAAAACTAGAGCATTAGCAAGAAGCAAATTTATTTAAAAGTACGTTGTCTGAGATCATATACAATTCAAGGTATCAGAATTAAATTTCTACCGATGACATTAATTACAACCCATTATAATTTAATCAGCTTATACAATAACGCTAAACGACATCGAATACTGATAATAGTAGAAACTGCTTAAGAAAAATACTCGATAGAATGGAAGCAATGATGGCTCAATTAACAGTTTGAACGCACGCCGCGTCAGTGGTCAATGACCCTGAGCTTTCGGGGAAAGAAAATATCGTGATGAAATCATAGTATGGTGGTAATGTTTTTTTTTCAAACGCCCATCTGGCTAGTTGCTATCCTCAAGTTAATAATCTGTCGTCAAGTACCTATTGGTGTGTTCTAGAAGTTACATTTGAGAACCAGTCACGCCAGTACCCTTAGCCTATCTACCGTCTTAGGCCACATCCTCACTTAATATCAGGCGAGATTTTAGTCATAATGCTAAACTTATAAAATATAAAAATAATAGTATATTATTACACTATAACGAAAACAGTAAGGATTTTTGAGAATGTGAATATTCAGTGATAAATTATCATGTTCCTCGATCAAGGGTTAACAAATACTAATATGCTCCTATTATCATGAAAGTTTTCCATAAAACTAAAGGACTTGACCGACATAAACTGTGGAAGGTTACCCCTTCTGGCCTATGCCGACAAATGTTTAACATTCTCCATAACTTTTATAGGGTTAAGGACACATCAGCTCTTTATAGACGACTAACTTTATAGAAAACTAGCTGTGTCCCCGACTCCATTCGTGTGAAACTAAAATTTAATTCAATCACTTTCATAAAAAAAAAATGTTTCATAGCCTATGTTACTCAGGGCTAATGTAGCATTCTAGTGGTGAAATATTTTTTATATCGGTCCAGTAGTTGTTGAGTTTATTCGTCACAAACAAAAATACAAAACTTTCTTCTTTCGATATAGAAGTACAGATAATTAAACCAATAATCACAAATTTCTATATAATATACATTTCATCTACTACATACAAGTATCAGGGATACTGTGCATATCTTATTTGTAATATTCAAGCAAGTATATCAGCAGTAATATTGCGTATGTTTTGATGCAATCATAGGTTTTTGGTATGTCATTTTCTAATGTCTACCTTTATTTACGTTAGAGGAAATGTAATTACCTTTTTATAGTTTATAGAGTTCGCGTTATGGCCACAATCTCACCGGATGTTAAGTGATGATGTGGCCCATGCTGGGTAGCACGCTAAACCTATGGAGGGACTGGATTTCAAGTGCAACTGCTGGAACCCACATATAGATATTTGGTGGCAGATTTTCACCTTGAGGGTGGTAGTTAAGAGACATAAGAAAAAGTCCTACTACCATGCAAACGCTAAACTTATAACTTATTATTAAAAAATATAAAAAGCTCCGTATAACTCGACTAGGCTTATCGTGTCCACCATCTCGACTTACATCGTCCACATCGTCACTTAAAATCACATGAGATTGTGGTCGAAACGCTAATCCTTTAAACTAAAAGGTGTGTTCCGGCAGTTGCACTTGACAGCCAGTTCCTCCACAGGTTGAGTGTGAATACCAACTTGGACTGTATCGTCACTTAAGAACAGTTGAGATTATGGTCATAAGGCTAATAAACAATTTATATAAAAAAACTGTAAAAAAAAATTTAAGACCCATAATAAATAGATTACCTACTCTTGTCATTCCAGTAAATGAGAGAAATCCATATTTTCATTCTGTGTTACACCTCTCTTTGGAGTATAGATAAATGTAGTTTATATGTCCGAAACAATCATTATTACACCTAAATTTTATTTTTAAAGGGTCAATTGATACTGAATAATTAATTTACTCAGTAAAAATATTTCATATTTACAAGTAAAAAGAAAAATATAGGAGCAAATCTATTCTGAGATTTAAAAAAATACATAATATGATTAAATGATTATTTTATATTTAATCTAAACATCAGTTATAGAACTTTCGCGAAGGTCACGGAAATGTTTGAAATATTTGACGGTATCTTTATAGAGGTGAGTTATAGACGAAAGGGCATAGGGGCCGGATAAAGGTGTGATTAATATTGTAGCTGACAGTTTTGGATAAATAATTGCGGGCAATTATTTCTGGATATTCTGCGGCTACCGGACTAGGGTCAGTTTGTATAAATCAAATAAAGATGAACGTGTGTGGACGAGTTGTTTTATATTTTTATAAAAAATATGTTTTTTCTATTCCATATATTTAAGTGCATTGCTATAAAAATTCGAAAATATTAAATTATTAATATAGTAAATTAAATAAGAATATTTATTTTATTTTATCTATGACGATACCAGTAATAACACGAACCGATGATAGCTCAGTTGGTAGTGTGTACGGATGCCGAGTCAAGTTCGAATCCAACTTGAACTTTCGGTGAAGGAAATCATTTTTAATGAAACTATAGCATAGTGGTAGAGCTTTTTCTAATGCAACCGTCAATTTGATAATCTGTCACCAAATGCCTATAGGTGTCTTTTGGCAGTTGTAGTTGTGAGCCAGCCTCTTCAGTAGGCTTATCGTGCCTACCATCTTGGGCCACATCGTCACTTAACACCAGGTTCGATTATGGTCATAACGCTAAACCTTAACTGAAAACAGTTTAAAAACACGCTTATATAGAAAACTAGACTAAAAAATTTAAAATAAATTTTAATGTATTTGTAATAAGAATAGTGTATTTTTTAATAAATATAAATAATAATATTAGTGGTTATAAAAAAAATAAAAAATTAAATAAAAGCGTGGGGTGCTTTTTAAGATATTATCGAAATGATAACCCTTCTACTTCTATCTGACAATATAATAATTATAACTATTGACACCATGCACCCCACGCTTTTTAAAAAATAAATAACAATTTATATCTTACTAACACTATTACAAATATAAATTAAAAAAATACACTACTCTTAAATCAAATTTATCAAAGTTTATTTTCTATTTCATAGTTTGGTTTCTATAAAAACGTGTTTTTTAGTTTTTAAGCTTTTATTTATTTTTACTTTTTAGTTTGTTTTATTTATAAAAGCATGTTTTTTTAGTTTTTTGTTTTTTATCTATTATGTATATTAACACAAAATTAATCGGTAGCTCAATCACCGCTCATTACAATAGCGAACAAGGCTTTATCCTCAATAGTTGTAGATTTAAATTCTTACTTATTTTATTTAATTAAAATTCTCTTTTGTCTTCAAAAATTTGTTAATATTAGATAAATCAGTTAAAGATAATGATTGGAAATTATAATTAACATCAACTCGTGCCTTATCGGCTATAGATTAAAGGTATTTAAACTTAAAAATTTTAATCTGCAAATGAAAAATGAAATATTCTTATCAACTTTAAATTTGATATTTCAAGAAATGTGATTGTTTGAAGTAGGTCAAAATCAAGTATAAAGGAGTCGGTTACAAACATACAAACAAACCTCCAAGTGAAGCTAATAAAAAGCGTGTAAAAAAGAACCTTGAATTTAGGGATGCTTAGAATATAAATGATAAGGGTATATGCATTATATCTAAGTAACTTTAATATCTATTATAGTAAACCCTCTATCAATGATTCTGTCGATAGTATGAAATCGGTATAGATGAAACGTGTCAAGAGCAGATTTTTTCGCTTTACGGTAGGATATTTTCTCTGCGTCGTTTAGTCATTGAAGTGATTACACGAGATAATTGAAAGGCTATATTTGAAAAACTATTTATTTGTATAACATTGCAGTGTAATTGTTTTTTATAGAATAACACACTAAGTATATCGAATTGCAACATTGTGTTATAAGTATTAAATATTTTATAAAATAATATAATAAAGGCATAATTAATTATAATTTTCAAAGTAATAATCAAATACATTCAGAGTAAACGTTAAACGGACGCTAAACGCATAACGGTGAGAATTATGATATACAAAATAAATATTATAATTATAAATTCATAATTGTAATAACCTAATTTATATATTTTAATTGAATCTATTGAAAAATGGCAATCGGATTTCAAAACATTTTTTTATTTGATAGAACAATCATGGAGGAAGCTTTAGGCTATTTAGAATTACGCTACCACTAATAAGAATATAACTGTATTGAAAAAAGTTACAAAAAGTCGCGGACACAGCTATACATATAATAAAATAGTAATTGTCAAATCTGGCTGCATCATACTTTATTATAGATATAAGGGTGATTTTTTTTTGTATGCGGTCCATCTAATCTTTTGTATACTCATCAATGTGACACTACTCAATATATTTCAACGACATTTGGCACGATGATAACTGCCTACAGGATACCTTTATCCCATAAAACGAACTGGTTCCTCCGGAATAAATGATACGATTACAACTTCAACGCCATTTAATCAAATAAAAATCTGTCGCCAAATACCAATAGGTGAGTTCCGGCAGTGGCGCTTGAGAGCCAGTCCTTTCTATGAAGGCCGCTGTTGTGGGTGTCCATGGGCGGCGGTGATCACTTACCATCAGGTGACACGCTTGCTGGTTAGCCTGCTACTACATAAGAAATATATATATCACCATGAATTTGTCACATATGTACGTAATGTGTTGTGTGATTAGGTAACAAATCTTTATTGAAACAATAAGCTGAATAGTTGCTATGTAATAATGATAATTCACCATATTAAATACACACGTACAGCTTCGTCTTGTTAACCTGACTTATTAATTTTACATACATGTAATAATAAGAAACAAAATTCAAAGCTTTAAATGCTTTACTTTATTCCTTACGAGCACTAGCGTACTACTTAAATTTTAATATAATCAATGTAATGACGTCAAATGAATTATTTTTACATATTCATTCATAGTCAATCCCGAAAGTCTCTATCATCGATAATATATATTTGAAACGGAAAGAAATATTCTAAATAAATAAAGGTAATTGATATGAAGGTTTAAATGTTCTTCATTTATATGTATTTATTTATTATGAGACCAGATATTACGCTACTATGACAGAAATGGAATAGATTATTTTAATATTTTAATAATGGAGTTGAATCCAATAATAAAATTAAATATTTTACAAGCTTAATATTCAAGCGAAATTCAAAGCATTGAACATTGGAAACTATTATCTAGGACCGCTATTGATAACTACCGCTATTGTATCAAACTCGCTTTGTTCATGCCGATCTCGATTGTTAACCGCTCTGCGCAGATGGCCAGCCGGAAAATTGGAAATTTATATATTACTAGCAGATACCTCCGACTTCGTGTGCGTTTGTCCCTTTAACCTTTAACAGCATGTAATATTAAATCAGTACTTAATGGTTGTCTACATCGTGAAATTAATACCAAATTTCAAATCATTAGGTCTGCTTGGCGGTTTTGAAAATATCGTCATAACTTGTTAAATTAAGCACATGACAAGAAATAGTAATATAATAAATAGTCTAAATTATATAGTCATTAATACAAGAAGTGGTAAATGAAAAATATGTAGGCTAGATGTAGGCTTGTAGGATCAAAGAGTTAAAAAAGGCATAGATGGTGTGAAGGCAATTAGAAGTGCAATACGGATAAGAAAGTAAACGATGAAAATTATTAAAAGTGGCCTACGTGACCCGCGATACGGAATCACTAAACAAATTCAGTAAATCATAGTTTATTTCATTCTACTTTATAATATTAAACAATAAAGGTTTTTATACCCACAATTCTCTTATTTAAATTTGTTAAAAAGTTAACGTTCGTAACAGCTTACGGTAAGAAAAAATAAAACTGCTCGTTCTTTTGTAATATCAAGAACGAAGTAAGTGAACTCTTGTTGTAGTTTACACAAGGGACTTTGTCAAACCTTTTTTAATATTCTTCCTGGTAGCTGAAAGTCTTGTGACATAATGGGATTAGTTACAAACTACATTGTTAATCACATAAATTGAGACTATATTCTTTATACATTATTTTATAGTTAAGGTTTAGCGTTATGGCCATAATCTCACCTGATTTTAAATATCAATACAGCCCAAGTTGGTAGACAGCGTGTCTACTGGAGGAACTGTCTCTCAAGTGCAAATGCCAGAACACACCTATAGGTATTTGGCGGCAGATTTTCTACTTGAGGATGGTAGCTAGCCAGACAAGATTGGAGAAAGCCCTATCATTCTATAATTTCCTTACGATCTTTTTCTTCACCGAAAGCTCAAGCTCGTTGTAGGTGTTGAATTCGAACTCACGTCCCTTGACGCGAAGTCATACTCACTACCAATGAGCTATCATCGATGCACATATGCTTTTTTTTTATAAAATTTGCTAAATATGTTTAACTATATTAAATATATTTCACCCGCGGTTCCCATCGAGTTAATGTATAAGCTTTTCTAACCCTAGAGTACTATACTTATTTTCTGAATAAAACGAACTCCTCTGTATTATTCTATCTGTTTGTTTGTATGTATGGAAATCTTAACGAACATCGGTGGAGTAGGTAAAGCATAACGAACAAACAAGCTCCGTTAGTATTTATAATATATTCTGTCAACTATTTCTCGACCACCCTCCATAAGGTGAAACACAAGTCATATGGGATCAAGCAATTATATACCAGTAATCAAGTAAAGTGGTAGGGATCTGTATCTCGGTCTGAATCGTGAACACCATGTTAGTAAGCCTGTCACGGTCATTCTCTTGACTTCGTGCCGCTTCATACATGCAGTCCGCATTCCGCTGCCGACAAGCTACACGTAAGCATATAAGCTTGACAATTGAAATTGTCGATGGATTACCGGCCGCTCGGGAATCTTTTACCGATAGTACTATGCTGTTTTGAGTCTGATTTTAGTATTGTTACCAACTAGTACACTGCTGTTACTGAACTATTTTTCCTTCAGTAGAAATTTCCTTTTTATTTCGTTTCATCTTAAATTTAGAATTCAAATGAATTACGTATATTGTATAAAGATTATTCCTACACACACATATATTACAACGTTAATCACAATATGATACATAAAAACTGTCTTACATTTGTGATATTATTTGTTAACGTATTCTAAATTTGAATTACCATTATTATACCATGTCAATATTTATATTTTACAAAAAATATTTAAAAAAATACGTGGCTATCGTGAAACATTCGGTTGGAACTAATTTCCTCACGTATTATATTATTATTGACCATCGTATTATATTATTGTCTAACTGACCCGCTGAACTTCGTATCACCTAAAATCACTGTTCTTTATTCTCGATAAAAATCAAAAACGGTTTGACTGATTTGTATTTTTTTGCATTTTGGTTAACTTTAATTAATCAAACCTTTCTACTTCAATTCGTTAAAACCAATAGAACTGACTATATCTAACATCGTTTCCGTTTTTCATTTCTTTTGGTTACTGAATGAAGTTGTTTATAAGCTCAATTAATTAAATTTTAATTCAACAATGAATGAAATTTGAATACAGGTGGATTCGAAGTCACGGTGTCCGTACACATTACCAAATCCAAGTACCGAGAGCTATCATCGCTTCAAACTGAGCAATCATCACTTCATTACTTTTCATATTGCGGGATTTTAAAAAAATATTCATTTCTTTTTTGTTCTGACAATAACAAACACAATAAAAAAGAATTATTCAATTTGGTACAGGCTCTCGGAAGTTATGCGCGTACATACATTTTAGCGATTCATTTTTATGTTATATAGGTGGATATCTGTTGATATCTCTAGACACATTGAACCGATTGCGATGAAACAAAAACTTAATAATACTCTAAGTTACGTACAATTTTTACGGATAAAAGTAATCTAAACTGGTTTTGTACATTTTACGTGATGCGTGCACAGATAAACAGACACAAATTCTGAAAATGTGTTCTGTTGGTTATCCTTTAACACCTTGGCTACTTTTTATGGAAATATTTTCGATGTACAAAAACAACTTTTATACAGATTTATTATATGTATAGATTAACAAATACAAATAAATGAATTAGTAGCGTCTGTGAGCAATTAAATAAACATTTTATTGTACATAATTCAAGTCATCTAATTTACTATAATACGCTACTATGTTTCGTAGCTGACGCTGACGCGTATAACGTTTACAACATATATCTACGCAGCCGTTGAGAACTTACTGGCTTTCTTGAACCAATATACGCACACTAATGACTGAGCACAGCCAATAGCGTACGCGCTATGAATAACCGTCTATACTGTAGAAATATAATGCAACTAGCTTTCACCCTCGGCTTCGCTCTCGTTCGTCAAATCAGATGACACAATATAAATTTCATACAAAGCTTATTACCTCACTTCTAATAACTCTTTCGCGAGAAACAGTAGGCTATAATCATTTCCAAAGTCACATCTATATTTATACCGAAAATTATCACAATCAATTCAACGGTTTAGGCGTCAAAGCGTAACAAACATATAATATGACTTATATTATTAGTAAGGATATAAAACACACTAAAGACATGAATTTTAGGATTTTTAGGAACGATTTTAAAATCTTTATTATAGAAATTTCGTGTTATGTTGTTTGTCCGCGATGAACTCCTAAACTACTGAATCGATTTTAATCAAATTTTACACATTTGCATTTTGATCAAACTTTAGAGATAGGATACTTTTATCTCAGTAAGTGATCATAACTCGATAGATGACGTTGTAGTCGATGTGATTAACTACTTGAAACGGCAGAACAAGGTCTGCCAAGTCAGCTAGTATATAAATAAACGTTAGCATCAATTCGCCCTTTACATCAAACTGTACTTATTTACACGAGATTCCCATGCGACCTTTGTCTCGCATTAAGGTCTAGGTGACCGTAAGACCTCTCCGGACGTGTTCCGGGTGTGAAACATCAAATATTTTATTCATGAAGACCTGAAAATCTCAAATGACTTATATGGACAACCAAAGATCATTTCTGTGTCAGATAAAGCTTATGCTATAAAGCTATAAAGCTATAAAGCTATAAAATAGCCACATTTTATATGCGATTTCCATAACCATTCTCATATTTTTCTCATTTTAATAAATATTATTAGCATTCTGTAATATTGCTAGATGTGCATATAATAATGCAATGCGTCTAGCTGTGAAATTTTTATTTAGTTTGTACCCCGATTACTATCTATTCCTTTATTTATACCCCTGTACACAATAACTAATTGTTTATGATGTATTTGTAAATGCCTAATCGATTTTACTGTATTGCATATTTATCTTTGCTGTTAATATTGTTGTTACCGCTTAGTTTTAATGTTATTACGGATATAGTAAATCAAGTTTTTGACACGACACACCTAGACTTGGGTTCCAGCTGAAAATAAGCGCTGAGTGTTTCGGACACCTCAACATATGCAGAGCTGGACCCTATATACTTATAATAAGACGTGCTATTATTATTTATGTCTGTATTTTACTTTCTTTTTTTATGTTTTTATTTATAGTTTTGTGTACTTTTTTTCTCGAACTGACATATGCTGTTAGCTTTAACAGCTTCACCGAACTTTTTGGGACAGGTGCTGAGAGCACTCAGCTCCGAGGCAGCGAACGCAAATGTGCCACAATGGTCGAACCTCGGCTTGAGCTGCTGCCGGAAAGTGGAACAAGGATTCGTGAGCCTAACTAACCAACAAGTCCTAACTTACTAATTTAGTGATCCTAACACGACCTTATCGAGCAAGCTGCGTAAAGGCTGCGGGGGTAGTCCCTTACAGAACCGTGTATTTAACGTGTGGGTATGCATGTATGATATGCGGTGTGATGATGTACTTTCAGTAATGTAGAGTGTCACTGTAATGCGTAAGCAGTCACTCAAGGGCTCTTAATCGGAGGAAAGAACCTAGGCTCAAAAGTCTGCGGAGGGAGGGCGGCCGTTACGCGGGCGTGTGCGCGGACACGCTTGATTGGTGGAGATGGTAAGGAGAAGCGCGATCAATCTCGTTATATTATCGACGGGATCGATGAAGCAATTACGTGGCTGGCGCGCGAAGCCTTTGGCATGCAGCGTGGCGTGGTAGTGTAGCTAACTGCGTGTACTATTTTGGGGTAGGGGTGAACTTTGGCTTTTTCAAAGAACTTCTTTGTAAGGTCTTTAATATATGCATATATGGACGGAAGATCCATATCTCTATGGAGATCTACATTACGAATATAGGGAGGGGCTTAGACGGTTATACACATGAATACCTTTTGCAGCACTTGTAGTTTATGAATGGTAGTGCGCGAAGCACGAGCGAATACTGGGCAACTTTAAGTAAGTGTGGGATGGTTTTATTTTGCTGCTCGCATGTCTTTTAATAGGATTAAATAGTTTATTTTCTTCATTTTTTATATGCCTCTACGTATTCAGTAAAAATTTATACTAAAAATAGCATCGTAGGTCCTGAGGTCTGTACTACATTGATAGTTGATATTGTCATGTAGATAGGCAAGCCTGTCGGCAACTAAACCGGATAATCACAAGAAACCAAAATAAAGTTACTATTATGATTCTATTACCATATATGAGTATGGCAATCTAGTCTGATCCATACCATTCCTCTTGATTACTAGACATAGTATGATTTTAGAATACAAGACGGGTAAGTTTCTGTTGTAGATATTTCATTATACCTGATACTAGCAACCGGTCACGGCTTCAGACGGATAATTGAATGAATTGCAGAAGCTAGACATATATTTTTACTACACTAATAGATCTTTTAAAGAGGAATATTTCCATGACATATTGTTTTCATATAAATCTATTGATATACGCGGTGCACGCCATTGAAGCTTCTAGTCAGTATAAATGTTTCCGACTTGTTCAACAATCATCGTTTTATTTCAGCCAATTTATACAAAATATTAATAAATTACACACCTAAGCCTTTCTCATGAATCACTATGTATTATTATAGAAACTGCATGAAAATTCGTTGACTCAATTTACAGTTTATAATCAAAAGACACACACATGGAAGATTTTGTTTTATTTTTATAATATGTGGTGATGGTAATTCAGTGTCCATTATTGTGTCTACCACACTAGTATCCTACCATAATGTACGCATTCCATTGTAGTCAATATATATTATTAAAATTTTACTAATTACACCGTGTCAGATAACTGTTAATACTATAAAAACCATCTTCAAATTGTTTAACTGCCGTAGAGCCTGGTTTCAAATTTCGTCTTACCAACGACCCGGCATATCTATGGAGAAAACCTTCAAATACTCTCTCTCTCTCTCCGCGTTTTAATTAAATTAACACTCCATTTTCGAAGAAAGATAAATAATGTTTCGATTATCCATTGTGGAACAACAAACAAAGTGGATTACACAAGGATCGTAAACATTCAATGAAACTGTGGAATTCATTCGACGATAAGTCATTCAGGCTATTCCAATTTGTGAAATAAAAATAACCTTGTGGATGTTCGCGTTATAATTTTTTTTATCTATATTAAATATTTGTGATTAAATATTGTTTTTTTTTTTTGTATTTATATATATAGTAAGCACATCATCGTGCCTAATGATAAGTAGAGTGGAATACAAAATTAACGACAATTTCACTGATAGATCGTCAACCTGTAGACAGTAGTAGTTGTCATGCCAGCCGACATGCCTTTCAGAAACTGGGCATACACTGACTGATACCGAAATGCCATATACCAATGGAGAGTTACAACGAGCTTGTTATCTACCATCACGATAAAGGTCGCGACCTAGGCAGATACAAATCTCTACCAGCCCGCTTGATTGCTGAATGTATGTACATGTATGTACACTATGGTAGGGCTTTATTATTTCCAGCTTTCGGCGCAAGTCTAATATTTTATTACTACATTAGTGTAAAATCAGCTTCATCTGTGATATTTCGTTACCTGCGTGTAACATACCACCTTCATTACCAAAGTGTACTTTTGATCTGCATGTGTGACTTACATTTTGACGCGTCTTATACGTATTTTAAGTTTCCTTGGAGTAGGTCCAATGTATAAGGTATTTTTTGTTTCATAAAATATATTTGCGCTCAATCAATTCTAGGCGGAAGTGCGAAGTTATATTCGTAATAGACCCAAATTATAAGTTTATATTAAATTTCTTAGTCTTACGCCGTTCACGTTATTTGTTATTTAATTCATCCTTTCCTTAAAAAAATATTAAGTATTTAATTTAAATAAACTCTTTACAAATTAAACCTAAAGAAACAGTGTAACAGGTTCCGCTAATGGATTAAGTAAAAGCAGACATCATTAATCTATGTTCAGATCGAAAACCTTAATATAAATCAATATTTCTTTATAAGTATTAGTTACGGAGCATGACGTATTAATCAATAAAATTAATAAATCAGTTCGGTATTACTTAGCAGTAACATTACTGAATAGGTAGGAATTGCTAAAGTGCTGTGGTTAGAGTTACGTATAGCTAAATTATGTTTGTGATATAAATAAGAGTTATTCTTAGTTTAGTTGTTACATTATGTCTCTTAATTGTGTAAAGTTCTTCTCACTTGACATTAACTAAAATACCAGAATTTATAAATTAAAAAAATATATCTGGGAATAGGTTTTACGGGGTTATATGACCTTTTTTTTAGTAACGTGGTATTTAAAATCTTATTCTTTATGGACTTGCTCATCGCAATACCCATGCGCATTATCTGGGCTCAGACCAAAACGTTAGGCGAATGTGGTAACTCACCAAGTGTTAATCACCCAACACCAGCCACTAAAACGTATAACGGCGCCACTTTAAACTCCTGTATTGCTAGAGAGAGAATGTTCACATCAACGTTATATGTCCTAAGAAAGAGTCTAAAAAGAAATAGTGTGTAGTAGTAGTGACCACGATACAGCAGATATACCAACTTTCGTAAAATTAGGTTTGTTACGTGCAAGAAACAGACGGTATATATTTAGTAAGAATGTGGGGTAGTAACGAGCTGTATCCGACTGAGTAGTTACCACTATGCACATAGAAATAAACCCGTGCCAGATAATCTCTTTTGTTGTTATCATATTTCGTAATCAGTTAAGTGTACACTGAGGCAAACAGTCCAACATTTCTTAATGGTCTACGATTTATTTTGGGTTGTGCAGTATACTTTCAATCTTCTGTACACGTTAAAAAATTATTATAATCTGAATACAAAGCTCAATAAGGTACTGTGTAATTGAACATTTTTGAATAAAACGGCTAATTGCATAATCATCAAAAGTATAACGCTCATATTATCATTAACAACATATGGCAACATTTTGAAATTCGTCGACGGCAGTCTCTCTAGTATGCGACTGTTTTACCACCAGTCTATGATTCCATATGTATAGTGTGAACATTTACAACGTGCTTTATTTTTTAGAGTAGATCATATGAAAACATTTATTTTCCCTTTTTGCGCTTCTTCTCCATATAATTGTTGTTAAATATCGCACTCGTCCGTCCGTGCGGTATTCTTAAAATGGAATTAAAACTTTTCGCTTCACGATTTAATCTGCATGTGTTAAACTGATCCTACATTTTCATTATCTATTTAACAACTCACAACTGGGATTTCACATCTATATTTTCACTGCCAACATTAAACATACGGTACAACTGTAATTAGAACCCAAAATGATTTCATCAGTATCTTGTGATTACATTTCAAGCGAAGACATTATATTCGCTCGCTGTAAACGGGTAGCAATGTTCCACTGTACACATAATTTTCTTGTGTAAATTACAATATTTACCCAACGATCATGATGGAAGCAGTTCATGCATATTCATTTGAAACATATATCTACATTTCGTACACTAAAATATTCTATTTTTTACAATTACGCATTGTTTTATAATTAATGATTACTAGTGGCCGTCCAGCGGTCGAAATTCAAACATAAATAGTTTAAAGCCTGAACATTATTATTCACTAATAACTAATATATATTGTAATAAATTCACTGAGATATCATCGCTTAAATATTAAATAATAGCATTATTTATGTAGGATACTCATACCAAATCATTACAGAGTCATATGAACAATTTAAATGATTCTCTTTTAAACGTACCAACACTAAAATAACTAAGCGACAAACAATAAAAGCAAACAAATAATCTACGGAAATATCAGTCATTCATTCGACACAATCGAAATCTAATTACGATTCCCACACGCGAACCGAGGACCGACTCGTCGTTATTTCTGTTCGAGAAGGTGGAACGAAATACGTGCTGGAGATAATCACTGTCGCACACTGCACTTTATTAGATTTAAAGACATATTGAGAACTGCTTTATCCGGTGTCCATTTGTCAAGTTCGTTAGTCAACGATGAGCTTGCTTACTCTATTTCTCGAGTTTCTTTCTTTCACCGTTTCTTCTCCTTTAACGCCATGTTGTTTCCAAAAAGGTAGTAGATTTTTGACTCAAGAAAGTTATATTATTATCCTATTTTTAAGAAATAAACGATTTGAATTTCAATTTTATTATATGTGATTTGTTTTGTATTTATTAGTTTATAAAACAGATTTTTAATAGAAAATCGCAATAGTTTTCCCGATGATAAGTATAGTATAATACCGGTTAGTCTAGTTGTTGAAGCAGTTGCTTCGTTGCAACTTCGTGTCGAGTGCTGTGGGTTCAAGTCCCGAAGAGGAAAATTATTGCTGTTATTCACAAATAATTGTTCTGAATTTTATTGTTACTTTGTGTTCGTAAAAAGTCCTTCTCACTTAACGCTGGCGGAATTACTTCCATAGGTAGATGCAAATATATAAAACAAATACCTTAATGGACTTTTCATCTCAACTTGACGCAACTTTTGAGAATTATCCATTGCTTTAACTCAAAGCAATTCAAAAGCGGTTCCTGAATCTCTGGCAAGTCAGAGGGGATGTAGACTCATCGTAGCGTATTGCTGGTTCTAATATTAGCTGAGTCTTATACAAAAAAATATGGGAATCATTCTAGACATATGTATGTGTATACATGATAAACTTAAATCGATTCATCACGATTTTTGCGAAACTTTCTGATCTATAGAATTTAAATTTGATATGAATATTGCTTTCATGACGTAGACATAAACGGCGTTGCCAGAAAAATCACTAACGAAGTCGGAGGACACAAGCTAATGTGCATAAAACCGACAGCGACTATCCTTGATAAGCTGCGATGTTTGCCCTTGTTTGCTCCTATATAAACGTGTGAAAATTTGCTGCTGCAGTTGTCCGAATAACCTCTGAAGCAACCCATAGTATTCAAGGTATAAACGATAAATATACAGGTACAATAATACATACGTCAATTGCGTAATCATAAGAAAACCTCGAGAATTCTCATTCCTCAAACACAATTTATTCAAAAAATGAACGAACCGTATTAATTGCGCCGCGAGTCTAACAGAGCAAATAATGAGATTATGTTCATGAATTCTTAATATGATTCATTTACATCGCGCTCTTTTTTAAGGTTGATTATTTAAATTGAATACAAGAAATTGATTTAAATATCCACTATTTTTTTTTTAAATATCATAATAATGGTGGGCAGGTGCGAATCCAGCTTTTAAAAAAGATTGTGGTTATAGCCATGTAGTGGAGGGAGTAGCTGTCAAGTGCAATTTGTGGAAATACACCTATGAGTATTTGGCGGCAAATTTTTACTTGAGGGTGTTACCTAGCATGCCCTAGAAAATGCCCTAGCACCATGCTATGATTTCCTCACGATGTTTTTGTTCAACGAAAGCTCAAGCTCATTGCAGATAGATTCTATATATTCAGATGGAGGTTCTATAAAATTTTGTGGCATTCATCGCGAAAAACTTATTTAATCATAATTATTATACTCGCAAAATTCCTCATGTTTAGGAAAATTGGAAAGATGGTATTTACAAAGCGGATTTTAGCCGGTGGAACAACTAACTGCTCTTACACTACTCCAACCAACTGGGAAACCAAAACGATATACATATATATATATAAATGAAGTTGAACATTGACAAAAATGTTTTTTTCTATAAAAAAAAAAAAAACATGAAAATGTTCCATGAAAGTGACGAGCGACATCGCGTTGTCACGGAAGCTTTGATATTCGGTAGAGCGGAATGACAGCGAATCCTTTTTGGGAACAACGATAGCTACTCTCGTAAAATAAAATCTTATTCCTCACTTTTAATAATATATGCGCTCTTTGTAAGAACTCCGATTGTTAACAAAGTTCATTTATTAACAACAAAAACACTCTGATTTAAAATATGCAACTTATTATCTAAAATATATCTATTGTCATAATAATTAGGTACAATGAAAATGCAGCAGATGATCTAAAGTAATATTGTAGTCTAACGAACCTTTTTTTCCTATTTATAGCGTGGGGAAATGGGGCTGTGAACGTTACATTGGCTCATACTGACAGCCTGATGAGCTGCACTAACATATTAAATCCTGATAGGGACATATATCCTACCAAAGTTTAATAAGATAATATTTATACATAAAATAATATTGGATAAAAAGTATTGGATTGGTAAAGCCCATTCATTTATAAAGATAAGAATTTTATAAACACGAATTTTATAGTTCAACTAGCTGTGCCTGCGACTTCGTTTGCGTACAAATAAAAATAATTTAAACGTTTTTGCACGTTTATGTATTTTTTTTTCAATACAGCTTTGCTCTTATTAGTAGTAGCGTGATATTAAATACCTTAAATCCTTCTTCAATTATTGTTCTATTAAATACAAATAGAATTTTTGATATCCGACTTGTAGTTCCTAAGATTAGCGCGTTCAAACAAACAAAATTTTTCGTTTTATTACAACACCTAAATGTTTTCTGAATAAAATAACCTTATCCACGAAAACCTTATCCACGTGGTTATAAAATCCACGAAAATGTAGCAAATGATAATAAAAATAAAATAATAACTTTAGGATATATAAGGGAAGTGATAGCTCCTATTTCCAGTTTTTGCAATGAAACAATGAATAATAATACAAAGGAAACGGTTCGAGGTAGTTATCTCTAAAAGCTGTTCAAATACTCTTAAAATATATCTGTCGAGACACTCTTTGGAAGCGTTAGACTTTAAGGCTTTTGTTATAAAGTACACTGCAGATTTACAACATAGTAGCATTCACTTTATAGTTGGGATATTTGCACACGGAATGTGAATTATTCAACAGTTTATTCATGATACTAGTAGAAGTTAATGTGTACATACATGGTATAGATGATACAGAGGAACGTAAAATTCCTTACCTGCAACATGTTTCGGAGAACTCCGAAGACACCGCATCCATCCATTCAACCGAAAGACGTCCATTGCTGGACATAGGTCTTCCTCAAACATCACCACGACGACCGGTCTTGCGCCACCTGCAATCAGCGGATTCCCGCGACCTTCACCAGGTCCTCGGTCCACCTTGTGGGGGGCCTACCCACGCTACGTCTTCCGGTACGTGGTAGCCATTCGAGAACCCGTTAGCCCCATCGGATATCGGTTCTGTAAGCAATGTGCCCAGCTCACTACTAATATTTAGCAAATTTTTTTTCGCAAATAATGTAAAGGCTCTTGCAATTCGTAACCTAAGTCTAATTCTACAGTAAAACTAACTAAACAAAATTTAAACAAAGGCTTTAAATATAGCAATTACCCTATGAGGCTTTAGAAAATTTAAAACATTATTTTCAATATTCTCTGTATGCGGATTTGTATTTATTAGTAATTTATACATGTAATAAGAATGTAAATTTAATGTGTCTATACTATTTACATTTATGTAAAAAAAAATTGCAAGTGACTGAGAATAAGTAATAAATACAATTACATCATTTTTAGAAATGTCTGTCTCTCTCGTAGTTTGTACACGCATCACTGTTAAAATACAACGTTTATGATAAAACGTCACGAATATAATCATAAAGAGTATCCTCGAGTAACATTTAATCTTTGTTTCATTAAAATCGGTTAACACTATCAAAAAATGTTGTAATTTGAATGACGGTGCGTGATTAAATAATTTTATTTGCATTGGATCGATGTCGCATGCTTAGCTGGTACATAATAAAACATTTATCTTTCATTCATCAGCAAACGTAACAAATGTGTATAACTTTAATAAAACGAAGCAAAATGCGAGACTCAACAGAGTTTTTGTTACGCATCGTGTGAATATGTGAGAAATCGCTTACATTACCCTAATACTCTAATGCACTCAACGCGATGTGGTACTTCTTGTAAATAAAAACTTATTCAAACGCCGCGCCAGGGGAGGCGCATTAAACATCCTTGAATATGAAATGGTATTATTCTATTCCACTTTTAAATATATAAACAAACTGAATAAAACATACGGAAATAAGGTTATTTTAGAATAAAAGCTCAACGGAGAAATGTTATAGACCACCATAGAACTTAATTTAACGTATCAGTGCATGTTCCACAAAATCTTAGCGGCGCCTGAAAGTGATGAAGTCAAGATTTTATGGAATCTCATCATTAGTACTAAATATTTTTTGAAGATATTATAATAGCACGATACTATGACAGTGACAAGTCTTTTGCGGTCCTAAGTCTCTAAATTCAATTAAGAGATATAAAAAGGTTTTCGCTGTTTCCATAATATCAACCATTTGACAAGGTTTCGTTACTGCTGTTAAATTTTGAACCCAGTGAAAGAATCGAAAATATCTAATTTATACAATTAATATTAGTGTATTTCATTTCATTCATAACACGCCAACACTAAATACAAAAAATTATAAAACTGTTGAATTTATTATGCTAATGCGCTTGCCAAAATGCTGATTGTAGTAAAACGCAAGATTTTATTATCGCGCGGGGCCTGCGTTTAGTACGCGAGAATATGAAAAGGTCTTTATTCACTTTTTCGTATTATTAAAATGGTAAGAGGGTTATAAGGGCCTTGACGTCGGGACTATAATGCGGGATTCCTGAGTATTTCATAAGTATACAATAAAGAAAAACGTTTGGAGCTGCATGTGGGTCGTACAGTTCTTTAAATAGTTACTTGAATTCGTATAGAATCTTATTGAGAAAGTACTTTTAAGTATTAGTGAATTAACAGCTACATATGGGAAGTTCTATTCATACATTCATGGAAATTTTATACACTTAACACAACTTACAGTTAAAATATTTACATTATTTACATATTAAAACTTACAGTTTATATTTTACATTCAACAGAAAAGTATGTTACATTAAATATACTTCGAATATAAAGATGAAATCTGTGAGTACAAATAAAATTCTGTGATCAAATTCGTCGCGCCTTTTTATAACTTCTTAGTACTCGCCCACATCGTCCTGTCTACTTTTAATGGAGTAATTTTATAGCATTATTGGAATTTTACGATCTAGAGGAATAATGAATATTATTAAAATAAACACATTAAATATGCTTAAAGTTTAATTTGTTAAAAATACAAGCATATATTTTTTAACAGTTAAGAGTTATGGCCACAATTTCACTTGATGAGAAGTATTTGTGGTCATTGGAAAAACCCCTACCACCATACTATGGTTTCATTACGATGTTTCCTTCATCGAAAGCTCAAACTCATTGTAGATGGATTCGAACTAACATCCCTTGGTGCGGCGTCCGTGCACACTACCAACTGAACTATTATCTCTTCGAAATTATATATATTGATATGATAATATGTATGTTACGTAGGTTTTATAATCAATCGTTTTCATTTAAAAAACTGAAATACTACCAAAAAAAATCATAACTATTGTCTGCAAAAAAAATTTTAGTTCCTTTTGAGAAAAGTAATTTCATAGACATGTTTAGATTTCGATTGAATCACAGTATTTTGTGAGAGGTACTAAACTAATAAAATATTTACGTGTATACTGTAAAGTTTCACATGTGCCAATGATATAAAAACTCTCAATCGCTCTCACGGTTTCCGAATAAAACTTTTCCAATGTAAATTCGGTAAGTTAAATTGAAAGTGAACGTCTTCTTGGACGATTGATGAGATGGCCATTTCTGTTTGCACTTTACTACTTCCACATATCGATTAGAGATGCCCTGTTGAATAAATTATTGTATATCGATATTACTAATCTATAAAATAAATGTTAACATATTTATACGTTAATAGTATAAAAATAATTTTATTGAACTAGAAAAATGAATGTAACGAAACTAAAAAATTCTACGTTATGAATTTACATTTTCTGTTTCAAACACAATGGTTTAGCGTAGTTATTCTAATTTTCACATTTCTATACATTGCAGCGACCCAATTAATTACTGGTTTTGTCCTTAATTGGATAATTAAATCTTAAAAGAACTATTCAAATTTAATAACTCTATCTGTATTTGCGATACTGCATTTTTCGATATAGAAGCATGATTGTATAACGGTACTATACCTGGTGTACAGCGTGCTCTACTATTGGCATACAAGTATGCCAGGCTTTATACGACTGGATATACATTAGCTGAAAAAGAGCAAAATGCAAAGAGAGTTAATATAATGATCACCACGTGTTTGGTAGTCGGGACGCAGATTCTTACTACCTTCGTAGGTTGAAGAATGTCGATCGATATCAAAATGCAGCATGTCTAAAAGTATTACTATGGTGGATATGACACCGGTATGATGTATGATGTATGATGTATGATGTAAATTAGTCCTATTTCAGTCAATAATTGCCGTACTCTACCATTCAGTAAATACATCCAGCAAACTAGTTTAACAGGAAAGTAATAAAGAATATGTTATACTAATATTAAACACATTTTTGAATAATTCATGTTAAAACAAATTTAATACCAGTTTATTCCCTTGATACGTTTATATCCTGTGGTTTCAAGTTAAATGTGTAGGTACTACTTTAATCTCTACATTTAATGAAATTTCATCCTCTGAAATGAGTTTTAAACATAATTCAGCAGCGACGTCATCCTAACAAGCCTGTCAACTTTGCGCCCCGACATTCGAGTCGTAAAGTTTCGCGAGACAGCTGCTTCTTCCGCAAACAATCTGTGAGCTTACTAGCGGTTCTTATTTTATTAAAGTATAACATTTTTAAGCATTAAGTGAACATTATGGCTAACTTTAAGATAAAAGTACTAATCGGATTATAATTCCAAGACTAGTCAGTGATGTTCATATTAACTATATAAGATCATATTCATACGTACAATTCTCATGAAGTACTTTACATATTTACATTAGTATATCCTAGTGAAAATGATGTTCCTTAGCATTTTAAATCCACTAAAATATTTATAAGTATGCCGTTTTCTTATAAAACACTCTACATCTTTACAACCTCAAATAAATTATATAAAAAATTCATATAAATAAATATCTAAGAATATTAACGAAAAGTATCGATATTACAGTTAGAGTGGACTGCACATCTCTAATACCATATGCAGCACGAGCAATCTTAACATAGTTTGAAAGCCGAGTATCTAATATACTATTTATCTTCGTTCGAAGCTGTACTAAGATTTCATCTTATATAGGTAATTGTATACTTTGTATGCATATATCACTTATTCATATTGTGCTGTAGTTGTCCTAGCAGTTTATACAGTTGTCTCGCAGTTTCCACCGCAATCGAATCTCAAACAGGATAATTATTTTTGCAACCTATAAATACTTGTTCTGAGCCTAGGTGTACTTGGCCTTTTTAATTGTATATTTAAAGTCCCTCGTATCACAGGATTTGATACTTAGTGCGAGAGTTCACGTTGGCTAAAATTATAATAGAAAGATAACTTACTGAGTTGTTATATGTCTATACACATCGCGTTGGAAATAGATACCTATCTAACAAATACCAAAAAATATCGCAAAGAGATAACCAGTATAAATTAATTCCAATTTACCACTAGCTTATAACCTATTTCGAACAGATATCACATCATATACCCACTGTTGGGCGACTCTTTCTAGAAATTATTTGAATACTTCTATACCCAAGTTATCGACGATGTCCACTATCTGGTTTCATCACTAAATTCGACTATTAATATTGCTTGTAATCACATCTAATAAACCGCTTCTGTGCTACAAAATTTACTTTGTTTACAAACATTTCACTATAAACTATTTTTTAATGATATTTGGTTCTCCATTTTGAAAACAGAATGTAATTAATAACAGAGGAACATTAATAACACTGGGCTTTGAAATCTTACGAAATACCTTTTCCGTGTAGACTTTTCCTCTCCTTCATTTTTCTAAATATTTACTTAGGGCGTTGAATGTCTTTTTGCTCGTTAAAGAATTCTTCCTCGGATATTCATATTTCTCTATTGGTAGTGACAATAAAAATTTAATATATACTCATTTAGGTAATTATTCCACATATAATTTTGTATCGTGTCTTGAATACCAGAAATCTGATGATTAATAATTATACAAAAAAAACTATTAAACCGCGCATACCACGCATAAAAGCTATTAAAAAAATTAAACTTATTCATAGTATTAACAATTCTCTATGCATTTGTTTCGTTGATGTTATTAAAATACAAAGAAACTTTCATATAAATATAGAAGTAGAGTAAGTAAGTCAGTAATAAAATATGTTAATTCTCTATGGTATGCTCCTCAGTAAGTGTATGACAGCTCGGGCTAGCAATTACCCGTCTATCGCTTAGTACGTCCCGTACAATAAAAATCTTCAAAATATATCTGTTATCCCACTTAAAAATTTAATTATTTTGCAATAAAATTTTACAAATTATCTGTGCTGTAACTTTTGTACACTATTTATCTTTCATTAGATATGACGAGAACAAATCTATGCACTGCATAAACGGTAAAACATATCCGCTAGAGACAGCTATGCAAGGCGAGAATCACATACGAGCGCTACTTTCAAGGGAACAACAAATCTAGGAGTTTCCTTGTCTAGTCGATTTACATTATTTGCACATATGTCTTTTATTTTATTTTATCAAAAACATCTATTTATACTCGTTCAAAGTAAAAGTACACAAAATACATTGCCATAACTAACATAACAAACATAAATACAGATACCTCTCTTGAAGCCAAGACAAAGAAAGCACGATAGAATTAGGGGGCATTTTACTTTTGCAACTGCACACCAAAAGCGGTTCGCGACGAGTGTAAAGTAGACCTTGGCAGACCCTAGTCCGATTCAGTAAATTTACAAATCATTTCCTAATCAATCTCTGATACATACGACGAAAGTAATATTATATTTCCTTGTAAAATATTTTCCAGCTGACGCTTCTATTATATTTCATCCATCTGCTAAATTATACTCAGCACATGTGCAACCACTCTCAAGAAAATAGTTTTTCTATCAAAATGATGCATAGTCCGTATTCTTTTAGATACGGACTCGTTAATCATATTTTATTCGAGAGAAAATTCTAGGTAAGACACATATAAGTTGCATGCGGTAAATTAATATACACATGTCTAGTAGAATCATGGAAATTTATATCGTTGGTAAAGAAAATAATAAGGTCATACGTAATATTTCTCAAATGTACATTAGTCAATCAGTCTTCCTACTATTGTTTTTTTTTTTTAAATAGACTGGTTTGGAAGAGCCCAAGATACATTATGTGATCCGATGCTTGGAATTTACGATATTTTTTAATAATCCACTAATAAGTATTGTTTATTATATACATGATTTTAATTTACCAAAAAGAAACAAGGCAAACAGTTAATACAAAATAAATGAATATATAATAATATGTGTCTGTCTATATTCTTAGCTTTAACAAACAATAAAAATTGGGAAACTCGAAAAATTATAAGGATACAATGTACGATATACTAACCTACTATATCCAGCGAATAATGTTATAAAAAGTTTACAGAACATTATTTCAGTAATAATATAGTTAAATAAATATATCGAAAAGTCAAGGAATAATGAAACTAAGATTTTTGTACACAAATAACTCCATTTCAGTCTACTTGTCAGGACAAATACTCTAGTAGACTGAATAACAAAGCAGGTCTAATTTCAGCCCGTGTTGCCAATTAGACCTTAATAAATGGGTTCTCGTGAGCTTTGAGAGCAAATTAGCTCGGTCGACTCCATATACTAATTGTTATGCACATGCGGTCTTAATACATAGATGGGACTGAGAAAATGAATACTTGAATCGAGTAGTTGCTATTAATACACACCATTATAAAAATTCAAATAAACCCAGTTTATAGAGAATACGTGTGCCAACAAAGCTTTAATTTGCAATATCTGAAAAAATCGAAACGATTTTATTTTATGCTACACATATTTGAGAATTGAGTTTATACTCATTGGCTTTCCCCGTATTGTTTAAAATAAATCTAATATTAAAAACTCGAACACAAATAAAGCAGACCTATTCTGGGTAAAATCGACTAAAACATTGGTCGAATGTCGGAAAATTTAACGTTATCATTTTAACGAAAGCTTTGTCGATTTTTTATAGTCGTATAGCAATCGATGTAGTATTGAGCAAATATAATTTTAAACGTTATTTATATTCATAATTATATATATGAAAGGCTTTGTCCAGTCTTCTTATCACTTAGCACTGGTATTTGCAAATTTTAGATGTAGACATTATAGTTAAAGTTTTGTTTAAGAAGGAAATATTTGTAGTGTTTGGTAGAACAAGCCGTAAGATAAAATAAAAAACCAAAGTTTGTATATAAATTAATGTTTATTTTTTCACATAAATAACGACGCATCACATGAAGCCTATTACAATCAAAATCTGTTCAAATCATCCTACAAAATTATAATTTATTTCTAAACAGTAGTGAATATTATAATTCGGGTGTAAGGGGTATCGAATATCATCCGAGTTACCTAAGCTGACCTCACCTGCACGCGATGCACCCTACTGAGTAACCAACGAGGCTCTGGCGATTGTTGGTCCCTACCTCTGGTTTTGGTCGTGATGTTTAACCATATAGTCCTTTAGCGTCACAGCTTGGTGGTAGAGTTATTGTCCGACTAGTTAGCGACCACCCTCGGGTTTAGACTGCACTAAAATAAAGGGTCAGTATGAGCCTTTGTGTTATGGCATAGTGAACGAGAACCAGCCCTTTCCGTCAAGGTCAGCAACATGGTTGTAATGACCGTGCTGTTGCGACTGTCTATAGGCGGCGGTAACCATTTACCATCAAATAGGTCGTCTGCCTGTTTGCTGTCTATTAACATTAAATGAAGGATAGGCTTTACAAGTAACAAATAAATTATACAGGAAAGCAACATTTTCCTATAGTTATGGCCACAATCTCACCTGATATTATGTGTCGATGTGGCCCAAAATGATGAACACTCTAACCTTAGAAATACAACATTATTGTTGTCACCACTATTATTTCAAAATAACCTTTTACCATTTAGTGTCTTTACATATACATGAGTAAGTATACATATGTATATGTGATTTGTGTTTATACCATTTAACAACTCGCATGAACGCGTCGGCAATGGCAATAAAGCTTTTGGAACTTTACTGTTCGGTGTCACTTTCCATGCACGTCTATAAAAAGCCAGTTTAGGGTCAGCTTTATTTATACATTTTACATGAGCTCCTTTCCATACATTTAGTTCACTCTCGTTGCGACGTCTTTTTTACGAACGTAATATACATTGGATTTGGAATGAATTCGACCCTTCGATTTATTATACTATAACAGCAAAGTCACCACACTATACCTAATAGTTAAAACAGCACAGTCCCAAACCACTGACCAATGTATTATTAGTAGTTCTCCTTTTTTTCATAAAGCTTCTGAGCTGCTGAATATAAACTGGCTAATTTAAAAATCTACAAACCAAAGAGACTCTCCTTGGCGGCTTTTTCGTGATGGTGACGACTCATTTTAGGTTACAAGCAAATTATGGCCCTATCGTTGTCTTTAGTGTGCTATCGGAACTAAGGTCTTGCAGATTTATTTTAGTCTTTATATTTTTAATGATAATATGACTCAAACCGGTGGCCAAGTAAGTAATGAAGGAAGTCTCCAACTTGAGGATGATAACTAAGGATGATTGCTAGACGACCAGCTAAAGTTTCCTGTGACTACCGCGATATTTAGACTCTTGTACGATGAGTAAGCAAGTAAAGTCTTACTGTTTATGGTTAATAAACTCCGTTCATTATTTACTGTTATTAGAACAAACATTTATATGATTAGACATAAAAATAACATCTAATGGAGACATTGTACTACAGTATAACTTTGAACTGACGGCTATTAAAGTGTAGGTATGTGTATAAAATATTTTACTAAATGATTTAAATAAATTTTATTTCTGTTGAAATTCGACTGAAAGAGTATTGATAATATAAGATAATTCTTGAAAGGTAAAAAAATAACCCTGTATTTTTGTTATGAACAAGACCAAAGTTTTTAATAGCTATAAAATAAAATAGAAGTGAATCGGTTAAGAAACAAAGGAACGAAAGCCACTGAACCTTTTTGTCTTTAACAATTTTTTTATTTATTACATCATTTTATAAAGAATTACCTGAAGGTAAAGTTTAGTTAAGTATAGAATAATGCTCACTTGTTCATACGGTAGTAATAGTCTTCATCTTAGAAAATATTTATTAATAATACTAATATTATAAATGCAAAGTGAGTTTGTTTGTTTGTTACGTTTTCACGCATAAACCGCTGCTTCGATTATGATGAATTTTGATAATGAAATCGACGGGAAACAGGAGAAGCTGATAGGCTACTTTTCCTTACGAAAAACTTATTGAAAGTGCGGTTAAGAGAGGGATAAACTTTGTATGAAACTTTTTATAGCGCCATCCGATCTGTTTGACGAAATCAAAATTAACGCGAACGAAGCCATAGGTAAAAGCTAGTATAAAATAAAAAAGAACTGCTTGTATAGAATATGGAGTAAAATATAAATGAGATGAAAATTTAATAAATTTATTAAGCACATGACTCATTCCAGTAATAAAAAATAAAGAATTGCGTTACATCTCGGCCTCGACTGAATTTTCTTTTCCATTGGCGTACGTCGAGTAAATAAATACATCTTATTTTACATCTATCCCCGTCTTGTATGAAATAGTTTGGTAGTGCTATATCTTGACAAGTTTCATTTCAGTGAAATCGGTCTACACGAGCAAAAAAAAACACAAAATTACTTTAGTGCTAGATAAAGTAGATTTTTCATAATACTCTTATGTCATTCTTAATTCGATATTCCATACCCAGCATGCAAAACTCTTACCGAAATATAAATTTAGTTGCTATAATATAATTAACAAAACTAATTTAAACGTTTTTTTTTAAGTTTCGTGGTATAGCGTGGGTTCTCATTTCGTAAAGCTCATCTTATTGTACACAATGTCTGGTGCACCGTACACGTCAGTACAACGCGTACAGGGATTTGTCAATAATATATGCTGTTATCGCCTATGTCAGCTTTGACAATTGTATTGTAATTATTAATGTACAATGGAGTATAGTCACAATAGCTATAAACAGATTTTCCATGCTTTCACTCTTGTTAAAGAACTTGATAAAAAATTTAAAAGTATATTTCAAGTTAATACACTCGTTTAAGCAAATCCTTCGTAATATTTACCTGACATCTAGTATATAAAAACACATATAAAAAATTTGTTAGAAAACGTACCTAAATAAATGTTTAGAAAATTAAGCGTATGTATCTTGTTTGTTCAAACAAGTGTAAAACGCGTTCAAACGAATGTTCTGCTTATAAATATAAATTTCGATTTGAATGAAATAAACGATTTGTGATATTAAAAAAATATATAGCTTATATATGAATGTTGCCAAATAATATATAACAATTATTTAAATAGTATCTACTACGTGCTACTACTACTTACGTGCAGCTTCACTCGACTTAATTTTGATTTGTCAAACAAATCAGATGACAGCATAAATAGTTTCATACAAAGTTGATATCTCGATTCACCCCACTTGCAATAAAGATTTCACGAAAAAAAGTAGCCTAACTTCGTTTCCTGGGTCCCATCTATCTCTGTACCAAAATTTATCACAATCGGTTCAGCGGTTTAGGCATGAAAGAGTAACAAACTCACTTTTGCATTTATTATATTAGTATAATTATTTGAAAAAATAAAACTTTATATTTAAAACACTTAAAAGTGAAACATTTACGTTTTCATTAAAATTGGATGTACATTATAATTAAAATGTCCATGTTAATGCTTGATTTTAATTGCTGTTCTTATATACTTATAAAATTATTTTCAATTGATTCGTGTAACGATAAACCTATATTGTTAATACTTTTTCTTATATTGTTATGATAAAGTTATGATAGGGCCGAGAACAATAGACATTAAATAAATCATCTACAGTTAATATTTTTAATTATTATCTATCAATTTCACAAAAATGACAAGATCTACGTTTTAACATCAAAAAGATATTAATATAAGTAAATATAGCATATCGTAATGTTAATGCAATAACTAAGTTATTCAAATTTAATAATAAATCCAAGTTAAGAGCTTAAACAAATATATTTTTTCTTTCATATAAAATTTCGTCGTATCATTATTTTCTTTACATTTAAGATCTCGCTAACGGTCTCCGTGTAATGACGCCGCTACAAAGAAGCTTAAGCTGACTCTAGAATCGCGGCTCTTCTTGTGGTAAAACAAAAACAAAAAATAAATGTAAGCGAGAAACAAACTTAAAATTTAGAGTTCCGTTGACAATTTTTTTTTTTACAAATGATTGTTTATTTATCAAATTCCTTAATTAAACAATATAGTAGTGAAATGCAGTCGCAGTGAGTGATAATATATATAAAGTCTATATTAATTAAAAACTAATAAATATACTTCGTAAAATTATTCTAAATCCTATTGTATGCTAAATTTTAAGCCATACTCTATGTAAAGCCGATTTGTAAAGCTTGAAGGCGGCTTATTATAGCTAGTTAAACGTAACTACTATACACGTCTTGAAGGTACATTGAAATAGTTCAACTAAAACACGTCAGTCGTTGAGATAATTTGTCAGCAATCGTCGTCGACATGCTAATCTACTAAAATGAGTTCTCATATCTTGTTTTTAATCAAAATACTACTAATCAGGTTACAATTAAGTTTTTATGTATTGTAGCATGGTAAACTGACTACATCATACCGGATGGTGAGGCCAGCGTACTTAAAACAACCACAAACAGGAAGGAATCAACATTTTTTTGTCAAGTGTCACTGTCATTAGTTTTGATTTGACAAAAACTTATAGTCCAAATTGATTTGTAAAGTATAAAAACGATTTTACGAACGAAACTTATTTCATGATTGTTAAGTACCAATAAGTATGCAGATACTATATTAGTATTTTGTTATGTTCAACGTTATATAGTACCACCACCATATCTTGCTTAACTGAAAACTCAAACCAGACACAGGATTCAAACTTACGTAGACCGACGCAGTAAGCAAATACTTTATATGCTACGTTATAATTTTTTATAGAAAATTCTTCAACGAATAGCATTTAAAATAAATGGTAAGTGTTTAAAAATCATGTAAACACAATACCTTCAATCTTAACTTTCATGGTAGCTATACAAAAAGCGAGCTAAAGATTAACTTGCGTACGTCAACCAGTTAATGAAAAGATAGTTCGATCATAAAATAAATATTAACTTAAGACAAGTTACTCTGTTCTAAATTTAGTATCTAAAAGAACCCTAAATTCTCTGTTGATATTACTACGCTATTAAAGAGATTCCTTCGCAATAATCGTGAGACAACACTTGACTTCGCTCAAGTCGACCGACACGTAACTCGAAGCGCTATAGAAATTCTAAATTTAGGTCATAATATATTCTGAACGATAATAACTTTCAAATGAAAAATATAAGGTTTAAACCTTGACCTTATACTTCAATATGTATATATTAGAGCGCAAATTGATATTAATATAAAGTACTTATTTTTTTTCTTTCCTGTTCAAGTACAAATTAGATTATTTAATAACATTTCTGAGAGATATCATTTTTGGACGATTTTCCTACATTTACTACGTAAATATTGTTAAAAAATTTAATACATTATCACTCTTAGTATGCTTCGTGATTTTATATATAAAATGTCATAGGTTAATTAAATTTCTCAATATGCGGTTTATAAGATATACCAATGTATACAATAAATAATTTATAACAATCGCCTAAGAATTAAAAATTACTTGATACATTTTATCAAGAAAAATTAACGAACTTTCCTAAAGATAGAATTTTTAAGTTAACTTTATCATTTATAACAGTCAATTTTATCTTGTAAAATCATATTACAAAGTTTTATTTCGTTTTGTAATCTCGAACCTAAAGAAAGACGTCGCTTTAAGACAAAAAAGAATAACTTTGATGTAAAAAAGCTGGTAAATGCAGTAAATCTTCATTTTTTATTTCTAAATATCATTTTATTTGAATGTATAGTGTAAGTAGAACACATAAGACTAGGAATAAATAAATCAAAGGAAGCAAAGAATAAAGGAAAGAAGTGTGAATATTGTGGAGTGAATGATTGGGATGGTATGGTCTCGATTAAAAATTATATTACAAGTAGAGCAGTCAAATATAAAAATAGTATCATATAGGAGTGGAAGGAGGTCTGGAGAAGATAGCTTCTATACATGTTTTTCTATAATATTATACATGTTGATTGTGCAAGGCATAGATTCAAAGATGAGAGTTGATAGTAAATAAATAAAGATACATGTTATGCCAACCCTATCTAGATAGAATAAGGGCAAGAAGTGTAAAAGTATTTTTTTTGTTTTTTCGAAATATATCAAAACTACAGTTTATGTTTATGTCGGAGGCACAATACGTTTTTAATAAACTAAATTAATTTGTTAATAATCATAATTACTTTGTTTTTGTATACAATATTGACGGTAGAGTTCTACTCTAGGGTGATATCCAGATAACATTGCTTTATTTCTCACTTAATCAGAATATTTATCCGTGATAAATTTAATATTACCTTCATCGTTTTTTGTTTCAATTTATAATCTCTCAATATATCTTCTAATTTAGGGTCTAACTATAGCATGTTCAAAATGAAAGTGTCTACCAAGCGCAAATAAGACACCACTGCAAGGCATTTCACTGTGTTTACTTAGCAAATTTTAATATGGTAAATAAGAAACCGAATAAGAAATATTTACACAAATTATAGGATATGCGCCTCGCACTCATCGTAGTACCTTTTGTTTAATCGCATTTTGTAGCAGTGTATATCCAGGTGCCGGTAGCATTTGCAGGTCTGTGTGATAGCTACAAACAGCAATTAATATTCAATCTTGGGTTTTCTGTTTTTAATTTGTGAAAATCACTTTATGGAGATATTAAAAAACGGTTTATGAAAATGGAACTTGACGAGAAAAAAACAATCCAGATATAAATATAAATGTGAAAGTATGGAAAACTTGCTATTGTAAACCCAAAGCTGGTGTCGGAGCACAAGTGTTGTTTTCGCGGTAATTGGCGAGTTCGCGTCAAGCACTCGACGTCTCACACAGTCGCTTGACATAAATCTTACTTGGCTATAGAGATGTTGATACTATTTTTTGTTTTCTACCAGTCTAGTATTACTATCTGTAAGTGACAAATATTTAATCATATGAAAGCAGTCCAACTGGTAAAAGAGAAATTTGTAATACAATTACCTTGTAATCTTAGGATAAGTCATGTTATCAGGACTCTTTGTAATAAGAAAGTTCATGGCCACGTGAAACATTTGATGTTACAACCATCCATAGTGTGCTATTTTCGGGCGAGCCATAACTTTGTTTGATACCATAATAATATTAATAATAGCAACTCAAAATGTTATATGTCACGTATTTAATTAGTAAAAAGTTTTGTCAGGAAATAATAGAATATACTCGAGTATTTATAATCAGCACCTTCACAAATCCATTATACAAGTGTCTTGTTTTACTTAGTAATAATTGAGGAATATGCACAAACATTTACTTCTAAAGAAAGCAAATAATTAACTACCTATTAATATCAAGCGAGCCAATTTTTTACAAAATACAAAGTAACTTTTTTTTTCGGTCTGTCTGAAAATATAATTATGTATCCAAAACCATTACAAAAAAAATTATTTGTAATTTTTCTTCTTGTAACATTATACTTAAAGCGTTATTTATTTCATTATCCAACCAATCTACAAAACATAATCAAGGTATTTTCAAAATAAATTGGTTTGTTTCACGGGAGTGTAGCCGCGGGCACAACCAGGGTGTGTGAGTGTAATTAATTGCTAGGAAACCACTGTAAGAATTTGAATTAAAATATTTATTGCTTGAGGCTTGCTTTTCTCCTTAGCTTAACTAATTTTTTTTTCGTAGGACATCAAATGAATGTCTCTTACCCATACATTAAGCATTAATCACTCAAACATAAAAGCGGGAGACATTTTCTTCGCGCAAAGGTTTTTTTTATGATACACAGCATAGTGACTGCACTGCACCTGATGTGAAGTACTTCACAATCCAAATCAGCGACGACTGACAATGAAAGCTGACATACTGGGCTACTTAGGTACTCTTCACGTCTTATTTGAAGGACCCTATATCATAGGAAGGAGAGAACACACTGTACCCTACGCAATAATATTCTAATACAAGATACAAATTACACCTAAAAAAATTATTTAATCATTTGTTTCAGATTCAATAAAGCATCGTAATGAGCTACAGTTACCTTGAATGTAAGTATGAAATAAACATTCAATCTTTGTTCGCAAGTCTGAAATTATACAACAAAAAATCCAAAGCACTTTGTCGGAACGAGATCCCGGCGAGATGGTGTAAAACGCGCCAAGACTGCTATTACTCTTTATTTTCTACTTAATGAAACTGTACGTTTTTCAAATGGAATGTTCCAGTCATACTATATATATAATAAATTACTTTTAAAAACCCTCGGAGAATTTTCTGATTGTGGTGAAGTAAAAATGAAAGTAATTTTATTATTATATTCATTATTATTAAAAAATATATATTGTTAATGTACAAGCTATACGAATACAGTAAATTTTATAATCAAAATTTGCTATTATATATATACATTGAAACACATATATATTTATATTTTCATATTCAAAACAGTAATTGTTTTGAATCGAAACATCGAAAGCAGCTGCTCTTATCATTTTTGAACATATTATTGCTTCATAACAAGTTAAACGTATGCAGCTGTAACTATATATATTAGAAAACAAAATCCCGTGACACGTCTGTCTGTCTATCTGAACGCGATAAAATTAAAAGTACTGCATGTATTTTCAAACTGTTTCACCAATGGACGAAGTTAGTTTTTAGAAAAGTTTATGAATATATGTAATTCATTAGGATTTTTTTGTAGCTCAATTTGTAATTATCTGACAGAAAATTAAAATTTAAAAAAACAGTATTAAAGAACGTTTCCTTTATCCTAGAAATACAATTGTAAAACTATATCGTCATTTTGATTAATTTTCAGTTGTTATTTATGTTAATACTATATCAACATGTTTACTTTAGTTTTTGATAACCATATTACTTCTGAATAACATTTTAAAAATCTTGACTACGAATATGAAATTTTTTTAAGATATCTTTAATTCTATAGGTAACTGAAACTAATAAAATAGTTATAAGATATCCCTATTTTGATTCGTAATAACAAATCTGATAAATCCCTAGTTATAATTCTATTGTTACTCTGAGAAAGTATTTGTCTTTGCATAGGAGTCATCTTTCAATATTTTCTACAACTCACTGTCTAGTGAAAAGATTTATTTTCGTCTATTTTTTCTCACCCTTATCTTCAGCGAAGAAAAAGTGTAGTTTCTCCTTGCGTACCTTTGCGAATTCTATCTTATACGATTGCTGGACATTTACAAATGATAATTTGAAGCATGTAATATTGTATTCCTGATATTGATCTATGTAATAGATAAATGTTTCAAGGAGACTAAAGAAATGACGGATTAAGTTGTCTACACAATTTTTCTAATATGGTACCAAAGTAATACATTATATTAAGAAAAAAACAATCTATTACAAGTATTTATGTATAAACTTATTCTTTTGAAGACTAATTCTAATGATTTAAATCTAATCGAGTATTTCATGTAAATCCAGTGTGTTCTATGTGTAATAGTCCTACTATTATATTGGACTATTATTATGATCTTTTAACGATCAAACCAATTTTGAGATTATCATCTTCTAAGTATTTTGTTTCTTCTTTATGCTAGCGATGCATCAGCGATAATTGTAAGACAATTTGGCCCGAGGCACAAGAATAACACTTAATATAATAATACGCTAAGGTGCACAAAATCTGTGTGCTTTATGGATTTCTGATTCCAAGAGACATGCTGGACGAAAATAGTGCCTATGAATTGCCGATCTTTTAGTGATCACCGTTGTTTTTCAACAGTGTTGTTCTACCAGACCTATCTGGCAACAGCGACACTATGTCTGTTTCTCATCAACTTCTTATCCTGTTCCTAAGATATTTCTTCTAATGACATATCCAAACCAAGATAAACGATTCGCATTCAACTTCTCTACCGCTGGCACCACTTTCAAAGTCAGTTTCTAGCACTCGTATTTCCTGAATATGATTTACAAAAATGAATTCGTTAAGAATTTAGAGACAGCAAATCTTTGAATAAAAATTATAATGCATAGTAAAGCTTAGAATGGATACTTCAAAGTTAAAGCTTGGCGTGAAGATGTCAAATATCGTAAAGTTCAAAACTTTTAATGCCCTTATCGATTGCATTTTACCACACAAGCATTCGAGTCGTAACTTCCTCTTACGTAATACTACACTTAATAACTGAGGCTGTCTAGCCTTTCTAAATACATAATAAGATATATAAAGATAGCGTAAACGTAAAAACATATTTTGGCAATGTAGAAGACTCAATACATAGTAATTGTCTACACCAACATAACTGACTCTTTCATAATCATGCTTTCTAAGCCAGATTATTTAGTCTATCGAACAACTTTCAAGTTCAAAAAATGACCGTACCATCGCTGCCAATCGGCCTAAATACTTTAAATGAAATATATCGAGTTTGTTTAATGTCGTTACAAGTATGATAAATTCAAAACAAAAGAAACAGAACTGTTGAACTAGCTTGAAAGGCATCATAATATTGCAAATTATATTATATGCTCACCATAATCATGGTTAATACAGTCACAAATACATAAATCATTTTATTTATACATAGTAATTTATTAACTTCTAGTAATTAGACATGATGATGTGTTGCCATTATATAATATTATGGGTAAACAGCGAACTATCAACAAGTATGCGAGTATTACTGCCACGAATCTAAGACAAAATTTTACCAACAATCTAAACGCAAATGAAGAAAATATTGTTTGCATATTTCTCCTTTACGTCGGTGGAATTGTGGTTGCTATTTCACAAACTAACGCCGGATCCGCCGCCATTAACATAGTGAGCAGGAAAGTTTACAGCATAGGGATTCTCAAGAATTCTTGCTTAGTCGCTTGTCATTCAGTTACGTAACATCACATAAAGGCAGATGGTGGCTTTGTTGACCTTTATACTTGTAACAAATGCATTATATCTACCTGTAGTAGGGTCTTCTTACTATCATTGAAATTTTAGATTCTTCATAATATTATTTTTTCTTAGCCACGTACAAAAGTATGTTAATTTATCGTGTTTCAATAACTCTCATCTTAGTTCAGTTCGATTAAAAATTCTTTAAAAGTCGCTCACGACTTTTCAATTTTCTGAATGTGATAGAAATTAAATATCACCTTAAAATGTGAATAAATTTAAATTTTTACGTTCAATTATTTCGATGTTTATATAATTTTTAATTATTAATTGATTAATATATTATTTAATTAAATACACTCATATTTTAATATTGATTCATATCTAATCACTATACTATATTTCCGACTAATATAGTCAGTAAATGAAGTAAAATAAAAATCTTGATTGTATATAAAAGGGCCTTCTACAAATATCAGCTACAAAGTTACAAATATAAATCGGTTAAAATATAGAATTCATAAAGTGTACATTAAAAAAAAACGAAATAATTAACTGAGATTTTTAGAACCTTTGACGTTCTATCAAGATAAAAACAGGCAAGTTCAAAACGAATATGTAAATTTTTTTAATATTTGTTATAATGTAATGACGAAATTAGTACTTAATTACCATTAGGTAATTTAATTTTTAATGTTCAATAACTTTATAAGTAGTGGATTTTTCTTCGGTGTGTCTAATAAAATTTTCCTTTCTAAACACGGTTCATGAAAAAATCACATTACACTTAATCGAAAATATCGTCATCTCTTTTTAATTGTTTCTTACGTCTTTTCGTCTTTTAATAAAGCATTATAAAAACTAAAACTAAATATATAAAAACTAATAAAAACGGTATAAAAACTAAATAAACATTTTAAATTGTTCATAAAATTAATTTATATTTGGCAAATAAAATTTATATATATAGTGTTTTATTAAGTATCTCGAGATAAAAATTTGTTGTGATTTTATAGTAATGTAATAATTTCATGTTTATACTATGCACATATATATTTTCAAGACTAATGAGACAAATTGCTAAAAATAAATTGATGCCAGTGACATTCTCTTAACACTTGATCACACTCGAGTCAAGATGTCTGGTTCTCACAATGAAGGCTCCAACTCAAGACTGTAGACTACAAAATTTTGTACAAGTTTCGCGTTACGGATACTTTACATGGGCACTTATTCGTTATTCTTGAGACATTCGAAAGTGCTTGAACATATTGTCAACAAAAAGCTGTTATAAATTAGTATAACCTCAGTGTTATAAATATATGTATCTTACATAGAATCTACGCTACATCCGCATGGAAGGAAACTCAGATATTTTATAACTTTGTAGGTACAACGATAGCTTCGTATATATTGAGCTTATATATGACATATCAGTGAAAATGCAAAATCATAAAATATCAGTTCCTACTAGAACTAAGCATTTCTCTTAAAATCCCCTTTTTCACCCAACCTCACTCTCCAGAACACCCAACCTGCAATGCGTGACAGCCTAAATATTCTGAGAATTAATATTCAGAGTGACCTACACCTACAGGACCACATCGAGAATTTTATCTCCACAACATCTCGGAAACTCGGAATCCTGAACTGAATGCGTCAGTTTTTCATGCCAGACCAGTTGTACCTTCTTTATAAGGCCCAAGTTCGGCCGTGCATGGAATACTGCTCGCATGTCAGGGATGGATCCGCTCAATATATACTCGATGCCTTAGACAGGTTGCAGAGGCGGGCTGTCTGCATTGTTAATGATGCAGACACCACCAGCACCGTAGAACCGCTGAAGCTACGAAGGGACATTGCCTCTTTTAATGTTTTCTACCGTATGTACCACGGCGAGTGTTCTGAAGAACTCTTCGATTTAATCCTCTGCTCCCCGTCCCACTACAGACCCATGCGGGCGCGACTTCGTTGTCACAGCTTCACGGTGACTCCTATTGAATCGCGAACTAAAAAGTTTGCTGATTCATATTTTTTAGTACCGTGGAGCTGTGGAACCGTCTTCCGGTCAGCGTGTTCCCATCCTCCTATGACATAAGATCCTTCAAAAGAGGCGTGAAAATGTATCTAAGCAGGCCAGTATGACAGCGGTGACTGATTGAGAATTTTGGACCATTCTCAGTCACCGCCACTCTGGATTGTACTGTGCTTAACACCAGGTGCAGTACAGTTATAATACTGCGCAATATTAAAAAAAAATTGTGCCGTACAGTTATTATGCTGCGCAATATTAAAAAAAATAATAATTAAGTGAATAATTAAAAACTGGGGCCGAACATACTCATACAACACCATTCCTAAATTTACTATGATTCATTGAAATAAAACTAATTTAAACGGATTTTATCGCGGTTATTTATTGATTTTGATCCCGACGTTTCGAAAGCTTTTCAGCCTTCGTGGTCACGGGGCGAACTGAGGTGTAGGTTGTCCAGAAAAGTTCATGTTACTGTAACATACAACAACTACAACAACAACTAGTTTTATTTCAATGATAATATTCACGTAAACCTAAGAAATCTTTATTTACTATGATTTTTAAGTTAATTTGTATATAAATCGACAAAGACAAAACAGATATGTACCTTTTTTATATGTTTATCAAACGATTTCCTTTCCTTTTTTTATTTAATATTATTGACTAGATTTAGTGTTATTAAAAAATATCAAAGTTTTGTTTTGTCTTCTTTATATAATTTTCTCAAATTTTTAGAGCAGTCGATTTTCAACTACAAGGTGAACTAGTTACTAATAATGTTCTGAGTGAAAAAAAAAAACAAAAATACATTTAATCATATTAAAACATCAATGCCAAGATTGAAGACAAGGGTTAATAGATTCTACTCGTTCTACAGAAATCAGCCATTATTCTGTGGGCGAAACAGCTTGGCTTAATTGCTATCAATTACTAAGAAACTATTCGAGCACAGCAATCTAACGATTTAGAAACTTATCCTCAAAGTGGTCATCAAACGTTCATTTCACAGGTTATTACGAGGCAGCCTTTCGTTTCTTTACCCGTTCCAGCTTGACAGTGACGCATGGTCTAATTTATAAAATTGCAACTTTCTTGCAACTTACTTGACACTCTTATCTCTGTAGGATTAGGTATAAAGTTGCTTGTTTTTAAGAACTAGTCGAACTAGGATTTTCTTGGCGGGTATATTGTCTCCGTAGCCGCGTAGTTATAAAGCTGCGTCAGAGCTTAGGCGTCAAGTGAGTGCTTCATAGCATAATTTGCACTATGTGCATAGACAATACTAGATTTTACGTACGGTTTCGCCAGCGTTAATATTGATTTTGTCAAACAAATCGGATGATGAAATGAAAATTTTTATAGAAAGTTTATCCCTCTCTTTACCTCAATTCCAATATAGTTTTCACGAGAAAAAGTAGCCTATCACCGTCTCGAGGTTCCCATTTATCGGTATACCAAAATTTATCATAATAGATTCAGAAATTTAGGCGTAACAGCGTAATAAACAAACTCACTTTCACCATTTATAATATTACTAGATGATACATGCGGCTTCGCTCGCGTTAATATCGATTTTGTCAAAAAAAGCGGGTGATGCAATAAAAAGTTTCATACTAAGTTTATCTTTCGATTTACCCCACTTCCAGTAAAGATTTCACAACAAAAGTACCCTTTCTCTATCTCCTGGATCCCAACTATCTCTGTACCAAAATTTACCATAATCGATTCAAAGGTTTAGGCGTAATAGCATAACAAACAAACAAACTCACTTTCGAATTTATAATATTAGTAAAGATTATATATTATACACAATACATTCGGTACGAGTTTATCCTTAGACCTGTTTAATGCGCTTGTCAATAAATGTATCAGTTCGGTTTATTGTCGCTGAGAAGGGTACCGGCACAGGCGCGGCACAACACTATAAAATCTAAATAAAAGTTTGTCGTAAATATGTCGAAGGTGACGTAGGCGCTACGCCGTAGCCGTAGTTCACGTAGCACCTTATAGTAATAAATTTAATGCCGTATATTAAGTTTAGATCGTTCAGAAATCTGTTTATGTATCTTTGTCTATATATCAACATAACGATATGTACACATATAATGATATTGTAAGTAAATGTGTAGTTACGGCATATGGGTTCCGAAATTTCCACGTTAATTTTGTGTCAACTGGCGCAGTCAATATTTCAGTATCACGTCGGCGTTCAAGTAAGTATGTTGTATATCGATTGATATATCAAATGCCCTAAAACAACAGAAAATGCGCTCGTGTGTACTGCGATATTGCACAAAGTATACAAACAAAACTTCAAAAAGTCATGGGTTCACATTTAATACGTAATGATTACCATTTGATAATAATTGGTAATTTTTACAATATCAAATACTAGCTGATCTGACTGACCTTGTTCTGCTTTTCGAGGTGTCAACCACATTGCCTACAGCATCATCTATCACGTTATGGTCTTTTATCTAGATGAAAAGTATCCTATCTCTTAAATTGAATCAAACTACTCACAGTATGCAAAATTTGATGAATATCGATTCAGTAATTTAGGAGTTCATTGCGAACAAACAACGTGACACTTATTTTTTATATGTAAAGATACATATCCCGTTACATAAACAAAAGTTTATACTTGAGACGATACATACACGTGTCTTTTTCGCGCCCTATATAAAATCATGCAGTCCTACTTCTGTATTCATTGAATTATAGCGCAGTAGCTTGATACTTATTGTGGACAAATACAATGAAGGTGATATATCTATAGTAAAAGGAAAGCACACGTATACAATTGTACTTATGTATATTTTAAACATTCGAAAATCAGATTGTGTGTATGCATCGGTTAGTCGCAGAACAAATCGTTGTAGCGTTGAACAAAAATAAGAGTGAACTTATTGTATTACATTCCTTGCGCCAGGAATTTTTACATAACTATTATGATTTTTATCTAGTTAACTTTTTAAAATGTAGATTTTTAACCTAATGCCATTTTACATGATATGAAACAAAAAAATACCCTGTTCTATTATCTTTGACAATATTTTACAACATCTTTTAAAGTTAGCTCTTTTTCATTTATTTGAAGAGGTAGGTATTAGTGAACTGTAATAGTTTGTTTTCTGAAATACAACTATTTACTTTGAAGAAAAATACTAAACATAAAGCTCGCCTATGTAGCAATATCATATGTGAATCCATTCTCATTCATTCGTGTTTTTATATAAATTGCGATTACACTGTAACACGAGTAAAATGTAAGTAAGTTGAAATAACTTTTAGCAGTAACTTGAAATAACTTTATAATATTACAGTTTATCGAGGAACTAGCTTTTATTTGTGGATTCGTTCGCGTTAATATTAATTTTGTCAAAGAAAATCGGATGACGCAATAAAAACTTTCATACAAAGTACATCTCTCACTGTACTTGATGTTATGTACAGTATAGTCCAAAAACAGCAGCGACCATCGAGAGAACGACAATCCATCGCCAGTGGCTACTGTCATGCCGACCTGCGTAAATGTTTTTTTACCCCGACCCGATGTTATATGAAGAAAGGAATACATGGGCTGGGAGACTGTCCCACAACTTCACGGTACGGCCAAAGTACGACATATTAAACTACAAACATGTTATGGTTTCCTCACGGTGTTTTTCTTCACCGAAAGTTCTAGCTCCTTGTAGGTCGTTGGATTCAAACTAACGTGCAATGACACGGCGTTTGTACAGACTACCGCTGAGCTAGCATCTCTTCAAATTTTATTTTTCTTGTTCTGCCCTTTTTATGCATTTAAAGACTTTCTATGTATACAGTTATAACATAATCATCCCAATATATAAATGTCGTACAGGCCTGTGATTTGAATGGTTATATTGTAATTTTATATTACTACTAGATTTTACCTGCGGCTTCACTCACGTTAATATAGATTTTGTCAAATAATCGGATGACGCTACAAAAAGTTTCATACAAAGTCTATCCCTCTTTTTACCCGATTTCTAATAAGATTTCGCGAGAAAAAGTAGACTAACACTGACTCCCGGTATTCTCTATGGCTATAAAAAAAATTCGTTATAATTGATTCAGCTGGTTCGGCGCGAAAGCGTAACAAATAAACAAACTCACTTTCACATTTATAATATTAGTAAGGATTAACAATATGTAATTTTTATATTTGTGCATAAATAAACAAATACTGCAGAGGTTATAATTCTTGAAAAATAACTTTCCTTTTAGTACAGTTTTGATCATCCGACCACCAATAGTACGTACAGATTATCGATCAAATCAACCAGCGTTATATATTGTGAATGGGAATCGACAGCTTATCCGCATTAAGAAATGAGGTCGGAAGCGAGCATATGAACTAAATTAAAACGCTAATTGAGGTCACAATACGAGCCATCATAAAATCACTTCCGTTAATTAATATAGAATAGACTAAACTTTGAATAGAATTTAAAAATATATAGAGCTTTATTTTAAAATGCAACATTTTATTATTTAACAACTTAAACTAACGTATAGCCTCCTAAGAAAGCACAAAGTCCATTCATAGAAGTTAGCGTTATGGTCAGTCAGTTTTCCTATATTATCGAAAGAGAAATAACAACATTTGCAGAATAATCAATGCAGTTGGCATAGCTCTTAGAATTGTTATACGTACGTAACGTAGACATAGGAGATACGAAACAGGCGTTAAATGGGTGGTTGACAGGATCAAAAAATTTCAAGTGCCACCACGTACCATAAGACTTATCGTAGGCAAAATCACCTATTCGACACAAATATGAATTGTCGCCTCGGAATTTTACCACTTTATAATAAAATCACCTATATAATCGATATAACAGGTACTTTATTGAAATGTAAATTTCTACCATCAGCTTTGCTTATATATAAAGCATAAACCATTTGAACAAATCAGCCTGCTTATAGACGTAATACAAGCACAATGTACAAATGCTATAAATATCATCATATGTACTTATGATATAGTGAGTGAAATGCCACATGCTTTTTTATCAGACGTTAGTCTAGATCACACATGATGTTGTGCGATGTGGACTAAGATAGTGGTAACAACACAGAATGAGTTGGAAAAAGCTATCAGATATGAACACATAGGCATGAAGTTTTCCTTCACAGAAATCTCAGTATAATGACCGGATTCAAACACCTATCCTGATGCAGTACCCGAATATCCTACAACTGACTGATCAGCACTACATAAATAGCTAAGCAATAAAAGTTACTCCAAAAATGTAACCATTCAGAAAATCTAGTACGACTTCTACATTAATTGTAACAAAGGATTGTGCAAAAAGAATCACCTGAAACGTATGCCGTGTTACAGAGGAACGTGTTCAAAGTAGCACAGTGGAAGTATAGATGAAATAACATCAGGACGAGGTTTTACAATACAGGCGAGATAATAAAGCGCTTTCGGCGGCTCGCGTACGTAAAGAACGAGTGTTTGTTGACTCAACTCATGCATAAATTCATTACGTTGGTCCGTATCAGTGAAAAATATGTTTCATACGTACAGTTTATCCATACATCTTCCTTTTTTGATAACGTTATATTTCGTTTCATAGTTAACAGTACATATAATAATAGGACGTATATCTATATGTAAAATCCTTAATTTTGATTATCTGGTCCTTAAGTATAGGTTAATTTTCTTATTGTGCTTTATTTCCGTATCCAATGTCAGTAAATTGCAATTATAAAATTCGTCCCTATAATGTTAACTTACTCAAATGCCTGTTCACGTTGTGTTAGAAGGAATTCATGTTGCAGGACGTTACTTTAACTTAGAGGCGATCCAACTTCACAGCACGGTACAAATAATATGGCATAGTGTATTACTTCGTTATTAACGAGCTATATAACCCAAATAGGAGAGCTATGTTCCAATCTCCTCCGTTTTATTTAGTTTTATCTAGTGTTTATTCTAAATGTTTGTCATAACATAACATATATATATATATGATATGCATGTTTATCAGATAAAACCAATGCTTATTAAACCTCTTGCCGTACTCTTTACTAGTAACTCAACATATATCGGCATAACATATCGGCAACATATAACAGCCATCGGCAGCCAACCAAAACTTCTATGACTAGTATTGAGTATTCAGCCCAGTTATGCAATATCACCCTGTCGACCATCACTTTTGCGACATATGTGGCCCGCGCTTTTGCATATTCTACTATCGACGATAATACGAATATTGGTTAGTCTATTACGTCTCCTTATTCTCATACGTTAAAAATATTAACGGGTTTATTATTAAGAACAAAAAAGTTTTTTTATATGAATTTTAGAAAAGGGGTTATGTGTTAATTGTAATTGGAATTGGAATTGTAAGGCTATTAAGATACCGCGATAAAACATCATTCTGCCAATCTAACTGTCGTATAAACGTTTACAACGCGGCAGACTTTTCCCGTCGACGCATTTGCATGATCTCCGTCGCGCTTCGAATCAATTCTGATGCAAATCAAACGTAAATACAGCCGGGGCGTCTTTATTCATCACTAGACAGTTGTTGCCACGGAATTAAACTTCACACAGTTTGCCTTTGAAGTTATCACACGAACCCTTTGAACTAAGTTTCAAAGTTAAGCCTAGCTGATTCGGAGAACTAAGTATATAATGGAGTGATCTTGTCTGTATATCTTCAAATTTGTTAAGTATAACTATACTACAAGACCTAGTACTTATACATCTTACATATACATCAGAATATTATAAAACTGAGCAACCTATTCTCAATATAAACTATTGCGTATATTTCACGCACGCACTATATTACAAGAAAATAATCTGAAGTGATAACGTAGATGACTACGCACTATGTAGGTATATTCATGGCATGCTCTCCAAAGAGACTATGTGTAACAATACAAACAACAACAATGTAATACCTATTTACCAATCTAGCGGCTAATTAAGTTCTATTATTCATTTATATCCGTATTCCACCTTCTATACTTCAACACTTATTCTACTAAAAACGAATTATTTCAGTTGGAAATACACTCTTCTCTATTCTATTCTCTGAAAGAGCGATTGTTTTTCTATATCACCTTATCTTAAGTAATTATGTGGTTGAAGTTAACACTTTAAGCTGAGCGGGAAACTAGCTCTTAGGTGAAATTGCTGGAAAATACCTATAGGAATTTAGCAGCAAAAGTGCAAATTAGGATATTAGAAGACCGAGTAGGTATTATGAAATGCCCTGCCAATACGGTACCTATAGTTAAATCACTTCCTTTTCTTGCAACGAAAAATATAATTAATTGCAATTCTTCCAGTTAACGTTGATCACCGCAGTGTAAATGCAATGTGTTATAGATAAAGCCATAATTGCTTAGAATTGATTATGACATATTACTATGATTTTAGTAATACTTATCTCTATATTTAATTATAAAGCCTGTAGTGAAGCTGTCTAAATTGGTAAAAGCATGAATGATTATTATTTAAAAAAACAAGTGGGTACAGGAATCATTCGCCGAGACAGTTCAGACAAACTATATTACTAAAACCTATCACATCGTAAGATACAGGTTGTCATTAGATTTCACAGCATGTTAACTGATAGGATTTAATCTATTTGCTCCAGTGTTCAAATACGAACAGCAGTTTCGTATAAATTATAATATTGAAGAGCGCCCTAAATCGAATTGCATTTACAAGTCAAATGATAGTTTGTCATTGAGAAATTAAGATTGCTTAACGTCCATATTGGCATCATTAAGTGTAAATAAAACGCTTTTATTAATGCAAACCAAGGACTTTCTACACTTAAAAGTAATGAATGAAGTATTTTTTATAGGTTTATCGTTTTAGTCATAATCTTACCCGGTGTTAGCCTAGTGGAGAAATTGTCTCCTAAGTGCAATTGCTAAAATTTAGTGAAAGTTTTTAACTTGAGGATAGTATTTAGCGTGGAGAACATTAGAAAAAGCCCTACCGTCGTGGTATGTTTTCATTACTATGTTTTCTTACACCGAAAGCTCAGAACCATTACAGGGAATCAAACTAATGTCCATTGACGCGGCATCTACACTCACTACCAACTGAGCCATCATCGCTTTAAATACATAACACACATTATACGTCAATCACAAGACGAATAAACAATAGATCCAACGAGTTATTTCAACAAGATGGGCCGACAAATAGTTAAAAGTTGTGGAAACCCGCTGCATATAAGGTGTGAAGGAGCGATAGTTGTTGTGCTCTTTAGGAAAGACCTACTTTATTCATCTTTGGTCAAATATATGAAATTTATAACACATTTAAACTTACCTTAAAGACCGGCAAAGCACCTGCGATTCCCCTCTGGTGTTATAAGTGTCCATGGGCGGCGGTGATCACTTCCAATCGAGTGACCCGCTTCTTTGTGTGCCTCCTATTCCATAAAAAAACCTACACAAGTTTCAGCAGCATGCCGATAATGTTTGTGGTATGACGTCGATTACAAGAACATAAAAAAGAGTAAAAAATTATACATATATAGAAACATGAAACGCAAAATAGTTGTAACGAAATAATCAGATCAATAATAATTTCAGGATGAGAACTTCGAACTTCTTAGCAAACCACGAATTCACCGAAGGGGTGCCGGGTCCATCGTGAAACCTAATCGTTGTAGCACAGAGAGGATAACATCGAGACAGTATCCGAGACTTGCGACTACGGATGTAGGCTTAAGGAGGCTTCCTTTCTACAATTGTCAACACTCACCTTCACCGCTCGTGTGTTTGTCTCTCTGGCCTGTAATCTTTCCCGCTAATTATTTACAACATAAATAACAAAAGAGTGTCGGTGATGTTTCAGCTCCGACAATAGATACGCCTCGACTACCTCGCTTAGACTGAACTCAAAGCCACGCTCGCATCGCACTTTATACTAATCAGTATTATAAACTACACTCTTATAACTACATTCTGTTACAAACCACCCTTCCATAACTACATCCCTATACAAACATATATTCCATTTTAAATGAATCAAGGATTCTACTACTGTGACCAAAAAGGTGATGGCAATATATAAATATAGGATATATATAATTAACAATTATACTGAATAAAAAAGTTATTCGTTGGTGGTGACAATACTCGTGACCATTCGATTCAATTACTTCCTCTGCTCCGTAAGGCTTGTTGTCAGTTATAATTACTATGTAGTCTAATGTCTAATTTTAAAATTTAATTTTGTTTGTTTCATTTAATCAAAATTTATCACACCGCTTCCAATGTTAAGCGTTAGAATATTACATTTATTAAAAATTACTACTACTAAACTTCTTATCACTTATAATCACTGTTAGACTGATAGACTCGCTAAAACTCAAAAACGGTTTAAATAATTTTAATATTTTTTTGTAACATTGTAATTAGCTATAGTCGATTCTAATCAACCTTCGAACTTACTTTAGCTTCTTCTTACTTACCAACTTACTTACCTAGCTGTGGAAAATATACTTTACAACCTACTCTCATACCTACTAGATGTACATTAAAAAAATCATAAAAATCGTTCTAGCCATTTTAGATGAGTGTGACCACCGTGACACAATTTTTTTATATGTGCAGATATAAAATATTAACATTCAGCACTAAATATTTTGCTGTAAAAACTATTAATGTAATAACAAAAGGTTTATTTAATTATTATATATTTAGTTACTAATTACTTTTTTTGACCCTGAATATAAAACGAGAGGTTAACCTACGTATTCTTAACTAACTACTGTTAACTAATTTACTACCTTCCTCTACTAACACAATTAACAATTCTTCTTTCTTTTGTCCACAGGTTCGCAGTTTCCTCTCTAACGCTTATTAAATAACTTGACAAGAAGGAAATTCCTCTCCAAGAATTTACACTTAACTTCAATGTGAACTCGTCGAGAAAATTCCTGATTAATTCGAAACTTTACGGACATTATTGAAGTAAACAAACGGGAAAGTGACATTTACTAAGTAACACTTAACCCTTAGCAGCGATACATTACGAGTGCCCTTTGAATTATTAAACATCTAGACGAAAAGGCCCTCGTCAGGCATCCGCGGTATTAGACATTGTCATTATCAAATTGTACCCATGTTTCACTTGAAGGAACCCTGTCTACCATTTTAATAAATAAAACATTATAATGAGAATGATTTAAATAAACAACAGTCGATGAGATTTTGTGAACAGTGTGATGTACGGAAAATGCATGTGTATGTACATAAAGTGGTGTCCGCGGTAATGCAACGCTTACATTAGTGGAGCGGAAGCGTTTTCGTGTAAAGCTGGGTGCGCAACGCCACGGCGTCGTCGGTGGAGGGTCGAGGGGGTGCGGGCGAGGCGACAGAACCCGCGCCCTCGCCCGCGCCCGATGTGGAGGCGCCTACACGCCGCCGCCGACATCGTCCGCTCTACCGTCGGCTCTTCCACTATGTCCGCACCGCCTGGACTGGCGTCAAGTTAGCTCTAGGTAATATTCATATTAATACATCACTACTACATTACATACTTTATACAATATGTCTCATATAGATAAGGGCATCTCGCTTTTTCATACTTTCAACTTAAAATTTGCAAAACAAATAAATTTATTAAAAAAATATATGCAAAAAATGAACACTGCCGCCCTCTACCTCTATATGATTCATATATATTATTGCTATTACATTATTAGTCATTAGTACCTTATAAGTCTGACATAAACACCCCTAAGTGCACACCATGAAAAGTTAGAATAAAATCAAAGGTTTCAAGATAATGTAAATTTTTGTACAGATTAAACAATACAAATAACACCACTTGCGATCTTCATGAATGTGCAATCTAAAAATGACATACCAGTTAAAATTGTTTACTTTCCTAAATATTATATTGTCTCGCGAAAAATTACAAAAGGCATCAGTTGTGGAGGAAAGTAGTAAATTTTGCGATTATTTCAACTTACAAATTTACTTTATTGTATAGAATCAAGTATTCAGTTGTATTAAATTTATACAAACGTTTAAAAATATAATTCTCAATTGTTTAAACAAAATATTTACTTATATTTACATTATACAGAATATTGCTTCTTTCCGAAAGTAAATGTACGAGGCTTAAATTTAAAACTTGGTTTAATTGAGCAGAGAAGAATCTTAGGAGCGTTTTGTATATGGGCAGACCTCATGTAAAACTTGGGTCGACTTAATTTACCTAACTTTATTAGAACGTCGAATGTTCAGCTTTCACTTCATTAAATTTTACGTTACAGATTATGTTACCGTTTATTATATTAATTAAACACATCATTATTAGGTTTTATTCAGTTATGAAATATAAATGTCTTAAAAGTTTTTTTTATAATATTCTCATTTAATAATTTAAAACCTTTTTAATTCTTAAATATTATGTGCATGTATTCGATCCACATACTCCACTAATTTAGGATTTTTTTTTGTACCCCTCTTTTAGCTATACCGACATAGTAGCATTTGCAATGTCAGCCCATGTGTGTTCCCTTAAAGCTTAGTGCATTTTGTAGTTTTCAGTCAGTATTAATTCGGCTACCCAGGATCGACCGACCATCTGATATTAGTTACTTTTCTTGTATTTTTATCTTTATTTTATTTAGAAACTATCATTTTAACTCTAAGCATATGCCAGTCTCATCGTAACATATCTAAGTAGCATAAAATATATAAATAAAAATAAAAATACAATTTTTTTATAGCTAAATCTTAACGTTATGGCTATAATCTCACCTGATCTTAATTGACGATATGGCCCAAGTTGGTAGACATATTAAACATTTGGAGGAACTGGCCCTCAAGTGCTACTGCCGGACTACACATTACTATTTGGCGGCAGATTTTCAAACTTAGGGTGGTAGCTAGCCAGGCAGACATCAGAAACAGCCCTACCACCATGTATAGTTTCTTCATGGTATTTTCCTTCACCACAAGCTCAAACTAATTGTAGGTGGTTGGATTCGAACTCATGGCCCTTGACCTAAAGTCATGCACACTACCAGTGAGCTATCATCGCTTAAATAGAATCTTATCACAAATACCTAATGTGAAGAAAACTTAAATTACACAACATTCTGTCAAAATGCTGCGGTACATACCCACATCCCGAGTATTAATAATATGTTTATAAACCAATAATATCAACTATTGTAACCATCATTTCTTGATGGAAATGTTATACTTGTCTATAGCAAATCTACTTTTTTTTTTTCAAAAGTATTCGAGTATAGTTAAATGTCAAAATTACACGGGAATTAACATAGCAAAAATTATAATCAAACGTCAATAAATGTTTGTAACTACAAACTTCAATTAATTTTGATTCACACTTTGCTTGATTTTATTGTTCTTTTCGTACAGATTAATCTCAAAGAAAAACCTTCACCATTTATTAATTGTTTCATTTCACGACTTGTAGAATCGAGTGATTTTAATTAAATAACAAGAGAAAAACCAGAAAAGATTCATTCCGTTCCCAAAGCGATAAGTTTGAGTTAACGGTTGAAAACGGTTGAGCATTTTGCTCAGTTCGGCAGTTTTGCTCGAAACCTCGGCGCTTGATCGTTAGGAACCAGTTAATTTTCACTACTATACCTCGAAGCCCTCTGAAGAATTTGACGATTCCCAAATTGTTCATTTACGAATTCTTCGTCGGTCCCGTTTGTTCAATTTATAGACAGTCTAGATGGATCTTTTATTTTATTGTCACAAATTTCCGCGGTCCAATATCGTAAAATTATTTCAATGATTCTCTGCCATATTTGAGGACGTTTAAAATAAATTATCTTTCGTGCTACGTAGAGAAAAAAAAACTCATTTGTCGTACCTGATCGCCGGTTGAACAATCGGCGGTTTGTAAAGTCGGTATCTATCTCATTCCATCGAAATTGGTTTTTCATGCAAATTGTTTACAAATACGCAATCGCTCTTTGAGTTGGTAATGAATGTTCTGCGGTATGTTGCTTGCTTTTTAACAATGTCCTTTCAGCATTATTGAATACCATACCAATTAACAATTAATCTGTATATAGCTTCAGCCTAATATAGTGAGTTTTGGCATTTTATTTGCTGCATCTGCGGGTAACCGCAAATGTAAACAACAGTGACCAATAAAAGATCAGTAATCTATTAACGGTGGTCGCTGTAGGCTTCTGACTGACTAATATACTGCCTGATTAAAATAAAATCAAAAGAGAGAACTGGTTTATCATCATAACATACGTGTGGTGGTCTCTACCCAGAGGGCAAACATTTTTTAACCTGGCTCGGCATAATGACCGTAATTACTGCCATACCAACCTGCTAAATACTTCTTCACGTTTCGAGTAAAGGGTCGAATGTTATATGAAGGAAGGAACACCCGGGGCGGAAAATGGATCCACAACTTTACAGTACGTTCCTATCGGGTCCTTTAAGAGGGGCGGAAAGAGATACTTAAGCAAGCTAGCACGACAGCGGTGACTGGGAGTAAGTTTCGGTATAGAGCCAGTTGTCGATGATTTGGATTGTATTGTACTGAACATCAGGTGCAGTGCAATCACTGTACTGCGCGATATAAAAAATAAACACAAGCTGATAACGAATTGCGACACGCCTAATGATCCCACTACCATGGGTGTTACAGCTGCTATATAATGATTGGTTTCGAATCAGTTAGATGACTATCACATCCAACCATAGCGTAATTTATTATTTAATAAAATAAAATCATTTATAACTACAAAATAACATCTACCTACGTATATCTAAACATGAATATATGATACTCTAAACCCATTAAATGTTTATTATACCTTCATTATCCCAGAAAATAATTACATCAGTCATAAGAGAGTATAAAAATGATAAGCCCTATACTATATATTATAAAAAAAAAATCCTCCACCGCTTCTGTCTGTTCGCGATAACCTCAAAAACAACTAAACGGATTTTCATGTGCTTTCCATCGATAGACATAATGGTTCATGAGAAAGGTTTAATGTTATTATAGGTTTAGCATGATGGCGAAAATCTCACCTCATGTTGTCACAATATGGCCGAAAATGATGGACACGCTGAACCTAGTCGAAGGACTGGGTCTCAAGTGCAACTGCCGGAACATATCTATCGGTATTTGGTAGCAGATTTTCTACTTAAAGGTGGTAGTTAATTAAACGGGAGTTAGAAAAACCCCTACCACCATGCTATGACTTCATCACGATGTTTTTCTTCAAAAAAACAAAGTCCATTATAGGTGAATTCGAACTGATGTCCATTGACGCGACGTTCGAACAAATTACCAAATGAGCTACCATCACTTCATTTTGTGCAAATTGGTTGGAAACGGAAGAAAAAGTCAAGCCTCCTGAGAGCTTTAACACATAGCGTAGCGGCGGGCAATTGCTAGTAATTGTTAATCATTACCTGTTTTCATCAATCGTGTGTAATGACGTCACATCTCTTTATTATGTTCTACTGACATTGAGTATCATAATGGTTTACGTGAACGTTCTGTATATAATTGGAACGCAAGTAAATTGTCTTTTAATAATATCTTGGCATGTAACCAATCGCCGGTCGCATAGTCTTGCCGATAGATTCGTAAAAGGTGTAAGTAGATCTATGAAATCAATGGAATGTTTAGGATGTTATGAAATAATTTCCCTTAAATTTAAGAATATTTTTTGCATAAATCACATCTGACTCTAATTTCCAGTATAATTATGGTGTAAATTAATCTTCTTGTTGATAATATTTTTAAAATAATAATTAAATGGTATATTTAATTACACGGTCATATTACAATGATACTGAACCGTGCCTTTATCAATTTTGGTATACTTATATACCACATATAGATTCATACATATAGCCGTGACGGGAGAACATAATGTTAGAATTTAACAAGCGAACGTAACTTTTAATAGCCTGCTAAATTTTTCCCCAACGTATATAGTAGTTTCTCATCAGTATATTATTATTACACAGAAAACGTATGTACAAGGTATATGTACTTCTGGAATTAATAGTCTGATAAAATCCGCAACACTAATCAAAAGAAATTCTTTATTCATAAAAAAAAATGAGATTGTTAATAAGAAATTTAAGTTACGAGCATTTGCTAATAATAAAAATTTAAAAGTTGCCTTTACGCTTTTACTATAGCTTAGAGTAGAGTAAATAAACATATCTTCTGAAACGGCTATGCAAGAAAGGCACAATTATTTATCCTTTCATGTGCATTGTTCATAAATAAATATCGTTTCCTCAAAATAATCGCTAAACTGGGTATATTTTTAACATCAACTTAAAAATGCAACAAATCGTGTAAAATATAGAAGTTGTACGATTGATTTGCAACAATATTAATGTCATATTTATTGCGTATTTAAACGCTTTTTATTGGAAGTTTGAAACGCAGCCAAATGTTGCTTTGTAGCGACGCGACGCAGCGTCTCGCCCGGCTAACAAAACGCGTCATCATTCCAAGTGTGATCCCAGTGTAGTATTGTGTGTCGTGTAAATAATAACTAAGATAATCTTCATACTGATCTTAAATATAATAAATAATATTTTTTTTAATAATTTGCAACTGATCGTTATGCAAATAAATCGTAGATTACCTGTGCCGTCAGACATAAGTATAATGAATTGTTGAACATATTAAAACACGGAGTTAGAAGACTTTATATCTCAAGATAGCGCTCGTATAAGGCAGTTCAACACCATACAAAAACAAATGAAAAACAATGTAGTGAGAAACGTTAGTGGAGAGAACAATACAACGGAAGCGAGGAGTGTTGTGTGTAATGAAGTGAACATATCAAAGTCGAATTTAGTGAAACACAAAAAGTCTGGAATAAAGAGAGGCAAGTGTAAGAAGAGGGTTAGAATTTCAGACACAGAACCTCCGAGGAGGGCATCGCTTTATGAACGTTTTTTACGTTTTTGCCGTTTTCTTTGGCAGTGTACAAGAACAACAGTCGGAACGGTTTTACGTAAGTTTATTTTATTTTACCCAGTTTTTTCGCAGACGTTTCTTTACTTGTAGATTCCGAAAATTGTTCTACTTTCAATCGATCGTCATAAAGAACTTTGTAGATTAATTCTTTAATTGAAAGTATTACCATTTTCTTTGTAGGAATATTCGTTAGATTATAAAGATTACTAGGTATTCATTGTCCGTAACAAAAGTGTAGGCCATTTTTAATATTTTTATATCGGACTATGTAATTAAATTCATACTGAAATTACTCATTGTGTATTCGCTGTACACTCTACACTAATTACACATTGTATATTTTTTACACGACATTTACTTGGGGCAAATTATATTATATGTTGTTACAGTGAAGGTCGATATACTCAAGCCCAAATTATTACTTTTACAAGTTTTAACTTATCATTATACATTTTACCATGACTTACAATAATAACAATCAATTAGTACGTAATTAGTATAGTACGTAATAGTAATCAATAGTACGTGAGTAAATGTTCTTCCAAAAGTTTTTAAAATGGTGCAATAGAAATATTGTACTGAGAAACCGCGTCTATCGACATGAGCTTGAATTCACATTAGCTAGTGTTTTCGACGACACACTACCAATTTATCTACCATCGTTTCATGAAGTTGCTATACTGAAATAATAGAATAAGTATATATATGCCGTAGAAAACCATAATTAAAAAAAATGTTGTCATTAATTTAGTATTAAGAGTAGTTTATTTCACTAAGAATGACGACACCGTGCCGCCATTAATATATTGAGTGGGGCTCAAGGGTTGGAGTTGTGGTAATAGAACTGAGATAGAGAGCGAGGCATTCTAGTGTGAACGCTCGAGGCTCGAGGAGATCGGATCTACCAACAAACCTACCGGTCGTTACTTTGCCCGATGTCGGATTCACAATCCGATTATAACGAATTGCTGCTCAACTACAACGCTATTAAATCACATAAATATAAATCTTGCATCGCCATGGAACCAGAACTACGCGACGAGCCTACCGCTCGCCCTGACCTCGCACCGACATGTATAATAAAAACTGAAAATATTTAACTTAAGCGTGTTACCATCTTTATTTAACAAACCCTGAGCTTTCGGTAAGGGAACACACCGTAAGGAAACCATAGCATGGTAGCAGGATTTTTTCTAACGCCCAACTAGGTAGTAGCTAAAACTCTCAAATTGAAAATTTACCACCAAAATGTTTAGTTGTGTCTCGGCAGTTGCACTTAAGAGCCAGTCTCTCCACTGGGTCTTAGCAAGTCCTCCATCTTGGGCCACATTGTCACTTAATATCAGATCAGATTGTAGCCATAACAATAAAGCTATAAATGTAATAAGGTCAAACTGTGCATAATTTATAAATAAACGATCATAAATTTTGTACTTAATTGGCGCTGTAGCTGAAAGGTTTTATTAATTAAGTTTGTTTTTAAATTGTATAGCAGAGATGAATATAATTTGACATTAATTAAATCAACACTTTCTGACAGTCATGGCTAAAACTGTGGCTATACGATCAACTTTCACCGACAAACTTTGCTGAATTAATGAAAATTTCTGATGCGCAAAATCGATTACGTCAGTTTCCGAACTAATGAATATTTTGTCAATCACGTTTGTACTTGTTTTAATTAATATTGATAGTAATAAATCCTATATGCTGAAACATTTTAGCTATGAAAAAGAGAGTATCGAAATGATAGTAAATAAAAGAAATAATGATTCACACAGATATCTGCATATACAATATCACCATAACTGATCCAAATCTTTGTAGAATAAATATCTTTTGAAAAGTATAATCGGTGTATATTTAGTTATCAAAATCAAGAACATTAGAGTTTGTGCCATATTAAAATATATTACACATTGATCCATTATTTTTTTAAGGTAATTTATAAGGTTTTAGCGTTATGGCCACAATTTTTACTTGACGTTAAGTGACGATGTGGCCCAAGATGGTGGACACGTCAAGCCTAGTGGAAGGACTAGCTCTTTAGTGCAACTGCCGGGACATACCTATAAGTATTTGGCGGCAGATTTTCTACTTGAGGATGGTAGCTAGCTAGGTGGACATTAAAAAAAGCCCTGTCAATATGCAATGGTTTCATCACGATGTTTTCATTCACAGAAAGCTCAATCTCATTCCAGGTGGATTCGACCTCACGCAACATTCGTACAAAACAGCTTCTATATCTTTATCGATTAAGCTGTTTTTATTTTTCTCACATTTCGTACTTCATGAACATTTTATATATACCTCTTCACAATAAAAAACATTTGAAGGAATTGCGGGTCTTGTAAAAAATAAAGAAGTACTTAACTTTTCCTTTTACGTTTCTTAAGTGTTTTTCACACTCATCAATCTTTTCACACATTCACTCGACCGTTTTTATTTTACACCAAGCGATGTAACAAGTCAATCTGTTATGTCGAATGTTTCTCGTTCACTTTTTGTTCTTTCAATTTAATGTTAGAATTCTATAACATTCTTATCCTTACTAATATTATAAATGCGAAGTTCTTTCAATTAAATGTGAGAATTCTATAACATTCGTGAGTCTCACGTAATACGTAAATGTATTTTTCCCTCATGGTAAATAAAAAAAGGAAAGTGCAACTAATACACGCCACAGTGAAAGGCTTATACGTAGAGCGATCCGGGACTAGCCGGTGTATGTTTAGCAATCAAGCGGGTTTAGTGTGAACTTGAACCCATTTTATCAATTGGAAATTTCGTCCATTAGTTTCAGAGTGATGCGTATACAAAGCACAGACAGAAGACAACCATACAAAAGTTCAAAATAAAATATTTTTGAACTGTATATCAATAAAATGTATTTACATACTGGAAAAACAAATAACGTGCAGATTTGGATCAGTCAAAGTTTTATTATATTACAGTTATAAACGTATGTAAACGTATGTTGACTTGTCATATTTTTTAAATTATTTACATTAATAGAAAACGGACAATGCTAAAATAATAAAATAAAACTACTTAAAAACATGTTTTAAACCACACCTAAGTAAACTCCACAAAAATGTAAAACATAGTAAGTGTTTTCACGTATTTAATTTATAGGCTAATGCATATACGTCTCAAGTATATTCCAGTATATTGATATTTTCTTAAGGATGATAAATAACGATAGAAGTCGTATTTATCGAAATGTATTATATAAAGATCGTATTTTATTTTTGTCCTCATTTTTCACGTTGCCCAAATTGGGCTATTTCTAATCCCGAGGGTCTCTGTGCTCGACTTAAATTATACTCCGTACTTCATCTCATCGGCTACAGTATAAATATATAAATATATCCTATGGTAAAATGATGTGACTGGATCCTTGAGTTAGTTCATATCGGCTAAGAAAATTCTAAAATGTAATAACCGTGTCAACTGGTTAAAATTGAACAGAACCAGTCTTTTAAGGAATTCCTTTAGTATATGCCAATGTATATTAAAAATAAATTAGGAAACTTTTATTGGAAATTTTAGGAATTGATTACGTATTCTAATAGTATACTAGATTTTTTTTATGAATGCATATCATTATTTTATTTAAAAATAGGTGCAAACGATCAAGCGTGTTACCTGATGGTAAGTGATCACCGCCGCACAGGATCACTCATAACACCAGAGAAACCGCAGGTGCGTCACCGGCCTTTGACAGGAAGTGCCACTGCCGGAACACACCTAATAGTATTTGGCGGCAGATTTTCAACTTGAGAATGGTAACTAGCCTTAGAAAAAGTCCAACCAGCATGCAAAATATATCGATTTACCGAATAGTAAAAATTCCTGAAAGTCTGTTAAGAATTTTTCATAAAATTACTTACATTAAATTTTTAAATTTTATTGTCTATTGATTTCGGAATGACGTTTACTCCAGTGTTTAAAATTTCGTCAAAAATAATTAGGAATTTTTAACTAGTATTTCAATTGTCCTTTAGTAGCCAGTATTACTATAAACATCTGTAACAACGTATATCGTATACGTTACGTACCTATCTTATAAAATTATTCATCTCAGATGAAAACATGACAATTGACCTCGGCCGTAACCGTCTTACGCTGTACAACGAACATGTACGTAATGTTGCAAAGGAAATTGCCTAAGGTCCGAATTTGCGGACTACATTCAGCCGGTTTGATGTAACTAACTTTCCCAAGCAGTATATGGTCTCAATACGTATATTTATTCTTACAGGTCCTCGTTCTATCAAAAAAATACTGTGATACATTTAACCCATTGAAACTCTGTATAAATAAATTGAAGCATAGTTCTTTGTAGGAAGGTTATTGTGGTTGGGTATTAGATTACGATCTCCATACAATTTAACAGGGTCATAGAGACCTGAACCTGACATTATAAATCTATTTAGTTGTTCTCCTTTAGTTTCACGCGATTAGAGATTAAGCCTACTACGAGCCGGCATGAAAGCAAATACCTAAACCGGACTACTGATGTCTAGCTGAGCTACCTGCTTCTAAATTATGTTGCACTATCCAATAGGAGCGTAGAGTACTTTACTGGACTACTCTTAAAAAAATAAGTATATTTAATTTCATTATTACTTTCGGCCTTCTCTCAAAATAACTTGTTTTACATAGATCCTCCTAAATCTTTAAATGTGTAGATTCAAATTCCTTGAAAAGTAACTACCTCATTAACAGCAGATTTTTGAAGTTTACTTCTTTAGAATTTATTTTTTATATAAGGCCTCTGATATGGATATTTTATGAGGAGTGAAATGATTACAAACATTACCTCAAAAGCATTACGTTTCAACTTGATTTACCTTCTTGTTGCAATTATACTTGTTACTAAAGCCGTTTAACCAATTTAATAGTATTACAATTTCCATTTTATTAAGACGTTGTTTGTCCATTGTAAAGTGGAATTAAGTCTCAGAATTTGATTCATTCGAAACTAAAGTTTATAGACAAAGCATAGGTATGTTTTCGGACAGCATGTCGAGTATAATGAATAGGTATTTAAGTAATATGTGACTTTTTTTGTTGAATGGCAAGCCAGTCAGAGGATCCCAGTTCACTGTCTGTTAGTGAATGCTGTCATTTCTATTGTGCGTAAGGTTTGTTTTACTGAACTATAAACAATTGATGTTTTTATGTATTTTAGGGATCCTTTAAAGAATTATAAGTAAATAAATAATGTCCTAACATAAATCATGTTCAGAAAAAAAAAACAAAAACACTAAACAGTTGTTTTTTTTTATTTAAATGAATGATAAGGTCATACGAATGTAGGAACTTATATAAAAATATCAATTTTCCAATCTAGCTATCTTATCTACCGCTATCTCAATAGGAGAGATTTGTATTCAAAATACCAACACGAAAAAGTTAATTACTTTTAACAGTATTTCACTTCAATGACTGCCAATAATAAAAGAGTAGGCAATCACTTATTACCTACTGTACAATGCCATTTTCGAAAATTAAACCCTTTTCAACGAATGCCTAACGATTTAAACGAAGTGTTAATTCATGCTACATTACTTCTAAATTACTGTACAGAAATGTCCCTTTTAATCATTTTTACACCGTCTTAATAAAATATAACCCTTTATTTAACTTAATGGGACCGTTTTATGGAGTTTCTGGAATTATTTAACTTTAATTAAGACAAATTCTTTTAGTGTGCTTATGCTTAGAGAAAATGTTCGTTCTTACACTATATTATTTGAAGTAATTAGTCGATAGTTTAAGTCTGCCTATAAGTTTTGTTACAGTTTTAGACCATACATTTTATATCTATAATCCAGATAATGCTTGTATTTGCACTTCTAGAATATAGTTTAAATCTCAGCCTTAAAATCTTCACCGACGCTCATTTCTCCATAATAAAAATTAGAACTAAATACATACTCTTTTTCATATACTATACTAACTATGCCTACGACTTCACTCGCGTGGAACTAAAAAATATTTTTTCCCTTTTTTGTAACCTTTTTCAAAACAACTTTACTGCTATTGATGGTAGCGTGCCGTAAATAGACTAAAGCCTTCCTTAATGATGGTTCTATGAAATGCATAAATATTTTTTGAAGTCTAACTGGTAGTTTCTAACATTACCACTTTCAGACAAGCAAACTTTTCCGCTTTATAGTAATAATATGTATATGTGTAAATTCTTATAACATTATTACCTAGAACATAAACTATTGTGTTTATAACGGTTTATGTACATAATAAGCGGTCAATTACATAAACCTAATCTTAACACGGCTGAACAAATAATGTAGTTACTCCAGTAAAGGTCGTCGTATGTACCACTCAACCGCAAATAGGCCGAATCGGCGATATTAGAGAGCGTAAGTTGTTAACCTGAACCCGTGGATGATATAGGTCTCGTGATTCGATGCTTAATTCACCTAAAACTTACGTGAAAAATATATTATACCGAAAATACTTTTATAAGCGTATCAATTGTACTTTTTGTAATAGAATAAGTCAATTAAGCTATCCCGCCTAGAAAAGTGTACAACACATTTTTTTTTTTGTGAATTACATATAGTAACATTTATAACTATTATATAAATTCCATACATATATTTTTTATAGTTAAAAGATTGATGTCACAATCTGACGTAATGTTAAGTGACAATGTGGCCCAAGATAACAGACATGCTACTAAGCGTAGTGGAAAGCCTGGTTCTCAAGTGCAACTGCCGGGACACACCTGTGTATTTGGCGGCAGATTTTCCAATTGATGATGGTAGCCTAGCCAAACAGGCTTTAGAAAAAGCCTAGCACCATGCTAATATGTATATGCAATTATATACTATATACTTGAACTTCTAACTGCGTATAAAGTATTTAATATAGATGCTGTAAAGAACCATCAGAATGTAATTCTAGAATACATTTTTGTTTCCTTATAAATAAAATGAAATATTTTCGAGACCATTAGTTATCAACCATTAGACAAATAACAAATAGACATGCTTTAAATAATACTTATTGTCTAAAACAATTCCAAAGTCTAAGTGCCTATTACAAGTTTGGCTCTGAAGCAAATCTGGCACTTCCAATTTCCGTTTCCTAATATTAGAGGAAATCAGAATATCGACCTTGTCGCCCTCTTTCAGTTTTCACGGAAGTTAATGTTTGGTAATTATCTAAATGGAATGATTAATTATGTAGACAAAGAATGTTTCTATCTCAGTTTAAATGTGATTTTACTTTATGAACAGTTTATTAAGTCTTTGAATTATTATTGTCGCCTTACGCACGCCAGTAAACGAAAAGATAATTTAATTAATGCATAGATATGTATAAACTATATGCAAATTTATAGAATTAGTATTTATATTAAAAACGAAATTTAGGGAAACGTATAATCTTAGTGTATCGATGACCTAAAGCATTAAATGCAACTGTTTTAACGGGAATTGTATTGGAACTGTGACGGCTGTACGTCCATCAAGGCCGCATTTGAGTTGACATATTATTAGTATCAATCAAAATGTTAGGTACACAAAACATGTATTAACCGCTTGAGAGAAGTAATATATACTTAATTTATATACATTATAGTTTATAGGTATAGCATTATGGCCATAATCTCACGTGATGTTTAGTGACAAAGTGTCCCAAATGGTGAGCATGCTAAGCCTAGTGGATAGTACTGGCTTTCAAGTGCAATTGCCCGAGAATACCTATAGTATAATATATTTAGTTTATTTATTTTGATTACATTTTGCTTATTTAATATATTAATCGTTATGAATTATTTATATTATGTTAGTCTATATATTATTATATACTAATTTGATTAATTACTTTATTTGCACTACCTACAATGGTAGTGATTTTTTATTACTGCATTACAGCTGTTTAGCTGGAATAAAATGCCTTATGGTATTAAGCTCGCCAGTGTAAATATTTAAAGTGCCATGACTGGACAATCCCGACAGATGTAGCTACGGATATACCAAGATTAGGACTTCAAGAAACAAATTTCATAATATATGTGTAAGTTAGAGAACCAAACCATATTGTAATAGCAAGCATATAGCAATTGCTTACTGAAATGGTAGTTGATCGGCCACATGTGGTGAGAAAAGAAATAAAAGCTTTTGAATCAAGACCGAGTTTTAACAAGTGTAACGTAAGATACCCGCAACTTAGATAAGTGATTCTAGCCAAATAGTGTTTTCTACATCCGCTTGTGCAAAGAGTAATCGATGTAATTCATGTTTGAAATATCGATGAAATACTCGTATCTCAACCCCGTGATCAGAGTATAAAAACATGAGGTATTATTTACTATCGGCTGTGAAATAAATATATATGGTTTGTTACGTGTTTATGTATATTTATAGAGTTTTTAACACGCTCTCATCTAGGAATTTAGTTTTGAGATATGTATGTCGTCGATATTCTATACAAGAATTGAATTCTACACATATTCGAATACTCTTTACGCGAGCGAATGTAGGAAAACTAGGTTAAGAGCTTCAATAACAACTTGCAAAAGGTTGCTGCAAGCGGATGGATACGGATAGCTGAAAATTGGAGTTTGTGGAGTTTTTTTTTATTATTACGGCATCTTCCTATATAAGCAATTTCACCAATGTCAAGTGAGAAGGATTTTAAAACAACAATAACGTACAAAAAAGTAACACTCCATACTATGCGGAACTGGAAATCTCAACACTACGACGCATTTTCTAATGTCCATCTAGCTAATTAACACCCTCAAGTTGAAAAACTGCCGCCAAGTACCTATAAGTGTATTCCGGCAGTTGCACTTGAGAGCCAGTCCCTCCAGTAGGCTTAGCGAATTCACCATCTTGAGCCACATGGTGACTTAACGCTAAAACCTCTAAAGTATAAAAAACTCCTTAAACAGCTAGGCCAACCAAGTAATCGAACTAAGTGTGAAGAAAGTGTGAAGAAAGTGTGAAGAAAGAACTGTTTCACCGAGTCACAACAATCCATAATTAAATTTCTTTTATAAAAAAATGTTTGTGCAATAGTACAACTTCAATGTAAAATCATACGCCGTAACTATAAATATTTTATGAAACGCCATTGAAGATATAAGCGACTTCAATTAAAATTCAACGTACGGGTGTAAACGGTTTCAAAAGTTACCACGTAAATAGATTTACGGTCCATTAACACACTGTTTGAATATACCTCTGGATACATATAAGGTGGAACGATTTAATATATACATTAATCATACTTGTTATTCTAGTCCAAATTTAAAGTAACTGTTCAATTGAGATTCAAATAATTATCGTAAGAAGACCCACATAAAAATAATTCGATAATGTCATATAAACTGTTTCATTTGAATTTAAAATTTCATCACAAATCATCATCTAACTAATATTATAAATACGAATGTAGGTTTGTTTGTTTGTTACGATTTAACTGCTGAACAGATCATGAAATTTTACAACACATTTCAGGGGTACTATTTATTTAAAAAAAAACTAGTGTTCCTGAGGGGTATAAAAAACTACCTTATATTTATTAATGAATACAAAAAGCCGCGAAACAAAATTAATTTGTAATAATATAGTGTGGATAAAATATTAAGATATTCAGTGATTTAAAATTAAGATACTAAATATGCTTGGTACTTAAAAAGATCAATCTACAAATATATAGTATAGTGTAATTTTCCATGTCGATGTGATCGTAGAATTATAAGTTTTTCGGAACAAAAAATTCCATTTAATATCTTTTTAGTTATATAATTGTATAAATGTGTACCATTTTAAGTAAATATAGAGACCCATTTCTACCTAAAATAGTTCTTAGTCTTCACGTACCTGAGCTTGCACTAAAATAAACCAACCGTATTTTCGCGTTTGACTGTCTTTTTCCGATCAATCTAAATAAAAATCTTCACGGACATTCGAAAATAATACGGGCTAAGTAAATTTTGACGTATATAATCCTAAGATCGCATAATGATGTTGTTCTGATTGATTCAAAGTTGTCTGTTGATACGCGGCCACGGTCATACTAAACGTGACGTCAAATAACTACAAAATCCATGTTAATGAAGGAAAATATATTTTTTAAACCTTATTCCCCGCTATAATTCGTAACCTTTTCAATATTTTATTTTCTAATAATATTCCGTATTACTTACTTTTTTCTAATTACATATTTTGCTCAAAATTTAAATTTTACTCTAGTTTCAGTAACAGAAATACATTTTTTCATGATAAAATAACTTTTAAAATGTGTCATAAGAAACTTGACATATTTCTTGTTACTATTTATTCATTTTCTACTCATTCATTAAACATCTTAGCGTACCTCATGAATTCGATTTTTCGCTTAGAAAATATTTGTATGCATCATACTAATATTATAAATGCGAAAATGAATTTGTTTGTTCGTTACGCTTCCACGCCTAAGCCACTGAATCAATTATGATGAATTTTGGTACAGAGAAAGATGGGACCCAGGAGACGGAGATAGGCTACTTTTTCTCGCGCAATCTGTATTGGAAAAAGGGTAAATAGAGAGATAAACTTTATATATGAAAGTTTTTATTGCGTCATCCGATTTTTGTGAGAAAATCTATATAAACTCAAGCAAAACCACACGTAAAATCTGGTATCGAAAAAAAGAAAATTAATATTAGTATCATTCAAGCTAAATATGATTTTGCTCACACTAATTAATAAAATATTAATAAAAAAAATATTTATTCTATGATAACTTTCACATTTTTAGTCTTAATTTTGATTGTAATTATCATAATTACAATTTTTTGTTAACAATCAGTAAATAATGTGACTATTTGTCATATAATAATAATATGATTACATTATATAACACAATACATATACAACAAATAAATAAAATACAAATAATCTATAAACAGTATTTTCCATTTTTATTTTTTTTTAACTCATACATACCGCGTTTTGTTATGAATACCATTATTTTTACCAGTAAAGTAATGTCAATAATTTATATTTTTATAAAAAAATCATATAATCAGTTATGGCCCTGATAGAAACTGATGTTCAACAACAATGTGGCCTAAGATAGTGGATACGCTAAGCCTAGAGGACGTACTTGATTTCAAGTGCAACTACCGGAACACACCTGTATGTATTTTGAGGTAAATTTTCAACTTGAGAGCATTAGCTAGCCAGATGGGTATTAGAAAAAGTCCTACCACAATGCTACAGTGTCATCACTGGTTTCTTTTACCGTAACATCAGACTGATTGCAGGGATCGAAGTCACGTCCGTTGATAGTAACTTAACTATCATCGCTTCTTGTTTATTTCTAAATAGAACATACTTATTGAGCTCCTTCTAATTTTAAAGGCCCTTTACCCTCGCAAAATCATGAAAGGCACACGCCCGTCCGGCGAGTGTGAACGTACCTTCTATCGCCTTTTGATTGTGAACCTAATCTCCGCTCCAGTACAAGAATAGAAGTGTTGTTTACCACACCTCCGATTTTATAAACAATTTGCATCACTCCCATACCGCAGTGTATGAGCTTTAGATTTATCAGGTGCTAAAGCGCTAACGAATTGTGAATGATTAGAATTTTCATCATGGCGCACCGTTCTCTGCACTGGTAGACGTATAGGATGGCATTAGTTAGTCTGCTTGATACATTTTTCGCTAGGCCGCTAGAACTTGTTTATATTTCTCACAGCTAGCCACTTGTTTTTTGTTATTTTTTCAAAGAAAGATATCTTTTCCATATTAATTAATTACAATTTATTAAAGAAACTGCCGGTATTTTTTGTGTTTCGCAATAAGAATAAAGAGGAACATTCGTTCATTTTAAAAGTGCATTGTGATTTAAAAAATATTTTGATAAATTTCTATTAATGGATTTCGAGTTCAGTCTGACTCTGTTCCTTTTACAATTTTTTGCTAACCGTAGATATATTATGAAAGGAATTGGTCCAAAATATGACTTAACCTTTGTGGAACAGTTTTTATAATTGGATTTAATTTAAAAACGGTTTGAAAGTTTATAAAAATACTTTGTACATATAAAGTTAAAATATTAAGTAAAGTTATAAAAGGTATATACGGTTCAATAAAAATACCCATCAATAATTAGATTTCAATTATCTGAAATAATGATTATTAAATTTTATAAATTGAAAGTATATGTCATTTCATAATTAAAATGTATAAAATGGTACCCATAAAACTTTCAGTAACCGTAATAAATATTTAAAAAATGCAATTACAATTAATTTTGAACATAATTCCATACAGAAAGTATGTATTAGTCCACGATTAGTGCGCTACACAAACTATCACTAATACTTCTACAAAGTATATGTATAAGTAAAAAAAAAAATTGAAGACCGAAATAGTAACTGTTACAAACTCGTGCAGATAATCAAGACATTCTCAATACTTAATAAACCAATGAAGACGTTTTTCAATATAAAAAATATATAAATTTACTAAATATAAAATAAACATTAAATATTTCACAATTAAAATCGCTTGAAGTACATAAAGATTCGCAACTCGATTCATTTCAAAATTATTAAACAAAACAAAGATGATTTGGAACGCATACTTATAGTATTGAAATAACATAAACAACATCTAACGTACGTTTGGCAAGAGAATGTTACCGTGGACAAATACTAACGTTTATTATTGGAACATTTAGTATTACAACTCCACGGATTTTACTGTTCGATATAAAGACTACAATTTTGTACGACCTGTTACTGATATGCATTTACGCGCAGTTGAGTGCGAGCTTTCGAAACAAAAGGTGTTCAGTGTATTTCACGTTAACATGGCCACATAATCGTCATAATGGATAACAAAAATAATACAATGTCAGTGAATATAGACATGGAAACATTCTCGAGGAAAAACAATCTACGTCGGCGAACGCTGAACACGCTCAAATCGGCCGTAACCGCATTGAAACAAATCACAAGTGAGTGCTTTTCGATTTTGTTATTATCGCAGTATTTTATTTGTTAAATTATTCATACAATATTGCTTTTGTTTTCGGCTGATTTCGGCTATCAATAAATTGTACTATATATACAACATTTTTCATCGACTCCACAACGCGCGATAATACACGCATAATTAAATTTGCATACCGGATATTTATTTTAAAGTAACAGTTATAAATGAGATTTACTCAAAATCACTTGAAATATATGTTCTTTATTTTCATAAGCTATTTATTCTTGTAATAATTTATACATACGCTGTAAGCTTTACACAAGGATTAATTGTCGGATACGCAAATAAATGTTACACAAATGTCTTTAAAAGACATGTATCTTGTTAATCACGGAAAGTAAAACATTATATGTAAACAATATGTATTTATGGTATTAAATAATGGTAGAAAATAATGTAAGGAAATAAAATGTGTATTCATAAGTTATGGGATAGTAGGTAGGAATCGGCAGTTGCTTCTTACTGGATCTTGGTAACTATAGACCGATGTAACAGCCACCATAGAAATGTAATTAGGCGTGTTGCGTTTTGGAATCACTTTGTGTATCAATCAATGTGTTATATGTCCATCAATCAAGCGAAGTGTTTATAATCTGCGAGCACTATGTACGTGGTTATAAAATCTGCTACAGTGTATCTCTTTGACTGTATCATATTCCCAGTCAAACAATGTATGCTACCAGAAGATTTGTAAGCGTCCATAGAGGAGACATGCATAGACGTCAAAGAAATGATTATATTTCAGCGGACTGTGGACTATGGTGGAATTGCATGATGCTGTCAATTTGCCGTGCCAATGTATAAAAAAATGTTATATGTATATATATCACTAGTTATACCATTGTTTATTATTATAAACAATATGATATTATTCTGTAAAAAAATATTCTGGAATTTCACAACCAGTTTATATTGTTGTATCTATGCCCGCGACTTCGTTTGAGTGAAATTAAATTCTGTTTTGTATCATTTTAGGCCTTGTTTTTTTTGCAGATATGGCATTTACATGTTAAACTGCTACCATAACCTTTTTATATGCTTATCGAATCCATAATACGCTGTCATGCCTATAATTTTTACTCGTCATGACTAACGGTTTGCAAAGTGCATACTTTGGCACACGTCTAATGGATAATGTATTATTTATAAATAAGAACTCTTTTGCTACAAAAAAGTCTATATAATAATAAAACAGTGCACTATATTTATCCCGAAAAGGTATGAAAAAAAAGAAAAAACTAAAAACGATTAAAATCAATAACAATAAGAGATTTCAACCAGCCCTGTTACGATTATTTCTATATATAGCACTTACTATACTATACTTACATACTATAGCAAGATGAAATTTAACCTTAGCTATTTATTAAGCTGGCAATTACCTAATAGAGAAACGTGCATCGAAATCTGTCTAGAAATATATTTACTAAAGACATTTCCAATACCGGAAATAGTTTCTTCTACAGAGATTAACCTAATCATATGTCACCATAACATTGTCAAATTTCATCAAACCCTATCTAGTATTTTCAGAGAGATATGCGTACAAGAAGATAGATAGACTAACAAACAAAAATCAGACTCATATATTTTTACCTTCTAAAAATATATTCATAAAAAAGTAAATATCGTTTACGGTTTTCAACAATATTTAATATACAATTTTAGCTTACATTCAGTTGTATTATAGTATACATAGATTTTACACGCTATTTAATCTTGTAAGTTTGAGTAATAGGCCAGTAAAGCAATCGACACTGTAGATATATGGGTGGCACATGTATCCCTTGATAACGCCTATTTATCTTCACTAGTAAACGGTATCCGTAAGAAAATCAAGGATAAAAAATCCGTTTCACATTTCAAATGTGAATTGACCTGAAATCGAATATATCTTGAATTACAAGATATTTTTTTTTATTTCGTAGAAGTAAATTGGATATTTGCCTATATAACTTATTGAATAGATTTTGAACGAATGATTTCAAATCGTTATTAGTAGAATTATATGTTTTTATAATTAAATAATAAAAATTGGAGGGGCTATTGTTCCAAATTTTAAGTCGCTGTAAACCAAGGTTCGCCCAGCAGTGAAACAATTGCTTCGCTACAACTATTACGCCGAAGTGATGCAGGTTCGAGTTTTGATAGGAGAATTATTTGTCTGTTCTAAATTTGAATATTACTTTTTATCGTTGTGTTTATAAAGTCATTCTCACTTGGCATTTGCATAATCGTCTTTATCGACAGATGGCATAACGAAAAAAAAATGCTTATCTATAATGTAAACTGAACGTTGACTTAAACCACTATGTGTTTATTCGATTGTCATATAATCAAATTAATTGGTTCTATCCTTTGTAATAATATCAATTATAATTAAAACACTACTTTAGTAAATTCAAATGCTATAGAAACTATACTTACTAGTGTGTTAATAAATATGGTAATATTATTTGTTTTATATATTACTAGCCAATGTCGCCGACTTCGTTTGTGTTTTTCTCGTCAACCACGCGAGATCGTAAAATCTGTTCTCAGTGGGTGTCTGCGTCGTGAAAGAAATATCCATGCCAAATTTCAAGTGTATAGGTCTGGTAGGTTTGGAGATATCATGGTGAGTCATTGCGTATATAGTAAAACGCTTTTCTTATATATATAGTTTATTAATATATCATCTATTTACAGTCAGTTACAATCGAGCAAATAAATTTACAAAACTACTCGCATATTTATTCACAAGTATGAGACGACAGAGCTTTGAGAATAAATAGTCAGGGTATAAGACACACGTTCTAATCAAGCATGATAGTTTCTTTTGATAGTAGAAATATTTGGAGGGAAACTTGATTGATTCACAAGAAAACTTTTTTAAAATATTATGACCATAATTTTACCTGATTATAAGTAACGATGTGGCCCAGGATAGTTTACACGCTCAGCCTACTGAAGGGACTGGCTCGCAATTGCAACGGCCGGAACACATCTTTAAGTACTTGGCGGCATATTATTCTGAACTCGAGGGTGAGTAGCTAGCCTGGTAAGCATTAGAAAAAAGGCCTACCATCCACTATGCTACAGTTTCATCACGATGTTTCCTTTACCAAAAACTCAAAGCCTTCGAAGTCACATCCATTGACGCTGCGTCCAACTACCAACTGCTTCGTCAGTTATTAATATGTTACACTATTGCCGCTTACAGTTAGTTTTCTTCTAAATATACACACAAAAATTAAATAAACCTTGCTGTAATAACGATTGATCGACTGACTGCATGCGTACGTAGCTTATAATTCATAAACAGCGTTGATTTCCCAGCTGTATTTCTCTTCACGGCGTACGATTACGTTGTTTCTATAAATTAACATTCAAAACGTTTACGATTTTTATTATCTAATTTATTACTTAATCGAAACTGCTGAATGGATATTTCCTTCTCACTGAAAATTTTTTATAATGTCTGCATAGAAAATATTTTATTTTATCTTTATTATAAAGATTCCGACTTCCATGTTCGTACACGCTAATCTCGAAGACCGCTGGATCGAATTCAAAGATATTCTATAAATTTATATTACTTGATCCCACTCAAAATGTTAGATTGTTTTTTATCACAATAAATGACCCTAACCTTGAACGTGATAGGTGGTGCTTTGGTCTAATTATTAACCTATGGAAAGGACAGATTGGCTAGGCCAAATATACTGAAGAATTTTTAATTTTCTTTTTTATTCGAATCAATATTCGAAGTTAAACTGTATAATATATCGAACGCATCATACTACTTTTATGAAATAACACGATTACCATATTTATGTTACAAAAGTAGATAAATTAGGCAATCTATTACACAGGATATCGCGAATTGTTAAAAAACTATTTCCAAGAATTTGGTATATTTACTTTATCCACCCGACATACTGATACAATTTATTTCGCAAAAACTTGGTTGAGGTTTTGTAAAAGAATAGTTTTAGCACAGTTTTAATTCAAAAGATAAACTCAATTTAGTCGTCTCACGTTTTAGACTTCATGCATGGTATTGAGTAAAAGTGTAAGGTTTATTCATAATAAGCAATTACATACTTTTTACTTTGTCAAATAAGATTTACTGACAGAATTTTATGATCGCTAAAATCTGAAATGTCTCCTTCTCTTTACATGCACTAAATTATAATAGTTTTTATGAGCTGTCATCATTAAACGCGCAATAAAAAAAATTCGAGTTAATACGACGTTTTGAAGTGGGTCAGAATCATGTTCAAAGATTCTTTTACATACTAACATACGTATGAAGCTAATAAAAGCGTATTAAGAAGGATAAACACAATCGAGTTTCTTCTTAGTTCTTCTTGATTACTAAGATTGTTTCCCAACAGATGGTGTCAGGTTCATAAGCACATCTAAGGTTCTAAAATGAATACAGTATTTTTCGTTTCTATTTTTTTAATTATTCATTTTGGTTTTTATTATTAATTCCCAGAGATTTTCAGCATTCGATATTTATTCCGAACATAAAAGTGTATAAATGTTAGATTTCTTCTCACGACCTTGCTATTTTTTATGGTATTTGTTCTATAAGATCTATAAGATTTATTCCATTTTATGGTTATTGTTCACAAGTTTTATACGTCGAGATTCTATTTACATAAACAAAGCTACTAATGGAAACTTAGAATTTAATGTAACATAGTTCTTTGTATACTACATTAGACATTATATTATTTGGTGCTAAAAGTATTAGGGTATTGTCAGAACTGACTCTGAAATAGGTCACATCGATAAAGTATAACCTACACAAACTTTTTTATCCCCTTTTTTGTATTCAAGAGTTGAAACATGGCGAGAACTGGTTTACATGTATCATTAGTAATATTAAAGTTGATTAATACCGAGCTCTAAAGCAATCCACGATGTAAAGTATTATTTTCTACGCAAAATTTAGCATTCCCTTAACATGCTCGCATTCTTAGGTGTTGAATTTCGAGATATTTCTGCTAAAACAATAGTCAGTATATAAAAACAACTCCCTCTACGTTTGTATCTTTAGTGGTTTGGGTTCGGTGATAATGAGTTAGTCTGGAGAAAGCCTTTTATAAGATAAAGCTAGGTAAAACAGAAAGCAATTTTACACAGGCGATTGTTATGTTATTCTCATGGTATGTTGAACTTGCATGCTTGATATTTTTTTGAACATGCATTTAAAATTGCCACATAAAATATCTGGACAGTTTTAACATCCATATTGTTAGGCCTAGGCTTGATGATAACATAGTAACACTTGATATTGACAAATTTGCCTGTACAGTCCGATGACATCATTAAGAAAAAAGTAGTATTCTTACATTTATAAGAAATAAACAAATACACGTTACCCGCCTATACAAGTTTTGCGTTTGCATAATTTTCTATCCGTTTACAGTGTTTATTCAAATACAATCCAATAATACAAACCCAATATTTATACATTGTTCGTTGATAACTTTGAGGTTTTGTTGAGAGAGCAAACTCGGGAACCATTAGACCGAAGGATACTTCAGTTACTTTTCTCAAAGCTCCAGGGGCGTTGTAACAATTTACCGAGTATTAACGCAACGCCCCATCCTATACTGAAAACGTCAGTCGAGGCTTACGCAAATATTCACCAACTCGTGTATATGGACTCAATTTTTACATTTTAAAATTATTTTGTTTATAATTATAATGTAGTTTATTATTATAATATTTATTAAAGCTTATGTAACTATTTGATTACAGTAAAAATAAAATATTTTAGTTTGCTAATCATTTTAAGTGAGTTTTTTTAAATAAATTCTTAATTTAAGGACGGAGAGTCCGTAATAAATTTATTCATTTTTGTTTTAATTATTAAGGAAAGACGAAATGATTCAGTACTTTATTCCTCTGTCTGCAACTAATTTTCTTGCTTTTGCTTTAGTAAATATTAGCGAGGCTTAGATTTTAAAAAATATATTAATAAGAATATATTTCACCTTTACCACATTTTCGACAAACTTTTAATATCTTTTATGATCGAATTCTGATTACCGAGCGAACTCTTATAATATCGAAAAATTCTTTATGTTTAACTAATAGTATTAATTGACCAATTCTTGTATATATTTACTCAATGTAATAAGTAAATTAAAAATATTTATGTTATATTTTTGTCTAATTTTTTAATTTCCAATACCTTAACAAGTATTATTTCACTACGTCTCCCAGATATTGGTTTTCATACGACAACTTTAAGTGTTTTCGTTTTTATTCTAAACCCATCTCACGGACTAGCTATAAAGATCTTGGAACAAGACTATTCAAAACTAAATAAACTTAAAAAAATAATTTAATAACAAACAGGGTTTACTGCATCTTTGAACGAAATAAGCTTTTTGTAGTTCATTAATATATTTTATGCTCTTATGCTACCATCGCACATATTTCAGTTCATTGGCTCCTTAATCTCACCTAAATGGCAACAGAACATTTAAATCTTTTGTTAAATATGTCGTTAGAATTCTACAGGTTAAGTGCTCACTCTGACAAACTCATCACATTACACACATTAACATACTCATACTTACACAAACATACACACACATTGCTCACTTGCATTTGCTTGTTTTTGCTTAAGTTCAGATAGATTATTCCATTCCATCTAAGGACAACCAGACGCCGCGAGGGTTGTCACTCGTATATGGTTGATATTCTCTCGATCTGCACGAAGCGTTTTGCACCTTATTTTATAATGCGTACTGCAAGGTAATAGTGGAATTCCCTACCGGCATCTGTCTTTCCTGTATCCTACAATCTGGAAGTCTTCAAACAGAGAATGAACAGGTACTTTCTGAGTAATCGCGTTCCATCATAGACCACATCGTCACTTACCATCAGGAGATTGTGGTCAAGCGCTTACTTGTTGAATGTAATAAAAAAAAGTTTAACCTTCAATTATATCTTACTTATTTTGTTTTCAGTTATTATAACCTGACTCTAAATTTGTTTGGACGTATTCCGAAGGTGGGTGATAGTGGCTACAACGCATTTCTAAACTACCGTAACTACTATTTGTGATGTTCGTAATCTGTGTATATATTTTTGTGGTAAATAAATAAATAAAATATTGTAATAAACACCAAACTATTACAAAAATAAACCAGTTAAGAAATACTTCTATTATAAATTGGAACTTATTATCAACAAAATTAACATTACAGTACTACATCTAGTAGAAAGTATAAGAATAGTTCCGAACGAAGAATTCCTTTTAGTAACAAGGCTGCCCATATAATACATACATATAGTTTGTTAGATAGATGTGCTTGGTATTTAAGTTGTATTGTTTATTACTAGTGATCTTTGCTACAATCTTACATTTCATAATTTTATATATGTACGTATACGCCAATCTTCTAGAAACTCAAGTAAATTTTAAAGTAAAATATTTTTTGGGCGTTTGACGTATTTTCAGTAATTATTTTTTAATAGCGTTATGACAAACAATCTCACCAGATGTTAAGTGACGATGTGGTACAATATGGTCGAGACGCCAAGCCTAGTGGAGGCTTAAAAGTGAAACTGCCCCGCGCAAATCATCACGCGTTGATTGATCACGGTAATTGTATGATTTAAGCCCTTGAATTGCTGTGAAAGTATACGTTAAAATCTTGTTCTATAAATACTTATATAACCATTTATTTTTAATACTGGATTTTACGTGCGGCTTCGCTCGCGGTAACGTTAATTTTGTCAAACCAATAGTTTGTGATAAAAGTTTCATACAAAATTTATACCTTTTTATACCCCACTTGTAATAATTTTTTCACGACAATAAGTAGCCTATCACCGTCTCCAGGTTTCCATCTATTTCTATACCAAAATTCATCGTTATCAATGCAGTGATTCAGAAGTGAAAGCGTAACAAACAAACTCACTTTCGCATTTATAATATTAGTAAGGATTTCTATTATATATGATCGTAACATTATATATGTATATTCATTCTTTACCAACTAAGCTATATTTTTTGTACAATACACAGAATTTGTACATTTCATTGTGTATGTTATAGTAATAAATACATGATATAAAAATGTATACAATTGTTGATCAGAGTGCCGACAAATGTAAAAACTAGAATAATTTAAAGGAAATTAATTTAAAACTTATGCAAGTTTCATTTCGTAGTCTTAAATTTTCACTTCTGTGCACAGATATCAATGAATGAATATTATTTTTCAACAAGATTAATCTACGAATAGAAAAAGTTCTTTGAAATACTTTTTAGCGAGCTGAGAAGACAGTAACAATTCTCTGACTATTAGCGAAATGTGACAACTTGTAATGAAGGCGTCAATCAAAGCTTAGCATACTTATTGTGTTTGACGCATCGCCACAAAAAAAAGTCCATTCTTATGAAAGTGTCTTTGTAAAAGGGAAATCAGCATTTACTCATTAGAACATCGATAATGTTAATATCAAAGACGTTATTAACAATAAACCTTGCTAATAATATATTTTGTAAAGTTGTATAAGCAGGTATAATTTAATTGGGTACATACATAGATAATCTAAAACAAAATACTGCAGTATATATCTCCTTTACTTATCCAGTAATTTGTTGTTTATCGGCTGTTTATATGTTTATTTAGTGTTGTCAAAAAATATGTTGAAATAAAATAGTTTTCCCCAAATTAATTGAAATTTCCTTAAATTATCGATAATGATTATTGTCGAATTTCCATGATTGGGCGAAACACGAAACAAATAAGACTTAAAGACGTATATACTAGTTGACCACACAGACCTGATTGAAGCGTTAGTAGTGTGTACGGACGCCACGTCAAGGAACGTTAGTTCGAAGCCACCTAACCTAAGCTTTTGTTTAAAAGAAATCATCTTAATGAAATCATAGCATAGGGGTAGGGCTTTTTCTAATGCGCGCCTGATCAGCTGCCATCCTCAATTTGTAAATCTACCACCAAATACCTATAGGCGTGTGCCGGCAATTGCACTTGAGAGCCAGTCCCTCCCCTTGACGTAGCATATTCACCATTTTGGCCCACTTCGTCACTTAACATCACGTGGACCAGTATGTAATCTCAAAATATTCATCTATATATTCTCTAATTTTTTTTTCACTTTTCTAGGTCAATAATAAACAAAAACAAGAAAATATATCAACTATGCATCTTTCGAATCAGTTTTCATGTCAGAGAATAATCCCACAAAATAATTTAGTAACTTTTCCAATTTTTCTTACCCGAACTTTAAACAATATAGTCAAACCCATCTTAATGTTGTTAGATAAAGTCGTTACCAAAGAGTAGTATTTAGCTTTAATTATTTTTTATTAAATATTCATAACAAAGTTTTTAAAAATGCCCATTATTAAACGCCTCGCTTATATAGCCTTGTAAAATACCGTAAACCGTTCTAATTTAATTATAAACACTTGACTATGACGACGTAAAATATATATTATAGTTGACATTGCTCGCCCGCTTCGTTGGGCTTAAATTTTAAGCAAAATGCTTCCAAGTTATAATGTTATATTATTATTGTTATATGTGTATTTTCGTTTACCATGTACGCTTCGCTTACGTAGACTATAACGTTTGCTGAGGACACTATAGTCCAAGGTAACACGCTTAGACAATGCGCAATCCCGGATCAGCCCAAGTATATTCAAAAATCAAGCAAAGTGGTTGTGATCTCTGACCGATTGCTTTTTATTGTAAGCGTTATGGCCACAATCTCTCTTGATGTTAAGTGATGATGTGGCTCAAGTTGGTGAACACGCAAAGCCTAGTGGAGGTGTTGGTTATCAAAGGCAACTGCTGAAACACACCTATAGGTATTTGGCGACAGATTTTCAATTCAAGGGTAGTAGCTAGCCATACGGCTATTAGAAAAAGCCCTACTACCTGCTATGGTTTCATGTTTTTACTACACCGATAGCTCAAGCTCATTTCAGGTGAATTCTAATTCATATTCGTATCCGTATTCGAAAGGAGGTAAACTAAACACAGTGACGTCTCTTGTGACTTGTCTTGCTTTAGAACCAGTTAGTGCATGTCCTGCGGCTAAGAAGCTTGTAATACAGTATGCCAATGATTACTGCCTAACAGTAGCATAGACTGCCAGTAGACTAGTGATGTCTTAGCAGTAACCTTCAATTTTCATTGTACTGTAATTCAATATATATAGCTTTCAGAGATAGTGCTGTCATTCTACCGTGCTAATGTAAACAATTAGTTTAAAATGAATTTGTTATTTATTTTAAAATCTGCTCCTGTGAATATTATTTTATATCCTCTATACAAATGGGTAAATATAAATCAGTTCAATGAGTTTTCTCCTCCATTTGTCAACATATTTTCTTTTGTTTCTGTTCAATTACTACTGCCGAGCTTTAGGGTTATTAAAACAATTTAGTCAGTTATTTCTCGCCTGTATAAAAATTCCCTCTAATTTTTAATAATGAATACGGCCAAATATTTACAAATGAGCAAATATTAGTTTGTTTAAACTTACTCTTGAAGTAATTATATTATAAATACTTCAACAAAGTATCTAGATAAGCGCAAATAATAACTATAATACTGTACCATTTTATTAATACCGTTTTATTTGTTATCAATATTTTCTACTCATGTGGTATTAAACCCAAAAAAAAAATCAAAGTTTAAAGCGATATAACTAATCTCAAAAGCCTATATAAATACCATCTGGTTCTCATAAAATCTAAGCCAACTAGGACTGGAATCTTACTCGAGATGAGTACCTGTAGAATAGTAATCTTGAGATAATTGAAACACTTGAGACAAGTCTCGTCTGCCATTACTACATTTTAAACTGACATTCCTGGAGAAGTAATATGTAGCCTTACGGACTGGGCAAAATAACAACAGATTCTGATGATTACCACTGCTGGAGTGTACTATCTTTGTATCATCACATCTAGTGCTTAGATGAACTTGCTCCTATATATTATTATGATAAAATGAGCATATTAAATAAAACGCTTTGCTTCACAAAAGGTTTTAGAATGACCCTTCGATTTTAGAGATACTTCATTGTGAAAATTGAACGAAATCTTGACATTTATTAATGAACGTAGACAGCGGACTTATTGTCTCGGATCAACTGATTCGACATTAAAAGCATTTTCAGATGAATCATTATAACATGATAGATATGCATAAATACATTTGACATCGCTAAAAGCTTTCAGTGAAAACTGATGCATATTTATTACTTTCAACTTACTTTAGCTCATGTGAATAATTTATATTAAGGTAAGGTATTTAGTGAAGAGGGATACATAAAACAGTGATGTTAAATTTTCATTATATATCGCAAAATAGAAACAAATATGTAGAAAGAAAAAAACAATGGAAATGATTACTTTTTGAAATTTAATATCGCTGGAAGGCAATAAAATATCAATACATAAAGTTAAATCTAATCAAACTAAATAAACCAACTCTGTACATAATACGTTTGTTGACAAATAATATAGAACCCTAAAAACGTCTATTTTGAAATTCTTCTTTTGAAATTCTTCTTCGCTTAAGCACTTTATTTTCTAGGTATTGAATGAGACTGAGCTCAAACGCTCAGCTATGTAATGCTCGTACAGATAAAGTAAGCTCAGGGCGAGTAAAGAAGCGTGTGAGATTTAACCAATGCGTCACTGCTATACTTACTCAAAGAGCGTCACGTGCACTAGCATGACGCATTAGTCGCATTCAGTATCGATATAAACATAGTATGTGTCATGCCAATATGTTTTATTTAATATGTTAGAGTTGTGTTTATTTTGAAGCGATGATAGCTCAGTTGGTAGTTTGTACGGTTCGAATCCACCTACAATAATGAGCTTGAGCATTTGATGAAAGAAAACATCGTTATGAAACTGTAGCATTGTAGTAAGGCTTTTTTTAACGCCCGCCTGGCTAGCTAACACCGTTAAGATGAAAACCTACCCCTAATACCTATAGGAGTGTTTCGGCAATTGAGAGTCAGCCCCTCCACTAAGTTCAGCGTGTCCACCATCTTGAGCAACATCGTCACTTAAAATCAGGTCAGATTGTGGTCATATAGCTAAAACCTTACCTATATATAAAATGTATTACCTACGCCTTGATCAAATTTAAGCACACACCGTATGTTTGTTTTAGTAATTCACTATTTTAATACTTACTCGTATGGTTTTTCTAATAACACTAACTTCATTATTAAAATTAATTTTTACAATATTGATTTACAGTTATAACTCAAGTTTAAAATGACCTGAGTTCGTAAACACCGACGGCTTTGATTTTCCCAACAAACTTTGTTCGACAAATACCGTCGCCCACAGTGGGACTGCACGCGGTTGAGTTATAAACACACTTGCGAAGGAAAATTACATGAATATTCATGTACTCCTAGATTTCCCTCGTAACATTTCGTTACGTAGAAACCAATCGAATTAAGGGATAAGTTTTAATACTTTATCGCATTAGCGTCATCACCACAATCTCATCTTGATAGTGTGCGCCAATATAACAGATACGCTAAGTCTAATAAAGGGACTAATTCTCAGGTGCATCTGCCGGAATACGGTAGTAGCCAACCAAGTGGGCATTAGAAAAAACTCTACCACTATGCTATGGTTTCATTACGATGTTTATATTCGAACTCACGTCCATTGACAAGCGTCCGAACTCAATCAAATAGAGCTATCATCGCTCGAAATTAATATTTACACTATTATTAACTGACTATGTACTATATTACCCACAGATATTTTAATTTAAGAGTTAATGCATGAATGGTGACTAAGCGGTTCTCTGGTGTTCGGAAGCGTGGTAGCGTGTACGAACGCCTCGTCATGGGACGTGAGTTCGAATCCAACCACCTACACTAGGCTTGAGCCTTTGGTAAAGGAAAACATCGTGATAAAACCGTACCACGGTGGTAGGTCTTTTTTTAATACCCGCCTGGCTAGATACCACCCTCAAGTTAAAAATCTACCGTCAAATACCATTACGTGTGTTCCGGCAGTGGCACATGAGAGCCAAGCCCACCTATAAAGGTCGGCAACGCACCTGCGATTCCTCTGGTGTTATAGGCGGCCATAGGTGGCGATAATCACTTACCATCAGGTGACAAGTTTGCTCGTTTGCTCCCTATTCCATAAAAGAAAAATCTAATATCTACAAATATTCTAAACTTTCGGTGAAAAGAACATCATGATGAAACTTATCTTGAAAATAAATCTTACATGGTGGTAGGGTTTTTTCTAAAACCCGCCTAACTAGATACCACTCTCAAGTTAAAAATCTGCCGCCTTATACCTATAGGTGTGTCTCGCTAGTTACACTTGAGAACAAGTCCTTCCACTAAACTTAGCGTGTTGATCAGCTTGGGCCGCATCGTCATTTAACATCAGATAAAATTGTGCCCATAACGCTTAACCTATAAACTATATAAAAATCATAATATGGCGGAAAAGTATTTCTAATTATTGATTACCTTTTATATATGAAATCCACGGCAAAGTGAATCCACAGTACCTGATAGTGAGCACTAAACAATCAGAAACAACCACGTTCATGGTGAAATAAGAAATCCATGAGGTCTATTCACTGCCATACCGGGCTGTGAGCATTTCGACATGCACTGAATGGTCTCGAAACATGAAACACTACAAGAAAATCGATAAAGAAATACGTAAGCCCACCCAGTAGTTCTACAAATATAAAAAATCCACCCATTTGTTCCTATTATGCCATCTGCCTATGTTAGGCAATTTCGCCAATGTCCAGAGTGAATAAGCAAACAAGCGAATATAAAGCAACTCAAAGTACAGAATTATTATTTCTGGATCAGTCAATACGTGTCCTGTGTACACCTACTATAATATATGTAGACAGATATAGCATTACTTTGTAGTATTTTTTTTATGTTGTGTAGTGTGATTGAATATAGTTAATTTAAATTTTCTTTATAGAACTAAAAATTCCAATATATTTGTTTACATTATATTTATTTACCTAACATGAGAACCATAATTTAAACTTTCTAATTTACAAAACAAATGTTTTGGGTTTAACCTTCAATTTCAGAATCCAGCAATTTAGGTCGAACAGAGATAAATCGAAACAAATGAGAAATCGTACAAAACGTTAAACTTTAGGGTCCGCACAGTAAAGATACGTCCGTTCCTTCAAACTCGATATAATCGTCTGGGTCGTAAATACTCTGGACTTTTCCTCCGTTTCCCGGGAACGCTTTCGACCGCCGAGGCCTCCTTTATGCCCATTTGGGGAAACGTTTCCTGACTGCTGCGATCTTTTCACTATCCAACGCAGACTTATTACAAACAGAACGATAAGTTGCTTCACCTTATTTTTCTAAGCACAGACATTAAATATATGTGCAATATTATGGTATTTCTGCTATTGAACAACCAAATTCGTCGATAAAGTGGTATTTGTTGGTAAAAAATTTGAAAAATATATTTTCCTGTTACAAAAGCCTCTTAAAAAGTTATGTCAAGTCCTAGCTACTATTTTCGAATAGAGATTCTTTAAACAATAATAGAAAAGGCATTATTTTTTTCCTCTTGCGTAATAACAGCTAAATTATTATATTTCTGTCAAATCTAACATTCTGTTTTGTATTTACAAACAGTGTATAATGTTCAATAATATATTCTAAATAACAGATGAACTTTATCGTAGGCAAAATAAAACTGCATAAACAATATTTATAAAAAAAAAGAAATATTTATAAAAAAAAATATCCTACTAGCTTTTACCCGCGGCTTAGCTCGCATTAATATTAATTTTATCAAATCTGATGACGCAATAAAAAGTTTCATAACATGTCTATTGTACTCTGTACCCCACTTTCAATTAGTATTTTGCGAAAAAAAACTAGCCTATCACCGTCTCCAAGGTCCCTTCTATCTCTATACCAAAATTTAACACAATTGATTTAGCGGTTTAGGCCTGAAAATGTAACAAACTAACTCGCTATCGCATTTATAATATTAGTAAGATTTTTTTCAAACAAATCTATAAAGCCATAATAATTATTTGATACGAAAAGTATTAGACGTGTAAATTTTTTTTTTTCTTACATTCTATATCTCGTCTGATATATGTATATATTCACACTAGTTTCAGGAAACTTTCTAGAAAAATCTACGTTGATTCCGAAAATTAATAGTTAGTAGGTCACCGATACGATTTGTAAGCACGAAGCGGCGACCCAAGCAAACGGCCGTAGAATATCAATGACTGTCGGGCAGTTTTATGGTATGCAAGTCTATAAATGGATATCTTTGTAAAATAAATTTATCGGCCTCTATAGATTGAATTTAACTTATTATTTATAGAATACATAAAGTATAGAGTTAATTAACGAAATTTATAGTTAACTTAATAATACCTACTTAATTATAAATAACATTCCGATATTCGAATACTTGTTTAAGGAATTCATTTTCTGACATATTTGCTTAGATTTCTCACATAGAGAAAAGCTATTTTTCCTCTCAAGACAATGTTTGCCTACCGGTTCCCCTATTTATTTTAATTAGATACATCTATTATAGTGTAATTTGAAGGTGTTAAGTAAATGTAAATGAATAGCGGCAATATTCCATACATTAAACACATAATGAAAACATTTAAATAATTGTATAAAACCATATTGAATTAATAAACTAGTATGATTTTCATTCTTATTTAAGCTATGAAAAATAAATAATATCTATTCAGTTAAAACTATTGTGAAGTTTTTATTAAGATCTGTAACATGTAAATAGTAATCTTGCAGCATACTGTTCTCAATATTAAAAGTAAATAAAAACAAAGTACAAAGAATGCATAATTATAATACTTTAAAAATACCTACGCTTAATAATGTCGGAAACTATGTCAACAATAAACAAAAGATCCTTTCCTATTTCCATATTTATTTAAATTAACTTGTTTAAGCTTATTTCCTATTCTCCCTTTCATATAAAGTAATTTGCCCTGCACTCCAGACCGCCCTTGTTTTACAGTTACCTCTATCTTCCCACCAACAAAAATCTTTGAAATGATGATAGCTCAGTTGGTAGTGTGTACGAACGTCGCGTCAAGAAACGTGAGTTCGAATCCACATACAATGAACATGAGCTTTCGGTGAAGGAAAACATTGTGATGGAACCATAGCATGGTGGTATGACTTTTCCCAATACCCACCTGGGTAGCTACCACCATTAAGTTGAAAATATGCAGCCAAATACCTATACAGGTGTTCCGACAGTTTTACTTGAGAACCAGTCCATTCACTAGGCTTAGCGTGTCCACCATCAGATTAGATTGTGGTCATAACGCTAACTAAACCTTAACTATGAAAGAAAACTTCAACACGTTATATCTTTACCATACGGTAAAATCGCTGAATCCTTTCTACTTGCAACTTTGTGCTCTTCAAACATAACTTGAACAGATATTTGATTAAGCCGGTATGACAGTGATAAATTATCATGAAGTGGTAATCGTTCATGAATCACCAATGTTTCTGGATCGCGTTATCCTTGCCACCAGATACAATATAGTATTTTTTCCCTGGCGCAATAAAAAACATTTCTTAACGTCTATTATTAACACTAACCGAATATGTTCTAAAGAGATTTGATGTTCGTTGTTTATAAAACTGACAGCCTTTACGATCCTAGTTCAATTTTGGATCACTGAGCACATTAAATCGTAGATAAAAGAGAGCCGAGACGAGAATGCCCGCTCAAGTTACCACGAAGGTCGTCTTTGTAATTGTCCGTCTTTATTGCTGTGTGAAGGCAGCATGCCAACATGTTGGAGCGATTAGATCGGTTTGCATTGTTCTATTGTATAACACCTAATAATACCTCTAACCTACACAGTTTATACTTATGTCGCTTTCTCTACTGTTTTCGCGTATAGATTACTGTGACCTGACCATGTATTTGTTTCAAACTTTGAACACTAACTGAAATCAACTTGCATTAAACCTTATTGACTGCAATTCTCATATTCATTCAACAATTTTATACAGAAAAGTAGCAGTAAACAGGTTCTAAAAATATTATCTAATTTTAGCAAGCTGTCTTCTATCTATACATATACCAATCTATATATCATTGATTAACTGAGTTATCATCGCACAACCGAAACTACTGAATATAGAAACGTGAAATATGAACTTTAGTTCCCTTTTGTCGAGTAGACGCACACTAAGATTTTTCAAAATTTAACAGCTAAGAAGATAAACGGTGGTGGCAAAGTTTGTATAGGCGAGATAAAAGTCCACACTTCTTCTTAGTCTTGAAATTTGCCACAGATTATCCTTAATAATAATATTAAACACGTGCTTTTTAAAATGACGTATGTGAAACAGAGAATGAAATTTATAATTGATCTTTTTGCTGAGCAATCTCCAAAGCTACCAGAAAGCTACCAGCTACTTCGAGAATAGCAATTGTATTTCTAGCTGTCAACTTGCTAGCATAATAATGACAATCGCCAATGAACTTCTAATGTACTGGTGACCACCATTACTTTTGGATTGTACTGTACATAAAAGTTCATATATATTGACGTCAACAATATATCTAAATGTCTGTGGATGGATGGACGACTTTACAATATTCACTGTTGTTTATTGATTTTACAATGCTTATCATCAAAGAGTGTTGTTAATTTGCCTCACTTATATTAAAAAACTATATATTGAAGACTTAATTCAGTGGATTATATAATGTTTATTATATCAATGTTCAAGCAAATAGAATAAATTTGTTTTACTTTTTTAATCGACTTAATAGATGTTAATGCTATAAAATTAACGGAACATTAATAGAAACTGCTAAACTAATATTAGTTAGGTTACTCTATTTTTAATTTAACACTGGCAAGTTTTAAAACCTTACCAGATAACAACTCGGTAATTAAAACTGTGCCTCAATACGTCGTGCTAGCTTGTAGGACACCAGAGACTAATATTCGCACTGTAACACTTATTTTTCACTTTACAGCGCATCCGGCCATTTCAATTACGGACGAACGAGCGCCACATAGAGAATGTTAAGCTATTTTCGGTATGACCGCTGTACTTCGAAACCTTTAACGACCCACTGATGCGCTATAATTCTATTATACATTTTCAAACAGCACTTTGAAAAATTATAAACGGTTGTAGCAATACGATATTCTCTTTGAATCCAACCGCCTACGAATCGTCTACTGGGAGCAATTATCTAAGAGCGTTCACTTGGAATTAATTACCTGACCTTCCTTCACGCGCTGAAGGATTAACCTTTATAGCGTGTACAGAAATAACAAATCAGACGAACCTCTGGTGCTGTTTCACGTGTAAGGGAAGAAATGCCTCCATTAATTTTCATCCGCCTTGCCTAAATCACTTCGTATTACGGATTATTTGGGCGTTTATTGTTTAGGTTTGCTCGAACGGTGAACTCATGGGGATTTCTTCGACCCATGTCTTGCTTGTAAGATCTTTATGTATTTCTACAATACAATACTTATATCCTAACTTTTTACTTTAATTGTAGCATTGACCGTTTGTTTTATTAGGTAAAAAAGAAACCAGAGATGCGCGTTTATGTTTTGTATTATAAAATATGATATAAATACAATTGTGGGAACAAGTCTATCGTGTCCTTCAGGATTCTCACCTTCACATCATATAAAAGGCATAATCTTTATATCTATTTATCGATTACTGAACTTATAACTCTAAACCAATTTCATGTACATACAACATACATAGGTGTATTTTAAGCCAGTTTTAATTATGTTTTACTATAAGAAGTAATATAAAGAAACATATAATGGAGGTAAATTAAAATTACAAAAGTATCTATAAACCTATACGTTTTCTTGCAATTTTATATAGAAAATTTCGTATACACCACATCGAAGGGTCAATTAATTCCCCTCTCCAATAACTCGGTAATAATGCGAAAGCAGTCCTCGGTGTCTGGTAATATGAATGATTGTGGATTCTTTTAGTATATTTTTAGTAGAGATGTTACGGTAGTGGATGTATGGGAGCCGGAGTCGAAGTCGGATACGAAACGGTGGTAGAGAAGAAGACATGTGCTAAATTTCAATTGTTTGCGCCGATTTCAAAAATTCTTTCTCCACCAGAATCCCTGAGTAACGTACGCTATAAATTAGTAAGATAATTTTCAATTCCATGCGAACGAAACCGCAAGTACAGGCAGCAAGAATAAGTACGTATAAAACTTGACTTGTAGCTCAGGAGATTGCTCTGTAGACTTTCCCTTAAGTATCCTCCATGGATACGAAATTTTGTCGCTTCTTTCAATTCCTAGTATCGAATAATATTATTATATAATATTATAGCTGTATCTGCAACTTCATTCTCATGGAACTGAACATTATTTAACTAATTTATAGCCTATGTTACTTAGGAATAATATAGCATTCTGATGGTGAAAGAATTTCTGAAATCGGTACAGCTGTTTTTGAATTTACTTGTTACAAACAAAAATACAAATCTTTCCTCTTTACAATATTAGTATTGACTAGTTGTGTTATATCTCCGTTATAACCACCGATTCAAAACTACCGAAGTCGAAGTCGGAGTTGGGAGTGTAAAATCAATCGAAATTTCCGATTATTCGGAATCGGGGTCGAAGCTCCGTAACATACCTAATTTTTAGTAGCTATTTGATGTATTTTGCACCTGATAAGTCTCTCACGCCCTGCTCACGGCCTGTTCAGTATAAAACGAGAGGAAGTGAGCGTATGTATTTATTCTTCACTTTATAAAAAGCACAGTCATTTACAAAATAGACTTAAATTTAAATTAACACAATTAAAAACAGGTGTGTTAGTATTCTTCACCTATCGAATACGTTTCTGTTGTACTGAAAGAATTGTAGAAGAATTGTAATTGAACCTTTAAAAATGGCCCCGCATTTTATTGGGAAATTCTTGAACACTTTTATTATATATATTTTTATGAATTTTATTATAAATTATAAAAAATAACGTTAAACCCGAATATATTTTTGATTACATTTTTTTTTAATATTATTATATCTACATAATAATCAAATCGTTTATTTTGCAGATAAAACTTTAGTCTATTTGGTCCATTTATAAGATTAAATTTTAAAGGTAAATAATAAAAATAAATAAATACACACGATAGAAAAATAAATTCATACAATGTATTGTTATATTAACAACGTAATATTAAGGACATATTTTGGATCTGCCCCCCACTTTTGATTAATATTTCTATATTTTTACTCTAAAGAATACATGCAGTAGAAATTGAAATATGGTAAATCTTTAGTTACCTACCACTTAAAATACAAAATAATGTCTCATTGTAAATAGGTTTAGGGGAGTATGAATGCGTAATCACACGTGAAAATGGCCGTCCTAATTTTATAAACAATCTAGTTATTAATCTATTAAAGTAACTACCTGCAATATGCTAGAAAATCTATATCACTACATTATTAAATTTATTACGCATGATGAAGATGCAAGAAAAGCGCTACCTCGGACGACACTATTGTTATGAGCTCACCTATGAACACACAATAGCACAGGGCTCACCCTGAGCTTTCTACTATCGAATAACATCTCGAATACATAATTCAGTTTCGGACATATTTTGCTACACAACGAATGAAGAAATTATACTGGTAGAAAGTGAAGCTCAAATACCCGAAATTAAGGAAAATAAACGAAGATGCACAGAATACAACTTTTCCTTATGACTCTAAGTTTCCAGAGAACTTAGATCTTCTTTTAATCTTTATGCTAGGCACTATTAATACACCTATTTACACTATTATTATTATTATTACTTTATATTTAAGGCTTAGCGTTATGTCCATAATCTCACCTGATCTTAAGTGACGATACGGCCCTAGTTGGTAAACACGCTAAGCCTGTGGAGGAACTGGCTCTCAAGTGCAACTGCCGGAACACACCTATTGGTATTTGGTGGCAGATTTTTAACTTGAGGCTCGTAACTAGCCAGAGGGACATCAGAAAAAGCCCTACCACCATACTATGTTTTCCGCACGAAAGCTCATTGTAGTTGGTTGGATTCGAACTCACGTCTCTTGATGCAAAGTCGTACACACTACCACTTAGCTATCATCGCTTTTATTATTTTCTAATTCCAGTAAACAACCCATCATAAGAAGTATTCTAGCTCAGAACTCTACAGCATATATCTAAAATCTTTTTTTTGTCTTTGTAAGGAGATTTTTACAAACGCAGGCCATGACACAATATAAAGTATACAATATTGCCGTGTGTTATTGTAGAATTTGTATCCATATAATTATTTGTTTTTTTTTACTAAATAATTTGCTGCCTTTTCAGTGATAATATGAAATAGTACCCAGAAAATATTTTGTGCTATCATACCTACGACGTCTGATATCGGTAGAATTTTACAATAGAATGTACTTCTTTATTATTTTTCTTCTAAACATCTACTATTTTATCTGAATAAGTTATTTCATGAACTACCAATGTAATAATACTTATACTACAACTTAACTAGAGAATAGAAATATAATTAAAAAAAACATGTATCTACGTAAATCGGATCAGTTATACTTAAGCTACAAACACACGAGACGTGGCCTGAAAATAAAATATAAATACAGTAGAAACTCTATAAGTCGAACATCAAGGAAGACGCAAAAAATCTAGGTATAGAGTTTTCGACGTAAAGAGAATGGATGTTTTGGTGTTTGAAGAGAAAAGAACAGAACGTTTTTCGAGATTTGCAGGTTTTCAACTTATCAAGGTTCGACTTAACGAGATTTTACTGTTTAAGCTTTAAACACGCTTCAGTTTCATTTATCTGATAATTTTACTATGCAATCGCTGTGTAATATAAAAATTATCATTAGTAGTATTACAATTATTCTATTTTCACTATATTATAATGTAAAAAGTGATTGCAAAAATTAAAATAAAATTGAACTTCAGATCATAACTGTCAGACAATAGGAAACAGCACTAAAAATTGTTATGTAGTATCATATATCATGGCACAATTACTAATGGTAAGAATAATGCTATCCAAAAATAATAGCAACCATCAAGAGATCTACAATCCATCGCCAGTGCTCTAGTACCAATCAGCCCATACGCTCTTGAATATATTCATATACACAAGTAAACAGTAATGCAATAAACCACAAAAAGTATGTTTCAGTCTCATTGGTCTGGTATATGGTGGTTTTCATATACTGGGACGAAATATCGTATCTTACCATCTCGCAATAACATGTTTTTGATGTAAAACTTCTTGAAGTGTGACAAGCACTTTATTTTGTCGGTATCAAATGATTATGATTTGTCACGCTCGGTATGTAACGCTCGTTCAGGTAAAGTTGGCTGGAGTCGACTAAGGAAGCGAGAGAGATATGCACAATGCGTTACATGAGAGAGCATGACGTATCAGTCTCATTCAATATCGACATAAACACCTTATAGTTGCATTTCGTATAATTTACCTCTCCTCGATTAACTTTTGACATCTGTCTTGTGATAATTTGCATTTATATTGAATTTGTCAAACAAATCGTATGACGTAAAAAAAAGTTACACATAACGTTTATCCACCCTATACCCTGCTTCCAATATGTTTTTCGCCAGTAAAAGTAGCCCCTACAGTACCCTATTACAATCTCCCGGTTCCCTGCTATCTCAAACCAAACTTCATCATAATCAATTCAGTGGTTTAGGCGTGGAAGCGTAACAAACAAACTTACATTCGCATTTATAATATTAGTTAGAATAGATATTTAACCGTAAGTTTGCCAGTAATAAATTTTATATATTTCACTTGCACGGACATAGCACTACGAGGATATCGATAGTAGGACATCTCTGATACGTGACGTATACGAATGCCGCTCGGAACTGACCTAGTTGCGACTACCGGGTCACAATATATGCTTCTATGTCCATCAAACTCATTTATTCATATTACGGAGTAAGACGTCCAAATTCCTATTGAAATATATATCATATTTTATACGCTTACCGTGTTCGAACACCGCGTTTTTGTCGTTTATTCGAATCATACAATAAGTATGGACTTTCGGTGAAGGAAAACATGGATCGTAATATGGTGGTAATGCCGTTGAGAATTTACATCTAAGCAGGTATAGGTGAATTCTGATTGGTACTTTTCAAGTCCAGTCCTTTCTATTCTTATACTTTTATTATTTTCTTCTTTTACACCCTACTCACAGAATTATATTCTATAATAAATATATTAAATATATAAAGTTCTTGGATTTGTCTCGGTAAGTCGAATTATCTGCGTAGAAAAAAAACATATACCAGTGTTTATTATTATTATCGACGTGTTAAAAACTTTAAACATTAATTAATTTATTTATTATACAAATTAGATGAATCCGTAACTTCAAACGTATGTTACTAAAAGTTATTTTTCCATCCCTTCGAAGCAATACCTTTATCCTGGATAAAAGACGCCCTGCGTCCTTTTCTGTGCCTCTGGCAACGAGTAAACCAAAATTTCATGTTCATCGGCTGAGTAAGAGAAGCATGAAACTGTAACAATAAAATATACGTCATATTCGCATTTATAATATTAATTTCGGATATTTCAACTTGATATTTTTTAAAGTATATATGTTTAGCATTTGGTCACAATCTCATTTAATGTTAATTGACGGCATGGCCCAAGACCGTGGACACGCTGAGGGACTGGCCACAAGTGCAACTGCCGGAACACACCTATACGTATTTGGCGGCAGATTTTCGAATAAGGCCAGTAGCTAGTCAAGTAGGAAGTAGAAAAAGCTCTACCAATATGCTATGGTTTCATTCACCGAAAACTCAAGCTCGTCGCAGATGTTTGAACTCACGTCCATTTACGCGGCGTCCGATCACGCTAGCACTAAACTATCATTGCGTAAACACAAGGTAATCATATTTTATGTAAAAATAATCTTGACATGCAATCACAAGGTTTTCAGTACAGGTCGACACGACACGACAATGCAGTGGTGTGTAACTATGGTATGTCGCACACTGAAACTACCAAACTGCATTATAGAAGCGTCTCCGGCGAAATTCAATAACCGCACCCGAAACTATCCCACCGAGTTATTTTGCAGACTCGGTTACGTAGAGATCGAATGCATAATTTACCTTGAATCAGGTATCTGTTTATTAGTAAAACTTTCGCAGAGGGTACTTTATCTATAGTAATATATAACAAAGCTAAAGAGGTTCTTTTTTTGTTTGATTAAACGCACTTATTATCCAAATTACCACTCGGTTTCGAAATATTTTATCATTGTATATAATTACCATATTAGTTTAAAAATTAGATAATAGAATTGATATTAAATTTAGAAATTAATAATAATTTAAAATGAAATCGGATTCCAAATTTGAACCATCTCAATTAAGTATTATTACAGAATTCCCAAATCTCAAAACTCTTGTTTCAGATTCTTCAAAGTGTAGAGACATGAAAGAGCTTAAATTTTTATCTAAGTCATCAACTACCCAATAAAGAAATTCCTATAAAAACATACGTGCCCTTGCTGCGGCAGCCTTTCATTTTATAATAAGTATTTTAATTAAAAATAATATATACAAAAAATTGTGGTATATAAAAAAAATAATGTTGTCAACAGTTACCTACAGGGTCATACTATAGCTAAAAACTGTCTAGAAGCGATAAGTTACAAAGAAAATAACAAAACCGTTTAGAAAGAGAAGAATTTTACATGTTATTTGTACATACAAACTAAAGAAACAATTATCAATAAATATTTTCTATGCTTTACATGTGTATACAGTATAATATATTACACTTTCTAACATTGTAATAAATTATTCTTTAACAACAACATAATGTAAACTTTGTACAATCTGCTTACAGGAGAGATGTGACAGGGTTGAGACGATACCCAAAGTGAATACAAAGCCAACTGAAGCCTTGGCTCTAAACACGTCTTAGATCCTCAAGCGGCTTGTGCTTGTTTGCTTCTATATGAATATAGATGCACCACACTCGTGTTGTTCTGTTTTAGTATATTATTCTTTGAATATTTCATGATACGAAAATAAAGTTTATTAAGAGCTTTTTCTTTGAAAATGAAAACTATATCTTATCGAATAACATTGATAGGGTATGTTAATAAAGCACAATCATTATCATTTTAAAAATCACAGCATAAAATCCTTATCCTCCTTACTAATATTATAAATACGAAAATCAGTTTGTTTGTTTGTGTATTTGTTACGCTTTCTTGCCCAAACCGCTGAATCAATTATGATAAATTTTGGTATAGAGATAGACGGCACATTGACGACGGTGATAGGCTACTTTTTCTCGCAATAATTTTTTTAGAGGTGGGGTAAAGGGATAAACTTTATATAAATCTTAACGCGAGCGAAGCCGCAGATGAAAAGTAGTGTTATATAAAATAATTAATTTCTTATTGTTTATCTACCTATGAGCTCGGCTTCGCTTAAACGATACTTCATTTATTTGTTTAGTAAATTTAATTGCATCTCAATTTTCTTCATAGGATCACAGCAAAAGTTATCACTTTAATAATGAACACAGTACATTTCAAAAACAATCACTACTTAGACGAGTGACGAACAACGAAATAAGCAATCTGTCGGCGATCAGAGTGTTAACTTAGTCCAGTATGGTGTATATATGTCGCAGCAAACTAGCTTAATTAGCCATTCAATCAACAGCCTAGTCTCTTTACTACCTCTGTAAAGTTCCCGAAATAAAGAAAAATAACTTTTATTTCGACGCAAACGAAGTCGCGAGCACAGGTAGATAAAAAAAAAGAATATATAATTTATATTACGTAGATTCAGATGATTTAAAATTTATAGAAGAAAACTTTATCACATTAAAATGAATATTTATCACTCACCAGTGACATTTTTGAAAGCAGCTTTAAACTTAGTTCGTTAGTGCTTCAATTTATGTTTATCAAAATTAAAGGTTCTAATAAATTTTCATAAAATAACTTGAAAAACTGGTAACTAAAATTGACAGGTAAAATGGGTTACTCTAAAACATTATTTATTATTAATTAACTAATAAGTAACAAATATTTGAGGGTTTACGTACAGAAATTAGTTTTGTACTAATAATATCAAATAATTATACAATATATTATAATTATTATAAAGGCAGGCACAGTGGGCAGGGAAGTTTAATTTGATATTTATTTTTACTCTAAAACATTATTTATTATTAATTAACTAATAAGTAACAAATATTTGAGGGTTTACGTACAGAAATTAGTTTTGTACTAATAATATCAAATAATTATACAATATATTATAATTATTATAAAGGCAGGCACAGTGGGCAGGGAAGTTTAATTTGATATTTATTGTATTATATTGATTGCTAAATTTTATTTAAATAATACCATATAATATAACTATAAAATAATAATAATATGTAGAGTTAATAGCTGGTTTTATTTAAATATTATTTAATACTATAAATAATTCGGAATAATTTTGTATATGTTACCATCACAATCATAATAATTCTCGACTTAGTACAAATTGTTAACAGTAAAAAAAACCTTGATAGGTAATATTCAAGAAATGCATGGTATAAAACATTTGCTTCTACATTTTCTATAGTAAAGGTAACGTTATTATTTACTTATTTAATTAGAGGCGCTAGTACTCCTCAATGGACCGCAAACAAAAGGAACGTTCATGCTCCATTTACGAGAATCCCTTTGTCGTAGTAATCAAGTTAAACTATGATAATATTAACGGGTTCATCCAAATAAGTATTTATTCATCCAAATAATTATTCGTTCGTCCAAATAAGGATAATACTAAACTGGAATATATTTTAGGTTACAATGAATAAAAAGTATAGTATTACAGATTTATTATAACGTGTTATAAGCAATGTTTTGCTAACAATGTAAACTATTGAATTAAACAAAAACTTTTCAAGTGATCATAAAAAAGTACAAGTAAAGTATTGTGCGACCTGCGAAAAATGTATTATTCAAGTTATCGCATATGATTTGGAATTATCTAATGAAAATACGAATACTCCTTTATATCCATTCAGTTATTTACCTTTATTTTCATTTTCCTATCTAGTTCACTTTTGAAATAATTAAATATCAAATATATCAATATTCCACCAGTTACAAGCTCTAAACCAAATATAATTAATTAAATTAACTTACATTAACATACAATTGGATAATATTTATTTAAAAATAGTTTTCTAATTGTTATAAGTAGAAAATTATGTCATTAAAGGTTACATTTGTAAAACCAGTATAATGATTGTTAGTATTAATATCACCATTATATCTATTTCGGTCCCGGACCGGTCGGGTATTGCTAGCACAATTGTTTTCGCTTCTGAAAGGTGTGGTTAACAATATCTAATACGTGGACATACAGAACACGTATTAGATCTGAAATAAGAATTATAGATAAACAAATACCATCTAACACAAATAAAAAATATTCCAATTTTTAGAAACCATAATAATGTACAGCGTTACCTACCGATCGCTACTGTGCGTGAATTAGAATATTTTAATTATAAAATAAATCCTACGCCACTAAGCGATAATTTAGCTTTCTGTTCAAAATTACATCAGTAAAATGTAACCATATTCCAGTAAACATATTTAATCTATATTAATATTATAAAGAGGAAAAGTTTGTTTGTTTGTTGAAAGGTCCTTAGGATAAATCAACCGGATTTCGAAAATTATTTTTGTATTTGATAAAACAATCATTGAGAAAGATTTTAGATAATTTACCATCACGCTATCACCAATAGGACCAATTCTATATTGAAAATAAATACAAAAACGAACAAACTTTATAATATTTATTTTTGGTTTTACGAGAACAAAGTCGCGGACACAGCTAGTTTTATTAATATAAAGAAGCGAAACACCGAAATACCACATCTAATTGAGAAGTTGTAGATCACATTAAAAAGTATCTGTATTTTACAAGTTTCTAAGACGACAAATATTCAAGCAAAATTGCAACGATATATTGGCTCATTAAACATCGAAAAAAGGCAAATTCATTTATGGTTTGGTAGACATCGCTTTTAGGCTGAGAAATTAATTATAGCGTGTTAAATGGATTAGGGTGACTATTTCAACAAAGCCTCGATAATAATAAAGGTTTAAAAAAGATAATCCGGAGATTATGTCCTACAGATATTTAACAGACTTTATCTCTTTCTATACCTACTTCTACTGAAAGACCGCAACTACACATATTTTAATTATAAAATAAAATTAATAAAAATACAACATAAATACACTAAAAATACTTAGCCTATACCTCTCAAGAATCTGTAACCTGTATGCAAAATAATGTTTAAAATCAGATATATTGTTCCGGAGATAACCTTCAAGAAACAGTATCCTTTTTTTAATAATAATAAATTTAATAATAACTTAATAAATAAGTACGTGTCAGAAATATTGCATAGATTGTTATGGTTGAATAAAAATAATATCTCATAGAACACGAATAAAGTGCCATCCTTTAACATTGTGTGCAAACTTAAGAGATTATCGTTTCATTCACGACATTTAAACGGGCCAACGATGGCTCTATCAGCTTTTTACACGTCATCAGTTTTGAAGCGGAGCACCCTTCATTCTGCCTTGAATAGAAATTTTCAGTGCGCACATCCGTCCCGCCCCGTACCCTTGTTGCCGACAAAGCGTTTTATTTTACTAAAAATATGCTGCGATCGGGTCGACGATGTTAAGATTTATGTGCCGATGGCGGTATACTTATTTTGTTATTGCTATCCTCTTATTTTTTATGAAAATATATTGCCAATTTTTAAAGAATGCATTCTATAATCTTGCAATGCAAGAATAATTGCATCATATTTGCATAACGCTTCATATATATAGTGTTATAAATATTAAAAATTATATAATTCATACATTTACTTTATTTTCCCTTTTATTTCGCCCAGTTCTTTGTAATACTACCTTATTCAGTATACTTGTAACTAATATAAAAAAAAAATCGTTCAATCACGAATACATTTATAAAATCATTTTGATTTTTACATGATTCAACTTAAAATTATAAATAACAAAGGCTATATTTACTGTGATCAAAGATATGTCGAATACAGTAATAACCTCTAAACGTCCCACGCTGCTAGGTAAAAGTTTCATTGCTAAACCACAGTTTGAATGGTAACCTACGACTTATTGGCTACTTCAAAGGTCAATAAGCGTATAGTTTTGTATAAACCAAAATAGTTCTTAAGTACTATTTAGGATTATTCACTGTATAAGAGATACACAGTTGTTTAGTTAATAAATATTACAAATGTATTATAATTCGAATCGACTATAGGTCAATAGTGTATACGGACCCAGCGTCAATGAACGTGAGTTCCAATCCCTACAATGGGTTTGAGTTTTCAGTGAAGAAAAACATCGTGGTGATACTTTAGCATGATAGTAGGCCTTTTTCTAATGCCTACTTGGCTAGCTGACAATCTTAAGTAGAATATCTTTGCGAAATACTTATAGATGTATTCTAGCAGTTGTACTTAAGCGTGAGTCTCTCTGCTAGGCTTAGCGTGTCTACCATCTTGAGCTGCATCGTCATTTATTATAAGGTGTGATTGTGGCCATAACGCAAAACCTGTAAAGTATACAACAACAAGAAAATCATTTATTTATGCTATAGTTTTAGGAACAATATCAGGTTCTCTCAAATATATCAATTCATTGATGTTATGAACAAAAACATCGAAAGACGATGTTTTAATATTTCTCTGTACAACTAGAGCGCAAGATCCCGTACGTAAGCAAAATATAAATCGAAACAAGTATTTTCCTAAAAAAGGTAGCCCGCCTGAGGACCAACGGCAACGTTGCTTACAAACGTTAAACGTACTGCGAAAAAGAAAATTCTTAGATAACTTCGATGTTCTTATTTTTTCCACACTAGCTCAACCGGAGATTTCGATCGTCTGTTCTCTTTTTCCGAGGCTTAATTCATTTTTATTTGAGGCCGGCTCTCCTTACCTGTCTTCTCGCGAGACATCTTCTCTGGGTCGTCAATAAGTCGCAATTATTACTGATTAAGTCTTTCTTAATTATAGACGTCCATGTTAGATGAGGTAGTCCATCCTGGCTTATGCTCTAGCACTTTTTTTATCGTCTTCGGCATCCTTATGACATGCTTACACTAGTTTATTCTGTACTAGCTTTTACCCGCGGCTTCACTCACATTAATAAAAATTTCTTTGAAATCGAATGACGCAATAAAAAGTTTATTGCCAAATTTATTGCTCTCTTTACCCCACTTCCAATAAGGCTATTGTGAGAAAAAGTAGCCTATCACCGACTCCAAGGTCCCATCTATCTCTATACCAAAAGTCATCACAATCTATTCAGGAGTTTAGGCGTGAAAGCGTAACAAACAAACAAACTCATTTTCACATTTACAATATTAGTAAAGATAGGTCTTCCTTTGCGTGCTTCTGATGTAAATTTTCAGCAGTTAGCCTCGCAGTTTAACTCTAACGGACCTTTCAAGCATTTTTCTTTCGTCGTCGTGGAGTTTGTTAGACTGTTGCATCTTGACTGGCCAGCTTGTAGACTTCGTTTGTACTCTTAAGGATTATTAAAAAATCGTTATGAAAATTGAAAACAAAGTAATAAATATTTAGAGGCAAAAAAGAACTATGGGATTACAAAAAAGAACTCCTTGTCAAGTAAATTTACAGAGTTCCCGACGTGTTTCAAAAAACATTGTTTACACCATTTAGCCAGGTACGCTATTTTTAACGCTTGAAATCAAAGACAGATTAGATTTATAGTTCATTTATCAACCTACAGAACACAGTAAATTAAATGCAGTATAATTTTCTACCTATTATGCCCAAACCCCAAAGGAACCATTTCGTTTTATGAAATAAAATTATTCTATTTGTGAATCCATAGTATTAGTTATCCTAGTGGATCTTAAGTGACACGCTAAAGGAAAGAGACAGGATAAAATGCAAAATATAAAATATTTTTGATTTCTCGTCAAATTTGGCAGTAGTTCAAGTTTAGTTATGTTTATTTTATGTCGATATGTATTTACCAAAATTGACATGGATTTATTTTTAGAGGCATTTCGATTATTCAATCGCAACGCATTGCTGTGTGTGGAACTAACAAGGATTTTAAAATATTTTCCGTGCCATACAATTGCTTTGCTTCCATTCTAGTAATGCCATAAAGTATGATAATCTCAAGGAAAAGCTCTATATTCCTCTCCCATATATATGACAACATTTATTGTTTCCCATATATACAGTCGTATCCTAAGGCTCATTTACTTTCCTGCACCGTTTAATTGAGTTGTGAAACTAAATAAACGGACCAAGAATAGCTTGTTACTGACTCTTAATTGAACATAGAAGTACCAGAGGCCAACATTAATTTTGTTCCTCGCTTTCTTTTGCGTAAATATATGTTTGTAGGTTTTTTCTATACTTGTCGCAATTAATTCGCGAATACCTTGACACTTAGAGGAAATTTTATAGAACCACTATAAGGTCCATCATTATCTGAAGATCTAATACTGTAATATGTAAGAGATTATGAAAGATCACATATGGCAGAAATACTAATGTTGAAAGGATAGTTTTTTTTTTTAGCGTTATGGCCATAATCTCACCTAATCTTAAGTGACAATACGGCCCAAGTTGGCAGACACACTAAACCTGTGGAGGAACTGTCTCTCAAGTGTAGCTGCCGGAACATACCTATTGGTACTTGGCGGCAGGTTTTACAACTTGAGGGTGGTAGCTAGTCAGGCGGGCACGTGAAAAGGCCCTACCACCATGCTATAATTTCCTCACGATGTTTTCCTTCATCGAAAGCTCAAGCTCATTGTAGGTGCTTGGATTCGAACTCACGTCCCTTGACGCGAAGTCACACACACTACCACTGAGCTATCATCGCTTTAATTTTTGTATTATAACGTTTGTGTAATCTAGTGACTGTATAAAAAATTACAAACTACTGAGAAGTTATGATAAATTAAATTTGGCACGGAAGTGTTATATGTAACTAGAAAAATGTTAAGCATGAAGATGGAAAGATGTAGCAATAGAGGAAGATCGAAGTAAGGATAGATGGATTATGTGGGAAATGGCATGTTATTGCCTGTTGCAAAAGTTGTAAAGTCTGAAATGACAGCTTAGGCCCAATCTTCAGGTCACGAATATACGGATCTACTGCTCACGCGATACAGTGTTGCCAAAGCGCCTACACTACTCATTCTATAGGTTAAAAACTTCAAAATGCATATCATATCTGCGCAATCACACAGTAGTACATAGAGCCTTTGAGGGGCCTCGTATTTTATTTTTTAAGTAAGGATATTTTTATATCATTATTAGATCAATAAATACATATACGCATAATGTTATAATAAATATATGATATCTAGTAGATTAAGCTTAATTTGTAGGGATTACCTAGATCCTCGAAAATTCAACGCCGGCAGCAGCCCAAGTCGACGTTAAAATTGCTTTGAAAACCTTGTGGTAGTTTCCTTTCTGCTGAATGCCTCCTGCATTCGAAATTCATTTCGAAAGCCCGGTTGTAAATGCCCTTTCGTCAAACAATGTGAATTCGAAAATTAAAGAAATCTCAGCTGATAGAAGAAAGTGGAGTATGTTCTAGTATGTGATGTAATGTAAGATTGTCAATGGAAAATAGTGTAGTGATTCATTTTAAAAGCTATTTAATTATAACTCTATTTGATTTTAACAACAAGTTTAATATATACAGAGTAATAAAACAAATAAGGTAGTAACGGAGAAGGGCAATTAATAACATCGCTTGCAATATAAGCGCGAGGCGAGCGTTGCTTTGTGTTTAGTCAAAGCAAAGCACTCGAGACCAGATATTCACGTAAGATTTATATTTTCTGTTATTGACTAGACTGTTTTGATATATTTGATATTGGGAATAATTCATGCTAGGCAGAGAGAGAAGCACTGGTGGTGAATGTGAGTTTTGAAGTGCGTCGACAAATAGGCTTAAACCTACATCCGTAGTCGCAAGTCTTAGACACCGCTCGGTGTTATCCTCTCTGCCAAGGCTACTAGGCTTATGATTACTAACAATACTAAAAGCACGATTATAGTAGTAAATAATGATGTATTATGTTATTTATATTAACGTAACTATTAGTATAAGTAAATGATTATTATTATAAGTGAATACATCTAGAGTTTGACGGAACTTTATAATAGGTTTACATAAATTGGTTTTCAAACGCAACTATCGTACATACCCATATACGTCCGATAATGCTCAAAGCTAGTTCTTCTACTAGAGGATACTGACATGCTAAGTTTTTTTTTTTAGTGCAGCGAGAGAATTTATATTTATCGATACTGAGTAGGGTTGTTCAACAAATAACGTTTTGTTGTGTCCTGTTATTTTTTTAATATACATAAGCGAAATATTATGCTTGTAATATATCATCGCGTACCACAATTATCTATAATATTTTAAGGTTGCACTTATCTGATCAGAATAATTAAAAATTAACACTCCTTTTTTACATATGTCTAATATATTTTATACTAGCTTACACCCGCGGCATTAAAAATTAATTTTGACAAACAGTTCCGATGCCGATACTTGGTATTTAAATATTGGTATTTAAAGCGATGATAGCTCAGTGGTAGTGTGTACGACTTCGCGTCAAGGGACGTGAGTTCGAATCCAAGCACCTACAATGAGCCTGAGCTTTCGGTGAAGGAAAACATCGTGAGGAAACCATAGCATGGTGGTAGGGCTTTTTCTAATGCCCGTCTGGCTTGCTACCACCTTCAAGCTGTAAGCCTGCCGACAAATTCCAATAGGTGTGTTCCGGCAGATACACTTGAGAGCCAGTTCCTCCACAGGTTTAGCGTGTCTACTAACTTGGGCCGTATCGTCACTTAAGATCAGGTGAGATTATGGCCATAACGCTAAAACCTAAAGAATAAAAAAGAATTGTTTCAAAGGAGACTGGTATAAGAAATTTGTGCTCGTAGTCATTTATACGCGGCCTGCTCACTATTGCGACGATTATGGCTTACACATAAAAGATAGATATACGCTGTCGCAGGCTTTTTATAGGACTGTTTAAGACAAACATTACCATTCTACATTATATCCGTGTAACCCTAACGGTTTTTACAGTGCACGTCAAAATAGTTAGCAGATGGCAGAATTTTTTCGTACTTACGTGACAATTATCGTTATATTTTGGGCAATTCATACAATGTAATTATAAATTATAGCCTATTTGTTATTATAATTTCATTAAAATCTATTCAGTAGTTTTTGCGTGAAACAGTCACAAACATCCATATATGTATACTTATAACTTATCGCGTTTATAATATTAGTAAGGATTTTCCATATTACGAATTTTGAACTATAGAGATTGCTTTAATTAGTAGCCATATGAATTGAAACGTATATGTAGTTTGCGTGAATCATTGGCCCACCATACGTGCGCGCTCCTATAACGTGAAATATTACCTGTTGATACATTTAGAAGCAGTTTAGGAGATTCGCAAGATAAATCACCTTTTATACGAATATATCTTGCTGATGTCTATTCTTGTAAAATAGAACAAAAATGTTATTGAGTTGCAATTACTCTTCTTTATTTGTTATAATATTAAATATTTAGTGTTTTTACAATAATTTATATACTTTACTGATCTATGAAATTATTTGGGCTTAACCTGATATATTTTGTTTATTGTGGAATAATGAAGTAGGTTATAATTAATTAGCTATTTATTTTAGAGTGTTATAATGCATATTCATATAAAGAATAATAAAGTTATTTATAAATAATCTTGTACCGTCTAAAGGCGAAATACTACATAAATTTTTAGTTTAGTATATATTAGGCAAAAGGTCTATACTATGCCAAAGAAATGGGAAATTAAGCAGGGTTGATGAAAAAAAAAACGAGGAACAGTTAAACAACTTTCTACATTACAACTTTATTAATAGCGAAGTTAGATGAGACAGAGGGCGAGATAAGTTGTTACAACTATGCATCTGAGTGTTATACGAAAGTTCATTAATAATGAACATTTGTATAGGCGAATAATTAAAAACTTTATTAAAAAAAACGATATGTAAAAATTGACCGTCTGCTTCTTTAAAAAAGAAAAATAGAATAGAATTGAAATTTAGAATATAATTCGTAGTGGCCTCCAAAAGCCGTGCGATGATAGCTCAGTTAGTAGTGTGCATGGACGCCGGATCAAGAAATGTGAGTTTGAATCCGTCTACAATGAGTTTGAACTTTCGATAAAGGTAAACAACGTGATGAAACCATGGCATGGTGGTAGGGTTCTTTCTTATACTCGCCTGATTTGCTACGACTCTCAAGTTGAAATTCTGCCGCCTATTACACCTTTAGGTGTGTTCCGGCAGTTGCAATTGAAAGACAGTCCCTCTGTGGTATGTCTGGAGATGGCGGCTACCGCATGTGATACAATATCGTGTATTTGCAGCCTCTTACCTCTAGTCTAGAGAATTAGTACCGATGAAGACACCAGCAAATAGACCTTGTAGATAGTTAGAACTCGCGCGCACCCGCCCCAAATTCCCTACATATCAGGGATGTTTTCTGCCTGAATGTACAATATTACGTGAAATTGTGGTCATAACGTTTTAACCTTAATTCCAAAAAAGCATATTATGTGTGATACCAAATATATGGGTGTAGTTATTTCATACAATAATTATTTAGTACAATGAAATGTATGTATTTGTCGCATACTACGCTCTTACAGTTCCAATATAAACTCGCAGATACCAGTAGGATAATTGTGATCATGTCAACGACTCTCCGAAACTAATACAATGTACATGCAATCTCAATCTGCAACAAAGTAAACTGTGCAACAGTTTTAGTGTCTAAGTTTATAGCACCAAAGTGAAGCAATATACCGGTCTGAAATTAGGGAATCGGGGCTAATGTCGCTTGGCAAGGTTTCCTAGTAACGACCCATTAATCTTTTATTACGAGCAAAGGCCTCTCACTTGTTGAAGTCTTCGATTTAGTGTAGCGAAAGGGTTTATTACACTTTTTTCTCAATATCCTAACGGGACTATAAAAATCCGATTTACATTCTGCCGTTTTAATAACATCATTCAATGAAGTAGTGTTCGCCTGATGCTGGAAATTTGATTATAATCATTATTACACTTGTTAATATGGGATAAAACTATTTCCAAATTTTTTTCCCCCTCTACAGACCTCGCAAGGTCCGCATATTTTGTTTGCTATATTTATTACTAATGTTATTAAAATTGCTTTAATTATATTTTTATAATTTTTTGTGCAACTTAATATAAAATTATTTTAACTAACTTAACTTCTAAATTTAATATTAATTTAGCTTTATAAAAATGATTCGCCGAAATGTATGTACGCGCATAACTTCCGAACGACTGTACCAAACTGAACAATTCTTTTTTTATTACATTTGTTATTGTCAGGACAAGGTTTGTGTAAGAAAATAAACTGTTTTTTTTTTAAATCTCATAGTATGAAAAGTAATGGAGTGGTGATAGCTCAGTTGGTATAGTGTACGGACGCCGCGTCCAAGGACATGGATTCGAATCCATCTATATTTAAATTTCATATAATTACAAGACATTTAATTAATTGAAGTTATAAACAAATTTCATCCAATAAGCAAAAGAACTGAAAAACAGGAACATTATTAGACGTAGCCGTAGCCGTAGCCGACGTAGTTCTATTGATTTTATCAAATTAAATTGGAAGGGTGATTAGGATTGATTACAGGACAGGTATCATAATGTAAAAAAAAAACAAATCGGTCAAATCGTTTTTGAGCTTTAGTGAGAATAAAGAACATCGATTTTAGGTGATACAAAGTTCACCGAGTCAGCTAGTTTCATATAAATTTAACATACAATTTTGTTGCAGGAGAATGGGTAATGGAATTTGTGTTTTCGTTTTTCAGAGGAAGTCACCATCTTTTTTCATAGGAACACACTTATAGGTATTTGGCGGATGATTTTAAACTTGAAAGAGGTAGCCAGCTAGGGCTTAGAAAAAGCCCTACCACCATGTTATGGTTTCATCGCGATGTTTTGCTTCACCGAAAGTTCAAGCTCATTGAAGGTAAATTCGAACTTACGTCCTTTGAAATTTAATTGTACAAATTGTAGATGTCTTCCAACTCGCCGCAAAAAAAAAAGTTCCTTGAACATTTATTTCAATACTACCTTATAAGATAATTTTTTAAAGCATATATTTTAAAAGTTATTTTGTCCATTTTGATAACAAAGTTTCCTTTTAAAGATTTTGAAACTTGTTGTATAACAAGTCAATATCATTAACTTGTCGACAAATGTATGAGAAATAAAAAGCAATCTTTAAAATAAAACGCTTACACTTTCGTAAGCAAAAAAGAGCAAAAACTTTCTACTATTAACATGTAACTTACGGTAAATTAAAGACGAAAGCACCGAGACGATAATATGATGATTTTAAGGTAATATTTAATTGTATTTGCCATATAAAACAGTAGGCATCCGCTTAAGAACGTTTTAATTTAACATAACTAATGTCCATTACTAAAATAAAGGCCTATTTAAAGCCAATGTTATCGCGTAAATCTGTGACCCGTCCTGCGCATCGCATCCATCACCGAAATACGGATTAGCACCATTTCCGCAAACGCTATCGTCCAATCGAACCCAAAACTTTGCGTTGTTTGCCTATTGGTGTATTCGTTTGTATCCAACGACACGAAAATGTATGTAACGAAATGTAAATAAGAAACGCTCGATATAATTAACTTTTTGTATCGTTTCAGATGTCATTGGATATTAAATGCAATACAATTAAGCTAAGAAAGGCAATAACTTTTGAAGTAACTCTAGAAAAATATCTATAGATTCTGGCTTATACATTTTATATTAGTTAGTGATAGATAATCTTCGAATATTATGAGACTTTGTAATTATATGATGGATATATTATTTTCCTTTATCAAACATTCAGGGTTGTTATGAAAGGTTTAGCCACGGATTATGAAATTTTGTATTCAATTGTATATATAAAAATATTTCAACTTATATACACTTTGGACAAGCGCTCTGAACGCAAAAGAATAATGAATAAATTGAATATAATTTACTTAAAAAAGTTACAACAAACTATGCGCAAGTGAAATGATTTTTGAAGTAAATTGTTCTTAAACGGCCTCATAATTCTTTTTTACGTAACATGTGTTTTTCTCTTTATTAATTTTACCAACATTTGTGCCGTATTCTACACACAATACAAGAAAAGGTCTTCTAAATTTATTAACCAATTATAGAAGTAAACTCAACATGCACTAAGCTTATGTTAGTTGCTGTATAAGAATAATTTTAATATAATAAATGCGAAAGTGAGATTGTTACGCTTTCACGCCTAAACCACGAAATCGATTGTGATGAATTTTGATATAGAGATAGATGGGACCCAGGAGACTGAAATAGGCTACCTTTTCTCACGAAATCTTTATTGGAAGAAGGATAAATAGAGTGATAAACTTTGTATGAAACTTTTTATTGCTTCATACGATTTGATTGACAAAATCGATTTTAACGCGAGCGCAGCCACACGTAAAATCTATTAATAACATACATAATATTATCAACTGTCATAAAACAATTCAAAATGTTAAAATGTCAAATGATAAACTGTTATCAATACTATTTTGTATTCAAAATAAATCAATTAAATAATTGTACTATATAAGGTACTCCAAGGTGTATTGACGTAGACGATAACCACTTCAAATTATTGCAAAACACTAATCTGTGGAGTATAATGTTACAAAATACCACTTACGGCTTGTAACAATATATGTATATATTGTACAACTTGTACAATATTGTATATATTTATACATTTAATACCCACTGTAAATACGTCATATATTATTAGATAATGACAAAAGAGTTTAGTAGTTTTTCTAACCTACTTTCTTTTTGTTTAGTAGCTATCTATCGACGACTGTTGTGAATAACTCTAGGTAATAAACAACATTGAAAACGGTTTTTTTATACTGTATAGGTTTAGCGTTATGACCACCATCTTCTGATGTTATAGGTATTTGTCAGTATTTCACCTTGAGCATGGTGGCTAGCCAGGTGAGCATTAGAAAAACCCTACCACCATGCTATGGTATCATCACGATGTTTTGCTATACGGCACAGGCTCATTGCAAAGATTCTAGCTCACGTCCATTGAAGCGGCATCCGTACGCACTACTAACCGAGCCACTTTTTCCGTCTTTACAAGAATTTTCTCAAATTTCCAATAATGGTTATAGCTTAAACGCGACTACTGTTATATATAATAGTAAACCCAAAGTTATTTCTTAATATATCACACTTTATTTTAAATACTTTGCTAATTATTAAAGGTAGTACGTAACGTACGTAATAATTGTTCATGCACCTATTGAATATGTATAAAATGAATGAAAATTAGTTCGTATCATTTCACATACGAACGGCTGGCGTACGAATAAATTCAGAGTTCCAGTCCGTAGATAATTCACTGACATTTACATTCAATTAAGTAATGATAACTAACTTCGCAATTGTAATTCAGAGTTGAAAGTTTTAATTAAAACTTTATAAGGAATTTGAAGACAGAAGATTTAACTAACACGAACTTTAAATATAATTACGAGAATTATTATATATTTATATTTAATTCTTATCTGTTAACATACTTATAGTAAAAAAATTAGCAAAATTATATGATCGTATTAATTAGTTTTCATTAATTTACTTGAGAAATACTTGTATATGCAAAACATATAGATTGTAACCACGTTCGCCATCTTGGATCACATCGTCAGTTAACGTCAAGTGAGCCAAAAGGCTAAACCCATACTATAAAGAAAAGTTGGCTGTCACGAGATGCCCTGCAGATTTGAAACGTTTATGTTAATATAATAAGTTATAACTAATAAAATATATGCTTGAAAATATTAAAAGTATGCAGGTCACATAAAGGAGCAACGAAGTAGTTTGATATACGCATTTACATGCAAACGGGAATACCACCTCTAGGTGGTATGATGGGATAAGCGAACGTCATAGCCTTTTACATCACGGCAAGCGAGCCGATTTTATTGCCAAGGCTTACCAGTAGATGTTTCACATGAAGATTGTACTTTATATGAATGTATATGTAACATACAAATTTATATTTTGTTTTTGTTCACTAAAGGCTTGATTTAAAAAACGGGTCATGCAACTTTTTCACGAATATTATGACAATACAGATCAATACATGTTCTATTTATATTTTTTTACGACAATAGAAGAATAAAACCGTGAGGGCTTTTAAAACTCGGCGATTAACCGCATTGTAACATCATAAACCAAACAATAATTAACAGCCAAAATCGAGTGACGCTGGCAGATGTTTTTAATTACACCTAAAAAGTGAAGAGCCATTCACAAGCTCTTCTATGGTATAATGTGACCATCGCACCACCGCGTGATTAATGAACTAAACGGATCTGCTTGTAATTTAGTGTCGATCATTGGGAATTTATCGTTTGAATAAATATCGTTTTTTTTTCTTTGATATAACCACTTGTGTATCGGCATTTTGCGATCTTTATAAATAGTTAACGAAATTGGATCATTACGCTATGGTATAGGGTATAGTGATGCTGAATCAAATTTACTAGGTTCAAGTCAACATCAAGCGCGTTCGGGTTTCTAACACGCGGAATATGCTAGGACTAGATAAGTGTCGTTGTAGTCATTATTATCAATTTTTTAACCAGAATGACATACATAAATATTGACTTAACCTAAAAACGAAAGAGCTAAACTAAGATTGTGACAAGTAACGCTTTGATTTTATTATTAACCACCAGTATAAGCAAACCGAGAGTTAGTCCCTTCAAAAGGTTCAGCGTGTCTAACATCTTAGGCTACATAACGTTATATAGCATCAGGTGAGATTGTGACTGTAACGCTAAACTTATTAACTATAAAAAATAAGAACTAAAAACGACCAATTAAATATATTTAATGACACAGTTACCTTCTTAATTAAAATTTTACCAACATTGTTTAAACGCGTCAGTAGTAACAACTGTCGATAAGGCACCACTCTAATCGCAAGGGACCGATACATGTATCGATAATCATCGAACAGTTCACCACTAAAGTTTGATCTATTGATTCGTAACGCGACACCGGCGCTCCGTCGCTGAATGTGTGATTGATTGCTCTCATATACATCAATATTTCTTATTTCATTGTTATCCGAGTAATATTTCACCGTTGCCGGCGATTATGTACGAGGACTCGTTCCCTCCTGACTGATGTACCTAATATATTCGCGGCCCCGTTCTCCGTTGCATATTTACAATAACAAACAGGATTTCCGCAGCGTTTTACATCAACTACGGTTTATATTCAACAAAAGAAAATCAGATCATGTGAAACAGCAAGAATTCTTTCAAATAATAAATGTATCATCACAATCCTTCTCATTACTTTCATATGAATTTATAAATCCGGTGTTTAAAAATGTAAAAGAATCTTGTTGAGAATTCAAGATTGAAAATTTATTCGGAAACATTAATTACGTTACCGCCTACAGTACGTAATCGACATTATTCTCATAACAGTACACAGTATTAGTTTAATTGTGATATTACTAAAAACTTGCTGTGATGAAAATAACTTCAGATAATAAATCGCATTCTACAAGTAACATCTAGTGCAAATTTGCTCTTGAAATAATATTTTTTTCTAATATTAAATTATTATGTCCAATTAGGATTTTTAATATGTTTAATAATAACATTTTAATTTATTACCCATTGGTTTAATTTTTATAGTTACATCTCAACTATCAGGATACTAATCTACTACTACTACTAATACTAAAACATAAAAAAATAACGGGGGTGGTCCCGTATCCAAGAAGGCTGAAAAGCTTTCGAAACGTCGGGATCAAAATTAATAAATAACCGCGATAAAATCCGTTTAAATTAGTTTTATTTCGATGAATAATATTCGCGTTAACATAAGAAATCATCATCAAGAAGATGGTTCTCAGCAAATTATATAAACCCCTTATCTTTATACACAATTCTGGGAATAGATATTTTCATGAAAACTTCGTTCCTGCTTCTTTTATTGTTTATTTCTATACTCATTCATATAACTAACTATAGATCGGTAAAGTTTTAACAGGATATTTATTGACGATACCTAGATGGAAGTTAAAGGCTCTAAGTCTGTTTATTTAAATGTTATGAGAACATAATTCAAGAACCACTAAACTGCCTCAACTGTTATTCCTTTTTTAATAGCTAAATTTTAGTATACATTTTGGTGCCATAAGTTATGTTTTTAATATTTTATGAGCATAATAGTATTTACTACAATTACTATCTCAAGAAGAAAACAATGACTACCAGTAAGGGTTGCTGTATCTAATGTAATAAATATTAAACTAAAAAAAAAACATCTAATGTGTAAAAGGTTTTATAAATGACTAATATTTTTTTGTAGTTCACGAGAGCAGAACCGTTCGGACAGCTTTTTGCATACATTTAGCTAGTATAATTCTGTTCAAAAGCTTACATTAAATGTTGTTTATAATAGCATAAGTTATGTGTTTTTTATTACAGAAGGGTTATGTTGATCAAGAAAAATATATAAAGGCACTTTATTATATTTTACGATAGATAAAACATATATTCCAATAAATGTCTTATCCATTAAAAATATTAAATATATGTATGCACGTACAACTCTTTATGATCACATTTATAAAACTACGTAGCGATCTCTATATTTATAATATAGAGATATAAACAATTTAATTGAAGATTATATTTTTATAAGTTTTATAAAGAAATTGTCGTAATAATATAGCTGTTTACAAAAGCGTAGTATGATCTATTTTTCCACTATAGTCGCAGTAATAAACGTTAAATAAATTATTACCTATATGCACACCTTAACTTTAAATTTTATTTTAATTTTATAGTGATGTTTTATTGGCTACAATATATTTGACATTATTAAAATCTGTTTTAATGTGGTACTAGGTGGTATAAGATGACATTTATAATCAATTGAATCGCGATTACTGCATACGAGATGTTTTAATCAGCCAGTGTATAGCCAGCTGCCTAGAGGCTTGCAAACGGAAACGACAGCGATAATCATCCAGGATTTGATGTTTTGTCAGTGGCCATCAATGTTTGAGGATTGCATTGCGTTTACCTTCAGGTATTGTACTGTTACTTTCCCATACTATAAATCTCTTCAATTTGCTAGAAACATAATACAGTAGAACTATATATAATTAATATAGGTAAGTCACCTAACACATTACCCAATTAGTCCCAACCTTACTAACATGTTACTGTATTTCTCAGGTCTCACGTCGCAGTCAGAAAGTAAGCTACAAAAGTTGAGAGCATGTTTTTAGATTTCAATTTTAGATAAACTTGAAACCTTCTTCCATTTAGCTCTTCATACATCTTTTAACCACATAATTATAATTGCTTTAATTATTATAACATAATTATTATTGGCCATCTTTGTTTCGATTAGTAAACTTTTCAATTATATTTCTTTCATAACAACTGTTTCCGTAACAAACATTCTTCCATTTAGACGTTGTTAGTCACACTTAATTATAACTACATTAATTATTTCCACGAAAAAATTATAATTTGAACATCTTTTTTGTCGATTAGTATTGTATGTTATTTATTTATATTTATTTCATAAACATTGTTTTCGCTTAAATCGCGACAATTATCACACATTAGCCGACACAGTGACTCTATTTGAGTTTGTCACGTACTGGATCGGCCAATATGTACTGCTAGGTGCTGAGATGATTGCAGATGGGTATGACAGCAATGACCGTCGATAGATCGCTTGTCTGTTGATGGTCATCATTTAAAGATTATACTATCAAGTACAATGCTGTCACTTAATAATCTGTTATCGTACCACTACCCCATCTTTTTCCGTGAAATTAATACTAGTTTTTTTTTTAACATCCTTACTTCAATAATGAAACCTTCTGTATAACAGGATATAGAAACACTTTAGCGAAATTATTTACGATTAATTGCATTTGTAGAACGTTTATTATATAGTCCAGTTAATCTTAGCATATTATTACGATAATATATTACCATTTTCTTGCAAATCGATATCGGGATTAGAACATAGCAAGCGGTATCGGAAGGCAAGTGAATGATCACGATTCTCTCAAACTTTTCTTAGATAAAACCCCCTAACTTAGTAAAAGCATGACGTAGTTCGATCGACTAACTTAGGAGCCTGGGTTAGAATAATCACATATACTTTGTATGCGTGACACACATTTTAAGTAGAGAACTTATTTTTTACACATTCAAGCGTAGTCATAGTGTTAACATTTCGTCCTTGTTTTTTAAGTCATTAGTTGGACAGTAAATAAATAAATGTATATGAAAAATTTTCTATAATTGTGAAATCTTTAATTTATATATCTTTTTAAAAGACAGTGTTACATTATATTGACTTTTCTCAATATTAACCTTAAAATAAAGTATTTATGAAGCCTAACTCGTTTATACAAGAAAATCTAAAATTATCGGGACAACAACATTCTACATACATACAATTTTACTTTTAAATTTATAAAGTTTAATCTACTTAAAGAACAAAAATTATATCTTATTATTACCATTTATGTATTAAGACTATATAAATGGTAATAATACACAAATTTATTAAAATAAATTGAAATACAAACAATAGTAAGAAGATATAAGAGAACATTTGATTCTATAAAAATAAGTGCGCGTCATATTCATAGAAGCAATCATCTGTTTAAATAATTTAATATGATGATATTATTCACCCTGCCATTGTTAATCTAATCATAAAGGCTTATTTCTTTTTTATATTTAAGGTTTTTAGCGCTGTGGCCATAATCTCACATGATCTTATATGACGATACGGCCCAAAGTGGTATACACGCTAAACCTGTTAAGTGTCTGGCTCTCAAGTGCAACTGCCAAAACACACCTATTGGTATTTGGCGGCAGATTGTTAACTTGACGGTGGTAGGTAGCTAGGTGGGCATTAGAAAAAGCCCTACCACCGTGCTATGGTTTCCTCACGATGTTTTCCTTTATCGAACACTCAAGCTCATTGTAGGTGGATTCGAACTCACGTATATTGACGCGGAGTTCGTACACACTTGGTAGTGTGTATGTATTTCTATCATCGCTTCAAAGTACGTAGATATATTTTCTATATCGATAGCATCTATAATAATTACATTCACAGACCAATGAATTGGAAACCTCTCTGCGATTCAATTTCGATAATGGTAAGTATGAACATTTATATAGTCTTTAGTGCAATTACATAATAAATTTTAGGTTTGATGAAAAATGAATTATTACTTTCTAGTAATGAATTGACTCAGTTATGTACCGGAAATCTTTTACACGCTTAAAATTATTTCTCCCAACACTGGTTGTATATTCTGCAAACTAATTAACAGTGATGATGAATGTATATTAATTACTAGCTGTATCTGCGACTTCGTTCTCATGGAACTATAATTATTGTATCTCGCGTCGTCATTCAATATACAATAACTTTTGATAGAGTAACCGATTTTAATGAAACAAAGACTAAATGTTACTCGAGCATAAGCTTTATGATTTCCTTGGTGACATTGTATTATAAACATTGCACTTTAGTAGTAATGTGTGCGCAATCAAACAGACATATCTAAAAATTCTGTAAATGTATTTTATTCTTCATACTTAGTCACATGCAATATTTTTTCACATAAATCTAAAATGTTAAGACACATAAAATTTACGTCAATATTTTTTTATAGTTAAAGTTTAGCGTTGTGGCCATACTCTCATCTGATCGTAAGTGACGATACGGCCCAAGTTGGTAGACACGCTAAACCTGTGGTGGCTCTCAAGTGCAACTACCGGAACATTGGTATTAAGTATAGATATAATGGTATAGCTATTGGTATTAGGCAGCAGATTTTCAACTTGAGAGTGGTTTCTAGCCAGGCGGGCATTAGAAAAATCCCTAACACTATGCTATGGTTTCCTCACGATGTTTTCCTTCACCGAAAACTCAAGTTTTCGGTTCGGTAATTGTTAGTGGTTGGATTCGAACTCACGTCCCTTGACACAAGGTCATACACACCACCACTAAGCTACATATACAAATAAATGGATTACTAGCGTCTGAAAGCAATTAAATGAAACACAGTGATAACTAATGAATTGGAGGAATAGTAGGAAATTTCGTAAATAATATATTGTTTCTAGTTCTAGAAATAAACATTTTATTGTACATCATTCAATTCATCTAATTCATTGTAATAAAAATATATAATACACTACGAAACAGCGGACTCGTATGATGTGTAGAAGCTATACCTGCAAACCGTTGAGAACTTACTGACTGTGTTGACCCATAAAGCGCGCATCTATGACTGACTGGACATAGACCAACGCATACGCGCTCTGGATAACTGTCTACACTATAGCAGTATAGTGAAATATAGAACACACAAAACAAAGGGTCGTATCGAAAAATCTTACATTTTGATTTATCTAGCTTCCATCCGTACCGCGTGATAAGGCACTTCGTTCCAGAAATTGCTTTAAGAAAAGTTTGAAATAGGAAATGTTACAAAACCTAAGGCGTTCTAATATCATTCGATGTAGGAGGAATAGACGTTTAAGCAGCATCTAAAATTATTTAAAAAGTTAAAAAATAAACGTACAAGCATTATTTTTTTTTAATCTGGCTGATAGTTCTACGTTCCGGTTACGTACACACAGCTTCCAAGCCACGAGTTCCTAAGTTTGATATTTCAAATAACAACTTCAGATATCGCCTGTGAAAAATTAATGTTCGCAAGTTTCAATTTTATCAGTGCCAGTTGCTTTCCTTCTGCGTGTTTGCTGTCATAGACTATAAAACGTATTATTGAAACTGAATGTATATACTGTTTACCTCAATATTTTTAATATGACCCGTGAAATATTATTTATTATAAAATATTAGAAAAGTACTGCATCATGTCCTTATCCCCGTTTTAACTTTGCCTATAATATAAAATTAACAGTCCTTATTAACATTTTGATACTTAATCGTTGGGCTAGGAGATAATGAGTCAGTCAAAACAAAGTCTTTTGGATATATAGATTACTACAAAATATACTGTACCTAACTTTACTCGTACCTTCAATTTCACATGCGTATTATAATCGCTACCGTTACTACAAATATCTGCCAAAGATCGCTTGTTTTGACGTCTAGTGCACAAAGAGTATTGAAACAAATAAATCTTAGAAATTTTCAAAGTTTACTTTTTCAATGTCTTAAGAAATTATTCATATCTTTCTTGAAATGTGTAACATATTTACTCACATAAGATATAAACATACTCTAATATGTATACAAATAACAATACATTTATTTGGAACGAAGTTTCTCATCGCACGGTACGAATGGAATCTAGAGAAATCAAAATGAAAGATTTTTCCGTTACGACCCTTTCTTTAGTCTGTTCTATATTGCATTATATTTCTATAGTGTAGACGGTTATCTATAGCGTGTACGCTGTTTGTGCCCAGTCATAGGTGCGCGCTTATTGGTTCAAGACAGCCAGTAAGTTTTCAACGGGTTCGCAGATATAGTTTGTACACGTCATACGCGTCAGCTGTTTCGTAGCGTTTTATACATATGTATTATAACGAATTGAAAGATGTTCAATAAAATGAATAATTCACAACTACAAAAACTATATGAATTATAAAATTTCTTACCATGCCTTCAATTCATTAGTTATTTCTGCGTTTCATTTAATTACTCTCAGACGCTAGTAATTTATTTATCTGTATTTGTTAATCAATAATATACATTTACGTTTGTCAAGAATACTATTCAACGTAAGGAAATTCGTTCCAACCGAGTCTTCCACGATACTCATGCATTTTGTATGACAAAGGAAAGAACCCATTATAAAGAAATAAGAACAATTTAAAAACTGAGACAAGGTATTTCTGGGAACGACGTAGTCACGTTCACTTAGAAGCTATTTCTCATTATTTGTACCCTGTTTGTCTCGACTGCGAATCTTACTGTTTCATATTTCGTTAATGTAATAAAAACATTTGTTTAAATTATAGGTAGAAAACTGTAGACATAAATGTTCATAATGCACGTTACGTGTGTAAAATTGTTTCTTCTCATTTATTGTATATATTTATTAGATGACAATATTTATTACTCATTTCGTTTCTATTGAAATGACCAAAAAGTAATCCAAAAAGTTATTAATATATTTATTACTACATACTATTTACATATTAAAAAAATAACAACTACCGAACATATTGTATAAAATTATACTTTATTACACCTAACTACTTCTACCCGTGCCTTCACTCGCGTTGTCAATCTTTTTATAAGGTGCTCTATGTATTTTTCTGTACTTCTGACAACATACTTATATGGAAAATTTAGTGCTGATCGATTAAGTACTTAAGACATTAAATAATAACAAATAAACAAACTCAAATTACTATTTATAATATGTATAGGTAGGAAATTAGGATTAGGGTTAAAATTAAAAAAAAATGATGTTTTTATTACTCATTAACATATTAACCAAGTCCTTTTTAGCAATGTCTAAAAATCTTCTAAATGAATATGATTGCAACTTCTTCTAATCTTCATTGAATATTATATTTTACTATTATTCATATAGCAACTTAACCTGTTGTAAAATATTGGTGAACTCAATAAAACAGTATTACGTTCAACATAATTCAGTTATTTTACTCAGTTTACTCTACTCGGTCTTATAATATTGTTTGGCAAAACTAAACACCCAGCGATATTTTTAACTTCTTCATATCTGAATAAAGATATTATGATGCTTAAACAAATTCCTCCTTTTAAAATATGCTCAAGCCAAACAAAATTTACATTTCACTAAGTAAGCACTTCCTGTTATGAAATTAATTATTGAGACAAATCTCTGCGCTCTAATTTTTTTTGTCTACTATTTAAATTAATATTTCATGAGAACGTCATTAATAAAATATACAATAAATCTGATATAAAGTAAGTGAACTTATCACCTCTCTTCTAATACCAATAGTATTACATTATATTGTATAAGTAAAAGAATATGGAAACGATATGTGACTATATCAAAAAATATAATTAATATATTATGTATATCCTTCCTATACCTAGTTCACCAGTAATATTGTAATTGCGAAAGTAAGTATGCTTGGATGTGTATTATGACTTGTAAAATTTTGCATAAATATAGAGGTACAGAAACTGTACGAACAGAAATTACTTTTAGAGTGACAGACTTGAAAATAACGCTAGTAAAGCAGCGGGCAAATGCTAATATATACATATAATAAAGTTGTACCTACGTTAAATCAATACATTCCATAATTTTTTAAAGTCGTTATAAACAATATAGATTTTATTTTTATTTTTAAGAATAATGCTACCTAACTCTACTTTTCTTTATTTAAGTGACTCAAATTTACAATAATTTTATTTTGCTAATCAACATATTCTCTGTTATTTTCATATTTTTGTAAGGTTGCGCAATTATATATACTTCGCCAACTGTTGACAATTATTTGTCTACTAAAGCTACAGTTTCAAGCTTATTAACAATTGATAATGGCCAATCCCCTAACTGCTCAAACAATTTAGTCCAAAACTTGTTACTGCCTGCACTTTGAGCGAAGTATTTCAAGCAAGTTCATAAACTTATGCTGGGTCTTCGTGAATCTTATTCACGTCTAATGACCGCTTTGAGCTATGGTGGTATTATTCTGAAAATCTCTTGGAAACCTCTTTGTATTTATTCATTTAAATTTTGTAATAAAATTCATAATGGAAAATAAAAATTTAATCAAATTATTTAATTGTAACGAAATACAAATTCCTATCTCAGTATAATACTAACTAACTACATAATATACACGTATGTAGAAAAGTATAATTATGTAAGTAATCTATACTAATATTATAAAGAAGAAAGATTTGTATTTTTGTTTGTACTGAATAAGCTTAAGAACTACTAGGCCGATTAACAAAAAATCTTTCACTATTATGATGCTACATTAGCCCTAAGCAACATAGGCTATAAAACATTTTTTTATGAAAACGATCACATAAAATTTTAGTTACACGCGAACGGAGTCGCGAACACAGCTAGTGTTAAATTATTCTAATTTTAACTTTCTTAAAACCTAATATTTGTTTTTATAATTGAAACTCCTTTTAATTTTACATACTTAAAAATATTCCATGTCAGCTTATTACAATAAATTCACAATTTCTCGGAAAGATCTTATTAAATTATTTAGTATAATATTTCAACCGGAATGTTAAGCTAGACAAAGTGTTTCAGCTTTTAGATTGTTAATACATTGTTAAAAGGTACCACATATTTAGTTACCATATTAGTAAGATAACAGATATTTATGATATATCTGGGAGATGGTGTCTTAAAGAAATGTAAATTTTCTGCTTTCGCAATATCCTATAATTTGGGAACGCGTATCTCCTTACATTTATGTACCAAAGAGTATGGCTTAGATTGTGAATTCAGCTGCTTAGACTTGCTTGAGGTCTCTGTTTATATTTGACCACTTCATCGATGGCGAAGAGTTTTTTCCTTTGATCTGGGAGATTAGAAAAGCAACTTGAATCAAAAAATTATTGAATCTTGAATTTAAAATCCTATTCGTTTTATACCTTCTGGCGAGTCCACACCATTTTAAGTAGTGTTTAGTCATATTTCTTAGTCACTGAGATTTTGAAACAAGCACGTATATATATATAAGCACTTTTATAAGCACAGTCATACAGCCCATTCATTTAAATATTTGCATTTTGTTACTATGTCTAATTAATTCATTATTTTAGGTTTAACAGTTAAAAAACAGAAAAATTTTAGAATACAGCTACGGCAGAATATTTATTTCTAAAGTTGACTATATCACTCCAACTTAGTACCGTTATCTTCACTGTAAAGTTTCTCAAGTTAATTGTCTACAATGATATACATAAATTATAAAATGTAAAGCATTATATATATACTATTTAATCTAACACATGTATACACTTAGGTATTCATCTATTGCAGATTTCTCAAAGGCTTTCATGTGACAATTTTTGTAATAACAAATACAATATGTAGAAAAATTAACAGTTTAATAAGACAATTAAAATATAAAAGGAAGAACGTGGGATGCATGTTCCGTCGGTTTGACAGGTAGGAGAAAACGGTACTCGAGTGGCTGCATCAATAAACTGATGAATGAACTATCAAACGACGGTTTAAACTTATAGGAGGAGTACCTTTAATAAACGAAAACAACATTTACTGCAAAACACTAGATACAAACAGGATGAACAATAAATGCATCAGTTTAGTGGGCCTATATAATTAAATATTTTTAATCCAGTTAGCTTTCGGCTTTATCCATCAGTATAAATCTCTATACACAAAAACAATAGTAAAATAGACAACAGATATAAACTATTCTGCAAAGATTAGACATAAGAATACATTTTATCTTCCGATTGACTAACGTTTCCATTCATTGCTGTGGAAAGCTTTACAGCAATTTCTCATTTAAACATAAACATATAGCAGTACGTGAAATATTTTTATTAAATAAATGTAGGTGCAATATATTTGAACACGACAAGGTAAAGATAAATTGTTATAAAAAACATATGGAACATTTTTTTTCATACGATGGGGTTCTTATAAATATACTGCAAATTTTTGTTATATGAAAAGCGGTGTTGCAATCGCTTTGGTTATTACCCATCTTACGTCTTACACAGTTTCATATCCAATTATGAATACATATGTGAATGTTTTGATGTGAAGCAGATAAACAGTTGGAATTCTATCGCTAATAAGTAAGATTGGATTAATAATTCATTAATAAATAGTTAACACACTTTTAGCCTATCTTTCTCTTTACCGAACAAGGACAAAGGTAAAATAAGTCCCTGGAGCTGTCTCCCTTTTTTTGAGTCCTTTTTCCGTTTTTCGAGGTGTTCTTCTTCGATTATATTTTAATGAGATTTTCTTTCTTGCCAATTTTTAAGTAACATTTCTTACTTTACCACAAGGATTTTTGACGACCATGTCATTTATCTCCCAGAGTGATATTTTAAACACGTTTACATTCTGTCGTGGGTAAGAGTCGTTGGACTTGCTTTTTGTTCCATATTTTTACTTTGACTATGTTATTGGGACGAGTACCGTTGACCGAGGTATTAATAGCCGGTTAGAGAGACTAACGTTGTCTATAGTGCTTAAAGAGGTCGTTCTGTGACATTGCACCACATACTTACAACCTACCACCAACCTTGAACAATAAAAAGTAAGGTCTCAAATGACGTTGATATTTATAAATTACTACACAGTAACAAAACTATTACTATAGATTACTCCTCACAATTAACAACACAGAAATATAAACACGGATAAAATATATTTGAAAAGTGTGGCATTAATACCGCCGCAATGTAACATTGCATAGATTCTATACTTAAATTTCAATGGGACGCATAAATACGGCCTAGATGTTTGAGATACTGTTCAAAATCACGTCGAGCTAATTCAATTCAATTAATGACGGTTGCGTCAAGAAGCCCGTCAGTTCAATTATAATAGACAAAACCATATTTGTTGTATGAGGGTATTTTGCACTGTCACAGAAACAGTCGAAACTTTATATAAGTAAAATACAACCAAAATTAATCCGATCATTTTAAATCGGACTTAATATATTATATGGTAACAATAGAGATATGAAATTAGTATAACAAACAAACAAATGTTGAATACTGAAGAATCTTTTCCTTCATGGTTATTCCATTCTTGAGCAATGCTTGTGCTCGTGAAATGTAATCACGGATCATGTAATTTGTATCGTGTTACTTCTTTGTTCTTCTCAATCGTAAATATTAATTAACCTAGTACGTACACATTTGAAATTGTTTGCAAAAAGTTGATATAGAGTAAAATCCATGAAGCTTGTTTATGCTTATCTTCAATTTTAAATTGCAGAAATTATTAAAAAAAATACAAAGTTGACCTTTGATCAACTATTAATTTCGACTACTAACGTATAAGTTAGATATTGTAACTCATATAATCTAATAGAGTCACCAAATTGATATCCTTTCGCAAACCATCTTGTATGATTGTGTTTCAAAGAATTGGGTTCGCCGTAACATACGTATAAGTATTTAAAACCTGAAAATTTGTTATATTATATTATATTATTATTGTCATCAACAAAACTATGTATATAATTGCAAAATTTTTGATGTAATTACTAAATCTTAAATAAAAGTCATTGGTTATATAGATCAAGTCATTTTAATTCGATCTTCACAAAAAAGTACCTGTTTTAAGCATATAATATAGTAAACATGTTGTCTAGACTCCGATAATTTCGTTAGAGCCTTTGGCGAGTCTTTTGATATGACTCACAGTCTCACATGGGACGGTCCCTCTCATATCATGTAATACGTTTTTATGTCTTTTTTTTTTCTTTTTACCGAATTTCTTATTTCAGATCAGGTCTTGAGTGCCTTGGTTAAACTTTTAAGAAATTATTTTCAAGCTGTTTTTATCCTACAGTATTGATTCTGAATATCTGCATGATAAAAGCATAAAGTCACACAAGTTAAAAATAATTTGTTCTGACTCACGCGGCAAGTAAAAGATAAAGAAGAATCAAACATTATAGATTTTATAAACTTAATTTCCGTTTGCAAAAAAAGCTATTTCTTCCAGAAAAAAAATCTGATTTACTTTCAAGTCGCGCCGAAAGAAGATTTATTTCAAAAACATTTTTATGTTTAGTAATATTTCAATGAGTTTGATCAATGTCATGGTTTCAAATAATTTTGCTGAGTGATAGCATACGACATTTTTGTTGACAACACAGCAGCCACCATACACAAGGTATAACATCCGTCAATATGCTTAGGCGTGTTGCGTTACGAGGTTACATCATAAATATAAAGTGATTTGAGGTGAGTGATTTGCACCAAACAACGTGACTATCGCCATGGCGAAGGTTCGCCGTAACACTTGCTGATCAATATAATAGCAGGGACTGACGATATATTGCCTTTCTCTAATTGGTACCATAGTTTGTTGTTTCTGAATTATTCCTATATACCATAAGAAAATAAACCACTATGCTGCTATACTCCTATGGAGTTTTTTTGTCTTTCATGTTCTGATTAATTTCACAGTCAACAAGATGGAACAATAAGCTACGTTCACGTAGTAATTCAATTATCGTAACTAATATTATGACTTTATTACTTTTTAATGTTTCATCCTGTACTCTATCCTCAGTTCATATTTCTGTTCAAAGATTTACACCAGATATTGTGGCACACAATTAACTTAGGTACGCGATAAGTCGAAAAAATAATCCACGAATTTCTGTGAACCGTAGCCACGTTAGGCCTAAATTATGTGGCGGCAGTTATCGCCTCACAAAAGCCTCTCCGCATTGTTCGACTTCCGTGCGCATTCCGCGTTCGCTCGTCCGCCAAGATCTGCTTCCGGCAGACTGTGCTGCCAGCTTGGCAGAATTTCCTGCAATATTTGAATTATAAAATCATAGCGCATTGTATATATTTAAAAGTTGTGATTTATATTTAAAATGTTTAGGTAGTTTTTCTATAGTTCATAGGTTTATCGTAATGGCCACAATCGCACCTGAAGTAACAATGTAGCCCAGATGCCCAGATGATGGACACGCAAACGCTAGTGGAGGAACTGGCTCTCAAGTGCAACTACGGAAACAAACCTATGTGTATTTGGCAGCATATTTTTATCGAAATAATAAAACATATTTTTAACTTGATGGTAGTGACTAGCCAGGCGAACATTAGGAAAAGCCCTGCTATGGTTTCATCACGAAATTCTTCTTTACAAAAAGCTCAAGCTCATTGCAGGTGAATTCCAACTCATGTCTATAGACGCGGCGTCTGTACACGCTACCAAGTGAGCTTACATCGCTATAAAAAATTAATGCAGTTGTGGTAAATAGTTTCAAAATATACATTCTACAGTAATACAATTTAAGTGAATTTATAGCTTTTAATATTCCGATTCTGTTAACAAGGCTTTAGATAATTTGGGCATGCAAAATATAGTACGTTTACCATATAATCAATGTAGTTTGGTGGTTACGCAATTTTCCAAGAATGCAACTAGTCATAACTATGACAGATACAGTCGTATTCATCTGATTTCTTAACTCTTAAGACTTTTACTTATTTACTGCTTTGTACTTTCTCATGTAAGTTAAATACCACATAGAGATCCTAGATTTTATCGCGGCACTTTTCACTCAAACTACATAACTACTAGATTAAAATTTTACTTTGCCATCTCCAATTCGAAGTAACAGCAATAAAGCACATAATAACAAGCAATTATCAATAACTTATTTGTTTGTTATATAAATTTTCTTATATTCTTTTTCAGCTTTATTCTATTTAAATTTGAGTATAGGCCCCTTTCATTCACATGCTGTTTCCAGCTATTAATGGCAGTTCTCAAATACACTTTTTCTACCTCCATAAGATCGTTCTTCTATCTCATCTACGGGTTTTATCCATATTTCTATACCCAGTTCCTTCCTGTTCTAGGTATGCTTTGCCCCACCTGCCATCATTGTTATGGCATAATATATCGCCCGCATAATTTTATACATATAAAATAAACTTCAACTTCTCATTTACTGAAACCAAACAAAAAAAATGTTTTTACATTACTTCTATCAACATACATTATAAATCAAACAAATTTACGGAAAATAGGATTAACGTTGACAACCCAGATCAAATAAATCTATCTTTCTTCCTCGTATCATATTTGTGCACTCTCTCCCACTCTGACCGTTTAGCACCGCCGTTTGTTCCGAAAGATAACACGTGAGTGATTTCAGTAATTCGTGCTCATCAAAAGAAAATGTAATCAAAATGAATGAACACACATAAAGAGTCAGATGCAATTGCAAGAAAAATAAAAATGTTATCTACATATGTGATTTTGCATTTACTGTATATGTTTTGAATGAGTTACTTATCTTTTCGTAGTTAACGTTGTTCAAAAGATTATAATATGCTTACGATCAGATACGGCGGAGGACCGCGAAAAAAAAAAAACGATATAGACATCGAAATGTTCTTTTAGAAAACCGGCCGTAGCGTAATTTAGGTAGCCTTTCTAGCATTTCTCAATAATTACTTTATTAAATACAAATATAATTTTTGAAATCCCTTTTTATTATTTGTAGTTGGTTGTGGTAGTTATTAGGGAGTACCTAAGATTAACGTTTACAAAAAAACACATAAACTTATCCGCTTTGTAATATTAATATAGATGTCAAAAAAACAAAACGATGGTAAAAATCGCTAATTATTTGCTTCAAACAAGCGAATTTGAATTATATAATAATTTTGGTGTACTTAATTAGCAACTTGCGACATTTGATATCGCTTTGCATTACGAAATTCGTAACAAGTGTCTCAATTTTAAAAGAGAATAATCAGATACTGTGCTGTAGATAATGTTTTAATTTTATCAGATAAGAAAGAACACTTTTAAATAAATGAAAAGTAATGTAAAGTATTTGCCGGTATAACAATGATATAAGTTAAGTCCTAAACACGACATACCACAGCGAAAATAATTATATTTTCTCCACAGTAACTTCATCTCACATTGTTGTTATCGGGTACATCGTAATGTGTTCCCCCAGTATTGATGTTCCGATTGTGCGTGTTTCGATTTCAAAAAGGATTTCCGGCTGAAGGGTTTTCTTGACACGAAAATTCAAGATCAAAGCGAACAATGGGTAAAGATGTTGGTGTACTAAGATTTTTTTTTAAGTTGTATTCCTATTATCCATTTGCAATATCGTTAGTTAAGGGGTCAGGCATTTATCTAACTTAAGATTATAAATGAGAAACAGTTTTGTTATGTTTGTTACATTTGCACGCCTAAATCGATGACCTAATTTCAATGAATTTTGTTATGTTTTGTAGTTTGAATAAAAGGATATAGGCTAACTATTATTGCTAAAATAAATTTCGAAAAAGGTGATATCCTCTATATCACATTTTGCTATTTTTTTGTATAGAAAACTTTATTTCTCATTTGAAAATTAATATTGGACCGACTTTTTTCATTGTAGCACGGTACGAATGGAGGTTAGACAAATGAAAATGTAAGATTTTTCCGTCACGAACCTTTCTTTAGTGTATTCTATATGGCACTATATTTCTATAGTGTAGACTTGTATACATATCGCGTACGCTATTGGCTGCGCCAGCCAGTAAGTTCTTAACGGCTGCGCAGATAAAGTTTGTAGACGTCATATGCGTCAGCTGTTTCCTATCGTATAGTATGTATTGTAATGGATTAGATGAGTTGAATGATGTATATTTTTTTTTTATAACTAGATAAAATATATTATTTACGAAATTTCCTACGACTGTTTCAATTCATTAGTTATCTCTGCGTTTCATTTAATTGCTCCCAGATACTAATAATTCAAATATATGTATTTGTTAATTAATAATGTGCGTTCATCATCACATTGTACGCCCTCAATAATATAATACGTTTTTCAATAACAATAAAATACTACTTACGGAAATTCGTTCCAACCGATTATTTACAATAATTTTCAGTCGTTTTCAAAAAATCTATTTTCAGGGCGATACAATAGTTTGTTTTTAAGAAAATTCGCATGAATGTAGTTTCAACTGAACAACTACTTTGCCATATATTATATTAAAATACAGACAGGTGCCTTATAATAGCCGGAAATGAGATATTTTTTTATAAATGATGTATTTCATCACATGCAATACATACCTAGAGTGTACTGTTTTTAGTATTGTAATTTACTCTTTATGAATCGATGTTATATAAAGTTCCCTGTATGGAAAGCTTATGCGGAGTGAGATTAATACAAGCGTTAACTGAAAAGCATATTTATTTGCGCACCGTATCTCCGACTTCGATTTTCCAATCATGTACATATGTGCATATTTTACATGGAAACTCCAATCCACGGAGCTGACAAACACACATTTGGGAATGAATATAATATTATAAAATAAAGCGTCTAATATTAAAAATTAAATTTAAAGTTCCTGTAGGAATTGTACGCCATAAACAAATTCAGTTTATTTTTGTTTATTTTCAATAATAATTTTGACACAAGATACAACGAGACAGCAAATATTTGCTTTATGTCACCTTTAAAGCTTAGTAACATAAAATGTTGCAATTTATTATTTGATTACTTAAGAAAAAGTAATAATCTCGTTTAATTAATAAACGTTAATAGTTCATTACTATCAAAAATCAAGATATATATAGGTATTGTTTTATTATAAGATAACTAAATCATAACATGTTGTCCTATTGAGTTAAAAATGAACACATTTTTTTATTATCTGTAAAAATGTTATATTTTTCTTAAATAACGACAAAAAAGTAACGGAAAATAAACAAGACAATATATTATTACCGATTTTACAATATCGCATCTATTTGTAGCGACATTTACGCACGAACGTGACCACAAAAACTCGTAAAACCTTGAATTATACACACAAAATATCCATTGTATATATTCGTTTTTTTTTTACAAATTTTGAAAGAAAATGCAAGGCATTTGTTTTCTACACAAAGTTGTTTAACTAAATAAAGGTTAATCTGTTTGCTTTCTCATTCTTACTAAATACTTTCTTTTATAAGACAATAATATTTGAAGACCTCTGTTCATAATAACTGGTATTATAAAAATGCTCCCATAAGGTATCTAATTCAGATATTTTTTATAATCATATGATATCATAATATCTATAATAAATTTCAAATGAATAAGAAATGAAGTGTCTATATAAATACCTTAGTAGAATTATCACTGAAATATTTAATTTCCTATTTTAGACACTTAAGGGTTAAAATTTGTTCATTGAAAAAATAGATTAACATTTTTGTGTTAAATTCCCAGTCGATAGGTAGGTGAAGGATTTTTGTTGTCCCTTATACAATCAATTACTTAGTTGAACACTAGATGAAAAAGATTCTTCTTTATACTTTATAGGTTAACGTTATGACCATAATCTCACTGGATGTTGGGTGACTATGATGCCCATGAAGGTGGACATGCTAAACCTAGTAGAGACATGCTTTCAAGTGCAACTGCCAGAACACGCCTATATATATTTAGAGATGGCTGATGTAGGCATTAGAAAAAGTCCTATTGATTTTAATTTTTTTGCAGTCCGGCATGACAGGAGCGTCTGGTGATGGATTGTTCTCTCGATGGTCGCTGCTGTTTTTGGACTGTACTGTACTTAACATCACGTACAGTGCAGTCACTTTGCCAAACTAACACAAAAAATATAATAAGATACTTATGTATATCGGCGCCTTAGAATCATTAGAGAAACTAATTGAACAACTTTATGAATGCCTTATATTCATAGTCATACGACATTGTGGGAATCCGTACAGATACATATTTATAGTCCCGCTGGAAAAAAACTAATATAAGTATAATACTTTTCCCTTCCTTCCTTCGTACAATTATTAGTTTAATAAAGAAAACGAGTTCACTCATACTCTCTACTAAGAATTATGTGTGCTTCGTGAAACTAGAATCTCATAGCTTCTTATTCTAGACGTCACGGAAAGCTCATAAAGTCGGCCTTGCAGAAAATGTATATGGAATGTGAAAAATGTCCCACTTAACGTTGGTAATAACAATGCTAATTTATCTATTATTATTACATGCTATTCTGTATTCAAACAAGTCTGTATGTCTCACGGTGCATCGTGTAATTATTAATATTGTTTATCGGCTCTACAAATAAACATTCTTTTTTAACAGTGAAGGCTTAGCGTTATGGTCATAAACTCACCTGATCTTAAGTGACAATACGGCCCAAGTTGGTAGACATGCTAAACCTTTGGAGGAACTGGCTCTTAAGTGCAACCGCCGAAACAAACCTATTGGTATTTGGCCGCAGATTTTCAACTTGAGGGTAGTAGCTAGTCAGGCGGGTATCAGAAAAAGTCCTACCACCATGCTATGGTTTCCTCACGATGTTTTCCTTCAGCTCATTGTAGGTGTTTGGATTCGAACTCACGTCTCTTAACGCAAAGTCGTACACACTATCACTGGGCTGTCATTGCATAGGATGTATTAAAAAGGTGAAAACCCCTCGGAAAACACTGTAATTATACAAGTAATTAAATCATGTCATTTACAAATACAATAAAAATAATTTATTTGAATACTCATATATACATTTTTAAGACGCTCTTTTCAGTTATTAATAGAGTTACAGACTTTAGTAATATATACAAATCTGATTCCAAGAAGTCAATTATAATATTTGTTATTCATGTTTTATGATCTAACATAATCCAAAAATTATTCGTTGAGATAAAGAAAAGTTTTACCTTTAGTATTCCAAAAAGGAGAGCAATCAGATAAAATCACCAATGAACAGGCAACGATATGAGTATTACTGTTATGTTACTAAATTAAGGTAATTTTTAACATATGACGAATGTTATGAAATATTAGTATTATTTTTGTATAAAACTGAATTTATACACATTTAAAAATACCTATACGCTTAGATTCTATTTTTTAATGTACACACCTATATCAATAAGTTTAAACTGACTCAATACAATATCTCCAAAACTATCTTCATCTACTATTGGACAAAACTATTGGCTTGAAATTTGATAAGGATATTTCTTTCATGACCAAGATGTCCACTAAGAACAAATTTCACTATCAAACGCGGTTGATGGAAAAAACACAAACGAAGTCAGGGGGTACCAACTAGTATCTTATGTAAAAATACAAAAAAAAAATTAAGACATGTTGGAATCGAGAATATGCTGAAAATGAATAGAACTTCATCATAATAAAAGCCATAGAATCACACATGAATAAATTAATCTTACCTTAAAAATGATGATGCCTTAGAATTTTAAATAAACTATGAAACTTTCTTTAAAGATACTTTTTTATCTTTCGTAATAAATGTTCTATAAACAAACCATCGCCTAAGAAAATATTTGCAAGGCAAGAATAAGTAACTAAGACACATATATGTTTGCGATAATGTTCTCTATGAAAAATGTTAACTTTATTTTCTTTTCTGCCTGATGGTTAAACTATAGAATATTTATGATTCTCACACAAATATTTCATTACGAGTCACAAATTGTTTAGACCAGAAGAACATGACTTTCATGTTCATATGTTCGAAATCCGGCATAGTGTAATTTTTTTTTTTTTTTCAAATTACTGAACATTTTTTATGGTAGCTGAGCTAAGTGACGACTCTATATCTGATATTAGCATAAAGCATTCAGAGTGAATAGTAAACATTAAGGAAACGGTAATCCATCTCCAAATACCACTGTTATCACGGACTACGGAAATGCATCTATAGTATACGGCTGAGAGTAAAAGAAGAGTCGACGAAACCTGAATATGAATATGGTATTGGATAGTGGGAGGTATTTATTAAAGGTTATACATAGTATATGTATATAGAGTGTAGATAATAAAAGATCAGTTAAAAGTCGATCCTGTTTCACTGAAGATCTCCACATGGCGCAGCCGAAATAACGAGCCAATAAAGATATTAAATAGTATTTTTTGCAAATAAGTAATCGTAATAATGCTACAGTTGTGATATACATTCAATTTCAAGTGCATCGTAACGAAAATGTAAAATACATGGTTCAAATGGAAATAATCTTGAAGCTACCGCCGCCATTTAACTACACTAACAGCTTAGAAAATGTTACATCTGGAAAATTATTATCGCGGTGGAATAAATAGAAAAACTATACATAATATTTATTATGAAGCGTATGAATTGTCATCAAAGAGTGACAATGTTCAAGTAAGCCTGCTTTTGCATATTATAGGTAATCAGTGTCGCGAGGTTATTTGATCTGTTTGAAAATAAAAATAAAATTATCAAATATCTACTGGAACAATTTGATAAATACTTTTTACCTAAAAAGAACCTCACATCGTTTTTTCGCGCGGAATCAAAGCGATGGTGAAACAATCAAGCAATATGCTTTTCAACTTAGAAAATTCGATGGAACCTGCGAATTTGATAAGCTGCTTACTGATCTTATCAAGCTTGCTGTTACGTGAACCGGATCTTAGATTAAAAAAGACTTTAGGTATATGGAACATGGCCCAAAGGTCTGAAGCACAAGCGGAGACAATAGAAGATAGATTTTGAAGCGATGATAGCTCTGTGGTTGTGTGTACGACTTCGCGTCAAGGGACGTGAGTTCGAATCCAACCACCTACAATGAGCTTGAGCTTTAGGTGAAGGAAAACATTGTGAGAAAACCGTAGCATGGTGATAGGGTTTTTCCTAATGCCCGTCTGGCTAGCTACCACCCTCAAGTTGAAGATCTGCCGCCACATACCAATAGGTATGTTCCGGCAACTGCACTTGAGAGCCTCTATAGGTGTAACGTATCTATCAACTTGTGCTGTATCGTCACTTAAGATCAGGTGAGATTATGGCCACAACGCGTAACCTTAACTATAAAAAGATGCAATTTGGGTGTCAGGCGGCAAGCGAGGCTGGCGAGTGGAGCGCGCTCAGCGCGTGTCGAAACAAAATCGACCACTATTGTATCGTTACAAAGTGTAAAAAATGCATGATGTTCTATTTGCGGTTTATCTGACGGTAATGAAATGTGCTCAGTTGTAGACAGGAGGTGCCTCAAATGTAACTATTATGATCACTTTTCACGGATATGCAAGATTGCGGTTTACGAGATGCAAGCTAATGACCCTACTGATCAAGTAAACTATTGTTGTTTTGATTATCGCAGTGACTGGTCTGTTAATTTGTTGATACATGATTGAATATTAAATTTACATTAGGCAATGGGGCCGACGAGATCGTGTTATCGCTAGCCTAACTGCCTAATTTAGGTCTAGCTGTGTGCAGTTTGAATTCAACACCTGTTAAATTAAGGGGATAATTGGTGAGCGAGATCAAAGTCGTAAAAAAATGTTACTTGGAGATCATGTATAAACAGTGCCAGTACATTTTAGAATTTGTAATTGCAGATGCCCCTTTTCCGCCAAGTTGGACAGAGACTCATGTAGTGAGCTAAATGCGGTATAGTTAGTCCTCGCAGTTAATAAAGAATTTGAACGCGAATCACAAAGTAGCATTTATAGTAAATATCCGGACGTATTTGAAGGACTCGGTTGCATGCTGGGTGAGTATATAATTGAACTAGATTGTACCATAAGGCCAGTTGTACACGCACCGCGAAAACATCCAGTGGCATTGAAGGATTCTATCAAGAAGAAACTAGATGAAGTGTTTAGCGAAGGTATCATACAAAAGTTAAAGAACCGACAGATCGTGTAAACAGTATAACTGTTGTAAGAAAATCAAATGGTGATATAAGAATTTGTTTATATCCTAGCGATTTAAAGACGTGAACATTTTAAATTACCAATCTTAGACAAAATGACAGTTAATTTAGATGGTGCAAATTTTGTCAGTACTTTAGATGCTAAGCATGGATTCTGGCAGTTACGGTTAAGTAAAGATATTACAGATGTATACATTCAACACTAGTTTTTGACGATATTAATTCTTACGAATGCCTATCGGGATATCATCGGCTTCAGAAGATTTTCATAAAAAAATGTATGAGCAGTTTGATGAATTGCAAGGTGTCTGTCTGTTCGTTGTTGACCTTTTAGTGTATAGAAAAAGTAGGCAAGCACATGAGTACAGGCTAGATAAAGTGTTAGAAAGGTGCCGAAAGGTCAAACTTAAATTCAATAAAAATAAATATAAATTTGGATTAACCGAGATCAAATATATAGGTCACAAAATAACCCCAAAGGGCATGTATCCCGACGAATCATACACATCTACCATTAGCAAAAATGCCACGCCCGCAGAATGTTAAAGATTTAGAACGATTTCTCAGCATGATTAATTATGTAGTTAGTTTCTTACCAAATTTATCAGATAAAATTATATCCTTCTAGAATTGTTTAGGAAAGATATTGAATGGCATTGTTCTGCGGAACATGAAAAGCATTTTAATTATTTAAAAAATGTTTAGTAAGGCCGCCTATAATGTAGTATTACAGTTTAAATAAGCCCGTCGTCATCCGTGTAGATCCTTCCAAAAACGGGTTTGGGTTAGTTAATTTACCTGTCAATTATAATATAAAATAAACGGCTCAATCTTAAAAATATGGTGTACAATTCGCCTTACGACGATATCATGATCAATAACGATAACAATGTGACGTCACCGCTGACGTCACAGGCGCCTCATACCGAGACCCCAAGCAGCTCGCCTGTGAGGGCTGTGAGTTCACGACGACGCTTGCTATCAGTCCCAAGGGTCCTAGCATCATGGACAGTAACCATATGTACCACCAATTACGGATAATGAAAACAATAATAATGATCAGTATGTTGCTCGTTCCGGCAGGACAGTGAGACCGCCTGACCGGTGGATATACAGCTAGCTGAACGGATAGATTCGTGCAGCTTCAAAGACTACCTTCTACCAATTGTACTAATCAATATTTAAAATAATACACTGTATCTATTTATATTAAATTATCAACATAGTCATGTTTTGTATAATGTCCTTAACTTATAGTTATTCACTGATTTATTTTGTTTTAAGTAAGCATGGATAGAGTATCCATTAGCAATGAAATTGCATAAGATCTGTATATCTATCTGCAATTAAAGCTATGGGATAAGGTCAATATTTTTTTTGTAAATAGTTATTTGATCTCTTTCAACATAAATAAAATACCTAAGTACTACCCCTATTTATAATTATTCGTCCGACCACTAATTAAGTTAATTAGGAGATAGTATTACTAAATATACTAAATTTTATGTACTTTGAAAATTTGCTTTTACCATATTGTAATTTAAAATTGTAAATAAAATTATGTAATCGTATTTTTAATTACTTTGTTTATTGAGAGGAATGGTATTCTAAATGTATTGACCGTAACAGTTTTATAGTAACTAGCTAGGTATATTATTTCCTTATTGTAAAGCCGAAAATAATTTATACTTGTAATATGAAGGTTTTCCTATTGTAATCATGTTTAATTTAAACAGTTGTATATTTTATTATATCGTTTTATTTAAAAGGAGATGTTAGATAGAAAGAGCTTGTTAGTAAAGATGATATACTTATAAATATATAGCGGGTAAGTAATAAAAGTTCAGTTAATAATCGATCGTATTTTATTGTGAAATGATTTTTTAAGAAAATGGATTAAATGGTGAAAAAAAATTAAAGAAACTTGGGAACAAAGATTTTTGCCCATTAGTTCAATATAAACCTATTATTACTGAAATCATGGATTAAAAAAAAGTATTATATCGTTTATATTAATGTGATTCCGATACACTTCAACTTACCATGTTTTTGTATTTTATTCAGGGACTGAAAAATGTGCCTATTCATTTACCTTTGATAAATGGCAACGAATGGAAGAGTGAACCAATTACAGACAGGAAACGTATAGCGCCAACAAATTGATGTGGAATTTTGGTTGGTCTTTACAAATTATAACTTACGAAGTACTTTAACTAATGTGGTATAAATGTATAACTTTACTCAAAGGGGTTAATAATTGTATATTAGAGCGTCGAAAGCACAGCCGGGTCGAGATTTATACGTTCAAATTAGAATCAAACCAATTATAAACATTACTGTAAATTAATTATTTATAATTGCACAATATATAACAGATTATTAATGTACATACAGTTCTTATAGTATTATGTGAAAAGTGACACCGAACATAAAAATTTTGTTTTTATTTAAAGATCACACCCACTTGGGCGATCGAGTCCTGTGTCATAAAATATGTTATAAATATACATTTACATATTACATATAGCAATGATGCGACTCTTGGTAGTGTGTACGGACACCGCGTCAAAGGACGTGAATTCGAATCCACCTACAATGAGCTTGAGCTTTCGGTGAAGGAAAATATCGTGGTGAAACCATAGCACGATGGCAGGGCTTTTTTTAATTCCTACCTGTTAGCTACCGCCCTAAAGTTGAAAATCTGTCGCCAAATACCTATAGCTGTATTCCGACATTACACTTGAGAGCCAGTCTTTCCACTAGGCTTGGCATAACCACTATTTTAGGCCATATCATAACATCTGTTAAGATTCTGGGCATAATGCTAACTATAAGAAAATTCTGTTAAAGGACACAAATTAATAAATTAAAAATAATAAGCAGTGTATATGTAGTAATCCACATAGCTTAAAGTGACGGCAACGGAGAAGTAACGTCTTAAATCGCTTGGCCAACCGTCCAGTCAAAGTGTGTTAGGTGTCGAATGCCTTTTCCAGTATATTTATTTGACCATTTTTTATAATTTATAGGTTTAACATTATAGCCACAATACCACTTTAAGTTAAATGACGATGTGTCCTATGACGGTGGTCACGCTAAACCTAGGGAGCAACTCTCAAGTGTAACTGCCGGAACATACTTATAGGCAACAGATTATAAACTTGAGAGTGGTAGCTAGAGACAGGCATTGGAATAAGCCCTACCACCATGCAATGCATTTCATTATTATATCTATAGTTATTTTAAGATATTTTATATGTACTTACTGTGCCTGCGGCTTCGTTCGCGTGGACTTTTTTCGTAATACAAAGACTTTTATATAATTTTCTGTATTCCTGACAACGAGTATGTAAAATTTCTTGAACATCGATTGAGCAATTAAGCACTGAACCATCCTTTTCGGTTAACTTTTTCTTTTGCTCGACCCTATTGGTATTAACATAACTTTATTTATTTCTCAATAATTAAGCTATCAAATGCAAATATTCTACATGATTAAAATTCCTGAGATTAGTGCGTTTAAATATACAAACTCTTTGAGCCGTCTTATATTAACATAAATTATTAGCCTTTACTCATCCAAATCACATCTTTATGTTTCCTAGTACTTCAACATCATTAATATATTTTGCAAACGTCTATTATTATTCGTTATCAAACAAATCATGTGGTAGTCATAAATGTTACCTATGCTAAATCGCAAACATCTCAAGGCCGTAAGATATCATTCGGTTATGTCCGTTAGTCCTCCATATTATTTTAATTAGAACATTTTATAAATAACGTGTAATGTGAACAAACATAAAAAACAACAATCCTTGTGTCACGATTTTATCAATGTCTTCAAATGAAATTTATTATAATTTTTTCATTTTAATTAAAATAATATTTTTTTATATAACGTTTTTAATTAATTTAAAGCAAATTTTATGTTATATGTCACTAACTAGAACAAACCTTTTTAGAATACAGAAATAAATTGTCTTATAAAACTTACATTTTATTTTATTACATGATAAATATCTACATGTGTACATGTTAAACAAATAATATTCTATATATAATATATCGTTTCTAGTAATCTAGTCAGCAATATAACCTAAAATTTAAACCAAATAGAGAAAAACAGAAGTATAAAAATGTTGAAAAATAAAAGTAGGGTATTTATGTATTCTCTAAACATTGAAAACAACTAAAATCCGGGACATTCAATTTACAGCCGTACAATGTGCTGCTAGTGACACTAAATTTACATTTTCTACATACAGCATCCAATATTGTTGAGAAAAAAAATATCATGAATGAGGGAGAAAAAGGGCAGTAAAAAGCAGGCGCTCTCTCGCATGAACGCTGTTGGTGCAATCCACTGCACCCGTGGTTCAACTCTAAACCTCTACTATGATTTGTTTTATGTATGTGTACTCATTTCATTTAAATTCAATAAATAAAATATTTATAATTAAATAAAACCACATGCGTACATTTCTAAATTCAAAATAAATTCTACCAATAAGTGTATTTTATTGAGACATTTTTGATTAATTTCGCCTCTATTATTCTTATTACTAAATTTTAATTTTATTTATAATGTTAATAAATGTAAAGGTAATAATAAATTCGATCATTATTATATGTCACTACGTGTTAATTATACATATCGCCCTTATTTATTTAATAACTAATTATTTATTTAAAAGTAATTGTAACTGACCCAAATTAAGGAAATGAATATTTATTTTAATAATAGATGCTTAGGATGTATTTTTGCTGTGATATTTGACACGTTAGTGCTATATATAACTGAGGTGACTAATTTAATAAAATATTCTTATTTACAAATAAATCATGTCTCTTACTTAATTTATATTTAATTTAAACATATTTATAACAAACATTTTCATTACGTAACTTAGGATAAAATTAATTTCTACGTTGAACTTTTTCCAATGTGGAGTAAGTTGGCTACTAGCTCGGAATTCGAAGTGAAAAGTTTTGATAGGTTACTACGATGTAATATCGCCGAATCCGTAGTAGGGACTATACATTTGTGTGCAGTGCATAGTTGTGAAATAAATTGGTAGCGAGCGTGTATGCAAATGTAACGAGAACACATTTCGTGGATGCACGTAATTTTATATGAAGGTTATTCCGATTTCACTTCCCATTAGTATGATAATAATGTTCTATACCATTCTCTGAAAATCGATACAGTAGTGTGAGAATTTTCTTGTTTTGTTTATACACAACATCAGCCATGAAACTTTACAATATTTTTATCATAGTATATACTGGAAAAAATATATTTTTATCTAGGATGTTTAAAGACTAAAAATCTATACTTTATTATAAAAATATATATTTTATAGCTTATTAGGTTTAGCGTTGTGGCCACAATCTGACCGGATGTTAAGTGACGACATTGCCCAAGATTGTGGACACGCTAACCCTAATGGAGAGACTGGCTCTCACGTGTAACTGCCGGGATACAACTATAAGTATTTGGCGGGAGATTTTCAACTTTAGGGTGGTAGCTAGACAGGTGGGTATTAGAAAAGCCCAACCACTATGCTACGGTTTCGTCACGATGTTTTCGTTCACAGAAAGCTATTTTTTTTTATAGTTAAGGCTTAGCGTAATAACCATAATCTCACCTGATCTTAAGTGATGATACGGCCCAAGTTGGTAGACACGCTTAACCTGTGGAGAAACTAGCTCTCAAGTGCAGCTGCCGGAACACACCTATTGCTATTTGGCAACAGATTTTCAACTTCAACCAGGCGGGCATCAGAAAAAACCCTACCACCATGCTATGGTTTCCTCACGATGTTTTCCTTCACCAAAAGCTCAAGCTCATTGTAGGTGGTTGGATTCGAACTTACGTCCCTTGACGCGAAGTCGTACACACTACCACTGCGCCATCATCGCTTCAAGCTTATAGCAGAGATTCGAACACACGCGATTTTCCATAAACACTACCAACTGAGTTAATATGGATCACATAATATAGATAAAAATTGTAAGCTATAGCGTGCTATGATCTTAGATCACTATGTAATATTTGTCTCAACAAAATAACGCTATTGGACTCTACATACTGAAATATTGGTAGTATTTTATACATTACGGTAAGGTCATTAAATGCAAAAGGAGGGGATTAGAAATAATAAGTTGCGACATGATTTCTAAAATTTCACAGTCCTCGCTGAAAATTTTTAACACATACCATTTTGTTTGATAAAATAACTTGAGGACACTGGATTCATAATACGCAACGATAATTCACTATGTGATTATCAATAATCTATATATTATTTAATTATAATAATTATACAACGACAAAATATTTTAGTAATGTTTTCTCTTCTATTTTTAAAAGTATCCCTAGCCAAGTTGTATGTTTCTACAATCATTAGCCTAAAGAGAAAAAAATTATATAGCATTCTTAACACTACATCGATTACATACTATCTCAGTACCAAATACCGTGATTAGAGCATGCTTAAAATAATTGTGACTTTACTATAACCTCTGAATTAAATATTAGTGTTATGTTCAAAATGAATGTGGATTTTGAAGTTTTCAACGCGCTTTGATCACAGGACTTGGTCTTGAAAAATATCGTCGATGCAGTGTCTAGAACATCATCCCATCGATTTAAGGATTTTTCTTTACGCTAACGATTGCAAAAAAAGCTAAATTGGCTAGAGGAAGGCAGATTTTAATTTTTGTAGTGAACTCACCTATGTGTGAGAAGTCAGAAGAAGTGACAGAGATAAAGTGACGTTTCACTTCTGTAGTGTGTTCTTACTCACACAGTTTTTTAATATTCAATGGCTATTGACACGGTTTTGTTATCAACAAAAAACTAAACAATCTTTATTTTTCGCTTTGTCAAGAAATTCGATAAATTTTCAATAATGATTATGATTGAATTTCTACTACCGAGCGAACACTGCTAATGATAGTAGGTTATGAAAACATAACCGTACATATTAATACGAGTATTAGACAACATAACCTTAATAATGTTCAAACTCATAATTTAGTTTATTTTTGATCGAATTTCGACCACTGGGCGACCACTAGTTATAATTAATATACTACATCTCAAAAAGAATTCTTTAATGAAAATACCCAAGCAATTTACTTAATTACTTAGGCCGCTTGACTTAAACTAAGCGCAAAGTTTTCTCTAAATGGACTAACTTAGAGGACAATAGTTCGCTGCAGGATTTGCATTCGACTAATTTAATGATCCGATTTGGTTGAACTTTTAGTACGACTCAACATAAAAGAATCTAATCATATCCTTGAACTGAATCAAGCTTATAAATAAATATGAATTCTATGTGTATTGGTAAGTTATAAAATTCTCTTATCTGAGATAATATTTAACGTACTATTAGTACAGAGCAAATTAATTATATATCAAATACGTCATCCGTCCATTACACTGAGCATCCATTGCATTACACTTAGGATGGCGTTATACTTAAAATAGTTGTATAGCAAAAAACAAGGAATATTTTCTTTATCCTGGTTCCGCATAATGACTGTACTTCACCATATGGTAAGCTCAATACGGTCCAGGGACAGTAGAGATCGCAGATAGGAAAAATGTCCTTCGCCAGTCGCAACTGCCATACCGGCCTGCTACATACTTCTTCGCGACTCGTTTAAAGGACCCGATGTTATATGAAGCAGGGAACACCCAGGGCGGAAGACGTTTCCACAGCTCCACAGTGCGATAATGATATGAGTTACGTGTCGGGATAGATACTACAGTAAAACTCTGGATCCGTTATCTAGCACGGGTGGATCTCCTATGGAAAGGGGGAGAATGTATTAGGTCAAATAACTCCTCAGAGCATTCGACATAATACAGTCGATACAAATATTGTTTATTTGACAAAATTGAATTGTTATTGCCAATTAATTGCATTATTTTACCCAATAATAACTAAATAACGAGGTTTTGTTTCCTCGTATGTAATAATGTAAGAAATATAACAATATATTTCCTTATTGTCAAGGACTTACACAAACACGACCGTTTCGGTGAGCGGATAAATGTGACATCCACTTTATGGTTATTGGGTTAATACGGGCACGAAATTATTGGGATCTGTAAAGAGCCTAACATAGTTTTATATCCTTTATGTGCCGATAAACTTATAATACCATCGAATACTTTGGCGAATATCGCTCATTAATTGTTTATTATCCGTCACTTGATTTTAATAGAATGCGTAACTTAGTGATGTTTTGATCTCTTTCTTATAGGACTGATTGTATATGATATATTTAGTCTCTGAATGGTTGATTTTTTTATTTATTTAACAAAACACCGCATGTGATAATGTGGTGTGAATACACATGTCGCATTTTGTAATCCACCGATGTACATGTAGTGATTAAGTTGGATGTTATGAATGTATACCAAACAAGATTCCGTGTACATGACGTGATAAACCCGTGACCGTGTTCCTTTGGTTTGTCACATCTCGATATCGCTTTAGAAACTTGAATGACGCCATGAATTCGTATCCCTACCATACTTGATATATGGTAGACGCAAACCAGTCAGACATAGTGCTGTATCCTTTTTTTATTTACGTGGCAAAGAACTATTTTTACGGACTTTCCCGAGCATGTCGTAAATACACTAGGGCTCAGGGCAAGGCGAGAAGAGAGTGTGGAAAACTCATCTGATAATAAGCACCGTCAAATACTTAATAAACAAGACGCCACGACGATACTTAAATCCCTGTATTGCTAGATAAAGCCAAATGGCAGCTTTCACATTTTTTCTAGTACAATGTTGTATCCTACCATCCCACATATAATATGAAATAATAGACCATACATACGCTTTCAATTTTATTTCATATACAACTCATATGAGGTAATTGCTGCGCCTACAAATTCGTTCGCGTGCAATTAAAATTTTATTTAATCACTTGTGGAGATATATACTGCGAGCCATAATGATATATAGACGGAAACTTTTAGTTTATGATACACCGGATTTTACGAGTGGCATCACTCGTCTTAATATCGATTTTGTTAAACAAATCGGATGACGCAATAAAAAGTTTCATACAAAGTTTATCTCTCTATTTACCCCACTTCCAATGAAGCTGAGAAAATGTAGCGTATCTCCGTCTCTTAGATCCCATCTATCTCTGTACCAGAATTCAACACAATCTATTCAGCGGGTTAGGCGTGAAAGCGTAACAAACAAACAAACTCACTTTCGCATTTATAATGTTAGTATGATATGATTTTTGCCTGTTTTTATAACTTTTTCAATACAAAATGATTTCTTATGTTTAAGCGAATATTATTCATCGAAATAAAACTAATTTAATTTTATCGCGGTTATTTATTAATTTTGATCCCGACGTTTCGAAAGTTTTTCAGCCTTCGTGGTCACGGGGCGGACTGTACAACTTTGCTCGTATTAGTTGTAGAGTCATTTTAAATAGCCTAAACCCTTATTATTGCTCTATCAAATAAAATATTTTTTGAAATCCGACTGATAACTTCTAACATTAGCACGTTCAAACAAACAAACAAATTTTGCCACTTTGTAATACTAATATATATATTAAGATTAAATATGTACGCTATGCTAACATAGCTAAAGAAAAATAAACAAAGAGTGTAATCAACGTCGTAATAAGTTATACATAACGGCTGTTAATAACGGTGCCCGTTAATTAGAATCCGTATATATTATAAAGTTAAGCCGTCGAGACACGCTGACGTCTACGTAATTACACTAACGCGATATAGTACTCGCAAACGTTACACTTCGCAGTTGGCACCGAATATAGAAAATTTGAACTTCATTTGTAAAGTTGTTAACTGACAGTTGCTAAAAATTTCGCCACTAAAGCCTTGTTCACGCTACTCTAGTGATATAGTCGAGTACCGAGTAATTTAGAAACTAAACGTGTCTGAACAACAAAAATTTCCTCGAACAGATAAGTAAATCATTTAATCGAGTAGATCCATGTCGTTTTATTTTCTTCGGCGAGTAGCGCGTCCCACCACGCGTCACAGCTTAATCGTTCATTTATTTTACAAGCCCAAACCTGTCGTTTTAGTGGAGTTCATTAGCGGCCACAATTTCTTTGCGAATTCGCCTTATTACACAAATTTCTTCATCCACTTCTTCTTAAATAGCGATTACTTACTTATTTACTTTATTGCGTTACATGTTCGTCTTGCAAAATACCACTCACTTGTGTACTGTACTCGACTGTAGTGCGAACGATTTTTGAGAAATAGCTACTTAATTAATCGGTACACGACTAGATTACTAGCCTAGTATGTACGAGGCTTTATTTTAGATTACGCTCCACTAAAAGCGCTCACAACGCTGACTTTAGTGGAATTAGGAACTTAAATGGAATGGAGTATGAGCCGTTTTAAGCATTGATATAAACATAACAAATGGCGACTTTGAAAAATAAAACAGACAATTTACAAATCATTAACATAAAGTGAAATAATGTTTAGTTAACCTGATACATATTAAGAAACATATACCATATATTTCTTATTTTATATAAAAATTGTTTTGAGTTCAAATCCTTGCAACAAGCTTGAGCTTTCGATGAAGGAAAGCGTCGTGATAAAACCATAGCATGGTGGTCGGGTTTTTTTCTAATACCCGCCTGACTAGTAACCACTCTCAAGTTAAAAGTCTGCCGCCGAATACCTATGGGTGTGTTCCAGTAGATGCACTTGACAGCCAGTACCTTCACTGGTTTAACTTTTCCACCATCTTGGGCTACATTATCTCTCAACATAAGGTGAGATAGCGGCTATAATGCTAAACCTAAACTATAAAAAACTGTCTAACTCCATTGCATTGTTGAGAATAGTAATAAACTTTTTATTTTCATAAACCTTAAGACTTTAACATCAACGAACAAGGTAATAGGATATGGTTAATTAAATGAGAAAACTTTTCTTGTAACCCGTCAAAGCCGTTTCAGAACTTACTTATTATCTCCGTTCCGACAGTGCAACGGAGCTCGATGCGTATTTAGTAACTTATTTAAATATCGACACTGGAAGGAATCTGTAGAATTGCGAATTACTAGTTAGATACATAATTTCAATCAGAAAAAAAAACCGCATCGACTGAATATGGTCTCTTCGACACACAAAAAGTTTGCGGATCAGAAATTACATAGCCCTCCCAGAAGAAGTTTCACTCAAAAAAACCTGTTTAATTCATTTTATAATATGAATATATCAAAAAGTTTTCAGTCTCTTGTGTAAAGTTCAATTTTGCGGAACGCTTTCCAATGATGATATACATAATTTCACATAGAACACCACAAATCAATAAAACTACGTTCAAGTAAAATTCTACAATTTAAACTGCCGAACTATTCTATTATAAAGGTTAGAGATTATTTACTTAACAGTAATTGTTTACGATGTGACAATAAAGAAGCTACATAATATTATAATCCTTATGTTAAAACAGCTCCGACAGTTTTTGATTAATATTAACTCATAACCAGGTCTCCGAAATCACTGCCACATAATTTCAACGTAAACTCATCAACTGCTTATAACATTTAATTTTAAACGTCAGCGGTCTTTGAATTTGTTTAATATTCAACGCTTCTTGTTATTTAAGAAAAGATTAAGAGACAAAAGATTTAGTATATTTGTATTTTGACAATCACTTATTGTAAAAACAAACGAAAGGAAACAAACAATATCCAAATTTATGAATACGTGATTCATAGATATATAAAAATAGAGTAAATATAACGAAGTTTAAGTGGTCCAAATTATGACCAATCACACGAATATACCGTTCAATTATATTATTAAAAGTGAAAGAAAACAGTTCATACCAGGTGCCACAAAGAAAAACGATGACGTAATTAATCTCGAACGTTAGAAATTCACAACTTGTTCAATAACATAGTTAAATAATTATATATAATGCAATACTATTAAGTATGCAATTCGTTTATATATGTAATAGGAGCCAAACGGCTCTAAAGATTTAGGTGAAATTTTGTATTTACATTGGTTTTAGCTTTTTGAAGTCGTCTATATAGCTGAATTGTTCGCAAAATCGCAATTTTAATGAAATCGAAGATTTATGAAGAAAATATATATTTTTTTTTAAATGAAATAACTATTTCATACGTGTGTAAAATTTGGATGTTGATTCGTATCTAAATTATCATTTTGTTATAAATATAGTTTATAAAGTGTCTACCAAGTTTGGCTCGGTCATCCAGGTCACATGTAAATAAAATGAGTTGTGTAATATGGACTTAAAATATTAGGATACATTAAATACTAGTTTGATTGTAATATTACAATCTCTTATAAATCGTATAGAAGCTTTTTATTGCTTTGGGTAAATGGTTTTAGAAAAACGTGTTTATTTCAACATATCTATTTGTTTTGTCTGTTAAACTGTAGAATGTGGAATAATGAAATTTCTGCCTTGGTTTCCATTTCTTGGTGGACACATGGACAATGGTGGACACATTAAGCCTAGTGGAGAGTCTTGCTTTCAAGTGCAAATGCTGGAATACAACTATAGGTATTTGGCGATAAATTTTCAACTTGAAGCTGGCAGCTAATAGGCAAACATTACAAAAAGCTCTGCCACCCTGCTATGGTTTTATCATGATATTTTCCTGCACCGAAATTGCAGGGATTCGAAATCACTTCTGTTGATACAGAATTCGTACACACTACCAAACGTACCATCGTCAATGACGATTTTATATTTTATTATACGCCGTTTATTAGTTTAACGAAAATCTCTTGCGTCATTAAACTCGCCAATGTTGAATGAATAGAAAATGTATTCATTCATTATCATCGTCATCAATTATTCATTTATTCTAAAATTATTATTGAATGATTTCTTATGTTTACGCGAATATTATTCATTGAAATAAAACTAATTTAAACGGATTATTTCAATGAATTATTATTGAAATCAATTTAATAATTAATTTTAGGAATAAATATTAACTGAGATATTTGTGTATTATGTATATGTCGTGATAATGATGTATTACGACATTGTAAAATTGTTTTAATAGAAATTGCAGTGTCTTTGTTGATATCAACTTACACATTATTGAGTTCATAAATATTCTGTTACACTTTAAGTACTAATAAAATATTTAATGTTAATTAAAGTACAAAATAACAAGATTGAACTTAAAGGTTATTTGTTATAGGACCAAGCTTCGCATCGATGTTTTAAAGTTTACGGAGCTTTTGTTTGTCTAGTTCACTGTCGTCGTAAATACCGTATACAGCTTACGTTGCTGTGAGAAAGCTTTCCTAAAGATTTTCGACCCCGCTTTTAAAGTCTAGTGAGATCAAAACACGAGCACATGAAAACAGTTAAAGGTTTCTGCAAGCTTTAACTCAAATCGAGACATCGGTAAGCAAGGGACAGCTTTAAGCTTGTACGTGTGTGCTTAATTCTGTTCTCCTACGTCATGTTTTATAAAAAAACTCTTCTTAAACTTATGTATACGGATTACTTTTACCTGCTACGGTGGATTTGTAACAATATAAATTTGGTTGCGTTTTAATATAAAAAATATTATTAAAACAGTTTACATTGATTCTTTGTTATTCTTGAAAGAATAAAAGTTTCGTAAGTCCAAAAAACGATAGAATATTATAATTTGGTAATTCATTTTAACAAATAAATAATTTATCAGTTTAACGCAATAGGGAAATGCATTAAAACAATTTTACGATAAAAAGTAGAATAAATAAAAGAGAAAAAGTAGATCAGTTCGTATTAATACAAGATTTCAATTTTTGGTCTTTATTAGTATATTTTTGATTTTTGAATATCTATACGCAAAACGTATGCTGCTAACATAAAAAATATGATTAAAAGTCAACTTCATATAACTAGCTCTTTAAAAATAAACTGATATTTATTTTAAAATCTCAATGTTAAAACATAAACAGGTATAATGATAATGATATTCATAGCATTTTTAAACAGACTTTGAATTTTTTAGACAACACTCATTTTGGTTCGCGGATACTTTATTTTGAAATTGTACATTTTTCTTTTAATAAGGAGTATTTCATTATAAAATAAATAAGTTTAACCTATGATGCGTAATTGGAAAATTGCATTGTTAATATAATACAATACTTACATAAATCAATATGACTCGTTTTGTAATAAATATCTACTGTATATTTGTAACATCTTAACTTATTATCTTTAATTAACTTAACTAGACTATAAGATTTGCCATACGTTTAGAAAAACAAACCTTGGAAAAAAGTCTAAATGTAATAAACGACACTTAACTATACGGCGTCGATAATTGTGTTAACTAATACTCAAATCATAACATTGCTATGGGAATTGATCGGAACAAGCTTTATAAAACGCAGTTAATATGTATTTGAAATGTAATTTCTTAAACTTTCCTCCATCCTCAAACATCCTCAGTAATTAAATATAAAAAAAACGCTGGAATACGTAGCCCATTACCAGTATTAAAAAGTATTGAGTACCAAATTTCAAGTAAACCTGAATTAAAAAATATTATATCGCATACAAATTTTATCACCTGCTTTCATCTCTTTAGGGTTCAAACTACGAGAAATCTATGACAATAAGTGAGTAAAGTGGTGTCTAATTTATATCTTTATTACTTTATGTGTGGGACGGTGATGAGTTAATCAGAACCTTTTATATTATAAATCTAAATCTATTTATAGATAGGCCTTCTATCTTATTATATACAACCGAAATCTTCTTTTTTCGTCAGTATATTTTTAAATGTAACATATATATTTTATACACAATATAAGGACATTTAAAATTGCATTACATCATTCACAACAAAACCTCAGTACTCAAAGGAAAAATGGTGCCATATCAAACACACCTGTCTACCAGATAACTTAATAAAGGCAAATCGAATACGATGTTCCTCTTCATTTCTGACGTAAAGACTGAAAATAATGCTTCATAAAAGCCAGAGGAAGACGAATTTATTTGCTCGAAATTATTACTGTCTATTATTAATATCATTGTACATTTTTCCTTTATAGTAAGACTTTTATCAAATACCTTACAATATTATGTGTAGACGTTGACTTTAAATCGTATGACATGCTATTTCAATAGTATTGTAGTATTGTATCAGATACAATAGTGGATGGTTTATTATTTAATACTTACTTAATAAATAATGCGAATAACTTAAAGAGAAAGTGAGTTTGTTTGTTTTTACGTTTTCACGCCTAACCCACCGAATCGATTACGATGAATTTTGGTATAGATGAGAACCTGGAGCTGGTGATAAGCTACATTTTCTCGTGAAACCCTTATTGGAAGTGAGGTAAAGAGTGGGAAAACTTTGTATAATTTTTTTTATTGCGTAATGCGATTTGCTTGACAAAAACAATATCAACGCGAGCGCACCCGCTCGTAAAAACTAGTAAGTTATATATACAACTAGCTAATACCTAGCGAATTCATCCGCGTTACTCCCGACAATTACGCATGATCGTAATTCTTAGCTAAGAAAACCTTATAAAAAAAAATATCCATTACAAATTTCAAATTAATAGTTCTGGTACTTTTGAAATTATATCAGTAAAAGACTCAGACATAAGCTCACAATATACAAAGTATGCATCCGTCCCATACTTACTTACAGTTGCCCAGTATTCGCTCACGCTTTACGCACCACCCTTCGCAAACTACAAGTATTGCAAAACAGATTCATGCGCATAGCCGTCCAAGCCCCGTTTTACATCCGTAATGTAGATCTCCATAGAGACATGGACCTTCCATCCATGTATGCATATATTAAAGACATTACAAAGATTTTTTTTGTAAATGCCGAACTTCATCCTAACCCCAAAATAGTACACGCAGTTAGCTACACTTCCAATCTGCATGCCAAAGGCTTTGCGCGCCGGCCACGTAATTGCTTCTCCGACGCCGTCGATAAAATAACGATATTAAACGCGCTTCTCCCTGCTGTCTCCACCAATCGCACGTGTCCGCGCACACATCCGCGTAACCGCCGTCCTCGCCGCCAAGGCCGAGCGGATAATTTCGCTCCCGCATACCCGCCGCGGCCTCCTTCCACAGACGCCTGAGCCTAGGTTCGATTCTCTGGACAGGAGCCCTCGAGTGACTCTGCTCGCGCGATACAGTGACACTCTACATCACTGAGATTACACGGTTCTGTAAGGGACTACCCTCGCGGCCCTTGAGCTGCTTACCTGATAAGGTCGTAAGTAGTATCACTAATTTAATAATAAAGAACCTGTTGGTTAGTCAGGATCATGAATCTTTTTCATTTACCGGCAGCAGCCCTAGCCGAGGTTCGGCCGTCCTGGCACCCTTGTGCCTACTGCCTCGGGGCTGAGTGCCCTCAGCACTCGCCCTCAAAAGTTCGGTGAAGCTGTCAACGCCCTTGGGGCTAACAGCGTAAGTCAGGTCGAAAAAAAAAACAGTAAAAGTACCACTGAAAATTTTCATCCCCCATATTACACGCATAGGTGATGAAATTTTAAAAACGCTAAAACACTTATTCGTTTATTTGGACACGTTCAAAGGCATGATCAAGGATATGCAGTACAAATTTCGTTAATTGTGCTGTTATATAAAAAGAAGAAGCCGTCTACCTTCGACCTAATGTGTAAACGCAAGTAGTCATTGTAAGAAGCAAGGCGCGACTAATGAACCCATACATCTATTATAGTCCATCTGTTCAACTTAACATTTGAAGCCATGTTATAATATTTTATTAATATAATTTCACAGAATTGTTATGAAGTGCATGCTGTATTCTAACTGTAAGATAATAATTTATACAAATCTTACAGTTAAGATAAGTAGTATCGCAGTAATTGTGTAGGTCTGAGATTTACACTTATTAATTATATAGATTTGTATGTATGTAATCTTATAGAAATCAATTGTCAAAATTAGGTATATCTAAAGAAACTAGGTATAAGGTACTATAAGCACTGCGATGCGTTCCTTGTCTATGGCAATACGGCGAAAATGCACTGGTGGTCATCTCTGGGTAATTATACCTAGAAATATATATGAAATTACTGATATTACAATACTTAATAAAGAAAATAAATATAAGCCGATAAAAAACGTTCATATAACCACTATAAGGATAACAAGTTGTTACTATATAGTCTTGTGTATTGCTTACTGAGTCCACTTCAATCATAATTTTCGTAGAATGAAAAGGCTTCTGTACATCGCTCGTTACCTATATTAATACGATAATCCTGCTTGAGCTTATCCGCTCGTTCGGGTGACTTAATCAATTTATGTTATAATACATAAGGTACGAATGTTTAACAAACACGTGTTTCTTTCATTACGCCGTCTTTCTACGTAGACATTTTCGCCAGTGACAAGTGTTAAGATCTTTATAACCACAATTAACGGACATAAAATAAAATTATACTCCGAACATTTATTTATGGATTAGACTAATAATAGTACTGTCCGGGACTCGAACTCACACTCGAACAAAGTCGCGGGCACATCCAGTATATCGTTAATAAACGTTTATGTTACATATTTCAATTACTTTTGTTGAATAACGCAAGTTACTTTATCAATGTGTGAAAAATATACAAAATTTCAGTATATAATACAATTTTTCAAAATTGAAATTAGTTCCGGTTTCGACTAAAAATCCTGTTTCGCTTAGAAACTACAAATTGTTATACGAGTTCTTGTAGACTTGCCTTTATTATCCAGTACAACAGTTGATTTTTAACTGGAATCATATTAATATTATAAATGTCAAAGTGCGTTTGTTTGTTTCTTACACTTTCATGTCTAAACCGCTGAATTGATTGTGATGGATTTTGGTACAGAGGTAGATGAGACCCAGTAAACGGATATAGGTTACTTTTTCCCGCGAAATCTTTATTGGAAGTGAGATAAATAGGGGGAAAAACTTTGTATTAAACTATTTATTGCGTCATCCGATTAGTTAGACAAAATCGATATTAACGCGAGCGAAGCCGCACGTAAAATGTAGTCGGGCTAAATATTAACAAAAAATTAATCAAGTGTGTATGATAAGTAATAAAAAAACGTTTAAAAGTTTATTTTTATTTTATTTATTTTATCGTTGGAAAACAAATAATTCAAAATTAATAGACGTACACCATAAAATTTAAATTTTAAATATACTGTCACGATACTACTTACTTTGATTATTTACCATTCAGATCTTATAGTTAAGTTTATTCTAGTGTTTTGTTATTCGAAATATATTAGAAAAGTCTCTAACTCTCGTTAGAAGGAATATTAGATAAAGCAAACTTTGTGTCAAAACAAAAATATTATAAAATTAATACATTTTCGCCTGGACGCAGTTTCTACTGTAACACTGTCCTTCACAATATAATTAATGATAAAAGGGGCATGAGTAAATTGTCGAGACAATTATCCCTTAAGACAAATAGTAAACAAACTCAAAATATAATTCATTTATTCATATATTATTTAATTATTTAAATAACGTGTCACATAATGCCTATGTTATTCAATAAAAATAAAATAAAAAACGGTGTACGGGGTTTTAATTGGAGCATGTTTCATTTTATATATTTTATTCTCAACCAATGACCCACCTCGTCTTTACGTGGGTAGCAATAATTATTTATCTATAGCCGAATAGCAAAGAAAATCCGATCGTTAGCAAACTTCACAGCGTCACCCGCTAGGCTATTCTGAATACTACCTGAAACCATTATGAAAATCGATCAAGCCGTTTTGTAATCATAATAAATATACTTTTATATATATGAGGAAGACATTTTAATAGAGATTGTGACCATAACGCTAAACCTTAACTATAAAAAAAAATGTTTTCATTACAATATTTACCATCACCGAAATTAAGATAAAAATATATTGTAAACAAGTATACTATTAAAACCGTAATACCGTCTCACATCTACTTAAACGATATTAAAGTATCAATCTTGTATAATCTCCACACAAGTTTAATAAATATGATGAGCAAACACCCCAAAGTCGGGGCTTATAAAAATCCCCCGCGTTAATATAAGTAAGAGTGATTGAGCGGCGAGTAGAGGGCGGGTCGTGGTAGGGAACCTCATCATTTTAAGGAAACTGCATGTCACTAATCTCACTTCGAATGAGTATTTGAACCATTTAATTAAACGTCATTATGAATAGATTAAGTCGTTTTCTTACTTTATGTTATAGCTTAATATATATTTTATGCTGCTACTAAAGCAACAGACTGTTGATACAGTTCATAATACTATTAGTTTTATTTCCGTGATAGCAACTGACGTTAACTTACATCGCGTTAATTATAATCTTAACTTATCCCAACTAATATTTGGAATGTGAATTTATTTCTGTTTGTAAATTTATTACTCTTTCATATTTATTACCCCTTTAATGCCTTTAATTGTTTAGCGTTATGGCCACAATATCATTTCAGATTAAATGTCGGTTTGGCCCAATATGGTGGACATGCTAAGCCTAGTGAAGAGACTATCTCTGAAGTACAAATTCCGGAAATAAATAGGTACATGTCAGCTGATTTTCATCTTAAGGATGGTAGCTAACCAGCCGGGCATTATAAAAAGCCCTACCACCATGCTATGGTTTCATCACAATTTTATCCTTCACCCGAAGTTCAGGCGCTTTGCAGGGATACAACTCACGTCCATGCACGCGGGATCCGTACACACAATCAACAGAGCTCTTATCGCTTCAAAAACAAATTTCAATTATTCTACCAATCGTCATAAAATTTAGCATATACATTACTTGGTATAAAAACAGGACAGTGTACTTTCATCCCTAAAAAAAGGACTGTTCCCGAGGGACTGAAAAAATATTTGGTACCACGCAAACAAAGTTACGCGGACAGACAGTATCTAATACTTTTTTAATAGAATAAGTAAATTTTGTACAAGCCTGTAATTAATTCAATGGCAATACTTGTAAATGCAAGTAGGGTATTGCAGGGGTGATAAAATTTGAAGCCAAATATTTATGTCACAAAACTTAATGTAACTTATATTTATTCGGTCCATACAAACAATTCAACATGTATTTTTGCCACTAAAATGTAGATCATACATTAATTACTATTTTTCTATATTTTGCGTAGTCGTTTGTGGTATTCAATTAAAGAGGTATATATTTCTCAAAAGCTTACTATTTAAAATTGTTTCTACTTTTTTGTTCTGTGAGCGAGCTTGGTTTAGTTTAGGGAAAATAATCCTAATAATAAAAGTATGTCCAAAATCGCAACAATATTTTCAGTAAAAACAGTGCAATTCTGAAACAATGGCGCCCAACGAGTACTCATTTAATCATCACGTTCATGTAAACGATATAACAGAAGGAAAAACAAATAGATGATCAAAGTTTGAAAACAATTTTTCTCCTATATTCGATAATCAACTTAAATCCTTATAAAATATTGTAAGAATTCAAATAAACGTGAATAAAAGCATCATTTTCATTTTATTTATGATAATAAAGATTTTTAAACCGTAACCAAACAAAAAATAGAAAAAATCACGTAACAAGCAAAGAAGGATAATGTACTGTACTGCTTTGTTTTACCTATTACATACAGTAGAACTTCTATAAGTCGAACATCAATAGAGACGCCAAAAAAATCGAGTTATAGAGTTTTCGACTTATAGAGAATGGAGGTTTTGGTGTTTGAAGGGAAGGGAACAAAACATTTTTTTTGGGATTTAGAGGTTTTCAACTTGTCAAGGTTTGACTTAACGAGGTTCTACTGTATATATAAATGATTAAAGTTCATAAGTAACCTCCTGAAAGTAGTCAAATATTAATATAATAAGGGGTATATACAATATAATACCATATAAAAGGCAAAAAAAATTACACCTTTACGATATCGATTACATCAAGATGATCGTAAACACGGGTAAAATAATACTGAAGCCTTTATTACTACAATATTCATTGTTTTATCACCTTCATAAATACCGAGAAATGCGATACTAAAAATGGCGTTAGGATAACGTATAAAAATAGTTTAGTGACGTCAAAGTCGTAAGCCACTACGGGCGGAAAAATTGTCGCAGCCACAAGGAGCGTCTATTTCTAACAAGACATAATCATAAACCACGCCTAACTGTAAACAATCAATTGCTGTTATTGACTACTGTATTTGGTCAATATATTTTATTTATTATAATAATATAACCACGCCCAAAGGATAACCGATATCGGTATTACTTTTTTTTTCTACGCTACATACTCTTGGTCCGCACTATTATAATTTAATTTGTATTGTTATAATTATTTTTACATTGCACTCTCAATAAAAATAGGTAACTTCTCTAGTTATTATATATTATTATAAAGTTATTATTATAAAAACGTTTGACCTGCCAAGTCAGCTGCGGCAAACGCCGCTTCTATCACGTTGGTAATATTTTTTACTGTTTGCATGTGTCTGGTTTTTATGGCCGTCTTAATATTGTAGGTGATAAGGTATTACATATGTATTTATTTAAGTTAGTAAGCCATTCTGGTGGTTTTTAGTGTACATCACAGAATACGTCTTTTCGTTTGAAATGAGATGTTTTCTTTTGACGCGCTGAGCACTTCATTTTTGGATATTGAAGAGGGCTGAGCTATAAAAACGCTCGGATATATGATGATTGTTCGGGTAATGTCGTCTCGAGTCGACTAAGGGAGTGAGAAAGATATAATTAACGCGTCACTGCTGTGCTCGCTCGTAGAGCGTTAAATGAAAAAGCGTGACGCATCAGTCCCATTCAGTACTGATACAAACACCGTATTTCGTATTATTAACATCGCCTTGATGCAGTTTTCTCTTCTGTAGAGTTTTAAACGCATAGGGACCCGACCCTAGTGCTGCAGAATTGATCAATCTACTCTATTTAAAATCACACACAAGAAGTATTATTTCGTATGTATAGAGAATAGTAGTTCTTACGGTCTCTCACAAGACACATCATAGACGTAATACGTCTGCGCGTAATTTGCTTGGAAATGGTAAATTCGACATATATCCGCTTTAGTGTAATACAAATTTATCAATTTATTGCCGATTATTTGCACCTTAGCTATCACTTTCCTTTTGCTAAATACGTAATAATGAATCCGGTCCTTCGAGAGAGTGCAGAGCAAGCCATACTACAATGCCGGAAAAATAACTCTCCCAACGTTCCGCCGATTGATTCCGTATCGGCCGGTCTCATGTCTCTCTCTAGTTGACCCATTTTCATTCAAAATTAATAAAAAGCGGATTTTTCTAATGCGATCCCGACCCGTCCAACCAAGTAGACGTCATCCTTTAGAATGTATGTACATGAATCGGATTAAGCCTTTCAATGTAAATAATTACGCCGTCATAAATAAGTAGATTCTAGAAAAACCATTAAAATAAGTATTAGAAGCAGTTATAGCTCAGTTGATAGCGTCTACGGATTCCACATTAATGGATGTTAGTTTGAATCCCTTGTATCTCTCAAGTTTGAGCTTTTGGTGAATAAAAATATTGTGATAAAACCATAGCATGGTGGTAGGGCATTAGTGCCCGCCTGACCAGCTACCACCCGCAAGTTAAAATCTGCAGCTAAATATCTATAGGTGTGTTCCGGCAGTTGCACTTGAGAGCCGGTCCCTCAGTAATTTAGTATTTTGGATTACTTAATTCCACTATGCTTAGCGTGTTCGTGACCTTGCGCCTCATCGTCACGTCTTCAGGTAAGATTGTGGCCATAATAATAATCCTATAAAGTATCTAAATATATGAAATACAAGAAATATGTTACAAACCGAGCTTCTTTATTTTGTATTATGATAGCTAACTTTCAAAAGAAATGAGGCAATGGGTGGTGGTACCAATTTAGATAAAACTTAAATAAATTCTAATGTAAAATATTAACGATATGCGTTCATGTTTGTACGCCAATAATAAATTGTTTGTTCACGCGTATGGACCCGCGGGCGCAGGGTACAATAAAACGGAGGCTGTAAAACAAAGCCAAACTTAATTTCAAGGGTTCTCTTTACCTACCGATATTCACTTCAATCGCACTCGTAAATGTTATAGCAAAGCAGATTGGTACCTTTATACTTAACCTTTATGTTAAAGGGAAAATAAATTTATATGTATGTAGTAAACTGAAATGAACATGTTTATTTCATTATTAATGGAGCGTTGATAGACGTGAGTTCGAATCGCTGCAATGAACCTTAACTTTCGGTATAGGATTTTTTTTTTATAAAATCCATAAAACCCACTATCATGGTGGTAGGCCATTTCCCACCCTCGGATTAAAAATTAGTAGCCAGACATTTAGGAGGCAATCTCTCTACTAGGCTTTCATCTAGAGCGAGATATACACTTAATATCAGCTGAAATTGTGATCCAATGCTAAAGAATAATAAATGGAATATTTAATTTCTTTTTAAAATTATATAAGGTAAATTAGTGAATACCTATTATTTGATTGAAATTGTGCTTAAGTTATTGTTTGGTTTGGTTTGGTTTGATTAACGATATTCTCCAGAACGCAGGCAGAACATTAATCAGGTACATGTAGTAGATACATAAATCGTACATCATTAACAACAAAAACGTAAACAACTTTTTTTATTGACAAAATTGTAGTAACTTCGGGCTTAAACAAAAACTCAAACTGCTGGCGGTGAATTGTCGTTACTTTTTCGGCAGATTCGTTCGAAACAACTTTACGCTGGATAATGTTCCCACGCGAACTCTAAAACTTGGGTGTTTGACCGACTTCTTCAGTTTAGTGTGGATGCTTCACTTTAAGCGCTACAATAAAATGTTTTATTATATTTAAAACAAGACAACGAAGGCGTGACGTCACTGGACTCTACTCGATTCCTACAAAATACTATTTGATGTTGATCAAATTGGGACATTCTTCATGTAATTTGAAGCTTCGACGTCCATGTTACAAAGAAGTAAAGTAGTGAAGTAAGGGGCAGGATGGTCAGAATGTAATAAATTATTATATAACTATAAGATCAACAAATATTCTTTAATAACAAATTAATTATACCTATCAAATAAGTTTATCGTTACAGTGTTAATACTGAATTGTGGAGATCGAGTACATACGCACTGCATAAATCATTGAAAGCCGTCTATTTATGACCATGTACGACCTAATGTAATCTTCTACTTTGTGCCCCTAATCAAGTGCTGTTTTAGCATTTTGAGCATAAAGAGAATAAAGAAATATGGAAATACTAAATCTAGAACATATTTCAAAACAATATAAATTCCGTGAACAGAGAATGGTACTACTAACTCTAGTTGTTCTTATCAATAATATCTCAGTATAAAAAACTGCATACTTGACCTAATTTAGTTTCCCGATTCAGGTTTCATCAAATCTCTACTAAAGCTTTTTTCTAAAACCCACTTTTTTAATTAGAACTTAATTCACTTTACTATAAAGAGCACAGCCAACTAACTACGTATATTATATTTAAATATACCACGAAAATCACCTAAATGTATTCGAATAAATGTATAAATTTGTCTTTATTTTAGAGTATTCCCAAATAAAGTAACGTTTTTATATTTCAAATCCAGCGGACGAATCTTTTCAACGCGAAAAAGTCTGCTTATTTTGAAATTATTTCCTGTTTCTTTAGGAATTGAATGAAAGAGTTGGAAGTCTTTCTTCACATATATCCGGATTAAATACGAAATAATAAAAACATTCTCTTCGCTTACAGCCTTAAAGATGATAATGGAGTTGTTTTAAACCAAGAGTTCATTTTTAAACACTAAAGAAACGTAGTGTTTTAACTGTTCGAGCAGCTCAATATTTAAATTAACAACCTTGTTAAAAGGTAGACGTTTTGTTATAATAAACATAACAACTGAAATAATCGAGATTTTTTTTCCGTGAATATCATTTATTACTCTAATTTATGTTTAATGTCCTCCATAATTTATATACAGCGAATAATAATACTTTGTAATTTGTATCGACTCTTACCTTTAATGATTACAAATATTCATTCATTCTCATTTGACTGTGAGAATTCGAAGTAATTTAACGTTTGCAAAATATAAAAACCGCTCTTGTCATTTTAATTTCACAATTATTTATTAATCATATTTACTAGTGTTCAATAGTACTAGTAGAATAAAATAACTATGGCATCACTAAGACTCAACAGATACAATACAAAACAAATAAAATCGGTTAACAAACAAAATAAAATAAGCTAATGAAATATTTTATAGTTATAGACATGTAATTAACAAATAAGAAAGATTTTATATTAACATTTTATACTTTTGTATTCATATCTTCCATACTGGATTACATTTTCACAAACCGCGCGTCTTTGAAAAACTAAAATAAGATGAATCACAAACTACTTCCATTTTAATCGTATACTTTCTATGCATTAGGGCTTTAATCATTTTAAATTGCGTCGTCATTATTAGATATATCAATAAAATCAGTCTCAATAAACGTCATATATAACTCAGAATAATATTATAGTTTACAAAGCGGGTATACGAAAAAAATTCAAGAAAATAAAGGGAAAGAAGGTTAGAATTTAAAGTGGTAGTTTCCTGTGATTAGAACAACATTGCAACTTAGCTTTACTAAGAAGCTAGTGTCCGCTTTGTTCTAAATTCTCCTATCAAACGCTCGTAATAGATATAACGTAAATTACATCTGTCGTAGTAATAGCGTTCTGTGTGTGTTTACATAGTCATTTATATGTCGAGATAAAGTTTAATAAGATTTGAAATGATTGATGGTCTGTTTATATTTGATAAAATGTCTGATAAATAAGAAACTAAAACCTTAAATTTTACTTGTAATATACTAATTTTAATATATTTTTCATTTTATTTTAAGTTTAAGTATACTACAAAATATGTATATTTTTATGAAAATAAAATTATGGTTGTGAAAACATGGCTAAAATTACCTATGTTTTCAGATAACGTGCGCTTAGAATTGCTACTTATTTGTATAACATTCATTTAGTGTTAATTAAAGTATTCACGTAGTCTATATTTTAGGTCTACTAAATTAGATTAAGTGAACATTTCGGTTTCTTTAGGTTTAAAAAAAGTAAAACAATTTTTGATGTGAAACATCCACTGGCGCGCCTTTCCAGTAAAATCGACCCGCTTGATGTGACGGCAATAGGCATAGGGCTTGATTGAGACATCATGGCTCCTCTTCTCCACTGCGCTCAACTCCCTTGTATGTATGCTGCGCATATACTATACACTTCGTTGCTTCTTTTTGTTAGTTGCATACTATTATTATTTACTCCATATTTTATTTATTACTTTTTATGCGCTGATCTTGCAAACATACTAAGGCCTAACAGTCAATGAATATCGTGCTAACTTGTAGCTAAACTCAATTTAGGGTTTTAATTATTCCATAAAATGAATACTAAACATTGGTTATAATTTTCTGGACGAAGTCGAATCCAACACATCTGAAATTATGAAAATCGGTTCAGCCGTTCTATAGTCATTATATAAATGATGTCAATAACCTGATATTTTATTATGTACATGTATAAACGACGAACGAAATATATATATATATAATAATATTGTATAACGAAATTAAACGACTTGACCGATTTTTATGAAATTTTATATTTATGTATATGTATATTCGGTAGGTCTGAGAATCGGTCGTAATTTATTTTTCATACGCCTAAATGATAAGGGTGGTTCACCCTAAACATTTTATTTTAATTTTTCCACATTTTTTTTATGTTGTGGTATTAAAAATACATACAACCCTAAATTTTCATCCTCCTACCGTCCTCCTCTTATTTTTAATACAACCGATATATTCATTAGAAATAATTTATGAAAAAGGGTCAGCTTCTGTACATATATAAGATATAAATAGGTGTTAATTTTCTTCATAACTTTCGTTTTCAGTTTTTTTTAAGGTATTTTGCTATTCTAGGCAAAGAGAAATCTAGCAAATCTGAGAGGATGAGAATCGATTCATTGTTAAGTTATTAATCATGTAAATAATATGTAATAAATGTAATAAAATGTAATGTAATATAATAACATAATATAATAACAATAACATATGTAAGGTAATAAATTTTATATTTATTTAATGTTTCACATCTACTCGGCCTTCCATGTCGGCCAATTTCTTTAAATTATAAATGTATATTAAGTATTTGTCTTGACACAGATAAAATTTAAGTACAAAAACACCAATATGGTCTAATAGTGTATAATATGGTACCTATATATTACTACGTTATAAAGACTTTAAGTTTTACTTCCTATCAGACCCGACTGAAGCTTTTAGCATTCACTAATTTTTAAACCACAAAGTAATGGAAGTACCGCTACCGCAATTCATAAAACCTAATCTATTAAATTTATGAAAATGGGATCTTACAAGAACTTTTAATAAAAGTATTCTTTACTTCATACTTATGTTTACCTCAGGTAATTTAACATCGAAACATAATAGGATTTAACACAGTTCGTGGTCGGAGGTTCGACACAGTGTCAAAAATATTCATGACCACGTACTGAATTTCCATTTCCGCTGAAAGCGCGTGTTTTCATGGAATTTATAGTGTTTACTTGATTTTTTTGATTGACGCATGCGGTTTCGCGTTTTATCTGTTGTTTTGGAAAGCTACGTAAAAATGTTTCTCTGCTATGAATATTTTATTTATACCAGCTGCACAAATAAATAATTTGGTTTATACGAATTTGATGCAACAGAAATGATTATATTGATATACAGAAATGATTGATTTATCTTTGAAGCTTAGTAAAGCGAAAAACTTAAAAAACTATATAACTTGGATCATTTTGATATAAAAAAAATCGGTGTCACGTTGTTTGTCCACGATAAAAACTGATACTATTGAACTGATTTTAATAAAACTAACATAGGTATTGTTTAATTTAGTCCAATTTAAAAGATTGAATAACTTTCATTTCGATAGGTCATAGGTGGCACTGTGATTGAGCTAGACTGCTCGAAAAGGGCAGAACAAGATCTGTATCAAGTACTACTGTAATTTTTTTATAGTAGCTGATGATCTCGATTTTACGTTTCCCTTCAATCGCTCGTAATCATAAAATCGGTTGTTTGTAGATGTCTACATTGTCAAAGGAATATTCATAATAAATATTAAGCATGATGTCGTTCATTATTCTTTATTTTCTAAGTGCCTTTAACTTTTGTAATACTTTATATGTTTAGCGTTATGGACACAATCTCACCTAATGTTAAGTGACAATGTGCCCCAAGATGGTGGACACACTACGCTTATTGGAGAGACGGGCTCTCAAGTACAACTGCCGGAACACAGCTATAGCTATTTGGCGGCTTTTCAACATGAAGATGTAAGCAAGCCAAGTGGGCAATAGAAAAGCTCTACTACAATACTATGGTTTCATCACAATATTTTTCTTCAACATCGAAATCAACATCACCTCCATTAACGCAGGGTCCATACACACTACCGTCTAAGCTATCATCGTTTTAAAACTCTTAACTCAATTATATCTCCACTTATTACATTTCGAACTAACATCAAAACGTTTTATATTGCAAAACACTTGATATTCCATTCCATCCTGTGTGATGGTCGAGATAGCACACAAAAGGTATTATTTTTGCAGCTACTTCGAATATTTCGATTTTTTCCTAACAGCTTTACCATGACTATGATGAACTATAATAAAAAGAATTCTGTATATTCACCATTGGAATTGTGAGGTTTGGCTGTGGAATCGAAAAAAAAAAATAGAACGTACGAATTTAATTTACCCAGAATTTTCTAGTATTCCGGGCTGCTGTCAATTTTATCTCTATCTAAAAGATACTTAAAATTATTGGAATATATATACATATGGATGTTTGTTTATTAATAACTTTCAAACCCTTCGAATAGTTTAAATTAACGGCATAGAGAAACATTATGTCAAGAAAATGAACATAGGATAGAATGTAATAATAAAGTAAAAATAATAACTATAGCGAAGCGACCGCGTATCAACTAGTATGTAATCTATGTTAATATAAAGTAAATACGTAATATATTTATTTCTAGAAGAGTTTACTTCAAAAACTATATGTATCGGTCATAATAACTAAGATAATAAGCGAGTAAGTTTTGTATACATCTTCAAATATAAAATTCGGGTGCGCGCGTGTTTGTAATTTTTATACTCCTTCTAAATGTGCTTGTTAAGTCATATGAATAGTTCTAAGTTATTGTTGTTGTATTGTTTGTACGTTATATTGTTTGAACTGAACCATCATCGCTTCAAAAGTAACCTGACACTGTTGTTTTTATGTAAAAGTTTTTATAATAATCAGTTTGATTTCACGCATAAACAAGTCGTAAATGACATATTCAACCACCCAGAATGTATACCCACCCAGCACCCCATGTATACGTACATTGTACATTTTACTCTATACACATATCAGTTTCATAGATGTGGATAAAAATAATTATTATTCAATAAAAGTTTAGTTGCTGGAATATTGTGACATAACAGTTTACTCTACAATCAATAATTAACAATCAGTACTTAACAACGCGTTAAGCTTTCATTATGCAAATCACTAACCATTATTATTATATTAAACGAGAGGGGTGATATTTAGATCGCCGATTACAATGGATGAGTACGAATACATCAACAGGTGTTACATTTATGTAGTTATTAAGGGTTTGTAAAATATTCCTTTTGGAAGTTGTTCCCTCTTATATATAACATCTTATATTAACACGTCTAAATATGTGTTCAAGTCAGACATAATAGACAAGTTACTTACTCAATCCTATATTAAGTCTCATTTGTTTTAATAAAACTACTTTCTGATCCTTATATAGTATGAATTAAATTTTATGTCAAAACTGCTTGAAAAACAAGGTTTATTCTAAATATACAATACTAACTAACCAGTGCAAACGTTCCACAGATTATCATAATCAAACACCTAATAGACATTTTTTGTTTGATTTTAGTAACAGGTTACATTCGCAAATAGTATGTAAATAATATAATAGCTGTTGTGTTACTTAAATAGATTGTTAGAAGATGGGGACCTAGTTTGATGGGATTCCTAATGAAACCACTTTTTTGATAATAAAAAAAATCTTATTTATTTACCTCTTTTTCGTCAATAGCGGAAAACATGCTTTAAAATGTTGTTTCAATCATTAATTTTTATTAACATTAAAGTAAACTTGGCGTGGACGCAACAACAAATTAGAAAATTCTATATTAATAATATAAAGCGGAAAAGTCTATTTATTTGTTTGAACTCGGTCATCTCAAGAACTACCAGTCCGAATTTAAAAATTATTTTTGTATTTGATAATTCAATCATAGAAAAAGCTTTTAGGCTTTTTAACATTACGCTACCGCCAAAAGGAACAAAGGTGTATTTAATAAAAATTCCAAAAATGAGCAAAAATTGCCCTTACTAATATAATAAATGCGAAAGTGAGTTTGTTTATTTGTTACGCTTTCACGCCTAAACCGCTGAATCGATTAGATGATATAGATAGCTGATAGGTGAGAACCTGGAGACGGTAATAGGCTACTTTTTCTCGCGAAAAACTTATTGAAAGTAGGATGAAGTGAGGAATAAACTTTGTATGAAACTTTTTATTGACTAGTTGTTTAATAATTTTGCTCATTTATGTGGTATAATAAAATATAAATAACGGAGTCGCAAATCCATCTAGTAACACATATGATCTATATTAAGGTAATTTTAGGTTTCCATTTATGTAGACTTTAAATATGGGTAACTGAAGGCTTAATTTCCCGCGTGGCGGTCACTCGTGACAGGGACTGACAGGTGCGGACAGGTGGCGCAGCTGCGGACATCTCGACGACAAAAGCGAAATGGGATCAGGGACATTGGGAATTGCATAGCTAGGAATTTCAATCCGTTGTTTCTAACACAGGCTACAAATAAAAACCTTATTTCTGTTTATGTAAAAATTTATAAAATTACCTCTTTTTCGACCTGCCTACGATTTACAGCTTCACCAGGCTTTGTGGTGAGCTCAGGAGACACTCAGCCAATATAGCAATAAAAGTAAGGGTACCAAACTGGCCGGGTATCTGGTTGGTTTGTTACCGGCATGCAACCAGCTGTTTGGTGTATCCGTAAGATAAGAACTGGATACACTGCATGGTGGTAGGGCTTTTTCTAATGCCCGCATGGTAAGGTGCAAAATTTGCCGTCAAATACCAAATACCAAATAGGTGTGTTCCACCAGTTGCACTTGAGAAACGGTCCCTTCACTAGGCTTAGCATGACCACCATGTTGAGCCACATCGTCACTTAACATCAGGTGAGACTATGGCCATAACGCCATACCTTAAATATAAAAAAAAGCTGTATTCAGTGGTCTATACCACTATACTATACTGTAGAATAATAATGATTTATTGCCAATACCTAAGATATTTTTCAGTAATACCGCTATTTAGCTTGTGGTATGTAACAAAGGGATAGAATCAGCCAATGCTATGTGCAACTGCACCACAAAGCGAAGGTTTTCAGTCTACTCCATACTTTTACTGATTTAATTATACACTCTCGATAAGCAGTTCGGCATCTCACTTAGCACTTAAAAAAACTTATTAAAAGTGTTAATATGTACGATATGTATACTTTAAGTAATTTAATACATATCTACTAATTTTACTGAATATTACTTAAATACACATATGAGAAAAGCTCAAGAGGCGAACCCTGAAGCTTTTGGTAGTATTCAAAAAGTAGCGAATACAAATTGAATGACACTAATAGAACCCCAGTGTGTATAATAAAAGTATAATTATTCTGTGTTTAGGTCTTTCTTTGTTTTTATCTTTATCTATTTTCAAAGATTGGATGGACATTTTAAAAAATCTTATCAACTACACCATACGATTCCTCACGTTTCGTAGCGTAAAGAATAATCTAAAAAATGAATCCGTAATATTAGCTATGATAACGTCGTATTTCATTTAAAAAGTCCAATAATTAGAGCGATGCGCCTTCGAATAAACGGAGAGAAAAAAATTGAGCTCTATACAGATAACATTATACAGATAACAGTATACCTGAGTACCAATATTATTCTAAAAATATTGAATGAATAGATTTTGCTGTTGTAAGGTTTTTTTACATATATTTATATATTACTGATATGTGCTGTAATTGCTGAACACTTGGCAGATAAGTTCTAAAATTTGTACTTCACACTGGCGTAGTTCACTGTAATAATGAAGAAAAAAAACAACATTGAGAACACGTAACCACACATAGATTTTAACGCATGTTAGAGTTCATAAGGTGAAAACTACGGCAAAAAGTATTTATATTGTTTTATATTAGCTATAAGGTAACCTAGTTTGCTTCTAGCCATAAATCCTCTATGTTTACGATACGACCACAGGCTGAATTAGAACGAGGCATGCAGTGACTATAAGAAAGGTTAATGAAACTTTTGAAGGTCATGAAAAAGTAATAAATTATTTCCTAGAAAAAAATTTGGAAATGATACCTAAACAGTTTAAACATTGTTTTTTGTACTTAATTGTGTTCTACTAGTTAAGCCGCGTTTGAAACTAAGTTACATTTAAACTTCAAATACATTACTCACTTTTTCATAAAAAAATTAAATTTGTAGAAGGCTACAAAGTTACATAAGACAATCCAGTTAAATAGTTTAGCGTAAACTGATAATATTTAAGGAAAACTCGTTTCACAGTCGACAAAAATGTAAGCCAGAACGTGCATCGCCTAACGAGCAGCATATCCGGGACAAACAACGAAATCATTTATAATCATATAAAAGTAGGTCACCGTAGGTAGTCAATAACACTGGGAAAATATCCGTGTTTTGATAGTAAAAATATTGGTCTTGCGGTACGTTGTACAAATAATGTTTAACAGCTAATATTATATATGAAATGTGGGCGGCGGAAAAATAAATCCACTTTATTCCAAAAATTGCTATTTCGTACGAGAGTACATAAAATTATTGCAGCTTTCGAACACTACAATTTGGTGAACTTACTCAAAAATGCAAATTTTTGGACTGAATTTGTTCTTTGATTTTGATATGGAAATTTTTACTGAAGTTATTCTGCTGTACACTGAATGTTTCAGAATTAGGCTTTTTATCACCCATGTCATTGCCAAAATTAATAAATAAGTGGAAGTAATATTTAAAAAAAATTAAAACTGTCAATAAAGTTTAAGAAGCAAGTTCCCTATTTTATCTTCCGAAGTGTTATGTTCGTAAAAAAGGCGCTTAGTTTTTTTTTTAATTGTTCAAGCTATTATTCGTACAACCTTTAATCCTAACATCGTAATATTTTTCTAAAGTTCAAACATCGCTTAATAGAATAAGATGTGTACTCTTTTATTAAAACCATATATCTAAGTTGTTTACAGGAACTGAAAATGTATGTTTTTGATAATGTTGTTTGGTAGTTAACCCACTTCATTTTCACAAATAACTACAGTAGAAACCGTAATAAAACGCCAGTATAAAGTGGTTAAATAAGGAACGTGTAGGAATTAGATAAAAAAGAACATAGCATATTAATCTCCCATCAAAAACTCCATGTTTAGCTTTGACTGTAGAATAGTGCCTCAGCCAAAAAATAAAAAAATCAGCTCTGTGTCCCTAGCCAACAATGTTTAAAAGACGTCAAGATATTAACACGCTGGATTTGCGATAGTTTTAATATATGTCGGTGATTTAGTAGTTGGAATGTCATCCCATACATTTTTTGAGGTTAATGTATTAGAAAATAAACTTGTCGTGTCAGAACTAAGTGGCATTAGTGTGCACAGGCTAATGACCAAGCAATGCAAATTCTCGTGTGAGATGCAAAGTCAATCGTCCGCACACCGTGCTAGTGTAGTTCCGTTTGGGCTAAATATAATCATATAAATATTATAAATGCAAAAGTGAGTTTGTTTATTTGTTACGCTGTCACGTCTAAACCGCTTAATCGATTTTGATGAATTCTGATACAGAGTTTTTTTTTTTATTAATAACAAGTAAGCGCTTGACCATAATCTCACCTGATGGTAAGTGACGATGTGGTCTATGATGGAACGCGCTTACTCAGCAAGTACCTGTTCACTCTCTGTTTGAAGACTCCCAGATTATACGTTATAGGAAAGACAGACGCTGGTAGTGAATTCCACTCCCTTGCAATACGCATTATAAAAGAAGCTGCAAAACGCTTCGTGCGGATCGGGGGAATGTCAACTATATACGGGTGAAAACCCTCGCGGCGTCTGGTCGTCCTCAGATAGAATGGAGTTGGTGGAATTAAATCGTGCAGTTCCTGAGCACACTCTCCAAAGTGTATTCTGTAAAACACTGAGAGGCAAGGCACCTTACGGCGATGGTCAAGAGACAGCATATTGGCCTTCTTCAGTGCTTGTTCACCAATCAACCGACGGGCGCGACGCTCTATTGAATCCAATACAGCCAGCTGGTATTTGGCTGATCCATCCCAGAGGTGGCTACAGTATTCCACACATGACTGAACTTGCGCCCGATACAGGCTAAGAAGCTGATCAGGTGTGAAATACCGTCTGACCTTAGAAAGGATCCCTAGCTTTTTACCAGCTGTTTTTGCTTTGGTCTCAATCGAACTCCCAAAGTTGAGGTTTGCTGTTAGTTGCATTCCCAACAGCCCGAGGTTATCAGCGACTTGAAGGGAAACGCCTTGGAAAGTAGGAGCCAAGTTGAACGGACTCTGCTTCGCGGAGAAGAGACACACCTGTGTTTTATCCGCATTGCACTTTACCAGGTTCTTGCCGCCGCAGTCGGCTACGAACCTCAATTTCGAGTTCAGATGCTCGACCACAGCCTCTCTCTCATTACGGATCTCTTGAAAACAAGCGCGCGGACCTGCTAAGTATTTCTCAGTGAGAGTGCTGTCATCTGCGTAACCAAGAATGCCCGGCTGTAGCAGATCGTTGATGTGCAGCAAAAACAGTGTTGCTGAGAGTACAGATCCCTGAGCAACTCCGGCATTAATAGCCTTGGCATCAGACGAGCAGCCATCAACAACTACTCGTATGACCCGGTCACTCCGGAAGTTGTTGATCCAGATCCGCAGATTTTCGGAGATTCCATAATATTGGAGCTTGCTTAAAAGGCTGGCGTGCCAGAACCTATCAAACGCTTTAGATATATCGAGAGAAACAACTAGAGCTTCACCGTGTTTCTCGATAGCCTCACCTCAGTAATGGGTGGCATATACCAAGAGATCTCCAGTTGATCTTTGTTGACGGAAGCCATACTATCTATCACTGAGGATATCGTTCTGTTTGAGGTATGCCAATAGTTGTTTGTTAATTATTCTCTCCATTACTTTGCAAAATATGGAAGTTAATGCAATTGGGCGATAGTTGGACAGGTCAGCACGATTTCCCTTCTTGGGAACTGGCTGTACGTTCGCAAGCTTCCAAGATGTTGGAACTATGCCGGATTCAAGGGAGAGGCGAAACAGACGTGTCAAAACAGAAGACAATTCCGGTGCACAGTGTTTGAGCACCCTGGATGGAATACCATCAGGGCCACTAGCTTTATTCACATCTAGATTACATAATATGGTGCGAACACCCTTAGTGCGTATTACAATTTTTGAAAGATGGATGAAGCCTAGGAAATGAAGCTAAGCTACTTTTTTTTTTCGAGAAATCTTTATTGGAAGTGTGGTAGACAGAGGGATAAACATTGTATGAAAGTTTTTATAGCCTCAACCGATTTGTTTGAAAAAAACAATATTAACACGAGCGAAGCCGCACGTAAAATCTAGTAGTTATTATTTAAGATATTCGAACTTAATGAGACTCGCTATCAATCACATTTTAGGTAGTAGGAACATATAATATCCTGTTAGAGACCAGTACAAACTGATATTTGATATTAAAGTTATTCCATTGTTTAACTTCATAGATATTCAACTAGTATGTATTCAAAATTTATATTGGTCTTTGTCATGAAACCTCTCAAATAGCTGACTACTTGAGTTGAATCCTAGTGGACGGAATTTAATTTCCAACATCTTTTGTGTCGCAAACGAACCAGAATCGGTATGATTGCTTATTCCATTTCAGAAGTTTGTTCTTGTACACAGAACCATGCAATTTATTTCAAATAGTTTCTCAAATTAATTTCTCATTATAAAACCTAAACCAAGGAATGAGTTGAGTTGAGTTTGAGTGAGTGATAAGATTTATCCAAGATGTCTTTTTCTACGATCGTTAGTCTAAGAGAAAACATAAAATGTATAGACTATACATTTTATTAGTTGTTTTGTTTTTGTTTGTTAGTTGTAAATATAATTATCATTACATAAATTAATAACTCATAGTCCAAGTTCTATATGAATGTAGTCTGACTTGCTGACATACAAATACTTTTGAGAATAAAAATTTGTTAGATTGTTATTCCAAAACTATTTCAATTTTATGTATATGTCATTGCAGGCGTGGCAGCATGAGAAATCACGTGTTCGTTATTTCACCATCAATTATTATTTATGGGCACTACCGGGATCCCTAGGCGACAAAATAAAACTAAGCACAAAATGTTCACCACGATTTGTACCAATTTAAACACTTCACAATATTCCATGAATAATCCATCTAGTGCAAGTTTATTTAATAAATAATCGTAGGTATCCATGCAGTCATAGAGAAGTCCTGTAGTGCACGTCTTGCTAAGACCGAGTTTAAAGGTCGCTCCCCAATATTTCAAGCAAGACGTGTCACCAAGGCTTTCTCCAAACGTCCCGGTAGTCTATGGCGACATCTGCGTTTAATTCTTATTTTCGAAAGAACAATCAAATGACCTTCTTATAACATAAAAAAAAAATTGACAAAGACAAGATAAGACAAGACAAAATCGACAATTTAAAATAACGAATATTTAAAATCAATTAGCTGATTAATTTTCATCTTGTCATTCTATTTCCGACATATAAAAGTAGCGATACGCCCGGCTTCGCACAAGTAGTAGGCAAAACGTTGTCGATGAAAGCTCCTAAGTGGTTTGACATTTTCAGTAATTATAGTCATATTTCAACTAATTAACACAAGACCCTCACAAATAACACAACTAAACCTTACTTATGAATCATGCTATTATTGGTGAATTCTGCATGAAAATCCGTTCGGTAATTTTTGAGTTCATCGCGAACAGACAGACAGACGCAGCGATAAACTGTTTTATAATATACTAGCTGTGTACGCAACTCCGTTTGCGTGGAATTAACATTTTTATTAATCGTTTTCTTAAAAAAATGTAATAACCTATGTTACTCAGGGCTAATATAGCATTATAATTGTGAAAGAATTTTTGAAATCGGTCCAGTAGCTTATGAGTTTATGCGTTACTAAAAAAAATACAAATCCTTCCTTTTTATAATATTATAGTATAGATAGTGATAGTCATTACTAGATGTTATACGTGGGTAAATACTAAATTAAAAATGATTACTTGAAAGATATATTTAGACGCGTATCAAGTAACAGACTATAAATCATATTTTAAAAGAACCCATTAGTTTTTAAAATAAAACATCTTAATAATTTTAAGACATCAACGTTTAGTTTTACTGAAATACGAAACGGTTCGTAATAAATCTGAATTAATATGAGATCTCATTTTTCATCAAAACTTTATTATATTTTGATCCTTGAAGTTTATAACAGACTGCATTTAACTTTATTACATTTTCTTAGATTATATTATGATACGTATGATAGAAGGTGACTTCAACACACTTAACACTTGCTGAATATTTTATATAGTTCATTGCAAAGAGTAATCTTAAACACTTTTAAATTTAATAGGATGGGATAGGGATAAGAAGCAAAGAGCCGGTAGGGGTGAGCATACAGCACTGGGTCCCCTTTCAGCAATACCGGAGAAAGGTAAGCTTCACTTACCTGATAGTGGTACCAGACGTTTAAACCAGCACCAAATTTCCGCCACAGTCCAGTTCCAACACGTACATATAAAGTTTACGGCATTTTAATAATCCAGTAACACCCAACAGAACCGTTACTTGAAATTTATTATAAATAACTTCTAGTTTTCCATAAAATGTGCTCAAAAAACTCTAAAATTCACCACTTATATTATCTTGTTTGTTCGAAAACACACAATAAAACAACTATACGTCGCTATGGTGACACGTTAAATATATTTTAAAAATTGGCCCTAACAGTATTGTGTAGTAAAATGTCATATTATTCTATACATTTGGAAAAATAAAATTAGATTAGATAGTTTATGAAAAATCATCGATAATAATTGACATCTCATATCTTGATATTTTTTAATGTATGGTTTGTTTTTGCTTTGATTTAATATAATAATGTTATATATTATGCTCACTTACCAATACGTAATATTACGAATATTCATGTATAAAAAAATATCTGGAACCTAGCTAAACATGGTTATTTACTCAAAAGCAGCGGCAAACACTAATATGTAGATATTAAACTCTGTACGGTTTGACAGTTAACGGCAAATATTTTTACACAATATTAACAATTACATATGTATGTTTATAGTTACTATTATAAAATGAAATATTCAACTACAATCGTCTTGTATATTAGAACTTTGTATTTAGAGTTCTTTTATTTCGACTGTATTATAATGTTCTTATTAAAAAATTCTTTGTCGATGAATAGAACGAATTGTGTGCCACTTTTAAGATTTTTGTGAGAGGTTTGGAATGACTGCAGTTTTCTTTTATTGTTTAGCAATCATATTCTATTAATATACATTTTCTTCTTTATGTTTTATAATTTAAATCTTTGCTTTCATAGTATAAATGTAGATACATACATAAATAAGTTAAATAATATAATAATAATATTATATTACTATAGTTTATGAAATATAAATTCTTTACTTTCAATATAATTATTGTAAAGCAATGTCAAGGGACTAGTGGCGTTACACGCGATCGCGTGATTGTGAAACACATTGCCAACTTTATCGCCGCTTGAAGACACGTCGCGGTGCGGCGTCTTCACCCGCTTCGCCTGCTCTTCTTATTGCTTGTTTATACTAATTTTAATTAACTTTACATCGACGTTACATTCACTCGTTCGAACCGAAACTGTCAAAGATCGACAAAGAAAAAGAGAGACAAGGTTTTTAAATTGACAGCTTTGACGATGTTTTGTTTTAAATTATTTTACAGCACATTTAACATTTGAAGATATTATTTTAAAATGTGAATTTATCATAGTTGATAGTAGCAAAATTAAATTTACAGGCGGTAGTCATAAATAAAAAAAAACTGCCAATGTAAACAAATAGGTACATCATTCTAAAATATTACAGTGGTATGAAATTTGAAACCCGGGGTGTTTATGATATTTCGTAATCGTAACTATATCGCATATATAAGCCTTAGATACAGACGGAGCAATCACTATATTACAAGTAAAAGGATGTACACAGGACATACCATGCGCTCCGAAAGTGGCACACTGATTGTATCAGTTGGCACAGTCAAACCTAAGTATTGTCTCGGTTTTTAACTAGGAAGTATGTTGTGTACCGACTGAGATGTCAAGTGACTTAAAACAGTATATAGCATTGTACAAAACATAGAAACAAGACGTCTTATAGACATGGGAGCACATTTAATCCGTAATTATTACCATTTTCATTTTATTATTTGATATTTTTATAAAATAAAAAAGCGTTTATACTATAGACGATGCATAGCAATGTATACAGTTTTTGGTTTGTACAGTACTTAAAATTAAGTACAGAGTCGACACTTCGCTGAGCTACCATAAAGAGCTAAGAGAGGTTGTATTTTACCAACAAATCAATATGGTGGTAGAGATTTTTCTAATGACCGCCTGACTAGCTACCACCATCAAGTTGAAAATTTGCCGCCAAATACTATTAGGTGTGTTCCTGCAATTGCACATGAGTCCCTCCTATAAAGGCCGGTAACGCACCTGCGATTCCTCTGGTGTAGGTGTCTATGGGCGGCGGTAATCACTTACCATCAGGTGACAAGATTGCTCGTTTGTCCTCTATCCATAAATAACAAAAACTTTTAATCACAAGATAGTGATAGAGTACTCTACTCACAACCATAACAGTTTTATCACAAAATGTATAAGTAATTTATATAATATATCTACAAAACAGATTAATGCTAAGTAACAGATAAAACATCAAAAACTTCAACATAAATTGTTGGCAGTATGTAGCTTAGTGGATAGCTCGCCCTAACCACTCCAGCGTCTTGAATCACTGCCAATTCACTTCAGCGGGCACTTTGCAAATAATGAACGCAATATAAAAGACATGAAGAGGCGACAATTTGCTACTTAGTGATTGATACGTTTTTATACAAAAAGTTTTTAACCCATATCTGTTAGAAACACATTTGTGAAATTGCTATATTTTTCTGGTTAATTAGTTTCGTATTATTAACGTTGCCTAAGTTATGATGGATGTGTTCATTCATTCATAAATTTATAATAAACTAGCTGAACAGACAGACGTTGTCCTATCTTAACTATAAATGTTGAATTCGAATTGGTATAAGAATTAATTTTAAAAATATATTATTATGAAACTTAATGTTTATTATTGTATTACTCTATGACAACTGAAAGTTATGTAAAATTAATATAGGCGTTACGTTTTTTTTTTTTATTCCTTTAATTTTTTGAATGTTCCGCTCAACTTCCTTATTTTTTTCTTTCATGTGAACCTTCTCCTGACAATAATTAACACAACAAAAAAAAGAATTTGTGAAATTGTTTCATCCGTTCACGCGTGATGCGATGATAGACATTCATTTTTATATATATAGCTGCCCCGACAGATGTTGTCCTGTCTTAACTGTGAATATTGAATTCGAATTGGTATAATTAGTAAAAAAAAAAAAAAAATCAAAAAATAGTGCTTATTATTGTAATGCTTTATAACAACTGACAGATGTAAAATTGGTATTGTCTTTAAGTTTTTTAAAATTTACTTAAATTTGCTAATATTCCGATGAACTTTCTTAATTTTTCGTTTCATAAGAACCTTGTCTTAACGATAATTGACACAACAAAAAAAGAATTAGCGAAATTATTCCATCCATTCACACGGTATGCGATGACCAAGGGAAATAGAAATGTATATATATATGTATATAGACTAATATATACTAAAATCTAAAAATATAAAAAAGTCTTTGTAATATTTCAATTCATCTTTGCTTGGGCATTGGACAAATAACAAGGGATTGCGAAATATACCATATCTGAGAGTGCATATTTGATGAACAATGATATTATAATACTATACATAGACCTTAAAAATATTTGGCCAAAACAAATGGCACAATAACGCACATATAATAATACTACAACGAACCGTGAAGTAGGACAGTATACAGGTTTTGTTGTATTGTCATCGGTCATTGATAAACATACAAAGTTTTAAGTTAATCCGTGCATGGAAGTGCTTGAAAATCGTGTTGCAAGATTCCATTACATAGACAGATACAGGTCGAGCTAATATAAGCGTGCGTGCGGTAGTCAGGAAGGCATCACTTATGAACAATATCTTTTTCTGATCAGATTTAGCATACAATTTCTTATATGAAGGTAATGACTTAAAATGTAAAATACATACTAAATAGTATTCTCGAATTCTTCCACGTTTTCCCACTAACCTCGCGTGAATGTTAAATCCGTCCATAGATGATATCTATATTGTGAAAGGAATATGCATGCCAAATTTCAAGACCATAGGTGAAGTAGTTTTGCAGATATGGTAATTAACTGAGGAAATCTTCTACATATGAATGTATAGAATAAAGTAAGTTCGCTACCACGGTTTGTGTGAGGAGATTTGTATGGTGAGGTTTAGCGTTATAACCTCACTTGATATTAAGTGACGATGTGGACTGAGATGGTATGCATGCTAAGCCTAGTGGAGAGACTGGCTCTCAACTGCAACTACCTGAACACATCTATAAGTATTTGGCGGCAAACTTTCAACTTGTGGTAGCCAGGCAGGTATAAAAAACACCCTACCACCATGCAATGGTTTCAACTCAGTTTTTTTCTACACCGAAAGCTCAAGTTCATTGTAAGCGGATTCCAAGTTACGTCCCTTGAAGCGGCGTCCTAACACATTACCAACTGAGCTATCATCGCTTATTTTATTATAATAGCCATAATTTATATTAGTATTGTAAATTTCGGGACCCTATTATTACTTGAACAAAAAATGGGCCTCCGATGTTTCACTTATTACTAACTAGATTTTACGTGCGACTTCCTTCGCGTTCACATCGATTTTGTCAAACAAATCGCATAACGCAATAAAAATTTTCTTACAAAGTTACCCCACTAACCATAAAGTTTTCGAAAGATAAAGTAGCCTATCTCCGTCTCCTGGGTCCCATCTATCTCTGTACTAAAATTCATTACAATCCTTTCAGCGGTTTAGGCGTGAAAACGTAATAAACAAACTCACTTTCGCATTTATAATATTAGTATGAATGATAACAAACATGGATTATTGGCAAAAGTTATTGTCATAGGACGGTTCATTAAGTCACTGATAAATTATATTTAACGGGCACTTTCGCGTGAAGTTAATAAATATATAAATAACTAAGATAATAACTGCTAAAAGATATATTTTAAAACCTTTCAAAGTGATGATAACTCAGTTAGTTGTGTGTAAGGACCTAAAGAATGTAATAGTTTAATGAAACATATTTTTACAAATTTATCTTTATTTTGAATATAACAATATTTTTCAAACACACACACACATATGTGTGTGTGTATAAATACGTGTAATATAATATAATATATATATAATATAATATGTGTGTACATATCTTCAAAATCTTTTATTTTAAATGATTAGTATCTTAATTTTACCACAAAAGAGTACGGAAGCTCTTTTTTCCTATTTCAGTGCAATCGTACGACTAAATCAGTTAGCGCTAATTGACTTATTGATTGAGGAAACACAGAGCACCCCGCCGATGATTTTTCCAATTAACTCTCTCTGGCAACGTTTTCCTTGTAAAAATGAACAGCGTTCTTGACGGAGTACAAAAATAATACTGAATACGGAGGGAACTTCTTGAATCATGTACTATGCTGCAAGAATTTCAATATAATAATCACCGTTGCGTTAAATTGTTTTTTTTTTATTTATAGATTTAGCTTTATATCCACAATCTCACCTAACATTAAGTGGCGATGCGGCTGAAGATGGTGAGCACGTTAAACCTAGCGGAGGGATTAGCTCTTAAGTGTAAGTGTAAGTGGAAGCGATGATAGCTGAGTGATAGTGTGTACGACTTCGCGTCAAGGGACGTGAGTTCGAATCCAAGCACCTACAATGAGCTTGAGCTTCCGGTGAAGGAAAACATCGTGAGGAAACCATAGCATGGTGGTAGGGCTTCTTCTAATGCCCGTCTGGCTAGCTACCACCCTCAAGTTGTAAATCTGCCGCCAAATACCAATAGGTGTGTTCCGGCAGCTGCACTTGAGAGCCAGTTCCTCCATAGGTTTAGCGTGTCTACCAACTTGGGCCGAATCGTCACTTAAGATCAGATGAAATTACGGCCATAACGCTAAACCTTAAGTATAAAAAATAAAATTAAAAAAAAAAGATATTTGCGGTAGTTTTTTGAAGGTAGTAGCTAACCAAATGAGCATTAGAAAAATCTCTACTACCATGCTATGGTTTCATTATGATGTTTTTCTTCACCGAAAGTTCAAGCTCATTGCATGAGTTCGAACTTACGTTCATTAACGCGGCATCCGTACACACCTTAAACCTACATCCGAGTGACATGTCTCGGAAAATGTCTCGGTGTTATCCTCTCTCTGCCACAAGACGTCTCTCATCGTGTCATTTTTCTTGAACCGATCCAAAAATTCGATGATTAAGATAAATACAACTGATTTAATTTGTTGTTTCTTAACTTTGTTCAATTTAAGTAAGATCGGCACTACACGGTTTCTTCAAGTATTCAATTCTATCAGTTGTCATCACTTTTCTTTATTTCGCCTATAGTCGGCCAAATGGATCTTTACATCTTCATCAGACTTTATGGCAAGCACTAAAGGCACTAAGCCGAAATAGCCAAACAGGCATAAGGATACCTAAGTGGAGAGCCCTGGGCTTGGACTGTTATTAGAATTACATAAAAATATACTAATTTAAATCGTAAATTACTGCACACATATTGGTAAAAACAAAATGGTTTATTATTTTAATACGGTAACATATTTATCTAAGACAAAAGCAGTTTTATATTAAATAACTTTCCCTAGTATACTATTTTACGACATACTTCTCTACGTTTTTATATTAAAGTGTATATCGAAAAACCTGATATAACACGAACTCTTTTTAAATTCATTTTACCTGCGTTCAAAATTTGCAATTCGATCATAACTGAAATTCTGTAAGTAGATACTTCTATTTTATGATAATTAACGCGAAAAGAGTAGTTAATATTATTAGCTAATATATTAGCTAATATTATTCATTAGACACAATATTATTGAAAACGCAAAATACCCAACTATACTAACATATTACTATACGTATCGCTTCTCTGAGTCTACGTTATATTTATTTAATTTTTGGTAATAATTTTCGAGAAAAACCAATGACGATGACATAGAATAGAAAAAATAGTTTAAAGTTTTCAATTTGGAAAATACTTAAACTTTAATTCCATGTCAAGTAATAATAAATGGCCGTGTGAATATAGAGCCGTGGGCTCTGGTAAATCCTAGCTAGTATTATGAATGCGAATGTGTGTTTGCTTGTGTGTAACTCTTTTACGCCTCAAGTACTCAACCGATTTTTATTACATATTGCATAGATATTGTCAGGGGTATAGAAAAGAATATAGAATACCTTTCATTTAGAAATAAATTCTATATCAGAGGGATAAAAAAAATTCAATCGACGCGAACAAAGTCGTGGTCACTATTGACCATCATTAATAAAATATAAAAAATAAAATAAAACCAAGGTAAAGATTCTTTACAGCATTAATGTTATAACCCAAAGCGTTAACCAAATAAATAAAATATTTTGAAATTTATACGCAAATTGACGTATAACAAATACCTACTTATTTACCCAAATACCTTTCTTAAAGACCGAAGTAAACAATGCTGGTGTTCTTTTAAAGCTGTTAGAAAAGCAAGTAAACCAGTGCTGACTAAAATAGGCTCATACAGTTCAGGTTACGGAAATAAAATGAAAGGACGCATACGTGATATTTTTAATTGCACGGATAAATACAATACAACTTAAAAACAATGGCAAAGAACGTCAGAAACCAGATGCACAAATCATCTATGACATTTAATAATAATTTCTAACCAACTATAAATGTTCCTACCATAATTTCTGCAGACAACAAACACGAGACTAGTTTTCACATAAAACCGCATCAGTAGATTAGCTGCAGTCCCCGGAAATTATCTGCGAGTTCATTTTCCTGACCCAGTTGCATACAGTGAATAAATAATAAAGCTTAATTAGTGCACAATGCACCCTTTTAACTATTACATTAGTTATGTACACGGAATACACAAGCAGGTCGTAATGAAAATATTAATTAATAACCGTGTGCCCTATGGGGATTCGCATCAGCTACTTCTCTAGTACTATAATATTATTTGTCTCTTTTTAACGACTAAAGTTATAATTTCGAGAAACTTTTATACCCTACTATTTACTATTACTTATAGAAATATTTTTTATGATATATCTTGGTGGTAGATTTTTTAGCCGACCGGTTAACAACCACCCTCGGGTTTAGGCTGCCGCAATGTAAAGGTTCACTGTGAGCCTTTGTATTCCGGTATAGTGCATGAAAACCAGCCACTTCCGCTAAAGTCAGCAACATGGCTGTAATACCCGTGGTGTTTGTTACAGCAGTCCATATGGGACGATAATTATTTACCATCAAATTGGCCGAGTGCTCATTATCATAAAAAACATACAACAATATAATAAATTGTACCTCAATAGCTGATTGATGAAACAATAAATCCAAAAACTAGAAACGTAATTTATATTTCAATATTATCAATTCAAAAGTAGCACCCTGTGTTGACTGACCCACAGAAACTTATTTATTTACACAAGACCGCAAATTTTCCTTCTGCCCTTGACGTTTAAGTCCTATAATTAGTTAACTGTCACCAACTAATTGCTGCGGGAATACTGAATTCGACCGGCTGGACTTGCGTATTCATTGTACTTGTTATTTTTGTACCTAAACAGCTGTGGTAAACAGAGTTACATCGAGGTTCTCGCCAGTGCTTCTCGATAATTGGAATGTTTTCAAATGCTATATAATACTATTATAGCATTCCTAAGCGTACTTCTTTGGACCAAAATTTAGTAATGAATTCTTGATTTTATCTCATGTTGTTTTCTAAAATATTGTGGCTAATTTAAAAACTGTTACTTTGAATTAGCAACTTTTACGTAAATTAGGTATTCGTTACAAAAATATTGTATTATTCACATCGAATGATGGCATCAGATCAAGTATAGTTATCGTAAATTATGTTTAGGATATGGTGACGATTTTTTTAGTTTAACCAATAATAGCCTTACAGTTTTTAATATATAGTACATTTACATAGTAATTTAATTTCCAAATAAGCTAACCTAACAAATCAGACATTTAATAAATATGTGGCAATCATATATAGAGTCAACCATTATACCTAATGTTCAAAAAAGCATTTTGTACGAGTATCAAAATCCTGATATGTTTAACTTTTTTACTTCTACTTTTTTTTACGACTACAATGTGAGTACTATCAAAAATAAGAATTACTACAAAAATTATCGACCACTGATAATGTCACTAACAAATAATATTATATTACAACAATGAACAGACTATAGGTAGGAAATATTAATGTTATGTAAATAAATGAAAGGAAACTAATAAACTTCAATTATATAAACCGAAACTATTCTCTCCATTCGTTAACATGATATAGATTTAGGAACAAAGTTATAAATATGATTTAATTCTACAACATAAGATCCCCAAATTCGACACCACATTGTTGCACAAGAAACTGAACAACGGGCCTGCAATGCGATTCGGAATAGCGAGTTGTATAAAGCTTTTTGCTTATCCACGAAATGTCGTGAGCGCATGTGGCTCTGAGCCAGCCAATAACAAACGTCACTGTAAGAGCATCACTAGGAACCTAGAGAAACGTGTCCCGATTGTCGCAAAGCTCTTACGTGCTGTTTAGTTGGTATTTTTCACTTACCTCACAAAATGTGGTGGCACGTGCCAATTCTCTAGCATCTAGTTTCATAGAAATGGCAGTACATTTTAGACATGCAAATAAAACTTAGTTTTATTAGATATTACTATTTTAAACTACATTTTTGATTACTGTACATGCAAAATAAAATGCCAACAATAAACAAAGAATAAATACAAGTGAAAAAGCTTTTGTGACGCCCATCGTCGTGTTACTATGACAGATAGTTTAAAATATACATATATGAGAATAGAAAAAAGGAATAAAACAATTAAAAATGGCTTACTGAAGAAAATGTTTTCGGGATACTGTTATAATAACACGTATAATGTTATAAATATTTCATTTGTATTTTTTATCATTATCCTTTTTGCCTACTATCAATGAGAATTATATTATTACATAGACTCGTAGAATACACACTAATTAGTCACTACATAGAAAACCGTAACACAACACGTTAACGCTTGGAGAAAAATTAGATAGTATCTTATAATTTGTTTATTTGTCGACAGGTTATAATCATTTGAAAATTATATAAGAAATAATCGTAATCGTAACTAATATTATAAATGCAAAAGTGAGTACGTTTGTTTATGTGTAATCGATTATGATGAATTTTTGTATAGAGAGAGACGGGAACCTGGAGACGGTGATAAGCTAGTTTTTCTCTCAAAAAACTTATTGGTCGCGGGCAAAGGGGGAATAACTTTATAGTAAACTTTTTATTACGTCATCCGATTATTTGATAAAACAATATTAACGTGAGCGAAGCCGCAGGTAAAAGCTAGTCTTTAATATATTTCCATTTTTCCTTTGATTCACGCTTCAGTTTCGCGATTGTGTGTAAATCGTTTGCGAAAGACTAACTATCTAACAAATATACTACGCTGCAACTAACACTAACAAATCTAGTATGCTGTCGCAATTGCATTCACACGTTTCGCCGACTCAGACAACTGTACTCAAGTATTCACAGTGAACATTCCGTCATACATTTTTTATGATTCCTCTATTTTACCATCTCAATCTTAAATGCGTCGTGTGTTTTAGTCAAACGTGATTTTTAAAATGAAAAATAAAGAATTCCACACTAGAAAATTTTATAGTTCAATATTAATGTTCCTACGTCCGCGTGTCGTTCGTCCGGTTTAATTTAAACTTTATTTACAGCTAACAGTTTGTGATATATTACCGTTATATAGATGGTGCGCTTGTCGTTTTAACAAATTATTTTTTTATAGAGTTTTTAATCGTATGTTGTTTTCTGAACTGTAGGGCTGAACACGCAACAGAGGCATAGAAACCGCTTTTTAGTACTAATTACACAATAAACAATTTACAATTATAGAAAATAAAAGATAACCCACTGTTAATCCAATCATAAGCAATGCCATGCATAAATACATACATACTAGATACATACGTATTATACCTTTGGTAGTAATACGTACTTAACTAGCACATAGTCTCTTCATTTTTATTTATAAGAAAGTTTATTGTTCTTTGGAAACTATAAAATCCTCTTTATCATCTGTAAGTCCATTTTAATATAAAAACAATATAATCGTTATTATTATATTTCCCTATTTCCATGAAAACAACTAAATTAAAAGAAAAAAATCTATTAACCCCCAAAGTCTGGTCCCGGATTCTACTGCCCGGATTATTCGTATAGGAGATACGTACGTAATTGAATTTCAGGGTACTCTTTTTCAATCAATTCCGCACTCAGAACTTTGCCGGACGTTAGAGGTATTAGTTTGTGACAAACATTCTTTGATGTGAGTGCTAGCAAAATGGGAGTATCTAATATCAATTTGATATTAAGCTATTATGGCTCAGGATTAGAAAAGGAACATCGCATCGATTGAAATGTGATCGAATGCCTGTAATCTAGGCTAAGCTTTCGGTGGAAAAAACAGTAAAGATGAAAATAGGATACTTCCTATATTAATTTCACTATCCTCAGCAATTTGTTAGCATAATGCACATTAACACTTAATATCACGTGAGACTGTGACGAAATGCTAAACCTACAAAAAAATTAAAGGAGAAAAACATTGATTTTTAACCGACTTCAAAATATAGTTTGTATATTCAGCTATATAAGGGGTGTAAAAGCAAATCCGCTTCAACCTAAAAATTAGTAAAAATAAGTAAGTGCACAAGTGTTGCTGCTTTAGAGCACTACAATTTCGCGCAATTACTTAAAAATATCAAAGTTTGAACTGAAACGGATTTGCTGTTACATCTGTCATATGACTATTTTTTGTAGGTTAGGCAATATCTTCGTCATGAACTGAAATAAAGGATTCTATTTTTTAAACTTGTTATTTGCTACTAGTTTCAGGCACCGTAAATTCGCGGGTCACTTTTCACATTATATTTGATTTTCTATGATATCTTAAATATTACATGTGTATACACTGCAAACTCAAGTGTTTTATTTAATGTTTTAAAGCAAAACACTGAGGTATTTTTTTAAACTAAATGTTTTGTTTTAAAACGTTTTAAGTGATTAATAAAATTATTTTAAACATTTTAGCATTTTGTTTTAAAACTCTTTATCTGTTTTACCAATAAATATACTTTAAACTGTTTTATAATAAAACATTTTTAATTTGTGAAACGTTTAGTATACGTTCTAACGTTTTAAAACTAATCAGGTATTAGCAAATAAAACGTTTCTAGAAAAAAAAACGGTTTATGTGTACATCTCTACACATACACATTGACGCTACGCTGCTTCTCAGTATGGCGCTTGTTACACACACACGCACGTACATCGTTCTTATTTTGTTTTCCCGCTTTTAAGCTGCATTCCATAATAAGTTTAACCCTTATCGTGTTAATAACAAATGAAAATTCATTGTTACTAATAATTAATTTAAAAAATAGAATACGTTAGAGTATATATTCGTAAAGTAATTTTTTTATTAATAAAAATTACAAAAATGGACAAAAAAGTCTTTTGTTCTTTGCAAGGGCGTTCAAAATGTGTGAAGTTTTAATGTGATCCAAGTGTCTCTGACGTTGCCATGATACGAGAAACAATTCGTGACATTTGTAAATGCGATACGTGTTTAAAAAAGTTTATTGAAAATAAAGTTATTGTTGTACAAAAAAAAGATAATGATGAAGATGTGTGGATCGACGTGGAAGATGATGACATTATTGAAGATAGAGACAAGTTGAATATTCTTTTACTGCCTTCACCTGAATCTGCACCTGATGTTTTAGAAGGAAATGATGGAAGTTTTCCCTATAAAATTCTATATACAAAACCGCTGAATGATTTAGGATCAGAAAAATTAATTGAAAATCCAAATGATGATGCATCAGATGAAGAAGTTTCTAAGGTTAGTAAATTGAGTTAATTATTAAGTTAATCAAACTTAATGATTATCATCATCAATTAAAATTAATATGTAATTTATTGATTGCTTCTAACTGTTATTTATTTATTTAACTTTATTTTTTTTAGTCTCAAATCCCGCTAGATAGTGAAGTTAATGTTGACGAAAAAAAAATTGATCAGTCAAAAAAAAAAATAAGTATAGTTAACACTGGACCAGGTTCTATCAAGATGCCAGCAATTTTACCTTCTTTAACTTATGATTTGAAACAAAAATTGAAGATTTGGGAGTTCTAGCATCACAAAAAGATTTGATTTATCATTGGGGATCGTTTTTATGGGAAATAACTGATGGACAGCCGATGAAAATTGACTACCAGAATCTTGCTAGCACCATTGTATCAGCTTATCCATTGCTAAAAGGTGGTCCGAAAGGTTATGTAAGTATTTTTTTTTATTAGTAAATAATTCAATTACAATAATCTAATAAAAATAATAGTACATTTACTAGACTTACAGTTAAAATAAAAACTTTTTCTTATTAAAGGATATAGTGAGGAGTCAATTAAGTACCTAGATAAGAAATCACAGAACCACATTAAAAAAACAAGGAAAAAAAAGAAATGCAGATACAAATATCAATCATGTCCTGAAAATGTCTAAAGTGGAAATATCAAATGAAAGGTATGTTTTAAATAATTCTACAGATAATAAATATTTATTAGATTAAGAAAGAACATGCTTTTTTATAGATATTATATTTTTTTCACTTGAGAAATTTTCCTATTGAAATATTTTAATTTGAAATGTATTTTGATTTTGAAAACAGCTGACGAATTTCTGTTGATAAGAATTTATTTAGCATAAATCTCTTTAGCCAAATATATTTTCTTTATAAAAATATTTTTTTCTCTCAGTACTTATGATTATTTATTAAAATTATTTGTAATAAATGAATTAAATTTTCTAGATCTGAGGTTTTGAAATTGACCTTTTAATCAAACTAAATGATGCTGTGACCAGAAAATTAAAGAAAGAAGTCAAGCCTTTGTTTACTTTCAAACCAGTAATGTTTATTATATTTTCTATTATTATAAAGTGCATTCATTAATTAATACTCAAGTTGTATAGAAACTAAAACTTTAAAAAGCTAGATCATTTTTATTGTGCCTTTAATATGTATTTAAACAAATAAATATTATGAATGTAAATATTAAAGGACCCAGTTATTGACACTGGCCTAGTTGTTTGACACTTGCAATTTTATTCTAATTAAAAAAATAAAATGTTCTTAAAAAATCAAATATTTTAAAATTTATGATTTAAAAAATATATTTATTAATTTAATAGAGTTGATTTTTTTTTTATTAAAAAATTTTTTAAGTTTCAATAACTACGCTAATATCAACAACTGGGTCTTTTATCTTACTAAAAATTTATTTTATTACAGACACGTTCATCTACTGATTGTCTTGTGACTGAAGAGAACGAGTCTCCTCGAGCTATTATATACTCTGATAATAAATAAATCAGCGCTGCTTTTATTGTGGCTGATACCAATGTCAGAGTTCAAATTTCAAGTCCTACAGTACCAAAGGTGGTAGCTACTTCATTAGCAGCTTATTATGTTTGGGACACGGTATTTCCTACACAATACTTAAATATGTTAGAGTACATCGACAGCCAAGTATTGGGAACACTGATTAAAAATAATCAAGTTTTGTTGAAGTTCATTCGAAAACGAGAAGAAGAAGAAAAATAAAATAAATAAGTAATGTATTGGACTTAATTTTTATTTTGATAGTTACCAAGCATTTTATTTAATTTTAATTTATTGAAAAAAAAATTTTTTTTTTTTTTTTTTGTTATTAATGTAAGACTCAGATCGTTAATAGATACACGAATACTATAAAATAGTTACTATAAGAAAAACAAATAAGTTTTAATAGAAAAAAAAAAGATTTGGATTTGTAATGTGAGAATCTGAAATGTTTTTTGTTTAAATGTTTTCTCTTTCTGTTATCATTTAATATAATTAAAGATTATTTTTTATTAAAAGTATAAAACAACAGATACTTTAAAAAAATCCTTCAATAGTTTATAAACAACAAAAATGTAATTTGCATGTACAAGAGAAATTTCCCTAAGAATATTCATTATAATTTTATGTAATTTCATTTATAAATTAAAACTTAAAATAAATAAATAAATAATTCTAAAAAAATAATTTAATGATTTTTATTTTTTTATGTATTAATCAAAAATTTATAAAACGCTTAAAATGTTTTAGATCAGAACACACTTCAAGTGCTTTAATAAAAACACTTTTGTGCATTAAAATTAAACGCTTAAAACGTTTCCATTACATAAAACACCATAAAATGTTTAAAAAGTGACTACAAGATTTAAAACATTCTATGTGTTTAAAAGTAAAACACTTGAGTTTGCAGTGTACCGTATATAATAAACTTATTGTGAATACCACTGACTTAGATTCTACTGAATACGTAAGTTAAAATTATACAGTATTGAATTCTGAAGAATACATAAGAATCTTACTAGGAAAAGGTTTAATTACGTCAAAAAATATTTAATTGAAACAGTGTAAAATGAATAGTTCCTCAATGGCAAATTAACTGAGCTTTCAAATGCAATAGCTAAATACTAACATAAATCAAGTAGTTCCTATAAAGATCGATGTAAATCTAACATTTGAACATCATAACAAATGCTTAAACAAAACGCAAACGATGAAAAACATTTAAAAGCACTTAATTTTAATAACAGGGCTATAATTTGACCGATGAGCTATAGTTTCAGGGGTTGTTGAAAACCCGATAACCGTCCGAAACTTGGCACGGCAACCGAACACCTGTCCGCCGGCAACATCCCCGCAAAACCCCGAAAACTTTTTTACTATTCAAATCGATCCAATTCGATAATAAGACGCAATGCGGTCGCCACACGTGTCTTTTAATTTACTCCGAACTTTATTTCTCCTTAACTTTTTTTATAAACGCATATTGTATTACACTACACTTACACTAATATGGATAATAGTAATTAGTGTAAGGAGATATTTTTCATTTAATATTTACATTAGTAATGTTAATCTTTATATTTTAAAAAACAACTCAAAAATAAAATTAACCTAATCAATTTAGATATGTAAACAATAAACGAATCAATAAATGAATAATTTATCAACAAACTATAATTTTTAAATATCGTAATAGGTTTTTTTGTTATTTCTGTAATTATACTTACGTTACTAATAATTTGTGTAGCTATTATTTTTTAATTTATTATGTTATCTTCACATTTAAAAGAAATGACTGGGCGAAGCCAATAGTATACGCGCTATGGATAAACATCTACACTATAGTAGGTACTATAGTGCAATATGGAACAGACTGACGGAATAAACCTTACATTCTAGCCTCCATCCGTACTTCGTTCCAATAACCTACTCAATTTAAATATAATGAAAACATAATTTATTAACCAGCTACAGTTTTTAAATATTGTAATAAATAAGTTTACATCATTTTTTATTTTCGACAATGCGTCGTTCAACTCCGTCCCCATTCAATATAATTCCCGACATTCAAGGGAAAGGGTGATGGTTTCCTATATTTTATATTTCGGATATTCACTAGTTTCAGTTACGGTTATAAAGTGCCACAACGACTCAGATAGTCATCGAGTTGCGGAAATGAAGTCCGTAGATTTACGAGTTAGAGTTAACCGATGTATAAAATTGTCAAGCATAGACCGCATACGTTTCTTATATCATACACTAGCTGTGCCCGTGACTTCGTTCGCGTGGAACTAAATAATATTTAAAAGAATTACCTACCTTTTTACCTTTTTTCAACACAATTTTTTCCTGTTAGTGATAGCGTGACGTTAAATAGGCTAATAAAGCCTTCCTCGATGATGGCTTTATTAAATACTAAACTATTTATGAAATTTCACTGGTAGTTCCTAAGATTAGCGCGTTTAAACAAACTTTTCCCTAATAAGATAGGAAATAAGTATTTCGCTTGAATGCTTTAACTACTCAACTAATCATCATGAAATTCTACATACACCTTATCTGAGTACGGGAAAAGCATACTCTATGCTTTCTCTAAAAAACATACTTTCCCAAAGGGTAAAAAAATAACCTATAGACTAAAAATATCTACATTTTTATATATTTAATACAAAAAGACAAAAATATAACACGAACTAACTACAGTAGTTCAAAACTATGTATTAGTTATTATCATTCATCTCCGGAGTTTACCTACACAATTTTACAGTGAAGACATACAAAAAAAACCTATATAAAAAAAGGTTAACTAAGCAATGCAAACCGAGCAATGTGTGTGAATGTTATTGTAAGTATGACTACATTAATGTATCTAATGTAATAAGTTTGTGAATGACCGTATAAATTGAAAAATATCTAACGTGATACTAGATAAAAGATACGTAGTTGTTCAGTATCCTAATAGGTAAGATTGAGGAGCCAATGTACGATATGTTTTTTACATTTACTTTTAAGTAGTGAATAGATATTAATTTCTTTGTTAATTTTATTGTACATTAACGCTATTGAAGCTGCAACCAAAAGGTAATAAATAATAAACACCCGTTTGGAAATGTTTCTGTTAGATAAAGTTGGGTGTCTTTAGGCTCAGACCTTTAGGTCATATTATAACTCAAAATCTGATGAGATTGTTGTTATTCATATATATAAACGTTTTTTTCGGTTTATTTAATTCCCAAAAACTACTTTGTGCTCAGAAATAGAAAATGCTAAATCAAAACGGAACTAAAAAAGTATAGAATAGTGTATTTCTTGAAATGAAACGATATTGAAATGCGTAGAGGCGCGTAATATCAACTTAGAACTGTGTATTTACTGACCACTCCATCAACGTGCGGTGGACGGCAAACAGACTTGACAAGCGGACGTCACGTAAACACTCCCGAACGTGAATAGGAAACAGTGACAAAAGCCCGTAGAGCACCTCCATTAAATTAACGACTTTAATCTAAATGAGAGCACTCGGTTTTACTTGCGAATATATTTAATTAAATTTATACTTTACCAATACATAAGTAACTACAAATCACATATTGATTAGATAAATAATATAACCTAATTATTGAAATCTAAAAACCAAATATTATTTTATTTAAAATAACTTGCTTATAAATACAGATATATAGGTTAATTACCACATAAACCTTCGTTATTAATAGTAGCTTCCGGTTTCATATTTTTTTGTCGTACAAGAGCAAAGTAAAGGCTGTGTATCTGAAGATAAGCAGAGTACAAATCATAAACCATAACTACATCTCATAAGAGTTAAGCAATCTATCAAGAGTAGTCCCTATCATGCTGGTGTGCCATACTATCGACAATTGGCTGATCCTGACACACATCTCGGATTCATTTATTTATTGATTTACACGGCTTAACAGATATACGTCTACTGTGTAAATCTAACGTTTTCATCTTAAATTAATTGACATACGGTTTAGCCTTAAGGGCTTTGACAGCTTCACTGAACTGAATGGGACGAGTGCAGAGGGCCAGAATGACCGAACCTCGGCTGGGGCTATTGCTGGAAAATGAACAAAGATTCGAGAGCCTAACTAACCAACAGGTCCCAACATACTTATTTAGTAATCCTAACAAGCAAGCCGGGAATGGGCTGCGGGTGTGGTCCCTTACAGATCCGTGTGCTTAACGTGTGGGTGTGCATAAATGGTATGCGGTGTGATGATGTACTCTCAGTGATGTAGAGTAACACTGTGTCGTGCGAACAGAGTCACTCGAGTGCTCATATCCGGAGGATCGAACCTAGATACAGAAGCGTCTACAGAGGAGGCCGCGGCGGATGTGTGGGAGTGTAGTAAACCGTTGACATTGGCGGCGTGGGCGGCGGTTACGCGGGCGTGTGCGCGGGTGTTTGATAAAGACGGCAGGAAAGAGCGTATTCATCTCATTATTTTATGAAGTAAATCAAACGTTTAAAATGTTAAACAAACGTTATAACGCTAGTTTAAAAAAATAAGCTGTGTCGGTAATGGTGCATCGAGTCCCAAAAATGTATGGATATTGATCTCTTCCACAATACGATATTGCCTAAACATGTAACTAAAAATTGTTAGGTAACTATAAACCCTTAAACAAGAACAGTATTAAGAACATTTAACGAAACACACTTTAAAAGAAGCAACTTTAAGACTGTATAATAATTAGCAAAAGATACTGTCCAACATATTATACCACAATATCGTTATTATCACTATATCACCACAATCATTCGATTCCTGAAAGAAGTTATTCATGCATATTCATATACAAATAGTTCCTTAAATTCAAGCAGTAAAAGAAAACTTTTCACGCCTGGAGTATATTATACATACTTAATTTGAACTTACACTGTTCCATTTTTAATATAAAAATACTATTACATACAACTAGCCGTCGTGACGCCTGCCCGCTACACTGGGCATACAAAAATAAATGGAAAAAATAAACGAGAACGGGAAAATAGTATCCGAAAACTACTACTAGAACTACCTACGCACGTATTGGCTTCGACTGGTCATAATTATATCCAGATAAGTTCAATAGTTTTAATATGATTACTCACTAAAGAAACTGTTTTCCTTATATATCTCTCTATATATAATAAATAATATAAAGCGGAAAAAATTGTTGTTTATTTGTTTGAACGCGCTAATCTTAGATAATACCAGTCGGATGTTAAAAACTCTTTTTGTTTTGTATTTGATGCCGCAATCATTGACGAAGGCTTTACACTATTTAACACCACGTTGCTACCACTAGGAACAAAGCCGTATTGAAAAAGGTTACAAAATCCAAAAAAAAATTTCGTTTCCCGTAAACGAAGTCGCGGACACAGTTAATATAAGATAAAATTATGTTCAAATACAATCAAAATGTTACAGAACACTCCAACTTAAGATAAGTATATTCTCCACATAGCCAAGTGACAAACATATATTTGATATTCATGATCGCGGCGGACGCGACATAATGCGTATTCACAATAATTCTTGAGCGCGAATAAATTTGTGAGTGCAGTTTATGAATAAAATAAATTCTCTGTTATTTTCACAGTATTCTTTGTTATTTTCGTCACGATTAAAACGTAATATGTCTATAGTCGCTCTAAAGTATGGCTTAAATCATATTTACAAAATTTATGAAAGAGAAACTTGGCACGGGAAATAGTTGAGAAAGCAATTTTCCTTAAATGATTCATAACTCAATTATGAAGTTTTACTACTTGTGACTTAACCAAAAGTATATCTGAAAGACCATCAGTAGTCACCATTGCTTTATATAATTCCATTAGCAGATTATGGCTTTTGGAATAAGTTAGACCGCTTTTATTATGAGTATGTCAATAGTATATAATATACTTCGACGTATTTAAACATTGTATCACTTTTGTGAAGCATACTTGGGTTATACTTCTAAAATTTGCTTACCTTGTTTAAGTGAAAGTAAGTGATAACAAAAACATTGCTCGTGTGTAACCTTTGAACGCGATCAGTAAAATAACCACATTAAGCATTACTTCCAAAGAGTATATTTAAATTGCGACACCCACGATAGCCTCTAACCAGAGGCGTGGCAAAGGCTTAACATACAGTTTCTAGGCGTTTTTACAATATACCACGTACATTAACGTAACAATGAACGTCTAACAACAACCTAATCTTATTTCACACTAGATGTGCCTGCGACTTCATACACATGAAACCAAAATCGTTTAATAATCCTTGCCCGTTTTTTAAACTTTTTTCAATACAGCTTTACTCCTAATTGCGGAAGCATAACTTTAAATAACCTGAAGCCTCCGTCAATTATTGTTCTATCAAATACAAAAATAATTTTTGAAATCCGACTAGTAGTTCCTATTATTAACTCGTAACGTAAACATATAAACTTTTTTCCGTAAGGATCCCCTGTTTTTTATAGTACTTAACTATATTTAACAAAAAAAAATTGTTACTTAAGGATAACGTTACATTGTAATGGTGAAAGAATTTTTGAAATCAGTCTAGTAGTTTTTCAGTTTATTCTTTCAAACAATAGAAATCTTTTCTCCTTATAATTTTTAGTATAGAAGTATAGACAAACAACGATTTTGCCGAAAGTTAATGTACTTGTGCGAATTTCACTTCCCTCTGAGCTTTCCCAAGGTCGTGTAATTTTGATATTATTTCATAGGTAAAACCGGGCTTTTAAATATGTATGTAGACCTTCACGGCATGTTAGTATGAAGCCATATTTATTGTTGACGTTAACACGCAAAGCACGTATTCCAGAACGTACTCCAGCGAGCTAACCCCTCTTCAGGCTGTCACGCGATAATATCTGCACACGCAAAGAACCAGATTACCTGCCCTTCAAATTCATACGTGATCGTTTACGTATTCGTCTTCTAATAGTCACACCTCTTTTTTGCGTAGTCGTTTTAAATGTCAATTAGATCACAGTATCCTATTAATTCAAAAATATCAGTTAATCCATAAACCTGCCAGAACTTAAGGCGGAGTATTTTACTACATCTTTGCACTGGGAATGGTAAAAGTTTGGGAATTAAATGAATGCGAAACTTTATTCAAAATTGTGTAGTATAATCATATTTGATATATGTAACAGATGTCGTCAAATATTGTAACTCTAGAACTTTTCACGAACGTAAGAAATGTAACACAAGTATATATATATATAGTGCTTGAATGATTTAATAAAGAAAACCATCATTTTTAATTTATACGTGAAATCAAGACGACAATGCATTTTCTTTCAGTTCAACAAAACTATTATGGGAAAGAGTAAAAGATAGTCAAATGAAAGAATTATTCAAACTAAAATAAGCTAATATTAAAGTGTAGCTATACGATGTATAACTATCACATTAAATAAAGACAAGATAGAGAATGATAAATAAATCGCAAGAGTCACGAACTGAAGCCATTTTGCTTCCTTTCTTAAGATATTTTTTTTTATATTTGTCTGCCTGTCAATCCTGTTTCTTATACTGATCCTGCAATTTCTCAGTAGACGCAATTTTCTGTGTTCTATGTGACAACACAACTAATAAAAATATAAGATGAAGCTGAATTTGATTCGTCAAAGGGATATATAAAACTTGTATAAACGTATGATATAGCTAAACTCGGCAAATTTTAACCAGGCATAATGTAAATTAATACATTTGTACTTTTTCATGGAAAAGGTTTTTATGGTATTTTTTAATATGGTAGACAGCGTTGTGTGGACAAGACAACAAATACCGGGATGACTGACGTTTCAATAAAAACGTTGGGTAGATTTAATTTTTGTTACAATTCAGTCTGTATTATAATGTATTTACCATAATGATACTAATCTTCAAAGTAAAAAGAATATAAAAAATAACGTTCATTAAGAGTAAAGTAAAATTAATTATATCGTTAAATTAAAAAGCATTTCCCACGTATTAATGTTTATATTACTTTCCGCCATAATCTCCCACCGGATTTTGCACCTTTATTAGAAATGAGAGCGAAATTTAATTTCACTCGAGCAGGATTTGTCGCAAGAGAGCCGAACGAGGGACTTCGGAAAATAGCCCAATTTTAGATTGCCGCTACCCCTGTATACTTTAATTTAATATTGTAATCGTAGTCGGGATAAGCTTCTGTTACTTAGTCCATGTTTACTTATCCATACCTTCAAAAATTAAATAATACTTTTAACGATTTCAGTCACGTTGCTTTATTTTTATTTATTTTTATAATTAAGGTTTAGCGTTATGGCCATAATCTTATTTGTGTTAAGTAAAAATGTGGCTCAAGATGGTAGACACGCTAAATCTGTGGAAGGACAAGCCCTCAAATGCAATTTTCGCAATATGCTTATTGGTATTTGGCAGCAAATTTTCATTTTGAGGGTGGTAGCCAGCCAGGCGGGTATTAGCAAAAGCGCTACCACCATGCTATGGTTTCATTACGATATTTTCCTTCACCAAAAGTTTAAGCTCATTGTAGGAATTCGAACTCACGTGCTTTAACGCAGCGTCCGTACACACTATCAACTGACCTATCATGACTTAATATAATAAACGGTTTGAGAATTCTCCGACGTACACGACCCAGATAATCATTATAAGTCCCTGCTTCTACCGTTGCCACCTTGGCGAAACATCCCTGGGGAAGTGACGATAAATTACTCTTTATCCCTCTTAATTGCGCGGTTAATATAATTCAAGACGAATTTCTGGCCTGGTAATTATTTTCAAGATATTATGCCTATTGTACAAAAGTTATTTTTAACAATGTATTATAGTATATAGGCGTAAATACTTAAAGCTAATTATATATATTAAAGTATGGTATTGTTTGTAAATTATACTTAGGAAAGTGGTGTTTCGTTTATAAGTTGTACTTAGGAAAATGGTATGTTCACTATATTGATCGCTCATAAGTTACACTTAGGAAATAATTTTTGATTGATAAATTATTATTACTTATCATTTACAAGGTAAGTTAATAAGTGGTATGTCATTTTATTTTAATCTAGCTGATCCGACAGACGTTGTCCTGTCCTAACTATTAAGATTTAATTACAATTGGTATAATTAATAAAAATATATATTATTCACAAACAGTGGTTACTATTGTAATGTTCTAAGCCAATTGACAGTTATGTAAAATTATTATTATCATTAAGTTTTTTTTAATGTTCCACTCAACTTCCTTTTATTCTTTCATAAGAACCTTCTCCTGACAATAATTAATACAACAAAAAAATAATTGTTCAATTCGTTCATTCGTCATCATATATAGACTATATATATCATATATAGACTATGGACTATCTAATGATATTATGGTATAACTAGCTTTGTTCTGCCATTTCAAGTAATCAATCACATCGACAGCGACATCTATCGCGTTATGATCACTCATAGGGATAAAAAGTATCAAACTTCACACACTGTGCAAAAGTTGTTTAAAATCGGTTCAGTAATTTAGTAGTTCATCGCAAACAAACAACGTGACACGAATTTTTTTATATATAAAGATTTATGTCCGCTTTCATACGTTATATTTACTATAATAACAAATAAAAAGAGATTTTACAATTAATCTCAATATTTTTTGAGAAAAATAATATATTATACTGGTTTATTAACTAAATGAAATATACAACTTGCTAGGGAATATGCTAATACGTATTATAAGTTGTTACGCTTGGAGGAATCTTTCAACTTTGTTTCTTCTTTGTTGTTTCTTTGTAATTGTTTATAAAGTTAACATATAGAATTATGAAGGTACCATTATCTATTTCTTAAATAATATATAATTAATAATAAAAATATATAATTTTTATAATACCTAATGTTAAGTACAGTACAGTCCTAATCAGCGGCGACTGCCAATTAACCTAAATTCACTGCCAGTCACCGCTATCATACTGGCATGCTTAGGTACCTTTGCACGTCTCTTTTGAAGAACCCAATGTCATAGGAACGCTAACGGAAAGACGTTTCCACAGTTCCCCGTTACGACATTAAAAAAGAATCAGCAAACTTTTTAGTTCGATATAGGAAATCATTTATGAATACATTAAGAACAAAGATGACTGCATGACTGGCCTAGCAGTTTAAGCCCACAACAGACGCAACTGTAATATATTAATATAATTTATAGCAAGGTATATTACGGTATATTTTCTATAGTAATCGGCGAGTCACCACTGACGCAGCTATAACTTATATTTGTGTTACGTCACCAAAATATGTCGACAGATATATTACGATATATTCTGGTATAGTAAGACATATTGAAGTATATTTTCATATATATCAAGAACAACAGGATGTAATTTTTCGTCTGTTATTTGTGTGCGCTGTAAATATAACTGGTTAGATCCGTTATACGATATATAAAATTACAACATCCTTTACTAAGAATGTGGCACAAATACGTACTCATACAACGATGACAGCAGAGGTAATGAGTGCAAAAATATATATTAAAGCATAGCCGCCGTCTGTGACAGCTTGCTATAGCTTACTATGTAGTTTACTATATTAATATATATTATAGCTCTATCTCTTGAGGGTTTTAAGCACTAGCCTTGCTGCTGCCATAGTGCTAAATGCTATGGATTCAAATCCTGCACAGGACACTTATTTGTGTGCTCCACAAATGATTGTTCTAAATCTGGGTGTAACCTTGTGACCTTTAATTGTAATTAAGGCCAGATCTTTAGCGGGAGTTGTCTTTAAAAAAAGATGTATAAAACTTTAAATGGAAGGAAAGGTAGAATGGAAAGGAAGAGAAAGAAAGGATGGATAGAGTTGGTGAGGAATGATATGAATGAAAAGGGAGTGAATGAAGGTATGACGGCTGATAGGGATTTATGAAAGAAGAAAACGTATTGCGGCGACACCAAATAACTTGGGAACAGCATAAGATGATGATGATGATGATGAAATATCACTTTAAATACGCATTCCCTAATTAAGTATGTAGCAAAAGCAAAGGGATAGCAAAAGTCGATAATAATTGGCAATAAATTAACTAATTCAGTTTATTTTTGGTAACTACTACACAATAGTTTTTTTTATAGTTTATAGGTTTAACGTTATGGCTACAATGTCATCTGATGTTAAATGACGCTGTAGCCCACTATGGTGAGCACGCTAAACCTGTGGAGAGACTGGCTCTCATGTGCAACTGCCGGAACACATCCATAGGTATTTGGCAGCAGATTTTCAATTTGAGGGCGGATGCTAGTCAGGCAGTCATTAGAAAAAGCCATACCACCATACTATGGTTTCATCAGGAGGTTTTTCTTCACCGAAAGCTCAAGCTCATAGCAGGGATTCGAACTAACATCCTCTGCCGCAGCGTCCATACACGCTACCACAGAGCTATCATCGCTACAAAATTTACCATTTCTAAGCAAATATTTAGCGATATTTACCATAATTTTGCTTTTATGAAAGGTACCGTTTCTGTAGGTATATGTGAGGTGGAAAGTTAGAACACAGATGGCGTTCCGACATAAAGCTAATTACTTCGAACATTGTTCCAAGTAATGCGACGCTCAAATTTAATCCAACGATTAGTTATAATCACGTAATCCAGCAATAGTATTATTCTAGAAAAAGTAAAATATTTTCTAAATCTTAAATAGATATATTTACAATACGTGTTATACCTAGCCTTACTATTCCAATTCAGACAACTTGATCCGTTTAACACGTAAGATGGCACGTATTCGTAAATCTTTATCAGATCTGAGGTGTTTACTATATACAGTACCTACTACTTTACTTTTACTTATAAATACAAAAGAAAAAATATACATGAGTAGGATAATAAAATGTTTAGAAAAACAAAAAGTGCACGCCTCATTTTTTTATTAAATTACATTGATTAGACGTTAATTTTCATTAGGCTATTACTCAAAATTATACTGAAGCGAATTGAAAAAAGTGGGCTCAAAAAGTCACGTTTTTGGGCGTTATCGTGACCACATACATCATCCGCACATACAGACATCCCGACGTCCACCGAAATGATTTTTCATAACGGTATTTTTACACTATCTAGATAAAATTGTATTTTTAAAGTATCTACTGTCATAAAAAAAGTGTTCTTGTTGATATTTGTCAACTCATTTAATACCCAAAGTATAAAAAGATCTGATAAAAACAATTTAAGCTGAGATAATTACTTGACTTTGAAAGAGTGAGAGTAAAGCACTACTCAAGCGTTTCGCGTTATGAGACATGCAAAAAAATTAAAATGAACGTGTATCAGTCTATTGTATGTAATATTAACATTGCCCGCGACTTAATTCGCGTAGAACTAAAAAATATTTAATAATTTTTGCCCTAATTTTGTATATATATTTCTCAATACAACTTTGCTCCTGTCATAGGTACAGTGATGCCTTTCTCTCTGATTGCTCTATCAAATACAAAAATAATTATTGAAATCCGACTCTAAACTATATATCTGGTAGTTTTAGTGTACTTTATATCACTAGCTGCACCTGCGACTTCGTTCGCGTGGAACTAAAAATTGTTTGATAATTTTTGCCCGTTTTTGCAAAACAACTTTGCTCTTATTCGTAGTAACGTGATGTTTAATAGCATTAAACATTCCTCAATGATTGCTCTATCAAATATAAAAATATATTTTAAAATCCGTTGATTGATAGTTTCTAAGATTAGCTCATTCAGATAAACAAACAAATAAACTATTCTGCTTCATAATATTAATATAAATATACACTTACTTGTGCATCTGTAGTCATGACAAGAAATTGTGAAACGTACATTATAAGGGTAATTATATTTTTAAAATACCCTACTAAATTTACTACCAACTTGCGTAAAGAGCAAATTAAGACATTTATGCGTGTAGGTATGGCTTTCAACAAAATTTGAATACGTAGCCCTACTTTAGTAGTAAAAAAAGTAATTTTCTTAAGCAGTACAATTTCCCTTTTATTGGCATCGAACGAACAGACTAAGTGTAGTTAGTAACGGAAGGCGTAAAAAGTAAAAACTTAAGTCGAAGTGCCTAATTAGTACGCAGCGAGTTCTTCCATAGTATTTCAACGTCGGAAACATCCGACGCTATATGAAAAATAATGGGATAAAGTCTTAGTTCTGTAGCGTAATGAATGGTGGAATAAAAGACGATTAATCAGAAAAATGTAATGTTAACCTTCTATTTTATATAGTGCTTTCTTACCTCTTAACTAACATAATTGGATGCAGTTAAGCGAAGTTTTAATTTATAGACTTTATAGGTATCATATATTTTATAAGTTTAGCGTTATGGCTACAATCTCACCTGATCTTAATTGACAAGGTAGCCAACGATGGTGGACACACTAAGCCTAGTGGAGGAACTGCCTCTCAAAAGGAAACCGCCGGAGCACACCTTTTTGTTGGAATAGGAGACAATCGAGCAAGCGTGTCACCTCATGGTAAATGATCGCCACTGCCTAGGAACACCCACAACTCCATGGGAAACACAGGTGCGTTGCCGGCCATTATTGGAGTGATTGGCTCGTAAGTGCAACTGCCGGAATACATCTATAGGGATTTTCGCTGCAGATTTTCAACTTGAGGGTGGTAGCTAGTCCTACCACCATCCTATAGTTTCATCACGATGATTTCCTTCACAGAAAACTTAAGCTCATTGCGGGTAGATTCGAGTTCACGTCATCGCTTCCAGCTTTTGCTAAAACAAAATACCATGCGATAATATAGGTATTAAACTTAAATTATCTCGATTATTAACTTCATAATGTTAGATCCAATTTTTGTAATTCAACTTCCAGCATACTTCGAAGAACTTGCTCCGCTATACTTTAAGATAATAGCTTTTTACTTTTAAAGTTACCACTAATACCAATTACTTTGAAGTCGACTCTATGGCTTTCTAGTTTAACCTAGTTTGTTGATGTTGGTCCAGTCGGTAGTTTGTACCAACCCCACTTCAAATAGACGTGAGTTCGAAACCCTGCAATGAGCAATGAGCTTTTGGTGAAGGAAAACATCGTTATGAAACCATAGCATAGTGGTAGGGTTTTAGCTAATATCCACCTGGTTAGCTACCATCCTCAAGTTGAAAATCTCCCGCCAAATTGAGTTATATAACATCGAAGATGCCTATCTCAGTTTTTGGAACTTTTCAAATAAAGGGGTGAAACTCTTTGATGCTAGCAATGTCCGGGAGTTTGTTCTCGTAAGGGGCTTCCCGTACCGTATATACTGTACCTGACATTATTCCCTCGCCTCCAATGATGGTTTGACGGGTGAGATATTGAGCACAAAAGCTTCCTTAATTTTTTTTTCGTGTAGAAATCCATTTATGGGTACGCTCTCGCCCCGGGGCGGACGAGCAGGTTATAAGGGACTCACCCGGTGCGAACCGGGAATACCCACTAAAGAAACATTCCAACAATGAGGTCAGTAACCATTTAATAATGGCACTAATGATCTACATCAACGAGGATTTGTTGCCAAGTACGTCAAAACAGAAGAAAATGATCAAAGTTTTTTTATATTATTTGAACTTTTACTAAGTACTAGTCTACCACTAGTCAAGTTCTTATAACAACTTAAAGTCTAAAACAAATCATAAGAAAAGTATTAAATGATTTTAATATTCGTTAAATTCTCTTTAAATTTATTATAAACTATACTTGAATATTATTAAACACGGCACAGTGAACCCGGGCGGGCATTGTGCGCCCTTCATTGTACCAGTATAAAGCCCTGAAACTGCATCGATAAAGCAGAAAGGCTTTATCTCCGCACAGCCCAAGTACTTTATTCAAAATCCTATCCAATATTACTCTAAGAATGTGAGATGAACTTTATGCAGGCGTTTTAGGCATCCAAAAATGTATGTATAAATACATATGACATAAAGTCGTAATGTTTGAATGTTGAATATTGAATATTCAGCCGAGGGAATTTTCTAGAATAAATTAGTCATATTATTAACTTTTTTTTAATTAGGTACTAAATCAAGTAACTATTTAGAGAGAAATTTCAGAATTGTTTTCAGTTTTCTAAACTTCTCAATGTTTTAAGTTCTTAAGTTACTCCAAGAAAAGGGTGGCAAAATAATTTTGTTTTTACTTTATTATATATTTCATTACGTTAAATCAATAGTCGACCATTTTTACATTTTAAACCAACATATTTAGAAAAAAATCCTAAATACTTCTAAAATAACTGAGAACCTAAAACATGTGTTTTTTTCTCAAACTTACAACTCACCTCATGCAAAAAAAAAACAGTTCGCATTTTATATTACATTTTTGTTATCTATAAATAAATTGATTCCAGATTCCGAGCTCGAGGAGTTGGGTGAGCAGCTACCAAGGTATCGACCTGACTCGATAGCGGCACTTCGTCGCGCGACGCGCTTCACAGAACCTGAACTGAAGAGACTCTACCGAGGCTTCAAAGCCGAATGTCCAACTGGGGTTGTTAGAGAAGACACATTTAAACTTATTTACTCGCAGTTCTTCCCGCAAGGAGGTGAGCAAATCATTAGTCTAAGTATAATATTAGTCTACTTTCTCTTACTTTATATAAACTTCCCAAAACCTTCCCACAGACAAAAAAAAACTTGTTCATCCAGTCGATACCAAACTTTTCAAGATCGCTGGACTAACGGGAAGATTTCATCAAAATCATATGAAACATACATATATAATTTATATATATGCGTATATAATAGTAATACTACCTTTTTTAAATAAAAAAAAATCATTATTCGCTATTTAAATGACAGAAAATACAACTACATTTTTGCCGACTTCTTTGCGGTTCCACCAAATTATTGCAGTACAAAATTTATGCGAACGTCACATGCAAACTGGCAATGCTGTACGGTCGCCATATTGTGAATAAACAAACCTAAGGACACCTAAAAACATGATTAATACTGGTTACCATAGCTACAGTTATACTACTAATAGTTTTTCATAGTCGAACAAAAATCACTGCAGGAACTAAATGTAAATTGCATAAAATGCAGCAGATTGCCATGCAAATGATAAAGGTTTTTTCCTTAACAGATTTAATATTATTCACTTTGAATACGAATGTTTTGAGATATCAATAGAATATTAGGAGTTTTTGGAGGGATCTTGATCTGTCATGTCGTGATTTTTAGTTTTATTCATATACTTAGTTATTCAGCCCTATATTGAGTAATATAGACGACATTTTAAGTGATGTAATTTAGCTGAAGAGCATAAGTGAAGTGAATTATAAATAATCATTCGGAACATGATATATTAGTTGCCACAAAACTTCCAGTAGAGCTTTAACAAGAGTGTCATCTTGTTGACGATAGCTTCATCTCTCCAAAATGCCCAAATCTTATCACTTGAAAATGGCAGTAATAGTCTCAAAAGCGGACTAAGTTGCCAAGAATAAAAAAAAGAAGAAGAAGAATACTTGAAATGCTTTTAATTTTAATCGGGAGCTTACACTATGGTGTCGCTGTCATTTTGAGTGAATGAAACAAATTTGATAGAACCTGAATTTTAGCATAATAGTATGACAGGACAATTTTATAATGTGTACCATTGCGACCACCATATACCGGGTGTAACTCCCGGTATAGTGAAACAAGGAAGAGAGAAGTATTACAAAATTTTGAAGACGTCAATTTACAATAAATTCACATTTTATGCATTTATCATTCTCCGTTATCAGTTCCTCATCCGGTGATAATATTTTATCATATCCGACAACGTTGAAAGGTTAAAACGCCTTTATGGAAACCATTTATAAAAAAAATCTGTTTAACAGGTCAAACAATTTGTTTACATTGTTTGGTAGTAAATTATTATAGATTTTATAAAGTTCATATATTTGGCGTTATGGCTACAATCATACCCGATGTTAAGTAACGATGTGACCCAAAATAGTGGTCATGCTAAACCTAGTGGTAGGGACAGTCTCTAAAGTGCAAGTGCCAGAACATATCTCTAGGTATTTGGCAGCAGATTTTCAACTTGTGGTTTATGGCTAGACGCGTGGGCATAAAAGCTCTACAACCATCACGATATTTTCCTTCACCAGAAGCTCAAGCTTATTGCAGATGGATACAAACTCACGTGTCGTATCACTTGACGCGCCGTCCATACACACTACCAAATGATCTATCATCCATTCGACCGCAAATTCGAAACAGAAAATTACGAGTATATACTACATTCATTTATATTTTTATTTATGTTCTATCAAGCATAGACATAATAAAAAAACATTAACAGAATAAAAGTTTGTTTTATTATTCCTTTCTCAAAAATATTTATAATGCAACAAGACACCATCAACACAACAGACCGCAACACTAACTATCAAGTAAGTAAATAGTTTTTTGTAGTTTTATATAATTAAACTAGCTTTGTCCGCGACTTCGTTTGCGTGAAACTAAAAATTAATTATTTTTACCCGTCTCAGTGGTGGATTTACCAGTAGGCTGAGTAGGCGGTAAATTAGAGGTATTTTTGTGTTGTTTTTTAGAAACTGAAATGATTCATACTTATTCAAATACCTAAAAATTACTAGATAATGCTTCGCCACGTAGAATTTAAATCTTATATAGTTTTTTTTTTTTATACAATTTACGTCTGTATGTCGAAGCTAATTTTTGAGGTAGGTAACTCAAGGTAGGACTGCAAAATTTGAATAGCCTACGGGATGCAAAAATATAAATCCGCCACTGCCTGTTCTTGTAACTTTTTCAATAAAGCTTTGCTCCTGTTGACTGTGGCGCGATATTAAATAAAATCTTTCATCAATGACTGCTCTATCAAATACGAATAGAATTTTTGGAATCCGACCGGTAAGTTCTTTGATTAGTGCATATAAACAAACAAACTTTTCCGGTTTTTAACATTAACAATAATATAGATGAGTTAAGCTTAGCAACTTACAATCACCATAACAATATCTTATAATTAATAATAGCTGTGCCTGCGACTTCGTCTGCGTGGAATTAAAAATTATTTATTAATTTTGTTTAACCCTACATTTCTTACAAATTAAAAGTAGCTTATGTTACTGTTTATAACATCAGCTATCTGCTAGTGAGAGTCTCGTCATTTTAGCCGAAACAAAAGGATAGAAAGACAATTAAAAAAAAGATTTTTTTAAAATATAAATACCGTGTATACTTTCATGTGCATTTAATAAAAAGCAGTTATTTTACATTATAAATATACACGTAAATTTTATTTATTTGTATAGATTACGTATTGACCGAAAACGCATTTCAATACAAGCTGAGGTCAAAACGTTATCCGAACGAATAATAGTAATAAAGTATGCCGACCGTACTAAAAGAATAAAATGGGGACATGAAAAACGCATCACATAATCGTATAATCCCATCAGGTTAAGTGGTCTCCGGCGTGTATAGGGTTATCGTATGTCCAATAGCAGAGTAACGTGAACTGATTATTTACGATTCTCTTTAATATTATTTCAACATGTTATCGTACATAATAATATATATTCTACTATTTTGTTTCCTATTGGAACGAAATTCCTTATCACACGGTAAGGATGGAAGCTACACAAATTAAAATGTAAGACTTTTCGTCATGCCCATTTCTTTAGTCTGTTTTATATTACACATTCTTAAAAACTAAAAATACTGCATAGCTCGGAACAATCTTATAATAAAGTCTAGTTTTTTGGCGATATGCAGGAATATAAAACATCAAGATTAACTTTTCGAAATATCTAAAAACTTAAACTTGAATTATCTAAATACCATAATTTGAATTGAACCGGTATTAATTCCAACCGACGATACAATATACAGTATTGTAGTATATGATTGAATCGGTGAGCAAACGTATGCAAACTGATGAAATTCTGGAAATTGTAATGTAACATCATTCGCGTGAATTAAATCACGATCGAATGATATGTAATGGACAGTTCCGTTACATATAACTGTTGTGACACGTGATTTATATTATCACTAGCAGTGCCCGCGACTTCGTTGGCGTGAACTAAATATTATACAACCTGTTTTTGGCCGTTTTTGGAACTTTTTTCAATACAACTTTGCTGTTATTGGCGCTAGCATGATCTTTAATAGTCTAAAGCCTTCTTCAATGGTTGCTCTATCAAAAACAAAAAGATTTTTTGAGATCCGACTGGTAAATCCTAAGATTACCGTATTCAAACAGACAAAACAAACATACTTTTCCGTTATATAAAATTATTTATTAATTAATTGAATGTAAGTTGACAAGTTCTAGACATATACGCCCATAGACTAGAAAAATTGCGAGTTTGAAGTATCGCCGTGGTGCGTTTTACTGGGTAGTGTTGGGTGAAGCACTCGATGAGTCACCTCATGCCCCTTATGCCTTTGATCTGTGCCCAGGTAATGCGTTTGCGCGTTACGACAAGGAAGTCCGTCGAGACTAGGATTTTAAACACCACGTTAATAAAAAAAAAACATATATCCCCATACACAAATATACATAATTACGTATTCCGTTTTCGATCACAACTGCCTAAATCGTGTTTTCGATAATTTTACGTCTTCGATAATCTGTCGAGACAATACTGTTGCCGTCGTTGAATTATCCACTGTTTCTTTGCCAACCCTATAAATATCTTAATACTCGTTGAAATTGTCTATCGGATTGAAAATACTAAGCTCAAACTAACATTGAATCGACATGCTAAACTATACCTTAATCCCACGGAATAAAGTCGTATTTACTGTACATGGTACACTTACAGCCAAAATCTTACAGCTAAATTTGAATTAAATTTTATTTTGAGTTTACTAGGAAATAATGATATAATCTTTATGAATTAAAATACGTTTTGTCACAGTTTGTTCACAATTTATAACGACATGGTTTTAAATCCCACTTTTAGGTGAATGAAAATCTTATGTAATATTTTTTACTCAGTAATAACCCGACTCATTTGATTTTCGTTGATGAAGTTAAATTTTGATATTTCGACTTATTAAAAAACAGACTTATTTCAATGCTGAAGATAAGTTTTTTGCTATTAGAATTTAAGCCCGTAGTTAAAAAAACACCAGTCGTGTGGAAATACCACACAAGTTAGGAATACAGAAAACAACGTTTTTTGTTCTATATTCATAAAGCAATAATATCCCTGAGCGAGTATAGTAATGACATGTTAACTATAGATCTCTCGCTCCCTTAATCGAAGCTAGACGACTTTACCGAAACTAGCGTTATATAACCAATATAACCCATAAAATATAGTATTCAGTGCGCCTAACGAAGCTTTCACTTCTAAATATCGAGATATCAAAATTGTATAATAGACTAGCCGTACCTGACAAGCGTTACAAGATGACACAAAAAAATGTTATGATGGACATTCAGCTCTTCATTACTATCGGAGTTTTTTCTAATGACCACCTGTCTAGCTACCGCCCTCAAGTTCATAATCTGCCACCAAGTACCTATAGTTGTGTTCGGGCAGTTGCACTTCAGAGCCAGTCCCTCCTAGGCTTAGTGTGCCCAGCATGTTGGGCCACATCATTCAAAGCATCACTTAACAAAATGTGAAATTGTGGTCATTAAGTTACAACTATAAAGTATTTAAAAAATAGAATACTAATAAAATATCTACACTACAGTGGTTATTTAACGAAATAATCTTCTATGAAAGTGCGAACTGTGTAATGATATCGTTGAAATAGGTAAACGCTCGGCAATGTCGGCCCGCCCACCCTCACGCCATTGTTCTCAGTTTATCTGATATTGAAGTATCGCGGAAACTTACAATCTACACGGGTAGGTACTTTATAACAAGCAGGTACTTATCTACATATATTTCTAAAGTCTAGGTAGCGATACTTACAGTTCGACTTTTATCATCGAGATTTTATTATATGCTCCTTTTTAACAATACGATTCTAACATTTCTAACCAATATCTATATTAATACTAGCTAACCGACAGACTTTGTTCTGCCTTTTTGAGTAGTCAATCACATCGACCACAATGTCATCTATCACGTTATGATCACTAATCGACATAAAAAATATTCTATCTCTCAAGTTGAATCAAATTGCACACGGTGTGCAAAATGTGATTAAAATCCGTTCAATCGGTTTAGGAGTTCATCGCGGACCAACAACGTGACACAAAATTTCTATATATAATGATTATAAAGCGGAAAATTACGTTCGTTTGTTTGAATGCGCTAATCTTAGAAACTGCCAGTCGGATTTTAAAAATTCATATTGTATTCGATAGATCAATCATAGAGGAAGGCTTTAGGCTATATAATATCATGCTAGCACTAACAGGAGCAAAGCAGTATTGAAAAAAGTTACAAAAACGGCTAAGAATTATTAAATCATGTTTATTTCAGAGCGTTATTTCATGTTTTGTTATTTCATGTTTATTATTAAGTCGCAGTCATAGTAATAATATAAATGTGAATGTGAGTTTATATGTTTTTTACGCTTTCAAGCCTCGAGTATTGAACTGATCATTAAGAAATTTTGCATATTCTTTATCAGAGGTACAAAAAAGGGTATAAGGTTACTTCTAATCCAGATAAAGTACTCTTCCTCGATATAGAAAAATAATATTTGGGCCCACGCGAACGAACTACTAAACCACATTAACACAAAGTTGTTTTATAAAAGAAAATCAAATTAACAAATGCAACACTTCTTGAAAGAATATACACTAAATTATACTGATTATATGTTTAAATTTACTTTCTTGAATAAGAACGAATTTTACGATCACGTGCTGTTGATGGGAAAAACGGGAACAAAACATAAAGCTGAACTTAAAGTCATTAACAAATTTATCAATTTACTAGATAGCCCGCTAAAGATTGTCAACCCCTTTCCAACAGTTAATTGCTCGATTACAACGTCACCTATCGCGTTAACTCCTTATATTTTAATGAATTTGTAAACTATCGAACTAAAAACATTCAAAACTAAAAAAATCCGTCATTAAATTTATTTACAACATAGTCTTAAATTTAATTCTCTATCATATAGAAAACCTTTAATTTCATAGGATAAAAGTAATATCTATATATTTACCATAATATAAGTTGCCATCATGTCAAACTCCATTAAACTTTTACATGTTATAGTTTGTTCTAATGCCCGCCTGGCTAGCTACCACTCTCATATTAAAATCTGTCGCCAAATAACTATAGGTATGTTTCGGCAGTTGCACTTAAGGACCAGTCCCTCCACTAAGCTTAGCGGTTCGACCGTCTTAGACCACATCGTCACATAACATCAGGTGAGATTGTAGCCATAAAGCTAAAACGAATAAATTATATTTAAAAAGCCTCTGTCCTAGTTTCAAAGTGATGCGTGTACAAGGAGACACAGCCAGAAGGATTAAAACTAAATAAATATACAACTTTTTAACTTCTACATCGATAGTTCAGTACACCTTAATTATGGTTTTTATGAAATATAAAAATATAAATTTGATTAAAATATGTATATATGTATTTGAAGCAGAATGTTTTAAATGTGTATTTAATTAATCGTTTTAAAAATTATACAAAAGTAACAGAACTCAAAAAATATGTGCATTTATTTTCATAAGACACTTTGCGTGTCTTGTGTAAATTTTCTCCGTCTAAACATATTTGCTGTTACCGAAAAAGTTCTTAACCATATAAATAAAAATTATTGACATTTAATTTATAAAATCGCGTATACAGTGTTAAGGTGTCTGGATACTCATCTTTTAAGTCTAAGTTCGTATAACTTTTCTAATAATCAAACATCCTTATAACAAATGCTTACCGCTTTCTTTTAGTTGTTCTAGCAATTTTTGTCACTTTTACAAAATAATCAAAACAATATTACATAAAATCGCTACCATACATGTTATCGGATAAAATAATAAAAGTTTGTAAATTAAAATAACGATAACCACATTATACATAAAAATCCTTTACATGTAAGTTTCCCAGTTTCATAGAATTGTGAGACTTGGAATTACAAATAGTACATAAATTTAGTTTTAGGGGTATGGAGAAAATAATAAATAAAAATATATTATAGTATTAAATTTTGTGATCCAGATCCTTAAACTCAACGCCACTTTCAAAAATTAGGACTACTAGTATTGACCTTAACAGTGGACTAAAATGTTTTTACTTAAAGTACAAAACTGATTGCTATTATTTCAACTGCATTGACTATTTAAATGGGTACAGTAATTTAATTCTGATTATAAAAAATGTGTGTTGTGTCTTAGTATCTTATTTCATATATTGAAATCATGTAACACAAAAGTTGTCTTGTAACTCGGTAACATTACAGAATTGGGATATTTTGAAGTAGGAAATTCTTAAATATATTTAAGTTGTTTCACAGTAACCACTTTCATGATTTAAATAAAGGTTTATGTTTAGATATTTTTAGTTAGACGTGTTTATACTTGCTTAATAAGATACCGAGTAAATCTTGAACTCTCATATATGGAACATCGAAACATAAGCATATTATTTTATGATATTCGGTGCCGATAAAGGTTTTAAAGTACTCACACACTCATAAAATACAAATTTAAGTATAAACTAGTTTCTATATCTTCATTAACAAAAATAAAACACGCATCTAATTTACTTGCGTTATTGTTGTACTCAATATTAAATACCTTTAATATCTGCAGAAAAAATCGTATCTAAAGTGCATTTCGAGATACATAATGTCGCATGTACATACTGTATTTGTATTATTATAACTTTCAAAGATTTATCGTATACACTTGCTATTAAAACTTGACATTTTGAATATTGAGTCAGTTAAAATTAAAATTGATTTGTAAATTAATAAAAATTTACTTTCTGCATCAAATGAAACGTGAACAATGTTATAGTCCAACACTATCAATATCCGGAACACGTAGCATCACTAGTGCAGGAAATCATATAAACCTAGCAGTTGGTAATAAAGTCAATAGAGATAATTATAAACTTATTATTCATTTTTTTCTGTAGAAAATCATTGTAATAGTATCTATTAATTTAAATTTTATCTTAGGAATTTGTCACTATTATTTCCTCAGTATGTTTTATATTATTAAAAATGTAATTAAGTATAAATATATGTTTTTAACGTTATGTCAACGGTAAATATATAACATTATGTAAAAAATCATGCCTTAATTATATTCTTATAATGTTTGTTTTTTATAGTTAAATTTATATTTTGCGAAACCGTTACTCACTGCGCAGAAGCCCGCCATTTACAGCGATTTCAATGCGCATGTGTTGGCAGCACTGTACGGTTTCCTCCAAGCTTATGCCGGACGCCATTACCACGCTATCAAACAAGCTGTCACTTGTGCGTCTTTTGTAAAAATATTCATAGAAGTAGTAAAGCTTCTGCTTCTTTGTGAGACAAATTTCTGAAACACGATACTTTGAAAATGGCAGACGAGAAAAAGGTACGTAATTGTTTATAATATCAGAGTAATAATAAGTTCATCTTTACCGACATGGCGTTGTTCTTTGCAAAATGTGGTTACGTGCCTCAAATCTTGATAGTTGATTCGCTATTTTAGAGTATTTTCATCAAACCGTTTTTATATTTTTTTCAGGGCGAAAGTGAACATATCAACTTAAAAGTGTTAGGACAAGACAATGCTATCGTGCAGTTCAAAATCAAAAAACACACGCCTTTGAGAAAATTGATGAATGCTTATTGTGATAGAGCGGTAAGTAAATGTGTTTTACACTGTAAATATGCTTTTATAGATGTATGTCTCCTATATGTACTACAACAACCCTCTAAGATGAGTTAAATAGAAGCTATGATCTTAGGCTCTAAGAGTGTTTGGAATTGTTTATAAAACTAATATTTACATGTGTTTATTGTTGTTTTTCAATTAATTACTTAATACAACGATCTAATTTTCTTTAAATACATTGTATGGCAATATTACTCGCCAATTGTACAAGCACAAAGTGGGAACATCATACAACTATGCTCAGTTGCTAATTGTAAGTTCTAGAACAATATTCTTCATTGTACATTTCTCAATAAAATTCTATCCACAACTACTGTCCGCCTCCATATATTATAAATACTAAATATTATGTAGGAAATACTTATGTATAGTATTAAGTTATTCTATTGTTCAATATTTATTTAGTAACTCCATAAAACGGCTCAAAATCCAGTATTTATAACTTATTAAGATGTATTTGTTATATTTAATGTTTTTCTATAATGTGCTGCTTTTGAATTTTCCGGAACAATGTTCTCCAATAGAGGAAATAGTACTTCCTACAATTCAAGCATGCATCCATATATTGTTATAAAAGTTTATATATCTTCTGTGTTTAGATTTGCAGTCTAATATAAGTCTAGAAATTCTTTCAAATATGTTTCTATATTAAGAATAATTGTTAATAATTGGTTTCGTGCAAGTTTTATAGTCAGTGTTAGTAAAACCATAAGCTGTTTTAAAGAAATCAATTTATATCTTCTAGTATGTTCATGAAAACAATTATACCTTAAAAGTGAAGCATGTTTCATGCAAAATGCAACTATAAAAAGTCAAGATGTTTACTGATGTAAATGTTCACTTTCGAATGTGATTTGAATTAGGATACCTAAGCCTCTCACAACTGACCTATCACTGTTGAGGGAGTGTTTTATGGTATCACAATATTTAATTCAAAATATACCAATTTACAATGATAAAAATTGTAAAAAACCAATATTTTTGCTTATTCATGGGTGGACCATATCAATAGATAAAACTTGGAATATATTTAATATTAAACAAGATAAAAGAAATAATCCATTTGAAATGTTTTCATAAAACAATTATTGTGAATTCAAATATACTGTAACTACATTTATTTTTCATTGAGAATAATTCTTTAGAGTCTATTTTCAAGTATTCTTGTTGTTATTAAATATATATCTATATTCAAAATTGTTATATTTTTTCTCAATCAGCAGTTAAATTATTTACAAATGTATAAGAATATTTTCTCATACATATATAGAGAAGTTCTGTCAACATTAATTGTGCTTAATTAGCTATGTGAACTGTGTGCTGTAACTCAACTAACTATAAGCCCAGGTTTTGTAAATTTCTATTTGTTGCCTACTGAAAAACATAAATTTTCAACATAAGAATTTAACTGAAAAAATTTACTAACAAAAATCTTTTATATCTAAGAATAATAAAATGAGTTGTTTTGATATATTGCACAAAATTTATTATTGTATTATATGTTTTTAAACTACGAAGTGCCTTCTGCGCTCATTTTCAAATTTAGGTAAAAAAGTCAAAGTCCTTCAGGCTAATACTATTAATCAGTTTGAAAAATCTATTCTTTCCAAAGCAAAATATTCATTGTTTGAAATAAAACTTGTTCATTGATATTGACAGTTACTGTGCATATGCAACAGATTTCAATAAAGCATTCATTCCAATTAAAATTGTAAATATTATATATTATCTATATTATAAATTTCATTATTCTTAAATAATCACAAAATTAAGCGTTGTCATGGTATATATGGTGCTAATAGTAATTATCTTAGACCTAGAGGTGGATTAATTTACAATCACAGCTTCAAGATTAACATTAGCTATGTACTTGCTAGAGAAAACCTTAACAATATTAATATGGTGTTTTCTTAACTGGCAAAGCCTACATTCATAGTTAATAGGAGTTTTAGCTAAAAAAGGCTGAATCCACCACTGCCTTCTTTTCTTTTTATTTTACTTTAATTTGTGTCATACATGTAGGAAAAGAATACTTCAATAATTTTGTAACTGATGATCCTGTTGTTTGATTTGGTGTTTCTCGCTTGGTAGCTCAAGACACCACTGTGGCACTGTCATGGTGTAATGAGATAGGGCTCTAATTGGTGGATAGTATTGGGTAATTAGCACCTGATAAACCACTACACGCCCCTCTCATATTGTCTTAAGCAAGAGTAATACCGATAAGGAACTTCATAAAGAATAGGATTTTAAACTTAATAAAAAAAGGTCATAGACTGATTTTATTTTGTTCAAATTCATTGAATGATTACAATAACAAAAATCTGTGTTTCAGGGTTTATCAATGCAAGTGGTGCGATTCAGATTTGATGGGCAACCAATAAATGAAAATGATACTCCAACGTCACTTGAAATGGAAGAGGGTGATACAATAGAAGTTTATCAGCAGCAGACCGGTGGAGTTTCTTTAGCGTAATTTTAGTATAAGGAACTGTCCATTTTCCCAATGGTGAATTTTACTGTGGTGTTCTCATCTCAAGTTGTATAATTAACATTAAATTAATTGTTTAATCTTTAAAGTTTGCTAGTGAACATTTTAAGATTCACAATAGACCAATTATAATGTATTATGTTGTATTGTGCATCTCAAAATATTCGTATTAAGGAGAAAAATTTGAGGTCGACCCAGATGCTCTAGGGTTCATTTCAACATTTATTCCAATGTGATAAGTTGACACACTACAGAAGTAAAATAGTATTTTTCAGTGGTATGGTATCAAGGCTCGAGGATTGTGAGTTGCGTGATAAAATACTTTATCAAGTCTGTAAAAAATCCATTATCGAGTCTGTAACAATCATAAAGAACTGAAATAAAATAAATGTAATGATTACAATGTGTTTTATTTAGTTATACATTTACAAAATGGCAATTTCAATTTGTTTATCTGGCCAGTAAAAAATTAGTCTATACAAATTAATACTTCATTTAATCTATTCCGATAAAACTGTTCAGGCAAGTTTAATTATTGATGTTAGACATAATTAATAGGAGTTTCACAAATATTGTTAAACTTTACAAATAATACCTACTTAAATGTAATAAAAATCAATAAAGTCATTCAGCACAGTAATTGTCCGTTTTTTTTTTATAAACCCTAGAAATCCCTATAAGTACACCATAAAACGTACTTCGGTGTTGATTTGTGCTAACGTAAAGAGTAGTTTATTGAATTCTTGTAGAACATAAAACTATAACAACAACCATATGTACCATAATGACGAGTAATATTTTAATGACCAGTAACGAAATTTGGCAGAAGTGTATTACGTCATTCTCTCACTCATTATTAGTCATACTTTTTATACAAATTTAGCTTTTGTTTTTGAAATGTTCTATGTAATTTTATTCGTTATTGGATTTAGATTCTGTCACGTATATTATAAATTGTAATATTGGCTCTATCAAAAATTCTAAGACGTCACACATTTACACATATTCTTGTTATAGATTCTAGAAGCCCCTAAAGTTCATAATTGTTTTATTTTAACGAATACAGATAAACATTTAAAGCCAATATTATAAATCTGTTAATATTTATAATAGTCAAGTGCTGAAAAGTTAACGAAGAATATTTATATTATAGAAGCGATAATGATTCAGTTGTTAGTATGTAAGTTCGAATCCTTACAATAAGGCTGAGATTTCGGTGAAACAAAAGCGTCGTGATGAGACCATATCACGGTGGTACGGCTTTTTCTAATGTTCGCCTAACTACCACCCTCTAGTTAGAATTAGCCGCCCCATACCGATGCCTATAACGGAATAGGTATGTACCGGCAGTTGCGCTTGAGAACCAATCCCTTCACCAAGCTTAGTGTGTCCAAACATCTTAACCACATCGACACTTAATATCAGATGAGATTATAGCCATAACGCTAAGTCTATAAAGTATAAAAAACCTGCGTAATATAACTAACCTAACCAAATTATATTTCATCAAAAAAAGCATCTAATTTTCTCAGTCATCAGTTCAGTTAATGTGATCGTCCGAATAATTTTTGTATATAATAATCAACAAAGTAGTGTACAGATATTTAATTATCGAATAATATTTCCTACGCCTACACATAGACGTATTATAATAATATTTAAAACTTTATTATGTTCCAGCAAATACTGCACAGTACGCTCACTACGTTTTCAATACTCTGGATCAAGATAGAAGCGGCTTGTTAAGTTTTGAGGTGAGTTTTATTTTCTTTCACGGAGAGTCACTGTATGTGGCTTCCAAGCTTGTCGGCTGATCCCTAAACATGACCAACCAAAAGAGAAAATCTGCAACAGGGTTATCGTCATATACAGAGTAGTTGCAGTACAACTGTATATTGAAGCGATTTCGAATTCCTGCAATGAGCTTTCGGTGTAGGCAAACATCGTGATGAAACCATAGCATGGTGGCAGAGCTTTTTGTAATGTCCTCCTGGCTAGTTACAACCCTCAAGTTGAAAATCTGCCGCCAAATACCTATGTGCGTATTTCGGTAATGCTCTTGAGGGTCAGTCCCTCCACAGGTTTAGCGTGTTCACAGTCTTGGGCCACATCGTCACTGGACATCATTTGACATTGACGCCATAACGCTAAAACCTTAACTATAAAAAAATTGAGCTTAGATACCTACTAATATACACGGATATACATTAACTGGTACTGGAACGCGTCGCGCCTAAACGTACACCTAGTTTATGGCGATCACGATTCACATTTGTCGTGTACTGCCATTACGCAAGTATTTATGTTTTAATTAAATGCTTGGATTTCTTTACTCTTTTTCAGTTTGTTTTAATCCTTTGCATAAGGTATGTATGTGCAAGCTTTGATTTTTCTAGATCAGTTTTCCGCGAAATTGTGAACAGAATACAAATTGAGTACGGCCTACGACGGGCTTCAGATAAAGATTAGTTCAGTTAGTCTGCTATTCAACACAAAACTTTATTTAATGTATTAATTTAATATACATATAGGTATAGTCAATGTAGGTACTGGTATGTTTAAGTTAAAAACGGATATATGAGATCTAAAATGGTAATATAACCTGCTAATATGTACTGGCATGTACTCAAAAAGTTTGACGATTCATTTTCTGAGTCCAAATGCATCAGTCAATTTTAAGAACCTTACGTATTAAGTAATTAAGAAAATTTTATAAAATATAAGTTCCAAGAATCAGTGCATCATAAATGCCAACTAATTTTATAAGTAATAATTATAAATTTATTCGAATTTACAGGAATTCGTAACTGGTTTATCAATTTTATCAAGAGGAACACTAGAAGAAAAGTTACGGTGGACGTTTTCCCTCTATGATATCAACGGGGACGGATTCATAACTAAAGAAGAAATGACCGAAATAGTCTCTGCAATATATGACCTTATGGGAAAAATCGTAGAACCTATGATCGACGAAGATGTCGTAAGAGAAAAAGTCGAAAGACTTTTTCAGGTAATCCATTAGTATAATTTATTTATATTTGTGTTATTTTTTAATATTTAGGTACTAGATTTTAAACTGAATGTATATGTAAGTTAGTCACAGCATCAAGATCTAGGTAACGTTTTATGATGTCTTAGAAAAAATCACCGATGCGTATATATCAGCCCCTAATGACCAGTAAACATTGATTGAGAGAATATGTTCAGAGCGAAGAGGTAAGATGATGAGAAGAGATGTTATGCTGCGGAAGTCCTAAAGAAATATAGTAAAGATCATAAGTACTTATTTTAGAAAATCCTTCCTATGTAACTAAGATAATGTGCAAGTACCTATAGCACTGTATTTAGAAAACTAAAAGAGTAGCTATTTTTACTTAGCAACGTAAAAACCTCGTTAATATTGTTTTGACTATTTCTAAAGAATATATATACTTCTACTGTAAATTGTTACTATTCTATTGCCTGCGGATACATTTTTAAATGCTGTTTAAGTCTTTGTTACGCGTAACCCTTTGTAATCATTTAAGATATTCGTAATATTCTGTAGGTTATCGTAGTCTTTTTAAGTAATAGGGGGTAAACGGGCAAGCGTGTCATCTGATGGTATGTGATCGCCACCACCCATGGACACCCACAACACCAGGGAAATTGCAGGTGCATTGCTGGCTTTTATTGGAGACACTGACTCTCAAGTGCAACTGCCGGAACACACCTATTAGTATTTGGCGGCAAATTTTCAACTTCAGGGTGGTAGCTAACCAGGCGGACATTAGAAAAAGCCCTACCACCATGCTGTGGTTTCCTCACGATGATTTCCTTCACCGAAAGATCAAGCACATTGTAGCTGATTGGATTTGAACTCACGTCCCATGACACAGCGTTCCTACATACTACCACTGAGCTATTATCGCTTCAAGTCCTTTATTTACTAAAGTTTCATTCAAATATTATTAAACAAGATATTTGAAATGTTTTCTTGAAATACATGTACTCGTATTATCGTATAACTAAATGCAAATTGGTTGTGGTAGAGGCAGTATAAGAGCAAAAAATTGTTTGATCTTGACTTGTCGATATTAGAGCACAACTTCACCTACTTTACGGTATGAGGCGTGCAATACTATTCTAAAAGCAAACAACATCTGATGATTAATGAGAGCGCATAAACCTTAAGCAATATTTTCAGAAAATGGACTTAAATCGCGACGGCGTGCTGACTTTGGACGAATTTCTCGATTGCTGTCTCCGCGACGAAGATATCTCAAGATCTATGGGCGTATTCGATAGTAATTTCTGACGCCCTAAAGGTGGTGTAGCGCCGGACTCGTCGCGCACCGCACCGCAACCGTCAACTACGGAACAACTTGAATAATTCTACAAATAAGAAACTATGTGTGTGTTCCAATATCATTGCGAGTACTATTCAGTGCTTCTACTGTTTTCCGTTATGGTTAACAGTATACTGCCGCGGTGTTCTCAGGAAATATATATACCAATTAAAGTCACACCTTACTGTGCTCGCAGTGTATTTCGGAATAGTCGTTATAATACATAATTCAAAGATGTTAGCGATTGATGTTTTCATGTTTGCCCCAATTAGACACGAATCCTTATTCTAATGTAACAATCCTTAAATTGTTGTGGACCCTTATATTGTAGTAACGCTGTTGTTTTTGTATAAAGCTTATGAGAAATGAAATTACTTTCGATGTTAAAAACATATTTTTATGAAATAAATTCATATTAGAGTTGTCTTTACAAGAGATTTAAAATAATAAAGTCTACAAATATTTTTTGGCCCTCAAATTCTGAATATAAAAAGAGCTAATACAATGATTTTAATAATATTAATAAAAGTATAGATTTATTTATAAATAATTATGTACCTAATTATTGAAAACTCATAAATCTACTGCTCTTTAACTTCTTTCCGACGTATTACTTCAATTTCCTAGCTCTTAAACTATCTATTCAGAGTTTCGATGATAGATTTTGTAGAACTTTTAGAATAAGTCGGTATGTATCACCTCAGGGAAATATGTAATTTTATATTTAAGATACCAGTTTCCCAATTGTGAAATGAAATTCACGATATAATATAAGTATTCATTACTTAAGCTTAACCAAAAGTACTTAGCAAAATTTCTATTTATTTTCAACAACTCCCTTTGTGATACTTGAACATTCTTCCCATAATATTATTTTTTATCAAGAAGTATCAGGAATCATTTTTAAAATAAATACTACAAATCTATCTAACGTTATAAAACATTTCATTTACTATGCTTCCTGCAACTGACAACAACTTCATATCTTCTTTTTAAATCGTTCCGGCCATTTTTTATAGTATTTAGCATATAACAATTTATTTAGGATACCTATTTACCTACCCAAATTTGAATTACACTAAAGATAGGTGTTGGACTTTTTAATAACATCTTTTTAATATAGGTATCATTCCACATATAATATTCAAAGAGATTATAGGGATTTTGGTTTATTATATAGTTCTTCATTTTAATTCATATTTATTATTACTAGACCTCATATTATGTGGTATGATATTGGTAGCATTTTACGTGAATTATATATGTGAAAAGACTAGAAACATGCATTTTGGGTGGCCATAACAATTCCTTGACGATTCTAACAAAGGAATATCTTTTTAGAGCGATTTTTGAATTCGAAATATTTGAAAGTGCTATATATGTGACAGTAGAAGAATTATCTATGTTGTCGGTTATTACATGTAATTAGAGGTAAGTTGTAACATGTGAAATAAGAAACCTGTCCCGATTGTTCTTTTTCCGAAGAAACAACAGCCTGTTATAATGCTATCACTTATTATTTTTATAACTGTCAAGAGTATAGTCTTGCTTCGTGGCATTATTGTTTGTATCTCTTTCTAACAAATTTATCATCCTTACGGTAAACAGAGAAGAACTAGAACTCTTCTACATGGAAAAGTTTTTTACTTTTTATGTCACCCCTATTGTGACATAGCTACATTACAATTCCTTGTTTGATTAACATAAATGTAACGGATGAATGCAAGGTGTTACATGTAAATTTTTGTTTTTTATAAGTGTTCCAATAAATACACTATATATGCGTTATTAATAATAATTAAAGGGGCACAGAGAAGATCAAGAAACGCCTGCAAAATATTTGACGTGAAATAATTATATATTCGCAAAGATTTGAGTAATAAACATGACATAGCAATTAATAAAACATTGAAGCCTCTGAGAAAACTAGTTCAGAGAACCACTGCCATATTAAACATTAAATTTGTATAAGGAAAGTAATATTCTAAATCTATTGATTATTATCCATCATTAAACCTTGTGTTACGGTGTAGGTACATCATTTTTCTTATATAAATATAGATCAACGATAAAGAGCGCAGTGAAAGTAAATTTAGGTTACTAATGCTCTACCTATCTCACTTATCAAATAAATATCTGTCGAAATTATCACCAGTAACTTAAATTCTTTCGCCAAACCATAACAGCTGACGGTAATAGATTTAGTTTGTCCCCAAGAACCGAAGAACATGGTTCCTTATAATATCCCTATGTTCATCTTCGAATACATCATCATTTAACATAAGGTGACATTAAAAATAACTTATGAAATATTTCCCACATATTTATTGACAAACATAAATACGTATGTATGTATATATATACATATATATTATATATATCAATATTACCACGTAAACATTATTTAATCATTTTTAAACACTATAATAAATGTAAATAGGCAGATCTGTAAATAAATGGTAAACTAGATTTTAAATGTGTATATTTTCATAGTGATTGTTAAATGGAACCAAATAACTAGAAAATGTTAATGTCATATGTAATAAAATACTTAAATACCTATCAATTTAAGTTAAATTTAGTACATTTATGCAACAGTAAATTAAAACCAAAAGAAAATGTTATTAAAATAGCATGAAATGTTTATTTTATAATTATGTTTGCATACGTTCCCATAATTACAAAAAAAAAAAGAAATGTCTATTTTTAAACCTAAGTACTTGTGTATTTTCGTATTTTATTAGTCGAGCTTAAAATATAAAACGTTTATGTGTGTCTTCCCATTTAGAGAAAAGTTATTTTCCATTTATTATTCCTAAATATAAAACTTACACGGCGATGTAAAAATACAATTGTTGTAACTTACCTACTCATGTGGAAGTTAAAAATATTAGAAATTAACAATATAGCTTAGTCATTTACTTAAATGAGTTTTAATGAGAGTTATAGATAGGTTAAGCATTGAAAGTCTTATGATGAAAATTAGATAATATCTACATAGAGAAATCAGCTATTATTGTCCCTCGTGCTATATTGATAGTTTATTTGTTCGGCTAAAAAGTTAATGGTGATTAGGTAATTTATTATTATATAGGATATAATCACTATGATTAAAAAAAAATCAAAGCAGTGATGAGGACTGCCGACAGAAGTGAAAACTTAAAACTATAAACAAATAGTTGTTATTTTTGTATATACTTAATTGTTTGATCTTAAATTAAAACTGTTTACAGCGCTATACGTTATACTAATAGAAACAGATATAGTGTGTACATTAACACGTCACGTGACCATATCGATGACGACTTACTTGAATTTACTCCTTATCTAAACCTTCCTATAGAAGTTTTAACTTTAAAAAAATCCTTGCAGTATTCACATGATTGATCATAAGATGGTACGTATCACAATATAATTATACTATCGTGATTATTTTAATTTTAAATATGTACTGTGAATATTTTATTTTTTTCGAACTGACATATGCTGTTGGCCTCAAGGGCTTTGACAGCTTCAGCGAACTTTAATAATTCTACTTTTCAGAGTTATGTATGCTATCGTGCCAAAAATTTGACCCTTACGAATATGTCTATATTTTATTATCCTCAGGCGCGAATACAAGAGGTGGTAAAAATGCGATTAATTTCAGAAACTCATGGGAGTTTTTTTTTGTTCATATATAAAATTCAGAATTCACGCGATAGATAGTATACGACCATAAGTAGCCTAATATAAAATTTGGTACTCTATACTTATATCTAGACTTGAGCTTTACGGCCCCATGACATAAGCAAATGCTTTTCGTGATAAAAGAAGTGAATACATTTAAAACACTTTAAAGGAAAGGTCCGTCTTTTCCACGCCCGTATCACGCTAAACGCGCTAAATTTGTTTACAACTTACAAATAATACGTACCGCGCCTGATTATTCTAATATTGATTATGTATAGGCCTATTAGATGGATAGTTGAAAATCGATTTTCTCTTCACTTCGGTCCTTAAAATCTAGTATAAATTGTAAACAGGTACTCGGTGTTAGTTATTTTAGCATGTCTGCTTAGATGCCGTTATATTATTTAGAATTTATATAAATGTTATATTGCATAAGATGTCATGGTTAATAATATGCTGTTTTTGCAGGATAAAAAGAGGTATTTCTCGTTTAAACTTTTTAGTCTTGCATAAAGTTATAGTTGGAAGTAAATTACATATCAGTCATTCATCGTCAGCATACCATACCTATATCCTTATTTTCTAAATGTACACATGGCTCCATTGCCTTTTACGCATTAGTTATGTAAAGAGAATTTTTAAATAAAATCTGAAAGTATACGCTGTTAGATGTTCCAGTGGCACCTAATGATTAATAGAGCGTTTGAAGTAAAGACAGGTTAGTAGTAGCAGGTCTGTTAGCAGACGTCCACTTATTATTTTACATGTGCAATAATTTCATGATGTCTTCAATTTTAAGCATACAATATTTTTGTGGACAGCATCATCCAACAGCAACTATTTTCTTAGGCATACATTGATATGATTGGTTAGTTTTACACTGATCAATGTTTACCTAGTATTTTAACAAATTATATTTTCAATAAAAAATGTTTTAAGATGTAAGTAGTAGGTAGTAGGTACCTACTGTGTTGGGACACCACGTTGATCGAAATTGATTTAGAGTTCTATAATGAGCGGTTTTGAAGGATTAATATATATTATATATAAATAAAGGATTAAACACAAGTATATCCTTGCATTCGATAATGATTTTCATTATATAATTTGGTTATAGTGTACACTATTCGTCGCCACTACGTTCCTTCAGACATTGCGTCGTTACTACAAGTTTCTAAGGATTATATATTTATTAATACTATTTTCCAAATTGTTTAACTGAAATATCGTACACATTATCATTGGCTGCAGACCCGTGGTTCATCGAATAAGTATCTACCTATTTAAAAATTCTCTTAACTTATATCACTTTAGAATTAAAATCAATTCAACCAAATATCCAAGACTGTTATTTGGATATTATAACAGTTTATAACTCTGCCCTTGTTGGTTTGAACTATGTATTGACAAATAATATAATTATCAAGATGTCGAGTTTTTTAATTATCATGGATGCAAAGTTAGAACGCATGCATACCTAAATCGTAAGAAATGTGTAGAATAAGCTAAATGTCGTATTTCCCTCGAATACCAATAATATAGTACCCTCGTGAGATAGCGTGAAGTAAAATACTTATGTATGTCTCTAGGAACGAAATCTGTAATGATTCATATGTATTTGAATATTGAATTGTTTATTTACATATTGTACGTGTATTTTATAGAAAAATAAATAAAACTAAACAGATTCGTCATTTTTCATTCCTAATTAAACTGGTTTATAATTTTTATACTTTTATTCCTTAAGCAAAACTTAGAAAAAAAAATATTCCAAATAAAGTATTTTTCTGTGTTAAATCAATGAGTATCCTAAATCATGAACTCACTATCACTACCAAGAAAGTAATATGAATGTTGATAAATTCTCTACCAGATTCTTACACGTCGTGTAAATTGCTATATTATTGTTTTCGATTATCAGAAAACTTTCTGTCGAGTGTTTATGTTCTTTTGACATAATAAAAAAGATAACGGTGCCTACAACTGCTAAAGAGAAGCCCAATACATAACTGAAATCTTAGGACCAATAAGCTAAGTTTGAATGACCAGAAAAATAGTAAGTTTCTTGGTTATACTTTTAAAGTAACAGGATTAACATTTCCGGAGCGAGGACGACCAACGTGACCTGAGACACAAAGAATAACTCGGTTGCTCACGAACATTCCATTTCATCAAATATTATTAAGTGATAAAAGCTAGAAATATAGTCGCCTACCTCACAAGTAGGGTTAGCATTTATACATTTGGAAAGGCTTGATATTTCAATAAAAGTTGGGATATTTTAGTCACACATTCCAAACATTATGCACTTAATTACAGTTGTATAACAGGCATGGTAGAAGAACCTCGCGGAGGGAGGTAGGGTAAAACTTATATGAGTTTTATTACTCAAATTCCGTCCAAAAACCTCGGACAAGTCTAGAAGTCCGGACAAATCCGGACAGATGATAACCCTACTTAAAAAGGACGTTAATTCGTCTTGGGATACATTAAATAGTGAAGTAAATAGGTTTAAATTATACAAAAACATAGCATTTATGCAAAATATAATATTTATTTTATCATTATCTATTTAACTACAATACATAGAAAAATTATCATCGTTCTTGAACATTTCCTGAAAAATAAACATTATCTGACCAAAAAGACTTCACAGGTCTTAATATATTTATACCCTATATTGCATAATTCCTATACGTAAATATATCTTAGTCTTTTATAAACGTAATTCATAAGACAAATACAAAATATATTTATCCCATGAGGCCGTTCAAGTATTACACGTTTGAGGGAGGGGGTGTTGTAAAACGTTACGATGCGTTACAGGGACGGAAGGCGGGATTCGAATAACGCGTTACGTATAATTTTTTTATTTAAACAAAAAACTAGGCAATTAAAATTTCCGAAGTTCGAAACTTTTTTATTTTATGTATTACGGAGAATCCCTCGACTACTACTAATCGCGTTGCCAAGACATAAATAAGTTATTTTATTTTAAGAGTTTATTAGTAAAAAAAAAGGTAAAACATAATTATGACTTTTAGGTAAAAATGATCATTTGGGCGTTACGTAACGTTTAAGTAGAAGGACGGAGATACAGAAAAAAGTTACGTTACGTAATATTTGAACGGCCCCTAAGACGGGTGTAGTCAAATCTCAATACAAACGACTATAATATATATTGTATAGATACGCAAGTATTATATGTTATAGATATACACAGATTTTAAAAAATGTGTGTATGGAGTGCAGAAATAGAGTCGATATCTCAATATAGAGTAAGATTTCGTTACTGCAGAAAAGTTCTAAATCTCAGATGGCGCAGAAAATTATTCAAACAGAGTTATCTTTAATGATTACGATATCATTGTTAATTAAAATATCGAGCTATTATTATAATCAAATCAATTAAATCATATTTATTTAATTTTCTTGGGTATATACTTCATCTAAATACTACTGTTAATTTCAGATTTTGCTTTTAGGCTTTAGTACCATTCTGGTTATTTATCGAACCCTTTTTATATACATTTCGGTGGGAGCTTTTAAATTATACACACTTATGAAATACTTCCTACCTCTACACTCCATGAGTCTATGATTAAAGTAAATTTGAGCAAAATATATTCCTTTGACATAATTTTAATATGGCAACTTTTACATTAAAATAAAGAAAAACTATCTAATTAATCTATACTATCAACGTTATATTATTATCTACTCCGCCTAATTCTTTAGTGATTGGGACTATGATATCTGCTTTAAATTATTGAAAAGTTGACTCATTGTCGGTCTTCTTTTACAAATTAAAGGGTAATAAAATGGCAACTTGTAGGTCGCTTTCGAAATCACAATAAAATAAATAAATAATATTAATATGATGCTTCATTAAAATAGCAATATTTTATGTTTTATAATTCTCACACCTCATGAAAGTTGTTTATCCGAAATATTGGTATATTAAAAAAGTATCATAATAATATACATCTCTTTGGCGACTTCTAAACGACGATGCTTATAAATAAAACAAAACTTATATTTGATAAAACTGATTAAGAAATATCATCGGTTGTAATGTTACGGACTTATCAATTTCTTGATTATATTTAAAATGAACTGGTAAATAATAGTTATATAATTTCATGCAAATACGTAAAAATATGTAAAATGAGTAATGTCAAAATACCTTTTTTTATTAGTAATTCTAGGCTACCTGATTAGAACTATAATTGTCAATCTAGTAAATTTTCATTGGTCTCTTAATCTCAGAAGCATGCAGATCGTCCATATATTTTAAATCTATAGTTTAAAAAAAATGCAAGTTACACATTTGTTCATTATAACAGACGCATTGAAATAACAATGATATAATATATAAATTGTACTACACCCTATAAAATTTGGACACACGGGCTCTATGGCTTTGGATTGCTACATCATAGTGACGTTCTATACGTATAATTTGTATAATATCTAATATTACACTAATTTTAATACATTTTTATTTCTAATAGATAAACAATTCTAAATAGTACAAAAGAGAGCATGTCATCAGTCCTAACTAAATATCAAAATATGACGAATAAAGATAATAAAGGTAAATAAACCATCATACATTTTGAATATAAATAATTACAGTATAAATTTAGTTAAGTCTAGTAATATTGAAAAAATATGATACTGTTTGTCACCTATTTAACAAAAATGTTACTTTGACATATTGCCATTGCAGAATACAACACTACAGAAATACTAAATTAAGTTTCCATCCCATCTATTCGAAAAACGAAGATCAGTAAATAATTAAGTATATATATTTTCTATAAAAAAATTTTTTCTTAAGCCGCTATTCGAAGCTGAAATTCTAAAGATGCGTCACGTTTAGGTTCATTTTGTTACTTGTGAGGAGAGAAAGAAGAAGAAAGAAAACTATACATTGTATCCAATATAGAGTTTAGGCTCTCTCTCTGCATGTCCTTTTTCTGTGATCCTTCGTCTTTATTTAAAATAAATTCACATCTAACGCGTGTACGGTATTCCCGTGCATTTTTTTTTTGTTATGGTGATAATGTCAGCGACATATGTAAAAATATTCTTTTGGTCTTTAAAATTCAAATAATAAGGTTATAGAATAATAAAGTAGTGTTTGTAACAACGCCTAATTCACATTGCACGTTATTTTCATTCATTCACACAACTTGTGTAAATAACATGATTATAGAAAATGCAAACAATGTCACATAATTTAGGATCAAATAGTGCAAGTTTATGAATGAAAATAAATATTTTTGATCATGTTTTTTCATTTATAGTGCACAACTATCGAACAAATATACTCTACGAAAACGTTACTGGCTAATTAACTGGCATTATTTATAAAAAAGAAAATTTTGCAAACTATATATAGACTAGAACATTATCTGTCTCTAATACCTAAAACTATAACAATAAGATTCCAGAATTGCACAATGTTTCAAAAATAAATATAAATGTTTATTGTTGTTTTACTATTATTTTACTCGACAATGACATTGTTAATACTATTTTATATAGGTAAATATACTCATGAGGTTCATGTTTCTTGTTTTTCTCATAGAGGGAGATGAAAAATAGAGTGTATCACTCGGTGGCAAGAAACTAACGATTTAAAATAAACTCTCGTAATAATAGTACTTCATATCTCAGTGATAAAATCTACAATGGTACATATTTTACAAAACTAAATAAAATTCCGATACACTGAGACTATACAAAAATAATAAAAAAATTGAAAGGACAATTCATAGAAAAACAATTTGTGTACATGCAAATACGAAAGTCTCAGCTTTAAGTGTTTGTAATTATCAATCGCAATAAGTCATAGTGTGACTTTAAAATCGCATTAAAGTTGGTCATAATACACAATTTCTATGTAAAAAAATAAATATATATTTAAACTACAAAATATATTTTATTTTAGTAATAATACATCATCATAGTTTTTTTATATTTTATTTTACTAATTGTGATGTCTGGTTTCTTAGAAAATTTCAATCACTGATATCATTCGTTTAATCAGTCATAAGAAACTTATTTAATAAAAAACATAACAACATATTTTCAAAAAAAAAAAATTTAATACAAGAATTGTAATATCTAACTCTTACCTGTAGATATAAAGAGCCATCCTGCGAAACCAAAAAAAAAAAAATGTAGACTTACGCTCTAATAACAATTTTCAAGAATTAGGAGTTTCCGTTGATTGCTGTTCGGGACAGATAGAACACTTTGACCCTTCTCTAGATCCGAGGCTGTTAAAGCGTCAATTCGAACACACAAAGAATATATTTTTTTAAACACTTTTGTCACACCGGTTAAAACAGTTTTGGTATAAACACTGAAGTAACTCTCTTGCAGTATCTTTGCCAGGCAGCGCCGTAGCGCCTCCTGCACCTGTCGTGGTCGCGCCAAGCTCGATGGAGCAGCACCAAGATGGTGAGCAGAGCGGGGCTCGCAGCTACATACTGACGTGACATTATCCCCGGTAAGGCCAAAGCGATATGAATGATCACATCTCCAGTATAATTTGGATGTCGTACCAACCCCCACAAATTAGCCACAAGTAATTTCTTTCCATGGAACGTCGGCATAGAATTTAGGTCTGAAATAAATAATTCTCATTGATAAATATGTAACGATGGGTAGGTATTGAGAGAGAAATCATAGATGTTGTTACTTGGATTAGATTGTAGATAGATTTATTCTACAGTAAATACATTAGTGATCACTACTTTTATATCAAGGTAATCTTATGTACTAATACATAATTACTACACTACAAATATATGACTCTACGTTACTATTTTTATCTAAATATGCAGGTCTTTTTTGAAACATCAATTAATGAAATAATTTGCCTGAAGGCTTCGAAACATGGACGTCGTAAAATTATATATTTTTGTTAAATACCATACGGTTATTATTATAGATAGGAGTACTTAAAAATTCATTTTTCTAAGGTCTTCAAAAACGAATATAATAACTTGACCACAATTATGGTCAGTTTTTTTTTTTATATTCAAATATGCTTTGATCATCATTACTTTTGAACGTTTATTTTACATTTAAATTATTGCAGAAGCTATACTATCACTCATACATTTAAAAATATCACTACAGTTTGACTAACAGGGGCTTATAAAGTATACCTACACAAGTACTGTTTAATTAACTTCGTGTTGTAAAGTGTGTTAATAAAAAATAAAAATTCTTATATAAGTTTAATTATATTAAAATCTCATTACGATGTCTTTCTTAAGTATAATATCATAAGTTTTAATAGGTATCACTTTAGCGATGTACTAACTTTTTATTTTAATTGTGAAGATTAAAATAGCATTAAATTTAGTGTAGAGGGTTAGAGAATGTCAATTCAATAATACAAATAGTAACTTAACGCTAAGCCTTCACAGGGCAGAGCATTTCCACCATCTTAGGCCACATCCTCACTTACCATCGCTAAGATTGTAACTATAACGCTAAACCTATAAACCATTAATAAAAAACTTGATGAATAGAAGAGTATTTAGCAGCGCAAGATAATTATTCTGTCAAAGCTATGACGTAGTGTTCGAAAGACAGTCAATTTAGCCGACATTACAATAATGACTAGTCATGAATGCAGATCTCTAGGCGGGCGCATTTGTTTATAAATTGCATTATGCTAACCATTAGATACAGTATAGTTTCATAGTATTTTACAATGAAATTAGGCTTATAGTGAAGAAAAAACTTCATGATTGAACCATAGCTTACTGATAAAAAAAATTGAAGTCGAAGATCTGTTAAAATCCTTCAATTGCTGCCCCTGAAAGCGGGTTAGGTATACCATATCACCATATTACTACAGCTCTGCTGTTACGGTATATAATACGACAGCTGAGATTATTTGCAAAAATATATTTATTGTTTAATATTTTAAAGGCTAATAATATAGACACTAAAAGCACTAAAATGGTAAAGATTTTTTAATAAATATATAACAAAAAATATTTCACTATTAGTAATAAGAATTAGTATTGTTGTTTTATAAAACATATTGAACTTACTTGCTAAGCCAGGTTGCAGGGGATTGGTCCGGAACTTATGTTTAATATTGTTACTAATAAGCATTACAAGAAACCCCAAGCTGAAGAGCAGAGAAGCATAAACTAAATTGTTAGTTGATAGAGTCAATGCACTCTCTGCAACATGTTTTGATATTGTTGTGAAATAAAAGGGATAGAGCGTGCTGGACACAATCTGAAGGTAACCAACCCCTTCAGATTGCCAAAAGAATGTGCTAGTAATCTTATATTCCCCGATTATGAAGTACATGATGTATGTTATTTGCATCATTGAAAATACTAATAGTGTAGGCTTCAACTGTACTTTGCTCAGGACTTCTTTGTAGTTTTCAAAAGTGATTATCTCATTTTTATCAATATGTATATGTAACCCTTGAGAGAAGATAAGCAGCAACAGAATCAACTGAAAATAATATAAAGTTTATATAAGATTACGCCACAAGCACTTCAGTACACTTAATATATTAAATATATAGGAACATTTTTTTAAAACCAAATAAAATTTAATTGTAAATGGAAGCATTTCGAAAAGCTCCTTATAAATCAAGTTGCACGCCTCATAAGCAAAGCTACTTCATGCAAGACAACTGATTTTTGAAACTTTAAATATCTCTAATTATCATATATTGCATTTGTACAATAATATATCCACACAGATATCAAGAAAAAATACTATTTTTAACACTCATCATATTTTTGATACCATTTTTGTTATTAAAGCTAGTTAAAAACTGTTTCAAAAGTTCTGTTTTGGACGTCCGTGTGTCTGTATGTACGAATCCTGTATGATATCAAAAAAAAAGGTTATCAGGCATGCACTTTTGGATTTTCCAAACTTTTTTTGTCACAAAAATTGAATAATTTGAAAAACGATCTTGTGAATCGAGTCCAAGTGGACTTGGGTATATCTATCTTGCTGTACCAGTAGACTCGAGCCGACTTTAACCAAACAAGCTTTACATAGCCGAGTGTAACAGCTCAGCCTCATTCAATGTGGGTTTTGAAAAAAGTACTTAGCGTACCTAAAGAAGTCTTCACTTCAAATATTCACACAAAAAGGGTCATATCTATTGATGTAAAGTAAAAACAAGAGGAAAATAAGCAGAACAGCTTTTGAATATTGCTTCTGCAGGACTAAGAGATAAGAGCTTGAATGGCTTCAGTATCCAAACTGAATAAATTAATAACATCATTAATGGAGAAAGCTGATTGAATACATTTTTCTTATTCAAAGAAATATAGGATCTATTAATGTAGCTTTACATTATATCATCTAAGTTCCTAATCAATTTCTATGAGCAATATCTAGGGAATAACTTTAATTCAAATTTATATGCAGTTAATGTAACTATAAATAATGATTTTTTTATTTATATATTAAAATTTTGCATGGTAGTAGGGATTTTACTAAGATTTTTGCTAATGTGTACTCCATAATTATTTTTTTTTAATAAATTGCCAAGATTTGAATAGATATTCGAACAGAAGAACTAACTACCATTTACAATAGAGTAAGCTTTTAAGTAAACTCTTTTCTTAAATAAATTATTTAAGGATAAAAATGTATGTCCATTAGTGATATAAATAATCAACAAAGACTCTTAAATAAACCCAACTAACATCTAGTGCAAGGCAATGACAATAAAATTTACATTAAATGACAGATTCAAGTCAATCAATATAAAATGTGAGGTATTTATAGAGTTCTTTACAATTGATAACACTAATGAAGATTACCAGGAAATTATTCTGATGACAGAAATACACATGTTTATGTTATTCATTATAATAAACATTATTCTTCAATAAATGATATTGTTCATTTTTCCTTAACTATTGAGGATGTTAGAATTAAAATGAATCATATAATATTACAATACTAGCTGCCCCTAGGTTTAGTTTTCCCATTTCTAGCAGTCAATACCTCAATTACAGTGCCTCCTATCAGGTTCAAGATAGCATAAAACCAGCTTGTACTTATAATTATGTTGTCAGAAAAGAGAAAATTGTATTATGAAATCCTAAAAAAAAATTATTTAGTTCGAAATTTAAACTTTAATTTTATTTAATTTAAATAATTTTATTTAATTGGAATAAAATACCAAACCCAATACAGAGTCACAGAAATTGTTGAAGTAGTTGCAAAGTAATATGTCTAAAATGCAGTACATGAAAAATTGTCCCAAATCCAACATATACCCCAACTATATACATCAATAAAATATTTTTTAAAATATTTGACTGTTACAATTGTAATATTTGTTTGTATATTTGGATAATACATGTCTTCAATATACTTATATTTATAATTGAGGAGGCAAAAATAATCCAAATCGCATATAACTTTCACTTGTCTCATGGAACTGAAAAAGATTATGATAGTTCTGCATATATATGTGCAATAGAGTTTATTTATTGTTTATATTACCTGCCAGAGTTTTTCCTGTTTAATAATTAAGAAGTGATACTAATAATTAAGAAATATATAAAGTCATGAATAAAATTAAAAAATTAGAATAATAATATATTTCATACTCACAGTAGTCACATTCGAGATTCTCGATATCCAAACTTTGATATCTAAGTTTTTTATATAAGGATGTATCTCTCGACCCATAAAAAAGTCATACAATATACATCCAGTATTTCCATAGGAATTTAATTTACTGTCTTCCATATTTCTACTTTTGGTATACAAGTGAATACTCAATATAACAGCAAATATATAAGATACTGTTGCCAATTGTAAATATTCATTCAAAATAATACCTTTACTCACAATTTTGAAATAATCAAGCAAAAATAGAATATTTACAGTTGTAATACTTGAGAATAATGCATTGAAACAATAACTAGTACCAGTTCCATCCATTTTATCAGATTTTGTACCAAATATGGGCATAAGGGCGAGTATAGCTTGCAATAAGTATTGAAGAAGTATAAATGTTAAAGATTGTACAGTAAACCACTGTTTAGAATCATTCCAATTAATAAATTCAATGTAGAGTGAGCATGACTTCATACAAGATATTAAAATAGCATATACTGTTAAAGGTAATAAGAATATCAGAATAAATGACCCCAATCTTCCTCCAAACTCCCATTTGTTAGATATATTTGTCAGGCTACCGACACTACTTCGGATTGGAGTAGCCAGCTTCCGTGTAACAGATTGAAAACTCTCCTCTACACTGCTTCCCTCAGTGTGTTCTTCATCAGAAACTTTGCTCAGTGACTTACTGGCAGATTTACTTTCACTGACAGTCTTACTAACACTTCTCCTGATATCAGAATAGTTATCAAATTTATCTATGAACTCTTTAATTCTGCTTGATCTTCGAGCTGCAGGTTCATCAATAGACCTTCTATATCTCAAACTGGGGATGTCACTTCCTAAAGTTTCTATCCCATTAATTCTATCTACAGCAAATTCTTTCTGTGTTGTTGTTACATCTTTCACAGAGTATTCGATGCGTTTTGAACGCGTATTACGGATAATTTCAAATTGAGAAGATAAATTTTCAAGTCTTACTGTAATATCCGATTTTATCGCGGGCCGTTTGGAAGGTGATTTTTGAATTACTTGTGGACTTATTGCTGCCGTCTGTTTAGTTTCCTTTGTAGTTCGTGATGGTGATTTACGCGCAGGATACTTCGAGGGTGTTTTGCGGTTTGGAGATTTACGCGAGGGAGACTTCCTGGCAGGACGCCCGGGAGACGAACTCTTAGCCGCCGTGGGAGAACTTTTCCTATTACGAGACGGTGATCGCTTCGGCGACACTCCTTTACGAGTACGCACCGGACTCGTATCAATTAGACTGGATCTTACTCGTCCACTTCTCGTAAACATCCTGCAATATTATTGTACACGTTCATAATTTAATATGATCACTTTTAAAAGTTTAAAATTAACGTTAAACCACATGCAAAGATGAAATTACCTGACGTATATATATGAAGACACATATATTCACAACACTGACCACCTTATTCAATGCTAAATAAATTAGAATAAACTATATATATATTATGTATTTTATTTATAAACAAAACCAGCACAAAAAGTCGCCAATTTTTATACCGTACGTCGGGTAAAACGAAATGAACGATCAACAACGCCAAGCGCGTCAACGAACGATGGATTTAAAAAGCCTCCTGTGATTGGCTAAATATAGTTTAGTTTATGTGTCTCTGGTACAGTTTCTATAATGTTTTTTTCTTTTTCATAAACAAAGTTAGCTTTTTTCTTATTTCAATTTTTCTTTTCTAAGGTACCTAAACCAAGCAGCCAAGTAATTAAGGGAAAATCCTTAAAATAATAATTAAGAGGTTCGTTCTCTTAATAAAAACATTCAGGGAGGTTTGTGGCAACCAATGTATCATGTCTTAAATTATTATTTATAATGCAATTCGTTAATACGCAATATTCAAACCACATCGCGTTAAATGTCATCAATATTAAACAACGTAATACTAAATAACTATAGTAGTGGCACGCTATGATGGTCGTTTGACAAATTACAATAGTGATATTAAATGTCAATTGATTTAGCAAAACAAACAGTCGTTTGTCGTTTCGTTATATCAATCAACAAACAAAAGTCGTATCAATAAGTTACATAATTTATAATTAGTGTACCAAGTAGTAGCCGATTAAAAAGTTTTAATAAATTTAAAATACGAAGGTTTACTTATTACATTTGAATGAATTGAAAATTGAAATCAAAATGAATTTACATACTTACTATTACTTATTGCTACTATCATCACCTACACTGATTATAACTTAATTTTCTAATATATTATCTGTTTCCACATCTCTTTCATAATTTTCCTTTATTTTAAACCACTTTTAGTCGCATGTTCACAAGCTTCTAATATTTGTAACATTATTACTGTCGTAAACCGGGAGTACTAATGCAAATTTCATAACTAAAAAAAATAACAGAACAGATGATTTCTGAGAACGGTATTAAGGTTAATAGTTAAATCTTAAATCGGTTATGAAGCTGAAAGTCTGAAAAATATAAAAAATGAGAACGTACAAACCCAACTGAAATGTAGTGGAGCGTGAGGTGTATCTATCGTATTGAATTAATTCATAAATATGTGTCACATATTAAATCAATTAATAATTTCTTAAATGTTTTATAATGAAAATCTGATATGTCCTGATGCCAATCGCGTTGCAGTGACTTTTTCTACTACTCGCCTGGTTAGGTATGTACCACCCCCAAGTTGAAAATCTGCCGAAAAATACCAATACATGTGTTCCGCCGATTGCACTTGAGCCAGTCCCTCCACAGGTTCAGTGTGTCCAACGTCTTGGTTCGTATCGTTACTATACATCAGGTGAAATTGTGGCCATAATGGTAAATCTATAAACATAAAAAAAGTAACTTTGAACTCAAAAAGCAGTCGATATACTATCTACGTCAATTTTTTGTTTTAAAATTAGTAAAGAAACTTCTACCAAAAAATATCGACGGTTGGTTCATTTCCAATGAAACTTCTACTTCTACTCTTTAACCAGGTTTGCACTTAAACATCCTTGTACTGTAATGGCGACATGCGCGAAGTGTCCAATTCCGCCTTAACAGCTAGATTTACAAGCTCCTTCAAGTAGCTACATTACAAACTTTTTCACGGAACTATAAAAAATTGTTTGTTTACTCTCCTACTAGGATTTTTAATTACGTTGTGTTGTGACTCATATCACTTCGAGCAGTGATAATAATCATCAAATCATGATGATGAATGATTTTATATCTATTGGCCGTAATCGTTTTATCTGCTAATCATATCTGGATACAAGATGAAATTTAGAATTAAAAAGTCAGATAACGTATATCTAAGCGATCAATTTTAAAATATTATGAGAACAAAAGATTACAGACAGTGGCTTGTAGATTTTATAGTTAAATCTATAATAGTAGAACAAGGCTAAGGAGGTTATCCGGGCTGATAGGTATCAAAAACTACAAATAGGACTTAGATTTTTTTGCATTTGACAGCCCAATTACTAATAAAGAAGTCTCTTTTATTTAGCATTACACAAAACAATAAACTAAAACGCCTCGAGAGAAAGGGTGTATTAACGCGGGCGACCGATATTATGATATAAAAATGCCCGATGGTTCAATGGAGTACAGAAACTGACAACGAACACCTATAATCCAGAAAAAAATACTATCCATGAGAGATCGAAAATTAGCTTATGTTCCATGCGTACATAGATGCGAGCATTAGTTTTTCTCTATATAAGAACCCTCAAACACTGCCATATGCAACCTTTTTTCAATAGAGGCCACAAACATGTGTTAGTAATTGTTGGTCACAATCAAAAATGATTAGGTAATGATTTCCTTAGGGTTTATAGGTCTTTAGATTATTTTAAATAAAGTAGCACCAGGTAGAGTAGTAATAGAGTAAGTATTTTTACTATAGCTTTACGTTTGTAAGTTTTCCATTCATGTAGGCAGGAATTATAGAACTGTTTGTTCAAATAAATAAAAAATAAAAAAGTACAAATACTTGTAACATTATATTTGCACGAAACTATTCTTAAAACTAACATTATACAGTGCATTTACAGACGTTTTATCTTTAAAGATAAAAGCAAATTACATAGTATTTTATTGAAAATATCTACAACAATCAAACTTTAAGGTCAAACTTAAACCATTTTAAATGTAAACAAGAGTAATGTAATAAATTAAATGCAATCAAAACTATAATATATTTGAACTTGGTTGTCCAGTACAATTTATAACCATTATTAATAAATAAGAAAAAGTTTTTTATTGTAATTTATGTTATAAGTTGTGTAACATTTACGATAATGTACTAATGTGAATTTTTTGAAAATAAAATTTAAATAAGAACAACAAATGCAAGAAATATTGTTATCTATTCTGTTGATGTATTCCCTCACCAATATTTCTCAAGAGACTTAACTAGATCTAACGGATCAACATTAGGGCCGTGACGTTCAACAGGAATTCCTTCTTTATTAATGATAAACTTGGAGAAGTTCCATTTGATGAAGCTCCCGAGAGTACCACCTTGTTTGTGCTGAAAAAAAAATCAAACATATTTTATCACACTAATATATATCTATATTATTATAAAGCGGAAAAGTTTATTTATTTGAAACTACGAGTCGGATTTCAAAAATTGATTTTGTATCTGATAGAGCAATCATTGAGGATGGCTTTAGATTATTTAACATCATGCTACCACTAACAGGACCAATAAACTGTATCGCAAAAAAGTTACAAAAACGAGCCAGCAGCTCGTAAATTATATATTGTTGTTCATCAAAATATATTTATTTGTCTATAAACGATTTACAACCAGTCATCAGATATATTCAATTAACTAACCTATTGACTCGATATTTGGCATGCCTACTTCTTTTACAATATATACATTTTTTTTTATGTATTTTACTTTTGTACTGGTTGATAAGAAAAACACGAATGTAATTCCGAGCCACCACTTAGTATCTTCTAATATTTTAAATGACCCACTACTAGGTAAAAACCTGATCGTGAGTGAAAACATTTAATCGCGATACCAGCCTATCACAATACGGCAATGTATAAAATAAAAAGGCTTAAAATTCGTATTTTTGTTATATTCAATTATAAGTTATAAATAAGAATGTTTTGGTGTCTTGATGTAACATTATTACTTGCGCTCATAATTTCAATGTGTTCCTCTTTCTGTATTGATTGATTTCTCAAATATAAAAAAATTGAAATCCCGACTGGTAGTTCCTAAGATTAGCGCGCTAAAATAAACATTTTTGCTTTATAATATTAATATAGATATACAAATTTAATTTTTATCAGTAAGAGGCCATATATCAGTCACCAAACGATACGCAAATGACCATGTAAGGGTTCCACGTATCATTTTACAGGTACAGAACCCTGAAATCACATAATTACTGTATGTACACTAAATAAATCTATCAAATATACACTTTGTATACTGGTTCTAAAAACTTTATTAGCACTTACTAAACGTTATATCGAACATATTGATTTTTCTATTTTTAGCTAACACATGCCACATTCCCAATCGTATGGCTAATAGCTATGTAGTGTAATATTAATGTGATTGATGTCTACTTCAAGGTTATACTAATAAGCATGACTTATCAGAATTACATGATTTTTTTATCACTTCGTAAACATTTGTAATATTTTTGTATAGTCTAATCTGCTGATAAATGACCGAATTCAGATTATTTTTAGTAATAATATTGAAGGTAATATATATAACCACTTATTATTATATATGTAGTGGTTAATATTTTTGATAATAACCTTTTATATATGTCGAATAGGAATACAGATGAAAAATAGAATTAAGCTTCTTTTATTTTTACAATGACGCTTTTTATTTTATTCCTAAATAATATTTTATTATAACTTTAATAAAACGTTATAAGCGCTTCATATACCTATTGCACTTAGGGTTTAGAAAAGGCAAAACATGCCTTTAGCTTCTTACATAACACCCACGGTCAGTATGGTTGTGGCGGAATCGCCATTAGCCCCGGATCAAGGGCGGGCGAGGGCAAACCAGGGCACCTGCCCCGGGCGGTAGTTTTAATAGACGCCAAAAGCATAATTAGAAGAATACAATTATTTGAAAAACGAAAGTATACAAAACCATGATTAAAAGGACGTAGCCAAACCAGATAGTTAGCTAAACGCCAAGCGTTTACTGCTCTATTAAATAATTTACCGAAGTTGTCAACGCTCTGGAAGTAATTGCAGAATTCTCTCTTGTCCCTCAAACTTACTATGAAGTTGGTTATTTTCTAAATGCGGTAGTGGGTTTTAACTTTATCGTCAACTTAACAATTTGGGATACAATTTTTCAAAAGATTAATAGAGTGAATGTTGGAATACAAAAGGAGGATATTACCATTTCGCATTCTGTGGCAATAATTCAAGGTCTTGTTTTAAGATCTTGAAAGGAATTAAAGAAAAATAAATAAAACATTGATCTAAAAAGCTGCACGAAATGAACAAATGTCTTAATTGTTTGTCGTATTTCCTGGTTATATGCTTTCTATATTTCATATTATGTAACACAAAGATAAAAGAAAGTATGTGCTTAATACAAAACGGCAGAATTGAAAACTTCATGAAGGCGAGGTTAATAATACGAAATACAACTATAACGTATTTAATGAAACATATTGACAAGGCATATACCGTGTTTATGTCTATACTGAATACTCATGCTTTATGCTCTCTCATATAACGCTCACTGAGCGAGGATAGCAGTGGCGCGTTGACTACGTCTCCCACTTCCTTAACGGACTCGAGCCAACTTTATTCGCAATATGACTATGCCTTTCTTTTCTCGTGGAGAAATGCATTTACGCCCGGTGCTAGATGCTAGAAATATCTACTAAAGCCCCACGGCCATCTATTGGCTAGAGGGTTTGATCTAGCAATCACTTCTGGGCTGCCTGGAAGCTGCACTAAAATACGGCGGAACTGATGTAATGCGATGGTCTAGAGCGCGGTGCGGCTCGAACCACGCAACACACTCAGTCGGATCCCTGCGAGCAATTTTGTGCAGGTACCATCCGACGCAGCTATATCCGGATAGCACCTGGACAAGCCGGAAAGACAAAGGGCCAAACCTATTGTACCACTCTTTAAAGACCTGACGAATAGCGTTAAAGGTATAAGCCCCATTACACGCATCCGCCCGGTTTTCCGGCCGGCGAAGTACAATCAGGGCGTGAGCTCTTAGCCCTAGATTCTGCATGTCCGCTGGAGCCAGGCACCCTCATCATTCCACCTTGCCGCCTTGTTATTAAACACGGCAATGACACTTCCGTTTCTAGCTCCCACGACGGTAACCCTACAAGAACGGTGGCCGCCCCCCACGACATCGTGCGGATTCGCCCTCAGCGCCACCGTACGCTGGTAACGCACAGCGTACGCTAGTGTTACATAACCTAGCGTGATGGCTCACCCTTATTTAAGGTCCACAAAATAAACATGCTCATCCTGCCTAAAGAAGTTTTAACTTCAAGAAGTTATTAGCTAATATGTTTAAACTGTGCAAATTTATTAAAAAGTTTTTATTGTTCTCATCACACAAAATGTCACTTATTATATATTTGCGAGTTTTTTTTTAATTGACCTTCCACACTGAAGAGGGGTGTCGCTATAATAGTAGATCTGGGACTTGTCACTATTAAAGTTATATTTTCATAGGCCAAGATCACAATGTCCCATATACTCTATTCTACTTGAGTTAATGATTGTAACATTTGCAAGCAACATGGAACATGAAATACTGATGATAGCTCAGTTTGCAACGTGTACGGATGCCGCATCATGGGACGTGAATTTAAATCCATCTACATTGAGCTTAAGCTTTCGGTAAAGGAAAACATTATAATGACACCACAGCATGGTGGTAGGGTTTTGCTTTATGCCCGCCTAGGTAACTACCACCTTCAAGGTGAAAATCTACCGCCAAGTACCTATTGGTCTGTTTTGGCATTTGTAACTTGAGAGCCAGTCCCTCCACTAGGCTTAGCTTGTCCACCATCTTGAATCACATTTTCACTTAACATTAGGTGAGATTGTGGCCATAATCCTAATCCTTAACTATGAAAAAATAAAATGTGGACTCTGACTATTGTAAGTAAGAGGGAAATGCAGGTAGAGCCTTATAGTTGTTATTTCTAGTTAATACTAGTTGAGTCCCACATACAGCTCTTATATGAGAGCGAGCTTTGAATAGATTTTACCTACATTAAAAAAATTATCTTAAACCTCTTGACCAAAGAAGCCATAATAACCCTATTCACTCCTACAACACAAAGTTATTTAACTGCATTCTTCTTATTTGGTTTTAATTAATTTACACAGTACACTACCTTACTTCATTATAAATAGCTAAGTACAATTTGAGATAAAACATAACAATAATAATAAATACTTTACATAATTACCTTTAAAAACTTCCAGAGTGGGCAGGCATTGTCTCCATTCACATCAACCTTTTCAAATAAATCAAACTTTACTTTCCTTTCAGATGCAAAACACACAATATCTTCAGGGTTACCTGGCTCCTGTCCAGCAAACTGATTGCATGGGAAAGCCAGTATCCTAAGACCTAAAAATAACATATTTATAAATGCTAATTAAATAATTGTTTTTATATATATATCTTCAACTATCAATACCATATTTATAACCAGTTATTAATATTATTAACTATGGGAAATTTTATACAACAAAAAATATTTTAAAAGAAAAATATCCACATAAAGCTTCCCTTACAACTCACCCTTATCTTCTGCATATTTTTCATATAACTCATTGAGTTGTTTATAATTATTTGCTGTAAGCCCACACTGTGATGCAACATTTACTATGATACAAACATGGCCTTTATACACATCCAGTTTCACATCTTCGCCTTTGATATTCTTCACAGTAAATTCGTAGATTGTGTTTGCACTCTTATAGTCTGGATTTGTTGAAGCCATTTTTCTGAAATGTTTATTTTTATGTTAAATAAAAGCAAAGGAAATGTACTCAAGCTGTGATCATATAAATATGATTTTTAGGATCAAGACTTTTAATACTTCTTATACTAATCTTCGCAGATTCTGATATACAAAAAACTATCTAAGATTGAAGATCCAAATGCACCATTATAATGACAGGATACTTCATGGTATATAAAATCAATATGGTTATTATTCAAATTTATAATTAAACATTAATAGATATTTATAAGTCATATAAATTATCGGACAGTAATGATATCAGAATAAACTATGTTATCTTCAAAATTTCTATAGATTTGCTAAACAGTAATTTCAATGCAAATTTGAAGTAGATGGAAAACCTGCTCCATCAGTACAAAATAGCAAATCACGTACGACTTACAAAGTATTTATCTGAGCTCGGGATAAACAATAGACACTACCGGCAACAGGCACTAGAAGCCTAGGAATGGCTCGAAAAATGATTGTCATTTTTGTTTCGTATTTTAGTATTTTATGTTCTCCGTATACTATTCTTATCTATGGTAGAACATACCTTAATAAAGTCGTACAATCCTACTTTTTTTTTGTTTTTTTTTACATATGAAAACATACCAAATACACATTATCACATCTGCTGTTGCCAATATTAAATTATAATAAAAAGTTATTAGACCAAGTTTTCTGGATCCGAGTACCCCCAAGAGGTCCGTGGCAGGCTGGCAGGAGTAGTGAGTACTGGGGCTCCGTATTAGTTAACTACACGAGGTAAACATTGGTGAATGTACTTAAGGTCAGTTATATTCATATTAGAAGTTTTGTGATATCATATAGGTAGTAAATTTATATATTATGCCTATTTTTGTTTAAATCTACAACTAAATTTAGAAGCGATTTGTCAGATTTTTTAAGTGTTCGTTACTACACAAAGGTTAAGAGACCTGGTACTTGACCGTTGTAATAGGTGGAAAAATATTTCGAATAGACGCGTCGCAATGGACGTGAGTTCGAACTCCTGCAATAAGGCTGACATTTCGGTGAAGGAAAACAAAGTCATAAAAACCATAACATGGTAGTAGAACTTTTTTTTAATGCCCTGATTAGCTACTGCCTCCAAATTGAAAATTTGCCGCCTACCTATACCTACTACTACTATACTGTAGGTATAGTAATATACTTATAGGTATATACCAACAGTGCACATGAGTTCCAAAATCTGCATTATAGCTATTAAATATTATAACAACCATAGTAAGCGATTTTTATGTGTCTTTTAACATTGGTGACTTCTTTTTTGAGTGGTACTCAACGCCCGTTTTTCTCGTGATATTTATCAATGTTTGATAAAATAAAATAATACATCCAAGCTCAATATCGATGATATTAACATATCGAGAAACACCGGTATCCCTACAATATAGGTTGTAGACTTAAGGTTCTTCTTAGAAATGTTTAAGGTTTAAATAGGTTTAAAAAATATACAATAGTTAAAAAAATTGTTCAGTTTATCGACATACTATGAAAGTATGTATAATTTATAAAGACGTTTATTATTGTACATAATTTAAAAAAGTATAATTTGTTTTTCTTATCGTGCAATATAAGCAGTCTAATTTATTGTACAAACCTAGTTATTTTTTTAGATCGCATGTGGCAACTCTATCCAATGATAACGTTTTGGAATTTGGAGGGAAAAGTGATTAGTATTATATAGTGCTTATATATTTTGCCTTTAATTCTCGAGCAGGTACTCTATGTGTAAGGTATTTGATTCGTATTGATCAAGGAACGTATTCTCAATTCACGACGAGCAAAGTTAATAACCTTTATAATGTCTCAAACGACACTCACATCATTCTTTGCTAGTAAAAAGAGACCTGCATCAGAAGACATAGTTGATTTAAAAAGTAAGGTGCCACATGTAGATTCCAATTCCGAGATAAGTGTTAAGACAAATCGCAAGAAGTTGTTAGTAAAAGTGCCAGAGATCCTTAAGGATGATAAACATACAGTTCAAGAGGTTAAGGGACAAAAGAATATACCTAATAAAGTTGCCGTCGACTGTGTTTCTAAAGAACATTTTGAAAAACCCATTGAGACGGCTGCATTCACGAGGAAGTCAACTGTTACTAATATAGTTAAACCTTCGGATTCTTCTAAATATGAGATCGCAAGTACAGCTCGAAAAGAACTTAGTCTAGGTGAAATAAGAAAACGATTAGCTGGCAGTTCGAGATTAGCTGAAATAAAAGCATCAGCGGAGCGAATCAGCAAAGGTATTCAACAGTTGAAAGAGGCAAGTGACAAGAAAAATCTCAAGGAGTTCAAATCTATTGATTTGGAAGTACATTCAAGGTTTGTGTAATAGAAATTTATGTGTAAGAGTATTTATATGTAAGAGTTTTTAGTAGAATTTACATAGAAGACTACTTATAAAATACTCTATTCCAATTAAGGCACTTGAAATCATTCTAAGTAATCAAATATAATAATGAGGAAATGGGATATAAATAATACAAGTGATATATAACTAATTATCTGAGTTGTATATAGGTTGGTACAGATTAGTTGCAAGTATAATAATTTTAGGTAACAATAATCAATTTTATTTCCAGTCCAACTGAGAAAACCCTACTTCAAAGTGATCCAGAAATCTCAAAAGAGGCAACAGGTTCTCCTCCTCAACAAAAACCTCTCATTTCTCCAAGGAAGGTTGTGGTCAGCCCAATTAAGAGCCCTAGCAAAGTAAGTTATTGTTTATTTATTTCTTAAGTTAAACAATGATAATTAACTTCACTTGTTGCAAGGTTATTCTACTATCTGGGATAGATTTCTAGCAACACCCCAATGTATAGTTTCATAATTGCTATAGACTAGGGTTAGAAATGAATATGATTGGAAACAATAGACCTTGCCTAATTGATCATGTAAGATACCATTACTAATGTAAATTGTTCCTCTTATACTTAAAGTATGATTTAAACCCATACTTTTAGAACAGGGATATGATGATAACTTTACAGTAAAGCATTTTATTTACATAAACCTTGTTTGTTAACAGGTTCCTGCATATATTAAACATGCTGCTTTGGCTACATCTTCAACCAATTTGCCTTTACCACATCACTACCGATTCCTCGCAGAGCTGTTCCGTGGCATGGAAACTGTTGTGGCCTTGCTTCATAATAGAAATGAAAAGATAACATTTAACAAACTAAAACCGTCAGTTCAAGAGATGCTCAAACGTAATTTCACTGAGAAACATTTGGGTCAAATAAAAAATTTAGTGCCTGATTTTTACAACTTTGAAGTGCAAAAAGTAAAAAATATCAATACATCTTGTCAAAAAGATGCTTATGAATTGGTAATCACACCAAATTTCCCGAATGATATTAAAATTATGAATCCAAGTGTGTTGTTGGAAAGGCGCCGATATTTCTATAACACTTTACTGCAGTTGGTGAAGAAATACCATGCTCAATATATTCTTACACTTGAAATACCCATGGTTATACCGGACAGCAAGTTGAACAGGTGGCATCCAGAGTTTGAAATTGAGAAAGTACCTGAAGTGACATGCGCTAAATTGCCAGAAATTCCAAATATGGAAAAGCCTTCAACAGCACAAGATGTCTTAGCGAAGGCTCGAGAGCTTTTTAAATGCAACACTAAAATGGAAAGGGCATTACAGAGATTGGCTGAATCCAAAACCCGTGGTCTCACTGACAAAGAGAAGATTACTACCGGTGTAACTGATGAGCAATTAAATAAAATCACTATTGCTACTCAAACAACTCCATCCACAAGTACAGTTACTCTTATTAATCCTGCACTCCGTAACCTACCGGCTGCTTTGCTTGAAAAAGTGAAGGCCAAACAAGCTGCTAAAGCACTTGATGCTATGACAAGGTCTTCTGATTATGAACAAAAATACATAATATACAGTCGACTGCCAGACCTTGCTAGGACTCTTAGAAATATATTTGTAACTGAAAAGAAAAATGTCCTTGCTCTTAACATTATTCTGTCTAAACTAGATAGTAGTTTTAAATCCCATGTCTCAGCAAGTGACTTGCAGAGAGACATAAAACTACTAGCTGAACAAGTTCCTGAATGGCTTAAAATACATGAAATAAGAAACAATTCATATGTCAAATTAGATAAAAATGCTGACTTGAAAAGTATCATCACTAAATTAGAAGCTCTAGCTGCTAAGTATAGAAATGATTAATGGTGACGTACAAATTAAATTGGAATAATGTTTGACATTTAGAGAGACTGAAAAAATACATATCTAATATAATTATATGTTATACCTTTTAGTATTTTAAAATAAGATTTTTTTAACCATATTAAAAAATATTAGTATCAAACATAATTGACGTAAAAGGACCGACATTGACTAGTTTACCCTTAATATTGACATTTACATATATATTTCTTAATTATGTTCATTATACATAACGCATATATTACATGTGGTATATTGACTTTAAATACATTAAAAGTAACTATTTTAGTACGAATTACTGTATGTTAATTCATTTTCTACGAAGTGTTTTTAAAATAAAAAAGTTTATTATAATACACATTGTTTTCATTATAGACGATATTTGTCTTCTGCATATGAGGGCTGTTAAAGCAAACCCGCTTCTGTCGAGATTTAGTATTTTTTAAGTAAGGACACTAAATTGTAGTGTTAGAAAGCAGCACCAATTTAGTGTAGATACTTAAATAATGCTAATTTTATTTGGGGCTAAAGCATTTTTAACCCAATGATTCAACAATTACAACGTAAAATTCAAAGGTACAAACGGTCAATAAAACTATTTAGGTATTCCTGATACAATAACATTGAAAATAAACGTACAGTCTCTAAGTGTTAATAAAGTTTGAATTCAAATATAATCTGGTTTCGTTATATACAATAATACTTGTTATAGTATTCCACACAGTATCCTAAAATACAGATTCCCTAGTAGATAAATATTAATCTAATTAAAGTAACCTTTATAAGTAAATAACTTTAATGCCTTAAACTAAGTGATTTGAGTGTATTGTTTTAGTAATGTATGTAAGGCTGCAAATTGTATAAATCATAATATTTTTTAAACAAGTTTAAAATTTATGCACAAGATATATGTATGAATTCATTCTTATTATCAGTGTGTAACGTTATGTGTGATTTTCGATAATCCATACGATATATAATAATCGATATTAAAAAAATGATAATCGATTAAACATTGCATTTATATCATTTTGTGTGTATTCCGTAATACACAGACCGCTGATTAGTACTCTTACTGGGGAGAAATTCGTTCCGTTATGGCTTGCAGTATGCTGTCGCACTAACCTAGAGAAGAATATGACGTCATAGATCATCGCCATTTTTTTTACTGTGAGTACTGGATCTTTGGAAATAAAAGACCCTCAGTACTTTGATCACGTGATTAACAGCGTTTAGAAATTTGACATTTTGTACTGTGGTTTTTTTTAAATATTATACACAATCTGCGGACTTTATGACCGCATCTTTTTTTAGGTAGATTATTTGGTTGGCGTCAAGAACTTACTTTATAATAGTAACATTTCATACAGCTATGCATTAAAAAAGTAAAAAGTAAGTGAGTTTTTATTAATAATATTATTGTACTTATCGAACTGTTGATTATTTGAATATTGTTATTCAAGTATACCTGCCGTTAAAATAAACATGGAAAATTGCAAAATAATGTATTTATTTCAAATTGAAAGCAATACTTTGGATAAAAGAAAATAACTGAAGAATAAGGCGTATTTCATGAGCTATGGAAAAAAATCAGTTGAATAATAAACAAATACGGATGAAAGTGAACTGCACTGCGTTCCGTATTAAACAGTAGCCAGTATAGCTAACTATAAAGGAACGGCTTTTCAGTACATTAATTGACGACACATCTTACAGTACTGGCTGTGTATAATGGAAGACAGCCTTTATCATGTGTCCACAGATATGTTTACTGTTATTATAGATTATACACTAATATCAGAGAACTGTCATTGTCATTAGGTACTCTTTCAAAAGGATACAGCTTATTTTGTTGAATTGTGTAAAATTATATTTCGATTAAACGAGACGCTTATTATGGCGTTTTTACAAAATATTCGTAGGTGCATCTGCATAAAGAGTTTCAGTTCTCCCAACGTTATTCAGACCTCGGCTTACCATGCTAACGTAAGTAGTATACGGCAACTGCGTACAATGTCAAGGATTTATTGATTTCACCACACTGCGTCACTATAAATTCATAAATGACCTTGACCGTTAATAAATGATGATCAATGAGCAATGATAATCTTTATCATTTCAATGTTCGATTACTTAAATAATTCTATAATTAAAAGCTACGTAAAAAATTAAAAATAGCTAGGTTATCAGATATAATTTTTCGTTCTTTATTGTTGGTGTGATGGTGTAGTAACCTGATAGTGTATTCTATAAATTGTTACGATGTCTTATAATTTCTTAGTTTTTGAATCTATTTTTCAAGTTTCTAGGCGTTGTATTACTATGCAAAATATAAATAATATGGGCTGTGTGTATTGGAGTTAAATCGTATTGGCACACAGTTGCAATGTTTTGTTATAGCAAGTCATAATTGATTTGTAATGTGCTGTAAGCAAACACCTAATCAACAGTTTTGCATGCAAAAATACATATTTAATCACTATATAAATAATAAAAAATTTAATTTAACTGACAAATATTTAAGGGCAAAAAACATAACTATTGGTGTAGGATTTGAACCATTACAGAGGTTTAACACTACTTTTTAACATTTTTCCTTTAAAACTTTATGTTTAGCAGCTCAATACTATAGAATATGAAACAGCATAAATGCATAGTACTTTTGGAGAGATAAAAATTAAAGATGGAAGTAATGATGTTAACTGATGTGAGTTTCAATCCCTGCAACGAGTTTGAAATTTTGGTGAAAGAAAGCATTGTGATGAAATCATAGTATAATGTTTGAATATTTTCTAAAGTCTGCCTGGCTACCACCCTCATGTTGAATAAATATCACTGAATAGGTATACATGTATTCTGGCAGTGTATCCCTTATCTTGGTTCACATTGTCACTTAACATCAGATGATATTTTGACTCCATGGTGCTCTGGAAAAGGAAAAATGGCAGAAGATCACTTCTTTCAAGTTTTTTTTCTTTCAGTCACTTCTTTTAATGTGATTACAATTGTCTATAATTAAATAATTAACAACATTTGAATCACATGTATTTTTATCTGCTAAATAATCTGTAATTGTATAATATCCTAAGATTCTGTTTTACAATTATTTTGGACTGTTTTCATTGTAGTTCACATATCTCATCTACTCTTAATGTTACTGCCTTATGGCTAAAATGTAGTAATATTTTTATTGTTGTCAACATTTTACCTCATTCTAGTAAGAGGACTACTTCTTGACACGAGCTTGTAAATTAATTTGCAATACATTACAGGTTATTGACCATTATGAAAACCCCCGTAATGTTGGTTCATTAGACAAGAAAGACAAGAATGTTGGCACAGGATTAGTTGGTGCTCCCGCTTGTGGTGATGTTATGAAGCTTCAGATTAAGGTGGATGAGAATGGAAAAATAATTGATGCAAAGTTCAAAACCTTTGGCTGTGGGTCGGCTATTGCGTCTAGCTCACTTGCAACTGAATGGGTGAAAGGGAAGACAGTTGATGAAGCTCTTACTCTAAAGAATACAGATATAGCTAAAGAATTATCTTTGCCGCCTGTCAAGTTACACTGCTCGAGTAAGTTTTTTTTTTGGTAATATTATTAATAGATGTTTAGAAATTATATTAGAAATTTTATCTTAATATTTTAAATATTATCTATTAAGTGTTACACTGTTCAATGTTAGGCTATTTTAAAGTAATATCAAATTTTACATGAGCTTTACAATGATGAAGAACCTAGTGTTGAAACTATAGTATAGTGGGATGGTATTTTTTACACTCACATGGTTAGCTATAACTGCTAAGGTGGAAATATCACTGAGTACTTCTAGGTGTATTAATTTGCAGAAGTAATTATGAGACAGAGCTCATACAAAGTTTGTTATTATGTTTGGCCCGTTGTTACCAATACCAAGAGAAATTGTGTCAAAAATGATAAAATCTATTATAAAAACTTTGTTCCAAGGTACAATGCTAAATAGTGTAGCATGAGGTTGTAGTTTTGTTTATATAAAAATAATGCATAACCTTGAAAATAATGTTATCAATGTTGTTGACTGGCACTTGTGTTTTATTAAATATATCATTGTTATGTATATTCCTTTATTTTTATATGAAAGAACAAAACATCTGTTAGTATAAGTTTTCATTCAAATGATAACAATGACACCTATTTGTAATTGGCTTTTTATGTCATAAAATTTATCTTTATTGCATATAAATTAAATATAGCCATTGCTCTTCTCATCACTTATTAGCTTGTTTTTTTTTGTTGTTTTTGTTTTTATTAAGTGACTCTTAGGGTCTATTTGTAATCCATGGTACAACAAGAGATTAAGTAGTACTATGTGTTTAGTTGTTCCAAAGCCCCAATATCATCTGGGATTTTATAGTGCTTCTCATACAAGTCTTATATAACATCTATAAATTATTTTGTAACATTTTAAATAGAGACTGAATTAAATTTAGCTCTGTTGAGTACCAATAATAACATAAAATGTAATACTTTTTTAATGTAAATTATCCATACTCACAAATCAAATAGTAACCAAACTGAATTACATATTCCCAAGATATCCATCCATATTCAGATTCCACTAATGACTGGTGCCATGAACTCTATTTTCTATTACTGTTATATATGTCCAGAATTTTAAAATAGTTTTTATTTATTACAGTGCTTGCTGAGGATGCTATTAAAGCAGCACTATCTGACTATAAAATCAAACAACAGGGACAGAACAAGGAATAAATAAACATATGGATACTTGGAAAGATCTGTGATTTTGTACAGTAAGAGGGGGGTTGTTAATAATTTAATTAGAAGTTCTATATATTATTCTAAATAGTTGTACAGTGGGGGTAACATATTGAGAGAAGACCTGACAACTTTTAGAAATTAAATATTTATATGGAATATAAAAAAAAAAAATTCATAATCATTTTTGCATTTTACACATAGCAACTATACTAAAGTTTATTATTTATTAAAGCAATTATAGCTTTGTGGTAGACTGTATAGACATTTAATTGATTAAATGAGTTGGAATTCCTACTATAAACCTATGTTTATTGTGAAGAAAAATATGATGCATTCATTACAGCATAATGGTAATATACTTTTAAAGATTGTCTGTCTAGTTAATAGCTTCTAGTTGAAAATTATAGCCAAGCACCTCTACATGAGTTCTGCCAACTAAAACTGTGAGTCAGCACTAAGCTTATGATGTTGCTGATTTGAGCTAACTAATCACTTAATGTCATGCGAGATTGTGGTCAAATGCTTAACTTATGAAGAATAAATAAATATAAATGCATGCATTACCCATATGGAGAACAGTGCAGCAATCTCATGTTAAAAAAATGATTATAGTCATTAGATGATTATGAATTAAACAGTTTGATATAGTATGTAGAGGTTTATTCAAAATTACTGCTTAAATATTGTAGTGTCATCAATGTTTAAGTTTTATGTTTCAATAAAATAGTGTTTGAAAAATTTGTTGGATTTTTATTTCAAACTAGCTGGCCCAAATAACTTTGTATCACCTATAATCAAACCTATTATATATATAAATTTCTCAGTCTTCTGTCCCATTCACTCACTCACTTTTCATATAATGAGATTAAAAAAAATATAGGTGGATTCGAACCCACGTCGCTTGACGCAGTGTCCTACACACTACCGACTGAGCTATCAACTCTTCATTACCTTTCATATTATGTGATTTAAAAAGAATTCAATTCGCTTTTTTTATTATACAAACCTTGCCCTGATAACGATCACAATAAAAAAAAGAATATCCAATTTGGTACAGTTGTTCAGAAGTTATGCGCCTACATTTCGGCGATTCATTTTTATGTATATAGATGTATTATTATCATGCCACCATAAAAAAGTGGATAGATTTTTTTAAGCTACTGGTTAAATAGTTGTTAACAATATAGCATGTTATGGAATTGTCTAGTCAATATAAGATAAGAACTTATGGATACTGTTATGAATATAAAAAAAAATCTTAAATATTCACCAAGTATATAATTTGAACTATATGTTCTAACTAGATGTAAAAATAATGAGTTCAAAGCACAGGATCATGTTAGGATTCCAAGTTTTTGTAATGCTAATTGAGCTGCATCCGCTTTAGCCTGCTTCTTGTTTGCACTCGCTACAGCCGGTTGGTATTCTATTCCAGCAACATTCACCTGTTCAAATGTTAATAAAATATCAATGGTTATTAAACAGTTCATTCATCTATATCTATCTATCAAAAAATATTAAGCGAGCAATTCTTGTATATATAAATGTACATTTTACGAATTTCGGAAAACGGCTCTAACAATTTGGACGAAATTTTGTATTTTGACAGTTTTTTACTTCTTGAATGCACCTACATACGTATCCTTTCTGGTTTTTTTTTTATAATTAAATATTTGTAATTTAAATAATGAGTTCATAAGTATGTATTCGTTAAATCAATGTGTGATTCGTATCCCATAATATTAAAAATAAACAAAATTAGGAACAAAGTCAGAACTAAGCATGGTCACCCAGATTACAGGTACTGTATATTTATATTATAATGCTGAAAAAATTGTTTAAACAAGCTAATCTTAGGAAATACTAATCGTATTTCAAAAATTTTCTATTTGACAGAGTAATCACTGAGGAAGGCTTTAGGTTATATTTAACATCACGCTACCACCAATAGCAGTAAAGCTGTATTGAAAAAAGTTATCCAATAATTGGTTTTTAGTTCCAAGTAAACAAAGTCACGGACACAGTATATATATTTAGACTTAGAATATATAAAATCCGTTCTTAATCGCTCAGTGGTACAATTATGAGCGGATATATACCAAATTTCAGGTCTAGGTCTGGTAATCACAAAGTAATTTGGTGAGTGATATTTCATTTACATACATCTTTGGTATGTAATTTTTTAATGTAATGTATTTTAAACGCTGTCCTCGTTGAAGCGATGATAGCTCAGTGGTAGTGTGTACACTGCGTCAAGGGACGTGAGTTCGAATTCACCTACAATGAGCTTGAGCTTTCCGTGAAGGAAAACATCGTGAGGAAACTATAGTATGGATTGTAGGGCTTTATCAAATTCCCGTCTGGTTAGCTACCACCCTCGAGTTAAAAAGCTGGCGCCAAATACCAATAGCAACTGTGTTCCATTAGTTGCACACGAGAACCAGTCCCTCCACAGGTTTAGCGTGTCCACCAACTTGGGCCTTGTCAAGTGAGATTATGGTCATAACACCAAAACCTTAACTATAAAAAAAATGCTAATATAAAAATGTCATGTATGCCTATGATCAGAATGATTACATAATAATTTTATGTTCGAATTAACAATATGTAATTATTATGTTGTTATATATAAAATAAATATATATAGATTTTAGGTTAATTCTGACTAACCTTAAACAGAAAGTTTTTCTTGTGGTCAGGACCGCACTCGAAGCATAGGCTGTACTCTGGCGGCCCCAGCTTCTGTTTGGAGCAGTATTCTCCGAGTAAGGAGACGGGGTGTTTACCCCCAGCGACCAGGGGCACTGACCCACGCATACGACCTCCCCCTCTGGGTTGTTTCATCTGGCTCAACGATAAAAAACAATTAAACCAGAGTATTATTTATTATCTAGATCTTACCACCTCTTTCCTAATATATCAGGAAGTAGAGAGAATGACACTAATATGTTATGGGGTTGGTCTTTATTGTTTCATTATAAAAAAAAATGTATTATAGAACAATGTGTAATAATGTTGCTTAAAATCTCAGTCTCGGTCTTGTTCTTGCATTTTCGTATGTACAAAGAGCGGCTAATTGTAGCAAGACCAAGACTGGATCCTGCAAGACTCTTACGGTCTCGCAGGTTATTCAAAGACATTCCTTCGTTCTATTTTATCCTTGTAGGTACAGCATTAATAGTATTAGGAAATGAAATGTTGAGTTGTAAGCAAATTTCTTTGCCGCCTCCATAGAACACTATTGCCATTTATTGACGCGAGAACAATATTAAGAATGGCTTTAGGTCAACACTAATGAGTAAAATAAATTGTTTTACCATTCGTTCAGTTCAGTATTGCATATGGCTGTTGTTAGTATTCAGCTAAGCAAACATGACATTCGCAGCATATAAAACAATTTGGTAAATTTTAGATGTTGTTAGTGATATTTAATAAAGTTTTTATAATAATACTAGATTTTACGTGCCGCTTCGCTCGCATACATATCGATTTTGCCAAACAAATCGGAAGACGGAATAAAAGGTTTCACACAAAGTTCATCCTTCTTTTTACCCCACTTCCAATGTAGATTTCGTGAGAAAAAGTAGTCTATCGCCATCTGGATTTTAATTTAACTCTGTACCAAAATTCATAACAATCGATTCAGCGGTTTAGGAGTGAAAGCGTAACAAACAAACTCACTTTCGCATTAATAATATTACTATATTGATAGATAGTATGGAAAAATTGTGTAGTGTTATTAATTGCCTTATATCATGTATGGGGGTCTATAATTTGAGACGTAATATTGGTAGTGAGTTACAGAAATTGTGACATAGCATGACGAAGGGGGGGAGGGTGTCTCAAAAGGTAAAATATTGCGTTACATATTTTAGGAACCGAATATTTTAGCCCGATTTTTGAAGTGAAAATATTTTTAGGCGCTTCGGGCACTTTTTTTTCCATTTATCCTGTGTATTATTTGGTTGAACAATAAGCGTGATGCTCGCGTCATATACCTCCGTGCGTTATTAGTACACATTATATATCAGGACCTGCTCTGTATGAGCGCTGTAGCGGCCTATTTTTTATAAAAAAATTATAATTTGTATGGTTAATCTTACTTACAAAGAGAAAATTTCACATATTAATCCCTTCGCGAAGAAATATATTGGTTATGTAATATATTTTTATATTGATAGTATAATTAAATTTCTAAGGGGCGGCCATTTGTCATTTCCTCCTGGGCGCCGTTATCTCTATAGCGGCCGCTGTATATATATGCAAAGAGTATATCTCTCTAGATATATATCTATATATATAGTGCATGGCGCGACATGGATATGCAAAAATAACAACTGTTTGTTTATAATTTTAAGTTTTCACTTCTGTTAGCAATCCTCATGACTGTTTTGGAAGTTTTTTTTATCAAGGACCAGACCTGCGGAGTACTAGCCCGGTGTTACACCTAGAATACGCTTTAACAGAACGGGCTAAGTTTAATCATCCGGTTAGCGGTCGACTAGACGCTTTGATTGCATACAAACAAATTTAAAAACATCACACTCACTCCTTTATTATATCTACCAGAGTATTCCTCTTTGGCCTGTAGACCTCTCGTGTCAAGCTTCACCTCCAGCAGTAAAGGCTGCAGTGTACCAGTACCCTCCTTACCCAACCCCTGGCCCGGAGTCCAGCCCATTTTCTGCAGTAGGTGCATACCCATGCCGCTCTCTACCGGCGCTGCACGTTGAAGCTGATCCTACACGTACAAAACTTACAAAATAAGTCGTAAACAAAAATAAAATAAATATAGAAATAGTTGACTTGTCAACTTGCATTCAAATGCTTGATAATTTAGTTTTATTATTATTGTAATTAAAGAGAGAATATTATTGAAAACTTGCATTTCCAAAGTTGTTAAATGTTGGTGTAAGAACCTACGAACCACTAAAAGTAATAATGTATAGAGATAATAATAATTAAATATATTAAATATCTGAAAGAGTGTAGACAACTCTCTATATAAATCATGTTCAATCAGCTGAATTTGCAAATAGCGGGCCATTCAAATATTACGTAAATAGAATTTTAGTAATATCTGATTCTCATCTGATCATAGCAAAAGTAAGCAATGTTCTTACCTTTCCTAAGCTTACATAAGTATTGATACATATTTTTAAATTTACCATAAAACACCATACGACAAGTATGCATTAAGAAATATTTTAGAAAATCCCTGAACATTGATAAACAAGTAGGGTTACCATTCCTAATTTAGTTTTTGCAGAAAATTCATAAAAGGTACATAAATAAATATTGTCGTCATAACCATCTTCCAAACCTCTTCAGCCCCCATGCTATTAAAAAAAACTAATCAATGATTCCTCAGCCTCGTTTGGTGCTTACGTAATGTTAGAATGACTCCTAAACGTTAATTATGTGATGGAATAAGGTAGAAATTTTTGTTTTGTCCACTGATATGGATGGAAAACTTGACCATTGTGTAAAAATAAATGTGTCAGCTTCAAAGAACTTTGCTGATTCTCAGCGATACTGTCATAAAATCTTGCAACTCATGAAATTGGTTGTCCCATACAATTTCGTTTTTTTTTCCGTACACTTGCATACGTACCTCTTGATTACGAGTACATAAGTTTGCAACTATCATCGGCGTACCATGGCGCGTCTAACGAAGTGCTTCTCCTTATCACTTATAAGCTGCAACAAATATTCAAGGATTCCCCGTAATAGCCATGCTTTTCTATTGCACCACAAAAACGGAAGGGCAATATTTCTATATTCGTTTTTATATCATATTCTTAAAATCGCCGGATGCACGGACATTCGGCATAACTTCGATTATTTTAAATCTTTAGTATTTTAATAAAACTGTTAGAACTTTTCACGTAGTTTTAGTGACACCTCAGAAATGATATTATTTTTAATGTAATTCACCAATATTACATATACAATATAGAAGTAAATAAATAACACAAGTTGTTGAAAAACATTAAAAGTCATAAGATGACAAACTGAGATATCATTAAAAACTCCAAAACTCTTAATGTTTCAAGAAATTTTTATAGTTCATGGTGCGAAAGAATTGCTAGGCTATCGGTTATAGAGATGACTGACTGACGTAATTTGTAGAATGAAATATAATAGTGTATTTAGTTTACCATTTCCAATTTAAAGTCTTAAAAAAATTCATATTAACAATAAAGATTGAGGATGAAAATATGCTATTATTTCGCCTTCCTATAACATTTGGTATTAATTGCTCTATGTATGGAATTTGTAATACATACTAGGGTTGTTGCCAACATTAGTTTAAAATTCAAAGACCGCGAATCATCAGCACTGTTTTCGATATCTATAACCAGTAGTGTGATACTTCATGCTATATTTTCGATATCTGCATAGATCGGTATTGGTATTGCATTAGTTATAATTGTGACATCATTAAAGACGTCATGATATATGTCATATGATTTCAGGTTAGACAAATCACATCGCCCCTTATTTCTGCTTTTAGTATTAACTAGTAAAACAAACAAAATTATACGTGACTTGATCATATTTTATTTTATACTACAGTAAAGTTATTGCAATGAATCTAATAGGAAGCACAATATAATTAATTCAATAAGTCTTCAAGCCACCAAAAAGTGATCAATTTATTATGGGCTCGAACAAGATTTTCGGCATTGGGATATATACTATTTCAACACGATACTAGACAACTAAAACAGTTATTGTGATAGGTTTATCACCGTTTGTATAGTACCAGATCAATACTACACAAAATTATTAAAACATATTTTATTGCTATGAAAGAAAAAAACTGTAATTATTGGAGATTAATAATTAAACTCATTTATCGTTTTAAGAAAACAAATCAATCTTCTGTTGTTGTATGAAAAACTTGCATCAGAAACAACAGTAATAGGTTTATTATATGTAATTCTGTGATATTTTAAAATATCTTTCAATATAATCGGCTCGTTTGATGTACTTTATAGTAAACAGTCAATCATAGAGTTAGGGGGAAAACTGAATATTTGTATGCAAAAATTAAATAATGATAACTGACATGTCATTCGCGATGGCATGTGAATTATCATTATAATTGGTAAGTACATTTGTCGCATGACGAACTACGTGTAATGAGCGAACTAAACAAGTTCTCTCTTTACACGATACTAAGTTATTCGGTTTATTGTGAGAGGGGTGCAATAACATTTAACCAATAGTGTTAATTTTTATCCCTTCGTTATAGGTTATGATTAAAAGAAGAGTTGTTCACAATTTATTCATTATTTTTTATGGTCTAAGAAATGTAAAAAAGGAAAACTTGACATTATGTATTGCTATTTACAAAAAATATTGTTTTTTTCCCTAATAATACTTGATCTTTTAAGGTCTCTATATAATACGTGAAAGGCTATAGTTGCAAGCTTATACGCATTTATAGCAACACTGCACCGACAGAAATTAATTTCAGTACAATATTATTGACATGTCAGTATGGGTTAAATTAAGAACAAATCCGTTGTATTTTACTTTTCACACTTCCCAGTAGGAATCTGAAGAAAGCTTTACGAGAGTACAAGGTCCATCGACTTTGTGTACTGCACGTGTACTTCTACAGCGTGCCCAAATTATTGCAAATTTTTTTTCCGACTACTACTAAATATGGATGGTTTTTTTTTTAGTTTTTGTGTACTGTCAGCAAATTAAATTCAATCCAAATTACTCGAGTTGGTAGTTGTTTTTGATACTCTCTAGAAAACAAATATATATAAATATTTTTATTAGTTGTAAACAATAAATTGATTAGAGTTATGTGTATCACTGTATAGCGCAAAAAAAAAGGTTTTTTTTTTTCGTTACGTTAAATATTTAAATGTTCATGCACCCATCACGATAAAATAATAAGGTTAGAACACATAACACGTATGCATTATGTGAACTGACCGAGTTCATGCCGCACACACCACGATCCCGATCGAAGACGCTTTCAACTGAAAGAAAAGTTATTGCGGACTGACTGTAGTATTGAACGAAACCTTCGGCTTTTGTAATTTTTTTTTTAAATATATATAAATTACCATAAACAATAACGTTACGGGCCCGTTTATAAAATACGTTTGCACTTACAGTGTGGGAGTGTCGCGTACTGTGACAATATCTGACATTGGAGGCCGAGGTGGTGTAAGAAAACGTTACGTTCGCAGCAGCATTTTTGTAAACTTTACATGTTATTACAATTTAGTGAATATATATTTATTAACTTATAAAAGCAATATGTAAAAATATTAAATTTTGTGTACTGATATTATTTGCCATAGTATATTGTTTCATTACGAACAAAAACAAATATTATATTATACATAGATATATCAGCGTTATATCGTGATGTTTTTAAAATTATATTGATTATCTATCTATATTAATATATTATAATTAATAATCAAATTTACAAATAAATTTAAAAATGTAATAATAAAAATAAAGAATCATTGTAATAACACCATATCGGGGCATATATATATAGGGGTTTATCATTTGTGACGTAATATTGATAGCGGGGTCCCAAAAACTGTGACATAGCGTAACTTAAGGAAGGGAGGGGCTTAAAAATGTAAAATATTGTGTGACGTATTTTATGAACGGCCCCTTACAATTATCGTTTATTTAAAATAAAAAATAATAATTCCTTATTTTTATGTAAATAACTTTTCACTTTGAAATGAGATCATTTATAAGTCAAAGTTTAGAGACTATTGAAGTGAAATTTCTTTAATTAGAGGTAAAACTGTAAGGTCGAATCGTAATGCAGTAATTATGTAGCGTAAAAATTTTAGGTCATGGAAGATAGATCTATAGACCGAGAGTATTCACAAAAGAAAATTAATAATAAAGACGATAAAGGTATTGAAGTACAACAGATTTTTTTTAACAATTAATCAATAATTGTTCATTTACTTAGCAGTTATTTTATAAGCACAAATATTAAATAAATTAACTATTTACTCTACACCAAAGAATTTTCACTTCGGTCATTTGTGCCAAGTAGCACCTGCTTTTTATTCATATACATTTTGTAATTTTTTTAGGTTATTTTTTGCTATCTTATCCTTATGTAGTTTAAGATATAGACATTAATAAGTTTTGCAAAAGAATATTAAAACCAGGTTTCGTTGAATACTGTATATATATAATAAGCAAATTAACTGCTGATATTGAAAGAAATTTCGATCTTTTACGTTAATTTTATACTGTTAAAATTAACGACTGTTACAAAAAGAATAATTTTGTTCTATATATGGCGCAATTCCTTCACTGATATAGTACAATACAAGAATTTATCATAAATCCATCAACTTTAAACGAAATCTGCTGTTTTTCAATTAACAAAATAATTTACTTTGAGACCTCATTTGTATAATTATTTTTAATATATCATATAAAATGGAAGGCCCTGATTGCTGTAGGACATCCTTTATTGTCACAAAGTTTTACATTATATCTAACGCGTATGAAGTTAATTTTTTATAAAAATATATTTGATATGTTTACGTTTGAAATTCTTAAAATCAGCAGTTAATATGCGGTGAGGGATTCGTTGATTATCACAATATAATTTGATCATAAAATTGTGGAATTACTTAGCACCGGGTTTCACTGCATAGACATTTTTGCCTCCATTTATTATAAAGAAACCAGAATGACACAAATTTTCCTATATAAACTATAGATACAGTCTAAGAACGAATACAAAAATTATGGTCCAAGTAAATAAGAAAAATGGCTGTATGTGATGACCAAAGAACACAATCATATAAAAATTTGAAAGCTCTTGTGATGTTTACTTTTAGAAATATAGGGAACACTGTGCGCAAACTTTATAGGGATAAACGTAATGTAATAGGCATTCATACCTTTTTGGCCCATGCCTGAGTACCGCTTGCCAGTTCTTTGGGCGTCAGTATATGAGCTCCCGTAGTCCCCGTGAACTGACCCAGTGACGAATCTTTTGTCCATCCATACTAAAATATGTATATTTTTTTCCATTATAGAACATATACTTTAGTCAAGTTTAGGTAAAATTTAATACACTACCAAAAACAACCGTTAAGTTTTATAATCAGACTAGATATTACGTGCTGCTTCGCTCACGTTAATACGATTTTATCAAACAAATCGGATGACGCAATTAAAATATTCATACAAAGTTTATCTATCCTTCTGTTTACCCTAGTTCCATAGGTTTTTTGCGAAATAAGTAACCTATTCTCGTCTCCAGGATCCCATCAATCTCTGTGTCCAAATTCATCACAATCGATTCACAGGTTTGACCGTGAAAGCGTAATAATGCGTAACTTTAGCATTTTTTTATAGTTAAGGTTTTAGCGTTATGATCATAATCTCACCTGATCGTAAGTGCGATATTGCCCAAGTTAGTAGATACGCTTAACTTGTGCCGGAACACACCTATTGGTATTTGGCGGTAGATTTTCAACTTGAGGGTGGTTGCTAGCCAGGAGGGCATTAGAAAAAGCCCTACCACCATGCTATGGCTTCCTCACGGTGTTTTCTTTCACCGAAAGCTCAAGCTCATTGTAGGTGGTTGGATTCGAACATACATCGTTTGACGCGAAGTTGTACACTCTACCACTGAGCTATCACCACCGATTACGTTCAGGAACAGTGTCATTTATGAAGATAATACCTATTACATATGTCAAGTTGAATTAAGTGCTAGAAATCATAAGTTTATTTTTAATAAAAAGTTATTAGATTATTTTCATTACTTATAGAACAAGCCAATAATGTATATGTACTAAATTCGATAAAACTTTTTTTATCGTGTTCGTTATTGTTAGGATAAGGTTTGTATAAAAGAAATTAAAAAAAAAAGGTACAAGGACATTCAAATCGGTTAAACCATTTTTGAGTTTTAGTGCGGTTAAATAACAACGATTATAGGCGATACAAAGTTCGTTCGGGTTAGCTAATATTTAATTTATATATAAACTTACACTGAATGTACTACTGCTGTTGCTCAATTCGCTTTCCTCTTGTTCCTTACGAATCAATGACAGCTTCTGCGACACCAACGCGGCCATGTCCTATAAAAATATTCCCTATTATTCTATACAAGGCCGGAATTTTAGACTATCAAGACTTCAAGTTAGAGCCTCAAGATCAAGAGAAAAATTAAAGTCACACTATTCTAAAAACAGTGATCACATTACATGTTACTGCAAGATATTTAATAGTTTTGTTACTGCAAGCAATAAATATTCAATTATATTGATACTAGATTTTACGTATGGCTAATATCGACATTGTCAAACAAATCGGATGACGCAATAAAAAGCTTAATACAAAGTTTATCCCTATATTCACCCCACTTCCAATAAAGATTTCGCGAAAAATACTAGCCTATCTCCGTCTCCTGAGTCCAATATATCTCTGTACCAAAATTGAACATTATCGATTCAGCGGTTTAGGCGTGAAAGAACACGGTATTGAAACAAACAAACTTACTTTCGCATTTATAATATTAGTATGAGATGATGATTTCGGAACTGCTATTAATTATCATATATCATGTACGGAAGGGGTTCTATCATTTGTGACGTAATATTGATAAGGGGGGGGGGGGTGGGGGGGGCGGTGGGGGGGGGGGCGGTGTCGCAGAAAATGTTCATACTTTTGCGTGACGTATTTTATGAACGGACCCGAAAAAGAAGATTGATACATAATGTGGTATATCTTACCATTTTAGATGAGTCAATACCCGGTGGGTACACTTGAGGTCCGGGGGCTGGTAACGCCGGCAGCGTACTTACCGAAGACAGCTCTGAAAAATTTAATACTGTTAATTTTAACTATTACATATAATAAATACGTTCGCATGTTAACTATTCAAACAAACAACACCGAATTCTGCATAAACGTCGTCAGGGGTAATAAAGTATCTTTGGTTTGGAAAAGAGGGAACTGTGTTTTTTTTTAAATTTAATATAACGACAAAATCTGTATTATCGAAAGCGGAATTGCGAGCAAAAGATCATCAAAAAAAGAAGTCTCAGCAAATATTAAGCAAAACTTGTATTTATTTTATATTAGCCTTTACTCACGGCTCGCTCGCGTAAATATTAATTTTGTCAAACAAATCCGATGACGCAAACAAAAGTTTCACACATGGTTTATTCCCCTATTTACCCCACTTCCAATAAGCTTTTTCCGAGAAATATAGCCTATCACGATCTCTAGATTCCCATCTATCTCTATACCAAAATTCATTCTAATCGATTCAGCGGTTTAGGCGTGAAAGTGTGACAAACAAACTCACTTTTGCATTTATAATATTAGTAGCATTTTTGTGATTTTGGTCAATACAGCTTTGCTTCTATTGGTGATAGCGTGATGGTAAATAGTATAAAAACTGGTCGTTTTTGCGATTAGAACATTCAAACAAACAAACTTTTCCTCTTTATAAAATCAATATAGAATATGTTTAGCCTTAGGGACACAGTCTCATGAGATGTTATGTGACGATGTGGTCAAAGATAGTGGACACCTAGTGGAGGAACTAGCTCTCAAGAGCAACTGCCTGAACACACCTATAGGTATTTTGGCTTTCACTTTGAGGTTGGTAGCTAGCTAGGTTTGTATTAGAAAACGTTTTACCATCATGACACGGTTTCATAACGATGTTTTCCTTCGCCGAAAGTTCAGTCTTCTTGCAGAGGTTCGAATTCACGTCCATTGACATTTTATTATAATTTATTTTTATTTACTTTGGTCAGCTAGTGACCAATACATCACACATGACATAATAACTAAAGAAACAAAACTGTTTGGGGCATATCGGCCTTTCAAAGCCACCAAATGTACACCGTATGACAGACAGTTTAAACATTACAATTAGAATAAATTAGAAATTATATTAAAATAAATTGATACAATCGTAATGAAATAGTATATAGGAAATATAGAGCACGGTTTAAATAATCAATCAAAACAGATATACATAAAAGTTATAGTTTCGATAGATTCCATAAACTAATACTCACGACTACCTGAAGTAAAGTTTTTGATATATGTGGGAGCGGTCGTAGTGGGCGGGGGAAGTATCGCGAGTGGCCCCGATGTTGGTCTGAAATATTAAAAAGTAAAAAAAAACGTATATCATTAGTCAAAACCTATGGAATTCTATAACTAAATAAATAAAATAACAAAAAAACGTTCCTCTATAGTAACAGGTAATAATTAATAACAAAAAAATCCAATTTTATTGAAGCCCAGATAAATAATGTTACGAATAAAAACAATTTTTTGTAAATTTTCATTACTTTAAAAACTAATTACTCTGGTAGTTGAAAAGAATAATAATAAAACATTTTTTTTTATGTACAATGGTTTTATAGCGGAATTAATTTTATAAAATAAAATATATGTTACAATTTTAATCATTTTTTAAATTTCAGTACTGTGTTTATAAGGATGTCAATAATAACACGTTTCGAAGTTTATATTTAGAGGTTTATGATATGAGGGTAGGTAAAATATTTTTGTTTTAGATAGCCAATCTATTCTGGAACGTTCAAAGTACATAACTTCACGCTAGAACGCTAAGGAGCAGAGTAGTAACCATAAATGTAAATTAATTTGATGAGAAATAGATAAGAGAGCGTCCATTAATTACGTGAGATGTTTCAGGGGGAGGAGGTCAGCCGAATATCATGTGGGGGAAAGGAATACCTGTGCAAATATCACGTAATTTTTTCCTTGCAAGAAACAACGCTAAAAATTTCTTCAAAAAAAAATAGGCATTTTTTTATTGTCAAGTTTATAGCGTGATATCCATAATCTTACCTGATCTTAGTAGCGATACGGCCTAAGCTGGTAGACACTCGAAACCTATGGAGGAACTGGCTCTCAAGAGTAACTGCCGGAACACACCTATAGGTATTTGGTGTCAGAATATCAACGTCAGGGTGGTACCTAGCCAGCGGGCATTAGAAAAAGCTGTACCACCGTGCTATTATTTCCTCACGACGTTTTCCTTCACCGAAAGCTCAAGCTCATTGTAGGTGGATTCGAACTCACGTCCCTTGACGCGGAGTTCGTACACACTGCCACTGAGCTATCATCGCTTCAATGATGATGGTGATAACTTAATTATTTCATTTCTGACTGTGAATCTATACTATATATTTTTAGTAATAACTAACCAATAGAAACCAACCAATGCATTCAAAAAAAATTAATATATTTAAATTAGATTATTTAGAAAAATCTCACGTGAGATTAGAAGTGGGAGGAAAGGGTCGAGCAAAATCTCACGACATCCAACGTAATTAATGGATGACCACTAAAAGTTCCTAAAGTAAGAAAAAAGATAAAAGGCTTGCGACCACAAAAAAAAAAAATTAAAAGAAATATGATAATTATGTTATAATTACTGACCTCGGTGGTGTGCTTTCTGAATCAGATATAGGTGCTGGTGGCGGTAGAGAGTTAAGATTCGCGATTTGCTGAAAAGAAAGCCGTAGCATTAAGTAAACAAGTTAAAGTTAAGTTGTCAGCTGTGCACTTAAGGGTTATAAAAAAAAACACAGAAGGTATATGGTTGCCAAAAACTAATTACTATCCTAATGTTAGATACACTGTTATTAAGGCAAGAGTATTTTAAGTAGAATATTAAATCTAAAACAGCACCGGGTTCCATAATATTACAGCTACAAATACTACTGCTTATTGCTTCAATGTTAGGAGATGGAAAGTAAAAAAAAAAACATCTCAACTCGGCTAATATATGATGTAGGAAACAAATTAATTTCAATAGGAAAGTGCGATATCAAAGTCGTGATTTTTGAATTAATTAACGCATTTCTACTAAATTGGTGAACACGATATATATGCTCTATTATCCGTGCGAAGGCTGAATGTCTGTTACTCTTTCACTCAAAAACTATAAAATGAATTTTAATGAAACTTTACAATAACATAGCTTATGCATAAAAATAACACATAGGCTATAATTTATAAAGATATTGTGTGAATGTTCTAAAATATAATGACAAATGTAAAGTGTAAGTAGAAAAAATTTGCCATCTGCGAGCTATTCTGGTGTGCGCTATAAAAACCGTTACAGTTACACATATACAATACATAATGGGAATCTTTATCTTAAATAGTCCTACAAAAAGCCCCTGACAGCATATATCTACCTTTTATGTGTAAGCCATTATCGCCAAAATAGTGAGCGGCCTGCGTATAAAGAACTACGAGCACAAATGTACTCATAACAGTCTCCTTTAATAGAATTTATGTGAAATAACGGGTACCGAAATCAGAATTGTTTGTCAAAATCAATATTAGTGCGAGCAAAGCCGCGCCTAAAAGCTATATACTATAGATATATATATATTAGTATGCCATGTAGTGACTTATGTTTTTATTCAACTGTATATCGTGTAATTTTAATATTATTTTGCATAAAATAGCCTTGTTATTATGAATTGGTGAGAATCAAAAATAATACTCCTGCTCCAATGAGTCCCGGCAAAATTATAACAAGGTTGCCGCCGTTTAAATTAAAGGCAGTAATTATGTGCAACAATGAGGATTAATTATGGTGGTAAGTGAGGGAAAATAGGAGAGAGAGAACAGAAAAAAGGAGAAGAGAGTAGAAAATAGAAAATGGAGAGAGAGAAAGAGAGTAGAAAATAGAAAAGAGAGAGAAAGAGAGAGAAAGAAAAAGAGAGAGAGAGAGGAAATGAAAAATAGAGAGAAGAGAGGAACTAGCAAAATGAAAATATAGTAGTGGAAGCACTTACCATATCTTTTTTAGGAGAGACAGGTGTCCATTCCGATGCCTTTTCTCTGTGTTGCGTTCCTGAAGACACCGGGAACTGTATTCTAAGCTCCTCCTTGTTGATCACTTGGAGTGCTGTGGACTTCGCGGGCATTGGCGCCCCACCCTATCACAAATAATACAATCTATGTTATTTTAATATGATACTATTCAATTACTACGGAAGTAAAGTTTTAGTAATTTCTGACCTTCACCTTCCTCTGCAAAAGTAAACAATGCTCTTACCCCCCCTCCTACAAACTATCCTAAACAATGACAATCACCGCAAGATTCAGAATCAATTACAATTTTTCCGTTACATTGACCTGCAAATTTTTGTATATAAGTAGCCCTAGTCAAGATATCTTAAAAAAAATTATTAGTGTCAAAGTACTGTGACATGTGTTAATCCTTTCATTTTTTTTTATTTATATTAGAAATTTTTGACAGGCATCTAGGACATAAACAGACTAATACAGAACCCGAGAAACCAAAAGAAAGTCAAGTAACAAGAAAGTGAGATTGACTTATCACTGTTACAAAATTTTACAAAATGTTCATATATAAGTGGTTTGATATAGATTCCTACATTATTACTTGATACTGAATTACTAAGACTTTTACTTAAGTACACCAGTTAATCTTTTAAGGGAAAGTAATCATTTTTCTTACAATCTATTACATATGATATATCATTTAGATCCACTCTTACGCATTGGTTAATGACAATCACATTACAATAATTTAGTGAAAAGTAATAGAATTCATCTTACCCTAATACTCATAATTATGGGTGCCTTTTCTTTTACTAAGAAGGGGTGATGGAAAGCTATGGTGTCTTCATTTTCACTCATATTGTCATCGTTCGATGAAACAGATGACAGCTCCCCAAGAGCTTCTTTCTTTGATAAATGTTTGCAGAAGTCCGTTAATTCGTCTACAGATTTACCTGCGAGAATATTCATACTATATTTTTTAAATTCAAAATAAGTTTTATTTAATGAGTTAGGATATAATTCAGTATTACGTTAATAATCGTTAATAAGTTTAAAAGTTAAAATACCTACTTAGCTTAACTTAGAACTTAAATAGGAAAGAAACAAATCAGTTTAGTACTATTTCTGCTTGATTTCTATTTTTTTTTTATTGGTCCAATGAAATAGTATATTTGCCCAAATGTATGTTTTTTTAATGCGGTTGATAACAGAATATCTGCTTATTGGTTTATTTTTTATATTTTGTAAGCTTAGCATTATGACCACAATCTCACCTGATGCCAGGAGACGACGTGGACACTCTAAGTATAGAAGAGGAACTAGCTCTCAAATGCAACTATCATAACATACTTGCATTTGAAGGTAAATTTACAACTTGAGGGTGATAGCTAGATAGATTTTAACTAGAAGAAACCCTGTTGTGGTTCCATTACTATGTTTTCCTTCACTAAAAGCTCTTTCTCATTGCCATATAACCTAACAATGCTGCAAACATTTGCGATACACTGTCTGACCCCGATATGTTGTTTTTAGAATATTTTATTTATTACCAGCTTTTACCCACGGCTTTGCTCTCGTTAATATTAATTTTCTGAAAAAAATCTGACTACGGCACCTGCTATTTTACATAAATTATATCAAAGGAGAGTGATATAAGAATATTAGAGCTCGTAGTCATTTATACGCGAGCCGCTCACTATTTTCGCGATAATGGCTTACACAAGAAAGATATATATATGCTGTCACAGGCTTTTTTGTAGAACTATTTAAAATAAACATTCCATTACACATTATATATGTGTAACTCTATCGGTTTTTGCAGCGCACGCCAGAATAGCTAAAGGCAAATTTTTTCTACTTAAACTTAACATCGTTATATTTTAGAACATTCACGCAATATCTTTATAAATTATAGCCTATGTGTTATTTTGATGCATAAGATATATTATTCTAAGTATCATTTAAATTGATTTTGAATGAGTAAAAAACATGCATATATACAAACTTTCATGTTTATAATATTAGTAAGGATTTCATCTGTATGTAACTAATATAATACTAATGATGGATTGTGGTATGTGAATATTATTTACCTCCAGATTGTATAGCAGCCATAACTTGGTTCCTGGTATGCGGTGGCAAGACTGCTGCACCAGCAGGTACAGCTCCATTTTTGAGCATGTTAATGGCATTCCTACGAGCCACTTCAAGTAGACGCTTCTTTTCACTATCTGCTAGTTTCACACCACTCGGTGACCTGTTTAAAACAAAAAACAATATTAAACCATATATTCAACTTGCTGTGCCTGTGACTGTGTACGCGTGGAAATAAAATCTATTATATAATTATTCACTGGTTTTTGTAACTTTTTTCAATACAGTCTTGGTGGTAGCGTAATGCTAAATAACCAGAAGCCTTAGTCAATGATATGAAAAGGAAGTTTGAAATCCGACTGGTAGATTCCTAATTGTAGCATGAGCAAACAAAAAACCTTTCCCCCTTTATAATATTAATATAGATTATATTCTTATAATACAGTGATACTAAACTGTACAAGTTTTAGTTATGGTAACAAAAAAACAAACAAAAAAACAAGTGACATTAGTTGGCTTACAAGTTCCAGTTATTATTCTTACTAAAATACTGTTACTGACATTAGCATCTACTCTAGCGATTGCATCGCTTCGAACAAAAAGACAAATTGCTACCCCGTAAGAATATATTATATAATTTTGCAATGATCAGAGAAGTACCATATATCCATAGCACACAATGTTCAAATAAATTCAAGCAGCGGGTTATAGAAATTTGAATCTAGTATGAATATATATTTTACATGAACAATATAAATCTTTAGGGAACATAGGGACTGATAAGCAAAAGTTTGTCTTTGTTGGTAAAATTTACCATATCAATTTTTACAACCAAATGGGCACTGCTGGCAAATTTCATATAGGTATGAAGATTATGCCTTTTAATTACGTGTTGCTAATTTACGTACCTTGACCTTGACCTACGACTTCTATGTCTAGGCGAGTAGTGTCTTGATCTATGGCTGGTTCTTGATCGGGATCTTCGCCTAGATCTTGATCTATGACGTGATCTACTTCTAGAGTGACGTCTCGATCGATGTTTTCTTGATGTTGACTTCGATCTTGATCGTCTAGATTTACTTTTTGATCTGTAATTTAACAATCATATTTAATAATAAGCTTTTTATTGTGAAACTATAATTTACAAAAGTTAATTTTGTGTTCTAATTATGTATTACAATATGTCTCGTAATTCAGAGTGCCTCTTGGCATAGGCTAACATTTTCCATTGACTTCTATCTTGTGCTACCCTTCTCCAATGATAACTAGCTGCGAGCCCCAGATCGTTTTCCCATTGTATCTGTGAGCATCCTTTACTTCTCGTTCCATCTCTTGGATAACAACTGGTAATAATTTTGCTCTTTTTTGTTTGGGGATCCAGTATCATATGTCCAGTCCATCTACACTTCTGCTTGGTTAATAACATTGGTTATTCTTTTGATAATGTTTCTAAATTTGTCTTCCTTGCTTCTTTATTCCTGTTAGACTCCTCACCATGGCTCTCTTCAGCATTCTAACTTTTCTCTGTGGGGTTTTGTAAGTGACCAAGTTGCACATCCATAGGTAATGACTGGAGGAAGCACACATGTGTTGATGACTTTCTTTTCAAAACACAAATAATTGTTCTGTACGAGATTCAAACCCAAAGCATTTACATCTAAAAGTAATTATAACAAAATGAAAACAGTTTTGAATACCTTTTGTGTGACCTGCTTCTATGTCTACGTGAAGATGATGATTTGTGTGAACTGTCACTGTGCTTAGTCTTAGAAGAAACACTTTTTTCTTCATTATTTCTGAAATATATTATTTTTAAATAAATTTGTATCAATATCAATCAATATTCTGAAGCAGAAAAGTTTGTTATTTGAACTCGGTAATTTTAGGAATTACTAGTCATATTACAAGAATTCTTTTTATATTTGATAGAGTACCTATCTAAACAGGCTTTAGGTTAGTTAACATCACACTATAATCAATAGGAGCAAACCTATATTGAAAAAGGTTACAAAATAGGCAAAAATTATGAATTAATTTTTAGTTCCCTGCAAACAAATTCACAGATAGAACTAGTATAAATGAAATCCATTCGAAATGTTAAAGTATACACTGACTTAAGTATATTTTCCACATACTCAAGTGTCAAACATACATTTGATATTCATGATTGCTAACTAGTGGACATAATGACTATTCCTGATAATATTTAGGGAGAGCAATTTATGAATAAAATAAACTCTCACTTAATTACACAAAACTCTCTTTTATATTATTGTAAATTAGAGTGCAGTATGTAAATAATCACTTTCAAGTATGGCTTCCAAAAACATTGGCCAAAACATATGAAATAATTTTTAGTTCCACACAATTGAAGTTACAGATAGATAGAGAACGATAGATGAAATTTAGATATGAAGCAATAACTATTTACTTTAGGAAACTATTAAAAATATTCATAATGTTATCTAATTGCTTTTAAACAGCACAAACACACCCTGTTTCTAGTGTCTTTGAGATTTTTGACATATTTATTTTGGACCAAGAACTAGGATTCACTATCTTTGTTATATTTTTGATAAAGTTTTGGCTTTTTAAAGCAATGACAGCTCAGTGGTAGCGTGTGGAACTTCACATCAAGGGACATAAGTTTGATTTCACATACAATGAGCTTGAGCTTTTGGTGAAGGAAACCATTGTGAGGAAATCATAACATAGAGGTAGAGCCTTTCTAATGTCCACCTGGCTAGAAACCACCCTGAAGTTGAAAATCTATCACCAAATACCAAAAAGTGTGTTCTGGCAGTTGCACTTGAAAGCCAGTTCCTCTACAGGTTTAGCGTCTCTACCAACTTGAGCCATATTGTCACTTAAGATCAGGTGAAATTATGGACATAACACTTAATCTTAACTATAAAAAAAACTGATATAAATATAAACAAATTATCTTTAAGGCTATATAATAATAATTAATGTCAGAAATACTTACAATTTAACTTCTTCCAAACTTTGCTGCTTTAGCATACCACTAGGATCAGATGTTTTTGGAAATTGAGAATTAATCACAACTTCTTTCACAGAACTACTTGATGAGTCTGTGTATTCACCTTCCTCGTACTTCTCAGCTTTCCTTCTTGCTTCCTCCTCAGCTTTCTTAACTGTCTCTTCAAAGACTGTACTAAACTTTAAGTTCTTGATTTGTATCTTTGATTTCGTTCTATCACTTTCTACTGCCACATCTTGTTTTTTAATATCTGGTTTATTTGCATTTGGTTCGAGAGCAGGCTCTTTTGGAGATTCAGGTTCAGGACTAGGTATACGGCTGGTTTCTGGGGTTTCTGGAGGAGTTGTTGCCTCTGTGTCTTCAACTTTGACATATTGCTTTTTATTTTCATCCTTTTCACTCTTTATTTCTTGAATAATTTTATTATTACTTTTTTTCTTTTCAACAGGCTCCTTCTGTTCAATTTTTATTTCACCATTGTTTTTAATAGTCGATTTTTTAGCAACACGTTCATTTTTCACTTTGACCACGTTCGGTTCTGGTTTGATTATCACCGGGGTGAGTGAACCAGTGATCGAAGGTGAGCGAGTCCGTCTACGTTTTTTGGTTCTGTTTTTTTTCCTTTTTTTGCGCTTGTGTGAATATTCAGAATTATCGGTATCGCTTTCACTGCTCGAACTGCGACTTCTCTTCTTTTCCTTTTTCTTATGTTTCTTCTTGCTTTTTTTCTTTTTCACTGATACCTCATCGATTTTAGGTGGATCGGCATTAAAAACTCCGAACAACTCAGATAGTATCTCGTTGGAAGACTTCTTCGAGTCATCTTTCTTCCGTTCCGGTGTAGTCTTCTCTCTTTTGATCAATTTCTCAATCTTCTCTATTAATGTCGACATTATCTTTTGAAAATATTCCTTAAATAGTATAATAAACAACAATACTGCACAATATCCATTAAATCTAAACTAAAACATCTATAATGGTATGGCAACATGACATTTTGTCAAAACTAGAGGTGTAACAAACCGTCTGTATTCGTTACTAATTAACATCATCTAGTACTGAGTACCAAAACGTTACTCACCGATGCATTTCGTTACTCGCATGTTTTTGTATTTCGTACTCAATATACAAAGTTCGAACGATGTGATGTCAATACCATACTGTATGCAATACGCCTCGCTGTGATTCTCTTAGTTCGGTTTCAAAAGTAACGAGAAGCGTATCGGTACGATAGTATCAACTACTAATTATTATAGAAACAAACACATACGGTAATGCTATTTTTCGTTACATTTACACCTCTAGTCTAAACTGCTATTCATTCAAAAACTTCGTGTTTTAAACAATTTCTTAATTTTTTTGTACTATTACATAGGGATGTACACTTAGAAAATACATTGATGTTTTTCTTCTAAACAATACATTGCAATCACGTATCGATATCATCCGATATATCGGTTAAAATAATAATAACAGCTAATGTTAAAAAAGTTTAGTAAAATTAATTTTGTTTTATAATCCACAGCCATTTATACATTTGTCCACATATGTCAACAATGTCTAACATAATACATAAAACATGAAACTGTATATTTTTAATATATCTATATTATAACCAATTATATGTTTAATCTTATGGTTAACTTTTACTATTAATTAAGAAAATTGAACCTGAAATAAAAAAAGAGTTATTTAACGTCATTTAACTTCAGCTTTATTTTTTCAAAGTCGCCACTTGTAATGTTTATATCAGCGTTCTCACAAAAAACTTCAAAGCAAAGACACTAGATGGCGTAGAGGGAACATGATTACATAAAAGAGCATCATGCCGTTTGCCGTGTCGGCATATGGGTCTATTTTACTGTTTCGTCGCGTCGATACATGTTTCTCATCGATAATTAAATAAATTAAAAAATACCGAGTATCAAAACCGTTTTAGTCACTGTTTATAGGGATACCGTAAAACGAAACCAGCGCCTTCTTGCCTCAATTTATTTTCCTCTGTAGTTGTGCTGTAAATAATTTAAATGACATTTTTAGTAATTGTTATAGTTATATATTCTTTATTATATCTATACTATACTATAAAAATTATGAAGCGATGATAGCTCAGTGGTAGTTTGTACGACTTTGCGTCAAGGGACGTGAGTTAGAATCAAACCACCTACAATGAGTTTGAGCTTTCGGTGAAAACATCGTGAGGAAACCATAGCATGGTGGTAGGGCTTTTTCTGATGCTCGCCTGGCTAGCTACCACTCTCAAGTTCAAAATCTGCCGCCAAATATCAATAGGTGTGTTCCGGCAGTTGCACTTGAGAGTCAGTTCCTCCAGAAGATTAGCGTGTTTACCAAGTTGGCCCGTATCGTAATTTAAGAACAGGTGAAATTATGGCCATAACGCTAAGCCTTCATTATATAAAAAAAAAACAAAAAAACAGTCTAAAAATAAAATACATATGTCTGCTAAGGTACTTTATTTGATCCCTTTTTTTGCTTCAAATTGTAACCTTTCTTGTGATTGCGTTTATTGAAATAAATAATTATTACACTATATATGGTAAACCACCTACTCAACCGTGCACCAGTACTCATCCTTATCAGCAAACATATCCACTTAAATAGTATTTAAATTAGGTTAATAGTAAACGGTAACGTTTAACATAATCTTAAGCCTTTATTTATTAAATATTGATACTTACGAACCAATAGCATCGAATGATGTTAGCTATTACCGTTCATTCTGACTTTTTTATAGCTTATAGATTTAGCGTTATAGCCATGATCTCACCTGATCATAAGTGACGATACGGCCCAAGTTGGTGAACACGTTAAGTCTCTGGGGTAATTGGCTTTCAAGTGCAACTGCCGGAACACACTATTGGTATTTGGGGGTAGATTTTCGACATGAGGGTGGTAGCTAGCCAGGTAGACATTAGAAAAAGCCCTACCACCTTGATATGGTTTCCACACGATGTTTTCCTTCACCAAAAGCTCAAGCTCATTGTAGGTGAATTCAAACTCACATCCCTTGAGGCGGCGTCCGTACCCACTACTACTGAGCTATCATCGCTTCACTTAATTACTTACTCACTACTCTTGAAAATTTTGTCTGAGAAAACCTGGCCCGCAAATTTTCGTTAAGTATACATCTCCAAAGTTATAGTAATTGCTAAAGATCTATATTTTGAAGCGAGGATAGCTTAGTGGTAGTGTGTACGACTTCACGTCAAGGGACGTGAGTTCGAATCCAAGCATCTACAATGAGCTTGAGCTTTCGGTGAAGGAAAACATCGTGAGAAAACCATAGCATGGTGGTAGGGCTTTTTCTAATGTCCGCCTGGGTAGCTACCACCCTCAAGTTGTAAACCTGCCGCCAAATACCAATAGGGGTGTTTCGGCAACTGCACTTCAGAGCCAATCCTCCACAAGTTTAGCGTGTTTATCAACTTGGGCCGTATCGACACTTAATACCAGGTGAGATTATGGCCATAACCTTAAAAATAAAAATAAAAGTTACTTGAAAAATTTGTTAGGGAAAGGGAACACGGGAAAGTGTGTTTGTTTGGACGTATTAATCTTAGGAACTATCAATCGGAATACAAAAATTATTTTCTATTTGATGGACAAATCATCGATGAAGGTTTTAGGCTATTTAAATCACGCTACCAGCAAAAGAGCAAAGCTTTATTGAAAAAAGTTAGAAAACGACCAAAAACTATTAAGCAAGTTTGAGCTCCATGCGAGCGAAGTCGCAGGCACAGCTAGTTAAATATATCTTGCAAAAATATATTTTTTTATTATTAATGACGAAGATTAAAATAATTTTACTTTGGTTTTGTCTCTCTGTTTGTCTCTGTGTAAATCATTTTGAAACTACTGTCTGTAATTCTATGGCACATATCGAATCAAATCAAAATACTTTAGGCTCGTACGAATATCAAAACTACCACCTACACATAGCAATGACGGTTCGAGTTCCATTTCAGTGGTTCTCTTTCTTGCCTACATATATTCTCTAAAGTAAAACTTTTTAATATCGCCCCAATTTTTTTCGAACATTTATCGGATGTTGCATTACAGGCGGCAGCGGGGTAAGGATAAAGTAGACGTCAAGGTAACCGAGGCTAATATGTCGTCGCCCATGGGTCGCATCAGCTATCCGTGTAGAATTTATATTCTTACATTTTTCGAAAAATTTCAGATAAAAAAATCTTCACTTGCATGTGGTTTCATAAAACCACACATTTTTTTTACAATATTTACGTTGTGATAATAATTGTCCGGTAACATGTGAAGTCAAGAATACAGCTAATAACCCATAAAATACTTTACCTGTCTCTGATATTTAACACTGGATTGAGTAAAACATTGAAACAACATATTATTTATATATTTTTTATTGTTTTAATACCTTTGGTATTAAGATAAGTAAGGTTCCGTTGAACAATACAATATACACTGTGGACACTATTTTATCTGTGTTTTCATAGGAATTAATATATATGTTGTCCACCGGTTTACGAACCGTAAGTCTTTATTATTTTAAGTAGGTACATAGAAATGGAAAGTGTTCAGAGAAAAAGTTCTTATAGTTAATTTCAAGATATCTGGATCTACTTATTCGACACGTACCTACTTAGTAAGTAGGAAAGCTTTTAGCATGATTGCATGAGTGCATTCTCAAATAATCTGACCAATAACTTCAATAAATTACTTTTAAATTACTCTATTGTATGATAAAAAAATAGGTCGGTTGTTGCCTAATTTCAAAGAAATTTAATAGGTAAAGTAGTTCTGCTTTTTTACTTTTTATTTGCAAATGTAATATTGAAAATTGGTCGGATCTTTTGAAAAGTTTTAAAGATGATAAAATAATATAGAGAATATTAAATTCTTTATCCTAAGTTTCAGTGTCGACGTAATAATATTTTAACACAAAGGACAAGCACGTAAATGTAATAGACAACTAATTTGGCCACTAAAAACAACGCCGCGGTGGCGGAAGCTCTTTTTATTGAGCAAACAATTCTGATAAACATACAAATTAAATTTATTATAAACTGCTTAAAAATTAAACATGGTGAAATTAATCGCTTTAAAAAATAAGCATTCAAAATGCATATTGTATAGTTATTTCATAATATTAAGTGAATAATTATTTATTATTTGATTATAGTAACTAATCCTGACATCTTTTTACTTTCGACTTTCACCCATCCTTTTCGTATATGGAATCGTATTTTTTTGGGCCTGCGGGAAGCCAGTTGTATTTTGAAATAGCAAAATATGTCGTATCACAATTATACAAGTCAAAATCGATAAAGGAATAATTAAATCTTAGTCATAATAATTATTAAAAGAATTGCAATCATTTGCCCCTTAACACACGCATACATAGGTACGTCTATATAGATGTAATATACTTTTTTCTATTAAATACCTACCTATCTACGTTTTCGTATCAAATTTTACGTGAATAGTCCACATAGATAAACCTTACATATAAAAAACTTAGTTTATGGAATAAACTATTATAAAACTGATAAAATTATATTAATAATCACAGTATTATGTTGTTATTCGAGTTTTCCAAGAGACATTTTCGCGTATACACTTTGACTGTATATTTCTATGGCTAACGAACCACTTAAAATAACATAAAAATATGGAAACTTATATGAAAGAAATACAGCACATTTCTTTCTATAACTTATACTTGGGTTTGCGTGTATTATATAGCTAAAAATTATGAGATACCAAATTAAATAATTAATCATAATAATAATTTATTTCAGGAACTTTATAAAAATGATGCGGCGTCCGTAATTTTAGGTGCAGTGTTGGTACATTCCCTTCTGACAGTAATAAATAACCACACGTTAAGTATTATAAATCATACATTACACTGTTAATCTAACGTTTCTATCACACAATTCATGAGGGGTCCCATAAATTTTATAAATCATGAGACAAACGAGTTCTACCTTGATGACAATCAGTGAGAAGCATTCGTACAAATTTATTACGTAAATAATTATATTCAAAGTATCATCAGGACCCTGAAACTTTTATTATTTAGGTAAAACATATGACTGGGTCAGGTCCGTCTTTCCCACTGGGCACTCTGGGCAACTGGCTAGGGACTCGCGATCAATAGGGGCCCCTTAGTTCCTACCAGATCACCAAAGGATAAGGGGCTGTTCAAGTATTAAATAACGTATTTTTTCTCTTGTAAAACGTTACGATGCATCACAAGTGCGGGAGGAGGGTTCGAACAAACCACTACGTAACATTTTTTTGATCTAAATAAAAACTGGGCATCTAAAATTTCCCAAATTCGTAACTCAACTCGAATCAACTCGAGTGTAATTAGAAATACTCGAGTATTTCTAATTGCATGGCCAAGGGTTAAAATAAATGAGTTATTATATTTTAAAAGTTTATTAGTATAAAAATGTAAAACATATTTATGGATTTTAGATAAAAATGCTCGTTTTGGTGTTACGTGACTTTTAAGGAGATTTAACAGGTTGGGAGGGTTTCGGTATAGAATAATGTTGCGGCAGATTACTTAGGGTGGAGGTAGGATCAAAAATCTTCAAAATTGCTTTACGAAATAATTGAACGCCGCCTTACCGATATTTATTACTGAAAAACATAATTTATGATTAAATTAAATTATTTATTTTTCTATATTTATATAATATTAAATTCAATAGTTAACGATTATGCCCATCATAAATCTAGAAGGGAACCTATATATTCTTCAATCGACATAGATCTTTAAGCAGTCAGTAACCTCTGAATGCTAAACGAGTAACCTTTAGGGAGTGTATATTATTATCTATTTATTTAATGTGATAGTAAAGAAATAAAACTGAACCTCGTTTATTTAATTCTTTTATATATTCTAACAAAGTAGTGATTTGTCAAGTTCATAGAGGCCCTTATTATCTTAATATGCCCAAGGTCTTGAAAAGATTAAAGACAGTCCTGGACAGGGTTCCTGTTTGATGATAATTGAATTGTTGAGATCAATAATTAGATTGGCGTAAGAACGCAGCGAATTGTTACGGCCCTCGATTTTGACTGCGGCATTAAGTTTTCGACTAAGTAGTAGGTACTTATTAAAATAGCAACCTTGATCACCAATAAATTTTATATTCCGCCCGAATCATAATACTTGAAACGATGATAGCTACGTGAAGGAAAATATTATGGTGGAACCATAGCATGATGGTAAGGCTTCTTCTAATGTCCTCCTAACTAGCTACCCCTCTCAAATTGAAAGTGTGCCGCCAAATACGTTTAGGGTTGTTACGTACTAATGATGAATTAATACTCTTATAAAAAAAGTTGGCACCGAACAGCGGAACATTGTTGGACAGACATTATCTACTAAACTCTTTTTTATATTTTATAAAATTTACGATGTGGCCTAAGATAGTGGTTACGATAGTCTAATCGAGGGACTAGCTCTCAAATTTAACTGGCAGAACACACAGGCAGAACTGACAGCAGATTTTGAACTTGAGGGTGGTAGCTAACCAGGCGGGCATTAGAAAAAGCAATTTGCTATGACATTATCATGATGTTTTCCTTTGCCGAAAGTTCAACCTCATTGCAGGGATGTGAACTTACATCCATTGTCGCTGCTTCCGTTCATACTACCAACTGAGCTATCATCACTTCAAATTCATGTGTAACCTTAATCTAACTAACTCATCATGTAGGTATCCAGTTTATATAACAACGACGCAAATGGCCTGTGTTATGTCCAGTTAAGGTCATGTTTTTACCGCATAATTTAGAGAGACGTTATAAAACGTCCGTATTAGGTCAATACTATGTCAATATTATAATATTGATATAATAATCGATGTAGGTGAAACGACCAGTTCCTCTAAACTTAGAGTTTGAATTTTCAACCATATAGTTGACATCAGGTAAGAGCTAAAAGTGCAACCAATTAGGATTTTTTTTTGTTTAGAGCACGACAACCACAACGGCGAGACATCAGTGACGCTAGCCAAGTTGTCTTCCAACAATTGCTAACATAAAGAGAAAGCAAAAAATGTAAGAGGTACATTCGATATAAAATGTGAAAGTAACTTTGATAAAAGAGAGTCACAATTTATCATCATATGCGTAGCGGTCGCGTCACAATCTGCTAAGGAATCTTATTATTCCGTCGTTAAAGACTTTTGTTATGACAATTAAAATTTATTTAAAATATTCCAATTTATTTTCTTGTACAATAATATTCATTGCTTTTAGTGTATTTACCGTTTGGTATTGTTTAATTATGCCGGTGGTTTGCTAAATTTCTGATGCCAACTACTGTCGAAACTTTTACTATAGTTAAGCGATACGATAGTTTTGACATGGAATTTATTTCAGATCCGCCAGTAGTACATAATGGAAGCATAAAAGTCATCGGTGATTACTCGAAATACTTTATGAAGAAATCTATATATAGAAAAAGCCATTCGTTGTTTTCATATCAATAAGGAATTACCCTACGATATATTAAAAAGTTAATGTTAGAAAAATGCATACGCCACATGATACTCTAACCGCGCTTTAGCTTACGCATTCCCTTTGATCCTCATCCGAGTTTACAGCCATTACCGAGGGCGTTAACCTACCTCAATCTTAAAGCTACTACTAAATTTCTCTAACCGATCAAAGATCGCACAAGCTAAACTGATTTTTTTTTCAAAAGTCTTAAAAAAATAAAATCTGCTAGTGTTTAACGTTAACAGAGCTAGCGGGGACGTAAAACGGCGCGCACCGTTCGGAAACGCTTCTCGAATCCTAACTTCGTATAGAGCGAGCGGGACGCGTCGTTTTCCGGACGAATGACGACGAACGGCTTGTAGCCGCGCGCGGCGACCTCTTTTGTGAGGCGTCGGGCCAAGTAGATGCCGTAGCCTTTCCTACGAAACTCCGGACGAGTTTGCATGGAGAACATAGCTCCGTAGTAAGATTGCACCATCCAAGCAGCGAGCTGATTCTCGACGAATATTCCGTAAGCTGGTAGCTCGGCGACTAGTTTCTCGAAGACTTCGCGGCACTCGATGTCGCTAGCAGGGTAAAGATCGTGGACAGCTTTCATGTGCTCTGGTTGCAAACGAACTAACTCCACGTCCGGTGGCAATCTAAATATAGAATATGATTAGATTTAAATTGTCTTATATTGCTATCTGTGTTCGTATGGAACTAAAAACTATTTCTTTGTTTTTGAAAAGTGAAAAACGGCAATATTATGCTTTGTAATCCATAACGCTCTTTTAAAATTTTTTAAAATGCTTATTATAGTCTACGGGGAAGATATCAGATAGGTTGTCTTTTATAGTAATTTTATTATCACTGCTTGAACAAACATAATTATTAAAAAAATATATCTACCATAATCATTGTTTCTTATTCATATATTGTATATTATCTATAGTATAATTATTTTTGTTTTATCTATTAATTTTCATTTAAATAAATTGAATGTACAAAAATTTTACATTTCCTATTTTATTATGAACATAGAAGAATGTCTGTTTTATAATTATATTTTTTACTTTTTTATGTTGTGTTATATAATACTATAATGGTGATGATTTGAAAGTTTGTATCCAAAATAAGGGTTTGCTATTAAAATATCATAAAGGCGGTTTATACATTGGAAATGTCTCATGAAAGGTGTAAAGCCCCCAACAGACGGAGCTATATTATATATTAATATAAATTATAGTAAGGTATAGTACAGTATATTTTCTATAATAATCGACAATTGGCCACAGACGCATCTATAATTTATATTGTTGATACGTCACCAAAATATGTCGACAGATATAACACGACATGTTTTGGTAGATTAAGACATATAAACGTATGTTTTAATATATTTCAAGAACAAGGGATTCAAGGGTGTAATTTTTTGTCTGTCATTTGTGTACGCTGTGAACATAACTAGTTAGATCCATTATAAGATATCTAAAGTTAGAACATTCTTTATTAAGAATGTAGCACAAATACGTGCTCAGGCAACGAGGGCTAATGAGTGGAAAAAACATATATTACAGCAAAGCTGCCACCTGTGGCAGCTTGTAATGCCGCAATATATAGCTTACTATATTAATATATATTATAGCTCCATCTGTTGTGGGCTTTATAGGCAACTCACCCCTCAGTGCTAGCATCTTTTGGTGGATTATCACAGGCATAAACATCTCCAGTGATTTTGTCATGGGCCTCATAGTATTTTTCAAATCGGTTCACTATGGCCTCGTGAGTAAAGTTCAGGTACAGTGGTTGAGTGAGATCCAGGAGTTTGTCTTCTGAGGTGACCAAGTCGACCAGCTCTGCACGCTCGGACGGACAAAACACCGTTACGCTCTCGTAAATGTAACTGTTGGGCTGTAAAGAAATGTATTAAATATGGTCGATTTGCAGGGATTGCTGTAGGGGGCGGCAGTCCGGCATTTGCCCGGGGCGCAAAAATTTAGAGGTGCTATGGCGGCGGTTTAAAAAGAAAAAAATATTTATACAATAAATTTTACTAACAATTTCCTTTCTTTGTAAAAAAAATAACAATGCTTATGATATATATTGGTGTATTGACGCTATACTAAATTTCCAAGGGGCGGCAATTTGTCTTTTTGTCTTGGGCGTCGTAATCTCTAGAGCAGCAGCTGCCATTAGTTATATTCATTATCTAGATTTTGTAGCATTAAGGTGAAACTTTGTAGGCGGTTATTCAATCGGTCGAGAATTAAGAATTAACTTTTAAGGATAGTTAAAATTTAGGCACATTTCGTCATATGGGAAAGTTTCTTATCATGTCAGTGATATAGAGTAAAGAATAGGAAGAGATCTATAAATTGTATATTTTACATATATCGCAGGCCAGTGTTTCTCAAAATATAGCTTGCGAAGTTTTAGTCAAAGGAGTAAAAAAAAAACGACGCGAGAACACACGACAGAAGTAAACTTCATTACTAAATAACTCTCACTCTTTTAGTCAATTCGAGTAACTTAACCCGAACAAGCGTTTCATAGCCGGGCGTGACGGCTTAGTCTCATTCAATAACACAAAAAAAAGTGCTCTGGGCACCTACAGAAGTTTTTACTTCAAAGAACCCCCAAATTAAAAGTTTGTATTAGGAATTTGTCTCGCATATTCTACAGATGCACGTGTGTTGTTAGATCTATTATTGTCTTATCGCTGTTTGATAGATATTTGATACTTTTAAGATGCAGTATTTGACCACTATTTCACTTGACGTTAAGTGAGGGACTGGCCCTCAACTGCAATTAACGGAACACATTTTATATTTTTAACTTGGTATTGACAGGTTACACGGGAATTAGAAAATTTCCTAACACCATACTATGATTTCATTAAGATATTTTCCTATACTGAAAGTTAAGACTCATCGCAGGGATTCCAAGTTACGTCCATCAACGTGGTGTCCGTATGCACTAATATTAAAACCATCATTGCTTCAATCGATACAAAAGTCGGTGTACAAATATGTCTGTTTTAAAGTAATTGACTATCAATTTATTCCATACGTAATTATGAAAATGTATTCCATTAATATATATAACAGTCTAATACAATGCAAGTTTGAAACAGCGGGGTATAGAGAGATAGCGAAGTATTTTTACAAACTACAAGGGTTGTACCATGAAAAAAGTTTGAAAAACACTGGTTTAGGAAATACGTATCTCTCTCTAGTATGGTCCTTTTTAAGTAGTTTTACTTCTATCGTGTGAGTGAATTTAGACGTATGTTTATTTTCTAATTATATAGTGACAGCGAAGTTCCCTTAAACATAGACTGACCGATTCATTTTGGAATTATACTATATGTGTATTATAAATAAAGTAGTGGTCGCCCAGTGGTCGAAATTTGATTATAATTAATTTCAATTTTAAGTCAAATTTTTAAGGTTCTATTGTCAAAGACTCGTTTTAATCCATAGGGTTATGTTTGACATTCATGCAGTAAAGACAAACAATATTAATCTATAATTTACTACCAATTTGATCACAGACTTTAACAATAAACAAAAGAGTGTATATACTTGTGGGTGTCAAATACATGGTAGTATGTGTAATGTTCTTTTATTGATTTAATGTATTTTAATGCATAATTTAAAAAAAAATAGCATTCTGCACTCATTCTCTATATGAACTATAAGTGTGCGAAATTTCATACTCCTCCGTTCGCGCAATTTTAGTACATACGGGTACAAAGTTTTTGCTACACGTATTCATATATAGATAGATAATCGAAATGACCGAAACTTCAGTCATGAATAGTTTAATTATATAATAAATAATAAATCAAAAAATTACGAAGTACGATATCAGTTGTGTAATGATAGATGATCGAATTTAAATTTCTAGCCGCAGCGTACGTTTGTTATTTTCACAAGTACAGTACAGTCATTCCATCCTGAGACAGTCAATACAATCCTAAAATTTAGTAGGTTTAGATTCGCATATATAACCCGCGCTGTAGCATAGTATCCTACTAGGATTAGTTATACTCGTGGTATGTAGTGGCGTCCCTAGGAACAGCCCAAGCCGTGGTTGAGCTACTTCATAGTTATAACTATTAAGTTATTATCCATTCGCAATTACTTATTTCCGATCCGAGATCAATCAGTAAATGTAGTGAAGTAATTAGATTTAGTTCCTTAATGGTGTTCATGGTTTTGTTCCGATTCGATCCTCTGCCATCTCTAATTTTCTTAACCATAATTTATCAAGACGGAAAAAGATAAATATTTTTCTTTTTTTGATTGCGGATTTGTTTATATTAGTACTGATTTTCACAAAAATATTATAGAAATATCGTATATTTTTATTTAATTTTGAGGTCAATTAGGACGTAGGTAAGTATATCCAGTAACTGGCTTTTTTTTTAACTATAGGGTTTTTTACATTGTACGTTTGGGTAAATATGAATATGTGAGTTTCAAATTAAGGTTACAAGATATTAGTTTACCAGCATGCAATTAAGACATTGTCTATTTATGTGATTACGATTTTTTTACCTTTAGATTAGTCAGGTAGTTATTTATTAAGTTGGACGTTAAGGTACAAAATACACTTTATACTGGAAAATGGAAATAAGTTTAAAGAGAGTTCTGTAATAAATAATTTCATAGCCGAAATTAATAAAATAATAGAAATAACTTACACGATAGTCCTTGTAATATTCTCTGTCAAATTTGGTGCTTACATTTGTATTGCAAATGATTGAATCCGTGTCACATTCCGTAGCTAATTTACCTATTGTTTGATGTTGCTCGTTCCGCTATGAAGGAAATTTGTATTGTGTTTTGTTTTTACACTTAAAGTGTATTAAGTGTTTAATCATCAAATACCGTGCAATCCAATGAACGCTTACACTGGCTGAACCAGAAACATGACAAACCAAAGACGAAAAGTGAAAATACGAGTTATAAACTAAATAAAATGCGAGTACTATTAACATTGAACAGTGACAGTTTACTTATTGAAACTTTAACTATATTTCAGAGCTCAGATTTACACTAAACTCATAGTGTTGTGGTGGAACTATAAGCATTATATAAAGGCCTTTTTTATTTTCTGTAACTATATTTACAATAAAAGTTAGTCTAAAATTAGTAATTATATAGAGCAACAATTTTTCTTAGATATGAATTGTAATAATTACATTTAAAATATTAAATTATATAAAATACACTTATTTGTTAAAACGACTTTCACGCCATCTATTATATGTTGACGGTACTACATCGAAAAGTTCCACGTACGTATAACTAACAATTGTATTAATCTTTAATCCAGTTGTATGAACTAAGTACGCAACAAATATTATATTTATACTGTACTAAAATCACCAGTGAATTTGATCCCGTAAATGATAATAGAAAAATGAGTAAGAATAAACATACTAGCCGTGGATATAGCAATATCTGTTAAGTATTTTTTTTTAATTTGAACAGTTCTTCCAAAAATTATTCTTACTAACGTACTAGCACTTTTTTAAAATAATAGTAGGTATAAGTTACAATACTGATGGTCAAGTTAAAATGAACACTGTAACAAATAATAAGAATGAAGTCCAAATAAAAAAGAAAGATGTAAATTTATGATATGCTTTTATATTTCATCTGGGAAAAGTTAAAGACATTTCTTTTGCTCAAGCAGCACTTGAAAGTTGAAGTCTATTTAGAGTGGTAAACGGTACGTTGAAATATTTTATAGAGGCTTTAGGCATTTAACTATATTGCGAGTAAGAATATCAAATAAGTATGACGGATACAAATTTAGTAAAATTTTTTTTCGTGGTAGGATAGCATATTTGTTTATGACCACCATATATAATAATGTCAAGGATTTGAATCAAATTGTATATAGACCACAATTCTCATGGCGATAAACGTGTTATAATAATTCTCAGTTTGTTGCGTTTCGGAGTCAATGAGTGTATTTTCAGCTGTCAAGAAGCTCGTAGAACGATTTTTAAAAGGATCTACAATATCTCCATTGCTTTTGGAATACTTTGATTAATCACAGGAAATGTTGTCCTTATACCATTATTAATGGTAAAGTAATTAAAACAATGTTTTAATATTTATTGTACTATTTTTTTATAATCCTAGTATGTGTCACAATGCCACCAAAAGAAAAGCATTCGTTTTTATTTTTAGCTAGAAACATTCGAAAGCTTATGCGAAATAGTCACCACGGACAGATAAATGGTTTAGGAATATATAAAGCACATATAAAAAGTATCCAAATATTATTTATTAAAACAGTCAGCAATACCTAGATCTATTAATATTTAAAACGGGAATATATAATTATTGTAATACTGTAGCATCATAAAGGAGAATGAAAGATGATGGTTCTCATAAAAGTTATCAATGTTAGAAGTCGGTCGTTATTTAAGATTTATCGCTTTCGCCCGGGACAACACAAATACCGGTCTATTGTTGTCTCTTTGAGTATTAAAATTATTCTATAGACAATAATAGCTTGAGGGAAATATGAGGTACAATCAGAAAATGTATCATTTCATCCAATTACTGAGCATATAACTTAATTTTAATAAAGCCTTTGGCCTCAATTAAGTCTATATTTACAGACCAATAGTTTCCAATTATCTGTTATGTATAATTGAACCTTTTTGCTAACTCTCACTAACATTGCATGTCGGTTTTATATCGAGTAGAATGTAATTGCATAAGCAAGAAGAAATACTGAACCGTGGCTAGTGGAGCTACAATTGTGTTTATATTTTAAATAGATGTAAGATTTTAATTGTGAACGGACAAGGAAATCTTGTCTGACTTGGTCAACGTATTGGGTTAACGAACACAAAGAAAAAACCAAACTCAGAACAATTACTTTAAGGAACACACAAAAAGGTTACGAATAAAAAAATACTGTTTAATATTCATCTAGATCGTATCATGGATACATGACACAAGGTCATTACCTTCAATCTCTAATCGCCGTGGAAGCACTACAACAGAATGTAATTGCTATGTACAAATTCTCTTGTACGTTTCTGTAATACATAGGTATAGAAGCAAATGAAGTGCTGTCTATGGATAAAAGTATATTCTTAAAGGCCTTACCGTACTTGTACATCCAGGGAAATGCAGACAGATCGGATCCTCGGGCCAGTTCTTTGCTACATAAAAATGGAAGTCCCACACCTTGTTGTTTAGATATGTTTGAATCGTCTGATGAAACTATAACAAAACATATAAAACATTATTTATTACAGATACGCATAGATTATCTGATACGCAGATGTTCTTATGCAACAGATTTAAAATTGTTTATATGTCGAGGAGAAGCCTTAAATACACAAAAAATAATGAATTAATATTAACAAAAATTACTGAAAGCACCAAAGGTGTTTGTTCCACCGTAACAATTATCATTATCTATCCAATTTATCTTTATTCATGTAATTAAATCGTGTTCAAGTAATAAAAAGAAGCATGAACAAAATAGGATAACAATGATATATAAATAGAAAAAACAAAAGAAACTACACAAAAGTTTTCCTAAAATAAGTCACATTTTCTGAGAACAGTAAAACGTTGGCGGTTAAGATATGTTTTATTTTCCTTTTACACAGACATTAGTAAATACAAAACTTCGCTGATTTATGAACGCATTTTTTTGAAGCGATGATAGGTCAATTGGTTGTGAGTTCGAATCCACCGACAATGAGCTTCAGCTGTCGGTGACGGAAAACATCGTGATGAAATCATAGTAGGGCTTTTTATAATGTTCACCTGGCTAGATACCACCCTCAAGTTGCAAACCTGCCGCCAGATACCTATAGGTGTGTTCCGGCAGTTGCACTTGAGAGCCCGTCCTTACACTAGGCTTTGCGTTCATCATATTGGGCCACATAGTCACTTAACATCGGGTAAGATTGTAGCCACAACGCTTAACCTAAACTATAAAATAAATAAAAAATGACGGCTCAATATTACTTAGTGTACGTTGTATCGTAGAATTTAATCTCTATTTCCATCGTACGGACGTCTGAAGTTATGGTGAAAATATTTTAATAGTTCATACCAACATACATTATTGTGCGATAATATCTGTCTTTCATTCACTTTTTATACACTTAAATCTAGGCAACTTGAAACACTCAAGTAAACTCAAAAATTAGGTAAATAAATATAAAATCATCTTCATCTAAATAAAAAATTTTGATTGAAAATTGTTACAGCAATTTCCGAGAAACCAAAATTTGTTTGTTTATATACCACAGTATATATCTTTAAGTCTTAAAAATATGTTAAATAATAGGGACACATTTAATTTGTAAAGTAAAGTGATTTACCTTTAGAGATTCAGGCATATACTGCACTAGGAAATCGGCAACAGCTGGGAGCTCTTCTTCAGTAACCAATCGAAAGTTTTTCCCCTCTGGCACGATTTCCATCTCTGGAACAAAATTAATTTATGTTTTCCCATTTTACACGCTTGAAACATTGCCAATATCGATTCAGATATATATTGTAAGTTTGTAATATTTTACATTTGTTTGTTGTATGACAATACAATAAAAAAGAATCTTGTGTATGTAGTTGTGTACATATGTAAAAGAACTTATACTCCTTTGGTAACATAACAAAGAACTCCAATGAACATCGTTCATCACCGTATATAATTAAAAAATACACATCATGCATGTATTTATATATAAATATAATCTATTCGTAATGAATGATTGATTCGTAATGAAATGAAGCACATTTTACTAAATTAAAAACAAATTCAAGTTTGCTAAATAATCAACGATCAATTATTTGAAGAGTTTTTTTGAAATACTTATACTCATATTATCGTATAAATGCAAATTGGCTGTGGTAAAAGCAGTTTAAGAGCAAAAATTGATCTTGACGTATCGAGAGCAAAGTACTACCTTAGACCCGCTTAGGCGTGAAATATTGTAATAACTAGCTTGAAAATTCAGTTCTTACGTATTGACAACAAACTTCGTAGTGTTGACACAGATGTCGGTGCTCGCACACCTTTTGTATTATTTCTCTTTATTTTTATATTATGAGTTCGGTCACAAATTGACCATGTAGTCGCAGTGACAACTAAACGTTGTAGTAAAACAAACTAAACTAAACGAAGTAAAGTATTGTGCTTCTTAAAATTTTATTCTCTTTTTTTTCCGCTAACACTCTAAAAAATTATAAGTTCGATAATTATTTTCATTTATTTGGAAATCCAACTGCATTAATATTTTTATAGGCATAAGTTGAAAGCATTAGAAAGAATGTTACAAAATAGGATAGAAGAGTATCAAAACTAAATCACATAATTTTTAGTTTATTATAAAGAACTAAATTATAAACATATCATCATTGTTCTGGTACAAGGACGGACGTATTATTTAAATAAGCACACGTATACAACTAAGTATTTCTTTTAGAGATGTTTATCTCGGTTCAACATTTTCCAGTCGACCCTAAGCACGTCACTTTTATACTTAAAACATTTACATAATTGGAAAATATAACTGTAGTTTTAGGTATGTCGCTATAGAAACGACACAACATTCGTACACACTACCAACTGAGCTATCATCACTTAGTTTAAAAACAATATAAAGATATTTCGATAAATTATGAACGAGCAAATACAAACAAATTAGGTAATCAACAGACTACGCACAACGATTATCTCTACAAGATCGCTGCTTCGTAGCATTTTGTGCTACGGATTTCCAAGAAATCTCTACATCAGTAACTTCAGCTGTTTTATATATTTCGTAGTTTGTTTATATTACTGTGAATTGAATCGTTTTGTTTCATGAATGAAACTTGAATTTTTCGAATTACTTTTTATACACATATAATAATATAATAATATAATATATAATAATATATCTATACATATAATAAGCAAGCAAATTTAACGTTTCTGTACTTTTTAGATTTAAGTGAAAAATATTAACAGTTAATATCATGAGATTAAATAATTTTAGTTTCAGGCGAACGTAGTCGCCGGCAAAGCTGGTAATATACTATAACTATCACTACAATATTTCGTTTGTTAATGAATCGTGAACAAATAAATTGGTTGTTAATATTAAGTTATTTATCTATAGATATAATAAGAATGTAAATTTATCGTGTCTGGAAATTTCAGATTTATGTGTAAAATAGGATTGTAAGTGATTAAGAATAAGTAATAGAATAAATTATAATCATTTTCAAAAATGTCTGTCTGTTTGTTTGTACACGCATGACGTCTAAATTAAAAAGTTTATGATAAGACGTCAACTGAGGAAATTATAAAGCGTATTCTGGAGTAACATTTAGTCTTTGTTTCATTACAACTGGTTCTCTCTATTTTCATTGACGGTCTGTATTAAGTACGAGAGAACAGTGTAGTACGTGCATCACTAAAAAATATATATCTTTAAAATTACAGGAAATATGTTTAAGGTCACAAGAACGAAGTCGCAGACACAGATAGTATAACAATAATTCCAAATAAAATCGACTTTATATTTTAAAACATATTAATTCTGTCTGCGTTTATATAAGTCACGAATAGAAACGAGTATACTTCAATAAAATTACTGAAATCATGACCGTATTACATGATTGTCTCATCTTGTCGTAGACATAAGATACATGCGAAAAAAACTGTTGAATAACGCAATATTTATACCAAGCATTTCGTAAATCGTTTTAAAAATATAGATGTTGATTTTCTGACAATAATATTGATTGTTTTTTCAATAGGTATTTGGGATAGAGAATACGATTTGCAAACAAAATATCTCCTTTGTCTAATATTATAAGTCGAACGGAATAATCAACGACATCGATTCGCGTGTTTGTTGGAGTGCGTGTAGTAACACGCTTACGAGTTCTATTGTAGCGTGATCTACGTGATACAGCGTCGCGTGATAATCACATCAGTGTATCGTGTTAGTTTTGTATTGTTTTGTTTATAATAATGGATTTCGTTCAAAATTGGTGTTATAGTAATTTTTATTATGTGCACAGTAGACGTGATAGTTTTGGGACCTTCGCGAAATCTTTTGGGAGCTTGGTGGCATCTTGATGTGTCGTTAACCAAGCTTTATCCAGATACGTGCGGCTTTGTGTTGCCTGTGACCAACGGCTTCCCGCAACCTTATATTAGATATGTCTTGAGGTAGTTTTTTCTTACCAATTTTGGTTTTTTCGTCATATATTATACAAAAACGGTGGGGTGGGATGGATCTGTACCCGGTTAAGTTGCGACTACCATGTTCCAGCGACTTTCTTTTAATTTGCGATGGTTTGGGATCAGTCACTATATATCTAACTGCTGGAAGGCATGTAGGTCAAGAAATAATGATAATTACCGTTTTCGAATCGTATTACGCCTACCATTCGGCATTGGAAAGTCGTTGTATCATGGTATGTTAAGGAAATTCTTGGCTATTCGTTATATATACGAATACATAAGTGTAGCAGATTACACATCATAAATAAAAAAATGTTGAACAATTTTAGCAAGGGATTTGCGATTTTATTCGACCTGGATTAAAAGGATTACAGATCTTGGCAAGAACGTACTTTCGTTTGATTTATTTAAATTTTGCAATACTTCATTTATGTGCCGTAGCAAACATGTTGTGTTGGATTGATATTTTGCATTTTATAATGGCATTCGACGATAATGGTTGAAGATTATTTTTATAAATGTTATTCCTATTCTGTCTAGATATATTTATTTATAAATATTATTATTTAAAAACATAACATCAATTTATGAATTGTGTTGAACATTTTAATTCGTTAGGATTATCCTACTAAGTAATATAAGTATGTGAATACTTAGAACGTCCAAGCATTTCGCATTTTGTTTTTTCAGCAGTAGAAGAGTATATATGCATAGAAAAGTAATCTTTAGATTTAATCAATAAGACAAGCTATAGAAAAAAAACTCTTTGAAAATATGAATATAAATGAAAAAAACCATTCGTGAAGTTGTTGAGTTTATCTAGTACTAGCTCCACTTTTGACTTCGTTCCCGACTAACTAAAAATTATTTAAAATTTTTTGCTCGTTTTTGTAACTAATTTCAATACAGCTGTACTACTGTTGGTGGTAGCATAATGTAAAAAGCCTTCCTCAATTATTGTTCTAACAAATACAAAATAAATTTTCGAAATCTGACAGACAGTTCCTGAGATTAGCGCGTTCAAACAAACAAACAAACTTTTCCAGTTTATAATGTTAACTAGCTTTTAGCTGCGGCAGTTTTATACAAAGTTTATCTCTCTCTTTACCCCACTTCCAATAATTTTTTCGCCTATCACCGTCTCTAGGTTCCCATCTATCTCTATACCAAAATTTATTATAATCGATTCAGGGGTTTAGGCGAGAAAGCATCATAAAAAAACTCACTTTCGCATTTATATTAGTAAGGACTTATAGATTATAGAGAGGGCTTGTGAATAGCGTCGGCTGACGCTAGCCGCCCGCCCGCGCACGCCCGCACCCGCTCGCCTCAGATCGCTGCCGCAGCGCGTCGCCCTTGAGTCTGCGGCCCACTGCAGTACCCGCCCAACGCGCCGCCTAGTCAGCTTACGCTTTACGCGGCAACGATCGATGTATTTTTACTGATTCTCATAAAATTCCCAACAGTTAAACTTCTGCCAAGGTCAAGAATTTTACGCATTTAAATTATTTATAAATTAACATTTATTTAGTTCCTTAAAATGTCTAAAATTTTATCTTTCTTTTATACTGTATTGTACTGATTATAATATTTTGACTTTATCCTTTGCTCTCTTCTCATCGTTTTTGTCATTAATTAATACATAACTCAATATAACAAAAAGATTAATTGTTCACAAATTTGATTATATATCTATTTGCAAAATTCTACATAAAAATAGATGTTTATATAAATTTTATATACAACTATTCTTTCATTATAGTAAATAAATCGTTATACAACCTTTATTATTACAAAGTGATTTTTATAGCTTCACGAATACGAATTCGACGAGATATTCGTTTTAAAAGTAGAAGACAATGAGATATTTACACGGTATATTTTCATTCGTATAAAACACAGATGATATTTAATCTTTATAGTAAATAATGTGGGTAAAAATCACAGAGTTCAGTATTTTTTTCTCCTTAGTTTACTAACCGTTTTTATGTTTAATCTGTATTTATAAGTTTTAGGTAGAAATCAAACAATTTTGTAAACAATATTTTTATTGTTGGCATCGCATTGCATGTTATTGGCATCCTTATAAGTTGCCATTTTTGCCGATTTCAACTGAGAAAAACATCTAAATCATAATGGAAGTAGAAGATACAGTGAACATGACGTACACAAATAAAATCCAATCTTTGAACATATAGGATTACAGATGTCCTGCAAATGTCCTTTTAGTATCGTTTATTGATTATGGCCACAATCTTCCCTGTGGCCTAAAATAATGGACCCGCTAAGCCTAGAAGAGGGTCTGGCTGTCAACAACCGGAACACACTTGTAGGTATTTGGCGATAGATTTTCACCTTGAGGGTGGTAACTAAGCAGTCGGGCATAGAAATAACCCTACTACCATGATATGGTGTCATCACGTTTTTCTTTCATAGAAAGTTCAAACTCAATGCAGGGTTTCGAATTCACGTATATTGATACAGCGTCCGTACACATTACCAACTGTGCCATAATCACTTCAAAAGCGATATACTGAACACAATACCCTCTCATATCGGTTTATCTATCACAAAAATATCCATAAGAGTTGATTTGAAAGATCGAATTTCTCTATTATGTAAACACCTGTTAGTACAGTTTTGATTTTCAACGTTTTTATAAATTAAATTTCAAAAAGTTTTACAAAGAAGTAAATTGATTATGAATTGCTGTACTATTTTATAAAACATTAGCCTAAAAAGATTAATAATTAATTAGTGCGATATGTAATAGCACAGAATCTTAATAATATATTCGGAAACCCAAGAAACTCTGTGAACTTTGGTAATTGAACTTTCGTGAACAGGTTTCGTAAGTAAACACAAAGCGGTCGAACCGTATACAAATTTAATTAAACATTAAATTCTAAATTCGTAGTAAAAATTATTCAAATAATTTTTATATTATTTTCTTCATTGGAGTAGTTAATATTTTTAAAATTTATTTTTATTTACGAATACCATTACATAAAAAATGGTTTTTGAATGACGTTGTATAGAACACTGCGTTTTTTTTAAATGCTTTCACAAATTTGATGAAGCCTACTTAAAAAAAGAAATTGCAAGTATATAGGTACATATTATAATGTTTTATCAAATGCTACGTATAATTAAATATTAGTAAATTTGTTAATCAGTAATAACATTACCATAAAATATAAATTATGTAGTAGTTACAGTATTCTCACGATGATAGCTCAATAGAAGTGTGAACGATTTCGCGTCATGGGACGTAAATTCAAATTCACCGACAATGACCTTGAGTTTCCGGTGAAAGAAAATATCGTGAGGAAACCATAGCATGGTGGTAGGGCTTTTTCTAATGCCCGCCTGACTAGCAACCACCCTCAAGTTGAAAATCTGCCGCCAAATACCAATACGTGTGTTCCAGCAGATGCACTTCAGAGCCAGTTCCTCCATATGTTTAGCGTGACTACCAACTTGGGCCGTACCGTCACTTAAAATCAGGTGAGATTATGGAACTTAACTATAAAACTACCTACCTTACCTTAACTATAAAAAAATCATTTTTTTATAAATTAACAATCTAAAAAAGAACACTTTGGTTTTTATCATAGTAGGCACGCCAGTAGAATATAGTAATTTCGAAAATAATATGGCGACGTCGTAAACAGTAAAAGACTATTACGATATAGTAGTCACATTTGTTCTGTGCTCCCATTTGAAACATATTTAAAGTATAACAATAGAGCCATTATTTTATTTAAACAGTACATTGTACACGGGTCGGAAATGAGTACCAAGTTTAGTCATATTTAAAACAAAATCATTTCAAAAAAGTATTTCTTAAAATGATGGTTTTAACGCATTTACGGAAGTTGTATTTATGAATTTGTATCAGATCATATTATTCTGGCGTTTCTAAAAATGATTTATACAAGTGCTATTGAAATAGTCGTAAGATAATGATAATATTACATGGCTTAAAATTATCAATGGTTAGAATGAATAGCTGATTAAGATCTTTATTAAAGTATGTAATAACGTTCGCTTGCGTGCATTGAAGGTTTTTAGAGAGAGGTAAAATATTCGGAAAATGGCTAATAATGTTCGCAGATTAAAAAATGCAGAAATATTTGTTTCTGAGAGGTATTTTAAAAATATTACCCAACTAGAAAAGTTCCGTATTTTTAGATATATTTAAATCTATGTATCTATATACATATAATAAAACTGTTACTAAGCCAAATATTATTTGAATCTTTGTTTTCGATACAGAAAATAAAAATACCTTATATTATTTTTGTCTGTCTATCAACTTGGTAGCGCATCATTATTAAACTAATGGATATACATTCGTAAAATATTTATATGGTGATAGTTAATGTTATGGATTATTGATATTTCTTATATTTTATTATAAAATTAAAACAAAAATCTTTATTTTATTATGCCCTAAGAATGCGCTTGTAAACGATAAAAGTACCGTCGGTTCGGAAAGTAATGATTTGAGAAACTTGATTTACATTTTTAACAAATTCATTTTTAACATCACCTAAAAGGTATGTTCACTGCACATCAATTTTTTTGTTTACGTATAAGTGTATAATAAAATTACAAGACAATAACGTAATTAAATATATTGGAAAAGGTATCCCATAGGAAAAAATCTAAAAAATAAAATAGGAAAAAAGGATTTTGAATAGGCATAGAATCCAATGAGACATTGTGTCGAATACGAATAATAGTTCAAAATTAGATCGACAATCTTTGGAGGATGGACAAAACATAACATCAAAGGATGTAAAAAAACATAAAATCCACAAAAGACGTAGCTATAATGTATATAACGACGGCTGTACTGAAATATATTTTTGCACTCACTAGCTCTGCGGCCGTCTTTGCATGAGCACGTATTTGTGCTATATTCTTAATAAAATGTTCTAACTTTAGATATCGTATAATGGATCTAACTAGTTATGTTCACAGCGTACACAAACGAGAGACAAAAAAATACATCCTGTTGTTCTTGAAATATATCAAAACATAAGGTAATATGTCTTACTCTACCTAAACATGTAGTTCTATATCAGTCGACATATTTTGGTGACGTAACAACAATATAAGTTATAGATGCGTCTGTGGCCACTCGTTGATTACTATAAAAAATATACTGTACTATACCTTGCTATAATTTATATTAATATGTATTATAACTCTGTCTGTTGTAGACTAAACGCTTGAATTAATTTTACTCCTCATAAAATTTCTATATCGAGGCCTTAAATGAAAATAGATTCTTAAGAAGTAACTCCAGAAACCCTCTGCAATTAAATGTTTCCAATGTTTCGAACAAATAAGCATGAAACGACAACATAGATAAAGAACCTGTTCTAATTTTACAATATACATATAGCACCTTCGCTTAAATAGTGTCACAAAAAAGGTGTTTAAAGTTTGCGCTACTGTGAAGATTGTGTTTTCTTTTTCTTACGTAATTACAACAAAACAGTTTTCAGCAACTTAAAAGCTTGCTTGAAACTACGAAATTCCATTTTAATATACCGAAAATCTAGTAATACAATAAAAATGATTTTAATATTTTTTAAGTTATAACAGTAGTTGAGCGGAGGTATGTAATGTGTATACTAATAGATTTTTTTAACAGTTTATAGGCTTTAGCGTTATGGCCCCAATATCACGTGATCTTAAGCGGCGATGTGGCCTACGATGGTGGACACGCTATGCCTTGTGGCGGCATTGGTTCTTAAGTGCAAATGTCGGAACACACCTATAGGTATTTAGCGGCAGATTTTAAACTTGAGGATGGTAGCTATCCAAGTGGGCATTACAGAAAACCAGACCGCCGTGCTATGGTTTCATCATGATGTTTTTCTTCACCGAAAGCTCAAGTTCATTACAAGTATTTGAACTTACATCTATTGTCCCGAGATCCGTACACACAACCAACTGAGCTATCATCTCTTCAAACAATATAAAAAAAGAACAAACAGTGACAGTTATGGTGGATTATTAATAACTCGAGTGATTGAAACACACCCGTCTGTGTATGCCTAGGTTGAAATATGTATGTCTGTCGTCTAGATATTTTTGGCATTCGCCCGCGTAGAATGTTAAGTGGAGAATGTCTATTTTAATTTTTACATGAGGATATCTCGTGTAGTTTATAGTGTGTGCTTACACAGCTAAGTTTATTCCTACGTGGATTTATTGCATTAAAATTCAAGTTCATCAATTCAGAAGTTCATTCAATGAATAATAAATCTTCTGATCTTTCTACAATATTTCATAAACTATATTCTATTCATTAGAAAAATATTGTTCAGTGTAAATATTAATACAATATTAATACAGATTATTCGTGAATATTTTTGATAACAGAGTTACGAATAATATAATTCCCATGTGCCCCAGCAAAAGGAATTTTTATTTAAAAACTAATAAAAAAAGTTGAAAAGAATTAGCTTAAATTACTAAATAATTACACAGATATATTATTAAAATAAACCAATAATATTACATTTGTATATTAAAAAAAAAAGTTTTAAAGTTCACTGAATACTTGAATTTTTCGTTTTATTCCATTTGATTTGTATTTAATATTTTTTATAAAACACATACAAAAATCCTACGTACACGTAACTTCAGTAAATTAAATACTTATTAATGATACAACTTAAAGTAAAAACAAAAAGTATACCTTTTATTAGTTTAAGTAACATTTTGCTGTACGTGCTTTATTGTAATGATTCACAATGAAAATTTACTTTCGTGCACAATAAGTATAACGGATAGCACGACCTCACTACGCGGTGAACTTGAAAAACTGAACTATATACTACAAAATAAGACGAACGAACGATATATATATATATGTTTACATATTAAGGACACACAGATCGCAAACTTTTTGCTGATAAAAAGGTTAGTTCACACTGTTACGACCTTTAACAATAATACAGTTTAGGTATACAACTGATGACACAATAACACTCAGCAGCTATCAAAATAACTACAGATGCATTTCTGGTTAAGTAGAACGTTCTAATAGCACATTTATTTGTATATACAAATAAATAAAATTGTCTGTTTGTAATGTAAAAATAACAGCTTTTTACTAAATGCATATACCGTACTTATATATATAAAGTTGTCTGTCTGTATTTCTGTGTGACTGTTTGTTCCGGCTAATCTCTGCGACGGCTAGTCTAATTTTGCCGGGACTTTACGGACAGATAGCTGATGTTATAAGGAGTAATTTAGACTACTTTTATAAAAAAAAAAAAAAAACAAAAAAAAATCAGGATTCCTCGAATAAATATTGAAGTCCCACGCGACCAAAGTCGCGGGCACCGCTAGTTATATACATAGTTTAGTGTTTGAATATACGGTAGAAATTATAAATGCGTTAGGTTCCGGAAGCTGAAATCTGATTGTTAGTTTTCTAATCTTTTAATGCCTACTTAGATACTACCACCACGTTTACTAGTACTTCAAATGAATAAATATTTAATTCATAGAAATATTCAAATGATTATGGCAAACATAAACAACAATATTAAATTTTATTGCTTATTTATCATTTAGTTTTCAACATTATGGCCATAATCTCACCTGATCTTAAGTGATGATACGGCTCAAGTTGGTAGAAACGCTAAACCTGTGGATGAACTTACTCTCAAGTGCAACTGCCAGAACACACCTATTGGTATTTGTTGGCAGATTTTCAATTTGAGGGTGGTTACTTGCTAGAAAAAGCCTTACCACCATGCTATGATTTCCTTAAGATATTTCTTACACCGAAAGCTCTAGCTCATTGTACGTGGATTCCAACTCACGTCCCTTGACGCGGTGTCCGTTCACACTACCACAGAGCTATCATCGCTTCAAAACAAGTACTGATCAGTACTTATTACTTATTACAGATATTGGCTATCGATAGCCAATATGTCACATAAGGAGTGTCATACAAGCCTATCAGTGTTTGCATAATTGCATGTGGACTATGGCGAAGTCTACTTTGTATGGAGGCAATTTTTCATTTTTGCCTAATGGTATAAAAATCATCAACACGGGTAAACGCAAACTTACAAGATGCACTATAAAAACGTGAAAGTCTCAATAATTTTCTAAAAACGTTATTGTATTGAACACGTAAGCGCTAATAGTCTCTTTTCTAAAGTTAAACCACAAGCTACTCGTGTAGAAACTTTGACAGAACGCCTTAAATAAACAGATCTTAATTTCATCACTACAACGAGCAAACCTGCGTGCCAACATGTTCCCCCTAACTGCGAGCGCCCTCCGCTCTTTGGTTCGTTTATTGTTATAGTCATTCGTTAACACATATTCGTTGTATATGAACGAACCTTTGATGCGGCAGATGTAAAAACGAATGCACGTGGAGGGTCTCGACGAATCGATTACGGTGCAGCTTTTCGATATTGTGTTTGTGCAGGATCCGGGTGTTAATTCAATATATAACCAAATTAATTACTACTAATTTATATAAGATATTGTAAAAAATATTCAGGTAATGGTAAATTTGTAATTAGAATATAATCCATTGTCTAAGACATACATTCGAGTTGAGAAATATGGTCGTCGCCTCTATTTATGGGTAAAATCGATTTAAATATTGTTACACCTTGTGTAGTACGGTCAGGTTTGTTTTAAGCGCCATCTATACTGTTATAGACCTACTATATTTTTAACCTAAGTGTAAGTACATACTTATATTTTTGTTACTAGTAAGCTATTTTTAAATAAACGAAATTATCAGTCGAAAGCAATTAAAGTTTGTTTTTATTAATTCTAAATAGATGTTTCCACGATTTCTGAGCTACGTTCAGTAATAAAATATTGACTGACGTAACTTGATCCGTAGGGAAAAAACTGAGGTTACTGGGCAGTTTTAGTATTAACTTTTTTATACTTATTATAATTGTTATATTACTTTTACTCTACTATTTATACACCCTTTATATAACTACTGAACTGTACTGTAACTAAACTAAAGCTCATAAGAATATGAAGTTCAAACCTAATATTCTTCTTAAAACTTAAAAGATTAATATCTCCTACTTCAAGACTATTGTACATGTGACTTGATTGTCCAATGAACTCTCAACTAAACACACGTCATATGACATACTTGACTATCGACCATATAAATACATAGGGAAAATTAAACGCATTTTATATGCATGGCTTTTTAAATGCAAAATTATATATCACGTAATTTATATATTAAATTCTATGTAAATAGTCTCTGGATTACATTTCATAATTTTTATTATTAAATTAATTTTCACTTTTTAATGTATAACTGATTATTCTCTTATTTCAAATGTTTATTATTTAATGTTACATAAATTAACTTTTTATGTTGTTAAGTGTAATCATTGTCGATGTATTCACACGTATTTGGGCTTCACTTAATATTAAAAGTTCAGTATTATTCCTTTTATTATTCTTATGGTATTCTTTATGTAATTGTCGACTGTTGTGTTTTCTATAGCTATAAACACACACATATATATATATAAAAATTATTGGTGGGTTTTATAGTCAATATTGACGTTACATTTATTTTGTCATTTTTTGTGTCTATCCCGTTGGACGTATATAAATCTAAAAGCACTGAATATATTTTGATGATATTTGAATCAGTGTTAGCTAACATTACGAAGTAATGTTTAGCAAACATTTATGCCATAAAATGGAAGGGTACTACCGGGCTAAAAGATATGTGTTAAACTTATGTGATTAACTGATGACTAACAATATATCGTACTTTTATATATTAATTCTGAACGCAATTGCTGTTCCCCTAGTTCAGTTACTGATTACCGGAAATGCCAGAACGTCTGCGGGGACAGCAACTCTCTTATATAGCTTGTGTATTTTGTGAGCAAAATTGACCTATTGTATAACATTACATGTTGTGGAAAGGTACATTAAAAAAAAAGTGAAACATCGGTATATTTTCTCGCTTCCTTAGTTACCTCGAGCCGACATTACCCGACCGAGCGTCACACAAAAGGTTGCTGATCAGAATTTCAAACCCCCCCCCCCCAATTAAAATAATCCACTTCAAAAAACTATATAGGAAATATTGTTTATTCGGTTACAAGATATTTATACAATCTGTGGTAATATAAAATTCAATATATTGCTTTACGTCCAAACAGCACTTACAGTTTTAAGATACGTGTGAAAGAAAGAGTTTTAAAGTAACAAATAGCTTGATCTGTTTATATTCCGGACGTTTTCACGTCGTTTGAAGCGATGATAGCTCAGTGGCAGCGTGTACGGATGCCGCCTCAAAGGACGTGAGTTCGAATCCCTGCAATCAATTTGAGCTTTCGGTGAAGGAAAACAGTGTGATGAAACTATATCATGGTGGTAGGGGTTTTTCTAATACCTACCTAGTTAGCTACCACAGTCTAACTGGAAATCTGCCGCCAAATACCATTAGGTGTGTTCAGGTAGTTGCACTTGAGAGCCAGTCCCTCTACAGGTTTAGGTTCACCATTTTATCGTCCATCAAGTCAAGATATTTTGATGTATTAGGGAGTGCGGTGTTAAATGGAGTGTACACTTCATGTAACGAAATTAGATTAGGTTGAATCTGTTAAAAAACAGCTACAATGTATTTTTCAATTATGGATCTGTCGATGTAGGCAATTTGCCAATATCACGTGTAACAAATACATGTTTGGAGTTCAATAACCAAATGTTCATTGTTCTGTAGAGCAGAGGTGGTCAACTTCACGCCCGGGAAAAATTAAAAAATACAATTTTTTTGTTAATTTTCTTTACCATATGAAAATAATTTTAAAGTAAGTAATGATAATTTTAATTTCATCTATTTTAGACGTTTGAGTATATTACAAATCTATGAAAAATCTTTCTATCCACCGCACTAGAATTGCAAATTGCAAAATAACCATAACGTATGATTCATCGATTGCCTAACAAATACATACAAAGAAATTGTTTCAATCGTCGGGTCACAATAAATAAAATAATCATTTTATTATATAATTATAACGGTAATATATGTTTATTCTTCCTCCTAACAAGCTTTGAAAAAGGTTGGCCACCGCTGCTGTGCCGGAATCATCATTAGCGGGTACGTATGGATCTATACTCGATATAGCGACCACTATACACTTGACAGTAAACTATTGCTACAGTGAAAAGTTACTTGGAAACTCGTAAGTCATTGTTACTTGTTTAGGACCGACCTTACGAAGGTCCAAGGATGTCTTTCAATAGTCCGTGAAAGCAGCTTAGGGATTAAATAAAAAAATATGTAATTGTCATGAATCAGAGAAATACCGTATATCCATAGCACCGAATGTTCAAATCAGTTCAAGCAGCGCTCTTTACATATTTAAATATAGTCTCAATACATATACATATTACGTAAACAATATATATTATATGTTCGAAATTTTGTCTTTGTTGGTAAAGTTTATCATTACAATTTTTACAATCAAAAAACCACCTCGGCGCCTTTCATTTTGGACCCGGTACCCGCTCGGTGAATCCATGGAGTGCTAAGAAATTTCTATCTTCTCGAATATCTTCGAGAAGTTTAATAAAAATAGTAGTAAATATTCAAAAAAAAAATAAGCATAGAAAACGAGATCACGTTAATCACGGTAACTGTCGCTCAAACTTTTAAAGAGTTACTCGTTTTTCTAGGTTTTAGGGTAAGCATCTTCATGTCTTTTCTTTTCCATTATGAATTAAATCCTTAGCATTTAAAATATAATAAGGAATATCGAAGAATACTGCCAGATAATGAAACTGTCAGACAAAACGATTGTCAGACAAAAGTCGGACAGATTTATGAAGTATTCATGAGAATGCTCCTGAGATATTGGATTTGTAGGATTCCCGAGGCTATTTACTATTCAAAGGTTATTCAGTGACGTCGCTATTTCATGGAAGGTTTTGTTGAAAACTATTTGAAATGGTGCTCTAGGGCAGCGATTGTTATCTTTTATTGGATTACGCTTTGTTTGGACCCAGTTTTGGTGGCACTGGTAACATACTTCTCGCTAATACCAAAGCGGTTGAATCTGCAACTAAATTCGTTAGTGTAAGGAACACTGTTACACTTGTGCCTAGTGCAAATTAGAACCCCTGTGTAAGTTGTATCTTACTACTATCGTTGGCGTAAAAACAAAGAAAAACATGGTGTATTTACTATCAGCTTTAAAATAAATATCAATATTGTGTTTCAAATTTATGTGAATTTTAAAGTTGGGACATGTTGTTGTTTTAGTGTATAGATATCATTCCGTTCTTATTTGTTTTTCTTTTCGTTAACGTTTGTAATAAAAGACAACTTGGCTGAGGGCACTTGTTAGGAAAAAACGACGCCGGAATAAACGTCAACTGTCATAAATATATTATGTTTTATTATCTACCGTACTCAATGTTAATGTACGCCATTATTATAAAACCTATCACGTATTAGATAGTGTCACATTTTGTTACCCAAAATTATAACCAGGGCTAGGATGAAACTTATACAAGAACAAAGATATACGTATTTTGTTTTCTCTTACGCAAACGGTTAAAAAAATATTTTCAAGGAAGTTAGCAGTGTCTGCGTTTCTGTGTCATAAAGAGATAGGTCAAAACACACCGGGTTTATGAGGTATCCCTACTGAGCTCTCAAAAATAGCAAACTTTTATCAAGTGCCCTTAATTAGAACTGGAATCAGCGTCCGTTCTAGCGATTACGTCGCCCCGGACAAAAAGACCAATTGTCGCCCCTTAGGAAATATATTATTTTCATTAATCAGAGAAGTATCATATATTCATACCACCGAATATTCAAATCAGTTTTAAGCAGCGCTCTTTAATATAGAATATATATATATATATATATATATATTCTGAATATTCTGAATATATATAGATATATATTATAGAATATATATATAGAAAACGAAGTGACTGATATCTGATATTTTGTCTCTGTTGGTAAAGTTTACCATATCAATTTTTACAACCACACGGCCACCACGGCGCCCCCCTTTTTGGCACCCCGGAAAAATGCCCGACTTCCCGTTCCGTCCCCCCAAGGGCTGGCCCTGCTGGATTGCTCCTTAAGGTTGGTTATAAATAGTTACATAATAGGCTACAGTGACTACTTAATGATGGCTGGAAGTTATTCACTACATTCTATGATAAAAATAAAACAAATGTTTTTTCCTTATGCAATGTCTACGTTGTTGTTATTATAATGTATTTAATATTTAATTAATCAATTAATTGTATTTAAAAATAATCCAGCCTAATAATAAAATAAATATACACAGACTAATAAAAGTAAAAAAATGGGTTAAAGTTAGGTGAGTATACCAGGTAGGAATATCCTAATATCATAACTCAAATAACTTTTAAACAAATCTGACCTTAGAATCGAAGCTGTAATCTCAGTCACGATAGGCATTGATCTACGGTACTGCACGCAATCGCTCGATCAAAATGTTATATATTTTCTTTACAACACTTTCATTTTCATAAAAGAATTAGAAAAGTTCGATAATTACTAACGAATTAAAAAAAAAATGGCTGCTATTTTCCTAATTATTCTGAAACTTATGATTTTGTAATGGAACATACGGTGTTTATGTCTAGATTGAAATCGATTGATATGTTATAGTCTGTTATGTAACATTTGCTTAACGAGTATATCACTGACGCGTTGACTGTATCTTTCTCGATTTTATGTCAAGTCGAGCCGATTTTACCCGAACGTGCGTCACATGGCCGAGAGTTTCAGCTCACTCTCATTCAATACCCTGAAAATACCCTTACACTGTGGTAGGGCTTATTTAATGCCTGTCTGGCTAGAAGTTGAAAATCTCCCGCGAAATACTTATATATGTGTTCCGGCAGTTGCAATGAGAGCCAGTCCCTCTACTACTTAGCGTGCCCACATCGTCACTTAAAATCAGGTGAGATTGTGGAGATAACGCTAAATCTTAGCTATAAGAAAAACAATTTAGGTGCTGAGCGCGCCTAAAGACGTTTTCAAATCAAAGAGTTTCTATTTACGGTTAGTAACATTCACGTGGAGTACACAGAACAATTTAATGGTTTAGAAATCATATAAAGAAACATTCATTAGTATGTATATAGAGAACTAGCCGGCTCGGCCGATGTTATAGTGCCTTTTCCAGTATTTAGTAACTCGACCACAGCGTCACCGATCGCGTTCAAAAATATAAAAACCACTTCCATGAAAAATATGTACTAACTTTCACTGTGATCGATTAAACAACGTTGAAGTGTAACGATTACGTACTTAGGACCAGTTATTAGTTTCGTTGTCGGTTGTTGAACACAGAAAATTTCGTTAAAATCTAGCTAATAGTTTCAGAGTGATGATTATACAAGAGAACATACAAAAAGAGAAAAATTAAAATAAATATATTTTTGTTCTATATGTATATAACAAAATATGATCCAGTATAATTAAAAAATAATAATAATTGTAGCTGTTACCCGCGGCCCTTGCTAGCGTGAGTATTGAATTTTCAAACAAATCGAATGATGCAATAAAAAGTGTTCGAGTCCGCTCCGACGCACGACTGGAGTCTACTCCTTTAGGACTATTATTGGTTGGATTATTTTAAAAGAGGGTAAAAGTGAAAGGTCAAAGTTCGTTGCGCAAAGGAACGTAACGCCTCACTTTTAGTTAACCAAAATTCATCGTAATCGACTCAGCGGCTTAAGCGTAACAAACAAACTCATTTCGCATTTGTAATATTAGTTAGGATTTCTTTTATCGAGGCGATGGTTCATAGCTATTCCATAATCTGATAGATGGCGCTGTGGTTAAATAATTAACTACCGATAAAAACATAACACCGTCTGCCGGATCAACTAGTTATACTTATGTACAGATTATTTATTAAACTTATTATGAATTCAACTAATCAGTATAAGAGCTGAAAATTATCCTACATTAATTGTGGCCGCAACTTCATTTCCTTGGAAGTAAGACATGCATCCATCCATCCATCCATCCATCCACTCAACCGAAAGACGTTCACTGCTGGACATAGGTCTCCCCCAAAGATCTCCCCCAAAGATCTCCAAGACGACCGGTCTTGCGCCACCCGCATCCAGTGGATTCCCGCGACCTTCACCAGGTGGTCGGTCCACCTTGGCACTTGGGCTTACACACGCTACGTCTTCCGGTATGTGGTACTAAGACATATTTTATAATATTTCATTGTTTTTGTATCTTTTTTCAATACAGCTTTGCCTTTCAGACAGCGTGGCGTTAAATAGCCTAAAGCATTTCTCAATAATTGCTCTATCAAATATATAAATATTTTTTAAATCCGATTAATTTTTTTAAAATTACCACTCACAAATAAACAATCCTTTTCAACTTGTTCAAATAAACAAAGTTTGAAATATCCAAAATTTCAAACAATTCATTTAATTTTTAAGAAAAAAATTACAAATCTTTTTTTTTTTTTTTATTAATTATTTTACTAAATATTTTATATTTTTAAGCAAGGATGATTTATTGCTTTCCACATATACTCCGTAAATAGTTGTACCTAGAGATCTTCTATCATGTTGAAGCGCTAACCTCTTTATTATGAAATAACATTTGACGCGGCTGTATGGTTATTCCTTGCCTCTTCCTTAAATAGAAAAAAAATGATAATATCTAGAACTTGAAAATGTAAGCAATTTAAAAATGCGTCTTGTAAAAATCAGATAACTGATGTTATTCTAAAGATAATAAACGGAACCCGGTCTCGATACGACAATTTTGTCTCGTGATCAGCTCGCATAAAATAACTCGGACGTCCACATTTTTTTTTTTTTTCTGCGTAAGTAAATCTTAAGTGACGATACGGCCCAAGTTGGTAGACACGCTAAACTTGTGGAGGAACTGGCTCTCAAGTGCAGTTGCCGGAACACACCTGTTGGTATTTGGCGGCAGTTTTACAACTTGAGGGTGGTAGCTAGCCAGACGGGCATTTGAAAAACCCTACCACCTTGCTATGGTTTCCTCACGATGTTTTTCTTCACCGAAAGCTCAAACTCATTGTAGGTGCTTGGATTCGAACTCACGCCCCTTGATGCGAAGTCGTACACACTACCACTGAGCTATCATCGCTTCATAAATGGATTTCTCCAGAAATAAAGAAAGGGTAAGTAAATTTTTTTTTTACAAAATATGAGGTAATTATTTGAAGCGATTTCTTGAAATATAACACTCATGTTATGGTATAAATACAAATTAGCTTTGGTAGAGGCAGTTTAAGAGTAAAAAATTGCTTGATGTTGACGTGTCGAGTCTAGAGCACTACTTTACTAACTTCTTGGTATGAAGCGTGCAATATAAATTAAACTTATTATTGACTCAACCAATGAATAAAGGGGTCGGAAGGATGAGTAATTCTTCTGCATATTTATTATTTCGAAACTGCTGATTAAACACGCTCTAATGAAATGAAGAGATAACCTACAAAATATGATAGTTTTGAATAGATTGAATCTTCGAAACGATGGAGAACTTTTATTCAGAGTGATGCATTTAAGATCGATAGCCCAGACGAAGGCCGTCTCGGTAAGAACTGAGCCAGATTTTACGGCGGCTCCGGGAATATTACTCGTTCAAGGACGACGGCTAGACAAGAGTATTAGACACGATATTCTCGCACGAGTGACGTCACTTAGATAAACGTCTGTAACGCTCTAGTCTCGGTCAATATTTCCAAAACATAAGTTCGCCAAAAGTGGTTTCTTATTACTTACAACTGGAGTAACTTTTATGTAAACAAAATATATTGTTGCCTTTTGCTTATAACTAAAATTATATTTATATATAAAACTGTAAGTAAGAATATGTTCATAATTCATCTGTTTTTGAATCGCTTGATCCATTTGAAAGTATTCTGTATTGTTGTGTACTTATCTCTGAGGTGACCTAAATCCTTCTCAGCTATACCAACTTACATCGATACCAGATAATCATACAACATATATATTGTAGAAATTATGACTGATTGTAAGGCACAGTTGAAGTTAACAAAAACAAAAATTAAACGTTTACTTCATATATACATAGTGCACCACACAAAATCGCTACGCAGGCATATTATTCTGGACCTCAAATGAATGATTTTCATTTCCTGGAAATCTTTCAGCACATAAACAGACTCGGAACCCATTTGCTACTCACCCTTTAAACTTCCATTCATATAATTGACAAACTGTACTTCTTTTTTGTATTTTTCTTTTACATTAATAGTTACTATAGTACTTCTAATTGCCTTTTATTCGTTTTCAGTTTTTAGTTTGTTAAATGTATGTGTCTGTATGTAACAAATAGCTATCTTTTCTCATTTTGAAATGATGTTGTAAGTTATCTATAACATAAATATCGTATTAGGTTCTTAAACTGTTTTCCTTAAATTTACCTAATATCTTCTTGGCTTACATTCTGTGAATTTCAATTTTCAGGTCAATAGAATGGATAACTTTAATGATGATTCAGTGAATAAGTGTTATCTATATTATTTAATAGTATAAACAGGAAAAGTTTGTTCGTTTCTTTGAAAGCGCTAAACTACCAATCGAATTTACATAATTATTGTTGTATTTGATAGAGCAATCATTGAGGAAGGCTTTAAGATATTTAACATCATGCTACTATCAATAGGAGCAATGGTATAATATTTTTTTTTACAAAAACGGACAATAATTATTAAATAACGTTTAGTTCCACGCGTACGAAGTCGCAGGCTAGCTGTGCCTATGTCATGTGCCTATACACTTATAGACTAAATTAGATTATGTTATGTAATTTGTTATTTTCAAGTAACATGTAAGCCTCGGCGCAACCGAAACATGTTGCAAGCTTTTCACTACATATTTTATAGCTTGCTGCCAATTATTGTTCTACGTCTCGTAGTTGCAAAGTTCTGCGTCAACAATTTCTATTCAGTACTGTGTACTTAAGCTTTCTTTGTTGACTCCCTTTCCTTTATGCATTCGAAATGAATTCCCTATTCACAAGAAGTACCACTATTATGCGGGTGAAACACAGTTTATTTTCCTTTTAATTCTCTTTATTTACGTTGGGATCAGTGTGCATCTAATAAACAATAATGGCAGAGTTTATAAACACAGCACAGATTGTTGTTCGGTCTAGTCACCGTAATGAGCTTTAGCTGTCGATGAAGGAAAATATCCTGATGGAACCATAGCATGTTGGTAGGGCTTTTCCTAATGGTCGGCTTGATAGCTACCACCTTTAAATTGAAAATCTCCTGCCAAATATCTATAGGTATGTTCCTGCAGTTGCAATCGAGAGCCAATCCTTCAAGTAGGTTTAGCGTGCCCAACATCTTGGGCCACACCGTCATTTAACATTAGGTGAGATTGTGGCCATAACGCTAAACGTATGAATTCATTAATAGAAATCCAAGTTCAATATTAGAAATTTTTTGAAATACTTGGATAATAGAAAAAGCAATGACCTTTGAAATTTAGAAAAAGAGACCATGCCGTTGAGAGCACTGTCAGACGTGTCCTGACGAATAAGATATGACCTTTATCTCGGTTGCTAATCAGGAAACATGGATTCTCTTTATACATTCGTAAAGACAATAATTAAAGGTTGCTGTTTTATTGGAAGTCACCTAAGTAACAGTGCTCCGGTTGACTACACCATCCATAAACCGCCATTTTTCCATACTATAATAAAAAAAAAGATTGTAGTGAATTCTATTTAAAAAATAACTAGATTGAAGACGATAAAATCTAAAAAGACCGTGATGACAACTGGGTGTGAGTTTCAACGTAATGAGCAACGGACGTGCTTATGAATTAATGTACACTTTATTTATCTTGTAGAATTCTAGGAAGTACAATTGCGCTCTCTGTTCTGATTGGAGTTGTCAGCTGTCTTGCGATAATTGGTGTGGTCCGAATCTAGTCAATAGAGGACATGCGAAACAAACGGCTACAGCGTCGATTGTTAACTTCATGAACGTGTTAAGGTATGGTTGAAGTTTCTAGTAGAAGTCAAACAGCAGACACGTCTTCATGGATTCCAAAAAAGCTTATGAAGAAAATTATTTCGATGTAATAAAGAAAAAATCGTAATAAATTATTAGACCGATCAACTCGCTACAAAAATAAACATTATTTATTTAAAAAAATATTCGCTAATTTTAGCTAATATTATAAATGAGAATGTGTTCACGGTTAAGCGTTCACGGTTCGTGCCTTAACTATTTGACCGATCTCTTTCATCAGGTGAGTTCCGCATATGACTTCCAGTTAATCGATTTTCTTATGTTAAATTATAGAAAAAAAATATGAAACAGGAAAAGGGTATTCTCATTGAAAACAAAACATATAGTTCCCGGTAGACTGTAGACAAATACATTTCAAATTGACAAAGTTAACATTATAGCGAGCTAGGCCCCAGACAAAAAATAATTAGATTTTTTTATTATGCTATCTGTCTTTGTAGGCCATTTCGCTAATGACAAGAGAGAAGGACTTTATAAATAGAGGTAGCGGGCACAAAATAACGAACAAAATTAGAACAATTATTTGTGGATAATTTTACAGCGCTTCTGCGCTTCGAAGCGGTTGTAGGAAAGCAAATGCCTTAATCTTGAGGTCAAAAGTGAAGTCAATTATTACGTTTGCTCCGTCTTTTCATAACCCCTTCCCGTTATTGTAATTGTAAATTTCAGCCAAATCTACATACCAAAGCTAGCAACTCTAGTAATGATGCAAACTTACGTCACTTTGTAAGCTAAGTGTTCTCAATTTGAACTAAAACGGAATAGACGTAGGTAGAGCGCAAATAAATGATCTAACCCGACATCCATATAGTGATTATTAATATTGTTCTGTAGTCTATATCGACCAAATCTGCATGTTGGATGTGTTTGCAATTCAGTAAAATATTGATATGGTTTTTTTCATGATTTCCTCATTTTTAACTGCCTTCAAAGAGAAAGGTTTCAATTTTATCGAATTTTCTTTCCTGTTTGTTATAGGTTAACCTTATGACCGGTCTGATTACCGAAAGGAATTTGCGTTTTTTCATAGTAGTAGTAATAGTAATGCTTAGACTGTTATTTTTATTTTCCATCTACATAACCATTATCTATATTTAATATTATAAAGCGAAAAGTTTGTCTTGTTTGAATGCATTTATCTTAGTAACTACCAGTCAGATTTTAAAAATTATTTTTGTATTTGATAGAGCAATAATTGAACAAGGCTTTAGGCTATTTAACATCACGCTACCACGAATAGGAGCAAAACTATTTTGTAAAAAGTTACGAAAACTGGAAAAGTAATTAAAAACAATTTTGATTCCACGTGTACATAGGCTCAGATACAACTAATCTTTTGAAATTCTTATTAGACAAGTTTTATTAATTTAAACACCCAAGACCTGTACTATCTATCTAATACTTTTGCGCAACCTAACAACGTGGCTATGTTCAGGCCGGCCATAAAGTTTATTTCGCCTGCATCTCAAAATTTCGTCATTTATAAGTCGACTTTGAAAATTATTTTAGGAAATATTTTCAAAGTTGTCCTATTTCTATTATATTAGCATGTGACCTTTGGTTTCGAAAGTATAAGACGGAACTCCTCAAAATCAAATATGAAATGTCAAATGAATATTGATAGGTGTATGATAATCTATAAGACTTATCTAACTGTCGTTAAGGGAGTTCTGGACTGAATTGGTCTGTGTAGGCATAACGGAAATTCTTTTATTGCTTGTTTTTAGTGCAGATTTGATGAAGTTGGGTTTGTTTATTTGTAAATAAAAATACCTTGCAGCAAATACTCTTTACGTTTCCTACGATGCTATTAAAATTTTGTACTTTAATACTGTATTGAGTGTAGACGTACTTTATGACATGGAAATCACAATATACCTATGTCATGTTTATATATTATCACAAAATTAAATTAAAATATATGTAGGTTATATCTAGAACATGCTGTAATACGTCACGGGAATAGAATAGCGTCTGAGATACCAGGCTTGGCCGAGTTCAGGCGCTAGGATACATCAATGTACAGCAATACTAGGTCGTAAGATAATTTTCATGGATTTGTAGTGTATTTTTCTGTTCAATGACGAAATTCAGATTTCAAATTCAAATTCATTCAATTGCATGGTGGTAGGACTTTTTCTATTGCTCGCCTGGCTAGCAATCACCATCTAGTTGAAAATCTGCACCCAAATACCAATAAGTGTGTTCCGGCAGCTACACTTGAGCCAGTTCCTTCACAATTTTAGCGTATCCACCAACTTGGGCAGTATCGTCACTTAAGATCAGGTGAGATTATGGCCATAACGCTAAACCTTAACTATAAAAAACAGATTGTTGTATTAAAAGACACACCCCGATGCCATAATAAACGTAAAAGAGGTTAATGTTATTTTGGAAAAGTCTATGTTTAATACAACCAGAATCGTTTTAATAAAAAAAAATACTTGGACTCATTATCTATTCCTATTTATTTCGTTATTAATTTTATTACTTGAGTTGCTTTTCGGGGTCAACCTTTGTTCAACATTAGGCCACTGTTTTTCTTTATATATTTTTTTACGTAGGTAAAATTCTTTTACGGATTCGCTGCCCACGTTCGCTTGGACACGGTATTAGAGGAGTCTGAGGGAAATACCTACATTAAAAAACTTCATAGCGAATCAACATTTCCACTTATGTACTAAAGATAGTCAATCGTATTCGTATTCGTCATCTGCTTAGTGAATTCCACAATGATAATTTAAAATTCTGCCGTCAATAACCAATAGGTATTTTCCAGCAGGTGCCCTTGACAGCCAGTCTCACCACGAGTATAGCGTGTCTACCAACTTGTATCGCCACTTAAGATCAGGTGAGATTGTGACCATAATGCTAAACCGTAACTATATAAAAAAGAAAATTGTAATAAAATTTCGATAATTATTATTTCCGTTTAAAAATAATAATCAATAGATAAATTCATTCGACGGGGTACTAATTCTTAGTTTGAATTTTTGGCGCGTATTATTTTATATTATGAGATCTCCATTTTATCTGCCATGTATTTTATTATTCATTAACTTAATAAACAATAATGGATTTATGAAGCAATTTTTTATTATTGTCCATCAGTGGATAGATTATAAATAATACCTTGAAACACGGATTTTGAGATGACACACACAATCCTTGAATAGCTCTAACAAGAGGCAATTGTTGTTGTAAAAACTAACGTTATGCAAAACAATCACAAAAGTTTGAATAATAGTTTTGGCAATATCTGAGCTCGTCGTCATGCAGTGATTTTTATTCTTTAACTATAAATCTGTTTATTTGTCTTTGTATCGTATTATAGATAGCATTTCGCATAATGTAACATGGCTATTGTTACCAAGTGATGTTGTATTAGAAGTAATTGCATGAATCATGAAATCTGAGATGTCACAAAATCTTTATAATTCTAACAGGGCCCACGCTTTGTTACGATATTGAACTCATTACAAGATACTCTACCCGCTTGATAAGCAAAGTAATGATTTCCAACACATGATTAGTTGCCAAGTGTAGAAAAGTCCTATAATTGACATTAAAATGACAAAGCAAATTATTGAGGACGAAAACCTACATATAATACTTGTCTATCTAAAGGAATATCTATTTCCCTGGGTTATCACATTATGAATTACGAAGAATTGCGAAGTAAGTTATATAATTACAAAAACCTTAAAAAAAACAAATACAAATTAATTAGTTATAACAAATATGATAATTGTATCTATATACATTTTAGAAAATGGCGCCATATTTCGCAATTGCCACTTTACTTTCGCAGCTTACTTTCATTCTATGTAATAACGAGTAAACGAATTACTTTTGTTATTTCAAATGGATGATGAGCCTCTTTACGTGTTAACCGAGCTGATGACCAGCGCGCGACAGAAATTGAAAAAAGTCGTATTGGTATGTCCGTATTGCGTTAGAGAGTTACTGATAATAAAATGAGTTTGGATTGTGTTGTGAAGGTGGAAAAATAAATCTGCCGCAATTGTTCCCACTACCAGATCTGTTACGCTTATTAGTTTATGAGATGGGAAGTAATTCTAACCATTTTTTGGCCAAGACTAATAAATAAAACAATTGTATCCAAAATACGTCATTTGTCGCAACACATATTGTAAATGACTATTTCATGACAAGGTAAATAATCGTTATAATTCAGAAAGCACGCGAAATGGCGGCGGTGAAAAATATAATTGTCTTTCTCTATGCGACTATGTATTCAAAATTTTCTTCGTGGTCAGTTATTACTCTTCAAATCAGTCGACAAAGTTATCCGCCAGAATAAGGTAGTGAACCATTCCACAGAATTTTTAAATTAACTGGAATTGCCTGGATCTCTACATGACAATTTCTAAATAAAAGTAGATGTTGATGGATGTACTCTGTTGACTGGTAAACATGTAGTCTTCAACATGTTCATATTTTATAGCGGTTATTTGACAAAATATGGCTAGATGAAATTGATTCCATTGATTGATTTCACGGTACCGTGGGGAACAAATATACCAAAAGACTACACTATAAAATAAATATGAAGTAAATACTAAAAACCTGAACAGGAATGGCTACGAAGTTATTTTACACGCGGTGGAAGAAGGAGCGATAGGTATACTTCTAAAATCTATATAACCTGCTACAAGATCTTGGCCTGCCTAGGACAGCAGTAAGTTCTATATTAGAGCGTGTCTCTAACGCTGCCCTGGCAGGCTCCTAGCAAATTTGACTGGGCAAGGAGAGAAAAAGTATATAAATATAATTATAATTAAATTTCATGTAATTAGAAGATATTTACTTAACTAGAGTTATAAACAAGATTCATTGAATAACCAAAAGAAATGAAAAATGGAAACGATTTTAGATATAGCCAGTTCTATTGATATTGAATTGGAGTTGGAAGACTGATTAGGATTGATTTATAGCTCATCAGAATTAAAAAAAAAATGTATTCAAATCGGTCAAACCGTTGTTGAGTATTAGCGAGAATAAAAAAAATCGGTTATAGGTGATACAAAGTTCACCGGGTCAGTTACTTTACAATAAAAACATTATTCTCTCATCTTTACATTCGTAAACTGTAACTTAAAGGAACAACTATTTGCTGTTCATAATTATGAACTACGATATTGTGTTTTTTTTTTTATTGAAGTGGTCAACAAATTATGTAACATAATAACGTAACTTTGATATACTGAACTGAGACAAATAATTAAATATTGTAACTATATGTTATGTATATATTGCATTGGTAATATAATAACTGAATTTACGTTGTTGAGTTAATTAAAGCATAAATAGTTAATATAGGTAAAATATATTGAACATAATTTATATTAATCGTAAAAAAGTAATTGCAGGAATTACAAAAACTGTAATGTTAAAAACGAGACTGAATTATCTATCGTATAGTTTTTTTTATAGTATATATAAATTTATAGACAGCATTAGAATTCAGTTAACATCTTGTTAGTCTACAGACATAGGTAACGAGAAGTCATTCACCTAGATCTATTTTTTGACCTAATTGTGAATATTCCGCGTATAACGAAACTGGAAGCGATTACGTCTGCCGGCGACACACTGATTGCCGTAACAGTATAAAAATACGCAATTCCGTATAGCATTGAACTCGTCGTGAACTAAGGCCATATATCATGCCACATGTCAATTGGGGATTAATGGTAAACCAATATAAGGCTGCGGACAAATAAAAAAAGATTTACTATAATATCGTACTTTGTCTTTTGTACATATAACGCAGCAACCCCAGCGTTATAAAATGCGGATGAAGCATTAAACATGGGTTTGTAGTGTAAATGAATAGCCGATTCAGGGCGGACGTGTCATTCGGATTTGAAATACATATGTATGTACCTTTTATGCAGCGAGCCCTGTGTGCGAACGCCGGCGTCCGTGGCGCTTTGCCCCCGACGGTGGTGTGTGTAGGTATTAGGGTGTTAGAAGCGCCGGGGAGGGCTCCTGGCCGCAAAGGGCCGGCGTTGCTTCGCTGAGCGAGCGATAAGCGCGCGTGTGGCTCGAGGTCGGTTTGCCGGCGGAGTGGCGCGGCCGGTGACAGCCGGCAGGGGTGCGCGCGCTTGCACCACCGCGCATGCGCCCTACCGGCTCCTTCCGCACCTAGCCACTGCCAGACTACATGAAATACGCAGGCAATAGGCATGGGAAATTCCGGATACTTTTATATCCTCTTTAGAATATGTATACGTTAATTCAATTCCAAAAAAAGAAATGTTTTTTGGGTATCGAAGTCATGCGATCACCTGGTTTACTTGGGTGACTACTCTACAAAAATGACAGTCAGGAAATGCTTTCTATTATAGTAATTGTTTAACTTTCCTACATGTGCACTTATATGAATTGCAACAGATTAATTCGTTAATATATGTTTTCCTTCTAATAACTCAAAAACTATGAAAAATTTCTGACAACTCGATTTAAAAGATTCGAATGTTTGTTAATTTGGTAATGGCCAGAAACATCCAGTACACAAAAGTACTGATGGCGATTGAGGCGCCACCTTTTGTAATAATTGGCTTGAGTTTTTTTTATATTATTATCATTTATACATTTAATATTAATATTGTTTCATTTTTTTTATTTCATAAGGAAAACCCGAAGCTTTTCTAATAACACACTAATTTGATGTCAAGCGCCATAGAACTTTATAAAATGTTTTAAAGCATGCGCTTTGCAGGCAGAATGTCTAAATTTTATATTTTGAATGAACAAGACATCGAATCACATGGATAAAAGAATTTGCCAATGAATCAAAATCAGGAGTTCGAGATGTACGGACCTGAGGAAAAATTCTACTATGGAGGTTAATAAAAACTGTAGTCCTACGATGCCAATTGGCCTTGATGAATCAAAAGGGTTCGGAGACATCGGACGCGAAGGAGAAAACATCGGTCTAGAATACGATACCGATCTACAATATTATTAATTATTATTACTACCTACCTATATATACCCCGGATTTCGAGAACGATATGATATGATATCTTAAAAGTGGGAATTAACTACATGAAGGTCCCTTTAATTGTACAGAGGCTTCTCTGGACAGTACCTGACATCGGACGAGCGCCTTGCTGGGGAGGATCTCACATACCTTCATTACTTGGATTAAAATGGCAGGTTTATATTCGTCACAGTTTTTAATATTTATTATTGTAAAGAAATCTGTGGGTTAATAAGTGTAATTTTCGAATTTTATTTCGTTTCATTTATTATTACCTTTTATTTACATTAAATTAATTTTCCTCGCGATAATTTCCAATTTTATTCTTACCAGAATTATTCAACTGAGTATTCCGTTGCACTGGCAGTGCGTTAGTGATGTAGAAGCTAAAGAAATTAGGGCAGATGAGGTTAAATAAGTCATATTCAAATCTGGACGGACTATGCATAAAAATAATGGCATTAAAAGAATTTTGGGCATAATTTCCATTCACGGTCTGCAATCTTCAATTCGTGATCTCTATCAAAATTGCAAATCTGTGACCTCAGCTTATGACGAGATCTCAGTCAGTAAAGGTATGGTTTTTTATTTTTTATTTATAAATTTCGTTATTTATTTCTCTATTTTGCAATATAGGTGGTGTGTTACATAATATATCTTAGAAGTTAAAGAAATTTGAATTAGAAATAATAGTTCGGATCGTTAATTCTCACGATATAATAAAAACTCTCAAAAACTTGTAACAAGACGGCTACCGCTTTGTTAAGATATTGATATCATTACAAGATACTTTACTCACTTGTTAACAGAAGTAGTGATCTTCGGAAATGAGGATAAGTTGCCGAGTTGAAAAAAGGAAAAAAAAATCCATATATATCATAAGGATTAATTAGCAACGGATATATATCGTCTTTAGCCTAAGTTACTTTGCCCAACACTCGTGGAGAGACTACGTGTTTTATAATAGTGTAGATTTGCATTCAACAATTGAGGTGAGCAACGATTTTCTAAACTATCAATTATAATAGGCTCTATTTTTATGTTTCTGTTCATATCCATAATTTAAAATACATTATTAAGCTCTGAAACTTTGTTGACTGTTTTTTTGAACGCTGAACATTCATCTGTGTACACAAAAACATTTTCCAATGAATAGGATTCCTCAGAAACCGTAGTCAAGTTTATTTCACAAAACAGAAAGGTTCTCGGAAAGGAAAATGCACACTGAATTTAGTGCGTTGGGTTTTCACATTTGTAGAATTATAATGTAACTTTACTAGAAATATTATATAGGTATATACTGTTAATATTTAATAATCACAAAATGTATACATATTGACCCATCTCAGGAAAAAACGTCGTAAACGGCAAAAATCTTAACAATGTTTTTTATTGTAAACTCCTAAAAATTATCTTTGTAAATTAGCAACAGTATGTTAATAGCTACTAATTTTAATCGATCAGTGGTTAATTATGAACAAGTCTTATTTTTTATAAAGATTTCAAAAAACTTTTTAATTAGGAATGAAAATCTCTCATGTAAAAATGCAAATTGTCGCTTTTCCTGTAAAGGCTCAATATGTAACACGATTATTTGTATGCAAAGGTGTTTTGATCGAATTTGCGTATATTTATTAACATGTTGCGCGTCAAAATCAGCTGATACCTCTTTTGTTATCTCTCGTATCGATTAATTTCGCCATTACATCGAGAGGCACCGCCGAGAAGTGTTCTTCGGTTTGGCGTCGTTTCAGTTTACATAAACCTACAGAAGTTATAAGCACAATATGTTATGCTATAAGTTGTGTACACTGTAAAATAATAAACTCTCGTTAAGCCATTGACTTACGTGGTGATACGTTCAATGTTTGTATATCTACTTGGAATTTAAATTGCTAGTAAATTTAAAAGGAAAATTTTGTGTATTAATCACTGCAGTCACTCTGTAGAATTGTTATAATTTTATGCATTCTTATACTTTAAATATTATATTAAATATGAATATATTAATGTTTTGTTTTATTTTCTATTTGATAGATACTTATAAATAATGTTCATTTACCATTATATTAATTTCCTTTCTACTTCCAATTTTCAAATAATTGCCAAATATTCTTTTTGTTTCTAACTTGACTTTATTATAGGACTATAGGACTAGGGGACTATAGGATGATATTTATCAGGAATCTTGTCATAGTGTATTCCTTATTGTTTTTTTTTTGTATGGGTATAAAGAAATCAAACCTTGTCCTGTTGAAATATATTTTTTAACTGCTAGGATATGACGTTTGTGTCCAGTTTGATTGCGACCTCCATATACCGGGTGTATGACCCACTGTCTAGAAGAAGTGTGAAAGCTGTCTCTGGCCCTACCGATGCAGATCGAGTTTCTTGCCGGTTCTTCTCGATGACTGCGTTACTTTCCGAACTGGTAGTAATTCTTGACGTTCATAAGTGCCTTCTTAGGTTCTAAATTGAATAAAGATTTTTTGATTGAGTTGATTTGAGTTTGTGAGACGTCGTGGTGTTGTTTTTGTGGGTAGTTGTGTGTAGTGGGTAGACTTGGCCTGAGCCTGGGTAATAAGTTTACGCCTTGCGGGAGCAAGGCGGTAAAATAGATTTTTCACCACTTTAATAAAAAAAAAGAACATTGTATTTTTAAAACCACACTATTAAAATGAAACATCACTAAATCTCTTATTTACTTGGTCGCCTCGAGCCGACTTTACTCAAGCAAGAGTCATACAAAAAGGTTGCGTATCATAATTTAAAATAAGCCTTCCATAAAAGTTTCACTTAAAAAAAAGGCGTACTGCCCATTATTATGCCCAATGTTTAGTTGTTTATACTGGTATAAATCTGTAATAAGCTGGGTAATGGCAGCCATACTCTGATACAAAAGGTGATAAAGGCGAAGCATTGACGCTAGTATGGTTTCCAATGATTCGGACTTAGCAAGTGTAAATCCAGCTATCAAGTCTTCCAGAAAGATAATAACTATAATAACTGCTTCAACAGTAACGACATATTTTCAATGGTCACTGAACTTCTTATGTTTCCCTCTGCTAAACATAAGACAAAGTGTCGTCATTTTGCTGTAGTCTAACAAATTCCTAAAACTCCTGGGAAAGCAGATCCTATACACGACTTGTAAAGATATATTCTCTGTTCAGGTTGCCCGTGGTGCCAAAACAGCGATTGAAGATACTGCCTTTGGACTGAACAGTACTCAGATATCAATGACGCAGTAAGTTTAATAAGGAAGTATAAATGAAATCTTTTTTTCAAGCTTTAGTATACACAAATACATATAGGTCGACCATAAATTGGCATAGATTGATGAATGCAATGTTTCATGGTGGTAGGGCTTCTTCGGATGCCCGCCTGATTAACTACCACCCTCAAGTTAAAAATCATCTGCCGCGAAATACCAATAGGTATATTCCGGTAGTTGCGCTTGAGAGCCAATCTCTCCACAGGTTTTGCGTGTCTACCAACTTGGGCCGTATCGTCACTTAAGATCAGGTGAGATTATGGCCATAACGCTAAGCCTTGACGATAAATAAAAACGTTATTTTTATTACCTGAATATTACTGTTAGTGTGCAGGATCTTAAAGGAGCGCCTATTCAATACGTGATGTGATTTTGGTGATGTTTTGGAAACTCCTCCTTCCCTGGTTAGATGTCTTAAGATATGACATAACCCTTCCCTCTCTAATGTCGTGTGAATGCAGTCACACTTTAGAAAAAAAGCTGTTATCACATGTTACTTGGTTTTCTCTCAATTTTATTCTCTTTCTTGCGGAAAAAACTTAGAAATTCTCCACGTGATTTCGATCCCTCTCCATGCCTAGACGTCTCACGTAATTACTGGTAACTCTCTAACAGCTTCATAGGGAGGACAAAAGTCAGACTGCTTCATCAGTAGATACTGATAGCAGCGCCTGCTCTAGAGATTACGGCGCTCAAGATAATATGTCAAATTACCGCCCCTTGGAAATTTTAATATAGTGTCAATATACAAATATATTACACAACCATTATAATTTTTTTGCGAAAGGATTGATATGTGAATTTTTATTTGTTAGCAAAATTTGTTAGTAAAATTATAATTTTTTACAAAAAAAACGGCCGCTCCAGCGCCCCGAAATTTTAGCGCCTCGAGCAAATGCCCGGCTTGCCGCCTCCTATAGCGGGCCCTGCTGATAGATGTAAGAAGTATTTTTGAATAGTTTAAAATAATATATATTTACTGTAGACAGTTTGCAACAGAAAAAAGGTAACAAAAAATACGTAACTGTACCGCAGACTTCTGTTGGCAGACATCGACGATTGTTCTTTTATTAATTAAAATAGCTGTACCCGTGACTTCATTCGCGTGGAATAAACTTTTATCTAATAATTTTTGCCCGTTTTGGTAACTTTTTTCAATAACTACACCTTTGCAACTATTCGCAGTAGCGCGGTGTGAAATAAATAACCTAAAGCCTTCCTCAATAATTGCTCTCTCAAGTACAAAAATATTTTTTTTAAAACCGAGTGGCAGTTCAGAAAATTAATGCGTTCAAAGAAACAAAAACCACGACAATGTTTTACAAATTCATCAAACCTAGGGTGATCTAGTTAATTTATAAAAAAGGAAACGTAAACAAAGTACTGAAATTTTCCATTTGGATCAATCTTTAACCATTTGCTAGTAATATCTCCCTAACTCATCAACGTACAGCTAAAACTACTGTACTTTGAGTATCAAGTACTTTTTTTTTCCTAACCGAGAGCGAAAGCTCACTAAGGAGCGATTTTTTAAGATTTCTCAAGGATGCAAAAGGTTTTATGTGGGCCGAAAAAATCAATACCTATTTGACTTGATATTTAGCACAAAGATCTAATCTAATGTGAGACTTGCGTCTCAATAGTAAAGCTTACTACCAATGCAACACATTACCTAAGTCTATTATCTAATTAACAGAATTATCGCCTGCCAAATGTATTATAATAACACCATTGTTATTTCTAAAAATTGTATACGTTATGGCTATCGGTCACGCAATCGTTAAGTGAAAAGTAACATTCACCTTATAAAATAATTCCTAGAACTCTATCCAACATACTTATATATCTGGACAATTATATTATTATTTTTCTACATATTTTTTTAAATATTGTTATACCTAATAGTAAGGAAAAGTGAGAGCACTGTGTTATCTATCTATATAATACACTAGCTGTGCCCGCAACTTCGTTTGCGCAGAAATAAACTTTATTTAATATTTTTTGTCCGTTTTTGTAACTTTTCGCAATATAGCTTTAATCCAATTGGTGGTAGCATGACAATAAATAGCCTTAACCTTCTTTAATAATTGCTCTCTCAAATAAAAAAAAAGAAATGTTTAAAATCAGACCGGTATATTCTAAGACAATTTTTTAAACAGACAAAATTTTCCAGTTTCAAAACTACGAAAGCTAGAAACATGAGATTTAGATTGTATGTAGGTAGTAACTTTTTGTAAGGAAGAATCTCACTAAGAAGTCATTTTTTGTATATTATTCCCTAAAGCAGAGCTTCCCAAAGTGTGCGCCGCGGCGCCCTTGTGCGCCGTAGACAGAAAAGAAGGGCGCCGTGAAGCGATTCTCTTTACTATTCTCGTATCATTATACCTATCTGTTTTGATCAGGTAGATTAGGGCGCTGCGACAAAATAGTAAACATGTATGTGCGCCTCGAACTGGAAAGGATTGAAATGGTAACAAAAGTAATTTGGGTAAACAAGAAAAAAACTATAGAATAACTATAAAAAATCGTCAGTCTAATATACAAACTTGGGTATTTTATTTGCAGCATCAACGAACAAGAACCGATAATGTGTTAAATGAGGTAGAGTTCCCTCGTAGCGTCTGTTGACGACGCATATTCGCTGCGGAACGCCGCGCCGCGCCTCGGCCGCGGCCCGCATCGGGTCAAGGGCACTGCACAAAATCCGCAGTGTCCTGTCAATGTGTTTGTGTGATTGTGTAATACGTACCTAGGGCACGTTTGTATTCTGTTCAAGCGGCGGCGTCTCCTATCTTTTTACGGCGATCTTTTGTTTAAATTCGTAAACTTAAACTTCATGGTACCTTTTTTTTTATTTTAGTTATTTTGAATTCAGTATGAAATTTGGTTGGAATTCAAGAATTGTCTTTTATACTGCGTGATTATTCGAACTTAAAAAAAAAAATTAATCACCCAAATTAGTTCGAACCACAAATTCCTTTGTACTTATCATTTTTTATTTGTTTAATTTGATTACTTATATGTGGTTGAATTCTATATTAAGGAGAAACTGTCGGTAAAATACGTTATGATGAATTCATATTGCACTAGTAGAGTATTTTTAAGAACTCCACCAGCTGGCTACCAGCTTCAAGAATCTGTAGCTAAGCACATAGCATCTATAGAGGTAAGCAGTAGTTCAGAATCGCCTTGTCGGGGACTAAAATTTAATAAAGTATTTTGATTTGATTTGTGTTTAGCTTAGTACCAGCTCAGTTACGCAAATTTACGGCGCCCAGGAAAATAGACAAATTTCGGCCCCTTGGAAATTTTAGTATAGTGTCTGTATACAAATATATTACATAACCGTTATATTTTTTTTAGCGAAGAAGGGAATAATATGTGAAAATTTCGCTTTCTTAGTAAAATTTTGCACGCAAATTATTAATTTTCACAAAAAAACGGCCGCCACAGCGCTCTTAAATTTGGCGCCCCAGACAAATGCCTGGCTTGCCACCTCCTAGAGCGGGCCCTGGTCTGACTAGACTTTGAGCGTTTTATTTTTTGTCACATCATCACGTAGCATTAATATAAGTAATGTAAAATAAAAGTGAAGCTTACTATTGATAATGTTCAACTTAGTTTGTAAGTATACAGGTTATTTCCAGTAAGTAAGCCAATGAACGCGGGATAAAGTTACATTTAAGTACAAGGTTTCGTATAAAATAAAGGTTTAAATTTTGTAAAGGTCGAAATAATTAAACAGCGTCATGTAATTTCTAATAGGTGCGTAATTTACTGCTTGATACTAAAAGCGTTTGTATGAACTAATTAGTATTTGATTTATCATGAACTCTCCCAATATCTTTGTCAGTTTTTTTTGTGGTAGTAATACGGAAAAGAGACTGCCATGTCTCAGATGATAAGCACGATGTAATGAAGAGATAATGTCGATCATTGGGAGATGGTAACCATTCTTAGCCGTTGGTGTTACACTGATTGGTTTTGAGATTCGACAAACTAAAAGAGATGTTCAGTGACACGTACACTATTAGGCTAGTTATCAAGTTCAAACGATGTTAATTCTTGCTAACGCTCATAAAAATATTAGCGATAAATTATTCGATTCGGAATGCCGTCAAGAAGAAGGTATCTCAAGGGTTTCCAATTACAAAAAAAACAATACAATTGTTAAGAACAAATTAAGATGAAAAATAAAGATATTTCATCATATTTTCAGTTAAGAAATTTTAAGTGTGATATCCTTAAAGGAAAGAGATTTTCAATATAAAGCTCCTAGCTCCCGGAACTATGTCTCTATTAGTAATAATTTTTATTTAATGCTAAAAATTGGATTGCGTGTGGCGGCTTATGGCATGGGCGCATCGCCACTAAAGATAATATGGAACAATAAATATTTTTTATAGTAATAAATATCAATTTAAATATTTGAAAAACATTAACTATATGAAATTATAGAGCTCGTTTATTTCTTCTTAAAAATTGTCTACTCTCAAAATGTAAAATGAAAAAAAGAGACAAAAAGTTTCAACGATCTATTCAGGGAGTATTTGGCGGGATCTTGATCTGTCGAGTTGTGATTTTTATTTTTATTCATATACTTAGTTCTTATTGTGTAAATTAAGGTGATATTTTACGCATTGTAGTTTAGCTGAAAAGCATAGGTGAAGGGAATTCTGAATAATCATTCGTAACATGATATATTAGTTGCCACAAAAACTCCCAAGAGAGCTTCAACAAGATAGTTATCATCTTGTTGAAGATAGTATCATCTGCATATAAAACAACATCTGACTTGGTTGCATGGTCTACATATCTTTGCCTTTTTTTTCTCAATTGGAAGGGAAAATCTACACCAAAAAAAAAGATTTATTTAGTTTCTTCATTCTTTTCTTGTGAATTTATAATTTAATTGAATTTATTTTTATATTTTCAGATGCTAGTAAAAGATATTAATGCCTATCGTTAAGCGAGTGATTTTTAGGAAAAAGGCTAAGTTATTTTAACAAAGCTAAAAACAGTAATAAACAAGTTCTGTTAGATAAAAACAGAAAAAAACGAATAGACGCTCGCTTCCGAAGGATGATTGTGCTTTTACAAGGAATTAGAGGTAAATACTGAATAGCGGTAATAGTATAGACTTGTGCAGACTTGAGTAATTTTTATATTTCAGTGCCGGATTTAAAGAGGGTGACAGGGTATCGACTTGGGAAATATTTATGCGAGTCTCAACACAACTTTAACAGAGTTTCAAATTCATTACGACTTTTGAAACACCTCAAACCATATATTTAATAAAATATTTTTCACTAATCCTTCATCCGGGGACCATTTGAACAAATAAAAGACATTTAACTAGCGAACATAGAAGTACACTACTTTGTCGCGGCGCCCTAACCTATCTAGCTGGTCAAAATGGATAGGTACAATGAGTACTAGAATGATTCAGTCACTTAGAACTTAGAACCGCTTCAACTACGTAGGGGTATAGCCTCGCTTAGCGTGTTGTATTTACTGTGTTATGGCGAATGCTCTGAACAGTTATTTTACCGATTAGGTTCCCTCCTCTACTTTCCACAGCAGATCCACCCGTACTGGACTACGGAGCCACAGCTTTACCATAACATCCATCCCGACATAAACCAAAAAGTTCGAAAAGTCTTTTCTTTGTCGCACAGTAGAGCTGTGGAATAGTCTTCCGATATGGGTGTTCCCTCCTTCATATAATATGAGGCCTTTTAAACGAGGCGTGAAGAGATATTTAGTGGGCCGGCAAGACAGTTGCGACTGACGAAGGACATTTGCCCCTACGCCAGTCTCTACTGTTGCTGGACTGTACTGAAACTTACCATCAGGTGAAGTACAATCATTTTACCGAGTTAGGGTGAAAAAATAGAATCAAAATATTTATGATTGTGTGGAATTGTCAAATTTTTTTTTTTTTTTTTGGGTTAAAGCATCCTGATGTGCCGCACTGCTTAGTTGTAAAATAGTTGAAAAGTCGAGGTTTACCTATATGAACAATGATTCCACGTATTATTTATGAAAAATTATTAATTTTCATTTAAAAATACTCCTACAGATTTTGAAAATAATAAAAAATATATAAAGGAACTTTTAAAATGTATTTTGTGACATCATTTTTAATAATATTATAATTATTTATACCTGCCATAAGTATAACACAGTACAAGTAGTAGGTACAAGAAGTAACTATATAGCTATTATTTTGTAGTAATGAAAAAAAAACCTCTATACATTTTTTTTGACAATACTTTTAATTTGTGTATAATATATTCTTCGTAAATAATCATTTGATATTTAATTTCTACTCGTATTTTTGAAGTAAAACTTCTTTAGACTTCGAGTATTTTTTGGGTGAACAATAATCATGGACCTCGCGTCCTCTTCACCGAACGCTTCCCATGAGCTAAATGTACACTGTGTATATATATGTACGTAGATATACCGCCTTGCGTTATTAATATACATTACATATGTACAAAGAATATATCTGTCATTTGTTTATAGTCTTAGGTTTTCACTTCTGTTGGAAGTCCTTTTGACTGCTATTTCGTAATCCAAACAACTCTACTAAAATTTGAGTGCAAAATCATAGGATTTGTCAGTTCCCAAGAATAGTTCATCTGAAGGAAATCGGAATCCTTAAGCTACTTGAACAATAAATAACCTGGTTGTTTTTTACACTACGAAGCTATACATTGCAAGCATTCTACATTAGTGCATGCTAGTATAAGGTTGATAATTCATGGTGATATATATATTTTATCTAAACCATCTTTTAATTTTGATAATATATATTAATAAATTTCGTTTATGTTTATAACCTTGTAAAAAAGCGACATTTCTTATAATATTTTACGTAGGTGAAGTATAAGCCAAGGTCGACGATTCTAAAGAGCCTTTGACAGACTTTTAATACCCTCTTGGTCAAGTACCTACTCGTTTGTTATTTTCTGAAGACAATACATATTGCAATCGATGAAAGACAAAGGTCAACACAAGAATCTTTAAGTATAATTTACATCGATAAAACCTAAGTCAGTATTAATATATTGAGATTAAAAAGAATGTTGTTTTGATAAAACTCTAGTTGGCGTTTTTGGCGGGATCTTGATGTCATGTTATGATTTTTATTTTCATTCATATACTTAGTTATTTGGTCCTATTTTGTGTAATATAGGTGCTATTTTACGTGATGTAATGAAGATTCGAGTTGTGATTTTTATTTTTATTCATATACTTAGTTCTTATTGAGTAAATTAAGGTGATATTTTACGCATTGTAGTTTAGCTGAAAAGCATAAGTAAAGTTAATTATGAATAATTTTTCGAAACATAATATATTAGTTGCTACAAAAACCCCCAACAGAGTCACCATCTTGGTGAAGATAGTTTTATTTTGCCCAAATTACCCAAATGTAAATACTTGAAAATGGCAGTAATAGTTTTTAAACAGGACTGAGTTGCCAAGAATAAAAAAGAAGAAAAAGAAAACTTTAGTAGGTTATACGTTCAATGCCATTATAATGTTTATTTTAGGGTACGTTCCAGATAGTGATCAAAACGCTAACCATCACTATCGCGGCTTTTCCATTCCTGTTGGTTTCCTGACGTACAAATCAGTCATTATTGATGTTTCGCCGTATTCAGAGCTACCGTTGTCTTGTAAAACGGCTGATGGCATGTTTTGAGCTTTGTGGTCGGGGCTTAGAACGCATCTTTAATATTCTCTTACGGTATGACAAAGTTATCGTGAGAGTATTATGTTTCTTGGTTATTGATTAAAGGACATCGCTGATAAGAACACGGCCGACTTTTGATCAGAACTCTTATTTGGCGCCAACAACATCTATCTATCATCTAAAAGAGACTAAGTTGCCAAGATTAAAAGAGAAGAAGAAGAAAGGCTATTACTAACAAAATATTTCACAGTTGTTATTGTCAGTGAGAGATGGGCAGAGACCAGTAAAAAATTGTGATAGGTATTCTTGATAACTAACAATGGTAGTACCTAATTGAAAAATTGGTAACTGTGAAGTTACTATGCATAAAATATAAATAAGTTATTCGTATTGATTTTATCCAAACTGAGTCGACTGTGAACATAATTAGCATAAACAAGATAATTCATTCGTAAGTTCAATATCTTGTTGGCATTTTGTTAATATTGGAAAAGTTACATACTTGCTTAACAACTTCGATGATGTAAAAAAAAATCTAGCGAAAAATAACATAACACTTTAACAAATATTTAAAATACTAGGTACTAGGTAATGCATAAGTACTAAGTTAAAAAAAAGCAACAATCAGTAATCTGATACATAAATTGATAAAGCTGTGTAATATTGAAATATAGCGGCGCTATTTACATTAATAATACTGATTAAGGAATAATATTAACGTCAATTTGATCTTTTTCGATTATACTTGGTGCACACGATGTTCAATGGACTGGTCATCAAATATTATAATTACGATTATAACAGAGTTGAACAAATTGTTATAGATTTTTTTTAAGTTAGAAATAAAGTAAAAAATCGTTTAATGCTAATAAAATACATGCAATCAACAAAGGAAACTATAAATACAAAGTTACACACAAATCGAGCTGACTTGACTTACCAAACCGAGTTGAATTGAACATCACTAATTTATTGTCAACTTTGTCTTTAGAGACTATATATTTTTGTTTACTAACTAGTTTATCAAATAACAATAATTCGGTTTACACATTTCGCAAGAGTTATGTGTATTTAATTGAACAAGACATATAAAAGTTTATTTTAGGAGGCAAGTACTTTAAACTGTCGTTACTTCTTTTGTAAATATAGTGCAGAATAATTGATGAAAACATGAAGATAATTCTGTTTGTAAAAAAATGTGTTAAAAGTAAACTATTTCTTGCAGAACAAATAAAGACTTTAAGAATGTCGAGATTCAGATTTGGAAGACACCACGACGGTTATCGTCTAGTATCAAATGAAGACAGCGGGTTTTCAGATGCTCAATTTGAAGTACCCCCTCCGAAGATACCGTGGAAAGCTTTAAGTTTAGCGGCTTTCCTCTTTATAGTTGGAACTATTTTACTAATATCAGGCAGCTTAATAGTTACTGGCCACATTGATTACAAATATTCAGATAGGTTATGGCCAATGATTGTTTTAGGAGGAATTATGTTTTTACCAGGTGCCTATCATATGAGAATAGCATATTATGCATATAAAGAGTATCCAGGCTACAGCTTTTCTGACATTCCCGAGTTTGAATAGGATTGAGAATTTTTTATATTAAATAAAATATAATATAATATTGTTGATTAAATATTTATTAGGGTCATTAAAAGCCTACTTCTCTGTGATAGATGTACTAATTACCTTGACTATGTTTACCTTTTGTAGTTATATTCGCTTTATTTTCTCTTTGTTCAATAAAAAATCTGTAATTTTATTCAACTATTGGAACATGTTAAAGAGTTTGGTTATAAACTTCTGTAAGTTTTAAGGTTACTTGTTAGCCTACTGTACTATAACAATTCTTCCAAATACTCGTTTATTTTACTTTTTGAATTGTTATCAAATCTGTACATGTTATTATTAAACATGTGGTTTTTGTAATTGCTAATAAAATTGTTTATAAACGAAAACTTCTTTGTCATCATCTGTTTTTGTTATATGTTGTTTTTAAGTATTGTATATGAGATTTTATTGTGTAATAGTTGTTTTTAATTTGATTAAGCCATATTGCCTGGTGCATACAAATAAAAGAAACAAAAGTCATGTAATCTCTTTATTAAGATTGTATTAACATGGTGTTATAGTAAAACTTTATACAGACAATCATAATTACATCAGATAGATTGATAATTCCAGCAATCTATTAAAACAATTCTTTTACAAGTTGTAAAGTTAAAGAAAATCAAATTGATTCTCAATTATCATTTAATACTTTCCCATCCTATCTAAATTCTATTGCACATTTACCTATTAGCTCTTTTGCCCTTTTTAGTCTGTGTAAAGCTACTCTGGGGAAGGGCAATAGAATGTCCAGTCTTCTTTAAGTGTTCAAACAACTTGTTCTTGGATGGAAAGTCTGTCTGACAGACAGCACATCTCAACGTCAATGTTGTGCTTGAATCTTCTGTCTCACTAGTTTTATTTCTAACTGGTTTCCTTTCAACTGGTTTCTTTGGCTTTACTGTCCTTTGCATTTTAGGTAATGCTGGCCTATCTCTAGGAAGGGCAGCTTCACCTAATGCATCATCTGTAGGAGTAGTACTCGAAACTTCATATAGATTTTCTGTAGATGTTTGAGACTGTGAGCCTTTCTTGAGATTCGCTTCTTTCTTTGCTTGAATTTGACTTTTGAGCATATTGAATTTCTTAGCTCTCCTACTGCGTGATGGACCTTCAATTTCATTGAAACTCATCTCATCATGACTGTCATTACCTTCACTTTCAGGCATTGGAATGAATGATTTTTTCTTATTTTTCTTCTTTTTCTGACTTTTTGGTAGTGCCTGTAATTAATATTCCAAAATTAAACTATTATATATTTTTTAATAGTTGGTGTTTAGTGTAATGGCCATAATCTCACCTGATCTTAAATGACGGTATGGCCAAAGTTGATAGACATGCTAAACCTGTGAAGGAACTGGCTCTCAAGTGCAACTGCCAGAACTGGCTCTGGCCAGAGATGGCTCAGTAGTGTGGACCCCCTTAAATGGATGCAAGTTCAAATCGGTGAAGAAAAACATCTTGATGAAATCATAGCATGATGGTATAGCTTTTTGTAACGCATCTCTGATAAGATACCACTCTCATTTTGAAAATTGCTATGAAATTTCTATAGGTGTTTCTGGAGGTTGTACTTGAGAGACAGCCACTACAGTAGGCTTAGCATATCCACATATAGCATATCCAGGCTGTATCATTACTTAAGATCAGGTGAGATTGTGACTATGGTCACAATTTATACCATCACACTTCAGTCGGCTCGTGACCACGGCCTTTGTAACTAGGCCAAAACGTCAAGCAATTATAAAAAAGTAACTCACATTTTAGACCATATTTCATTTCTATATTATAATGCAATTTATACTGGTTTTATAGTATTATGATAAGTAAATATTTTGGAATGAAGTTTCTAATGGGGCTTTGAAGAGGGATATCCTAGCCAGCAAAAACGCCCATAACGTTAGCATAAGATTTTTATGTATAGTTTATGTATGATGGCTACACAGTGTCTAATATGTAGTCTACGTGATGACTGTTATTATTATATATTTTTATAAATCGTCGTAAACAAATTAAAGGTGATAAAAAAATAATTTTGTAAAGTAGTTTTTTTTATATTTATCTATAAAAAATCATAAGAAAAAACGTCTACCTGAATAATAATTTACTTTATACTGCGAACAGAATTTGAAATTAATATTTTTATAATAAGGAACGGAACTTCGTTCCTATCTGGTGTCCAACAACACCACTAATTTTTATTACTCTTATTTTAGGTAAGATAGGAGTGCGGATGTCCGCAATAATTACAAGATAGAAAGTATGGTTCACTAGAGTTTTAAGTACAGCTTTAATAAATACTTACTTGAACTTTGTCTGAATCATCACTTAATGTTTCTCTTATATCATTATCTTCAATGTCTGAAGTAGAATTTTCTAAAGCATCTCTTTCTTCTTCTGTAAGTCCATTCACTTTCTCTGCTTCTACTTCGTTAATTTTTACTGGAGACATGTCAACTTCATCATCATCATTATCAGATATAGCTATTTCATCATCCAGAGTCATGTTTATAACATTTTCTTTATGTTTCTTGCTGTTTTCATGATTTTCAAATGAATTTACATTCTTGAATAGTTTATTACAAGCTGAACAATATAAATTTTTGATATTTTTAGATTTGGCTGATAGTTTTGGAGTTGCCTTGGAGGCTTCACTTACCTGAAGTTTACAAAGCAAAAATTAGTGCACAAAATCAAAATTAATTTGAATTAACTAATACATGCTATTAAGTTTTTTTTTATATATTTAAGCTGTGTTGAATTTTAAGGTGTCTTGTTACTTCCATCTTATCTAAATATTATTTTTAGGACACATTTTTTTTATCTTTGTGAACCAAAATGATTAATTTATTAAAATGAAACATTTGTAAAATTTTAGTTATTTTGAATTATTGCCAATAGCTTTATAGATAATATTAATAGCTTCATATTTGACAATTATATACCATATATGACAGAATATTTTACAAAATTTTATCTACATTGATACATTAGTTTCTGAAACATTATATTCTGTGAATGATTGTATTAGATAATATTGTTTTTTTATAGTGTTTAATGTTAGCTTGATTAAAAATTCAATTCAATAAAATAAGTACAAAACCTTGTTATTGTAATTAGTTTCATTCATGATAAATGATATGAATAATTCAAGATAAATATACCTCTTCAGTTTTAGAACTCTCTTCATTACTACTTTCCATTCCTCCCTCACTTATTGTATCATCATCAGAGGACAAACCAAATTCTTCTGCTAACAGTGATTCAATCTCACTCAATTTCTTTTGATACTCATCACTTTGTAAGAAAGAGGTTTCACCTTCTTTTTTCTTAGCTTCCTCAATCTCTTTCTGCCTTTGAAGTATTCTCTCTCTTCTAACTTGTTCTGCCTAAAACAATATATTTTAATAAACTTGGAAGTTTTTTTTATTAGGTTTAGCATTATAGCCATAATCTCAATTGATGTTAAGTGACATTGTGGCCCATGATGGTATACACACTAAGCCTAGTGGAGAGTTTGGCTCTCAAATACAACTACATAATTACACCTATAGGCATTTGGCAACAGATTTTCCACTAGTGAGTGGTAGTCAGCCAGGCGAGCATTAGAAAAAGCCCTATAACTATGTACACTGATTCAACTAACTGGCCTATAAAATAGTAAAATGAAATTCTAACCTTCCTTTTGTTTTCTTCAGCTTTCTCTTGGAGTAATTTACTGTGTTCAATAACACGTTTATCCTTCCTTCTAACAAAGCTTACTAGCCTCCTGATTTCTTCATTTCTTTCTTTACGAGCTTTTTGCCTTATCTTGTTATTTTCCTTTTCCATTAATTTAATAACACGACGATTGTCTCCTTGTTGTATTTCATATTGATCCAACCATACATAACCTGAAAAATATTTAATTGAAATGAAATAGATAACAAAGTAACTGAAAATAGAAATAAATAATAGCGTAAATGAAATTATAATTTTATTGAAATAAAACTAATTTAAACGGATTTTATCACGGTTATTTATTAAATTTTGATCCCGACGTTTCGAAAGCTTTTCAGCCTTCGTGGTCACGGGGCGGACTGAGGTGTAGGTTGTCCAGAAAAGTTTATGTTAACAGTAACAGTAAAGTTAAACAGTAAAAACAGTAAAGTGACAAACTTTCGAAACATCGGGATCAAAATTTAATAAATAACCGTAGTAAAATCCGTTTAAATTAGTTTTATTTCAATGAATATTATTCGCGTAAACCTAAGAAATCATTATAATTTTATGTACAATATTTATTTAAAACATCATGAATTTGTCTTAACTGACAAAAAATTATTTGTTTTATAGTAGAAATGCTGTTATTATTATCAGTATCCTTTAAATTTTTTATAAAATAGAAAACTGAAATAAGTGTTTACTAGGCAATTTACATACTTTTGTTTGTTGAAAATGACATCCAGTATGCATAAAACTCATGCACCTCTTCATAAGGTGTAGATGAGTTGCCGAATTTGGGTATTTTGTTGATATCTTCAGGATCATCTAAGAAGTCTGTTTCTTCTGTTGCCAGTTTTTCAAAAACCTGTGAGGAAGACACTCTTGTTTTAAAATGAAATATATTTATTTTTAAGGAGCTACTTCCTACATAATTTAGATTTATCTCATACACTTTTTTATATGTGTAAAAAATATATACAGCAAGAAAAAAAGTAATAATATTCACAATAACATAAATAATTAACACAATATCAATATATATTAGTACCTCTTTGTAAACTCCATAGAATCCTTGAGGATCATTTCCAAAACCTTTATAGCAGGATGGACTGAAATATGGGAACACATCTAGACTGTCATCATTGTATGAACTACCAGCTCCTCGAAGTAGCTGCTCTCTGTGGTTATCATACCTATTGAGATAAGGGCTTAATTAATTTATAGGCATTTATATTAATAGATTTCTTGTTAGTCAAGAGATAAGAAGCATTTAAATATAATCAACAAAACAATTAATCATTAAATTTTTTTCAAGTAAAATATGCTTTGATTTTCATTGTAGCATGTAAAATAAAATTGGTAAAAAGAACTAATGTATTTTTTTAAGAGAAAAATTATCCGCACCATGCTCTTTCCTGTGGGTCAGAGAGAACTTCATACGCATTTTGTACAAGTTGGAATTGTTCTTTAGCCTCCTGTAAGTTTTCTAAATTTTTATCTGGATGCCACTGCAAAGCCAGCTTGCGATACGCTTTCTTTATCTCAGAAGCAGTTGCATCCTTGGACACGCACAATACTTCGTAGTGGCACTTCATTTTTTGTACATTCTTTAGACACTTTCACAATATTTCACAGCCTGATAAAATTAACCTGAATTACCGGATTCAAACCGCTCTTATATTATGATAAGCAATTATAATATTACAACATTTTGCTTATAGTTGCACTAACTAAACAGGAACTTTTCAAATATATAGGTGAATTTCAGGAAAAAATATTATCGATCTATTTTGAAGATTTCAGCGAAAGAAATACGACATCCATGCTTCTGACTATTTGCTAGTGTTGTAGTGTAATATATTAATTGATCTGATATGATATTTCGAACATGACAAATTTTCAATCGACTATCAGATTTTAATAATTTCAATAGATAAAATATACGTAAATGGCTACACAAAAATATATGATTTTAAAGTAATCAAATTTTTAGTCCCTACGATGTAATTTCAAATTTAGTAGCCTAGTATTTACGAAGATTTGATATTGAGATCTAATTTAAAATGATTATAGGATGGTATGACATAAAATTTACATAAGTAAAGCAATTTAATTTAAGTTTATTGTTTTAGTTTCAACGCTTAATTTGAATATTATAAGAGTATGTAACCAAAAGTAAGATCGTTAACGAAAATAATTTATGAGTATCTACCTAGTCGATTTTTTTACAAGATATGCTAATAACTAGTCATACAAATGAAAAATATAACTCTGACATATGTCATCAGACACATTTTTGTTAGTGCTTTAGCAATCGTCGAAATACAACTCCGTTAGGAGTCCAAATTTGACTTCGTTAAAAAGTTTTTCAAAAATATTTATATGGAATCATGAGGTTTCCGGAATTTATGTGATCACCTTATGGTTGTTTTATTTAAACAATGCAATATTAACTTAAATAACTTGTTGTTTGTGTCTCGCAAACGACCCTAAAAATTTAAAATAAGTAATATATATATATATATAGATGTGTTCTATCTTGTTAGTTTTAATTAGGGCTTGATTTTTGTAACATATTGAATAAACCGTAATGACTTAGATATGTTTATTGAGCTTTTATGTATATTCTGTTATGTATTGAGGTAATATTTTGCAATGAAACTGGATACTTAAAAGTATGGAAAATTGATTTAAGTATGAGAAATTACGGTTGAGAATGCAAATTGATGTTTTAAAATAAATCCGGAAGGAATAAGAGGTCTCGGTCGTTAGCTGTGAGTTGTTTCTTTTTTCGTAAAATTAATGCTTACCTGTGAAACCCAGTCACGATGGTACGTTCATCACCGAGATCCACGATTGTTCGTTTAACTTATACCGCTCCTAAATGACTTATATATTTTAATATCCTATAAAATTAAGTTTTAATGTAAGCGGTCCTTAGCCTGCAATCGTTTTTTTTTCTATAATTGTTAATCTAACACAAAACAAAAAATGTATGGGATGGCTATATTGACTCTTGTATTATTAATAGCGAAAAATCGGCCTTAAAAATTAAAAATTATTCAATTGTAGCTTTTATTTATTATGGCATCTGTCTATTTAGATAATTTCGACCTTATCGAGTAGAAAGGACTTTATACACATAGGTAAGTCTAAGAACGTCACTCTAAGTAACAATTAAGTAAACTGAGAACAATTATTTGTGGATCATACAAATAATATCCTGTGCGGGACTCCAATCTACAGCATTCGATTAGGCAGTAGCAGCGATATTAAATAGCTTGGAATATTCCTTGTCCAATCTATTATTAAAAGAAATGGTTAGAGCTTCACAACGTTTCTGGGAGTTTGTTCCATGCTGCGACCATTCTGTTAGGCAAGAAATACTTCTTTGGGTCTCTTTTTGTCGAGTTTCCCAAAGTTTCAAGGATTGACCTCGTGGGTGTTTTATGACCACAATCTTAGCCGATATTGATTGATGATGTAGTCCAAGGAGGTGGACACGCTAAACCTAGTGGAGGGACTGTTTCTCAAGTGCAACTGCCGGAATACACTTATAAGTATTTGGCGCTAGATTTTCATACATTTTACTTAAGGTGTTAATAATTTGAATCCAATTTAGTTTTTTTAATTCACTCTTAGTTTTAAGGGAAAAAATTAACAAAGATATTACACTTCAATTGTAACAGCCATAATAAAAACAGCAAATAAAATCACGTTGTAATAATATTTAGCCGTTTTATTTAAAATGGTAATTGGCGATTGTAACCTTTAATTACATTAATATTTTGATTATAGCTAATTGCTATTTAATTTTGCGATCACTGACCAATATCGTGGCTATTTTCTTGTATTTAGAAATATTTTATGATTCCATTGTTATGGCGTCATTTGGTCTTCCATGAATTTCAAATATTCATTGTACAAAGATTCGCCATTTGTATCCTGTGGATCGATAAAATATGGTTTTTTAAAACAAAAAGGGGTTTCTATAAAAAAAAGTTTAAGTTGATTTTTAAACAACTTAAACGTTTAAAGCAACTTAGTAACTTTCTGGAAAATTTTGGAATTTGTTTGAAAAACCTGTTTCTTCTTTTGTGATTAAAAAGTTTTATACCTTCTGTGGTAAATGGTAACGTAATTATTTTAGAATATATATTAAGTATAATTAATAATATTTATAAATACAAATATTTTTAAGGGATTTACGATAGAAGTAGATAATAAAAAATCATGACACTGTGATATATTTTATTATAATTATTGTTTACTAATTAGACCTATTAAAATAACTATATAGAATAGAAATTACAAGGATATTTAACTTAAGTATGAAATGGCATATAAGGAAAAATAACTTTTCTTTATAAAATAAACTAAATCGAATAAAACAAGAAGGTATAACTATTAAGTCGACATATCACTGGATGAGTCTGATCCTTCATCTTGAAGATTTCCAAAAGTTAATTCCTGAAAATTAGTGTATAGTGATTCAAGGAAATTATAACAATAATATTTAACGATAATTACAGTGGAAATTAATTTGGGACGTTGGCAAATGTCTATCTGGCTCTGTTTTCGCGAATTTATAGTTATAATTAAGATCAAGTGGGATCTACATGACTTTAGGCAGAGACACTTTGTAAACTACTTAGTTTACTTAATATGTAGGTTTAGATAATTTGGTGTAGTTTTTTTTTTACTTTATAGGTTTAGTGTTATGGCCATAATCTCCCGTGATTTTAAATGACGATGTGATCAGGATGGTAGACACGTTAAATCTAGTGAAAGAACTGGCTCTCAAGTGCAACTACCAGAACACACCTATACATATGTAGTAGTAAATTCTCAACTTGTAGATGGTAGCTAGCTAGGGTAAATGACAATGTTTTTCCTTCATCGAAAGGTCAGGCTCCCTGCAGGAATTCGAATTCTTGTCCATTGACGCGGGTCCGTCGTTGACAATTGTGCATATTGTAAATGTCTATAAATAACTGTACAATATTGCCCAACTTAAAATTATATAATTAGAGAAGCGTATTTTGCGGCTGTTGGCGGCCCTTAAATAAATGGTCTCAACAAATAAATATAAAAAAGCTACTTACGATTTCATCATCGAATTCAAATGTGCATGGTTTGTATGCATTTTTGTGTCCGCGCGAGGTGGTTGTAGGTGTTGGTGATGGTATTGGATTTACCAAAGGCTTGGTCCATTCTTCATAAAGGTCAGGGCGGGGGCCGACAGCCTCGTCTGGGCATGTGCGGCAGTTCTGTATTATCCAGTTTTGTTCACGTATCGACGGTGACCTGTTAGCGAAATGTATCTTATCTATTATAACTATGTCCGCGACTTCGTTCGTGTGAAACAAAAACGATTTATCAATTTTGGCACATTTTTATAACTTTTTTAATACAGCTTTGCTCCTCTTGGTGGTAGCGTGGTCTTAAATAGCCTAAAGCCTTCCTCAATTATTATTCTATCAAATATCCAGATCCTAAAATGTATATTTGCGTTACATCCCCATCCATTCCACATACTAAACTCTGCCTATACATATAAATATTTCCTTTTTTATTATTTCAATATGTACATATTTCCTTATGGTAATAAATGAGACTTTGATTTTGTAATATACGTATATGAGTATCTATATCTATCTAATATCTGATCGATATTCCGGTTGAGCACTCAAGTGACTCTGCTCGCGCGTTAAGCAACACTATACATCACTGAGAGTACATCATCACACGGCATACCATTCGTGCACACTCACACGTTAAGTACACGGTTCTGTAAGGGAATACCCCCGCGGTCCTTGCGCGGCTCGTCCGTTGTCAGGACCATTAAACTTAGTAAGTTAGGATCTGTTGGTTAGTTAGGATCGCGAACCTTTGTTCGTTATCCGGCAGTAGCCCAAGCCGAAGTTCGGCCATTCTGGCACCCTCGCGCCCGTTGCCTAGGAGCTGAGTGCCCTCAGCATTCGCCCCAAAAAGTTCGGTGAAGTTGTCAAAGACCTTACGGCACACAACGTGTGCCAGGTCGAACAAAAAAAAATTGTCTAATAATATTAAGTGAGCAATTTTTGTAAATATATAAATTCCGCGTATTCCGAAAAGGAGTTCAACGATTTGCATCAAATTTTGTATTTGGACAGATCCTTGCTTATTGAACTTACTTATATAGCTATATTTTTCAAAAAATGTAGTTTAATGAGCAGAAAAATTGTAGTGAAGTGATTAATTATATTTCTATACCTTTGTTTTACAGTTAAAGTTTAGCGTTATGGCCACAATTTCACCTAATGTTAAGTGACGACGTTGCAACAGATGGTGGACACGCTAAGCCTAGGAGAGGGACTGGCTGTAAAGTGCAACTGCCGGAAAACACCTACAATTATTTGGCGGTAGATTTTCAACTTGAGGGTAGTAGTTAGCCAGGCGGGTATTTGGAAATGTTCTACTACTATGCTATGATTTCATCACGATGTTTTTCTTCATCGAAAGCTCAAGCCCTTTATAGGTGACTTATTTTTTAAATATAAAATATGGTTGGTTAATCAATATGTGATTCGTATCTAAAAATATATTTTCAGAAATAGACAGAATTTTGAAAAAAATATCGAGCTAAGATCGTTCACCCAGGTACTAACATTTATACGAGAACCAGGGAGGCGGATGCATACCATTGGGAAAGGCCTAGTAGGCGACAAGTCAATTAGCGCGGCAATCACCGGCTGCTTCGTCGCCTCGCTAATTAAACAAGTAGTTAACGTACATCCGTCGTAAGTTTAGGCTTTTTGTCTCACATTCAACATTACCATTGTTGGGATTCTCTTGTTTGTAAGAATATGTTGACGTTCTCATAGGAAGGATGTTAAGTAGTCTTTTGAAATACCTTAATAGCATATTTATCAATTTCGTTGGAAATTAACGGTACAGAGTTTTTTAATGTTATAGATTTACCATTTGACCATAATATCTAGTGTTGTAAATTTAAAATACAACTTGAGTAGACAAACTTGACGAACAATAAGTCATTTAAAATAATACTAATAATTAAAGGCTACAAACCGAAGAGGATCTAAGGTACGGTCTAAACCAAAACCTTCATGGACAATTTCATATTATGTTGTGACTATATGATTTTAAAATGGCAACACACTTAGTCTCAGATTGATAGACTTGCCAGGGGATAAGAGGACCTTGTCTAAAATGTACTCAATCTTAAATACGTTTATGTATACAGTACGATTAAATAAAAAGGCATACTTAACTACTATTCAGAAAATTCCGAACTTTAAATATCTTTTGTAAATGATTATTCAGGTGTACTCAGTTATCAATAAAGAGGATGAAAATATTTAGATTTTGTCTGTCATAAGAAATCATATCTGTTAGATAGAGATTACTGAAATTTGACAAGGTGACATATAGTGCTATGGATTAGAATATTTATGCCATAAGCCAAAGGTTTACGATGTACTAAATTAGGATATTCATAAATTTTGGTTTGCAAAAAAACTATTGTTAGAAAAATCATCCTGCATGGTGGTACAATAGAGGCGATTATAATTAGTCAAGTTCATATGCAGGTACATAGTTGAAAAGCTGTCCCTGGTCTCTGGCTATACGGCAGATTAAAGTGGTGATTCTTACCGGCAAGTTTGAGTATTTTTGTCGCCCGAAGAGTTTTGCCAAGACAGTGCTTGTCGCCTGATAAGTCATGCCACACTCCCATCTCGCTTTTGCCTAGGCTCAGGTAGTGCGTTTGCACATTGCAAAGCAAAATCAAAAATCTTTTTCATTTTAGGCCCTAAGAAGGCGTTAATGAACATCAAAACTACCACCGGTTAGGAAATTAACTCAGTCATCGAGAAAAACTGGCAAGAAAATCGAAATCTTTTTTTTAAAGTCCGATGCTTATACCTTTTTTAGGCTCAATTTTAATAGTTTAATGTGTATTACCAATAGTTATTAGCAGATGTAGCAGGAGTGTCAATTCCAGATGTCATGATCGCTAACATATTGATTGCGATGAGAAAAGTCCGTAAACGGATTTTTAACACCAAGTTAATAATAAAAAACGTAGTAATGTAGTTAAGATGAAAGCTGCATGTTTCCTAAAAACTTTGCTTAGCTCTTACCGTATTATTGCAGTGAGGTCATCAGCTCGATAAACGACTTTGGTTTTCGGATCGTAGAAGCCGTCACCGGTATCGTAAAATCCCGATGGTATTTCACGCGTCGGCTGTTCCGCGGTCAGGTAAGACTTCCCAGCTGGCTGTAGACCTTTATCATATTCCACCGTGAACCTGTAATTAGTTCTCGTATGATCTCATTCTATATACATATTTACTTCAACAAATCTGACAGTAGTGTTAATATATCTATTTTAATATTATAAAGCGGAAAAGTTTGTTTGTTTGAACTTGCTAATCCTTTCGCGGGTTTAAAAAAACTTAGTATTTGATCCAGTGAAATCCATCACTGAGGAAGGCTTTAGGCTATTAAACATTATTCTACCATCAATAAGAGCATATCCGAATTATAAAAAGCTACAAAATTAGGCAAAAAATCCTTATTAATATTATAAATGCGAAAGTGAGTTTGTTTGTTACGCTTTCAGGTCTAAACCGCTGAATCGATTATGATGAATTTTGCTATAGACATAGATGGGACCTTAGACACGGTGAAAGGATACTATTTCTAGCGATAAACAAATTGGAAGTTAGCTAAAGAGAGGGATAAACTTTGTATGAATTTTTTTATTGCTTCTTTCGATTCGTTTGACAAAATCAATATTACCGCAAGCGAAGCCGTAGGTAAGAGGTAGTAATTAAATCATTTTTAGTTCCTTTCGAACGAAGTCGCAGGCACAACGAGTTTTTAAATATGTATATTAAGTATATGTTATTATTTGATATTTTGTAATTTTTGGGTATTATTTCTTAAGAATAGATTTATTCGTATAAGGTCCCCGGTATGGAAATTTTAAAGTAATACAAATGTAAAGTTTTCCGGAGCAATATATCTTTCACTTTGACAAACGTGCAACCGTTTGCCCCGATTGCGTACTTAATAAGTAAATTCCAGTCGTGCATCGGGGCTGACATACACATAATTTTTTTTATGTGTTAATAGTTTGAAAATTGATCAATTCTTATATTTCAGTTTTTATTTTATAGATTATAGACATAACTTTTTGACTTCAGTCTTACCCTGTTAAGTAACGATGTGGCCCAAGATGGTCGACTCGTTACGCCTAGTACAGTGACTGACTCTCAAGTACAACTGCTAGATTATACCTATAGGTATTTAGCAACAGATTCTCAACTTGAGGGTGGTAGCTAACCAGGCGAGCATTAGAAAAAGGCCCAACGCAATATTTTCTTCATCGTAGCCCGTAGAGTCCGTAAACACTACCGACTAAGTCATGATCGCTTCAAAGATGGTATTGAGATATTTATTTTTATTATAAGAAGTGATTATGTTTTTTATTATCGCATCTGCTTATGTAGGTAATTTTTGAAGTTTGAAGGACTCTGTAAGCACATTCAACGGCCATAAAGTGACAACCAAACTCGGAACAATTATTTGTGGATCACACAAAGTTAATGACTTTCTTTACAAAAACTCTCATACTGCTAATCTTGACGAATTCATTCACAAAAACGGGAATTAAAAGGTAAATTTACATTTACTTGTGTGATGTACGCATTCATGTTATGTTAATATGAATTCACAAAGCAATGGTAATAATCCAGGGCATTACGGAATTGTTCTGACGAGGGAAATCCTCGCTGCGAGCAAAGCAAAGGCGCCGTGATGGTCGATTAGTATGGAAGTAAAAAATTAGGACCGCCATGTTGTTTTACCGCGAATTACATTCCACCTCAGTCATTGCTAAGCTCCAAGCTGACTGGAGATTTTAGTTTACGTTATACATTTATAAAATTTCAGTATGAAAATATTTAGAAAATTATTTGTGTAGTACTTAGTAATTGTTTGTTAAATTCATATTTTGGACACGTGGAATCTATTTAGTTTTACATAAAAAAGTCTTTGAAAGTATTATTCATATATTATACTATTTTTATATTACTATGATAAGTGCTAAAGTGAGTTTGTTTTTTTTGTTACGCTTTCACGCCAAAACCGCTGAATCGTGTGTGATTAATTTTGGTAGAAAGATAGATAAGACACTAAAGATGGAGATAGGTTACTCTTTCTTTCGAAAAAAATATAGTAAGTGGGGTAAAGAGAGGGACAAACTTTTTATGAAACTTTTTATTGCGTTATCTGATTTGTTTGACAAAATCAATATTAATGGAGCAAAGCCGCATGTAACAGCTGTAAATTTATTACAATTTTTGTAATACTATATAAGTTTAGCATTAATACCAAAATCTCATCTCATGTAAGGAATGATGTGGTGGTCCACGATGGTGGATACGCTAAGTAAAGTGAAGGGAATGGCTGTCAAGTTCAAATGCCGGAACATATCTATGGGTAATTGGAGGAAGATTTTTAACATGAAGCTGGTAAATAACCAAATGGGGATTAGAACCATGCTATGGTTTCATTAAGATGATTTCCTTCATCAAAAGCTCAATTTTATTGCAGGGATTTGAACTCACGTCCATTGACGTGGCGTCCGCACACACTACCAACTGACCTTGGTAGGAGCTAAATAAAAATGCCTTCCAACCATTGTATGGTGCCGATATGATGTTTTCCTTCGCAGAAAACTCAGGTTGGCAGCAGAGCTAGCGTTGACTGACGCGTGTTCGTAAACATTATTATTAAGCTATTATTTCTTCGTAACAACTATATCAAAATAATAGTGCGAAAATGTTTGTTTGGTTTATTGAACGCGCTACTCTTAGAAACTACCTTTTTTGTATTTGATAGAACAATCATAGATGAAGGCTTTAAGCTAATATCTGTATCACGAATAGGACTAAAACTGTATTGAAAAAAGTTACAGAAACTAGCAAAAGATATTAAATAAAGTTTTAGTTCCACGCGAATGTAGTTATAATATACAATGTGTAGAAATTATATTTAGATATAAATTTATGATGAATATCCAGGTTGTTTTACTTTATTAATACCTATTACATTGTCATCGACATGATTCAGGTATGAATGAATGATGAATGAATGCTTTATTGCAGTTTAAGTATGTATACTAACGAGCTTTATGCTATAAGGCATTTTCTTCCATATAACCAGCTGTATTTTGGTAAGAATACTTTAAAGATACCATTGTAAATAAAATTATTAATTATATAAGTAAGAAATAATAAATATACTAACATAACAGAGATTATGTATAGTGAATATAATATTAATTGAGCAAAGTGTAGTCAAAAGAAATAAACTAAATATACATACATATACATTTGAGAAAATAAATTTCACGTTGTACTAAGACCTCGATTTTAGTAACCCTAATTCAATGAGAATACAGAATGTGACGGACCCTAGATTGTAATCAAATTTCACATTCAATTTCAGAAACGTACTGACGCCCATATTTAGGAAAGTTCTGGAGGACTTTAACCGTGTTATATCAGACCGGTGGAAGGTATATTCGGATGAAAACTTATATCTGCTTGTGGAATATGTTTCGGTTATTCTACAACATTATTTTTTATATTCCTTATATTTTTAGGGTTTAGCGTTTTGGTTATAAACCTATTTTTTTAAGATAATGGACAACAAACAGGCACCGTCACCAGGGGTATTACAGCCATGTTACTGTCTTGAAGGAAAGGGCTGGTTCTGGTTTACTATGCCGGAACACAAAGGCTCATACAGAAACTTTATTTTGCGGCAGTCTAAACCCGAGGTTGGTCGCTTATTAGTCGGGCAATAAACCTACCATCAAGCTGTGACGTATCCAGGACTATATGGTTAATCGTCATGACCAAAACAAGTGTGGGACCAACATTCGCCAGAGTCTCGTCGGTTACTCGGTACGGCGCACCGCGTGCAGGTGAGGTGGGTTAGGGTAACTCAAACCCCTTATACCCCAAAACACTTGAGGCTAAATTACTATATGGTCTGGAGGTTTGAACACGTTAAGATTAGTAAATTCGACGAGTAATTCGATTCGACGACAAATTGCTAGCGGTTGCTAACCAGACGTGCGTAAAAAATATCCTGCTACCATGCAATGGTTTCCTATACGAAAATTTTAGGTTCATTGCGAGGATTCGAACTCATGTCCGTCGATGCAGGGTTTGTAGAAGTTATCATCAAGCCATCAATTTTAACACTACAATAATTAATTGTACTTGGATATATCTGTACTTTAGGAACGTAACAAATTGCGTCAAAATCTTAATTGATCAAATCTTCTTGAAATCTTAATTGAATGGAACTTTTGTTGATTTACGATTTACTATTTAATTAAAATACCATTAGATATGTTCCGGCAGTGGCACTTGAGAGCCAGTTCCTCTTATAAATACCAGGAACGCACCTGCGATTCCTCTGATTTTGTGGGTATCCATGGACAGTGGTGATTACTTACCATTAGGTGACACGCTTGCTCATTTGTACCCTATTCCATATTAATAAAAAAACATTATAAAATTTAATAATAATACTTTAAATATGCACATATTACCGTCTATCTGGCATCCGACAGTATTTCCAATCGACTTCAGAGTACTGCAACCCGTCGGCGAATATTAAAGTCCGCTCAATCATATGACCCTTGTTCCATTTACCTCGGAGTATAGCACCGCTGGGGTAACGTAATTCACCGCTACCTTCAAACATTCCGTCTTCAAACTCCCCTTCGTAAATAACGCCTGAGGAAAAAATCATAACAAATTTCTATAAAGATAATATTTGTTGTACCTAATAACTATTCTCTTATGAAATAGCAATATTTTTATGAATTCTCCTTTCACATAGCTAGTGATATTCGAAGTTTTGTTGTATAGAGTTATTAATTTAGAGCACTTCAACTTTAAATTGAAATCAAAGCAGTGTTATACGTGTATTTCGCGAAAATTGAGATAACAAAAAGTAATTCATATTATTTAGTAATTTTTGACGGGTTGTATTTCAGTGAAAATTGTTCGTACCAGGACTTTAAAGATCAATCTAAAGCTTAAAGATTCTAATTTTTATATCTTTTCGTCACAATTTTTTACAAGATGCGGCAATTTCTTACGAGGCAATCGATAATTGAAAAAAAAAAAACGTTTACGTCCATATAATTTTTTTTTCGAGCTGAATTGTTAAATGAGTTTAATGAATGGCTCAAATAGCCTGTTTATTTAGCTTCAATTTCTTGATTTGAAATCTCTTTGCTTCCGAGATATCGATTGTTAAATAAAAAAGGATTCTTTTGTGTTCAACCATCGATATCTTCGCTCATAGAGAAAATTAAAGGGAAGTTTTGAAATTATGAATTAATTATTTAGGAACCACCGTTGTCTAAAAAAATGTGACCAAAAGATCTGAAAACTAGCTCCTTAAAATTTTATATTGCTTTTATTAAGTCTCAGTATGAAAATGATCCACTGAAATAAACTCTGTCAAAAGTCATTAAAATTGATGAAGTATTATTTTTCCTTAATTTTTGTCATAAGTAATATAAGAGAAGTTATTAAATATGGTATGTTTATGTTAGAAACACTCATTATTAGTCTACATATATTAGAGCCACATAACTTTATCTTTCAATTTGCTAAGAGGTAAGACGCAATAATTGTGTACCCTACCTAATTACAGGGTATACCAACCGTTACAATAGCAAGCCATTTATGAGGTTATCTATAAAATGTGTCACATTTACCATTTGGGAACGTGTATGTACCGTAGCCACTCATACCCAACACATCCCATGTGCCTTCGTATTGGGATCCTGTAGGAAATTGTTTTATAGAGCGTGGCGCACGGGGTATGTCAAGAGACACAGTTCTGTAAAAACAAATAACCGTTACTGGAACAAGGCACCGCGATTGTGTATGTGCAGATGACAACCATAGTGTCTGCCATAGCAGAACGCATTCTGGAATTGGTCGGTATATCTCTCGCTAGAGACTAGAGTAAGTTTTGAAAGCTGTCTCTGGTCTCTGTTAATACAGGGCTTGAAGTGTTAGCGTGGTGCTTTTTAGTGGCTGGTTTGATGTTGCTTATGATCCGATGAGTATCGGCACATGCCCCTCTCGCCTTAGCCTGATACCAGGTAGTGCGTTGCGAAGTTCATAAACGGTATATTTATACCACGTCATCGAAAAATTGTTGGGTATATTTATCCATCAAACATAGAAATAAAAATCCAGATTGGGTCATGACCATAATGTACATGATGATGATAAAAGTGTGACCCTCTTTTCTTTTCTCGCGTTAGGAAATTATCCTGTTTCAGCTGTTGGCTGGAGGCTCGTAGACTGACTTGACACAACAACATTTATAACTATTGTGAAAGCTGTCTCTGATGCTTGGCGGTATGTAGAATTTAGTGTCGCCGCGATATCTTATTAATGGGTATTAGACGGTGCTTATCACCTGATGAGTCTGCATGCTCCCCTCTCGGTAATAACGACAGGGTAAATGTATATTTCGTCATGATACAAAAAAATGGGTGGCACTGATTTACCAATTTAATTTATTATACTTTATGACTAACCTACTTACTAATTTATGAATAACCTACTTGCATTCTTCTTTGTGTGACTCTGAAAACTTCCTCATTAGCGCTTCCCATTGCGAGAGTCGTTTCTCTGAGAGTCTGTTGGTATTATTAAAGATAATACTTTGTATAAATTCATTAGCCTCAAGAATAATACATTTATATTACAAAACATACACTAAGATTCAAAGTCAAAGGCAATGGTAGCTCATTGGTAGCGTGTAAGAACACCGTGTTAAAGGACGTAAGTTCGATTCCACCTATTTTGAGATTGAGTTTTCGTTGAAGGTAAACATCGCGAGAAAACCATAGCATGGTGGTAGGGCTCCTTCTAATGCCCGCCTGTCTAGCTACCACCCCAAAGTTGAAAATCTACCGCCAAATACCTATAGGTGTGTTCCGTGTCTACCAACTTGGGCTGTGTTGTCACTTAAGATCAGGCGAGATTATGGCCGTAACGCTCAACTTACAAAGTTAAAAAAAATAGCATGGGGGTAGGCCTGGTTAGCTATCACCCTGAAGTTGAAAATCTGTCGCCAAATATCTACAGGTTTATTTCGACAGTTTAACTTCGGAGCCCGTCCTTCCACTAGACTTAGCGTGTCCACCATATTGGGCCACGTTGTCACAGCATCAAGTGAGGTTATGGCTCAAACGCTAAATCTGTAAACAATTCAAAAAAATCTAGATATATTGACACAAAAAATAATGAAATGTTCACAAAGTTTTATGATAACTACATACAAAGCCGGATCAATATTTAGATGATGTCTTGGGTTGCGTTTGGATGAAAGGCTGGCTTTGTCACCGAATCTCGCTTTGAGAGGTATTTGACGGTTTTTTAAAAAGAGTTACGTATCTATCAATTACCTGTTTTTTGTCATGCGTTCTACCCAAATCAGTTGACGTAGTTCCGAATGAGTTCTGATGCGAAACAAGACATAATTAATCCATATTGCGTACTTCTAATTGAAAATGCCACCAAAACAAATGTATGAAAACGCAACTTTTCTGTCTTTCAGCCTTACATCTTTACTGTTGAATTTATCACAGATAAATAATACGCTGAATTCGTTACATTTTACTTACACTGAGTTATGTTGCGACTTTACTTCTGACATCGTAAATTCAACAACTGCGAACGAAAGATAAAACAAGTTACATCTAACACCTAAGTCTCTGACGTTCTGTGTTCATTCATTATTTGTGTATTTTCTTTATAAAGTTAAACATTTACCAAGTTTGTTCTATTAAGGACAATAAGTACTACGTTTTATTTTATCTCTACGTTCCATTTGCACTTTATTTTATCATCAGTTTTCAAGGGAGATGAATGCTAGCTGTTATATTGTATCTATACCTTCTTATTGTTATAGTTGTAAATGTGATTATTAAACTGATGTTATTTTCTTGTAAGGCATTTGCATATGTGGGCAGTATCGCCATTGTTAAGTGTTCATACAAGTAATGGACACAAAGTATTAAGAACAATTATTTGTTGATTACACGTATAATTGTCTAAGGATTAGAACCCAGAATACGCGTCTCGTGGATATCTAAGAAGTTCGTCTCGTGTCATAAGTTTCTGTACATAATATGTATTGTTATTATTATATTGAGGGCAACTATGGCCCTTTTCGAAATATATGTACACTCGAAGAGTTAAAGAAAATGCAAATCGTTAGACTAAGTCATTTAAACGTATCAAGGTTAAGAGAGGCAAAACAAAAGATCTCGGGAAATCTATAGGAGAAATGCACGCTATTGTGTCTAACGATTTAGTATTCAACGGGCACAATTTGACGGCCATGGTCATACATTCCGTCCCATGCATTATTTATAGTGAAAGAGTGAAACTTGGCCACGTCAATACACTCGTATGATTGTTTCTTGTTAATTATAATTGTGTTCGAAAAATAAACGGATACACACAAATATGTGCATACTTTCTCAGAATAATTACGTACTAAACAATTTTATAAATCCTACTGTCACTTTCGTGTTGCGGACTTTTCTTAGAAGCAAAATTTCTATAATCTATGTTTGTTTCATTAATTGTGCAAAACTTAGGAAGTATTCGTCGGATTATAAAGATTATTTTTGTACTTAATAGAGCAATAATTGAAAAAGCCTTAAGGCTATATAACGTCACGTTACTACTAATAAGAGGAAAGCTGTTTTGGAAGAAGTGTTAAAAACGGGCAAAAATTATTTAATGATATTCAGTTCCACGTGAACAAGCTAGTGTGTATATACACAATGTTTGACTTGAACTAAAATAAATATATACAATACTAAAATATGATACTTCATATTTTTGATTAGATACATTAAAAGGCTTTTTAATTAATTGCGTCGAGGATTAATTTGATTGATTTACGATTTAAGAACGGTTCCTGAAATTAAAAATGGTTTACTATAGCCGAGTTGGAGAATATTCTATCACGTTAGAATTACCGTTTCAATGTAATTTAACTTATTATTGCTTTTCATTTATGGACCAGACAGTGTTTTGAACCAAGAGATGAATATGTAGTACTTGTTGAATATATGTAGTTGCATATATTGTCTTTTTTGTACCATGATAGGAAATAATGTATTTTATATTACATTTAAAAGCATATCATTTAGGTTGTCTGATAAACAACTTTTCACAGAGCTTCAACATTTTGTCATAGCTTTTCGTGTTGCAAATGAAACATGTTCTTTTTATGGTATAAGTTAGATAAAAGAGTATGCATTTGAGATGTTGTTAAATTTGCCTATCTTTATAATCTTTACAACTCTCACAAGAATGATCTGAAGGGAAGAATTTAATATATTTCCCATGTACAAACTTTTAATAAACATCAGTGCACCCGTTATTAAGCTAAATACAAACCGACACAATCTTAATCATTAATATCATATTTGTGATCAGTGTTCTTTTTAAGAGATGCATATAGCAAAAAAAATACATGTACAGACAGAACTATAAGTTTATTCATATAGATACAAGGGTTAACCTACATAAGCTAAGAGTCTACTAATAAAACTGTCCCTTTACAATCGTTGAACAATCGAGTTGTATACTTTCGTCAGTAGTTGTAAAAACTAAACGGTGTTTAGTCAATCATTGCGTTTAGATAAGTGCCCGTTTAATTTGTTTTCCATACACGTACATACGTTGTGACATAGAATGTAAAAATGATTCCGTGTACTTTTGTTTTCGTTGAGCTTATTATACACTGTGACCACTTCATATATGTATACAATATCTATATTAATATTATAAATCGGGAAAGTTTATTTAAACGCGCTAATCTTGAGAACGATCAATCGGATTTAAAATATTTTTTATAAGTATTTTATAGACGAAGGCTTTAGGCAATTTAACATTACGCTACCACCAATAGCAGCAAAGCTCTATGGAAAAAAACTAACAAAGACGGACAAAAAAAAAGAAATGATTGATATTTCTGTAGTCACGGGCGCAGCTAGTATGTATATAGTTAATAAGTCACTGCCATTAACAAAACAATATTTAAACAGTTTCTCCAAGGAGGTGGACAATGAATCGAAAATATATTTCCATATTATATATATGAAAGCAATAAGAAACATCAAGAAGTAGAAATTGTTAATCAATATTTGCCCGTTATGGAATGTATTGGAATATGTATGAGATCAGCTTAAGCTCTCAGCGTTACTTAATTGATCGTATTTTTTTAAATTGTATAATGATAAATTGACTGTAATGTTTACAATGGTAAGCATAGTACAATCGCTAAATAGTGGCGAGCTTGGAGTCGATAACTAAATTACCGGTACATGATATATACCTACAACCGGATATACATGGGGGTGCGTGAAAAGAGCCTCAACGAGTGATGATACCCGAGTACGTCCAGCACACCCCGGGCAGCCAGTCCCGATTTTAATTTTACTGACTGGCCAACTTTACACCACGGCACGAAAGTATTTTTAATTCAATACGATTAAGAACAAGAAAACTGTACATATACTTTTGATTTTCATGGTGAAAAAATCGATTAATGGATTTTCCCTTACAATGTGTAGACGTACTATCCCGGCTCAGGTAAAGACGAAAGGGTCGTGAGGAAGATACATGGGGTGACAATGGGCGTCAAAAACCCTCCCAAATACATCAAGACGACACTCAAATCTCCTTATTGCCAGAGACGAGGGACAGCTTTCATACTTTTTCGGTAGAGGAAAAGTTTGTTTGTTTTTTTTTTGTTTGTTTGAGCGTGCTAATTTTAGAAACTATTAGTATATAATACGCTAGTTGTGTCTACGAATTCGTTTGCATGCTACTAAAAATTAATTTATATTTTTTGCCAGTTACGTCTTATCAATACAGCGTTGCTCTTATAGGTAGTAGCGTGATTCTAAATAGTTTAAAACCTTACTCAATGAATGCTCTATCAAATACAAAAAGAGTTTTTAAAATTCGTTGGTAGTTACTAAGTTTAGCGCGTTCAAAAATACAAACTTTTTCCGTTTTATAATATTAATAAAGATGGGTGCTGCAAAGACGTTTCTTAAGACTTTCAAGTTCTATAATGTTTACCATCTTCCCGATACACATACTTGAGTACTTGAGAATTTCTTTTAAGTTAAGATTTTTGATCTGAGTGTCGTCTAATATTATAGGAGAATTTGATAAAACATATTTTTAAATATTGAAATATCTGTTTGTTAGTACAAAATAATGTTATTCAGAATTAAATATTTATTCCTCTTTGCTTACCTGCTTCTGTCTGTAATATGTTTCCTGTATATCTATAAAACCGTATATAAAAATGTATTGGTAACTTAAATAAAATATTTAAAGTAGTGATTCCATTTTTACTATTGCTCAATGACTTAAAAAAAGGGAGATTGACATATATTTTTTTTAATATAATTTGTTGAAACAAGAAGGCTATATATAAGTAGTTGAATACATTTTATTACATAGAGTTAATAATACCACAAATCAAGTAGGGCGATAGGTACGTAGATTGGTAGATTATACGATCATGTATATGGTGATAAATTCGTCACAGTGACTCGTTTGGGTTGTTATATTTCAGTAGCTATCAAGTATTTACAGGCCGCGGTTTGCATGCGGGGGTATTTTTTTACGTCACGCAGCAAACTGCACTACACCTGATGTTAGGTACATTACAATCCGAATCAGCGGTGAGTGACAATGAATCAAAATTCACTGCCAGTCGCCGTTGTCATGCTAGCCTGCTTAGATACCTTATTACGCCTCTTTTGAAGGACCCAATATCGTAATGAATGAGTTTGATTACCTACGCTGAATTAACCACTTTTCAGTGGTAGTCATTGCTTATGCTTTGTAGATTAATAACTATCAGGAACAATGTTATTATAATGAAGGATAAATCTATTAAAATATTAAAAAAGTGGAAACGTTTTGTTTGTTTCTTTGATAGATTCCTAAGAGCCACAAGTCGAATTTCTAAAATTGTATTTGTACTTTATAGAGAAATAATTGAGGAAGTCTTTAAGCTATTTAACATCACGCTACCACCAATAGGAATTAAGCTGTATTGAAAAAAGTTATAAAAATGGGCATTTTTTTTAAATAGCTCCACGGGAACGCAGCCGAGGCCACAGCTAGTAAAACATAATTTGGCCTCTGATAAATAGGTAAATTGGCGTTAATTATCGACTGTTATGTGTATTCTGTTTGCGAAATTCTTATAATTTATTTAAAAATATAATGTGGTTTTCTTGTTCTGTTATAGATTAAGTCACGGATTTGGATTAAGCACAGATTCAGATATCGTCTCTCCGAATGTACCGTTATACGGAAAACTTTGTCCGTAAAGGTGTAGTCGGTATTGTTAACCTCTCGACCTACATGGGGAATATTTAAGAACGTTCACTTGGCAATAGACTGCGACGTCTCGACACTTATTCTCTGCACAACAATTTAATTAGTTCCGATGATTGTACGCCATTCGTTCCAGGGAAAGTTCCTGTGACAATACACCTCGACAACTCTATGTATGCGGTTTTTTAATTGTAACCGTTTGTAGTTTTCACTTAATACGTTTGTAAATGAAATGGGATGTGACAGTTTGCATTATTATTCTTTGTAACTAAAATTTCGAGGTACGTTTGTTCGTAATTTCATTTCATTTTAACTATCTAAACGATGGTTTGAAATCATGATTGGTCAATTGAAGTGAAGGAGACGCGAATCCGAAACCACCTGGAATGAGCTTGAACTTTTGTTGCTAGCTACCACCCTCAATGTATAAATCTGCATTCAAATACCTATAGGTATGTTCCGGTAGTTGCACTTCAGAGTCAGTCCCTCCACTAGGCTTAGCGTGTCCATTATCTTAGACTAGATCGTCACATAACATCAGGTGAAATTGTGACCATAACGCTAAACCTAATCACCTATAAAAATGATTTATTTTCTATTAGGTAGTAATGAGTTCATCTGATCACCCTTAGCTTTTTTTTTCTGTTACCGCTATATTTTTTGACTTCTTACATAAATAACATATAATCTGTAATTTTCAGTATGTCTTCAGTCAGTTAGTCTTCTATTATAGGCATTTTTTTTTTCTGACATACTGAATACGTCTATCTAATTTGTCCATAAGTATATTATTCAAACTGAGTATCGATTAAACTTATTTATTGATCATTCACCATATCTACTTTGCTGGGGGGTAGGCACAATAGTGATGGCAGAAGTAGCTATTATATACCAGATGCAGCACACGTCTCAGTAGCATGTCGCATTCTGGAAACGATTGCTGTAGGTATATCCCGCTTGGGGAGAGGTTTGGAGGCAATATATTACTAAATGCTTGATGGTAGTTGGATTGTAAAAATATAATGATGTTTATTATTCACTATACTAAATGTGATATTATTATAAACAATATGATGTTATTATTCAGACCGCAATAGGTATTTTTTTTTTTTAATAGTTAAGGTTTAGCGTTATGGCCATAATCTCACCTGATCTTAAGTGACGATACGGCCCTAGTTGGTAGGCACGCTAAACCTGTGTAGGAACTGGCTATGCTATACCGCCATGCTATTGTTTCCTCACGATGTTTTCCTTCATCGAAAGCTCAAACTCATTGTAGGTGCTTGGATTCGAACTCACGTCCCTTGATGTGAAGTCGTACACACTACCACTGAGCTATCATCGCTTCAAAGATTATTAAGAATAATAAGAAGAGTTATTTTTTCAACATGTAACAGCATGGGAATCAATGGCAATCATTTAAAGCGATGATAGCTTAGTGTACGACTTCGCATCATGGGGGGTGAGTTCGAATCCAACCACTTATAAAGTGCTTGAGCTTTCGGTGAAGGAAAACATTGTGAGGAAACCATAGCATGGTGGTATGGCTTTTTCTAATGCCTGTTTGGCTAGCAACCACCCTCAAGTTGAAAACCTGCCACCAAATACCAATATGTGTGTTCTGGCAGCTGCACTTGAGAGCCAGTTCCTCCACAGGTTTAGCGTGTCTATGAACTTGGGCCGTATCATCACTTATGATCAGGTGAGATTATGGCCGTAACGCTAAACCTTAACTATAAAAAAATCGATGGAGCGCTTAGCCTTCTTCCAATTAAAAAAATACACCCTTATAACTCACACAACACTTCTAACATATATTTTGATGATTCCTCCATACATGTGGTCGTAATTTGTTTAATATTGAAGACAGAAAATTATTTCGAATAGAAATAAGAGAATTGGATGAATATCTTTTGTATCCCGATCGGAAATGAATTCGTTTAAACAAAGTGTATAGTTTATTTAACGATACATTAAGGGGTTTTCTGTGGTTCATATTATTTTTATAAGCGTGCCCTGTGAATACATGTTCCGTGTATTTTTATAACCATTTTATAAGCGGAGCGAGTCATCTTTATCTTTCTCTGAACATTCCTTTTGCATTTCATTTCATGTTTGTTCAGAGATATTTTATTTACGTTTTCTGTACAAAGTAGTATTTTATATTTATATTATTTACGTAGAGAAAATTTTGTGAATTTTAAATTATGAAGAAAAAATATTTTGTTTTAGTCTGAAAGTCTATGCGGACAGGGAATAATAGTTGGATATTTTGATGATGTAATTTTTTTTAAATTAATGAGTGTCGCTTTTAGTGAAAGATATTTGTTACAGGCAGAATCTATGATTTAATATTTTACTATATATCAATTAATTAATTTTCTATATATTGATATGTAGAGAAAAACTTCATGTCAAACCGTTTTAAAGCATGTTACGGGTATAAAAGAGTCTGTGATTTGTTTTAATTAAAAATGTTATAAAAAGAAGTAATACAGATAGATAAAATAAATAAAAAAACATGTATTATAAACGAATGAAATAAGTTAAATAGCATATCCATTGCTTATATTCAATCTGCAAATGTGGAACATGCAATTGTCTTTTAAAATACTATTCATCAATAATGACTATTAATTATAAACTACACAAGGTTGTTAATTCATTACCAAATATTAAAATATATTGAACAAAATGCCAGTAGCAGAATATATGTTCTTAAAAATTAATCTTATAGGTTTTATTACATTAAAAACACTTTAATCATAAGACCAAATATAAAAGTTAGTATTTTATATGATTAGAAAATAAAAACGTAATTAAAATCAAGATTCAATTCGAAAGTAATCTTTATTCTAAACGTTACATAAAGTTCGAAATTTCAACAAAACTGAAACATAAAACTAAAACACGTTCTAGTTAGGCACGAACCCTGATCTAGGTTTTCGTTAAGGAACATTTCAACGTTATTGTTGACCTTGCTTTAACTGATGACCTGACTTAAAATATTAGAAGAGATTATAATATGATCCTTTAACATGACAAAAGAACAGAACCGTTTCCGAAACCATTGGTTCTCACGATATTGTGACGAAGATTGTGGCAGCGCGTGAGCACGCGATCTGTCACAACTGTAATTGAATTAGATTATATTTTGTAATTGCCAGGGACAAATTTAAAGTTTGGGGGTATTGACGCTACAAGAAGACCGTAAATTACTTTTAATTAAAAAATAAAAAGATTTTGTATTAATACACGAATAACAATTGCATTTATTGTTGGTTCTTTTTTGTTCTTGTTATTGGCACAGCAGAATAATTTGCCAATATCAATGTTTTGTTTCAACAGACATATTATAAGATGTTTGAGATTAAATTAAGAATAGTATACGTAGGAAGTTGTGTAAATTTAAATATATGATGCTAAAGATTTGGTGATTGGATATAGATTTCAAATCCTTCTTCTGTTGGTCATATATTATTTAAAAAATTATACTTGTTGTTGTTGTAGTTGGACATATATAACAAACAAAAAATTACTATCACGGGACGTCCGGCAGATGTGAAACACAGTTTTTAGTAATATTTAGGATTATCAATAAATGACAGAAACCAATAAAGAACATATGGACAAAAGCAATGAAGTGTATATTTACGCAAAACCGATAACGATTTTCAGTGCTTAGAGATAGCATGATTGCAAATAGTGAGTCATGCCGTTTGCCGTAACGACATACAGTTTGCTATACATCCTAAGTGCGCCAATAAATGTTTTACAATCATTAATAATTAAACTGTAGACTTATTACATCACATTTTCTTGTAGCAGTTATATTATTATTTATTTATTTGTTACGCTAATGGACAGCAAACAGGCAGAGGGCCCATCTGATGGTAAATGATTACCGTCGCCTATGGACAGTCACAATACCAAGGGTATTACAGCCATGTTACTACCTTTGACGAAAAGGGCTGGTTTCCTATTAGACTTTATTTTGTACTTATACCTTGTATTATTACTTATACATATACATCTGTAGTCCTAAGAATAAAATCTGACTGAAAACGTGATGTCTTCGTTATAATAGTATTGTGCAAAGGTTTTTATCAACGCGTCTAAAGAAGTCTTTTCTTATGGTATAGGGAGCAAACGAGCAAGCGGGTCACCTGATGGTAAGTAATCACAGCCGCCCATGGACACCCACAACACCAGAGGAATCGCAGGTGCGCTGCCGGCCTTTATATTTTTTTTTTTTTACCGTTCTTAGTGTTATCGTAGTAATAAATATCAATTCTTTTTTACTTTGTGATACTTTCGAATATGAATTTAATTTAACTTATTTTTTATATAAATAGATTATAAGCACATTTTACGTAATTTCCTCTCGAGTGGGAGTTTCGTGGATGAAGCCAATGCTAACTTCACTTAAATTCCACCCTGATATTCGTCTGCGTTTACACAATTGTTATCTATTTTACTATATATGATTAAAATTTTATGTTATATAAGTTTATTATGTAGTAGGGCGATAAGAAATTAAATCTGTTGTCAAATTTTGACATTCTGTTTAAGTAAATGTAGTATTTATTTTCTAAATAACGTTCACATCACTATAGGAACCGACAGACGATTTTTAACTACGTGTGATAAAAGCATACGTAAGATAAACACGATACGCGAAGATTTTAAGTCATATACCGGGTTGCTGCACTTCGATTTATACAAATATTATTATTATTATTAATCTATAATAATGAATATATGATTAATGATATCACTGTTAGCCATCAGAAAGCAATCACGGGAATGTGATTACGCTCAGATCATAATCTAACAAATAAGTTTGTCGATATGATGCGTAAAGTACCATCTCCACTTTGCCGGACTTATAGTCATTGACGATGTCCATTATACCTTATTATACCCATTTATTTGTTTATATTTATATTATATTAGCTGACCCGGCAGACCTTGTTCTACCTTTTCGAGTAGTTAATCACATCGATTACAGCGTCATCTATCGCGTCATGATCACTTATCGAGATAAAAAGTATCCTATCTTTCAAGTTGGATCAAACTGCACACACTGTGCAAAATAAGATTAAAGACTATTATAACATAATGCATTACGGCATGGGGTTGAGCTGGTAAGACTCTATTTTTCCGAGTTGAAAGAGCCCAAAGAGCTATTTTATAAGTAATGTCACACAAACCAATACGATTCCATACTAGAGAAATACATTCATTGTGGCAATTCTCACAGTTATGTAATACCTTTATCTTGAAAGCTGTTTTGCGACAACATTCTTCTCTATCATTTGATCCATCAAAATACTCTCATTTGCGCAGAACAGACATGGTTTGTAAACGCGTTTTATCCAGGCGTACTGTTAATATACAATAGGATAAACTATAAACGAAATATGTTTTCCCTTATGTATCGTAAATGTAAAAAATGGTACGTCGTTAGAATCTTACTATTAATTATGAAGAATCCGAAGAAATTATAAAATTTAGAAATAGGATACGATTTTACTTACACACTCAACATACGCATCTTCACACACTCACTCACAAATGCAATAACGCACACACATACATATATCCACAAATACGTATGTTATTATTATTTCCTTCATTCGCACTTTTCAAAATACTTTATTTACAATTTGTTTAACATTATTATACATTTTTTTTAATTCTGTGGAACGCAGATACATTGTTAGATAGTCTGGTGCGGGGCACTATTGACACAGTTATATTAATTAGTGTAGCCAATATTGTGTATTTTGTTTCTATGTAATATGTTATGGTTCCATCAATCTATTTATTATTATTATTATTATAGTAGTTTAAGAGTTCTTCGTGGACAAACAACGTTATATGACACTTTTATATATAAAGATATCCCTTGTTGTCTGACACTATTTCCAAATGTACTACATAATTATATAACATTAAATACGTTAAATACCAGCCTGATTAAGGTTATGGCGTAGTATACATGTATGTGCACTGCGAACTGAAAAAGATTAAGAACTCCTGGGTTACAGTATTGAAGTTTTAGTAGATATCTTTAATTTTTTCTTGTCATAAATATAGCATATGTTACTTAGGGATAATGTAGCATTCTAATGGTGAAATAATTTTTAAAATAAATCCAGTCATTTTGGAGTTGATTTGTTACAAACATATACAAATACAAATCTTTCCCTTTATAATATTAGTCTAAATGTAGATAGATAAGTCGGTATGATAATTATGACCGGCACCTATGCCTTATGTTTTAATAGTTGCTATTATCCATATTATACCTTCCTTTTACGGGGATTAAAATTATTTAAAGAGTTTAGACAGAAAATTTGACATATTTTTTTACGCGGGTAGGGTCTATGGAGAACAGATGGCTAAATTTTATTCTCAGGAAATTTTTACTAGAGTCTATTACAACAACGAAATTTTAGTAACTGTTAGCGACGCATAAAGGCTATAACGAGTAATATACGAAAATAGAAATGGCGTCCGGAATAATAGTTCCGCACAGGTGGCGCTGTTAGCGACGCATAACAAGTTAATACGAAAATAGAAATGGCGTCCGGAATAATAGTTCCGCACAGGTGGCGCTGATGGTAAATAGGACGCACGCGTTACCGTAGGGAGAGCCCCTGAGACGCTAGACGAGTTCTCGTTCGAGTATTAACTTGTACCGGACGAATAAACAGTGTTTTTGTGTTAGCATAAGTATCGAGACTGACTACGCGTTATATAAATATAAATATTGAAAATATAAGTATTAAGAATATGAGTATGGAGATCGAGTATTGAGAATATCGAGATTATTGAGATTATTGAGATTATTGAGATTATTGAGAATTATCAATATTAAGCTTGTGGATATATTGAGATATAAGTATTGAGAATTATTAACATTGAGTTTATGGATATATTGAGAATTAATAATATTGAGATTGCTAGTATTGAGAATTAATAATATTGAGATTGCTAGTATTGAGAATTAATAATATTGAGATTAATAATATTGGGAATTATTAATATTGAGATATATTAATAAATGAGAAAATAAAGAATGTTATGTTAAAGTTATAAGGCGTACGTTATAATCGACGTCTACCGTTGGGGACGCACACATTCATTTGCCAAGGATTCGTGGGAGTTCGGGTAATGATTGTGCCGAGTAGGTTTTTTGCGTCTCCTTCGCGTATTTTATGTATATTTGTATCGAAATTGATGTTTGCGTGTTTAGTTTATAGATATGTTTAAGATTATCGTGCATGTTAGTTTTAAAATAGATAATTTACCGAGCAATACTTACCTAAATATTAGACCGGAAAATATGTATAGAGAACTGAGGGATTTCAAACGATGAGTGTGAAATCCAACAATAGAGACATCGCGTTGCTTGTATTTTGATATAGAAACCCGAAATATGGGAATAGGTAAATTTATAGAGTAAGAACGTGATAGAGAAAAATTGAAATAGAGAAAGTTTAGCGTAAGTATTGCTCGATCTCGAGTATTATGAGTGTATCCTAGGATAAGTGATATTTATAAGATAGAGTGTAACCTAGGGTATAAGACTGTATATAGATATTAAGGATATGATTTGAAATAAAATAAATATAGCGCAGAAACCGAGCCAACGGTAGTGAAAATAGAAACGAATAGAAATTAGAAAGCGTCGCGATCGAGTGGCTCTCTGTAAAGTCACGCATCGGCATGGGTAACCTCCGAAGGGGCGTTACCTAATCATGTTCCACGATTGAGTCACCGATCGCCCATTGGCTACAACAAGAAGAGCAACTACCTGAAGAATATCGACCGTTGGCTCGGGTTCACGTTTTATTGAGAAGAACTCCGAGTGTTATTACGTCATACGTCTCGACCGGTTCACGCATTATTGCATCCTTGCGGCCCCTTACGGCAAACTGACATCTTCCTGCTGCCACCGAGGCGGGTATCCGGCATCCTCGTTTATAACAAACGAGGACTTTACGCCCGTCCAAAACGGGGATACACAACGTCGCACTTTGACCAGGGGGCGGTGGTCCACCACCGCTAGACGTACCGTGCCCCAACAGTTGGTCCTTCGAGCCGGATTTTCGCAGCAGTCAAGATGCCAGTCACGAGAAGCCATAAGGAATCGCCGAAGGAGCAACCGACCGAGACAGACGCTGCACAACAGAGCAGCGCGACGGAAACAACGTCGTATGAAACATACGAAACTTCAGTCACGGGCATCACTGGAACATCAAAAGCCACCGAAGCTTCCACAATGAAGAGACACAGGCCCGCTTCTACAAAGTCACAAAGAAGACGTAAGGAGCTGGAAGCCCGTGCGGAACTAGCCGAAAAGGAGCTTCGGGAGGCACAAGCGGCTACAGTGGCGGCCAGGCTACGCTTAGAGGTCATCCAAGCAGATGACGAAGACGAAGACTCGGTTATCGAGGAGCCTGCGGATAGAGAGGATCAGGTCAGAGACTGGGTCCATAAGGCGGCGGGACATAAGGAAGTTATGGAGCGGATAGAGAGTGCTCCCGCCCCCGACTCTAAGCACGACGGCCAACATATGGAGAAGAGTCAAGAGCACCGTAGCCTAGCCAACGCCATAGCCGAAGCGATGAGGATTTCGCATCACGGGTTGATACCACAACCCGACTACATGCACCATCTACCACCGTTCGAGGGTGACTGCAGAGAATGGGTGGCCTTCAAAGCCGTCTATGAAGACACCGCTCCGCTCTTCTCCGACGTGCAAAATATGGCACGTTTGAGAAGAGCATTGAAGGGCGAAGCGAGAGAAGGGGTTCGTAGCTTGCTGTACTCAGAGAGTACACCCCATGAAATAATGGAAGCACTGAGGCGGTCGTACGGAAGAGCGGACGCGCTGGTCCTGGCAGAGCTGCAAAAAATAAGGAAGCTGCCAGTGATAAGCGACTCCGCATACGATATATGCATGCTAGCAAGCTGCATTAATAACACCGTCGCCGCAATAAGGGGGCTACAGAAACCGCAGTATCTGCAGTCACCGGAGATACTGAAGAGCATCACCGACAAGATGCCAACCATATTGAAGTTCCGGTGGTATGACTACACCGCGGACACGGTGGATAAAGGAGACCCAGACTTGAACACGATGGCGAAATTCCTCAACAAGATCGCGGACAGATGCGGACCTCACGCCGTACCTGGAGAAGCGGCTTCGAGGAAACCGCAGCAACGGAGACAGGCCTCGCATACTACTGTTGATATACAACCAGAAAAGCAGGCAGCGAATGGTTCATCGAGACAGAAGCCAGCATGCCCACACTGCCGCGAGGGGCACCAGTTATACGAGTGTCCGAAGTTCCGGCAGGCTCCGGTGCCAAAGAGGTGGGACATAGCCAAGCAATCTCGCTTGTGCTATAATTGCCTGCACGGGTGGCACCGTAAGGAAACCTGCCAGCGACCACCCTGTTGGACCTGCAAGCGGCGGCATCATCACTTGCTGCATAGCGACAAGACGGAAGCTGCGGTTGTAGAGGAGGTCAAAGTTAAGGAGGTAGCCAACAACGTACGGCTACCCGTAAACTTCATGCGGATGTCGAGAGCCTACCTAAAGATGGTTCCAGTGGAAGTGTACGGACCAGCAGGTTCAACCCGAGTCCTGGCCTTGTTAGATGAGGGCTCCACCGTTTCCTTATTGGACTCGGCGGTAGCGGAACAAGTAGGCCTTAAAGGACCCAAGGAGACCCTGCAGCTGGAAACCGTGGGTGGTAGAACGGTCACCAAGACCGACTCGATGAAGCTCGACATCAAGATCAGGGGGCTCCACCGAAGAAGCAAGTTGTCCGTCAACGGGGTTCGCACGATGGATGGTCTGCACCTGACGCCGCAGCGATTAGAAAGGGAAGTGATCGAGCGCTGCGTGCACCTAAAGAAGCTGGTAGATCACCTGTGCTACGAAGAAGAGTCTCCTAGGTTGTTGATCGGTCAAGACAATTGGGGACTGATCATCACCAGGAAGACGCGCAAGGGAATGAAAAACCAACCAGTAGCATCCTTCACTCACTTAGGATGGGTGCTACACGGCGTCGACGGAAGTAACTCCAAGGAAGTCAACTTTCTATGCGCGCATGTAACCGCGCGTGAAGACGCGCTGGATGCGCTCATGAAAGAACACTTCGCGATAGAGTCATTGGGAGTTGCGCCGAAGCGGCCGAGCACGGACATGGAAGCGAGAGCCCTTAGCGTTCTGGAGAAGACGACCAAGAGACGAGAGGACGGCAGATTCGAAGTCGGCCTCTTATGGAAGAACGAAGACGACGTGCTGCCCGACAATTACAAGTCGGCCGAGATGAGACTAAGGGGCATCGAAAGGAAGTTGAATAGGGACCTCGATCTGCAAATAGAGTATAATGAGCAGATTGATAATCTAATTGAAAATGGATACGCAGAAGAGGTCCCGCGCGAGTCGTCTTCGAAGCGGAAGTGGTACTTGCCCCACTTTGCCGTCACGCACCCTACGAAGAAGAAAAAGAGATTGGTTTTCGACGCTTCCGCGAAATTCGGGGAAAGATGTCTCAACGACTTGCTTCTGACGGGACCAGATCTACTACAATCCCTTTTCGGGGTATTGCTGCGTTTCCGACAGAAGCCTGTAGCCGTGGTCGCAGATATTAAGGAGATGTTCCTGCAGATCAGGATAAGAGACGAAGATCGCGATAGCCTACGATTTTTGTGGAGAGGAGAGCAACGCGACAGGGTCCCAAAGGAATACAGGATGACTTCCGTCACATTCGGGGCCGCTTGCTCTCCCAGTACGGCGATCTTCGTCAAAAACAGGAACGCAGCAGACTACGCGAAACAGTTCCCGGAAGCAGCGCGAGCGATAGAGTCGAATCACTACATGGACGACTATCTGCAGAGCTTCGCCACGGAAGACGAAGCTGTGAAGATAGCAAACGAGGTGGACGCCATCCATAGAAAAGCGAAGTTCCAATTGAGAGGATGGGCGTCCAACAGTGAAGGAGTGTTGAGACAGTTCACAAGTAAAGTGAACAGCTCGAAGTGGAACTCGGCTCGAAGGAGGAAAAAACATTAGGGCTACGCTGGTTTCCGGGAAACGACGAATTAGGGTTCCGCGCGCGTCTCAGCCACGCAGCGATGGAGAAATCGGAGAACTATCGAGCTCCTACGAAAAGAGAAGTGACGAGCATGGTGATGTCCACCTTCGACCCTATGGGGGTGGCGTCGCCTGTTCTAGTACAGGGCAAGGTGCTCATCCAGAGCATATGGAGGAGTGGCGTCGGCTGGGACGAGGCTATCGCTGAAAGGGACATAGAGGCATGGTGTGACTACAATAGGAACGTTCGAGTGCTGGAGGATCTACGAATACCGAGATGCTTCACGCGCTCGAACGACGAGGGGGAGCTGCACGTATTCACGGATGCCAGTGAGACCGCATACGCTTGCGCGGTTTACCAGTGGTGTGAAGTGTACCGAAGCACGCCACAGAAACTGCCTACGGGGGATTTGCCGGAAGAGCGACTGCGTTTCGGCGAACCTCCGTTCACTTGCACCGCCGTGGATTACTTCGGGCCGATGACAGTCACCGTAGGCAGACGACGAGAGAAAAGATGGGGTGCCTTATTCACCTGCCTCACTACACGGGCGGTGCACATAGAGTTAGCGGCATCACTATCCACGGACTCGATGATACTCGCTCTTCGACCTATGGCAGCCAGGCGGGGTATGCCGAAAGTCGTATTTAGCGACAACGGCACCAACTTCGTCAAGGCGAACAAAGAGTTGAAAGAAGCCGTGGAGCGGGTAGATATGGAGGCGGTCGCTACCAGATCGAACCTCAAGTAGAAGTTCATTCCACCTGGGGCACCGAACATGGGAGGAGCGTGGGAGCGCTTGGTCCGTTCCATCAAGACGGCTCTAGCCGTTACATTGAAAGAGAGGAATCCACACGAGGAGACATTGCATACACTTCTCCTGGAAGCGGAGCACGTGGTCAATTCCAGACCACTTGTCGCGGCGGAACCGGACAGCGACAACGTAGCTCTCACTCCCAACCATTTCTTAATCGGGAGGTCTTGTGGGCTACCCGGCATTGGAGGTTCCAGCGATGCGGACCTCATCGGGCGGCGAACATGGAGGACGGCACAACGAATGGCCGATCATTTTTGGAGCAGGTGGCTTAAGGAATATCTGCCCACTCTGCTCCCCAGACGGATCGGCGGAGAGGTCGTCACGAGAGATTTACAGTGTGGAGACACCGTCCTCATAGTGGACTCCACACTGCCACGAAACACCTGGCCGAGGGGCGAAGTAGTCGAAACATATCCTGGACCCGACGGCCGCACGCGAGTTCTAGAAGTGCGCACAGCGGGTGGATTGCTGCGTCGACCGAGCTCCAAAGCGGTGCTACTAGTACCAGCATCGACAAGCGACGAACGACGAGCCACCAACGAGCCACGGGTCACCGACGAGCCTGGGACATCGTCTGCGGAGCCTAGGACATCGTCTGCCGAGCTTGGAGATACAGCGGCGTCGCTAGGACAAGGAGTTGGTGCTGTGCACGAGGGGGAGGATGTTAGCGACGCATAAAGGCTATAACGAGTAATATACGAAAATAGAAATGGCGTCCGGAATAATAGTTCCGCACAGGTGGCGCTGTTAGCGACGCATAACAAGTTAATACGAAAATAGAAATGGCGTCCGGAATAATAGTTCCGCACAGGTGGCGCTGATGGTAAATAGGACGCACGCGTTACCGTAGGGAGAGCCCCTGAGACGCTAGACGAGTTCTCGTTCGAGTATTAACTTGTACCGGACGAATAAACAGTGTTTTTGTGTTAGCATAAGTATCGAGACTGACTACGCGTTATATAAATATAAATATTGAAAATATAAGTATTAAGAATATGAGTATGGAGATCGAGTATTGAGAATATCGAGATTATTGAGATTATTGAGATTATTGAGATTATTGAGAATTATTAATATTAAGCTTGTGGATATATTGAGATATAAGTATTGAGAATTATTAACATTGAGTTTATGGATATATTGAGAATTAATAATATTGAGATTGCTAGTATTGAGAATTAATAATATTGAGATTGCTAGTATTGAGAATTAATAATATTGAGATTAATAATATTGGGAATTATTAATATTGAGATATATTAATAAATGAGAAAATAAAGAATGTTATGTTAAAGTTATAAGGCGTACGTTATAATCGACGTCTACCGTTGGGGACGCACACATTCATTTGCCAAGGATTCGTGGGAGTTCGGGTAATGATTGTGCCGAGTAGGTTTTTTGCGTCTCCTTCGCGTATTTTATGTATATTTGTATCGAAATTGATGTTTGCGTGTTTAGTTTATAGATATGTTTAAGATTATCGTGCATGTTAGTTTTAAAATAGATAATTTACCGAGCAATACTTACCTAAATATTAGACCGGAAAATATGTATAGAGAACTGAGGGATTTCAAACGATGAGTGTGAAATCCAACAATAGAGACATCGCGTTGCTTGTATTTTGATATAGAAACCCGAAATATGGGAATAGGTAAATTTATAGAGTAAGAACGTGATAGAGAAAAATTGAAATAGAGAAAGTTTAGCGTAAGTATTGCTCGATCTCGAGTATTATGAGTGTATCCTAGGATAAGTGATATTTATAAGATAGAGTGTAACCTAGGGTATAAGACTGTATATAGATATTAAGGATATGATTTGAAATAAAATAAATATAGCGCAGAAACCGAGCCAACGGTAGTGAAAATAGAAACGAATAGAAATTAGAAAGCGTCGCGATCGAGTGGCTCTCTGTAAAGTCACGCATCGGCATGGGTAACCTCCGAAGGGGCGTTACCTAATCATGTTCCACGATTGAGTCACCGATCGCCCATTGGCTACAACAAGAAGAGCAACTACCTGAAGAATATCGACCGTTGGCTCGGGTTCACGTTTTATTGAGAAGAACTCCGAGTGTTATTACGTCATACGTCTCGACCGGTTCACGCATTATTGCATCCTTGCGGCCCCTTACGGCAAACTGACATCTTCCTGCTGCCACCGAGGCGGGTATCCGGCATCCTCGTTTATAACAAACGAGGACTTTACGCCCGTCCAAAACGGGGATACACAACGTCGCACTTTGACCAGGGGGCGGTGGTCCACCACCGCTAGACGTACCGTGCCCCAACAGTAACATAAACACAAAAGGCTGTGCAGAATTTTATTAATGGTAAAAAAACATGTAATTATTAATTTCACAAAGTTGAACATAATATAACACGAAATAAAATACATTAAATTATTAAAAACAAAAAAGCAAATATTTATTACGCATGAAGCTCTTATTCGAAACACAATGGTTCATTAAAATTCAAACGTAATACTGAGGCTCATTAAAATTTTCAACACTTATTCGTACATTTCTCTTGCATATCACATCACATTAAAACTGGCATGTGTTGTGCAGAATCACTGGGAATGTCGAGCTAGATCAGTGTCAAGGTGTCGTATACTTTATGTAAGTAATGTGAAATAACTTATATTTATACATAGCTGTGCCTTCGACTTCGTCCGCTTGGAACTAAAATTATTCAATCTAGTTATACAAATTATGATAACTTTTGATAGAGTTAACCGATTTTAATAAAACAAAGACTAAATGTTACTCGAGGATACGTTTCATGATTTCCTTGGTAACGTTTTATTATAAACGTATTCCAGCAGAAATGCGTGCACAAACAGACATTTCTAAAAATGTATTTAATCACTCAATTCTTAGTCACTTGCAATAATTTTTTCACATAAATTTGAAAAGTACAGACACGTTAGATTTACATTCTTATTATATGTATAGATGATGTTCATTTTAAATATCCTTACGAAACAGCTGTATGCAATTTATTGGAGTTGCATGAATTTACACGGGTGAAATTGTGAGTAATAAATATTAAAATGAAACAGCTAATGATAGTTTGAAGCGAAATGTGTATAATTTTGTTTTTAGGTAACTCCGGGTTAAGTAAATAGTAAATGCAGCGATCCGTGGTACATGCGATTTTGTAACATACATTATGTATTTAGATCTGGGTGAAAGAGTTTTGCTCGGGATATTAAAAAACGTAAAAAAAACGATTTATAACATTAAACTTTATATATCTACAATTATTCAATACATATTCTATCGTTTGTCTACGTAGAAAATTTTGCCATTATCATTTATGAAGCGACGATAGCTCAGTTGGTAGTGTTTACGAACGACGCGTTTATCGACATGAGTTTGAATCCACCTGCAAGGAGCCTGAGCTTTCGGTGAAGGAAAAAATTGTGAATAAACCATAACATTGTTACAAGTGTAACAAGTGCGTAGGGATTTTTCTAATGCCCGCCTGTCTAGCTACCACCCTCAAGTTAAAAATCTGCCGTCAAATACCTTTACGTGAGTTTAGTCAGTTGCATTTGAGAGCCATACCCTCCGTACGTTTAGCGTGTTCACCAGCTTGGGCCACATCGTCACTTAACATCAGATGAGATTGTGGCCATAATGCTAAACCCTGATAATAAAAAAATATATAAGAAAAATTAAAAATGATACTGTTTTTGTTTATTTTGTTTAACATTATGGTTAAGATCTCACCTGATGTTAAGTAACGATGTGGCCAAAGGCGGTGAACACGCTAAATCCCTATAGTGTACGGAATTGCTTTTAAATGCAACTGCCGGAATACACCTAAAGGAATTTGGAGACAGATTTTCATCTTGAGGATGGTAGACAGTCAGGTGGGCTTTAGTAAAACGCCCTACCAGCATTTTATCGTTATTCACGATGTTTTCCTTCGTCGAAACTTCAGGTTCATTTCTGAGATTCAAATTCGCTATTATTGGCATACACAACATTCTTTACATTATATTGTTTGAACAATGTTGAGATCTATTTGACATGTTAAATACATTAGCCGCTTCAAAAGACAGTGATGTATGGATACATAATAGTCACTCATTCAGTTTCGCCGAGATAGATGTTTCGACTCATTTTGTAAATGGAATGGCGAAGCGAAGGAATACGTGTCGGCTATTTTCCAGGAAAACTTTACCCACGTCACTAACTCTATTCGTAGCGTAAATAAATAATACCTTAGGGTCTTTTTTTTACCTTTTCGCCCATTATCTAACAAGATACGTAAATTACATCCGCACTGAGTTTTCGGAACGGAATTCTGTATACGACTTGAAGGTTATAATGGACCCAGCCGTCAACGATTTGAGTCATTCGAGTGGAGTTATTTGAGTCAATAATTTGGTCTGTTTTTAGTTTGACAATATCAAGCTATGATATTTCACGTGCTTAATTTATATAATTTGTCTATGTTATAGTTTTGGTAGTAGTTTCTGAATGTAAATACTACATACACTAATAATGAAGCGATTAAAACTCGGTTGGTAGTGTGTACGGTTGTCACGTCAAGGCGTCTGTGTTCCATCCACCAGTAATGAGCTTGAGCTTTCGGTGAAGAAAAACATCGTAATTAAACCAGAGCATGGTGGTAGGGCTTTTTCCAATGTCCACATGGCTAGCTACCACCTTTAAGATGAAAACCTGCCACCAAATATCTACTTATAGATGTATTCCGACAGTAGCACTTGAGAACCAGCGCCTCCACTAGGGTTGGCGTGTCTACCATTTTGGGCTACATCGACACTTAAGATCAGGTAAGATTGTGGCAATAACAGTAAACCTATTAGCTATAAAATATACACGTATTGATATCCAAATTCAATTAAATTCAAATTAAAACCGTTGGTAGCACGGTCACGGATTTTGCTATCAAGTAACGAGGGCTCAATGGTATCATATTCTGATACTCGAAGCTCGATTCTTTATAATAATTCTGATAAAACCAAAGCACTGTTGTGGATTATTTCCTACTAACCCTTTGGTTAGGTACTGAGCTCTACGTGGAAATCTGTTGAAATGGACATGGAAGCCTCTTGAAAAATATATAGGTGTACTCCAGAAGTTGTACTTGAAAGCCAGTTTCCCATACTGTTATATCATCATTAATCACTTTTAATACCCTACAAATATCCGCTAGTATACAGCAAGGAATTATAGGTAGTATTTATTTTTAACTAGCTTTTACCTGCGGCTTCACTCGCGTTGTTGTTGATATTGTCAAACATATCGGACGACGTAATAAAAGTTTCATACAAAGGTTATACCTCTCTGTACCCCATTTTCAATAAGTTTTTCGCAGGAAGGAGCCTATCACCGTCTCCAATGTCCCATCTATCTCTATACCAAAAATTATCATAATTGATTTAGCGGTTTAGGTGTGAAAGCGTAACATACATACTCACTTTCGTATCTATAATATTAGTAAAGACATTAGGATTAAGAGTTCTGAACAGAAGTACAAAACGCCATAATCTTATGGGTACTTTTATTTCGACAGGAACACAGAATTTCGATATGCTATATCTTTGCAGTATTGTGATGGCGTGTATTCTTTCGGATAGTATATTCTTGGTATTTAATTGTTGGTATTTAATATATAACGTGAAAACATTTGAGCAGGTAGGAATGGCTTTTAATTAATTGTAGGTCTCTGGGTAGATTAGTTAAGAGAGGCACGTTTCTAAAGGACTTTACTTTATTATTTAGAACTTACATCAAAGAATACAGACAACCGTACGAAATATAATAAAGACAACGATGAAGATAAAATGAAAGTTCCCAAGAAAACAAAATATTTTCTACAAAGGAAAAATATGTGGCAATATAAGGTAAAACTTATTCGTAACTTTGTGATACATTTCTCCAATAATAAGGATAAGTTAAGGATTATATATCGTGAAACAATATTATCTACAGGGTATTTTATTTATTCATTTTAATCTTACAGGTAGTTAGGTAGTGGTTGTTTATTTTGTAATTTGCTATACTGTAATATACTAATTGATACAAATGAAAAAACAAAAATAGAAGATAGAATTACGTCATAGTTTAAACTAATTTTTAATATAAAACGGTTTTAACTTTGTAAGTTTTCTAATTTGATCACCATCGCATTTTATAGTTTTATTTATCTATCTTATGCACATAAGTTTTTCGTTTTTCAACTTAAAAGAGTATTACTATGTTCGAATACCCTCACAACGGTAAACTAAACTATAGTTTCATCACGATATCTTTCTTCAATTATTGCAGGGATTCGTACTTACATCAGTCGGCAGCATTTTATTCATACACGCTACTACTGAGTTATCATTTCTTTATATGTAATAACTATTTATATGTCAGAAGTTACACTATCGATTTTGAAGAATGTAACTATTATAATCTTCCTCTATTGCTTTGACGAAACGAGTAGAATCGTCTAGGTTTTCACTTATCGAATGGTCTTAAATTTTTCGATAATACCTATTGAAGTAAGCTGTTGTATACTTTAAGAGCGACATGACAAAACAAGAGTACCCTATCCACTATAAGTATCCTATTATCAGAATCCAATGGGTAGTATATAGTAATCGAAGGATGACCATAAAAATACCTACTTTCCTCGTCCGAGCGCAAATTGTTAGTGAACGAGAAGTGCTCGTCGTTCGCTATAAATTAGTTCTTACGGGTCCATAACGTCTTATCTGAGGGTCTAAAGGGATGAGTTCGGAGGTAATTTGTGAATATTACCTACCCTTCTTCACGTCAACAATGGATTTTATCAAATGGTCCTTTTACGTGCGGCTTGATTGGGAGCCTGGGGAAGGCATTAATCATGCTTTATTTCCGTAGCAGTGCGTTTGATGTAATGACATCCATTGGAACGCCATTGGCTGTTTAATTGTCACATATAAGTGAAATATTGGTGTGATTTATAACAATTATTGGATTGAATACTGCCTACTACATCCGTTTAATTATATGAAGGATGCAGTTTTGGTTGGAGCAGTAAAGTATCATAATTGTTGTGGTTATAGGAAAACTTTCTTAGGATAACTTTTGGTAACGAATTCATACGTACTAATATCTATTCACAGTTTTCGTAAATAGGGCACATTGAGCAAAAAAATGGAAAATTTACAAGAAAAACGTAGGTCAAATGACAATGTTTTTTATAAAATTGAATAAACTTTATGGAGCCCAACTACAAATACAGAAAGGTAATAATAAAAATATTAGAAACTGCAACAACAAAGTTTCATAGATTTCATTGGAAATCGTTGTGGCTCGATTATATTCTACAACGTAAACATAAAAATACGGATTTAAAATGTATCACGCATGTATTTATAAATTAATTTCACAATTTAGTTGCCTTTAATAAGTATAAATACTTGTATGTCTATAAAAGTAATAATGATACGGAATCAAATAAAATTAACAAAAACTATTTATAATATTAGTTTCAGTTAAAATAAAATTAACGTTAGTCGAATCTTTATATCTTTTTCAATAATTTAAAAATGATTAATATCTATATATTTATTATATGTCTGGTAGATTACTTAGACAAGGAACGTAAAAGTGTTATGAGAATTTTATGTTGTGCTATGTTTTGGGAATTTGAGTTTACTGACCTAACTAATAACTGGAACAACTCGAGTGTAAGATTTAACAGATTATCTTCCTTCTTCCTTCAGTCCCTTGAATCGAATCAACCGTGACGCACAACTGTTGCATTTTATTACGGTACCTTATTACCGGCAACCAGATTTGTAATAATAACATTTAATTACTAATTTGAGAACGAGATATAAAAATTGTTTGGGATAATAGAAAATAAAAAAGCGGGTCACTCGATAGCGAACGATTAAGTAGCAGAAGCATTACAAGTGCGCTGTCGAAACTTATAATACCTAATTACTATCCCTTAGAATAACCCTATAAGCCTATACTATTGCCAGTTTCAATTCCGATAATAATGACAATGTTTTACAAAATTATAATACACATAATCTTTTTAAAAAATTGAAGCTCTACATTTTTTTTCTACAAAAATATGAATTTATTCTTTTTGTAGCTTTAGGGGTAGTATTCTAAAAAAATGTAAATCTATATACGTATTTTATTATTCTTGTCGTAGAGTACTTATAATTTTTTTATATAATTCACGGTCGAATATATTATTTTCCATATAAATTTTATATTCACTTTCACACTTTTGGAGGTGGAACTTAAAAAAAAAAAAATTAAACTTTGTGCACAATATATTTTTTTTTTTTTTTTTTTATACTTAAGGTTTAGCGTTATAGCCATAATCTCACCTGATCTTGAGTGACGATACGGCCCAAGTTGGTAGACACGCTAAACCTGTGGAGGAACTGGCTCTCAAGTGCTGCTGCCGGAACACACCTATTGGTATTTGGCGGCAGGTTCACAACTAGAGGGTGGTAGCTAGCCAGGCGGGCATCAGAAAAAGCCCTACCACCATGCTATGGTTTCCTCACGATGTTTTCCTTCACCGAAAGCTCAAGCTCATTGTAGGTGCTTGGGTTCGAACCCACGTCCCTTGACGCGAAGTCGTGCACACTACCACTGAGCTATCATCGCTTCAAAATATATAATTCAGGATGATCTCGATCAGTTAAGACATAATGTATAAATACATACAAATATAGTAACTGTGCCCACGACTTTGCCTAGAACTAAAAGATATTTTTCTATGTCTTGGCAACAGATTTGTTTATTTCTCTCTTTACCCCACTTCCAATAAGTGTTTCTCGAGAAAAAGTTGTCTATTACAGCCTCCAGGTTCCCATCTATCTCTACACCAAAATATATTACAATTGACTTAGAGGTTTAGGTGTCAAAGTGTAACAAACAAAGAGACAAATTCGCTTTCGCATTTATAACATTAACTAGTTTTTACCTGCGGCTTCACTCGTGTTAATATTGATTTTGTCAAACAAATCGGACGAACCAATAAAAAGTTTCATACAAAGTTTATCCCTCATTTACCTCTATTCTACTAAATTTTTCGCCAGAAAAAGTAACCTATCACCGTCTCCAGGTTCGCATCTATCTCTCTACCACATTCATAATAATCGATTTAGCGGTTTCGGCGTGAAAGCGTAACAAAAAAACTCACTTTCGCATTTATAATATTAGTAAGGATAATATAATATGAATATGGATTAAGATAGAATACGTCTCTGTCCTAGCGTTACATTTTGATGTTCCATTCGAGTGCCATTGATGAAAAGTAAGTGACCAGTGATAATGAACTTTAACGGAGCCTCTGTGTAATTCATCGTTCACAGTGCGGTTTAGTTCCCGTAGTTAACGCGAGTTCTCAGTAAGAATACCGGTATGCAAACTACTGTAGATCGTAATAAGCTTAACAAGATAGTAATTGCTATGGCTAGCTTTGGGTTAATTGTCTGTCCGATTTGAATAAAAAAGATATTATATTTAAAACAACAGGACTTTAAAAATTAAGTGTCTACTTGAAGGTGTTTTTAATGTTTTTGAATATATCTATATATAAATTCTTATCTAGGTTATGTAATATAAATATATAGTGTTAGTTAACTTAGAAATAAGTAAAGTACTTTTATGGAAATAATAACATCAGACTTTTTTTTAAATTGTAACACGGAAATGTGATTACAATTTCTGCTGTACCTGTTAATAAGGGTGATGTTAAGACGAGGCCAAAATGATTCACGTTCATTTAACAAAATATTGATTCACTCTTTTTAATCACTATCTTCTATGTAATAGGAAAAACCAATGCACATAGCAAGTTCTATTCATAAACGTTAGCATAATGAAGAAAATGATAAGTTCTTCGGCCAACAAGTGGAAAATCGACTACGTATGTGTGACGGCTTATATGGTGTCTGGTATAGTCAGATAGAGAGTCAGAGAGATGATAGAGAGCGAGGAAATAGTCACCGAGATCCGTAAATAACATAACAAAACGATAAATGAAAAAATAGAACATAAATTGTAAGCTGATAAATATTATAAAATTTAACCTATTATATTTTTGTATAATAGTTGTGTCATGTTGAATTCTACAAGGCGTTAAATCAAGTAGTTATTCAACATCGCGTTTATGATTTATGAGGATAACGCGGCGCGTGACTCGAAGACGAGTTTAATCCCATCGGAGTTTAAACGGGTCACATTTGCGTCACGCCACGATATAATACTTAATAATTTATCATAACACTCTTTGTGCACTTACCGCGTACCAGTACATTGTAAATGTTATGCCGCGAAGTACTAAATAATTAATTATTTTGTCGCTCTTTTTTTTATTAATATTGAAGTAAGGATAGAGTTTATGAGCTGACTTTTGTCGTAGTACCAATAGTGTGATACATTATGTATTCGATGGTTTCGGTACGGTTCGGTTCGAACGTTTTGCAACTGTATTAAATTCAGAGATTAGGGGTGTACGAATATTTGGATTTAATTAATTTTAAATATTTCTTTTGTTATATAAAAAACGGGGTACAATTTTTTTGGCTTTTAGAAGTAATAAGAAATTATTTTGTGTACCTTTTAACGTGTAGTTCTACTGTGCTAGCTACTAATACTAATACTTCAAAAGTTTCCGACATTGACTGTTTGAGCACCTCTATTAGCAGCGGAAAATAACATACAAAAATCTTCAGATAGTGTACGCACAACGTGCCTCCGCCTTAACGTGTAACAATAAACAGAAATTGTTATAAACCGGGAACTAGGAATAACAAAATATAGTTACATCCCAAGGCACAATACGGGAGAGATTGTACCTAATAGTGATAAATATTGTTGCAGTGAAAAATGTTGGCGCAATAAGATTTTATTACAGTCATGTTTCTATTACGCTTAGCACATTTCAATACTTTAGTTTTTACGTACATATTTTTTTTTAATATTTCAGATTTAAGTATAATGAATGGATATAAAATTGAGTGATAAAATTAATTGAATGTTTATGAGCCATTCAAGTTGTTTAAGTATATTTACTACATGATCAGGTAATATTGTAGCATAAATCTTTCCTTTATTTTTTAATAAAACAAGCTCCAAATTCCACGTCGCCGTTACGGAAACCGAGTGAAACCAGCCACAGTAGAATGTGTACCTGTTGTGCTACCTTTTGTAAGAGGGGTCACAGACAAGATTGGCTATGTGCTGAAGCGTGCTTCAATTAAAACTTACTTCAAGCCGCCCAAGAAGATTAGTCAATTTTTACCACCTGTCAAGTGTCATATACCTCTACAAGAACAGGGCGTATACAAAATTGAATGTGACTGTGGCCTCTCCTATATCGGACAAACTAAAAGAAATATACCCGCGTAAAAGAACATATAGCTGATGTTAAACACCGACGCTCTACGAAGTCTGCAGTTGCTGAACATTCAGAAGAAGGCTCCAAACATTATCTTCGATTCGACAAGCCACAAATCCTTGCCAAAGAACACCGATTCCTACCTAGGATGATTCGTGAGGCTATTGAAATTAAAAAACATCCAAATTTCAATAGAGAAGATGGTTGGAAGCTAGCACAAGCCTGGGATCCAATTATACATTTAATTAAATCGGAACCCAAAAGACCAATTGCCAGACCTCAAGACACTGTGAGCTCTTTCTGCGTAGATCGGAACACTATAAATATTAAAAATTAAATTGAAGGTAGACACAGTAACATAAACTTTTCTGGACAACCTACACCTCAGTCCGCCCCGTGACCACGAAGGCTGAAAAGCTTTCGAAACGTCGGGATCAAAATTTAATAAATAACCGCGATAAAATCCGTTTAAATTAGTTTTATTTCAATGAATAATATTCGCGTAAACCTAAGAAATCATAAATCTTATGTTTATTTATTAGACCAAAAACATGAAAATCTTACTAGCATTGGTTTTTTAGTATTAAAATATTTACAAATTGAATTTTTATCATAGTCGGCTAGAGTGACAGTACCTAGTGTTAAGTACAGTGTAATCCAAAAACAACGGCAACCACTGAGAGATTTAGAATCAAATCACATCAAAACTCTTCGTTGTTATGATGGCTAGGGTAGATGTCTCTTCACGGTACGTTTGAAGGATCCATTATATAGATATAATGGAATACATTAGCTGTAAAGATATGAAGTTTCGAACTTCTTTGTTTACGCGGGTATGGAGGTTACCGTAAAGGTGTGGCATCGCGTGAGGTTCAGTTATGAAAGGAAGAAGGTGTTATTAGGATTGCAGTACAATTAAGTGAATACCCATTTCGAAAACAGATGAAAGAATACGCTTAGGTAATGATGGAATGTCGTTGCGTAGCTAAGCGGCTCGATGCTCTTAGTGATCTATGAACTATTTCGATGAACTAAAATTTACATAGTTCTTGTCCTTTTTTAATAGTTCTAATAGTAAAAACGATACTGACCTGTAATTTCTCGACGCACAAAGAAAAAAGATAACTTTTAAATATCTTTTTGAGATACTCTCTCTTTTTCTTCCGCACTAAATATTATTAATATGTATTATATGATTCCATATAAAACATGTGTTAGGTATAAATAACTATACTATTTCGTAATACATATATATTTATTACTTACTGTAAAATTAGAATGCGGAGCTGTATTAACATACATAAAAACAAATTGCATATGTCAAGTAGGCAAATTTCCCACTGGAAATTCACTCCAATAATAATAACACGAGTGAGTTACACAGATCTTTCCTTTGCGGTTTACGTCGAGAATAAAGAAAAGATGTTCCCAGAACAATAAAAAAAATAATTGTGTTCCAAGTTGGAAAGTAAAGCATTAAGAATGATAACGTTTATTTAATATTCATACGTTATCATTGTGCTGTGCGAAGCGAATATTTTTACATATTTAATTCATGTTTGCCCACATACGGATATTGTTATTTTGTTATTGTAGTTACATATACTGCACATGGCGTAGTGGTTTAAACGGTTTCTTTATGCTGCTGAACTAAATGCTAAGGCTTCAAATCTACCTCTGATCTTGAACATGGTAGTAGAGCTTTTTCTAATGTTCACCTGGTTAGCTACCTCCCTCAAAATGAAAATCTGCTTCCAAATACCTATAGGTGTGTTCTGGTAGTTGCACTTAAGAGGCAGTCCCTCCACAGGTTTAGCGTGTTCACCAGCTTGGGCCACATCGTCACTTAACATCAGATGAGATTGTAGCCATAATGCTAAACCTATAAACGATATATAAAACCAATATGTAAAAACATGTAAAATCTTAGTGATTTGACACTAAACGGCTTAACAGTTATGTAATGTAGATAAAAATTGACTAGCGTTTGTTTAGAGATTTAATTTAAAATTAGTTTTAATAGACCGAATAAGGTATATGGGGCAAGGAAAATCGGAAAATTATTCTATAGAATAGAAAATTAAGTCCGTAAATTATTTCTTTGTTTTGTTTGTTATTATCCCATACATGTTTAAAAACTACCGCCTGAACAATGAAGATCGCAAATTATATGTTCGATATAAAGCGTAAAATTTTCTCTTCACAACAAGTTTTCTTTACTATCTACGATGTTGGGTTTAATCAATAATGTATAAAGAAATATTGTAGTCGCAGTAATTAAGTAGTCGACATATAAGTTACCGTCGAATATAAGTATATTAATACGAGTATTATAACGCGAATAAGGTTTGTTTTTGTTAGTTTGGTGTACCCGTTAATCTTAGGAACTCCGAGTCAGATTTCAGTAAATATTTTTGTAACTGATAGAGCAATATATGAGGAAGGCTATTAACATAACGCTATATAGGAGCAACACTGTATTGGAAAAAGTAACAGAAAAAAATAGGCAAAAAATATTAATTTTATTTCTAAGCGAACGAAGTCGCGAGCCCAGCTATTTGGAATATAATGAAAGTATCATCAAGAGAGTACTTCTAGATACAATTCAAAATGAAAACAACTTGAAATTATATGATATATAAATACTCTAACAATTATTCTTTTAAATCACGTCGTAATCAAGTAGTCACTTTTATAGGCACATGTGTTAATAAATGAACGTATTACCCGAGGCTCAAGACGTAGCGTAAAGAAAAGCTGACTAATTTCCATATATTTTTACCAGAACGAGTCTCGCATAATAAATTTCGTCATACCTTTAGGTTTTCATCGATCGCCGAATAAATTTGTTGGGCAAAACTCGACAAGAACAAATGACAAGAGGAACTCACAAAACTAAGTTTATTGACGAGGCTGAAATTAGGTCGATATGTAAATTGAACAATTTATAATTCTGCAAGGTGTGTATATATAATTATGAACGTGTTTTTTATTTATTTTAATATTCGCTCTAACGGAGTTCAAAACTTTTGTATTACAATAGACATTTAAAAACATCTAATACTTACGTAACTTTTAAAGAAAAAAATAAAAAATAATAATAAGTAAATAACGAAACTAGGTAAATAGAATAATATTAAATTTAAAATAATAATATAAAATTTAAATTTAATTGTAAAAGTAAAATAAGTAGTAGCACAGTGGTCGATTCGCCTATTTATTTAGATTTTCGTGTATCTTCAACGAATGAAAAAAAAAACTTTCACGCGTTGTATTGTAACTAATTACCGCACATAATAATTAATCTTCTGTTAACTGATACCTCAGTTCTACTTGAAAATCGATTCTTATATTGAAGAATAAAGAACATTCCAGAAGAACGTGTTTAACATTTTGTACGGATTAAATACCACATGTTAAAAAGTGTGTATTTTTATTTTAAATCTATGCAAATTATCTATCAGCAAAGGCGTAATAACCTGTAATAATTTGAACTATTAAAGGAGTCAGGTCAATTTTTCGAACAAATTTATATTGCATCTAAATAATTTCATAATGTTTAACATTAGTCTCAGCTAATTGTAGAGTTTTATAGTTAATAAAAAATGATATCATTAACATAACTACAATCATTACAATCGTTTTTAATGCATTAATATAGACATGTTAGTTAAAGGAACGTACAATCCGCACGAACTAAATTAATATAAATATAACTGTGGTTATTAAAATATATTTCACACATAGTTAATTTTAGTTGTTGAAATTTATGAGACCTAATTTTTTGCCGTGAATTATATAAGAAAAAAATGACGTATTGTTTTGTTCTAAATAAGTTAATTGTTTGACCGCAATCTCACCTAATGTTAAGTAACGTTTTGGGTTAATATGGTAACACGCTAAGCTTAATGTGTGGACTGTTTTCGACGTGCAGCCTTACTATCCTTCTATAAGAGTTTGGTAACAGATTTATAACTTTTGATTGTTAGATAATCATGCGTGTTGGAGAATATATCCATCCTACTTTAATATTTTGCTGAAAAACAATTCAAAAGAATTTCAATATTTATGGGTTTTCTTTGTAGCAGCAATATGAAGATTGACCACTATATGGCCTTTTTATATCAAGGACATAATTAAAGATGGCTTACCTTAATAAAAGCTGTCAGACAGAATAAAGCAACAATTAAAACGCTATTCAATTATTTAAACTTATAAAAAGCAAAGAAAACTATTAAAAATGAAACAACACGTCTGTTTAAAAGGAAGTGTGTCGGTTTGATGTCAGAGTGTGTTAGCGTGTCCATTATCTTAGACTAGATCGTCACATAACATCAGGTGAAATTGTGACCATAACGCTAAACCTAATCACCTATAAAAATGATTTATTTTCTATTAGGTAGTAATGAGTTCATCTGATCACCCTTAGCTTTTTTTTTCTGTTACCGCTATATTTTTTGACTTCTTACATAAATAACATATAATCTGTAATTTTCAGTATGTCTTCAGTCAGTTAGTCTTCTATTATAGGCATTTTTTTTTTCTGACATACTGAATACGTCTATCTAATTTGTCCATAAGTATATTATTCAAACTGAGTATCGATTAAACTTATTTATTGATCATTCACCATATCTACTTTGCTGGGGGGTAGGCACAATAGTGATGGCAGAAGTAGCTATTATATACCAGATGCAGCACACGTCTCAGTAGCATGTCGCATTCTGGAAACGATTGCTGTAGGTATATCCCGCTTGGGGAGAGGTTTGGAGGCAATATATTACTAAATGCTTGATGGTAGTTGGATTGTAAAAATATAATGATGTTTATTATTCACTATACTAAATGTGATATTATTATAAACAATATGATGTTATTATTCAGACCGCAATAGGTATTTTTTTTTTTTAATAGTTAAGGTTTAGCGTTATGGCCATAATCTCACCTGATCTTAAGTGACGATACGGCCCTAGTTGGTAGGCACGCTAAACCTGTGTAGGAACTGGCTATGCTATACCGCCATGCTATTGTTTCCTCACGATGTTTTCCTTCATCGAAAGCTCAAACTCATTGTAGGTGCTTGGATTCGAACTCACGTCCCTTGATGTGAAGTCGTACACACTACCACTGAGCTATCATCGCTTCAAAGATTATTAAGAATAATAAGAAGAGTTATTTTTTCAACATGTAACAGCATGGGAATCAATGGCAATCATTTAAAGCGATGATAGCTTAGTGTACGACTTCGCATCATGGGGGGTGAGTTCGAATCCAACCACTTATAAAGTGCTTGAGCTTTCGGTGAAGGAAAACATTGTGAGGAAACCATAGCATGGTGGTATGGCTTTTTCTAATGCCTGTTTGGCTAGCAACCACCCTCAAGTTGAAAACCTGCCACCAAATACCAATATGTGTGTTCTGGCAGCTGCACTTGAGAGCCAGTTCCTCCACAGGTTTAGCGTGTCTATGAACTTGGGCCGTATCATCACTTATGATCAGGTGAGATTATGGCCGTAACGCTAAACCTTAACTATAAAAAAATCGATGGAGCGCTTAGCCTTCTTCCAATTAAAAAAATACACCCTTATAACTCACACAACACTTCTAACATATATTTTGATGATTCCTCCATACATGTGGTCGTAATTTGTTTAATATTGAAGACAGAAAATTATTTCGAATAGAAATAAGAGAATTGGATGAATATCTTTTGTATCCCGATCGGAAATGAATTCGTTTAAACAAAGTGTATAGTTTATTTAACGATACATTAAGGGGTTTTCTGTGGTTCATATTATTTTTATAAGCGTGCCCTGTGAATACATGTTCCGTGTATTTTTATAACCATTTTATAAGCGGAGCGAGTCATCTTTATCTTTCTCTGAACATTCCTTTTGCATTTCATTTCATGTTTGTTCAGAGATATTTTATTTACGTTTTCTGTACAAAGTAGTATTTTATATTTATATTATTTACGTAGAGAAAATTTTGTGAATTTTAAATTATGAAGAAAAAATATTTTGTTTTAGTCTGAAAGTCTATGCGGACAGGGAATAATAGTTGGATATTTTGATGATGTAATTTTTTTTAAATTAATGAGTGTCGCTTTTAGTGAAAGATATTTGTTACAGGCAGAATCTATGATTTAATATTTTACTATATATCAATTAATTAATTTTCTATATATTGATATGTAGAGAAAAACTTCATGTCAAACCGTTTTAAAGCATGTTACGGGTATAAAAGAGTCTGTGATTTGTTTTAATTAAAAATGTTATAAAAAGAAGTAATACAGATAGATAAAATAAATAAAAAAACATGTATTATAAACGAATGAAATAAGTTAAATAGCATATCCATTGCTTATATTCAATCTGCAAATGTGGAACATGCAATTGTCTTTTAAAATACTATTCATCAATAATGACTATTAATTATAAACTACACAAGGTTGTTAATTCATTACCAAATATTAAAATATATTGAACAAAATGCCAGTAGCAGAATATATGTTCTTAAAAATTAATCTTATAGGTTTTATTACATTAAAAACACTTTAATCATAAGACCAAATATAAAAGTTAGTATTTTATATGATTAGAAAATAAAAACGTAATTAAAATCAAGATTCAATTCGAAAGTAATCTTTATTCTAAACGTTACATAAAGTTCGAAATTTCAACAAAACTGAAACATAAAACTAAAACACGTTCTAGTTAGGCACGAACCCTGATCTAGGTTTTCGTTAAGGAACATTTCAACGTTATTGTTGACCTTGCTTTAACTGATGACCTGACTTAAAATATTAGAAGAGATTATAATATGATCCTTTAACATGACAAAAGAACAGAACCGTTTCCGAAACCATTGGTTCTCACGATATTGTGACGAAGATTGTGGCAGCGCGTGAGCACGCGATCTGTCACAACTGTAATTGAATTAGATTATATTTTGTAATTGCCAGGGACAAATTTAAAGTTTGGGGGTATTGACGCTACAAGAAGACCGTAAATTACTTTTAATTAAAAAATAAAAAGATTTTGTATTAATACACGAATAACAATTGCATTTATTGTTGGTTCTTTTTTGTTCTTGTTATTGGCACAGCAGAATAATTTGCCAATATCAATGTTTTGTTTCAACAGACATATTATAAGATGTTTGAGATTAAATTAAGAATAGTATACGTAGGAAGTTGTGTAAATTTAAATATATGATGCTAAAGATTTGGTGATTGGATATAGATTTCAAATCCTTCTTCTGTTGGTCATATATTATTTAAAAAATTATACTTGTTGTTGTTGTAGTTGGACATATATAACAAACAAAAAATTACTATCACGGGACGTCCGGCAGATGTGAAACACAGTTTTTAGTAATATTTAGGATTATCAATAAATGACAGAAACCAATAAAGAACATATGGACAAAAGCAATGAAGTGTATATTTACGCAAAACCGATAACGATTTTCAGTGCTTAGAGATAGCATGATTGCAAATAGTGAGTCATGCCGTTTGCCGTAACGACATACAGTTTGCTATACATCCTAAGTGCGCCAATAAATGTTTTACAATCATTAATAATTAAACTGTAGACTTATTACATCACATTTTCTTGTAGCAGTTATATTATTATTTATTTATTTGTTACGCTAATGGACAGCAAACAGGCAGAGGGCCCATCTGATGGTAAATGATTACCGTCGCCTATGGACAGTCACAATACCAAGGGTATTACAGCCATGTTACTACCTTTGACGAAAAGGGCTGGTTTCCTATTAGACTTTATTTTGTACTTATACCTTGTATTATTACTTATACATATACATCTGTAGTCCTAAGAATAAAATCTGACTGAAAACGTGATGTCTTCGTTATAATAGTATTGTGCAAAGGTTTTTATCAACGCGTCTAAAGAAGTCTTTTCTTATGGTATAGGGAGCAAACGAGCAAGCGGGTCACCTGATGGTAAGTAATCACAGCCGCCCATGGACACCCACAACACCAGAGGAATCGCAGGTGCGCTGCCGGCCTTTATATTTTTTTTTTTTTACCGTTCTTAGTGTTATCGTAGTAATAAATATCAATTCTTTTTTACTTTGTGATACTTTCGAATATGAATTTAATTTAACTTATTTTTTATATAAATAGATTATAAGCACATTTTACGTAATTTCCTCTCGAGTGGGAGTTTCGTGGATGAAGCCAATGCTAACTTCACTTAAATTCCACCCTGATATTCGTCTGCGTTTACACAATTGTTATCTATTTTACTATATATGATTAAAATTTTATGTTATATAAGTTTATTATGTAGTAGGGCGATAAGAAATTAAATCTGTTGTCAAATTTTGACATTCTGTTTAAGTAAATGTAGTATTTATTTTCTAAATAACGTTCACATCACTATAGGAACCGACAGACGATTTTTAACTACGTGTGATAAAAGCATACGTAAGATAAACACGATACGCGAAGATTTTAAGTCATATACCGGGTTGCTGCACTTCGATTTATACAAATATTATTATTATTATTAATCTATAATAATGAATATATGATTAATGATATCACTGTTAGCCATCAGAAAGCAATCACGGGAATGTGATTACGCTCAGATCATAATCTAACAAATAAGTTTGTCGATATGATGCGTAAAGTACCATCTCCACTTTGCCGGACTTATAGTCATTGACGATGTCCATTATACCTTATTATACCCATTTATTTGTTTATATTTATATTATATTAGCTGACCCGGCAGACCTTGTTCTACCTTTTCGAGTAGTTAATCACATCGATTACAGCGTCATCTATCGCGTCATGATCACTTATCGAGATAAAAAGTATCCTATCTTTCAAGTTGGATCAAACTGCACACACTGTGCAAAATAAGATTAAAGACTATTATAACATAATGCATTACGGCATGGGGTTGAGCTGGTAAGACTCTATTTTTCCGAGTTGAAAGAGCCCAAAGAGCTATTTTATAAGTAATGTCACACAAACCAATACGATTCCATACTAGAGAAATACATTCATTGTGGCAATTCTCACAGTTATGTAATACCTTTATCTTGAAAGCTGTTTTGCGACAACATTCTTCTCTATCATTTGATCCATCAAAATACTCTCATTTGCGCAGAACAGACATGGTTTGTAAACGCGTTTTATCCAGGCGTACTGTTAATATACAATAGGATAAACTATAAACGAAATATGTTTTCCCTTATGTATCGTAAATGTAAAAAATGGTACGTCGTTAGAATCTTACTATTAATTATGAAGAATCCGAAGAAATTATAAAATTTAGAAATAGGATACGATTTTACTTACACACTCAACATACGCATCTTCACACACTCACTCACAAATGCAATAACGCACACACATACATATATCCACAAATACGTATGTTATTATTATTTCCTTCATTCGCACTTTTCAAAATACTTTATTTACAATTTGTTTAACATTATTATACATTTTTTTTAATTCTGTGGAACGCAGATACATTGTTAGATAGTCTGGTGCGGGGCACTATTGACACAGTTATATTAATTAGTGTAGCCAATATTGTGTATTTTGTTTCTATGTAATATGTTATGGTTCCATCAATCTATTTATTATTATTATTATTATAGTAGTTTAAGAGTTCTTCGTGGACAAACAACGTTATATGACACTTTTATATATAAAGATATCCCTTGTTGTCTGACACTATTTCCAAATGTACTACATAATTATATAACATTAAATACGTTAAATACCAGCCTGATTAAGGTTATGGCGTAGTATACATGTATGTGCACTGCGAACTGAAAAAGATTAAGAACTCCTGGGTTACAGTATTGAAGTTTTAGTAGATATCTTTAATTTTTTCTTGTCATAAATATAGCATATGTTACTTAGGGATAATGTAGCATTCTAATGGTGAAATAATTTTTAAAATAAATCCAGTCATTTTGGAGTTGATTTGTTACAAACATATACAAATACAAATCTTTCCCTTTATAATATTAGTCTAAATGTAGATAGATAAGTCGGTATGATAATTATGACCGGCACCTATGCCTTATGTTTTAATAGTTGCTATTATCCATATTATACCTTCCTTTTACGGGGATTAAAATTATTTAAAGAGTTTAGACAGAAAATTTGACATATTTTTTTACGCGGGTAGGGTCTATGGAGAACAGATGGCTAAATTTTATTCTCAGGAAATTTTTACTAGAGTCTATTACAACAACGAAATTTTAGTAACATAAACACAAAAGGCTGTGCAGAATTTTATTAATGGTAAAAAAACATGTAATTATTAATTTCACAAAGTTGAACATAATATAACACGAAATAAAATACATTAAATTATTAAAAACAAAAAAGCAAATATTTATTACGCATGAAGCTCTTATTCGAAACACAATGGTTCATTAAAATTCAAACGTAATACTGAGGCTCATTAAAATTTTCAACACTTATTCGTACATTTCTCTTGCATATCACATCACATTAAAACTGGCATGTGTTGTGCAGAATCACTGGGAATGTCGAGCTAGATCAGTGTCAAGGTGTCGTATACTTTATGTAAGTAATGTGAAATAACTTATATTTATACATAGCTGTGCCTTCGACTTCGTCCGCTTGGAACTAAAATTATTCAATCTAGTTATACAAATTATGATAACTTTTGATAGAGTTAACCGATTTTAATAAAACAAAGACTAAATGTTACTCGAGGATACGTTTCATGATTTCCTTGGTAACGTTTTATTATAAACGTATTCCAGCAGAAATGCGTGCACAAACAGACATTTCTAAAAATGTATTTAATCACTCAATTCTTAGTCACTTGCAATAATTTTTTCACATAAATTTGAAAAGTACAGACACGTTAGATTTACATTCTTATTATATGTATAGATGATGTTCATTTTAAATATCCTTACGAAACAGCTGTATGCAATTTATTGGAGTTGCATGAATTTACACGGGTGAAATTGTGAGTAATAAATATTAAAATGAAACAGCTAATGATAGTTTGAAGCGAAATGTGTATAATTTTGTTTTTAGGTAACTCCGGGTTAAGTAAATAGTAAATGCAGCGATCCGTGGTACATGCGATTTTGTAACATACATTATGTATTTAGATCTGGGTGAAAGAGTTTTGCTCGGGATATTAAAAAACGTAAAAAAAACGATTTATAACATTAAACTTTATATATCTACAATTATTCAATACATATTCTATCGTTTGTCTACGTAGAAAATTTTGCCATTATCATTTATGAAGCGACGATAGCTCAGTTGGTAGTGTTTACGAACGACGCGTTTATCGACATGAGTTTGAATCCACCTGCAAGGAGCCTGAGCTTTCGGTGAAGGAAAAAATTGTGAATAAACCATAACATTGTTACAAGTGTAACAAGTGCGTAGGGATTTTTCTAATGCCCGCCTGTCTAGCTACCACCCTCAAGTTAAAAATCTGCCGTCAAATACCTTTACGTGAGTTTAGTCAGTTGCATTTGAGAGCCATACCCTCCGTACGTTTAGCGTGTTCACCAGCTTGGGCCACATCGTCACTTAACATCAGATGAGATTGTGGCCATAATGCTAAACCCTGATAATAAAAAAATATATAAGAAAAATTAAAAATGATACTGTTTTTGTTTATTTTGTTTAACATTATGGTTAAGATCTCACCTGATGTTAAGTAACGATGTGGCCAAAGGCGGTGAACACGCTAAATCCCTATAGTGTACGGAATTGCTTTTAAATGCAACTGCCGGAATACACCTAAAGGAATTTGGAGACAGATTTTCATCTTGAGGATGGTAGACAGTCAGGTGGGCTTTAGTAAAACGCCCTACCAGCATTTTATCGTTATTCACGATGTTTTCCTTCGTCGAAACTTCAGGTTCATTTCTGAGATTCAAATTCGCTATTATTGGCATACACAACATTCTTTACATTATATTGTTTGAACAATGTTGAGATCTATTTGACATGTTAAATACATTAGCCGCTTCAAAAGACAGTGATGTATGGATACATAATAGTCACTCATTCAGTTTCGCCGAGATAGATGTTTCGACTCATTTTGTAAATGGAATGGCGAAGCGAAGGAATACGTGTCGGCTATTTTCCAGGAAAACTTTACCCACGTCACTAACTCTATTCGTAGCGTAAATAAATAATACCTTAGGGTCTTTTTTTTACCTTTTCGCCCATTATCTAACAAGATACGTAAATTACATCCGCACTGAGTTTTCGGAACGGAATTCTGTATACGACTTGAAGGTTATAATGGACCCAGCCGTCAACGATTTGAGTCATTCGAGTGGAGTTATTTGAGTCAATAATTTGGTCTGTTTTTAGTTTGACAATATCAAGCTATGATATTTCACGTGCTTAATTTATATAATTTGTCTATGTTATAGTTTTGGTAGTAGTTTCTGAATGTAAATACTACATACACTAATAATGAAGCGATTAAAACTCGGTTGGTAGTGTGTACGGTTGTCACGTCAAGGCGTCTGTGTTCCATCCACCAGTAATGAGCTTGAGCTTTCGGTGAAGAAAAACATCGTAATTAAACCAGAGCATGGTGGTAGGGCTTTTTCCAATGTCCACATGGCTAGCTACCACCTTTAAGATGAAAACCTGCCACCAAATATCTACTTATAGATGTATTCCGACAGTAGCACTTGAGAACCAGCGCCTCCACTAGGGTTGGCGTGTCTACCATTTTGGGCTACATCGACACTTAAGATCAGGTAAGATTGTGGCAATAACAGTAAACCTATTAGCTATAAAATATACACGTATTGATATCCAAATTCAATTAAATTCAAATTAAAACCGTTGGTAGCACGGTCACGGATTTTGCTATCAAGTAACGAGGGCTCAATGGTATCATATTCTGATACTCGAAGCTCGATTCTTTATAATAATTCTGATAAAACCAAAGCACTGTTGTGGATTATTTCCTACTAACCCTTTGGTTAGGTACTGAGCTCTACGTGGAAATCTGTTGAAATGGACATGGAAGCCTCTTGAAAAATATATAGGTGTACTCCAGAAGTTGTACTTGAAAGCCAGTTTCCCATACTGTTATATCATCATTAATCACTTTTAATACCCTACAAATATCCGCTAGTATACAGCAAGGAATTATAGGTAGTATTTATTTTTAACTAGCTTTTACCTGCGGCTTCACTCGCGTTGTTGTTGATATTGTCAAACATATCGGACGACGTAATAAAAGTTTCATACAAAGGTTATACCTCTCTGTACCCCATTTTCAATAAGTTTTTCGCAGGAAGGAGCCTATCACCGTCTCCAATGTCCCATCTATCTCTATACCAAAAATTATCATAATTGATTTAGCGGTTTAGGTGTGAAAGCGTAACATACATACTCACTTTCGTATCTATAATATTAGTAAAGACATTAGGATTAAGAGTTCTGAACAGAAGTACAAAACGCCATAATCTTATGGGTACTTTTATTTCGACAGGAACACAGAATTTCGATATGCTATATCTTTGCAGTATTGTGATGGCGTGTATTCTTTCGGATAGTATATTCTTGGTATTTAATTGTTGGTATTTAATATATAACGTGAAAACATTTGAGCAGGTAGGAATGGCTTTTAATTAATTGTAGGTCTCTGGGTAGATTAGTTAAGAGAGGCACGTTTCTAAAGGACTTTACTTTATTATTTAGAACTTACATCAAAGAATACAGACAACCGTACGAAATATAATAAAGACAACGATGAAGATAAAATGAAAGTTCCCAAGAAAACAAAATATTTTCTACAAAGGAAAAATATGTGGCAATATAAGGTAAAACTTATTCGTAACTTTGTGATACATTTCTCCAATAATAAGGATAAGTTAAGGATTATATATCGTGAAACAATATTATCTACAGGGTATTTTATTTATTCATTTTAATCTTACAGGTAGTTAGGTAGTGGTTGTTTATTTTGTAATTTGCTATACTGTAATATACTAATTGATACAAATGAAAAAACAAAAATAGAAGATAGAATTACGTCATAGTTTAAACTAATTTTTAATATAAAACGGTTTTAACTTTGTAAGTTTTCTAATTTGATCACCATCGCATTTTATAGTTTTATTTATCTATCTTATGCACATAAGTTTTTCGTTTTTCAACTTAAAAGAGTATTACTATGTTCGAATACCCTCACAACGGTAAACTAAACTATAGTTTCATCACGATATCTTTCTTCAATTATTGCAGGGATTCGTACTTACATCAGTCGGCAGCATTTTATTCATACACGCTACTACTGAGTTATCATTTCTTTATATGTAATAACTATTTATATGTCAGAAGTTACACTATCGATTTTGAAGAATGTAACTATTATAATCTTCCTCTATTGCTTTGACGAAACGAGTAGAATCGTCTAGGTTTTCACTTATCGAATGGTCTTAAATTTTTCGATAATACCTATTGAAGTAAGCTGTTGTATACTTTAAGAGCGACATGACAAAACAAGAGTACCCTATCCACTATAAGTATCCTATTATCAGAATCCAATGGGTAGTATATAGTAATCGAAGGATGACCATAAAAATACCTACTTTCCTCGTCCGAGCGCAAATTGTTAGTGAACGAGAAGTGCTCGTCGTTCGCTATAAATTAGTTCTTACGGGTCCATAACGTCTTATCTGAGGGTCTAAAGGGATGAGTTCGGAGGTAATTTGTGAATATTACCTACCCTTCTTCACGTCAACAATGGATTTTATCAAATGGTCCTTTTACGTGCGGCTTGATTGGGAGCCTGGGGAAGGCATTAATCATGCTTTATTTCCGTAGCAGTGCGTTTGATGTAATGACATCCATTGGAACGCCATTGGCTGTTTAATTGTCACATATAAGTGAAATATTGGTGTGATTTATAACAATTATTGGATTGAATACTGCCTACTACATCCGTTTAATTATATGAAGGATGCAGTTTTGGTTGGAGCAGTAAAGTATCATAATTGTTGTGGTTATAGGAAAACTTTCTTAGGATAACTTTTGGTAACGAATTCATACGTACTAATATCTATTCACAGTTTTCGTAAATAGGGCACATTGAGCAAAAAAATGGAAAATTTACAAGAAAAACGTAGGTCAAATGACAATGTTTTTTATAAAATTGAATAAACTTTATGGAGCCCAACTACAAATACAGAAAGGTAATAATAAAAATATTAGAAACTGCAACAACAAAGTTTCATAGATTTCATTGGAAATCGTTGTGGCTCGATTATATTCTACAACGTAAACATAAAAATACGGATTTAAAATGTATCACGCATGTATTTATAAATTAATTTCACAATTTAGTTGCCTTTAATAAGTATAAATACTTGTATGTCTATAAAAGTAATAATGATACGGAATCAAATAAAATTAACAAAAACTATTTATAATATTAGTTTCAGTTAAAATAAAATTAACGTTAGTCGAATCTTTATATCTTTTTCAATAATTTAAAAATGATTAATATCTATATATTTATTATATGTCTGGTAGATTACTTAGACAAGGAACGTAAAAGTGTTATGAGAATTTTATGTTGTGCTATGTTTTGGGAATTTGAGTTTACTGACCTAACTAATAACTGGAACAACTCGAGTGTAAGATTTAACAGATTATCTTCCTTCTTCCTTCAGTCCCTTGAATCGAATCAACCGTGACGCACAACTGTTGCATTTTATTACGGTACCTTATTACCGGCAACCAGATTTGTAATAATAACATTTAATTACTAATTTGAGAACGAGATATAAAAATTGTTTGGGATAATAGAAAATAAAAAAGCGGGTCACTCGATAGCGAACGATTAAGTAGCAGAAGCATTACAAGTGCGCTGTCGAAACTTATAATACCTAATTACTATCCCTTAGAATAACCCTATAAGCCTATACTATTGCCAGTTTCAATTCCGATAATAATGACAATGTTTTACAAAATTATAATACACATAATCTTTTTAAAAAATTGAAGCTCTACATTTTTTTTCTACAAAAATATGAATTTATTCTTTTTGTAGCTTTAGGGGTAGTATTCTAAAAAAATGTAAATCTATATACGTATTTTATTATTCTTGTCGTAGAGTACTTATAATTTTTTTATATAATTCACGGTCGAATATATTATTTTCCATATAAATTTTATATTCACTTTCACACTTTTGGAGGTGGAACTTAAAAAAAAAAAAATTAAACTTTGTGCACAATATATTTTTTTTTTTTTTTTTTTATACTTAAGGTTTAGCGTTATAGCCATAATCTCACCTGATCTTGAGTGACGATACGGCCCAAGTTGGTAGACACGCTAAACCTGTGGAGGAACTGGCTCTCAAGTGCTGCTGCCGGAACACACCTATTGGTATTTGGCGGCAGGTTCACAACTAGAGGGTGGTAGCTAGCCAGGCGGGCATCAGAAAAAGCCCTACCACCATGCTATGGTTTCCTCACGATGTTTTCCTTCACCGAAAGCTCAAGCTCATTGTAGGTGCTTGGGTTCGAACCCACGTCCCTTGACGCGAAGTCGTGCACACTACCACTGAGCTATCATCGCTTCAAAATATATAATTCAGGATGATCTCGATCAGTTAAGACATAATGTATAAATACATACAAATATAGTAACTGTGCCCACGACTTTGCCTAGAACTAAAAGATATTTTTCTATGTCTTGGCAACAGATTTGTTTATTTCTCTCTTTACCCCACTTCCAATAAGTGTTTCTCGAGAAAAAGTTGTCTATTACAGCCTCCAGGTTCCCATCTATCTCTACACCAAAATATATTACAATTGACTTAGAGGTTTAGGTGTCAAAGTGTAACAAACAAAGAGACAAATTCGCTTTCGCATTTATAACATTAACTAGTTTTTACCTGCGGCTTCACTCGTGTTAATATTGATTTTGTCAAACAAATCGGACGAACCAATAAAAAGTTTCATACAAAGTTTATCCCTCATTTACCTCTATTCTACTAAATTTTTCGCCAGAAAAAGTAACCTATCACCGTCTCCAGGTTCGCATCTATCTCTCTACCACATTCATAATAATCGATTTAGCGGTTTCGGCGTGAAAGCGTAACAAAAAAACTCACTTTCGCATTTATAATATTAGTAAGGATAATATAATATGAATATGGATTAAGATAGAATACGTCTCTGTCCTAGCGTTACATTTTGATGTTCCATTCGAGTGCCATTGATGAAAAGTAAGTGACCAGTGATAATGAACTTTAACGGAGCCTCTGTGTAATTCATCGTTCACAGTGCGGTTTAGTTCCCGTAGTTAACGCGAGTTCTCAGTAAGAATACCGGTATGCAAACTACTGTAGATCGTAATAAGCTTAACAAGATAGTAATTGCTATGGCTAGCTTTGGGTTAATTGTCTGTCCGATTTGAATAAAAAAGATATTATATTTAAAACAACAGGACTTTAAAAATTAAGTGTCTACTTGAAGGTGTTTTTAATGTTTTTGAATATATCTATATATAAATTCTTATCTAGGTTATGTAATATAAATATATAGTGTTAGTTAACTTAGAAATAAGTAAAGTACTTTTATGGAAATAATAACATCAGACTTTTTTTTAAATTGTAACACGGAAATGTGATTACAATTTCTGCTGTACCTGTTAATAAGGGTGATGTTAAGACGAGGCCAAAATGATTCACGTTCATTTAACAAAATATTGATTCACTCTTTTTAATCACTATCTTCTATGTAATAGGAAAAACCAATGCACATAGCAAGTTCTATTCATAAACGTTAGCATAATGAAGAAAATGATAAGTTCTTCGGCCAACAAGTGGAAAATCGACTACGTATGTGTGACGGCTTATATGGTGTCTGGTATAGTCAGATAGAGAGTCAGAGAGATGATAGAGAGCGAGGAAATAGTCACCGAGATCCGTAAATAACATAACAAAACGATAAATGAAAAAATAGAACATAAATTGTAAGCTGATAAATATTATAAAATTTAACCTATTATATTTTTGTATAATAGTTGTGTCATGTTGAATTCTACAAGGCGTTAAATCAAGTAGTTATTCAACATCGCGTTTATGATTTATGAGGATAACGCGGCGCGTGACTCGAAGACGAGTTTAATCCCATCGGAGTTTAAACGGGTCACATTTGCGTCACGCCACGATATAATACTTAATAATTTATCATAACACTCTTTGTGCACTTACCGCGTACCAGTACATTGTAAATGTTATGCCGCGAAGTACTAAATAATTAATTATTTTGTCGCTCTTTTTTTTATTAATATTGAAGTAAGGATAGAGTTTATGAGCTGACTTTTGTCGTAGTACCAATAGTGTGATACATTATGTATTCGATGGTTTCGGTACGGTTCGGTTCGAACGTTTTGCAACTGTATTAAATTCAGAGATTAGGGGTGTACGAATATTTGGATTTAATTAATTTTAAATATTTCTTTTGTTATATAAAAAACGGGGTACAATTTTTTTGGCTTTTAGAAGTAATAAGAAATTATTTTGTGTACCTTTTAACGTGTAGTTCTACTGTGCTAGCTACTAATACTAATACTTCAAAAGTTTCCGACATTGACTGTTTGAGCACCTCTATTAGCAGCGGAAAATAACATACAAAAATCTTCAGATAGTGTACGCACAACGTGCCTCCGCCTTAACGTGTAACAATAAACAGAAATTGTTATAAACCGGGAACTAGGAATAACAAAATATAGTTACATCCCAAGGCACAATACGGGAGAGATTGTACCTAATAGTGATAAATATTGTTGCAGTGAAAAATGTTGGCGCAATAAGATTTTATTACAGTCATGTTTCTATTACGCTTAGCACATTTCAATACTTTAGTTTTTACGTACATATTTTTTTTTAATATTTCAGATTTAAGTATAATGAATGGATATAAAATTGAGTGATAAAATTAATTGAATGTTTATGAGCCATTCAAGTTGTTTAAGTATATTTACTACATGATCAGGTAATATTGTAGCATAAATCTTTCCTTTATTTTTTAATAAAACAAGCTCCAAATTCCACGTCGCCGTTACGGAAACCGAGTGAAACCAGCCACAGTAGAATGTGTACCTGTTGTGCTACCTTTTGTAAGAGGGGTCACAGACAAGATTGGCTATGTGCTGAAGCGTGCTTCAATTAAAACTTACTTCAAGCCGCCCAAGAAGATTAGTCAATTTTTACCACCTGTCAAGTGTCATATACCTCTACAAGAACAGGGCGTATACAAAATTGAATGTGACTGTGGCCTCTCCTATATCGGACAAACTAAAAGAAATATACCCGCGTAAAAGAACATATAGCTGATGTTAAACACCGACGCTCTACGAAGTCTGCAGTTGCTGAACATTCAGAAGAAGGCTCCAAACATTATCTTCGATTCGACAAGCCACAAATCCTTGCCAAAGAACACCGATTCCTACCTAGGATGATTCGTGAGGCTATTGAAATTAAAAAACATCCAAATTTCAATAGAGAAGATGGTTGGAAGCTAGCACAAGCCTGGGATCCAATTATACATTTAATTAAATCGGAACCCAAAAGACCAATTGCCAGACCTCAAGACACTGTGAGCTCTTTCTGCGTAGATCGGAACACTATAAATATTAAAAATTAAATTGAAGGTAGACACAGTAACATAAACTTTTCTGGACAACCTACACCTCAGTCCGCCCCGTGACCACGAAGGCTGAAAAGCTTTCGAAACGTCGGGATCAAAATTTAATAAATAACCGCGATAAAATCCGTTTAAATTAGTTTTATTTCAATGAATAATATTCGCGTAAACCTAAGAAATCATAAATCTTATGTTTATTTATTAGACCAAAAACATGAAAATCTTACTAGCATTGGTTTTTTAGTATTAAAATATTTACAAATTGAATTTTTATCATAGTCGGCTAGAGTGACAGTACCTAGTGTTAAGTACAGTGTAATCCAAAAACAACGGCAACCACTGAGAGATTTAGAATCAAATCACATCAAAACTCTTCGTTGTTATGATGGCTAGGGTAGATGTCTCTTCACGGTACGTTTGAAGGATCCATTATATAGATATAATGGAATACATTAGCTGTAAAGATATGAAGTTTCGAACTTCTTTGTTTACGCGGGTATGGAGGTTACCGTAAAGGTGTGGCATCGCGTGAGGTTCAGTTATGAAAGGAAGAAGGTGTTATTAGGATTGCAGTACAATTAAGTGAATACCCATTTCGAAAACAGATGAAAGAATACGCTTAGGTAATGATGGAATGTCGTTGCGTAGCTAAGCGGCTCGATGCTCTTAGTGATCTATGAACTATTTCGATGAACTAAAATTTACATAGTTCTTGTCCTTTTTTAATAGTTCTAATAGTAAAAACGATACTGACCTGTAATTTCTCGACGCACAAAGAAAAAAGATAACTTTTAAATATCTTTTTGAGATACTCTCTCTTTTTCTTCCGCACTAAATATTATTAATATGTATTATATGATTCCATATAAAACATGTGTTAGGTATAAATAACTATACTATTTCGTAATACATATATATTTATTACTTACTGTAAAATTAGAATGCGGAGCTGTATTAACATACATAAAAACAAATTGCATATGTCAAGTAGGCAAATTTCCCACTGGAAATTCACTCCAATAATAATAACACGAGTGAGTTACACAGATCTTTCCTTTGCGGTTTACGTCGAGAATAAAGAAAAGATGTTCCCAGAACAATAAAAAAAATAATTGTGTTCCAAGTTGGAAAGTAAAGCATTAAGAATGATAACGTTTATTTAATATTCATACGTTATCATTGTGCTGTGCGAAGCGAATATTTTTACATATTTAATTCATGTTTGCCCACATACGGATATTGTTATTTTGTTATTGTAGTTACATATACTGCACATGGCGTAGTGGTTTAAACGGTTTCTTTATGCTGCTGAACTAAATGCTAAGGCTTCAAATCTACCTCTGATCTTGAACATGGTAGTAGAGCTTTTTCTAATGTTCACCTGGTTAGCTACCTCCCTCAAAATGAAAATCTGCTTCCAAATACCTATAGGTGTGTTCTGGTAGTTGCACTTAAGAGGCAGTCCCTCCACAGGTTTAGCGTGTTCACCAGCTTGGGCCACATCGTCACTTAACATCAGATGAGATTGTAGCCATAATGCTAAACCTATAAACGATATATAAAACCAATATGTAAAAACATGTAAAATCTTAGTGATTTGACACTAAACGGCTTAACAGTTATGTAATGTAGATAAAAATTGACTAGCGTTTGTTTAGAGATTTAATTTAAAATTAGTTTTAATAGACCGAATAAGGTATATGGGGCAAGGAAAATCGGAAAATTATTCTATAGAATAGAAAATTAAGTCCGTAAATTATTTCTTTGTTTTGTTTGTTATTATCCCATACATGTTTAAAAACTACCGCCTGAACAATGAAGATCGCAAATTATATGTTCGATATAAAGCGTAAAATTTTCTCTTCACAACAAGTTTTCTTTACTATCTACGATGTTGGGTTTAATCAATAATGTATAAAGAAATATTGTAGTCGCAGTAATTAAGTAGTCGACATATAAGTTACCGTCGAATATAAGTATATTAATACGAGTATTATAACGCGAATAAGGTTTGTTTTTGTTAGTTTGGTGTACCCGTTAATCTTAGGAACTCCGAGTCAGATTTCAGTAAATATTTTTGTAACTGATAGAGCAATATATGAGGAAGGCTATTAACATAACGCTATATAGGAGCAACACTGTATTGGAAAAAGTAACAGAAAAAAATAGGCAAAAAATATTAATTTTATTTCTAAGCGAACGAAGTCGCGAGCCCAGCTATTTGGAATATAATGAAAGTATCATCAAGAGAGTACTTCTAGATACAATTCAAAATGAAAACAACTTGAAATTATATGATATATAAATACTCTAACAATTATTCTTTTAAATCACGTCGTAATCAAGTAGTCACTTTTATAGGCACATGTGTTAATAAATGAACGTATTACCCGAGGCTCAAGACGTAGCGTAAAGAAAAGCTGACTAATTTCCATATATTTTTACCAGAACGAGTCTCGCATAATAAATTTCGTCATACCTTTAGGTTTTCATCGATCGCCGAATAAATTTGTTGGGCAAAACTCGACAAGAACAAATGACAAGAGGAACTCACAAAACTAAGTTTATTGACGAGGCTGAAATTAGGTCGATATGTAAATTGAACAATTTATAATTCTGCAAGGTGTGTATATATAATTATGAACGTGTTTTTTATTTATTTTAATATTCGCTCTAACGGAGTTCAAAACTTTTGTATTACAATAGACATTTAAAAACATCTAATACTTACGTAACTTTTAAAGAAAAAAATAAAAAATAATAATAAGTAAATAACGAAACTAGGTAAATAGAATAATATTAAATTTAAAATAATAATATAAAATTTAAATTTAATTGTAAAAGTAAAATAAGTAGTAGCACAGTGGTCGATTCGCCTATTTATTTAGATTTTCGTGTATCTTCAACGAATGAAAAAAAAAACTTTCACGCGTTGTATTGTAACTAATTACCGCACATAATAATTAATCTTCTGTTAACTGATACCTCAGTTCTACTTGAAAATCGATTCTTATATTGAAGAATAAAGAACATTCCAGAAGAACGTGTTTAACATTTTGTACGGATTAAATACCACATGTTAAAAAGTGTGTATTTTTATTTTAAATCTATGCAAATTATCTATCAGCAAAGGCGTAATAACCTGTAATAATTTGAACTATTAAAGGAGTCAGGTCAATTTTTCGAACAAATTTATATTGCATCTAAATAATTTCATAATGTTTAACATTAGTCTCAGCTAATTGTAGAGTTTTATAGTTAATAAAAAATGATATCATTAACATAACTACAATCATTACAATCGTTTTTAATGCATTAATATAGACATGTTAGTTAAAGGAACGTACAATCCGCACGAACTAAATTAATATAAATATAACTGTGGTTATTAAAATATATTTCACACATAGTTAATTTTAGTTGTTGAAATTTATGAGACCTAATTTTTTGCCGTGAATTATATAAGAAAAAAATGACGTATTGTTTTGTTCTAAATAAGTTAATTGTTTGACCGCAATCTCACCTAATGTTAAGTAACGTTTTGGGTTAATATGGTAACACGCTAAGCTTAATGTGTGGACTGTTTTCGACGTGCAGCCTTACTATCCTTCTATAAGAGTTTGGTAACAGATTTATAACTTTTGATTGTTAGATAATCATGCGTGTTGGAGAATATATCCATCCTACTTTAATATTTTGCTGAAAAACAATTCAAAAGAATTTCAATATTTATGGGTTTTCTTTGTAGCAGCAATATGAAGATTGACCACTATATGGCCTTTTTATATCAAGGACATAATTAAAGATGGCTTACCTTAATAAAAGCTGTCAGACAGAATAAAGCAACAATTAAAACGCTATTCAATTATTTAAACTTATAAAAAGCAAAGAAAACTATTAAAAATGAAACAACACGTCTGTTTAAAAGGAAGTGTGTCGGTTTGATGGCAATTAGCTGCGGCGGCTTGAAGTGGCTGTTTTAAATTTTAGATGAAGGACGCAACTTTGCGGTTTACGTGCACTTACTTTTTAAAACACGTCCGGGAAAATAAGCTGACTACGCGATCTCGGGGTCAGGAGGTCGTATGTCTTTTTTGTATGAAAATAATAAAAATTTAAAAGTATCTGTTTTATTCTTGTCTGGATTTATATTACTTACGCTTGTGAATAATAATTGTTGTATTAGAAATAACTAAAAAAATCAAATTTGCTAGTTTTGAGAAAATTGCGATTTACTGTTTTTTTCTTAGATTTTTTAACATTGTATAATATTAAAGAAAGAAAATTTTATTTATTCACCACAAAGCACATGATAATTACAAAAATAAAAGGAACGGAACAAGATAGGCGAATGTTTAATTAAACCAAAATATGGGGCTTGTTTTGGATGTTATGAACATAGTAAAAAGTGAATTTAATCGCAATGATTAAGTTTTCCACCTACGCCTATCTAAATACATTTAATCACGTTAATCTATCATAGAATGTTATACAATTGAACAAATCCATAGAATAATACAGCGCCGTTAGTGTAGACAGAACAAAATTGTCTGCTGAGTATATTGTCATTTCTATTCATTTTTGCTCCAGTATATTTATGACTGTTTTATAATCGTAACTCCATGGAAAAGTGCAGTTTATTACGTAATATGAGATGCGGATATTGCTTTCAACTTAGAATGGACATAACTCTGTATTATAGTAACTCATTGACATATTGAAATGCCATGTTGTTTGGACGGAGATTTGAATGCAGAACCTTGCTTTGTTAATAACTATAGCGTAATGGAATAATATTTTCCAGTGCTATTTTGGCTACCAACCTACCACTATTAAATTAAATATTTGTTGTCGATGAATAGCTTTGCCCGCGACTTTGTGGGCATGGTACCTACTAAAAGTTATTTTTAAAGCCAGCGAGGACTTTTTCAAAATAGTGTAAAATTTCATCGTGATTGGTTGAGTAAGGACTAAGAGTGGTAGGATAGATAGGTAGGTAGAGGAGTTGATAGGATAACTACGGGCGGAGGACGCGGGCAAGTTCCTCCGCTCATGCGGTGTATATACAGGCCCGAGGCGATGCGCACTCGTGTGTTCGTTGCACCCTTCGTATATAGGTTCGGCGGAGGATCTAAGTCATTTCTGACCCCCCTGTCCAAAGAAGGTGGTTACTCATGATGAAATTAGATGAAATGTAAACGTAATTCTTGCTCCCTGGCCGAATAGGCGAAAGAAGGACATCGTAGCGTTTTAGTGGGTATTACTGGTGATTGGCACTGGGTAAGCCCCACGTATCCCACCTAACAGCCCGAGCTTTGGCGGGAACACGTAAATGCATTTTATTATTACTTTTGTTTATTATCTATGATAACAGATCTATTACTATTACTCTGGGTTTATTTTATCAAGTATTGTGAAAAATATTTATTACAAAGAAGTCTAAACACGAATATAATAGCAAAAATAATGATTGTCTGTCCGTTTTTATATCTGCATTCAACTCAAACACGACTTTTTTTAGTTAATACATTTACTGTTATGGCAACAGTCACACCTAATCTTAAGTGAACATGTAGCCCAAGATGGTGGACACGCTAAGCCTAGTGGAGGAACTGGCTCGCAGGTGAAACTGTCGGAATATGCCCATAGGCAGGTACTTGGCGGCAGATTTTCTAACTTAAGTTGGTAGCTAGCCAGGCGGCCATTAGAAAAAGCGCCATCACTATGTTATGCTTTCATCACGATGTTTTCCTTCACCGAAAGCTCGAACTCACTGAAGGTCAGGTCCCTTGATGCGGCATACGGGGACACTGCTAACTGAGTATAATTGCCTGAAAACAATTGTGGTAAACATTATTTTTAATGGAATAGGGGACAAACTTACAAGCCTAATGGTAAGTGAAATTTAGAAAGAAATCTAATCACGAATATTATATTAAAAATGATGTTTGCCTGACTGTTTTTATACCTGCAAAGTCAAAAATGGCGATTTTAATGAAATTGCAGTACCTGACGGATTATAAAAATGTTAATATTTATTAAATAGTAATTTTAACTTATAAAAACTTTCTAATTTTAAAAAGATTGTCGTCCTTAATTTTTTAATACACGAAGCTCACTCACTGATTATTTTTTAATTCAATTTCTTATTATTATTCTGATATGCATTCAGAGAGGCCACTAGTAATTTATCAATTCATGACAAAACATCAAGTTGAATAGCTGTCAAATGGACGTTCTGTTGAATCATCGAACCAAGCTCCTTTCCATACGAATGTACGTCGATTCACTTACGATGTATTCAGGCTGACCCATTAGGTGAAATTTACTTTCGTTCAACAAACATATCACAACAAAAGCAATTGCGAAAGAAATTAGGTCGACAAATAGGATTTATAATTTTAAAGCGCAGCTCGTTTATATTTAATACCGCGATCAGCCGCTTTATTGATCACTTAATTAAACTCAATCGTTCCATATTTTAGTAGGATTTTCATTGGTACTTAGCATAAATTTGTGCATTTATTTTCTTAATAACCTAAAAGAACAAATATTGTATTTATGTTTTGTTACTGAATAGTCACGGATATATATATATATATATATATATAGCTTCTTTGAAGCGGTGTTGACTCAGTTGATAGCGTACGCCATGTCAGTGGGCGTGGGTTCGAAGCCACGTACAGTTAGCCTAAGGTTACGGTGAGGGAAAACACTGTGAGGAAGCCACGTTTTATTTATAATGTAAATTATATTTTTTATTGACTATGGTTTTTAATTGGGAGACTAGTGAAAAACATATCATGACATTAAGTGTTAAATCAATTTTGTTTACTCTAAAAAATGTCATTAAGACTCATAATGGATCGCACGATTCAGTGTAAAATATGTATAAGCCAATCCAAGTTGGAAATATATATAAACAAAACAGAATGTCTATCGACAATAAGTTTCAAAATAATTCCTTTATTTGTGATGAAACTTAATTGTGATGATTGATGTGTTGTACTGCATAAACCGCAAAGGTTTTTTCGTACGAAAAAAAAAAACGAAGAAAACTACTTACCACCCGTGACATGGTGATGTATATTAAAGTTATAAAACTTCAACATATTAAATTAATTTCATATCATTAGTATGGAAAGTTTCTAATGAGGTAGTTCTTTATATTTTTACTAAGGCTTAAAACCTCAATACAACGTTTTCTGTAATCATCAATACTATTATTTGAAATATTGGAAAAAAGCCCTGTTTGACCATTTTTATTATTATCACGTGAAATATATTCCAAGCTCCATGTTTCTTATCTTTTTAGTGTTTGAGCATTCTCATGAGGTGGATTTGTCTATTACCAGCTATTTATGTTAAAAGATTGCAAATAGATATGCTGTGATATCTACTAAGAAACGTACTCTTGGGATAAGGTTTGTACTTGAGGTGTATTTGGAGACAGTGCGGTTGCAGTAGTAATTACACAGTCAAATCAATTGTGTGTTGGCATTTGGTAGTTGGAATTTTACAACCATATAATTCAAGTATACAAAGTAATACCCATACTCAAAACAATCATTCGTAGGTCACACAAATAATTGACCTGTACAGGATTCGAACCCACTGCACTCAGCATGGCGGCAGCGGTATGGAGACTGCTTAAACGCTAAGGCAATCGTGCAGTCTTTTCTTATTTATATTTAGTTCAGTAGTATGATAAGTTTCTAATAGTGTTTCGACGGCAATTTCATTTTTTTATAGTTTATAGGTTTCACGTTATGGCCATAATCTCACCTGACCTTAAGTGACGATACGGCCCAAGTTGGTGGACACGCTAAACCTGTGAAAAGACTGGCTCTCAAGTACAACTGCCGGAACACACCTATTCATATTTGGCGGCAGATTTTCAACTTGATGGTGGTAGCTAGCAAGGCGGGTATTAGAAAAAGCCCTACCATCATGCATTTCTATATCTACATCGATTTATTATCGGTTAAGTGTTTTATATCATTCAACAACAACAAGCATGTAGTCTGCGTCAAAGTGAGCGGTTGCCTTAGCTTATGGACGTTTGTAACATCAAAGGTATTCTGTTGTTAAGGAGCCCTAGAACCCGTCTCCAGGCCGCAGTAACACTATATCAGCTTATTTGGCTGGGTACTTTATACATTTTGTTCCTCATCTCTAACAGTATGAAAGATTAACAGTCATCGTGGTCTCCTTACGGGGTCTTTAACGATGCTTATCACCTGAGGACTATTTACACGCCTCCACAGTTCACTGCCAGGTGCTTGTTAGGAAAAGAAGTAGGTAAATGTTTATTTTACAAAACGAGAAAATTATTTATTATTACCAATAAAACTCTTCATAAATATTTATCTGTATTCTATCTTTCCTTAAACTTTGATTGTATTCAAACGCTTGCACAAAAATTCAAAAGAAAGGTTATATTTGTAAATGATTTGTACTAACAACAAACAATTTGAACTAACAACATTAATTATGTTTATCTTCAGTTAACGTACTTTCTACGAAAGTAAATTCATGCACATTAATGCAATTATTTAGTAAATAATAGATTCTACTATTTTAAATGATAAAAATGTAATTGATGCAATACTTGAACCGTTGCAACTGGGCTAACGAACTGAAAAAGTTCAACGGCTTAACACAGTTTAAGGTAAAATTTACGAAATTAAAAACGACCTCACTTTTTTTACAAACAAATTAAGTTGTAGTCTTAAACACTAAGTTTAGTCTCGTTATCCTCAATATTATGCGGTCGGTAAAGTATACTCGATCAGGCAGAGACTGTGTCAGCGGAGATTAGCACAAGAAAGATTGCAGGTCAACCTCAAGTCGGGTCTGGATCGTCTAGGAGCTAGCACAGATACGGCACCGTGATAAATCGGTCCACGTCTCGGGGGAGGCGAGAGAATAACCGAAAGTAGTGATAGCCGGAGGGGGCACTGGCGCAGCCTGCCGCCGATCTCACAGTGTGTTGATGCCTTTACCCGCTGAAGCTCGCGCGCGACTCACGCTTTCTACGCTCGTATCGCACTCGTATTTTTTATATCACATAAAAAAAACTATCGTTCTCTATTTGAATAATTATAGGGCGGGATTTTTTTTCATGGCTCCAGTTATTAAGAACATGATTTAATTTGGTACCAGCCACGAATTCCCGCTTCAAACGTTCGCGATATAATCGGTAAGTACTTACAAATATGAACGTATGTGTTTAGCTGCAACTTAAAGCTTTTTATTGTAAAACTTATGCGGAACTCGGTACACCGCGAAGGTGAATATAAATATTTACGTAATTGATTCGTTCACGATGTTCAGAGTCATTGCCCTCGTAATTTTTCTTGGACACTTTATATTTTGTAACATAAATGTAACTTAACGGGATTGACAATTATGATGTCATGTTGTTTGCTCCGGGTTTACCTTAAGATTTTATCGTCTATTTAAAATTAGGTTAATTGTATTTTTACGGTAATTTTTCAACATACATTAGTTTAAAAAAAAGTTATTAAATAAAAATTTTAGTAATGATAATAACACGCTGGATTTAATTTTTAACTATTCATATTTACATGATTTATTTAATACTTAGCAGAAGATATTAAATGGGTATGTTAGAAGTATTGTATAATTTTTGTTGTTTGTCGTTTTATTTATTTGTGAATATTGTGTACTATGCAAGTAATACTTACAAATATATGTAGTTAATATCTCGGGGAGTACTGTAAGGATAAAGAAGAATTTTGTATTTTGTAATGTTTTAATTTCCAAGTTTATTATGTTAAGTAAGTTCGTAGATAGGTGGTATTTGTTAGTAAGTATGCAAGTACAGGTTGGTCGCCTTTGTATTAAGTGCTATAATATGGTCGTTTATTCTTAAATTCTGCTTACAGAACAGCTGATATACATAAATAAAGGTATTTAAATGACATAATTTGGTCATTATGTCAAAAATATTGAAGATACGATATTTTAAGTATTAGATTACCTTTAAATAATTTGATCTAATATTGTAATTAATATTAAGTTATTATAAATAGAAGACGATAAAAATTAATATAAATTATAAACAGTATCGATTAAAAAAAAATCTTAAAAGTGGACTTCGCTAGGTGTTTAAAAAATATATCTTGATAAACTCGGAAATTTCAGCATCATCTAAATATAAAATTATGTCTAAATCAGTATAGTAGTTTCTAGCAAATCAATCACGTGTATACGCAACATACAGTAAATTACTTGTATCAGATTTATTGGTGTGTATATTATGTATACTAATATCTATTATATTTATATTTCATTGAAAAATATTTCTGTATCTATCGACAACCAGATATGGTTGACAGAAACAATATTAGCGCGAGCGGAACCGTGGGTAAAAGCTAGTATTACAATTAAAATGTGATAGACTTATAAAATATATTTAATATATCTAATTTTTTTATAAAAGTATTTGCCGGTTATAGTGAAATAGTCACTATAAAACAGCGGAGAAATGAAACTCTTATTTATGGTGTTGAGATCGGGAGGTAAGCGTTCCTATAAATTTAATGTTTGCTCACGAATGATTGTGCATTTGAGTTTTTACTCGTATATATTTGATCTTACCCAGTTTCTTTAATCTTTTATTTGATATGAATGATAAAAAACATATTGTAGAGGAATATAGGATATAACTTTCACGTGTGTTGGCACAGTAGTGTAGGGTAATTTCTAATAACCTCCTGGTTAACTACCACCCCCAAGGGAAAAAAGGCGCTAAGGGATGTTCCGGCAGTTGCACTTGAGAGTCAGCCTCTCCACTGGTAGCATAGGTAGTAGTATGGTAGCGTGACTACCATCTTGGGCCACATCGTCACTTAACACCAGGCTAGATTGTTGCAATAACGTTAAACCTATAAACTATAAAAAAAATTGACTTTATAATTAACAGTTGATGATTTCTCACGATTTTATTCGCAATTGTAAAGTATAATTATTTGTTTTATAAATACTAGATATATGTGTTTGTATATTCACTAAGGGAACAGTGGTCAGTTCCCATGAGCGTATTCTAATAATACATTTTAATGTCACGTGCACACGTAGCGCGAACTAGAAATTAAAGGAAACTTAATGTTTATTTCGTTCGAGGTATGTTTTCTCTTTCGAACTTTAACGGTAATGTTTTGAAAATAAAATAATGGCAACACGTGTTTATTTAAAGAGAAAAAACAGCAAATTCTTAGAAATACAAAGTTCAAACAGTATCGATAATATATCAAAGTCATAAAATATCGGGATACGGTGTGCCGATCGTTTTTAAAATGATGTCTTAACTAATATAATAAATGCATATACGTATTTACGTTAGTTTGTTTGTTTTTTCGTATCAGCCATCATTTTCTTATTTTATCGTTGTTAGAGATACAGGTAGGGCTTAGGGTATTTTTTATCAAGGGAAAGTATTGTCCCTTGGGAACAGATTTTTTTTCACATTTTTTCGAAGAGACGATTGCTCAGTTTGTAGTGTATACGGATTCCGTGCCGAAGGGCATGAGTTTGAATTCTTGGAATGAGACTGAGGTTTTAGTGACAGAAAACATTTTGATGAAACATTAGCATAGTCGTAGGTCTATTTCTAATACCCACCTGGCTAGCTGCCATTTTCAAGTTGAAAATCTGCCGCCATATATCCTGTATATGTGTTCCGGCAGTTGTAATTGAGAGCCAGTTTCCAAAATAACCTTAGCATGTTCACCATCTTGGGCCATATTGATATGTAACATCAGACAACTTTGTGACTATAACACCAAAAACCTACAAAGTATTAGATATACGCGAAGAAAGTCGCTGGCGCAGTTAGTTAATGACATTTTTTGAAATCTACAACGGATTCGATTAATTATTTTTATTTATGACAACATAATTCATGATAAATAAATAGTATAGGGTACTTTTAGTGTTATTATAATTTATATTGTGTCATATTTGGTTGCTTTGCAAACTTCACAAGCTCCAGTTTAAAATCTTATTCTCCACTAAACTTTGCCCGTGTCGATACGGTTACGAGGAACATCTTTCAATTATTTAAGCTTGTCTTAACTTATACGGTAGGTTTTAAAACAAACTGTGTATCGTAGACGAATTTAAAAATATTGTTTTATCGGTAAGTAAAGTTATTTTGGTTTTCGTTGAATTGAATCATTGAATAATAGCGTTATCAGAGTGATTTCTTGAAAGAATTCATAACTTCGAAGTTACGATAGGCTAGTCTGTAGTTTATATGGGCGCCGCGTCAATGTACGTGAGGTTGTATCCATTTTCAATGGGCTTGAGATGATGGTGATGAAAAAAACGTGATGAAACCATAGCATGGTGTTAGGGCTTTTTCTAAGGTTGGGATGGTTAGCTAATATCCTCAAGAAAAAAATCTGTCGCCAAATATCTATAAGTGTGTTCTGGCAGTTAAATTTGAGAGCCAGTCCTTCCACTATTCTTAGCGTGTCTACTATCTGGGGCCACATTCTCATTTAAGATGAGTTGAGATTGTAGCTATATTGCTAAACCTGGAATCTTAAAAAAAAATACTATGTTTATCTGTTTTTGGTATTTATATTACATATAACTTTTGTCTCTGGTTTCGCCTTCAGTCTTTTAAATGCTGTCATGGTAAATTGTGATCGGTTCATATGTTATTCATAATAGTAAGCGAGGAAGATTCTAAAACTACAAACTATCACAGATAGATAAGTAATCTATCTTCAGTTTTCGTAATTTTTATGGAATTTTCTACACAGAAAGCTTATGAAGGTTGTCAATATGCTTTTTGTCAGAATACGAATAAAAATAAATTATAAGATAAAATATTTTTTTATTTTATTTTAAAACTAAAATCGAAGTTTGTTTCATTACTGCCTTATAGAATTCACATCACACTTTGTAAAGGTGCCTTTCGGTAAGTTTACTTTGAAAGCTGTTCGTTCACTCACGACCGTTCCAGATACAGATCCCACTTGTATGTTGTATCTCCTTTTATGAGGAACGAAAGTGAAAGACGTATTGCTTCCCACAGAAAGTACGTTCGAAGTTAACTATTTACCCTTTTGTAGGTAACTTACTATAATTGTTTGCGTTGTATATTAACATTGATAATGAACTTAAAATTTTTCTTAGCTGTTCTGAGAATTATTTTAGGTTATATTAGCCGATGTCCACGACTTCGTACGGTGTTTTATCATTAGCCGGGCATAATTATATAATTCATATTTAGTGAAAGTGAAAGTCATTTAAAAAAATATGTACATTAAGTCAATAGGTCAGGTAATGTTAGATATAGATAATATGTCAGTAATAAATCATTTATATTTGTATACCAGCTTGTTCCTTTGACTTCGGTTGTATTTTCCTGTTAACCGTTTACGATCGTAAAATCAGTTCCTTGTGGGTGTCTAGGTTGTGAAAGGAATATGTGTGTCAAATTTCAAGTTAATAGGACTGACAGTTTTGAAGAAACTATGATGAGTGAGTCAGTAGTTATTTGATAGAATAATCCTTGAGGCTTTAGGCTGTTGAGTATCCTGCTTTCACTAATAAGAGCAAAGCTGTATTGAAAAAAGTTATTAAATAATTTCTAGTTCCCTGCGAACGAAGTTACAGACATAAGTGCTTTTATATATGTAATTAAGTGTAGTGTGAATACATGTACTCAATTCAATAGCTTTTCACACTGAAAAATGAGAAAATAGTTTCATCACTGTAATAGTTATTTGAGTCCATAATAATACTCATCTAGCTCATTTATGGCGCAAGGTAGAGAAATATATAAATAACATGAAAGGTATTTTTATCAAATTAGCCAAACAGTACCAAAGGTTTTAGAAGTAAAGATGATAAAAATCAAGGGATTTTGCAAAATGTTTCAACTTTTAAACCGCCATAAATGTTACCCCATCATGGGAGCTGTGCTTGTCATGGTCACACCCGCGTGTTTTGTCGCAAAATTTGTGTATCCAATCGTGTAACAACTTGTCGATAGTCACATACAATAACTCATTTTGTCACGTAATGTTAGCAAAGTAATAAAACATTACCCCATCCCATTGTTTCGTAGTTCAAAATATTGTAAGCTTTTGTTCGATAATGTCAGAATGGAAATGACTAGCTGGCTACATGTATTTTGCAAGACTCGACTTGTATTTACTTCTTATATGTATCTATTACCAATTTCTGTTATATAGAGTAGACATGTCATCTACTATAATAATTCTATATCTATAAAAAAAACATCTTAAAATTTTAACTTAAATTAGTTATTTAAAACACTGTATTATGCTGGCATTATAAATCTCTTTGATTTCATTCGCTTTCTTCGATAAATTCCTTCACAAACTCTTATACTTTATAAGTTGATCGTTATGGGCTTATGGGCACAACCTCACCTGTTGTTAATTGACGATGTGGGCCAAGATTGTGTATATGCCAAACCTGGAAGGACTGGCTCTCAAGTGAAATTACCGGAACACATCTATAGGTACTTGGCGGCAGATTTTCAACTTGAGAGTAGATGCTATCCAGATAAACTTAGAAATAGCCCCTTTTTTAACGTGGAGAAATCCATTTATGGAAAGCTTCTCGCCCCGGGGGGGACGTATGGGTTATGTGGGACTCATCCGATGCGAACCGGGAATACTCACTAAAACTCCGCGGTCTACCACTGTCAAATAAATTTGGGCGACTCGGGTTCAAATTGATAATCACCGCTACGCCTCAGCGGCTTGACAATTTGGGCCCCGGCGCTATAGAGGGACAGATTGGTACACCCCAACTGTTCCCAGATAGCCGAACAAGTGTAATGGGAAGAAGGCCCCCCGACCCATCTCCCCTTGACTCAACGTGGATGACAGAAGAAGGCGCAAAAACATTCCCAACTGTCTCACCCTCACATCATGTTATGGTTTCATCACGATGTTTTTCTTTTATCCAAAGGTGAGGTTCATTGCACGAATTTCAACTCCCGGCAGTGATCGAAGCGGCTACCAACTGAGCCATCATCGCTTACTCTTAATATTTATTGTGGTATCATTATTTTGTGGTGTTTTATTTTATTTATTAAATTATTTAAATTTGTTGGGATTTAATGAATGTTTTAAATTAATGTAGATAAAAAAAGAAATTGATTTTCACTGTAAATTATCGCTTTGATTCGAAACGAAATATTGTTCCATATAACATAGTTTCAAATATTGGATGTTCTTTACCTGTTATCGATAATTCATAGCTGCATTGCAGGTCATAGAAAAATTGGGTCAGCGGACCTAACGGCCTGCTAAGTTATGAAGATCTGACAGATTTCCGATATCATAAATCTGATTTATATTTTATGCGCCTCAATTCGCTGCTAACTAATTGCTATCTATTTATTTTATTAAAAACATCAATCTATTTATTTGAGCGAACTATATAAAGCTATATGTATGAAATTTATTCACGTAATAAATCTAGCTTCCTCCTTCCTTCGTGTCTTCAAAGAATTATCTGTAACAATTTTTAGCTGATATGGTGATGAATCTTATAAGTCCCCTACATATATGGATTATAACAGACTCAGATTTGACCCTACTTCTTTAATTGTAATCGGTGTGTACTTTGAGATCCATATAGTATTCAAAAATATTTTATTTTATCATTTATCTATATCATACCTCTCTCTGTCACCTTCTACTTGCGTCACTATAAAAGTACTAGATAGATTTTAGTAGGATTTGACACGGTGGTAACCAATATCACGGATAATATTTATCTTTTACATCGAAAGAGTTCGTTTGAAGTATAGTATAATAGTTAAAATTGTAGAGTTGGTCAAACTCTTGTCAAATTTTGATGCAAATGTTTCCCTCTGTTCGCAGTATCACAACTTAAATAAATCTTAGCTTTTTCATCACTTTAGCTGAAAATAACTTACCGTAGACATTTTTTAAGTAGCGGCGGATGTCGGTGATTGTAGAAACCATTGGACCGATCAATACGAATAGAACATAGTGTTTTGTTTTGTCGAGAAGTTAGTGCTACAGTAGGTACTGGAGTAATCTGAGGGTTAATGTTAGCCTAAAAGTCTAGTTTTTGTAAACGTATTTTATTTTTCTCTAATCGCTAAAGTTTATTTCGAATTTATTTATTATACTGATGAAAATATTAATTATGATCTTTGCTTAGGAATAGCTTTTATGCATACAGTTTATAACGTGCATACAGGTTAGGATTGAGTTTTTGTGTTATTTGTTTATGTACCTTTAGTATATACATATAAGGTTTTCTTAGTTTGGAATCTAACGAATATTTCTAAGATAGCCCAATATTATATTTATAATTATTGTAAGTTAAAGAAATCTCATGAAAAAATTCTGAGAGTATTGTGAATTCTGTGATATATTCTTTGTCACATGGATTTTAGTAGCAACCTTGAATCTTCAAAAAGCTAAAGGATCTTTGTAAATTAGTTAAAAATCTGCAGATTTTACAAAAAAAAAACTTTTGTGTGTTTAACTTAAAAATTTACCATGAATTCAAAGGTGTGTTGATAACTGACAGTACTACGTTATTAAAAGTTTAATATGAAAAAGGACGGGTTTAACATTTAATATAATACCACTTCTATATTGGTCCGATTGAGAAAACAATTACTTATGCTAAATATCTTGGGGTAATCTAAAATTTACAAGATAAAAATACCTGTTCCAAAGAAATAATAGTTCCATAACCAGTTCTAAACTAACCACCTGTTAAGTTGTAATATATTATACTATAATACGGTTGAAGAGTTTTTTGTTTGTTTAAACCAGCTTATCTCTGCAAGTACCAGCCTGATTCGAAAAACTTCCTTTGTATTTGCTAGCCAGATATATGAGAAATATTAAATTAATTAATATCGCATCTGTTTATATATATAATATAGGCTTAAATGCTATTTTTTGTTACGTAAGTCAGAACAAAATATGCGCCGAAACTGTGTATATATGTACATGTATGTATGATATGTAATGTTCTTTCAAGAAAAGGCTTTATTCAGCCGATCATCGTGAAATTTTTAATATATAAGTTTTGTCTGTCCATCCCTTAGAACACTAAACACTCTGAAACTACGTGACAGGTTTTGATGAACTTTGACTGTGTGATATCTAATGTTACGGATATGGTTTTACAAAAAAGTCCCAAAGCTACTCATTTGTGGGATGGTAAGTTTAAGCACCATGTCGAGCGGGTTTTGATGTCAAAAGGCTATTATAGTGTGGATCAATATGTGCGCGATGGTGATGTCTGGAATCAAAATTTCTGTGCATCCGCTAAAAACGATTGTAACTGCAACGTACTTTTATAAAAACGTGTACGTAATAATATTTAACCCTATCGGATGTCTTCCCTATTATTCACGATGACTGCGTTATTTTCCGGAGCGGCGTTAGTTTTGACGTTATAAGCGCCTTCTTAGGTTCTAAATTGAATGAAGTATTTTATTTGATTTTTTTTTCTCTGGTGCTGCAGCTGTCCATAGACGATGGTAACCGTTTACGTAACCAGGCCGTCTGCTTGTTTGCTGCTCATTAGCATTAACAAAAAGTATGAATATAGGTTAATAAAATGTATTAATATTAATACAGTGTCAAATTGATGCGAAAATTTGATTATTATTATCGTTGTTTGTTCATCCGCATTCGAGTTTAACGCTTCAAGTTAAATTGCAAACAGTAAAACAACGATAAAAGTGGTCCGGCTGGTACTGACGCAAGGATACGCAGAGAAAAATACAATTCATCCTTTTTTATTTCATTGTAGACTGGAATGGATGAGAAACGTTCATTTGTTATTTAATTTAGGGCTACCGACATAATTCGTAGTGACATGAGTACATAATCAATTCTGACATCAAACATCGAGGGTCTATTTCAGTGAAGTATGATCCTTTTTCTTTACTAGCTATACCTGCAACTTTGCTCGAATGAAACTAAAGTTATTTAATCTCGTGCCGTCATTCAAATTACAATAACTTTTAAAAGAGTCCACTGATCTTAATGAAACAAACATTAGATGTTACTTGAGGATTCGCTTTATGATTTCCTTGGTGACGTTTTATCATAAACGTTGTACTTTAGCAGTGTTTGTATGCACAAACAGACATATAGACTTTTCTAAAAGTGGTATAAATGTATTTTATTATTTCTTATTCTTTGTTACGTGCATTAGTTTTTTTCACATAAATCTAAAATTTACAGGTACGTTAAATTTATATTTTTATTATATGTATGTATAGATGATAGAATATATAGTGCTTTATTGAATAATTAATGTAATATATAGAATGCTTTTATAACTAATTTTATATAAAACATTAAGGTATAAGTAGGAACCTTTCTAATTAAAACCCTTAATGAATAAAAAGTGGCCACTCACGGAGGACTGCCAAGTGAAGAAAAATCTTAAAACTATATTGTATTATCATAAATTAAAATATCAGTATTTTTTGTGAAATCCATTAACATTGTTCTCGTTTTCACAATCTAAAAGTATTTAAAGAAACACTTAGTCGACACATCTTAGTCGACATAATCTATATTAATATTATAAAGCTGAGAAGGTTTTTTGTTTGAACACGTTAATATTAGGAACTACCAGCCAGAAAAATCTTTAGTCTTTAGGCTATTTAACATCACACTACCACCAATAAGAGCAAAGCTGTGTTGAAAAAAACTACAGAAACGGGCTAAAATTGATAAATAAAATTTTAATTCCACGCGAACGAAGCCACGGTGACAAGTAGTGATTCATATGATAAATTCATATTAATTATGAATAGTATTTGTTTTTACATTAATTCCAATGAACTTAATATATGAAGAGATGATAGCTCAGTGGTAGTGCGTCAAGGGAAGTGAGTTCAAATTTAACTACCTACAATGTGCTTGAGCATTCGGTGAAGGAAAACATTGTGAGGAAAACAGCATAGTGGTAGGACTTTTTCTGATGCCCGCCTGGCTAGCAACCACGCTCAAGTTGAAAATCTGCCGCCAAATACCTACAGATGTGTTCCGGTAGTTGCACTTGAGAGCCAGCCCCTCTACAGGTATAGCATGTCTACCAACTTGGGCCGTATTGTCACTTGAGTCAGGTGAGATTATGGCCATAACGCTAAACCTTAAGTATAAAAAAACACATTACTTCTGTTGTTTATATCATTGAAGTTACTTTGACGTTTTTGACTATGCAAAGTTGCCCAGAGCGTCTATATAAGTTTTCTCTTTAAAATTATTTGAATATATATCTATATTATTAGCAACCCTATGTAACTTGAAGTACAAGGTACAGTGAATCATTATACAAACAACCGCGTATGCATTTGTGAACAAAAAAAAAGTTAACTCATAAAAGCCGGCTCAATAATCGAGGTAATCGAATCACGAATACACTTTTTGTAGTTTCTTACTCGGAGATAAAAATAGTCGAGAGTTCTTTCACACCGCTGCTAAGCAGCCGATGAGTTATGTTTTTACTTCTTGTTTTAACCAACCGTGTATTAACATCGGTTGGTAGACGCCGGACAGGCTTTTTATCAACAGTTTACTCTTTGTCTATATTTCCTTTTTTTTTCTTTTTTTGTGGACAGGGTGTTATTATTTGTCTCCCGTTTTAAGTTTTTGTTAGACGCCTCGGTGAGATTGCGTGTTATATCGACGTTTTTCTTCTACTATTTTTTACATTTAAATATTTTTTTCGTTCTTCGACTGTGCATTTTAAGTGGACAATCATTAGTGATGTCATTATTTTTTATCATCGAACTGAATGATTAACGTAATAAAGGTTGCAATTTATAGGCTTTTGTCGAAACTTCAGAAACAAAATAAAAAAAACTTGATTCAATTTAGGGCCTGGGAAAGCGCTTATGAACCAACTATCATTCAATATATCAATATGTCCTATGTCATCGTCATATGTCTTCAATATGTCATCGGGGAATTATTCTACTAATCACAATTATTACTACGGGTTACGATAATATTATAAAGAATACATAATCTTTACAAATGTCTAAAAACAGTAAACTAACAAACCTGCATGTATTAATGTGATAGTGTTGTCAGGATTTTTAAAATGCCCAATTAATCGTCTTACAATAAAAATACGAAGTTCTTATCTATCCATGGGAACTCCGAGCAGATCCCGAGGTTTATAACATGGGAGTATGTTTAAGGAGATCTTTAAAGTGGGATTTGAACTCGTTTTTTGATATATAAACTGTTAATTTTAAGTTATTTTCTCTGTTTGTGAATACTGTATTCACCTTATTGAGGCATACACCGTTTTATTTTTTTCTTTTTTTTTTGCTCTACAATGAGTGTGTTTGTTATCAATTTGTATGGTTTGCGAACCAAATAATTAAAAAAATATCTGATTGATCAATCATCCCTTTTTAATATGGGAAAATGTTTACGGGTCCCGCTAACTCGTTCTTTACGCAAGGTACGGTAGTAGTACATGGTACTCACCTGTTACAAGGACATTGTTCACATAATAATTAAAAGTGTCTTCTAGAATACAACAGTAGTTTCCATCGGTATCGCTATCATCATGCAAGTGGTCAAAAAACTCACAAAAAGCCTCTTCTAATTTGCCAAATTTCAGAGACAGATATAATATATGTAAGTTTATTCAACTGCTAAAAGGCATATACGCTGTTATGACGAAGTCCGCTGACGGAATATCGATCCGTCTGTCATTACCTATTTTTAACCTAACTACACGGTAGGCTTGGCGGTCAAATCAGTTACCTCACTGTTGTGAGATTAAGTTCCCCACAAGACAGTTATTTGTGTGATCCTCAAATAATTATTCTGGGTTTGGTTATTACTTAGTATCCGTTAATTGTTTATAAAGCACCTACTTCATAATTGAAATTGCGTAATTATATACTGAAGGCTGAAGCCTAATATGTCGTACTTTTGCCGTACCGTAAAGCTGTGGAACAGTTTCCTGGCCTGTACATTTCCTACCTCATATAACATCGTATCCTGTAAAGAGTTCCATCGATGGTTGCTACTGGTTTTGAATTGTACTATGCTTAACATCAGGTTCAGTGCCGACACTTTGCCGAGCTACCATGAAAAGCCATATTAAAAAACACTGCGCTTATCACCAAGCACATCACTATCGCGTAATCATGTTATTTCCAAAATAAACGTACACATCTCTATGGTTAATAATAATTTCGACATTGTATATATACCTACTTACATTATTAGTGTATATGTAAGATATAGATGACGATATAATAGATTAAGTTACATACAATTATATTAGGAAGTTAGAAGCTCACTAGAAAGCTCTCTACGGTACTGACATAACGTAATTATCTTGTACACGTAAACTTAGGTATAAATCGGCAAAGACAAAATTGTTCAATACCTTGTCTCCTCTGCTTGTCAACACAGGTTTTTTTAACTTTAATTTTGTAGCAATTGGTGAGCTTTGATTTAATCAATAAAAAATGTGAACAATTTTGTTTTTCTAATGGTAGGCTAAGATAAAAGAATTTAGTAATCAATTCAATAATAATTCAATTGATTATTATATATTTTCTAATCTAGTAGCTATTGTGGAACAAGTGTTATCAATAAAAGAAAATGGAAATAGATTTTTCTGCCATTACATTAATTACCTGCAACTTCCATTAATTTTATTCATAAAATCACTGGGTGAAAACTAATATATATATAAAAATCAATACTGTTTGTTCCAGTTGTGATGAAGCCATGAGCTATTGTACGCATGCTCGTAATAGTTAGTTAAATTAATAAAAGCATGGTTAACATCAATAAGTGGTTCGAGAGTTGTTTAATTTCAAAATCGAATTGGAACGAAGTCGCAAGGAAAAGTAATATTTGCTAAACTGAAATCTGCTCGAAATCTGTACTACGTGGGAGATCTAATCGAACATTTTTATGTCACCGAATTCTTTCGTGTCTGTTTGAGACATCGCGTAATTTTTTGTTGCGTCCGCATAAAGTGAATGCACTGAGCTTTTGCAATTCATTGCTATCGGATGAATTTATTGGCGCTACGGATTTATTATACGTATAAAATTTTAAACTCGATTTATGCCACTGATTAATATATCTACACAAAGTTATTTAAAATGTATTTAACCGCTATAGGTCACTTTATGTAATCACATCCAAATCATTGTCTACATAATCGGATTTTACGTCACCATAAGGTGGTATTAAAAGTACCATGTTGTAGTAATTTATAGGTTTAGTGTTATGACTGCAATCTCACCTGATGGTAAGTGATGATGGGGCCCACCAGGGCACGTTAAGCGTATTGGCGGAACTGGCTCTCTTGTGCCGGAACACACCTATAGGTATATAGCGGCCTATTTTCAACTTGAGGATGGTAGCTAGCATTAGAAAAAGCCATACCACCATTCTATGGTTTCATGATGATGTTTTTACTTCGCCGAAAGCGCATTGAAGGGATTCGAACTCACGTCCATTGACGAGGTATCCGTACCCACTATCAACAGAGCCATCATCGCTTCCAATTAACCTTATGGAAAGCGTAGTACAACGCATAAACAATGCTCTATTACCAAAAGACCAACAGCTGTTGCAAACATCCCCGTTATAACAGAACAAAACAGAATCAATCTGGTTTATAAGCACGGGCATAGTGATCGCGTTCTCCTCTACAATAAACTTCCAAAAACACGGTAACATTTTAGCTGCCTTAATAAATCTCTTATTATTTAGGATATAGGCTCGTTGAAAATTGTGCGTATAAAAAAGAACGTAGCGGGTAAAAAAATTGTTAAAGGAAACTTTGCCTACATTTTGAATACACCGGTTCGAGTGAAGTGAATATATGATCCGCCTCTTCACGATCAAAGCGTTACCCGCTTCGTCTCTAACATTGAAACACGTTTGAGGTTCACGAGATTTGCTGTAAAAGAATTGATTTGCCGCTTTAACAGATTTACCTTCAGCTGATTTTAGGGAGATGGAAACATTTAAAGTTCTTTATGAATATAGAAAGCAGTTTTATAGTCATGGTCGTAACTCTTTGAAAATCTGTATTAATATTATAAAGTGTTTTTTTTTGTATTGACTCGATGATTGCTTAGTTGGCAGTGTGTACGGACCCCGTGTGAAGGGACCTGAATTCAAATCCACCTAAAATGAGCTTGAGGTTTCAGTAAAGGAAAAGTTCTGAAAGAAAACGTGAAGGAAGAAGAAAGCGTGATGGTAGGGCTTTTTCTAATGTCCGCATGACTAGCTAACACTTGTACTTGTACACCAGTTGTACTTGAGAGCCAGTTCCTCAACTGGGCTTAGCATGTTCGCCATCTGGGCCACATCGTCATCTAACATCAGGTTAGATTGTGCTCATAATCCCAACTTTAGCTATAAAAAAACGCACTAATCTTAGAAACTGCCCGTCGAATATGAAACATACATTTTATATTTGCTAGGGCAACCATTGAGAAAAGCTTTAAGCTTTTTATTATTAAGCTACCATCAATAGGAGGAAAGCTGTATTGATAAAAAAATACAAAACAGGCAAAAAATCTTAAAAAATTTTTAGTTTCACGAGAAGTCGCAGGCACAGCTAGTTGACATTAAATGTAATTGATTTAACCTAGTACGAAAACTATGAGACATGAACGAATATTAGTGATTCAGTCAAAATCTTATCTCCTATTATGACAATGTGGAATAATATGTCTAATAATCTAAACCCTTACAGAGTTCTGGTGTAACCAGATAATTATATATGTTTATAGAAGAAAAGATTCCAATCTAACAGCTGTAGTGAACTATTAAGGCGTTAGAAAGTATCCTACCACCAACCGTACTGTGCTGTCATAACGATGTTTTACTTTACCGAAAGCTTAGGTTTATTGCAGACGTTCGAAATCATATTGATTGTACGCAGCGCCGGTGTAATGAATTGTCAAATTACGTGACATTTAAAAAAAGCTGACAGCTGTGTTGAATAATATAGTTCCTTATTGTAATAATATTGCTTCAAATTGGAATGGTGTTTCCTATGTTTTCCAGAAAACAAAATTTTTAGCTTTATCATATTCAATAATATATTCATCCCTATTGGTTATTTTTGTATTGTGATAAGCCCCATAGATATGCTGTTATCATGTTCGTGTATACACTATGACATAAATTTCAATAAACGTGTAGACTTTGTGTAAGTTTTCTTTTGCATATTTTGTTGTCTATTATATAAAAAATACTCTTTATATTAAAAAATCCAGTATGTGGGTGTTAGCAATTTTTTTACTCGTAAATAGTCTAATCATTTTTGTATAGCTATTGGTTACATAGTTATATTTTTCTTAAAAAAACTTCTTTTAAAAACCAGTACCAGTACATTTATTTCATTACTAGCACGTTATCTGGTAAGTTAATGAGCTGTTTTGCTTTTATTGTAAAAAATACCATATGTATAATTTTCTTCAGTGTATTTATATTAAAATCTAAGTTGTCTGGAAGAGGAAAGAAAGGAGTGTAGATCATTTCATATTTACATCTATCAGTTATCCAAAATTAATTCCATTATAAAATTAATATCAGCAGTACATTTTATCGGGTTTTTTATTCAATATCGTATCGGATAAAACATGTCATGAAAAAGAAAAAAAATATATTGACCCTTTTCATAGTTTATAGAGAAATCAGCCCCAGCAGTCAACAAATCGACCTCATATTTCTATAGAAGGCAGGGAGATATAATGAAAACACGTACAACCCAGTAATGGGTTTTCTGGAGAGAGAGCGCAAAAACCCCTGCCCGACCGTGTTTATAGCAGTTCTGCTCCGGGCAAGCTGCGGTGAGCGGTGTAACTCTCTCAGTATCACAACGTAGGGTCACCATGTTATACGGGACATCATTAATTTTAATAACCTGCCTTGTAGATGGAAATGTTAAAGAGACATTCTCAAGCATATACAAACTTGTAGAGGTATTTCTTACTAGCTTTTAGCCGTGGCTTTGCTCACGTTAATATTGATTTAGTCAACCAATTCTGATTCCGGTACTCGCTATTTTATATAAATTATATCAGATGATCTAGTCAATTATACGCGGGCCGTTCACTATTTTGGCGACAATGACTTACACATATCAGATAGATACAAGTTATTTGGGCTTTATTTGTAGGACAATTTAAGAGAAACACTTCAATTATATATTATATACGTGTAACACTAATGGTTTTTGCAGCGCACGCCAGAATAGCTCGCAGATGGCAGAATTTTTCTTATTTACTTGACACTTATCGTTATATTTTGGACAATTCACAAAATATCCTTATAAATTTTAGTTTATGTGTTATTCTGATGTATTAGCTTTATTATTTTAAAGTTTCATTAAAGCCACACATTAGTTTCTGCGTGAAAGAGTATAAAATATCCATACAACCATACTCACAATCTTTCACGTTTATAATATTAAAAAGAGTTTATAGTTTTAAAACATACTTCAAAATAGGATCAAAGATATGTTTAATAGTAAGCTGGTTACAGTTGAGTCTATATTTAAACTAACCAAATTTACAAGCAAATATTAATATTATGGAGTATTTAGATCCTATTCAGAACATATATTAATGTTTTGACTATATAAAAGTTACTACATGAAACTCAATACATTAAAATGATAAATAAACCAAAGTTTTCCCGAATGTTTTTTTTAATTCGATTGACTGAAATAGTAATCAAGACAATAATTAGCAAGTTCCTTTTGTTGAAAATCGAGCAAAAAGTAATGCTAAAGTGTTTTATGGTAGCTCTACACGAAGTCCATTAATATTCGACGATGCTTTTTTATATTTCACTGCCATATTTAGTTGAACTTCTCTTTATAACATTTAATGTACAATCGAGATGAAATAAGTCACGTTCCTGCGGTAATTTTATTCAACGTTTGCATATATTTTTAAAGTTATTTCGATAGTACCGTTGTCATTGTGACTCTTCGAAACATTTTCTTTGTTATCCGGGTTAATTGCAAGATTTCGATAGTCGATAATGTCAAGCGAATCCGTTTGTTGATAGCCGATAGGTATCATGTATTTCATCGACGATTGGGAACGTATTTATTTGTGAAATCGTATTAGTTTGAGTAAGGTTTAGAATTAGACATGGCAGTCGAAAGGAAATTCGTGATGCAAATAAATAATTATATTGGAATTAAATGAACACATATTGAGGACGTGTAAATAGACTAGATCACCTAATGCTTTTTATGGTTAAGGCTTAGCGTTATGGCCATAATCTCACCTGATCTTAAGTGAAGATACGGCCCAAGTTGGAAGACACGCTAAACTTGTGGAGGGACTAGTTTTCAAATGCAACTGCCGGAACACACCTATAGGTATTTGGCGGCAGAATTTCAACTTGAGGGTGGCATTACAAAAAGCTCTACCACCATGTTATGGGTTCCACACGATATTTTCCTTCACCGAAAGCTCAAACTCATTGTAGGTGGATTCGAACTCACGTCCTTTTATGCGGAGTCCATACAAACTACCACTGAGCTATCATCGCTTTATGAAAACCTTTGGATTCCTTATGGATCTTTGATAGTTATTAAATAAGTTACCGGTTGTCAAGTTTGTGGATAATATGAATATCTAAAGTGACATTGATTTTACATACATCTAGTCATTGTAAGAATTATTTTTATAAGCATTACAATATCGGTAACATACAACGACTTAAAGGGAAGGGAATGGTTGGTACTAAATCGGACCCACCTATTTCTTCTCGTACAAAAATCAAGATAACACAAGTCTAATACTAGCATCCCCAAATAATGTTAGGTATATAAGAAAGATAAAAAATACTCACATGGTTATAGATTAACATCATTTTTGTATGATTTCATTTATTTTAACACTTACTTTTCTTTCTATAATTATAATAACCAAGCTTGTCGATATATCTAGGACCATTTTAGTTGTGATATTTAACCACGTGCGTGTTTCACCCTTAAATTAAATCAATATAATTGTTATTTTTATTATATTATTTTTATTCTTGAAACCTGTTTTACATAAACTTATGGGTGACATACTGTGTTTTCAATATAAATATAACTATGTTATTTATATTTTTATTTAATTAACTAGTTCTTATGTTAATAGATACTTAAAAAAAAGTGATCGGTTATCGTTCCCTAAGACTGAGTCTGAGTGCTCGTAACTTCATTCACGTCCGGGTAAACACGGCTCTGGTGTTTAGAGTTCTATACATTGCCTGTGGAGTTTTGGGTTAGTCGGCAACATATACTTATTTATTTAAAGTTCAAGTGTTAAAGTTCAAAATGCTTCATTGCTCTTTGAGGTCACGTTAGTTTGTTCTTTAAAGCTGCGTGTAACGTTTATGTTTGCACTCTCTGCTATTTGTCTCGGAGAAACAGGTTTGTAACGCTTAAATAATGAAATCTTAAGTTCGTTTCCGCAAATATTAATACCAGTCGAATTTGGAATTGTTTTTTTGGAAAAGATGATTTAGATTTATATTAAAGCTAGTTATAACCGTGACTTTATTAGACTTTATTTTTTAGCATTTTTGCCCGTTTTAGTAACTTTTTTAGAACAGCTTTCCTTCTATTGGTGGTAGCGTGACGGTAAATACCTAAAACCTTTGACAATGCTTATTTTATGAAATACAAAAATATTTTTTTGATATCCGACTTGTAGTTCCTAAGATTAGCGCGTTCAAGCATACAAATAATCTTTTTCGCCATATATTAAATATTATATTCAAATGTACAGGATTGTATTGATGAATAGTTTTTTTTAATTTTCGAAGGGTATTTTTATCTAATTAAATATCGAACATGATATAACTAGAGGAATACTCAATACAGAAACTTGTTTAAGCGTTTTGCGTTTTGGAATTAGCTGCTATACGGTAGGACCTCGATAAAGTAAAGTAAAACGATGTGCCCACGTGCATCTGTCGCAGTGCTGGCGCGACGTGGGTTTGAACCCGCAATCACCGTGTCGCCGCGCCTACAAACCCGGCCTGATGGTAAGCCGGGCCTCAAACGGCCGGACTGGTGCAATGAGAGGCGGGCTATTCATATGGCCTCAAATAATGTTTGTTTCCAGGTAATGTTTTTTCAACTAAAAAAAATGTAATTGTTAGAACGAAACATTTTATAGCCCTCTGCAATGTTAACAGCCTGTGATAATAGTAACTACAGCTATTAATTTTGCTCTTTTCTACATTTGGTTTATCGCAGTAACAAAATATTACACCAGAAAATTTAATGGACCTTCTCAAATAAGAAATTTATCATGCGACGATGTTGGAACGACTAATTAGTGTTAAAATTGAGTCTGAAGTACTTATTAGGCTCTTTATAATGATATAGATTTATATGCATAATTTAAGATTAATTTACAAACACAGTATTTTGAAAAATAATTGTCATATAAAGTATTTTTATAATAAGATGGATTTTTGGCAGAAATGGTAATCGAAGAGTTTAAAACGGCTATGTATCGATTCGATATACTAAAATTTGAGTCCAAACATGTAGCAAAGCATATTTTGGAGCTTCCGAGCATTTACAAATTTAAGCTGAGCTCTTTGGAAATCTTATTCTAATACGAAAAATTCTGCAGTGTGGTTTCCTGTCGTTCTAAGACATCTTGGAAAGTCGTATCTTCCTTCAGCAAGAGGTTTTCACACAGCAATAGAACATACTACAATTCTTACTATTATTATTTACTGTATTTTATATATATTTAATTTTGCTAGTTAAGTGTTTCCTAATTTAAAAAAAACTATTCGGTTATAATTGTTTAAACTGTCATTCGCAATAACGTATTTATTAAAATATGGTATACTATATTTAGATACAGTTATTATATATTTTAATATGATATTTTGTTAGTGAAAACGCAATTTGTAACAATAATTTCGTTTAATTTCATGACAGCGTACATCCAATTTCAAAAATCGCGAACGTCGCATTGGCAAAATTCAGTTACATTTCGATTTGTTTGGCTGATATTTTCAATCCCAGTTTCGTGTTATACGAATATCAGATTTACGAGGACATTGTAGGTAGATGACGCTTTATTTGTTTAAGTATTTATCATTTTGACAAAAACCATATTCAGTAAACGGAAATGGTAGAACTGAAAATAGAACCAATATATTATTTCTTAACGACAGTGAAATATTGAAAATGCATTCGAAAAATATTACAGACATAGTTTTAGATTCCGTCAATCGTTTTACCACCTTGATCGCCAGACGTGTAGTTCCTCCGGTTTCATTAAATGCTTCCAGTCGATTATCCGTTTAATTATTTTTTTCGAGTGGCAGTGGAAAGGCGCTAACATCGGAAATAGATATTTGAAATATAATATCTAAATATTTAAAGAAGGTATAAGTCAGTTATTTATAAATTTATATGCTCATCCTGTTTTACTGAAATCGATAATGAAACTTAATAATTAAATCTTTGAAATATTTATTCATAATCAGTATCTGTATTTTGTTTCAATACTCTAAACTGTGTTCTATAACAAATAACTTCCATCCATAATATCATCGTTGAGCCTTCGAGGCAGAACGTTGCTTCCTGACCCAGCAGACGTTCTGCCTACCATATCCAAAACTCAATGACTCAGTCAGAGCAATAATAATTCGGATTTTTTTTTCTAGAAACTTATCTACGATCGTAATGACCAAAACCAAAAAATTTTAAAATCATGAAGAAAAAAATGTTTCAGTATTTCTATAGGTTATTTTTTTTTTGTAAAATTTATATATGGATTATTACTACTATTTAAAGAAATCAAAAGCCTCAAGACAAATCATTCCTAAATAATGTGTCAAATAAAAATGTTTTGTATAAATTATTGTTTATATACATTCCAACTCGTAGTCTGTAGTCTGTTAATTCCTGTCTGATAGTCTCCCATTGATTGTCTCCATCGAAATATGACGGAAAATTTCTTTCTTCAGTTTGACATAATAAAATAATGTTTTCGATTTAAACTAGTTAGATTGGAAACCCAGTGTAATTAGGTACATAGTCGACGCTAACATAATATCTTTATCTTCCTTCCGACGCAATTTTCCGTTTTCTCATCTATTTTATCACTTTAATTTACTGGTAACTCGTTTGTCTGGTTCCACACCGCCCTTGATTAAGTTACCGAGCTCCGTTCGCGTAGCCACCTGCTTTTCCCCTAGCTCTAGAGCTATGTACATTATGGAAACTGTTTATGGAAATGTTGGCTGCCAGTTCCTTTCATATCTCTCTCTCATGTGGGATGATTTTGCAGTTGATGTAATATTCAAGTAATTTCTACGCGAACGAAATTTGTTTATATTTATATTATAACTAGCTTTTACTCGTGGCTTCGCTCGCGTTATTATCGATTTTATCAAACAAATCGGATGACGCTATAAAAAGTTTCATACAAAGTTTTTCCCTCTATTTACCCCACTCCCAAAAAAAGATTTGGCGAGAAAAGTAGCCTATCTCTGTCTCGTGGGTCCCATCTATATCTGTACCAAAATTCATCACTATCGATTCACGATCGATGATGATGATAATAAATAATAATAAGGATAAGGTTAATGATGTTATGAACTCCCAAACGGATTTCAAAAATTCTATTTGTATCTAATAGAAAAATCATTGAGGAAGACTTTAGGTTATTTAACATCATGTTACCAACAACACCAGTAAAGTTACGTTGAAAAGTTATAGACTCGGGCTAAAAATATTAAAAAAAAAAATACCACACGAACGAACTCGTAGGCACAGCTATTATATTACATAATGAAAGTATATTATTATAAAAAAATATTCTATTAAATATTATTATAATAAATATTATAGTCCATTAACAAAATTGAATTTGTGATATAATTAACTGCATTTTAGATTGAGTAATAGTTTCACTGTATCTCGACCTACATACACCAGTGCCCGTAGCCAAGTTCTTTACATTTCTTTCTTTATTGTACATGCAGAAAATAAATTCAAAGCCAAATAGTACAAAGAAAAAAACCCTTGTATGGATCTGTGCTAATTAATGTATATATACTATGTTAGGTAAAAGATTAAAGGCAATAAAGGAATTATATTATCCTTAAAAAGTAAACAATACGTGAAATGTTATGTATGTTAAGAAAATAATTAGAGATTCTCATTTGTATTTTTATCTGAATTACCTACATTTAAGTCTTTTCTTTATATATTTTTTCATTTCCTGGAATTAAGAGACGCGAATATCAGTGCCCCAAAGTCTCTTTACTCGGCGAAAATGATTTGTGTCTATGTATATCTTGGAAGGAATAACGCAACTTTTAAGAAGTAAATTTATATTCTCGAGGAAAAAAAAAGAATGCTGTACGAATATTTACATGTAAAGGAATGTTATATTTATTCAAATTTTATAGAGATGCGCGTAGAAATCGTGCTGTATTGAATATTATGTGAAATATTTACGGTTGTGTTATAGAAATAAGTATGTCGATATACGGAGTTTTAGTAATTTTATGTATGTAAATCAAAAGCTATTGCTCGTACGTTTCATTGGGTGAAAAATACAAGAAAAATTATTATATCCCCTAGACCATCCTACAATTAAATTCTTTGCTACTCTCTATCATCGTTCTCAGACTGCTGAGGATCATGACCACGAAAAAACAGTTTCCATTAGCTGCACTTATATGCATAGTAGACCGCGCGGTATATGCTGCCATCCACCGCCTCCCTTATCGTGTCGGACCATCTCGTAGGCGCCCTATCTTGAGCACGTTTGCCGTCCACTTTACTCATGATTATATCCTTCTCCAAATGGCACAATATATCCGAAGAAGCGCAGGGTTCTTTCTCGGCAGATAGTAGAAAACCGCGTGGTGATATTAAGCTCTCTTAATATGAATTCGCTTGTTCTCATAACTGTCCATGATATACAGAGCAATCTTCGCGAACACATCTCGAAAGCATCTATATTACTGTTATCACGGCTTCCTCCAGGGTCCACGATGCTTTACCATACACTAACAAAAACTACCGCTTCGCTGTTTAGGCCTCTCTATAACATCTATTAACACGACTAACGAAATCGTCATTGGAAATTTTTATATTTCTTAAATATTTTCTTGTATATAAAACAATATCATAACAAAAATGTTACTTTAATATTTAGAATTTTTCAATATAAACAAATATATAAGTAATAAGATCTTAAGGTTAATAGGTCGTGTAATGAAACAATCAAGAATAGCAGTGAATTATATTAACTGTGAAATAAAATAGGTATAAGTCATTTTAAGAAGCTTTTTTCATTTTAACTTGAAATAAAACTTCCTTTAAGTCCATAGTGTCTCTCTTAATACGAATAAAAAGTAGTATTCTTAATAAAATCTCATTATTCGTTCTTTGAAGTTTGCAGAAGTTTTAGATTGGATCGGTATAGCGGACTTAATTTATTTCATTCGTCTCATGGAAAATATATAAAATTTGAAGTAATTTTACTATCAATATCATATTTTATTTATTTTGTTCTCGTTCATTTAATTTCCATTGGGAAATAATAAAAATTTAAAAGAATCAATAGAAAGACTTTATTTAAAAACAAAAATGAAGTTAAAGTAAATCGTAAGTTTGGGAATATAAATTGCCAATTCTTGTAATATGGCACTGGTCAGTATAAAATTACTTTTTCTACGTTTCGAAACGCCAATTCATTTTCGTTATATACTGTTAATACTTAAATTCTTTTTAATGCATTCCGGTAGTTGCACTTGAGAGCCAGTCCTTCCACTAAACTTAGCGTGTCTACCATCTTGGGCCACATTGTCACTTAACATCCGATGAGATTGTGGTCATAAGACTAAACGTTATTTATAAAAAATAATTACATATAGTTAAGAGATATGGCCGCAAACAATTGAGACGGTGTATACAATATGAAAGACACAAAGGATGAAGCTCTGTATCAAACTACAAACTACGAAATGCTAAGACCCCTTTGTTGTACTAAAGTTGGTGACATTAGAAAGATGATTCTGAAACTATAAAATTATTGCGCAGGTCAAGTTATTAGGTAGGTAGATGCAATAAAAATTGCACGCAAACACACAAAAGTTCCTGGGAAGTTGATGACATTCCTAAAATCACTGATCCGATCTGGATGAGATTAGTTCAGTTCATATGGTAATCGCTGTAATGCTGGCCTGTAAATCTCTCGGTATCTGAATTTAGTATGGTTGATCACACAATGCGTCAATCCAAAAGGCAATCATTATTATTCGTTTGTCAAAATATTCAACAGTTGATATTGCAGAACCTTACCAACTGACTTGATTCCTCGATATACTTCAGTCGATCAGTAACCCGGTATAAGGGGGTTGCGTTTCAATCGGAAACATCAACCTACTACCACGAAACATCAGCTACCAAGCTTATATTTTAGTTATTCTAAGCAGCAATTGAATTAGCGACCATCAAGTTTTGACTGGATAAAATTACTGCTAATTGTTATTTATTATGCTTTTGTGGCTCAAAGGTTAAACGATCATGGCACACTTAGTGTTATATATAAGTAAATAGTACAAAAGAAACTTCCTTTCTTGTTCGTAAAGTAGTAAATATTGAAATGATCAAAGTTGAAATTCAGTATTCCTATTGTTTCGTCTTCGACATAAAAGAGCACAGAAAACACCTTTATACCATTACTCATACTGTCATATCTGGTTCATATTATATTCATATTCGCGAAGGTTGTAAAAGATTGTATATCATCCCATCGAAGCAATTCTTTCAGAATATGCTTGACGCAACGTTTGAAATATGGATTCTTAGATAAATATCAGCTATTCGTGAAATATCAAAACGACGTCGCAACGATTTTATTAAATTATCACTTCAAAGGAATAATAAACAGTGACTAACACTTAAAACATTCGGGTAGTTCCGTAGACGTTTTATGCGTATAAAAAGAAAATTTGGGTCTACTAATATTAAAAGGATTCTCAAGGGATACTAAATTAATTCTAGTGTTTGTTTTAAATATATTCATAAGTGGGTTAATAACATAATAATGCGAATTAAAAATACTATAACAATACACCTCATACTAATAGTTACAGATGTACGTACATAATAATACTTTATTATATCGATGATGCCAACTCATGAAATTTTAACCATAAAAATCGGCCGCAAACTCGTAATTCGTTACGTTATCACATGAAAAATTATCCGAATAATTTGCTACGTAAAATATATTATAATTAATTTAGAGAATTCCTGAGCATGTAATTAAATTAATTTATTTTTAAGATTTCATGTAATTTACATCATATAAGGTAACAGTGATAATAGGTATCTCAGTACAAATAATAATGAAACGTTAAAAATAGGAGATATAATTGTAAAAACCCTGAAACACGCATTTATTTATTTTTATTAAGTATTCTCACGGCTAAATTTGAATTCAACAAGAGATTTTTTCCCTCCCATACAAAACGTTATCCCTAAGGGGTAAATTTCGCAAAATCACGTCTTAGTACATCATATTATTTTTTTAGTATAATCTTATTATCAGTGACAGGGTCAAAAACGTTATATAACTTCAGTATGATGAACTTTTCAGCGAGGCGACCTAAAAAATAAAAGTGATAATAAAAACAAATGTTTTTCAAGATAACGGTTTAATTTGAATACGAAATACCACAATAAACCCCGCAATAGTGACGCAAATGACGTCGTCGAACCACTTTTGTAAAAAAGTTTACTGCCAAATTGGCAATAATAGGCAAACAACGGTTGCCAAGTCGTTTCCTATTCTTGATCTGAGTTAAGATGAAAGCTTTTTATATTGTTCGGGGAACATTTTCAATCGAACTGAAATTTAATGAGTTAGTATAAAAGTATTCACTGTTACAGAAAGGAACGATAAGCACGTTTTGTATCAAACGCTGTATTCTATTACGAAAAGTACAATTTAAAAAGTTAACAAAAGCTGTTTCTATTGCTTTTAAATTAAGTATAGAGAATTTATAGTTCTCTTTTTTATAGTGATACGGAAAAGTGACAGGACAGAAGCTAATGGTGAGCGCATTGCAGTACCTTTTTTTATGTTGCGCAGCATAGTGACTATGCTGCACCTGGTGTTAAGGACAATACAATCCAAATAAGCGGCGACTGACAAAGAACGATATTCACTACCAGTCACCGCTGTCATGCTGGCCTGTTTAGATACCATTTAACGTATCTTTTAAAGGACCCTATGTCATAGGAAAGAGGGAACACGCTTACAAGATGACAGCTCCCTGGAACAATAAAAATATTTGTGAATATAGAGAGATCAAAAGTCCATTGGGGTTTGTAATTATCATACCAGCTTATGACACTCTCGCTAGTTCCATATACACTGACTGATCCAGAAACACAACCAGCCAATGAAGAGACTCTTTGATGTGTTTATTACCTCACTGTGTGTGAACACTGATAAAACGCTTATCTCTGTGTGGTTGTTATTGATTTTGAGTTATACTGTGGTTAGCAGAATGTACGATAGTATAAATTTACGTGATACCTTAAAAATATAACCTTTTGTTTTCAACTCAAAGTTCTTGGTTTCCAAAAATATAATGTACAATAGAGTTTTAGTTTAGGATGACAGCTTTACCAACGATGCTAATGCCTAGCATTCTGCGCACTGCTGCGATCGAGTGGACTATAAGATTTGTGTACTCTTTTATTATAAATAAAGCTACATGGTTATTATTTTTAAACACATAATTTAAAATAAAATTTATAAATAAAGAATGAATACAAATTTTAAAAATATATATTCATTTTTAATGATTATTTGATTTACAATTAACAAGTAAAGTTAACGTTTTATACGTAAAGTAATTTCATTTTATTTATTTTTACTAACTCACTTTTGTTTTTGGTGAAAATTATCTACATTACTTTATTGAAATCATAATAATTCCTAAGTAATAAATGGGCACTTAGCCGCGAGCATCGCTTATATTAGAGAAATATGATATACGATTAAGCAGGAAAAAGCACTGCAACAAAGTTATATAAATATGTTGTTAGTACGGAGAAGAAATATAATGAATAATGATGTGGCTTATGGGCCCTCATTAGTGGAACTGTGGTACGCGGTCAGCTCACAAAACGGGAACTAGTTGCCCGTACTGCAGTTCTTACGACCGTGTGAAATGCGCGTATACTTGTTAATTAAACAATCATTAACAGCCGAAAGTTTCTACTTAAAGAGTTCAAGAATGATATAAACAACCGCATTACAACGGTGTTTTTAGTAAAGTACGTAGACGCTCTACTTCATATGAACATAATAAAATTTACAATTGATTTTCCAGTAGTTAATTTTTGTAACAATTTTATTTTCTATGCATTTCAACACATTTCATCTATATGAGGCATAATATTTAATGAATGAGGTGATTAAGTTAATTGTTAACTGATTAAGTCTGCGTAGTAGTTAGGTTTACGAAAAACCTTTGCCTTCAATGGAATCCTTACTAATATTGAGTGTGAGTTAGTTTGGTGGCTGAATCTATTACAATGAATTTTAGTATAGAGATAGATGGAACCCAGAAACGGTTATGCGCTACTTTTTCTTGTAAAACCCTTACTGGAAGTAGGGGCAAAGAGAGGGATAAACTTTGTATGAAACTTTTTATTGCGTCAACCAAATTTTTCGACAAAATCAATTTTAACATAAGCGAAGCAGAAAGTAAAATCTAGTACAAAATATCAAAATGTAGGTATAACTGTCAGTTTCATTTTAACTATGTTATATCTTTCTTCTCTTTTATTTAAAGAAATGTCTCTGAATGTGACGTCTCCTTGTCATTTCATTATCAGTTGTCGTCCAACTATCAAACCGCAGCTTAAAGGTTTAATTACACGGCTTCGTTTGCATGAAACTCAAAATAATTTATTAATTTTAATTTGCAAAATCCAAATAAAAAAACAAAGTAAAAATTAATTCTAAAATGCAATTACACAGAAATAACAATTGACTTAAATTATTGATCACGATATCTTCAAAACTACCAATATTATTAACTTGAAATGTGGCATGAAATTCCAATTCGTCGTGTAGACACCCACTAAGAATCTAAAGTCCGAGACGCCAGCAGTGTATGTATATAAAAATATAGAAATTTAAAGTAGCGATGATAGCTTATTCGGAAGAGAGTATGGATGCCGCGTCAATGGACCTGAACTTTATTCCACCTGCAATAAGCCTGAGCTTTCGGTGAAGGAAAACTTTCATTCTAAAGTTGAAAATCTATGACCAAATACTTATAGGAGTGTTCCGGCAGCTGCACTTGGAATCAGTCCCTCCATTAGACTTTGCGTGCCACTATCTTGGGCCACATCGTTAGTTAACATAACGTGATAGATAGGATTTAACGCATTATAGCGCACCTATAAAAATGAGGTAAAATAATCAAAGATTATATTTACAATTAGTGTTTGACTGATAACTAGACTTATTCTTGGTTAACTTGTGTTTACTTAAAAGGTAGAGTTTACCTAATATTTTGATCGTAGCTAGATCTTAAGTTAACGTAGAATGAGTCAGTGTTTCAAACATTTTGGTAATTAAAACTAAATTGCTTAATTACATCCTTCAATCTTTTCTTTTGTTTATAAACTTGTGAAACCGTCGTAGTAAAGAAACACTAGGGAATATGAAAATATTAGCAACTAACCGTGTGATTTTTTTGGCAAGTTTTTTAAATTTTATTTTTGTTTTAGCGTCATAAAGCGCGAGTACTTGTTTTAAACACTATGGGAGAGAAAGAACTACATTAAATTTATTTCTGAATACGTTTTTCAATGCAATTTAACCTAGAGACTGTTTACGAAGCCTGAGTGCACTCTAATGTAGATTATCCGATAACTGGTAGGTCAGTAATTTGAAATCAATAATAATTAAATTACAGTCAATTATCGTTAATCGATTTTATTTTAATAATGTATATTTTAGATAGAAAAAGAGATATTTATTTTTCTTATTTGATGTGAATTTCTTTCCTCCAAAAAATTTAATGTTATTCAACGGATTCTGTGTCAGGGTTCTTTCTGGTTATATGCGCTTTTAATAGTATGAATTTATTAAATATATAAATCCGCTTTACGGTATAAAGTAATACAAGTTATAGCTTAACAAATATCTGGAATATGCAAAAAGTATAATTTGGAGATATTGAATAAAATATCAGTTTTTATTTAGAAACTAGCTGACCCGGTGAACCTAAAATCGGCTTAAACTCAAAAAGGGTTTAACTGATTTGTACTTTTTTTGGTTTTTTTTTCTCAAATATTTATATAAACCTTGTCCTAACTATAACGAACACTAGAAAAATAAACAATTATCCAATTTTATACAGTCGTTTGGAAGTTATGCGCGAACCTACATGTCGGCAATTCATTTTTGTACATAGTAGTGGTCGAAATTTGAGCATAATTAATTTAAATTATGACTTTAAACATTATTAAGGTTCTGTTGTCAAGCGCTCGTATTAACATATGTTATGTTTGACATTTAGTAAAGACAAACAATATATTAATCTATAATCTATTCTCAATTTGACCAGAAACTTTAACAAACAAAAGAGTATATATGCGTGTGTGTCTCAAATACATGGTTTTTTTTATGTAATAGCGGAAAAACAAGTAAACGTACCACCTGATAGTAAGTGATCACCACCCACACGCCCGCAAGTGGACACCCACAACACCAGATGAATCGCAAGTGCGTTCCCAGCCTTTACTTTGGTGGACTGGCTCTCAAGTGCAACTGTCGGAGCACGCCTATTGGTATTTGGCGGATGATTTTCAACTTGAGGGTAGTAGCTAGCCAGGCGGTCCTTAGAAAAAGCCATGCTATGGTTTCCATTGTAGGTGGTTGAATTCGAACTCATGTCCCATGACTCGGCATTCCTACATACTATCACTGAGCTATCATCGTTTGAACGCGTTGTTACTTTTTATCCGTTACTTAGGCTTATAAAGTTTTTCACATCTGAAATTGGTGAAATTGCGCTAATTGCTGATACTGTAATAAAAAAAGTTATAGTTTGATAACGATTTTATATCAGTATTAATTTCTTTGAATACCATATAATGTAATGAATTTTGGTATAGAGATAGATGGGATCCTGGAGACGGTGACACGCTACTTTTTCTCCCGAAAAACTTATTGGAATTAGGGTAAAGAGATGGGTAAGCTTTGTATGAGACTTTTTGTTGCGTCATGCGATTTGTACTTTAAAATCACTATTATCACGAGTGAAGCCGCAGGTAAAAGTTAATACAGAAGTTAATAAAGAATTGGCAGTATCGTAATTACGTTGCCTAAAAACGTTATTACTCAAACAAACGCCATTAAATGAAGTCACAACTTCTGGGCCGTCTTCATAAACTTATTAAACGACTTAAAGGGCGAACAAATTATACCTGTTAACTGTAATTAAGTTTCAAAGCGTAGCGAACTTAAGGCCGTTGCCTTTATATTCTTAATTTATTCTTGGGAATTTCTAATGACTCGCTTCGACTTGTATCGAGTGTGCTTTCGTGACATGTTTGCGTTGAGATGATGTGTAAATTAATTAACAATCGAGGTTAATTATGGGACACAACAACGAGTAAGAAAACTTATTTGTAGGTATTCTGTATACTGGTACCCATATATATATATATTTCTATTAATGGCAAATATTTAGGTCAATCTTTGGCACTTCAAAGTACGTACATTTAGGCCTTATGTTCGAACACTGCATGTTCGCATGTTTTGTAATTGTTATGCTTTTTACAGAAGTTATAATAGTTACTATTTATCAATTAGTCTATTGATTAAAGATCTGAATATTGGTTACAGGTTTGACGTAACAATAATATCACTTAGTAATAAAACGAATTACCCAAATGTTTATGTCAGTTGATTCACTATGCACACGCTGTGTCTAGAATCCATACAAAAAAATTCAATACAATTATAATATTTAAATTCTTAGCAAATGTTCTTTAGTTATTAAGTAATGTAAAATAGAAATGCATTGACTCCACGGTTGGTTTTGTGGTTTTGAAGCAATGATCACTTAGTTGGTAGGACATATGCTAAACATTGCACTGAATGTAAATGCCATATGATATCATATCGCCGCAAAGTACATATCAACTTTTGACATCAACTATAGCTCGAAACATCGACTGAGAGCAATGTCAAATATGAATGTTTGTAAAATTGTCCTTGTGTGTGCTGCAAAAGATATATTTAATTCATTAGACATTAGGCTCAATTAATGTGAGGCAATGGCCCCCTTGGTTAATATCAGCTTTGCAATATCAACTGCGATGCATATACATGTCTAGTTGGTAGTGTCTACGAACGCCGTGTCAATAGAAGTTAATTCGAATTCATCTGCAATGGGGTTGAGCTTTCGGTGAAGGAAAACATCGTTCGGATACCATAACATGGTGGTAGGACTTTTTTATAATACCAGCTGGCTAGCTATCAACGCCAGGTTAAAATTCTGCCGACAAATACCTATAGGTTTATTCTGATAGTTACACTGGAAAGCCAGTCTCTCCACTAGGCTTAGTCTACAATTTTGAACAACATCATCCTTAATGCCAGGTGAGACTGTAGCCATATCGCTAAACATATAAAGTATAGAAAGGAAGGGAACAGTCAGATAAAGAGACAATTTATATATAGAAATTGTAATATGTAACGTTATATTGCGTGTGAATTGGTCTTCGGCCGTTACCGATCAGATGTTCCATCGTGTCATTTGCCGTTCAGATGAATGCTTTTTTTTGCTTTATTACGTAGATATTGCATGAACGATTATAATCTTGAGTGAACGAAATCACGCGATGCTGTGTGAATGTTAAAACCTAGCGCTGTATTTATGATGGACTTGATATTTGTGAATACAGAAATAAATAGTTTTCAAACGGAAACACTTCATACGCTATGAGGTAGGATATTATGTTCAAGTCGGACAGAATCCTGACCAACATATGGTATCCTATCGGCTTTGATTCGAATTAAAAGTGCAACGCATAAGTATCGCTTTTTTTTTTAAATGAAACCTTAATTGATATACATTAGGCACTTTTGAGATGGGGAAATATTATAAAGCGGAGAAGTTTGTCTTTTTAGAACGTGGTTCCATTATGAACTACTTGTCGGATTCCAAAAAATATTCTATATATATATGTATTTGATAGAAGAATCATTGAGGTAGGGTTTAGGCTATTTAATATCACTACTTAGGAGTAAAACTTAATTGAAAACATTACATCAAATTTTAGTTCCGCGATAACGAAGTTGCAGGCACAGCTGGTGTTGTATACATATAAGAAGTATTCAGTTCTCACGTGCATTCTTATGACTGACAGCTTTTTTTTGACCAGACTTTGTGCGAATAGCTTAAAGTGCTTATATCTTCATCGGACTTGTAGGGTGAGTACGGAAGGCACGTGGCCCAGAGATAAAGAGTGCAAGGGTACCAGAGTGGCCGGACCTCGGTTTGCGTTGTTGCCGTGACGTGAATGAATAATGCACGTCTAACTCATATCGCTTTTTGGAATAAATTCGCATACATCAAGTAATCAAATGGAGCACTGGAGTATAAAGATCTGTACTCGATTTGGTTATGAATATTTTACACATGATAACAAGCCCTTAACAGTTATTTTGTTTTGATTTCTCGCACTATGGATTCAAGCTCATCACAGTGATTTTCCTATGATTTCTCATGCTTTGGAATTAAACAGTGTACGAACTACTACTGTCAACAGGCTCGTACGACCGCTGATGGATATCAAAACCCTCGACAATAGCCGTTGTTTTTAGACTGTACAATACAAGATCATCACCGATATTTAACGGTACTAAAACATATGTTACAAAGAAACTTAGGTATGAAAATCTGAGCAAGAAAGAAACCTATGTAGGAATATAACATTATATAGAAATGCGAATTTTAGTACAATCCGGGGAAATTTAAAGCATCCGTAGGCTATAATTGTTTTTATGTTCCGACATTATGATCTATAAAATTACATAATACTAAGTAAATTTTAAACCTGCTTATTCTGGTTAGTTTTACACAATTATTTTTTATTACAAAGTATACCTACTTGTGAAACTGAAAAAAATATTAAACTGTATCGATATATACTTTTTTTTAACTTTAATCGGTATAATATATGTATGTTAAAAACCTCTTTGTATCTTATTACTTATATTTTAGGAACGACAAGCTCCATATCATTGATTAAAAAAATAAAGGAAGACCATGAAAATAAGCAAATCTATTAGTTTATTTTATAAGTGTAAATATATATACTGTGATTAGAGCGTAATCAAAGCGAAAATGTAATGTGCCTGAGCTCTCGAAAAACAATAATTTTCGAAACTTTCGAGAAAGTATAGCATGGTGGTAAAGCTTTTTCTAATGCCCAACTGGCTAGCTGCCACTTTTAAGATAAAAATCTAGCGCCGAACAGTCCGGCAGTCGCACTTGAGAGCCAATCCCTCCACTAGGCTTAGCGTGCCCACGTTGTTACTTAACATTAGATGCGATTGTAGCCATAATGCTATACCTATAAAGTTTGAAAAAAACTGGCCAAATACGAACCTTAACACAAAATGGTGACCGATATTATTCCGATAATAATAAAAAAAAATGACTCAGACATAGTTATTATATATACGCATAGCAAAGAATCGAAAGCGCGGCCTCTGAGTAGATCTCTATATCTCGTTATATGTATATATTATCTCGTATTCTATTGTAATATATAATTATGTAGTAACCATGTGTGAACAGTTTCAATTTGAAGCGGATCATTGCTCCACCGCGCTGAAATTAAGTTCTCTTGCATTTAATATTTCATATGGTTGTGAAACGGAATTGTATGTAACATCTTTGATAATTGTATTTATTATATTATTGCGATATAATGCTTTAGGTTTGACAGGGTGACTTCTGATACAATTGATATAGTGTGTTCGTTTATTGAGTTCGACGAAGTCGTGCCGAACTTAGTTCGATCATAATTTTAGATACGTGTCTGACCCAGTTTTAATGTCTGAACTATTATACAATATCTCCTATGTGATATTATTATTTTCATCTTGGTATTTCTTTTTCATACAAGTACTATGTAATCTATTATTTATAATAATAGTTGTGTAAGTACATACATTCATCGCCAAAATCTCCAAATCTCCAAAACTATTGAATTATAAAGCGGCATTTAGAATATGCATTGCCATCAGTCTACAGATTCATCACGAAGTTTCCTTCACCAAGATCCGAGCATCGTCGTACGATCTGATTCACGTCTTACTTGAATTTTCTTTTATTAAAATAAATAATGAAGTAGCTCCTACAATTAAAACAAGTTGTAAAATGTATTTAACTTCAATACTCTACTATAGAAGCTCCTGCAACGGTAAACGCATACCAAGCAGGTGTAATTCGAATTCAACTATGTATCACAGTGAAACCACATAAAATGGTTCGCGGGGAATGTAATAATATCCAGGAAACGATAACAAATTCCCGTAAAAGCGTTTGAGATACGACGCTAGTATACGTTGTATGTGGGTGCCTTCGTAAACTATACATATGACTATATATCAACGTTTTGACCTATACGTTTGGAATCTTTCTTTATTGATTATTTTTGCGCTATGATAGCTCAGTTGTTAGTGCGTATGGACGCCGCGTTAATGGACGTGAGTTCGATTCCACGTGCAATGAAAATGAGCATTCGGTAAAGGAAAATATCATGATTAAACTATAGCAGGGTGCTAGCTATCTTTCTCAAGTCGAAAATCTACCGCCAAATGCCTGTAGGTAAGTTTTGGCAGTTCCACTTGAGAGGCATTTTCTCCGGTAGGCTTAGCGTGTCCACCACTTTGTCACTTAATATCAGTTGAAAGTGTGGCCATAACGCTAAACTCAGAAACTATAAAAAAATCCTGGTACCAGTACTTTTGTTTACATATATTAACTGTTGAATACATTTTATTTGGCGTTCAAGTAATCCATTCGCAATGAACTTCGTTTTTTAATTTAACATAGCACGGCCTCTTTCTTATATTTTATTCGTATCCCGATTATAGGGCTTTCGGACTGAACTTTTGAAAGGGAAATACTATTGGAATATTTATACATATATCACATATAAAATAAAGATGACTATCATTATATACAACATTTCGTCAATTTAACTTAAAATTCGCGGCAAAAATCATTTATTTCATAATTTTTGGTAACTATTAAAATCAAATTATACTATTAATCGAGCGACCAGGAACTAAGTGGAGAATTTGTGCGTGTTTTTCAATGTAGTCTCGTTGTGATAATAATTTGCATTAATTTAGATAGCGCTAAGCTGAAACTACTTTTCATTTCGTGAACAGTTGATTATCTACTTATGTTTAACAAAAACGTTGTACTCTTAAGACTACAAGACAGAAGTAAATAATTGCTATATATATCTCTCTCTTTTAGTCGTCCCTATCCAGCTTTACCTAAACGAGCGTCACACAAAGGATGTGGATCAGAATTTCAAAGGCCTCCCATTAGAAATTTCACTTCAAAAATACCTGGTGAACACAACACAACTAATCGTATAAAGTAATATATCTCTCTCGCTCCTTTAGTTGCTTCTATCCGACTTTACTCGAACGAGCGTCACACAAACAGGATGTGGATCTGAATTTTAAAGTCCTCCCATAAGAAGTTTCACTTGAAAACACCTTGTTATGTGATCTGTTTCTAATGTACACACGGGTATCGTCTTCTGCCTTATTTTACGGTCTAAAAATGTATTATGTCATACAGATTATAGTACCTCATGTACATTTTATTGAGGCAAAGTAATGGATGTTTTTCTTAGTTTTATATGGAAGGAAATTGTCTGGCCGAGACATTTGCTTGTGACGCGCTTTATGGTTGTTTTATTGCGTTTGGAAAGAAAATATGTAATACAAGAAGCGATCGTAGAACTTCAGTAGTTTATCTAATAATGTTGTTATTTTACTTTAAAATTGTTCTTAGAACGATTTTAACGATTTTGAAAATAGGCTATAACTGCCTTCGTATGACCATTTATGACAGCGATAACTGAAGATGGATTATCGATTTCGCAATGGGCACTGTTGCTTTTTAATTATGCTATGTTTATTATTAGCGACAGTGACGTCACTGTACCGTGACAAACAAAATGAAAAGAAAAACGTACATTTAAATATTTTCATGTATAAAGCATAAGAAATTACAAAATCTATTACAGTACGGGCGAAATGTCAAAGTATCTCTTGTATGAATTTGATTTAGTAATATATTATTCCGATTATAATTAAAAAAAAAATTATATATCGGTGTGGGTCAGATATAGATTTATTATAAACACACATAGCAGAGAAACGAGATAGTAGATTGCTATATCTCGTTATATGTACATATTATCTCCTATTCTATTGTAATTTATAATTATGTAGTAAACATGTGTGAACAGTTTAAATTTGAAACGGATCATTGCTCCATCGCGACTAAAATTAAGTTCTCTTATTCCTTATATTTCACTATATTCATTTATATATACCAGGATTCTGGTTAAGCATGTGTGCTACAGTTAGAAATTAGAATAAGATGAGTTATAAAAATAATGTCGCAATAACACCCCAAAATTATGCACGCCCTCCCTCTCTTTAATATAATAATAATAAGTACACTTAATCCAATATTTGTTAGTATCTTTTATAATAATTTAATAAATATTCAGTCTCCTAGTATATAAAGTTACATATCATAGTTACTGTTTGCTAAAGTAATTCATACCGCAAAGTGCCACTGTGTTTATCGATACAAAACTATGAGCGGGTTACGTGAGGATACTGGCCAAACTGTGCTGCCTCCGTAGGGCTGTCCCTGTATTTGTAATAGTATACACTATATTTATATATTTGAAACGATTCCCCAGTTGTTTTTTTTTTACCTGCCACGCCGTTAATCTGATGGGCTTTGACAGTTTAATTTAACTTTTTGGAGCGAATGCGGAGAGCATTTAACCCCGAGGCAGCAGGCGCAAGGGTGTCAGAATGGTCGTAGCTCGGCTTGGGTTGCTGGCAGGAAACGATAGAAAATTCGTCAATATAGCTAATTTAACCTACCTAACTTACTAACGTTAGTGATTTTGGCAATAAATTTATCAAGCAAGAGATTCGAACGGTAGTGCTTGTACTGTACTTGTTCTAACTGTTTGATATAAGAGAGCGGCGTCTTAATAATGACAGGACTATGGTTTGAATACTTAACTTTGTACAGGTATCTAGGCAAGCGAAAGTAATTGCGGTGAAGGGAGATGTATAACAGCCGTCATGGTGACAAACTTAAACATGTCACATTCCGAAATTAGTTGGTGTAAATTCAGCAATCAATTCCTAAGGAGAAGTTCAATCAAAGATATAGAATACGTAGTTTTGATGCTTAAACAATCATATAACCATTTGTGAGACTTATAATACTATTACATCTGTATACATGGAAGACAATTTTCGTGCATTTGGTACGCGAACTTGATTGTAGTTTTCATTTTCATATTAAGCGGGCCGAATCCAAGATATAATATACTCTTGTTTTTATTACATTTCTTTTTTAAAAGTAAGATATAACGATAAGATATAATAAAGCGAACATATATGCTGTAACATTTAATCAGACACATACAGCTGCTGCTATTCTGAGTGTTGTGGATTCAAATCTCACGCATCACATTTAAGTACTTGTGTGATCTCATTTTTGCTTTTTGAGTTGAGTTTGAAAACAACTTTCTGTCCGTATATGTGAGTCATCTTCTAACACAGGGTTTGAACCTAAGTTCGAGCGTTGTCCTAAAAAGATAAAATAACCCACTTTTTTAAGTATTAATACAACTATGAAAAGTGTGACAACCCTGATTTCCCATGATCCAATTTGATGGTCTCATGAGAAGCGTAGCATAAACGTTCCGCATGACAAGTGATAGGTACAAACATCGGAAGCCTGGGTAAATAAATAAGAGCTTCTATTTCGTTTCGCTTTCGTACTTCAAGTCTCTTGATTGAGGATTGATTAACTTTGTTGAAGTTTGTTCATTGATTTATCCTTCGAATACGTTATTCGGTTCACCTACACAAGTATATAGTAGCATATCTTAAGATGATATCTATTTTATAGTATAGATGTATAGCGAGGGTACTTAACCTCCTGAAAACAGTACAATCCAAAATAACTGTCACTGTCAAAATACCTATCTACTTGAAAGCCTCGAGATACCTGTTTAGTCCCGAAATACGGTTTTTTTTTCCCATAGCCTATTGTAGAAATCGATTAAATTGAAATGCTTATTATTAAGGAACAGGAATAAAAATAATTATGGTACATAATAAAAAAACTTTTCAATTGTGATTAAGCAATCATAAATATTCTTGTATAAATACATTGAAATTGAACTTTAAATTTGTACTCAATTCGCATCTATTTCTTTAGATACATAAATCCCTTAATGCATTTGTGTTTGACTTTTTGTAAGCTCAGTATTCGAATAATTCAATTTGTGTAGGTTAGTCATAATTCGCTTCGGCTTTTATGTTGACAAATTTATTTCTTTATGGATTTACATCTTATAAAAATATTATTTAGAAATTCCTTCCTTTTCCATTGCAATTACATGAAACAGTTCTACTTATATATATATATATATATATATATATATACAATATATATATATTGTTAAAGAGTTAAGTACTCGGCATTAACTTAAATATTTAGAAATAATTAAAAGAAAATGAACGGTTACATCGCGGATATGCTTGGTTCTAGACGACGATAATTGTTTACTGTAAGAAGTGTGAAAGCTGTTTCTGGTCTCTGGTAGTATTGGTAATGTTGTGAGTAGGATGGAGAGTGGCTTTTATTGGTTGGTATTTGACGGTGCATGTCACCTGATGAGTTCTATACGTGCTTCTTGTGGCTTGCACGATGCTTTACGTGGAAGTACGCGAAAATCAAAACAAAGGGCACGAAACTGTATCTCACTTACTATACAGTATCATAAATAAGTTAGAACATATTTTTTTATTTATCTATTAGTTGGAAGACAGGCCGCTATATTTTTTACATTAGTTAACACTTCAACTACACAGAAAAAAACATTTAATGGTCCTCACCAATAAGTAGCAAATTATAAGTTATTATATTAGTACATACATATTACTACATGATCCTAAAATTAAAAATAGAAAACTAAAGAGTTTTTTATTTCTTACAATCGCCATCATTTAAGAAGAAGCTTCTTAAGAATGTTGTCACCTTGTTAATATTAGTATTGGAAACATCAAAATCACCAAGCTTGATTATACTATTGACAGAGGAAATAAATAGCTCGGCATAGAAATAAATATTGCCGGTAATTAGTAAAAATACTTACTAGTACTTGTAGTTAGCGCCTTGGCGATGTCTTGTTAACAATGATCATTTTTTTATTTTTTTTAATCAAGGTTTAGCGTTGTGTCCATAATCTCACCTGGTCTTAAGTGACGGTATGGCCTACGTTGGTAGACACGCTAAACATGTGGAGGGACTGGCACACAAGTGCAACTGCCGGAAAACACCTATTGGTATTTCGCGGTAGATGTTCAACTTGAGGGTAGTAGCTAGCCAGGCGGACATTAGAAAAAGTCCTACTATCATGCTATAGTTTCCTTACGAAGGTTTTCCTTCACCGAAAGCTTATGCTCATTGTAAGTGTGTTTGAACTCGTGCCCTTTAACGCGCAATCCGTAGACACTACCATTGAGCTATCATAGCTTCAATATATCTAGATGGCGAGAGTTTTATCGTCAAATATTAGAAGAAGTGTGGGCGCTGTCTCAGGTCTCTGGCTACACTGGATATTGAAGTGTCCCGGTCGTGCTTTTTAGTGGGTAGTTTGATGTCACCTGATGAGTCTTGTCACACGCCTCTTTCGGTTTGACCTGAGCCCGGGCAGTACTTTTACGCAATGTGATGAGGTAGTCCGTAAATACATTCCTAACATCAAGGTTTCGATGGTCGCTGCTGTTTTTGAACTGTACTGTACTTAATATCAGGTACAGTGCAGTCACTTGGCTGTGCTGCCATATAAAAAAAAAGTAAAAAAAAGATGCCGAGAGATTTGTTCGTGGTATGACAACAGCAAACGTCGATGGATTGCGGATTTGTTAATGGCCACTGTTGATTTCGGATGGCGCTGCGATTACCATAAGTTACAAGGCAATAATTTTAAGGAGCACCTTAAAAAATACACCTTTTAAAATAATATAAAATGTTAGTACAGTTCAAAGAAAACTTTAAATTCCTTCGAAGTAATTTCTCCCGGGAAGTATTCTTTTAACGAACTCGATTTTATCTCTTTAGATGTTGATAACAATAATTGACTGGAGCGGCAACAGAAAGGTCTGATTGTTGATATAAAGCGGTACGTATCCTTACGAGGGGTAGGTCCGACTATAGATAATCTCAGGTTGATTTATTTCCTTGGTACATGTCCATTTCATTGTCATTGCACAAGATTATCTTGAGAACTCCGTATATTTAAGCCGTTTAATTACCTTTTCAAATCAATGTTCATTAAAACTTAACATAAATGATTTTAATGAGACAGTTAAACTTATTTATTTAATAACTAGCTGTATTTGCGACTATGTTTGCGTAGAACTAAAGTTTATTTAATCCTCCTTGCCTGTTTTTGTATTTTCTTTCAGTACAGTTTTGCTCCAATTGGTAGTAGCTTGATGTTAAATACTCCATAGCCTTCCTCAATGATTCCTATATTATATTCAATTTAATTTGCAAAAAATTAGAAAGAATTTTTAAAATTCGATTGGTACTTGCTAAGATTAGTGCGTTCAAAAAATCAACATTTCCGCTTTGTAATATTAATATAGATAATAGCTAGCCAGTCGTTATCACACACCAAAGAGTACTTATCTCATTGAGTTTCCTAATATATGCTTAAGTGTGTTCTGCGAGTTACACTTGAGAGTCAGTCCATCCACTATGATTAGCGGGTCTACCGTCTTGGGCCATATAACTAATTAATGTCAGGTGAGATTGTGGCCATCATATTAAATCTATATAAAACCTACATAAAGATAAAGAGAAGATATTACTAATTTCTCAGTCGAGAAATTGGCCAATTATTTTAATATACTGCCAATTGAAATATTTTTGCGGCATCAGATATCCACTTCAAACGCTATTTCTCGGATGAAAGAAGACCTCAGTCTACATTTTATCTCAATCGGTCTGATTGACGAACTCGCTATAAAATAACAGATATTTATTACTAACAGCCGTTAAATCTTATAACAGAATCTCTGAATGGTGTGTGATTTATTATGCCATTTCTCGGTGTTTTGTTGAGAGATGGCAAGACCGGAAGTTATATCATATGGGTTTAATTGAATTAGATAATGTTTACGTTTGTTATCCGTAAATTCTTCGAGTAATTATTATTATTATTAGATACCCATATTTTAAAATCTCTATGAGTATTAATGCCCATTCTCATTAACTTTCAGTTGTAGTACAACGCAAACGTAGAAAAAAAAGAAATGAACTTTTACCATGAGTCTTAAATGAATTCCAAAACCTGTGAAAAAATAATCAAATATATTTTTACACATAACGAAAATACTACTTATTTGTTTTATGGTTTTAATTAAATGACCTTATTAAACCTTACAAGAATAGATGTAAACTGATTTGAAGAAAACCCAAAGAAAGGCAGTTTTTGTTTAATTTGGATATATTGAAATATCGATTCAAAAACCCCGTATTCAAATGAATGTGTTAGACATTGGTTTTAGTGGGTCACTATTGAATTTAGCTGTTGTGATAAAAACGATGAAATTAATGAAAACCTTTCTTAGTTATTACTTTGTATCTATTTGACTCAACAAGCAATAAAAACTCAGTGGCTAGGGATGTTGTGTTATTGGACGCGAGATCAAATTCTTGCAACCAGTTTGAGCTTTCGGTGAAGGGAAACATAGTGATACAAGATAGTAGGGTTTTAGATTTACACGTTAAAATAGAATAAAACCTATAAGCCTAAGAAAGGCTTTTTTTATTTCATAGTACTTGGTTAATAAATTGCTGGTTATAATTTTAATCCGTTCACACCTCCGCTTACAAGATAAATTAAATACCCATTCGAATTTCCCATCGAGTATAAATCTGAGACGAATTCAAAGGAAGCGGCTCCAACGAAATCTATTATGCGTCAACGAAACGTGCTTTGAGCCGATACAAAAAAAGATTACAAATTAAAAACGTTCCGTAGCAAATCGTAAAGAAACTCCCTTGCGGTATGCCGTGTGAGAGCTAAATTGGGCTCGTCAACCTCATAGTCCGGAGCCTTTGTTTCGAATGTGGGCCACTCGGTGACTCCGTTGCGACAGGTTGGACGCTTCTGCTAGCTAATGTACTTTTTATTTACATGTCCCGAGTCTTTAAGAATTATTGTCTTTGAATTTTCGTGCCACGAACTCTTGTCGTATAAGACACGGTTAGGTTGTCGTTATATATGAATACATGTTATTTAACATTGGCAATAAAAGAAACATAATTATATACACATCAATCATTTTTCAGTAATAGTCATTCATTAATATTATCATGGTATTTTTTATAGAATCGATTAATATAAGATTTCGACTTTTAATGATAATAAAAATATCACGCATTTATTGGTTAATTCGTGAATTTAAAAATATGGCTTTCGTTTGATATAAAATTTTATAACTTCTCTCTACGTTATATATTTCAAGTGAAGATACAGAATACAAACTTATAGGTGTTTGACAATAGATTGTAAGCTTAAGAGTTACATGAAGCCAGGCTAAACGTCATGTTAAACTCAAAAGGCTCAGGCAAATTGCTAAAATTCGAAGTTGTATCAATCGAAACGGTATTCGAAGATGCTACTACTGAGCCATGATTATTTCAAAATTACAATGTAAATCACTTAGTACAACTATCGCGTACATAATTTAAATTAAATTAATTATATATTTGGCTAGAATTTCATTATTTATTTAATCTGGTTCATACGTTACCATTGAGAAAACATTACTTTAATTGTTACAGAATTCGGTGGAAAATTTCATGTGTCTATTATGAAATATATTTTACACTTAGGTCAGACAAAAACGTTAAAAAACGACTATTATTATATAGAGTCTAATAAATGTAATTGTCATTGAAAGTATATATTTTGTATTTCTTGTGAAATATTCACCTTGAATATATCTTCATTTTAATGCATTATACAATTTTATAAATGTTGAAATATATAAATCAGTTACTAATTTATGACAAAGGTTAAAAGTAAGTGCATATAATAAATTGATTTCACGTATCATTATATAAATTAATATCTCGATAATCATTAGGTTGTAACTTAAGAAGTCGTTTCGTAAACAATGAGAGTAATGCTCATAGTTTTAATTTAAATTATCTTGAAACATATTAAGTAAAATATATACTTGAATTTTAATGTACTTTATTAGTTTTATAGTAGTAATAATTACGTCTAATAAAGTCTAGACACATAATAAGATTATACCTGAGTATATCTGAGCATTGGATTTGACATTGTAAAAACTAATATTGTGGAGAAATATACAGAGTACTTCATATCCTATGAAACGAACTTGTGACTGAACAAAACGTTTGTGCATGCGCTTGGATATGCACGTGAGGACATTAGTTTTTTTTTACTATAAATATAAATAAAATCAATGTTTTTTTTTATTACGTAATTTTCTGACTTCATTTATGAGTTAATTTCTTAATGTAGAAATATATCTATCATATCCTATTCTTAATTATATGTGCGGGCAATGCAGCCCAGTATCGAGTTATTTGGGTAAATATGAGAAATACCATATTTATTCACATTGTGTTAACTATATCTTCCGTAAATTAATTCGTGAAAATACCATAGCATACGAAAATCTAATTTGCTTGCACTCGTAACCCTTAGTCTCTAGAGAAACATTTCTGACGCTGCGCCATTTTACGAGTGGTTCCGAGTTTCTTCTATAATGAATTCTACCCTCTAAAATAAATACGTTTAAGTAAATGTAAACAAACAACGTTCTCGGTACACGAAAATAATGTTAACACTAATGAATATTCGTGGTATAGTATGAATAAACCATCAGACGAGTGGTGTAACGTGTTTAAGCTTTTAACTCTAATTGAGATAGATAGTCCTATCGAGATTCGCCAAAAAAAAGTAATGAGATATTTCTCATATCTTACGTTTTGTTTAGAGTCTCTTAAGAATTCGAAGCCAAATAAGTGTTCATAAACGTCTTTATAACTTTTCTAAAGAAGCACGATAAAGAAACATTATATTTAAAGGTAGGTATAGTAATATAAATAATGTCAGTCTACAATCTATTGTTAGACGTAGCTCTAATGCTAGCCTGCAAACCATTTTGCATTAGGATATAAATTAGAGGATTCCAAAATGCAAAAAATGAAAACAGAGTTTTTTATAGTTAAGTTTTATAGTGGACGGTCTGGCTCTCAAGTGCAACTGCCGAAACACACACACATCCCTTGATGCGGCGTCCGTATAGGCTACCTAACTAACTGAGCTATCATTACTTTCTGCGTCCCGGTGATTGGTTTATACCTTAGTGCGTGGAAGGTGTAATTTATTTTTTTAAAGTAATACCTTATTTAGGAACCTTTCTTAGGATGAGGAAAAGCACTGAACCATGGTGCAAACTGATTGGGCTTTTTCTAATGTCTTCCTGGCTAGCTGCCACCTTCAAGTTGAAAATCTGCCGCCAAATACCTATACGTTCCAGTAGTTGCACTTGAGACTTGTTGCCGCCCCTAGGCATAGCACGTCTACCATCTCGGGCTACATCGTCATTTAACTTGAGATTGTGGCCGTAAAGCTAAAGTGTATAAATAAAAAATGTTTTTTTTTTTTTGCTATGATGAATGTTTTTTATGTTACTGCTGAATATGGTGTGATGACGATGGGACTGTGGACTAGTTAATTAGAGAAACAACATTTGCAGAGGTAGCTAAATGAGTATAATTGTATCTGCATATGTTATTTTTGTCGTATGTACGTAACAGAATGTTGGAAGTTTTAAGTGTGTCTAACTTTATAGTGGTTGTTTAAAACGGGAAGCCATAAAAAGAACATTTCGGACGTCAGTGTACTCTGCACTTACTGTCGCCATGATGCGGGAACGAGACGAGATTCTCCGTTACTCAACACGCTGTTTACGACTATGACCGTCTGTAAAAAGAGACATCTAGTGTTGGATGCCATCTATAAAATTTTAGCTCGTATATTTAAGTATACCTGTTTTTTGCTAGATATACATTTAGGAGTAACCGTAAAATACACTTGACTGTATAATATTTTAATTCTATATTAGTTTCTTTCTTATATCGGCTAAATAGTGAGGGTATTATGATCCAGGATAGCGCAATACCAGAAGGCGTAAGTAAAACTTCATTACTGACAACATTCTTGCCGCTTCCTCTGGATGTCTGGATGATTTTTCAAACCAGTGGTAGTTTTGACGTTCATAAGTACCTACTAAGGGCCTAAATAAAATTGAATAAAGTATTTTGATTTCATATGAATGTAACATAAAATTGAGGACATTTTTATTGTCCCTGGCTGGGTTAGCTAAGACAATATTTGCTTTCATCCAAATATTCTAAACATGGATTGTGTTTAAAGACTATCCAGTTAATAGTACCGAAGTTAGGCTAAGAGTATGAATACTAGATCAATAATATTGAAAATTACTAAAACTACCTGACCAACTATATGGTCTTTAGGGTTATTATCATTTGGAATATTTGTTAAATTTATAATATTAGTTTATTCAAATTTATTGACACTAATAGTAGCTATTATAAATTACCGAAATCAGGAAGCTAAATTTAGAACTGCTAAGTTCCGTTCGAGTTATATTTTAAAACATTTTAATATAATCAACCTATTACCGTCTATACCGTTACCTTGTATACTAAAACCATTAAAAATAGATTTTCTTGTAGTTAAGTTTAAATAGGTTATAAAAACTTAACTATTAGATATAAAATTCGAAAGCCCTTGGAGTCGGATAAACACTATTTACCCCCGAAGGCATAGCGGACCATCCTCTGAAAGTAAATTACATGGAAAGAGTTTCAATGTAATTTATAGTTGGATAAACGTAGCTAACGGAACAATCGACCTAATGGAACGTAAACTGTATCATCAAGGTTCTATGTGAATATGGAAATGGATACCGTGTTATTATTTATTATTTCACTTCTTTATATAGCATAAAATATAGAGAGTACCTTATAGACACCAGGTTGAAATGGAATTCCTTTTCGTGTATATAGTAAGTAATAATTAAATAAAATATTAGAAGTCAAAATATGTTTGCGTATTCTCAAAATTTACGGGAAGCTCAATCGATGAAAAAAAAGTTTTATTTTCTTAAGGAATCGGGAAGTGCCTCAAAACCTTAAAAATCACTGGAAAAAGATGTCGATCTTTAATTTCGTTTTCCATTGTTAAATTTTTTTCGATGTAACCCCCTCAGCCTGCAAACAGATCAGAACGATGCGATACTATAGGGAACTCCATTCTAAAAATACATTAGGAGATTTTTGTATATATTAAACTTTTGACTTACCTTTGTACGTGAAAGTGTGTATCTATTATAAAAAAACATTTCCTATTGATTAGCTTATAATTATTCGTCTATAGTCGAATATAGACTTAGAGAAGATCTCGCTTATGAATGTTAAACCTAATCGTTTTTTATGTTATGCATTATCAAATAGGCGAATTTTAAGTAGTTAAGTAAGGTTTCGCTTATTACTACATTTTACCAACCCAATCTTAAGGACTGAAACACAACACCGTGATGTACTGATGTTTTGCACCAAGTGGTTGTGACGGTCATGCTCCCGCAGGATAAATATTGTAGTTTTTCTTTTATACTAGTGCATCAATATAACAACTGTTTATGTTACTCAAAAGTGCATAGTACAAGCAAATACTCAGCAATTTTTACTATCGTTTTGCTTTTGCGAAACACTTAAAATCATATCGGTGAAAAAATACATATATGTATGTTTATGCAAATTTTTACAGTTAAAACGGTGATCGAGTTCAGTAATAAACATCTACTTTTATGTTTACACTTTCACTATCCGCTTTATTGTACACATAAAGAAACTATCGATTGTAAAAAAGGGAAAATATCAATGTAATTAACATACAAATTTAATGAATTCCTTATACATAGCCGTTATCAACCCCAATTTTGCCCGCATGGAGTCCCACATGGAAGCGGGTAAATGCATAATTTAGTATTTTTTATATTGTGACATCTGCCTATGTAGACAATTTCGCCAATAGCGAGTGAAAATAGCGAAACAAGCGACGAACACAAACATGTAGACTCAGAATAATTATTTTCACACAAAAAGTTGTCCTTTGTGGGAGTCGAGCCCACAAGGCGCGTCAGAATTTAGCCTATTAAATTGAATTATATGACATTTATACAGTACTTAAATGAACATACACACATACTTACTTCGTTTTTTTTTTAATTGTGATACTTTAAACGAAACAATGCATTTCATAGAAAATTAATTAAGAAGTAGGTAACAGATATAAATGTATAATTTATCATATCATTTACTCCGATTTTAATTATTTTTAAAACCTTCACAATAATAAAAAGAAAAGATATACTTATTAAGTCTTTCGCACTTGACTTTGGCAAAATTGCCTGCAAAGACTGGTGCCATAAATAAAAGATGTAAAGTATAGGTAGCAATTACGAAAATGCATTTTAAGTTGTTAACAAAAGCTCTCATGATAATTTTATCAAGTAAGACGCTATCTCGTTAACGCTAGGCTTGAAGATAACATTTCACAATTAACTGGCTAAATTACTTCCATAATAAAAAAGCAAGCTGTACACTGCACCGTTGGCCTGGCGGTTTTGCGGTCGCTTCAACGTTTCCGCTGCGTTGAATGCTGTGAGTTAGAATTCCAAACAATACAACTATTTCTATGATTCAAATAATTGGGAAAGTAATTTTGTGTTCGTTAATTGTATGTGTGTAAAGACCTCGACATACGTACTTGTATAAAAATATGAATATATGCGTTTTCTTACGAAAGAAACATAGAAATGGCAAACGTCCGAGGTCACGGAGAAATTCCCTTCAAAGCTCTTGTGAATGTAGGTATTCCTTTGAAATGATATGAAAAGGCAGTGAAATCAGGTTAAACGTGCAGAGGTCCACATAACCGTTTTAATGATGAGAGAAACTTCTTTTTGATAGCAATAAACTAACGTATATTGCAAATAAGGAAATATAATATACATTTATATTGTCTTCAAATATATCACAGCTATTAATAATGATATATTGTTTATTTAGTTGTGCTATGATCATGTTTGGAATAACTAAAAATGTATGTAAGTGAAACCGATTAAAGCGAGCAAGTGTTATAGTAAAAATGTATTTTTTTTAATAGTTTATGGGTTTAGAGCGTCACGGCCACTATTTTACCTGATGTTAAGTGATGATTTGGTCCAAGATGGACGCTAAGCCTACTAGAGGAGCTGGCTCTTAAGTGCAACTGTCGGAACAAACCTAAAGGTATTTGGCGGCGGATTTTTAACTTGAGTGTGGTAACTAGCGAGGCGGGTATTAAAAAAAGCCCTACCAACATGCTATGTTTTCATCGTGATGTTTTTTTTTCACCGAAAACTTAAGTTCATTACGGGTGGATACGAACTCGCGTCCATTGACTCGGCGCCCGTACACACTACCAATTGAGCTATTGCTATTTTATTTTTATTATTTTGTGAATTATTATAGACATGACAGTGATAACAGAAAATCCATCCGCTATGGTATCCATTTCCATTAATATTTTTTAACTGTTAACAAAATGTATACAGTAATAAACTAATTGAAATTTGACGTTGGTTCTTCACGATGATACAAATATCACAACTGAGCACAATAACACTTTCTACATAAAATGCACTGCGACATAAATACAAACATGAAATATATTATGTTCTAAATGCGTTTACTCGTGCAAACACCTCAAACCACTTACCGTCAAACGGTTCCGCTTATATATTATTAAGTAGTTCTTGTAACCGGTTTGTAAATACTCCGTGTATTTAACTTCAGTGTGTATCATATTATAAACGCGGGCAAAGGTCTGGATATTACTGTGTGATGCGATGCATACCTTGCATGGCTAGCATTCATTAGCTAGCATGTCAAGTTAGTTCTAAGCTGAAGAGAATTTTCAACCTTCTACTTTGAAATTAAGTTTTACTTTTATAAATAAAGCATCGCATGCTTTGTATCGCCATTGTAAGAAGAAAGTGGTTTTTCTTTTTAAGGCAGGAACCTTTTTGGATGTACGCTACATGTACGCGTACGTTGGATCTATGGTATCGACTACCCAGTACAGTTTTCCCCCAGAACTACGATATGGGTTTCTTCAAAAAGAGTTTGAAATATGGTTTTCGAGGTCAGCAACATGGCTTTAATATTCCTGGTGTTGCGGCTGTCCATAGGTGACGATAACCATTTACCATCAGAGGGATCGTCTGCCTGTTTGCTGCCACAAAAAAAATAACAAAACAATTTAACAAAGTTTCATCATAATCGAATTAATAGTTTCGAAACAAACACATGGTAAATATAAAGAGTTTTTTTTTATAAAGATTATATTAGCGTCAGGATTATTAGAACATAATTGTTTTGCTATATCAGTGTTGCTACAGAATTTAAAAATATGTCTTAAAAGGGAAAATAAAAGTTGTGAAAATGCGCATATAAACTTAATTGATGAATGATGTTAGTATGATCTTCAACTGAAAAGATTTTAGATTTGTGAGATGATTTATTACGCCCTCGATTTTTTTCCTTTATTACCGACGCAAGAGATTTTTCAATTTCTTGGTTTGTTATAAATTTTAACGCGTAATAAAGACCTTTTTCATATTTAGTAAAGACGTGACTCAAGATGATAACATACTAAGCATTAAATTTCGCGCTATATATTTCTATAGCTACCCCCTTAAGTTCTAATCTTGTTGTCAAGCATCTATGCATGCTTACTGAGTTACTACGTGACATTATTAGGTACCATCAGGTTAGATTGTGGTCAAAAAATAACAAAAACTAAATGGAAATTTTATTCAAAATGCTTCATTGTGGTAAGCGAACAAAAAAAAATATCTTTAAGTATTATTTAGTTTGATTAATTAAATCTGTTAAATGAGCTAATAAATCTTATAACGTACTCGTATGTAATTGATTTCTCGGTAATCGCTTTAATTATTGTTATAACAGTGTTTATTCAGATAATACTTTCTTTTCCGAGTTAACTTCATGGTGGTAGGGATTTTTCCAATGCCTGTCTGGCTAACTACTACCCACAAGTTGAAAATCTGCCACCAAGTACCTATAGGTGTGTTTTGGCTGTTGCACTTGAAAGTCAGTCCTACCACTAGGCATAGCGTGTACACCATTTTGGGCCACATCATCACTTAACATCAGATGAGGATGTGGCCACAACGCTAAATCTATAGACTATATAAAAACCCTATATAGTTTTGTTAACTAAACTAAACTTATAAAAACTTAGTCGTGCAGGTATTGAAACATAAATGAGGCTTGAGTAATTCGAGCACTTACATATGCAGTAAGAAAATAAATGAACTGTATGTATCAACGTGTTAGGTTGTTGGAAACCCATTAAAGTATATTTTACAGTCTTACAAGTTACTATACACATAACATACTTTAGTCGTCGTTTGTGGTTTTAACGGTAAAATAAACCTTTGTAGAAAACTTTGAATATATATCTGTTCTGTTGTCTATTCTAGTCTATTCTGTCGAAATAATTATATAAAAAAAACAAACAGAACATAAATGGTGAACAATATATCTAAGTTAACGGGATGAGGCATTACTTCATCTTGGTTTACTGCCAAGTTAGCTTGAAGCATCGGAGTGAAATGCTCGCGAAAAGAAAATTGTATCCCTGGTAATCTAAATAACAGATAAAATCTAGATATTATTTACAAGATAGTATTACTTGCTACTACACATTTTATTCATAACTTATTAAATTACGTACTGCAATTCAATATCTAGGCGACCTAGTTGTAATCAATGTACAACAAAAAACACTTATATAGACACTTTTTTGTATTAATTACAACATAGTTAAGTTTTTATTTTTTTATTTTAATTAACAACATGTTTTTATGTTACTTGTTTATATACTGTTACTGTTTACATGTTTGTTTATTTAAAAAAAATCCGGTGTCCATTACGGAATTTTAGTGTTGCGATGATTCAGTGTAGCAGTCATGCTGAGATTTGGCTTTATTACGCCCACATAACTTCTTACTTATTGTTGTAAATGTATTTATTAGAAATATACTTTATATGTTTAACGTTATGACCACAAGCTCACCTAATGTTAAGTGACAATGCCGCCCAAGATGGTGGGCACGCTAAGCCTAGTGGAGGGACTGGCTCTCGAGTGCATCTGTCGGGACACTTAGGTATTTGGTGAAATATTTTTAACTTAAGGGTGATAGTTATTCCAGTGAATATTAGAAAATGCTATGCCAACACGCAACAGTTGACAAACAAAAGAGAAAAAAATCCTGAACTGTTTGGTCCTTACCATGTATAAAAAGGTAATGTTATCACAATATTTTATTGATAAAAATGAAAGTTCGTCAATAACCGCTTAATAAAATAAAAATAAAGTTGGTTGACATAATTATACTGAATTATTTTGTCATTAGCTATTTACCTATACACAGATTTACTCGAATAGCGGTTAAAATAAATTTGAAATAAAATATAAGACATTTATAACGTTATTATTCTCTACTTGAAACATTAAAATAATGATGGGAAAAACGAAAATAACCTAGACCGTAGACGGCCGAAAGTTATATTGTTTTTTATATATAATTCACACAATGTAAGTGCGATTCCGGTCATAGCTTACGGAAATGGGAAAAGCGGCCGCTTTGGTTGACACCGAGCTCTGAGCCTCATACTAAGCTAGATGACCTAAGATTCGCACGAGACGTGGGCGGTATTACAACGGGATCTGACATAGTTGTTTACTCACGTTTAATATACTTGTTGTAACAGTTTCAAAAATATGAATAAAAAAAGTGTTTTCTTCTGAATAAATAAAATCGAATATGTTAACCGTTATTTAAAAAATGTAAAACTAAATTGTAATATCAATATAATAAATTCAAATATATTAAGATGCGTCGCACCTTATTTATAAACAAATATGTTCCCAACAATGCCATGACGTGATAAAGAAAGTAAAATAATAATAAAAACCCACTGAGCGAACTTCCTCGCACCCATGAAGTGATGATAGTTCAGTTAGTAGTGTGTACGGACGTCGCGTCAAGGGACATGAGTTTGAATCCACCTATAATGAGCTTAAACTTTTGGCGAAGAAAAAAACCTTAATTAGATAAAACAAGTAAATTTTTAATCAAGATGCGTTTATTGGTCGTATCCGTGCTCTTGTGTCGCTCTAAAGTGAAAATATATTCGATTTCTCCCCTGACTCATCCTTGCTAAAGAAAGTTCGATATATTCGTAATCGAGTGTAACAATAGGTCAATTGTTAATGATTTCGTTACGTCCATTTATTACTTTAAAACAGTCCTAATGATTGTCTGTATCAGATTGTATCTTAGGAAAGTGATTAAGTTGATAGATCGAATCTAATGTAACTCTCTCTGTTGGTATAAATCAGTGGTATTGTATTCAGAGTAATAGTGTTTGAAGCAATGATAGCTCAGTTGGCAGTATGTATGGAAGCCGTGTCAAGGGACGTGAGTTCGAATTCATCTACAATAACTTTGAGTTTTCGGTTAAGGAAAATATCGCATTAAAACTATAGAATGGTGGTAGGTTTTTTTTAATTCTCGCCTAGCTAGCTGAAAATCTGCCGCCAAATACCAATAGGTGTGTTCCGACAGTTTCACTTGAGAGGCAGTATTTCCTCTAGATTTAGCATGTCCACCATCTTAGGCCACATTCTCAATTAACGTCAGGTGAAATTGTGGCCATAAAGCTACACCTTAACTCTAAAAAGTGTGTTTATTAAGTTTCTCATTCGTTAATCATTCGCATTATGTATTTATCTGTACAAGCTGTTATAGTTCTATGCGATGGATAAGAATCAATAGTGTGTTATATATGAGAGAAAGGCTCACCTCTAACTATACGTTTTTAATGCAAAAAAAAAAAATTCTAAGACGTAAACAAGTCTGAATCATGTGCTTTTATGTATGCTCGAAAGGCGAATACGCTATTTAGTTTATTTCTTTATTCGGCGATAAGCTTTTGGTGCAAAAAACATCCTAATGAAATCATATAATAGTATAGATTGTTTTCTAAAGCTAGCTAACTACAAGACTAGCTGTCAACGTCTAGATGAAAATGTATCGCCAAATATATGTGGATACATATTTATTTATTTTCTTATGTTAGACGGATGTGCTCCTTGTTTTTTTAAGTCACTTCATTGATTTAGCGTTAATCCACAATCACATACCATTAAATACATGCATAATTGTTATTAATGTGTATGTGTTATATTATATAATACACGTATATTATATGTGTATTCTTATACTTTCACTGGAGGTCCAGTCCCTCCACAAAGCTTAGCTTATCCATAATATTGATCTGCATTGTCACTTAACATCAGATATGAATTTAGCTAAACGGTGGATCAATGAAGTAACTACGAACTAAGATACAAATAGTAAGTAATTTGAAATTGTTACATAAAAGAATATTCCTAATTTTTTTTTCAATTTATGGTTTCATAGCTTTATTCTCCTAGATTCTTTAAAACGGGTTCTTCTTTAATACGCTTACTATCAAAATACAGGTTATTTTGTGATCTTTTCTCACACAGGATCTCTGTATTTAAATATAACTGACGGCGTTTTTATTTCTGATCCTCAATCAATCATTAAAATGATCGCCATAGTGTTCGAGAAGGCTCCAAAAATTAATAATCATCTGAATAAACAGATATGACACAGCGCAAACAAACGCGACGCACTCTAGTATAAAAAAAAAAAAATTGACCGAGTAAACATCGAGATCTGAGATGCGATCATAATTTTTTCCGCAAATACGCGAACAGAGCGTGCGGCTAGTTCGTCGACCCTTTTCACGAAGTCTGGTACCGTTAAACTTTACTTTCAGCTAGACCGAGCACAGATCTCGCCTTTGTTGATCTTTTCTTACTACTTACATACTGTTCCGTATCGTCCAGGAATAATCAGGCGCGCGTGACAAGCCTACTCGATATTCAACTTTGATAAACTTTCATATTCTGGCTTGGAGTTAGGAGTAAAATTTTATGTGATTTGATGTAGGCGATGTGTCTGTATTTACAAGCTAACATGTAGAAGAAACACTGAAATCCTAAATAATACCAATACAATATCAATTTATTAATATCAAATATATATTATATAATATATATTACTATAAGCTATAGTAAGCATGAGGTTAACTTTTAAATAATCCAACAGGAAAACGAAATGAAATATAATAACTTATACAATACAATATATATCTAATTAAATGTGCAACTTTTGTATAAATGTATATAAAGTTTACCTAACACAGAAACGCATGTAACAATTTGAATCAAATTTTGTATATAGACTGCGGCGTACTTCTTGAATTTACCTGTATAGTTTTCGTAAAAACAAAGTTTTTTAAGTAACCTACCTATATATGTAATAGATCTGTAGAAAAGTCATTGAAATAAAACTAATTTAAACGGATTTTATCGCGGTTATTTATTAAATTTTGATCCCGACGTTTCGAAAGCTTTTCAGCCTTCGTGGTCACGGGGCGGACTGAGGTGTAGGTTGTCCAGAAAAGTTTATGTTACTGTGTCTACCTTCAATTTAATTTTTAATATTTATAATGTTCCGATCTACGCAGAAAGAGCTCACAGTGTGTCCAATTGCCAGACCTCAAGACACTGTGAGCTCTTTCTGCGTAGATCGGAACATTATAAATATTAAAAATTAAATTGAAGGTAGACACAGTAACATAAACTTTTCTGGACAACCTACACCTCAGTCCGCCCCGTGACCACGAAGGCTGAAAAGCTTTCGAAACGTCGGGATCAAAATTTAATAAATAACCGCGATAAAATCCGTTTAAATTAGTTTTATTTCAATGAATAATATTCGCGTAAACCTAAGAAATCATTCTGTAGAAAAGTCTTTTTTGTACATTGTACGTTTTGAACAAAAAAAAAAAAAAATTGCCACGATGTTAAAGTATATCATCAACAGAAAACATTTTCGGCGTTTTTGGAATTTGTGTATGTTTATCTGTTTGTCTGTGCACGCTTCACGTAAAGTGTACAAAACCAATGCAGATAACTTTTATACCTAAAAATTTTACGCAACTTAGAGTATTTCTTAGATTTTGTTTCATCGCAATCGGTTCACTCTATTAAGAGATATCTACATTTATAAAAATGAATTACCAAAATGATATGTACGCGCATAACTTCTGAAGACAGTACCATATTAGATAATTATTTTTATTGTGTGCGTTATTATCTAGAAAGCTTATTTGTATAAATATTTGAAAAAAAAAGAACAAACCGGTTAAACCGTTTTTGAGTTTAGCCGATTAAGGTGATACGAAGTTCACTGATAATATGTGGATATTAGTTACTATGTAGTTTTTATTTAAGTATATTTTTTGAAATAAAAACACTTAATGAAAGATACCGAGTCGAACTCAGACACACAGGTACTATAGATTAAATATGATTTCAAAATTCGACACACTTATTTTGTGTTAGCTGTCAATAATAATTAATAGTTAAGAAAAATGAGTCAGTACTCATTAAGAAGTTAGCTGGCGGACGGATAGACAAACTGAATGATTGTATATTGTAATCGAACGTGATGATTGACATTATGAGTTCAATAATGAATATAATTATAATGAAACTTTTTTTCTAATATACCTATTAGTTGGTCATGTGACCTCTGACTTTGTGGGAATATAGTGTACAAGTGCTTTCGGTGTTTCCACAGGTATTATATCGACATCTAGCTGTACTCGCGACTTCTTCCGCGTGTAGCTAATAATGTTTAAAAAGACGTAACCCGTTTTTGTCACTTTTTTCAATAGAGCTTCCCTCCTATTGGTGTTAGCGTTCCTCATTGATTGCTCTATCAAATACAAGACGAGTTTTTAATTAGCAATCCCTAACATTATGTGTTCAGATATACAAACTTTTACGCTTTATAATATGTCATGTTGTTTGTCTGCGATGACCTAAATTACGGAACTGATTTTAATCAAATTTTGCATACTGATTCAACTTGAGAGAGGATAGTTTTTGTCTCAGTAAGTGATGATAACGCGATAGATGTCGCTGTAGTCGATGTGATTGGCTACTTGAAAAGGCAGAACAAGGTCTACCAGGTCAGCTAGTATTAACATATATTTTATTCGTTTCTAATCAGGTGAGATAATTGCAAGATTTTGACATTTAAATTTAACTCTATTAACTTAGGTTAAAGTAAATTGCACGGTCGCGGGATATTTTTAGTAAAATTTTGTCACTATACGTATAGAAAATCAACTTTAAAAGACTATAGTCTCAGTGTAATGTTTCTTTATCCGAAATCTCAGGCCTAAGCTATAGGATTCGAACCTACATTAAACGACACACACGTAAACACACGTTAATAGTGAGCTAGTGTACTTCAATATCACTTTTTTTTTAGTTAAGGCTTAGCGTTATGGCCATAATCTCACCTGATCTTAAATGACGGAACGGCCCAAGTTGGTAGACACGCTATACCTGTAGAGGAACTGCCTCTCAAATGTAGCTGCCGGAACACACCTATTGGTATTTGGCGGCAGATTTTCAACTTGAGGGTGGTAGCTAGCCAGGCGGGCATCAGAAAAAGCCATGCTATGGTTTCCTCACGATGTTTTCCTTCACCGAAAGCTCAAGCTCATTGTAGGTGGTTGGAATCAAACTCACGTCTCTTGGGGCAAAGTCGTACACACTACCACTTAGCTATCATCGCTTCAAACATATACTGTCAGTCTGTGGGTCCGATCGCGATAAACTCAAAAACTACCAAAAGGGTTTTCGTTTTTATCAACTCAAGTCTATCAACTTGGGCCATATCGTCACTTAAGCTCAGGGGAAATTATAGCTATAACGCTTAACCTTAAGTATATAAAAAAAGTTATTTGAAGAAAATTTACAACGAAATTAATCTCCTTAAATATCTGTTAAACGGTAGCATGTTTTTATCTACGATTCACGCGCAATAACGAAAACGATTGCTAAATAATAGTTCTAATTTCTAAACCTAAATGAAATCTCTCTATCTCTCTCTCTCTCAATCCAAATTTCTATTATTATGCGATTTTGTGGGTAATTATTTATATTCTACTACATACGAAGCCGCATTGGTGTGAATTACAAGTCAATAATACAAATGAGTGTTTCTGAAGTCCACACTCCGTAAAGTGAGTGAATAATTTATATTTAATTTTCGCTTTCACCTTTTATATTAAGGAAAATCTACTCAAGCCATCTTTGATGACAATCAAGCTACAAGAGGAACAGAGTGACCTTTTAAGTTAAATAAACTGACGAAGAATAACAGAAGTATTAATTGTCGAAGTTGTTTGAATACCGAAATTGGCTTCAAATTCAATTGTAATAAAATTGTAATAACATTTTATATTATTTCTGTAGCACGATATTTTCATAGGTAAAGGTTTGAGAATTTTAATAGAAATGTAAAGTTATATATCGGTTCTATTAATTATAATTGCCTGCTCACTAATCAATGTCAAAACTTAGTGAGAAAGCTATGTCGGATGTTATACAACGAAGACTATAATACACTTTACTGATCTTATTCTCAACGAGTTGTACCCGTGGCTTTCGTTTGCATGTTACAAGTTCTCTAATTATCACATGACAAAGTAACGAATACTTTAGGGTACAAAAGATAACCACTAGGGTGGATTGAATCTACTGCTGTATACGTTATAAGTTAGCGTTATGGCCACAATCTCACCTGATGTTAAGTGATGTTATGGTCCAAGATATTGCTCATAACATCTTTGCTTTGATAAGCTACTTTTAGTGTTCTAATACCATTGAATATTAAATATGGTTTATATTTTGAAATCAGTTCTCAATTACAAAACAGAGAAGATTTGCATCAAAATCTATCAATACGTTGATTCACTATAAAAATCCTAAATTTTATCCCATATTCAGACGGATCACTTGGATAAAGAAGATCGTGTGATAGAAGAACTTATATGATGTCCGATAAAGTCTGTGTTAAATCTCAACAAATTTTGTCCAGAAGTTTTAGAGATTGAGATGAGATTATAAGAGAATAGACAAACAGACAAAAATTTCTAATAAAATAATTTGGATTCAGTATCGATAAAGTACACTAAGATTATAATTGTAAAAGAAAATTGTACAAATTTTAATCGGTTAGAGTTTTTTTATAGATAGTTGTGCCTGCGACTTCGTTCGCGTGGAACTAAAATTATTTAATCCTACGCCATAATTCAAATTACAAAAACTTTTCACGGAGTTAACCGATTTTAATTAAACAAATACTAAATGTTACTCGATAATACACTTTATGATTTCCTCGGTAATGCTTTATCATAAACTTTGTACTTTAGCAGTGATGCGTCCACAAACAGAACAGACATACATTTATAAAAATGATGTGAATGTGTTTCATTTCTTATTATTAGTCATATACAATATTTTTTAAATATAAATCTAAAGAGTATAGACACGTTAAATATTCATTCTTATTATATGTATAAATAAATAAACCCCATATGAACATGTTATCAACGTGTTTTATAAAATGATTTAAATACTAGATATAATAAACGAAACTTAAGTTCCTCTTAATAAAACTTGAGTCTTATTGTGTCACTCAAAACCATATTATTCGGCACAACTCCGATAACTTTTTATTTCACTCTAACATCTCTCTTCCTGGGTATATATTCTGCACGTATATAGTTGCGCTTGTTTCCCGTTTTTCCTTAAACCGCTAGTGCTCGTAAAATCCGTTCTTAGTAGGTGTCTACGTTGTGAAAAGTACTTTTTTCTATGCTTCAAGTCAGTAGGACAGGTAAATTTGGAGATACCGTGCCAAGTGAGTCAGTATTACATTATACATAGGTATAAAATAAAAAAAGTACATATATGGTAATAATATGAATATAATTAAATAAATGTCATTAACATACTCACTTACTCATTACTAACATACTCGGGTGGAAAGTATTGGTAGTATTGTGCGTACGTTATTGATGAGACTAGCTCAGAATTGGTATGAGTCACCTTTGAGAACAGAGATGTATGGTTAGTAAGCATACAATAGCGTAGTGAGCGATTACAGGTTCAGAATGATAATGGTAGGTAATTATTTGGTGGCCAATATTTCACTATGTCATAATGCACTAGGCTCCGGGGTCATAGTATGATCCTGCCCATGCCAATAAATTACTGATAACTCCATAGTCTTCTTTGTTTTAAATTCTCCACTATATTTAATATTGATTTTGTCAAACAAATCGGGTGACGCAATAAAAAGTTTCATAGAAAGTTTATTCCTATCTTCTATTAAGGTTTTCGCGAGAAAAGTAGTCTATCTCCGCCTCCAGGTTTCCATCTATCCCTATACCAAAATTCATCATAATCGATTCAGCGGTTTTGGCATGAAAGCGTAATAAACATGCGGATTAACAAGTTCACATTCACATTTATAACATTAGTAAGGGTAACGATATATGTTATACATTTCAAATCTAATTATAATTGCATGTGCTGTGTTAGGCCAGAAAAAGTACCTTGGTTTCAGCTAGAAATACTCCCGTAACGAAATTACGGACCTACTATAACAAAAACTATAAGCAAATTCATACAAAATCTTAATCGCTTTGTTCCTTATATGCACTAATAATTCATAAGGAGTACATGCATTTAATAATTATTTCTGTACGTAGACAAAACACGCCAAGAAAAATAAGACATTTCTAAGAAATCCCAGTGAAGAATGGCCGTTGCCTATGAAGGTACGTACCTAATAACATGGGAGTTCCGACATTTATTTCCTTAATAGTGTCATTTCTCACGGCTATTGTACCTTAGGGCGGTTTCAAACGTTCAAACTTCACTGAGGCGTGTCCGTACAGGTTGAGTTACTGAAAATCCGACTTCCTTGTTCGAGTAAATAAGTTGAACCGTGAAAATTATGCGGAAATCGGTTGAAAGTTATCGCGTGTAGGAAACATTATTTACAGGGCCGATTTTGTAAGTGTTCATATAAATAATTTAGCTCAGTTGGTAGTGTGTGTGTACGGCGCGATAAAAGACGTTAGTTCGTGTCCTTGCTGTAAGCCGGAGCTTTGAGTGAAGGAAAAAATCGTGACGAAACTACAGTATGGTGGTAGGGCTTTTTATAATGGCCATCTGGTTAACTTCCATCCTCAAGTTGAAAATCGGCAGCTAAATATCTATATGTGTGTTCCGGAAGTAGCACTTGAGAGCAAGTCCCTCCACTAGGCTTAGCGTGCTCACCATCTTGGGCAACTACGACCGATTAAGTATTAGTGTTTTTATTGTATTAACATAAAATTGAGTAAAATTAGCTTTCAGGATACCGTTTTCGGGAAAAGGCCTCCTGCAGTGAATGCCAAGCTTCGCGATTTATGCAATAATTGTCCAGCTTTTACCTGCTGTAGATTGTATTTCGTATTTCCACTGAGCCCTGAGCCTACCTTTACATCTATATTCGTCTAATATAATTTCACATTTTATTCGATCAAATAACATAATTGTATAAATTTAAATACTCACTACCAAATTGTAAATTGCTTTCATCCGATTCCACTTAAACGAAAGCTACACTTAAAATAATATACGAACGATAAAATCTTTACAAGCATGGCAAATCTTTTTAACAATTCATTACTTACTTTTAAAAGTTTCCGCAAAGTTACAAAAGTTGAGCCGTAACTTTTGTATATTAAACGCCCTATTGAATCGGAAAGTTCAAATTAAAGTTTGATAGACTTTTGAATTCACTTTTTTCCTTTTTGATATATAAATTCTAACTATAAACTATCAATAAATGTACTTTCTAAGAACAATACCCACCATTCAGACACCTATGTATATAGCCTTAGTCTTCTTAACCAATATGTTCTCCTTGTAATTAAAACTGCTTGAAGTCACACAGGAAATACATACTACAATTTCAAATAAATATATTATACACATAATATATACAACATTATACCGTTTCTTTTTATTTTACTATGAAATTAATATCGGACGAAAATGATAGGTAAAACGTTACTTGTATTGTTACGACGGCGGTCGCTGTCCTAGACATTATAAACCATATATAAATATGAAGCCCCAATTTTTGCTATAAATTAATTCATTTAAAAAAAATACTTGTGTGTTATAAACATCTGATATATTGTCGAAAGAATATAGAAGATAATGAAATTTGTTAACAAAGAAGTTTTATTGCTGTATTTGTATAGCTATTCTCGTGACTAAACTACAATACCTTAAAATAGATCTAAGCCTTTAAAAATATTTCTATTATATATTATCCAGGATAAGTCTGAAATTTAATCAGAGGCGTACATTTTCTCTAAGTTATTATGGTTATAAATTTTAACTTGAAGTTGGACGGGTCTTGCATATTTTAGCGAACCAGTCTATGATTGACGCCATCTAAGTTCTAGCGCGGTACTATAAATATTGCAAGCAGTATCGTTTTGATAAGTAATTATCTTTCAAACTTCGCTTCTACATTATTTTTAATTGTCTATTAATGGACTTAGTACGCAGACGTTACCGTGATATAGATTTCGATGGCAAAGAGTATTAAACGTGCTGGGAGGCGTACAATTTAAGATGATATGTTTTTATTTAAGTAAATAAAAATTTAGCTAACTTAAGAAAAGAGATTTCGGTAACAGCGTCGAGAAACTACACCAAAAATAACTAAGAATTATACAGGAGACCTCGTGAGAGCATAATAAATTGTGTCCAAAATCGGTTGCTTAAGAGGGAAATATCAGGCTTATGCGCTCGGAAATTTTATGTGGGTTTAAATATATTATCACTGATATTTTACTATTGTATGTTGATATATCTTGACGCATAGGTGTTCATATAATTTCGTTGCAGCGTTTTTTTTTTTTAAATCAAAATGATCACAATGTTATCATTATACGAGTCTAAACAAATGGATATGTTGGAAAAATAACTTGCTTGTTACACGTGTGAAAGAGTAATTAATAGTACGTTGTATACCAGTAAAGCGATTATTCGATATGATAAACTTGTATGTTATTATCTGAGGGAAATGCAAACATGTTCACGAGTAACGGGTCATTCGTCGTTTACCGGTGATCAGATTTCTTGATAATTTAATGAATGTATATTAGCAAAAATTGAGGCTACATTTTATAAATGTCCGACACAAGGAGTAAACACAAATGAGTTATCCCAATTTTGAAATTAAATAAGAGTATAAAAGTAGTATTTAAAACATTTAGGTTTTTCGTTATGGCCACTATCTTGTTTGATATTAAGTGATGATGTGGCCCAAGCTAGTGAACACGCTAAGCATAGTCGAGGGCTCTCAAGTGCAATTTCCGGAACACACTTACTAGTATTTGGCAGCATATTTGCAACTTGAGGGTGGTAGCTAGCCAGCTGGGCATTAGAAAAGCCCTACCACTATGCTATGGTCTCATTACGATGATTTCCTGTACCGAAAGCTCAAGTTCAATTCAGATTTTCGAACACAAGTTCATCGACGTGGACTCCGTACATACTATTAACTGATCCATCATCGCTTCAAATTCGTTAATTTTAGGTAATCTTTAGTTCTAGAGCAAGAAAAATATGTAGTCGATTTCCTGTCCGTAGGTTTTACTATTCAAAATGATCTTGTGGTCGATCATTATGTAAATGATATTGATTCCTGGGAATGACATCATCTATGTATATTCATGTAATAAATATAATATATAAACTAAATATTTTTATATTATAAAAAAAGATAAGCGCAACTGACTTTTTTTGTTGGTTTTCTTCGAAGATGATGTTTTCTGAGATGTGAATGTCGACCTATAGAGTATCGCAGCAAAATAGCTAGAGGTTCATACGATACGGAGGCCTAAATTCGATAACCCGTTAATAATACTTCTGGTCTTATAATCGTTCATAAGAAATAGTAACCGCTTACAACCAGACGAATCTGTCGTCGTACACTTATTCGATGGTTTATGATTTTTTTACATCTCGTCGTCGCAGGACATATGTACTTATAATTCCTACAGTAAGCCGAGAAGATAAAATATATTAATAATGCTATCAGAGGTAGTCGCTGATGACTTATTATCTTGTATTTGTAAATATATAATTCAGTATCTACCTTTGATTTACTTATTGTGTACTAGTTGTAACTGGCATACGTAACGATATTACGGAAAGTGAAAAGTGTTCCAGTCTAGTTCTAGTTTTGGTCTAGAAACTTTTACGGTTGAATGCCTACTACTACCCATCAAAAATTCATCAATAATTACATACTTTTACACACATTAATTGTAATTAATATATAACTTGCTAAACACATCAATTTAATTATCTAAATACTTCAAAGTTGAGTTACCTAAAACGAAGTCTTTTCGTGTAAAATATTACAAAATTCTCAGTCAACTAAATTTAAAGCTATTGCCAGTTGAATTATTTTTGCGGCATCAGATATCCACTTCAAACGATTTACCTCCGATGAACGAAAAACTCAGCTTCCGTTTTATCTCGATCAGTTTGATGGACGAAGCCGCTATAAAATTACAGATATTTATTACTAACAACCATGAATAACAGAGCCTCCGAACCGGTGTGTGATTTCATTTTGATATTTTCTTGCAATTTTGTTAAAAGTTTTTTTAAATAGTTTTATAGGTTTAGCATTTAGGCCACATTCTCATCTGATGTTAAATGACAATGTGGCTTAAGGTGGTGAACATGTTAAGGCCGTGGAAGGACTGGCTCTCAAGGGCAACTTCCGGAAAATATTCACTTTGATAATTCTCTTTGTTTTAATCGAATTAAATAAAAAATTAGCTATGCTTGCAACTCCGCATGCGATCGTTACGTACCAAATTTTAAGTTTCGTATTTTTAACAATGTATTATGCTTTTTAAATGGTCAATAATAATCTATATATATTTTTTATAGTAAAGATTTAGCGTTATGGTCATAATCTCACCTGATCTAAAGTGACGATCTGGCCCAAGTTGGTAGATAGGCTAAACCTGTGAAGGGACTGGCTCTCAACCCCAACTGCCAAAATATACCTAAAGGTATTCGGCGGCAAATTTTCAACTTGTTGATGGTTGCTAGCCAGGCGGGAATTAGAAAAAGCCCTACTAGCATGCTATGGTTTTCTCACAATATTTCCCTTCACCGAAAGCTCAAGCTTATTGTGGATGGATTCGAACTCACGTCCCTTGACGAGGAGTCCGTACATACTACCAGTGAGCTATCATTGTTTCATAACTTTACGCAGTCAGCACAAAAGTTGATTGACCTCCGTAAAATATTACGGTTAGTCACACATGCCCCACATATGCATGTTTTACCTTAAAACGACTTGTCAGAATTCATCGAAGCAAAATTTCGCGGTCAAGGATTTAACTTCCAAACGGTGGATGTATTCCGTGTCTTGACGTACATCACCACTTTTATTGTAAAATCTGTCGAAACGTCGGGAGCAAATGGAGCGATAAACGTGGAAATGGATGTTGATTTAAATTTTGTCGCAAAGAATCTAGTTTTCGTTTCGGTGACAATGACCGTGACATTTCTAGTTTAACAGGTTTATTTAGTACTTAACAGTGTTTTTTTTTGTTACATCTGTAACTGTCTTAGAGAAATTAATTAGCAATTCTATTTAGCCTTCGCAATTTAAGAGATTTGTTAGATTTATGCAACGTTTATGAATTTATTTTATACCAGTTTGAATTTACCGTATTGATAACCTATATATTTAAAAAATATTTATAAACGTAAATGGCGATTCGATGTTAACATTTCAACATGATCAACTGCGCAAAATTTTCGTCATATTTTTGTAATATTAATTATTTTTACGATTAAAAACGACGATGAATAAACGTGTAGCTAAGTCATCATCTGACAATACTGTTATTTCAGAATGTTTCTTAGCAGGTTATTTACAGGATGTTTATTAAATATGACAGAGAATAAGGCATTTATCATGGTGGTCGGTATCTACTACGGTATACATAGATCTCTTTCACCTAAGACGACAAATAACTAAACCTCAAATGTATGCAAGTGTTATACTTGGTATATGGCGATCGCAATAACTGTTCCTTTACTCTACATTTCTGAAATTATTTATTTTATTAGTTACTTAAAAGTACTGTATAGTGACAAATATAATGCTATTTAAGTGCTATTTAAAATGTCTAACTATTTCAAAATAATTCAAGTGTTCCAATTTAACCATTGGAAAATTGTAAAAGAAACATATGTTATTTTTATAAATAATCGGATTATATATTCGGTAAACTAATGGTAGCATTTACGGACATCACGTCGTGGGACGTAAGTTCGAATGTTGCATGTTGTTTGAAGTTGCAATAAGTTTGTGCTTTCTTATTGGTGTGTCCCGACAGCGATTCTTGAAATACATTCCTACAACTAAACTTACCTGTTTACTTAGAGAGATTATGTGTAAACATGAGTTATAAATAGGTTGTATATTCAAAAACTTATTTTTATATTTGATAGGTTTAGCGTTATGGCCATAATCTCACCTGATCTTAATAAACCTGTGGAGGAACTGGCTCTCAAGTACACCTGCAGGAAGACATCTATTGGTATTTGGTGACAGATTTTCAATTTGAGGGTAGTTGCTAGCCAGGTGGGCATTATGAAAAGCCCTAACACCAATCAATGGTTTCATCACGATGTTTTCCTTCACCAAAAGCTCAAGTTCATTACAGGGACTTGAACTCACGTCCTTTGATGCGGCGTCCATACATGCTACCACAATGGTCGCTTAAAAAACAACAAATTTTTGTTTCACAACTAGCTTTAATCCGCGGTTTCACTCTCGTTAATATTGATTTCGTCAAAGCGGATAACGCAATAAAAGTTTCATTTATACAGTTTATTTTTTTCGTCATCCCACTTACAATAACATTTTCTCGAAAGCAAGTATCCTATCACCGTCTCCAAGATTCCATTTATCTATATAGCATAATTTGTCATAATTTATTCAATGGTTTAGGCGTGAAAAAACAAAGGCGTGACAAAAAAACAAACTCTCTTTCGCGTTTTATAATATTAATAAGGATATTTGACAATCAACTAATAACTTCCATATACTAAATGCATGTATGTATTTGAACAAGATTTTATTTATCAATTCCAGGTGTCTACAGGGTGTATGGGATATCAAAATGCGCGTGACGTTCCATATATTGATCATCACAGCCTACGTGCTGGCAGATAAAAATGAAGAAAGGTGAGAGAATATTTACAGCCCTTTATTTGTAGCCTAGATGCTCTGTTAATAGAATAAAACAGCAAGAAAAATTTATTTTACTGATTCATTTTATTAGTTCGCTCTTGAAATCTATTGGGAATCTCTTGAAAAAGCTTTACACCTACTTTGTTCCTACGGTATATTTATTCAACGGCGTCCGTTATGTAATGTAGTCAGTCGTTTTCATTATTGAACTGTGAGTATGTTCTAGATAACTGCATTAAGTCTTTAAAATACCCTTATGAAAAAATGCGGTCCAAATACAATAATAGATTTTAAAAATCTGTTACAATTTATTTAGGGGATGGAAATTTGATCCAAATTTAGCTTAAGAATTATCTGGGTTACCCTATAAATACACAAAAAATTACAAATTCGTTCAGGCTGAAAACTTCAACTTCAACTTGCTCGTTACGCAGCGCACGATGTCGTCGATGGTGATCCGAGGATGTCCTGACACATAACCTTCCTAGTCCACCCGGGCTGGGAGGGTATGCGTTAATGTATTTCCCCAAAATTAAAAAAAATCGAACTACCTTTTCAGTATTTTTACATATATTGTTATTATGATATCTGCCTATGTAGGCAAGTTCGCTGATGTTAAGTAAGAAGGATTGTAAATAATTAACGAATACAAAGTAATGACGAAACTCAGAACAATTATTTGTGGATTCAAATACTCAGCTCTTTGAAATGCCAGCTGCAGTCACCACTAGGTGAAATATGCATTCAAAATATTATTTCTTTTCTTTTGACATATTTAAATCACTTAAGCCATTTATTTAAACATTCAATGTATTCAATAAAGGGTATTTTTATGAATAAATTATTTTCATTTTATGTAAAAGTTTTACAGTTCTTGGAGTTTCCAGTTTAATTAATGAATAAAGGAATCTTAAATATACCATATTTGCTTAGTCAGATACTTCGCATAAAATTAATTATCCTTTTTTTAAATATTTGGTATAAAATAATTAAATGAATATATTGTATGAATATAATGATTCATATCAATAACATGAACGATATTATTATCTATTCTATGGATAAATAAGATTTCAAACTTACAAACGAATTAATATCTATTATATTATCAATATACACAAGCTGACAGTTATGGTTACCTACTTAAATATGTAAATATTGTAAATTTCAGGAAGTCTAAGCTACCTTTTGTTGCTGACGCAGTTGGCAAACCTTTGCCACCACCATCGAGTGTTCCAGCTTCTGTTGGGAGTCCTGTTAATCTCCTGAACCCAGATCGCTACGAATTCTATACTTTCGATGAATCCGGAGAATTAGTTAAAAGACTTATGACTTTAGAAGAAATACAAGCAATTGTTGCTGCAGGAGAGGAAGGCAACAGTATGGTTACGTTTGCCAATGACGATCAACCAACTGTCGCATTTAATTTCAGTCAGCCACCTTCTATAAAAGTTCACAGTGTGGTAACAAATGTTCAAAATGTTCTCAAAGCTCAGATGGAAGCACATAAAAATAAACCATTAGTTCCACCAACATTGGACACACCGGATGTCTCAGACTCTTGGAGTTTAATTTTGCCTTCAATTTTTGGCAATACTGGTGTTGATATTGTTCCTGACAAGTCTTCAGGGTCTTTTACAACACCTGAGACTGAAACTTTGGAGATTGATGATAAAAATGACATAGAAGATTTTTCATTAAGTAAAGAGGGAAATCAACAAATTGCTAGTACAACAAATATTCAGCAAGAGGTGAAAGATTTTAGTACTGAAAAATCAGTAGCAAATACAAGTGAATTGAAAGAAGAGTTTAGTATTGTATCCGAGATATCAACAACGTCTACTACAATGTCTTCTACACCAACGACAATATTGTTATCTTCACTTTCTACAACGGAAATGCCAAAAATATCCAGTGCATCTACTATAACAACGTCTACCACAGTCACACCTCGTACAACGATAACAATGAAACCATCTCCAACAACTACTAGTACTTCATCAACCACTACTACATCTACAACTGTTAAACCCACCACTATCAAAGTGAGCCCAAGCACGACTTTGGAACCCACCACAACAACAACTACCCTAAAGCCAGAATTATCAACGGAAAATCACACTTCTAATGTTGAATCAAGTACCATTTTTGAGAAAATAAGTACTTTCATTCCTTTCTCGACTATCACATATGTAACTGAGAGAACTACGTATCAACCCAGCACTACAATAGCTCCTATTGTAACAACAGAAATGTTGATAACTACAACAAAAACGCATAACACACAGAATTCTGCTAACGTAATGTCTGCTTTATCTTCAATTTCATCTACAACTAAAGAGCCAGAGTTAGATAAAATTAATGGTACTACAATCACGACACAGTCTATATCCCCATCAACAACAGTATTGTCAACAGAAGTTATAGGTGCTGAAAAAATTGATTTATTTGATAATGTAATGGAAAATAAGCCAATAATTTATGATGATACTGAAATCAAGGACAATGAACCATTAATGCCACTTTTTGATGTCGCGCAGAGTATTAGTCAAATAGCTTCTGATCTTGGTGGTCATTATCAACCTCTTCCTACTGTAACTAACGTGCTAGATACAACAAAAGTAGTAGGAGAAAATTTTGAAAGTAAAGAAAATATAGATATGGACGTTCCAACAGAAGAAAAAGTTGATAACAAATCAGAAATCAAAAATGAAAGTACAAATGAAAATAACTTTGTGAAAATATCAACATTAGACCCTCATCCTGAACAAAAAGAAGAAGAAAAATTACATTTTAAAGATATAATTAAACAAAATGAAATAAAACCAATATCAGAACAACCTATTGAAATTGAAACAACTACTTTATTTATGGGAAGTACTACCATTGATCCTATTTTAAATGAATCTATGGGCGATCTTATTTCACAGGTTGTAAATGAAGTACCACATTTTATTGATTCAGAAACTATGAATTACATAACGACAACCGAACACTTTACTGAACCAATAACTGAAGGCAAATTAAATGCAGAAACTACCCGTGAAACATATATACAAAATAATACAACTTCCAGTTTTACTACTGAAAAAATATCAGAGGAAACTTATACTACGTATACAACAACAATTAGTAATGAAAAAAGTACGGAAGAAACTCTCATTGAAAATAATAAAGAAGATAATTTAATTACAAAAGAAAGTGATTTAGATGATAATGGGCTAAAAGAATACATTCAAATTTCAGTATCGGATAATAAAAGTGGATTAGAAACTACTACTGGTATATTTGAACTAAACGAATTTGGCACTGATATACCCATAGATGAGCAAGAAAATGAAAATTATGTAACGAATAATATTAACAATAATGAGGTTTTTAATTTTGAAACAACTACAATGCAGTTAGAGTTAACTACAGAAACATCAACTTTAAGAAATATAAAGGATGTATCTCCATTTGTTACTGAAAATGTTAATTCATTAAAAGAAACAATTAATAATAACAAAGTAGCAAACCCTGACAAAAAGGCTAACATTTCAAACATAACACCAAAAATAGATGAATTTAAAAAGAAGATACAAAAAGTTGATATTGCTGAAGAGGAACTAGAAGATATCCCTAATAATTCATGGAAGCTTATTTCAACTGTTTCTCAATCGAAACATCATGGTGTTCTGAAAGATAAAGTGAAAGGTGAAAATCATTATATTCCAGACCACACGGAGGATAAAGATATTTTACTAGACTTTTCTAAAGAAAATCAGGGATTAGAAGTTACTACTAAAGACTTGAGTGAAGATGTTGAACAATTTACAGAACTTTGTAATGAATTGGCATTCAGATATTGGAATGTTATGACAGAAAATATTGACAAGAAGAGAAGTTTTGTTTTATCACCATATTCTATAACTTCTATGTTGGCTATGATGTTTATGGGAGCAAAAGGAGCAACCTCAGGTGAAATGAACGAAATTCTGAAACTAGATGAGATGGTGACGTTCAATCCTCATTTTACATTGAAAAATATTTCTGACTCTATAGAAATGAGTAAAGGTTCTGGAATCGCCGTTTCAGCGTTTATTAGAGAATTGTACAGTGATCGTAACAAGGGTAAAATACTAACTTTCTATAAAGAAAGAGCTCAACATTTTTACAATGGCCATGTAGAAGAGATAAACTTCAAATTGATTAGTGATATAATTAGACGCAGAACTAATTTATTAGTGAAAAGATTTACCTGGGGTAAAATTTCTGAGTACATGAAAACTAACACCATTGTTATGCAACCTCCATTAGCAGCGTTTTCGGCGAATATTTTCCAGGTTTGTTCACATTCATATATGTTAATAAACTTATTACATACTTACATGCAATAATTGAAATAAAACTTAAAATGTTGTATAGGCTTATGTAGTTTCAAAACTAGAGTGGTAATAATTATTGTGCATTATAATATTCTCTTCATTTTATCAGCTTTCAAAAACAAAATATGTGTCGTTTAGTTAAAATAATAATAATTTTTGACTTAAATTAAAAATTTCAGCATATATTTTGGCACTGTAATATAATAAATAAAATGAATGTTTCAGACTGATTGCACGGGCTCTTCTGTTGGAGGAAGAGATGGAGAGATGTATTTCGTAGTATCACCTAATGTTCGTCAGCGACGTTTGGTTCCTGTTCCTGCGGTAGTATATAAAAAAGATTTCCTAGCTGGCTACGATCCTGTTTTGGACGCTACGGCAGCAGCCTTAGGAAACACTAACTCTATTGTAAGCACTTTGTTTGTTATGCCTGGACAACAAGGTAACGTTGTACATCCAGAAGATTTAGAGAAACTTGAAAAGCGACTAATAGATGCTAATCCAACAACTCCGACATGGAATCGCATTCTTCGGACTCTACTACCCCGTATTGGTTTGGAACTACAAATTCCTAGATTTTCACACAAATCTGTTTTTAATATATCGTCGAGTTTGAGAAAAATGGGATTAAAAGACTTATTCGATGCAGAACATGCAGATTTAGGTGGCTTGAATGGTCCATCTAAAGATCTTTTCCTTTCCGATATGGTTCAAATGACCACTTTTGTGACATGTGGTGAAGATGTTGTTGGGGAACAACATCAAGTTGAGGAGTATCCTGAGAATTTGCCGGCTCAGAGACGAAGAACGTCGAGATGGACAAAGTACTGGGATGAGCCCAGGGATTATCAAAGAGCTTTCCACGATCCGCATGATGTTGGTGATGCCATGAATCTCCCCCTTCACCTTCGTCCGAGACAAGCGCGGGTACCATCTAGAAACGTTCAGCCTGCAAGATTAAAGTTCGATAGACCTTTCCTTTATTTCGTCAGACACAATCCTACTGGCATGATACTATATGTTGGCAGGTACAATCCCCGACTTTTACCTTGAAGCTATAGAAAAGACTGTCTGTTTAGTTTAATTCAACACTCCTATAAGGAAAGTGATCGGGAATACTGGTGCGTGTGATAATTATTAAAGTTATTGAGCATTTACGTGACAGTATTAGTTTAGTGTATTGGTACAAGTTTAGCAGTTGATAGGATACGAGTATACTTGCGATCCCATTTACAGTTTTAATTATATATTCTCCGTTTTATTTTCATTTAGTTCTTATAACTATTTACTTCCGTTCTTAGACAGTAATAACCTGTTTTTATATGTTATACAGTTGCGTTATCGGAATTGAAATTGCGATCGGAAGTAAATCTTGTTTTTATTTCATAGCTAAGTACCTTTATTCTGATTTCATATCAAAAGTGTAATATAAAATAAGATATTATAATTAATAATTATATTAGAAAATGTTTCCATTATTATATGTGCATTTTGTGAAGAGATCGTGTGCAATTATTATCTCAATTTGATCAGCGTACTTATTTATAGATTTCTTTGCAAAATGAACGTTAGTTTTAAAAAGTATGACATAGTTTTTTAGGATAATTTGTAGAATAAATAATTATAATTAATTCTTTGAGTTTATTGTATTGTTCCTTTGGGTAGCCCAAAAAGTACACGGTGGCTTGAATTGTACCAAAGTATGATATCGCAAATGAATGAATACCTCAACTTAAATCTAGAACAAAAACCATATGTAGCTAATGATTGTATTCAATTTATAATTGTAAGGTATATGTATACATCGATTCTTTCTTAAATAAGATGACTCGGTAGAAACATTACAATTTCATTATGAAACATTTCTCTTATTAAAAAAGAAATATTTCTTTATATAAAAAAGTCACGACATTCATCATTGAATTCTTTAACTTCCTCACATTCTTTCGTAGCGATGTATTGTGGACAATCCTGAAAACAATTGAACAATACCCCATGTTATATATTTATTTCTTACCTGTAATACGAGACATATGAAACTAGACTTACCCTGTTAATGAAATTTCTTATACAAGCATGCAGGTTGTAGAACTCACAAGGATCTAGAGGCATTAGGTGCCTGTGACCAAGTTTACAGTGCATCTTAGCATTGGACATTACATTAGCAAAAGCTGAATTTAGATCCACCCATCTATCTAAATGGGCAAAGTATTTTTCGTCATCCAATTTACCATCCAATTTTATAAGATCATATTTTTTCAAAATGCAACGCCAGTGATCGCACTAAAATTATTATAATAGATTGGTTAGTGCTTACTATAGTTTGTGGTAATGCATTAAGTATATGCTTCATATATTTTTATATGTAGCAAGTTCACAGCATAATATCGGATAAGATTGGGTCTCAATTATTAGACATCTGGGGATCGATGAGTAGGTACAATCTCCCAGTTTGCTTGGGGTGATTTCTCCACAAAATGAAAGTACCAGGAAATGAATTAAATTGTTTAGTGTGCAACTTGTAAATTTTTAGAACTTAACACCGATTAATTTAGCAATACATACACTCAATGCCTCGACAATGAATTTGTGATAATGAAAATTTCTGACAACTGTATTCTACATTTTTGAACGTTTCTTGATTTGGTAATGGCTAGTATACAATAATAGTGGCGTTGACCGAGGCCCAGATAAGCAATGAATGCTGCGACCGGTCCTTTACGCTTTGTATTCATCGGACTCCTTTCCTTTCCTTTCCCCATGGTCTTTTGGAGAGAGGCCCAAGTGGAGAAATCTTTTCTGCTATGAACACACTTCTTTGTGTATGTTTTATAAATACATCATACCCAAACTGGTGTTATAATACAATCCACGTCTGAACTTTGACTTGTGTTGCTTTAAAACATAACAAATTCCAGATGCATTGTGTTTTTTACTTATTAGAATATATTTTGCGACTCACCCCTCTGATAGTTTGTCGCCTTAATGCAGTGACATTAGCGTTAATGAAATTGATTTCTAAAAGTGCACCACAAACCCTGGCGGCTTCGCGTGTGAAAAAGGGTGGAAATATACAACATTGTCGGTACTGAAATATGTCTCTATTATTAAAAAATATTCACTTTAGAAAGAAAGAAGAATTTAATTATTTCTTTTTTATAGTTAAGGTTTAGCATTATGGCCATAATCTCACTTGATCTTAAGTGACGATACGGCCCAAGTTAATAGATACGCTAATGTAGAGGGACTGGCTCTCAAGTGCAACTGCCGGAAAACACCTATTGGTATTTGGCGGCAGATTATCAACTTGAGGTTGGTAGCTAGCCAGGTGGCCATTAGAAAAAGCCCACCATGCTATGATTTTCTCACAATGTTTTCCTTCACCGAAAGCTCAAGTTCATTGCAGGTGTATTCGAACTCGCGTCCTTTGACGCGGAGTCCGTACACACTACCACTGAGCTGTAATCGATTGAACAATATGAGACAATACAAGAATAATCATACATTTAATGATATTAAATTATGCTATAACAGCTTCATACTTAGTTAATTGTTGTATATAATTGTATATACTGCAGCGTTAGCTTTCAGTATGAGTACTTAATTTTTTTACTATTCAACTACTTTACATGAACATGATATTGAAAAGTCATTTGCTGTAATGTAGTTTCTCATAAAGATGGGGTTTTATATAAAACTTTATACCTTAGTCCACTCATAATACGTTAGTATATTGTATAAGTGTATTGACAGGTTTTATTCTCAATATAATTACTGTTATTAATACGATGACTTATGTTTCTTTTTTTAATACTAAATAATACAAAGTTGTATGATAAACCTTGACAGTTTACTTTTATGTGATTAATTAAAATAATATCTGTATACACTAGGAGTTGACCTAATCTCATCTATATATATAAAAAAAGATCTTAAATAAATTTTAATAATTTTAAAATAGTGACTCTATAGTCACTTTTTTTAGTCTCACCAGGATATCAATTGGAGGTTGACATCGATCCGGTTTCAAAGGATAATCTTCATCACGTTGACACAAAACCTATGTATAACATTCAAAAAAATATACACATATTTAAAGTAATCATACGTAAATAGTCAACGACACGGTGAAATTTCTATATGAAATTTCTTTATTGATATATTTTGGAATGCCAGCTTAGCGTAAAAGTTTTACAAAAGATTGGTTGCGGCAAGTGTCAGACTAGTTTGAAATATGAGCGTTATAAAACTATATGAGTTCTTAGTAGTCGGAGAAGCAAATATAACTTTTTTGCGTACTTTTGGAATAGAGGTTAAGCATGCTTTATATAAAGTGTTCCTTTTACTTAGTTATAAGTAAGAAAGTACTGAACACAACCAACGTTGTAAATTCAATAAGGATTTTGTTTTCACATTGAATTAAAATAAAATAACATAAACACTCTATGACATAAACATATTCCAAATTTGACACAGTTAAGATACCACTCAGGTGTCTCAACTTTGAAAATGCCTTTGAAAATTTTTATAAAAATTTAATTAATAATTAAAATATCTAACCGATCATTATCCAAAAGAACATATTAGAATAAATGTATTATTAGAAAGCTTTAAAATCTTACGCAGGTAATTAGTAATATCAGCAGCAGCTTTGACATTATTGCAGAATCTTGATAATTTAACCAAAGTTCATGAAATAATTTATTACTTAGCCGGCGCAATGGAATAAACGAAAAACAACCAATCGACACCACTGAACATTCACAGCTGGATACTGCGTTATAAGAAATACAAACCGCGATCGATGTATTACAAATAAAAGGTATATTTGAAACTTAGTCTCACTCACATTTAAGCATTACATACGTGTGTATTTGTACACAATGTAAGTGGATAATTCGAGTAAACTACAACAAGGGTCACCAGTATTCGTTAAATAATAAGTTTTAAGGATCTAGCATCCTTTGCATTCCTAATATAATACATAATAGCCAATTTAATGTATTTTCGTAAAACCTTAAGTTAGTTTTTGTAATTAATCTGTTGATTTTTATATATAAAATAAACATGAGTGAATTATTTAATGTCAGTAACTTAGTACGACTAGTACTTTTATTTTATTTTATAATGTTTGGCTTTATTATAAGAAGTAGAACATATTGCTGATTTACCAGTAATTTACTTTTACTGTTTTAGTAGTAAATTTTACTGGTCAGTTATATATTTCAAACATTTTTTAAATATAACATTTTTAGCCAGTTGGGTATTAGAAAAAGCCCTAGTACTATCCTATGGTTTCTTACGATAATATCGTTCACCGAAAGTTGAGACTTATTGTACGGATTCGAACTCACGTCCATTGATGCGGCGTCTATATACACTGCACCATCCATTACCCATTTACCACCTCTAAATGAAGTTATGTATTTTAATGTATAGGTACAGAAAATATTACGGTTAATAGTTTCAAAATTTGGCAACGTTTAGGATGGAAATATACTATTTACAAATAATACAATCCAAATCAATTCATCTACAAATATATATTTATTTACATAATACTTGTGACTTTCAAAAGACCCTGGGTACCTTTTTTGTGTAGACTTATTTTACAATTTTACTGAATTTACGTTCAAAAAAAGGCTTGCATTCTTCCATATGGTTCTTAAGGGTCTTGCAGTCGTCGGATTGTTCCCAATACTTCGCTGGACAGTTCTGAATCATTCGAAATTGTTTAACATGAATAAATATTAAATAAATAATAGAATAATTCAGAGTAAACAGAATGTAAGATTATGACACAAAGATATATCCAAAGCAGCCACCACAGAAAATTTATATTAGTAGTTCTAGCAGAACTGTACTGAAGCATTTAAATTTCCTGACAATGATTTCTATCACCGTTCATTGATAGTATTGCAAATTCCGATTGATGTATTTATGCGAGTACATGTAAAATTCGTTGGTTTATAACAAAATTCAATCCTACGAACAAGGAATGGATACTACGGCTATTTAAAATCGTAGTTCTTAAGAAAAGAGAGCGTCAATTCATTTTTATAATACAAATTATTTTTATAAATCACATAAGATACCTTCTTGTCCTATTATAAAATTATATTTTATCATAATCTCCTTACAATGTAAATACGGTTTATTGTTCAGCTTATCCATACTAGTATTATAAATGCGAAAGTGAGTTTGTTTGTTTGTACGTTACGCTTTCACGCCTAAGCCGCAAGAACGATTATAATGAATTTTGCCACAGAGATATATGGGAACTTGGAGACGATGATAAGCTACTTTTTCTTGCGAAAAACTTATTGGAAATGGAGCAATGCGTTGGATAAACTTTGTATGATTTTTGTCGTATTGTGTCGTCGGATTTGTTTGACAAAATAAAAATTAATGCGAGCGAAGCAACACGTAAAATCCAGTATATAATAAAACTAAATTTATTAATTGGTTACCTGCGTGACGACCATGCCGATACAGAACATAATTTTATTCGCGGCACAGATCTGTGGAGGTCCAGGTAGATCGTCTTTGATACAAGCTTTTGCTTCTTCTAGAACCGGTTTCATATCCTCATTCTTCGCACCGTAAGCATTCATAAAGTCCTTCATAGCTTCTATATTCAGCTTATCGTCAGTCATTAAACTGTACTTCTTCATTAAGCAGTATTGTTTGGAGCACTAAGAAAATGCAATATTGTTATTTCAAACTGTTTATAATTTCGGTGATTTCTGGCATCATAATTGCATAAAATGATAATCATTGTTACTTTCTAAATGAAATAAATTTTTCGATATTTAAATAACTGGTGCATTAAAATATTTTTGAGGTGATACTTCTAATGTGGTGGCTCAATAAATGAACAATAATTAAAAAAAAACATTTTCAAGGACAAGTTCAAACGAAAGACGTTTAGGCACATTTTGTTACCTAAGAGAATGGAAACATATAACACAGAGAGAAGAAGAATCAGAGAGCTACAAATTGTATATCTATTATATAATAAATAGTTTGAAATATTCCCGTCTCCTTTTTGTACTGTCCTTTTAGGAAGTTTCACTTTTATTATCTTTCCAAGAGCACGGTAATGTCAGAGTACTTTGATTTTTTATTTCATTATTGGATGTGAGCCTGAAGGGTTGGAAAACTTATAAAATATTTAAAATTTCATACTTTTAACACTAATGCTAAAACTTATGCTAAATACTAGCAAACAGACTCGTTAAGCTACTCACATCGGACGGATCAAATCTTTCATTCTCTTTTGGTTTCTCTATGCCACACGCAGCCATATCCTCTTCAGGGAAAACTGGTGGGGGTTTGCAACACATATGTGGTCTCTGCTACACAACAAACAATAATTTAATAAAATAATTTGATCTCGATTCCATTGAATAATATGGTGACATTACAAAAAATGTTTTTTTAACCCTCTCTATCTCTAGTAGATGCATCTCTTAGTTACAATTACTTTGTATATTAAGCTACAATAATAGAGAAATGGCTCTCAAACAGACCTAGCGAAAAATATGTATAATACTGGGTTGCAATTTTATAACATGATTATTGTAGTCAACCAACATGAAATATTAAATCGAAAATTAAGATATAAATCTTTATATCGTAGGATTAGATCCAAGATCGATGAATGTGGTAACACGACATGTTACAGCTGAGTTATTCAGCTAAATGTTAAAGTGTATATTACTTTGCACTTCCTCTTGGAATTGATTGGTCGCTGACGTCGTTGTTTGAATCAGTTGTGCCATATATGTATATATTTACTCCTTCTCATCGATTTCGATGACCCAAAACGTCTCATTTATATCGAGAGTGGGCCTTAGTGACTCGCAAACTCAAACTTACCCTTGATATCCCGATCACATATAGAACAGTAGAGTGCAGTCCTGATTACACGTATACGTGTAGAGAGTCTTTGGTTTATTTCTTAATGCTTGACATTTTGCGTCAATTATTTGCTTCCGTTTAGCCTTGGCCATCTCGGAGTAAAAGACAGCTACTATGAAGATTTTTCCATATACCCACATTTCGCTCAACCATCCGCCAACGTTGGGTCAACCTTCAACCAACCACGTGAGCGGCCAAACAATTCCAGGCGGACGTGCACCGTAATAAACTCTTCAACATTTATTGATGGATTTCTGTATACTAACGCCTCCATCAACCAAATATCTTATTTAGTTAAAGATGTATATTGTAGCTGCATATATTCGTGTACAGATTCCCACTATAATTTGGAACTATAACTACAACTTGAAATATAACATGGTAGCTTTATATGCATCAACTGATCCTGGAATGTGAATAGACGTACTACTTACAAAAACGTTTGTACACTTGGCATATGATGGTTACTATCTAGTCAGATACAATTGTCTTGTTTTAAAAATTGATTAAACATTCTACACATACGTATTTGATGGACACTGTACTCCCAACGTTCAACTGCCTGATATAATGAAGTATAGGAATATATTTCTTAACATTTTAACATAAGCAACTTAAATACTTACGATGTTTGGAGGTCGACGGCATTTCTCAGGCAAATTTTCATCTTGCGATGATATAACCTGCCAATAAAGCAGAGAGGTTACTTTGTTTGTTTGTTTGAACGTGATAATGTTAGAAAGTACGATACGGATTTCAAAAAAATTGTTTATGTAGCGATCATTGAGGAGAGATACAGGATATTTACAATAAGAGCAAAGATGTATTGAAAAAAGTTACAAAACTGGCCAAATATTATTAAAAAACATTTAATTACACGCGAAAGAAGTCACGGGCAGAGCTAGTTAATATTAGAAAGTCGAAAAGTATATTTGTTTATTTAAACGCGCTAATCTAAAGAACTACTAGTTGGATTTCAAAAATGGATTTAGTCTATTTAACATCATGTTACCAGCAATAGAAACAAAGCTGTATTGAAAAAAAAATACAAAATCGGGCAAAAACTGTTAAATAAATTTTAACTCCACGCGAACTAAGTCACGGGTATAACTAGTTTTTAATATTTAAAAAAGTCCATAAAAAAATAAAAAGGTTTTTTTTTCAAGCAACTTAAAACCAGTAGTGGGGATAAACAGTAGGTATGTATACTCACCTGAAGTCCGGCTACCAACAGAATAATGAAGCTATAGGCTATCATGATGCACTAGGGTGGAGTGATGGTGTGCGGTGTTTGTAATGGGTTATATACCGGGCATTCACCAGCCGTGACCATTGTATACACGGGAAACAATCAAGGTGTCGTCAACCATACAACCATAGGCGAAAAAAAAAAACAGACGCGTCAACCGCAATTATGACACATTTTATTAAAATAGGTGTTTCCTGGTAACCATCTATAGTGATTTTGGTGTAATAATTACAATTATTATATTCATACATATGATTATAGTTGTTACCTAGACTAGACTCGATAATAATTTATACCTTTATACAATTTTTTTCCATACATATTTAGTCCAAAACATTTTTGTCTGTTTAACATTTTATTATGCCTTTCTTCAGTAAAAACATTTAGCGTTAATTGTTTGGGTAAACGCGGCTTGAGGCAACTAAGAGAGCGAGAGAGATATAGCGATGACGTCACTTCTGTCGTATGGTCTTTGGACTCTTAAGCACACATCATTTTTTTTTCTTAGGAAATCTCATACCAATCATTTGCCAGGCAGCAAAAGAATGGGTTCGGTCAGATTCTTACTGACTAAAAGCCTTTGGTTCTGAACCTTCCTTCCATTACAAATAAAAAATGAGTCAACAATACCTATGCCTTAACTGCAGTTTTTTTGGCTAATTTCTGAATAAAACGTACGAGTTAACGTTCTATAGTCGATTTTATATAAATCATCATTTTTTTATGCTAAGTTTCGCTTATAGCTGTCATTAGGCACGTTAGTAATAGGTTTGTCGAATTTGCACAAATGACTTAATTTCTAGGATTAGGTATATTTTGTACAATCTGCGTAATTTATGTTTGGATAATTTACTTTCGTACATACATTTATGTTTTAGATGTAGAGTAATGTGTTTTTGTAATGTTTTGTATTTTTCTGATGTGACTATTGTACATTTTATACTCATCGAGAAGTCTGAGTGGAATTATAAAAGAATCATGAAATTATAAGTGAAATTCTGGTTTAATTTCGATAAGAAATCTACGAATTCATGCTTTTATTTATGCATATTATACCTTCTAATTTTGTTAGTCATTCAGTTTTAATTTTTGAATATAATATTCATACATTTTTTTATTACCATTCCCTTTAAATTCCCAGTTTTTACGGACTTCCTCAATACAGCGCGCAAACGCATTACCCGGGCACAGCGTGAGGGGCATGTGGCGACTCATTGGGTGCTAATCACCCAACACTTCCCACTAAAACGCATCACGGCGACACTTCAAACTTCCGTGTTGCCAGACACCAAGGACAACTTTCGCAATACTTCTAGTCACTGGCGAGATATAATTTTCATACCTAGCACGGATAAGGTGGCAACTCTATTTTAAAAAAAACCTAAATAGTTTTTTTCCTTTTAATAATCATGTTGTTAATTGTTATATTTACATAATTCACTGTTGCTGAAGACTGCCGATGAAAATTGTGTTACCGACGGTCATTATTATTTGTGGACTGTACCATAGTTATTATCAGGTGCTATACATTAATTTGTTAGAACTAGTATATAAACAACTATCACGCGAAACGTCAATAAAATTAGAGTTAAACAACATGAGTGTATGAATTAAAATAAAAAATCAAAACAAGACCAAGATTTCATATATATTCCCATATATGCATGTATAAACTAATAAAATTTTAATTGAATAAGGATGTCATGGATTTGTGAAAAGTACTGTAAAGATTATGATAACATTTTGCATTTACATAATAGTATATTTTATTTTGAAGTATTCTCCATACTTTCATGTTATAGTGTACCTGTAAAGTTGTTGAGATATTATGCTAATGTAAAATGACCACAGCTTATTCTGAAAATCTTTGACTTTTCTACACTTTAACAATTAATTTTATGATAAATACTATTACATCGAATTATTACTATGATAACAATGAGAAAGACTTTGTTATTACCCTTTAAATTTAGTATTTTGTAGTTTAAATATATATAGTGGGTATCTACAGCAAGTATAATTGTTAAAAATAGCACCGGTGACAGAGATATTAAGACGTCGTAGATTAGCTTACTATGAGTATGTTATGGGGAGAGATGAAAGCCAGGAGAATGTTAAGTATAAACGTTGAAGAATATCGGAACAATGGAAGACTCACTGAGATATGGACAGACTGTGTAAGGAATGATATGTATATAAAAGTTTTGGATGCTGAAATGACAGCTGACAGAAGGTAGAATAAGGGCTCAGTAGTAAAAGGTTTATAAAGTATATTCTTAGTACGAATTGTATTGGATTTCAAAGTGTATAGAAGTTATGCAGAATAAACTTACATGATGTATAATTATGATAAAATTATATAAATGCACCTCTGAACATTTTATTTTTTTGTAATGATGTAGTAAAACATGTTTTTATATATACCCGAATTAATATCTAAACCTACTATGTATGCGATTTAGATTAACTAAAGTTGAGAATTTTAAGATAAAAGTATATAACTACATTCTTATATTGATATACAATAGTAGGTTAAATATTCAGCTCGATTCATCATGTACTTTTTAAGTTTTCGAAACATAAGTCTACAGGAGAATTTATTTATTTCGAATATAAATTACTTTCCAGTAATCGATAACTCTCTCACATTGTCCCACTAATCGCGTTCAGAGATATTATAGAAACTTTATTATGTTAATATAATATTAATGTTATAAAGCGGGAAGAGTCTGTTTGAACGTGCTAATTTTAGGAACTACCAGTTTGGATTCTTTTTATTTTTATGCAATAAAGCAATTATTGAGGACGGCTTTAGGCTATTTAACATCACGCATCCGCCAATGGGACCTTGGCTGTATTGAAAAAAGTAACAAAAAACGATAAATTTTTTAAATCGTATTTTATTTCCACGGGAACAAAGACGTACACATTCATATATACATTTGCCAATTTCTTTATAAGCAGTTAAGCGATGTTGGAATTTACCAATTTCAAATATACAAATCTCCATTTCCATATGAACAAATTAATATGAGTGTATTATGTCTATGTAATATGCCATGCCAATGCCATCGTTTGGTAGTTAATGATCATTTGCGAAAACCGCAGGATATACGGTAACTACCGATGCCATGACCCAGTCATTTCGACTGTAAGCCTTATATTGAATATACAGGTATTTATTTACCTTGTGTTGTTTCCATTGCTAATATCCCATGTATTTTGCATAAAATACGTTTTAAATTCTGGTCAGGATTATCGGGACCATAATCTTAGTAGATGTTAAGTGAGGATATGGCTTAGGTTGGTAATATGTTAGATGGCAATCTGGCTCTCTAGTATTTGTAGGATATGGATCCACCATTATTTTATAATAATGCTCGAAATATCCACTTCAAATTTTCACAGCAATTCGACATTGGTCTCTATTTGCCAGAGACTAGACACCGCTTTGTTATATATATATAAACGTGGTATGAAAATACTTAAATGGATTTTATTCGAATTAAAAAACAGCTAGCTAGACGGGCGTCGGAAATTGCTCTGTTCAATGTGGTTTTTTTTTATTATTTAATAATATTTATTTTAATACTGGACACTGACCTTGTTATAATCGGCATTTAACATAATTTAAAAAGACTAGATGAATTGTATAACGGATGCTGCTATTTTAAGAGTTTGGTTGAAATATTAGTGAGTTATCTAAAGAAATAGCATGTGAAGACTAGTCCAGTTTCAGAGAGATGTACAATCAACGCGTCCCTGTTCTATTTGTTACCAAGTTTTATTATATATACTTTCATATTAATATTAAAACAATTGGATTTATCATAGTTTTTAAAAAGTAGACAAATACTTATACGTTTTTATACCTTTACTTATCTATAGCTGTTGATTGGGTAATATTTTTTGGTTTGATTTGAAACAAGTTTTATAGAATGATAATAAGTGCGGCATTAATGTTGCAAAGTCAGCGAAGAATCTTAATCATCTGGTAATTGAAAAAAAATACAACCATTGTATACCTACAATTGTAGACAAAAAGCGGTATAATTGTTAAACATGGTCATAATTACGAAGTAGCTTTTGATATATTATGATTTAATTAGAATCTTACCTGATGTTAAGTGATGATGTGGCTCAAGATGGTAACAAAGACTAAAATTAGTAAGAATCTGGCTCTCAAATGGAGCTCACTGAAGACACCTATAGCTGAAAGATGTAGGTTTTCAACTTCAAGGAAACTTGTCAGGCACGCTTTAATAAATCCCTGCCCTGCCCTGCTAAATCCCATATAGTTTGACCATGACCCGGAATCACTATTTACCCTTGTCTACCATGCTGTTCAATACAGGCCTCTCCTAATTCACATTTTATGTCCAATTTGGGCCAATCTCGTCGATTATCTCACGACAAATTTAACAATATCGTCTAACCATCGGGCTGGTGGTATCCCAGCAGTCTATCATATCTCCACTTTAGTTTAGCTCATGCTGCTTTGTTTCATTCCAACAATTGCGGTTGGTAACACACTACCATGAAGGTCCATCTCGTTCTTCAGAAGTACTAAGTATGTAATTTAGATGTAGTACTTTTAAACAAAAAAAGGGTACACAATGCTGTAGCATAGGTTTAGGCGGTTCCCTTGCTAACGCATATTGTGCGTTCAATCCTCGCACAGGCCAACCATTTGCGTAGAAATAATCGTTCGTAGTTTGTGTGTTTGTGTTCGTTACTTGTACGGCTGTTCTCATTTGACATTGGCGAAATTGTATACGTAGGCAGATGCCATAATAATAAAAAAACAATGTTATATACTGCAGCGATTACGCAGTATCATTGAAATTGCATTCCCATTTGCCACTATAGCAAAAACATTAAGACGCGAACAATAATATTCTCCGGGAAATAAATGATTACATGTCAGAGGCATTGTTTAATGTTTCTTATCTTTTTTTTAAACAGTAAACGTTAGTCTTACTGTATATTTAACGTCGTATTGTATGTAGACACTTCAACTAAATGCATCACGATGTAAATGGATTTTAAGGGTTTTTCAAATGAAACTTGTTATTTATAGGAGGGCTTTGAAATTCTGACCTGCAACCTTTTTGTCTACGCTCGTTTTAAAGACGCGTTAAAGTCGGCTCAAGATGACTAAGGGAGTGAGGGAGATATAGTGATGTTTCACGTCTGTCTTTAAGACCACTTAAGTGACAACATTTTTTTTTGTTAAAAAATTATATTACTTTCATTTTGTTTTATATACAGTATAACCTAGATAATTCGAACCTCGATAAGTTGAAAACCTCCAAATCTCGAAAAAATGTTTTGTTCCCTTCACTTGAACCACCAAAACCTCCATTCTCTTTAAATCGAAAACTCTATAACACGAATTTTTGGCTTCCTCCTTGATGTTCGACTTATAGAGATTCTACTGTATTTAAAATATTTTATCCAGATAAGAATTTACTTATTACAGATAAGATCGAAAACACCAATCACTGTTTATATATTGTACAACATACAGTCTATTCATAATCTAGACTATCTGTCGAATGCCTTTCCCGGCATACATAATAATATTGTAACATAAATATTGTAAGATGATTCATTAGCTTAAGTATAGTAGTCAGCTAAATTAGATTAAATAAAGTACTGCAACTAAGCTGTGATTTCATCACGTTTTTCTCTTTAGTAAATGGTCTAACGCATTGTAAGTTTTTAAACATACCATACCTGAGCTGTTATTATAATCAGTTATTTCAAATTATGTTTCAACATAGGAACTTCCAATTCATTTTTTTTTAATTCTTTACTACCTTTGTCCGCGATTTCCCTTGCGTAGATTTAATTCATAATGTATAACTTTAGCGTGTCACTTTCAACTTTGTGGATATGGTATATTATGCTATTTATAACTCTTACCATTACAAATATTTAATATATCTTAATATATAAAAAATTCGTTTCACGTTGTATGCTCGCGATGAATTCCTAAACTACTGAACAGGATTTAATCAAATTTGGACACTGTTTGCAGTTTAACCCAACTTGAAAGATAAGATACTTTTTATCTCGATAAGTGATGTGATTGACCTAATTCTCGAAAAGGCAGAACAAGGTCTGCCAGGTCAGCTAGTATGAATATATTTTAAATTAATCACATTGTTCAATATCTACATTTTAATTTTTGACGTCTATACTGAAAGAACACTTTGATTTTATCGCTTAAAAGTATCCACGATACTAGTTAGTGCTATGACAAATTTGGTTAGTGGCTTCGGATTGGTGCACGCATAAATGACGGGCCAGCAAGTAAAAAATTCGAATAAAATATTTTTAGAGTATTTTATTTATATTTATTTATTTATAAAGCTTTACCTTTATTTATAACAAAATACATACATACAAAAACAAAATACAAAGTAGTCTATCGCCGTCTTTTGGTTCCCATCTATGTCTACTAAAATTCATCATGATCGATTTTGCGGTTTAAGCGTAAAAGCATAAGAAACAAATTAATTCACTTTCGCATTTATAATATATGTAAGGATTAGAATTTGACCGCGAGTTAGTTCGTATGGAACTGTATATTAATATTATACAGCACAAAGATTTTTATTTGTTTGATCGCGTTAATCTTAGAAACTACTAATCGGGTTTCGAAAATTATCTTTGTTTTTGATAGAACAATAACTGAGGAAGCCTTTAGGCTGCTTAATATCACGCTGCCACCAATAGGAGCAAAGATGTATTGAAAAAAAAAATCAAAAACAGAAAAAACTTATTATATAATGTTTGGGCCATTTCTACTGCTCGATCTCATATCGCCAATGGCGGGGAAAGGAGGTCTTACTACCTGTGGTCGACCTCCGTGATGTCGCCACCAATTTGGATTAAACAATGTTTCAAAGCGCCTCCATGGCGACCATCAGTTGTTATTTTTCAGAGAAGACAATATAGAATACAGCTGAAGATTTATATATGTTTTTATGTGCATCTATAATGAATTTATGTACATATATAATATTCGAGAAATTTTGTACTACTATAATCAGCCGCGCGGCTCTTCATTCACTCTGTAGGGTTTTACCCGATCGTTTATAACAGCTGAAACCCCATATGTCTGCGTAGCGGACGGCGCTGGGTTAGAATTTATTAGTGCTTATTCATCTTCTAAGATTTTGGACCACTTAATGGTCTAGGTTAATGAGACTATAATTTTCCTCGGTATTGGTGAGAGGGGATCCAGGGGTGTAAGCCAGGCTCTACCGGCTCTTTGCTGCACATCCCGTCTCATCATAGGTCAGCATAACGGTGAGAAATGAATATTTCACGATTGCCGCAACAAATAATTTTTAGTTCCAAGCGAACGTAGTATAGGCAGCTATGTATATACAATACCTGAAAATAGATATAGATGTGTACCTATGTGTAAATTTATTAATTAGTTTCAACAAACATACTTGAATAACAAACAATGGCCGGTAAGTGTGTCGGATGTCCTCAAGGAGGTGCATTATCACGCCTAATGAATCAGTGTCAAGTGCTCTACAACCTTGAGTGTTTGTGTGATTGCATGACAAATTCATTACGAACCATACGCGCTGAGATTGTTCTATCAATCTAAGGTCTTGTTTTTCTGGCCAATATAACACAATTTATAAACACAATGACCTGGTAGATAAGCACATTGGTTGCTGGTAATAAAGATACAAAACTACATATATGAGTAATATATTACCTTATATGTTATTTATTATCATACGATAAAAGAGATATACAGAGGTAAAAGAGATATTTCAATGAGGAGCAGTTCAATAACTTTAGTGTCACTTAGATTTATTAGGTTCAGGTCTGGATTTAGATAAAAAATGGGTCTAAGCTATTCTATTTACCTTTCACTTCTTGCGTAAATCTTAACCAATATATTTTTTTGTGTTTATTAGTCATAAGTGTATAATTTCTCCTTATTTTCGGTCTCGAGTTTTAGACTTCACTATTTTTAGAATAGTGCAATTTTAATTTTGATAACTCCTTGAATGTAGTCCACTCGTAATCTTGAGGCCATGAACTGATGCCTAGCTAGTCTATAGGAAAATCCGGCCCTGATTAGATTCGCTAGATCCTATTTGAGATGTTAGGGAGTGTCGAATACCATGTGAGTTTCTCAAGCCATTCTCACCTGCACGCGGTGCATTCTGCCTAGTAACCGACGAGGCTCTGGCGATTGTTGGTTCCCCATTTGGTTTTGTCACAGCTTGCTGGTTATTGCCCGACTGATTAGCGATTACTCTCGGGTTTAGACTGCCGCAAAATAAAGATTCGATAAGAGCCTTTGTTATCCGGCGTAGCGAATGTGAACCAGCTCTCTCCGTTAGCGTCAGCAACATGGCTGTGATACCTCTGGTGTTGCGGTTGCTCGTAGGCGACTGTAACCATTTACCATCAGTTGGTTCTTATGCCTGTTTGCTGTCGATAGACATCATTTACCATCAGTTGTGCGTTATGCCTATTTGCTGTCGATAGACGTAAAAAAATTAACTTAATAAAATTATTGTGGTATTTTTTCTTTGAGAATGATGAGACAATATATTATCTTGTTCTGAATGGACAATGCTGTAATCTGCATAGTTTGCCTCGCGGTTGAAGCAGTTGACTTGCTGTTACAGCCTCGACGAGTGCTGTGGATTCGAGTCCTACACATGAAAATTATTTGTGTGGTCCGTAGACAATTGTTTTCAGTTTGGTTGCTACTTTATGTTGATAAAACACTTTTTACTTGTCATTGGCAAAATAGCCTACAGTGGCAATCAAAAGGCATTATAAAAAAATGGTCATATCGTTAGGTGTTAAGTAATACATAATTACCTGCTAGACCACCATATACTACTTGAAACAGGTAACTAACATACTTAAGCGTATCTCGCTCCGGAACCGGCAAATGTATATCCAATGATGAAGCAGATAATTCGATTTTGTACTCAATTGAATTACGATCTCCATCCACAAAGTGTTAAACCTATCCCAGATTTGGTTTAACACGCTTCAAATGCAACCAATGTATGTACATAAGTATTATGCAGCAGTCAAGTCTTGTACATCGGCATGGTTAGTGCTGGGATTCGTTTTATACTTTGTATACTATTAGGATTAGGCCGTAACTTTACCGTGGTCCTATTTTAATATACTGTTACTTTAAAGAAATCATTAAAGTAAAAAAAATACATTATGCTGGAGATATTTAGTTTATCCAAATCGAATTACAAAACAATAAAAATATGACAGAGATAGTAAAAGATTATGTGAAAGAGATAAAGGTATTTCTCTCAATAGTGTATTGTATAAAGAGATATTGTCATCGCATTACACGCTATCCCAAAGGATGTCTAAAGAAGAATGGCAACGATTTGAGCAGTCCATTTAAATGCAAAAGAACAAGGTGTAATAATGTTCGTTAGATATGTTTTCAAAGAGGTTCATTACTAAACCGCTAGACACTAGTTAAGCTAATGCTTTAAGGTTGAGCGAAAAACCCGATGTTAGAAAATAAAAAGAAACTTATAGTTTCGAAGGCATTTAATTTTGATCTATATTATAAATGTTTATAACTTGGAATTTTCATATATCTTGTGAAGATTAACATTTCCATGCAGCTTCAGGACATTTCTGCAATAAAAATATAAGTTGTCAGCCTAAATAAATTTACGAAAGCGTAAGTGAAACTTACTAAAAGCTTTTTCAAAACACTTTTGGCGGAAAGAAAACGTGTTAAATTTTTTGGGCAAAGAATAAACAAAAATGTCTTCGGAACAACTCACACAAATTGTATCACAACTGGACAAGTGGTTTAAGAAAATATAGAGGATAAATATAAAATAATGAAAAACAATTGTTTCTTTATTTATTTCAATTAATATTTTGAGAAAAAATGTACTGCCATTTATTATTAATTAGGACACTCAAAATTATCCAAACCTAAATAACTCCAACATGAAATGAATTAAATGTAGTTGTAATTAATATGGTTATTTACTAACTACAAATGGGAATAATTATATTTTCAACGTTTTTTGTATGTAAAATTGCTAAACACTGGATTTATTTATTTTTATATAATTCATAATGTACTAAATAGTTTATACCTTTAACATCGCAATGCCTGTGCAAGTGAAGACATCGTAGGCCCGACAAGGATACGCCAGATGCTGTCTTAGTTCTTTATTAACACAGTCTTCAATAGCTTTATCGATGGCTTTTGACCAACCCTCGTGTTTTTTAGACCATGATAGGAGGTGTTCCCTATAAACTTCTTTATTCAGAGTGTTCTGATCACTCAAGAAACCGGATTTTTCGAATACACATTGGACGTCATTACACTGAAAAGAACAATTATGTGTTTGTGAAGATTTAACAACGTTAAAACAATTTTATAAGGGCTTTTTGTTATGGCATCTGTCTATGTAAGTAATTTTGCCAATGTGAAGTGTCAAGGACTTTATAACAAAGTAACAACCAAATTCTAAACACCTATTTGTTGATCACACAAATAATTGTCCTTGCGGGTCTCGAACCCGTGACATTTGATGCAATGTATGCAGCGAGGCAACTGCTTTATATCGCTAGGCCAACCGTGCAGTCTTTAAGGTAAAGAGGTGAGGTAAGGTCACAATAAAATCATACGGAAAAATATTAAAACACTGCGTAGAAAACTATGTGCGAATGGATTAGCGACTACCATACATCTGGTAAAACCCTCTATTGTCGCACTGTTAGGCATGTCACATTCCAAGAGTCCCTCTTGGACCCTCTCTCAGTGGTTATCTATGTTTTCCAGTTTTAGGGTCAAACAGTGTATAGTCAGCTGCCAAGAAGCTTGGTGGTTGGTATGACAATGTCAACATCTGAAGGATTGTATGTTTTTCGGTTTATTTTCGTTATTTTTGACAGTGTATATATGTATGTATAGTGTGTGTATCTAGTCCATGCTTATCATCAAATGTTATGGAGACACTGCAGTGCTACTATATATATTAAGAATATTAGTACTGGGCTGTAGATTTTTAAATTGATGATCCTATTGGTAAGCTCAACAATAGTCTGCAACCATTCTAAATATGGAAGTCTTAGGTACTAGAAAATTCGAAACCAAACTTCTCGAATCAGCGCACGAATTTCAAATATTGATATTATGAAATTAGGATAAATTTACTAACATAATAAATTAATTTTAATTATTTACGTACAGGTCCAGATAGTCTTGGGTTGGAGCATTCTGCTAACGGTTTCGCATCACCTAACTCCGGGATATCGCAACAAGCCGAGATTGGTTTCTGAAAATATAAATTAAAACAAAGTTACATCCTTAATAGAAACGTATTTAGAGATAAGCTAATGGTTATTTAAGTTTAATTTATTACAGACGAGAATTCTATACATATATCCAAATACAAGTACTTAAATATTATAAAGAAAATTTAAATAGTAAAACTATATCGAACTTCACTAGATGTAATCATGACTTTGTTCGACTGTTATAGGTTATATTTACCGCAAAATATGTATTATAAAATAAATACAAACTAACATTTATTTGAGAACAAGAAAAATAATCACTTGGATATGGTTTGAAGCAGCTATACGATGCGTTATTGAAGGGTTGCAGATTATGTTTAGCATACAAATACCATAGAGAGTTAAAGTTTAGGTTTTTAACTGTTAGATACTGACCGCAGCAAATTTCATCATAATTCTTTAAGACGTTCTTTAACTACAAAATATTACCTTTATTTTATCCATGAGGAACCCTCTTTCATTATATATGGCAAGATTATTTATGTGTTAATACATGGAATTATTTATCTACCATGTCTAATTTCAGCAAATTCTGTGTCTGTGTCTAGGTGAGTAGGAGACGGACAGACAGAATGAAAATAAATTAAAATAGACTAATTTGATTTTTAAATCGATACAAAAATTGAGTATGATTGTAATTTAAAAACAAATTACAGCATTGGTTTAGTTTTTTTTCGACTGGGCATATTCTGTTAGCCTTAAAGGGTTTTACAGTTGCACTCAGCTTTTGGGGTGAGTACTAAGGCACTAAGTAGTACTATAAGGTAAGGTAAGATGGTAAGACAGGAGAGCCATGAAATGGTCGATCCTCGGCTTGGGCTGTAGCTGGTGAAGTCAGCTTAGTTACGGTTTCAAAGTTTTATTTAAAACAAAAAATAGTGTGTTATAATTAAAGCAAGATTCCTGGTAATAAAGAAATAAACTGGAATAGCTGTTGCGTATTATTGAATCTCATTTGGTACTATTAGTACTGATTTTCTACATTACATATTTACCAATGTAGCTCCTTTGACCCTTTCTGTACCCCAGAGATCGGCGTTTGTTGCCTGGAAACAAACGTTTTTCAAAAATAAAGTTAAATTCGAACTGTATTTTTATACAGTCGTTTGCATTGAGCATATTGATATACAGTCAGATATAAATTAATATTCTAAATACAAGAATTATATTGTTTTCAAAATTAGTTGTATTTTTTAATACGTTGCAACTTTTATTTTAAAGTTAGCATTGATATAAAACTACATAGTTTAAAATATATTGTTTTTCAATATTATATGCACAAGTACTATATGCATAGTATAGGCATGAAAATAAAATCGTTTCAAAATTAATTGTGCATTGAGATTTCAAATTATTTAACGTTGTTAAATCTTATTTATACACCGTAGGTCTCAGCTAAAATTAATAGTAATATAATTTTCTTAAGGCTTCAACAATTCTTGTAATTAACGATACCTATATTTTAGTTAAAAAGGCAAAGCCTTTCAAATTTAGAACAATGTTGCTTAGGAGACAGTGTTATTATATTTTTTAGTAATAACATCTGTAAATATTAAGTATAATTGATAATAACATAAGCTGTATTGTTTTTATATTATTTTATATAAGTAAATAAGCAAAATCTGTCTACTTATCATGTACCTTGCATTAAACTTTCATTGCATGATGATGGAAATTACTATCATACTTTTTAATTTGATTATTTTATTTTATATCTTATTATCCTATGACTTGTAAAAAAATTCATTTACTTAAAACCATGGATTATAAATAATACCCTGATAAAAAATAGAAAAGATCATGCAATGAAGGGTTTACGTATAAAATACACAGTATACAATAATATTTTGATTGTATCAACCCACTTTTGAACTTACAGAAACAAATAAAACGAAGATGAAATATTTAGTCCACATTTTGCAATACAATATATAGACACAGCGCACTGTTAGAGTATTTTTGTTGTAAATGATTTTTTTATAAATCTTCTAGCTGTTTTACTTGAGGTTGTTTACAAATAATACTTATCGGTATGTCACAGTGCAAGCTCGTAAATTCTCGGAAAGTACATGCATGATGTTGTGTATATGCAATTAATTATAAACATAAAAATAGATTATTCATAGTTTTCTTTATTAGAGTTGGTATTTATGACATTTTATTGATAATAGTTTTCCTGCTTTAATGCGCAGTATAGTATTTATCTTTTTTTGTTATCGTATTGAAGAAGTGAGCTGACATACGTTGGGACGGTTGGGCTGTGAAAAGGATGTGTGAGACTCATCTGGTCAGAAGCATCATGACATACGCACTAAAAGACCCCTATACTGCTAAAGACTAGGGTCAGCTTTCACACTTCTACTATAGAATTTGACTTAATCAACTCAGAAGCAATGATAGCTTACTTGGTAGTGTGGTCGGATGCCGCGTCAAGGAACGTGACTTCGAGCCCACCTAGAATGAGTTAGAGTTTTCGATGAAGAAAAACATCTTGATGTTTCTTCAGGTTATGTAGAGAATTCTTAAGTTATGTCTTAGAACGTGACCAGTTTGATGTGGAACATTCATAGACGCACCTTGCAGTACAATCAACCCGCTTGCCGTGACGGGAAACAGCATGTTGCTCTAGTATGCCGTCATGCCCTCTATACATTCCGTTCCCTCTTGGTTCCCTTGAGCTTGTGAGCTGCATACTATTACACGCCACGCAAAGCGTTTGATGTTGTGTATTACTCTCAACATTCCAAAATCAAACAATTTTCGAAACTTCAATGATCATTATTTTAAATCTTTTGTATTATACGTTATGGCAAATGTTTTATTATGTGGAGACGTACACTCACATAATCACACTACATGATTTTTAAATTTATTAATTTCATTATATTTAAATAAAAGTTTATTGAAAACATATTTTCGTGTACGTTCAGATGTGTGTGTAACGATTACGCCCAAAAAACCTAATGTATTGGGACCATTTCTTTTTTAATAGCTCTAGAATGACATCGGATTACTTCCTATTTTGTATGAATGCTTAAATCTATGCCATTCAAATATAATAACGTAATGAGGCGCACACTTTTGGATTTTCCAAACTATTATTATATTACATAATATTTTCTTCATTGTATTTTATTTATTATATCTATTAGTAACCTTAATGGTTCATATTTGTCAGCGACTCGTGACGATTACCTTTGTTTAAACAGTAGCATATATACTAAATTTTGAGCACAATTCGATAAAATTGCAAAACAACGGCAACAACAAATCATCGGACCTATGAGAATTGTTACCGTCATGTCTGCATACCCAGCATATAATCTGCAAATACGACTGATTCCAAAACGTGACAACTTAAAAATGCCACCGTAACGTATCTATCACCAATGTACAGTTACATTGAATCTTAAAATCTTGGTTATATGTCCTCGTATACGCATCAATCTGATACTTGTATATACATGATGATTTTGATGGACCGAAAAACTTGAATGGTTTTGATGATAACTAAAATGGGGGGTCAACATGTAAAATATTTTTTAACTATAAGACCAAAGGAAAGGGTAATTAAGAATAAAGCAAGGAGTTACAAGTAATCGGTAATGTAATAAATGAATGTCTACCTATCTACAATGTTAGAAATTACGTGTACTAAAGTTTAAGTATATCGGTCTGATTAAGTATGTTAAGTAAATCGGTTAGGAATATATATGTTGTGTATAGGAGATTATTAAAACATAAAAATAGTAATATAAAACTAACAATGTTAACAATATTTCTAAAGAGGCACATAATCCAGGATCCACCGTCAATTTTTTTTATTATCAAGCTAATTTTCCTACAATGAGTTTGAGCTTTCGGTGAAGGAAAACATCTTGAGGAAACCTTAGCAGGGTAGGGCTTTTTCTAATGCAGCACTGGCTAGCAACCACTCTCAAGTTGAAAACCTTCCGCCAAATACCAATAGGTGTAATCCGGCAGCTGCACTTGAGAGCCAGTTCCTCCACAGGTTTAGCGTGTTCATCACCTTGGGCCGTATCGTCAATTAAGATCAGGTGAGATTATGGCCATAACGCCAAACCTTCACTACAAAAAAAAAAATATCTACATAATCAGAATTATTCGAAAAAATATTTGTCCTACATAATGTATGGTTTGATAAAAGAGTCTTCTTCCAATGTGTGTCGATATCGAGGTCATCAAAAATGACAACCAGCTGATTGTTTTTTTTGCCTAGTCCATATTTATATAATTTAACAGCCACATTGTCCTACAAATTGCGTGGTACGTTATCCGGGTCATACGCTGAAAAGTTGTTAATACCTCAAGACAATTTTTACCATTACTGTAGAACATTACATTACTGACTGTAGAACAAAAATATTACATAATAGGTGTGTTCTCGGTTTAAATAAAACAATATCCTACAAGAATATAGACGTGTATCACTAATCCGACAAGAATTGTATATTCTTTTCTTTTTCCTATTTGTAACGTAACATAAAGTGAAAACATGTTTTTCGAAATCTAAATAATTTTAATTTCCAGTAAACTAGGTAGAAAAATAACCATTATCGTACAACAAATTCATATAATACATTAAATGAAGCTACCTACGGAAAATTAGCATGATAGTTATCAATAAAAAAATTGGACGGTGGATCCTAGACTTTCAATACTTATACTGCAGTATGTCCATTCCAACAAGAATAAGTGACCATTAAAACTTCATTGAAGCCTGTAGCGTTTTGAAGACGAATATTCGCATGAGTTAACTTATTTTGTTTAAAATTACTATTTATTATTTATATAATGATATTATTATATATTATTATTATTTATATATATTTATATTTATTTATATATATATATATATATATATATATATATATATATATATATATATATATATAATGGTATTGAAGTGAAACTTTTATAGGTGAGCTTTGAAATTGTTATCCGCAACCTTATTGCGTGACGCTCGTTCGGATAAAGTTAACTCGAGACGACTAACGTAGCGAGAGAGAAATCTGTCGTGTGGCCTTAACACACACCATTTTTTACCAGTAATTCAATTTAAATGTTAAATTTTCTTTTTCGATAATGTTACACTTTGTTTAAGAAGACTGGTGTTTTTTTTCTAAGACGATGTGTAAAGTAGGCATCTACTTATTTTTATTTATATTATTAAAATTGTAATAAAACTGTATCTTTTCGCATTAATAAATTTCAAAAGCGATTTCAAATGAAAACTACATTTAAAAATATTTGTTGGAACAATTATCACCAAGGTCTTGAAAGCGAATGGGGTGTTAGATATTTCCAGACTTCGTTGCAGTTCTATGCGACGAGTGAATATATTACGCGTCCTAAATCAAATCTAATTAACCCATAAACGTTCGACTATATTGCATAAGCGACAGCGATATCTTAGAACAGAGCTTTTGTAGTAATGTATTCAAATAAAAGTGATATTTTTACCTTGTGTTCCAACCTTCCCAAATTTTATACGTTGAAAAATACTACAATCTAATAACAGTCGTAACCTGCTAATTTTTGTATTGCGATTTGAATGACACACAAATGCATTCATTTAAAGGTAAATGATAATGTTTAGTATTACGCGAAGTCTTATTCCGGTTCAAACAGTGTGCTTACCAACAACTCAATGGTAGCAACTTTTAATGACTCGAGATTATGTTGTTTTTACTGTTGATTCTACATAGACTCTAGGGATAGTTGAAACATATGAAACTCGCATGTATTCATAATTCATTAATGCATTGCAATTTATTATACAAATATGCTAGCTAGGACCTTGTTCAGCAAATCAACATTGCTGTACAGATGGCAATGCAACTAGCAATTTTTGAGCACACTGCCTTTTTTTTTATTTGGGGATAGCATTAACGCGTCCTCTCCCAGCCCTTGCGGACTGACAGGGGTATGTGGGTCTAGCTCAGCGCTAGCCGCCGGGAATATCCATGGGCTCGCGGTCTATCGGTTCCGATATAGTGCTTTTAGAATATATTTTTTATTATAAACAATTGGATAACTCTTAATTATTTTATATTTGTTTTAAGTTACTGTGCTAATATTTATATAGAAGAATGTTTTAGTCATCTTCAAAATTCCTTGTAGAAGTTCTATTATCTTTATATATAGAATGTTAGTAGGCGTATGTTTGATGTTCTAAACGACTCGCAACTGATTTTCCTGATTTTTTATGTATTCATGTGGTCATCTAAAAGTTTATTTACTATAGTAGGATTCTGTATGTGCTCCTATTGACGGTATCCAATTTTTATTTATAGTTATAATATTTTTTTAACACCCGTGCAGTAAGAAATTATCGTACAGTTCAGAATGATGATAAAATAATATTTATATAAATATGAGAGTCTTTATTTTCTTGAGAAGTATATTTTCTTTAATCGCTTGTTTCTATTTCATGATGAGGCCTTAGACTATTCACAGTTTTTATGTCGTGAACGGTCTTGAGGGTTGTAGAAGTGATCACTTATTGGTTCGCTTGGGAAGCGTTTATAAGCCATAAAGTTGGCCTTTGGAATTCCTAAAGAGAACACTACAAATATTTATATTAGATTATAAAATACTTTCTTATTACTGAACCAATATTTTTCTACGCTTAGGGTCTGACTTGAGCTGTACCTAATTATAATATTTTGTACTAAAAAGATTTATTAGGTCATCTTAAAATGATGTTTTTTTATAACGACATTTGCTTTTGTAGACAATTCCGCTAATGTCAAGCGTTAAGAACTCTGTAACCACACTTAACGAACATTAAGAAACAATTATATGAGTATTACAAATATAATTGTCCTGTGTGGGACTCGAAACCACATCACTTCCGTCTAGCAGTTGCAGTAAGGCAACTGCTTTCATCACTAGGTCATTTCTTATATCATTAGGTACTTATAATTTTTTTTCCATCATTGGGTGCTAAAATTGTAAATTTGAAAATCAAAAATATTTCTCAATTTCAATACTTGTATATAAAAATCTTTAACAGTAGTCTCGACTATACATTTATCGTTACTCCGAGCACCAATTATATGTATTTTTAAATGGGTTGTTTCAAAACATAAATAAAACTTAATTGACGTAATAATTTATATTAATTATACATATTATACACATTGTTTGTACTATCATGAATTTCAATGAGTTAAATGTACAAAATTATTCCCTTTGTTTGTTTTCCGTATCGCAAGAGTGTTTGTGATGCGACCTTGAAGTATTTCTTGTAAAAAATCAACAGACAATTTAGTTCTACGAATATGAAAATCTTGTTTCTTCAGTATCGATTGATATTAATGTAATTAAAAAAAAAATCAACTGACGTCTTGATACATAGCTCTGGCAACTCAGTCCTCTTTAGATACTATTACTGCCATTTTCAAGTGATAAGATTCGATCAATTTGGGCAGCTTAAACTATATTCGACAAGATGGCGCCTCTCTTGTTAGAATTCATTGAAAGTTTTTGTGGGAACTAATATATGGTATCCCGCATGATTATTCATAATTCACTTCACTTATATTCTTCAGTTACACTATATCAAATACATGCAAATATTACATTATTTTATTATAATTAATTATATTTCAACCACAATAATACTACCAATAAATAATCATTGATTACATTTGTTTAAATTAATCTATGGGTGGGCATCGGTGAAATGTAAAAAAGTTGGCACGATGATCTAAAATTTTAATATATTTCAGAATGAATGTTTTTTTTTCGAACTAACTTACGCTGTTAGTCTTAAGGGCTTTGAAAGCTTCACCGAAAATGAATAATGTAATATTAAGATTATATTATAGAAATAAGTTGATATGTTATGTTTAAATATGTATTCTTAACGTGATTTGCGTAACAATCGAACTCAATAAGTTTTGAGAAATCGTAAATCTAGCCTATAGTAGGCTGCACTCTAGAATGTTGTATATTTACAGTTTATAGTCCATAAATGTCCTCACGGAGAACGCACATTGTCGCCGTGACAACCCTAACGGCGCCCATCACTCTTTTTATTACTATTTATCGAGCTCGTACGTTTTATTGCCTATAATTTATTTGTATTTCGTATGTATTTTTTGTCAACGTTATTTCGTTTAAAGAAAAATATTTCGTCACTTTTCAGTGAGCAACTAACCTTGTGAAGAAACTTGTATGTTGAGTAATGCAAGAGTATAGCGCAATTTATTAGCAAAATATTCATTTATATCTTCTAATTATAATGAAGATCTAGTTATAGATGCCATTGGCTATAATTTGGAAAAACATAGGGATTTTATACATATATAGGAATAGATAAATAAAGAGCAAGCTAATAAAAGTGACGCGATGAGAGACATCGTGTGGCAGAGAGAGTATAACACCGAGATAGTGTCCGACACTTGCGATTACGGATGTAGGTTTAAGGAGGCCGCCTTTTGACAATCGTCAACACTCACCTTCACCGCTCGTGTTTTTCTTTCCGCCCAGTGTAAACAATTCTGATAATGATTTACAGCATAAATACCATAACAGTGTCAATAACGAAGAAATAGAAATCTTAGGTCCCTTCAGAGAGGTTCCAGCTACGTAGGATGAATACGCCTCGCGAGCCTCGCTTACACTGAGATCAAAGCCTTTTTTTTAGAATGGATATTCGTTGCTAGCCGGAAGGGCAATTACAGCTTGGTAGGGCTTTTTAGGATGAATACTGAGGGCACTCAGTCCCGAGGAACTCAAAGCCGCGCTCGCATCGCATTTTATACTAATCGGTATTATAAACTACCTTCCTATAACTACATTCTGTTACAAACCACCTTACTATAACTACATCCCTATACATATGTTAAAATTATTACTGAGGAAACTCATGCTTCAAATTTTTTCCAAATTATAGAGTTGGAATGTAATTTGATATCTACTATTCTTTGTACGTATTTGTCTGTTCCTTTGAATGCACATCGTTCTGAAACTACTAAATAGATTTTGAAATTTGACAGTAATTAAGTTGGATCATTGAAATTCCTTAGAATCAAAGAGAATATATTTAGCTATGAGCCATGATTTTCAGGGTTAGCGAACGGTTTCAGGCATGTGATTGTGTCTAGAAACTCTTGACTATCTTTTGTGTTCTTGGACTATATTTTACTTGCTTCAACTTCTTTTATTTTACTAATTAGAAAACAAAACGAATCACAAGTGTAAAGCGTAAAATAGTGGCGTTGAAACTTCAATGTAAAAGCCTTGTGAAGCAACTTTACCGATGTTGGACTAAAAACTAAGTTAATAAATTTCGTTCAACGCCAACGAACGTGTAATATGCGGTATTAAGGCTTTTATTGGACAATAAACGAAACTACGAGTCTCAACGCCTGGATCTAACTTGATAGTTTTATAATCTATAAAGAACGTTGTAATGTACTTAACAGTATAATATTTGTGGAATTTGCTGATTACTACAGTCAAGTACCTACAGACTAAATTGTAGTGTGTACGGTCGCCGCGTCAAGGGAAATGAGATCCAATCCACTTACAATGAGCTTAAGCTTTCGGTGAAGGAAAACGTTGTGTGGAAGCCATAGCATGGTGGTAGGGCTTTTCTAATTCTCATCTGGCTATCTGCCACCCTCAAGTTAAAAGTCTGCCGCCAAATACCAATAGGTGTGTTCCGGCAGTTGCACTTGAGAGCCAGCCAGCCAGCCTCTACGGGTTTAGTGTGTCCACCATCTTGAGCTACATCGTCATATATCATCAGGTGAGATTGTGGCCATAACGATAAAACTTTATTATAAAAAACTAGGGTTATAGCAAGGGTTTTCGCAAAAATTAATTAATGAGGTAATTCAAATTGTACTGGTTTACATTCTAAACACTAAACCGAATTGACTTATCGAAATTCCGTGTACAAAACATGTTAAAAACATGACATCACTACCTTTAACCCGCGGCTCCGATCGCCTTAACTTATAAATATAAAATATGATTTTTCTTTGTACCCTTAATAAACCCAATCCACTTTTTTTTAGAATAGTTTGAAAAACAAGTATGCATAAATTTATTATTTATTATAAACAGTTTATTTCTATCTTTATCGTACTCCCTATACGTTTTTCCAGGATCCTATCTATTTCTATATCAAATTTCATCATAATCAGTTAGTAAATGTCCATAAGAAACAAACTTACTTTCGCATTTATAATAATAGTAAGAATTATTTCAAACTCTGAAATAAACATCAACGTTATATATACATTTTTTTTGTTGTTTTTTAACTCTAAATACTGTAGAAAAAGACGACTTGGCTAAGAGGCTCTACACTTTTTACTGCACGAGTGAGTGACTTAGTAGTTAGATCGATTGGCTTGCTGCCGTTGCTGTGCTGCGTGTTATAGGCAAGAATCCACCACAGGACAAATATTTGTGTGATTTACAAATGTTTGTTCAAATCTGAGTATACTTTATGTTCATTAATTATGTATTTGTAGTGTCCCGCGTTACTAGAATTTAACATATTAAAAAAATCTTTAAACATATTAAAAACACAATCTTTCGTCTTGATGCATGCACTAAAATGTTGGCGTTGTCTATTACCCATAAAAAGAAGTGACAATAAATATGTTTTTAAACATGTATTTATTTTTAGTTTGTACTTTGACTACAGGAAAATTGAATATACGGACCAATAAGAAAGAATGAATTCATGTTGTATTTAAAAAGTTCTTGAACGTGAGATATGATATGACACATTTCATATTACCTTAAAATAGTTTATGTAATAATTGGGCTGATAAAATGTTATTATTAACTCCCTAAAATTAACACTCTGCAATTTTCCTAAGTACGTCTGAGAGCGAAAAAGTACTTACTATTATCCCGACGTGGGCGCCTTATAGCCGACATTTCGTTCCAATCATATTTCCTTTTGTTTGCACACCGTCTCCTCACAGTCGGCCGATGTCATTATCCGTATAGGAAATACAAGCCCTACTACGAGTTTGTTTCTTGGGCTATTCACTTCAAATGTTGTTTTATGTATTTTCCAAATATCGTTATTGCTAGCAGGATTAGATGACGTCACTATGTCTTATGATAAACACACTATATTAAAACGGAGAGCACTGACAAAAGGGAAAAATACACGGGCGATCACCACAACTTTCTCGGAAGTTACATATGTAGGAAAACTAAATTATTCCCGAATCTCGTTAGATTAAAAAAGTTTTAACGTGAATTAATATACTGAATAACTGCAAAATCATCATTTCATTTCCGGTAAAGCTTCTAAAAATATGAGTGATATAAGTCATTGCATTCATAATAATGTATAAAAAAGTATTTGGATAATTCTGCAGTACGGTAAAAATGGCGACTCTTATTAACGAATTAATATAATAAAAAGTAATTTAGTTTTTCGTTAAAATTAGAACAATATTAACAATAAAAAAATTAGATAGAAACATTTTTTAAATCGTAGAGTAGGTTTTCTCCAATTGTACGCCGTAGAGAGTGAAGAAGGGCGCCGTGAAATGATTTCTTTACCACTCTCCGAAACCTGAACTTAGGTGTTTTCAGGTACAAGATAAACAAGTGCTCACTCACTGATATTTACTCATGTGCTAGGAAACTGTTAATTTTATATTCTGATACATAAACAGTTTCCCTTACTAGTATCATTGTACCTATGATAAATAAACAGTTTACCTTGCTAGTATCATTGTACCTATGATAAATAACAGTTTACCTTGCTAGTATCATTCTACCTATGATAAATAAACAGTTTATCTTACTAGTATCATTGTACCTATATACTTGGACCAGTTAAATAGGTTAAGGCGCCGAGACAAAATAGCAAACATCTATATGCACCGCGCACTGAAAGTATTGGGAACCCCTGTCGTATAGCATTTTTTCGAAAAAATCTCGTTTTCGATAAATTTATTTCCATGATTTATACTGAAAATATGGCCCACTCGGCTGTTAAAATCTGAACGCAAGGCTGCTAAAGACAGTGTACTACATGTAATAAATACAAGATTACAAGTGTCCCCTTATAAAGCAGATTTCATAAAACAACTATTTAAAAATAAAGTAACTTGAGAAGAGTATTCAGTTTGGATCGAACAATAAACCGTTGGTAGGGGCTCATTACAGAAACAAACACGAATATTTATCTATTTATGACATCATAATTAGTGCGGATCCCATTCATTCTCGAATCAATGGTATAGGTCAAACATTAGTGATGTGTGACAAAATCCGTCTCTCGAATATCCGACGTTTTCATTTAATATAGAAGTACGACACAGTAACCGTTTCTTATTTAAAAAATTGTGTAATTAAAAAACAGTTACAGCTGAATATGCGATGGTTCCTCTCAAAATGTAACAAACCAGTAGAAAATTTCTGTGATAGGCTTATAACAATTTGCATGTTGGTCGCGATATTTCTTTTTCGCGATATACTTCTGGGGTGTGTACTATTGTGGGGTGAAGATTCTTAGCATTTCTCTTGATTAATGGACATACATCATTTGATCCCGGCCGCTTTTTTTACTTATTTTACAAAACAACACTGATAAAAAAATCTTGGCCTGTAAATGACAAATTCGTATCACGTATCACCTTTAGTGTATTTAATTTGCTTATTTATTGCCGGCTATTAATGACTTTTGCTATCGCTTTGCTATTGTAAAATACGTAATAAACGCGCGGAACTCACAATCGCTAAGCGATTCACACTGATGAATGTTTCACTTCGTTTTTGGTGGTGAAGATCCGGATGAAAACAATACTCATGTTTTATCACCACAGCTTTATAAGGTTGGGCATTTGTCATAAAAAATCAACTGACATCAGATGAAAAAAATAAAAAGAAATTCTATTAATTACTCTTTGTTAATTATTTCCTCTGATCTCAAATTCAGTTACGTGGATATACCTCTAGATGCTTGACGAGAGATTTTTAGATGCAGGGTGTTAAATAACTACGCGAAGGTTAGAAAATATGTTAAGTTTTCTTCAGGAAGTCTTTAGCTCACCAAAAGCCGAGGCGTAATGTCGTTAAAACCTACGTCGAACGCCGCATTATACGAACACGTTATCATCGAATCATTTATTATAAATTTTAATAGGACTAATTTACATAATGTTCGTCATTCAATTTCAATAACGCTTTAAGTTTAAATTCTAAAGCTTAAATAAAATTACTTAAACATAATAGACTATGGTTTAAAATGTTTTTGGTATGCTGCTGTTTATTTTTCTAATTATAAACTAGTAATTTGTAAATATTATCCAGTTAGAGCTAGGTAATAGGCAAATTGATTTTAAATACTCACTACTAATTTTATGCTCGTTCTAAAATATAATGAATTAATAAAATTAATCATTATCACACACACTCTTGTGCATAAATAAAATTTTAATTGAACGGTTGAAAGAAGAATTAAACAGACATCATCAATTATTTTATACGTCTGGCTAACACGTTGGCTCGGTTTAAATGGAGATGTCAGCCAAGATGATAAAACGCTTAATGTAGTGGAGGGAATGACTCTAAAGTACAAATTTCAGAACACACCTATGTAGATAGGTTCCAGCTACGATTTCCAACTTAAAAGTAACAGATATCTAAGCGGATGTTTCATAACCGCATCACTACGTTATGCTTTCTTCCCATTTATCCATCGCCAAATGCTCAGCCTCATAGAAAGGGTTCGAACACACTTACTACTAAACTATCATTGCGTTATGAATAAAAACGAAAAAATAATTCGTATTCACTAACTTTGCCTGAGACTTCGTGTTCTTTGAGTTAATAGAAATTTTCCACCCCTCATAAACAGTTCTTTTTTTGGATGAAAAGTACCTTATATTGTTGGTGCGTAATACACCAAGGGCTGGTATTAAAAAATGTATGATGAGAAACAAGATGGAATCTTGATGCGTGCTGCATCGATGTTGACTGATCTCGAGCTGGATTGTTACTTTTATTTTGTTCACCACAATGTTGTCACTACAAATCTCAGACGTCAACTGTTAAATCGCATCTGCCACTGTCATAGGTTACAGACAAAAGCAGAGACTATGACAACTGCGCGTGTGTGTTCACAACATAACATTCTGGCATGAACAATTGTTTTCTATACTCTTGGCAACGTTTGTGCAATCTTTCATGATAGTCGATACTAGTTCGGGCGTGAAAGAATAACAAACAAACAAACTCACATTTACATGTAGAATATTAGGTACAATATATATTAGCCCTAGGGTTATAAATCGAAATACATTTGAAAATAAGGAGAGTAAACTCATTAATGTAACGATGAAAGGCCTCGTGATACCAAGTGAAAATTATATTTATTTTATTTACAAACTAAACAGCTGCAAATTGTAAACTTTTAGATTTATTAGGGCTCCTTATTTTCTTGTGAATACCGTTTAAGATGGTTATTAAATTTAACTCCGTAGCTTTGTGAGTTATTGCGAAATTTACTACGAAGACTTTTTTACACATTTTATCTGTATACACATAATAAGCATAATAAAATGTAAGATTCAAACGACCGTGATTCAGTTATTAGTTATTAGTGTAATGCTTTGTATGACACTGACTTAAATTTTTCATTGTTTTTGAATATCTCTTCTGAGTATGATACGATAAATTTGTTCGACTGTATAAAGTGCAACACCTGCTGCAGTGACACGCACGAGGACTGTATCCGGTTAAGTTGCGACCACCGTACACCTACTATGTATAAATTGTATACGTAAAACTTGTCAAAGTGACTCTTGTCTTTTTTTTTAGGTCTTTTCATTAAGCAATATATTCCAAGATGCTTGGCGGCCAGTATTCGCATATGTTTCCACTCTTAAGCTAGAAATAATATACCTCTTAGATTTATATACTTAATACTATATTATGGCAATTACAACATTACAATTGAGCCTTAAACAGATAGATAAAACAGTGTTGTTATTAATTTAATATACGCATAAAGTTTAACAATACAACCTACTCTTAAACAAAACATAGTCAAGTCGAAGGAAATAAGGTCGCGCTCGAAAATAATATAAAAAATAATAAAATTAATTATTTAAATACTTAAAACTAAGAAAATTAAACACTATTCTATAGTGATAGATGCAATTACAGAAAATTACGCTTACACAGAATCAAAGCAGAAGTAACAGAAATAAAGTAACGATACGAATTTGTTACAACGGCCTTAATGATATTACAGCTTTTCGTGTTATTGGTAATTAAGTTTGGAAGTTCATCTCTCGTTTCAGTCTGAAGTACATACACAGTTAAACTCGCTCTCTTGCGGGTGGAGTATGAATTTTAAAATAAATTTCTAACCTACTATATAATATTCCATTTATTATATTGTAATTTTTTTACCTTAGTGTTTATTAGCGAAATGTTTGCAGATAAGAAATATTATCTGTACTAATAATATTATCAAGAGGAAAAGTTTGTTTATTTGTTTGAACACACTAATCCTGGGACCTAACAGTCGGATTTAAAAAAATAAGTCTTGTATTCGATAGAACATTCATTGCAAAAGTAGTCGGTCCATTTAACACCATGTTACATCCTATAGAAGTATATCTGAACTGAAAAAAATATATAAAAATGGACAATACATATTAAATATTTTTTAGCGCTATGAGAAGCAGCGGGCTCACCAAGTAGAATTTTTGATAAACGATGGTCAAATACTGCCATTAACATGTTTACGTTATGATACGACCCAAGTTGGTAGATACGATAAACCCTGTGGACGAACTGGCTCTCAAGTGCAACCACCAGAACACACCTATTGGTATTTAGCGACAGATTTTCAACTTCAGTTTGGTTGCTGGCTAGGCGGGCATTAGAAAAAGCTCTATCACCATGCTATGGTTTCCTCACGATATTTTCCTTCACCGAAAGCTCAAGCTCATTGTAGGTGGATTCGAACCCACATCCCTTGACGCGAAGTCGTACACACTACCACTGAGCTATCATCGCTTCATGTAACACCAACATATAATACTTTGATGTAATTTAGATCGTAGCCAAATTTTTTAATAACTTCTTTGTATTTGTTAATAACATGACTTCAAAATGTTATAATGAAGAGAGTTTTTGAAGGGGATCCTAAAGAATCCATTTACAATGAACTTCGGTGAAGGAAAACATCGTGATGAAACCACGGCTTTTTATAATGCCTGCCTGGATAGCTACCACCAAGTTGAAAATCTGACGTCAAGTAACCTATAGGTGTGTTTCGGCAATCGCACTTAAGGGCCAGTCCCTCGACTGGGTTTAGTATGACTACCATCTTGGGCCACATCGTCACTTAACATCAGGTGAGCATGTGGCCATAACGTTAAACCTAAGCTATAAAAAAAGAAAGGGTTTATTAAAAGCGTACGTAGGTGAATGATAACCATCAGATGGGTTTTCTCTCTAAAGTGTATAAAAAACACGTTTTTGTCACCACGAAACAAATTATTGGTATTTTTTTTATTTTATTAAAAATCTATAGATAAATGTATCGAATCAACTGGCTAACGTTTTAGTTATTTTATAGAGCAAAAAGGTCCCGTGAAAAATCAGTTACGATCTAGTAATCGCAGGACATTTCTTTTATAAATTGTGTTTGGCTATCAAAGTACACGTAATTTTTAAAGGTAGAGACCGTTTGCTTATTTGTGACCCTTTCAATTTTTGGAATTGAAAATGTCTAATACTAAAAGTACGAAACTAAATTACCTCTTATACTAAAATACGGACTTTGCTCGGTATCTGTGAACGGTATACTCGATCTCGGGTTAGACAAAGTCAGTAATATTCTAGTAGAAATGTAAAAGGCCACGCGGTAATCATTATTATACAATAGTATTATATATACAGTATTAGTTATACAAAGAGGTAAAACAATATAGAGTCTCGAAGCGATGATAGCTCAGTTGGTAGTATTTACGGACACCACGTCAAGTGACGTGGTTCAAATCTACCTACAATGAGCTTGAGCTTTCGGTAAAGGGAAACATTGTAATGTAACCGTAGCATGGTGGTAGCTTTTTTCTAATGCCCACCTGGCTAGCTACCCTCTTAAGGTTGAAAATCTACCGTCAATTATTAAAAGTATAAGTGTATACTGGCAATTGCACTAGACATTTAGCAGGCCAGCATGACAGCGGTGACTGATTGTGAATTTTGGATCATTGTCAGTCACCGCTGCTTTGGATCGTACTGTACTTAACACCAGGTGCAGTACAGTCACTATGCTGTGCAACATAAAAAAAAAGAGTACCAGTTCCTTCAATAGGCTTAGAACGCTAAATCTTGTACATATAACGATCCATTTAGGGCTACCTAGTTACTTAACATCACATGAGATTGTGATCATAACGCTAAACCTATTATTAACTATAAAAAATCATACAAAACTAAACAGCTATTCGTTATTTTTTTAACAAGATATTGTAATGTATAATTCGTAATACGGCGTATACTTTTACAATAAACATTTGATGACCCACCATCATGATATTGTCTTCAATGATCTGTCTATAACAATCTCAACCAAGAACGTTAATAAAAAATCTGTAGTAAAATATAGCTAGAAAAGTTGAAGACTTTTTGGATCTCGCCGTCCAATTATTAACATATGTTTGTGATAAATTTCATTTACACTGCCATATATTTTTATTATTTAGACATCAACGGTATCTGGATGAGATTAGCATGAAAACTGAAAAGTCTAGGTAACTACATTTGTATAGATACGAAACTTTTTTCCTATTCGATTTCGACCACCACTAGGTTTAACGTTTATCATCATGGTCTCTTGGGAGTACTGAATGTGGTCGTTGTATGTTTATTATTTTTACAGATAATCTTCATAATTTGTAAACATTTAAAAATTTCGATTTAAAACAGTTTTGGCTGCCAGTGGAGATAAATATAAAAAATTAAGCTAAACGATTGAAAAATGTTTTTCTGTATTTGGAAAAAATATACAACTGCAGATTGTTTTATGTCTAAATTTGTTGAAAGATCATAGAAAAATCACCCAGCAGTAAATAATTTACTGGCTGGTATTATTATTAAAAAAGTCAGTAAGCAATTAAAAATATAAAGATATTCGACAATCCACATCTTAGTCGTAAAACAGGATTTTTTAAACACTTCCTTTCATTAGAAAAAATATTCCAAAATGAATATGTCATTAACTTAAACGAATTTATGTTTAAAATATCGCATCGCGCTCTAATTTTGCAAGAGTAATGATATATATTCTACGAAAAAAAATGTTTACGATATGCAAATTTATTTTGGGAAAAGTATACACTATAAATAATTTTAGATTTAATTAATATTTCAAATTTATTGTACAATTTATACTCATTCAATATTTTCTTAAGAGTATTACTAATTGGTATTCAAAGCATTATAAATACACAACAATAAAAAAGGTTACAATTGGAACTTGAATTAAATTGTTTTAAAATAATCATCACAAAAGGTTAATTCACACGTAGAGTCATAACATACGCAATTTTGATTTATAATTTGGAATGTAAACTACGTTACTAACATTCCTGCGATGATTAGGGCGGTGGGCGGCCCAGGGCGGCGCCCGCCTTGCCATGCAGTAGTATATAAGGGAACGCTTGGGCGAACGACGGCACAACACTTGTTGCCTTCGAGTCATCTCGTCTTTTGTGCTTTACCGAAGTCGACGTAGCACGAACTTAACTCGATCCAAGTAAGTACTTAGAAACATAGCAAAAACTTTTCATTCGAAATACGACTAAGTTTTTGTGTTAAGTTACAAGAAGATACATGTAAAAAGTTAAAGTTTAATAAAACATTACTTATAAATACAAATTTCTGACTTGATGATAGAAAACTACTTTTACATACAGTCTGTTTGTTTTTTTGCATGAAAAAATTAAATAAAATTTAAAAATACGAATGTAACATCATAATTTCAGTTTGAAGAGGTAAATTTCAAAAAAGTTCCTTGTATTGGAATAATTTATATTAACTACATTTTTTTTTAATTGTATATATAATTCAAAGTAAAATTTAACCCTTAATACGATGTTAAATATTATTTAGAATTATTAATAGTTGTACTGATTGAAAATTGTACACGATAAGGAGATTCATAGTGCAAACAAAAACCTTTTTAATATTACAAAGTTATTCAATTTATTTCTTACCGAATTTTTCCACATTAGTTAATAAAGCGAAATACGAAAAATCATTCAAAGCTAAATGTAATAAAAACACGTAAGGAGTATACCTTTAAAAATGGAAATAATATTTTGGACCGTACTTAAGTGGCTGAGGAAGTTGAAATGAAATGAAAATTACAAAATAAAAGCCTTTTATCTTACTTTTTATTTTGAAAGGGCAACCGGATAATTTAAAAAGTAAAGTATCTCTTGAAGTTCTAAAGATTTACTTATTTGCATATTTATTAAGAAAAATAACAATGTGCTTGTATATACATAATACGTAGAATAAAATATGTTACAAAAATATTTGAATTTAAAATGTTATAAATATTGGATGATAACTGTAAATTTCTTTACTAATACTTTTTCGTGTAAATAAAATATTAATATATTATTTAATATTTAGATACTATTAATCAAAATTAATTTCTAGCGATATTATAATTTATTAAAAGTAAATATTCGTTTCTAGTATTACACTTACTAGTAAAGAAATGGGGCACAAATTGTCAGATCATGTTTTTAATATGACGTACAGTAAATTATATTGAAATTCTTACTCATATTCTCATATGGACAAAAGTTCTCTACGAACTTCGTTAAGTTCATTCTTCAATTAAGTTAAATGTAAATTAAAATAAGCTTTATCTCGAAGTCATTTAATATTAATTTTCATTATTCATAATTATCTCATGTATATCAACCGACTATAATTACTGGATTTACGAGTAAAATTAACACCATTCCAATGAGGAAAAGAAACTGTACAAAGCTCGTTAAATGAACCAGCAGTTGTTATTAGAAAAGTTTGTAGAACTTTTTTTAAATACGTGCTTATTTAAAATTGTTCTATTTGATATTTTATATCTGAAAGGATAAGTTATTCGCCTATGTATAGATTTTTTTACCTATAATATAAAAATGAATATTATTACGTTTTTTGTGATTACAAATATGCGATTTGTATTTATACGCTTACAAATAACTTCGATATTGATATCTGTACTAAAATCAAACATGAAAAAAGTAAATAATATTTTACGTTTGGGAAGTTGCAAATTTATTATTATATATATTAATTTTACGCATTCAACTTTGTATTATTTTTGAGATTTGGGTGTCTAGGCACCACGATAGGGCACTTTAGATGAACACAACCTTATTATCTGATTTTATAGGTAATTGGTTGATTTTATAGTTTTCTATTATATATATCGACATTTTAATATACTATAGACATTGTCGTACTGTTTACAGTATGTAATAGATCTAATCAAAGCCCTATCTATTGCTCTCAGTAATAGCAGAGATACCATCTTTATATTTACATTTCATATTTTCATGGTGTTCTATCAAACGGTATTAGAGTTTAGTTATTTCTTATACATATTAATAAGAACAGCTTGTATGTTGTTAGTAAATGAAAATTGTATTCAGCCCGACAAGTTCATTTACTAAAATTTTTAACATTTTTTACCTAAAACGGAAGAACCTTTTCCTTTTTGGGTTACAAAGTATGCTATATGATGATCGATAATATTTCTTTTCAACATATCGAATGTCATCAAAGCCTAGCTGTTCCAAGTCATTTGCGTACAAGGCATTGGATAGGTATAGAGAAAAATTAAAAAAACTTATTTTTGATATCTATATCCATAAAAGTATATAGTAAAAAAATGTTGGACGCTTATATTATACTAGCTTTAACCCGCGGCTTCGCATTGAAGCCATTAAGTATTTTTTTTAATATTTGGAACAAAAAGTTTTTCATTAAAAAGTTTCCTATGGTATTTCTAATACCTTCAAGAATATGTACACAAAGTTTCCTGATGATCGGTTAAATAGTTCTCGCGTGAAAGCTTAACAAACGAACTTACATTCATATTTATAATATTAAAATTATTAGATGTATAAATTAAAGTCAAAGTTTTAGACTGTCTTATGATTGACACGTTTCCATCGCTCCATCGTATTTCAAGTTATAAATGCCATTTTGGAATTGTTTTTAATTCATATAGCTGGCATATAGCTATGCACACGATTTCACGCTTTCTTTTCGATGAAGGAAAACATTTCAAATATTTAAATCTTACCATTGTTCACTTAAGATTTTAAACGAAAAGGAACAATCGACTCCAATGAGTCAATGTCTAGGTTTATTCACAGCGTTATTGCTTAAACTCTGATATCTGAACTGCGAGGAATATTAAACAATTGAAACACAAAAGAGGCACGGCTTGATTAATACGAAATTATAAGTCGTCCGTAAACAATTCTGAAGCTAAACGAAATGGATTTCATTACAAAATTTGATTTCAATGTACGTATATTTTTCAATCAGACGTCGATTGTTCATGGTTATTTATTAGAGAGATATTTATATAATTTAGTTTTAAATAACTTTTCTTTTCTATACTTCATAGCTTTAGCATTATGACAAGTTAAAACTTTGGGATGTAAGGAGTATCGAATACGATCTGAATTATCCAAGCCAACCTCACATGCATCTGGTGCACTCTGCCTAGTAACTGACGAGACTCTGGCAATTGTTGGTGTCACATTTGGTTTTGGTCATAACGGTTAACTATGTAGTTCTTAATCCATCACAGCTTGGTGGTAGGGTTATTGTCCGCCTGGTCAGCGACCACCATCGGGCTTAGACTGCCGCAAAATAAAGGTTCAATATGAGCCTATGTGTTCCGGTATAGTGAACCAGCCCATTTCGGCAAGTTTAGCAACATGGCTCTAATGACCCTAGTGTTACGGCTGCCCACAGGTAACAGTAATCATTTACCGTCAAATGGGCAGTCTGCCTGTTTGCTCTCCATTAGCTTAAAAAACAATCGCATCTGAGGTTAAGTAGCGTTGTGGATCAAGATAGTAGATATGCTAAGGCTATTGGAAGGACTGGCTCTCAAATTCAAATAGCGCAATACATCTATACGTATTTGGCTGCAGATTTTAAACTTGGGAGTGGTAGCTAGCCAAGCCTAGTGGTATGGTCAATACCGAAAAGCCATAAGCCAAATGTCAGTCAGTGTGATGGGCTTATCAATTGCATGATTGGTAAGTTCCAGTAGGGTACATATCCCAGTATCCATAATGGAATGTTGGCCGTATAACATATGGTCTCGAAAGGGAATTATGGTGGATGCTACACTTAGTAGTTGGTGATCACAATCCATTTTGAGACTTTTGTAGTTACATTTCATTTCTCTTCACAACATTATTTTAAATTAATTTTAATATACGGAATGCCGAGTGTAAGTTTGCGAATCGTGATTCCAGGTTTCTTTTCCTGATCGGAAATTAATTTATCGGGATAAGACGTTTTCTTTTTTCGTTCTTTTGTTGAATGTTCCTTCAGGGTAATTGAGTACATGATTTGTTTCGACGTTATAGAATTTCGTAATTATAACCAAAATTATTGGATATTCGAATTAAAAATAAAATCGTATTAATATTATAACAATTTCATCGTATCAACAATAATTCGTCAACATGAGGTTACACTAAATATACAATTTATTCATAGTAATTAAAACCTATAATAACAATTTGTGACTAACAAATACCGCATATCGCATTACCTACAGTATCCATTTATGTGTTAACAACAAACCATACATAAAAAATACATTTTAACCACGTAAATGTTTAAAATAACTTCAAAACTTTTTAGTCGATTGAAACGGATGAATACTGTATCACCTTCAAATTTAACTTATAATTTGCTAAAATAAAGTTACATTTTAATTGGACCCTTTAAAAAGTGAATCATTAATAACTGAATTTATCCAAAAACCATCGGATAAATGTAATTATTTAATATGTCCATTGTTAACCGAAACAGATGAAATACATTGCAGATAGCAAAGTAGCCGGATACAGGATACTTTTTCTAAGACCAAGACAAAATTTTATGATTAATTTTACGAAATCTTCACCTGCGAATCAACCTTTGTGGAATTAGGAGGCTCTAAATATGATTCATACTAAGTAGCTTTTTCACGCGTCGTATACAACTGATTCATAGAGCCAATTTTTGTAATTTATTCCTTTAAAAATATACCGCTCATATTCGAGCGAGATAAGACGTGATTTAAATCTGATGATGGCGAATTGAAAGAACTTTAAAATTATACAAATATTTATTATTATGGATTTTATGACAATAGTATTTTTCAAGAATAAAACGTTTTCGTGTACTTTAATGCATGTATAATTTAGTGTTTTGAGTATAATTACTGAACGATTGAATATATTTGTAGAATATGTGCCATAAATATAAAACATGTAGATAGCATCAATACTGAAGTAAAATATAAAAACAGAAATAGTCGAAAACAATAAAGTTTAAACGCGAAAAATATTTTTTAAATCCTTGTATTTGTAATTACCAATAATTTATTATTATCTATAACAACAATAATTCTAGCTTAGAGCTCTATAGAGTGTTTTTTCTATTACTATCGGTGTCTACTTTAAATTTTGTCTTTATGTTTGTGCTCCGGTACACGTATCATTTTGAAAGTACATGATTGATTTTGGTAACATTTTATTCGTTGTGAATTAATATTATAAATTACTTTACAAATAAATTTGTATTCTATAAAACGAACGGATTCCTTTGGTATATGGGATAAAATTTAAAATTTTATAAAAACTGAAATCTTTCTTACATTTTTAAATTGTGATAGAGCTTTAATAGATATTATGAGAGAACACAGTGTCCAAGAAATTAAAAAGAGGTTAAAAAATTATACAAAACATTATTCAAGTCTGTGCAAGCGAAGTCACAAGTATAGCTGATTTGTATAATTTTGTTTGAAATATTTATTTCCGAATTTCAAACCCTGTATCAGTATATAATTCCTGGTACCAATAAAATACGTATTCGATATTTTAACAATTTCATTATAGTTATGGCCGTCTTCTTTGTCGAGACAAAGTAAGAAATGTTTTCGCTATCGTGCATAATCGCAAAGGGTTAGTAATAACAACATTCTTGGGATTTGATAAATCTTTTTCGAGACCCCGTAGAAATTGGGACGATTCATTTCTATCGAAGAGACGTGTTTTTGAAATTAATAATCCTTATTTTACTCTATTTCTATGTTATTTATTAGGGATTATAGTTATAATTTACTTGTCTAAAGTGTTTAATAGAAATTTAGTTTCTTTTATAGTATTACATAATCATAGAATTTTTTCTGCAAAAAAAAGGGAAAAATCCAAAAAATCATTAGTAGCAAAACAACATACGTGAGTAGCTATTGCTGTGGTTGCCGTAAGCCACTAGAATTTATAATGGTTTATTCCGATAAGTGTTAAAATAAAAGAGTCACTTAAACGAGCGTGTCCGCTATTTTGAGCCATATCATCGCTTAACATGCTTCCATAACGCTAAACCCTACTTATAAAAAGTCAAAATATCCCAAGTCACACAGAATATCCCATAAATTTATAGTAACTTAATAATAAAAAATATAATTACACATAAAACCGTTATGGTATTACGGAGACGTAGAATTATTTGTTCGTGATATAAGACATAAATCACAAAATTAGGCTGTAATAATTCGACCCAACAAGTTTAATCATTTCTCTTGGCGTCATGCTTTTGACGATAAAATATGGGAGACGATTTCAATAATTGCAAATATATTTTCAGGATTATAAGTTATAACTCATTTTATAAAAGCTATTTTCTATTATGGAGCTGGTTTTACTAGAACGGACTTTGCATTTGCAGGTACACTTTAAATTTTCTTTTGTATATTTATAATTTTTTCTATTTAATTGTGAAGATTTATCAGCACGTCTGGTTCGTTCAATCCACGATTTTTCGAAAATTAATATATCAGGTATAAAATATAATATATCAGACATTAATAAAATAACGTCTTTTAACTTTTATGTAGTATATGATTCATACCTACAATTTTAATTCAATCTTTGATGAATTATATTTAGATTTTTTGCCTCCCTGCTATCATAACAGAAATGTTAAAGTTTGTTTTGTTAAAAGATTCTACAAATTCGTGATTTGTTTGAAAAACAGTCTCTGTTCTTGCGATCACAAATTAAGATAAGCTGCCGCCAAATCTTATTATCACATTGTATTTTCTATCGTACTGTTTTTGTTCTTATCTTATTCTGTTGTGGCGATGAATATGATTATTTCACTATTTTATTTTATGATATCTTACATACTAAATTAGATAGATTTTAAAAATAAATGCGAAAGTTTTAAAACAGATATGGCAGGGAGAAATTAGTTTGGAGATTTGTCTCTCATTGGGACAACGCGACTGGTAAATACCTCCATTGTATGGAAGGTCGGAGACAAATAATGTTGTGTTGTATTTCTGCAGAAAACCTTCTTCGAGAAGAGTGGTCTTAGGTTTGTAAAGCACCACTATAATACCTTTTTACATTTTTATATATTTTGCGTCTGATCCAATCTGTCCTGAAGTATAACACGAAGCCGATATCAGAGAGACTATGACGAAAAATGCCCACAGTTTTATAAGCATTCATAAATTATGATGACCACTTAATATGAGTCAGGTCGTGCACTATATTTCGGCTAAACTTATAATGAGACTGGGTACATTACATTCGATGGCATATCAAATATTTTAATAAATTTCGAATTGTGTCAAATTTTTATAAAATGCTATATCACATTCGATTCTCATTGAGGTTTTTTTTAAACGAAATATTTCTTTGAAATAGAAGAATCCGTGTCGTCTTGTCCGTAAACGTTACTTAGAGAAACGGGACACTAAAGTGATAACTTTAGGTTGAGAAAATTGCATCATAACCAGTTCGAAATTATGTTACGAAGGCTGGGAATTCCTTTCCATCTCAAGTTTTGACAATTTAACGTGTACCGCAGAGGGCCCTTTGTAGATACGACACGGTATTCAACCAAGACGACCCTAATTCTCATTGTTCCACGGTGATTTTGTCTCGGTTTATCTGCAAGACGTCTTGGTTCTAGGCTTCATAATATAATATTTTTTTTGTAAATGCAAATTATGTGGTACTTTACATAACACAAACCTACACAGTAAGAAATTTAACGCTATTTTTTATAATTAAATAATTAAATAAAATATAAGTTAAACCACTTTCTAAAGTAGGTGTATTAGTTTATAAAGGTTGCATCGATATGGGTTTATTTTTTGTTGCAACAATCCAAAGAAAAATTTAATTGAATTTGTCTTTTACTATTTTTTTACTAATATAAAAGATATAACCATTCGTTTTTTGTTCAGTTTAGTCTATTAATTAGTAAATACACTTAAAGAAGATAAACTATAAGTATTCATTCCTAGATTCACAAATTACTTTTATAAAGCGCGAGTGTACCCAAAAATATAATTAAATTATGAAACGTGTAGCAGGATGTGAAACTCGCACAGGCAGTCCTGTACAGTGTTCGCTCAACCGAAACCATACATTGTATATACATATAATATATACACGTAGGTAGGAAAAAGGGGCAAGGAAAGCCTCCGGATCACGTATGCTACACACATGCTGAAAAAACCTTACTTTGTACCTGTATATTTTTTAAGTCAAGATAGACTAATGATTTGGTGTAAAACTGGTTCTTGTGGCGATTTTTGTGGAAGGTCCAACATAACCTTTGGCTTATTTGGTGATGATGATTGGCAGGCTCTCCTATAAAATCGTGAGGTTGTGGTTTCGATACCGACAAACAACTTGTTTGTGCGATGAGCACGCTTTTCAAATTTCCGTTTGAATATTAAAAATCTATATTCGTATATTACCTGTGCCTGCGACTTCGCTCGCGTGGAACTAAAAATTATATAATAATTTTTGCCCGTCTTTGTAACTTAATTTTTCAATACAGTTTTGTCCTTATTGCTGGTAGCGTGATGTTAAATAGCCTCAAAAAGCATTCCTCAGTGATTGATCTATCGATTGCAAATAAATTTTATTTTAATCCGACTAGTAGGTATTATGATTAACGAGTTTAAACAAACAAACTTTTCCGCTATATAATATTAATATATTGAATATCTACTTTGTAGGTACCACAATAAGACCCTTGCATAGTTTGGAATTATATGTTCATGTATGACATCTTACCCTACATATGATATCTGTTTTATTATGTCATACTAATTGCTGTCCTGCATCTTGTTACCATTTTTCATTTCAACACCTCGTAATCGTAACAGTCGTCTATGTTGTGAAAAATATGCATTACATTTGTCAAGTACGTAGAGGGTCCTACAAATTAACTTGAATACGTAGTAGATTTTTTTTTTTTTTACATTATTTAATTAAGCTTATTTAAGATTTACGCATATTGATTATTAATAAAATGATCTGAAGCTTCTAAAATTTACGTTGATTTTTATGTTCCAATATATTATTGAAATTTGAAAATACGATTACTTCAACCAGCACTGACAAGTAACAATTGAAATATAAAACTGTTAGGATACGTTGTGTTGGAATCACGCCGACTTAAATTCTCGTTTGTCCAGGTATTTCGCAACGCTAAATTCCGACGGTTAATTTCCGTTGTCAACTGTGTTATTTCGTACACGGTATTGTGTGTCTATTGGAATTAACAATTCATTTGATCACAAAATAACGTTGATACATTTTCTAATTGTGTTGCGGTTTGAGATATTACGCCAAAACATTTTGGTTATTACCAGTAGCCATTATCATGCCGCCCTATTGTAATGTGAAGTTATTATAAATTTAGCTGTGCTCATGACTTTGTTCTCGTTATATTAAATCCTATACCTATAGGAGCTATTCTTCAACTCTGTGGACCTCCACTCTGTGGACTCATGCGTGGGATATTTTCTCGAAGTGGGTGGCAATAGTTTCTGAAGAGCAGGCATCTTCTTTAAATAAAAAGAGTCCGTCTTTCGCATCGTATTTTTACTATAAATGCTACCATATTACTGTTAACATTCATTTGAATAAACGGCGATCATAGGCCTTGTGGTACAGATTCAAAAAGTAGTATAAAATAAAATAAGTTAAAAGGCTAGCTACTCAGCAGGAAAACTTTTCCGTGGCTAATATAATTTCATAAAGTGTAAAATAAAAATTCTCCCACAATGGAAGCAAGATAAAATTAAAGATAAGTTTGCAATCTCTATTAATATAATACCAAAATTTACATTACCGAATCCGGAGCTATAAAGTTGCTTACATATCATTTCATAACAAGTTTACTCTAAGCAAACCATTTTACAGAAATGCTAAGGAGCATTTATATACTTCGTTTACTTCGAACGAAGTATAAAGATTCATTAAATTTACGTCATTTGAACATCCACTTACTAAATTTGTTAAAACTAACTGATAAATAACGAACAATTTAAACCGATATAACCTGAAGAATATAATGTATTACAGGATCTATCATAGACCATTTAGGACCTAATTTAATGGACCAGATGGTCCCTAAAATATTGGCTGCACCTGCAAGTGACGAAGCCAGGATTTTATGGAATTTTGTCATTAGTTCTATGTAATTCTTGTACATATTGTAAGGTCCCTGATGATGGGACTGACACGTCCTTCTTGTATAGAAGTCATTAAATAAAATAAAAACAAAAAAAAGTTTTTCGTATTAAGAAGATTGAGATGGATTTAAATAAGTATATTTTATAAAAAAATATAAATATAAAGTAAAGTACAGAATATTCTAAATTATATAGAATTATATATTCTAAATACAATAGTTTTGCAAGGTTTTTGTATATTTATAAATGCTAGCTACTTTTCATAGTAAAAAATAAACTATATGAAAATTTATGGAAGCAGATAGTGTTGTTTTAAAGATGTTTGTTTATTCCATTCATTCATATTAAAACCGTTTATGGGTATAATTTTTGTTGATATATAATTATTGGTATTACTAATGAGATGATGTAGTTAATAAGTCGATTAATTTAAGTGAAAGAGATGATTTCTAAGAAAAGCCATAAAGTATGAGGAACGATGACACAAGATGTATGATGTCGTGATGCGTGATTGATATTGGGTAAAATAAGCAATTTATCAGAAATTTTTTGTTGTTGTTATAAACTACAATGATTCTGCAAAAAGGGTTTACCTTGTAATCCCACATAAATAAAATATTCAACAGCATAACTCAAAAACAGATCACGTATTAGATGGATCTTGTTTTTATTCTTGTCTCATCTTGCTAGGGTTGTTTTTTTTTCTGCACGTTGTCAACTTAAATCCTGCTTATTGTTATATCACTAACCGTGTATTTACTTAATTTGGGATCTTCTTATTATGTTTAGACGTCTATTGCTCCATAATAGCCCCGATTAACCTTTAGGGCTTCTAAGTTACAAAGTATGGGAGTATATAAACCTTTACATTGACATTTTAGTATATCAGACCATATAGTGCATTGTTATCTAGGACAAAATTTTCTAAGTTGGATTTTGAAGGCAGTCAGTGAAGTCATTCTACATAATTTTAAGCACATTGTACTTCCTTATCTATAGCAACCAAGGCATGTTGGAAGCGTCTACAAGGATCGATGTTGGTATACCAGTTTGCAAGTCTCCCAGCAGCTAGATATATGCTGGATAATTCCGAAATGCGATTAATTTAAAGGTTCATCACCATGGATGTGGTGGTCATTACCCCGTTTAGTGCATCCAAACTATCTTAATTAATTTTAGTGCTAGATTTACCAGTAGGCTGGAGCCTGGGGCGATAGATTTTAGAGGCAGCACATATGGGATATTTTGTTTTGTTTTTAAGTAACTAAAATGATTCATATTTAAATTTATACATATACCTAAATGATGCTATATAATACGTTTCACCACTTAGAATATAAGTCTTATATCGATATTTTTCTACAAGAACGTAGTCCTATGTGGAATCTAATTGTAGAGATACGTAGAGATGGTGAAATTTGTGTAACCTACTGGCGAAAAAAATGTAAATCCGCTACTATTGTTTGCTATGTATATACCTATATACACTTGATAATCCTGGAACACTATAAGACTAAACTTTCTTCTAAAGCGGGTAGTTGGTGTATTTAACACAGCAAGGTTATCTTGATTATGACCAAAATGTTTTATATTTTAAATAGAACACACCACATGAACTGAAGTGTAAATGATAGGTCGTGGTTATAAAACAAAACATAAAACTGCGCACCCCAGTGTAAAAAATATCTAACACAGATATTCCATTTTGTATATGCATACATAAATATCAGTATATTCTTGAATAAAGGGTTTATAACACATGACTCTTCATAACGTACAAATAAAGTGTTATATCATACATTTGCGGAGTTATAGTATACCCCATGTAGAAAAGAGCGATTACTCGAGAGTTTCTTTTGCCGTTACTTCTGTACCAGTACTCCATATTGTTTCCAAAATGGTAGCATGTTTTTTTAACCTAAAAAAGTTATATTATTGTTCTGTTTTTGACCAATAAACCATTTTATTACCACAATTGTATCGGACTGAATAGTGACCACCACACAGGAGCTGTAACATCAGCTATAAGGGTACGTTTATATATTTCGAGTTTAGCCGATGTATACCAAAAAATCAAATGGGGTGGGAAGAATCTATATCCAACTGGGTTACGAACAGCATATACATGGTGATCATCCTCTTCCATTGTGCTTTATGGATTTGTAACGATTTAGGATCAGCCTTTGTATATTAAGCCCCCAAGATAATTAATGGCTCACTTATCTCTCAATTATAGCTTTATTTTTGGATTGTACTATGGTTAATAACATAATAATGAAGTTATTTTACCACAGTACTATAAAATACAATAACAGGGTGTATGTACATTCCATTCCGAAATATTGAAAAGTAAAGTATAACGCCGTTAAATGTAATATGCAGTGTTTGTTTTCAAAGCACATAGCTTTTAACTTAAGGTAAGAAGGACTTTTATTCCTGAGTGAATTGTTTTACTACGTATTTCTCAAGAGTGAAGCGACAGAAAACACGGCTTACCTAATATTGGTTTTGAAATTTGTTAAGTTCAAACTTGCTTTTTTTGTTCGTAATGAGTTTAGTATATAGCTTCAACCTTAGCTGGTAAGTGATGATGTGGCTTAAAATGATAGATACGTTAAGCGTAGTTGAGGTGCTGGTTCTCTGGTGTAGTTGCGGGAACACTCCTATAGGTATCTGGCGACAAATGTTTAACTTTAGAGCGGTAGCTAGCATTTGCGAAACGTTTTAAGTATTGGGTTATTAGCACCCGATGAGTCCCCACATGCCCATCTTGCCTTGGACCTGAGCCCGAGTAATGCGTTTGCGCGTTGCGATGAGGAAGTCCGCAATAACTGGGATTTTAAACATCACGTTAATAAACAAGGAGGTAGCTAGCCAGGTGGGCATTAGAATATTCCCTACCAATATGATAGGTTTTTTTATTATTATTATTATTCATTTTTTCACACTGCAGACTATTGGTCCGCACCATTTTAATTTATTATCCTATGGTTTAACCACGATGATTTCCCTCGAGCTCAGGCTCATTGCAGGGAGCCAGGGAACTATCAGTGTGTCCTGCGAAACAATGGGAATCAACCTTTTAAGAAATCATTATTTTCAGTTATCTCTTTTGTAATACGTTATTCGTGGACTGTAAAGAATTTTCATAAAAATAAAATATACATAGAACAGCTTAAAGTTTCAAAGTAAGTTATGTAACAAAACCGCAATAAAGTAAAGGGAAATAACTTAATAATTTTCCCCGAAGCGATGAGAATCGTTTTTAGGGTTCCATGAACCGAAAATAAACTCTATTACTAAACATCGTTGCCAGCTGTATCTTAGAGGATTCTGTAGCCTTGAACCTTAATATGTGGGTGGGTGAAATTTTCTCAGATCACATGTAGTTTTCGGATATTCTCTAACAGATAATAATAACTACTACACACACAAAAAAGTGAAGTTTTATTATGGAATCTGTTTTATTTAACTCGTTTTTCATTTGCTGTAAAGTAAAAACATACACACGTGGTATAATAAAAGTATCAGTTCTAGATTGTAATAGAAAAATCATTGATCTAGTCTGAAATCGGAACTGCATTAAGATCTGGCGGCCAGATTCTAGCCAAAACTTTTTTATAGAAATATCTACTTTAATAAAACAAATCAAACTGATTGTTACTATGTTGTCTATATGTAATAGAAATCACTGCATTATTACCCAATTTTGTAGGAAATAGTGTAATATGAAGTAGGCAAATATTCTATCGTCTTAGTGAACAATTATTTTATGTAATATTACGTAAATAAGATAGGTTTCTAATATTCAAAGTTGAAACAGCATATAAGATAGTATATATTGTTAAATGTAACCAGGATTTTTACAGTTATTACAAAATATATTCACTAATTAATGATTATTTTTATTTATTGCTCATTCTTTATGTAATCATTTATTCTCAAAAATAAAAATACTGCATTAGAAAGGGAAAATAATGTAATCATAAACCACATACCCTCGGCTGAAATTTGTATGAATAATTTGTACATTATAAACAAAAAAGAGACTAAACCCCACACTTAGGTAATATATTTATAATAATTGAAAAATCATTAAGTTATTACAACATTACATGAAGTCATACCTTAGCTTTTGTAGCCACATTGGTCATGTATTTTTCGCCAAATTCAGCATTATCAAAAAATTCCTATGAAAACATATCCTAGATTTTATGGTACAAAGATTACTTTTGTATTCAGAGTAGAAAAGTGCAAAAAATTATTAATTACAAAAAATATGCTACAGTACAACTAACGATGTTGTTTACCTTTAAACACACAGTTCGTATTTACGTGTAAAGTTTTAACACAGGCAAAAAATAAAACCACTGCCTTTTTGTTGTTCATTGTTACATTTTATTTATCTACTATGTATGTGTGTTTAGTCCATATATGTTACGCTGTTTGTTGGCTTCAAATATTTTATGGTTCGCAATCTCGTGTTTTTATTGTTTATATGTAAGTAAATGGAATAAAATACTGAATTATAGGCGTATGACGTAGTAAAATGTTATATCTCTTATTTTAATATTTAAAAGAATCTTTTTTTTTTTTAAGTATCACATCACTTTACAATGTAACCAACCGACTTTCTTTATATAGTTTATAGTTTTAGTGGTACGGCCACAATCTCACCTGATGTCAAGTGACAGTGTGGCCCAAGATGGTGAACATACTAAGCATGGTGGCGGGACTGGCTCTCAAGTACAACTACCGGAACACAGCTATAGGGTATTTGGCGGTAGATTTTCAACTTGAGGGTAGTAGCTAGCCAGGCGGGAATTAGAAAAAGCTCTATCACCATGCTATTTTTTCATCTAGTTGTTTTTCTTCATCAAAAGTTCATTGAAGGTGAATTCGAACTCACATTCATTGGCTCGGCGTCAGTACTTACTACCAACTGAGCTTTCATCGCTTCAAATACAAGCTATACGTCATGAGTTATTGCTGCAAACTTCTTAGTAGATGGTAGATATAGATTAGTAGATGGTACACATTCGTTGAACCCGAGATAAGACAAAAGAGTAATTGTGATCAAATGCTTACCATATAAACCATGGTTACAACTCAGTCGGGTACAGAATGTAACATTTGCAAATTTATTTTAATTATTCGATATTTTTTGAAATATTTAATACGAAGTTTCTAAGTAGGTAATACCTTTTACTTTTAGTTCTTAAAATAGAGAGGCGTAATAATCAATTTGAGCAGTTTAATAAGACATTGATGACCCGTGATTGAGTGCTAATCTTTCGGAGGTCGTAATTATTTTTGGAATGTTTTTTACTAACAGTCAGGTATAGTGTAATCATTTTGGTATATTTATATGACTATAGTAATAAAAACTAGATCTCTTGTTGAAGTTTCGTGCTTTTTGAAACAATAGAATTTATTTCACCACATTATGACAAAAAGTATTCAAATTTTTCAGCTCTTGTTTGTGGCCTTATTTTTTCGTCTTGCAATATATTGGCTAATAGTAGTAACATATGTAGACCCATTTGTGGGGTACGAGCATTAACAGAGAAAATATAATGATAATTCTAACAGTAACTAGGATTGTTATGGAAGAAATGAGGTACTAGAATGTTACATGGAAAGTAATGCAATATTTTTTGTCTGATTGTTATCAGATATTTTCATGCAACATTCAAATCTGTTTCTTTCTAACTAAGAAAGCTAAGAAATATACTTCTTAAATCTCTTTTCAATTTGACTCTCATATTTTACCCTTTAGTAAAATCTATAGAATACAAAAATTGGGAATTCATATCAGCACGTTATGATTACTGTCGATAAAACAAGCCGGAAAATAAAGCATATAACATGATTTCAGTAGTACTTTCAATTGAATCACATTTGCTTACACATTCAAAATAGAATTAGGGAAAACCAAACCCCATGAAAGGGTACTATGTGATTGATGGATTGAAATTGACAAGAAACGGTAATATTGTAAAATAGATATAACGTAAAAACGGATGCTAGGGACTCACATATTTATTAATATAAGTAATTAATAAAATTTTAGACATAAACCAATAAGTAGATACATATTTCAAGGATATTAATTGTTGTAATGCATTTTGGTTCATATTTTTTCTTTTATATTCATGAATATAAAGAAAAAACTATGAATAAGACCGTATTTAATTAAAAGTATTAAGTAAATTGATTCTGTAGTCCACTACTATAAGATTATGAACATCGAGTACGCCTTTTTAAGAGCATAAATGGTTATGGCGGCCGAAACGTCCAGTTTGTAGGTCATAGATTTTCGGTTGGATTTTATTTGCTAATTCCCTTAATAGCTTGAACTTTGTTCATTATACTTCTTTTTTATTTTATAAAATCTTTAATATTCATTATCTAAATAAGCTTAAAATACTTCCAGCGGAACAAATTTTGATTATAGATATATAGTTTTGATTTCCGATTTTCACCTAGATAGGTTGTTTTTCTTTGTAAGACGCCGAACAAAGCTGGGTAACCAAATATGTATTTTTCAAATCCATGACAAGAAAAGCTTTGCTAAATTAAATTTAGTTTTGAATAACATCACGTATGTAAATTACTCTCGCGTGCTGACGAGGGTGTCGCGTCAACTAAGGGCATAATCATGTCGAATCGGTTTAACATTTACCACGTGAAAGTGTAGTCAAAACATTCTCAGTTTATCCACTTTGTGACTAATTATGATGCCGTATTCAAAAAGGAAATTTTCATATACATCACGTTTTTCTTCTTTCCATATTTAGAAGTTGACCACAATCACATTTCATGTGACTTGAAATAAAAATACACTAAATCTGGTATAGGAACTGGCTTGTTTAAACCATCATGTTTAAAATTTAAGTCGAACAATATGAAAGTGTACCTTTCGTAGTGCACTGATAATTAAGTATATTGAGTAGGAGAGAAGTTCTAGATTCTTTTGCTTTAATACGACAGAGTTAAAGGGATCTCGATCAGCGGGTCACATATGACCTGCTAAAAAATAAAAAAAGTAGTACAAAATAAAGGAATAGCGACAATTGTATTTGATATTATGTAAACACCATTAACTTTTTAGATCCGAGTAATCCGGTTTAATTTAAAATTACTTCGATTTTAAACATTATATCGTCTTTAAATTTGTTACTTTTTTTCTGTTGTAACTCGTATTTAGGTCACTATTTGTTTGTCAAGTCTTTATTTTCAAGTCTATGCATCTCTCTAGTACGTTTTTTAAATTTAATCAAACGTGTTAATATGATTTGTAGTCGAATAACTAATAATGATAATAATTTAAGATAATCCCTATCGTAAAAATATGGTTCTACTATAATTTTAGTAACCGTTTTCAAAAACGGCCCAATAAAAATAGTCTACCAATAAATATACTTCATAACACTTCAATCAAATAAATAATAAGTATTTAATGAAAAGGGTCTATAACTTTATTACTTTCTGAAAAGTCAACTTCTATTTGCGACGTCTGTTTGCAACAAGTTTATGTAGCATATTCATAATTAAATCACATAAAAGAAAATCTTAAATGTAATTTTCTGTTAAGGACATAATTTTAAAAGAAATTCCTAGTGACAAACGGCCATATATTTCCAAAATAAGTACAGTTTCTTAATACAACTGAAACTTTTTTTATAGTTAATAAGTTTTTGTAGTATTATGGCCACAATCTCACCTGATGTGAAGTGATGATGTGGCCCAAGATGGTGGACATTCTAATGCTAATAGAGGGACTTGCTCTCAAGCACGACTGCTAGAACACACCCATAGCTATTTGTCGGCAGATTTTCAATATAAGGGTGGTACCTAACCAAGCGACAGAAAAAAGCCTTACCACCCTAGCATCTATGAATAGTGCAAGCAAATATTTTGTAGATTCACAAAAAATTACAAATATTTAGTATTACTTTGGATTTTGTAGGTCTAAATGAAATTATTAACTACTAAATATTTTTTATTTTAGAAAATCTAAATTATAAAAGCACTAGAAGTAATTTTCATATTACTTATTAACATTATAATTTTCTTACTGTTCCTTTGAAATTACACGAAGTTTAAGACTAAATATAATTAACATCTGAATTTTCAGTCATTTCCTTTGTTAGTTCCACAAAGTGAATTCCACGAACTTTACATGTACTGAATATAAACACTCGGCATCCAAACTATCCGATGGTGAATATACGTGAGAATACCAAAATTGGTATCGTTTTACGAACATACATTATGATTCATGTAAGAAATTAGTTATAAAAAAAAAAACACCTTATAAATAACAATAAATTTGACAGATATTGAATAATAAAAGTTGGTTTTCAATGTAACATACTTACGAAAGTGGCAAAACCTAAATAAAACTTAAGGCAAATAAACACAATAATAATTGAATAGAAGATGTTAGTAACTAGGTAATACATTAAGAAGCGATGATAGCTCAGTCGTAGTGTGTACGACTTCGCGTCAAGGGACGTGAGTTCGAATCCAAGCACCTACAATGAGCTTGAACTTTCGGTGAAGGTAAACATCGTGACGAAACCATAGCATGGTGGTAGGGCTTTTTCTAATGCCCGCCTGGCTAGCAACCACCCTCAAGTTGTAAACCTGCCGCCAAATACCAATAGGTGTGTTCCGGCAGCTGCACTTGAGAGCCAGTTCCTCCACAGGTTTAGCGTGTTTACCAACTTGTTTTTTTTATATAGTTACGGTTTAGCGTTATGACCATAATCTCACCTGGTCTTAAGTGACGATACGGCTCAAGTTGGTAGACACGCTATACCTGTGGAAGAACTGACTCACAAGCGCAACTGCCGGACCACACCTATTGGTATTTGGAGGCAAGTTTTTAACTTAAAGGTGGTTGCTAGTCAGACGGGTATTAGAAAAAGTCCTACCATCATGCTATGGTTTCTTCACGATGTTTTCCTGTACCGACAGCGCAAACTCATTGTAGATGTTTGGATTCGAACTCACGTCCTTTGAGACGAAGTCGTACACAATACCACTGAACTATCGTCGCTTCAAATAAAAAAAAATGTTTTGTATTTCTTTGTTTAAATATAAATTATTAAAGGTATTCTATTAGACGCGATGTAAAGTTGGTATTTAGGTGTAACTTCGTAGGCATTTGTCAAGAGACGTTACTGTTCATCATTCATTTTACCACGCCATGAAATATTAATAATGACCACAAGACAAGAATGCGGAATTAGGCTTAACGATTTTCTTGGAACACAAAAGGCATTCTGGGTGGAGAAACCTCATTGTTTTGTCCCTTTATTATCGTTTATATGGGGCATTAGTGACATAAATACACTATTCTGAGGTCCACTTAACAACTTCATATACAAGAATTGTGGGTTGTTATATATGAACGACGTACAGCTATGGGACTAAAAATCTATTTATGTCATGTTCTATTAAACTCAAAGGTTTATAATAATATAAAACATATGTAATAATACTTTACTTACGAGCCATATTAAAAAAAATACAGTAAATTTAGTGGTAGCGTGTATGGAGGCCGCGTTAAGGGACGTGAGTTCGAATCCTTGGAATCAGTTAGATCTTTCGGTTATGAAAAACGTTGCGATGAAACCGTAGCGAGGGTTTTTTCTAATGCCCGCTCAACTAGATACTCAAAAAAAACCTCTAAATGCCTCTAAGTGTGTTCCGATAGATGCACTTGAGTATCTTCATTAAGCTTAGCGTGCCCACAAGCTTGGACCATATCATCACTTAACATCAATTGAAATTGTGGCCATAACGCTAAATCCTATAATGTATTAAAAAATGCTAACACTTAACCCTGAATATCGTTATGGTCATTAAGCGTTAGCATTATGCATTAAATATAGATTTTTTTTATAGCACTACATGTTTTACCATAGATTCTCGAACGTATTAAAGTCGATTGTCACGTGAAATACAAGCTCCTGGTTAAGTGCTACATTTTCATACTTTTTAACATAATGCGTGAAGCCAGTGTCTTCAATTGGTAATGTATTTATGTGAAACGATGTTATATTTTCACGCTTCCTTCATCACGAGTCTAATGTACTATTTATAATATTATATGTAAACGTTGTGTAAGTATACGTTGTATACTTAAATAATATATTTTATATCAGTTATGATTTATTGTTTAAGTGAGTCAAATAAAAATCATTGGCTTTTACTTTGCCTTAGTTTTAAAAAACATACAGGTCATCAGTAACTTAATAGAATTCCATAAATGTATTAAATTTTGTTTTATTTTAGTTTTATGTATTTAACAGAACAAATGCAATATGTACGTACGTAATATAACCAGAAAATCCCTAAGATTTTATTTGGGCCGTAAATAAAGTCATATATATTGTAGACTTTTCAGCTTTCTCTGTAAAAGCTTTCTTGTTCCAGCGTCAGAAATAAATGCTCCGAAATGAAAATATAAAATGGGAAAATAGTACAAACTAAAACGGACCTAAAATTTATTATGTTTGAGTGCACACTATTATTTTTTATTTGGCATATTCCTACATGATTTTGGTATATGTTATTTAAAATAAAACTATTATTAAAAGAAAAAAAAACAAATATACTGTAATAAATAAACCTAATTACTGAAGTGTCCACGTTGGATGGTCCATACTTTTTGATTAACACTGATTAAAGCAAGATCGTGGAAACCAAATGACGTATAGGTATTTTTTTTTGTAAACTTGGTCTGTATATACTGTTATGGTTCTTAACCTATGCTTTGAAAACTATCGAGGATAGACAGAATAAACGGGAGATGAGAGGTTAAAGTGGAACCAATTCGATTAACAAACGAATGAACGAACCAATTTGTTAAGCATACGTTGTGATTTCCTTATACAAAGATTTTGACTATGTTATCTGAGTTAGGCTAGATCCATAATAGACCAACGTAATACGTCATTTCCCAATTATCTTTGCAATAGCTACTCTATGCTTAAATAATTCTGTATCAAAGATATTTTACGTTAAGAATGCGATCGATAGCGGGTATACATGCTAAGCCCAGAACATAACGTTTTAACAAGAGATGTGATTTTGGGGTACATTTGCAATTGAAAGACAATAACTATTTCCTTGAGATTGATGAAACCATAAAAATTATATAACCCTATGGAACAAAGGCATAGAAATTTGGATAAACATTTTTTAATTTATATATTGCGTCTAGTAACATAAGTAATTATATGTTTGTTTTTCCATAGTAATTTCAAAGCCCTTAAAGATAAATTTAATTAATCTTTAAACGCAACTGACGAAGGTGCGATTTGGTTAACCGTTGTAGGTCCAATGCCCTTTTATTAGATCACTCCGTACACCTAACATGGGTAAGTTGACGTTTTGGCTCATGTATCCCAAATGAGATAAACTTGTTTACACACTTTAAAAGGAATGGTATGTTATTTGGCTACGTGATACTACGTAAACAAGCCAGCGAGTTCTGAGTTTTGGGTGTAATGTGAACATATTCTCGAGGACTCAATTTAAGTTTAACAAAATAATATACTAATAGAAGTTCGAAGCGAGTTAGTTGTTTGCAGTCAAAAAAAAAACGCATGTTTTTAATTTATACAGATTGAAGTTGAAAGAAGTAATTCTACACAGCGTGAAAAAGGATGTTCAAAAATAACCAAGTTATATGTAACCGAATTGTCCAAACTTTGAGATCATAAGATTCAGTTTGAATTTTTTCGATAAAAGAACACTAAGAATTCAAAGAAAGACGATGAAATCAAAAATAACTGAAGAAATGTATTATTGGAGTTGTAATTGATGAGTAAAGTACCACTATTCCTTCCAACTCCATTTTGTTTCTTTATTCAAAATATTTTATTTGTTTTGGGTCCCGAACATTAAAAACATTTAGCCATTCAATGCAAGGCAACATCAATTTAATTTAATCAATTCCGATTTTTAAAAAGTAAGGAAGTCAGTCATTCCAATTTAATTCCATCATAAATGATGAACAAAAAGTAATCTCTTTTATTTTATGGGAAAGAAGAAAACAAAATATATTTATGTAAATTGGAATATTTGTTACATTTTACGTTGTTTCTCGGAGTGAACAAAGCTGCAAGGTCTTCATATTTAGAGAAGTTTTACGGCCACATAAAACATAAATCCTTTACTTTAAATTATATTTATGGCGAATTCTGGACTCACAATATATTTTACTGTAGGTTTGCTCAACATTTAATATAAAAATAGTAACCCATCTGATTCATATCATTCAACGGGGAAAATAATTAGGTCTGACAAAATAGTACATTGTTCATCTGTTACTAAGATTAGCTTCAAATGAGTTTCATTCATTGTGGCGGAGGGTGTACGGGGTTCTAATTAAAAACGAACATTTGAAAACGCTCTCGGTATAAATATATCTGGCTGTCTTGAAAGTGATAGCAATTTATTAGAATACTTACTCGTTAATATACCCTGATCTGAATTAAGTAGAAAAGCATAAAACCAGGGAACATTTAAATTATTTTTTAATGCTTAATGTTTAATTTTATAATGATGTCCTAAACAGTAATAACAGACACATACGAACGGTATAATTATAATAAGAACATATTAAATCTTTATACATTTGGCATCCCTAATATATTTTATCAATGCAAATTGGTGATTTAACATAGACAATACTTTTTTGTCATTTTCAGTCAGTTTTTTTTTAGTTGTTGTTACTGGCGTTTTAATTTTAAGGCTATGTTGTTATTAAAGAAAATAAACACTTATATTACAATATAATAACTTATTTAAATTTTTAAATACTCTGTCTAGTCCAATAAAAGGTATTTATGTCAAAGGTCCTATAAATAAAAAAAATGATGGACAGAAACGTTTTTCACACAGGATAAATATTAACGAGGTCCTAAAATTTTAGTTGATGCCGGAAAACGATCGCCTTAACTGTTTATAAAGGCAATTAACTTGGGCGCCGGAGACGCTAAAGGAATATTTCATGACCTCACCAATTTCACGGATGCTCAACCTTGGTGTTAAATGTGCGTAAAAATTACTTAATAAATTTAGCAAACGTTCGCACTTTACGCATCTCTTCCAATTTATATAAATACTAGCTGTGTCCGCGACTCCGTTCGCGTGGAACTGAAAATTATTAATTTTCGCCCGCTTTATATATGTGGTGGCGTAATTTTAGGTAGTCTGAAGCCCTTTTAAATGACTGCTCTATTTAATACTAAAAGTAATTTTGAAATCCGATTCGCAGTTCCTAAAATTTGCATGTTAGTAGGGCTTTTTTAATGCTCGTCTAGCTAGCTACCACCGTCAAGTTGAAAGTTTGTCAACATATCGTAAAAACTATCGAGACAATACCATGACATGATAAGACTTTTAATAGCTACCATCCAAATTGAAACTTTACCAAGCAAATTGAAAATCTTCGCCTAAATACCTATAAGTGTGTTTCGGCAGTTGCACTTGAGATCCAGTACCTCCACAGGTTTAGCGTGTATACCATCTCGGGCCGTATCGCCACCTAAGATCAGATGAAATTATGGCCATAACGCTAAACCTATAAACTATGATAAAAAAAGATTACCGCGCGCAAACAGACAAATTTGCATATGTTCATTTGTGCCAACAAGAATCGATGGTTCAGTGGTAACGGATATGAACACGATGTCGATCGTCGTAAGTTCGCGTGCCTGCAATTAATCTAAGTTTTCGGTGAAGGGAAAGATTATGATGAAAGAATAGCCTGATGTTGAGACATGTTTTAACGTCCGTCAGACTGTCTCTCGCAGAAAAATTACAAGATTGTTCCTTTTGAAAACTCTTTCCTCAAGCTGTTTGTGTGTAGCAGACTGTATGATTGTGGACTGGTTTGATGTCGTGTGCACGTGGTAAATGATAACGACGACACTTCAGAAATAAACGTTTATTAGTAGTTTGAGAAAGGTACAACTTAACACATTAGAAATTAGTAGATAATAATCACAATATTTGGTTATATTTAATAATTATAAGATTCTTACACTAGCCAAAAGAATGTATTTGAACAACTTCATTATATTATGGAAGAGTAAAAAGATAGAAGAGAAACTATAAATCAAACTAAAATTGATATAAAAGATTTGGCGCTTATGCCTTTATAATTAAATATACACATGGTAGAAAATTTGTAAAGAACATTTAACAATTACACTGACAACTTCAGAATTGGCTTTCTTTTTGGATTGGAATGATTGGATGAATTGGATTCCTTTGCCTGTCGTATTAGACGAATATTATTATTACTACTAAAAAGAATCGAAAAATACATTCAAAATCATTAATGAAATCGCTTTTTAATGTCGAAAACAAATAACATGGAATGTTTACACTTTTAACCTAACAGACAGCTAACATCACTTTCAAATGTTTGTTTGAAATTTTCCTTAAACGTTTCTTTTGAAACTCCATCTATTTTAATAAGCAGACTAGCTAATGGCAATATAACTTATTAAATATAAGGACGCGTAACAATGAACGAGATATATTCGCCAAAATAATATAAGGATATAGTTGTAAATTTCATTATATTATTTCTTCATTCATTTTGCACGATAAGCCTAGTGCAGGAACTGACTTTCAAGTGCAACTCCAGAACACAACTATAGGTATTTGGAGGCAGATTTTCAACTTGAGGGTTGTAGCTAGTTAGGTAGGTAGTTAGGCGGGCATTAGAAAAAGCCCTAGCACCATGCTTTACTTTGTTTTACTTTACCGAGAGCTCTAGACCATTACAGATGGATTCGAACTCATGTCCCTTGACTCGACGTTCGTACACACTACCAACTGAGCTATCATCGCTTCTAGATATAAATAGTCAGACAGTGAAAGCGTTATCGCTACATATGTATATATATCTCTGCCACAACGATGCAAGGCATATAAATTTAGACCTCATGTTCTATAATTGACTCCAATCAGTATTAGACATTGACTACTTGAAGACTAATCCTCTTTGAAGTTACAAATAACTGTATTTTACACCTAACACGAGGTGAATTAGGTATTACTTTGTACCATAAAAATATATAAGAAAAATAAATCTAATCAGACCAGATTTTGTTTTTTACTTTGTAAAGAAGCTTATGGGAATTCACTTCTACTAAATTATGATTTACAGTGATAACAAAAATATAACCCGTTATAAATATTACCACGTAAACAAGCATTGAATTGAAAATAAAGTATAAAATACGGTTAATGACACGCGCGACATTTTCGGAGGAAATATACTTCTATAATTAACTTTTATATATGAAAAGGCCCTGTAATGTTTGTATAAGTCATATTTGAGCATAAATGGAAACAAAAATGAGTATATTCTTTCAATTTTGTAAGAATTAGTTGCAAATTCTATTTTCATGATGATAAACGGGTTGTCGTTTTAAATTGTCATGTTAGTATGTTTATTTCAACTAACTGTGTTAAAACTTAAAGTACATGATTTTTTCTGTGCTGCACATTTCTCTACATCATAGCAATGATCTTAAAAAAAAAGATACAAATCGAGTTTCTTGCCGGTTCTTCTCGACTTTACGAACCGGTGGTAGTTCTGATGTTCACAAGCGCCTTCTTAGGGCCTAAATTGAATAAAGATTTTCGATTTGATTTAATTTAACCATAGATCCTCAAATTAATGTTCTAAAAAGTTGTGCGTAAATTGCTTTTATAATAATTTAGACAATATTATTTTTAAGATGTGGTTGGTAGGCACTAGTTTATTAAAAAGCATTAACACAATGTAGATATTGCTGGTACATTTCTGAAGTCCAAGCTTTGGAATGCCCGATTCGGAAACGTAAAAAAAAACAAAAAAGAGTTTTAATGAGTTTATCACATTGTAATGTAGTGGTCGTGACCTAGTCGGATACAGATTTCTAGAACTTCCCCGACTACTGGATATATATCGGTTGACCCAGAATCTCGAAACACCCAGCTCTACTATTAAAGTAAGTATTACTCCTAGATAATAATCTAGTTTTACCACCCAACAAAATTCGTTTTGGCTACAATTGGGTAATACTACGTAAAAGATAAATAGTATTACAGTTTATTTGCCTCCAAAAAGACTTTTACCAAAACAGCTTTTTCCCTAGAAGAAATTAAAATTCTAAAAGGGTTGAAGTGAATAAATACTACATGAAATAATTTTGTAAAAGTGTTTACTTGTAGAACATCAGTTAGTTGATAATGTTACTTCATTGCCTACTGATTTTAGTACAGTTTGTAATGGATCGATATACAAGGCAAACCACTCCGATGAATAAACAACAGTATTCGTACCCTTTTAGGGTTCTATCGAAGGGTTTTACGTCAAATCAGAAAAAACAGAGTTTAGCTGGTAAAAGCTTCTGTAACTGCTCTGTATGCAAACTACATCTCATTATAAAAAAAAACCATAACGAAAAATTCAGAAGTCACCTTTGCTTTTGTTAAAGTTTCACTAAAAGTAATCAAGTTATTTAGAATTCAGCATTTAATTCATTACCAAACCTCAAAAAGCTGTACAAACGTGTTACGCATACAAAATTTCTTTAACGTAAAAACACTCACAAATGTTAAATATCGCTACCTATTTCATATTAAATGACAGCTACATATGATTTATGACCTCATTTAAACGTGTAAGGGAAGAAATTCGGTGCTACGCAGGATGTTGTGTCAGCTATTATGATCTGATGACACATTCCTAAAACATTCAGCTACCATCGCTGGATGACTTTCTTGGTCATTCATTATATCTCGGTTTACTTAGTTTACTAAACACCGGATCAACTTTGAAACAAAGCCTTGATGATGGTTATGTGAAAGATTATTAAAGTAATAACTTCTCTAAACGCATTTTGATGTGTTTAAATTCTAACATACTATCATTTATAGCGAACACCTACGGCCTTCTTACCAAATATATATATAGTAGACGAAACCAAAAACAATTTGATCCCAAAGATGGTTGATGTCGGACAGACGGTCGGTCATAAAACATTAATCCCAATCTCAGTACACAGCCTAAAGGTATAAAATATGTTGCGGCTATCCCACTCAGGTGAGATAGAAACAATAATAATATATATTTTTGTTATCTATACGTGTTATATAATAAATTCACCCGACATAAGTGCTTGTCTATCAGAATACGATAAATTTAAAAGTTGTCAAAATAATTTTCATACGGTTTTTATAAATTGATCAACTTTTAACTGCTATAAATTGTGGTGCACAATAGCTGAAATAAGGACAATCATCGAAAAATCTTCGAACTGCGAACTTCAATAGATTTATTTGAAGAAAGAAATTGTAAGGAAATTATACCTCTTAAAAAGATTTGTTTGAATGTAGCAACGCTACATGTTCGTCTGTACATTTTTTTACTGTGGAGAAATGCATTAACGTATGTCTTCTCAGCCTGCGGGGGCTGGGAAGGTAATGTGAGACACGCCCGGCGCGCGTCCACCATCATGAGCCACGTCGTTTCTTAACGTCAGGTCAGACTGCTACCGTAACGCAAAACTATAAAAAAAGATTAATACAATTGCTCGTGCGAATCTAGTGCTAGGTTGTATAGTATAATTGTAAAAAAATCCGATTATAAAAGAAATTTGTTGTATACCCAAGCAACTGCAAAATAATGCCGAACCACCCTCACAAGGAACTGTCCGTTTAGATTACTTTGTCAAGAAGTTCTCTTAACTAAGAACCTACAAGCAAACATGGATGTAATTATTGAATTAACAAATTACATTACTCTCGCTATTCACTAATAAAATTTTGTGGTACCATTTGATCAAATTAGTAAATTCCCTAAACTAACATGTTCTGGGTTTATTTAGTTAGAGTAAATATTTGGACCTATACTTTTCAATTTGTTAGTTACTTATTTTGCGTTTCTTTATATTTTTTAAATTCCATATGCTTGAATATACCGCATTATTTAAAAGTATAGAATACAATTACTATATTAATTTCATTTATAGACTTATGACCATCAGAACTTTTTTATTTTATTTTTAAATTCCTTTTCCAGTTATTACAAGTTTGATTTAAGTACATACATTTTTCTTTTAATTTTCCATTGTCACGTTGAAATAGAAAAAGGTCTGCGATTTCCTTGTTAAAACTGCCCACGGATTTTTTGTAGCAATTCATAATTTATAATATTATTAACACTCAATCTCATTTTTGCAACATCAACCACCAATGTAAGTAAGGCAGAAAGAAATACTTTAATATTGGAACAATTATACAATTGAAAAAGTTACAAAAATAAATTAGAAAGAAAAAAAATTGATCCATTTGAAAAATGAAAAGAAAAAAGTAATTGCCAACAATTGGTAAACCCATTCGGCAAAATGTGTAGTACAGCTACTGCTGTACTGTGACGCTGATTTTTGATGGGAGCCCATATGATGATAAATGGACGCTCAGTCGGTCATATGTTCTAATACAAAATTAAAAGAAAAAACACACAAAAAACACAGACACATATAACAAGTCACATATGATCACATTAAGTACGTATAGCTACTGTAACTACAAATTCAATACTAAACAAAACAAATATAAATATATAAGAACAAAAACAGAGCTTAAAATGGAGCTGCGTGAATACATCACTTGTCAATCATGTACGTCACTTTAATTACAGAGTTGAAGTTGCAGTAGATAATGCTTATATGAGAATTTAAAGTTAAGTTTACTCTTATTGGATCGACATAGAGGTGGGATCTATAAAAAAATTCGAATTTAAAAAATATTCATTTACAAGCATACAAATGCACAGCAGTTCAGTACCTTTTTCTCATTGTATTACAAAAAAACATTACAGACAGTTCCTTTCGAAGAATTTCGTTTAGATGAATTGCCTCAAATTTTAACGATGATCGCAGTCTGTAGTGTAATACTAGCAAAAAAGAACAACGAGATTGTTGCTTCATTTCATAAAATGATTGTAAGGGATGTAACATTTTTAACGTAACTTTAAAATTGTATTTACAAAGAACCCGCCCCGCATACGGTCGTGCCGTGTGTAAGGTTACTTTTGAAAAATATTGTATTCTCTACTAAACAAGTGAGTAACAAGTGCAGTTCGTTGTTAATAAAGCAAAGAAGAGAATTTAGTAGTAATTAGAGAAAATGTGGTACCAGAAATAATGAAATGTAAAAAAAAGTGGATAGACGAATGTGAAATACGGAAAGACCTGCCATCGTGACAGCTGGATTCCAAAATCAATATCCATACATGGCAGTAATTTTGAATTGTACTTAGCTTACAGTCGGCTGCAGTTCATTGCTTTTTTTTAAATATATACCTATATAATACATAATTTCAAAATTTGATAAATATTAAAATAACACGTTTTGTTTTAATCCGCATTTATGAATACAAATAAGTGTACCAAAGTTAGGTCGGTACAACACAATTTTACCAAGTTCCATCTAGATAAACAAGGAACTAAATAAAAACGCACCGTCATATTAATGAGTTCCGTACCAAACATATTTACTTATCAAACAAATCACGGGATGTCGGGTCTCTATTCGTCGGTCGGTAGCCTTAAATAACTAGATACCTAAGGGAAATGATCCTTGGGAACAAATATACGACAATCGCCATTTACTCTGTAATTTTAGTTACAATGCCGTTTGCGGACTTGCTAGCAATAAGAATGTACTAAATAAGAATTATGTATAAAAATGGCGAGTCGGTAGCAAACCAGGAAGGCATTATAAACAGCCCTAACAACCGTAAGTTGCTTGTCTAATAAAAAAATCAAATCAAATCGAAAATCTTTATTCAATTTAGACCTAAAACTACAATCGGTTCGGAAAGTAAAGCAGTCATCGAGAAGAACCGGCAAGAAATTCGATCTGTATGTTTATATCTTTTTTTAGCAACGGTCGACAACTGCTATAATAAAGCGATGATAGGCTTTCTCTCGAATTGGCTTAGTCTGTCCATCATTATGGGCCACATCATTCCTTAACATCAGCTGAGATTGTGGCCATAACGCTAAACCTATAAAGTATAAAAAACAAGTGTGCTTTAGACCACACGACTGAAATAAAACTTCTCTGGCTATGAGAGAAAGAGAGAAGAAAAGTGTGCTCATACCTCTGTCTCTCTTGTCCCTATACTAATATACTAAACGTAACTCTTTCTCTTTCTATCTTCACTAACTTATATCTCCCTGTCAATTTTCGTTCGCTGATAATACTTTTCGTAAAGCTCTCATCACACTTTCACCAGCTTACTCCCCAAAACAAGTGTGCGTAAAAAAAATTTACTTCAAAAACTGGCTGGTTAGGAAACGTTTGTTACATTACCAAAACACAGTAAGTTATTGTGACGGACGGACCAAGTATATCGTGTTCGAACCTTAATTTGGTATAGGCCAGAGTGAGACCCGACTAAGAATGTGACTATAATGGTTGGGTAATTTATTGGTGATCCAAAGAGACATAATAGTCCTGTCCTACAATCGCGGGATGTATTAAATAAAACTTGAAGCGATGATAGCTCAGTGGTAGTGTGTACGACTTTGCATCAAGAGACGTGAGTTCGAATCCAGGCACCTACAATGAGCTTGAACTTTCGGTGAAGGAAAACATCGTGAGGAAACCATAGTATGGTGGTAGGGCTTTTTCTAATGCCCGCCTAGGTAGCAACCACCCTCAAGTTGCAAACCTGCCGCCAAATACCAATAGGTATATTCCGGCAGCTACACTTGAGAGCCAGTTCCTCCACAGGTTTAGCGGTCTAACAACTTGGCCCGTATCGTCACTTAAGATCAGGTGAGATTGTGGCCATAACGCTAAACCTTAAGTATAGAAAAAAATAAAAAAATATTGTTGCCTCAATCCGCATCACTATATTCTTCATACTACAACTTTGTTGTTACTACCTCATTGTTATGTGGCGAGCAATAATAACTTCACAATAATCAATCAACGACGTAAATTGATCGATTACCGCGTTATGGAAGTTGCAACTCGCTAAAATTGTATTATAATTTAACTGCGAGAACTTAACTTTGTATTTCATAAAGGAAACGTTGCTATCTACATATATATCATTATTGCTTGCAGTATATATGTCTACTAGTTGTGCCTGCGATTTCATTTGCGTGGATCTATAAAATATTAAATAATATTTGACCGTTTTTGTAACGCATTTCAATACAGACTTACTGTAATAGGTGTAAGCGTATATCAAATATAAAAATACATTGTGAAATTCAACTGTTAGGTTCTAAGATTAAAGCGTTCAAACTCACAAACAACAGTTTTCACTTTTTAATGACAATATAGATAGTACGTAGCAAGAACTGACAAATAAATTTATATAATTGCAGACGTACCTCATATTGGCTTCTAATATTCCCAGTAATCACTGCATGTATGCAAACATACTACGCCAATTTTTTTTTTACTTTATTAGATTGCTTATTTTATCTCTAGTGACCAGTCTTAGTAGGTATATATTTGTTATACATGCATTTAGTAGGTTATTAGGTTGGTTTGGTTAACGTTGGTTCTATTATTATCAATTATAAATAGTCACTTATCTTTATATACGTTCTAGGTATTTTTTTAAAAAAAGCTTTTTCATTAGTTATTAGCAGATACCTAACGAGAGGTATTACTTTAATAGATTACCATCATTCACGTATCTATCCAGCCTATAATAAGCCTTTTGACATCATTACAACAACATAATATATTTTACCAGTAGACATACCGCCTTAGAAAATTTACACAGTCGATTGTTATTCTTTTCTCTCGTCTCTTAGTGAAACTCAATAAAGACGAATAAACTTTCAACATTGCGGACAAATTCGCAACCGGGTTACTAAAATTCCCTTAGATAACTTATAAAAATACTTTATATTGTTTTACGTTGCACTGGGCGATACCTTACCGCGACAGGTATAAAATAGACTTACCACGACAGGTAGGAAATGGATTTACCACCTCTAAGTGTCTTCAGGTTTTACGATGGAACATACGTGCAGCGAAAATGACAATGTTAGTTCCTAACTAAGGTAGTGTAAGCTATTTTTATAAGATAGATATGTTTCTAGACTTTTAAACGAGACGTTGAAGTCAGCATTAATTTGGCTTATAAATTGTAAAACAAAATTGTATCGTAAGTTTAAGTTAGATTATTTTTATTTTCTTCAGGCCATTTGAAAACTAAGCAAGTATTTCGTTATTTAAATTTTAAAGTCGCTTTAATATTTATATATATACATAAAATTAAACTATAACTGGTTCAGAAAAACAATTTATTTTTCTCAAACAATATTCTATGTAATAAAACGTCTTAACTAATCTCATAAAGTTTTTATAATCAGCTTTGAAATATGAATTAACATAAATTAAAATATAATTGTATGACATAGAAATGTGTTTAATAATCTAACTCTGTGGTAATTCTAACATTACGTACATATATTATAATAATGTTTTAGCGTACCACTAAAAAATATAAATGGATAAGTTGAGTTAGGTGTAAAAAGGGTGAATGACGTAAATAAAAAATTAAGACCTTATTTCTTATTATTATTTTCATGCATTAGTACCATAGTTACTATTACACTTATCCCTTATTTTGTTTGAATTCCTGCAATGAGCATGAAGTTTTTGGCGAAGAAAGACATCGTGATGAAACCTTCTGTCTACCTTTTTTATAGTTTACAGGTTTAGCGTTATGGTCATAATCTCACCTGATCTTAAGTGATGATACGGCCCAGATTGGTGCACACGCTAAACCTTGTACAAGGACTGGCTCTTTCATTCACCGAAAGCTCAAGCTCATTGTAGGTGAATGGATTCGAACTCACGTCCTTTGACTGAGTTGTCATCGCTTATTGATCTATCACTGTGAAGCCGAAAATTTGTAATCAGTTATGCCAGCAGCACTTCTTGAAAACCAGTTTTCATGGTACACTTAGGATGCTTACAATCATGGGCTACATTATCACAAAACATCAGGTGCTTATGACCAAATTCGGAAGTTATATTGTGGAGTACCTTTACTTTATTGTGTAAAAATTATACCTGTTGTGTATGCAAATAACAACATACACATCTTTTTTAAGGCGCACAGACAAAGCCCTCATTAACCCAAAGCTTTAAGATGAGAAGCTTGTTACTACGAGAGAGAAAGACATTATAATATAGAATATATTTTCACTATACATTATTTCGTGTATTATTTGACATAGAACTTTTTAAAACCTTTTGAAGTACTAGGCACTGCTTGTAAATAGTAACGAATCCAAAATACATAGACGTTATATAATAAGTATGGGTCAAATATTTTAGTATCAATTTTCAAAGTAAAAATACTTTATTACTCGGTGTAAAATGTTTACTGAGTCAACTGAATGTATGACTCGGTCACAGTAATTACAATGATTTAATATTTAGAAAAGCAACCAATCACTAGACGTCTTTACTGGCTGCATAACATTAGAAATTTCTTCAATAAATAGTATGTAAATACATACTACTAAGAAATTCGTTTTGAAATTATAAACACTAAATTGAAAGAATTAATAAAATTATACGACAAGATTCACTCATATAATTAGTTGCTTTTAAAATTATCGCGCTCAAGAAAAATAATTTACACTTGACTAAATGCAATTTCTTTCGCGTCGGAAAAATTCAACTGTGAAATTTTATTGCCATTTTAATTGGTTTAATTATTTCCCAGTTTCAGTTTTAATTAATTCAATACGCATTTCTATTGAGAGAATTTTTGTATATAAAAAGGATTATTCTTCGTTACATTTATTTATTAATTAATGTTACTATTTCTTGTAAAAGAACAATGCTTAAAATTATACGTTTCTTATTATTTTTTTTCGTTATGTTGAGTTGGTTGTTGCTTATTAAGTTAAAATAAGTTTAAGTTACACCGAAAGATTTACATATTAAAAAAATATATAGAAAGGTTACGAGAAGTTAAGATACAATAATGCATGTCACTTCGATCAAATACCCCTACAGATACTATTGTGATTTTTAGCACTGCGTACATTTTAATGTTTTCTTTAAGTATGCCTATCAACCTGATAATGTTTTGTATATATTGGAATTTAACTAAGCTATACAGCTCTCGATTAAGTCTTTGGAATTAACCTCAAAATAAAAGTTGAGACTATATGCATTATAATCACGACAGTATTGTGTGAATTAAACTATAGACAGTATTGTCTTCACTACCGACTTCTAACAGATTTGTGGAATCCCGACCAGATAATTGACTGGCATACAAGCAAAGATCTTGTTGCTTACAGGGTGTCTTCTGAAATATAGAAAACTTGATTGATCTTTAAATATTAATACTACATTATACATCAAGTATAATGTCGGAAAGTATTATTAGTTATTATGCTTTCCCAGTAGTCAATCGGCCATGAATCGATTACGGGCTCTAGCTACAAGGGGTGTGTGTGTCATGTCATTTATAGAACCAACGTATTTTGAATTGAAAAGCGATTTTTATTTTCTGTGTTCTGAAAACGTTATTACGTCGAATTAAATATATATGAACTGTATGATGTTTCTATGGTTGCTATAATTTATATGGATATAAAAAAAAAATATTAACTAGATGTATCGCGACCTCGTTAGCGTAGACTTGATTTACATTTCGTAAAATTTAGGACATGTTTTATTTTATTTTATTGGCATGGTCTTATTATGCTAAATGTAACTGTGAATGTTATTATTTGTGTGTTTCACAAATAAGTATACTCCATTTACTTGTTACTTTGTGTCCATTAATTGTATAAAAGTCCTTCAGACTTGACATTGACAAAATTGACTACATAGGCAGATGCGATAATAGTAAAAAAGGTGGCATACCAAAAAGGTAATTTTTAATTTTATTCCCTATCCTGAAGAACTTTTTCTTACCCGAAGAACTTTAGAAAGTACCATATATCCATAATATTAGTATTCACCGTGTCAAATTTCTTCAAAATCTATCTAATAAAACCAGAGCAATGCATTTGCAAAGATTAAAATTAAAAAAAAAATATTTTTCATGCCTATAACATCCTGATTATAATTTACAACAATTATGTGAAATAAACATTTTCCTCAGTTATATTATATGTATAGACATTATACTGCAAATCATTGATACTAAGATGAATGTATAATTGAATGTTAAAACACATCAATTCTGGGTCTCTTTCCTTTAAGAAAAATACAAACTTTAGTACAGAACCTAGACAACTTTTCTTTGTATAAAATCCTATTCTTTATGGACTTCCTCATCGCAATGTGCAAATACATTACGTGGGCTCAGGCAAAAGGCGAGAGGAGCATGTGGTAAGACTCGTCGGGTGATAAGCATCAGACTCTTCCCACTAAAACGCACCCGTTGAAACTGCAAACTCCCATGTTATCAAAGACTAGGAACAGCTTGAGAAACCTTCAAATTTTAAATAACAGATCAACTATCTACGTATACAGGTAATTTGTACTCGAGAGACAGTCCGTTTCAGACTTAGCGTGATACAATAATTAAAAAAACATTGTCACTCATTATCTCGGTAGATTTTAATGAAGCCCTAGAATATTACTTGTTAAAAAACTTTGTAATTTTTCAAGTAATAAAGATATAATACAAACAAAATCTGATTTAATTCGCACAGTAAACAATTTTCTTAGGATGCGTAATCTGATACCCTTATATTACCATTTTGAATCATAAGCGGATTGCTTTCCATTTTATAATTAAAACGTGATATATACTTGATACCTAATACTTGATACCTAAATCCTTTGAGTAGGTTTATTGAAGAACTAGCGATGCCCATAAGTAGGTTTTTGTCCTGTTACATATTAAAAAGTTATGAATACAAAACAAATAAATCAAATAATATTTAGACTATGCTTTAATTAACGTTCGGAATACCCATGCTCACGACCGCGGTTTTTCCCGGTCCACTTGCTTGCGAGCATTATAATCATTGGCTCAATTAGAATGATGTGTGATTTACCTCATTAGAATCCTAACTACAGTGGTCGTCGTGTTTAGGTATGTCTAAAACGTTATCAACCCTAAGTGGAACTCTGTTTTAATGAATCATATTAATATGATTAGTGCGAAAGTGAGTTTGTTTGTTTGTTACATTTTGAATCAATTGTGATGGATTTTGGTATAGAGATAGATGGGATCCTGACGACGGAGATAGGCTACTTTTACTCGCGAAAAACTTATAGAAAGTGGAGTAAAGGATTATAAAGGCGGAGAAATCTTTTATTGTGTCATCCGACTTGTTTAATAAAATCAATATTAACGCGAGCGAAGCCGCACGTAAAATCTAGTAGTATATTTCTCTCACACGTCACAATGCAGTATGTCAACCACATAATCAAGTGTCAGATAATATAGACATCGTTCACTGAACTGCGTCAACCTGATCCCTTACCCAGAATAATAAGACTCTATTATTATACGAGTACGTTGATTTCGCCCAGTACCGATCCATTTTCAACGTCCTTTCGATACGATGACATTCTAGATCATAAATTTATTATCCTTCTTTATCATATTCAATCTGTTTTAGACGTTCGCTTTGCTTTTAATAGATTCGATTCGTATTGAACGAGATTGATTTATTTATGCCGAAGGCTCCTTTGTAACCCTCAGAAACACAATGAGTTTTAATTTAATTATAGAGATATTTAATACTGTTTAATATGGCAAAAAAACTTGGTGGTTGTATGCAGTTTTGTTCGACTGAGCCGCGACAACTTCACACTATGTGTAACATATAATATCATACCATTATTAAATTAAAGCGATGATAGCTCAGTGGTAGTTTTTACGACTTCTCGTCAAGGAACGTGAGTTCGAATCCAACTACCTACAAGGAGCTTGAGCTTTCGGTGAAGGAAAACATCGTGAGGAAACCATAATATGGTGGTAGTAGAGCATTTCTAATGCCCGCCTGGCTAGCTACCACCTTCCAGTTGAAAATCTGCCGTCAAATACCAATATGTGTGTTCCGTCAGCTGCACTTGAGAGCCAGTTCCTCCAAAGGTTTAACATGTCTGCCAACTTGGGCCGTATTATCACTTAAGATTAGGTGAGATTATGGCCATAACGTTAAGCCTTAACAATAAAAAAATATATAAAAAAATTACGTATTGAAAACATGCACGTTATTGTACGTCTTCTCATAATGCGTAAATGGACTGTGCGGTCTCATATCAAGCCGGTTGAACCTGTGGCAGGATTCGTCTGGTGATAAGCACCGTACACTACCCATGTATGTGTGTTCTGGCAGCTGTACTAGAGAGCCAGTTTCTCCAATAGGCTTATCATGTCCATCATCTTGGGCAACATCGTCATTTAACATCAAGTGAGATTCAGGTCATAAAGCTAAACCTATAAAGTAAATTAAAAAAACACGCAGCTGTTTTTGAATAATGTTGTATTTATCATGAAACAGCTATCACAGTGACCCTTTTTTCATTTATTACCTTTCAAGATCAACCAACATGTGACTACCGGAAGGTTTGCCGGTTTGTGGATCTCTCAATGGTCATAGTTGTGTCTGAATTTGCATGGTATTTGTAAAAAATCCATTACATAGTTTTTTCATTTCTCTAAGTTCTCTAAGTAAGAATTCTTAAAGGAAATACAAAAATATATTTTTTATACAGATATGTATTAACAGGCGGTGAAAGTTTCAAACGTCGTTAAAAATAATTTTCCGATGCGGGGAAACCGCTTTTTGTTGTTACTCGAGTTTTCATACGTTCCGTTTATACTGTGCCTTAAACTTAGGGCCAGTTACTAAACGAGTGTTATTGTGCTAAATTATTTTCATTATACTTTATTCTATTGTTAAACAAAATAAAAAAAAAACATCAGAACATTTTCATCAGATGCTTGTATATAATACAAGAATCATTGAGGAAGGTTTCACATTATTTAATATTACGCTACAGTCAATAAAAGCAAAACTGTATTGAATACCATTACAAAAACTGACAAATATCATCAAATAATTTTTAGTTCCACGCGAACGAAGTCACGGCCACAACTGGTAATTAATTAACCGTATGAATACAACAAAATGCTATTAGTTGCGAACTTCTATAGAAGATATATATATTATATTATATTATATTATATAGATATATTCTATATCAGACGGGCTGCCCTAAAAAGGAGATGTATATGTTACACTCACACATAATCTTTTTACGTAATATTATGAAATTAAAAATTTTCAGCTTCTCCCCAAACGAGACAGCATGTAAACGAGGCACGAACAAAAAGAAATATAAAAGTTGCACTTTTTAACAAAACCTTCGAATCTTTGTTATAATTTGAAATATATAGCTATATCTGCTTTCTTTAGAAGCAGAAATTTCTACTTTTATATTAAGTTTCGTAGCATAAGAAGCATTAATTCTTTTCGATTTCAGCAATAATTCTAATCCGCTAAATTGTGCTTTTGCAAGCGGGTTATGTAGAAACCATAGGTACTAAATTATGAGTCTTATTCTAATAATGTTAAAGTTATATTATAAAACTATAATAAGATTTTTTCTCCATTTTTTTGCACCCGCATTCAATAAGTCTTTCAATTTTAATCTTTATTTTTATTTAGATTCAAAACACAATTGCTTTCTGTTAAGACATATATATCGTATTATCAAATCTATTGAACTATAAAAGTATATTTCATAGCATCGGTCATAATAAATCCAGCTCAATCAACTCGATAAAATATATAACTGTCCAATAAATTGGATTTTGTCAACTGTAAAATCCTCGCAAAATAAGATTTTGGTGACTATTATGTTGTTCAATTATTTTTTATAAACTACTAAGTGTTTATATTATATGTACCTGACAGTAAAGACATTATAACATTGTTCACAAACCAATATCGACTATAAATACTTCTTATAGATTTTGATTATTAAGACTAAATTAATAAGCAAATTTTCGTATAAATTCTGCTAAAAACTGTGATAGTTTAAAAAAGATAAACCATGTGTGTACCAGAGCATTTTTAAATAACTATGTTCACTATTTGAAAGTTAGACTTATAGCAAACATCAGACATGAGCTAAACAGCTATGATAATTCAAAAACAATATGATACTTGCTCTTATACGTACTTGATTCATTGCAGTAAACACGCTCAACTGAAAACCTTCATAGTGCGTTTAACATTGCCTGTCTGTTTGTACATTCATAATTAATTATTTTTCTTACTTTACGCGTTATTATAGTTCATTAAAAGAAAATACATTTATTACCAGACACGAGGACACACGGATACACTGAAAATATAACATTAAAATTAATTAGTAAGCTGTACAGTTATCATAATATAGGAAAAAAAAACATAATGCACCGTGCACCGCAGTGTCACTGTAAAGGCGCACAATTCAACATAAGCTGAGTCACCATAATAGGCAAACCTATTGTTAGATACTTAACTTTTTTATGTTAACGTGGAGTTAAAATACTCTTATGTACATCATCAGACGAACGTCCCGTTATATCGACAAAAAAGATATCACAATGATCCCCATTTCTCACTTATAGACATTAATTCGAGACTACCTCGCACTAATTCGATCCTCTGTGCAAGATTGTATAACTGATCATCTACCTTTATATTTATTAAATCTATACTTGTTTCGATCGGATGAAATGATTTCGATTCATCTTTTGAATATTCTTCTCTTTGTCGATCTATATCTTTCAAATCATAAAATAATCTCAAAAAATAATCTCGATCATCTTATCTTAATATCGAGAGACATATTTGTGTGTGATTCCCAATAAATATTTAAGAAACGGAATTATGTTTTTATGCATCTGCGCTGGCCAAGATTCAAATATTTATCTAATATTTGTATTTTTATTTTTGTTGTTTTATCATTATATTGATGTTACAATGTGCATTTGTCTTTAAAATTTATTTTCTCTTCATTCATATTAGTGTAAGATAAAACCAGTAAATACTAATAGATTCTACACTAATAGATACTAATAGACATCTTGCATCAAGTGCAACACCATTGAGCATAAAACCTGCCCCTGATCTCTAATAGCATTTTTTTTATCTTTTATAAGTAGAACGTTATGACTATAATCTTACCTGATGTTAACTAACGTAAAATCCAAGTTGGTGAACACGTTAAGTATAGTGTTACTTTGTAAGGAGGGACGGTACTGTGAGGGACACTCCTATACGTATTTGGGTAATAGAAAAAGCCACACCACCCATGATTGAGGACTGAGGTTTGCCGTGGTAACTTTTTAGCTTGCGTGACAATGCTGCTTACTTCTAGAGTTCCACGTGCCTCTTTTGTAGCTTCATTAACTATACACTACTTGCCAGAAGCAAGCAGGTTGACATAGCAATATCGAATGGATCGCTTATATTTCGGAGGTCTTCCAAATGTATTCACATCAGGTACTCACGTTCCCGTGTTACTGTTAAAAAATGAGCTTTCTAAAGTATATATGTATGTATTTTACTTTATAGTTATGCAGCATACACACGTTACATATGTTAATAACGTTAAATCCGTCACACTATAAAGAACTAACTCCGAACAATTGTGCGAGTAATATAACAAAGGGACACTATATTCCCCAACAAGTTACCCCAAAGTTAGTATAATTAACTTAGTCAAAATTCACAAGAATTATAGGGAGAACTTAAATTCTATAGAATATCAACATTAGTTCAAAATGGATGGTCTCGGAATAATACGTCATACTGTATGAATTGTGCAGGGACGAAATAAATTTATAATTAGTTTATATATTTATAACAATAACAGCAAGTAATCTTAAAATATGTTTCTAGTCAGCGTGCATGTTGTAACAGATATTGCATGCAAAATGTCAAACCAATAGGCCAGGTAGTATAAGAGATTCCTTGACAAGTTAGTGGTAAATCACTAATTGCAATCTCTTTTGATAAATCTCCATAAGCAATAATTATTCAAAACGCGAACCACTCTTTATTTACATTAAAAGCATAAATAATAATTGTCATATAGGTCCCCAATTTTAGAAATAATAAGGTTTTTATTCAAAATAGTTTAAATAGCAATTCAAAGATTAAAACGACTCGGAAAACTCCTAAAGAACAAAAGCGGACAGCACTTTTTGTATTATTGTCAACAACAGGCTTAATCTTGCCGCTTTTGGAGATAACGTGCCGTAGAAAAAATCTGTGAGAAACGTCACTATAGATAATTTAACTGTATTTTATAAAATTTTATTACGATTCCTCTTGGCTTTGCACTGGTATACTTTACTAATAAAGAAAATGAAGAGTACGCTTAGCAAAAATATATATACAGTACATTTGGACCTTTAAGCTTATACCGTATTTGACAAAAGACAATCGTAGTTTAGTCGTTCTAATGGTTTATCCATTTACATATATATAGATCTTGATAATCGTTCTTTCTATTACTGAAAAAATATATAAATTTGTTGCGTGGTTTAGAAATAATAAACGAAGAAGCAGTCAGAAGTAGACGCCGACTTATTTTTATATTATTTCATCAGTTCAACCCTTATCGCAGATTTTTCAGCCTATACGCGTACCAATAGAAATTAACTTTTATAGATTTTCGGCCACAATGTTGTTCGTTCAACACGATGTAATTATTAAGCCCGATTATTACATTTATAAACAGAAAAAAAAAAACTAAATGACGACTTACTAATTTACTAATCTTTACCCGCCCGCTTTCTTATTAAGACGCGCGGTTAACTTTTTGGATTTTTCAACCACACACTAGACTTTTCCTTACGTAGTTACACGAATTAAGCTCCCTTATTAAGAGGACTTCATTTTGACATATTTCATGGTAATTTATTCTCATATACCACGAGTGTTTAAATTTAAAACATAGCATACACTTCGTTTATGTTCCGCAAAGCGAAAAAGTCACTTATAAAAATGTTTTTTTTTCTTCTTTTCATAGCATTAAAGCGATTAAAGCAAAACCAGCGAGCCGTACAGAATTTATATAGGTACATTAAACGCTTGACATTGAACAGGGAACCTTTGAGACATTCAGAAATAACGAATTATCTTTTGTATATTGTAAGAAATACTTATTTTATAATTTTATGCTAAGGTGATTGTTTGCAGAGTTTATTTATTAAACTTTAATTGAATTTTTATGTTGCAAACGTTACAGACGTTCATAACATGTAATTCCTATTTTATAGTTCTTGGTTTAAATATTACGAACGTTGTCACCTACACTAGGTAATCCTGTGTCTCAGGTGATGGTATGAGTGATTCAGCTGAAGAAGTAGATCTAAGTATACCATTATAGAGCTAAGTTTTTAGACTCTTTAAAGGTCTAGTAATACTAGCTGTGACTGCGACTTCGTTTGCGTGGAACTAAACAATATTTTATCAAATTTGCCCGTTTTTGTAACTTTTTTCAATACAGTTGATGATAGCGTGACGTTAAAGAAGCCTAAAACTTTTTTTTTGTCAAATTCAACTGGTAGCTCCTAAAATTAACGCGTTCAAACATACTTTTCGGCTTTATAATATTAATATAGACGACAATCATACAGATATGCGAATATGAGTTTATTTGTTTTTTACGCTTTCAAACCTTAACCGATTATGGTAAATTTTGTTATATAGATAAATAAGACCTTGGAGACGGTGATAGGCTACTTTTTATTGTAAAAAACTTATTAGAAGGGGGTAAAGAGAGATATTTGTATGAAAGTTCTTATTGCGTCATTCGGTTTGTTTAACATAATTTATATTAACGTAAGCAGAGCCGCATGTATAATCTAGATTTTCCTAACAACGAGCATAATTCTGAAAGGATATACATCTTCTAAAGACACAAACGATGCGCGAGGAACTTGTTTCATCAATCAAAATGACAGGTTGTTATTTTGTAATCCAAAACGTTGCATATGGCGTAAGAATTTACTCGACTTATTCGCCTGACACAAATGGGTATGTGTAATATTGTACAGAAATATACTCATTATTTCAATTGTTTTGTATTTTATTACCTCTGTTCTACCTAAATTATATAACTCAATATTCAAGACATTTAAGGTACAGTAATGTTCCAGTTATGGTTTTGTTACGATTTCATTATTACCTACATAGACTCTTCTAAGGGATTTATAAGCGGTAGTCAATAAAACTTCCAAAACGGGATAAAAAGTTTTAATTTAATACGGTATCTAAAAGAAGTCGCCATAAATAAATTAATTTCTCGTTAACTATTTGTAAACGCGACTTCGTTCGCGTGGAACTAAATATTATTTTTGTAAATTTTTTTCTTCAATACAGCCTTGCTCCTACTGGTGGTAGCGTGATGTTAAATGGCATAAAATTTTCAGTCAAGATTGTTCTATAAATAGTATAGAATTTCTTTTTATAAGATTAGCACATACAAACATAGACTACACGACAGAAGTGACAACATTATTAAACCCAAATAGGATGGTCTCATGTAACACAAGCCGAGGCTGTATAGCCCGAATTCTTGTCTACTGACTATATATCTCTCGTTCACATCGCCGAGCGTTTCCGTACAGTCTTATTCAATATGCACACAATACAGTGCTCAACGCGTTTAAAGAAACTTTCAGTTCAAAAGTTCTGATAACATGTAGTAGTGTGTTTCTCTTTAAAAAATACATCTCGGGTCATGTTGTCATTGAATACCAGGAGAGATTGTGGCTAAATGTTTGCATTTTAAATCGTATAAAAGCATCCGTTTTCTATAAGCTTCACATGTGTATATGCAAGATTGTGCGATACAGATAAAGCCGGTAGCATGTAGAAGCTTGTATAGGCGTCTGAAGTAATACATTGTCTCAAACAATGCGTTAGTACAACAAAGCGCATCGAAGTCATATGACCAACGTAACAGTTCTCAAAGTATAATAAAATGTAAAAAAAACTCAATAAAAGGCAATAATTCAAAAAGGCTTATTTACCATTACGCGACCACCGATAGAAGCAAAATTATAATGATAAAAAATCCAAATAAGGGAAAACATTATTAAATAAATTTAGTTACACGCAAATGAAGTCGCGTGCACGGGTAGTAATATAATGTGTAATAATAATAATAATGTGTAAAAAAAAATCGACACGATTCTAAATCATATGCCAAATAACTACTATTATTATTTGATGCGGTGTGATATTTCAAAACATCGGATATATGGCCTATTGAACACCAGTTTAGAACTCGTTTAGATAATCATATCTAAAATTAAATCCGTAACCGAACCTCTATCCACTTATAGATGTTTAGTAAATTATTTGTAAATTGTCACCTCATTAGAATGAACATATAAAATCTCAGAATCCGTGTTGTAAATATAGGTAGATACATTCTATTTACGTAAATTAGTGGTACGCAACCTTTTTGGACGAGGCACTGCTCTGATTTATTTTACATTTGAAACTCCTATGAGTTGAAAAAAAAATGTAATAGTAAACTTTAATCCAATAGTTACTTGTTAATATTAAAATGTATTTGCTTTATATTATAGCCCGCAGGATCCACTGGATGGAAATAATAACGGATATAGATTAGATATCATCGAAAATACATAATCTAAATTAATAATTCCGATCTTTTATTTCAGAACATATTTCGTGAAATATTATTTTATTTGAATATAATCACGTCAATTACATTTTAAATTGTAACAAACAACGAAAAAAATCTCTTTCATAGCGTTAAAAGAGAGGTCGTTGAAAAAAGTAAAAGATAGTATAATAATGCGTACCAACGTTTTATGAATGCATATTCTAATCCCGAACTTTTTTCTTTTACTACGGCTACTGGATTTGTAAGCATTAACGCAAACCTCAAATGTGGCAAAAATATAAAATGATAAAATATAATGTGACATTTATTGAACATGTATAGTCTTCTTATTCTAATTGGATATTTTTTATATGTAGTGTATATCTCTAGGTCATCAATTCCGGAAATAGCAGGACAAGTGACCGATGAAATAAACCAAAAATTTTAACGTACAAAGCTAGATTTACTATATCCCAAACGCAGCTTCGATTAGGTTGAAAAAGCGATTCGGCTCGACAAGATTCAATTACTGTTCGGGCTTTATTGTCCCTCGGTTTATAAAAAAATACTTTTCCCATTTATTCTTACACTGAAATCCTTGTGATACGTAAGCCCATAATCACTGGAAGATTTCGATTTCATATATATTATTGAACATTAAAATGAATGTTTTAGATTTTAGCACCATTTTTGATAATTTGTAATACATTTTGTGCAATGGCAGCAAAACCTTAAACTGAGCCTTTTAGGATTATCTCTTGTATTTTAGGCGTAATTGTCAATTGTGTATAAATATTTAATATGAATATATGTATGAAGTCAGTAGTCTCAGGTCCTTATGCTGTACTTATAATGAGGTATATGTGCTTTTGAATTTAAGATTTCTTTTTAAGCTTAGCATGTTAAAATTTTATACCGCGTTGTTTTAAAAAAGTAAAAGGTATATATTTAATTATTGCAATAAATGTTAGATCCCAAGTTTAAGTAATAAATATAATGTTTTATATGCTTATATGATAGATGGTAGAAAAATGAAAATTGTAACCAATTGAATTGTGACCATCATACGTTCCGGGATCAGCCAGTGTATCTTCAGATGCGTCTAAATCTCTGGCAATAAATTACCGATCTTGCAGTACTTTTACCATTATATTGTTTACCACCAAATATACACCATTATCGTGAAGCTACAAAACAAAAAAAAAGGTCAAATTTTCGTAAAACATGAATCAAAGTAAACGAACACTCCCAACCTACTCAGAGTCTTATCTGCACATTATATAACCATTATAATCAACGAATATAGATTATAGATAGATTTACATTTATCTAATCAGCATGCAGATTTATCTGTACTACTCATATACGGTAATCCCCGACGGATTCGTTGCCTCTTTACAATTTAATATTCCTCACGCCCACTAAATTTATTAAGCCTTACACATGTTCTAAGTTTGTAATATTAATCACAAAAGTTTGATAAAGTATTATTAATTTTATGTTCCATAAGGTAGAGAGTAGATCAAATTATTTATTTTACATCATTCATGCATGATAGTATGGCTTTTAATGCCCACCTAGCTAACTACCACACTCAAGTAGAAAATCTGCAGCCAAATATCTGTAGGTGTGTGCCGGCGGTTGAATTTGATAGACAGTTCCTTCACCAGGATTTGCTTGTTTAAGATGAGGTGAGGTGACTTAGATGAGGTGAGATTGTGGAAATAAAGCTAAACCTTAACTATAAAAAAAACTACGTTCGGTAATTTATTAGATATATCAATAGTGTATTCGCAGAAGCAGAAACTGTATTTCACAAGGTTTTATTTAACTTGCAATGTTTGTATGTTTGCTCGGGTGTGATTTCGCAAGAGAATTTTCAAGCAGTTCAACTGGTTAAGCTGAATTTTTGCATACACGTTTTATTTTATTGACGCTGCAATGGTTAGCTAACTGACGTCGATTCTAAATCTTCCTTTTAGAATATTTGAATAAAAAGGTTATTTTTGAAAATGTTTTGTTTTTTAGTAATAATTTATTTCTTTTTACTTGGTAATATGTTTTTATTTATATCTCTTACCATGAAGAACCGATCTTATTCGTTTAGTGTATACTATCGATATAAAGCCTTGTTAAGGAATTTTATTTGATGGGTTTATTTTTATTTTTATTTTATTTTACAACGTATACGTATTAAAAGTATGATAAAAAAAGCTCTATTACATCATATATAATCTCATCTTTGGTTAACATATTGATGTAGCACGTGTCAAGCTTGGGGTTCTTTTTCATGCCAAATTTGGTATTAATTTGGTAACATTAGCATAAGAATAATTTCATTTACTTACATGGTTTATATTTGTCAGTGTCCCTTTTTCTATAGTTAGGTTGTTAACAACTCGAGCATAACGAGACCTTTTTTTTGGAAACGTGATCGTAAGAGATATTGACAGTACTTTTCTAGCAATGGTTTAGTATGTTACTAGAGGAACACCTGAACCTGTACGCGCACCTTTACGATGGTTTGTCTGTCCCCAACCCCAGTTGAAATTGAAACCTAGACTATTTAGAATAAACATTTTGAAAAAAAAAAACAAATATGTTTCTGTCCATAAATGTTTGTGGCACGTTTAAAATAAGATTTTGTTTAAAACACGTTCTATATGATTTAGGTTTTTCCAAGTGGTTACGTTTGAAACTAAACCGGTGGAAATGTCCGTACGAATGCATCATAATGTGGTTTCAACACAAAGATTTCTGAGACGCAAAGGATATTCATATAAAGATATTATAATAAAGTGGAATGTGATACTATTTCCGGATAAATACCCAAGTAGTTCCTAAACGACTTTATTACAGATTCTGGCAGGTATACAATATTGCGCAGTTCCATTACTTACTATCAGCGAAAAACTGTGTTTAGAGAAACTATAATAATTATTGAAAACTTAAACTTAACGTGCGAAAAATAAATGTTTTTTTTTTTTTTAAATTGATAATGGTAATTCTCGTCAACAGTTCCCGAAAAAAGTAAATATGTTTAGAAACACAGTAGAAAATGAAATGACGTGTTTTCCTGGGTACCTGTTTATATTTTGATGATTATGATTTGAATCAATTTATTGCTTACACTATTTATACATAAATCTGTACAAAATTCTTTTTTTTACATTGAATTTAAAAAAAAATTGCCAGGGGGTAAAGGATAATCCATTTCCAGCATTTTAGGAATTTGTGTTTATTTATCTGTTTGTCTGTTCACGCATCAGGTAAAATGTACAAAACCAATGTAGACAACATTTATACGTAAAAATTGTACGCATCTTGAAATATTACTTAGCTTTTGTTTCATCGTAATCAGTTCACTCTATCAGGAGATAATTATCTATATTACATAGTATAAAATGCGGTCGCTTCCGCTTTTTGCTCACTTAGATTTTTTAAACTATTCAACGGATTTATATACAGCTTTTAGCAGTAAATAGAGTGATTCATGAGGAAGGTTTATGTGTATAATACATACATATTATACTACAGAAAAACCGAAAAATTCAAAGATATATAACTTGATACGAAGTTCCCCGGGCCAGCTAGTATGATAATAATACTTTGTAGCTCACATTAGTATGCGACTAAAAGTTAACATACGATCCTAACTAATATTATAAACGAGTACATGTTGTCAATGATACAGAAAACAACATGGGATACCTTTACCGTGGTATAGAGTAATATTTTTTAGTTTTACGGAAGCCAAGTCACGGGTACAGTAAATTTTGAAGTAAATCAATTCTTCGTCACGAAGATCGCCTAATTAATCACGGAAATCGCTCTACCGGTTTCAATGTTATGCTGTAAATAACTGATACTTTGTCTAAACTGAGAGACAAGACAGTTTTAATTCAAAAAAGCCCTCATTCTGAAACACGGTTGGTAGCACCGTGGTCGATTTATTTATTACTGGAGAAATTAAATGACTCTTTATCAGTTTAAAAGTCTTTCGATAAAACTAAAAAAAAAATTGTTTGTAGGTTAAATATAATAACGAAGTATTTCATTTACTATAGATACAGGTACGTCCAAGGATAGTTCAAGGTTCTCATGTGCATCGTTCAATATTTATTTTTACACACTTTCACCTTTCTATCATCGGATTAGTTATGAATTTAGGGCTGTTGATATATTTTTGCTATTTTCGCCTGATTACACAATTTTGTTTTTTGAACAAGCTATAAAAAAAAGAGCGTGTTCATATTTTTTACTACGACTATATTCCTTTTTCAAATTGTTTATAACTTTACGAGTTTTAACCGTAGCACCACCTAACTCATTGAATAAATAGTTCCCAAAAAGGCATTGCATTATGATTACACCCCATAAAAATATACGGGATATTTGGTAGTAGAAAAAAAAAACTAAAGAGGAAGAGATGTGTATAACATTAAATGATAATCCCTCAACGATGGTAGCGTGTTCGTAAGTCGTGTCTAACTGTAATTGGCGTTTCCTATTCTACCGGTAACTTGAGCTTTCTGTGAAGGATAATTCATAGCAAAACTATAGCATGGTGATCGAATATTTGTTAGTTCTTACATGGTTAGATCTGACTTTACAAATATATTTCTAAAGAATAATTTGAGGCGATGATAACTCAGTGGTAGTGTATACGACTTCGCGTCATTGAAAGTGAGTTCGAATCCAACCACCTACAATGAGCTTGAGCTTTCAGTGCTGGAAAACGTTGTGAGGAAACCATATCATGGTGAGAGGGCTTTTTCTAATGCCGCCTTGCTAGCAACCACCCTCAAGTTGAAAATCTGCCGCCAAATACCAATAGGTGTGTTACGGCAGCTGCACTTGAAAGCCAATTCTTCCATAGGTTTAGCGTATCTACCAACTAATCGTCGTATATTATCATGCCGTATTGTCACCTAAGATCAGGTACGATTACGACCATAACGTTAAACCGTAACTATAAAAAATATTAAATAAGAAAACTAGAATTTTTTGAAAGATGTCACTTAATATTAGATGAAAATGTAATCACAGGTTATCTCTTGATATCCCGTTACTTTCAGACCGACGTGACAACCACGAGCTCTATTATATATTTTTTAATTATGTCATTTACCTTTGTAGACAAATTCACCAATGTCAAGAAGGACTTTATAGGTACAATTAAGTAAAACCAAACTCAGAATGTGTCTTTTATATTATACTTTATAGGTTTAGTATTATAGCCACAATATCACCTGATATTAGGCGACGATGTGACCCAAGATGATGCACACGCTAAGCTTAGTAGTGAGACTGTCTCTGAAGTGCTACTGTCGGAACACATGTATAGATATTTGACGACAGATTTTCAACTTGAGGTGGATACCTAACCAGATAGACATTAGAAAAGCTCTGCCACCATGCTATGGTTACAACATGATGTTTTCCTTCACCGAAAGCTTAGGCTCATTGTGGATTCCGGAGACATTACAAACTGAACTCTTATCGCTTCATGTGTCTAAACGGTCCTCATTATTATTGGCTTGTACTGCCCTTAATATCAATTAAAGAAATAAAATAAAACCAAACCCTAATTAAAATCTTTAGTGTGTTTTTTAACAGTAACTACACGTTCAAATAGCAACCGAATATAAACTTTAAACGTTCATTTACTTTGTCTGAGTAATTTCTGGGATTTGAATAAACACAATCAGCATAAAGAGTCTCGTAGTTAGATATGCAAATTAGGAACGTTATATCGAACACGTAGACGTCGACCGCATTTCAAATACACGCCTGCAAACGAATGTGCAAATGAAGCCGCAGCGATGCAACGAAGTTTTGAGTTGGATTCTAACGAGCTGGAACTCTTTACCTCTAACTAGAACTTAGGAGCCATTCCAGGATTACATAAGCACCAAATGAGGTGGAGAGTTCTCTGCTTAGCTTATTTTTTATGAAATCAGGGACGAGGGAGTCTAAATGGCGATTAAATCAGTAATATTTATTTATATTTTCTGGTTTTTCGGCAAGGGACGTGACGTGAATTCAAATCTACCTAAAATGAGCACGAGCTTTTGGTGAAGGAAAACATCATGATGAAATCATAGCATAGTGGTGGCACATCAATATGTTTGTTAAAATCTATATATAACATCTTATGGTATTTTGCTGTGGGGGGCAGCAGCTGAGACCTAAAAAAATTATCAAGATCGAGTTTCTTGCAGGTTCTTCTCGATGGCTGCGTTACTTTCCGAACTGATAGTAGTTTTGACGTTCATTAGCGCCGTCTTAGGGCCTAAACTGAATAAAGATTTTTGATTTGACAAAATATGGAATAGTTCAACAGTTTACGAAATCGTCTCACTGCATAAGTGAGATATTCGCGAACATATGGTGACTTTTAAAAAACGTCGCAATAAAACAATCGAAGCAAACTAAAACTAACTAAGGTAAACTTGTGTATTAAAAATTAAGAAAAATGTTGTGGCTGTACATTGTTGTTGATATATTTTATTGGATGTATTTTATTGGAAATTGTATCGAAGTGTTTATCTTCTTGCACTGGCAATACTATGCAAATAACCATGATGAAAAGTCAATGTGTACAACTGAAAGACTTTGTATCTATGGTTATGAATAAATAAAAAAATAAGGCGATGATACTATGGTCAGGAATAAGAGTTTTTGGAGCGATCTTAATTGCTTGTTAGCGATGCTAAGTTGTTTAGCCCTTTATTGTGTAAATTAAGGTGATATTTTACATAATGTAGTTTAGCTGAAGAGCATAGGTGAAGTAAATTGTGAATAATCATTCGGAACGTGATATATTAGTTGCCACAAAAACTCACAAGAAAGCTTCAACAAGAGAGTCACCATCTTGTTGAATATAGTATCGTCTGCATTTAAAACAACATCTGACTAGGCTGCATGGTCTAGATACCTTTGCTTTTCCCAATGGTAAGGGAAAAATTATACCATAAAAAATGCTCATGAATAAATTAAAAATTAACACTGTGATAACCATTACTATGGAGTAAACATATAATTAATTTCTTGATAGATTTCGAAAGGCTTCCTTTCCTTTTTTAACCGAAATGAAATTTATCCATGTTATTATTCATTACTTTGTCATATTACAATGTAAAAAAATGATATTTAGAGGAAAACAGTTTTTGAACAGTATCGTTATACTATCGCTATATCTGTTATCAAATCGCCGTATACATGTACTTACTTAACTGATTGTTTATATTACCGGCGATATCCAAAAATAACATATAACAAATAAATAGCGTTGTTAAAAATGTTAGCCGGCTTCCTAGTACAACGTAATTAAGCATGTTCACTAACGATAAAGAAAACAAGAACAAATTAAGCAAACTGTTCCTGTATTTTGAAGTATTTATTTATTATCTATAATAATGATGATAGCTTAGTGGTAATGTGTAGGAACGCCGCGTTATGGGATGTGAGTTCGAATCATACCACTTACAATGAGTTTAAGCTTTCGCTGAAGGAAAACATCGTGAGGCAACCATAGCATGGTAGTAGAACCTTTTCTGATGTACGCTTGGTTAGCTACCAACCTAAAATTGAGAATCTGCCGCTAATTACCTATAGGTGTCTTCCGGCAGTTGCACTTGAGAGCCAGTCCCTTCAAAATAAAAGCCGGCAAGGCACCTGCGGTTTCCCTGGAGTTGTGGGTGTCCCTGGGCGGCGGTGATCATTTACCATCAGGTTTCACGCTTGCTCGTTTGCCCGCTATTATATTAAACAAAAAAGTGCTATTCTTAGGAACTGCCAGTCGAATTTCATAAATTCTTTTAATAATTAAGGGAACAATTATTGAGGAGGGCTTTAGATTATTGAAGATTACGGTTCCACCAACTGGAGCAAAGCTGTATTTAAAAAAGTTACAAAACACGGGCAAAAAATATTAAATAAATTTTAGTTTCACACGAACGAAGTTGCAGACACATCTAGTTAGCAAATAATAAGGAATAAATAAGATCTAATATTTTTTTATACTTAATAATTTCGATTATTGTCGTCGCATAACATTAATAAGCGATTGTTAGTGACTATATATTTAGTATATCATACGTTTTAGAAATCGTTTTGGTAGATATATGTTTTAATAAATTATCATGTTTTATATTTTAGTGTTATGAATAAATAGTAATTCGTAGCAAGAATGAAAACACCAAAGCAATCTCTATATGAATTTATGTATTTCACATAAATGAAATCGATGTAAATCTCTAATAATTTATCGGATATTCGATTAATTTCAGCTGGATAGGGTTTTGTCAACAAATCGGTTGAATGCTTGCGAGCCGATAACATTAATCACATGTTCATTATAGAGGTACGTAGCCAGTAAACAATTGGTGGTACAAATATTAAATACTTTTTACAGCAGCAACCTGTAATAAAACGGACAGCTAACCTAAAACATTTAGGACTGAATCTAAAGGACCAGGGCATGTTTCATAAAATCTTGGTAGCACCTGCAAGTGATGAAGCCAAAATTGTATGGAATTTTGTGATTACTTTGAAATAGTTGTTGTATATATTTGAACGTAATTTTTATACATACTATAAGGTCAGGGTACGATGGGGCTGACATGTCCGTTGTGGACCAAAATCCCTTAATAAAAAAAATAACAATAAATAAATTATATTTTCTCATGGTAATCAAAAGTAATCAACTCAAAATAAACCAATAGTCTACATCAAATCGGTTTGCAGGGATTTCGTCACCTGGATTTACATTATTTGATACAAAAGCGCCACGGAACAAAATACACTCATATTTCCGGGTTAATCTCATGCACACGGTAATTGATTTTAGTAGGGTATCTTGAAAGGTATACCACCTCCATTGTTTACTATATACATACGTATATACATATTTTGAAACTGGATCGTGACATCTGTAAGCAAATCACAGTGGAAGATGTTACGTTTGACGTAGGTATAATAGTTGCATTCTGTTCACGTCAGTCAAACCTATCTACAGAAAACTATTCTTCCGACAATAAACAAGTATCCATACACGAAACAAATAATTAAAAGTCGTACACCGTTTGGTCTATAATTATTATATGATATTATTTCTTTAACTCGGGCCAAATGCATTAATGTCTTTCCATTTTCGCATTTGAATTATTTGCACCTTTTTATTTAAAGTGGAGAAATTCGGTTATGAATATCTACTTGCCGCGGGTGACTTTCTTTTTTTTCGTCTTGGCAGGGCCTTTTGGGCTGAATGCTAAGGGCATTCAGACACGAGGCAGCGGGTGCAAGGATGCCATTATGGCCGGCCCTCGGCATGGGCTGCTGCCGAAAAATAATTAAACAAGGATAATAAGGACTGGCCTACAGGACTAGGCCTTTAGGTAAAATATTAATTGAGGAGGCAAGGAAATCGGTGAAGACTCGCTGCGGAGAGGGGATGAGCGGACTATGTAAGACTCACCCTGTAGGTACCGGGAATACAAACTAAAACTCCACGGTGTACCTCTGCCGCATATATTGGGGCGACCCGAGGATCAAGCTGATAATCACCGAGCCACCGCAGCTATAAGGGACTCACCCGGTGCGACTTAAATATACTCACTGAGTATCTCCAAAGCGAGTTAAACTACTAAGCAGAGATGGGGATCCACTTCCCATTTCCCGTACTACATGATACGCCTTGCGTACATCTCTGTGCCAGATTTTTGGTTGAAATAAGGCTGAAATTATTGACGTGTGACCGAATGGATTTCATGTGATAACACGGATTTCAATATTTTGATAAACCAATATTATATCAAAGTTATTATTATAAATTTATGTTTAAATTATCGAGTACTTGCAGAACCACTTTGTAACACTAGGTTCTATAAGAGGTATTAGAGTTTTTAGATAATTGAAGCGATGATATCTCAGCTTCAGCCTACCAAAACAGCGATTCGATCGCCGTGAGTTCAATGCCTACCACGATATTGCATAAACCATAGCATATTTGGGTATTCTAAAAAGACCGGTTAGGTAATTAGCACACTGAATTTGAAAATACCTGTTTGCTAAAGCACTCATAAATGTGTTTCTGTAGCTATACTTAAGAACCAATTCTTTACTATGTTTAATATTTTCGTGCACAAAATCAATATTGGATGAGATTGTGGCCGGATATCGAATATAAAAAAACACAGTATATAAGATAAATACTTAAAAAATATAAATCACGATGTTTGTTTACGCGACACTCGGACACCGTTGTATCTATTTTAATTTAAAGAAATTGTAACTGAGTATTACTTGATTCAATTTAAACAGGATAGGATTGTTTTAAAACAGGCAAATGGCATTACATCTGAATACCATAGGTGACGCTATGTTGTTAATTACTAGCCAGGACAGAACAAGATCCCCCAGGTTACCTGGTGACTGACTACGAATAGTAGTTTTAGTAGGTATGTGACGGTACTTATCACCTCATGAGTCTTTCCACGTGCCCCTCTTATTGCCCGATAATTTCGAGAGAAAATTTAGATATTTTTCAGCAAGATAACAAAAAAGAAAAGACAAAATACGAATTACCTTATGTCATCAAACAATTTTGTTCTATGTTTGTATAAATTTACAACGTAAATATTTCGATGTAAGTAGTCAAAGTGCCTTTATATAATCCGTAAACCTAAATATAAGATTCGGTTATGAAAGTAAACATAAACTTTGTTGAAGAAGAGATGAAATCCGAGCTTACAGTTTACCGCTTTTAATCCCTGTCGTTCTTTTGGGTTTACAATTTATTAAAACTCACAATATAGGCAAGAATGTAAATGACACTCTTAGTTTTAATGTAAGCACTTTTATCATACTAATTTTATAAATACTAAAGTGAGTTTGTTTGTTTGTTACGCTTTCACGCCTAAACCGCTGAATCGATTATGATTAATTTTAGTATAGAGATAGATGGGACCCTATAGAAGGAGATAGGCTACGTTGTCTTGTTAAAAACTTATTGGTATTGGGGTAAAGAGAGGCACAAACTTTATCGCCTCGTCCAATTCGTTCAACAAAATTAATAATAACGGGGGGAAGCGAAGTAAATACTATTATTTAATAATACGTAAAATGACTGATAACAAGAAATCCAAAAACAGTAACGACCACTGAAGAATTGCCTCTCGTCTACTGGACATTTAAGTTATATTCGCTTTTGTATCAAGTTGCCTTTGTAGCTTCTATTAATATTATGTGTAGGCAATAATTTTGTAGTTTCAAATAATTAATTAAATACAAAGTACAAGACAAAACGTAAAGAGCCCACCAAGTTCTTGGGGTTGTTGTGTTAAGATAGTTTGAATTATTATATTTCACGCTGATTATGCTTTTGCCGTAAAAATTTCGAACTTCCACATTTCTTTGATATTATTTACATTATGAATAAACTTCATAAAATTGTTTCAAAGGGATCCATTGAGTTAGGTATTTTAATAATAAAGAAAATCATCAGGTGTTTGGAAATACTAAATAATATTATTAGTTCAACGGATCAAATACGTTGGCATTAATGTAAAACAGGTAAAAAAAAGAAACAAATAAGAAATTGTAAAATTAATTAAATATTACCTGGATTAAAGTTACCTGGAGTACAGTACGAAAATTACAGTAAGAAAAAAAAATTTTTTTTTTTACTGTTAACGATTTAGCGCTATGGTCATAATCTCACTTACTCTTAAGTGACGATACAGCCCAAGTTGGTAGACCCACTAAACCTAAATAATTGTGTTATAAGTATTTTCTGACATGTTCAGTTTCTCTGACATGATCAGTTTTTCTGACATGTGTATCAGTGTTTTTGTGTTTATACAAAATATTACTTGACGGAGAAATATCACATTTCTCTTGAATGCCTCTGAAGCGAGTCTAAGCCATTTAACTTTCCACAAAGGTGCACTTTGAATTCTATAGAGGTATTTTATACCGATAACAATAGTAGCTTAGCGTGTACGGAAACCGATCGACCTCGGTACTGTAAAGCTCAATACCACCACTTGATGAGTACAGTTTTATGCTATAATCAAATCCCTAATGTTTTATTTTATTGTACAACAAGCTTTTAATCCACGGCTTCACTCGCTTTAATATCGGATGATACAATAAAAGTTTTTTTTTTTTACGAAATAGAGGGCAAACTAGCAAGCGTGTCACTTGATGGTAAGTGATCGACGCAGCCCGTGGACACCCACATCACAAGGGGAATCGTAGATGCGTTGCCTACTTTATAGTAGGGACTGGCTCTAAAGTGTCACTGACGGAACACACCTATTGGTATTTGGCGGCAGATTTGTAACTTGAGGGGGGTTGCTAGCCAGGCGGACATTAGAAAAAGCCTTACCACCGTGCTGTAGTTTCCTCATGATGTTTTCCTTCACTGAAAACTCAAGCTCATTGTAAGTGGTTAGATTCGAACTCACGTCCCACAACGCGGCGTTTCTACAGGCTACTCGGCTATCATCACTGCAATCAAATCAAATCATACAAAGTTTATACCCCTTATTACTTCACTTCCAATAAGTTTTATACCAGAAAAAATAGCTTATCACCGTTTCAAAGGTCCCATCTATCTCTAAACAAAATAAATCGAAACCGATTCACCGGTTTAGATGTTAAAACGTAATAAATAAACGAAAAAACAAACTCACTTTCACATTTTATAGGAGTAAGGATTTATAACAAAATGCTGCATACTTGAAATAGAAAACTAAGAGAAAACTATTTCCAAAGGCTGTTGACAAAAATCACATATAGTGGATTTGTCTGATCGGTTGAAAGTAAAAACATAAGACATTGCGAATTATAAAAGTAATGAATATAGTAGTTTATTTTTAACCCTTTAATTCACTGTATTTAATGCATTCATTTAATATATTTATATGAATAAGTTTTTGTCTTATTTTTTATTTTAAAGCTATTGGATAATGTAACTTTTACACTTTTTATAATAAATACGTTTAACTTTTTTCTTTTTTTGAGTTTGAAAAACACGTGTACCTTTAGTGCCAGACCGGTGGTGTTAAGTATTGGAACATATTCAAAATTCAAAAATGCCTGACACCAGATTCAACGAACTTACGCAAATTTACCTTATTGTTTAGTTTTTTACCAATTGTAACATGGAAAGTAAATAAAACTTCGCCTTTCGTTGATATTATTTAGCAATTTAGAAATCATATTTGAAATTTGTTCACTATTCCGCATACAAACAAAAACTGTATAGTACCTACCACTTTTCCTAATCAATAAAATCTACACAAAGGGCATAAAAGATATCGCGCGATTCGGAAATTCTTATACTTCCCACGCACAAACGTTTAAGAATAGAATGATCTTACCTTTAGCGGTTATTATTGGAACGAATTAAAATAGGACCTTTTGAAATTTATAGCTGCACCATTCAAACGATGAAATAATTCCCAGTGAATATAACATTTTTTTGCTTTTAGGTATACCATTTCCATTTTACTTTTACAAAGACATTCCTTATTATCATAACCCTTTTAAGTAAGAAATGATGACAACGTTACTGTATTCATTTTACTATAAATATATTTCTTATTTAATCCATATTAATGTAATAAAGTTGAAGTGTTGTCTGTTTAACGAGATAATGTCAGCAATTACCAATCGACTATGAAAACATGTTTTCGCATTGGGCAGTCCAATTATTCAGGAAAATTATAAGCCATCTAATATGACGCTAACATCCTTAGAAGTCGAACTTAGTTTATAAATACAGCGTTATGGTCACAAATTTTCACCTGATGTTAAGTGACCAAGTAGTCCAAAATGGTGGACACCCTAAATCTAGTGAAGGGACTGACTGTCAAGCGTGGGAACTGTGGGAACACACCAATATATTTATCATATCTGTCGGTAGATTTTCAACTTGAAAGTGGTAGTTAGTCATAAAAAAGGCTACTAAGCAAGAAGAATGGGTCAATGGTAAAATACTTAACCGATGATCACATTTTGCATATACTTTATCTGCGATACAATAAAGGACATGGGATTCTTTTTTACCCAGAAAAAGTACTACTCCTGACGTATGACAAATAAGTTTTATTTTAACGCGAGCAAAGGCGCGGGCACAGCTAGTATTACGGGAATCCATGTATAAGAATATTATTATTGAATCGTTTTAGCTGATGCCTTTGTATATATTAATGTCCTGTTTTATACTATTAGAATTCCTTTACAATAATAATATTTCTATTAATACGTAGATCTTTAGAAAGTATTAATGTTGTTGAATATATTAGCTCTTTATTTTCTTTCGTTGTTTTGGTAAGAGATTTTCCATCTCGAATTACGTTAAATGGTACCATTCAGAGAGTAGGAATAATGGGATGCTGTTTATTTTAATTTTTGTTGGTTCTCTAAGCAATTGGTTGAATTTATGTCCCTTTTTTCTTTTGTTTGCAAGTAAAGTAATGTTGATAGTCTCATGTTCTATAAAAACACTTAACCATATACTTATTTTCTAAAGGTTACAGGGGAAATTACCGCTTTACCACATACAAACAGTTAAAAAAGATACGTTTGTCATGAGCGCAAACGAAAAATACATATTATAAAAATAAGTAGTTATTAATTGCACGGTTTGCGAAATTTATTAGCAAATATTTTCAGTATAGGAATTTGAAATTTTCCCAGTTTTGATAAAATATTAGAATATTTGATATAATTCTAAGAACTTAATATCATGCATAACTATACGACTTTTCTTATTTGATATATTTTTTATACTCTCTCCTCATTTATGTAACGAAATAGTATTAATTATATAAGACAAAAGTATGGGAAATATCGTAAAACAAATTTTAACTTAAGTATTACTACTCTTATTTCCAAAGGATATAAATAAAAATGTTGATATAGAATTGCATAATAGAAAATTTGGTCCTGATGGCGAAATGCAACCTCAATTTAATATATAAATGCTTTCTTGTTCCAGAATGGTCCGAGCAAGCTGCCTGCTGATGTGCTGCGTGCTCTTCGCACTTCTTCTCGTCGTACCCACCTTCGCTTATCCCAGGTAGTTGTATTATTATCCGAAATATGAAAAATAAATACACTACACCTTATTGGAACTACTAGATGACCAACATTGAAATTTAGATTTAGTGTGTCATTCAAACATGAAGGAGTCTTGTTTTGATTCTAACAAATACAGTGATTTCTTCCTTCTATTGATTTGAAAACTAAAACAAAAACGATTCGTTTGATGGAATGTTCGTTTATGTTTAGACCAACATAAAGTTTGCTTAAAAGTTCAATAATGTAATATCTCAATTACAGTCCAAGTAACTACTACAGCAATGAAGGACCCTACGAACCCGAAGAAATCATGGACATGCTGAACCGCCTCAACAACATTATGCAGTTCGAACGCAAAATGGAAAAGTTAGTATATTTTGAACATACAATCGTTCTTAGGCCAAACATTAATAATCTCAGTACCAATGTAGGCTAACCTTAAGTCTGTAATAATAATATATATCTCATCTATCTAACACATTGTCAATGTACAATTCTTGTATATATTACACGAATTTTTGAAGCGATGATAGCTCAGTGGTAGTGTGTACGACTTTACGTCAAGGGACGTAAGGTCGAATCAAACCACCTACAATGAGCTTGAGCTTTCTTCGGTGAGGGAAAACATCGTGAGGAAACCATAGCTTGGGAGTAACACTTTTTCTGATGCCCGCCTGGCTAGCTACCACCCTCAACTTGAAAATCTGCCACCAAATACCGATAGGTGTGTTCCGGCAGTTACACCTGAGAACCAGTTCCTCCATAGGTTTAGCGTGTCTATCAACTTGTGCCGTATCGTCACTTAAGATCAGGTGAGATTATGGCCATAACGCTAAGCCATAACAATAAAAAAAGCACCTCTAACAGTTCAGATGAAATTTTGTATTTAAAGAAATTCATATTTAATTAATATCTAATTTATTTTTATTATAAAAGTTTTTTTTTAATAATCTCATCATATGTATGTAATATGATAAAGTGTGGATACATAATCATTATGTGATTCGTATGTAAATATATATTTTTAATAAAGACTATTTATAATAAAAGCATACAGAGCTAAGCTCGGTCATCCAAGTACTCTTCTTATAGGTGTTTTTGTGGCAGTGTCATATCTCCCTTAAATCTCGCTAAAGTTGATTACTTAAGCATCAAATTAGAGTTTATATGTGAAAAATATACGAATAGTTTGTTTTTTTCTATAACACCTTTATTAGTAAGCGATCAATACGTATGTTCTATTCTAATATTACAGTTTAATTATTTTATTTCCGATTGCAAACGTACTGTATTACGGAATTCAATCAAATAGCAAATATTTGGTGTTTGGTTACGATAATGAGCAAAATTCGCACAAGTCGGTTAGCAACTGCTAAGTCTACAGTTCTTCAGTTAACCTCACACACTTACAAATAATTCCGTAGTTACAATGTAATTTTGGTAATTTTACGGATATCGCGACAATGGACATAAGTTTGAATCCCTGAGCTTTCGGTGAAAGAGAACATCGTGATGAAACCATAATATGGTAGTAGGGCTTTTTCGAATGTTCGCCTGGTTAGCTGCTAGTCCCTAAGTTGAAAATTTACCGCAAAATACTGATAAACGTGTTCCGACAATTGTACTTGAGAACCAGTAGCACCACTAGAATTAGTGTGTTCAACATCTTAGGTCACATCGTCCCCCTCAGGACAGGTTGTGGCCGTATCCCTAAATCCTATAAAGTATTACAAAAACGTTGAGTTACTGCTTAAATGAAAACATGACTTTGCTCCCTCAAGCTTTATTTTATTGAAATAATGTTATTCAAAGGTCATTAATCTGTTTTAACATTCTTTTTCATATTCTCAGCTACAAAGACGCCATCAGCAGGTGTGTTTTTACATATATTTCCCATATTCATTACTAAATATGTATCTCATTGATTTTAATTTGCATATCTATTTATTCAGCCTCGCTCTTATGTTGTGTTTTTGCGAACTTATTCACAGTCTCTTAGCATTTAATCTTATAACTAAGTATCATTCTTAGATAATGGCCTATAAAAATATTACTTAATATATTAATGTATTAGTACATATGTTTATTAAATTCTTGGACAGCGTGACCGGCTATTTACTAATGACTTTGAATTAAATGCTTTCATTCAAAGTTATTGTTAATCTTCTTATATAATAATGCTATATAATTATCTCATATTTCTCTGAATAAGTGTTTTATTACAATAAAGATTTTGCTATATATTTAGAACGATTATTTAGCGGCAGAATTTTCTGCTTTGAAATCAAACTACATACGTGTTTATATTTGTGTCGCATGTTTTTAATACGATTTTATGCTGTTAATGTTAATAATGTTTCAATTCTTTCTGTGGTTTCTTTTGCTTTATCTAAACAATATCTTGGATTGTTTAATTATTTAGAAACTTGCATGTTATATATTGTTTAATATAACTATGTGTGATTCTAATTAGTGTCTTGTAAAATTGCAGCGAGAAACGTGCTCTCGACCTTGGTCTCAGCCGTGGCTACTCCGGCACTCTTCAAGCCAAACACCTCATGGGAATCGCTGCAGCCAACTTCGCCGGCGGCCCTGGCAGAAGGCGACGAGATGCCCACTAAATACAATACACATACTTTATCCACTTTTCCACTAAGATTGACATAACAGCAATATTCTAGTCATTAATAAAGTAATATTTATTTACATCCGCGAAACAGCTTTATGCGTATTTATGGGTAGTCCTTTTAACTAATGGCTGGCTATCATAACGTTATCCATAGAAAGTGGTCTTACTACTTCCAAATTATTTACGCTTAAGAATAATTGTATCGTATAACCATCTGTATTTCAATATATATTTAGTAGGTAATAAAACAATGAATATAAAACTATAGAAAATTATTTCGATAATATTAAAAATAAAATAAAATTTTGACTTCAAATTTTAACTTCTATTCTATGTAGTGGTTTCAACTAAATTACCTTTTTAATCGATATCTAAATATTCCACAACAAATTTACCACATAGGTACTTAACTAAAAAAAAAACATATTTTTTAGTGTTTACATTTTAAATAGTATACATAATTGAAATGTCTGTTCTATCTGATGAGTTAGTAATATTTTAAAACATTCTAGTCAAATTTACAGCTTTACAAATTTAATATCAACTAAAAATGTTAATCGTACATAATATACCATATATAATATATAGTTACTTCATATGCAAAGCATTAGATGTACATATATTTGAAAAATATTTCGCTGAATTTCATTCTCAGTCCAAAGATGTTATAAATCTGTATACCTTTAAAATATAACTATGTATTTCACCTATATAGTAATAAGAAATAAAAATACCTCCTGTCTAGAGTTTACTGTTATAAATAAAGAGATATTCATATTTATACCAAATTGTTTTCATATACTTATTATTTTATGCTATTCATTTGACTTCGTAGTTTCTCTACACATAGTTTATGGATGTAAATCCATAATCATAGCATAAAGTGAAAAAGTTTGTTAGTTTATTTGAACGCGCCAATCTTAAGAACTACAAGTCGTATTTCAAATATTATTTATGTCTTTAATAGAGCAAACATTGAGGAAGGCTTTAGGCTAATTAACATCACGCTACCACTAATAAACTGTTTCTTTTTTATAGTCAAGGTTTTATTGTTATAGCCATAATCTCACCTGCTTTTATGTGACGATACGGCCCAAGTTGGTAGACACGCTAAACCTATGGAGGGACTGGCTCTCAAGTGCAACTGCTGGAACACGCCTATTTGTATTTGGCGGCAGATTTTCAACTTACGGGTTGTAGCTTAGAAAAAGCCCTACCACCATGCCATGGTTTCCACACGATATTTTCTTTCACCGAAAGCTCAAACCCAAGCCTACACACTATCACTGAGCTAACATCGCTTCAATTGAAAAAAAGATATCAAAACGGGCAAAAATAGTTGAATAATGCTTAGTTCCACCCGAACGAAACTGCAGACACGACTGGTTGTGCACAAAGAGCCGGAATAAAAGCAAAAAGAACTGAGTGCACATAATAGCAGTCAACATGACGCCGGTAGCCCGCGTGGATACAAGTTCCCGACATTAAGCCACTAACTTATATAGAGGTTTTTTAGTGTTTAGAACGCTGTACGCCTTGCATCTTACTAAGTTTGTAATAATTTTAGGATATCAAGTCATCAAGGAACCCAAAGTAAAGAAAAAATAGACCATGTAGCAAAAAATGTTAGTAATATAGTGAGCTTGACAGTTCAATTAAATCGACTATAGACGAAGTTAAAAAATACTTTAAGCACGAGAGTAAAATACTTTGGGATTCAGAATGGAAATCAGGAACTTGTTCTAAATTATTCAATATGAGAAAATCAATTATTGATGAACATCCTCTAACATTCAGTTGTAGGAGAGACCAAGTGATTATAACAACACTTCGGAACGAACATACAAATTTGACTCATATAAATGTAATTACAAAAAAGTGACAAAAATAAGTGTGAGTGTGGGCTGGATTTATCTGTTCACCACTTTTTAGTTGATTGCAGTTATTATAATAATTCTAAATAACTCAATTGATTGTTTAAGTGAAGATGGTTGTGCCAACACCTTGTTATTCTTATAAATGATAAGTTACTATAAATTAATATGAATATAATTATATAATGTCGTTGTGGTCGTTGATAACATTAGATATTTTATAGCTACCTTAAAATAATTAAAAATAAACTTTATAATATAACTACAGTTTGTTCATACACGAGTGAACCAATCACTGCCAGTCCTAGGATTTATGAGTCGCGAAATTGTGAACCGTGCCCTGATTGATGGACATGAAGGTGGCATATGAAGTTATATCCACAGAGTTACGAATCAAAACGAATATTAGAAAGTATAGCGATGATAGTTCAGTTAGTAGTGTGTACAGACGGCGCGTCAATGGACGTGTATTCGAATCCATCTATAATGAGCTTGAGCTTTCTGTGAAGAAAAACATTGTGATGAAACGATAGCATGATGGCAGGGTTCTCCCCAAGGTAACTACTACTCTCAAGTTGAAAATATGCCGCCAGATCCTTGTAGGTGTGTGCCGGCCATTGCACTTGAGAGACAGTTATTCCACTAGGGTTAGCGTGTTCACCATCTTGAGTCACATCATTACTTAATATCAGGTGAGATGGTAGAGACGTTAAATTTTTATTTTGTTTTTGGGAACTGAAAAGATATATACTTATACATATACCTAAATGTTGCTAGACGATATGTTTCACCCACTTTGAATCTTCTTATATCGATTTTTTTTCTACAATTTACGTAGTGCTATGTGAAATCTAAATAGGTAGGTAGGGACGACAAAATTGGAATAGCCTAGGGCGGCAAAGTGTAAATCCGCCTCTGAAATATGCGGTTATCCTTTTACTGATATGACGTCTATACATTTTTTTAAAAGCTCAAACCAAGTCGACAACTGTCCTGTTACAATAAATGAGGTGATTCGAAATACGTGTCTATATTAATATTATAAACCGGAAAAGTTTATTTGTTTGAACGCAATAATATTAGGAATTATCAGACGCATTTCAAAAATTTAATTTGCATTTCATAGAACAATCAGTAAGGTAAGCTTTAGGCTATTTAACATCACACTACTACTAATACGAACAAAGCTGTATTGCAATGGTCGATTTACCAGTACGCTGAGTAGGCTGGAGCCTAGGGCAGCAGATTTCAGAGGCGGTATATTAGAAGTATTTTTGTTTTGTTTTTGAGAAACTGAAATGATTAATATGTATAAATATACACCTAAATGTTGCTACATAATATGTTTCACCACTTCGACGCTAATAATATCGACGAAATCGACGAAATCTAATTACAGAGGTAGGTAGGGACGGCTAAATTTGAATAGCCTAAGGCGGCAAATGTGTAACTCCACCACTGCTGTATTGATAATTGTTACAATAACGGTCAAAAATGATTAACATATTTTAATTCCACGCGAACGAATTCACTAACACAGCTACTTAGTTATCTATATTTGTAATGAAAATCACATTTTTTAATTTTGTTTTACTGCCCTCTATTTTAATTCCTTGAAACTAGTACACATTTTCATTTAACCTTTTCGGCGCTATCTATATTACACAACTTAAAATATTTTATGAACGAAGTTATTCGACAGCCTAAGTTTCAACTAATTTACATGCATTCCACAAGATGTCACTGTCAATGTCTTATAAACTTATTTCACTTATAACAATATTCTTAATTCGTCTCGATCTTCCATCATCCGTAGTTTATTTTAGTTTTTATATTGTAAATAAACTTGATACTATATAGTATTAGTATTCTTAAATCACACTGATTTATTGACAATTACAGATATTAATTACTCTGAATAATAATGAGGTGCATGAAAAGAGCCTCCACAAGTGACGATACCAGAGTACGTCCGGCGCACCCTAGGCAGTTAGGCCCGATTCCAACTTTACTAACTCGCCAATCTCTTCACCACAGAACGAACATATTTTTTAATACGGTTTATGACGATTCGATGAACGATAAGACGTTGAACAAATCGAAATAATGTACCTTAGTATATTTATAAAAGCTGAGTGAATGTCAAATAGTTATTTTTGTTTTGGTTTCAATAGAAAAAGGCCAAAAGAGTTTTGTACATCCACTAACTCCACAGATGAAAAATAATTTTTACTAGAAAACATTTTCTTTTTATTCTTTCGTATACCCACAATAACACAAACTAAGTTGAATGATGACTATTTTTGGTAGAGCTTTGTTTACTACAATGCTGTTAGTCATTTTTTCATAATTATATATATATTGTCAAACGCTAAATGTAGCCTTGGTAGATTTAGAAAATTAATATTTAAATATAAAAAATTTAAACGTCTTATAACATCCCGTATGGTCTAGTGGCTAGGATACCTGGCTTTCACCCAGGAGGCTCGGGTTCGATTCCCGGTACGGGAAACTTTTTTATGCGATTTTATTTGAAACTTACTTTTCTATACCTTTTATTTATTAGACTTAGAAGTAGCCGTTAAATTGAAATTGTAATTAGACGCTGCAAAGTTATATTTGGTAATAAAATGACAAATATTAATTCGAAATATCCCATAAAACGTTTTATGACTGTAAACGATTGTAAACGCTATTAGTAATAGCTCTGCCGGTGACATTATACTGTAGTAACATGGAGAAATGTTACAATAGGTAATAAACTTTGTTATCACAGTCCACGGACAACGCGGAACTTTACTCAGTTTTACAGTCGTCAACAATGGCTTGATGTTTGTTGTTCGGCCAGCTCGTTCCACTTAGCGTTCCCAACGCTTAAAACATACCTTTATACATACCACCTGACGACGGCGGTCGTTATTGCCTTGGAGAAAACAGAACTAATGACGTTTTGGGGATCGTTGGTATGCGATCATCCGGTTTGCTAGGGTGACTTCTCCACAAAATGAAAGTACCAGGAAATAGTTTATATAGTGTTATAATAATTGTTGAACAGTGCTAAATGTACACTTATCTGAGTTACGACAGATTCATTTGGTAACATATGTTTTTACTTCCAATGTCTCAACAAAGAAAAATTGACAGTAATTATTTTATGACAGACTGATTCTAAACAATTTTATGTTTCTTAGATTGTTAATGGCCAGTACACGAAAGAAGTGGCTTTCGAGGCGGCACATCACCCCCCTACGGAGAAAAAAAAAGAAGAATAAAAATTTATCGTTCAAAAGTTTGACTTTAACGCGCCTTCCGGATCGTATCGTATATGGTTGTGGTTGAGACGCAGGAGTCGCAGCATTAGATGGAAAGGTACTCGACTGCAGATGAGAAAGTGGTGTCTGAGAATACCTAGGTGCTGTAGCAAGAGTACGAATTGCTTTCCAAAGCAGAAGAATCCGATGAGCAGCTAGCAGAACTTTGAAGATCTGAATCGTCTGGTCTAAAGTTATCCAAATTTTCGATTTGGATTGCTTAGTAGTTCATAAGTACATGTCGTTTTAAATAAAAATAATCTAAAATTATACTTGGTTTTGTACTGTTATATTTTAATCAAATCATGAATAGACAGAGGTATCCACATGTCTATAGTATATAATATATAATAGTCACTTACTATACGGTATATAATAGACACACATTGTAGTCTTCAGCACTTCAACTAAAGAGCATTGTCAATAAAGGCAGTTCGAACAAACGGAGCCAACACCAATCATAGCTAGACCTCCCGCTGGTAACAGGTTTTCCTCTTTACTTATACGTTATATTAATATTACGGGGAGCGGAAAAGCTTAAGGTATACTGGATATTGATGAGGGCTAAATGTGTATTCGGATGAACGCCCTTATTTTTGTAAAATGGCCGCCACTAGGTATATTATTTTTAGCTGCGTTATTTACAGGGCCTTAGGTCTGAAGGTGGACGGATATATGGAATGTATTATTAAATATAACGTATATATAATATACGTGCAATAATAATAGTAGGCTGTCAAATGAAATGTCTTGTTTATGTTTAAACATCTTTTGTGCGTCTGTTTTTGCTTGTGTAACTTACACACGAGTCGAGTGATGGAGGTCATATTCACTTTGCCGCGATGGTTCTTCTTGCGCACACAATTTAACGAATGTTACGTCGGTAGAACCATAAACGATGGAGATTGTATCAGACAATTTTATTCTATATTCTGTATCTATAGGTAGGTTAAAATGTACACCACAGAATAACACTAAATTCATAAAGTTTAATTTTATTAGTTCCAAAGACACAAACACGTTTAAAAAAAAACAAACAAAAAACTCTTCAGCTGATTTACCTGTATATACGTAGTCACAAAGTTATTACTCTAATGTTAAAGTCTACGAAACTAGATGCAATGTAATAATGGTTCGCACTAACATGTATAACAACAATCAACATGAAATTGAACCCTTCTAGACGCAGATACAACTTACTCTTTAATATAGTATATACATAAATACATGTGTATGTAGATAGGTAGTAGATATTATTTTTATTATTAAAATTAAACCAATTAAAACAAATCTTTTATTTTTTTAGTGATTTCTACAAGCTCCGAGGAATTCCGAGGAAATGATCGTACAGCAAAAAAAGCAAATTGTTGCTTCAAGTGTTATGTTTTTAGATCTGGCTATGTTTTTTTATCGTGTTTGTTTCTGGAGCAGTCCTAAGGAAATTCTTGTAACTTCTCAACAAGCTGAGTGATAGAATAAAATTCATATAATATATATCTTTCATTAAAACAAAGTTTCATAGTCATTTAAGTTATTCACTGCCGAAAGGGGCAGCAGACTTCTGCCGGGACAGCCAATATCAGTATAGATTACTGAAGTATACTGATGCAACGCTGAACATATTAAATTGATAATCATAGTATTAGAACTATTGGATAAGGTTATCGACTCTTATAGATCAGATGTATCCATTGCTATAGTAAGACGTGTCGCGTTCAGGAACAGCTCGTGTATAACCAGCAATGAAGCGGGTGTCAGAGATTTGTAACCGACTGAGATGCGACCACAATGGAAAGTCAATGCGTATCCAAATGTGGCAAAGCTTGAAGTCCGGTATTAAAGATAAGACTATTAGTTAAGTTATAATGACCCTAGTGGTCTCCTTGGTATTGTGTTTATCGTCGCCGCTGCTGTGTCGTTTGTAGAAGATGTGAAAGCTGTTGCAAATCTATGGCATAACGCGTATTTAAGTTTTTTATAGTTTATAGGTTTTAGCAATATGGCCACAATCGCAACTGATATTGTGATTGTGGCCAGATCGTCTGTCAAATGCGACTGCCGGAAATTGAGGATGGTAGCTAACGAGGCGGGCATTAGAAAAAGCCTTACCACCATAAGTGGACCTATGGTCTCTTTTTAGTGGAGATGTGACGGTTCTTGTAACCCGGTGAATCTTCCACACATCTCTCTCGCCTTCGCATGAGTCCAGGTAGTAAATAAAGTTCACCATGTTAAAAAAAGTCACAACATTATCACTTTGTCTTTCTACTATAAAAATTATAACACTGAATTATGAAATAAACAAGCGTAAGATACGAATACTCAACCTAGACCTTGACGCCATACTGGAACAGTATCTAGAACATCTATGAAGTAGATCAAGTGTCTCGATAATGCGGCTTGTAACCTACTTACCCAATATTATCGGCCGGCAACTAAACGCCTACCTTGTAACACGTAATTCCAGTTCGAGATCGCATCTGCGGGGCTCGGGCGGGGTTCAACGACCTCGATCGATATTGCACCCTCGTGTCTGCCTGCCAGATAGGGTGCAAACGATTTTGTCATGTTAACTGATCGTATGCCTTGAAGTATTTCATTTAAGTTAACGATCAAAACTGCCATTCTCACTAAAGGTATATGGTTCTTAATATGCTAAACATGCATTTTTATTTAAGTATATCGTTGTTTTAATATTTATTAGCAAAATGCCTGGTTGACTGACCTTAGTTTGGTATTTATTTAATTACTACATTTAACGTGCGGCTTCGCTGGCGTTAATATTGATTTTGACAAAGAAATCGGATGACGCAATAAAAAGTTTCACACGTAGCTTATCTCTCTCTTTGCCTCACTGTCAATAAGGTTTTTGCTCAAAAAGTAGCTTATCACCATCTCGGTATCCTCTAAGATTCTGTCTAACTCTGTACCAAAGTCCATCATAATCGATTCAGCGGTGTAGTCGTGAAAGCCTAACAAACAAACGAACTCACTTTCGCATTATAATATTAGTAAGGTATTAAACTATAGTAAATAACCTTTCTATTGCACTTATATATATGATTGTTTAAATATAAAAAAACATTAACATAATTAATCGTTTATTAGAAATAAAAAGCATGAATCTTCCTGGAGACAAAATTTCATCCAAATCGTTAAAGCCGTTTTCGAGATATATATAAATTTGGCTATGATCATTGATGAAAATATTTTAATATTGTTTTGTAAATTTTATTTTATTTTTAACAGTAAAGCTCATTCGAAGTAATAGCTATTTAGAGATTACTGCAGAACAAAAATTGCTTGACAGAAGAGTAAAAGGTTGAAGACTTGAAGGAGAAGACTGTTTTGTCTTTGTCTGTAAACAAAACTATAAATATTTAAAGTGTTAAAATAATTTCAGTTGTGAACAGTATAATTTTTTCCACAATTCTAATCCCATCGACTACCACCATCGAATCTGAAAACAAGTCCAGCCCTCGAGAAGAAGTGGTAATAAATTAATTGTAATTTTTTATATATCGTTGTATATAAATTATTTAATTATACATAAACTGTAATAATTATACCGAACAAGTGCAATAGTGTCCCTTCCATACAACAATGGCTGATTTTTTTTTATAGTCAAGTCTTAGCGTTATGGCCATAATCTCACCTGATCTTAAGTGACGACACGGCCCATGTTGGTGGACACGCTAAACCTTTGAAAGAACTGGCTTTCAAGTGCAACTGCCGAAACACACCTATTGGCATTTGGCGCCAGATTTTCAACTTGAGGGTGGCAGCTAGCCAGGCTGGCATCAGAAATGCTATGTTTTCTTCACAATGTTTTCCTACATCGAAAGCTCAAGCTCATTGTAGATGGTTGGATTCGAACTCATGACCCTTGACGCAGAGTCGTACACACTACCACTGAGCTATCATAGCTTCAATGGCTTGATGAATGAATTCGCTTATCAAACGTACATCCACTGTAGTGTCTGTCGAAGTTAAAGGAGACCAATCGAGAACCAAAAAGTTCGTTCCATGAGTTGTGGAACCGTCATCTTGTCAGCGTGTAACCTTCTTCCTACGATATTGGGTCCTTCAAAGATATATGACGAGGTACCTAAGTCGGTCAGCATTACAGCGGTGACTGACAGTAAACTTTGGTTTATTGTCAGTCGCCGCTGATTTTGGTTGTACTGTACTTAACATCAGGTGCAGTGCAGTCACTTGGCTGCGCGGCAACAAGAAAAGGAACTACTATCTTCGATCGATTATTGACCTTGAACTCATTGAGTATACAACTACGACTGGGCTCTAGCCACATAGGTGTTAGAATTTTACGATGCAGTATTCATTTAACTGTAATCATGTAAAATGTAATGAAAATATAATCTACGTTTTTTTTTTTTTTGACTACTTTTTTTAGGGTGATAATACTTCGGCCCATTTTTAAATTAAAAATGTATTTCGTTTACAAATAAACAGTTTTGTAAAAGAACTAAACAGTTTATTCTTATCATAGAGCTTTTACAATAAATTTATCTACATAAACGTATAGGAGAAGTACTCATTAAGTTTTCATAATTATACTCCCAACTAACTTTGCGATTTGGCATGGATATTAAACAAAGTAAACATCCAATAATAACGGATATTGTAATCAAGTGTCATTAGCGTGAACAACGCTTCAAGCTATCTTTATTTTTATGACAAGTCTTTTTGCCTCTTAAAGAGACATCTTTAGTCCAGTTTTTTAACTTCGATCTTAAGATGCAACTATTGCCGCAGACACCTAGGGTATCTGGTAATGAACATTGAATAGGCCGGATGCCAAATAACCTATACAAATACATCATGAAGCTAAAAATAAGGATATTGTCGTCACAGGCTATGTTTATAAAACAGCAGTAAGTAGAAAAAAATAATCTAGATAAAAGTGTTCACAGGGAATCGATCCATTCTCGCGTGACAATGCTCGACGTTGACAAATGGGACTAGACATCGGTAAAAACAAACATTGAATACCTATTTATATGATTATTGGCGAACACGAGCTTGCTCTTTGGTGAATAGATAGCGAACTGAGCATGCGTTAGTAGTAAACAAACATTCTACATGTATATTATGCTATATGTGAATGGATGTGGTGAATTGTCAAGGGTTTGCACAACGGTTTAAGCAGCCACTGTGGAAGTTTTAATGGGATTCTTGAATATCGTATCAATAGGCGAATTTTGCATACAATACTGAGTCGTTCCAACTGGAGAATCAATCATGGGATTGATTTACGTTAAAAGTTGGTTTAATGGCCGGATCGTCTTTAACCCATTGGAAGCCTTGAGCACATTATAGTAATGGAGCCCTTATGACCTTGCCGGAGCACTATTTTAATAGAAAAAACAAAAAAGTAGAAAAGCGAGGTTCTAGATTTATTTTTATTTTCATAAAGTTATATTAAATGGATAAATATTATAATGCCATATAATCCAGTTGATTGGAGATGTACACTTTTAGAGTTAATTGTCAAAATCATTACTAAATCATTATTGATACAAAATCATTAATAAATTTGATAAATAAATAACATGAAATAAATATATTTACTCAAACCAAATATGTTTTTCAGTAAAAAATATCGGTTATCGTTTGGTGATCTGGGAGGTACTACAGGGCCCTATTGACCGTGGGACCCTGTACAAACCACCAGAGTGCCTAGTGGAAAAGAGGGGTCTGTTAAAGCTGATGCCTTACCGCGGCCGTTACACTGAGAGTCGTTGGCTTGAAATATACACAAAATAATTATTTGTCTATATCACAAATAAATATTTTGAGTGTAGATACTTTTTTGTATCCGCTAATCATATATTTGTAAAGTCCTCATGACTACGGAACTCCCCTTCGCGGTAGCGTGTGCTCTATCTATTAGATGGGTATATTGAAATTAACTTTTAATTTATCACGAGAACTAGATATATTCACGTTCTTCCTTTTCTAACATATTGTGTGGGCTACAAAAAGGGACACGTAGGATATACCTGAATACAACCTTACGACGATCACGCATTCTCCTCATATCGCCAGAAGTCTGAGCAAGCTTTTAAACTGCTTCCAGAACTCAGCTAAATCCCGGTGTGAGAAAATAAAAAACCTCTATAAAAAAAGTAAGTACACAGTCAACCGGAAATTATGTGGTCTCTGAGAGTGGTAAATTATGTGACTAAATGAGACACGGGCGCTTAGTGCTGTTGCCAAAATAAAAACTATAGACCGGATGACATTTTTGTTTGTGCTGTCTCAAGGTGCCGACAATAGAAACCTAAAGTTAGTTGTGAGGCATACAAGCCATCGCCCTTTTATATTTTAAGAAACAGATATTAATATTTTACTTACATACGAGCACTTGGAACTGGTTTGGGATTCAGGTATGTTATTGGATCTTTTTGTGAGGTTTTCAACGAGATTAAGTATAACTCCTTACAATACTTCACGATACATGAATCACAAAATTATAAAGATTGATGAGGTCATTACATTTTGTTATCATTTTTAATTTAACAGCGGAAACATAAACACGAGGGACGTAACGTCACTTATGTATATCTAAAATTATGCCAAACCTACAGAACATACACATTACAGTAAAAACAGCTCTACACATTCGGTTTTATAGACATGGAAATACTACAAGTTTATATTACATCTTGTAATTTTCTCAAGTGTTTCGGTGTGTATCTACGGTAAATATTTATGTATATGAAATTTTTATTCAATAACAAAAATATCGGATATATTAAAATAAATATTCAAGCGATTGTGAGCAGAAATAAATTTACGAATATCAATTTTCTATATATTTTATCGAAGCAATATCTACGGAATGTAATTCTTTTGAAACTTTTTGAGAAGTTATAGTGAGCAAATTTTCAGCTTGAAACGGAAGTTGTTCACGGTGTACCACTTTTCTATAGCTAAGGTTTGAGCGTATGGCCACAATCTAACCTGATGTTAAGTAAAGATTTGACCCAAGCTAATCTGTGCAGGGACTGGCTCTCAAGTACAACTGCCGGAATACACATATAGATGTTTGGCGGTAGATTTAGGGCTGCTACTTAAGAGTGGTAGCTAGCCAGGAGGTCACTAGAAAAGACCCTACCACCATGCTATGGTTTTATCACGATGTTTTCCTTCACCGAAAGCTCAATTTCATTGTAGGTGGATTCGAACTCACGGCTCGTGACGCGGCGTCTGTCCACAATGCCAACTGAGCTATCATCGCTTCAAATCATGAAGTTAGGCGAAAGACACTTCTTTTAATGCATTATATATACAATTCAAGCTATTAATTTATTATATATTTATTATAAAGTGGAAAATTTATTTTGTTTGTTTGAGCCCTCTAATTTTAGGAACTCCAAGTTGGATTTCATCAATTCTCTTTGTATTTGATAGAGCAATCACTAATTATGTCTTTAGGTTATTTAACATAACACTACCAGCAATAGGAACCAAACTGTATTGAAAACAGTTAAAAGTACAAGCAAAAATTATTTGATAATCTTTTACTTTCATGCGAACGAAGATCTTCGCGTAAACGCGTTATAGTGTAAATGTTTTTTTTTAAATGTAAAACTTCTTTTTTAACGTATGGTAATGCATTTACGCATCCTCTCTCAGCCCGGGGTATTGAGAGGAGTATGCAGGACTCACCTGACGCTAAGCACCGAGAATACCTACTAAAACCCCACGGCCGTCTGTCGTCTACCTAGGGCGACGCGAGTCCGTGCTTGTAATCAACTCGTCACCCCAGCGACCGGCCCGGCTTGATAGTAAGCCGGGACCCATCTGGCCAGCCTGGTAAGCTGCCTTTGCAGTTGCCCGGCCTGGTGTAACGGGAGACGGGTCTCCCGATTCACTCCCTTCAGTCCGGCTTAAGGCAGTGGAGTTATAACACGTCATGTCAACATAATGTGTACATAGAAGGAGGCCACCACATTTCGGACACTCTCGCTGCCGAGCACGGCTCTTACCAAACCCGACAGCGACGATTCATCTAGATTTTTTTTCTTCTCTATTTTGTCTTTCCTTTTAGGGTCAGCCCCATATAATTTTTTTTTGCAATAGATAAGTGTTAACGATAAGGCAACCCTTAATACTAACTATTCATCACATAATCTGAAAAGCTTAACTAATTGTAACTATTCATGAAGCGATGATAGCATCGTGGTAGTGCGTAGGGACACCGTGTCACGGGACGAGAGTTCGAAATCAACCAACTACAATGAGCTTGAGTTTTCAGTGAAGGAAAACATCGTGAGGAAACTATATCATGGTGGTAGGGCTTTTTCTAATGCCCGTCTGACTAACTACCACCCACAAACTTAAAATCCGCCGTCAAATATCAACAGTTGTGGTCTGGCAGTTGCACTTGAGAGTCAGCCCCTCCAATAAAGCCGGCAACCTGCGATCACCCCGGTGTTGTGGGTGTCCAGTGGTGGTGGTGATCACTTACTATCAGATGACAGGATAGCTCGTTTGTCGCCTATTCCATTAAAAAAAACTATAATTAACAATGGTGTACAAAAAAATGTAAAATAAATAAATGATGGGATCGGTATTATCGATAATATTTGTTCGGATATATTTTTTTAAACATTTATCGCTTTTATTATAAAATCAATTATCTCGTTTGATATAATATATTTGCGCACGACGACGGGACTATACATGGAATAAATTCGTGATTCGTTTATCAATACTTATTTATATATATATATTAGTTTTAAAGATTATGTGATCTATATTAATATTATAGAGTAGAAAAGTTGTTTGCAGTTTAACGCACTAATCTTAGGAACTACCACTAGGTTTCAAAAAGTATTTTTGTATTTGTTTAGCGCAATCAGTGAGAAAGGCTTTTAGGCTATTAAACATCAAATAATAAGACAAAAATATTTTATTTTATGATCATATTTTTTTTATGAATATATTTGTAATTTTTTTATATTTTTATTTATATATATTTATTTTTATTTTCTTTTATGATTTTATAAATAATTGTTAATTGTTAATTCATATATTAACTTAATTATTTCACGTTTGCCGGGTGTCTCATGACGGCCAATTTTTTTTCTACTTATTGTCATACGAAATGTTAATAACTTCAATTAGGCCTTCGACTTGGTAAACGCTGCCAATATTTGACGTAAGGTGCTGGTTCGAAATTAGGTCAAAAAAGTACATCTAATTTTATCTGAAGACTTGTATAGAAAGCAGAATGTTACCTACATTCTTCGGCATGGTTTGGTATTTTGGTTGCAATGAACTTTAACTATATTCTATGATAATGGACAGCAAACAGATAGACGGTCTATCTGATGATAAATGGTTACCGTCGCCTATAAACAGTCGTAACACCAGGGGCATTACAGCCATGTTGCTGACCCCTTTTTTATAGGTTTAGCATTATCGCTATGATCTTACCTGATCTTAAGTGATGATACGGCTCAAGTTGGTGGACACGCTAAACTCGAGGAGGATCTGGCTCTCAAGTGCAGCTGCCGGAACATACCTACATAGGTATCTGGCGGCAGATTTTCAAATTGAGGGTGGTTAAAGGTTCGTAGTTGCCTTCATTGACGTAAAACATCGCGATGAAATTATAGCTAGTGGTAAGGCTTAAAGCAGAAAATACATATTAAAACTTGGTTATGTCTTTTCATAGTCTGAAGACATGTTTCCAAAGTCGATTAAGATTAAGATTTTGGAGACTGAACTAACTAACTATTGCATTTAAAAGTAATGGCATTATAAAAAATATTAAGTACTGATGAAAAAAAATTGTAAAGCTAGACAAAATCTATTACCCTTTACCATATAGCATATAAAAAAAAAACAAACTGCAAAATATTGATGATGTCAAAGCATTTTGACAGAACCTAGAACAGATGCTGCCATGATACTGTTTGGACTAGTAGGGATTATCAGCTGATGGAATTCGGTCGGCTAGTTCTGCGAAAAGATTATATCCTCGAAGAGATAGGTATTGGAAGAAATGCGAAAGTGGTTCTTTTTTATGATAGCTCGGCAAAAAGCTCAGTGCAATCCAACACCGGTAGCGACCATAGAGTGAACGACAATCCATCGCCAGTCGCCACTGTCATGTCAGCTTGTGTAAAAGACTAGTGTGTCTGTTACTTGGTCTTTTTTATATTGCATGGAATAGTTACTGCACTACACCTGATGTTAAGTACATGTCAAGTACAGTATAATTCTAATCAGCGAAGACTGACAATGAACCAGAATTCACTACCAATCACCGTTGTCAAGCTCGCCTGCTTAAATACCTCTTCTCGGCTCTTTCGAAGGACCCATTTCCAGAGGAAGGACGGAACACTCAACACGCTAGCGGGAAGACAGTTTCACAGCTCCACGGTACGATAGAAATACAAATCAGCAATTTTTTTTTGTTCGCGATTCGATTATAGTCGTTCGTTTTAAGGGATTTGAATAAAAAATATTTAGATATTCAGAATACAATAAAATGGAAGCACGGGTTTAATTAGAAAATTACTATATCGATATCTGTTATATTGTGGTATACAATTTTAAAAACTAATTTTAGAAGCCATAACATTTGTTTAAATTAAAATATTAAACGAGAACTATCTTGGCGTTAACTAAAATGTGTGTGCAACTGCGGTGCACCGCTAGTGTTAAAATATGTATGAAATATAGCTATATATAAGTATATATAGCATATTATAAACTCATCATGTAATCCTCAGGCAAAGGTGAGGTGGAATTATTTAATGGTACGGACGCAAAAGTAGAGAGGAAATAATAATTTTATTACGTTGTAAAGATCTGTTATTTTGTACTGGACGATGTATACTGAATTTATCATAAAATGTAACGTTAGTTCCTAGTAATAAATCATTATCTAAAGTTATTACACGCCACATACTGCGAAACAGATGAGGTTGTGCTCTAATCTCGACACGTCAAGATCAAGCAATTTTTTGCTCTTAAACTGCCTCTATGACAACAAATTAACATTTTTACGCTAATAGGAGTAGATGTATTTCAGGAAACCACTTCAAACAATTTATCTCATTTTTTTTAACAAAACAATTTTATTCTGCTACCTAGGTAAAAAACTGTTAAAAAAGCATCTATGTGAACGTTCGAATTTTTTTATACGAGGTAGTCACGATAACTACCCTACTCTCCTCCTACTACTACTTCCTATTTATTCTTCGCTGTGAAATAAATATGTATAATGTTGCAAATGTGTGAACTTTAAAGATTTTAAATTCCCTGATCACGGGATTTAGTTTTGAGATATGTCGACGATTTTTAAAACAACAATATCATTCCATACATTTTTGATTACTCGTTACACAAGCGAATGTAAAAAAACACAATTTGGTTAGGAGCTCTGGATAGCTACTACCTTCAAATTCGAAATATGTTGCCACATGTGTACTGCGGTAGTTTCATTTGAGAGCGAATCCAAATGTAGTCTTATTATTATCTTGGATTTCATAACTACTCAACGTAAGGTAAGAGTGTAGTTAAAACGCTTACAAATAAAGAGTAAAAATAAGTAATAAGTGTAAAAAAAAAGAGTGGGAATTAAAAAAAAAAACTAATCACATATTTATCTAATCAACAATAATTTATACAGAAATTTTTCGGAAAAATACTCATTTTATGATATTTGTGACTATTCAATGAAAATAAAACGACTTATAGAATTCGTATTTTTTTTTTTTGTCAATATGGATATTTTTATCATATAGTATACCTATATACCTTCATAATTAGTACAATATTTTTCTAACTATAACACTATTTCACCAAATGTTTAAAGTAATCGCATTGTTAGTACGGGCCTAAACAATGGAGATAATTATTGTTTTTGTTTTTTTTTTTATATAGCATATTTTATAAATACATTTTAACTTTTCCATGCTCTTTAATCGTATTACATCCTTAACTATACCAAATCACAGATTTCTCTGTGAGAGCAATATGTTGAAAAGGGAAAAAGGAATATGTTCTTATCTTATGTTAATTTATAGACAATACACAATCAACTTTTTTATTAATAAACATAAACACGAGATAAGTCTGAAAATACCGGAGTCAAATTTATTACTAATATTAAAAGAAAAACAAGAGAATAAATTATTATTCAATAACTCTACCTGTCAATAGACAAATTACTTGAAAAGTAATCGTGAATGGAAACTTCTTTAGTTAGGTATTCAATCAATACTCTCTAACCTTGGCCTACGACGCTAAATAAATTAACTTCCAAAGACCAGTAGTCGTTCGAAGGTATTTTGTGTTCAGTACTATAAACTTTTATATATTAAAGTCATAAATGTATGTTTATTTATAATAAATTATAATCTTATATTCCTGATAGAATGTATTTTTAAGTCTTAATGCGTATGTAAGTGTACTGTAACTGTCGTGGTTTAGTAATAAGTTCAAAATCGTTTTATTTTGTAAGGTCACGGGATGCAAGTACTTTAAGGCTTCAAAAATCACTAACCGGTGTGTGTTGCCAATAATAAGCAATCACTCGTGTTTACTTAATCATCAACTTACTACTTCTTTCTTAGTTTTTTAAATAGTAACGCTAACTCGATATAATCAAAGTCGACCTTAAATGTGAGACAAATTATGTATGTATGAATAGCCTATCGCGGTACATCCTTGAAAGATCTGAATATTTTAATAAATTCCATAAATCAAACAACCATAAATTCTGTAAAACTGACGGTCAATAAAACCGAGCATATAACCGTAACTAGAGGATAAACAATGACACCTATTTATATAAACTGAAAACCCTCACAACACGATCGGCGCTTCAACTTCCACAAGAGTGGTCGCAGGTCGAGGGACGAGGAAGGGCCGCGGGGGCTTTTCCGAAACAACTGGCACGGAACAAGCCTCCGCTTATAGACTCCCTATTTACATAATCTGACGGGACACGAACAGTACAACCGAAAACAAAAGAGATTTCGGTTTTAAATATACGTTTAAATACATATTTTACGTACCATACAAAATTAACCACAGTCGACCTGAGTAGGTCAGTTGCATAGTATAAGATCCAATTAGGATTAGTCATGCTGACGGTATCTACTCTCGTCCCCGTTCTAGCTGAGGTTTCGTAACTTCATAGCACCCTTGCACTCGTTACCTCCCAGGTTTTGTGGCTTCACCACTCACCCTACAAGTTCGGTAAAGCTGTGAAAGCTAACACTATATATCCATTCGAAAAAAAAACAAAGCATCAAAGCGAAGTGTCAATCACCATGCTAACCCTACATTAGTAATTTTAAACACAAAGATATCCATCTGTGATGGTGGGACGGCTACAACATTTATCGATTCACGTGTTCTAAACCTTGTAATAATAACATTGGTAACTAAGCTTCATTAATTATGAAACAATAATTACTTAGTAATGATTTTTATTTTTACAATCTATACAAAAAATAAGTTTGGGTTTAGAGAAAGAAACACATCACATTATGGAATTAAATTACATTATGTTTAACTGCTTGCTAAGTATCAATTTAAACATCAATCGTACTTGTAATAGTTAACGCTAAATAAGATTGCAAACACGTATACATATAAGTATAGCAAACATAGCAACAAGTAAAGCAAACGACCTATATGTAGATTAAAAAAATAGGTAATATATGCGACTTCAGTAAAAAATCGTGGTAAAACCTAAACCTGACTGAGAGAACTTCAGAATTACATTTAACTAGTCATAACTATTCTGTATACATACAAGACTACAGAATTTTATATTGCTTGTGGATGTAATCAAATCATAAGAAACTAATTTTATAGTCATTAGTGTTTTTTGTAATCAATCTTTCGATCTAAAATAGTGCAGTTGGTAAAATTATGAGATATGACCTAAGTGAAAAAAAATGAACAGACTAATGTATAATCAAATAGTTAATATTTATAAGTAATCTTTATACATCTTGTTTTCTCGTTCGATACTAACGTCATTAAATAGGTATGTCGCAGAAAATGTTCATGTGTTTATTTATTTTAATTAAAACTGAATTGAGCGACAGTAGAATTGGAAAACATCGCGTGGTTAAGTATTTGAGAATTATTTTTTTCATTTAAATACTACCACTAACAAAAAACGACGTACTTATACAAATAAAATGAACGGTATGTAGAGTTCATTTAGTATAAACCTATTTAGAATATGTCCAAATTTGAAACATACTTCATTATAAGGCTCTTAAAATAACTGCTCTCTATAATTGAAGGTTACGGGTCAATGTTTAGGGCATATGTATTGACCTTTAATAAACGTATAACCACTATACTAAATATATATGCAATAAGTCTAGAAAGTAATGGATGTTATTTGTTAACAGTATTAAAGCAATTTGAAGAAAATAGTCTATTAAAATATATTGTATGTATTAAATAAAATATTGATGCCATCAAAGCGCGTGTGCGCTCGTCTGTACTAAAATGAAGTGACTCAATTTATGCGCCATATCCATAATGCTGCTTCATCCTTTTTTTAGTATAATTTATGTTACTCCTTCTGATGTAGAATCCATAGAGCACTGACTGTTCTCATCTTGAAGTAATCAAATCGCGTTAAATTGTTTTATTTTGCATTGGTTTTAGTTTCGTTAGGAAATAAAATATAATAAAATTAAATTCAAGTTTAAGTAAGATGGACGGAGGGGACGCGCCTGGCTACTGAGGGCTCAGCCCTCGTGGTCAGGCGTATAAAGATACATAGCCTCAGGGTAGCGATCTCTGTGAGAGGGCACACTGTCCAGGTAGAGACCCAGATGAAGTATCTCGGCCACATACTAGATGGGCGGTAGCCGTTCGAGCCCCACTTTACGGGCAGCGCATTGTAGGGACAACGGTATCGTTCGGCCGACTCTTGCCGAATAACTCCCACGGACACCCTCTCCGACAAAGACGCCCGGGTGACAAAAGGGGCCGACACGCTCATACCCTTCCGCTATCCTAAGCTGTACTGAGAGGGGCGGGTTGGATGATCCACCTCTCATTGCACCAGTTTAGCCATCTGAAATGGTAGCTTACGAAGTTGTACTGACGGGGCCCAATTTACCATCAGACCGGGCCGGTTGCCGGGGTGACAAGGTGGTTGCAGGCACGAACCCGCAAGGCAACGGAAGGGCGAGGAATTTTAGTGGGTATTCTCAGCAAATGGCACCGGGTGAGTCTCACATAACCTTCCCAATCCCCCGGACTGGGAGGGTATGCATAAATGCATTTCCCCATATGCAAATGCAAAATGAATAAGAATTTATTAAAGAAAAAAATTACACCACTGTAAATATTACCAGATATGTAATCTTTTTTGTGGTAGCTCATCAAAGTGACGGCATTGTACCTAATGTTAAGCACAGTACAATCTGGAAACAGTGGCAACGATCAATGGAACGACAATCCATCGCTAGTCGCCGCTGTGATTCCGGAAAACCACCACTAATGTGTCACGAATAGGCATCAGTTTTCGGGATCTCTTGATGGAAGGCGTTGATTTTGATATTCACAGCATTTATCATCATAAACAGTGTAAGCACTTTTCCGTGTTAATATAAAGTAATGAAGTAAAAATATATCACAGTGTAATTTTATTTAAATATAATTAACTTTAGCGTTATGGCCATAATCTCACCTGATCTTAAGTGACCATACGGGCCAAGTTGGTAGACATGCTAAGCCTGTGGAGGAACTGACTCTCAAGTGCAACTGCAGGAACATCTAAATCCATCCAGTAGTTTCAGAGTGATATGTAGTATAAATCAAAAACTGCCTGAGCTTAAGACCACACGACAGAAACGAAACATCACTATTTTGCTCTCTTAGTCCCCCTGAACCGACTTTACCCGAACAAACATCACACGAAAAGGTTGCGAATCCAAATTTCAAAGTCCATCCTTAAGAAGTTTCACTTCGATAATGTATAACACGAATATTATTATTTTCTAGTTTTAGATGGTTCAGATAAAATTTTATTATATCTATTGGTTACTAAATGTAAAAAGTGTGTGTTTACTTTATCTATAATTAAAGAAAAAAAATGAGATGAAAATATAAAAAAAACATCGTTGGAGTTCATAAATGGAAATATAATCATTTGATATAATTGAAATATAATCGTCATGGATTGCTGAATAATGGTCATTAAAATTACTCTTCATATTATTTCCAATCGATAGTTACGATAATGATTATAACATTCACTACTTGTCTTAGTGTAAGTGTTTCTTCTTATTTTATTAACAGCAAAGTGCGTTTATATACAACTCTACCAATGGCACATGAATTATTTTTTTTTATCTTACCTTCACAGTTTAAATAATCCTTTAACTAAATAGCAGCCAAATGTAAAAAAAAGACCTTTATTTTTTGTACCAATCAAAAAAGTATGTACTCTTAATATCATTTTAATTTAATAAATATTTAAACGTCTCAAATAACGCAAAATTAATTGTAATTGAAGCAACCTCAGAAAACATGAAGATCTCGCCAAAATTGTTTAGGTAACTGTGGTAGTTGTTATTGAAACCAAATATTGTTTGGAGAAATTAAAATAACTGAACAAAAACTTTGCTATTTTCAAGTTAGATTCTTTATGAAAACATGTCTACATTATAAAGTTAATTCTGGAAGATTTTTATAAAGTATTTATTCTCACTTCCTGGGGTAAGTAGATGACGAATCCGTTTCGATTTTCTATTTCGTTTTATATAAAGAGCTTATTTATAGGAGCAAAATACTACTAGTTTCTATATCTAATATTAAAACAAATTATTATTTGCGGGACGTTTGCAGATTGCAATTGTGCTGGTCCGACATACAAGATGTGTAATATTCGCCATAGTTAAACGCGTAGGCGTACCACGTATGCCTAAGAATGAGAATCAGCCGACTATAGCCAACAATCCAGGTTTTAGGAATGTTTGCCTAACTGAAACACAGCCACCATGTAGATGCTACTGATAAACCCAGTACGGTGCTCTTTTATTATCATTTTGTGGGTTTTCCGATGAGTCAGAAACCTGAAAGATAGCTTATGTCTTAGAGGTCATTGTTTTTGGATTATACCGTGCTTTTTATTGTCTATATGTTTAGCTTTATTTATTCTAGCCTGATTTTAAGTGACGAAGCATTATAAGATAGTGGAAAAGATAAGCTTATATAGTGGAGGGATTGACTCTCAGGAGCAACTTTTACGCGAAATATATAAAATAAACTTAAAGCTGCTTGATTGAGATTTGTATTTCTATATAAAAATAAATACCATCCATAACAATAATAATACCTTTGAAATGTATGAGTTAAATCCCTTTTATCCGAAGGATTTACATCGGGCACAATAATATATAGTCGAGTGAGATATATATTTTAAATGACGGCTTAATTCTGAACGCGTAGATATTTGAAAGATCGAAGGCTCTCAGATCCACAAAGTTCAATTTACGTTAGCCGTTTCGGATAAGTGAAATTAGATTTATTACTTTTAGAAACGAAGTTGTATTACTCCGATAAACATGTTAAAGATAATATATTTTTCGCAAAATTTATACTACATATTAATGCATTCAAATAATCTTTTTAGCAATTAAAAGCCCGAATAATTGTAAGTTGTAAACCATTTAGTTAAAATCGTACAATTTGTGACAAAATACATACTCACAATGACAACATGGTATATTTGTAGGGGGTTTTGTGGTGCCTGCTTAGTTTGTTACAGCATCAGATTGTATTACCTGACATTAATAGGTATATTCAAGCAGCTGTGCTTTAGTGACAATTCTCTACTAGGCTTAACATGTATCCTTCCCTTATGGTGTACAACACCATGGATTGTAAGGTATAAATGGACTACCACCTATTTGTAATGTGTTGATAGACGGATGAGTGGTGTTGACTGGTGTAGACCGGTGAGCTGGATTGTTGTGTTATTGTATCCTGACTAATATTATAAACCTGATTTTACCTACGGCTTCGCTCGCGTTAATAATAATGTTGTCATACAAATCTGATGACGCAATATTTCATAGAAAGTTTATCCTCCCTTTACTCCATTTCCGATAACGTTTTCTCGAGAAAAAGTAGCCTATCTCGGTCTCCAGTGTGCCATCTATCTCTATACTAATAAATTCTTCATAATCGAATTAGCAGTTTAGGCGTGAAAGTGTATCGGACAAACAAACAAACACCTTTCGTATTTATAATATTAGTATGAAGTGTGTTGCGAAAGTGATTTTGTTTGTTATGCTTTCTCGGCTGAACTGCTGGACTGATTGTGATTAGTTTTAGTGGAGATGGTGATAGGGTACTTTTGCTCGCGAAACCCCTATTGGATGTAGAGTAAAGAACAGAATAAACTTTGTATAAAACTTTTTATTACGTAATCCGATTTGACAAACTCAATACTAACGTGAACGAAGCCGCTAGTAAAGCTAGTATACAATATTACAATTTTATTCACACACCGTGGCTTAGAAACACACGTCTTGTTGGTTATCTGTCAACTACAGGTTATGACGAGTGCAATTACAGGTTACACTATCGCACAAATTCTCGACATCTGGCGGGATCACCTCATCAGTCTTACCAAGTGTTTTTTTTTTAATCTTTGGAAATAAACATTTACCGACTTCTTTTTGCGATGCTTAAACGTATTAGCCCCGGTTTTCAGGCTTAAAGTAAGTGGGACGTGTGGCAGACTCTTCCGCTGAAAAACACAGTCAAAAAAAAATACCACGATGACACTTCAATCCCTCGTGTTGCAAAGACCAAACACTTACACTTCATCTAGTGTCCTACCTACTGCATAAAGTACATACGGGTCATTATATAGCCTAGTGTTCTACCGGTGCTTAATCCTGATAACAGCTCTAATCCAGATTCTGACACTTAGTGGCACATTTACGCAAGTTGCCTCTCGGGTGCAGTGTCTTCCGAACTCACCTACAAAGTTCGGTGACCCTGTAAAAGCTCCTATGGCTAACACTGATAGCACTTTCGAACAGAAAAATCTCGGAATTTAAATTCGATCGATCGATCTTAACCAGTAGTGAAAATTCCAGGATTTTTTTTATAGGTGGGCAAAAAAACCTAACTATTCATAATTTATGCATATAGATAACATTAACCTTTTCCAATAGTATCTAAAAACAAAAACTTCCAAACAACTCCCAAATTTTAAACTAAGCCATCCAAAAAACTAATTATTTTATTATTTTTATATAGAATTAATCTTTTTACTGCTGTTTAGACAGTGATATAATAATCTTAAACAACTTGTTATATATTCTAAATGTGTAGGACAAGATGTTATAAATACATACGGCTGTTCAAATATAAACTGTGTTTACACTAAACGCGTATAATACGTTAAAAATAGATTTGTCCGACTGTACATTTCTACTTTTCTATACTGTAATTTCCTGCATTCTCACGAACGTGTTCTATTATTAAACCTCTCGAAATAAAATGAAACTTTTTTATTTCGTTATCATATTGAACATGTAAGTACTTTTTTAATAACCAAATCTTCATAACTAATACAATAAATAACGGTTTTAACGATTTGGATGAAATTTTGTATTTCGATAAGTTTCTGCTTTTGAATTCATCTATAGAATAGTTGTAGTTTTCGTATAAACGCAATTTGTAAAGAACGTTGTTCCTAATAATATTATTTGTAATTTTTTTATTTAAATAATCAGTTCCGTAGCAAATTTGAATGTTTATCATAATGTGATTCGTATCTAAATGTATTATTTTAATTAAACATAATAAAAAAGTACAGTTTCATCACAACCTTGATTAATCTCAACTGAAAATATTAGGTACTTGACATCAGATCATAATAAATCTTGCGAAAATGTCTCCTACCTACGCTTGGGATAGCTACAGAAATCATCAGTTCATAACTCATGCGACTGCGTCACAATGTGAGGTTATTTGTTTATATTTTACTGCGTGGGCAATATTATTTATTCATTAAATATGCTATATATTTAATATTTGCTATATATACTGGTATTACTAAGCACTACACTTTGTAGGTATGTATGTAGGGAATTATTTATTTCGAAAAAGCCAAATGACAACTAAAATAGCTAAAAATCAGTTGAAAATAGCAGAATGGATATTTAGTTACTTCTATTATCGCTTTGCATATTCAAAAACGCATTATTAAGAGATGGATACCTAGTGGATACATAGTTTGTCGCTCAGAAAAAGAAATCAAATTGTAAAAAACGTAAGTCGCTGCCATATGATTTATGCTCATTTATTTCTCTATACCAGTCTTATCAGTAACGGAATCTGGTGACAAAACTGGTGAAATATAATCGAGATGACTTCTTATGTATGCAAAATAACATTCAATTTACAACAACTTTTGGTAGAGTTAAGCGATTTTAATTAAATTAAAACTAAATGTTATTAGAGGATGCGCGTTATGATTACCTTGATGACGTTTTATCATAAACGTTGTACTTTAGCAATGATACGTGGACAAACAAACAAACAGACGTCTGTCTCTGAAAATTATGTAAATGTATCTTATTACTTATTCTTAGTTACTTGCAATATTTTTCACATAAATGTAAAAAGTACAGACACGTTAAATTTGCATTCTTATTATATGTATAGATGATAACGTTTATTATTTAACTACTAAAGTATATTGGAATAGCCAAGTTAGACCTTACACTTCAATATAATAGCCTACGTTATAAGAAGAAACGATATTTTATGTTGTTATAAATAAATTTCAGGACTGACCATTGCACATGGCACCCATTTAGATTTCACTTCAATGTCATTCAAGTCAACAACCAAGGCACTTGTCATAATATTGAACTGGGCTCTCATTTCGCATTTATGTTTTTAATGGAATATCATTTCTTTATTTACAGAAATAATTAGTAGGTACTCATTCATAATAAAATTAATACCAAATGTTTTTTTTTTTAAATCTACTGTATTTTCCTACGTTTTCGGGATGTAAAGGTCTATTATTTGTTATTTTCTATATTTTCTTGTACCTTTGAAATGTTCGAGTGAATTGACTATTCTGTATCCGGATTTTTTTACGCATTTTCGGTGTATACTTAATTTAGCCAAGTCGGGGCCGTATAACATGCATAGGCGATTGTATTCTACAGTACAGCTCTGTTGTTCATTGTTTTTTAAAAATTCCTTAAGTAGTGATCTTATTGATATTGATATTTGAATATTGAAATTTAAAATAAATAATACTAAATCCCAGTTAATAATGAAATAAATACGAAAGCCGACTATACTCTTAGTTCTGATAAGTAGAAAATCAGATATGCTTGATTAAAAAAAAATAATGGTGATATTCCGCTCGTTATATAACGTAAAAACCTTAAAATCTACATAAAAACCATCCCTCGTCAATTTGATTGCTGAATCTTACATTACATTACAGATACTACTATAAGTAAGAATAAACTAATAGAATCAATTAATTAAAAAATATAATAAAATAATACAAATTTACTAGCTTCTGATTTTTTCCTTTGTATTCACCCAACTACCTATCTAGATGCCGAATTCGAACATTCTAGGTCATCTAAAACCGGGTTAGAGTTTTGTTATAAAGGTCAGTAATGACAATTTTTCAATCAATAGTCAGAAGTGGCTCCAAATGGTTCATGTAATATTACACACGGTACTGCTCTCCAGCTCTGTTAGCTTGAACTTGGCTTGACACGTTACCACGTGTCTAGATAAATAAATAATGGATGACATTCTAAGCATTATTCGACGACATATCACAACACTAATAGTGTGGTTGGAGCGTGTTAAAAATATGTCGTTTTTACATTCAACTGTTGAATATATATCTTTTTTATAGTTAAAGTGTAGTGTTATGAATACAATCACACCTGATGTTAAGTAACGATGTGGCCTAACATGGTAAACACACGCAAAGTCCCACGCAAGTGTAAGACTGGCTCTTAAGTGCAACTACCGGAATACATCTATTAGTATTTGGCGGAAGATTTTCAACTTGAGGGTGGTAGCTAGACAGGCGAGTAATAGGAAAAGCCCTACCATCATGCTATGGTTTTATCACGATGTTTTCCTTCAATGAAAGCTCAAGCTAATTGCAGGTGGATTCGAACTCACTTCTTTTGTCACGGCATCCGTACACACTACCAACTGAGCTATCATAAATTATCAATGCTGTGTTGTAACTGTAAGTAATTTAAAAAAAAATGAACACACTCTGATCACAGAATTAATAAATTCGAGCCGATTGAAATATTTGTGTGGAATAAAATGATAAAGGTCGATTGCATGTTATAATAATGATTAAAATATTTTTAAACACAATAATCACATTTTAATTAAAAAAAAAAGAAAAATTACATAGATACAGAAGAATTTCAATAATAAAGAAATAGTATTTTTTTACTTTTAATAGCTTTTAAATATGTTGGACTTTCATTTATGATTATTAGTTTTATATTTTACCAGGTGTACTGTTTATATGCTTAATCAAAATTCTGATCGTATTTTTCAAAATAATTTTACTGAGTAAAGATCCATAAAAGATACCGTAAGAAAATAAAGGGATTATATTAATATAATATTAATATAAATACCATCACCAGAAATAACCTTTCAATCAAATATTAATAAAATCGTCTAATGTTTAATCTCCGGTAACCAAACATTCCGTCTTTGAATGCTTTGGGCACATTTAACGATTTGTTGAGCTCTCTCTCTAGTGCTTATTTTTGGTGCAGCCCTCAGCCTCAGTAAACTAGCTGTAACTCGTCTACCTAAGTCTTTATCAATTAGAGTCAAGAGGTATACAGTTCTCTGAGCTATATCCGGTAAAACGTTTTCAAGCGAAGACGCGAAGTTGTCAGCCAGCCTTTGACGATGACCATCACTCTCTAATATGTGGTTATAAAAATAACTGGATGGCTCGAGATCAACTGCATTACTTTGTAATACAATTAAGGTTTCCGCGGGTCGATCCTCGTCTACGTATGGAATAGGTCCGTTAAAACTGTTTGGATAATAATTTGGAACATATCCCATGTTTTCTCTCACTGGTGGACGACCATCTCGATTATACGATTTCTCATATTTTGGCATATTCACGTCTATCTTGTTATGATTGACTCCTAACCTATAGTTATGAGCGTCTGGATAAGACATTCTGCGAGCTTTGAATAGAAAATCAACTGGACCTAAGATTCCAGGCACTAAATTGCCAGGATTGTAAGCGGCTTGTTCTACATCTTTGAAATGATTATTCACACGTTGATTGAGTACAATACGACCAATTTGCACAGTGTGATACGTTCCAACTTTCCATAGTCTTGTAACGTCAAAGGGATCATAATCGACATTTTTTATGTCACTTAAGGTCATAACATCCATTTCTAAACGCCATGCGGGATAATTCATGGCAGCTATGGCATTATATAAATCCCTTGAATAGTAATCAGGGTCTAGAGAAGCAATAGTCCTTGCTTCAGCAGATGTCAAGTTGTCTAAGCCTTGTTCTGTGCGGAAGTTAAATCTGACATAGTATCGCTCACCATGTGTGTTGTAAATTTCGTACGTATGAATAGGGAAACTGTCCATTTTTCTATATCCATTGGGAATACCAAAGTCAGAGCTTAACCACATCATGATATGTAATGCTTCAGGTCTCAAACTAACCATATCCCAAAAGGTAGTTAGATCGAATAGGTTAGTTCGTGGATTGCGTTTTATAACACGTGCGAATGAAATAAAATGTACTGGATCTCTAAAAAGAAATACGGGAACGTTCAAGCCCAAGAGATCCAAGTTACCTTCTTCGGTGTATAATTTTACCACAAAACTTTTCTGCTCTCTAGCAAGTTCATGTCCGCCAATACTCTGACCGACTGTTGAAAATCTAGCAGCAAGTGGAGTCTTCTTTCCTATTCCGTTGAACACATCGGCCTTAGTATATTTCGATACATCGTGTGTTACTTCAAAGTATCCCAAAGCACCAATTCCTTTAGCGTGAACAACTCGTTCTGGTATCCTTTCTCTATTACCATGCATCATCTGTTCTAAATGAAACTGCCTGTTGAATATTTCAGAATTTAATGTCACGGTGTCGCGTATTTCTACTGGAACTCCATCACTTGTTGTTATTACTCCTATAGGTAGCTGGAAATTATCAAATAGTATGTTTCATAATTTTCATAACAAAAAAAAAATTAATACTGACATTTCAAAGTGAGCTTAAACTAAAGATTCCTAGTGTGATTTTTAATTTTCTCTTTCATCGTAAAACGAGGAGTTCATAAAAACCTTATAAATGTATTCTGCTGCGTCAATCGAGTGAACATTTTACAGTTATATAAAATAAAAAAGGATTATTTTTACAATATTATTTAAAATCAAATTAATATAATCAAAGAAAGCTCTTTAAATTGTAAAAAAAATTATTAATTTGCATAATAAGTAAAAAGTAAAAAATAAGTAAAATACCATACATTGATACTTCACATATAATTATTATACTAACTGTGCCTGCAAGTTCATTCGCGTGGAATTAAAATTGTTCAAATCCTTTTTGCCCATGTTTACAACTTTTTTTAATATATATTTGCTCATATTGGTGGTAACGTTAAATAGCCTAAAGCCTTTTTTTTATATACTTAAGTTTTAACGTTATGGCCATAATCTCACCAGATCTTAAGTGACGAGACGGCCCAAGATGGTAGACACGCTAAACCTGTGGTGGAACTGACTGTCAAGTGCAGCTGCCGAAACACACCTGTTGGTATTTGGCGACAGTTTTTCAACTTGAGGGTGGTAGCTAGCCAGGCGGGCATTTGAAAAAGCCCTACCACCATGCTATGGTTTCCTCACGATGTTTTCCTTCACCGAAAGCTCAAGCTCATTGTAGGTTCTTGGATTCGAACTCGCATCCCTAGACGCGAAATCGTACACACTTCCACTGAGCTATCATCGCTTCATAAGCCTTCTTTAATGATTAATTACCCTATCCTTCAAACAAACAATGAAAGATTTTCCGCTTTATGATAGGTTATATATATTGTGATAAATGATATCTTACTGGATGTTCGTTCTTGAATTCTTGAAGCTGATTAGCAGCAGCGTCCAAAGTAGTATTATGATAGTAGATACTAGAAACATCTTGAATATATATACAAGAAACAAGAAGCAAAACACAGATATAATCCCACATCGTACAAAGTTGAAACAGAACAAATAACCACTCTGACCGAAATACCTAATTACAGTATTGAGGAAAATTGGTGCAAATTGTATATATGTACCTGCTATTAAATTCTATTAACGTTGGCGGTACAGTCGCATATAAAGGTGTAAATCCCTAACATCTACTTTTCTACTTGCTCTTGTCTTAACTAGTTTTGTGCGCATTCAGTAATAAGCTCTTTGCAAGAATATTTATAAATTGTATCGGCCTAAAGTAAAAGCCCTTATTTTTTTACTATTAAATGGAATAATGAAAACAAATAAAACTCAGTAAAATTATCTTCGGGAGTTGTGGGTCAATTTGCAAAGTTGAAAGTATATTGGGTATGTAAAATCTAATTCAAATAAATCCTTACTAATATTATAAAAGCAAAAGTTAGTTTGTTTGTTTGTTACGCTCTCACACCTAAACCTCTGAATCGATTATGATGAATTTTGGTACAGAGGTAAATGGGAACGTGGAGACGTTGATAGGCTACTTTTTCTCGCGTAAAACCTATTGTAAATGAGGTACACTTTATATATAAATAAATATAAACTCTGTATGAAACTTTTGATTGTCATCCGATTTTTTTGACAAAATCAATATGATCGCGTTTGCAGCCGTAGGTAAAAGCTAGTATATTATAATTTCCACAGTATTTAGACATTTTTAAATATACATGGTGGTGTAAATATAGAAGGTGAATAGTAGTGGTTGGTGAATTTTTAATTTTAACTTAAATGGTTTTTTGAAATTACTACTATATCGTCAGTTGTTATGTCTATATGTAAATTAATGAATCTGTTTTTCCTCTAAACATTTTTTTCCAAATTTCTTGATTAACATATAATATATCATACGAGTAATGATAATAAGTGGGATATTATAAGAAATCGTCTTATAAACTAAATCATACAATATGTATAAAACTATAATTAACAAACAAAAGTATCGTAGTGTAAAATCACTATCTGGTGACAAGCATAATCCAATACCCAGTAAAACTCAAATCTCTATGTTGCCACATACCAGATACAGCTTTCATAATTGATATAGTCAATTGTACTACAACTGATGGCAATAACAGTTCAATTCGATAACAATATCTACTACCGTTATTTTTTATCGGTGTTGTGTTTAAAATCAAACCTTTACGGTCTTCCTCATGGCAACGTGCAAGAGCATTACTCGAATTCAGGACAAAGGTGTGAGGAATTTTTGGTGACTCATCGGGTGATAATCACCCAAGACTACTCACTAAAACGCATCACACTTTGTTGCTAGAAATCAGGGACAGCTTTCGTACTTCTTCTAGTCTCTGGCGGGAAACAAAATTTATTACCCAATAACTGACCTGAAAGTCTCTAAATAACTGGTATTTACTGTCTGATTCCAAAATGTGACAGGTCAGTCTTTGTGATGACGTCATTGATGACATTTTTAACATCACGTAAGTTGCTTAACTTCGATAACTGTACTTGTAATTATGTTGCGAATTTAGGCGTGGAAATATAATTAACAAATTGTATGGATATCCTCGTTGCGAGCGTAATTGGTTATTACGTAACAATAGCGTTAAATTTTCTGAGTATTGTATTTAATTCAACGATTAGCACTGCTATGTCCATCAATTATAAATATAATTGATATGATACACTTTATTTCATTGTACCTACATAATACCTCAAATAAATATATTGACTAGTGTCAAGAGTGCCCTTATTGCACATTTGTTTAATCCACCACCGAATATCTGTCTATATTAATATTATAAAGCGAAAAAGTTTGTTTGTTTAAACGTGATAATGTTAAAAAAAATCCAGTCGGATTTCAAAAATATTTTTGTAGATAATAGAACAAGCTTTGATTAGCCAATTTTAGGATTTTTAACGTCACGCTACCACAGCAAAAATGTATTGAAAAAAAATATATTCAAAACCGAGCAAAAATTATTAAATAATTTCTTGTACCATAAGTAAAGCTATGGGCACTGCCAGTACTTTATAATAGGACTCGCTTTTCCTCTAGTTAACCATCTTAAAGTCTTAAAGTCTTAAAGTCTACTCTTTCAGAATCGATTTTCGTATAAAGTCCCCGGTTTAGAAATTCTAAGAGGAGTGAAAGTTCATTTTTTTTCGACCTAACAAACTCTGTTAGCCGTAAGGGATTTGACAGCTTCACCGAATTTTTTGGGGCGAATGCTGAGGGCACTCAGCCCCGAGTCTTGGACTGCTGTCGAAAAATTTACAATGATTCGCGAATCTAACTAAACAACAGGTCCTAACTTACTAGGTTTAGTGGTCCTAACAACGACGTCGGGTGAGCCACGCAAGCACCTCGGGGGTAGTCCTTTACAGAACCGTGTACTTAATGCGTGGGTGTGCACAAATGGTATGCGGTGTGACGATGTACTCTCAGTGATGTATAGTGTTGCTTAACGCGCGAGCAGAGTCACTTGAGGATTCCTATCCGGAGGATCGAGCCTAGACTCAAGCGTCTACGGAAGGAGGCCGCGCTGGGTAAAAAGGAGTGAAAGTTGTACAAACGTTAACTCAACAGGTCTTCTATGGAATTAATGGAAAATGGAATTCAGATCATGGAATATTTAATTCGTAATGATTACTATTTTGAATAATAGTTACATGATATTTACTAATATTATAAATGCAAAAGTGAGTTCGTTTGTTACATTTTTACGCCTAGACCGCTGAATAGATAATAATAAGTTTTGGTATAGAGATAGATATGAACCTTAAAACGGTGATAGGCTACTTTTTCTTGCGAAGAATTTGTTGGTAGTGGGGTAAAGATAAACTTTGTACGAAACTTTTTATCGCGTCATCCGAATTGTTTGACAAAATCAATATGAACGCGTGTGAAGCCACACGTGGGATTTAATATTTCTATATAATAAAATAAATACATTTGTAAAAAAAAATGTTGCAAAAAGAAACATTTATACTTTAGATGATACATAGCAACGTATACATATTTCATTTTCAAGCCATTTATAAAAAAAAATTGTTCTACTTCCCCGTTCAACGCAATATTACTTATTTAATTATCATCATATCACATGATTTAACACTATTGTGGTTGACCGGCGTTTTTTTTTTATTTAAGTCATGCTGACTTACAAAACGTTTAGGAGCTGGATTCCACTCTGAAACCAAAGAATCACTGAGAAAGATTTATCACCAAATGCATACCGGTCACGACAAAATCGTAAACAACTGTCATGTCCTAACCACCCAATTACTTACACTAAAATTATCTGAAATTATTCATATAACATTGACTAACAATATATTTACTTTAAATATCTGGTCGAGACATAACGCCTATTCATCTGAGAAAATAATTTTTATATATATGTACATGTAGGATACTCAAATTGACTCATTACGAAATCACCGAAACCACCATACCTATTTTAGACTGCAGATTTAGTGTAGATATTTCTAACACGTAGTCTTGGTCAAAATTGGTCTTGAACTTGCAGTTGTATTATTGTCCTTAAGTTTTCACAAAACTAAGATCACCTACTTGCAGGAAGACTGCGACTGTAACCAAGTGTACGAATATGGCTTAAGCCTTGTCTTCGTGATATTTGAGCAACACTACTTTCACGGCATAGGTCATGAGGAACGAAGTCGAGGGAGTTAGTTACTTCATTATATAAATAGGAAATCTCACAAAAATCATTATATATATATCGACAAGCCAACTACTACACTTGTAAATATAGAAATAATCATATCCACTCAATAATATTTAATATACATACACCTAAACGGTCTACCTTATACGTTATGGGTTGGAACTATAATTACAATTCCTTTCAGTATCTGAACCGTAATTTTGGAGTTTACCTCCCGTGGTATAGAATGTTTAATGTAACATATTATATATTAACTAGCATTTCTAATAGGGAATCGTTATACTTCTGGTCTGTAATACACCTAGGATTTGTGTACAGATAAACAGATATAGAGAGATCACAACTATTTTGCAATTTGGTGATTGTTGCTTAACGGTGCTACATACTGTAATTATTAAGTCTATCAGTAGTAACTCAGTTTTGGGCAAATATTTACTTTTCCTAGACGCAAAATGATCACTCGTATAAATTTATCCTCAGAATTTTCTTATATAAATAAATAAAATAAAAACGCCCAGCAAGTAATCGCGATTGGGAGTAAATCACGAGGCGGCCTTGACAAAGAACTTTACTTGCTTTTTTACGACGCCATAAACCAACGTCCCGATCGACTCGGCTCAGCAAACAAATGGAACCTTTCCATTTCCTCGACGTTTCTGTATAGCTATTTTGTAAAATCCATCTGCGTGTTTCGTATAGTATTTTTTCATGGATTTTTTTTTACTTAACAAAAGTTGGTGGTGTGTATGTCACCTTAGATTGTTTGTTTCGTTTCTCCCATATATCAACTTATCTGCAATGCATACAAATTAATTGTAACGGAGCCAAATCCGCATATTAGTTTATGTTGTGAAAACTCCTTTATTTTGTGGGTATTGTAACTATTTAAGTGCTGAAATGCTATACACTTGATCGGGTAAAGTCGGCTCGAGTCGACTAGGAGTATAGGAGCTCGGGGTTCATTACATGAGAGACCATGACGCATCATTAGCATTGAGTATCGACATAAACAACGGATCTGACGTACCAATACGTTTTGTATTTTATATGTTATAGTTGTATTTCGCATTATTACTTTTTATTATATATTATATAATTATTATATATTATATTATATTATATATATATATTATATATTATATATATATTACCGCGCCTTGATGAATTTTTTTCTTGTCATGGAATCTTAAATAAACGCCATTTTTAAGTATAATAAAGTCGTACTTTCAATATAAAGACGAAGGATATTTTATTTCGATTTTTTGTTCCCATATCGGTTCCTTCGGATGCGCTTCACTCACAAGCACCTATTATAATGCAATTTGACACTACAATAGGTAATTAAATGGCTTAATATCAAATGCGAGACCTAAAAAAAGAGTTTCAAGTAGATTTTTGTAGGTTTTATGAGGTTTCTTTTTACGTTAACCTGTATAATTGTGTTTTCTCTGTGTAAAAATTGACATATGACGCAATAAAAGTCTCGTACAATGTTTATCCTTTACTTTACCCCACTTTCTATAAGTTTTTCGAGAAAAAAGTAGCCTATCACCGTCTCTAGAGTCCCGTCTATCTCTATACCAAAATTCATCATAGTCGATTCATCAGTTTAGGCATGAAATCGTATCAAAGAAACAAACTTACTATCTTGTTTATTATATTAGTAGAGATGTCTAAATAAGAGTATTAAAAACTAGCTCGGCAGTATCTACCGTAAGGTTACGTTGTAGAATGTAGCTGAATAAGGGATCGTCGTAAGACAAATTTGATTCTGATTAAATGTTTGTTTTTCGTTATTTGTACTTTTTTTAAGTCAACAATAAATTTCTTCTTTTTTTATTTATTTAGAATATAGGATTTACATTAATACCCAGACAACCTAGAGAAGGTGACTGCATTATATCTCAAAACAAGTATATTAAATTCCATAAAAGGACGATTATATGCCAAAAAAAAAGGAACATTTAGAATTAATGCTGGCACACTGGCCTGGAAGTCTCTCTTCGGCTGAATATAACTTAGTTGATACCAAAAAGTACATTTATTTAGAGGCGCTATTAAAACCTCAGTACTATATTAATGCATAGACGTGCTAATTAAAAAGTATTGGAGTGAGACACCGACCTCGCATGACCTATTTCAGCGCGAGATCCGCCCAGGTCAATACGACGAGTCGAAATGCATGTGAATGTAAACTTTATACATAACAGCATAAAGTATGAAGTTGTATATATGTCCATGTGTACCGAAATAGATTCGCGAGACATTTAACTATATAACATATTGATTGTTATATGCAGTTTACAGTATAACGGATTTAGCGACATAAAGTCAGGTAAAATAAAACATTTATATGATGTTAAGGCACGACAACTAGTTTTAACTGAACACCTGATATAGAGGTATACCGATAACGCGCAAAATATGCTTTTAGCCGTTTCACATGACGATTACGAGCGTAGTGATCGCGACAAAAGCTCATAACGAACCATCTGCTAGGATAAACCCACACTACATTCTATTCGATTTATTTATTATAAACGATTGTAAGTTAGTGGAACGGGGAAAAGTGCGATTGTGGCCTTAGGTGTGTCCAGGATCAGCCAGTGTATATCTAGCGATTAGGAGGAAAGAAAGTACCAGTACGATTTCTTGTTTCATGTTCAGCCATCATATTTGCCGTAGTCTTATAATAAACACGGTTAAATAACATTATAAATATTGCTTGTGCGGCTATATACAATTTTCAACTTAATATTCTTAACAACCAATTACATATATTTAAAAAAAACTTGATTTTTTTTATTACAATAAATATATAAATGTTGAATCCGAAAGGCCTAAATTAATTCTTCGCTATAATCTGATTTCCATAGTTTAATTGTTAATCGTGAAAATTCAATTAAAACTATTCAAAAGGGAATCTTTTATAAAATTTAAATCAGAACGGGTAATCAGTAATCACGTCTGCAATAAATTAAATTGCAGAACAAAGGATTCAGAGACTCGATATTGAAACGTAGGTACCTATTAAAGCGTGGACTAAAATAAGACTATGCCCATCTAAAATTTCAAAAGCTTCACTGAATCACCATCCAGCTTTACTTGGTCTGTCTCACCCTCCATAGCAAGTGTGAAAGCGGACAGATACATTTAAAATAATATATAGCCATGGGATCTTGATTAAATGGTCAGAAATGGTGTTTATCTAGAGCCGTAAAAATGGGTGCATTGACACCGTAGCGAATTTGTTTTAAGATAATTTATGTTAATAATAATCTATAGAGTTGTATTGTTATAAAATATTATCCGTTTACATTATAACATAAATACTTTATTCTATTTTTAAACTGTAATCTAGATTTTAGCATAGCATTAGAGCATTATTATTATACTCTTTGCATTTTTATCCAAGTAACTGTTATTAGTAAAAATGTTTTTCAAAATACATACTTATTTTATAGCTACTACAGCTATAATACTATAACTCTTATTGCATTACGTTCATAATGGAAATGCAGTTTATAAAAATATATGCTTTTTACTATAATTTTTTATTTTCAGCAAAGCGATTTTACTGATTAGCTAGAAGAAAATGCCTTATGGCATCGAGCTCGATAGTGTGCATATTTAAAGTGCAATAAAGTATTCATTCGGTTTTATTTTTTATTTTTAAGATTAGTATTTGGTAGCTTTTTCATTGTGTCTTCTTGCACATACGCAAACTTTAATACCCGACCAAAAGAACAACAATAAAAAAATCTACATATAAATTTTATGTTATAATAAAATGTTTTTTTTTTTATATATACATATATTAGTGTTAACAAAAAGTAAAAAAGAAACTGACTGATAGCATTTCAATAGTTATAAAAGTCAGTTAGTATTTGTATTGTATTCAGTAGCTATGATATTTGTCTACACATATTTTAAGATATTTCTCGATAGAATATTTCATAGTGTCGTAAAGTATTACTTACTTAGTTACCACACTCTCGAATCCGTTACGTCATCTTCAGCTCGGCCTGCAATACTTCAAATTATGCAGAAGAAATTTTTTTTTTTTTTTTTATTCAAAAATGATACGAATACATTTAATTTCCAGAGGTTTACAAATTAGGCGGAGTCTGTACCTTGAGAAACCAAATAATATAGAGAACTAAATGCGTAACGTGTTCTACTCTCATATAATAAAAATTTAACCATAAACTAGAAAACGACTTTATATTGATATTATTTATAAACATAATATCAAAATATAAAAACGTAAATTCTAAATAAATAGGCAAATCTGGCACTGTGATACTACTTAATTTACTTTTACAGTTGATAATTTTTTATTGAAATTCTCTACTTGTTTTAATTTAAATTTAATTTTGTGCTACTTACATTGTTTAATTATTTTATTATAATAGTTAGATATATGTACAGTGTTTTTATATCTATTGTCATACAAAAGTTTTTGATCTTCGTTAGAGGGATTATTAGAATAAATAAAACAAATAACGAAATTTAAAAATAAAATCATATTACTCTTTTCCTTCAACCAAATAATGTTATACTACAAATTTTTACCGATAAGCTACAAAGCAAGTTTATAATATATTGTTAGAAAAAAAGTGATCATTCCAATTTTTATTTATCTATGTCAGCGCCCGCTTTAGCGCATGCGCAATCATGTGTTAGGTTTTGACGCCTTTCATATCTTTTGTTGTACTGAATTTCCTGGGATCTTTTTAAACTTGCTTAAAAATGTTTGGTAGCAGTGAATGTTAAGAAAACTTCGCTCCGCCCGATATTTTATTTGCGGAAATGATTTGCAACATACAAAACTTAAATTATCATTATAGCCAATAAACGACTTATTACTCTTTTAACTTTGATCTTTTATTTAGTACATTGAATTAAGTACTTTCGATATCAATTTATAAGAGGGGAAAAACTGTACATAACTAGATATTCAAACACTCGTCTTACATATCACGTCAACTGCTTATTAATATGGAAACTTAATAATACTACATACTTTAAATTAATGAAATGGAGGGTAGATGATAACACAGATTACTATAAAGATATAAGTACGAAGCGAGCGCGACAGGGGTTTGTTCAGTCGATGCGATATTCGACGCGAGTCCAGTCTAAATGAAGGGTTCAGTTCAGTTGAGTGAAGAACGTTTAATAGTACGGAAGTGTCGAAGTAAACCGAAGCTCTACTCTAAAATATTACGATTGTGGTAAGAGACTCTGTGTATGAATCCACGCAAGCTCCACGGTCTGGAACACTCGTGTGATACTATTAAAACCTCAGCTGCAGCTTAGTTTATAAAAACACATTCGTGCTTAATATATGCAGTATGCAACAGTTTTATAATCTACTATTACAGCATATATACTTATTCGCTTGGTGGATGAAACGTAGATTATTATAACTATTGTTATGCATATACAAAGTGATTTAAAGCTAAACGACAATTACGTTTCTGTGTCATAGCCTGCCGGTTTGACGTAAACTTTACGGCTGCAAATCCCTGTACACTTGTTTTAAGATGCCACGCCGGTTTTAAATGCCAATCAATCTGCACTTTTATCTTTTCTGTTGTGCTTTTGTTTTAAAATTTAAAATTGAAATGAGCGAATTCTCTAACGATCGGAATGAAATCGAATCCCAGTTTTAAATAAAAAATGTGTTTTTTTATAATACCAGATTAAAGTGACCGAACTGTTTCTGATGGTAACACAGTACCTACAATTCAGAATCGTTCAAAGGGGAGAAATGCATTTACGCTTACCCTCTCAACCACAGGGACTGAGACGGTTAATATGTGAGACTCACCCGGCCCTAGCCACAGAGAATATCCACTAAAACTACACAGCCAGCTATCGCCTTACTTAAGGCGACGCGGGTTCTATAAGTACACGTCTATAAGTATTTGCCAGCAGATTTTCGACTTGAGGGTGGTAGCTAGTCGTTTTTTTCTTCTATCGTTAAAGTAAAGAGCAAACAAATAACTGTATTACATGACATTAAAGCAACTAAATCGACTATATATCTCAACACTAAATCCCGTGTTGGCACTGAGACCATTTAATGTAATGTTCGGTGTAGCCTTGGTATGGCCCTGTGGCCTTGTAATAAATGTATTGTATATAAATAACATATAAAACTAAAAACAGCGTAGAAACTTAAAGTAGTTCTTGACCTTGGAGATTAAAAAGCGCTATCATTCTCGACATTGCTCCATTTTTTTCAGCCATACTTTTAAAGGTCACACAAACTTTTTTCAACGACATAAGACGATCGGCTTAATAATAAACATATAAATAGAGTAAATAAAAAATTTCTGCTTTCTGAAGCGATGCTGACTCAGTTGATAGTGTGAACGGACGTCGTGTCAATGGATCTGACTTCGAACACTTGCAATAAGGCTGAGCTTTCGGTGATGGAAAAGATCACAATGAAACCATAGCAAAGTAGGGTGTTTTCTAATGTCCACCTGGCTAGCTATTAACCATCACATATATATAGATGGGTTCCACAGTTACATTTGAGAGCCAATACCTCCACTAGACTTGGCGTGTCCACCATCTTTGGCCAAATCGTCATTTAACATCAGGTGAGACTGTAGCTTATGCCTGTAAAGTATAAAAAAGTACAATAGAACCCATCAAGACGTGATTTCATTGAGGTCACAAGTAATATTACTAATACAAAGCACGAACAGCGATTGCAATTAAACAACAACTTTATTACTATTGGTGAACCTTGAGTTTGTCGTGACGTCATCGGAGAAGTCTCCCCGAAACGCCTTACAAAATTATTAAAGCTTAAGCGGACAACAGTGTGCGTTGAATACGGAATTTAGTTTCAAATCACCTCAACGAATATCTTTGCTTTATAAAAATTGCTAAACTTAGATTACATTTACAAAAATGACTCCAAGAATATACGTATTTGTAAATTTTGAACTCCACTAAGGCATACCTTCATAGGTACAAAATTTGGTAAGTAGGAAGGCCGATTCTCGCTGAAAAAAAAGAAAAGATTCTTGAATAAATATCAAATTAATCGATTTACAAAAAAATTGGTATCTAAAAGATCGATTCATATATATATTTTTTAATTAGTCTTTCATGTTTACTTTTCCGATATAAAACCAATAATAGAGTGAAAAAAAACACCAAAATAATCTATATTTCATCATTTTTATACAAATTACAAAAAAGTTCAACAAAGTATTACATAAAACCTTTTTGAAAAACGTTCAAATAATGGTAAATAATGTATTATGTAAATATATACCAATCGTACCTCCATTTTTAAGACAGAAATATCGATTCACTGGATAGATTCAGAGTGTACATCATTCATATAATCTAATTCATGAGCACCTTTAATTTAATACAAGTCTACATATACATATATTACTTAAACTGATTAAAATCTAACACGGGGCTTGTATGCAGTGTGCCCAAAATCCTAGCAGCATTGCCTCGTTGAAAGGCAATGCGGATTTTTTGTGCAGGTAGTAATACGCCTTTTGTTCTCGCGTTATTACCCTTTTAAATCGATTCTTCGATTAATCAATTTCGGATCATCATCCCTAGTACAAAAGTGCAAATCGATACACTAGCGCTCCCTGCCCAGAAAGAAAATAGGTTAAAAAGATTTAATTGTCCTTTATCAGTTAACGTATGCATAATTACCTGTACTTTCCTTAAAGTACATAGGTGGCACCCATGAATAGCTTGTATTAACCACACTCATGAAGAAACATTAGGAAAATCACTGGCTCTCAAGATATATGTTTCTTTTTTACTTTTTTATACATCTGGCTCATGCATTTAAACACCCTTTAAAATACAATATACTATTTATATACTAATATACTATTATAATATACAAATTATATAATATAGTATTTATAATACTCTTTTAGAAGTTGCGCGTGTGTGGGCAACCCTTTCTTACTTCAGAAACTCTTACCTCAAACATAAGTAAACCAGGATAGCTACAAATTTAGGTGGCATCTTTAGGTAGGCCTTGGTTTTCACGGTCAAGGTTACGGTCGTACATAAATCCCTTACTAATTCTAGAACGCAAAACAAAACACAGAATCTCTTTAAAGTGATCGCATTAACTCAAATTACAACTTAAGTGTGGAAGAAAATACAGCACATTTTAACATACCATTTTGAAGCGGTGATAGCTCAGTTGGTAGTTTGTACAAACGCCGTGTCAAGAGACGTGAGTTCGAATCCACCTACAATGAGTTTTCACTTTCGGTGAAGGTAAACCTCGTGATGAAACCATAACATGGTGGTAGGGTTTTTCTAATACCCGCTTGGCTAGCTACCGCCCTTAAATTGAAAATCTACCAAGAAATACTAATAGGTGTGTTCCGGCAGTTACACTTACGAACCAGTCCTTCCACCTAGACCTGCACTTACCATCAGGAAAGACTGTAGTCATAACGCTAAACCTTAACTACAAAAAAATAGAGACAGTAATGTAAATAAAATGTAGGTTTACTTCGATATGTGAATACCGTATACACTTAATCTGTAGAAGTCGGTAAAACTAGCTAAGTTCCCGGAATATCGATCCTACGCCCTTCACCTTGCCTCGCCTCATGCCTAACTGATTCGACAAAAAAATTATCCGTATTTCACGCCGCCGCCACCGCCGCCGTGACGAAAACATTCGTTTCTATTTTCTCTCTTCTAATTACATACTGTAATGACTACGGAGAAGAAAATTAACGATAACACTTAATTAATTTCTTTCACTTGACAAAGATAAATAATGTCTTCAAGCTTATTATATTTATTTATATATATATATATATATATATATATATATATATATATATATATTATTATATTTATATATATATATATATATATATATATATATATATATATATATATATATATATATATTATATATCTTCACCAGTTACATATTTATTTAAACAATTTTTATAGTAATGTCATTCTTTGTTTTCCTTTTTTTTATTATATTAAACAGTAGTGCTGACCGGGACATCACGATGGACCATCGGAAAACCAGCGCTGCAACGAATCATACGTTGTAGCATTCTTGCTGAGATGGGTCCATTTACGGCCTCACACAACTGTTTAGTGGGCACGCTTTGCCTTATATTTACTAGGTTATTGTTGTTTTTGTTTTTCGCACTAATTTTTAATTATTTTTGTTAATCATTTAGTCAGTGTGAGTTCCGGAATAAATGTATTTTCTTTCTTTGTTTCTATCTTTCTTTCATTTCATGATGTCATCAACGATAAACAGTAATTAACATGAAGCTAATACTGACGCCTACCTGTCTATTAAAACGCAATTATTTCTTAATAAATATTTTTAATAATTGAAGGGGATACATTATTACAAATGTTCCAACTTCTACTGTAGTCCCGAATACAAAAACTATGCATGGTTGGCCTGGCGGTCATAGTAGTTACCTCACAGCAACCGTCACATCGAAATGCTATGGGTTCGAAGTCCGCATAGAATACATATTTGTGTGATACACAAAAACTGTTCTCAGTTTGTTTGTTACTTTGTGTCCGTGAATTGTAATTATAAAGTCCTTCACACTTATTATTGGCGAATATGCCTATATAGGAAAATAATTAAAAAAAAATGAGAATTTGTTCATTTGTGTAAATCAGGTTTTTTTTGTTGACATCACTAAATCTCTTAAATTCCTGGCCTTACAAATATTATAAATGTATATTAAAAAAGTGAGTTTGTTTGTTTTTTTAGCTTCCACGCCTAAACCGTTAAATCGATTATGATGACTTTTGGAATAGAGATAGATGGGATCTGGTGACGGTGATAGGCTACTTTTTCTCGCGGAAAACTCATTTGAAGTGGGGTAAAGAGAGGAATAAACTATGTATGCAACTTTATATTGTATCATCTGTTTTTTTTGACAAAATCAATATTAACGCAAGCGAAGCTGCATGTAAAAGCTAGAAGTAGCTAGTAAAAGCAAGAATAGGTAGGAATGGTCTTGAATTCTTTTATTTTTGCCTATTTATATATAGAAGTTTATACATATTTAATGCCAATGCGTTCGTCATTCTTCTCCTCCTAAATAACTTGGTAAATTGTGATAATTCATTCTGTGTATTATGGCTGCTTAGGGCTACTAGGGCTGCTTGAATAATTTTCAACTATAGTTAGACTAGAAAGGTGTATATAGAGTTGCGGTGTCAGGAAACCTTCACGTGGTGCACCCGGACCAAGCCAAGCTGACCGGCGACTGATACCCGGGCACGTAAGTGTAGCCCGGCATTCCTCCTTTATAGAAAGAGGCACAGACGCGGAGTTGGTGGAGGCATCTCTCTTGCTACCAGCGTCGACCTCGTACTCCCATCGGAGAAAAAAAACTACCCTACGAGGTGGCCCCTTTTAAGGCGCCTGCGTTTGCCGGGAAGCAGATGCAATGAGCACTCAGATTCTGCTGCCTGGCTCAGTAGGCGATAGAAGATCATCTTGGGGATTTAGTGGGTATTCTTTGCAATTCGCGGCGAAAGAGTGCCACATACCTTCCCAGTCCATTAAGGAAAGGACGCGTTAATGCCCCATATACAAAAGAGAAGGTAGTTGTATATAGACTCTGTAGTCGACACCGAGGTTTTAATTTAACCTGTTTTTTTTTTTCTCACATAAAAACATCATTTATTTTCATCTTTCTAACACAACTAATTTTTTGTTTCAATACCAATATATGCCTACCCGTTCCGCCAATCATTCTATATCTATCTATTTTGCCCAGGTTTGCCATTGTATGATCAAGAGAACATTTTGAGAGAATTATTTTATTTTCCATATTCATTTATTTTGAAACTGTTAAAATTGTAACAGAGAAAGTAAATTCTCTCTGATAGTACGCTGTCAGACAAAAGATTCCATTTGAAAGATCTCGATTTAGTTCTCTCTCGCTGGCGTGTTTGCTTAGTTTTGCTAATATTTGCAAATGAGACTTTGCATTGAAAGTATTAAAACATTTTAGAAACTTTTGTAGTGCGGCATTCGTTTCATTTTATAGGAGACTCGATCCCACATAACTTATCTAATTTAATGTAAATTAAAAGCTAGATGAATTGTCGTAAAGATAAACATTTTGAAGATAATTTCAGTCGGATATTTCATAGTTAATGTATATTTTTACTACACGCCTTTAAAAATTTCTTTTGAATATAATATATATATGTCTCAATATTTTGAAATTGTATCTTCCGATGTAATTTTGACCAACTTAAAGTCGTACACGTGTATGTCCTGACCAAGATCATTAGAATAAACAAATATTACCAAGTCAAATTTATAAAAAATAACACCATTCTGACATCATAGATAACGCTAAGCCATTTTCTGACAGCATTTTATAAATTTGAATATAAAAAGTAAGAATTTAGTACTTTTGTATAGTTTAAATTGTTATTGAAGCGTCTTTTTTTAAACTATTGCCATGTGTTTTACTTAAGTTGAAATAGTTGCATATAAACATTAAAATATTTTGCTTCAGACATACCGGGTATTACGTTTATATTTAACTAAATTGCGACTACCACACACCAAGTTATACTGGTTTAGTATGCTTATACTTGTAGTGTTTCAAAAGAAGCTGGCGTTATGCAGTAAGTAGTAATCCAGTTTTGAAGCGATGAAAACTCAGTGGTAGTGCATAGTAACGCCCCGTCATGGGAAGTGAGTTCGAATCCAACTACCTACAATGAGCTTTCGGTGAAGAAAACGTCGTGAGGAAACCATAGCATGGTGGTAGGCCCACCTGGATAACTACCACCCTCAAGTTGAAAAACTGCCGCCAAATATCAATAGGTGTGTTCCGGCAGTTCCTCTAGTGTTTTGGGTGTCCTTGGGCGGTGGTGATCACTTACCATCAGGTATCACGTTTGTTCGTTTGCCTCTTATTACATAAAAAAATTTGACATGAACTACTTTTGAATGACTCGATACTGTTTTTATTGTCGTTTCAGACACGCAGGTTTCACTCGATGTACTGTAAATGATAGTCTGTATACAAGTAAGTACAGAGAGTATCGCTAGGACTCTTCTATGGACGATCGTTGTAATAATAGACTTGGAGAGTCGCTGATCTCGAATTGATGTGAAATTTAGAGCTGTAACAAACCGTATGTGTCGGTACTAAGTAACGGGCACAACATCTAGTACTCTGTACCGAAACGTTACTTACGAATGCATTTCGTAACTCACATTTACCTTCTAAAAATACAAAGTGTGAACAATGCGATGTCAACGTTATACCGTACCAATACGACTCTTTGTTAGGTTAGGTTAGATTATGTGAGGAATGCCAGAGAAAGAATAGTGTTCCTTCTCAGGTAACGCAACACCATTTACATCGCTTACATAGAGTTAACTATAGACTATCAGAGCATAGACAACTGTAATAGTGATGCCACATTAAACCAACTTTAACCGGTATCAACAGTAACGAGTAATGTGACATTACGATAGTAGTGAGTATTGTTTGCTATAGTAACGAATACAACGCTACTTCTCGTTACTTTTACACCTCTAGTGAACTTTCTGTTTGCCTTCTCGGATATACCCTAAGGTCCCGTTTTGTACCTTCCATCTGTTTTACAATACTACGACGTAGCTACGATCCGCCAATCCCGCGCGTTCGTGCCGCGTATGTCAGAGCGGGACTTACTATTATTAGACTGAGATGGCAACAACTTTACTGTGTGTTCTTTCCGCCGTAACTTTTGTTACAATCGAATACAAATTCTGTAAATTGAAACTATCTTTATCTATTATATCTAACAATGTTATGGAGACTTTATACCTATTAAACTATATTTCTATGAATTATTATAATACCCACACATTTACATGTAAAAGTCGCGAACAATTTGGGTGGCACGGATCTGCACCCGACTAGCTACACGTCTTCACTATAACCTAAATAATGTTCATTTTACTAATATTATTAATGGGAAAATGATGGGAGTTTGTTTGTTTGTTTTTTACGTTTTCACGCCTAATGAATGAATGATGCTGAATCAATTATAATGAATTTTGGTATAGAGATAGATGGGATTTTGGAAACGGAAAAAGGCTACTTTTTTTCGCAAAAAACGATTTAAAAGTGAAGTAAAAAGATGGATAAAATTTATATGAAACTTTAGTCCGTGATCCGATTTGTTCCACAAAATTTATATATGTAACATATTTATGACCGTTCAAATAATCCGGAACATTGTTGTCCGGAACAAAACAGACCTATCCTAAACAAGGCTGTTCATACTGAAGCTTGCGATTAACAGCAAACTTTCATTGTATTACCGTTTCTGACTAAAACAGATGGAAAGATCTATTTAGTTGTAGCTTTGTATAAGTTTGCAGGATCTTTTGAATACAATTTGTTTAGTATGTTACCATTAGTTACTAACTCACACTATTATCACGTAAAAATCATTTCATCATAAGAGCAAATAGAGCATAGAGATTTCTTTGTACTTGGGTCAATTAGACTGATGAAATATCTCGACCATACCGAAGATCACAACCAGCAGTTCGGTTCTGCAGAACCTTCTTATCGCGGACGTTGAATTTATGGAATTGGCTACCGGGCACTGTTTTCTGCAAGAACTATAATATGAGGCTCTTCATAAAGGATTGAAATACGGTCTCCAAGGTCAGCAAGATAGTTGTATTACCCCTGGTGTCGGGGCTGTCCATAGGTGGCGGTAACCATTCACCGTAAGATGGGTCGTCTACCTGTTTGCTACTCTTTAAAAAAACAGTCATGAAGACTGCCGACAGAAGTGAGAACAAAAGAGAGATATACTCTTCGTATATATATAATATATACTAATAACTCACGGAGGTATGTCTATATGCATATACACATACACAGTATACATATAGCTGATGGGAAGCGTGCGGTGACGAAGACGCGAGTTTCACGCTTTTTGTTGACGTAAAACGTGCTCAACGCGCCTAAGGAACTTTTCTTTTTGATGTTATGGAACTGGACCGGTTAATGTGAAACACTACATTTAGTATTAAAAAGATTTTAAGCAATCAACCAGTAATAACAAAATTGTAATATTTTCCAAAGAAACTAAAACTAGTATTGATAAAGATATTCATTTAAGTAATATTTAGAGTGTGATAAGATGCACTTAGCATCAATGAAGTTATGAAACAATAGTACGAGCACAGACTTCGGCATCTTTTTCACTAAAAGACCTGCCTTTGACGGCGTTACGAATACCCAATGTGTTAGGTGACGGTCACAATGTGAGAATCAAAAGATATTTAACAATTTATACATAATCTCTTTAAAAACAATGATGTTTAACATTTATTTTGGTTGGAAATGTATTCACGCTAACCACAAAAAGAAGATTAGCTTTAGATAAATGACATGCGCGATAAAAAAATAAAGGCACAAAGTACTTTTTAAATAAAAATACATGATCCTACAAATCTTTGTTTTCACAGACCCTTCCTATAAATCCGGCCTTGTTTCCTAAAAAGGATAAAAAATATGAACACAATTAAAAGTAACACGGTATTTTATCACAATAACTGTCTGCTATGAATGATATACAAAAGCTGTCATACTTATTCGTTAAAAGAGTTTATCATCCAAATCCCATGGCGTACTAATTCCTACTACTCCGTTTCAATAATAATATCCTCACTGTATTCGGCCATAGCGACTGTGATCTGATATGATGTACCCTCAGATGAGTGCTATAGCTTGATTTCGCAGTGCACCAGTTTTAATACAAGTCAGCACCTATTCAACACCCTTGTAATATATGGCTACAGTTGGTCGGGCCTTGAGCTAGGCCCGTTTTGCGTCGTCTATCAAAATCGAGCAATTTATTTTTTACATTTAGCCTCCACTGTAAGCGATCAGCTACCAATGTCTCCCACTGTGTCTGTGCAAGATCACACTGCTTCATGTGGCGTTTCAGCTGATTTTTTCTTCGCAGTAGCTGACCGCTTTGTTTTCGCTTACCATCCTGCAGTTTAGAATAAAGTCGCGCTTCGACTGTACCCCAAACATGACGCTTGAGTGAAAATGAATTTGTGACTGTAGTTCGTTTTATTTGCATAGAAGCTCATTAAGAAGCGATTTATAGAAATTTAAACCCATAAATAAATAAACAAGTGCTAAAGTTTATAGCAAGGCCAAAAAATTTAATCCATGGACTTTAAATCGAGGGCAAGAACTGTATAATGAAAATAAACAGATACCTATTTCAGCTGTTATCAAATTTCATTCCAAAAGTGTGAAAATATATTGAGATTTAAAAGTAGGTACTTGGGTTGTTATTCACTAAAAATTTTACTACTAGAAAGGGCAGAATAAGATTTGTCATGCTGCCTATTTGTAATAATATGTTTATCAGACATCACCATACGATTGATTACACAATATTTGGATAATGCTTCACTTTCCTAGTTCCCAAGTGTTGGTTTTGGGCATACATTCCCAATAAATCTGTTTTTAGCATCATAATGATTAATGAAAATATGAACAAAGCCGAAGGCGCCATATAGTATAATATATCGCGGTACTGCATAGCTTTTATCCTAGAACAGGAACATTATATTGTGAACGTTTGATCCCTCTGGTTTTATTACGAAAGAAACTTAGCAGACGTTACTACACAGTTTAATCCGCTGTGATGCTTAGTTTGTTCCATAAACGTTCTCTCTCATACTTTTACAATTTGTCATAAAGTCATAATACTGAGCATTATAGACGTGGCATTTTTTTTTGAACAGTTTTTAGGTTCTTACCGATTTTACTATTTTATCACCTGGTGTTAAGTGTTGGTATTACTTAAGACAACCAAGTGTATACCAGGCAGTGTCAAACTTGCCATTATTATAAGAACAGCTACCAAGAAAAGGTTGATACTCGAAGTAGTGCAAATGCAATCCACGTTCCCCGTAATTCAGCGATCCACATAAGATTTTTTGTCGAGTTACTGGCGGAGCTACTCTTTTGATGTATCCCATCACGGTTCTCTCATAGCTCGCCCAGCATAAAACGAGAGGACGTACGCAAATTTATTTTGCCACCAGATTCTCAAAAGAAAAGGGAGGAGAGAATTGGCCTGGGTATTAGGCAAATCGTACCACAAAGGTACCTGATCCAGATACAGCAGCATGTATGGGAGGGCTAGCCGCCCATCAAAAGCCGGCAACACACCTGTTATTCCTTTGGTGTTGTTATGAGTGCCAGTGATTAGTTACTATAAGGTGTCACGCTTGTTCGTTTTCCCTATTTCTTATGAAAAATCTGCTTTGCAAGTGGATTTTTAATGAGAACTAACTGTTTATTATTTTTTTTTAATATTAGCATTGGCTACTGCAGTTTTATAAAAGCATTTTATAATTTACTGAATAGAACATAAAATTACTACTGTTAAAAGCCGCAAGCAACACCCAATTATTTAAATCTAAGTACAAAAAGTAAATTACGTCATACTTACAAATATTATAAATGTGAAAGTGAGTTTTTTGTTTGTTACGCTTTCACGCTAAATCTACTGAATAAATTATGGTGAATTTTGATATTGAGATAGACGAGAACCTGAAGAGGGTGATAGAAAAAGATTCTGGTAAAACCTTATTGGAAGTGGGTTAAAGAGAGGGATAAACTTTTCTGAAACTTTGTATTGCATCATTCAATTTGTCTTACAAAATCAAAATTAACGCGAGCGAAGCCGCTGGTAAAAGCTACTCATTTATAAATTTAATATTAACATATTTCTGAGCACTCCAAATAAGAAACAGTAATATTTTCATTAAAATATCGTCTACATAAAACGAAGGTTTGAAATATCTATGAAACAGCAGACATTACCTGAGGAAACCGAAGATTTTTTTCCGTCGCAAGGCTACGCCTATTGTCTGACGTCACACGGATAACATGGATCAATATTTTTCCAGAAGTGTTTAGCTTTTGTTTCAGGAAGCGATTCCTGTAATAATATTCTTTTAGTCTCAAAGCCAAATACGATTATAGCACATAAATTTTATTGAATTATCAACCATTTTATTCAATGTTATTAAATAAGCTAATTTAGACAGGAAATCCTTGTTTCTCATTCTTGAAAATGAACGCGTAAAATCAACGCGTCTAACAATTACCTTAGTCTACGTTCCTGCAAAAGCTTCCTACCGATCTATTTTAATCATACTTATACTATTATATCATACTAGTCATACTAATATTACAAATGCGAAAGTGAATTTGTTTGTTTGTTACACTTTCACACCCAAACCGCTGAAACGATTACGATGTATTTGGGTATAGAGATAGATGGTAACCTGGAGACGGTGATAGGAAACTTTTTCTCCCAAAAATCTTATAGGAAGCTGGGTAAATATACAGATAAACATTGTGTGAAACTTTTTATTGCGTCAACTGATTTGTTCGAAAAAAACAATATTAGCGCGAGCGAAGCCGCAGCTAAAAGCTATTTAATATTTTAAAGCTGAAAAGTTTCCTTGTTTGTTTGGACACGCTAATCTTAGGAAGTACCAATCGCATTTCAACATTGTTTTTACATTTGATAGAACAACTGTATTGAAAAAAGTTACAAATAGGGGCATAAATTGGGAAATATTTTTTAGTTACACGCAAACGAAGTCGCGAGCACATCTAATTATGTATAAAAGGCAGCACTTCTTAGCGAGATGGGCTCAAGATATTTTCATAATATTTACAGTAGCACATAATCAAATAAAATAAAATCAAAATACGTCACTGAATTTGGTTCAAAATATAACCCAGTCATCGAGAACTGACAAGAAACTCGATATGGTCATATCTTATTAATGGGTAGATAAAAATACGTTATCACTAAAATAAAAAACCTATATATTTTCTATTAAAATAAAACTGTTTCCAGTGTCTTTATTTCGTCGTTCAGGACGCCCTTGCAAGGTCACCTCATATCGCCACGTGCGCTTCAAAGCCCCGTTTGAGCGATTCGAGACAATACATGAGCACTCAGCTAAGTGAAAAGAGCATTTTCTACGTGCGTCACTAGATTAACGTTGTTAATGTATTAATCATTTATTTTGTTAATGTAAAGGTCTATTATATTAAGTTTATTTAAATAAGTAAAAACAGAACAATTTAGGACCTTCTTCTTCATTATTGTTTAATGTCTATTTACAAACTTTTGTGTGGTCAATAAAAACCTATGGAAACAGCTTTTTCTTAGATCGAATACCACTAAGCGAGGAACTACTAAACGTACATTTAGAAACGAATTTTATAAGTAAGATTGTATAGCTTGATGATGGAGGAAACTAATGCACTCTGAAGCAATCTGAATACTTCAGAATATTGTTGTAATACCTACTACAAGTGTGTTTGTCTATAATTATCAATACTTATAACATTCATAGAATTTACCACTTCCGTTTTCAACATTGAGTCATTAGGAGTGACACACTATTTGCTTCCGCGGTCTTGCAAACAATTTGTTTGTTAATAATGCTTTTTTTTTCTTTTTGCGAAAGGACCTATGCTGTTAACCTGAGGGGCTTTCACAGCTCCACCGAACTCGAAGGTCGAGCCGTTTCAGAGGATTGCGACCACAAGCACCGTGGCACGAAATTTGTATTATCTCGATTATAGCGACCGGATTTCATATGTGTACGCCGGAATGTAATTACATTTTTAATATTTCGTGTACATTTCGTAATTAAATTGGTGACATTGAAAGCTGACGATGAGGAAAATATTGTAACAAAACCAAAATATTGTAGAAAAAATTAAAAAAAATCTTATATTGCTTCCGTAGTGTGAACTGGAGCATTTATGTCGAATAAGAATGTACCTTCGTTCACATTGAAGCATTCGCTTAGCAGTTAATTAAAAATCGGTACAGGTGACAATATCTAGTATAAAAATCTGTTGTAATCATTGAACGTGTTGCATACCTGGTGCTAAATATGTATTGCATTAGAATTACTGGTGGTAAATATGTTGAACATGTTTACATACCGTTGAGAAATCTGAAAATTATTTTTGTTTAATTTGAAATTTATGTTTAATAGCGGGTTTTATTCATTATAATTCCTAATATATCCTTACTAATATTATAAATGCGAAAGTGAGTTTGTTACGCTTTCACGCCTAAACCGCTGAATCGATTACGCTGAATTTTGAAAAAGAGATAGATGGGACCTTCAATACGGTGATAGGTTACTTTTTTCTCGCGTAAAACTAATTGGAAGTGAAGTAAAGAGAGAGATAAATTTTGTATGAAACTTTTTGGGCGTCATCTGAGTTGTTTGACGAAATCAAAATTCACGGTAGTAAAGTCACGGCTAAAAGCTAGTCCTATACAGAAGAAACAACATTTAAATAAACAATGTTAATCAATAGTTAGTTATCATATAATATCGTTACTTTAGAAATAAAAATATCCCACTAAGAATATAAATACTGATATTAGGATAATATCGATACTTATAAAAAAAACACAGTTGCATGAGAATAATATCGGATCAAACCGTGGAAAACAATGATTCTGTTTCAGAAGATTAAGTTCACTGCACATGTAGCTAGGTAGTTATATCTGACATCAAACTTTTTAGCTGCGCGGTCTGGATATAGTCGCGTTAGGCTACTCAGAATGTCCTGCCGAAGATTAAAAGTGATTGAATTGTCGTTGTTGAATTTTGAAATGGTGTTTAATTTTATTCGGACATTCCAAAAGCTGAACTGATATGCGTAACTCAAATCATACACTATAATAGCACAATACTAAATAAGTTACACATTACATAAACCCAGTATAAAATCTATTATATCAAAAGAACTTATACACATTTGAAAAACCTCGGACACGATACAACGTCTCTATCCCATGGGAAATTTTATTTCAGTTAATCGTGTGACAACCTTTTGTACTTCACAGTCGTGTATTTTTCCTACTATATGATAACATAATATATGCATTAGCATACACGGCAATAATCACTATTCATTAATAATGAATTATGGTGTAGTGCTGGTTTGCAACACATATATTATTTTAAACTGCTATCAATTATTCCGCTATTGGATAATTTGCTGTTCAATATTCGATTAAGACTCAGGTTAATAATGAAAATAGAAGTGCATATTATAAATAGCACTTAAAAGTTAAGCGAAAATGGCTCAGTTGGTAGTGTGTACGGACACCGTGTAAATGGACGTGAGTTCGACTACGTGCAACGAGTCTTCAAATGCCACCTCAAATTTATAATCTTCCGCCAAATACCTACAGGTATGTTCCGGCAGTTGCACTTTAGAGTCAGTCGTTTCACTAGGTTTAACGTGGCCACCGTCTTGGATGGGGATTGTCATTTAACATCAGGTGAGATTGTGGCCATATCACTAACACTATAAAATAATATAATTTTAAGTTCAAAACGTTCGTAATACGTTTCAGCAAAGAAGTGTTCTCTTGCTCTTTCGCACATATTGACAGTTGCATAGCACTCACTTGTTCTCGCATTGCGATAATACCTGCGACCATTATCTTTATAATGACTGAAAACTGATAATCAAAAATAGAATAATTATGTCTTCATTAATTAAATCCTTTAATTTATCTATTCTATATATTCACATGTGTGATAGTTTTTTTTATTAATTAAGCTTAATACGTACAATCAAGTAGCGATGTTTTTGTTTTCGTGGAAACCGACCAAGTTGCGTGTGTTCTCACGCGACTGGCGTCTATCGAACCGCCTAGAACCGAGTAATGTACAGACTGATTTATTTAACTAATTTATTACAATCATTATTTATCTAAGTAATTATACTAAGCTAAATAATAGTGTATTATGCAATAATTTCGTATGTGATACACCGGAATGGCCATACTAAAATAATTAAGCTCCATATAATGTAAAAAGGTTCCGTATCTTTTGCTTTTCAAAGGTCGGTTTTGTTCAATATTATAAGCATCTTACATTGACGGCAGCTTGAAGTACCAGATACAGGTCGACTATGCTAATGTCGGGAAGGTCTTGCCTGTATAATATTACAATAAGACTGGCGAAGGTATTAATATTTTTATAATAACTAATGTTCATGCGGAAACCAAAATTAAACCAAAAACACTATTGAAAACAAAATTTTAAAAGATGAGAGTAAAACGAATATTTTATAATTTTCTAACAACTCTCCAATAACGAGATAACTAAAGCAATTAATTTATAATGTTTAATTTTAGCATTTAGTCGCAATGTCATTTATTGTTAAGTAACGATAAGAAAGACAATTATAACACGACATCTAAAGGGGCTGGTTTATAAATACAGCCGCCAAATAATACATATAGAAATTACCTAACATGTTTTAAAATTAGATAGGTTGTTAGTTTTGGAAAATGCTCCACACAATCGCTACAAGTAGAGGTAACAAAACAAGGGTAAATTATATTTACTAACGTAAACGAACTGTTACTCTTCTAACTTTACCGTCGTATTCAAACTCACTATATTTCTTATGTCTTATAAAACACGTGTCATCTACAAGTTTTATTTATTTTTTCTAGACGTTTTCACCAAAACACTTTATATAAAGACTATTGTATTTATATTATTTTATAATTATATATTGTACGAGCTGTGCCCGTAACTGTCTTCGGATGGAACTCAAAATAATAAAAAAAAAATAGCTCGTGTTATTTACCTTACGTATCAATACAGCTTTTCTCCTATTGGTAGTAGCGTGATGTTAAAATCTTCTTCAATTATTCCTCTATCAAATACAAAAGGAATTTTCGAAGTGTAGTTAGTGTAGTTCTGGTAGTACCTAAGATTTGCGCGTTCAAAAATACAAACTTTTCAGCTTTATAATATAAATATAGATTATTTCATTTATATTCACACTAGCTGTGCCTGCGAACGATCGCGTCGAATTGAAAATTATTTAAATAATTTGTACCTTATATTACTTAGGGATAATATAGCATTCGAAAGGTGAAAGAATTTTTGGTATCGTTACAAAAAAAAAATACAAATCTTTCCTCTTTATAATATTAGTATAGACCATATTCATTTATAAACATATTTTTTTTTTAGTACCTATTTCAGGTTAATTTATCATTTGCAAAACAATCAATTCTAACAAATCTTTATACTGAGTACAGAAAATAATCTTTCGCGTCGCTAATTGAATAAACAGAATTTAGCAAATATTATTGCTAGAATATGAGAACGCAACTGAATGTGTTTGTACTAATTATCAGTAATTTAGTATTATAATTTTGGCATCATTTTTTGTAAAAAATGTGAAGTACCAAATAAACACTTAGGTATATATATGTGTAATTACCAAGATTCTTTTTAAATAAGACCTTAAAATATTGACGATAATAATTACGAATCAGCATTGATTTTCATAGCAAATATATACTTTCTATTCTCTTGCCTTTTTTTTGTAAACTCCCTTTAATGAAGTAATTTTATTATTAGCAGAACCAATACTAAAATCAACTTTTATATTATAAAACTACGCTGGGTAAAAAATTGAACCTTTCTAGAATATATAGTAAAGTCTACATAGTAAAACTATTTATTTTGCGGCATAAATAAAACCGTATTTGTAACTGTACTTCAATCAATTTTGTTATTTAATAAACTAATTTGTTATAATTTAAACTACCGTGAGAATTCAATTAAAATCTCAAATGAATCCAAACATCCTATATAAACAAGTTCAATATAAAACTTGAAGTAAAGCACGCATATAAACCTATATCGATAAACCGATGTAACCTTGTGTGCGCTTAGGTATCTTCATTCATAAACCGATCAATGTTTAACTTACAAATGTTTTTATAACATTCAGTGTCGTACAACGAGAAAAATGAAACCTCTATATTTTCCGCGTATCCATTTGTATGTATACCCTCTTTTTCTCGGCTAAAGGTATAAAGTTGAATTATATATCAAGTACTATAGCACTAAACTATTGTAAAAAAAATCTTACCGCAACAAAAATATAGTTCCATAAGTTAAAATTTTAATGTATTTATTGGGATGTAGTTATAGGAGGGTAGTTTATAACACCGATTAGTATAAAGTACGATGCGAGCGCGGCTTTGGGTTCAGTCAGTCAAAGCGAAGCACTCGAGGCCAGATATCGTACGTAGCTGAAACATTACCGAAGAGACGTAAGATTTATATTTTATATTATTAACTTGACTCTTTTGGTATTTATGCTGTAAATCATAATCGGAAATGATTTATACTGGAGATATAAAGAAACACGAGCAGTAAAAGTGACGCGCGTCGATATAGGGGCCTCTTAAACCTATATCCGTGTCGCAAGTCTCGGACGCTGCTCGGTGTTATCGCGGGGTGAATCCGTGGTTTGCTAAGAAATTCGTATCTCATCCTGACATTATGATCCGACTAATTTTTTAAAAGTACTCCGCGTATATTATTCTATTTCTTGTTTATAAACTACAATCTCCCGATATGTATGTCTATCTATCTAAACATGATAGACTCAAACGCTGCCGAACAAATATTCATACAGTTTACACTAACAAACTACGTGATACATGAGGAAAGTTTAGGTCTTAAATTCGTTAAGGTTTTACGTAATTTGCGTGAAATGAGATGGTGATTGTTTAAAAATTAAAAAAAAAGCAATGCCAACTAGAAGCTTTATTTACACAATATGTTATCTTAAACAATGTATCACGGAGATTTTCTTAGTAAAAAGATCTACTAAAATGTAGCAAATCTGTCCGTCTATCGTCTATACAAATGTTCGCAATCACTTTGCAACTTAACAATCCAATAATTTATTTAACGTTCCAAAAAAAACACATTTTCAAGTTACGCTATTTTGGAACTTAAGTAATGATATATTCAGGGCTGCTTATACGTCTATAAGTAGATTTCATTGTCAGAGAATTCGTAGTAATTTCATATTCGTTGTCGTGTTATTACGGCATCATATTGATTTTCATGTCACTGTACTGGTTGAGTGATTGAGGAACAATTTTATAAAAGAAAATATATACAAAACTTTTTTATTTTGAAGTCATTTTGATACAGTATGAGACAGTTAAGGTACCCATAAATCTCATCATTTGGCCTATAAACAATATTTTAAACAATATCCGTTGAAAATTTGCTCTTTGTTAGGATAAAACAATTGGACTAGACTGCATCGCGATCACCATACAAGACCATGTTAGTAGCTTTTTATGCCTATTAAGTTAATATATATATATATATATATATATATATATATATATATATATATATATATATATATATATATATATATCCAGTGTACGTCTAATAGTGACCTTATGACTTTTAAACGAGTTGACTGAGAGAAGTAAAATCCATGTTATACAAATATTTCTTGTATCGAGAAGCTGGTTCATAACTATTCCATGATGTGATAGATTGCACTGTGAAAGGACTATTTAACTACCGAAAGGGGCAGAACAAAGGAATTATATAACGATATCAAGCCAGCTAGTTTTTATATGAAAAAAATTTGAGTATGTACGTTTGTTAGTGGTCATGTAGATTCTAAACAAGTAAAAAATATATTTAAATCTGGCTTTTTATCGAAAGGATGGTTCATAGTTACTGCGTGAGTTAAGAGTGAAGTGCTGTACTCGAGTTATAAACTACGGAAAGAGATAAATCATCGTTTACCACAAATATTGTGTTAAAATTAAATCTAATAAATTTGATCATGCCCATAACAAAGTATATAATATATCAAAGATAAAAGAAAAAAGTGGATCATTCATAAGACAAAGGAGCGTGAAACGCATTATATTTTTTTTCTTTTAGTTATATACCATACTCAGTAAATCAAAATGGTTGACATAAAACTAAACAAAGAAATATACACATCGTCATCTACACTTAAAAACATGACTTCGATTGCGCACAAATAAAATACACACGCATTATTTTAAACACTATAACCGCCAATCACGAGATAACTCGTAGCTTGCGATCTTCTCTAGGACGCTAACTACGAGTTATCTCGTACCTGTGTTTACTTGCCAATTTGTGCAGCTACGATTAAACTCGAAATATATCAATGCTAATATTGTTAGATGCCTTCTGGGATAAGAACAACAAATCAATTCTGACTTGCATGAACAGTAAATTTATTAAAAAACGAACAAAAAATAATACACTACAATTAGAGTTTTAAATATAATGTTATTCAATTTGGCATTATAGGCCAGATTTCTGAACATTGTCGTGCCATTTAACGTGTTGTCATTAATGATTTCTTCCTAACTGGGACCTCTTAACTGATTTTTGTAAAAAAAAATTAATAACTAATAAACTCAAAAACTACTGGACCAATGTCAAAAATTCTCTCACCATTAGAATGCTATATTCTTCCTGAGTAACATAGGCTATAAATTAGTTAAATAACTTTTAGTTCCATGCGAAGAAAGTCGCAGACACAGCTAGTACCTATACAATAAAAAAATAATGCACGTTTTCAAGACAAACATAAAAACCTGTATCATAATAATTTTACAAGTACCTCATTCGCAAATACAACCACAATGGTTACGTGTACATACGGATTCTCTCTTATTTGAACAGATTACAATACCATTGTTTGTGTTCGCAGCGTTCACGTTGAGATCTCGCGGTTGACGGACGTTTTATTCCACAACGCTCGTAAAACATGCCCGTCGTTTATGAAACACGTCCGTATCCTTCTATTTATAAAGTAGTTACGATTTTATGTAAGAAAATGCTATTTTTACGTTTTTTTTTTTTATTCTTGACTTTGGTTGACATTGTGAAGGCGCTGCGCTATCGTCTTGGTAACACGCGTCATGCTATGCTTCACCAGTAAACATATGTTGCAGATTTACATACAATATACTCTCTTATACATTTTTTGTTAGTATAACTTGCTGGTGACAATAATATAGAAATTACTCCTGAACGGTGAACTAAGAATAATTGGAGGTCAGAGGTCAGAGATAGTGTACATATATTTCCCTGGCAAATTTTTAATCATATTTTACATAAAATATGTCGTAAATGATATATATTAAAAAAATGTGTGTCAGCTAAGATGCACGGATGGATTTTACTCCTCAAGAACAATTGTTTTTGAAACATAGCGGTTTACAAAGGGAAAAGTGAAATGTTGCCCAGAAAAACGTTACGCTGTTCAGTTAACGCTTTTATTAATTTCTCATCTCATAAAATTTCACAAATACTTTCACAAATTAAAAATAAATGGCCACGCATGTAAATGTTCTTGATTCGAATCCATACTACTTATAGTACTCAGTCCGGTCGCAGTGGCGAGGCGATCACGTTAACCACTACACTAACTGGACAGTCAATTTCAACGATAAATATAAGTTAGTTCTCAGTTACAAGTGTATACAATCGTTATAGCTACAATCTCATCTGACTTTAAGTGACCACGTGGCCCAAGATTATGGACACGCTAAGCCTAGGAAAGAAACTGGCTCACAAGTGCAGCTGCCGGAACTCACCTATAGGTATTTGACGACGGATTTTCAACTTGAGAATGACAGCTAGCAAGGCGGGCATTAAATAAGTCCTACAACCATGCAATAGTTTCAACACGATGTTTTCCTTCACCGAATGCTCAAGCTTATTCCAAATAGATTCGAACTCACGTCCATTGTCGTGGTGTCCGTACACAATACCAACTGAGCTATTATCGCTTCGATGACCGCTGTGATTATGTGTACAGGTTTTTTTTTTATAACTTAGAAAATAAATATTGAAACAATTAAATTTACTTTAGACGTCTGTCTTCTTTTCAGAATGTAACTTGGGAGCGCTTAAATGACGAGTGGACAGACGTCTGTGTGATAGGCGTTGTCAACTTCATCTTGTTTATTATCAGGTGACATCGAGGTCAAGTACATGGCTATATCATATACAAAACATATAATTTAAATATGCCAGCGTCCGCAAAATATAAACCGGGCTCTTAAACACGCGCCGTCACAATTCGAAAGTTTTGCAAAATATAACGAAAATTAATAATATGTATATATGTAAAAAAATATAATAATTTACGAGCCGCTCGATTTAAAACTCAGCTTAACATCATAACATATTATTAAGATACTTCCGTCGTCACGTTTGTCTATCTGTCTAAATGCGATAATTTCAAAAATTACAAAACTGATCTTTGAGCATCTTCAATAATCGGAATAATTCATAAGAAACGTTCAGGTTTATAATTCATTAAGGTTTTTTCGGAAATTCGTGAAAGTTTGACGATGGATTATAAAGATCTCGCATAAAAATCATGCCTACTGGGAGCTTTACTGGCATGTCGCCTAAACCCAATAGAGTTATATATTAACGATGTTTTACAAACTTGTTGCTCTTAAAAAATCTAACTGTGCAATGCCATCTAAATATCAATAGAAAATGCTTTTAAACATAGTCAGTTACAAATTTAGCTCAGTTAGTAGTGTGTACAGACGTCGCGTTAATGGACGTGAGTTCGAATCCACCTGCAATGAGCTTGAGCTCTCGCTGAAAGAAAACATCGTAATGAAAACAGCGTGGTGGTAGGGCTTTATTTAATATCCGCCTGGTTAGCTACCATCCGCCAGTTGCAGATCTGCCGCCAAATACCTACAGATATGTGCGTTCGGGCAGTTGCACTTGAGAGTCAGTCTTTAGCTGAGAGAGCTTAGTGTATCCACCATCTTGGACCACTTCGTCACTTAACATCAGGTAAGATTTAGGCCATAACGCTAAACCTAAAAACTATTAAAAAATATATTTTATTAAGCCCATTTTCGGTTAAATTATTTATGTATGTAAGTTAAGTTCAATTAGCAAACATATAAACTCTACTACTCGTGCGAAGCCTTAGCGGGTCGGTAGTAATGCCTTGAAATAGTAAATTTTATATTAAAACCACTTGTCGACGACGTTAAATTTTCATGAAATTTCATGCAATACTATATTATTAAAGTTAATTTGTTATGTTTGTACTTACATAGTAAACTTTATCGTATTTAAAAAAATAACATTTATTACATTTTAACATGCAATTTACATATCATTGTTTTTTTTTTTACTTTTAACATAACGCTTTGGTCATAATCTTACTTGTGATTGTGACGTGTCTGAGACAATAACATCCTAATTTTAGGAGAGCTTGGAAATGCTGTTTTTGTAATACCCGTGTAGTTGCTAGGAGATAGGTTGTTAACTGGCCATACGAGTATTTAAAAATACCGTACTATTATTCTTTGGTTTTGCCATAATCTTCTCTTTTACAGAAAGTTCAAGTTCATTGAAAGTATTTGAAGTCACCTTTAAGTTTTGCATCAAACGATCGGAAAGCTCCCTAAACTTTGCAAAAGATTAGTACCTATACTTAACTAGCTGGGTCGCTGGACATTGCCCAGTCGTTTCTAGTATAAGTAATTATACGATAAAACAAGCTAACTGCCTATAAAAATAATTTTCATAAATAATACATATAGCTACTAAATTATCATTACATAATTATCATGGCGATATTTATCACCGGGCGAATAACATATTAAGAGAAAATATCTGTATTTTGTTTTTATTGTCGGAAAACTATTCATAAAAGTAAAATACACATAAAATGATGAAAGATCATTGGAATTCAATTAATGAATAGCCCTAAACTATCTAGAAATAATTCCGCGACGAATGGTCATGGCCCCATGTGCTTACGATCAGTAGGCGTGACGTCATTGTAACTTAAACAAACATAATTTTTATTATATATACATTCTAATAGTACATTTTTAAATATATATAGATATAGAATCCATCGATAAAATCAAAATATTTTCGCCCATGAATTTTCATTAGAAATATTTATAACTCTAGACGAATGCCAACTATATTATCATTCTCTCGAATCAAATTTCGTAAAACGTTAACCCGTATAATAATTCTCTTTACGTTGAAATATTTGGAATAGTGACTCAGGGCGAATGTTAACGAAAATCGTGAAAAGGTTGTTTCAGGAATATTTGACCTTAAGCAATAAAGAATTTTAGAAATAATCCTTTAGTAGATTATTACGAAGAACATCTAGAGAAAAAAAGATATACACTAGTTGTGCCCGTTACTTCGTTTCCATCTAGTTGAATAAGGTTTCATATATTCTGGGACTTATTTTTGTATTCTGTGTACCTAATATAAATACCTAATGAAGCTATAATATGGCAACAGTAAAAACATTAGCAATTGTAATTTAATTTTATTAACAGTACAATGTAAGAACGATCATAACAATAAAAATTACATTCAATAATGCGGATGTAGAGTCTAGAGTGTAGAAAACAAAAAAAAAATAGCAATGTTTGCTGTTAAACGTGATTATAGAAAACCAAAGCGCGTGCCTAGGCTTAGGTCATAATGGATATTAGATTTTTCACGAGCAATACAACAATAATTATCTAAAATATCGAACACATTGTACTGATTAAGCTTAACGTACTATCGGAAACAAAATACCAAAAGTACTATGTATATAAAAACAAATAAATACTACAAGCTACTAAATGACTGGAACAGAAATGGCTACATAGTTAATTTGAAAGCAAGAAAGAACATTTATTTAAATGCTTATACAATGCACACAGCGTAATTACACAAAAACAGTTTTACAAACTAAAATCATCATATAACATCAAAAAAGGACCAAAACTCAGCATATGTTATGGCAAACCGCTATAGCGCTGGTTTTCAGCTGGACCTGAATTTTTACGCTGTCAAGTTGGAACGAGACGTATATCAGCAAAATCTCTCAATCCACTTAAAGATCTTAGTGTGATTATCTATAATCTATATCTATCTCTAAAGGTGCGCTAGCAGGATTCTACCAAATTTGGCTGGGCAGGGAGAGAAATACGAGTAGTGAAGTTGAGTGTTGACGTGCGTCGAAAAGGTCGGTTGGGGGGCTGCTCGGAGTTTCCCTCTCGGCCACACGATGGACCCCGCACTTGAACGGAGAATCCATATATATATATATATATATATATATATATATATATATATATATATATATATATATATATATATATATATAATTATATGACAGCTAAGAAGTTCGTTTTATGTAACACAAATGAGATATTGAAAAATATGTATATATATTAGTATGATACATATAACCTACATTCGAATCCGTTACACATTGACATGACTGCACTCACATTTACGTTAAAGATTCGCAGCAATCTAGTAAGATTGGATACAGTACAGAAGGATACACGGGTGGAGATAGAAATAATTAAAGCAATCTAGACTACCACCAATCACTGTAACTATCCATTTACCCTCTTCTCCGCATTTATTTCAAGTAATCACTTCGAGTTATATCTTATCCAGTTTGAGAGCGCTTAATCCGGTCCAAACGGTTCTGGCGACCCGGTTCGAAATGTAAAATTACCTACAATTGTCTTCGGAAAGTTTTCAGCACTCTAATTAGTTTGAAAGGCATTTTTTCACAGTAATTACTTCGACTTCGACTTCAATTTAACTATAGAAATACTTTACCTGTTTTGCTCGAAAATGTTTACATGAACAATGTTTTTTGTTTATGTAGTATAAAGTCGGCTAAATGACTTTAACTGACGAAGTCCTCGCTATCATAAAAGCCCTTAAGCCAAGGAAAGCCCCCGGGCCCGACGGAATCAGGAACGAAGCCCTCAAACTTCTTCCTGATAAACTCATAGCCCTTCTGGTCTGCATCTTCAATGCGGCCATAACTCACTGCCATTTTACAGCCGCATGGAACAAGGCAACGCTAATAGGTATCCTTAAACCCGGGAAAAGGGCAGCCCATCCAGAAAGCTACCGCCCAATAAGCCTCCTCAATACTATAGGTAAAATATACAAGCGGCTTCTGTTGAACCGACTACAATCCTTTGTCTCAGACAAATGTCTCTTACCATACGAGCAATTCGGCTTCCGACCGAAGCACTCGTGCACCCGACAAATGCTCCGCCTCGCGGAGCATATTCTCTCCAATTTCACGGAGCTACGCCGTCCCAGGCGCACGCTTGCTGTATTTTTCGACATATCCAAAGCCTTCGATAAGGTCTGGCACGAAGGCCTCATTTATAAACTCAACCTCTTTCAAGTTCCGGACAGACTAGTCCGCATAATCCTTGCTTATTTATCGGACCGCTCCTTCTGCTACAAAGCGGACGGAGCCCAATCCTCGCCTCACCCAATACGCTCAGGAGTCCCGCAAGGCTCCATCCTAGCGCCTTACCTATTCAACTTGTTCGTTAGCGATATCCCTGAATTCCCCGACGTCGCAGTAGGCTCCTAGCCAGACGACACAGTCATCTTCAGCTCGGCCAGGAATAGGATTCACGTATACCACCGCGTCCAAAGAGCCGTCTCTATGTTTGGGTCTTGGTGCCTCAAATGGCGCATAGGAATAAACCCAGAAAAAAATGCGGCTATCATGTTCGATTCTCACGCGAGGAGAGATATAAAAAAGACATTACACCTATTCGACGTCAATATCCCCTGGGCTAATGAAACTAAATATCTTGGTGTAGTTTTAGATAGGCGCCTAACCTTCAACAAACATATAGATTACGTTCAGAAAAAAGCCTACACGGCTATGGTTCTGCTACGCAATCTCACCTCCTCTAAGAGCAAAATGGCACTCAGACATAAGCTCACAATATACAAAGTATGCATCCGTCCCATACTTACTTACAGTTGCCCTGTATTCGCTCACGCTTCACGCACCACCCTTCGCAAAGTACAAGTATTGCAAAACAGATTCATGCGCATAGCCGTCCAAGCCCCGTTTTACGTCCGTAATGTAGATCTCTATAGAGATATGTACCTTCCGTCCATGTATGCATATATTAAAGACATTACAAAGAATTTTTTTGCAAATGCCGACCTTCATCCTAACCCTAAAATAGTACACGCAGTTAGCTACACTTCCAATCCGCATGCCAAAGGCTTTGCTCGCCGGCCACGTAACTGCTTCTCCGACGCCGTCGATAAAATAACGAGATTAAACGCGCTTCTCCCTGCCGTGTCCACCAATCGCACGTGTCCGCGCACACGTGCGCGTAACCGCCGTCCTCGCCGCCGAGGCCGAGCGGATAATTTCGCTCCCGCACACCCGCCGAGGCCTCCTTCCGCAGATGCCTGAGCCTAGGTTCGATCCTCCGGACAGGAGCCCTCGAGTGACTCTGCTCGCGCGATACAGTGACACTCTACATCACTGAGATTACATCATCACACCGCATACCATTCGTGCACACTCACACGTTAAGTACACGGTTCTGTAAGGGACTACCCTCGCGGCCCTTGAGCTGCTTACCTGATAAGGTCGTATTTAGTATCACTAATTTAGTAATAAAAAACCTGTTGGTTAGTCAGGATCATGAATCTTTTTATTTACCGGCAGCAGCCCTAGACGAGGTTCGGCCGTCCTGGCACCCTTGTGCCTGCTGCCTCGGGGCTGAGTGCCCTCAACACTCGCCCCCAAAAGTCCGATGAAGCTGTCAAAGACCTTGGGGCTAACAGCGTAAGTCAGGTCGAAAAAAAAAAAATGACTTTAATGAACTTGTTGAACGTATAACGCAATTAAAAGAAGGTGATCGTTGGTGACAAATTCCATTAGCAGTCGTCACCGTAATGCCTAAAGTGAAAGGTCATTGGTGGTAACGAGGAACGCGGTATTAGTATCCCTGTGTATCTTTCATACATTAATATTGTACAAAAGGCCTTTCATTACTTTCTCTTGCAATGCGTAAATGTATTACCAAGGTTCAGATCAAAGCGAAAGAAGCGTGCGGCAAGACTTATTGGATCACAATCAGCTTGACGGTGGCCAAAAAACCAGTGACCTGCAAACAGTACAAAAAATTACGAACATCGTAGAACAGAAGTTTGTGGCAGCTGACCTAACAGGTCAAACGTATTTAAAATAATAATTACAATTATATACATATAAAAAAGTATAACAATTATACATATAAGACCACTGATAAGAAATTAATTTATATTATGCATTTTTTATTAAAAACAACAAAAGTAATAATAAAAATACAAATTAAATTAAAACGGTGAGGAACAAGAGTGCAATGTAGGAAAGAAAAACACCTTCACCAGTAAAAAGAATCCGCCACTTCGCCGGAATGCTCGAACCTTTTTCCTGTTATATTACAGTAGTATTTTTAAACGCATAGCTCCTTCCTACCTAAGAAAACTTTTAAATTCCGAGGCGATACACATACATGTAATCCTACATAGCACTCTACATTTATTTTTTTGTACAATCCTTCACAATCAAGGCTGCGTAATTATACAAAGCACTACCCGTTTCTGTATGAGAAGCACAAACGATTGGCATTTTCAAGAATTCAGTTAAAAATACTACTGGACGGTTAAATAATTACGTTTATGCAATATATTGTATTATTATACTTTATTTTATTTCATATTTTTGTGTTATTATTATGTACTATTATAGGTATTATTATGTTATATTTATTTCATATGTATCATAATTTATGTCGTATTTATTATCCTTCACTTATCTATATAGCCAAAATACTCCTGATTTTTTTCTGAGGGACATATCTACCTAAGAGTTGCATGGGACAGCTTGATATTAGTAATAAGGTTGCTTTTATAAAAAAATCTTCTGTAAAAAAACTCTACTAGGAAGTGAATGCCTAATTCTTAAAATAAGTTCGTGCTGTCAGAATTTCCCGACAGAAATAGGACAGATAATCGATATCAAATGAACATTAAATTCCCGAGAACACTTCAAACTCTCACAACCGATTCGCTTTGAGACATCGGAAGCCCAATTACCCAGTGAAACGGATTTTGTGACCCAATTTTTAATATAATCTCGAACATCTCCTTTAAATCAATTAAAACATTCTGTCGGTTATAATTTGGATTGAAAATATTAATTGATATTATTACTGCAAAACTTTTCCGTTACTATACGCTATACAGCATCACGGATAGAACCTCTTTGTAATTTGATTACATAAAATCTTGAATTTAATTATTTAATAGATGGCATTTTAAGTAGGTATCTTGAATGTGCTGAAAAAATAAAGGTTTTGAATGAATTTTGATAGAGTAGTTATAGATATACCGGAGTGTGAAGAAATAATGGTAGGAGGTGACTTTTATGGACATGTGGGAAGGAAGAATATTAGTTATGATAGAATACATGGATGATAACCCGTACCATTGTTTTGGTTTCTCAGGTTTCGCGCGACCACCTTATTAATTTCGAACTGCTGAAAACTTTCCAAGCCGGCGGATAGCAACGACTAAATAATAATGTGGAAATAGTTTTTCCACCTTTACAAATGTTTCCTTAAATTTCCAATAACGATAATGGTCTAATTTCAAACACTAGTATAAATAAATAATACTTAATGAAACATGAACAACAACTTAAACAATAATTTAACACAAGCAATATTCGAAAGCGAAGTAACACGCAGTAATGGTAAAGTTTGACTAAACTTCTCATTGAAATTATACTTCATGAAAGTAGAAAAACGCAGACAAGTGTTCGTGAAATGAGCTTTGTTAAAAAATAAAACCAACGCTCTGGTATTCTACTCCAGTATCACAGAATAGTCAACTTAAAGTCAAAATACGTAAGGTTCATATCCCCTTATGCAATGAATAAAAGACATTCAACGCCTATGTGGTAGTCATTAGGACGTAAAGAAAACCGATTTTATCGAATAAAAATCAAGTTAGTTTCATTTACCTACCTACATTAATTTTATAAAGAGGAAAAACCTGTTCGTCAGTTTATTTATTAGAATGAACTAACTTAGTTTACTCTGACCGATAAATTATATATTAACTAAAAACCTTAATTATACTTATCTCTATATATTAAGGGAGTGCTAAAAGTAGAATCATAAAGAAAATGATTTTTGGAGTAATACGGTAAAGTCTATTATTATAGCTTCGGTAAGAACAAATTAAAAAACATGCCAATGGTTGTTTCTTGCCTCCAAATATTTGTTGTTTAGTTTTTCTGTCGCTCATATCTCATGTGATAAATAATAACTCATAACAGGTGAACGAATTCACTAGTATAACATACTAAAATATTCACTGTGTAAAATTTACGTAATCCAAGAAATGTATTTTATACATCGCTAAAAATAATCAATATACGTCACATGAAATGTATATTTATTTTGCTTAAATTAAAAAAGAATTTATTAGAATATCAAAGACAGTGTAAATATTTAATTTTAAAACGTTTCCTATTTATCATTGGCATTACATGAGTATCGTGGGCGGTGAATGATGTTGGCAGTTGTCCATCAAGTCCACGTTGTTTCAGTATAATACGGGGGATTAGCAAAAACTCGTACTATGGACATGATAAACGAATGAATTCGACCAGGTGACAATTCCTTGACTTTTATTAATGTAAGTTAATCCGCGAATGTTGTCGTAATATAGTTATTACGGAGTGAGACACAACATTTGTCATTAGGCATCAACATTATATTTACGCGTGCCCTCTGCACTTGCTACAAAATCTAAGAAATTAAAAGAATCAGCCGGTATAGTCCTATAATCGAGCGAAGAGATAGTGAGAGGTATATACCCGACTGGGTCGAGCGCTTTTCTGTCAGGTTTTCACATTTGACAATATACCAGTCTAAACCCAGTTGCCCATTTTTTTATATTGTCCTTACTCTCAAATATAGTATAGAAGCTTTGCCATAACACAATAGAAAAAATATATAAAAAAGATCAGAGGCATGGTGGTACGATATTTTATAGATTTCTCTAAATTGAAAATTTTTCGCCAAGTATCTATAGATAGTTCCGGCAGTTGTACCTGATAGCGAGTTCCTCACTTCGCTTAGTGTTTGCTTAGTTCTCGGACTGGGCCGTGATTTAGCATCACATTAGACAGTGTCTAAAAAATGAAATATATTTCTCAGTTTTGTAAGCACAATGGTATAGTATCTGTATATAGAATGGAATGAAGTCAAACTGGGAATGGAGTAATACACGTCATATGGAAAATCAATCATCTAAATGTGTGTCCCAGACGGTAAGCGGGCGACGCGACGTCAACGAGGACAAATCGCTCTGATGTTTTAGAATATTGGTGACTTTATAATAAATTATATTATCCGCACAACATCTGTTTCACCACATTGTTTTTCGAATTCGAATATTTCTCATAGATTTTATTTTTATCTAACTTTAACTATTGAAACAGCGAACGCCACGGAAACTCTCAGAAGGCACTATTTTTCTCCATCTTTGTAACCATTTTCGATACTACGTTACTTCTATTGGATACGACCATCGTGATCTTATAGAGCCTTAATTATTTGTAGATAAATATTCTAGCATACGTAAAAAATGGGGGTGGTAGTTCTAGAGATTACTTCTTACAAACAAATAAAAACAAAGTTTTCCCTCTTTACATTGTTTGTGACACAAGCAGTTAAAGACTTGGATTATCAAATATTTCTCAACCGTATATTCGACCTATAGAAGCCACATTTATAGTAATAATAAATTATGTTAATAACTTTTTGATAACTGGCCATATAGACGATAGAAGTAGTTAGGAAAATTTCATTTTCCAAGATAACAGACTATTAAATGTGATAACTTTTCTAATATCTTTAAGATGGTATAGCTTTAATGATTTATATTATAACAAAGTTAAAAAGTTAAGTTAAGTTAAAAAGTTAAAAAGGTCCGCTATTGTAATTTAGATCACCAATAGTTCGTTACCTCTTAAGACTGGATGTTTATTTACACTTTATTAGTTTAGTGTTATGGCTACAATCTCCCCTGATGTTAAGTGAAAATGAGGCCCAAGAAGGTAGATAAGCAAAGCATAGTGGAAGGGCTGACTGACAAGTGCTGACAGTGACAGTGACTGACAGTGCTAGAATATACCCATAAGTATTTTTTTAACTCGAGGATAGTAGCTAGTCAGGCGGGTTTTAGAATAAGCCCTACCGCCATGCTATGATGTATTCACAATGTTCTCATTTAACGAAAGACTACTTACAGGGATTCGAACTGACGTTCATCAACGCGGCGTCTATACACGCTACCAACTGAGTCATCATCGCGCGAAACATTATTTGTATACCTATTCTTCATATATACTACGCCTATTGCTAATCATATGTTAGTGTCAAATAACATATATAAAATAAACACCTAAAATAATTTAGGTATTACAACTAGAATTTTAAGAGATACAATCTTGTGCCTTCCTTTTTTTTTGTATAGTTAAGGCTTAGCATAATGGCCATAATCTCACCTGATCTTAATTGACGATACGGCCCAAGTTGGTATACACGCTAAACCTTTGAAAGAACTGGCTCTTAAGCGCAACTGCCGGAACATAGCTATTGGTATTTGACGGCAGATTTTCAATTTGAGGGTGGTAGCTAGCCAGGCGGGCATCGGAAAAAGCCCTACCACCATGCTATGACTTCCTCACGATGTTTTCCTTCACCGAAAGCTCATGCTGTTTGTAGGTTGGATTCGAACTTACGTCCCTTGATGCAAAGTCGCACACACTACCACTGAGTTATCATCGCTTCAACATATATAAGACTTCTGAATATGGCTTTGTTACGACTACCTTATCTTAGTCAATTCTCTCCAACAGTATATATACAGTCAAAATAAACACATATTTTAATCCATATTTACGGCAATAACTAATTGAGCCTGCGACTTAGTTCGCATGGAACTAAAATTATTTAATAATTTTTGCCCGTGTTTGTAACTTTTTCAATACAGCGTTGTTCCTATTGATGGTAACGTGACGTTACACTAAAACCTTCCTCAATGATTGCTCAATCAAATACATTTTTTTTAATCCAACTGGTAGTTCCAAGATTAGTGTATTCGAACAAAGAAATAAAACTTTCCGCTTTCTAATATTAATAATATAGATATGTAATGGCTTACTAATTACCAGGAAAACGTTGTTCATATTTTTCCGTATATAGCGAAATATATGCGTGAAAACAACTGGGGATATATAAATATTCGTAGGCGGATTTAGGTATGAGGACATCGTTGCCAGTGACGTTGGCAGACGTCCACCCCGGTTATCCGTATACGTCAATATGACGTCTATCTAATAATGTATACAAATTAACGTACAAATTACCAAATCGGTACAAACGGTTAAAATTGTGTTCATATCTCTTATGTAGATGAAATGGAGTAATGTATGCAGTAACGAAGCGATGTTAGCTCACTGATAGGGGACATGAGTTTGATTTGACCTACATGAGCTTGAGTTTTTTGTGAAGGAAAACATCGTGAGGAAACCTTAGCATGTTGGTAGGGCTTTCTCTAATGTCCGCGTGGCCAGTAACCACTCTCAAGTTGAAAATCTGCCGCCAAATACCAATAGGTGTGTTTCGGTAGTTACACTTGACAGCTAGTCCCTAACTACTCGATAGTTTTAATGAAAATGCTGATAGGTAATATCATGGATAAGCATATAGGATTATTTTTATTTCATAAAAGAAATGGTTATTATCGGGTAGGAGATAAAACTGAAAACTTTGATATATATATTTTTTTTTTACGAGGTTTAATGCAATTTTCTCTGATAGAATTACTACAAACATAAGCTGCTATTGGATTTCAATTTGTATATATAAACGGCGATATAATTCTTCTTAACATCTCGTTTCAGTTTAATAAGATTTATAAATCATCCCCGAGAAAATTTTATTCGCTATTATAATAAAACTCTGACGTGCTTCTCTTGTAACAGATTTAAATCATATGTTAAGCGAATAATACTTTGTAAGGAATATTGGAAGATAAGTGAATACATTCATGATAAGGTCGTCTGGAGGTAATTGCTTTCTACAATAATAACAAGCAATTCATGATACTGAATGACAATAAATCTTATATATAGACCTGGGTCGATAAGGGCTTCGTTCATGTATTATATACATATATATAAATTATATATATGTATATAAATTATATATATGTATATAAATTATATATATGTATATAATACATGAACGAAGCCCTTATCGACCCAGGTCTATATATAAGATTTATTGTCATTCAGTATCATGAATTGAAATGTATATATTTAGTGGAGTGGTAGGACATAAAACTGTGGGTCCAGCTAGTGTTTATGCATTACTCAATTTGTGTGGTAGAAAACTAAAGCAGAATCACTCATACATATGAAGTTAAAGCAGTCATTTTTTCTTTCTCATGTCAGGATTAACTGCCGAGAGACTTACAGATCGGTACAGCAATAGCCATTACAGGTAAACTTCTAATCGGTGTTGTTGTGGTACCGTTTTAGGTTTTTACTGAATTCGCCATTAGGTGTAGTGTAGACTCTTTACCGTGCTTCTATCAAAAAAATCTTAGTATTATTTTCAGTATAAAAGTGTTTATTACTTAAAATAACATAGATCATTTAATAAGAATATCATTTTTTTTCATTTTACTTGTATAGTAATGTCTAGTGAACCTTTAAATATACTTCAGTCTATTTTTAAATATATTCAATGAGTCAGTTTATCTCTGGTCTTTCGGTAGCTTATTAAATAGTTAAGTTCCCTCAATTTTCCATTGTCTTGCGACAAAATAACAATCATCATAATGTGGAAATTTCTGGTGTATTTTAAAAGGCCTAGAAGTTTTTACCATTATTTTTGAAGGCGCTAATGTCGTTAGGTCTATATCTTACAACGATCATCATATTTTCAGATACCAGAAAAAATACTAAGATCGTCCTAATATAATTGTCTGGATCTATTCTTTAGAGGTCTAGAAGACTACAAAAACGTATCTATTATCAGACTGTCAGCTGTTTTAATTAATTCAAATTCATACAGAAATATAGCTGACAGTTACACCTCAAACAAACGTTCTGTTTAAATGAAAATAAATGACAAATATATTTGTGTAACAAATGATCGCGAGCTGGGGACGTCATTGCGAGTGACGTTGGCAGGTATCTACAAAGTGACGCGGGCTTTTAATGAAATTGTGTAAATCTGTGTACGCATGTACTAAACTACGGTCGAGCGATTTCATAAAAAAGACATACTATCATCGATACGAATGTCGATTTGTACAGTTAAAAATCTGTTTTTTTTTATGGAATACGAGGCAAACAAGCTAGCGGGTCAGCTGATGGTAAGTGATCACCGCCGCCCATGGACACCCACAACACCAGTGAAATCGCGGGTGCGTTGCCGGCCTTTAAGATACGAGTAAGCTCTCTTCTTGAAAGTCCCAATGTCGAATCGGTCCGGAAACACCGTCGAAGCAAGTTAGTTCAACAAGGCATTCAAGCAAGTAAAAAATTAGGAGGAAGAAAGGACAAGAAAGGAAACATACCGTCGTGTATCGCCATTCATCCAGTTAGTGGGGATAAAATCTATGTGTATCGCGTGTTGTACGGTGGTGGAATCCTGCTGCAGGCATTAGTTTGTGTAACTCCTTGGTATACTCCCCATTGTAAATGCGATAGAACATGCAAAGCGATGCCAGAGGATTAAGTTCTTTCTGAACTTGGTTATTAACAATTCATGACGCTCTACGTTGGTTTTGGTCTAATGCTAGAAGCTGGTGCTGGGGCGCCCCTGCCCAGACATGAGAACAGTATTCTATATGAGGCGGTATCTGGGCTTTAAGGGCATATAAGTGTATGCAGATAGATTCTCAACTTCATGGCAGGAATCAGTTCGGAGGGTTTAAAAAAATGTCAAAGAAAATTTCGCTTGCACTATCTAACTACTCCATTACCTAATCAAAAAGTGTTAGTATACACTAATTATTGAGTACGTTGTTAAAAACTAACAACAAGATTGATCTAATCAAATAAATACTATTTTCCGTGTTCACAATATATACAAGCAAAAAAAATAATGCCTAAACGCTTTTGCCCGATAACGATGTGATTAGATTAAAGCGGGAAACAAGAAAATACGATAAACAAGATAGCAGAAATTAAATATTACTTATTATAATCTCAACGTTTTTAAGTTAATAATCTTTTACCTCGAGAGAGTATCAAAACATTTTATGAGATTACTTAAAATAAATTCTAAACGATATAATATAAACCGATATAATCGAATAGTTTCGTTTTTGTAAATAAAATGCAAAGTAACGTTTGTATTTCAATCAACAATGAAAAATAAATTTACAATACTTTTGTTCGTAGTAATAAATTTAAATTTTGGTGTTAAGGATGACTTTTTGATAGTATGGTCGAATACGATAAAGAAAAGGGTCGATTCAAATAAAGTTTTCAAGGTTATTTATGTGAACAAAGATATGACCATAAAGTTTTTGGCGAGAGCCAAGTCTCGAATGTAGTGATTATATTATTTGAATTAAGTTCCTTATCGCGCGGTACGGATGGAGGCTAGACAAATCAAAATCTAAGATTGTTGCGTCACTACCCTTTTGTTAGTGTTCTATATTACACTATATGTCTACAGTGTAGACGGTTGTCCAATCGTATTAGCTGTGCCCAGGCACAGGTGCGCGCTTATTAGTATAAGACAGTCAGCAAATATACTATGCACACGTCATATGCGTAAACTGTTTCTTAGCTTATTATATTATAATGAATTAGATGAATTGAATGATGTACAATAAAATGTTTATTTCCACAGCTACAAAAATATATTAATTACGAAATATTCATACCAAAAATACCATTCCTTCAATTCATTAGTTATCCATATGTTTCATTTAATTTCTCTCAGACGGTAGAAATTCATTTATTTGTATTTGTTAATCAATAATATAATACGTAAATAAATAATAATATACTCACGTTTTCTTTAAATTCTAAAATTAATAATTTGATTTCATATTCTGTAGTATTCGAGTATATAAAATTTTGTAAAAAGTGCCTTGATTATTACGCACGAGTGAATTAGATATTTTCGAAGAAATAATGGCTCAGGTGTAGTCTTTACGGACATCGCGTCGTTAAAAATGAATTCGAATCCCTCCGATAAGTCTCAGATTTCCAATGAAGGAAAACATCGTGATGAACCTTTAGCATTGTAGCAGGGATTTTCTAATGCCCTTTCTAGCTAACTACCACGCTCGAGTTGACAATCAGTCACTAAAGACCTATAATAGGATTGTTTTGGCAATTGAACTTAAAAGCCAGTCCCTCTAACAGGCTTAGTGTGACCACCAGCTTCTATCACATCGTCACTTAAAATCAAGTGAGATTATGGCAAAACATTAAAATCTGTAAGGTATTAAAAGTTGATATAATCAAACTTCGAATACTATAGAATATTTCGAAATAACCAATAATGATCTAATATAAAATTAATGTTCAACGACCAATGTATTCAAATTTTAAGTATTTCTACATTCAAATAGAATTCGTTGAAATAATAAATTTTAATTCATAACTGAAATTAACATAAAATACTGGATACCTAAAATAATTCCATATTCATATTCCCCATCCGAAACTTCATATCGCCATTATAATCCCTACTATCTCTCCTACTACCTATTAGATTGTTTCCGTTGTACTAAAAGTTATTGCTAAAATAATACTACTAATATAGTTGTCCCTAGCAGTTCTGTTTGTTGGATGAAATGTATATTATGTCCGTTTTTGTATTCCTGTCAAAGTACATGCAGATTTTCACAAGGATCAGTTGAACACCTAAAAGGTAAAACAAATCAAGAAAAAAAACATAAGGACTGCCGACAGAAGCGAAAACTATATTTCATAAAATAATGTAAAAAAGGGAAATTAAATTCGTATCCAAATGTTGAGGTTTGGAAACTACAAACCTTGCTTACACGTGATTATGAAGTCGCATGTCAATCAAATCGACCAAGCGTTTATATATAACTAGTTCGTAATTAACAATCTGCATACAGTCTCTACATAAATGGAAAGCATTCGGTGACGATGATGCGAGTTCCATAATTTTTGTTTACCCAAAATGCTCAACACTATTAAAGAAGTTTTCATTTCAAAAGTATTCATTTATAATATTAAGTTAGAATGAAGCGATGATTGCGTAGTTGGTAATATGTACGGACGCTGCGTCAATGGACGTGAGTTTGAATCACTGCAATGATCTTGAGTTTTCAGTCAAGGAAAATATTGTGATAAAACAAAATCATGACGTTAGGGTTTTTTTCTAATGCCTGCCCGGCTAGCTACCACCCTTAAGATGAATATCTACTCGAAATACTATAGATGTGTTCCGGTTGTTGTACTTGGAAGCCTGTCCCTCACCTAGGCTTAGCGTGTCCACTATCTTAGGCAAAACCGTCACAGAACATCAGGTGAGATAGTCGCCATAACGCTAAACCAATAAAGTATAAAAAACATCTCTACTGTATAATTATTTTGTCAATTCAGTAAATATAAAATGTAGAATCTGTTCATTTATGGCTGTGGACCTCATACGGAAAAACTATACTCATATAAAAACACTGTTCTCTAACACTTATCGCCGTAAAAAATGTTAAATTCACGAAATCATATTTTTATCCTTACATTTAACTTTCTATTACAACCTGTTATATGATGGATTTTAGTAAAGTGACGGCTTTAACAAATAAATACATATGTATAATATATCAAGGAATATGCATTATCTTATGATACCTATACGTTGAAAGTCACATTATTATCATAACATCAACATTACAATTTATTCAGACGCAAACCAAACATGAGTTTAATTTTAACCAAAATAATCTCATATTTACATAATAACTGTGGCGTTCTCATTTCACGAGATGTTTACTTCTATTATTATCAGAGCGTTGCTATTATTTGTTTACAATTCTGTGTTTAATGAATTCTAGTAAACAATACTTTAATTAAAATTAATACTATTTTTTAAGTGAAAGTTATTTTACTATGTTGCGGGATTATTATGTGTTTTTATAGTTCATAGGTTAAGCGCTATGGCCAGAACTCGCCTGATGTTAAGTAGCTTAAGATGTGAAGTTAAGTAAAAAAAAAAAAAAGCGATAACGTCACGTTATGACTAATGAATAGACCGGTGCTCAAGTGCAACAGCCGGAACGCACTTATAGGTATTTAGGTCTTAGGTAGATTTTCAACTAAAGGCTGGTAGATAGCTCAGAGACTAGAAGAAGAGTGAAAGCTGTCCCTGGTTTTTGTCAAGACAGGAGTTTGAAGTGGCGCCGAGGTGCGTGAGTCTTGAGTCATGAGGGTGATTACTATCTAATGAGTCATCACATGACCCTCTCGCTTTTTTAAGATTGCATTTTAAGCACCACGTTAATAAAATTAGAAAGGGTGGTAGCTAGCCAGGCGGGCATTAGAAAAAGCCCTACCACCATAGGTAGGATACCATATTTAATCAATCTCCTTCTGTTAGAGAAATATTACAGTTCCAGCAATCCGTTCCGAATTAACAGCGTATACTATTATAATAGGTTAGTGTTAGTTACGGTTTGTAAATATTATGCAGATGCAGATCTCTATCTATAAAACAAATAAAGAACATATATCAATTTATATTTGTTTGTATCTCTTGCTAACAAAACAAACGTCATTGTGCTAATATAGTAAGTTTTGAACAGTTTTATTTATTATTTTGAACCTTACGTTAATTTGTGAAATATGTACTTAGTTACAGATTTTTGTTTGTTGATAATAATAAAAATAGACCAGTGTCGATAATTTTTGAAACCAAATAAAATAATTGTAGAATGAAACTCACTGGAAATGGAACTCATTGAAAAATGAAAGGAAAAATAAATTACGGGCTGTCTGAGCTCGGAAAGGGAAAGGGCGTGAGTATTACAAGGGTTCAAAGTGATATATCTTGATTTTCGGTAAAACTAGAAGTACTATGGAAAAATTTAAATGTTAAATAACAAATTTTGTAGGTAATAAAAAGATTTACAACTTTTGTATTTACACTTTTTTCACATAACCAAGTTTTTAAGTTTTTAATTACGAAATTTGATGAAAACTTTTTTTATGTAAAATATTTATTTTTCACCTTATTTTAACTTAATATTGAAAAAGCAATTTAAATCTCAATAAAAAATTCACACGTCAAAATAACAACTTTATCAAAAAAGTCGGTGGTAATTTGTTCGTTGAAATCTCTACTTTCTGATGATATAAAAAAATATACATTACCGTGGTAAATATTCTAAGAAAATCGAGATAAACCGTTTTTCATCCTTAAAACTCACCCCTTCCCTTCCCGACCTCAGATCGCCCGTATTTTATTTTTCCTTACATTTTTGTTACATTATTTTCCTTTACCAATGGGTTTCATCTTACTATTATTTTTTTTACATTTGACCATTTTCAAAGGTTTCAGCACTGCTCTGTAAAATATATTATTCTTTAGAAATAAACAAACTAGCACTCAACCGCTACGCAGGGCGTCCGAACTTCCGGGCGGCTTGAAATTTTCTAACAGTTTCAACAATTATCAACCAATTTACACAAAACCTTAACAAATTATACTCTTGAACCTTGCTCATGAATCACTCTATATATTGATGTATACCGCATGAAAATCTATTCAGTAATTTTAACGCGAACAGACAGACGTAGCGAGACATTATAATATGTTTAGACCTTTCTTTTTAACTGTTCGATAAATACGTGACACGCCTAGTTTAAAAGTTTAGTTTAGTTTTAAAGTTAGCCTAAAAGTTTGCCAACTGTTATTTCTGTCGGACCGTGAGGTTGTGGAACCGTCTTCCTGTCAGCGTGTTCCCTCCTTCCTATGATACTTGGACCTTCAAAAGAAACGTGAAGAGATACCTAAGCAGGCCAGGATGAAAGCGATCACTGGCAGTGAATTCTATTCATTGACAGTCGTCGCTGATTTGATTTGTATTGGATTTAACATTAGATGCAGTGCAGTCACTATTCAGCGCAATATAAAAAAAAATGCGGTTGAAACAACAATTTCGACCCGTTATTTACAAATAGCTGTTTTTACTAAACCGATTACTCCGCATTGCTACAGAAAACAAATGATATTTTATCCGCAATACATACCAAAATTGTACCTTGTTTATATGTATATGGTTATTTATAAAATGAAAATACATAAATGTTTCGATCCCGCGGGTAATTTATACATTCATTAACAAAAGTAACAATGAAAATATCCACCGTACCTTACGAATCCGCTTATTGTTTTTAAAGTTACAGATTTACGCTAATTGTATCAACAGCGGGTGCGGATTGCGTCAACCGAAAAAGCGAGTCACGTGAAAGCCAAATAACAATGTTCAAACGCTTGCTGATTATAAAAATAATTCAGACGCGGCGAACAAAGAATCCTTACTTATATCATAAATGCGAAAGTGAATTTGTTCAAGGGACGTGATCTCGAATCCAACCATCTACAATGAGCTAGAACTTTCGGAGAAGGAAAACATCGTGAAGAAACCATAGCATGGTAGTAGGGCTTATTCTAGTGCCCGCCTGGCTAGCTACCATCCTCAAGTTGAAAATCTGCAGCCAAATACCAATAGGTATGTTCCAGCAGCTGCGCTTGAGAGCCAACTCCTCCACAGGTTTAGCGTGACTACCAACTTGGACCGTATTGTCAGTTAAGATCAGGGGAGATTATGGTCTTAACGCTAAGCCTTAACCATAAACAAAGTACGCTCCAAAAGTGACACGCTGATTATGTGTCAGTTGACATACTTAAAACCTAAGTATCGCGTCAGCGTTCAAACAAGCATATGGTGTACCGATTGAAACATCAAGTGTCCTAAAACAAAAGAAAATGTCATCGTGTGTAACGCGATATGGTACAAATTTTTCAAACAATACTTTTAAAGGTCATGGTAGATTTAATTCATATTTATCACTACTATCATTGATAACACAAACACACACACACGTAATGCTAGTAAGCTTCGTGGTGTCGACTTAGATATCGATGTGTGCGCGCATCGTACTAATTAAATGTTACTTTTTTTCCCTAAGGTAAACATTGTACCGTCACATAGTACTAAATCAAAACAAAAGAATGAAAAAATATTTAGTCCGGTAAAATATTTTTTATATTTAATAAGAAAATAAGAAGAGAATTGTAGATGTAGGACCTACCGGGCGTCATGATAGCTAAAAGCCATCCAACTAACTTCATAAGTATAAAAAAAACATCAAATTCGGTCAATACGTTTAGTTCTTTCCGACCGACTTGATCCACTGGCATTGCGATGTGACGTGGCATCTCTTTGCACTTTCTACCGAATTTACCATGGGGAGTGTTCCAAGGAATTGGACGGATTAATACCTGCAGCTGAATTTTATCACTATACAACGCGTCATAAACTTAAATTCCATCCTTACCATCTAGATGAGCGGCGATCCACAACGGTGCGTTTTGCGCGAAATTTCTTTCCTCGATCGAGTACCTTATGACAACAACTTGTGTCAGCGGTTTCCGGACCGATGCGAATTGGGAACCTTCAAGAAGAGAGCTTACTCATTCCCCAAAAAGCCGGCAACGCATCTGCGATTTCTCTGGTATTGTAGGTGTCCATGAACGGCGGTCATCACTTATCATAAGATGAACCTCTTGTTCTTTTGCCCCTTATTTCATACAAAAATGAAAGGAGAGGAATTAATAACATGTCCACATATAAACTAAGTATATAAACTGGTGCCCCAACTTGTTAGCGTCTCTACATCGTAAAAGGTATTTCCAAGACAAATTTAAAGTATATATGTCTGGCAGCTTTGGAAATATCTTGATTAGTCAGTCAGGGTTATTTCGCTTGAATATAACCTTTGTATTTATTTGTAACGACATACTTTTTTAAGCGTTTTTTTTATATACCGGACAGTCTTTTTGGGTTAAAAACAGCGCCATTCGATAACTTGCATCGACGGCAAAATGCTGGCGTCAATTCTTGTTGAATTATTATGTTGAAGTATTTTCCTTACGCCTATTTATTTCTCTTATCTTATTGTTTTCTTATATTGATCAAAATGTTTATAAAAAAAAATCTTAATTAACTCAGAAGACGTGGTGTTCTCTATTATGACGATATAGATCCTATTAACTATAATGTGGGGTTATCTTCAATAATAAGTACAAATAACTATTATATTCAGCCCCAAGGTACTGTCACTAAGGCGGTGTGCAGGCGAATGACGTTGCACCTTAACGATCATAATTAAATAATTTTTAGTTCCACGCGAATGAAGTCACAATCACAGTTAGTCGATCATAAGACTACATTAAATTTGTAATTTAAAAAAATAAACATTTATCCAACACAATTTTTTTTCTAAGCTACTCCATTAAAATTCAACTAAAACAACTGGTATATACAAACACTTAACTAGGTACGCCATTATTCCTAAATTGGGTCGTTCGTGTCACAGTGTCACCTCTGTATAAAAAGTGTCACTCTAATTTTATTCTAACGCATAGCTACACAACAAACAACGAATACCAGCCATGGTTTCAAATATGAACTTTATTTCAAGAGATTTAAAGTCTAAGTGTAATACTTTTAGAAATATGAATTTATGTTGGTATAAATCGCATAAATTGTGAAGTCGCCGCGTGACAGGCTATGGGCGGTTTATTGAGTGTCTTTTAATGGAAGTTACATAACATTCTCGGTTGTTACTACGTGTTAATTCTATACAGCGATATGTTCTTTGCGCCTGCAAAATCCTCTATGCAGATTAAACTATGAACACACGATAATTGGAAATGATCCAATACTGTCTAGTATACATTAGAGCTAGTCATAAATCTTTACAATGTAGGCGCAAGGACCAACACCAATCTATTGTCTAAAGAATTCTGTGCTTGTGTTTTTTTTTCTGTATCATATGAAGAGAGCCGCCTATAAATATTTACCATACAACCATATTTTTCTTCATAGCACGACAACATTGTTGCACTTTAATTGATAGTAAGTAAGCACAAAACATTGTTTTATAGTTACAGTTTAACGTTGTGGCCATAATCTTACCTCATCTTAATCGACGATGCGGCCCTAGTTGGTAGACACGCTATACCTGTGGAGGAACTAGCTCGGAAATGCAACTGTCAGAACACACCTATTAGTATTTAGCGTCAGATTTTCAACTCAAGGGCGGTAGCTAGCCAGGCGGGGATTAGAAAAAGCCCTACCACCATGCTATGGGTTCCTCACGATGTATTCCTTTAGCGAAATCTCAAACTCATAGTAGGTGCATATGATCTCACGTCTCTTGACGCGGAGTCCATACAGACTAGCACTGAACTATCATCACTTTTTATAATTCCCATCTGGCTACTTACCACCTTCAAGTTTAAAATCTGCCTCCAAATACCTACAGATGTGTTCCTGCAGCTGCACTTGAGCGCCGGACCCTCCACTAAAGTATTCCTATGCTAAGCCTATAAAAAATCCATTTACACTAGACTATGCCAATGTTACGTAGAATGGTGATATCTTACAAATTTTCAAGGTACATCCAATGCTTTATTATGATTCTCTTGTTAAAACAGTACATGAAGTTTTTGTGGCAACTAATAAATCGTGCCTCAAATAGTTTATGGATTCACCTCATTTATGAATTAAAACAAATCACTGGTTCATTACGATTCCGCTAAAAACTCCTGAAAGAGACACTGTTATGCATATATGGTGATCGCAACCAAGCCGAGTGCAAACCCCCACCACTCTTACATGGTTAAGCATAATGCAGTTATTTAGGTGAACCATAATAACGAACACACATAATAGCATGTAAATAAATGTATCCATATAACATTAAATTAGGTCAATAACCATGCGCCAAATCCAAGCAGCACGTTGTACCGTTTCTTGATAACACGTGACTTTGGGGCACGTGAGTGAACAAGTTAGGGTTGTCGTGCGTTTATTGGTTTAAATTACACTAGTGTTCGCCCAATGGTAGAAATTCGATTATAATTACTATTGAAAATTAGAAGGCATTTTTGTATAATTGGAAATAGGAGAAATGCTTGCAATTTTTTTTTCATTGATAACAATAACTCGTCAATATATATTGAACAAAAAAAAAAACATGCGTGCGTACAAAGTACACATGTCAGAAGTGAAACTTCTTTGGCGAACTAATTTATAAATGTTGTTTATATACGACGTTCGCTCTGTCTCACTTTTTCTCTCAATCTTTCTCACTCGCTTGCTCCCTACTCTCACTCCACGGCTAGTTGCTCATGCTACGTTCGCCCTGTCTTACTCTCTCTCAATCGGTCTCGATCACTCTCTCTCTCTTTTCCGACACTTCCGTTGCATACCGGCGTGACGTTTCATCTGTAAAAATTTTACCCTCATGCGCCTAAAGAAGTTTCACTTCAAAAAAACTGACCATGAGGTCTGCCGAAAGAAGTGAAAACTTAAAACTATAAACAAAAGAGAGATATATACTCTTTGTATATATGTAATGTATACTAATAACGCACGGCGGTATATCTATGTATACATATACACAGTATACACCTCATGGCAAGCGTGCGGTGACGAAGACGCGAGATGCATGCTTTTTGTTCACTCAAAAAGTACTCGACGCACCTATAGCAGTTTTCACTTCAAAAAAGGTATGCGCTAAGTCCACACGATAGAAGTGAAACGTCACTCTTACTCCCTTAGTAGTCTCGAGCCGACTTTACCCGAACGAGTGTCACACAAAAGAAGTTCCCATAAGAAGTTTCACTTGCCAAATAGAATAGGGAAAGGTGCTAAACATATTTGGTTTTATTTATCCAAAGATATTAAATGTTCATTGTATTTAGTCGTGAAATGGATAAATAGATTAGTTCAAAATAAACAAAATATGAGGAAAATTGATTGAGTATAACTGAAAATGCTCTCCCTGTCTGATTTTTTCATGAAGTCAATAATATTGCTAAGAATTGCTGCCATAAATATGCGACCGTTTTTGTTTGTTCGTTGGTATTAAATAATTGATTAAAATTGCTGTAAATGATCAAAAAATGTCTTAAGTACAAAATATTTTTTTTATGTTAGCTCGGCGAAGGAAACTGCCCTGTACCTGGTGTTGAGTACAGTACAGTCCAAAAACAGCAGCAACCATCGAGAGAACGGCAATTCATTACCAGTCGATACTGTCATGCCGTCCTGAAAAGTCAGTTTTCTATTATTCAGTTTTCAAATTCTCTTACAAACGGAACAGAATAGTTTAACCAAATGCTCGATAAGTAAGTCCAAAGTCTTTGCTTTCTATCAAAGATGAATGGACTGGTTACATCACTGTGGCGTGCGATCGGTTTATTTTGGTAGACAAGTAAACATACAATATGATTTAAACATTTCGCTTGTTTATGAACGTTACAAAAATAAGACGCTCAAATGCGTCGGTACGGTTAACGTCTGAAGATTTGTTTAGTATTTAAATCCAAATATTATGAGCGTATGAGAATGCAGTTATTTCTTTTGAACTCGTCTATTGGTATTGTGTTGAGTCATTTTTGTAAATTGAGCGATGCTGGTAGAATCGGATGTCTTGCTCCGACCGTAGCACGCTGATTTAGCTTCTTCTTCTTGAAGTGAAACTTGTTAGATGGCAATTTGATAGTTGGCCGAGAACTGAGAGTGAAATCTTAACAGACGAGCCAAGTTTAGGCGTATTTATTTTCATGAAAGAAAAGGAAGATACAACGTATTCTTTTGCCATCTTCCCTCTCTGTCTCTCAGATCAGATATATTTATTCTTTAAAAAAAATTATCACCTTAATAACATCTACGCTAATAAACGCGTGTTTTTATATAGCAGTAGAGTACTAGACTTAGTAGAAAGGACAGTACAATACCAAAACACTGGCATCATGGTGGTACAGCTTTTTCGAATGCCCACCAGGCTAGCTACCACCCACAAGTTAAAAAACTTTCGCCAAATACCTATAATTGTGTTCCGACAGTTGCACTTGAAATCCAGTACCTCCAACAGGTTTAGTGTGTCCGTCATCTTGGGCAACACCCTCACGTCACCATAACGCTAAAACATATAGGATATTTAAAAAAGCCGTCACTACCTCGATGGCCTCCCACTCGCGCGATGTACTGACAATTTACATTCACTGAACGTACATCATTACACAGCATAACACTCGTGCACACCCACATAGTACCTACACGATTCTGCAAGGAACCGCCCGTGGCCCTGAATGTGGTTCGACCATTTTATTTATTTACATTTTATTTTATTGATTCCATTTACATTATTATTACTATTGTTTTTTAAGCACACGCGCCATTAGCCAGTATAGGTAGATTGCACAGTACAATCTTATCTCGGCTGCCATGGTCCAGTACAATCTACAGTTCTAATTAGAATACTTACTTTCCCGATTTTATTCGTGTTCCTTTTCGATAGAAGTTCGTATTGCGGTATTTTCGCCATATCATGAATTGATTCAATGAAGAAGAAAATCTCTAGCACACTGCCTGATTGCTGGATATATGTACATACATATATTTGCTGATTAAGTAACGCGATACGCGTAATCGTGAATCTATTGTGTTGTGCACAATCATATTCTGAAATGAGATTGTAAGATTAGCTCAATTGCGTTACGCCATACAGTGCCCTATTTTAAATGAGGTGAAGGGCTATGAATCTGGGTGATACATTTTAACTAACACTTATGGCGTCTTACCGTTTTTTAAAGTAGGGTTGACACAACGTAACACAAAACATGTAACTTTTTTGTCTCACTCTCTCTTATGCACTATTCATATCACTGTTAGCTTAACACGATCATTTAACCCTCAAGTAATAGTTCGATCAGTGCATTCCCAAAAGTTTGATAGAGGTCGCTTGAGATCCGGAGCGGTAAATCGATCTCAATCATAAGACTTCAGACGTATTGGTAAACTTTCAAAAACCGACCTTCTTCACAACGGAGCGCGCGAGGTTGGTCTCTCATCTTAAGTGTGTCTAATCACGTTTTTTCCATATTATTTACTAATACACTACAGCTATACTATTTTTCAAGCAATGATAGCTCAGTTGGTAGAGTGTACGGACTCCGCGTCGATTACGTGTCAATCGACGCGGGTTTGAATCCTTGCAATGAGTATGAGTTTTTAAAAGTTTAAGTTCAGCGTTTCAAATACTATTTCCTCGACATCGGTCAATCACATCTAAAAATATGTAAACGTTTTATATATCATTAAGTGAGAAACGACCCTAAAACCTTCCTAATATTAAGCAATCACAGTAGTTAATATATGCTTGTAAGAACAAAATTATTACTAGTGTGTTGCTGGTATTGAACGATTCTTTCTCGAGGAACTATAGAACTCCACACAAACATTATATAAGGTTATTTAGCTGCGATCTTCTGAAAGGTCATGGTAGCTTACCAGACGATCTACCTCTATAATTAATAATAATGAAATTCTAATTAATGATTTTGATTCAGATAAATAAAGGGCCTGTCAAGAAATTGAAGATTGACCGTTTCACGACTGTGTGTAGTCAGCTTTACATTATTTGGTGATATACAGGAAAAATGTAACTACCTCTTGTACGCTCCAACAGACATTAAAAGACACGGCTCGTCTTGTAATAACATCGGTATTCAGCAGTTAATTTTCACCATCCGTCCGTAAATAAAGCAATTTACGACCTCGCAAAATAAATTACACCAACATGATCACCCGCTCTGAATACTGCGGCTTTGCGTACCGACGTGCAATACATTTTAAAATGTTAATGTAGTCACATACACTCAAATTGGGTTCGTTTGAAAACGTATTACAGACGGTTTTATGTAAATTGCTGTTTCATGTCGCACCCACCACTTATATGTGAAAAAAACAAACTAGAACACACAGGTACAAACATAGAAAATAGAAGTAACGAAAATAACTTTAGAGGTCTTCTAATGAATACAAAATTAAATCTATAACAATATTGTCCTCTTTATGTAATAAATGCATTTTAATTTACTTATATAAAACAATTTATATTGTAGTTAATGCAGTGGATATAATATGATGTTACATTTTTGTAATAACTTTGATAAATCGTATAAAAAGCCTGTATTTAAATAAAAGATTAGATGTATTTATTAGAAGCATCCAAGCGTGTAACTACATAAATAAATCTATTTTAAACGAACATTTGTTTGTTTGTCCTGACAACAGATTATAAACAATATCAACTACGTTCATATACGTACGTAATTTATCAGATATAAATTAAATTAATAATATAACAGAATATCGTTACAAAATAAGCTTATTCAACACGAATAATGATCTTCAATTCCATATATTGTAATGTAACATTAACCGTATTTATAAACTAGAATTCCTTCTGATACACAATCAATAGATGTTTCTTTAGTGCCTAGTAGCGAACAATACACTTTTATTCGCATACTACGAAACACTTTATCGATAGACTCTATATGTATATTAATATTGTAAAGCGGAAAACTGTGTGTTTGTTTGACTGCGCTAATTTTAGGGAACAACCAATCAGACTTTAAAATTATTTTTTGACAGAGCAATATTGTAGAAAGCTTTAGGCTTTTTAATATTACGGTACCATCAAAAGCAGGAAAGATGAATTAGGAAAAAAAAACTAGAACAGGTTCTTTTTTAAATAAATTTTAATTTCTACGCGAACCAAGTCGCATATACAGTTAGCTGATACTACAAAGCGGAAAAGTTTGTTCGAACGAGCTAATTTTGGGAACTGCCAATCACATTTAAAAATAAATGTATCAACGAAGAAGGTTTTAGGTTATTCAACATCACGCTACCACCAATAGGAAAGTATTAATAAGAAAAAACGGGAGGAAAACGAGCAAAAACTATACACTATATATTTTATTATTATTTTTTTAAATTAGGAGATAAACGAGCAAGTGTGTCACCTGATGGTAAGTAATCATCGCCGCCCATGGACACCCACAACACCAGAAGAATCGCAGGTCCGTTGCCGAGCAAGTTCCAACCAAACGTAGTCGCAGTCACAGCTAGTATTTATATTATATCATTTCTAATGTATATTATAATAAATTCACCATGGTGTGTCCAAGAATAGGTTTATTGTGTGGCTCTTTAGTAACTATTTATGCGAAAATAAACAGACATTATCATATTTTCGTCTGCAGACTGTTATTTACAAAACAAAGACATATTCTGGTTGTTCCCCTCGCAATTAAGAAATTGTACGTTTATTATATTTCGATAAAATCTTCTTGTTTTCATATGTATTATATATAGAATTAATAGAAATACAAAAACAACTATATTTAAAAGTGTATGATAAATAATTATAGCTATGACGGTGACGTATATGTGATATGAATATTATTTTACTAGAATTTACGTGCGGCTTCGCTCGCATTAATATGATTTTGTCAAAAAATTGGGATGATGCAATAAAAAATTCTTACAAAGTTTATCTCTATTTTTACCCAACTTTCAACAAGTTTTTCGTTGGAAAAATACCGTAGCTATCTATCTCTATACCAAAATTCATCATAATCAATTCAGTAGTTTAGGCGTGAAATCGTAACAAACAAATTCACTTTCGCAACATTGCTTCAGTAAACGTATTCTACCGCCTTTAACATGACCAATGTTGTCAAAAACTGCTTAAACTAATCACCACTGCTTCTTGTTATAACTGGTTATGTTTATGACTGTTCTGATTTTTGCTAAAGACGTAGTTTTACAGTTTGTTTCAATTTGTGAACAACATTCAAAGTTACGTACACAGAAAGGCTGGCTATTTTGGACGACTAATTACGATATATAGGTCCCTTGGTAGATGAGATTGTTTTTGGGTTGCGCCTTACTTATATCATGAGATATAATTCCGCGACCTTTTCTCATATATGAATAAAAAAAAACAAATAAATGAAAATGTACGTGGGGATGTAAATTTAACCGAATTTTCAAAAAGTGGGTATTTGTACTCCAAATTTATTATGTTATGGTGTATAGCGTTCATATTCATTATGATTGTTTCCGATTAAATTGTGACCATTATACTAGATGTAATATGTTGTGTTGTATAATGTTTATGGTCAGAGGGTCATTCTTGTGTTAATCTGTCCGGTTGCCACATAGAATGATCGGGTACGCGACCCCGGCCCCTCGAGCCTCCATCGCCGCATACCTTTTACTCTCTCCGCGGTCATGGTGTCCTTGTCCCTACCTTTCTCTCCCGTCACTGGTGGTAGGGCTCAACTCCGAGTGGATGTTTTTCTGCTCGGCGTTCGGCCCAAGCGGATTGGTACCACCGTCCAGCCTATTTCTGCAGCTAAGTAGCAATGCGTTCCTGTGGAAGGACTGGATAGCCGTTTCCGTCCTCTACTCTCCTTTCCGTGTCGGTGGTTTCGGATGGTGCCCGGAACATGCGGTGCTAAAGTCCCGGTCGCCGCGATGGGCGTGAGGGGCTGACTCGGGGCACAGGGAGACCCGATGGGAACGGTCGCCGCCGGCCGCCTGCCGGTCAGTTGGGGACCTGAACCCAAGGATTCTCTTTTAAAATTCCCTCCTTGGGAAGCTGTCCTACCAACCGGCGAAAATTCCATTGTACAGTCGCCGTGCCAGAGTGGGAGACTGGAGTGGATCCCGGCGTCTGTACATGGGGGGGCATCGGGGGCCCTTCCGTGCTTCGTGCCAGCTCCTCAAATAACCCACGTGCCCACCTCGCACCACGCTCCGCCTTTTATTCGGTTATCATTCTGAACTCACTGCACACATCCTTCTCCCTTCCTACTCTAATAAAATAAAATCAAAATATATGAAGAAGGCCAACAAAAAGAGCAGGAATTACTCGGCGGAGACTGCATCCACTTTTCAAGTGGACTTCTGCAATATCAGAGGTCTACATAGTAACCTCGACGCCGTCCATCACCACCTCGAGACGTTGCGGCCCGCTCTGCTCTTTTTAACGGAGACTCAAATATCTACCCCTGACGATACTTCGTACTTGAACTACCCCGGCTACGTACTAGAGCACTCATTCTTTCGTAAGGCCGGGGTGTGCGTTTTCGTTAGGGGTGATATCTGTTGTCGCCGCCTACGGGGCCTCGAGCATCGGGACCTGTCGATCTTGTGGCTATGCGTAGATTATAGAGGTCGTACTCGGATCTACGCATGCCTTTACAGGTCTCATGCCAGTGAAGTGGGGTCTACTCACCTATTTGAGAACGTGCTAGTGGGGACTGACTAAATTCTTAAGCAGTACCCATTTGCGGAAGTGGTGGTCCTCGGCGACTTTAACGCTCACCATGTGGAGTGGTTGGGCTCCCGGACCACTGACCTCCCGGGTCGGACTGTTTATGAATTGGCCTTGGCTTATGGTCTCACACAACTGGTAACGCAACCCACTCGTGTTCCAGATGTTGAGACCCACGAGCCTTCATTGTTGGATCTTCTGCTGACTACACACCCTGACGGATACAGGGTGGTGGTCGATGCCCCTCTAGGGTCATCTGACCACTGCCTAGTGCGTTCGTCGGCCCCTGCTACTCTTCACGATCGCTCTTCAGCGACTGGATCTCGCAGGGTCTGGCGTTATGGGTCAGCAGATTGGGATGGACTTCGTGATTTCTATGCGTCCTACCCATGGAGGCAGCTCTGTTTCTCTTCCGAAAATCCTGACGCTTGTGCGGACTGCATCAGGGACGTGGTGCTTTTGGGGATGGACTTGTTCATCTCCAATACCAAAATACCAGTAGGGCGTCGTAGCCGGCCTTGGTATAACAAGGCCTGCGCCGAAGCTGCGCGCCTTAAGCAGTCCGCATACGTGGCGTGGAATGACGCCAGAAAGCGTCAGGATCCAAACGCCAAGGAAGAGAAGCGGAACTTTAATGCTGCTTCCAGGTCCAGCAAGAAGGCTATAGCCAGGGCCAAGGCGGAGCACATTGGCAGAATTGGCGAACGACTAAAGAGTTATCCCTCTGGGAACCGTGCTTTTTGGTCGCTTGCCAAGGCTGTCAAAGGCAACTTCTGCCAGTCTAGTCTCCCGCCACTGCGTAAGCCTGATGACAGTTTGGCCCATAGTGCAAACGAGAAGGCGGATCTTTTAGCTCAATCCTTTGCCTCGAACTCGACTTTAGATGATGGAGAAGCCACACCGCCGAAGATCTCCCGGTGCGAGTTTACCCTGCCTGAAATACGCATCAACCAGCGTGCGGTCAGGAGGGAACTAAGGCTTCTCGACATCCGTAAGTCGAGTGGGCCAGACTGTATCCCCGCGGTGGTTCTTAAAACGTGCGCCCCTGAGTTGACCCGCGTTCTTACGCGCCTTTACCGTCTTTCCTATAATACTAACAGGGTTCCCACTTCATGGAAGGTGTCTCATGTCCATCCGATCCCTAAAAAAGGTGACCGGTCGGACCCTTCGAGTTATAGGCCGATAGCGGTCACATCTTTGCTCTCTAAAGTTATGGAACGTATCATAAATGCCCAGCTGATGCGGTAACTTGAGGAGCACCAGTTGATCAGTGATCTTCAGTACGGTTTCCGTCATGGTCGATCAGCTGGTGATCTTCTTGTTTAGCTCACACATCGCTGGGCAGAAGCTTTGGAGGGCAAGGGTGGTGCTATGGCTGTTGGCCTTGACATCGCGAAGGCGTTCGATCGGGTATGGCATAGAGCCCTTCTATCGAAGCTACCATCTTACGGAATCCCCGAGGAATTTTGCAAGTGGATCGCTAGTTACCTGGAGGGCCGGAGCATTAAAGTCGTCGTTGACGGCTGTAGCTCCGAGACTCTATTAGTCAATGCTGGCGTTCCACAGGGCTCGGTGTTGTCGCCGACACTCTTCATCTTGCATATCAATGACATGCTGTCTATTGACAGCATGCATTGCTATGCAGATGACAGCACGAATGATGCGCGATACATCGGCCACCAGAATGTTCCTCGGTGCACCGTAGAGGAAAGATGGTCTCAACTTGTCTCTGAAATCGAGAGCTCTCTGGGGCGGGCCTCCGAATGGGGTGAAACGAACTTAGTTCAATTCAACCCCACGAAGACACAAGTTTGCGCGTTCACTGCGAAGAAGGACCCATTTGTCATAGCGCCTCAGTTCCAAGGAGTACCTCTTCAGGTTTCCGGGAGTATTGGGATTCTCGGCGTCGAAATCTCGAGCACAGTTCAGTTCAGGAGTCATTTGGAGGACAAAGCCAAATTGGCTAGTAAAAAGCTGGGTATCCTGAACAGAGCGGAGCGGTACTTCACGCCGAGCCACAGATTGATGCTCTATAAAGCTCAAGTACGGCCCCACGTGGAGTACTGCTCCCACCTCTGGGCAGGAGCCCCAAAATATCTGCTTAACCTACTTGACTCCTTGCAAAGACGAGCTGTCCGAATCGTCGATGATCCTGATCTCACGGATAGCCTGGAACCGTTAGGACTGCGGAGAGACTTTGGTTCTCTCTGCGTGTTTTATCGGCTGTTCCATGGGGAGTGCTCTGAGGAACTGTTTAAGATGGTGCCAACGTCACCATTCTACCATCGTACCACCCGACACCGCAGTAGAGTTCATCCATACCACCTGGAAACAATACGGTCTAGTACCGTACGTTTCCAGCGTTCGTTTATTCCACGCACGTATAAGCCCTGGAATGAACTCCCTGCCTCGGTGTTTCCCGAGCGCTATGACATGTCCTTCTTCAAACGAGGCTTAAAAAGAGTATCCCTTCAGCGGTAGGCAGCGGCTTGGCTGTGCCCCTGGCATTGCGGAAGTCCATGAGCGGCGGTGACCGCTTACCATCAGGCGGGCCGCTTGCTCGTCTACCTATCGAGGCAATAAAAAAAAATGTAATACCAAAAAAGTAGGTGCCATAGAGGCATATAAGGCGTGCTGTGTTGTAGAATTTCTATAATCATCTGGGTTGCGACTTTGTCTTTCAGGTTTCTAGCGTTACAGCATAACCCTTTGTATAATTTACCATTGTATGGATTGCTCGGAAGGAAGGACGAAGAATAGACGAAAAGGAAGACCGGTTTGACACCAACGATCGAGGATGGATTACCGACTTCTCGCTGGTTGTTCGTATTCAACAACATGCACTGTGATGTTATTTCACCGACCTATACATAAAAATAACTACTACAAATCAAAATTATTGACTGCATACTCAAAATTCCTCAAATGATTTTTAAATTATAGACCTGCAATTTCAAATGAAACCTACGGGGTGTTATATCCAGCTGAAAACCAGCTATGGCAGTTTCCAATAGTATAAGCTGAGCTAGGGTCCTTTTTCGATGTTGTGTGATGATATTTTCGAAGACTGTATTTGTGTATTTACATTGTGTGTTTCAACGAAATAAGTGTTCTTTCTTTCTTTCTTCTTTCTATGTTTTTAGAGTTCCTATGTATTGCTGGTCTTTGTAGTCCAGATAATATGTGTCCGGAATTAAACTAACAAAGTCTTTTGTGTCATGTTGATCTCAATATATAAAACAACAGTGCATTTTATGCTATATTATCAAAACCTGACAGTTTTTGTGTTTACGGTGTAAAACTTGACTGCCAGCTATATTAAACGAAATTTGCGACATATACTTCAGCGAAAAATACAGAACTTCCATTCCAGAGATATCAAAACAAATCGACAACATTTGTATTTTAATCAATACCCACCTTTCAACAATAAATTGCGATGATAATATAAAAAAGGATTCAATGTCATTGTCTGAATAATTAACATACATACACATAAGACAGCTTTCATAAGCGTACGGCGGCCATATTTAATTGTCCTCTGGCGCCGCCATTTTCCGTCCCCATTGTCGCGCCAGCGTGTCACATCTTTAAGTTAATTGATGTAAATTTTAATCTATACAGGAGCAGCGAGGTCTTATCCCATTATTAAAACTATATAACAACACTACATCTCCTAGATCGTTTCTATTAAAATTATAATTGTTTGATAAATTACAGTGTATTGAAAAAATTACTTGACTGAAAAATTAATCTCCTTAAGCCTACGTTATGAGATCGTTTGTCATTCTAAAAAATAATATTTTCGCATTACGTCCCGCCTTAATAATAATCGATTGGGGTTCTCAAAGGGTAGGCTTTTTGATAGAGAACCAAGTACCCATTTTATCTCCATTTTTATATAGAATATTTTTATTATGATCTCATAAATTTATACTTTTTAGCATCAATAACACTTTTACTTATGATATGCTATTGAATTGGTGTATTACTAAAGTGTTATTATGTTACATTAGAAGTTAATGTTTATTTCACAATCCCGTTTGATGGTAAATAAACATATATTATTAGGTACCTTTTTATGACTTATTTGTCTTTTTTGATAGATACAAATATAACAAGATCAAATAGCCTGTTTGCCAGATTAATTTGCTGAATTTACTCTAAGCACGTTTTCACCGATTAGTAAGAACTTCTATAATTGGCTATAAGAATTATCAACAACCGTAAAAGAAACCAGTAAACCGATGAAGCAGTTAAAAAAATTTGGTACAGAGATATATTTTTCCATTGAGAAGTATATTGGCTACTTTTTTACCGAGTACAAAACTTGAAAGGCTAAAAAAGAGCATCAAAGTTTATATGGAAACTTATAATACTGTAATAGATTAACTTGTTCAGAGATTTTGATGTAATTTTCTCTGTTCCATAGTGACAATATAAACAATAATGTAAGCCCTGTTTCATCTCTTTATAACATAATACTGTTAGATAAAAGATAGAACTGAAATTTAGATCTAATTTACATCATTTTCTTCATACCAGTGTACTATTACAATGGGTGTTATGTCAAAATGTTACTGGAAATAATTGAGCAATCTTAAAATAAGATATACAAGTGAGAATAACCCTAATGGATTCTTCATATATCCATATATATATGCATGCATATCTCGCTGATGCAACCGAGCACTTGAATTTACTATCTGACTTCGATGTACTATTTATGGAACACGTGAAGTATTGAAAACTTTGTATAATGTTGCACTGGCGCGACGGGTATGTAAAATGGCGTAATTAAAGTTGATAATTGAAGATTTTTTTTTTATTTTTAAATTATGGCCTAAATCTCACCTGATGTTAAGTAACGATGGAGTCAAGAATGGTAAACACGCTAAGCCTAACGACGGGACTGGCTCCAAAGTTCAACTGCCGGAACACAATCTATAGATATTTGGCGGCAGATTTTCACCTTGAGCGTAGTAGCTAGTCGGGCAGGCATTACGAAAACCCCCACTGCCATGCTATGGTTTTATCACGATTTTTTTTTTCACCGAAAACTCATGCTCATTGTAGGTGGATTCGAACTGACGTCGGTGGACGCGGTGTCTGTACACACTACCAAATGAGCTATCTATGCTTAGATTTTTTTTTTCACGAAGACAGAAAACTTCTTATCACTATTATTTAGGCCGTTCTTTGTATTGTAGTATTTCATATTCAGGCTATAATTGTCTCGGAATTTTTATTCTTAGTACTAACTAAAACTGAAGGCTCTTTAGCCTTGACATTAAATCCGGCCTTTTATTGAGCGCCGGAGACAATTTGGGAATTAGGACGACGTTCCAAAAGTGGTCGTACCTCAGTTTGGGCGATTGCATTGAATGCAATTTTTGTGATCGAACCATAAAACGTAAAAACTTCCAACCTGGATATATTATTATTTTTTATAATTAGAATAACTAAATATATATTACTGGTTGAGCACACTGTAACATGGCAACCAAATAAACTGAAGAACACAGTGAAATAAAACAAAGAAATATTACGAGCTAATAAGCGAACTGAGTAGAAATAAGTTATATATTAGAATGTACCACTAATGCAGGCTAGCAGGCTCCTAGTAAACTTAAAGCAGGGAGACAAACACGATCAGTGTAGGTGAGTATTGACACGCGTCAGAAAGGGGCTCTTTAATCTAAGGGACTTGGCACGAAATGCTAAGAAGTTCATATCAGTCCCTTGTACCCTATATAGTTTAATATAGGTGTCACGTTACATAGTATAGCTTGAGTGTTGTGTAAAAATGATGTGATTTAGGAATAATAGCATATAGTGTAAATTCTGTGATAATTACAATAAAATCACAGAAAATTTCTGATCTTGAAAGCATCAAAAGCGACTGTACTAACCTACTAATGACAATAATGATCTTCGAAAAGGGGGATTAGTTCTGAAATCACTATCAAAGATAAAATAACTGCTAGTTATGAGCACAAATGTACTTTGCGATTACGCAATATTTTCTGCATATAAAGAAAATAAAAATGGTCCCTTACAGAGATTTACGTATAATATTCCTAGATTATCTCGAGTTCGATGGAGGCTCACTTGTATGTCCATTTCGAGAAGTATTTCTTGGAACTATAATAATTGGTTATTTATTTGTTTACGATTCTTTGAACATTGGGATTTTTCGCAAAAATATAATAAACATTTTGCGCATCAAAGACCTAAAGTATTGTGGGTGGTTTATCCTTATTCAAAGAATTATACAGTGTTTTACTGAATGTAGAAGTTTCTAGGATTTTCTATACACTTCGTTAGTGTTACTAATCTAACGATAAAATTAGAAGAGTCGAGAAGAGCCAAAAATCACGCTACCACCAATAGGAGCGAATATTGAAATAAATTACAAAAAAAGGCAAGAATTTTTGAGTACTTATTAGTGCCGCGCGAACGAAATCGTGGAAACAGCTAATAATGAAATAAGATGCAATTTAGATAAATGCGGGCACAACTTTAGTTCCTCTGTTGTTCTATTGAAGGTAGAAAATCATGTGAAATTGATGTATTACGTCACATCACTACTGTATGTTACGATCGGCTGACACTTATTGCTTTACTACTTGAATAGTTCAAACCGGTTTCAAACACAATTTGTGACACAGAACATATCCCTTGTTCAATTTGCGACATACATGCCACGTCTTTGTTCATGAATAATGAACTAACACCTACCTGAATCATTTTACCAGATCAGTTACCGTTAATACACATAAAGTTAAAGAACTAAAGGTTCGGTCGAATAGAACGGCCCTTTTTCATTTATTTTGAAACGAGTGAGCTAAAAAAGGTCACTTTAGTAAGGTTAGTAGGGAACAATAAGATCACAGGCTTTTTTTTAGAATTTCGAAAGTGTGCTTAAATTTAAATCTGCCAAACCCGTTTCACTATTGCGTGACTATTCATCTTATGAATTTTCAGCTTTCTGTTAAGGAAGTAACCCAGATTAGCATGTGACAGCTTCTTTCGTCATTTACTTTGCGGAAAGCTTAGGAATGGACTTCACGAGGCATCGGCTTTCTGTCCTCCTACACCTTGTGCAAGTTCAAGAAAACGTTAATCAGTTCAAAGAAAAAACCGTCTATCAATATTACTTATTATAATGACGTAAATTTCCAATATCTCACGGTATATATTTAAAATGATTCCAAAAAAGCTTGGTACCTCCGAGGAAACGTTACAAGGACGCGACGGCAAAAAGGATATCTACGCTATCACATTGAGTAATGCTTTGTGTGAAAAGGGTTAGGATAAATGAGATCGGCCTTTTATGAATACATTACCTAAACTATGGAATAAGAATCATGCTTTGATAATAAAATGGTAAACCATTCGTATCTTTGTGATATATATTTAAAAGACCTTTTACAATCCTTTCAAATTGTCCAGCGTCATAAGAATTTACATTTACAAGCTAATAGTAAACGAAATGATCTGCTTGAAAGTAGTTAATTTATATAAAACTTGAACTCATCAGCAAGTGTGATTATATTTATTCAATTAAAGTAGTTTTCCTACGGAATTCAGTTACCTATGAGACAAGGAAGAAAGGAACTTTTCTCAAAATTGACTGGCGGACAAAATTAACGTATATAACAGAGCAAGTTGAAAAATACTCTTATAAAAATTTATGAACACATGCGTCTTTAAACTTGCGTACAGTTTGAGTATTGTTACTATATTATATGAATTATTATATAGTCTAGCTTTTATAAGTGGCTTCGCTCGCATTTTATTGATTTTAACAATAATAATAATAATTTTATTTCAGCCCTCTTTACCCCCTTTCTTATAAGTTTTTCGAAACAAAAAGTAATCTATAACTGTTTCAAGGATTCCATCAATTTCTATACAAAAACTCATCATAATCGTTTAGGCGTGAAATACAAACAAACAAACTCACTTTCATATGTACAATATTAGTAAGGATTACTAATAAATTGGAATGAAAAATTATGTCGACGATTAATACAAATTATAAATTGTAGACGATCTCGCTCAAAAATAAATGAGAGAAAACTAAAACATCATATTCTAGTATATTATGTTGGTTCTATATTAGGAATTAACGTGTATTTCCGATTCGTGTCTGCGGCGGCTGTTCGAGTCCGACCGAGGGCGTCTATCACCGGGCCGGCTGTGGAATTCCACGGAGGGCACCCTGTGAAAGCTGATCTACGATTGGGTAGACTGTGACTCAGCGTGTGCGCTCCCAGGTGGAGGTGTCGAGATAGCAGGTGGTTGGAGTCTTTACTTTCACTGAGGGCATAGCTACAGATGCTCGAACCATAATATCAAGGCCATAGTGATTCATGGTTCTCAGGGCAGTCTTTTGTCGATATGTTTATGGAAGAGCACACCGCCGGGGTTGAAGCCGGTTGCATAAACGCCAATTTGTGTATAATTAACCTTTTGTAGAAACAAAATTCACATAACATTTTAATTAGCAGACAAAACAATGTTGAATGTTTGTTCGTTACATTTCTTTGAAAATAATAGGTTCATCACAAAGGAGAAGTGGTAAAGGAATCCCGATATATTTAACAATAGCACGCTAGGGTAAGTTACAAGCGGACGCAAGCTTTGAACATTCTCACTTACAAGCGTATGGGGTGACCATAAAATTTCTAGTTGTATAACTTTTATATACTTTCGAAATAAATAAAGTTCATATGACGGTATCCAGAACGCTTGCAGAACAAATTCAGAACGATGAATCATTTCAAGAACAATTATTTGTTCATTCTCATGCCATTGTTAAAAACCTCTTGGTACAAAAACTTTTTATTTATGTTGCTTTATTCACATTTTAAGAAATATATGTAAGAGTATTATGAAAATAAAAGTGAAAGAAAATATAGTAAGTTTATTATACAAGTATAAATTTACTGATCACGTAAGAACCTCAGATTTCAGATGTGAGAGTATAATCCATACCGTTCTAAAACAATGATTGTGAATCAATAGTTTTTCCAACAAGATAAAAAATGTATCTTGCTATAAGTTTGTTCGTATTTCATACGAAAATACAACATTTACAAGATATTTAAAATTGCGTAAACTACTTTGATACCATATGTAAATAGGTAAAGATAGCTTTTTGTTCTCTGACAATCGTCTTTTGTTTTAGTTAGTACCCAGTGATAAAATATATATATATATATCTATATCTTTTCAGCTTTCTTGTTATCAATAAAAAGTGATAAATGTTTGTGGTATAATTAATGGCTTATGTGTACAAATATGCACAATGCAGTATTACGATTACGACTTTTACGATCTCGACTTGGTTTTTTTATATACATTTTTTTTATTAAAGTGGACCCCTGTTAAACCGGCCCCTGTCTAATCCGACACCCCCCCGGCACCCTCGGCACCCCCCGGCAGCCAATGCAACTCGACTTGTCTTAACATTTAATAATACTTGTACATAGATACATTTAATAAAACTTGTCGTAACATTATGGAATATTTTTTTGACAATCTTCGCTAATGTAGATAATGCATGATTGAACAGGTTACAACTTATACACGCCACAACTATTGTACTTGACGCGTAGGTATTGTTTTGATTCTGATTGCTTAATTTGAATTAGACTACATGTGTGTTGTTTAATTATTAAGTAAATATTAATAATAATAATTCAATAAATATAATGAAATATGATTTGTACTTCGGAATATAAAATATATAATCTTCGGAATATATAATCTTATCATTAGATATATAATGTGTAGGATTATAAGGTACTCTTTTTTTTTTAATCCGGACTATAGGTGTCTTTTCATTGGACTAATTCCATAAATCGACACTGCCCTGCAAAACGTTTGTCGGATTAGCGGGGGCCCACTGTAGTCAGGTAGTGGGGAATGTAAAGGTTCGCATTTCTATTAATACTATTAAATTAATATTCATCGTAGATATATTCTCACGTTGACATGAAAGATGGTTACAGCACAACCTCACCCCCCGGGCTAGGCATGGCCTACATAGCGTGGTCATTGTCAAAGGTGCTATTTTTGCGTACATGCTCCACCAAGAATATGTCGACCTATAAAGTTTATTCTTACCTTATATTACATCGTACTGAACGTAAGTTTATTTATGTTCAATATATTGTCTTTTAAAAATCAAGTTAAGTATTCCAATGTGCTCCAATCAGAATTAATCGTCACAGTAATATATTATTTTTATGCACATTATTAATTTTTTTCTACAAAATAGCTTATGGCTTTTTCAACTTCAAAATTTCGAGTAACTTATTGAATATCAATATAAAATTGTGATGTAATCAAGCATTTTTTTTTATGGTTAAGGTTTTAGCATTATGACCATAATCTCACCTGATCTTAAGTGACGATACGGCCCAACTTAGTATACACGCTAAACTTGAAACAGACTCCAACTTGAGGGTGGTAGCAAGCCAGGCGGCATTAAAAAAAGCCCTACCACCATACTATGGTATACTCACGATGTTTTCCTTCGCCGAGAGCTCAAACTCATTGTTGGTGGATTAGAACTCACGTCCCTTGACGCGAAGTCGTACACACTACCGCTGAGTTATCATCGCTTTAATTCGCCAATAATTTAATAAAACCCAAAATGCATGTTTATAAGTTTATTTGTATGTAATAAATTAACTAGGTCATTTAAACTACCACTATTATTACAATATATAGGCTCAAATAACTTAAGTTTATAATTGTAAAATTATATCGACAGGTGCATAAGGGGTAAGATTTCCAAAAGACACTTTAAAGTCATTTGCCAAATTCATACCAATCCGAATTGATTTAATGAAAACATAGTCAAAAATTAACACACTAGAAGTGTATATAACATTTATGAGAAACATGAAGGAAAAACCCACTGAAAAACTATATCTGAGTAGGCACATCTAATAGATACACCTTGGAGAGTCCCGATTCTAACTCCAGTGACCGGAACCTGGAATTAGCATTAATCACTTCACACGGACCTATTCTATTTAGAATGCTACTTATGCTGATTTTTACTAATTTAAGAAGTAGAAGGACGCGATAACTGTGCCCGGCTAAATCATGACCACCACATATATATCAAGGTATTAGATCCCCCTTAGTAATATGCCAAACAACCTTACCTTAAAGGCCGGCAACGCACCTGCGATTCTTCTAGTGTTGTAGGTGTCCATGGGCGGTGGTGATCACTTACAATCATGTGATCCGTCTCCTCGTTTGCCCCCTATTCTATTATAAAATTATTAACCTCGCCTTGATGAAGTTTTCACTTCTTTCATGTGCTCTTAAGACTATGCCGTTTTTTTATTTTTATAGTGCGGGACAAAGTGACAGCACTGTCCCTAAAGTCTAAACCGATCTATCTACCGGTAGTCAACGTTACGCTTCATCCATAATTAATCGGTGTCTTCAAACCGATTCTATTATTTCGGTATTTACTTTGTTTTTGTAATATATATAATGTACTAGGTTTTGCCCGCCGCTACGTTCGCGTTTATATCTGATGACGCAATAAAAAGTTTCATACAAAGTTTATCCTTCTTTTTACTCCACTACCTATAAGTTTCTCGCAAGACCATATCACCGTCTTCAAGGTCCCATCTATCTCTATACCAAAACTCATAATAATCGATTCAGCGGTTTAGGCGTGAAAGCGTAATAAACGAACAAACTCACTTTCGCATTTATAATGTAAGGATTAATCACTTTACTGTGATACTGTGAAAAAAAAGAAGGAACGAAGCTTGAATGTCATGCATTAAATATACTTTTCCTTCGACCTACAAGTTACCCTATATCAGAGTAACATAAAACCACGGGGACTCGACACCCCGGGACACCGCAAGGGCACGTTTACGTCACCTGGCAAATTTAATTCAGACGAGCAAACCTCACTCTCGACTAATGTAACTCGCCCTTTGTGGGCCAACCACGAACTATCCATCAAAAACCCGATATTGCCAGTGACTTTTTTATTTAAACACTGCTCCTATCATGGTAGGGAATAATACATTTAGATGTACGAGAAACTTCGTGTTTACTGAAACTCGATTCTCATATTAAATATTTATTACATTTTTCTATACATTTTCTCAATCTAGATGTTATTTCTCTATCTCTCGGGAACAGGATATTTTATTTCTAGATGAGAGGTGCTTATGTAGTTTTCCATACCACTGAAAACGTGTATACAATATTCAATATGATCGGTTGAGTAGTGAATACGTGAAAAATAGACGTACTTACAATATTTGTTACCCCGTATTAACAAACGTAAGTTTGTTTTCAATAAGCTTTGCCCGCGACTTCGTTCGCGTGGAAATAAGAATTATTTAATAACTTCTACCCGTAACTTTTTTCAAAACAGCTTTGCTCTCATTGATGGTAGGATGATGATAAATTTAGACTATAATTTAGCTTTCCTTAATGTCTGATCTATCAAATCCAAAAAGAAATCTTTCACAAATCCGACTGGTAATTCTTAAGAGTAATGCGTTCAAACAAATACACTTTTCAGTTTTGTAATATTAATATAGATATGTTTCTATATTTGTACTCAATTCTTCTTGTTCTACAATGTCAATAAAACCGTGTAAGGATCGCCGTAGAAGGATTGTTTGCAATAATTGTAGTGAAAGAATTGGTCAGCCGATGTTGCCGCAGGTGTACCGGGCGCTTACATTTTATTGGGGATATTCTATTTAAGTTGCTTTTGATACACCTAGAGGCTTATTTCTTATACATTCAACCATTTAATTCCTACAAAAGCTACATAAACAGCTAGTATAGTATAAATATATGTAATAACAAACTACAAGTCAATGGACGTCAATAGACACGAGTTTGAATCCCGGTGCCTGAATATGAGCCTGAACTTTCGGTGAAAGAAAACATTATGATGAAATAGCATGGTGGTAGAGCTTTTTTAATACCCACCTGGCTAGCTATCAAACACCTATAGGTGTGCTCCGGCAATTGCACTTGAGAGCCAGTCCCTCCACTAGGATTAGCGGAGCACAGTCTTAAGTCACATCAAAATCGACACTTAACATCAGGTGAGATTGTGGCCATAACGCTAAACCTATAAAAAAACGCTTAACGTATAAAGTATAAAGAAAAACTAAATCTAGTGGGTACCTCTTAAATAGCCAGACAGTTATTGTTATATAGAACTAGTATCTTCTCAGTTTAATAGTAGAACCAGCTATCACTGGAATACCAGACCTATTAAATAATTTTAAAATAATTTTAAAGGTTATTACAAAATGAACACCTATAACATACAAAATAAACTCTTATAACAACGGCCATAAAATGCATAATACATTACCAATGATTATATTTGTAATACAATATAGAAAACATCGTGGAATTGGTAGCGAACTATACTCGAAAATTTCATATTTAATAAACTCGGTAAAGCACTTAGGACTTAAGTAATGTTTAAAAGCAAAACTTTTAATCCATTATTTCTTGAATATTTTTTGCAGATTTTAGTGTATTAAAGTACATATAAAAATACCGAAAATAAAACAACAGTGCCAGTTTTACCGTGGTAATGCATTTCGTCTTGGATTAGTCAAGTAGTGGTATATAAAAAGAAACTTCCCTAGACACAATGCCCCGGTAGCTACATACGATACACCCTAATCAATTCAATACCAACACCATTGAAGCTATGATAGCTCAGTTTATAGTGTGTACGGACATTACGTCAATGGACGAGAGTTCGTATCCCGGCAATGAGATTAAGCTTTCGGAGAAGGAAAATATTGTGAGGAAAACTTAGCATGGTGGTATAGAGTTTTTTCTAAATACTCATCTGGCTAGAAAAGATCCTCAAGTTGAAAATCTACCGCTAAGTACATATAGGTGTGTTCCGGCAGTTGCGCTTAAGAGCTAGTCTCTCCACTAAGCTGAGCGTGTCTACCATCTTGAGCCACAGCGCCACTTAACATCAGATGAGATTTTGGCCATAACGCTAAGTATAAACAAGAAACGGGTGAATCCAGTCAAAAATGAATTTATGTCACGTATAGTTTAAATTTAACTATTCCTATTATATTGGTAATAAATATATTATATTGATCTCGTTAACCATCTTTACAAGATGATAATTCTACCTGACGAGAAAAGTAGTAAAATAATAAATATTGTTTTGTATAGAAAGAGGTATGTATCGATCGCCTTGAACATGGCCCCTAATTAGAGTTCGTTACGCCAAACATAATCTGGTTTCCATAACCGCGGTTACCGAAATCACACAGAATAAATTAATTTATGTCTTCCGCAATTAAGATTTGGGTTCATTATTATAAATATTCATCACCAATGAAGATATAAATAGAACTGACATGTAGATATATCAGCTTTTTATCGGAGATTATGTAACTGTGCTTATATTTGTAAATAAAAATACTAAGAAATGTGATTTAGAAAAGGTAATAATTGTTTTTTTTCTTAAATAGCTGCGTCCGTGACTTCGTTCGCGTGAATCTAAAAATTATATGATAATTTTCTCAATACAGCTTTGCTCCTTTCTGTGGTAACGTGATATTAAATATCCTAAAGCCTTTGTCAACGATTACCTTATAATTTTTTTAAATCGGACTGGTAGTTTCTCTAATATGCGCGTTCAAACAAACAAATAACAAATAATTTACCAGTGGTCACGCTAAGGTTATTGGACAGTCAGGATCCCAAGTGTAACTACCAGATCTCATCTGCACTTATTTAACAGTAGATGTGGGTATGTACTTGACCAGGCGATAGGATTATTATTTGAATAACGCAGGGTCCTCAAACTTTTGGCTCCACGAACCCCTGTTAGAGTTTCCAGATGACAGCGAACCCTTACCTACCTACCTTACCCTTACCTAACTAATTAATTCCCCCTCCAAAAAAAGAAAATAATAATATTGAATGTTCAAGAAAATAAGGTTTTCATTTCAACAAAAGTTAACAAATACAGTGTCCATATATATCATGTCATATACATATGATGCCCAGGTGTGGAACCCACTCCCGTATAAGTATGTTATAGTAAAGTGCTTTCCAGTCATAAAGACACCATTACGCACAGTCTAGTTCTATCGAGACTTAATTACTGTGATACAGTGTGTGGTCCTTGCTTACTATCGCGTACTGATCATTCCATCCAGCAAGAGCAGAATGCTTGTGCCAGATTATGTTTTGATGTCCCGCGCCGTTGGCATATTACACCATTTTTGAATGATGCAAATGTCTTAAAACTCAGTAATAAAAGTAACGTACAAGGTATTCGCGTAGCTTTATTTTAAGCTCTGTTTATTGGTGTGTATTTGTTATTCTAAATTTATATTTATGTTTATATTTGTTTTGTTTAGTCTTTGAATTTGTAGTTACAATAGCTATACTTACTTAATGTGATTATCTGTGACGTGTTATTTGTTTGTTTGTATTAATTTTTAATTTTGTACTATAACATATGACCAACTGAGCGTCCGTTCATCATCATATGAACACCCATCGCATATCAGCGCCGCAGTACAGCAGTAGCTGTAGTACACGTTTTGCTGAATGGGTTTGCCAATTGTAGGGCATATCTTTTTTCTTTTCATTTTTCAAATGTATCAAATTTTTCTAACTTGTTTGTGTAATGTTATTTTAATTGTATGGTTGTTCGAACAACAAAGTATTTCTTTCTTTCTTTCTAAATCTTGCCGCGAACTCGCTACCGTCGAATAGCGAATCCCTAGAGGTTCGCATACTTCACTTGGAGAAACCATGGAATAATGCAATCCTTGTTGACAGAGTAAACGTGTGACAACTGCAAGAGTGTATATATACGCGTCTGTACATTACCCACCGAATCCCGTACTGTGTATTTCGCAAAATCTATAAAAAATACCCATCTTTTAACATAATTAAAAATGAAACTAGGTCCCAAATTCCTCTGAGAATTCTTCAAAGCATTACCATTAACGAATAATAATGTTGGTCCACGCTATGTCCGAACTTGAAAAGATTTATTGAGGATACACTCAATTGCGAAATTGACTATCAAATCCCGGTACCCCTTTACATCTTGGGGACAGCGAAATAATTCGGTCACCAACCCAGTGGTCACACGTTTAAAAAAAATATTTAATTCATGCAATTTATTTTATTTTCCTTGTATTATTTCAAAGATGAAGACTCTCTTTTTAAAACTATCCAGATAATTTTTGTGGCTACTAACAAATCATGTTCTGAGTTATATATTTTTTAATATTATAAAACGCAAAAAATTTTTGAAGCGCCATTCCTAAAAACAAGTTAGATTTCAAAAAAACTTTTTTTATTTGATAGCGCCGTCACTGACGAAGGTTTTAAGATATTTAACATCAATCTAACACAGAAAGCTGTATTAAAAGAAGTTACAAAATCGGGTAAAAATCATCAATTTTTATTTCCACGCAAACGAAGTCGTGGGCACAGCTTGTTATTTATAATTCACTTCATTCATGTACCATAATCAAAGCGTATCAGGCAAAATGATATCAACATTTCATTCCACCTCGCGTTGACAATGATACTCAAGACCGCGTTTTTTCTCATACCACTTGTTTACATGCGTTACAACAAATAACTTTAGTGGAATAGAGTATGGGTATACCCTTGCAGATGAGCCGTTACGAGCTTGGCTTGAGTAAAAATAATGTCGTCATTGCAGTTTTTAAAATATAGATAGACGCCTGACAACTGTCAATAAAATGACGTCCATCAGGTTCCGAGAACAAAACATGTGCAGGATAATCTCGTACTTTATCGACATGAGGAATAGAGATGTTCAGCTCATAATCTAAAACAATAAGATCTCGAACTAACCAATAATTTGAAATGTTGTATTTTTAATTTAATATATAGATTTATAGTTAATTATCATGGAAGATATAAATAGTATAATTTAAACTCGAAAAAAAAATGTTTTACTTTAAAAACTATATCCAATTTTATAGGCTATATGAGTAAATTTAGTACCTTCAATGAATAATTTTATAAAAGAAATGTTCTTGTAGGTGTATTAAGCTTTTATTTCCTTAAAATAGTTTTTTATTTTGACGAACATTATTAAAAAAAGTTTTTTTTTTCATTTTCCTTATAGTAATTAGCACTTTACAGAAAAAACAATTTATATTGTAATATTCTCTTTGTATAACTATAAAAGTAACTTTTTCAACCATGTTATAAAATGAAAAAATAATTCAAAGCAATCATTAGATCTGCCGACAGAAGTGAAAACTTAATACTAAAAACAAACAATTGTTATTTTTAGATATCTATGTTAATTGTTTGATCTTAAAATTAATATTTGTAAATCAAAACAGTTTACAGTGCAATAAGTTATACTACGATAACGACTTACATGAATTTACTCCCTATCCAAACCTTCCTATAGAAGTTTTCACTTCAATAATAGAATACTAGAACACGCCTTAGTAAAAGAATACAGAAATATATATAAACGTGATCGATTGTTTAATCGACAGTTAGTAGCTTTACGTATAAACGGCCGCATCACTAATGAGAGTCAACCACATGACATCTGTCACGTGTATCAAGCTATATTTTACAAGTATATTGACATTTTCGTTTCCACCACATCCACCGCGGCCACCATTTAGAACGGCTGAAGGCATATATTGAGCGTTGTGAACACTAAATCGAACGTAGGCAATATAGGCCAAACAACATAAGTTTGTGAATTAGAATAAAAAACCAAAACATGACGGATTACGATCGCACCTAAACTAAATTAATTATTTTTATGCACTTAATTATTTTGTTTTTCTTACGAACAATATAATGTTACATTTGCCCGCACAAAATCAACTATGTGTGAAATGTTATCTTAAGTAAGTCTTCGATAATGCCTTTTATTCCATTCTCTCGCACGTTATTCACTATCGATGTATGGTTCTCTCTTTTTATCGACGCTTTTTCGTTTTATCAAGTTTCAAATCACAACGATGCTCGTTCGTTTTCCGGCGATAGCCCAAGCCCAGGTTCGGCCATTCTGGCACCCTTGCACCCGCTGCCTCGGGACTGAGTGCCCTCAGCATTCGCCCTAAACAATTCGGTGAAGCTGTCAAAGCTCTTACGGCTAAACGCGTATGTCATGTCGAAAAAAAAACACTTTTTACTGTCGTTTCATCGAGATTCAAATTACAACGATGCTAAAAAAGTATTCACGTCAAACATGTTTATCTTAAAATATTCATTGTTTAGACTGTGTATATACATTAAAGGTATAAAAAAATGAGATTACCGTATCTGTTTTACATGAGTCAGACATTATTCAAGAATTAAAAAATAATCTAGTTATAAAAATATTCGTACTGATAATTATCAGTTAATGACGTCACTACTTAAGTACTTATACTATTTGTATGTTGGTTATTTGTTGTTCATTCTGTTAAAACTCCGTCTTACCTGTCAAAGTAGTAAAACCTTGTATATGATAAACCCAAATGTGAGTAGACAGTGCTTATAATTAACTAGCTGATATTCCCGACAGTGGCGGCATAACACTTTCGCCGCCCGTAGGCTGTTCTAATTTTGCCGTCCCTACCTACCTCTACAATCAGATTCCACAAAGGACTACGTAAATTGTAGAAGAAAAAATTGGTATAAGACTTAGATTGTAAGTCGTGTAACATATTATCTGGCAACATTTAGGTATATGTTTCAGTATGAATCATTTCAGTGTCTTAAAAATAAAAACAAAACAATATTACTCCAAATTTGCCGCCTCTGAAATCTACAACCTACTCAGAGTACTGCTAAATCCACCACTGTTTGAAAATTTTAGCACGCCAAAGTGACGGTAATTTCCCTAGAATCTGTAGAATCCGAAAACAATAGTGAACACTGAGAGGTCGTCCTCGCCTATAAGCTATTTGCTATGTACATTCAAATACCCATGCTTTCTTCTTAACAAAGGACTTCGAAGTACTACGTTTCGAAAATCCACGCGTTTTAAATAGCTCACATTATGTGCAGTCTAACAAAAACGTTATAGAGGTAGATTTGCGAACATACCACGATGTGAGGCCAACGATATAATATCGTTAATTATTCTAAGTAGGTCGCATTTTATTGCCTCTGCCTTGACTTAAAGCAATGATAGCTGAGTAAGTAGTGTGTACTGACGCCGCCGCGTCAATGGACGTGAGTTTGAATCCCTGCAATGAGCTTAAGCTTTCGGTGAAGGAAAACATTGTGATGAAACCTTAGGTAAATAAACCCAGAAACTTTATTACATTGGTATTTGTAATACAATAATAACAATAAAACTTATTGTATTGTAGTGGTTGCCCTTTTCAACGCCCACACTAAATGATATAAGAGTAACTAGATATAAAGAGTTGAGTTGTTATACAAAGAACTTGAATTTTCCGTATAGAAACAATAATAGACAAGCGTATTGTCCTCCCACGACGTGAAATCCGAATAGTTATAATATGCTATTGTTGTTTCTTGGGATTATTTCGAAATTTCCCAAAGTTTCTCGATTGAGCACCTTAATATGTGGCTGTCCCTGTTTACATATTATAAATATTTTATTTTTGATTACGGATGAATCATCACTTCTCAAAGTTTTATTGTTAAGATCGAGGATGGTCAGTAAGAGGTATGTAGGAAGGTAAGGAAGGTAAGAGAGGAATAACATTATTCGTACCGCACTGTAAAAAACCTTCGTTAGATTTATTTATCGTAGTATAGGAAAACCAGGCCAGTAAATACAGTAGAATCTAAATTTCTTGTATGTACCGAGTCAACGGCTTCACGGCGTCAAGTGTGTTTGAATTCACCGACAATGAGCCTGAGTTTTCGGTAAGGGAAAACATCGTGAAGAAACCATAGGTTGTAGGGATGTTTCTAATGCCCAACTGGTTAGCAACCCTTCTCTAGTTGAAAATCTACTATCAAATACGTATAAGTGTATGGGTATGTGCGAGTGTATATTCTGTCAGGGTTACGAGTGCGCACGGCCTCACGGTGTCGAGTTGCATAGATGACTGGCGATACAGTTGCGGCAGTTCCACTTGTGAGCTCGAATACATCGGAACTCGTCGCTATCATACCAGTCTGCAAACCTCTCTAAGTAGCACTTGCTAATCCCATACGTACCATTCTGTATGATTGATATACAATGTGGTAGAGCATTTTCTGATACCAGCCTGGCTAGCTATCACTCTCAAGTTGAAGTACTTAAATACCTATAGCTGTATTCCGGCAGCTGCACTAGAACTTTATACCAGTCCGTACACTACCCATAGCGTGCCCACCATCTTGGGTTATAATAGTATCTTAACATCAGTTGAGACTGTTGCTAAGCTTAATAAAAAATAAATATCTGTTCTAACTCGCTATGCCATTACTGACCAATGCCACAAGTACATTCGAGTTAATAAACAAGTGTTTATTGCGGGACATGATCATAAAGAAGTTATTGCTTACAAGTGAGGCGCTAATGAAGAATAATATATACAGTGGTATATACAAATACAAACACCTACGCTACCATTAGCGTAGGGAGATATTGCGTAGGCGTGTTTAGTAATGCGGGAATATTGTCCCCGTTCTGCTTACGTAATAGCAAAATAAATAGTCCCAAATGAAAAGACTGAAGCATTCTGAAACCGTGTGTAAACCGATTGTAAAATTGAATGAGGGGTTATGGTAAGTTTATCTACTGCCTCCCATTCTTAATCCCTTTGGCGGAATAAATGTTTTCGTTATATTATCCTGCCTAAATTATGTTATATTTAGTTATTAAAATATTATAATATATCACTTAGCCGCACATATCACCATCGACTACCGAAGTTGACCGCTTTTTGGTGCTGAAGCACTGATAAAGGGAACAGTTTAGAACATCGACGTAATCTAATTTATCAATAAGGGTTTTACATGTTACAATTTTGACAAAGCGCTTCGGAATTACACAATCCAATTTTGCCCAACCGAACATTATAGAACAAACAGATCTCATGTAAGTTTCCATAATACCGTGATGAAAGATAGCTTATTTGTATGAAGCGATTCGAAACGTAATTTATTTTGCGAACATCTAATGTATACTCCTAACGTATATATTTCCGTTCACTTGGGAGTGTTCCGGCAAGAGCCCAAGCTCGGCAACAGCCCCAGCCGAGTTTCGGTCACTAGTGACACCCTTACGCGAGTTGTCCCTCGGGCTTGAGCAACCTCCGCGCTTGCCCTCTAATTCCGGTGGAGCTGTGAAAACCTCTCAGACTACCAGTGTAGGTCGCTTCTAAAAATAGAACTGTTCAAGTGAAGAAAGATTAACCATCAGTAGAGTCCACGCAATTTATCATCGACTTGATTTTACTTAGCATTTTGATGGAGTTCCAGTGTGTACGTATAATAAGGGCCTTAGAGTTAACTATCATTCAATATTTCACGTCAACTGTACTATTCACCATCAAGGTCACGAAGCCTAGACATAGTTGCATTCATTAAAAGACTTAGAAATAATTACCACTGGCAATAACGTCACATCCTGGTAATCGTGATACAGTATAATTTTGTGACTTATCTGTTTCTGCAATCTGTATATTATTGAAGTAAATGGTTTGATCAAGAAATATTGCAAATGAAATGTAGATGAAATAATAAAAATGTATTATTTTAAGGCCCTTCGTAAATAAAGCAGGGATAGTTTAGTGTACATAGCAAATGACTAGGTGGTAAAGATTGCGTGTACAATTCGCTTGGCTAGCTACATCTATAAATTAACAAATGTTTGCCCGTTTTGTAACTTTTTTCAATTCACCTTTGCTCCTATTGTTGATAACGTGATGTTAATAAGCTTAAAGCCGTGCTCAATTATTGCTCTATCAGTTACAAAAATAATTGAAACCCGATTTATGATTTCTAATATTAAGGCGTTTAAGCAAAGAAACAAAATTTTCCGGTTTATAATCCATACTAATATTATAAATATGAGGGTGAGTTTGCTTGTTACGCTTTCACGCCTAAACCACTGAATTGATTATAATGAATTTTCGTATAGAGATAGATAGGATTCTGGAAACGGCGATAGGCTACTTTTTCTCACCAAAACTTTATTAGAAGAGGGGTAAAGAGAAGGATAAACTTTTTTTGCGTCATCAGATTCGTTTTACAAAATAAATATCAACGCGGGAGAAGCCGTACGTAACATCTAGTATTAATATAGATTATGATAGCTAAATTTACGAGCCCATGCGTCTAGCTTGTTGGTATAAAGTGTATTATCTTGTGCCACATCACCTAAATTTAGGCAATACTATAATTAAACGCTTAACTAATAAAATGTATATACTTTGTATGTGGTCCTTAATAAAGTATTAATAAGAAACGAGTGAAAGAAAGTTTATTTATCCACCACACAAGAAATGATAATTAAAATAAATAAAAGAAACAGAAAAAATAGAAAGTAACAAACATGATCACAAAAAACGTAATGTAAATTGCTACCAATCAAAGAATAAAAGCTACATTAATATAGAGCAATGTGGGTACTCTGACTGGCCCTTTTGACGACATCACGGGCATCTGTAAAAAGATCAATAAAAAGTTAAATAACAGATATATACCTTTAATTATTCATCATTCACTTAATAATTTATTTTAAAAATCACTGAGTTATTTGGCAATACAAAAAAGGAGGAACATTTTAAAACAATGCCGTCACGGTTGACAAAGTCGCAAATTCTTTGGATGGCAACCAAACTATTCAATATCCAAGGCAACTGAATGCGCGGTGTACAGTTTTTCGCATTAAAAAAAAATGACACGACAATAATAGATCTCACATTATAGCATACAAGAAAACGTTTGTTATCATATTGTGTATCAGTTGAAAACGTTAAAAAAACCAAATGTTACATAAATAAGCGAAGCCAAGAAATTTCAGTATCTTTTTCTCCTCTGTTTATCAACCTATTTTTTTTTTGTTTGTAGCAGTTAACAAGGTAAGTATCATCTATAAAAAAATTATAAACATTTTTTTTCATCTTTACGGGTAATTTGCTCATAATTGTAATAAACCACTTGTGATAAGAGCAATGGTTAAATGTATTATAGAAATATAGTTAGGGGAATTAAAAGTTATTCTAACATCTAAATTAGATACCATAATACCACATGTGAATCGTGTGTGTGGGTTAAAAAGCTCATAGGTCAAAACCAAAACATAATTTAAAATAATTCAAACTTGTGTACAAATATTGGATCGTTAACTTCAGATATGTACCGTAAAAACTTTCGGAATCATTCCTTTTATCTTTTGACCAAAAAATCAGCTACTAAATCCTTTGATAATCTCACAGTGAATGTCGTATTAAATTTAAAAGCCTTTAACATTATTTAAAGTGATTTAAAGATTCGTACCGCGTAACAGTCAAGTAATATTCTGTTAACTTCTAACTAAACACAAGTTAGGCTTTTATTTATGTTCTAAAATAAATACTTAACATTTATTCCACTTTTCGTGGACGGTAACGAATCTAACAAATCTGAGATCATTGAAATCGATTCAGCCGTTTTTTGTTAGAAATGGCGTAACTAACACGACTTTGTTTTATGTGTATAGAATTATTTTTTTCACAATTTGTATTTTTTATTTATTTTTATAGTTAGTTACAAACGATGTAAGTAATCCAACTTTGTTTTACGTATACAGATAATAACAATATATGTGAATTGTGAGTTAACAGGAAAAAAGGAATTTTTATCAAATCACTGTCTATCTCTCACGTCTTATTTAGTTTTCAAATCTCTGAAAACTACTATCGCAAACACTGTAAATTAATTCTACCACCAACAAAACTATTCATATTGCACATATATGTTGTAATAGATTACTAAATAAAGCCCCATTTCTCCGGTAATCATCAACCTTCAAATGATATTTCCGTATCTAAAAAAAATAAACGGATTTGAATCACACACTGTCGTAATCGAAGTGATTACAAACATATGGAGATAACGCGGCTTTTCATCGGCTTTATCGAGACTATTGGCCAAAAAACGTGCTAATCCACGGGTTACTGAACCTCGTTGTCTTCGTTTTAGAACTTTACCATCCTCGTGTAAGTACTTCCGATGTTAATTATTACATACAAGTTATGTACGCGGTGCCACTTTCTTTAAAGTTACAGATTTTAGTGTTATAGCCATAATCTCACCTGATCTGAAGTGACGAAACGGTCCACCAAGGACACGCTAAACCTGTAGAGAAACCGGCTCTGAAGTGCGACAGCCGGAATACACCTGTTGGTACTTGGCAGCATATTTTCAACTCGAAGGTGGTAGTTAGCCAGACGAGCATTAGAAAAAACCTTACCACAATTTATGGTTTCCATACAACGTTTTCCTTCACCGAAAGCTCAAGCTAATTATACGGATTCGAAGTCAAGTCCCTTGACACGACGTCCGTACACATTACCACTGAGCTATCATCGCTTCTGCAAAATACATTTTTTTTTTTTTTTTTTTTTAAGTTTTATTGCAGTTACCCTTTTAGGTTTAATTTACTTTCTGAAGAATAAAACCGTCTTTGATCATATAAGAAATTGATATGTACATATATAATTATTATTGCATGATTATTAATTTGCTAACACTAACAGATGCATTCATTTCACTTATACTGCTTGATGGTCACCACTAAAACTGACGCCTAGGATTAACGTCAGATGCCTTCCATCATTTCTAATTTACATAACGTTTTAACTCTATTTACTTTACTCGTATTTACAATATGTATAAAAATCATTCTTTTTATTTTTTTATAAGTTACTTAGCGTGATTCTCACGGGGTACTTACATATTTATATGACTTCGTTATCACCGGTTTAGACAATATACAATATCTGTAGATACATTTTTATACATATGGTCAATATTTTTAAACGCTTTCAATGACCTAACGAGTCCATTTTTATAAAAAAATATAGCATTCGAATTTTCGTATTACCATATTCTGATAAAAATCTGATTTATTAAAAATAATATTTACGTAACAACTGTCAATTTTAATTTTAACATAAAGCTGTAAATCTGTCGCCAAGTAAGGCGTGTTCCGGTAAATGGCCTTGAAATTATATTCCCACTGGGTTTAGCGTGTTACCATCTTGGGCCACGTCGTCAATAAGCATTTTTTTTTGTTTTTATGTTTTTTTTTCAAGGATTACCTTTATACCTACAATCTCATCTGGAGTTTTGTGATTATGTGGCTTAAAATGGTGGACACTCTAAATCTAGTGTTGCAGAACCAACTTATATGTATTTGGTGGTAGATTTTCAACTTAAGGGTGGTACCTTTTTTTTGTTATGGAATAGGGGTGCAAACGAGCAAGCGTGTCACCTGATGGTAAGTAATCACAGCTGCCCATGGACACCCACAACACCAGAAGAATCGCAGGTGCGTCGCCAGCCTTTATAGGAGGGACAGGCTCTCAAGTGCAACTGACAGAACACACCTAATAATAATTGGGGGCACATTTCCAACTTGAAGGTGATAGCTAGCCAGGCGGGCATTAAAAAAAGCCCTACCACCATACTATGGTTTCCTCACGAAGTTTTCCTTCACCGAAAGCTCAAGCTCATTGTAGGTAGTTGGATTCGAACACACGCCCAAACAAATGTGATGATATTATGATGAAATTGTGTCCATAATGCTAAACGTTATCTAGTCTTAAAACGAATCCCTAGTATTTAAGGATGAGGAAAGATGTGTTAGGTCAGTGTTTTTAATATTATTAGAAGTTTTAACTAATACAGTTGCATGAGCGAAGGTTCGTAATAATCAATATTTAATTGCGATTGATAATTCTTTGTAGTTATCGCACACAGCCAGCCTTCGGTCACGCGAGACACGAAGTCCACGACAACAGGCTGAATAAGAAATATAAAGATGTGTACACATTATTTGCAAGAACGTTGTACGTAGGTTAGCGTATGGTGCATCAGAAATGTAGTGTAACAGCAAAAAATTTCAACTTCAGGGTTGTAGCTAGACAGGCGGATATTACAAAAAGCCTTACCACTATGCTATGGTTTTATAACGATGTTTACTTTCACCGAAATCTCAGGCTCATTTCCAGCATCGAACTCACGTCCATTGACGCGGCGACCGTGAAAACTACCAACTGAGCTGTCATTACTTCAAATATAATAAAATAGATATGGAAGCCTATAATATTATCTAAAAGAAGTATCAATGCTATTCCCGGTTTCTACCTGGGACAGTCTGAAGGATTGTGAGTTGCCTTGGTGTCTTTTATGTTTGTAATTGATAGTACTTCTGACTTGATCATTCTTAATTCCTCATCTTCTCATAAGCCCCTCTAGTTAGTAGCTACTCCGGCCCATTGTGAGAAGAAATTAGTTAATACATTTTTTCACCACGAACATAAAAAAAGAAATGCTGCACGCTATGATAGGTATTAGATTTGGTATGCCGTCTGGGGGACAGTTGGGGTGACCCGGTGATTGTTAGCTCGAACCAGTGTCATCGCAATTAGTGCGGCAGAGGTAGACCGTGGAGTTTTAGAGGGTATTCCTGGTTTGCACAGGGTGAGTCCCACATAAGCTATTCGTCCTCCCCGGGGCGAAAGCGTGTTGATAAACGGATATCCCGACGTTTAAAAAAAGAAAAAAGTTTTAGACTTCGTTTAAAGTGGTCGGTCTCACACATTTGTCTTCTACCAATTCGCATTTTGGTTAACTTAGAATATACCTAGTAAAAAATTATATAGAGTAATTTTATTTTTGCCATTTTAAGTTTTGCTATAATTTTTTTTAGTGCATTCACAATTTACAATATAATTAGTTTGTTGCCTAGTGGATTCACTTTTGCATCTTAGATTATATGTACGCGTCTTTATGACATGGCTGAAGTTACAAGGTTTTAAGTTGGTAATTATTTAATGGAAAAAATAGACATAACCGCACAGAAGCCGGGGCTAATCAAGACTTACCTTTATAGATGAAATCTAGAAAATATTAGTAGAAAAAGTATTGTACTCGAGGTCGCGGTGATTATATACAGATATATTTAAATCTATAAGGAATTGCATTCTAATCTTCCTACCTACTACAATATATATAATATGTCAATAGGTATTCACTTAAAGTTTTTTATTTCAATTCCTTCTAGGTAGTTTTTTTTGCCCCTAATTGATGTATATTGAATAGCTCTAATAATAAATGCAAATGTACCAATACAAATGATTATAAAAACGTAAAAAATCTATGGCAAAAGGCATCAAAACAAAGTTAAACTGAAAATAAAATTGTATAAATGCAAGCAATTAAAAACATAAAAGAAAGTTTTTAAACCTTCAAATAACCAAATTGCCCGCAAAAGAATAACATGAAAGTACACTGAGAGTTTGAAACACATCAAAGACCGCAGAGATGAAACGCAACGAAAATGAAAAGACTATTAAATCTTCATAACTGTATTTTACGTTACATCAAACGTCAAAGATCAACATTAATACGGATCACGTCACCGTGAAACGGTTTATCTCATCAGAGAAGTTCTCGGGTAGCTTACGTTTTAAATGTAATGCATATCTCGCGAGGGATTGCAATTACCTTAAATAGAGTGAAATATACTAAAATAGTTTGCATAATTTTCACAAGAATAATGAAACTTTGTACTTTGCCTGTACCTATCGATGTATTCCAGAAGTTGCACTCGAGAACCAGCCCTTCCATTAGGCTTAGTGTGGTCATCATCTTTGGTCACATCATCTCTTAATATCAAGTGAGATTGTGGTCATAACGCTAAACCCATAAGCTATTAAAAACTCAACAAGTTTGTTTTTAGCACAGTCCGTTGTCACGGTTGGTCACAAAGGAAAAGCAATGCCACCTAAGAATAGCATACTACTTTTCAGTATCGAAATGATCCACCAAGTACAGTTATTTAAAGTTCACGATTAGTGATGGATAAAACTAATCTCAAAACCGGTTTAAATCGATTTCAGCTCGAACAGAACCCAACCAATTTACATCGGTGTCAAATTAGTTTAATCTAGCTCGAGTACTTATTTGGACCATTTTGTTTTAATGATGCTTTTATAAAAAAATAATTCACGATGAATTTGTCGGGTCTGTCGAAACTAACAAAAATAGACCCGCAAAATTTGAATACATTATTCAAAGTATCTCAAAAACATGTCCGTGCAGTGACGACGAGGTTCGCGTGAAATTTTTAATTCACCAACAATACTCAAACTACGTACGAATGTTCGTAATTTACATAGACGCTCTAAATACATTTGAATACATATTGTACCTCAAAAGAGTGCCGACGTGACCGTTTAAATTCTATGCAATATACCTATCTGAAGGAGCTAAGCTGATAACGAGTTATCTACAACATTGTCTTCTATTTATGAAGTACCTATTGCCTACGTATCAACAACTTTGTTGCTATAATCAAATTGTACTTTGTCTTCTAATTATAATTTGTTCTGCAATTGTTTTGGGATTAGCATTTCATAATAAGTTAATTTTGTATCAACGACATTGTCTATGTAGATCATAACTTTTACTTTATCGCCACCGTCTTACCATGCTCTAACCCAAGTGGAGAGACTGACTCTCCCATGCTATAGTTTCATCACGATATTTTTCTTCCCCAAAAGCTCGTGCTCATTGTAGGGATCGAACTATCGCCCTTTGACGTGGAGTCCGTACACACTACCAATTGAGCTATCACTGCCTCAATACTATAGTATTATTATTAGTAACATATAGATTAATCTTTGATGTCGAGATGATTATCCCATTCGCCATTGAAGCACTCTTTTGTAATTTAAGATGTTATAGGACAAAGACTCGTTGTATTCCTTTATAGGAACATCAATAGTGTTGTATAAGATTTCAAATTTGATAAATAGATTGTTTTTAGAATCCAGTATGACGTTTTAAATATATATATATGAACTTCCGAAATACATCTATGAAATATATGTTCGCATTTTTTTTTTAATGACTGTACCAAATTTGAATTGTTTTTTTAATAATCATAAAAGAAACAAACCCTTTTTTAAATCTCAAAATATAAAAAGAAATGACGCGATGATAGCTCAGTTGGTACACTAGTGTACGGACGTCGCGACAAAGGACATAGGTTCAAATCTATATATATTTAATTTAATATACTCAAAACATATTTAATTCATTGAAGTTATAAACAAATTTCATTCAACAACCAACAGATGAAATTCAATATAAACCGGAAACGATTTAGATATAGCTAGTTCTATTGATCTTAACGAATTGAAGTTGGAAGGTTGATTTGAATCAATTATAGCTAATCAAAATGTTAAAAAAATACAAATGGGTCAAATCGTTTTTGAGTTTTATTCAGAATAAAAAACATTGATTTTAGGTGATACGAAGTTCACCGGGTCAGCTATTAATAAATAATAATGTTATACCTTAAACGTACTATGAACTATTTCTAAGCCCGATTTAGCGTGAACATGGTTAAAAATATGCATACCTTTAGCAGCACTTTTTTAAATTATAATTAGTAAGTATATAATTTGTGCGGCAGATGCGGGTAAATCCGTCGCGATTGCATTGCAAGCCCGAGAAGGAGTGTGATGAATCTCCGCGCGCACCTCTCTGAAGGTTTAGTCTAGGTGTGCCGATCCTCGACCCCAGTACAGGGAGCCTTAATTAGGTTTATACCTTACCGGGATTAGATGATGAATACGAACTGGGTAAGAGTTTTGATCTATAAGCCAATGGTAAAAATGACGATTTTTGTACTTAATACCTGATTAACTATTTCAGGTGTGTTGATGAAATTTGGAGCACATATGTATCTCGCGTATTGTATTGGCATGTTTTTGAGTTATGGGGGTGTCAAAAGTAGCTCCAAATGGTTCGTGTAATATTACACACGTTGCTGCTCGCCAGTTCTGTTAGCTTGGACTTGGCTTGATAAGCTGCCGTGTGTTTAGATTCAATAAATAAGATATAAAAGTCCGTCACAGAAATATTTAATATTTAGCATAGGAATCCCACGATCACAATGTTGTAAGATAATCCCTAAAAATATACATGACACAATTCAAGGACACTGGAATTGAGTCGAGAGTACAGGTTAGTCATTTGTAATATTAGATACTTATTTAATGGTATTCGTCGCATATCAGAAGCTCTACTGTTGAATAAACAGTTCAGAGATTTTTTAATGAACGCAATTAACTAATTTATGTTTTGGCATCAAGAATAACGTTACTGTAATCGCTTATATAATGGATCGAGAAACATGCAATTTGGACTAAGTTCCTTTTTGTAATAACGAGGCACATTAAGAACCCCTAAGGGGAAAAACGGTTCCAGCATTTGCACTTTTTTTTTTATATTAGCTCGGCAAATGACTGCACTGTACTCGATGTTAACTATAGTACAGTCCAAAAACAGCAGCGACCATCGAGAGAACGACAATCTATTGCCCGTCGCTACCGTAATGCCGGCCTGCACTTGATAACCAGTCCCTTCACAGATTCAACGTGTTCACCATCATGAGCCACATTTATTTTTTTCGACCTGACATACGCTGTTAGCCGTAAGGGCTTTGACAGCTTCATCGAACTTTTTGGGGCGAATGCTGAGGGCACTCAGCCCCGTGGCAGCGGGCGCAAGGGTGCCAGAATGGCCAAACCTCGGCTTGGACTACTGCTGGAACACGAACAAAGATTCGCGATCCTAACTAACCAACAGGTCCTAACTTACTAGGTTTAGTGGTCTAACAATAATATAGGGCAAGCCACGTAAGGGCCGCGGGGATACCATGAGCCACATCGTTATTTAACATCAGGTGAGATTGTAGCCTTAACGATAAACTTTAACTATAAACCAATGGCATGTTTGCATGGTTGAAAAAAAAATCTGCACCTATTGACTTGAAATTCAATATAAAGATCCTTAATAGAAATAAATAAACACGTGTTTCAGCGTTTTTAATTTTACATCTCCTACGTTTGTACAAGATGGGGTGAAATTTTTCATTGTTACTTTGAAATAGATATATGCAAAACTACCATACCTATTGACTTAAAATTTGCCATGAATATTTCTTTCATGTACGTAGACACCCACTAAGAAGGAATATTACGTTCAGATGTGCTCGACGGTAAAAACGTGACCGAAATCGTGGGGCAACAGCTTGTATGTATAAGCAATTTATCACTCACTGACTGATCTAAAGATTCACTAGAAATTTGGTTATGATATTCACTACACTTCATAGACACCCGCCTAGATCGAAATTTACGATCTCGGGCGGTTGATGAGTAAAACGCGAACGAAGTCGCGGGTATCAGTTAGTCACTAAATATATTTTTGTAATAGTTTCCTTATGAAAATCGTTACCGCACACGTTCTCTCGGCAATGCGGTAAAACAATTTGGCAGTGAAACGCAAAAATTTACTCGTTTAAGATACAAAGAACGTTAGAGGCTAAAAGAATTGGCTCTTGTTTTGGAATATATTTTATAAAATCAAAGATGACTTAATATTTTAACCTTTTAGTGTATGAACTCTTTGATTTTTAAATTAAAATGTATATTAATAAGTGTGAAAGGTTACCGCAATAGTTTTAAATTGTCGAAAAACTTTTTGAAGTTAAATATGTTTCTATGCATTTAAGGGTTAAAAGAAACAATTTCAAATAGAATCATCACTTTTATTTTTAAATAAACATACAAAAAATACTCTACCACCACGCTATGGTTTCAAGTATTCAACTTACGTCGATTGGTACAGTGTCCGCGCGCGCTACCACAAAGCCATAATTATTTGGAGAATATACAAGTGCAGTACACGGTGGTAGAGCTTTTTCTAATGTCCACCTGGCTAGCAACCATCCTCAAGATGAAAATCTGCCGCTAATTACCAACAGGTGTGTTCCGGCAGTTGCACTTGAGAGCCAGTTCTTCCATAGGATTAACTTATCTATCAACTTGGGCCGTATCTTCACCTAAGATCAGGTGAAATTATGATCGTAACGCTAAACCTTAACTATAAAAAAGTAAAAAAAAACGACTTTGGTGTACTAGTGATGCCCGCGCCAGTTTTCAACTTTGTAGACACAGTATTATTATAAAAGTTACTATATTAGTATTAGTATATCTAGTAAAGATCGATCATGTTGTGTTTAATATAAAAAAAAATTGTTTTAACACAAAGGTTTTAGTTTTATTTCCATAACCTAGAGGAACATCTTCGATTTATGGGATTTAAAGTATTCCACATATAAATCTATATTAATATTATATAGCGGAAAAGTTCATTCGTATTGATTTTTGAACAGGTTACCCTTTTAGCTGCGCCCGCGGCCTCGTTGGCGTGGAACAAAAAATATTTAATAATGATACACCGTTTTTGTAACTGTTTTAATAGAACTTTGCTCCTATTGGTGATAGCGTGATGTTAAATAGCCTAAAGTATTCCACAATGATTGTTCTATTCAATACATTTTTCTTTTTAATCCGACTTGCAGTTCCTGAGTTTAGGACGTTGAAAAAATCTTTCCGTTTTATATAATTAATGTAAGACACATTACAATCCATTACAATTTTCTAAAAAAGTATTTTAATTTTATAAGTTTTATTGTATTAGGTATAGCTAAGGACTGTTTATGAAAATTCAGCGAAAAGTCTTCACATTAGTGACGTTATTATATTCATGAACCCACGCACACCAGGCGCCTCATATTTTGCACGCGAATACATAAAAGGGAACACGTAAATAAACTTCAAAACGTTTAGTCTGGCGCAACGTCGCGTTGCATCGCCAACTTAATAATCTGTTTTTTATCCAATTATCACTTTAGGCTATTAGCGTAGTATTAGGGTTCAACTTAATAATCGTTCGTAATAATGCATAACAACAATCAACGTGAAATTGAACCCTCTTAGACACAGCTTACATTTTAATATATATAGAGATATACACATTTACGGAGGTAATTAATTACACTTTATACATTCTTTTTTTAACGTTTAGGTTTAGCGTTATGGCCATAATCTCACCTGATCTTAAGTGACAATACGGCCCATGTTGGTAGACACGCTAAACCTGTGGAGGAACTAGTTCTCAAGTGCAGCTGCCGGAACACGCCTATTGGTATTTGGCTACAGGTTTTCAACTTGAGGGTGGTTGCTAGCCAGGCGGGTATAAGAAAAACCCCTAGCACTTTAGTTTCCTCACGATGTTTTTTCTTCACCGAAAGCTCAAGCACATTGTAGGTGGTTGAATTCGAACTCACGTCCTTTGACGCGAATTCGTACACACTGCCACTGAGCTATAGCTATATATATAGCTAAAAAAAGAAAAAAAAACATTTAAAAATAAAGCATCTGAGGTAAAAGACAAAAACAATATTTCGTCTACACTGTATATTATGAAAGTATTGCTTTATTCTACTTTTGAATAAGTCTAAAGGACCAAGACGAAAGAGGTCTATATCTTTTTCAATACTATTATACGATGCGCACAGTCGATACATAGCACTATGTAATCCTAAATTAGTTCTACATGACGGCAGAGTAAATGTTTTGTGGTTACAAATGCGACAAGAAGGACGGGGAATACCAAAGGACAATCTTCTTAGTATACCTGGAGCGTCTACAAAACCGTGAATTATATTATACAGAAGTAGTATATCAGCTATTTTCTTGCGGGTTTGTAGCCGTTCTATTCTATAGTGCACTAATTAATCGTGCTAAGTGGTATAAAAATTGTTTTGTTACTTGACATCAGGTGAGATTATGGTCATAAAACGTCAACTATACAAAAATACTAACTCCCTCGAAGTATAAATATAAATATTACGAAAATAAAAATCAAGTCAAACTTAATCGTAATCAGCTCACTAGTTTCAGAGTGATGTGCGTAAAAGGAAACTGACAAGATAGATAGAAATATTAATATATCAAGAAGTAATTTGGTTTGTCTTTTTTTTTTAATTTATTAAAATTAATAATAAAACCGACAGTGAAGTAACAATAACCGCATTTTATTTAATCACCACAAAATTATTAAAGACACTCGTAAATGTGAGTTCAGTTACTTTTATTTACATTAAAATTCCTTAATCGACCGTTCAGACACACTGTGCGAAAATTTAACAAGCGCTACCATAGACGTTTATTCTAGACACTCACGGAAAGGAAGCCGTCTGCGACCGCGACGCACTTAAAAATCAAATACACCGGTCTCGGCGAGTTTGAACCGGATTTTTTTACAGTCTAGACGTTCTTTGATAGCTTTATCGAGACATTACTGATGCGAAGTGAACGGTACTACGATGCGAATTGTAATCGCTGACGGATTAAATTAGTACTAAATATTTAGTATAAAACGGTTCCATCCTATAGGAGAAACTAATGTGTTGTATTTTTCATCTGAATAGTCTATGTGAAGCTAGCTGCGGTAGCTTGGCAGTGTTTAGCCACAACCTCACCTGATATTAAGTGACGATGTAACCCGAGATAGTGGACACGCTAAGCCTAATCGAGGGCTATCAACTGCTGGAACACTCTTATTGGTATCTGGTGACAGAATTTTCAATTTGAGAGTTATTGTCAAGTCGTTGAACAGTAGAAAGTGTTTTACCACCATGTTATGGTTTCATCGCGATATTTAAGTAGACTTCAGTGCTTGTTCAATCCATCGACGCTAAGTTAGTACTTTTCCAGCTACTAATAGGTTTATAAGCCGGCATGACATCAAAGGATCCTTGGTTTTCTGTAGTCATTTCCATTTTTGAATAACATTGTGTTCACCATCAGCTATAGAGCAGACACTTCCCATAGAACTTTTAAAACATTGATTTTAGCAAATCAGTTAGTCTTCAAAAAACGAATAAATATAAGTTACTCTAGTACATTTAAAAACTAAATACATAAAAATAAATTACAAGCAAAACAAACAGAATAATAATGCCGTGTTAATACTACTAAAGCCAGCTAATGTAATTTAATAAAAGTGGCATAAATTCTCCTATAAACTATCGCCAATCGCCGTAGTGGCAATTAATCTAGCCATTCTATAGATTAAATAGTTTATTTATGTGTCTGTTTTTCTTGGAATATTTTTTTTATCGTTGCCTGACAAAATTATTATAATTAATTCTTTGTTTTTATAGTAGATAACTAAGTAGATACAGGGGTTCAAAGTGTCACCATAGTGTCCTTTTACGATTGACCTTATTAGAAAAGTATCGCTATACGCCTCTTACGCCTTGGCCTGAGCTAGAGTAGTGTTTTTCTGCATTATTTGTTTTTTAGTTAGGATATATGCAGTTACCCTTAAGACCTTAGGGATTTTCACAGCTTCACATACTCGTCACTCAGCTCGGGAACAAACGTGCGAGAAGGTGGCATGAAATGGCTGTACCTCGGCTTAGCCTGTTACCGGTGGCGCGAGTACATACCACGAGCTTGACTAATCCTAATTCGATTCTCTGCTAATCAATTAAGCTTCTCAGTTACTGCATGAGTTATGTACGCGAATCTTAACCTACCTATACGATTGCACTGACTTTGTCTCAGGACGGAAGGACTGGACTGTACTTGTCCTACGCATTATTGATCAGTAATCAACAAAGAAAGGGCGAACCTCTTTCAGGGGCAAGGCGATCCCTCACAGAACTAAAAAGTGTGCGTCGGCTGGTATCGCGAGAGGAAGTCCTGAAATGGATTTTTTTTTTGCCACGTTAATTCAAACAGGTACTGACCCCAACACGAAACTGTCAAGTTTTACACTTGCTGTATAGACTCGCGATTCAATTTGGCACAATTATCGTCACCCACAACAGAATGTACCTAATTTACCGAACTTTTATGTTTCAGCAAAACAAATGTTTATGCCTAAGTTCAATATATTTCGAAACAATACAATGTCATTGCTATCAACTGAGCAATAAAGTTTTTGATGTTTGTCAATAAAATTTAATTAAATGTGGTTTATTTATCGGTTTTGTTGTAGTTGCTTTTGTCCTATGTAAACGAAGATTTTATTGTTTATAGACAAAACAGAGGATTACAGAAGGGTGACTAGGAGCAATCTTGAATTAAGTTACCTACGCTCAACTGCACTGCTAATAGCTGGCATTTATTATGATCGGTTAAAATTTATCGCGCAGAAATTTATTTATAATCCCTGTATCTTGCGTCACCCCGTCGAATAGGCCATTTAAAATAAAAGACACCGTCTGGACTTGCTATTAGTATATAGAATTTTTTATCTGTAACTTCGCTCGCCTTAGTAATATTTTTGTCAAATAAATCGGATGACGCAATTAAAAGTATTAATAGAAAGTTTTTCTCTCGCTTTACCCCACTTCCAAGGACGTTTTCCAACGCGAGAAAAAGTAGCCAATCGGTTCAGCAATCAATCATAATCGGTTTTACAAGCGATGATAGCCCAGTGGTAGTGTGTATAACTTCGCGTCAAGGGACATGAGTTCAAGTCCACCTAAAATCAGTTTAAGTTGTCGGTGAAAGAAAACATCTAATTCCCGCCTGGCTAACAACCACCATCAAGTTAAAAATATGCCGCCAAATACCAATACTCGAGAGTCAGTTCCGCCACTGGTTTAGCGTGTCTACCAACTTGAGCAGTATCGTCACTTAAAATCGGGTGAGATAATGGCCATAACGCTAAACCTGAAATATTAAAAAGCGGTTTAGGCGTAGAAGCAAACAAACAAATGCACTTTCGCATTTATAATATTAGTAAGGACTAGTTGTGTCCGCGACTCCGTTCGCGTGCAACGAAGATTTTATTTAATCATTTTCATTTAAAAAATGTTATATACCCTATGTTACTCAGGGCTAATGTAGCATTCTAATGGTGAAATAATTTTTGAAATCGGTCTAGTAGTTCTTAAGCTTATTCGTTACAAACAAAAATACAAATCTTTACTCTTTATAATATTAGTATAGATAAGGATTTATAATGTTTTTAATGTTGTTCCACGTGAACGGAGTCGAGGACACAGCTAGTAACAAATAAAAGCTTATAATTGAGTTAACGAACAGCGTAAAGGAAGAAGCATGAATTCAGTTTACTGTCTGTTATAGTTTTAAAAGTAAATGACAAATATAGTTATTCCAGTTTACAAGATATTGTCGCACATAAAAAAAGCAATATAGGACGTCAACTCATCACTAATATTCTACCGACTAAATCTGAGGCTCTCTGACATACGTGTTACTGTTAGTTGTATTAAGTTTACTTTCTGTACCTATATCTATTCTGTATGTAGTATACATGAGCGCTCACGTAAATCGAGTCTGAAAGCTTTTGACACTAATTATAAATTATTCGGTGGTGCTACAACCACTGTGTAATTGAAATTCAATACATTATATAGGCCCCATAGTTGGAGCTCTATATATACTAAAATTAATGTTTCTATACTATACGGTACAACTGTTTGATTGAATACCGGCGAAAGTGACACGAATAAATATTTTTTGAAGTGAAACTCTAGAGATTCGATAATTAGATTACAATTTAGATTAAATTGTGTATGACGCGTCACGTTTGGGTATATTTCGTTGATATTTTAATCATTTATTTTAATTTATATTTCTACAGTGCACCCGCAATTTTTATATGAAAAAAGTTTGTATGGCATTTCAGAACGAAATAGATCTCGGCGTCATGATCAAGTTATTGACATCTGCCAGGTCAGATAATTGATCCTATAAATAAACACAATTAATGACAAATGTCAAAGCTACTGATAACCTAAAAAAGTTAATTAACAATAATATAAAAATCAATTAAACGGTCATAGTAATCATAACATTATCCGTAACGATGAAATAAAAAAAATACTTTCCTGAACATAAATTAATACCATCTTCGACTGATTCACTACTATTCACTTTTGCCTATTTGGATACGAAAGTTTCTCTGGAAGCACAATAAATAAAACTCGATGTATAAGTAAGTACAGAGAGACTGTTAGGAGTCTTCTATGAACAGTCGTTATTGTTGTAAAGTTACTGATTTCGAACTAATGTGAAATGACCGTTCGACATCCCGGATATACCCTAAGATCCCCCTTTGCTCCTTCAAAGTAACCTACTTTACAATGGGGCAGCTACAGTCCGCCCGTTGCGTGCGTCTGTGTCGTTTAGTGTCAGAATTACTATTATTAGACGGAGATACCAACAACCCTGTAGACTGGTCTCCGGGGTATCTTTATTAGTTACAATCTATTACCAACCGTTCACTAACATTCTTAATTATTACAAAATTCTATAAAATATCATACTTCACACATATCTATAAGTATTAAAGAATCAATAAGTGTTTTTGACCCTGCGTCTATCATGAATAGAACAGTTTTCTTGTATTCGTTCTCCAGTAAAGAAATCATTGAAAAAATGTCTGGTCTTCGAACCCTTTACTCCATAAAACGTCACATGAATGTAGTTACTTTCATCTACAGACAGTTCAATTAACTTAATACAGAGTGAATACATGACCTGAATGCCACATATTAAATTACTTATACGTGTCATGTTTACATAAATGTTACAGGTCGTATGTGCGGCTTGTCATTTGCAAGTCATGGGATTACTGGGTAATCCATCCAATTACGTTTTTACTATTCTTCATTCTTAGTTTGAACATTTATCGCGTCATTAGAAATTTACGAAGCAACTGGACCTATAAATGTATTATAATTTAGTTATTAAACAAACAGAAAACCTTTTATTTAGTTATTATTTAGTCGTATATGAAACCATACGAAAGTTTTAATGGGTATTTTCTTGTATAGCCCGCTGCCTCTTTTAAACACACGTGTACCCGCGAGAGTACTTTAATAAAAAAAGTATTAGACAATTGAAACCTCTTAACCTTATGATTCGCACTATTAACTTAGTTGTTCTTATCAATAATAGTGTATAGTTTTTGTCTATTTAAGCCTTTAATAGACTTTTTTACTTAAATACGACCTAATACGATTGATAATCGATTAAGTTGTCTGGTTGCGTTGGATTCCGTAAGCTGTATATTTTAATTATAACCATCAAATAATATGATAAATTCTTAAGCTCTTATGGAGGCAAAATCTGTATATCTAATTAAACTGAAGTAAATCTCTAAAGTAAATATTTTTGGTAATAATAATCGGGTTGTACTTTATTATCGATATAGATTATATTATTTTGAATTTTGGTGTCTAAACACGCCTGCCACTCTGAAACTGATGAATCGATTTGGTTGAAATTTGTACGGTGATAACTATTATTATGGATTAATATATAGGTTTTTTTTTTAATCGCACAAGATGAGAGAGTTGCCTGTGATGATCAGTGAAATATAAAATTTAGTACTGAATAATTTTTTAGACAGTTTTCTCTGCTTACTAGCTAACAAGTGAATTAAAAATCTAATCTGATTTAGTTCTCTATGCTATGCGAAACAATTATATGTAGTAATATATAAATACTTATAATTTTCAATAAAACAATAAGAAAACTTTGTTTATGTGTCCAACGAATGAATCAAATGTCCTTTTCAGACCTCATTAATTTTTATCAATACTTTTAGAAAATCAATTTAATAAACTTTACATTTTCTAAAACTACATAGATATACGAAATAGTTAGAGAATTTATGTGTACCGTATATATCTCTTCATTTGTGGCAGCCCGACTAGGGAAGTAATACCTCCATGATTCACACCATCGCAAGTATATATAAGTTGTTTTTCTTTTTTATACTCTTGCGTTGAGTGAAATTGCTAGAAGTCTTCAAAGATGAACTGAAAGTCAGCATTGTACTATTTAAATAAAAAATATCACATCACTTAAAACGAAAGATTAACGTTTCCATACTTATGTATTATAAATGAAGTTCAAGTGTGCTTATGAAAATATAATATAAACAGAAACAAAAGTATTCGTAAAACAATACCTATACTTGACGCAGCTCCCTAAACATAGAATTTGTACTAATGGTAGGTAATATAGGTAGTGGAACAAAAATATGGTCCATTTGTATTTAGATGTTTATCGGCCGTTATGTTTATTTATCGATATTGAAGTCGATGTTTGAATAATATGGCTCATCCCTACTTTTCCCCACTTAGCTACACCATATTTAACGTTCCCACTTGGCCCTCTTCAAATATTTTTAACGAGAAATTACCTAATATCTTTAATTGTAAACAACATATTATTATTTTAATTATTTTAATGTTTATCGTGGTTTAAATTTTAGTCAGTTTTACTGAAATTTTATTCACATTATAGTACTCAAAGTGGTAAAATAAATCTACCCAAATTTTAACATATGTTTGGTTATAAGCATTCATAAATTAGCACGTAGACGAAATAGTTTTAAAGGAGCTACATTTTATCCAACACGCACTGACCTAAATGACAATGCAGTTAAATAGAAACAATATAAGGGTATTAAACTGGCCCTCAACCATAACTTTGGCGATATTCGAAATGAGCTTGAGCTTTCGGTGAAGGGAAACATCGTCATGAAACTATAGCATGGTGGTATGACTTTCTAATGCGACCCTGGCTAGCTACCGCTCTCAGACGAAAATCTGTCACCAAATACCTATAGGTGTGTTGCGGCAGTTGCAAGATAGTGGACACGCTAAGTCTAGTAGAAGAACTAGCTCTCAAGTACAACTACCGGAATACACCTCAAGTATTTGGCGCCAGATTATTAACTTATCACGGTTTTCCTTCACCGAAACCTCGAGTTCATTGTACGTAGATTCGAACTAACGTCCCTTGACGCGGCATCCGTGCACACAACCAGCGAGCCCTAGTCGATTCATTTCCATCGGCGTAAATTACTTTTATTAAAATTATTATTAGTATTTTTTTCACGCCAAAAAAAGAATATAATTTATTTACCAATTTCAATAAACTTCCGTCAGGACTAACTTAATCATGGAAATAATAAATGATACTTGATATTTTTGCAATTTGATAAGTCGTAGCCAGAACCATAGTCGGAATTTTATTAGGGCCCCAATTACTTTTCCGTTTGCTTTATCCTTTTCTCTAGATTCTTCCGAAATTATCTAGATGCTCTGAGCATTTTATTTTATGGGTATAGAATAAGCCTGATGTGAAACACTCGACTTTGTAACGCACGTTCAAGTGAAGTCCGTTCGAGTCGTCGAATGGAGTGAAATAGATATAGTCAACGCGTCACTGCTATACTACCTCAGCGAGCGTTACCTGTGAGAGCGTGATGCATCAGTCGCATTTACTATCGACATGGAAAAAAAAATACCTTATAGTTTTATTTCATGTTGTTAACCTGGTCTAGATCACTAATGTCATGTGGTCTTAAGCTTGCACCGTTTTCCTTTTTGTTAATAAGCTGAAAAATACGTGCTATATAAAATAGCTATAGAAGCGGTGTATGAGACTCAAGAAAGACAGTGAAATGCCTACTAAAAAATCCCACGACGAACCTTTTTTCCCCACATTACCAGAGACAAAGGACTGCTTCTGCGTTGCTTGGAGTAGGAACCTCAATAATTTGCTGCTACAAAAACAGTAAATATGATGATCTCTGAGAACTCTTTAATGGATTTATGGAATTTTCCGAAGTAGAATTTAGTTTCTAAATATCTTCTGATATTGACATTCTAGGTACTGCGTTAAGTTGCAAATAAATAAATAAATCTACCTAAATGTATCTATATCAAAATCTATCAATGTACCAAGAAACAAAGACATATAACATAACATCAGCATAGAAATAAATATTCCGTCCACGGTCAAGATCAATAAAAACTGTGTATAGAAAAATCTCACGATCAATTCTACGTTGTTGAAACGATGAAATTCTATTGTTGCAATAATTGGCTGGTAGAGAATTGCAAATCATCGTAATATTGTACCACTTATTATATGTAACAAAGACTGTCTAACGAGTGCAAATTTTATTTATTAAATCCAACCAGCGACCAGAAAATATCTGTACCACTGGTTACTAAAGTTGACTAGGCTGTGATTCACTAAACGAAAAATCGAATATCGTTTTATTTTCCAAGGCCCATCCAATATTTGACCGCAACGCACCATTTAATCGCGACCCTTATTTAGCTAGAGATCAGTTCCATAACTTGTATATTACCTCTCTGCTTTTTCAGAGTAAACATAAAAAGGCATTTATATAAACTGGTAAGATTTGCGTGAATAAAATTAATTACTAATCTCCAACTCGATTTTGTCTGGACAGGTCGACTGATGCACTAGTACTACAATAAAATCCTCACGATGTCCCTATATTCCTCTTTATTTACCAGGAAACCGGGAACTGCTTTAGCACTGTTTCCAGAATACAGTTCACTGAAATGACGGTGCTGTTTTTGCATTGCAATATCAATAGTACCGTTTATTATATGCTAATATATAAAAGTGTTAAATTTACACTCTGTTTCGTATTTTTTTAACCTCTGGAAAGTTTAATGGCGATATCTTTCGTTACATTTGAAAGAACATCAAGCATCTGGTTCATGATCAACGTGTATAAATATTTGTAAAGATAAAACATTTCTGTTGCGCCGAGCGTGAGTTCAGAATACCTACTAAAAGTATATTGATTAACAGCACACTTAATTCATAAGAAACATATTTTCATTATATACGATACTTACCTAATACCAGTTTTTATGTTGGGCAACAAAGTGACCGCACGGTCCCTCATGTTAATTACAGTACAATCCTAATTAGCGGGACTGACATTGAACTAAAATTCACAGCCAATCAGCGCTGTCATGCTTAAGTACATCTGCTCGCCTCTTTTGAAGGACTCAATATCATACGAAGAAGGGAACACGTTGACTGGAAGACGGTTCTACAACTTCAAGGTACAACAGAAATAAGAGTCGGAGATCTTTTTAGTTCTCGATGTTATAAGTGTCAATGAAACTGTGACTATGAATGTGCATTTCTGACTATATCTTGGCTTCAGATCATATAATTATATTTTTAAATGGCTGTCTTGGCCCACGTTATCGCACCCTTTACAGTAGTTATTTATCCGAACAGAGCCGCATCTATTACGATCCGGAATATAATATATTTTCTAAGAAAAAAAAATCATATATAATACACGATATTGACTACATTAGTATAACTGTGTTGCAGCTATTAGTGCCCACCACCAGAACATCTAACAAATGGATCTGTGTGCCACCGAAATGAAAATAATAATATTAAAAAATTAAAAATAACAATTATTTTGAAATACCGTGCGCCAATGGAGGAATTAATACTAAATATATGTATGTGTATGCGTGCCAATTTTCGTGATAATCGGTCAAACGATTTTTGACTCTAGACGTTACATAAAGTATGTATGATCGAATATATTGAATGAATTGAATATTATAATTTCAGTTATGTTATTACGTACCGAACAGACAAAATTGCATCAATATCTATCAAGAAGTTCCTTTACTAAAATAATTTTAAGTGTTATCCCTTACTAACTGTGTCTGCGACTTCGTTCGCTTGGAACTGAGGATTATTCAATAATTCTTGCCCACAGTTCCTAAGGTTAGCGCGTTCAAACAAACAAAGTGTTCCGCGTTATAATATTATTAATATAGTTCCTGGAGGCATCTTTGAAATAATATAAAAATAGCCTAAATCCAGTCGAATACGGACCTGTACAGAAAAGCAAGGAAAACTCATATTAATTCTAAGTGAATTCTACTTCAAGTTTTTTTCGCAGTTGTTGACAGCAAAAAAACCTAATTTATACCTTTATATGGAAAAGACTTCTACTCCATCATCAGCAATTTTGTAAAATTATACGCCCAATAAATTTGATATTTTGAAACTCCCACTAACAAATTATAAACGTTTTTTTATAGTTCTAGGTTTTAGAGTGGCTACCATCTCTCAATCCTTTCTGTCCTGTATAATGATATTTTTTATTTATAGTTAAGGTTTAGCGTAATGGCCATAATCTCACCTGATTTTAAGTGATGATACGGCCCAAGTTGGTACACACGCTAAAACTTTGCATGAACTGGCTCTCAAGTGTAACTGCCGGAACACTCCTACAGGTTTACTCCTACTTTGTATCTGTTAACTATATATTTGTAAAGCAGTCTTGAGTCAAAGTCAAATGACACAGAACTTCTTACAAATCGAAATTGTCAAAACTCGGTTTCTGATATATCTTGAAACAAACGGTGCTATCACGCCTTACGTTTTTTATTTCACCGCAATTACCATGTATTGGATATATAGTTCCATCATATTTCATTTAGTTTATCGACATACTAGCTGCGCCCGCGACTTCGTTGACGTGAAACTAAGAATTACTTAATAATTTTTGCCCGTTTTTGTAACTTTTTTCAATACAGCTTTGCTTCTTTTTGTGATAGCGTGATGTTAAGTACCCTAAAGCTTTTCTAAATGATTGTTAGTTGATATACATAAAAAAAAAATATCGATAGTTGCTGAGATTAGTGCTTTCAAACAAATAAACAAACTTTATAATATTAATATAAGTTAAACTGAACGCTATAAGAATTAAATCACTTGTTATTATATTAAAAACATCGCAATGACTGTTCGTGGCCAAAAATTTAATTATATATATATTACATATTCATTGTACACACACACACCTATATAAGAAATGCAAACATGGCAGCGCGTACGTAACAGTCGAGAGACATGACCGAACGTGGCGGAGAATCAAGTATATCGCAGTTATAGTAACGACCTCTAGAAAACACACACACATTTACACTTTCAAAATCAGTGTTTGTATTACAAATTAAAAAGTATTTATATCTTTATAACAAAATATGGCGTGTTGTTCATAATTAATCACTGATCTATTAAAATATTAGCTTTTGACGTACTATTACTTATTTACAAAGATAATTTTTACGAGGTAACAATAAAAATACCTATTTTTAAGACTTTTAGCGCTTACGACGTTATTCTAAAACGGCTCGATATTCCCTTTTCTAATAGATAAGGTTTTCATAATTTTCTGGTGCACATTTTATAAATGAAACACAAAATAGTAGTTTATGATACTGTTGTATAATGAAGAGTATTAAAACACGAGTGTTTGTTCTAGTACTTAGTTATTTTCAGTTTCATACACTATCTACTCTCATACATTGGGATTGAATTTACTTAATAAAATATCAAAGTTAAAAGAATAAGAAATAGTTTATTGGTTATAATAATTATTCAAGTTTTGTATGATGTGAGTAAATTCCGTCACCGCATCTAAAATATCGATCGGAGTCCAATTTTCTTCACATCCATTGCTGGTAGATATTTTTGAGCAAGAATTAAACAAAAACCCCGCGATATTCAGTACAGCAATACGTGTACGTGGAGCCAAAAGCCTTGCGCTAAACCTACATAGGTATATAAGATAATTATTTACTCAGAATGTTTTGTTTACCGTCGTATTGTTTTTCTGCTAGATATAAACTCATTAAAATTTCAACGAGCTGACCTTCACAATAAACCAGTTTAAACGTTAAATGAGTATAAAAATGTATGAGGAAAAAGGAAACAGTTTAGATAATAACTGTGCAAGTATACATTTTAGCTCTAGCCTTTATTACTGGTGCAAAACGGTACAGAAGTTTTTTTGTTCTATTATGGCATCTGCGTTGTAGAAAATTTCACCAATTATAGCAAGGTGATTCTGTATATGTGAAACCATTAAACCGAATAAAAATCTTTTAAATTACCAGCATAAGTGCTGTTCATTTGAAATCATTATTAATTCAAAGTTAAATGACCGCCCGATTAAAATCTACAAACTCTGTTCTCCGAAATTTAAATACATTGACATAGATCATTTAAACCTTTATAAATTGTTTTCATCTGTATATATTAAGGTCTACATTTCCTAATATTAACAATGCCTAAACAAAACGTTGAGGAAAATTATTATGGCGATGACATAATCAACCACGAATAAATGCGGGTTAGAATCATGGGTTGTGTATTGTTAAAATCAATAGGTAAATATTGCAATTTAAACTCGTTTCGCAACGTATATAAGATATAGATATACAGTTACGATAGTCAAGTTGCCGATGACCTCGGTTGTCGCTCAGAATGCGCGACTTCGAAACGACAAACTTTGATTACATACACGTGCGCGTTTTAGTGAGATTACACCCAGAAACTTTAGAGTAAATTAAAGGAAAAATGTGAAATCATGAAAAGGTTATTAATCTAAAATAACGAAGTTTTTATTCTAGGTACTTATGGTCTTTCTAGAAGAATTACGAAAGCTGGTCTCTGACAACACGGGAGTTGTTGAAGTGTCGGGGTGATGCGTTTTAGTGGGTAATGTTGGACGATTAGCACCCGGTGAGTAACCACATGCCCCTCACGTCTTTTACTTGAGGCTGATAAGGCGTTTGCATTTATAGATGAGGAAGCCTGTAAGAACTGGGATTTAAACACCACATTAATAAAAAATGCACCTATAGTCTGCGAGTTAGTGAAGTGTTTCCTTTTAATATACAACGTGTTTTAAAATTCAACCGAGAAACAAAAATGAAAATAAATCTTAAAGAATGGACACCCTTATTATATTTTCAAGTAGCATTGCAACAATTTTACCAACACTTTTTTGTGTTGGCAACATAAGCACCCGCAAAACAAATGCCAGAATACCTGTAGTTTTATACAAAAACCAACAAAAAATGATGGTTTTTTTTATTAAGTAAGATTTTGAGTTCACTTCATCGTGACGGGAAAAAAAAATCACAATAATTGTTACACTTTTTATAATGATTTCTTAGGTTTACGCGAATATTATTCATTGAAATAAAACTAATTTAAACGGATTTTATCGCGGTTATTTATTTGTTACACTTTTTGACAATTCTTCTTTCAATCTTCTTTCAATCTCCGGTGGGAATGCACTACGCATATCATTATTCTATGTTGGATGGTATACCTGATGTATATCTTACCAACCCGTAAAATTTGAGTAAAAAGGACAAGCAACAATATTGTATGATGGAAACTTTTCAGGAAAATAAACGTTTAAAAGTACAAAGAAATTAGGAATATAAAATGACGTCTATTAATTTTATTATACTATTAGTTATATTAATTCTGAATGTATATGCCAGTTGTGGACAGTCAATTATACCGTTGGTAACATTATAAAAAACATATGTATATTGTGGAAAAAAATTATGCGATAACACATACCACAAGTGATTTTGACAGGTCGTCCCAGAGATGTTTTGTTATATCTTTACGTTAGAAACCGGTAAAAGGCTTCTTTATAAGTAGTTTACATGTATTGTGTCTATTTTGTTTGTGGAAAGCCTGATTTGGATACAGTTTATTGAAAAATATATATATACAATCTCCATCGTTTATAAATTTACCCACGTGACATTGGCAAAATTTTGTGCGCCCACATATGGCTATTTAATAATTAGAAGATGAAAGGCTAGCTGGCTAGAAGTTAAGTTCTAAAAGCTTTTTGGGATTGCATAATAGCGAGCTTTTGGAACAGTCATGTTATTTTGTAGTATTTTTAACCACATGGCAGAAGTCAAACAAAAGAAATGATATAAAAATCTATTTTTTATGTTTGTATCTTTATATAAAATAAGCTGGATTCAGTATTGAGAATTGATATTAAGTAAGTGCAAAAATAATACTTAATAAAGTTTATGTATATTCCGTGTATATACAATACCTATACCTATTTAATAAAATTTACCTTAAAAAGGTGGTCGAAACTGGCCGGGCTCAACGGCGAACCTACAGACGGAGTCAAACAACAGCGGTCTATTTTCCCTGTAGATTGATTAATTACTTTCGTGTCTCACACAGTTTTAATTATGTTTGCGGTCTTCGTGCGTCATTACTATCGCATTAGTGATAAAAGTAACCTTTGTAACGTTGTGAATATGGTTTTGTTCATACGAATTTCAAGTATAACTGAGTAGGACTGAATTACCACAACATACTAAGTGTGACACTTACCATATAGGAATGATCGCAGACTTTTTAGACACATTCTTCGGTGAGTGTTGTGGGTAGCTTTAGGATCGAAGTTCCTTATGGGCCGTCGCGGAGGGTTACCCTAGCCGGCAAAATACCTCCATAACGTTAGCGTACGATTTTTATGTATAGTCTATGTATGACAGCGATACAGTATCTAATGTATAGTCTACGTAATGACTGATATTATTATATATTTTTATAAATCATCGTAAAATAATAAAGGTGTTAAGATAATTTTGTAAAGTAGTTTTTTTATCGATAAAAAAATTATAATAAAAATGTATACCCGAATAATTATTTTCTTTATACCTCGAATAGAACTAGAAAATTATATTTTTATAATAAGGAACTTCGTTCCTATCTATCCCACGACCCCACCCTTTTTAATTATTTTACAACAGTACACCGGGTCCTTGACAGGCGCCCGTATAGTATACGCCTACAACGTTGTGATTTCTCTGGGTTATATGAATCTCCTCTCAAATCAAGACTGTGTGAAATGTCAGCAAAAAAACAGGCAAACGGCTCATCTGATGGTAAATGGCTAGCCCGAGCTTTCGGTGAAGGAAAACATCGTGAGGAAACCATAGCATGGTGATAGGGTTTTTTCTAATGCCCAACTGGCTAGCTACCACACTCAGGTTGAGAATTTACCGACAAAGTCGACCTGTTAACGCATTATGGTTATGGAAATAATCACACTTGTAACGTTGACATCTACAATAGTTCAAACTGTTTCATAGATGCCAACGCCCTCAGTTTGTATATTTCCTTAGAATAGAAATATGTGTGTGGGTCAGAAAAACTTGCTGAAAGTCTTAAAACGTATCAAAACGCTGAAGATTTGCAAAATATTCTACCATTCTACTTGATATCGACAATATTGTGTGTGAACGGGTTTTTGTTGTTATTATTGTGGCATCTACCTGTGTAGGCAATTTCGTCAATGTCATGTTTGAGAAATAGCTATGTAAACAGGTTGTATATATACTCGTATATGATACTAGCTGATCCATAAAACGTTGTTCTGTATTAAAAGTTATTTCTAGTAAATACTTTGGTTGTATTAAAAAATGAGAGGATGCAGGTTAGAAAAATGAAATGTTAGGGTTATATGTATTTTTAATGCCACATCATACAAAAATATAAATAAAATATTTTGTCAAAAAAATAATAATAATTGTTTGAGGTGGACTTATCACTTATCACTTAGGGGTATGAAAAATAGATTACGACTGATTATCACCGAATATACTTATAAAATTTCGGTCATTCTGTTTCAGAGCCGTATGGCAACTAACATTGTGACACGAGAATTTTATATATAAGAGAAAAAGACATACCGACTATATGTGTTATTAAAAATAAGCTAATGGGATAAATATTCATAATAGGCAATATAATTAATAAGAAGTTCACATCATGTCAAAGATCACTAGAACGCAGTTCGCTTCTTATATTACGTCACAAAAAAAATAAGGTGAATAAAACAAAATAAGAGACGCTTTATCTTTCGCTCGTAGTTTGATATGAAAATGGGCGAGGTACGTAGCTTGCGTTACCAACAAGAGATGGATAAAGACAGTAACACCGTGGAGCAGACTTTACGGACATAGACAAAGAGGTAGGCCAAATGCTCGCATAAGATCGCGACTCTTGGCATTTTTATTTTCTCTTGGCCTTTGATGTTACAAAATGTTGATCTCCTACTGCATCCTCTTTATGCCCATTTTTTACAACAAAAGGTAGCATATGCCCTTTCCTAAGGGCTAGTCTATTTTTGTACTAAATTTTATCAAAATCAATTAAGTGGTTTAGACGTGAAAGAATAACAGTCAGAATTACTTTCGCTTTTATAATATTAGTAGGGTTTATTTTATATTAATACTAATAACAGACTTCCTTTTAGTGGAATAAACAGGCATGTTAATTTAATTTATTTATTTAATAGGCTATAATTTCCCAATGACTATACCATAGATACCTAGTAGTGACCGCGATGTCTCATTTCACATTATCGGGCGGTTAGTTCACACCACGTCAGTGACTGATTCAGACATTTTCTATTAAAACATTTACTAGGTGGACCTTGTAACTTAAGCCATTTCTTAACTAATGTATTAGCTATAGCCATAGCATTATTAGTGCCATCGTAATTAGTTATCAAGCTGCAGTTGATAACTTGCCCGTAAACATCTTTCAATTTGTTCCGGTAATTTGCACGTCTGAGCCAGATTTTCCACTAGGCTTCATATGTTACCATATTCATTCATATGCCACTTAACATTAGGTGAGCTTATGGCCACACGTTAAACCTATTTAAAACGAAAAAAAAAACGAATCTCGAAACGTATTTATTGAATCTCTAACATGCTAAAAACTTAAAATTAAAATCCAGGCCAGAAGTGTATAGAAAACATATTTCGTGTTAAGAAATATTAAATTACAAACAATACAGAGAAAATATATAGAATAAAAGCTTCAAGACCTTGTTAGCTTAATTAAGTTATGTAAAAACCTGTAACGTATTTTTAATTCGACATACCGTTTAAAGTTATGAGTAAATCGCAAAGTAAGTGTACTGACCTGTGACCCGGTTTATAATTATTAAGCTCATTCGCGTTTTGCTCATGCAAATTCATGATTCATATATTAAGATAACCATGTAAGACTTATTATTTAAAATCGTAGCGATCTAGTTTTAATATCTGAGCGACACTGATTTGTTTAGTGTCTTAAAACTAACAGCTGTACAGGGCCGGATTTACTTTAAATGTCGCCCTGGGGCACAGTGAAAAATACCGCCCTATCATTATCTATATATATCCTGCAATATTTGAGTAATGGAACGAAGCGTAATTTCTAAATAAATATAATACTTACTAGTACTTAAACTAAGAATATTCGTTATGGTATTTATAATCCTAACCACTGTACATCTATTTAAAGGCAAACACGCCGAACTTTTTGATTTGCAGATTGATCTATTAGATATTCACAACGTAAATTTCAAATTAGAAATCTAAATTTTAGATTTGGCATGAAATCAATAACATCCCAACTTATGAAAATCATTGATTTTTATTCCAGAAATTTGCTGTTTTTTATTTTCGCTGACAATACAAAATTTGCCGCCCTCGATAATTTTTTCGTCCTGGGCACAAGTCTCTAATGCCCCCAGTGTAAATCCTTCACTGCACCTAACTAGATAAAGTAGAAAACAAAAAGATTATTTAAACACAAAAGTAATTGTTATTTTACTATGAAATACTATAAGAGACTCATAATATTTTTAGTCTAAAAATTTTATAGTTTTTTTATATAGTTAAGAGTAAGCGATATAGTGACAATCTCACCTGATGTTAAGTTACGATATGACCCAAGATGAACGGCACACTAAGCCTAGTGGAGGGGCTGGGTCTCAAGTGCAACTGCCGGAATATACCTATAGGTAAGTTGGTATATGCGGGCAATAGACCACCCTACAAGCCCTACACCACAATGCTATGGTTTCATTGCGATGTTTTCCTTCAGCGAAAGCTAAAGCGGATTCGAACGCACGTCCCTTAACACAGCTTCTGTATACACTACCAACTGAGATAACATGGCTTCAAATCGCGGTCGTGATTTTTATGATTGTTGTATTTTGTTCAATGTTGGGGTTTTAGGAAAATTTAGGAATGTCACAACTATTCTCAGTATATTGGCTTGTACATTGAAGAAACTCTATTTCACCATACGAAAAACAACAAGTCCGCTAATTCATAGCACAAGTGAATAATTATTACAATCGAACATCGAAATACACCCAATTAAAATGATCGAACAAACCGGACGGACTAGAAATACGTTCAAACAAAATTGTATACGTATTTTAAAACTGTAAAAGTAATTCCAATTCAACAAAGTCACGAGATAACGTTAGCATAATGAACACCATGTTAAGTCATCAGCAACACTCATCTATACATAAAATAAAACAGTATGTAAACCATATTTGCATATTAATGTTCTTTTAAAGTATAATTGAAGTATTTATTCTTTGTTATCGATACAGAGGGCAAACATCACTTATTAGGATTTTTATCAGTCTGTTCTGTCGTACGGGCGTCACTCTGAAACTAGTAGGTAGATAGATAGATTTTAAAGATTTTTTTTACATGGTGATTGACAACATATACCAATTATACTTAAGTATAGATTTTTTTCAACAAATGAATTTCCTCATATATTATAACATTGTATTTCAGTTACAATCGCTTTATAAGAAATTCTGACAGTAAACTTTATTTATATTTACATAATACCACGGGTCCAAAGATGATATGTCCTAAAATAATAAAGCTATTTAAGTCAACGCAAACAAAGTTGCGGGAACATTAATACGAGAAAAAAATTGCAACAGCCGTCTAAATAATAAATATTTATTAGCCCACTGACATATATTCCGCAAATCAATAAAATTATATTCATAAAATCGTAAGAGTTAACATAAAAATCGATAAAATACAACTCCTTGGATTTTTATGTTTTGATTTCAATTTAAATTTATTAGCTTATATTATTTAACCTTATATAATGTACATATGCATAGAGTTATCTTACAAAAACAAATAGACTAAAGGAGAATTTAATAACCTCAACATTACATGCATTTCATTATATCACTTATTTATTTTACTTGATTACTTTTGATCACGCCAGAATGACGTGTACGCATTTACGAAACGCAATACGCCCGCGCAGTTGACATAATCTGTGGTATTATCATCACCTGCGACAGAGTAAGTGTAGTTCACGGTAAATGTGAACGTTTTTGAAAATATAAACAATTAATATAGTAAACATATTATTTTCTTTAATTTATCTCATTTTATTATTAAATTATTTTCATCGTACATATTTACGCTTTGAAAAAGTTTTCTTTTATATGTGTTAACCGAGGTGCCGAAACTCAACATTCGTCTGTTTAATCAAATGAGAGGAAAAGGGCGTCTGACAACCAACGCCGTGTGATACTACTGCGCCACATACCATTAGCTAGGTTTGCCCCCTTGTTACATAGTATAAGCTAAGAGGTATTTATGCAACGGTATCTTTAATATTGATAATAAATTATTATTAGGAAGTACAGTTCCCATATTAAAAACTAAAGATAGTTTGAAAATATCGGGTTCTTACGTGGTCTCTAGATTTACACATGTATAATAATAGAATAAATATGCAAAATTTTCTTGTTTGTTGTCATAAAAATATCGCATTTTGTTTTCCTAACACACTGACATAGAGTTTATTATGCTTAAAATATAATTTATAAAAATAAACCTGATTATAAAAAAGTTTAATGAAACTATGGGGTAAACAGAAAGGTAAAGAGGAAAACAGATTCTTGATTGAAAAAAAATATTAGAAAAGAATATAATTAAAAATTAAATATTGTTAACATAATCACTATCTAGTCTCCCCGCCTTCTTTTGGTGCATAGGTAATACTTAAATGACCACTAAACACTGAAAATTACACTGACTAGAGTTACAACGCTAACCCATTGATGATGGATGAACACGTGGTTGATAAAAACAACCACGTATTGTCTTGAATTATAATAACGTACGACATCCGAAGCAAAAAAGTAATTTGCATTCCATCAATGAAATGAACGTCTAGATATGTGAAGAGGTTATTACGGTCAAACACACAATTATTCATATATACATATAAATCACATGACAAATAACTTTACCTGTTTTTTCCGTCGTAGTAGCAACGTCGGTACGTTAGAATTTACCATAATAACTATGTAGGATCTCAGGGTGATAACCCTTTATATGGTAATGGATTCCGATTCTGTAACAGGACAGCAACCCATCAATCATTCAGTCACGGTTACAATTTACCTGTTTCTTCTTCGTAGTAATAACATCGGTGTGTCAGTAATTATTATAACAACTATAGAGGATCTCAGGGTGATAACCTTTGACACGGTAAAGTATTCAGATTCTGTTACAGGACAGCAACCCATCAATCAGTCAGTCACGGTTACTATTTACCTGTTTCTTCTTCGTAGTAACAACATCGGTGCGTCACAAATTATTATAACAACTATGGAGAATCTCAGGGTGAAAACCTTTGACACGGTAAAGTATTCAGATTCTGTTACAGTACAGCAACCCATCAATCAGTCAGTCACTTTCAAAAACTTAGATTTTATCGTGGGCAGTGATAATCGTAATGCACTGTTCGACATTACATAGCGCCGGCTAATCGCAGATTACGCGACTAATATCAACTGATAATATCTGATCTTATCTAGTACTATGGAAGTGAATATAATGTGAATATTAATATGTTTGAGGAAGTGTGAACATAGCATTTATGACATAGACGTTTAGGAGTACCTAGTACACGGTACGTGCGTGCTGTGAGAGATGGAAATCATGTCACTATAATAACAATGTTCAGGTATTATGTTATATTTTATAGTTAAGCATTATAGTCAAAACCTCATCTGATATGTAAGTGACAATATGTCCCAAGATGGTGGACACGCTAAGCCTAACGGACGGACTGGCTCTCAAGCGCAACTGCTGGAACACATTTATTTATATTTGGCAGCAGAATTTCAACGTGAGGGTGATAGCTAGCCAGTCAGACATATGAAAAAGCCTTACCACCTTGGAATGGTTTCTTTACAGTGTTTTCCTTCACCGAAAGCTGAAGTTCATTGCACGGATTCGAACTCATGTCCGTCGACCCGGCGTCTGTACACGCTATCATAGCTTATGAAGATAGATGAACATATAAGTAAATCATAGAAGAACAGGAAGACTGACGAGGATATGAACGGACTATGTAAGGTATGATCTGTGTATAAAAGGTACAAAAACTAAGATTCCAGTTATTGGAGGAAAGAAAGCAGAGATATCTTGTGTTACTTCGGAGAGATTAAAAAGTTAGAAGGCGTGTTACTAAACTGTATCATGCAGAGTTTTGAGTGATAGCTTAAAACTAACGATATGCCGATTACAATAAATGTCACAGTTTTAGCATTAGGAAAAGCTTGAGCAACGAGAATGCCTGTGTAGCAAAGTATATAATTAAGTATATACTTTAATTTAGAAATGTAATATTTTTAAGCGATGTATTTTTATAAGTGTTAATTTATAACTGTAACCAAATTCTATGTATATCTTCACTTATGTGTGCGTATGAGTTATGGTCTGTTATTTTGATTCTTTTCAGTATCAAGTAAAGCTATATATGTCGGAGCAGCGCATCGTGATTTTCGACCCGATGAATGTATATCACAGAATTCTAAAAACCAAAAATTTCCTCCACTTAATTGGACTATCGTCGATTCGTATTGAAACGGATTTAAGACCAACATTGTACAGTGATTAAGTCTAAAGATAATTAAGTATGGTTTACAATAAATAGGGACATTTGATAAAGTAAATGTAAATATAGAACAAATAACAATACTAGCATGTCAAACAGACTAAATGATTTGTCAATAATGCCCTGTACCAATAATCGGCCTTATCTACAAAATTAAATTTTTAAACTAAACATCTATGCTGTTGTAATAACCTTTTCCTCATTTGTCACTTACGGAATATTAACGAAGGATAGTAAGATATGACAATACACAAATGCACCAGTTTTTTTTTTAACTGATATTCCCTGTCTTAAGGGCTTTAACAGCCTCATCTGACTTTTTGGGGCGAGTGCTGAGGGCACTCAGCCCCAAGGCAGTGGGCGCTAGGCTGCCAGAATTGCCGAACCTCGGCTTGGGTTGCTGCCCGAAAATGAACAAAGATTCACGAACCTGACTAACCAACTAACTCAGTGACCTAACAACCAACTTATCGGGCAAGCCGCTCAAGGGACGCGGGGGTAGTCCCTTACAGAACCGTGAACTTAATGTGTGAGTGTGCACGAATGGAATTCGGTGTGACGAGTGATTTAGAGTGTCAATGTCGCCAAATACTAATAGGTATGTTCCAGCAGTTGCACTTGAAAGCCAGTCGTTCCACAGGTTTAGCGTGTTCACCAGCTTGGGCCACGTCGTCACTTAAAATAAGCTGAGATTGTAGGGAATAACGCTAAACCTAAAAACATTAAAAAATGATTTAAAGCAAAAAACAGAAAAATATGAAGAGAATGTTGTTAAAAGGAAAATATTAATCTTACGTTCCATCGGTGATGTTGTAACTCCGATAAACGTCTATGTCCTCAAATACCTCGATTCGAATGCATGCAATAGACTTTTTTCTAATGGACTTACGCTTTTAGCTTATCCATAAATTCACCAAGCTTGTGGGCCAAGTGCGGAAGGCATACTACAGCCCGAGTGCCATGATGTGGCCGAACCTTGTACTGTTGCCAATACATGCAATAGCCGTGTTCGCATCGTATTTAGAGTGATATAAACTACCCCTCTTCTACTCCTTCCTAATATTATTAAACCTCTACTGGTAGTGGATTAAAGAGAGAGATAAACTTTGTTACTTTTTATTGCGTAAAATAAATTAAATAAATTAAATTAAATTATTATGTACTAGTTCTGCCCGCGACTTCGTATCGGGTAGAAAAAATACATTTTTAAACCTCTGGACCACAGTATATCATCTGGACGGAGTGTCCTTTTCTGTTCCCTCGTTCTATGTATGGAACATTTCATAATAATCAACTGAGTAGTGAAGACATGGAAGCGCAACAAATAAACTCATATATCTTCATTTATAATATTAAATAGGATTATATAATATTTAATAGGAGGATAATAATAATAAGAATAATTTAAATAATTTAAGAATAATTTAATAGCATATTATAATATTTAATAGGATAGATACTGGTAGCGTGCACAATGACAACATTCTAGATTGACTATTTGAAACTGATGACGCACAGGTCTAATCTACTTTCTGATTATTGGCTTAAGACTGAAGATACCTACATAAGCCATACACTATGCAGTGCCATGTGTATTATAAACGATCCGCATACATTACTCTCTAAAGTATTATTTCTTTCTAGCTATGCCTGCGACTTCGTTCACGTGATTGTCGAAAACTAAAACGCACCGCTTAAAGAAGACTACAGTCAGTATTCGTGTTACATGATGAGTTCAACTGTCAACATTAGTTCAATTTTCGCGTTGCAAGTAATTGAATTGCGTGCGTGAGAGCACATTAAATTCATATAATCTAATATCTCTTATTAGAGTGAACCCTTTTGAGATGAAATTTTACGTGATGCGTGCATAGACAAACAGAAAAATATTCCAAAAATGCTGAAAAACGGGTGCTGTTGGTTATCTTTTAACACCCTGGCTATTTTTTTTATCGCTTATATTGTCCATGTACCAGAACGACTTTTCTTCAGATTTATTAGCTATATATATATAGATTAACTACTGAACTTACCAGCAAGTGTTGCTAGAGACCAGGAACAGCTTTCGTAATTCTTCCTGGGATTTAGTCACAATCACCGCTCAAACAACAAAACCTCCTTAACATTATTATCGTATCAGCATACATAATGAATAATGCAGTTAAACACCGTCTTGCTGGAGTTTGCCGATTGCGTAATTTTATCACTTATGTAAATACGTATATCCTCCGCTCGTTCCATGTTGTGTTCAATAAATGTCCAATTAGCATATGCGACGCAATCTACTCTAACTGTTTATTACCCTTTTACTGTAATGCCTCTTCATTATAATTAAAGTGCAATCTTTATGTGTTCTACTTTGGATGTCATTGCGAATGTTACCCATAACCATAGACTTCGCTTAGAGAAATAAGTATATAATGAAAGAAATAACTAAATCTGATCAAAGAGCGTACGAAATATCAAGGACTATCCTTTTTTTTATATACTTTATAGGCGTTATGACCATCTTTATATATAATCTCACCTGATGTTAACTGACGATGTGACCCAAGTTGGTGAGATGAACACGCTAAGCCTAGTCGAAGGCCTGGCTCTCAAGTGCAACTACCAAGGATACTTGAGGGTGGTAGCTAGCAAAGTGGGTATTAGAAAAAATCGTACCAGCCTGCAATGGGCCATCACGATGATTTTCCTTCACCGAAAGCTCAAGCTCGTTGCAGGGAATCAACTCGCATCCATTGTCGCAGCGTACGTACACACTACCAACTGAGATAAATGTAATTCTAAACTTAATACCTTAATATACTCTATTAAATCATTGATAGAGAACTCTACCACTGTTTTATTGTTTTTAAATGAAAACAAAAACTTTATTCAATTTAACATCAAAACGACCACCGGTTCGGAAAATAACCCAGTCATCGACAAGAACCGGTAAGAAACTCGATCTTCTGTGACCTCTTTTTATGTAGGTACATATTTAATTAAACAAGGATAAATTTAAAGACATACACGATAGTTTTTAACGGATGAACAGAGTGGGGTTTTATTTCCAGACATCATCATCGATCACATACTGATTCTCGGTGTGTCTAATAGCCTTTTGACATCAAAAGTCGCTTGGCATGGTGCTTGAACTTATTATCCGTATTCCGGGCTATATTAACTAGTTCATATTAATTTGTAAATATTCCAATATAATATTTATAGCATATGGTTATAATCACTCCATGACTCGCCTGAAAGCTATCAAAATGAGTTATTTACGCATCAACCGAAGATCACAAGTGTTTGCATTCTCGCTACAAAACTCGCATTAATAATTTCCATATCGTTAAACGCTCAAATTTACACTGATGACCTAGATTAACTTTTTGCCAAATCTCAAGAAGGCTATATTAAGAGATTACACCAACAGAGAAACTTATACTATACTTATAGAATATACCTATATATCGATGTCGCGCTGTGCCCTAACCACGGAGGTACTGTGTAAGTAACAACTGCCACTCGGGCTGATAATAAAATAAATAAAAACTTACCGTCTTAATACAAAAACGAAAATAAACACGCGTTCAACACGAGTTTTAATAAACAGAGTTTAAAATTTCAACTTTGAAAAGCATTCATTCTTCTTCTTCTGCTTTATTTTTGACAACTCAGTCTTCTTTAGAGACTATTACTGCCATTTTCATTTGATAAGATTTGGACATGTTGGACAGAGGACAACAAGATCGCGACTCTTTTGTTGAAGTTCTCTTGGGAGTTTTTGTGGGATCTAAAAATCACAGCATAACAGATCAAGATTCCGCCAAAAACTCCAGCATTCATTCTATTCAATTGCATCATTCATAAACGTTCCGTTACATACAGCTGTTTTGCGACGAAATTTAGTTTATGAATATTGTTTTTGTTTAAACCTTCATTATGAAAATATATTTATAAAAGTAGAATATTGATTATTATTGTTATGATATTTTGCTCACAATAAAATGGTAATTCTTAAAATAATTTGATAATTTATAAATTTAATTTACTAAGTTCTATGTGCGTGAAGTGTATCGCAGTGTAATCTTAAATTTACATTGCCAAGTGCCAAACAGTATAGTATATGTATATAGTTTATTTATCTAAGCTGCCAATCGTATAATAGTTACAGTTCTGGTAGATAATTGTGATATTAGAAATTGTAGTGGTATTACAATAGTTTAATGAGTATATAATGACGGAAAAACTAAACAATAGTTTACTAGCAAAACATTTGCTAAACCTTGAATAATGAATCACTGTACATTTGTAATGGGTTAATACGTAGGTACACGATTTACTTAGGAACGTCTAAAAATATTTATGTATATCAATAATATAGATCAACGACGTCTACGAAATTCATAGTTTACTACAAAACGACAAATAGAAATACAATAAAAAGAAAATTAAAATATGAAATGTAATTTTAGAGAAGAGTTAAACGTCGCTTACACTGTGTTTTATTTTAAACAGCGCCTAAGGCGTGTCTATCTAGGGCTCTAAAGAAGGATAAAACACTCTGTTGTGATCAAACTTTTTTTAAACACGCGTTCTACGCGTGTTTTACTTTTTTGTAATAAGACGGATAGTGTTTTAATTTGTTTTCATAACAAAATAAGCAAGACTGTGCCCTTGTCTGTATGTTTAAATTATTTCGTATTATATTACAGTAACTTACTGGACGTCTGAAAGTATGCGAAAAAGTCAAAATATTTTGTGATATTAGAAATTTTTATAATACTTAAATTGTTCAAAAAATCAAAAGTTGGTGGTAATTATAGGTGCATATTAAGATATACAAGTTTTTACTCTAAATTTATTTGTATGGACGAATTGCCCCTAGCCTATGCTCGTATACAATTGTCTCTATATAACTATATCTAACAATTCTAACAACTTCAATGATGACTTAATATATTCTGGTCTCGGCTAATCTAAGTAGTAATTAATATTTTTTGCATGACTTGTAAAATTTAATTCAAAGTCAGGTTTATGTTTTAATAAACACACAATTGTAGACACGGCTTTATAATAGTAAAGTGAATTACACAGTTCCTATACTTTACCAATGAGTATTAAAAATTGATTTTATTAATAGTTCATATGTTTTAGCGTTATAACCACAATCTCAACTGACGATAAATTACGATATGGCGGAAGCTGGTGGACATGCTAATCCTAAAGGAGGGACTGGCTCTCAAATGTAAATCAGATATTTAACTTGAGGATGGTACCATTAATTCATGATTACCATCACTGGTACCATTAATGATCAGTTACGTGAGATCGTAACAATTTCGTACACAATCTAAACAAACGTATTACCCCTATCAAAACGAGATGTGTGGTTACATCAATTAGGTATGTAGAAAACGCCAGGCTACGTGCGAAAATATCAAGGTTGTTGAACAAAACGACAATCGTTTAGATTACGTAGTAGATATAATTTTAACTATCTATCCCACGCTATCGCTATATGTATGATAATGTAAAAGATACTACACCGACTATATGATTTCGTATATCTACATATTTTCTAATCTATCCATCGAACGTGTCAACGTCCTACGAATCTTAGAATTACACTGGTCCTATTCGATAATATACGAGTTGGATACTGTATTCATATAATGGAATAACTTATTACAATTAATTTATAATACATCATTACAAATAAAAATTATTAATAGTCATGCTTATTATTGTGGTTTGGAAAGTATGAATAATAAATATGGTTTTTCACCATCACCATAGCTTCCTTTTAGCAAACACGCGTCAAAAATTACATAATGCAAAAAAACATTTAGGTACTTGTAAACAGACGTAGATTGGAGGGAGAAAATCACAATCGTATTAAACCACTCTCTTGGGAGCTCAGTATAATTTATCAATAATCGTAAGTAACGAAGTTCTTAGCAATCCATGGATTCACCATGCTGGTGCCTGGGCCATCGTGTGGCAGAGAAGGAAACTCCGACCAGTTCCCAAGACTTTGAACACGGGTGTAGTGCTAAGTGATCCCTTTCCGACACGCGTCAGTACTCACCTTCACTATTCGTCAAATAAAAAGCTTTTAATAGATTATAAAAAGATTTTACATGTATACCTCTCGCTCCCACTTCGACCGCATATACAATAAATACGTAGCCATTCCTGTTTAAGTCATTGAGTACCTTGTAGTATATATTTGTTTTTATAGCCATATTTAGGTTGTAATCCTCAAATATAATATATAATTTACTACAGTCCTAGACAGGTCAAGAGCTTTGAATAGATTATAACAAGATTTTACATGTATACCTCTCGCTCCCACTTCGACCGCATATACATTAAATACGTAGCCATTCCTGTTTAAGTCATTGAGTAGCTTGTAGTAAATATTTGTTGTTATAGCCATATTTAGGTTGTAATACTCACATGTGTAGTAATCCTTTCGTATATTTGTTTCCCGTGGTACATGAGTTCAATCACAAACAGCCAAACACATAGTACCAAAATCTTTTTATTTGTTCTACGACAAAACTTAACATATGAGTCAACAAGTTTAACTCTAGATTAGTGCAAACATTTAAATTTTAATTAATGTTATTACCTCAATGTAATTTTAGTTGCGTCATGCTAAATAAATAACATTGCACTATTTATTATACTGTTTTACATTAAACAACAATCATACCAACGAAACTAGAACGTTCAATTTGCTTGATGATTACCTTCAATTTATTATGACGGATAAACAAAATAAACGGTCCGTATTACTCCTTAGACAAAGATATAATATTAAGATTGATCACTAAGCTGTATTAAACATTATTCTATATAGCAAAACGTTCACATGTAGTTATAGAATAAGACATAAAAACTGTATATTTTAACATGCAAATTTACTATTATAATCTTGTCTAATATAATTTGATATCACACATATGTGTTCTTATTGTAACCTTCTAAAATTATCTTTGTTAAGTAAAAGCAGTGCGTTAATAGCCACTATTTTAATAGATCAGTGGGAAAATTATAAACAAAAAATATATTTTTTTAATAAATTTATCATAAATCTCTTTTTACTCCAATTCTCATAGGTTTTTCGCGAGAAAAAGTTGCCTATCACGGTTTTCAGGTTCTCTCCTTTATCCATTTCAAATTCATCATAATGCTTTAGACCAGAAAACGTAACAAACAAACTCACTTCCGCATTTATAATATTAGTAAGGATTCGTAAAAAGACCCTATGTATAACAAGTGAACGAGCTCGATTCGTTTATTCTGTGACACGTTGTGCAAACAATATGCATTGATTGATATCATCGCATGAATGATGTTACGTTAATAGATGACGTAAAAAAACGAAAGAATGTGGCGATGTTCCAAATTGTTACACCATAAAACATATTATGAAACTCCTTCCACATAGGTTGATCCAATATTTAGAAAATATTAGCTTTTACCCGCGGCTCTGCTCGCGTAAATATCAGAAGAGAAAAAAAAATTTCAAACAATGTTCATTCTTCTCTTTACCCTTCTTGCTATATGTTTTTCGCGAAAAAAGTAGCCTATCACCGTCTCCAGGTTCTCATCTATCTCTATACCAAAATTTATCGTAATCGATACATCGGTCTAGGCGTGAAATCGAAACAAACAAACTAACTCATTTTCGCATTTATAATATTATTAATAAAGATGCATTCTACAGCTTCCATATAAATACAGCTTCACAAACCAAAAAAGTACATCTCTTTATGACATTTGCACTTTCAATGTATACCCAAGAATAGTTTTTTTATGGAATAGGAGCCAAACGAGCAAGCGTGTCACCTGATGGTAAGTGATCTTTAGCAACAGCAACATAGTTTATTTCAACAATTTTCATTGGCTAATAAATGCTTTATAAGAAATTCGATATCTGTGAACGACGTATCTCACAATAGATTGTAACTCGGAAAATTTTCGTCTCGGCATTGTTCCAGCGAACATCAATTTACCGCGAACAAAATATCTCGATGGCCCATAGTCCTAGTGATTGACTTACGACTCTTTCATGTTAGGTAACTAACTACACCGTAATTTACAAAAAAAGGTTTAGTTATATTACATTGTACATTTTGATAATAATAAAAAATAATCTACAACACTCCAGGATAATATCACTGAAATTACTTGATGGAAAGCGAGAGATGAAATAGACGACAGGTGATGGAACCCTAGCATGATGGTAGGGGCTTTTCCTAATGCCATCAAGTTGAAAATCTACCGTCAAATTGGATTGGTGTGTTCCGATAGTTACACTTGAGAGCCAATCCGTGCACTAGGCGTGTCCAACATCTTAGGCCACATCGTAATTTAACACCATGTGAGATTGTGACCATTACAGAAAATCATGTAAAGTATGAAAAACAGTAATTGTTTCGAATTTTGTAGTCACTTTGTGTTCGCTAATTATATTTATAAAGTCCTTCTCAATTGACATTGGAAAAATTACCTACATGAGAAGATGCCATCATTTTAAAAAATGTTTTGTCAGTCTAAAAGTATATAGATAGAAGTTAGCCTATATCATTTTCATTTTAATAAATCCACTACACCATGACACCATAGTATGGTGGTAGGGCTTTTTCTAATGCCCACCTGGCTAGCAACCACCCTCAAATTAAAAATCTGCCGCCATATACTAATAGGTGTGTTCAGGCAGATGCACTTGAGAACCAGTTACTCCACAGGTTTAGCGTATGTACCAATTTGGGCCGTATCGTCAATTAAGATTAGGTGAGATTATAGCCACAACGCTAAATCTTAACTATAAATAAACACCACGTGATCTTGTGGCAATAATGCTAAACCTTGATTATAAAAACAGACTCCTATCTCTCCTCCTGAGTAAAGTAAATGCATTGCCCTACTTTAAAAAAATGCATGTTATTATTAAGCATGCGTATTATAAAAGCAGATCTATAAGGGTCGCTATATATATACAGTTATTTTACATAATATATAGTACTTTTCAACTTCAAAACTTAGAGAAAGTTCGTTACTCAAGAAAGATACCAAACCTAAAATCCGACGTACCTAATGTTTTGCTGAATATGTTCAAGCAAACAGCTGTGATCGCTGATGCGTTCCGTCTAAAGGAATTATAATTAATCACAAATCATCGCGATACGCTGACCTTGCTCACGGGCGAGCGTGACGGGTGTGTATTTTTAAAATATCTTCAATATCATCAGAGTATCTAAATGCCACGTACATATTTTATCGTAACCCGCGAATATTTTCGACGAGGCCTTCGATTGGCGTGTGCCATATAACCAAAATATATTTCGCGTATTCATTATGTCTCACCGTCCAGGAATTGCATTAAGACTAAGGTCGCTTTTTAACCTATATTAATATTTTAAAGCGGAAAATTTGTTTGCTTGAACGCGCTAATCTTAGGGACTACCAATCGGATTTAAAAATATATTTTTGTATTGGATAGATCTATCATCAAGGAAGATTTTAGGCTATTTAACATCAGACTTCCACCAATAGTAGCAAAGCTGTATAGAAAAAAGATACAAAAACGGGCAATAGAGATATAATTCGTACATCAAGGGAGACGCCAATTTGAATTCGCGAATTCGAGTTATAGAGTTTTCGACTTATAGAGAATGGAGGTTTTGATGTTTGAAGGGAAGGGACCAACAATTTTTTTTTCGAGATTTGGAGCATTTCAACTTATCGATGTTCGACTTAACGAGATTCTACTGTATATGCATATTCATAAAATAGTTTTAATTTCACGCGATCGAAGGTTTAAGCACAGCAAGAAGATTATAAATTTAGCGTTTAGACACACTTATCTGATGTTAGGTGACAAAGTGGCGTAAGATGACGTACACGTTTAGTCTTAGAGAGAAACTGGCTGTCCACACTTACGCCTTACCAATATGCTATGGTTTCATCACGATGTTTCCCTTCAGCGACAGCTTAGGCTCACTGCAGTGATTCGAACTCACGTGTATTGACTCGGCATGCAGATACACTAACATTGAACCATAATTGCTCTTTAAACGTTCATTGCTGACTTTAATCACTAAAATACACACACTCATAAAATGTCCATATCACACTAATTACACTCATACGCTATTATAAGTACTCGTTATATTTACCTTTGAATTAAATCGTTTTATATTTTAAAGTAGACATTTAACATAACCGTCTTTATGATAGGTGCTCCGATAAGCTTACTGCGGGCTGACAGCTTTAAATGCATTACTTAAACAATATACATCTATATTATTGATAATAGTCCTTAACTAAGCGGCATCAACTTACTTCTCAATTAGGCTTCCGCCCATGAAAGGAGTTTCACATTTGAAATCACTGAGGATCCATCAAGATTATATCTTCAATAGTAAACTATGGACGAATTAGTACGAATAGATCTTAACCCAACCCGTATAGCAAAAGGTCAATCAATATTCTTGGTATTACTTGAACTAAAGTGATAGTAAAAAAGCCTTATGAAGGGATAAAAATTTACACAATGGATATACAAAACACCTAAAACCTTCTTTTGTTATTCAACCTATTATCCAAAAAAAAATTACGATCCTATTTTCAAACCCTTTTTTTTAATTATAAATATAAGATATATAACTTATATAGAATCGTCAAAATATATATACCTATATAAGTTGCTTACATTTTTCAATACAAAAAAACAATTGTAATAGTAGCGCTTCACAAAAAAATTATGTATAGTAATTATTAATAGGTAATGATAAAACAATTTCGTACCTTTTCTGCTGTTTGCGAATTGATTGCCTTAGTTTATAGTAGCCTTAGTGTTGTGAAATAAAAAAAATGGAAACAACTTTCTCCCATCTTTACAAGAATTGTAATTAAAAAAAAAAGGTAATGATTGTTGTTGAACTTCGAGCACTGAGCGAACAACAATTATTATAAATTCACATGTATTGTATACTGTCATTATAATATTTTAATTAATACTGCTTAATAAACATTATTAATAAACATAAGCGATTTAATACCAATCAATTCGCGGTATATTCAAAATGAACTGACCTATTGACTTGAAATTTGTCATGTACCTACACTCCTTTTGTAACGTAGTTATCCACTCAGACCGGATTTTACAGGAAAACAATTAATAAATCTATACTATTTATATCTATAGAAATATTATAAAGAGAAAAAATTTGTTTTCTTTTTGTTTATAACAGCTTTTTACGTTAGGTAGAATATTTTATCCGAAGTAAAGGTTATGTATCATTACGCGACCACCAATAGTAGCATAGCTGTATTGAAAAAAATTACAAAAACGGGCAAAACTAATTCAATAATTTTAAGTTCCACGCGTACAAAGTCGCGAGCACAGCTAATAAATTATATTAAGAATTAGAGACTACACTATTTGCGAATGTGGATTGGACGAAGGTCACATAGACCACATTTTCTTTAGTTGCCCTAACATGCGTTTTTCTCTATATAATTTTTACTCACCTCTTAACTTCGTCGACCCACTTGCATGTAGGTAAACACTTATTACCCTATTTTTATCCCACTTTACTAATCTTATTGGTAAATTAATTTCTAGAAATAACATTAAACCTTATATTTTATTCACTTCCATACATAAGATTGTTGTTGGTATTAATTGTTGATGTCGGTGCTCATTAACTTTTACGTGTGTTCGTTTTGTTTCGTTTTGTCCACGTGAAACGTATTAAGGTTTATCAGTACTCTTTATTGTTTACTTTAAGTACCTCTTTCACTGGGATTATCCTAATGTCCAAATGACATTGGCTGATTTAAGGTCAGAGACCATAGAAGACATTTAATAAAAAAAATAATTTTCAAAATAAATAAAAGGCGCAAAAAAAACTGTTGTTGTATTTAATACTAGATTTTACGAGCGACTTTGTTAGCGTTAACATTTATATTTTCAAACAAATCGAATGACGATTAAAATCTTTATACAAAGTTTATTCTTCTTTTTACCTATATCCAATAAGTTTTCTCGAGAAAAAGTAACCTATCAACGTCTTCGGTTTCTCATTTATCTCTTTACCATAATTTATCATAATCATTTCAGCGGTTTAGACGTGAAAGTGTAGCAAACAAACTCATTTTCACATTTACAATATTAATAAGGATAACCAATTCCTCTCCATTACTGAATTAAAACAAATTAATATATGATCCTGGTTAATGGAATTAAAAGGCATGACTAGTAAAAGGGTCGTATTTAATGGCGCGTCGGGATGCGGGAGAGTAATATGAAAGTCAATGAAAGCCATACTAACCTACATACATTGATTCACATTTGTTCATTAGTTTGTATACACGAACATGTCTCATACGGGGTGGGGGTGATAGGATAAGACTTATTGTGTGCAACAGGCTCCTGACGGCGGTACTTCGAGAACTATATCCGATATAGTAGCATTCTCAGGCGTGTTCCATACCATGACCTCTATTTTTTTATACTTAAGGTTTAGTGTAATGGCCACAATCTCAACTGATGTCAAGTGACGATATGATCCAAGATGGTAGACACGCTGAGCCTAAAGGAGAGACTGGCTCTCAAGTGCAACTGCCGGAACGCACCTATAAGTATTTGGCGGCAGATTTTCAATTTGAGAGTGATAGCTAGCCAGATGAGCATTAAAAAAGTTCTATCACCGAGCGAAGGTACGCTTTTTACACTTATTTACATAAACTATATTATAATGATTTACCAGTCAAAACAACAAACCATACTCAAACGCAAACGTGGTTCTGAAGTCCCCTAATAAAAAATAAGAATTCTGTATTACACATTGCATATTGAGTAATACAAAATCGTCTTACTTACAACAATAAATCCGACGTGTTTTTCTCAACAGAGTCTTGAAACGTGTATCTGTCTATGCTAATGTAGAAATTATGTATATCATCCGTCCTGGCTAATGTTGGAACTCTAAATCCGCGTGGGAATTCAACACAGGGGCCGAGGTAGATAGACACTGCCGACAACCCTGTTTGCAAATTTAAATAATTAAAAAGAATGTATAATTATATTCATACTTCGCATAATTTTCATGCTTATGTATTCACTTGCGACACGGACTTATGAAGCCAAAAATGCTAATCCAATTAAAAAAAATATAAATCCATTTGTCTCTGATATGAACACGTTTGCGGCTACCATGAACAAAGCTACACAAATTACTCACAATGCAGTAAAATAGAGGAGATATATTGGAAGGCATCACCCATTTTTTTTATATTTAAGGTTTAGCGTTATGGCCATAGTCTCACCTGATCTTAAGTGACGATAAACCCCCAGTTAGTAGTCATGCTAAGCCTGTAGACGAACTGGCTCTCAAGTGCAGCTGCCGGAAAACATCTATTGGTATTTGGCGTCAGATTTTCAACATGAGGGTGGCTGCTAGCCAAGCGGGCTTTAGACAAAGCCCTACCACCATACTATGGTTTCCTCACGATGTTTTCCTTCACCGAAAGCTCATTGTAGGTGGTTGGATTCGAACTCACGTACCTTGACGCGAAGTCGTACATACTACCACTGAGCTATCAATGTATTTCGTTTTATAATAACGCATTAGATCGTACATCATCTTTATAACATATTTATATGCAATTAGCTTTGCCTGCGAGTGCGTTCGCGGAGAACTTAAAATTTATTCATCACTTTTGCCTGTTTTTGTAAAAAATAACAAATACCTTTGCTCCTAATGATGGTCGCACAATGTTAAAAATAGACTTCCTCAGTAATAACTCTATCAAAAACACATGAATATTTTAAATCCAAGTGGTAGTTCCTAAATTATACAATATTATACCAATGTTACATAAAATAGTAGATCTTCAATATTTATATAACGTTCTATCAATAACAAGATGGCGACTCTCTAGTTAAACTGTCCAGTGATTTTTTATGGCACATAACGAAAGTATGCCTTGAGTTATTATTTATACATCATTTATACTCAATTACCAAATTATTGCGCAAATTGCAACCAATATTACATAGCATAGAGCAAAATCAGTTTAGGAATTAAAATAAAATACACAAAAAGATCCCGTTAAAACTCAAATAATGGTGTAGAAATATATTATATAGTTAACAATCGCAAAACCAGCCTAACATAAAATCGATATCATGATTAAGTAATAGAGTCTCAACGTATAAAATATTTATCATACATTATGTATGCGAGCAATGTAGCAATATCAGCGACAGTTTTCAAGGTGTACACGTCATATTACGCTAATGATTCGCCGCGCACCAACATGTCCACAGATAACGCACAACTCAGACTGCAGGTTACAAATCGCGAAATATCCGCGAACTCCTATCACCAACGCGTACGGAAAATTAGATTTGGTAAAAGGTTTTTTGGCCAGATATTAGTAGATCATGTTATGTTTTTGTAGTTTTCTACTTAGTAGTTTATAAGTTTAGCGACATGGTCAAAATCTCACCTGATACGTGTCGGTACACATCCACACTAACCCTGTGAAAAGACTGGCTTTCGAGTATTCAAACCTACCTATTGGTATTTGGCGGCAGATATTCAACTTGAGGGTTGTAGCTAGTCAGTCGTGCCTTAGAAAGAGCCCTACCACCATAGTATGGTTTCATCACAATGTTTTCCTTCACCGAAAGCTCATTGCTGGGTTGGAACTGAAATCATTTGACGCGGTGTCCGTACACGTTACCTGTGAGGTATTAACAATTTGTATGTATTTATTTACATTATATGGTTTTATTTCACTTACATAATTCACTTGCATTTTGGCCGCGTTTCAAAATTATCAAACCATTTTTAAATTACTTCTTTTCCAATCATGTCTCTGAAATTTTGTATGCTTGTTCAACCCAGATGACAATACAATCTTAAATAAACTAATACAGCATGGCACTGAAATACATAATTCAATACTTTCTACAACAAAATGAAAAGTTAAAAAAATTACAGAAATAATAGCCCTACAGTGCACTTCTCTAGCACACCATTGACTCGACACCTGCACGAGGAATCCGTGGAACGCTAAGAAGTTCGTCTTCCTCGAAAATAGAGGTTATTCTGAACCTAGACGTTAGGAAACCGAGTTAAGAAAAACGATTTCAAAATAATTTTACTAATTATTTTTGATTGCCTTTATTTTATTTCAAAGTTCTTACAAGGTATTTAGTTGACATTCACGCACTGGTATTTTTGTTAATTTATAATTTAAAGCGTTTTCGTAACGTACATACCCGACAAAACCTCATGTTATACAGTAATGTTAATACATCGCGCGTAAAAAATGCGCAGTGTGTGTCAACGTTTATAATGCTACATATATAGGTACACAGATAACCGTGTCTAATCTGTAATGTTAACATTCTTGTAGTAACATTCTAATTATGGGGGACAGTGCGGAATGTATGAAATTTTTCTAAACGTATTTTAATTTTTACTTGTAACATTTCGGAGTTTATCTTTGACTTAAGTCTAAACATCAAGAGTTTCATTAGTAGAATTCCCGATTCATCCATTACCCGACTGTTATAGCTATACCATTACAATATCATTAACAGCACCAAAAAAACGGTAAGTTTAAAAACCTTGCGGCGGTCTCTAACGAAGAGCAATGTCATACAGGAATAGACAGAATAACGCAGTTGAAAGACCCGTTGAAACTATGCCAAAATTTCAAACACTGACATGTGAGCAAATTATACGTCATTGCTACATAACTATAAACAATCAAAACTGCCAATCACTATTAATGCCTATACGCAAAGTTATTTTTAGCGGCCACAGTGATCAACGTAGTAGTTTCCGTGTAAAAATCAAATTAAAATGCTTCAACTATGTAGTGGATTAAGAGTCCATTCCATTAAATTCCTGCAAACAACGTACTTTTATATCTAGGTCAAATATTTTACTAAAATAATAATAGTAAACTAATCTTAATTTCTTGCTAGTTCTTCTCTACGACTGTAATAACTACTGAATTGCTGGAAATGTTTTGACACACTTATAAAAATACAGCAAAGGAGTGTCGCCAATAAAAACACATATTTACCAAAAGCAAACTTTAGTTCCTGTCAATTAAATGCAAAAATTGGGAGTTATCAACTCTGTACTAGAGGCATAGAGAAATAAATTGTACCATTACACGAAATAAGTCGCGGGCAAGTACTAGTAAATAATAAAATAAACTTTATTATATGATGTAACTGGATTCTATAAAACAACATAATTATCTTACAAACTCACATGTATAATATATATGTAAGATTATGAAGAGGAAATATTTGTATTTTCGTTTGTAACGAATAAGCTCAAAAACTACTGGACCGATTCCAAAAATTATTTGACCAATAGATTGTTGCATTATCCCTGAGTAAATATATTACTATAAATTAGTTAAATAATTTTCAATTCCATACGAACGAAGTCGCAGGTACAGCTAGTTTTAATATAAAAATACCATATTTGTCCCTATTAATGTAATTTTGGAGAATATTGTTTAAATATTATATACACGAAAAAAGGGTTATAAAACAACAAAAACATGCATTTTGGATATCATATAGAGCGCTGCCGAATAAATGATGACTCGAAAGATAAAAAATGAAATACATAATATATAAATTATCGCAATATGATTATCAACAAAATATAACATAATAATGACAAATTGATCATCCATTATTTTAATCTCAATAACACCAGTAACAGTTTCTAGTAAATAGTGTGTTGGGTTTTATAGCAAAGTTCCAAATCACATTACCGAACTGCCGGATAGTGAGTTCAAGCGCGATGTCAAACGAGTCTTGATGTCAAGAGGCTATTACATAGTAGATCAATATGTGACCGGTGGTGGTGTCTGGAATTAACACCCTTCTTTGTACATCCGCTAATAACTTTCTTTTATAGTTTACAGGTTAAGAGTTATGGCTGCAATCTCACCTGATTTTAAGTGACGATGTGGCCCAAGCTGGTGAACACGCTAAATCTAAGGGGGACTGGTTTTCAAGTGCAACTGCTGGAACACGCCTATACCTATTTGACGACAGATTATCAACATAAAATTAGTAGCTCGTCAGACAGATATTAAACAAAGTCTTATCATCATGCTATGGCTTCATCACAAAGTTTTCGTTCACCGAAACTTCATTGCAGGTGAATTAGAACTTACGTCCTTTGATATGACGTCCGTACACGCTACCTGAGCTATCATCGCTTCAAGATTGTAAATGCACTCATTAAAACATATATCTAAAAAATAGATCGAGTTTAACGCCGGGTCTTCTTGATGACCGAGTTGTTTTCCAAGCCTGCGCTAGTTTTACGTTCATAAGCACCTTTTGAGGGTCTAAATTAAATAAATATTTTTTTATACATTGATTTAAACTGCGCTTGGTTGACACAAGTAAGAACTCTGGCCTTACGACATAATGGTAAATTATCACTTAACTGAGAGGTAGCAGATTCAGTCTTTCCGCAAGCTACGCTTTTCATGTGACGACTATGATCGTGAGTTTTGTATTAGGTAAAGAAAAAAACATAAAATATATGACAACCAAGAGAATAAATTGACAACACATATTAACACTAAAATTTACATACATTAGAAAAACAACATTGACTTTTATTTCCTAGCCGATAGTAAAGATGTCATGTATTTTTTTTTTGTCACGTCTCTACGCTAACGATTACAGAAAAGAAAACAATTTGGTGAGGATCAAAGGAGCAACAGAGAAACATATTTACATTCGCATTTATTAGACAAGATTTAGGAATATGCATTTAGTTTGGAAAATGTAAGCGGTGTACGCGATGGAAGCAACTTCTAACACATATACTAGATAACTATCACAAGTGTCTTTGCCTAGTTCATAGAACAGCCAATGATGATTCGTTTGTTCATACAACCTACGTCATTAATTCACACCATATACGATGTCGCCAGTGTGTTCTACGTGTTTACCGATACGGAGACTAAAAAACATAACAAAATATTCATAAAAATAGAGACACTTCTGCAATTACAACCTCGTCTTTAATAATTTCTCAAAATTGTAACAAGTTACATTCTTATTAACATTACGCTTTCACACCTAAAGCGCTGAATCGAATACAATGAATTTTGGTATAGAGATAGATGGGAGTTTGGAGACAGTGATGGCCACTTTTTTTTGCGAAAAACTTATCGAAAGTAGATAAAGAGGGGAATAAACTATGTATGAAACTTTTTATTGTAGCTAACCTAGCTAGTATGTTATAAATAAGAATGTAAGTTTGTTTGTTTGTTACGCTTTAACTACCCAATCGATCATAATAAAATGTAACACACCTGTACGTAATTCGGGTTATAGAATATAATAGCGGGAGACTGTAAATAAAAAATGAGTAGACATAATCAATTTTTTTAATAATGGCATCTATTGTAATTAGTGAACACAAAGTAACAATAAAATTCTGAACAATTATTTGTGGACAACAGAAAAAAGGGAGCGAAGTCATGGGCAAAAGTGGTTATTATAAACAAATTAATCTATATATAAGTACATTAGCTTACCCGATAAACTTCGTATCACCTAGGACGAAAGGTATGGCCCGCCAGCCGCTGTGCCTCTGCTTTATAAATCTTTGATATCTTCTAAGATATTCATTTTAATTCAATACTGTTAAGGGCACTTTTGATCTACATAAAATATACAACGTATGTAATGTATTTAATTGGATAAGGAATAATACTGTATTGTATAAAATAGCTTAGTAATATTTATAATATTTTTATATATATAATAATAATAAAATAATATATATATAATATTATAATAATATTATATAATAATAAAATTTAGTAATATTTTTTGTAATATGTAAAAGATAAAAATGATTACTGCAGGTTATCCTTTAGAGATAAATATATACCATCGCTGACTCTTTTATCGATCTTTTGAAGATATACAATCTTGTAGTATATTAATTTCTTCTAACTCGTAAGGTTTAGCCAGCGTTTACAATTTAAGCGCACAAAATTATGTGTGTTACGACATCACATAACAAATCTTTGAATTTTTCGACTTTTCTATACGACAATATGTATGTATGTAGTAAAAACCTTTCTTGTGAATTACTCTGTACTGCATTAAAATCCGTTGAATACATGTAAACGACAGACAGCGGACGCGACTTCATTTTATATTATGTAAAGATATATAATATATATTTCGCGTATTTGAGAAACAGCACATACGATTATTTTGTAAATTGTATTTTCGACTGATTCAAATTTTTTGAATTCACCTAACATAGTTATATTTTTTGTAAAAACAGTTTTTAAGCAAATTATAACTAGTAAAATGATTGATTACCGTTGTATTTTTTATTTATTCAATGTGTTTATACGTATATAAAATCGTAAAATGTAGATGTTTAATTGATATATGATTCATATGTAAACAGATTTTTTTTAAATAAATAATTTAAAAAAATATCGAGTTGCGTTCGGTTAGCCAGATACAATAATAAGTCAATCTTAACATGTGATATTTCTAAACAAAAGGAAATAAATACGTCGAATTAAAAGAATAATAAAACGTAATAACCAAGTCAAGATATTGTGTATTGCGAAATTATTATGAACTCAATTATTAGTGACCTCGACAAACGCCTTCCAAAACGCTCCGCTGTTATCGCGCGCGATAAGATATCGAAATCTCTAGACAAGGAGCCGAAAGATATGTTTTGAGTTTCAACATGTTATCTGACAAAATCGAACGTTCAACTTGAATCTAATAATTTACATATTACGAAGCGAGAACAAAGGGAATACGTTTAAAATATATGTATACAGCTAGCCATCATCCGCCGGCTTCGCTGGGCATACAAACATAATTCGAAAAAAAATGACTAGAAAAGGGAATTTAAAAATTAAATAGCCTAGAACCATCTAGGAACGTTTTTACTTCGAATAGTCATAGTTCAATCCCGACAAGTTCAATAGTTTTGAAGTAATCGAGCGTTAAAGATAGATAATAGTAATTGTAATGTTACTAAAAAATTATTTGTATTCATAACAAAACGGTATGTGCACAAGAAGTTAAAACCACACGACAAAAGTGAAACAACAGTAAATCTCTCTCACTCCCTTAGTCGTCTCGAGTCGACTTTACCCGAACGAGCGTCACACAAGAACATTGCGGATCAAAATTTCAAAGCCCTCCCATGGTTTTACTTCAATGTCAGACATTAATATTTAAATGTAAGTTATTCGTATTGATACTCTCATACTAAAATATTGTGTAGATATTCAACGTTATAAATTTTAATAGCAAATGCCATTAGAATTAATACACAGGGCATAGCATACACAATTGCAAGAAGTGAGAAAGCTGTTGTTCTCTGGCAAAACGGGAGATTGAAGTATCGCCACTGGATCGCATACATTACATTGGCTGTACAAGTGACGACGTTGAGGCCGAGTGCCCTCAGCATTCGCCCCAAAAAGTACGGTGAAGCTGTCAAATCTCCTACGGCAACAGCGTGTCAGGTCAAAAAAAAAAACAAGTGACGATGCAGCACAGATAGCGCACTATTAGAATATAGCAAATATTTTGACAGTCTCGGTATTTTGTAAACTTTAATAGTGTAAAGTGAAGTAAGAAGGTAGGTACAGTACAAGCCCAAAATCGAGGACTATCGAGAGATTACCAAACTATTGAAGATCACTGTTTTGCCGGTAAATCCCAGGAACAGATTATACAGTGGCCGATTCCGAAACGCTAAAAAACAACAAAATATATATGGTAAATTCATCAAGTTTTCAAATGGTCAAGAGTCTAATTAATATTCATTCCTGCTACTCCGGCTTTTGCAACGGTAGAAAGAGAGTTCATACATAATTTAAGTCAAAATGTCAGTTTGTGAAAGTCCTATCACATCAAGGATCACAAACGCATCTTGAAAGAAGAAAAGTGGTAACAAAAAGTTTTCAAAGATTTTCTAAGATAACAAAAAAAATTAAACAATCGCTTGTTTACTAACCAAGTATTGTTTTATATAAATCAAAAATGATAATGGCTTAGTTGGTAGTGTGTACGGACGCCGCATCAACGGATGTAAGTCCGAATCTCTGCAATAAGCCTTAGCTTTCGGTGTAAGACCCATAGCACGGTGGTAGGGTTCTTTCTAATGCTCTCCTGGCTATCTTTCACTCTCAAGTTGAAAATCTACCGTCAAATATCTATAGATGTGTCCTGGCAGTCGCATTTGAGAGCCAGTCCCTCCACTAGGCTTAGCATGTCTACATAATCTTGGGCCTAATCGGCAATTAATATCAAGTGCGATTTTTGGTCATAACGCTAAACTTATAAAGAATTTTAAAAACTAACATATACTACCGAATTTGTTTCTCTTCCTACAGTTAAAAACTCAGCATTCCACGGTACTAACGGCAAGTCCAGAGATGGGGAGTCACCAGCAATACTTACTTAAAGGACATCGCACACTCTTCTTATTGTCACAAACTGCTTGCAAAAGGATTCCAGCCTTTTTCTCTCTTTTCAAATATGATAATATCGCACTATTTGACTGTACTATTAAAGAAGCAGATTTAGCAATATGCTCACCGCAGCTGTTATGGATACATAAATTTATTTATCTGAACCTGGGTGTAATTTTGTGTTCGTATTTTTTTCAAAATCCTTCGCTACACGAATTTAAACCTCGTGTCGTCCATTTTCTTTTTGTTAATAAAAGGTTGCTTTGAATGCTCGTTGCAATAAAAAAATTGATAGCTAATGGGGGTATTTTAATAGGTCATAAAGGGATTCTGCTTACACACGTATCGCTTTTACTTCCACAGTGTATAAATTAAGCCCTTTTTAGTTAATTAGTTTTTAGTTGAGACCAAACCAAATCTAATTTTTAGAAATAACCATCATGCATTTAATCTATTATAAAGAGAAAAAGTTTTTTTGAACACGTTAATCTCAGAAACTAACAGTCGCCTTTCCTTTTTTTTTTTTGCATTTGATAGTCCAATTACAGTAGAACCTCGATAAGTTAAAAACCAAAGAAAACACAAAATGATTTAAGTTATAGACATGTAATTTATGAATGGTTTATGTTAGACAGTGATTTTCAGCGAATTAACGAACTCGTCAGGTTTTCTTTCACTATGGGTCTGCTAACACTTATGTTTTGGTTTTGACTTTGTTTGAACCACGTAAACAAACATTGCTCTAAAATAGGGAAATCAGCAATTTTTCGTCTTTTGGATAAAAAACGTTCTCGTTTCTTGAAGAGTTCCGCTTCTTGTTTTAATTATGAGTGATATTTCGTATATTCCAAACTGAGCTGCAACATATTTCCCTTTAGTCCACTTTTCACTGCGTCTATCGCTATTAATTTATCAGCACATGTTCGTGTTATAAATTTTCGTTTAGAACTCATTTTCCTCAGGTAACTTTTATCACACAACAGTTTCCTGAATAGTGATCAACAACTAACGATCCAAGAAAGCCGCTGTCTTAACCAATGCAAATACAGCTTTAAGGGATATCAAAGAAACAATAGGTGATTGTGTACTTATTGTTTACATTAAAATTAATATAAAATATGTTAATTATGTAGTAAATTAAGAAAAAATTTTTGTTTTGTATATTCATTCAAAATTACTCATAAGCGGTTTATGTTATAGAGGTCGTCGAAACATTTCTTTAAGTAACTGAGGGCTAATACTGAAATGATTAGTTTAAGTTATAGAGAGTGCGCATTTTATGTAATAGAGGTTTTGCGATCTGAGGGAAAGGGATTAGATTATTTTTTGAAATTATAGTGGTTTTTACTTTATTGAGGTTTTACTGCATTACGAAAGGTTATTTAAAATCATACTACGACCCTTAGTAGCGGAGCAAAAATAAAAAAAAATGGAATAGCGCGGCCGATGAAGTACAAAGATATACTAATCAATAAATATACTAATTCAGAAGGCTTAAAAAATGGCTTGTAATATCACGCGACGTTAGTAAAACATTTTGTGTAAAACTAAGCAAATTTTGCTATCAGTAAAGGTAAAAGATCATGATAACTGTAATCTATTCCATAATCAGTATAAGTAAGATTCTCTAATAAAGATTTTTGTTTATATTTTATTGTATTTGTATTTGCACAATTTCACAATGTGTATATACTAATTTAAAACTGGGTAATTACACGAAACGCTAAGAGGATATGCAATTACATATATTTAACGTAGTTACTCTGATTACCCGTGAATGCGCTGCGCGAATATATTTTCCTACCAGAACCGTGTTTTGTTTGGTTTAGACTCAGATATTTTTATATCATTAACTTAACCCCTACAGCCAAGTGTAACCACTATATACTTGTGACTCCTTTAAAATTACTCATATATTTATTTTTCAAAGTGAGCCAACGCGGGACATTTCGCAAATGTCAAACATAGATTTTTTTAGAAATGATGAATTAATGAAACGAAATAAATGTGGCACAATCATAAATTTTAAAAGTACAGAGATGTTTTTATAGATTGAAATAGTTGTTTATTTAATATACATTTATATTAGATTATTACACAGATTAAATAGAGAAAACTTGATTCATCTCATTAATCACATAGCATGGCGACGTCGCCACACGAACACACAGACGGTCTGACCCGCCGATTGAGATGTTTCACATCAAAAACTACAATCAAACTACTTAAGACTCATGAAAGAATATAACATTAGTAAATAATGAACTTCATAATACTAACGTATTAGATGCAGTATATCTGAAATTAAAATTATTATGGATTTAGTATATATCAGCGATTCATATACTTAGTAAAATGGACGATTTTGTTTTATAATAGCTGTGCCAGCGACTTCCTACGCGTATTGCAGGTTACTCATCAATAAATAAGTGTTGAAAATAAAAGCAAACTAACAAATAGTTGAACTCACAAAACATTGTCACTAAGATGTAATTCGAACAATACCTTGGTACGCGCTGATTAGAAAATTTGTCTCTATCCCGTTATTGTTTAGTATTCTAAAACAATAAACATATTAAATAGCTTACATTTTTTTTTAATTGCCAGCTACTGAAGAAAAGATATAATATCCTTCAAGAAGTTCATTTACTAAAAAATGCTAACTCTAATACGGTATTAATCAAACAATATTAATTATCACCAAATCAAATTATATGAAAGTCTATCTTGCTTCAGTGATATGCTCTGAAAAAAGGTCAGATACAACTAAAATATAAATTTTAATTTTTGCTTACTTCTCTGTACCGTTAATAAAGCATATCCCTGTTATTAAAAAAAAAAAACATTTAATGTAGGTACAGATCAGAAAATGAAAATTTCCATGATGGCTTCGTAATTAAAGTGGCAATGTTATGAAAAAAAAACGCTGACATAAAACGTTCTCTAACTCGTTTCCAATAAACCTTGAAAAAGACTGCCGACCTTTTTATTATAAAGCTATAAGCTTTGTAGAACCACTTCGTTTGACTGCCGGGTATATTACAAACTCGTACAATACGCATCTATTGATTCTATAGATGACAGAAATAACCTCTTGTCTTAATTGATCGTAGAGTTAATTTTTATTTTTGTAAGGCAAACAAATTCAAGCATCAATGCAGAATTGACATTGGCGGAGTTGCCTTTTTTTCGTATAAAAGTCTTACATAAGATACCCACATCCGCTGGGCGGGCACAAGTATGGGTTACGTCAGATACTTACTGACTAAAAGCCTACGGAAAGTGTATCTTTCAACAGGATTGATGGAGCGTTTTCGCATTTATCATCTAATCCCAGCACAGTTCAACCTAATTTAGGACCCCTACCGAGGTTGGGTATCGGCAAACTTAGACTAAGCTTCGGAGCGGTGCGCGTAGAGATTCGCCACGCTCATGATGTACCCGCATCTGCCGCCGCAATACACTCTATGACGGCCGGAGGTTAATCCTGACCCCTTGGCGAAGTTACCTCTATAGGCGATAGTGAAAAAAAAACTGACTGTTAAGTTTATTGTTTTATAAGATTGTATCGACCTTACACCAGTTTTAACACCCGATATATTGGTACGCTAAGGCATGTGGCTTTCCAGTACCTGTAATAGTATCCAAAAATCAGACGTGGTGGTGTAAAGACGTATACACAACTGAGTCCCTAGCCAAGTTCTTTTCCTATAATCAACGTGAATTGAAAACAAAAAATGTGTGGGATAACATTCTAGACAAGAAATCGAAAACATATTTCAACCTTTCAAATTTCACATACATTTGAAACAAAACATTGGTATTTATATCACAGTTGATAGTAAAGACGCCATGTTTTTTTTTGTGAGCACGGACGCCGCTGCGATGAGTTTGAAAACCTGAAATAACCTTGCACTTTCGGTGACGGAAAACATCGTAATGAAACCGTAGCACGATGGTAGGGCTTTTTGTAATGCCCGCCTGGTTAATTACCACCCGCAAGATTAAAATCAGCCCTCAAAAACCTATAGATGCATACCCGTCGTTACACTTAAAAGCCAGTCTCTCCACTAGATTTAGCCACCATCATGAGACACCTCGTTACTTAACATCAAGAAAGATTGCGGCTATAACGCTAAACCTATAAAAAATAAACAAAAAACATCATAATAAGTATCTTTTGTTTGGTAAAATCAGCCGGTATATGCCCCAGATACTGAGAGGCTTTGAAATAAAACTAATTTAAACGGATTTTATCGCGGTTATTTATTAAATTTTGATCCCGACGTTTCGAAAGCTTTTCAGCCTTCGTGGTCACGGGGCGGACTGAGGTGTAGGTTGTCCAGAAAAGTTTATGTTACTGTGTCTACCTTCAATTTAATTTTTATTATTGATGGTGTTCCGATCTACGCAGTAAGAGCTAAATCCGTTTAAATTAGTTTTATTTCAATGAATAATATTCGCGTAAACCTAAGAAATCACTGAGAGGCTTGTCAGGCTGACATTACAGTGACCTATTATGAATTGCTTATTGGTTTACTTAGCATCATGTACTGTGTAGTCACTTTGCCGAATTATGATAGTGTTTCACGCCTCATAAGCGAAGCGTTGATGTGGATATTACTGTCACTACACGCAAAACAACTGATTTTTCAAACATGTCTCTATCATATATTGCACTTGTAAAATAATATATACACACATATCAAGAAAAATCACTATTTTTAACACTCATGACATTTTTATTACTTAAACTAGTTAAAAAATTGTTTAAAAACGTTCTGATTTGTACGTCCACATGTCTGTATGTGTGAATCCTGTATGTTATCATGTTAACGACCGAAATACTCTACTAATCGAGACTTTTTTTCTTACACTTCAGTATAATTGGGAATAGAACCCTATTACTTTTCACGGTCTGATTCGATGTGGTTTAATTGTTATTAAATAAACAAAATAAAATGTGATTACGAGGCGTGCACTTTTGGATTTTCCAAACGTTTTTATAATTTGTAACGGTTTTTGTCAAAAGATTTAATTATATATTTTATACAGCATTTAATATATTCAAGGCGTTTAAATTGATACTTCTGTCTATAAAACAGATCATTTTAAATTATAATGCTGTTAAACAAAGGGAGAAGACATTGAAACTAGATGAAACTAGGACGCGCAAGAACCTTGGATATATCGTTACCAATGTAACAAGTACCCATTTGCATAATATAGCTTAGAAATGGTACCATATAATGAAAGTATGTGTATCGTTATGATAAATCGAAGAGTTTCACAAAAGTCTGGGCAAATTTACAACAAGTTATTAGAAACAGCCGACATCTGTAAACGAATGACTATTACGACACGTCCGACCGGTCGTCGCGCACTATCGAGAGGCCCCAAAGAGTAACGTAGGCGTCTGTAGATATTATTTCTTAAAACTAAAGCCACATTTAAAGTAATAATTGAAATTCAAGAATCCGTACCTCGTTGTACACGTATAAATTAGTCGAACGCTCATTTCTTATCGAATTTAAAGAGGATGTTGTAATTTGTGAACGTTATTCATTAGCAACGTTATAGATTATTCAGCACCTGGTCGATATACATATACTAGGTATAAAAACGTAACGAATGCTTTCTCACATGGCTCAAGGTTGCGACAGACAGTTGCGCGAACAAGCCCGACCATATTTGTAACACACCCACTAGACAACAGTACCTTTTAGCTAATGCGAATCATTGCTTCACCGACTGTTGCCAAAAAGAAAAAAATACATATATACGAGTTATTCGATACAAAGGACACGACACATTTGTGTTATAATCACGTTGCTAATGCTCTGGGGTTATCCCTACGGACATGAAATGTCAAAATGAAATTCATTGGAATATTTTGAATTTTATATTCATTACTTAGAATAAATAGCGCTAGTGACGTCACTCTAAATTCATTTTGTTACTTTTATCCCAACTTTTAAACTTCGAAATAAACTACTATTGTTATATATTTAATTCCAAGGTCGAACGCTCAACTAGAGCGCGATAATTTAATTTATTTGGTAATGAATTTTCCTTTTTATTTTACACATTGTAGTATACCAAAGCCATATTTTTAACTTAAACTACTCTACCTATATGAGAATAGTGTAAAAAACTACATTAAAGTGATGTAACATTTGTGAAAGTTACACTTATTTGACTATAAAAACATCCCATTGCAATTGGATATTTCATATTCTTATTATATTGTATATTGTAATTAACCGCTGATATTCATTTACGAGTAACATTTTAAGTAACTTTTATTATTTTAACAAACCAAAACAAACAAATCCCTTAACATTTATAATAAATATAGCTGTGACCGCGGCATGGTTTACCTGGAATTAAAAAATACTTAATATTTTTTGCCCGTTTTTGTAACTTTTTAATACAGCTTTGCTCCCATTAGTGGTATCGTCATGTTAAACACCCTAAAAGCCTTCCTCAGTTATTACTCTACCAAACACGAAAATAATTTTTGTAGTCAGACTTGTATATCCTAAGATTTAATTAGCACGTTCATACAAAACATTTCCACTTTATAATATTAATATAGATATTGAATTCACACTAATGATCTATTTTTCATGGTGAAACAAATGTGCACAATTTTCTGAATCATGTCACCAAACCGAAGAAACTGTATTTTAATTTTTATTAATCTCGCAATACATTTTTATAAGGCTCGAGTACAAATATAAATTATATGCTGTCTGCGATGATGACGTAGGGTGGCCTACCATCTGCTTTATGAGGAAGCCACGTATTAAACCTCATATAACTCCACGTGACGCCGACGTGAATTGCCAAATGTTCTAGTGATATTTACCGATACAATATTATTGAAAGTATTATAATAAACCACAAGTAAATCTACATAATGTGTACAGGTAATTGTATATCTACTAAAAATAAAGATACGTATAGCGAAAATATCTGAAAGCATATCCTGTATGTTGCAAATGGACTTCGAGTTGAATAAGTAATTTCGATAATCAAAAATGTCTACAAATATAACTCACTTGCTGTGACTGCGACTTCATTCGCGTGAAATTAAAAATTATTTTATAATTTTTACCCGTTTTGTAGCCTTTTCAATACAACTTTGCTACTATTGGTGATAGCGTGATATTAAATAGCCTACAACCTTCCCCAATGAGTGCTCAACCGAATATGAATATATTTTTTGTAATCCAACTGTTAGTTCCCAAGATTAGCTCATTTAATCTTTTTCGCTTAATAATATTAATATAGATCCGCTACACCGCTCAACTTGCGGGTCGTGGGCCTGGTATCAGTTTATTGTTAGTAACGTAAAGGCCTATAAAACTTACTTTATGTTTGCGGCCCTTGACAAAAATGGTTGATTACGGCTGATATAGATTGTACTTTAAATAAAGATAATATTATTCAGATACCGATGAACAACTATACTATAAAAATGTTATACATATATCCTCATAAATAATTACATATCCATAACTGAGGATGATTCAAAAAAGATATCGAGTATTGAAATGTTATACCCTCAGTATAGTGACAATATGTTGTGATGAATACGTTAAAAATTAAACAAATGTTTTATTATTACATCGATATTTTTAATTTCATCGTAATTTTATGGAAGATCAATACATGGTGACAAATAATTATCCGAAATCCACTGACTTTTTACACTTGAACTCTCAATGCTATAGGCACTCGATATAATAGATCTATACGTGAACATTTTAACATTAAACACGTACTACGAGTCAGATATAAAAAGACTACGACATTCCCCAAGTACACATTAAATTTCTGTCATACACAAAAGTTTATGATATCCGAATTTCGATTTAAAATGTTCACAATAGAACGTCCACTTTGATACTTGTCGATGAGCAAGTCTGTGAAGCTACTGGTATTAAGAATGCGAAAATATCCAAGCCCTGTTACTTCTAATAAACAGAATAATACGACGTACCATTCTTTTACAATTTATTTACAATCACTGTAACCGACTTTAGATAGGTACACATCAGCTTGCTTAATATATATATAATTTTTAAATTAAATATCGACATTACCGTAGCTCCTATCGTGTTAAAAAGTTAATTTTAATAACGCGAACAATCGTAAATGTAATAGATTTTTTTTTTTCAAACTTTCCAAACAATGTCCGAATGGTGAATGCACTGTTTACGACACAAACAAGCGAACCATGTGTTTTGATTGACAGATGAACGACGCAAGACAATAGATGATATGATCCCAATGAAAAACACCACAGTGACTGGAAATTAAGAAGAGTGTCCATTCGAATCTTTCGCAATTAGATACTTTATCATACTGAAAAATTCCCCCCCAGTAAAAACATGCCTTCCTTAATAAAAACCGCCGTTATATGTTTACTTCCAAAAAGTGAAAATAAACTAATTACCTAATTTAAACTACAAGCTAACCCTAAAGCGTTTAGACACAGAACTATTCATTGCAGTGCCATTTTCTTCGCGACTTTTATAGTAATGAGTAAGTGACTAGCTAATTCCTAAAGGCTGATATCAACTCATGTTATACATCGATGGGGCCTCGTAAACATGCAATGGTTAATACTGATTAATGAAGGAGCTAACGATACAAAGCAAGCAATGAATGTGTAATACTAAGTTACCAAAAGAATTGTATATATATATATAACACTTAAAACATACCCAAGAAATTATTTACAAGAACCACATTTAATACGAAAGTATGGCACCAAATAATATAACAAATGAAGAATTGTTAGAACATTTCACCAGTAAAGACATTGTTTTATTAATTTTATTACATGGAAAGGTCTTTTATAGTTATTACATATGTTCAAATTTTTCATACAAAATGATTATACCATTGAATAATGCTATAGGATGCCTAAACAATGAACTATGCATGACAATACACCATGATCACATCAATTCATATACAAATAATTTGATATGATTAATTTAACTTGAAATGTGAGTTATATAATAGTTACATTAGGGACAGCATTTATTATTAAAGACTATTATTCAGTATCATTTTAGTAGCTTATTCGCTTTGTTAATCCCATCATATCAACCTAATAACTATTACCACAGACTCTCACAATGTCCACAATGTAAAATGCACTACAAATTACTAGATATCTTTTTGTACAGCCTGGATTCAAAATCCTACATCTAATAGCTAACAAACTTTATAGTAAATGTTGCCAATTTAATACCAAAACTGTAACATCTCTCTGGACAACTGTGGGCTTGATAATAATGATTTTCATTTTATCATTCCTATTCACTTATTGGTAACATCAGTCTCAGGGACAAGATATCGCCATAGAGGCATTTTTATTTATTTATTTAATACTAGGAACATTATAATCATATTCCTAATACAATTGAATTCTATTACTTATAATTATTCTCTCATGATTTACTTTGTGCTGAATTGATTCATGTGATGTATAGTTTTTTTTAATTATTTTCAACACAAATGAGAAAATGTTTATGCTGAACATTTTTGACTTTCAGATGGCTGATGCTAACAATAAGTTCCAGATTACAGCATGAAGTTGACGGCATAAAACTGGTTTAAAGTGTGTTCACATAGTACTAGTACTGATTCACAATAAAATAACTACCTACACTTACAACTAGGAAATAAGGAACTAAGATAATTATTATTAAATCCAAACAAAATCCTCACATCAGATCCCAAACATATAGGTCAAATTGCATAAGTAAACACAGCTACAATTATTATTATTTTTTTTGTTTACAAATACAATAAATTAATCTCTTGATTTATTTTGATGTATACAAAGTTCCTTAAATAAAATATCAAGTGATACAACAACATTAACTAGAAATAAATAAAGAAATGTCAATTCAATAAAACCTATAATATAATATAAGCAACATTCCATTGAGATAATATATTATAAATATGTAATTATAGTAATCCTCAATTTACGCACCAAATAAATAAAATACGTAGCTCATATAGCACATATAAGAATAAGATGAAATACAGAATCTGAGAAATTCAATTGTGAAAATAAATCAATGAAAATAATCGACACATACTCAATTACTTATATAAATAACATGATATATATATTACAAGTATTTAGGTTTCATAAAAATAAAAAATATTTATGAAGCTCACCATGTCCCAATGTTAATGGTAAACTACCATACAACAATATTGAACTTTTTGGTGTAATTCAGTTGGTGGCAGCTCTGACTAATGGAGAATATCACCACGAAAAGGATCACTTCAGGTCCCCGGTCTACTTAGATAACTTGAAAGAGCACTAAGCAAATGAAAGTCACCAAAATATTAGAAATTAGTTCTACCATCATCATGTCTAAATCCCATATTTGATCTGTTTGGTACGTTGACTCCGTGCACTACAGAGTCCATGATCAACCAGAACCACTGGCAATGAGTTACTCTCATCACAATTCCACGGCCACTTTGTCACGGAATATTCACTGTTACAAAACACCTACTAACAGGAGCATCCATTAGTAGGCACCAACTGCGCGCTCAGAACTCTGCAAATTCCTTCGCACACTTCTCCGTTGATGATATACGTAATGCCTCCTCCTCGTAATCATCAAAGTTACTTGTATCACCAGGGCCTCTGCAACGAGGTATGAAGGGTGCTTCAATCTTTTTCTGGAAGACTGCAATCCAGTCAGTGCTGGCAAACCATTTATGCCCTTTAATGTCATTGACACCAGGCTTAAGGTTTCCAAAACGCCTTGTCAAATCAACTTGCAGTAGATTGCGGAGCAGATCTTTCAAATCTGAACCAAAATGTGAAGGGAAACGAACCTTGCCTGATACTATCTTCTCATAGATCTGTATTGGCTGATCTGCAAAGAAGGGTGGATAGCCAGCAGCCATCTCATAAACCAACACTCCCAGCGCCCACCAGTCCACAGCTTTGTTATATCCTTTGGAGAGAATGATCTCCGGTGCGAGGTACTCGGGGGTACCACACAGGGTCCATGTTCGACCTTTAACACGCTTCGCGAAACCAAAATCAGTGACTTTGATGTAGCCCTGTGAGTCGATCAGCAGATTCTCGGGCTTAAGGTCTCGGTAAATGAGATCCAGGTAATGGAGGTATTCAAATGCGAGAACTATTTGTGCCGCATAGAAACGCGAATGAGGCTCCGAAAACCGACCCACCTTGCGAAGGTGCGAGAACATCTCGCCTCCAGGGACATACTCCAGGACCATGTAAAGATTCGAGTTATCTTTGAAATGAAATCTCAGGCTCACCAGGAAGGGGAAGTTTATCGCCTGCAATATCCTCTTCTCGTTTAACGTGTGCTCGACCTGCTTCAATTTCACCACTTTCTGTTTATCTAATATTTTCATAGCGTAATATTCTTTCGTTGGTTTATGCTGGACTATCATGACTCGACCGAAAGATCCGGTACCTAGGGTTTTTATTCGCTCGAAATCGTTCAGTCCGGCGGTGTTGGTAGGATTCTTCTTCCATTTCTCCTCGAAGTCCTCTTTCGCCTGGTCGAGGAATTCCTTGACGCTTTCGGCGGCGTCCACCTTCTTATTTGCTGTGGCGGCATTGTTGCCCATGGCGTAAACCACAAACCTATGCGGCGCCAAAGATTTGCCGTTATAAGAGGCCGCCTCGCTTCACTAATCGATGCCTGCTGTGCGACCGTGTGAGAAACGGGCCGAGCAGGGCAGATCAACACAGACCGTTTTTAAACACATACATTCTTATTTTTAATGTACGATAACACGTCACAAAACACGTAAAATACAGGCACACATTGACACAATTATTTTGAATGGCAAGAATCACAAAATATTTTGTCACATTCACAGGGATAAAATGGCTTCCACAGCCGGACTCGGTTCACTCTACAGCAGAGCAAGATCGAGCAAACGATTCGTTCACGGGTGGCGGTCAATTAAAAAATGTTGCCAGTTTATAAGATAAATTCTACCAAATTTATTAAATACTACCACATATTTTAAGCTCGTGGCGCTCTGATCGCTACTAGTTCTGTAACATTCAAAAATTTAAAGCAATCAAGAGGACTGCCGACAGTAGTGAAAACTTGAAACTGTAAACAAACAGTTGTCATTTTTAGATATCCAAAGGAATTGTTTAATCTTAAATTAAAAACTTGTAAATCAATTTGTATATAAAAGTGTAATAAATAAATAAATAATTTAAAAAAAATACTCCCTGCTCAATCTTTTCTATATAAATTTTCACTTGATAAAATATAATATTTCTGAGAATGACGCCTAAATATTCAGTTTCACTTAATAAAGTTCTTAACCTCAATTTACGTACCTAAGCTCAATTAGGAAGTCATTTTAGTGAATTTTTAGTATGATCCGAACGAACACATTAGTTCAACGATCCCCAAAAACCCAATAATAGTATATAATTGCTCCCATCTCTAAAATAAATATGCATTGCTTCAAATTAAGTCTACAATAGTAAAATTCATATAAAACTTTAACTATAATTCTTTAAAATTAACAAAAGAAGATGCCAGATATAAATTTAGACCTACACCTGTAGGTAGGTAGGTACAAATAAAATTTAAAAAATAAATATGAAATATTTGATTTAAAACTGTTTCATATAATATTACTTTCGCTGTCTATTTAAGTTTATTAGGAAATAAAAATATATTTCAAATAAACAAAACACCATCAAATATTATTATATTTCCAGAAAATTATTCGAATAGGTAATAACTTAACTTCGTACAGTGCTACAATAATTTTGACTGGAAACAATGGCATGTTACTAGAATATTCCTTAACAATTAGTAGAATATTCAGAATGTACAATTATTAATAATGTGGTAAATTACTTATTTGGTCTTTTTGACAAATAATAAATAGGTTTTTAATATGTATTTTTTTTTTGTATTGTCACTTTATTGATCACAATTCCTTGTCTAAACTATAGTAAATGTACATTACAATAAGCTATATTAAGCAACTGCATCGTATTATGGATCCTAATATTCTAAAACAAGTGATAAGTGATAACATAAATTTTAATACTCATAATTAAAAAACAATACGGGCCTTAATTTTTACAAATCTACCTAAATTTTTATTATTTACTACAAGCAACACCCAAAAAAGGTCTAACAACACATAATAGATGCCAGCACTACGCGGTTTATTTAACATAGTCATACTTGAAGAAACCTAGAGGACGTAGTTTACTACATTGTTTTTGATGCTATGCATATATTAAATTAATAATAGAACTAGTTGCTATACATTATACAGATATGATCACATGGTCACACTACGTGTTCCAAATTTGCTAGATATTTACCTAAATAATATATATTTCCTTTCTAATTCTATTAACAAATTACGAAATGTTTGCGATTTGTAATCCGCAATCAAATGTTATTTATACACTCATTATCTCAATAATCAAGGAATAATAACTATTCTGAATACTTATCCATTCGCTAATTACATAAAATTTCGCCTTATTGTAATTACTAAAAAACCGTGATTATATTTAGATACATTATTAATTTAATTAAGAATCTTTTAATATAAAAACCCTATTAATTGGTAATATACTAGGATGATAATTAATGAATTTACGAATTGTAGTGAAAGTTTCACAAGAATAAGTAACCTTTTTTAAATCATCTACATAATTAGACAAAGGTAAAATTATAAATGTTGAGTTTAACTAAATATATGTGAGGGCAACTGTCTATTTTCGTACACAGCATGTAATATATAAAATGTGCACAAGCGTAAATTAATTATTTACTGCCTGTATTTATAGTCACGAGAACAGACAACCTTGACAATAGCATAGTAACAAGAAAAACCATGCTAACAATTTACGTTTAACGAACTTGCAAATATTTTACTTACACGTGCACATATTATAATGTACAGTTGTTTGTCATCGATACAATTCGTATTAAGGATTTAATAATATTCATAATTATTCTGTTTAGAGATACTACACATATATCGAAATCACGTAAAAGAGATTTATCGACTTTCTGGCGGCAGTTTTCATGTTGTAGTTTTTTATGTAAACGTTGACGTTATATGGTCAAATATTATGTAATATGGGTAGCAGTTTCCGTAATACAGTTTGTTTATTCTGTTCATATAAAATATATTCAATAACAAAACCACCACTTTGTTAATGCGTCGTTTGAACTCTAAAGATTAGATAAATATTCTATTCATGTAACATAAGCATATTTGTTTACAAACACACATTGCAATTTAATAAGAACAAGAAAAAGGCGATATCAATGTTGTAATGTAAAATATCTGACGTTGTTTTATCTCCTTAAAATTTTAATAATTACGAGTTTATATACAAATATAGTTAAATGTCGATATTATTTAAACGAACACTTCTTACTACCCGCATACGTAAAAAAAACATTACAGTAGAACCTCGATAACATAAACCTACTCTCTTACCCTCTGAGCCCAATATACCCTATTACTTAGAATACGCACTCTATATAACTTTAACTTATAATTTCAGTAGTAGCCCTCAGTTACGTAAAGATGTTTCGACGACCTCTATAGCATCAACTGTCTGCCCATGAGTCATTTCGAATATAGGACAAAACAAAAAGTTTCTCGAAATTTATTGCTTACAAGATAAAATGTTAAACAAACAATAAGTACACAATCACCTATAGTTTCTTTGAAATCCCTAAAAGCTATATTTGCGGTGGTTAGGACAGTGGCATGCTTGGATCATTAGTTGTTGGTCGCTGTCCAGGAAACTGTGCTATGTGATAAAAGTTAACTAATTAGAATGAGTTCAAAACGAAAATTAACAACATTAACATACGCTGATAAATTAAAAGCGATAGAAACAGTGAAAAGTGAATTAAAAAGAAAAGATGTTGCGGCTCAGTTTGGAATACACGGCATTACATTATAACTCATTATTAAAAAAAGAAGCTGAACTCTTGAAAGAACGAGAATAGGGAGAAAGTCTTTTGTGTAAAAGACGAAAAATTGCTGAATACCCTATTTAGAAATGAATGTTTGTTTACGTGGTTCAAACTGCGTGTTAGCGGCCCCAAGGTGAAATAAAAAGCCAAAGGGTTTGCTCATTTGCTAAAAATCCATAATTTTAATGCTAGCAATGGCTGTTTAGAATACTTCAAGAAATAATACAACTCTTGCAGTATAAAACTGCTTTAGTACCTGTGGTTTTCCTTCAGAATCTCAAGAGATCATTGACGAGGAAAGCAGTAAAACACCTGAAGACTTTACTTTTGACTTCGTAACTTGGGATGATGAAGTAGTCACAGCGGGGATGTTAAATGAAGAAGAGATATTGGAATCAGTTAGTAAAGGTATTGAAAGTGATAAAGACGATGATTTTAACGACGAGCCACAGACTCCATCTACGAGCGTATCGATCAACGAAGCAAGAAGATCTATAGTGACTGTACGATCATTTATAAAGAAATGTAGCAACATAAAAGGTAATGTGTTCTCCACTCTATTTAACATAGAAAATCAAAACGATTGTGAAACCTCGAACTGTTTAAAACAAAAAAAAATCACAGACTGTTTTCAGTATACTTAACTTTAAATAAAGTTTTATTTTGTATAACATATGTATGTATTTTATTTTAACTTTATTCAGTAAGTACGACTACCGGTTTAACTAGTAAAAACATATATCAAAGTAATTACGAAAATTATAAATAATATAGCAAGGTTACCAAAGAAAAATCGAATATTATTTAATTACATTAAATGTAATGAAATTCATTAGTGGAGTGAAATACTTTTAAGAATATGTTTCCTTGTTGAGTTCTGCTTTAAAAAAATCTTTAATGTTTTGTTCTTGCGATTAGCTCACAGTTATTGTAATATTTTCCGTGTCAATACCGCTTCAATACTCAGTTCTGACTTTATATAGGTTCAACACTGACAAATGTAATGCTTGCATATATTTTCCTTTGAATGTTTTACGGGATTTTATACAACTTATTAATTTGTTAAATTTATTTCTTTGATCACTATCATTCTTTGTATAATTCGTTTCAAGATATTACAATCTTTTTTTAACCACTCCGTCGTTGGTAATGCAAGATATCATCTATACATGCGGTATTTGTCATTAACAAAGTGTTGCACTAAACATAGTTTGTAATTATTATACATTTATTATATATCGTTTTATTTTATTTTCCGCTATCAAAACTACATAAAAGCCAGAGCGCTCAACTTTTTCGGCGATTTAAATTTTCTGTGATATTGATACATTACTACTGACATCATGTAATCTATATTAATATTACAAAGCAGACATGTTTGTTTGAATACGCGAATTAAGAACTTATAGACGGATGTCAAAAATTTGTTTTGTATTTGATAGAGCAATCATTGAGGAAATCTTTAGAATTTTACTACTTAGAAGAATTTTATATTAGAACCGGGCAACAATTATTAAATAATTTTTAGTTCGACGCGGACGGAGAAGTTTGTTTGCATAAATACTCTATCAAAGATAAAAATAATATTTGAAATCCGACCGCTATTTTCTAAGATTAGCACGTTCAAACAAACTAACTTTTCCGCTACATAATATTATTGATATGTAATTAGTCAGAAAACGGACGATATTTAATTTAATCTGATTAATCCGTAAAATTTCGTAATTGTAATTCTTATGAAACATTTCTCTTTCTACTAAATAGCGTAATAATAAAAACTGATAATCATATATGTTATATAACATCATGAATATTCAAAATGCAAGCTGTAAAAGTCAGTCAGAACATAATAATTACATAACTTATTACCATTGGTAATTGCTAAATAATAAAGTCGGTCAGAGAGATTGCATAGTTGTACCTCAGGTAGATTGCGAGGTATAAACAGTGCCGCCACACCGACGAGACTGCCCGAGGCAAGATTTAGTTCCAACTAGAATTGCTCGCGACTTCGTTCACATGGTTATCCAAAACTAAAACGCACCGCTGAGATAAGAGTACAGTCAATATCTGTCTTATATGATGAAGTCATATGCACAACGCCATCTATCTAATATGGAGTTCAACCGTCAACATTAGTTCTATTTTAGCTTTGCAAGTAAAGATTTATTATATTTATAGATTATAAAGCTTCTATGCTTGCTCATAGTTTCTATCCGCTATATTCAAACCAGCAGCCCGTCGAGTTTTTGTGTTTAGCCCACCTGGTATTAGTTTATTTTAAATAACCTAAAGACCTCTAAACCCTTAGGAAATCATTACATAATTATTACTTTTTTGCGGAACGTAACTCCCTGACTAAACAGGTTTGTGGCATTCTATAGAAAAGAGGTTGAGTATGGCTAACCTTTTACGACAGGCAAATATAACACTTGGACTTGACTTGCGTATCACCAAATAATCGCAATGATGGCACATTGGTAACTTATACAGTCACTGCATCGATCGATGTGAATTCGAATCCCTGCCTGAGGTTTTGTTGAAGGAGAATATTGTGATGAAACCATAGGCACGGTGATAGGGAATTTTGCAATGCCCACCTTGGTAGCTACAACTTTCAAGATGAACGTTTGTCGTCAAATACCTGTAGGTGTCCCTATAGTGGCACTTGAAAGCCAGCCCATAGGTTTAGCGTATCTGTCGTCTCGGACAACATCTTCACATTGTTAAGATTGTGGTCACTTAATCAGATATACAAGAATAAACACTTTGGAAGAACGCAACAGCGATTCCTGGTCTATGTTAAGTAAGAGAGGTATATAAAGAAGGACTATTATTACTAAAGAAGAAGTGGATACCACGAGAAGAAATAAGAAGTACTATATTGGCTCGCACCAATCACATAGCGCTAAGTCGCACCAATAGATGTTCCACGTCAGAAAAGGTCATTAGCACACTGGCCACAAGATCAACACAATACTATCGAAAAGTGAAAATCCTTTCTACCTTCATATTTATTATCCACTTAAGCGCTTCCATTGTCTCGACGGATGAACCGGTCGCTACGTTCACCTTATATAAGGGCCGTTCCCGGATTTTCCCTCAGAGACTAGAACCATTGAGAAAGATGTCTCTGGCCTCTGCCAACACGGGAGTTTAAAGTGTCGCCGTGATGTGTTTTAGTAGTAGTGTTGAGTGACTAGCACCCCATGAGTCACTACATGCCTCTCACGCCTTTTACATGAGCCCAGGTAATGCACTTGTTCGTTGTGATGAAGAGAGCCGTAAAGACTGGGATTTTAAACACCATGTTAATAAAATAAGGGCCGGTCCTTGACAGAAGGTATACATTTCACTGCGCGATCAACGAATTCATAACATAATATATCGTATAATCTTATATATAAAAATCTCTTGCCATACTCCTATAAAACGACTTGACCGATTTTAATGAAATTTTATACGTATATTTGATAGGTCTGAGAATTGCTCGTAATCTATTTTTCATACTGCTAAGTGATAAGAGTGGTTTACCCTCAATGTTTATTTTTTATTGGTATGACAGAAAAATATATTTTAATTTTTTATGATCTGGCATTCAAAAATACATACAACCTTAAATTTTCACTCTCCTACCCTCATCCTCTTATTTTTACCACTAGAAATAATTTATAAGACAGAACAACGGTCGTCGGGTCAGCTAGTACATATATAGTAATTTACTTTCGTAAATTATAATCTATTACCGTTACGTGAGTATGTATACATATATTTAATTGATTTATCGGAAACACCGCTAATAATTTCTATAACATTTTATATTCGTATAATAATGTTTTGCTTTCGAAGTTTACCTAGATATTTTTTTTACTCTTTGCGAGCAAAGCTTGGTAGTCTAAATAAGCAAAAAAGTGATAGTCTTTCTTAATTAAGCTATATAAAAATAAAACAAGATATTTATTGTAGAACTGGGAAAATCAATAAATAATATGTTTAGTATTTTCCACTATAAATATTTAATATTTAATTTAATACGGGATCTGCCCTCAGTGCCCGACCTGTTAATATTTACAGATTTATATTTAAGCTTAATCTGACAATAAATTTAAAGCTTTTATTTATTCCCGTCAATACTATAAAAAAAACCTCGAAAGAAACGTTTCTTGTTTGAAAAGTACCCTATATTGTTTCTCATGATCTGCCTAACATACACAGAAATATTTTTCTCATTCGACCGTAGTTTTAGAGATTGCGCGTACAAACAACCAAACTATCCAGCTATATTATCGTAATATACAAAATCTTTTGTACGTCTGTTTGTGTTCGCATAACTTCTAAACGAGTTGACTGATAAAAATACATGTAATATATTCCTTTAGTTCTTTATACCACTTACGAAACGATGGTTCTTAAATTTCTTAATATATTAAGTTGCTTACTGTGGGCGTGTTATTAACTACTGTAAGAGGCAGTACAACGACTACCGTGCTAGCTAGTATTCGTATAGATAAGTTCCATAGTTGTATATACTGGCAATATAATAGCGCCAGAAAACCATAATAAATATATAATATCAAATTAACACGCACTATAGTATGTCGAAGACGAAAAAGAAGAATAAAATAAAACAAATATATTAAATCGTAACTCTTTGGATTCTTTGATGCAATAAGCCTGAGTTTTCGGTGATGGAAAACATCGTGCTGAAACCATAGCATGATAATAGGCATTTATCTAATGTCCATCTGCCTAGTTGCCACTCTCAAGTTGGAAATCTATGAAATAATAATGTAATAATCATTTTGATACGTCACAGTTTCAGTCATATCAACAGATTTTATGAAAATAAAATGTTCGGATTTAAAATATACAGCATTCACGTAGGTCTTTAATCAAAAATAAATGAGATCTTTTCGGTGCATTTATTTTTCAATTTAATACTTAGTATTTAACCGTTATGTTTTTTGGAAGTAGTAGGTATAGTTTTCTAAAAAGGTTACAATGTTATCTTGAACACCTGTTTAATTGTTAAAGTTTGCACAATTTCTCAAACAATTGCTATAGAATTTTACTAAACACAATTAATTGTAAGAACTTAATGTCGGTTAAGAGACAGTTTCAATAGTCCTTATTTAATTTATATTAAATTCTATCTTTATCCTAATAAATACAGTTAGTGACATACAACTTTAAAGTACCTCATATATCACTCTTACACTATTCATTCATAACTTCCCAGGTATTTACGTCTACAACCGAAAACCTATTAACTTTAACTTTATTCTTTAACTTCTCTGTCATCTTTTTAACTTTTAATATAGAATATCTATATTAATATTATAAAACGGAAAGGTTTGTTTGAACACGTTAATCTTGGGAACTACTATCAAGAATTATTTTTGTACATATTTGATAAAGCAATAATTGAGGAAGGCTCTAGGTAGTCTAAACTATTTAACATCACTCTACCACCAATAAAAGGGAAGTTATATTGAAAAAAGTAACACAAACGAATTCTGGTATAATATACCAGGACATAATCATTCCAGAGATCTTATCATGCATGGCCTTTAACCAGCGCCGAGCTATGAGGCTCAGTAGGAATCAGCTGCGTGTTTTGGTGAGAACACTTACTGGAAACTGCTGTTTGAACAAACTTATGCTTAACATCGGTGCCCAGAGTATAAGAGATTTCAAATTTTGCAACAGTGTGGATGAAACGTCAAAACACCTCTTAAGTGAATGTGAGCCACTACAACATAAGGATAACTGGATTATAGGAAAGCATGTACTGCACCCAGAAGAGGTACAACTTCTCCCTACCAACAAAGTCGTAAAGTGCATCCATTCTATAGGAGTAGGCAGTCAGATTTAGTAACGTGGGGCGATCACAATAGATCATCTATGGTAGCAGTGTTACAGGTCTGGATAGCCTGCATAGCTCCCGCTAAGAATAGTAATAACAAAAACGGTGAAAAATTATGAAATACTTTTTAGTTTCATCTGAAGTTGCGGACACATCTAGTTATAAATATTTCACTTGTAATACATATAGTAACAGAATACTGGTTGAGCTTACTGTGCCATGGAAAACAAATATGCCAAAAGACCACGTTATTAAAACACATAAATACTATGAAGCACTATATGGTCTGAACAGGAATGGCTACGTAGTTTTTTTTTTTTATAGTTAAGGTTTAGTGTTATGGCCATAATCTCAATTGATGTTAAGTGACGATACGGCCCAAGTTGCTAGATATGCTAAACCTGTGTAGAAACTGGTTCAGTTCATTTTTTTGCGGTAGTAATGGCAGTGAGAGGTGTAAAAGTGAAATATTTTTACAATCCTCCTTTGGCCTGTCTAGGACTGCAGTAAATTCTTTACTAGAAGGTGCTTCTCAAACAGCACTAGTAAACTGCAACAAATTTGACCGGCCAGGAAGAGAAACACAAGTAGTGAAGGTGAGTGTTGACGCGCATCGGAAAAGGGCCCCTTAAACCTACATCCGTGTCACAAGTCACGGGATCTGCTTGGAGTTTCCCTCTCTGCCACACGATGGAGTTTGGATCCTCACAATGAATACATGAATTGCTAGAAAGTTCGTCTGTCTACATCACACATACTTCTTAACATTTGCACTTTTACCACATATTTCTTCATCTATCAGTTCTATCTTTTCCTTTGATTTTTCATTATATTTCAATATACTTATTATTGTAATGAAAACTTTTTTGAGCACTTTATTTTGTAGGTATTGAATGACACTTAGATATAATGCACGGTCTTGTAACGCTCGTCTGTCGACTAAGCAAGGAAAAGTATAGTCAACGCGCCACTGATATATTCGCTCGACGAGCGTTACATGAGAGAGCATGACGCATCAAGCACATACACTATTGACATAAACACCGTAATCTATTTTATTTTGTATTATATTATTATGTTCCTGAAAATAAAGACATTATTTTTAATCGTTAAGTTTGATGGCAAAGTCCTATATAATAGACGTCTCCACCGAAACTTGAATGAAGATTTTTACAAATAGAATTATACATTTATTATTATAGATAAGGTATCCAAAGTGTATAATTATTTCTTTCAATTTCCCCCAATTTAACCTTTGTATATTAATTATCTAGCTATCAATGTCGTGTCGACCTCCCTACATACCTACATATTTAGAATTTAACATATAATAAACAATTTAAATGATCAGCCAATACGTTCTACGGTAAAAATAAAATGACAATGTTGAAACTATATAAAATATATCCATACCTATATTCATATTATAAAACGTAAAATTTCAAAAATCCATTTGTAAATACAAATAGGAACAATTATTGAGGAATTCTTTATATTATCTTTAGTTTTATATCATCACGGTCACAGTAATATGAGCTAAGCTGTATTGAAAAAAATTATAAAAACAGGCCTATATAACCTTAAATAATTTTTGTCTCACGCGAACGAAGTCACAGGCAACATACATATATTAAAAATAAACTTGCAAATAATTTATTTTCTAATAACTGAATATTTTCCACCTGTTTATAAACGTAGAATGGAATTAGAACAATGTCAACATCAATAATAACTGCGTTTGTAATTTGTGGTCACCGTAGCCGGTTTTACGAGTGCAACATAACTGTATTATTATGCGTATCTTGTTCTATATATAGCTATGGGCATCACTATTACTGGCAGTTGCCAGATCATTGCGTATTCCTTTAAAATCAGGAGTATCCATAACTCTTTAGAATTTCGTTAGCAACATGATTTTCACTTGAATTTAGTAGTTATGTAGATAATAGATTGAAATAAAGGAGTTACTGGGTGTAAACAATGAAGCAAAAATTTAGGTAAAGGTGGTGTAAAGGTATAAACTTATTGTAAAGGTGATCAGAAAAAAGGTAATATTCAATTGTAACCGAATACTTTAGCAGATTTTTATTTCAATAGTTAATTTTTAAGAGGATTCTTTAATAGTAATTCGACAAAAATAGAAATATCTATGGAGATGTTGAAACTTGTTTCGGAATTACGAGTAACCTGAATAGGCCGCAGACTAGGGTGGCAGATTTTAGGGGCGGCAAATTTGGGGTCAAATTCTATTTATATCTTACAGAAACTAATTTTTCCATATTTTTATACCTCAACTTTGTTAAGGTCCACACAAACAATATAACATGTAATATGTTTCACCATACAGAACCAAACAATTTTACAAGGCAAGTGTAACTGGTCAAGTTGATAAGGGACGACCTAGGCGAACTTATCTCAACTAGATCGAAGACGTTCTGGAGAAAGGCCAGGTCAAAAGTACCCGTAACCGAAGAACATGTATGAAGGTGTTTACTAAAGTAGAAGAAGCGAAAGATGTGTGTCAGGATCGTACCAAGTGGAAGGATGTGGTCTCTGCTTACCCTTATGCGAGAGAGGCGTGATATTATGTATGTATATAGAACCAAAGTCGTAATATATATTGATATTGGTTTTTAGTTTTTCTGTTTACGAAGAAAAACGAAACGTTTCTGCAACGAAAAAGTTTGTCTGTTAAGTTTATTTGAACGTGCTATAAGCATAGGAACTATCGCTCAGATTTCAAAATATATTGTCATGTTTGATAGACCAATCATTGAGGAAGGTTTAAGGCTATTAAACATCACGCTACCACTAGGAGTGAATCTATATTGAATAAGTTAAAAAAGCCGGCTGAAAATGTTAAATAATTTTTAGTTACACCCGAACGAAGTCCCACGCACAGCTAGATGTTCTATAATTTGGGTAGCGGGTTTGATAACCAGTTCTAAAGGTCGGTTAAGGCGGCAAATGTTTAAAGCCGTCATTGGTTTAAACTAAACCTATAGTATTGTTTATTTCTGAAATACTAAACGTAGAGGTTTTTTATTATGTTCGAGGAGAAAACGAGACAGTGATCTGGCAATAATAACGTCCTTACTAATATTAACTCTATAACGGCTAGATAAAACATAGAGCTCATGGTAACAGCCCAGGTCAAGGTTAATTAACATGAAAAATGTTGATATAAAGTATAATGTAGTATTTACATAACACCTAGTTAAGATTCTACAAATAACTAAATACTAAATTATGGTGAAAGTACATTTCATATTATTTATCAGACGGGCTGTGTTATTGAGAACTAAAATGTAATAAATGTAAGCAGGTTTTCCTCTTTATAATATTAACTAGCTGACCCTGTGAAGTTCGTATCACATTACAAATCTTTGAATTTTTCGGTTTTTCTATACTATCTATTGTTAAAAAAGGCATAAAATTCGTTGAATAGCTTAAAATAACTAGCGAACTGACAGTGGAAGCGACTTCATTTTGTTACTATGTAAAGATATAGATAGTCATGATAGTACTTTAAATTAAAAAAATATTTATTTCATAGACGCTAAACTGTTTTTTTGTTACTGTCATTGTCACTTCTAATTACTTATTTATGCTACTAAAGTAACTACAAATTACTACAAGGTTATATTTTGTAATATTGTGACATATCGTTTTAATAAATCACAACATAATCCTAATAAACATAAGGTACAGTTTTGTTTAAAATATTTCTCAAGCGTGTTCAGAGTCGTTAGAATTGGAAATAGCATCAAAATATGAAGATTCTAACCACATAAGTATTGAATCTGTATTTATAAGTATTTGTAATATTTTCCATAAATGGTTGATGTTATTGATTATAATTAAACACGTCACATTGAGTAATTGTTTACCGTGGTGTTTATTTGAAGTCAGCAATTAGGAAAATCTTGTTGGTGATTTGTTTAATTAAGTGCATTATGAATTATCATTATGCATGCTAAATTAAAATATATAATGCGGCAATGGCATGACAAGGCGACTTTCAAACTTAATTCAGAACGACACGTGGCTTCATCGGTGGCGTATCATGATTTTCTCGTTGACAAATTCACACTCTGATGAAATCACCAACTAGTGCCAAGATTTCTTTAAGCCATCGACCTGGCAAAAGGACAGTAACTCGGAATTTAAGCCAATAACATCTGTAACTCAATTGAATAGAGTCGAAAATATAGTTGCAAATAGATCGTGCTTTTTAATTCGAATGAATAGGTAAATTAGTTTGGCGGGAAATAACCTTTTCGGTCACGTGATATTTTTTAACCTACAATTTTGTTAATATTACTTTTTTGTGGGTAAAAACTATCTTTATAAATAGGAAAGTAATTTTCTATACTGCCATAGCAACAAGAATATATAAATTGTTTCATCAAATAACAAATTTCATTTCAAAAATTCCATATTTGCTTAAACTTTTGTACGTAGGTTGAGAGAACGACGAAGACGACAATCGGTCAACGAACTCAAGAAAAACCGTAGAGTAGGTTTTATAAAACTCATGAACAATATAATTTATATTAGTTTTATGCATCTCTAATCCATATTTTAATGAAATGAATTTTATTATACCTCAAGTGTGACAAATAAGGTTTTTAAACAGCCACATATTATATATTTAGATGTAAAACTTTGGAACTAATTTTATTTTTTAATCGATTCGTTGAAGTTACTAATTATTATTTGTTATAGTCACAATTAAATCCATTATATTAATTAGTTATACCATAGCAAGCAAAAAAAAAAGAGTGATAGTTATCTAGACAATAGACATGGAATGAATTTATTTTCTTGTTTATGCAAGTACATACATACATACATTCAATAAACAAAGTAAGTATTGAATAGGTATACTATATCTTAGTAAACGCGGATGTGTTGCTTGGAATTGCAGAAAACTAGGCTATGCATATAATAAATAGATTACAACTAAAGTAAGTACAGATAATTGAATAAATTCGTACTCTTCTTTTCTACACTAGCAACTATTCTCATTACCTACTAAAAATTTCTAACATGAATGTCATGTGTGCGATTGTTTCATTTTCGATATCTTTCAACGATATCAGATTTTTAACTAAATAATGACATTATTTTGTCATGTTTGCATGCCTTGGCGATGTAATTTTTTTTACCTATTGGAAATACTACTAAAGGTATATAAACTAAAATACCAAAATTATTATAAATATGTTACATTAAACTAGTCTATACCTACATAAATAATTAAACCTACTTCATGACAGAGTAATATCCTCCCTAAAACTACTACTAAACCTGTTTATATTATAACATATATATGAAATAGCCAGAACATGTTCATCTACAGATATTTACGATATAAATAATAAGATAATAGCAGTTTCATTAAAACGTATAATGCTTATATCGGTTCTTAGAAAATTCTAGAACAACATACGTGCTGCGTCGCTTAGCGTTTCGGAATTACCTATCTATACAGCGTATATTTTTACTTTCGCTGTGATGATTTTTTAGACCGGCCAAGCACAGTTTTATCACACCATAGAGGTATATTTTTATTCACATTACACACGAATTAACAAAACATTTCTTTTTTCTAACGTTTGATGTAAATATCGAGTTTTATGAAATGCATTTATATCGAAAGACAGGTTTGAAAAGTCCACTGCTTTGGATTTATAATGCCCTCCAAAAGGTTATCGTTGTTAAAAGGAGAAATATGACATCTATTACCTTCTTTACATCAAAAATATCGTGTTATTAACATAGGTAGGTAGTTCAATCATCACAGCTTGTGATTCGTTCGGCGACTATCTATGTATATCGGAATCAGTTTAAGCATTAAGAAATAATAATATTTCACTTTATCAATCATTTTGTTGACATGGAAAATGTCTAGTCTAGCGAATACGTTATTTTATTTGACTTTACAGAATTTTAATAGATTATGCAGAAATTTATACACAAACGTCATAAGTGCAAAGCAGGGGCGAGGAATTGTTTACGTTTTAGAATAAAGGAAACGATTTTGTGTTTTAAATTAGTCTCAATAAGTTCCTCTACGGTTTTCTACACATTTTTTCTGTTTTGACTTCCTTCATGTTATTACTAAACGATCATTCTTAATGTATAAGGTTAGCTTATTGTAGTGTAATAGATATCCATTTAACAGCGTGTTTTTAAGGTGCATTATATGATGTAATAAAAATAATAATAGCTCGAGATTCGAGGATAATTTATAAACTAAGCATAGTCTTAATCTAGCTAAAAAATAAATGTAAGTTTTAGCATGTGTTCCTGTGTACAATAATATCGTTTAAAAAACTGATACATATAGATCTAAGTCCATATCGTTAAGGAGTTAAAAATAACCATATATTTTCGTTTATAAATAATAATCATTTTTACCTATGTTTATTAACCGATGGAATATGAATACCCATGTATTTAATCACTTTTCATGAAAATTGGAATAAATATTTTTAACGATTGTATTTTCAAACAGGATAGAAAGAGCTAGTTATATTGATGGACGCCCTCCTCATTGATCATTCCAAGTAGAATCCAAGGTTGTACAAGTCGGCGCCAATATTCATAGTTATCTCTTTCTGGCAATAGACACTATCAATACAGTTGTTTCAACAAGCTTACGTCTACGCGCGAACTTCAGGCCAGGTGCACGGCCCCGCGCAAAGCGTCACGCATATATTTTTTCCTTCTTCCTCCTTCATTTGGTCGTCGGTGTTTGTACGGTGAACATTGTTTTGCGTTGTGCGTAACACGTGCTGTAATTTTAATTCTTTATTTCTAAATTTCTTTTTAAAACTCAACAATAACAATGGCAGACGCAGCCGTCGAAAAAAAGTAAGTTTTTTTTTTAATTATTAAGTCATAATTGTAAGGCTTTTTTGGATAAATAAATTTTGGCGGTATCTGGAAACGTGATCAAAATGGCTTCCTATTTATGTTAAAATTACGTGTTTTACGTGCTTTTACTTACGTTTCTCTAATCGTTTATTATAATTTCGCTACATAGTATCATTAAACAGTTTCTAGAACATTGTTTTGGTAACTATTGATAGTTTTGGTAGAGGTTTTGTAAACTAAGAAAGACGCGGGAAAATTAATTTGACCGATAATACGTTTAACTCAAGTTTATAGTGTTAATACAATAAAGAGTAATAGAGTTGGGCGTCGGTTAGAGTTTATGATATTTCGCGGAACAGCGTATTATAATAAATTGTGAAGTTGAAAGCACACCGGGCGGGCGCGAGCGAGGTTACTTGTTACTTTGTCCAAGATGGCGTTACATGCGCGGCGTGCCGGCGCGGCATCGTTTCTGCGCGCGGCTTTTAAATTTGTCGAGTTCTTGGGTATTGCACTGTGTCGGCACGGTTACGATATTGCCAACGGCCGCGTGTTGTCATTAGTTATTTTTAACGTTTCATGACTCGGCGAGTCAGTATGCTGACCAGGGGAACGAGTGTGCATTCATTGATTACTGTTGTCGTTAATACGTTCAGTTGTTTTGTGTTGCAACTTTCCCATATGTAGCCTTGCGCAACAGCCCGTTGTTATGTTCCGACGGACTTTTTCTTTTTTACTCAGCGTTTGTACGTTACAGAACACTATTACTGACTGTATAATGTTTATTACATCGTTACCAACCGGCTTTCAGAGGGCATTAAGTACGTTACGGTGAACGGCGAGATAGTGTGAGTGTTTGTAGGTCAAACGAGATATTTATATGAATGCACATTAACCCTAGTGTTAGTGCAATTTTAGTTTTCATCTCTATTTATTTTATCTTGTGTCAGTTTATCGCTGATATATCGCGACCTCAATAAGCGTGTCCGAGTGTGCACTGGTAGGTCGCGTCGTTCCGAGAGATGTTAACACCGCGATATGATTATAATTCTGAGAAAACTAATGCTTCGAATAAATATTATTTACGTTAGTATATTTGTATATTTCTACGTGAGATTTTAAAAGCATTGCTAAATGTAACTTTGAACTTCTGTTTGTATTTTCCACGTTTATATTAAATGAGTGCAGATATTAAATAATACAAAAAAGTAGTATTTCGTAGTGTTTTCTACAAATTTATTTCAATATAAACAGTTCGCTTATGTATTATTTGCTGTAATTTTTCAGGGAAGTCGCGCCTGAGGAGGTGACCTCCACGGAAGCTAAGGAATCTCCAGTCAAGAAATCTCCCGCCAAAAAAGCCGAAGTACCTGAGAGCAACGGTAAAGAGAACGGTGCCGAAGAAGTAGTTGATGATGATGATGAACCTGCAGAAAATGGAGATGCTGAAGAAAGTAACGATGCCACCGAGAACGGAGATGCGACAGGTATGCAATTATATTATTTATTGTTTCACCAATTAACTGTTTTTTTATCTGCACATAACATATAAATAATAAGTTACATTCTTATTAAACGTGTATAAAGTTTACTCTGACTTGGTTCACTGAGTTATTTATATCGTGACTTTTCAGGAAAAACACCGTTAGCGTCAAAATCATATAAATGTTTTCTATTGTAAAAATTTCTTTGTAAATTAGAAGAGTACTATGTTAATAGAGATCGGTACTTAATTATGAACAAAATATATATTTTTTTAAATAAAGATATCATAATTACTTTTCAAATAGGAATGATGATAAACTGTCCTGTAAAACGTGAAATTACATCTGTTATTAAAGAAATAAACATGAATTTAATTTACAGAAGTCAAGGAGACGGGGGTGAAGAGGAAATCCGCTGTCATCGACGAGGAAGCAACGGAAAAGACCACACCCGAGAAGAAAGCGAAAGTGGCGGACGAGGCACCGCCAGCTGAAGCGGAAGAAGCAGCTGCTTAAACCTGTACAGCTTACTAATTCGTTTGGTTTACTGCAATGCATCGACGTTCTTTAGGGCTCAGTTCCATACCCTCGTACATATTTACCAGATAATGTAAATGTCAAACCCCTCCGTAATAAATATATTAATTAGGGATGTTATGAAGGTAAAGTTAATTTACTTTGTCAGAGACGGACTCGGATGCGAAACGGAGGTCGAGAAGAGCATATGTGTTTAAAATGTAAATTAAATATTACATAATAATATTCGGTATTAGGAACTATCACACGCGGCGAATTTTGCCATCTTTCATAAAACTAGGTAAAGGTCCAGTAGAGCAAACCTTTGAAAAATCAAGCAAATTACCTAAGCTACAAAATGAATTTTGTACGTACTTATTCTAGCCGCAGTTACTTGTTGTGTAGATCGGAGTTGGACGTGTAAAATCAATCAGAAGTTCCGACGTTTCGGAAACCGAGTCGAAGCTCTAACATCCCTAATAATAATATGTAATAGAGATGAGTTCATTTGTGATTAATACTTTGTGTATTGAATCTTACCTGTTAGAAGTACCTGTTGTAATTAATGAATGTGCATCGCAGTGAACCGATCGCATCGGCCAATCGGTCCCGGGGTATCGAATGCTGTTCTCGCGTGTCTATAGAAGCAGACGTAGCTAGCGGTGGTTAACTGAATTGATTGTAACGTGTTCGGGTGTTGATTTTATATCCGCCAGTAATAAATATACTGCCAAAGTGATTCACCACGTGTGTGTGAAATCAATTCACGGTCCGTTCTGTGAACGTATATACAGCTTCCGAGATACAAGGATTTAAGCTAAAGTAAGGTTATAAAAAGTGTTTTTTTTTTAGAATAATTATTTCAGTTGTAAATTTAAGTTTAGCAGATAAATGTCGCACATTTATTGTGTATTTCATAGGCTTTATTACTTAAACCATTTATAAACATTCCTTTGATATTTTGGTTACGAATTGCGCTTTGGACTCGTATCGCCTTCCGCTACGAGCTGGTTGCGAGTCGTTTTTGACATTAAAATAGTAATTTACGAAGTACCTTAGTGTTTACGGATTCCGGTCAAAGCGACGCGCCCGAGAAGGTCGTGTTTGCATTGTACGTACAAATGTTTCACATTGTAAAACTAATTTTAAGATTTAAAATTTAAAGTTCAAAGTTGACAAGGTGATAGTTTTCATATATCGATATAATATAGTAATTATTGAGTGCTATTTTATTTATAATTCTATGGACGTCTTTATTTTTCTTATATATTCCGTTTTCTTTTTTATCTATTTAATTTATTTCCTTTATTATATTGTGATAGTTAACTGACCTCGAATGTAAAAATATAAGAAACTTCATTTTTGTCAAACATTGATCGTAACACTGTGTTCCTTACTAAGTAATTAATATTTGTATTAAAGTTTTGACTAACTTTTTCAGATTTATAACTACTTAACTTTTCGATCGTTGATTATAAGTATGTAGTACATTTAATTATAGTTTATAGTGGCGTGTAGTTCTACGCTCCACGCTACCCACTAGTGGAGTTACGTGTTTGTAAAACATTTCTGGCAATAAATAGTCCAATGAAGAATATTGTAGTTTTTGTTTATAACCTGAAAGTGTATTATAATTTATTTTATATGAAAAAATATACCGTATACGAATATTAATACGAATTACTTTATTTTTCAACTTTCGTTGGTATCACACCTTCATGAATTAGTAAAAAAGATATTTACGTTTTTATAATAAAGCTGCTGCACAGTCGTAACGACTTGATTTATGCATTTTACTTGCCAAATTGGAAATGACAACCCAAAATTCTGCTTATACATGCCAGACGCTATTCAGAATAGATTATAAATTCTTTGTCGCAGGTAATAGAATATAAAGAGCTTTACCGAACACAATCGTTTTGTCTATATGATGCTCTTGCAACTCTAGTTACTCTGTCGTAATAGAGGAATTGTAATTCCTTTTGTCGCAATATTTTCAAGGGTAAGCAGAGAAATTATACTTGAACGTATAGTTTTGAACGTACGTAAAACTGCCTCGTACTAATGCGAAATCGCGAGCGAACACTAATTCGCGGAGTTATTCCTAGGCACAATACGTTAACTAAGTTTCCCACAATAATGGTGCGAATTTACGATCGGAATATTGCGTACAATAAATATCCCTAGGTTTATGTAGTGGATTTCTTGCAGCTGTTGGGTTGCGATAATATCGAGAGGTACCACTTGTCTGTGTGCAACAATACATGACATGATACAAAATGTGTTTTCTAGGAACATAATGTGCTGCGAAAAATCTTTGTGGTATTTCGCAGTTACGTGGAAGGGTATCATTAGTAATTTTTTGTACTCGGGGAAGTTCTATGATATACATCAACATTGCTTGTGGCCTTTTACTGTAGTATCAAATAGTTTTAATAATGTAACGTTATAATAGTTTACATGTTTAGATCACAATATTTGTTAGTACTTGAGACTTCTTTCTGTTTTTTTTTTTTAATATGATGATCTTTGTGGTTGTTTAGTTTCAATTACAACTATACATTTAAATGAGTGTACGGAGTAAATAAGAATCCGGTATTCATTGTTTGTCCGTACTGATCGGTCAGTCATTACATTTTATGATACTATCAGTGGGTAGGGTGAAACAAGGTCAGACATTTCCAGGGCAACTAGACAGTCAACATGGGGTAAATCATCCCTCAGTAAGCCATCTATACATGTAAGACGTGGTCAGTAAGGAATTTATGAGTCGCGGTTTAAAATGGATAATTTAAGCTTAAAGAATATGTCGTTTATACTATCATTTATGCTTTTCTTTATTCTGAAGCGAGCTAGTACACAGACAACGCAGAGTATTAATGTTTGTAAGTATATTTGTAAATGTTACTTGTTATGTCGTCACGGCTGGTGAATCGCTAAGGCCCAACGCGCACAACATTACGTTTTTTTTAATAGAATTCGGTAAGTTTATTCACCGCAGTACTTGGTGTATAGAATCTTAACAAAATGTAACAAGATAGTTGAATGTATATTAAGTTTTATTGTTTAACATTATTTTATAAACCACTAGTTGTGCTTGCGGCTTTGTTCGTATGGAACTGAAAATTATTTAACTAATTTATAGCCTGTTACATTGGAATAAAATGACATTCTTATGGTTAAAAATTTTTGAAATCGGTCCATTAGTTTTTGAGTTTATTTGTAACAAACAAAAATACAAATCTTTCCTCTTTATAATATTAGTATAGATACTGTCATTATATTAAAAGGTATTCAAACATTAAAACCTTTTCTAGTGTTGATTAATGAAGAATACAACGTATTAGCTGAAAAATCATTTGATATAGCAAGGGAATATGTGAGGCGTAATCCAAGCTTAGGTCTAGCGGTGGAGCCAGTTATCGTAGTTGGCAACAGATCCGATGCAAAAGCGTTCTTAGAAAATGGTAAGATATATTGTATTTCATACACGATTGCATTTTTCGTAAAACAACTATATATCGTAAATTTTTAAGCAACGTAAGTTGCAGACGTCCAAAAACTTATTTCAACATTCGGGCCAAAACCATACGACGGTTCAAGGATTTTTCCTTGTTCTACAAACGAGCCGATTAAACAAACAATTAGTTTAACAAGTGCTCTATAATATTGTTAATGTTAAACTTTATAGTTTGTAGAAAATACAATGACATGTTATCGACGAAGAAGACACCTCACGTCGTTTTAGATTTCACCATGACCGGTGTTGGCTCGGAGACGATAAAATCATTCACAGCCGCTTTGGGATTACCTACGATTTCCGGGTCTTTTGGACAAGCCGGTGATTTGCGGCAATGGCGATCGTTAGACGCAAATCAAACAAAATTTCTTTTACAAGTCATGCCTCCAGCTGACATACTACCGGAATCTATAAGAGCTATTGTTACCAAACAGGATATCACGAACGCTGCTATTCTATTCGACGATTATTTCGGTGAGTAAAAACCAAGTACATCGTTGTAATGTTGTTTTCAATGACCTGGAAACAACCGAAACATGATAAGGCCCGCACTACTTATTTGTTTTCTTACCTACTGAACAGGTTACTACAATTCCATAAAGACTAACACTAAAAAACGTTCTTTTCTTTTTGTAGTTATGGACCACAAATACAAATCTCTACTACAGAATATTCCGACGCGGCACGTAATAACCCCAGTTAAAAGTTTCAGTAAAGATGAAATAAAGACTCAGTTAAGAAGTTTACGTGAACTAGATATTGTAAACTTCTTCATTATCGGTCGACTAAAGACGATAAAAAACGTATTGGATGCGGCTGATGAGAATCAATATTTTGGGAGGAAAACGGCGTGGTTCGCGTTGTCCCTAGATAAAGGAGACATAAGTTGTGGATGTAAAGATGCCACCATAGTTTACATGAGACCGACACCAGACGCGAAAAGCAGAGACCGCCTCGGGAAAATAAAAACAACTTATAGCATGAATGGAGAACCGGAAATTACATCTGCGTTCTACTTCGACATGTCTTTAAGGACGTTTTTAGCTATCAAGTAATAACCTTTTTACTATTTTAATGCTACCGTACACATTCCTACTTTAGCGCACCACGTGCCATGTGGTTTGTCTAATTATAGTTGGGTTTATTCCATCAGAGTTCCCGTTTATGATTTTCCAGATCCCTACTGGACTCTGGCAAATGGCCAAACGACATGAAATATATTACATGTGACGATTACGACGGTAAGAATACTCCCAACAGGACCTTGGATCTTAAAACAGCATTCCAAGAGGTGTGGTGACATATTAACACAATTTACTAGACATAATTTCTCAATTCACCTAATTTTTATAAAGTACTAGCAACCCATTCCACGAGTAATAGAGCATTTATGCCTACTAATTTAATTTAATAAGTGTACGAAAATAATTACCCTAAATATTGCTTAATTTAAAAACCTGTTGCAAAGATTTTTCTAGAAATATTTTTTGATCCCATATTGTTATTGTTTGATCCCATAGAACATATAGGTATGTATGTAAGTTGGACAGTTTAATATATAATACTATAAATTTAGCAATTCTTGTATCTACATCAACTTCGCGTATCTCAGACGCGGTTCTAACGATTTAGATGAAATATTGTATGTAGGCAAAGTCTTGAATTGCATTCACCTGTACATAGCAGCCTATTCTTAAAAACGTGTGTTATTTTTAATTATTTGTAATCATTTGATTAATTACATGTGTTTTTTTATCGTTTCATTTTTATTTTTTCGTCATTTATACGTATGTAAAATTTTACAATGTGAATATTTAGTCAATATGTGATTCCCACCTTAATTTATTTGTTTAAATAAACAGAAATTGGAAAAAATATACCGAGCTCCGGTGTTAGATCTTTATACGACGAATATTTCTTTAATACCTACCAGTTTACATAAAGCTAGTAAAACTACTAGTCGGAATGATTTTTATGATATCTTTAGCATACACCTGAACCTTGCGCATGAGTCTTACAGTCAAACCGTATGACAATTTGTTCTGTAGTTTTTTTAGTATATCGCATTCAGATAGACAGACAGAAGCTACAGGAGACCATGTACCACAATATGTATAGATATTTTGTTATTGTATAATTCTTCTACTACTGATTTCTACAGGTAAAGGAAACACCGACATATGCACCATTTTACATCCCAGTAGACGATCCGATGAACGGGAGGAGTTTAATGGAATTCAGCACTGATCTATCAGCTGTGACGGTTAAAGACGGTGCGTCGGTTGGTAGTAAAGTTCTAGGAACGTGGAAAGCAGGCCTCTCTAACCCCCTGACCTTGACAGACTCTGATAATATGAGCGATTATTCTGCGCAACTTGTATATAGAGTAGTCACAGTCGAGGTGGGTAAATGAACTCCGGCTTTGTTTAAAATTCTGTTGGCAACTTGATAAAATTTCGTCAGTTTACTTTGATACAATTGAGCAAACAATATTGTAGTTGCTTTCTTATGGAATTCTGATATAAAAACTCGTGTCTCGACGCATTAAAATTCTTCAATTTACTTGTTTCAGCAACAACCGTTTATTATTAGGGATGATGATGCGCCTAAAGGTTTTAAAGGTTACTGTATCGACCTCATTGAGGAAATACGAAGTATAGTTAAATTCGATTACGAAATAATACTGTCACCGGACGGTAACTTTGGTACTATGGACGAAAATGGTAATTGGAACGGTATAATCAAGGAATTACTTGAGAAGAGAGCGGATATAGGATTGACCTCTTTATCCGTTATGGCCGAGAGAGAGAACGTGGTCGATTTCACAGTACCGTTTTACGATCTAGTTGGAATAACCATCATGATGAAACTTCCCAGGACGCCAACCTCTTTGTTTAAATTCTTAACGGTTTTAGAGCATGACGTGTGGTTGTCCATACTTGCAGCGTATTTCTTTACCAGGTATGCTGACATGACATCATTCGATTTAATTCATCTTTAAAACCAGTTTGTCTGCAGAACACCTTGATAGGGGTAAACCATCAGCTTTTTTTAATATCCGAATTCTTGTGAATCATAATTTCCCGTCTCATTCATAAAACATAGCGAAGAAAAAGATGCAAAATAGCTTTTCATAACAGCTAAACTTATTTTATCTCTGTCAGGTGTAAATTAAAAAAAATATTCCGATAGTATTTTGTCTATTAATGTTAATACGTTTTAGCCTCTAATTGATTCAATATAAAAAAGATGTATAAGTCGAAATAACATTGTTTTAGCAAGTATTTAAAACGAGTACCTTAGAATTAAATTTTGACATACATTGAGACACGGATCGATCGATAGATGATGCCCACCTGCTTCTATTATTTCTTATCTAATTTTATGAATCGAGGTCAAAACCAGTGTGTACAAACAATACATGCGTATTACTACATACACAAGTAGGTATATTAGTAGGTATGATCACCACTGGCGTGAGTATTAAGATCTTTACAATATATATAGGTAATATTATAAAAAAGGAAATTAATAAAAATAAATATATTTATTAAAATATATATTTTTAAATAACCTTGTTAAATTATTTATTTTCAAAACCCGAATGTCAAAGCGGAGTTTTGGTGACGAAGCGTCGCGCGACGCGACCCCTCGATCGTTTCTCGAAACTTCCAGTCTTAACGTAAATTGAAAATTTCGAATTAAAAAAAATGGGAACATACAACACATATATTGAAAGTTTTGTAATGTTTCAAATGATGTCTTTCGAAAATTCAATATATCGGCACTGAATGTGACACTAAAATATGTGTGGTTGAATAATGGAACAACCATAAATACGCATAGCAACAGAAAATCACATTTGTTATTTTCGATCTTAAGGCTTAAGTATTAAGGTTCAAACTAATAAAACAGTCATATTACTCACGCTTTACACTTCACGCATTAGTAATCCACGTTATTCAAATTGGGCGATAAATGTAAGATGCAAAATAAAACTTTTGGTCGTTCTGAAAGCACATTTATTATTCCATTTTTAATTAAACCATAGACTGAATAACGTAAAACGTAAATAACAAAAGAAAATGCTTAAATATACATATAACTGAAGTCTGAAGTTGATCATGTGTACATGAAATATTTTTTTAAATTATAATCGTGGTCTACTCTCCCTATTATCAAATAAAAATGTTTTATTGTGAACTTTTATTTTTCAAATTCGAATTTGTAACGATCATAACTATGGATTAACATACAAAACACTTTTTATCTCATAAAACAAAGGGTTCCTCCGGGATAGGCGGTAAAAATTAGAATTTATAATAAATGTGGCTATTCGTAGGTAAGTTATGATAATATGATTCAGCTTCAATCATGCTAATATTGTACATGCGAAAATGAGTTTGTTTGTTTGTTACGCTCACCCGGCGCTAAAACTGCTGAATCGATTGTGATGAATTTTGGTACAGAGATAGATGGGATCTAGGGGACGAAGATAGGCTACTTTTTCTCCCAAGATCTTTATTGGAAGTGGGTTAAAAAAAGATATAAACTTTGCATAAAACTTTTTATTGCATCATCCGATTTGTTTGACAAAATCGATATTAAGGCGAGCGAAGCCGCACGTAAAATATAGTAAATAGCGAAAAAGTCGGTGAACGTAATATATATAAACCTTAAAGACAAAATAATTAAACTAATAATATCGAGCCTTTTAAGGAAAAACGTCGGAAGCAACAATTTATATTTTTACAGGAGAGTTTTTTCGTCCCTAATAAAACGTATTTATGATGGCTGAAAAAAATATATGCCTTGTTGTTCATAATTAACCACTAATTATATTAAAATAGTGGATATTAACATACTGCTTGTAATTACCAAAGTTTTTTTTTTGAAGGTTATTATAAAAGAAAACACTTAAGAGTTTTGGTACTTACGATATATTACCTGAAAAAGCTCGATATGGTCCTTGCAAAAATTAAGGAAACAAAAGTAAATTCCATATTTTAGTAATTATTGACGGGTTGTATTTCGGTGAAAAGTGGTCATACCGATACTTAAAAAAAGCTATTTAAAACTGTCATTTTTACGTTTTATAGTTCGTTCCGCGGTCATGGAAAACATTATCGAACTAAGCCAATGAATGAGTTAAATAGCCTGTTAATTAAGTTTCTATTTATTTTTCTTTAAACCTCACTACGACTTTTTGCTCCCAATAAATCCAATTTTTAAGCAAAAAGGATCCTTTTACGTTCAACCACCAATACCTCCGCAACTACTGCTCGTGTAGAAAATTAAAGGAAAAATTTATTCTCCAATAAATTGAAGTACACTCGATGGAAGTCACAAGCACAGCTAAGATAGATGTAAAAATCAAATAGAATCATAGTTTTTGTATATTTTATTTTAATCCATACACTTCAAAGCGATGGTAACTTAGTTGGAACAACACGCCCATCGATGTGGGTTGAATCCTACAATGAGCTTGAGGCTACGGTGATGGAAAATAGAATCATCAAGACATATGAAAGTGTTAGGGAATTTTCCAAGAATCGCTAGTAATCTATCACTTTCAAGTTAAAAATATGTGACCAAGATATGTTTATTAACTGACGTTTTTTGATTATTAGTTATTGCTGAACTTTAGTGTTATTAATGATAATTATAATTGAAATCGTTTATTTTTACTTTCAGAAGATATTTCACAAATTGTCAATAGCGTTTATACTAAATTTTTTTTGGTTGGGTTGAAAATATAAACATTTTCGACTGACTCATCTTCATCCCGGTATCCCCAAAATTACCTCACTTTATATTTGTCATTCATACTAATGTAGAAACCCAACAATCTCGCGGCATTGACGCGAAATACGTGAACAAGGTCATGGGTACCGGTTTGCATTCCAGTTTTGTTAATATTTCAGCTTTTTAATGTGGATTTTTGACAAATGGAGTCCCTACAGCTACCAGAACAACAGGGAGAAGTACAAAGATGACGAGGAAAAGCGAGAGTTTACCCTGAAAGAGTGCTTATGGTTCTGCATGACGTCACTCACACCACAAGGCGGTGGGGAGGCACCGAAGAACTTATCTGGCAGACTCCTGGCGGCTACTTGGTGGCTTTTTGGGTATGCTGATTTTTCATGTTCAACTACTTTGGCAGCTCCTGAACAATTCGAAGCGACCATAGCTCAGTAATGTGTACGGACTTCGCGTCAATATACGTAAATTCGATTCCCTGCAATGAGCCTCAGCTTTCGGTAAGGAAAAACTTCGCGATGAAACCATAGCATGTTGGTAAGGCGTCTTCTAATACCCACCTCACTAGTTACCACCCTCAAGATGAAAATCTACTGCCAAATACTTACTTATAAGTATGTTCCGGCAGTCCCTGCACAGGTTTAGCGTGTCCACCAAATTGGGCCATATTGTCACTTTAGAACAGGTGAGATTATGGCCATAACGTATACTTATACAGTATAAAAATATGTTTATATAGCACTTTGATTCCAAGAGTAAAAGCGCATATCCAGCTGCTGAGGACTTTGCAGGCTGTCATTACAAACATGAACTCTCGGTGAAATGCGAATATATCGGTGATCGCTATTATTTTAGGAATATAGGACGCCTTTTTTCTACTTTGGCATAATTTGCCTGTGTAGCTAATTTCATCAATATCAAGTAAGAATAAGCAAACAAGCATCGGGCATATAGTATCACCCAGCTTAAGATCAATTATTAGTTGATGCCACATACAACGACCAGCTATACGAACTCCTAAACCTCTAGACCAACCGTGCTACGATGCTTATCATGCGATACAAAAGATATGAACAAAATATATCACTTAATCACTGATTTAAAAAATAGATACTATAAATAGAAATAATCGAAAAGAAGACATAAATTTAATTTGATGTACTATACATTTAGCCAAATAAACTGTAATAAACACCGAAAGATATGTTTATTTATTGATAAATCACATTAAACAATCTGAAGTTAAGATTGTTATTGTATTGTAAGAAGTTACAAATTATTTGGTCATCGCAAACGGTTTTATCTGTGAATATAAAGCAGTTATTTTTAAACAACACATATTTCATTATAATATTTTTATATATAAATGCGATTCGCCGAACTGGCTACCGCGTCACTTCTCAGACTCCGATTTCTATGTAAAACAAAAGATACTATGTGCATGAACAATACATTTTAATGTACACTAATATTATAAAGAGCAACAGTTTGTTTGAGCGCGCTAATCTTTGGAACTGCAAGTCGGATTTGAATAATTCTTTTTGCATTTGACAGCGTAATTGTTTTGAAAGGTTATTCAACTATTTAACGTCACTTTCATGACTTGTGACTCTCGTCAGACTTATGATTTTTGCATACACATTGTCAAAGGTGCCTACAGAAACGGACATAGGACTTTTTAACAAGAAAAAAGTGCTGCTATAAAAAGTGTAAATTCTATTTCCAAACGAATGTAGTCGCGGGCACATCTTGTAGTCCTACAGCTTGCGAAAGACGTTTGATAAAACTTTTGTATTTACCAAATACCAGGAATGTTACGGATATGAACTTCGTGTAAGTCATTGCCCAATTAATGTCTAGTGGAATTATAGATATACTTTATATATAGATATCTTAAAATGATTAAATCGGTGTCGGGTATAGAAAAAGATATGAAATCTTTACTATTATTATTAATGACAAATTGATTTTGTTTGTTTATTACGCTTTTCCGCTGAATCGATTATGATGAATTTTGGTATAGATATTGATGGAAACCTAGACACGGCGCTAGGTTATTTTTCTCTCCAAAAACATTCTCGAATTGGGGTAATGAGAGGCATATAAACTTTGTATTGCGTCCTCCAATGTTTTTTTAACAAAATCAATATCAACGCCAGCTTAGACGCAGGTAGAATTTAGTAATTTAATATATCACATAGTGGCATACAAATGAACACAGTTATTTAGATGATTATTCAATACGCATCTCTAATATAGTAAAATAGTTTTTGAACCATATAATAAAGCATCAAATTTATTGAAATGATACAGTATTACAAATTCTGATAGTTTTGGATAATCGGACGCATACATTTCCGATAGTACATATTGTATAATTAATAGTGTTTATGCTAAAACTTATTCTAACCAATATTTTCAATATTGTGAAAGCGATTTTTTTAATATGACCAATAAACTTAAAAAAATTGCTGTAACTGAAATTGATTACCGAACTTAATATTTTAGGAATTCATTTAGATATATTTTATTTTTACTTTAATTCTCCAATGGTTGTTTGTTGAAAAAAGTTTGTTTTCATAGTTAGCCTTATTTTCTATAACTACGACTATGTTCAGTTTTAATAAGGATTATATTTAAAAAGAAAATAGCTATTATTTGGGTTAACTAAACGTAGAAGACCAACCTTATTACCATGTTTTTCAGACAATAATTTATATTATTTTATAGTATTTGAAGTTTGTTTTACGATTCCGACAATATCCGTGATTATTCAAATCATCTATATGAGGTTGTGTTTCTAATATGCGACAATTTTAGTGACGTTTACGCAGTTTTATGACGTCCCAGTCAATACAGTTTTGTAACTAAACTTTTATACAACTTCCGTGTATTTTTGCTGCATATTTACTAACCATCTCCGCGACTTTGTTCCCGTGGAACTGCAAAATATTTAATCATTTTTATCCGTTTCTGTGACTTTTTTAATAATACTTTGCTTCTATTGATGGTAGCGTGATGTTAAATAGCTTAAAAACTACCTGAATTATTGCTCTATCAAATGTAAAAAGTTTATTTGTAATACAACTGGTAGTTCTTAAGATTAACTCGTTCTAACATACAAACAAACTTTTCTGCTTTATATTTTTAATAAAGATATCATGTCAAATTGAAGTACAATAATATTTTAGATAAAAAAAATAAGATTACATCGGCGTCTACTAAATGGCCTTTTTATTGAATTACAAAAACAATCAAAAGATATCGTCTTGGGTATGAACCAATTTATTTAATAAGAGGGATTTTATTGCCCATTTGTGTGTAACGGATTTTAAGTAATAATGTTATAGTTTCAAGTACATATTATATTTAAAAGTATTATAACTTGGAAATCGCTCATTTATATACATCCTGCCAGGAGCTTTTGAAATCTGTTCATTTATACATATTTTGTGGGTTTAACGTCATGGCCACAATCACATCTGATGTTAAGTGATGATGTGACCCAAGTTTGTAAATACGCTAAGTCTAGTGCATTTATTGGTTGTCAAATACGAACTGCCGGAACACACTTATAGATATTTGGTGGCAGATTTTTAACTTGAAGTTGAAGTTAGCCAGGTGGGCATTGGAAAATTTGCACGTCTGCCTTGTGGCACACACCTTTATTTTTAAAGTTTCTAATATATTTAACGTCTATCCACAGTTTTATAATAATCGCATCGTATACTGCTAATTTGGCCGCCTTTCTAACGGTATCAAGACTGGATACACCTATAGAATCTCTTGATGATCTCTCAAAGCAATACAAGATTCAGTATGCCCCGCTGAACGGATCCTCTGCTATGACGTACTTCGAACGAATGGCCGCTATAGAAGTCAGATTTTACGAGTAAGTATTTAAACGAAACAAATATAACTATATAGTACAAAATCTTTGCTTACATCCATGCTAATAATTATAAAAAGTTTATTTTGTTTGAATGCGCTAATGTTAGGAACTACCAGTCGGATTTTCAAAACTTTTTTTAATATGTATTTGATAGAATAACGATTGAGGAAGGCTTTCGGCTATTTAACATCACGCCACTACTAATTAGAACAAAGCTGTATTGATACGTTACAAAAACGGGCAAAATTTATGAATAATTCCACGCGAACGAAGTCGCAGGCACAGATACTAATAAATAAAGTAGTTTAGTTAAAAATCTTGACAATAAACATATACACATATATACGTTTTGCTGTTTAAATGTCGATACTAATTACCTACAGCTTTTATGACTAACAATCTTGTTCCTGTTCTTGAATTACCATTTTAATACAGGTAAAGCCGTCAACAACCTATACTGAATAATCTTTACTATCTCGAATGGAAGTTAAAATTCGCTATGATTTATTCCATGTAATTAACGAGATATATTTTTTTATTTTTTTTATTAATTAGTTTTTGAAATATAACTTTTATATGACTGAGAAAAATTTTTATGCTCGCTACATTCATACCATATGTTGTCTAACTCTGTCTTCATCGTGTATAGCATCAGTGAACCAAATTACAGTTATACATAAAATATTTCGCAACACATAGCCCAAAACGTAAGTATTAAGGAAATTTACAGAAAACCTTAGGGTTTAGGGCATAGTAAATGAGAATCAGCCAGTTTCGCCAAGGTCAGCAACATGGCTATAACACCTTGGCGTTGCGCCCGTTTATAGGCCACGGTGATCATTTACCATCAGACAGACCGTCAGCCTGTTTGCTGCTCCTTAGCAAAAAAAAAAAATAACAACTTTTGTATTAACCATAAATATTACATCAAAGAATTATCAGACGAAATTGAAAAGAATTAAATAAGACATAACACTTGTTCGATTTTAATATTTATTTTTATACGAACACTTGACACATTATTTCCGGTTCAAGGTTGTCGATGGCGATCTGAAATGATATGATATAAATAAAATTAATAACAATTAGTTTTGTATGAACTATTTTAGAAAATACTATTGATAATTAAAATATTAACGTTTTCATAGTAAGTTAAGTGTTGTTTAATAATTTTTCTTTACTGTAAGGAGCCAAATCTAACAAATCTGAGAATATTGAAATCGGACCAGCCGTTCTTGAGTTACAAATGGTGAGCTCAGTTGGTGGTGTGTACGGACGATGCGTCAAGGGACGTGAGTTCGAATCCACCAACAATCAGTTTGAGCTTTCGGTGAAAGAAAACAGCATGGTGGTAGAGCTTTTTTAATGCACGCCTGGCTAGCTATCACTCTCAAGTAGAAAATCTATCGCCAAATACCTATAGATTTGTTCCGGCAGTTGCACTTGAGAGCCAGCCCCTCTACACTAGGCTAAACATCAAGTGAGGTTGTGGCCATAACTCTAAACCTTAAGTACAAAAAAGAGGTTTATCAATTACAGTTAGATATTGTATATAAGTTACCAATGCATTACAATGTAACTAAGTGAATTTTTCATTTTCACTACAATTGTAATCATATTTATCTTATTTCAATCTTATCGTGTCTCTTATCGGTCAAACTTGAGCATTCCGTTGCATGTGGCTTGTATTCCAGGTCGAAATTATTGTCCTCCTTTATCTATATTTACAAAGACAGAATTAATAATATCGTGTCTTTGAACCCGGTAAAATTGAAAATTGTTTGACAATCACCTAAACTTGTGTAAAATCTGATGATAATATTGTTTTCGAATGTTAATTTTGTAGTTATTTGTCGCACGTTTAAACGTATTCAGAAAACATTTATTTAAAAAAATACCTACCTCTATATAATTAGGCAGAGATAAAACAATTCAAGCTCTTCCCAAACGATTTTCTTTTTTGTTATTATTATTGTTTATAGCGTGTATTAGTATTATCATTTCAAAAAATGGCAATACTTTTTCTAGCGATTCGATTTTTCTATCGTTAGTAGCAGTTTCATGTTAGCAATAAAAAAAAACATTGGAGACTGATCAAGTCTGTATTTAATCGGATTCAGTTATGCATGTCAATGTTTTGAAACAATTGTATTTAAAGTATAATAGATATTATTTCAAAATGTTAATTGTTACTTAGTATTTGTTAAACTTTAAGACACTTATTTTTCGACGAAGTATTATTATCTTATATATCTTATTTAGAATTTGAATACGGATACGTCTTTGGATATTTTTAATACATATTTATAGTTTCGATTGTATTTTCGAAGTTCAATAAACTGCCTAATGTTAATAGTACTGATATTACAGAGTCTATTTAATCCATAAAAGCTGGGTAGACACTATTTTTAACCATAATAGGTGGTTTCATCACCTTGTTGTCCTTCACCGAAAGCTCAGGGTCATTGGAGGGATTTGAACTCACATACATTGACGCAGTGTCCGTACACATTACCAACTGCGCCACCATCGCTTTATATTTTGCATAACTTATGCAAAATAGAATAGATATTACGTACATAAATAGATTCTTTTATATTGCAAATTACAAGTATTTTTACACGTAGGTAATGTGCGCGCTCCGTTCTACTAATTCGTTTTATTTATCACTAGCTGATCCTTCGACTTCGTTCGCGTTGAAGTAAAAACGTATCTTTGCTCCTATTGGTGGCAGCGTGATGTTTTAAATACCATAAAGCCATAATCAACGATTGCACTATAAAATAGCAAAATCATTTGTTAAATGCGACCGGTAGTTCCTAAGATTAGCGTGTTCAAACAAACAAACCTTTCCGCTTTATATTATTTATATAGATTTCTTATAATTCCTCTTAGGATATGGAAAGACATGAGCCTCAATGATAGTCTCAGTGACGTAGAGCGGTCGAAACTCGCAGTCTGGGATTACCCGGTAAGCGATAAATACAGTAAAATGTGGCAAGCTATGAAAGAGGCCGGGCTTCCGAACTCCATAGAGGAGGCGCTGCAGAGAGTGCGAGACTCGAAGAGTTCCAGCGAAGGCTTCGCCTGGTTAGGAGACGCTACCGACGTCAGGTATCACGTGTTGACTAACTGCGACCTGCAGATGGTGGGAGATGAGTTCTCAAGGAAACCGTATGCGATCGCCGTGCAGCAAGGCTCTCCATTAAAAGACCAGTTCAATAACGCGTAAGTTTTTAAACAGTACAGTATTAACATTTTTTGAGGGCCATTTCCTTCACAGGTTTAGCGTGTCTATGTAGCATTCTAATGTTCAAAGAATTTCTGAAATCGGTCCAGTAGTTCTTGAGTTTATTGGTTACAAACAAAAAACAAATCTTTCCGTTTTATAATATTTATATAGTTTGCTTTGCTCTTATTAATCGTAACGTGATGTTATATAGTCTACAGCCTTCTTCAATAAGAACGCAATAAAATGAAGAAAAAAACGACTAGTAGTTTCTAAGATTAGCACGTTCCAAGATACAAACTTTTTTGCTTTTAATATCAGTAAAGATTAACATGTCACAAGACAACATGAACACAAACTGCATACATTTTAAATCAATGTGATACTTTTTATTTTAATTTTTTATGACACCTATGTCTGTACATAATATTGTCAATGTTACGTACGAGGATTTTCTTATTTAAAAGTTCAAATGTCACTGTAACAAAGTGGTAGCTCCCTTATTAATACTACCTCAGTAAGTGCTGGAAATATATACATGAACTTAGATAATATTTCTAATATGTAACACTTCTGTACAATAATCAAAACATATTCAATCAATGTTTTAATAACATTGACTACTAGAAGTGTGAAATATGGTCTCTGGCAACATAGGGTATTGTCGGTCGACGTGGTATTTTGTCTGTAGGTATTTAAGGATACTAAAAGTCCCACACGCTTCTATTCGTAGCGTCTGGAATATTGCGAGAGAAAATATGCCAATCTTAAAAAAGGCTCAAATAACATAAGTTTTAGAAATAAAAAAAACTACCACATGACAGATCCCGCCAAAAACATTTTTATTTGCATCGATCGATATATTGTTCTGCATTTGACAGATTTTACAGCGACGTGTAAATATCACTAATATATCACAGGTATCATCACTATCGGAAATTTTAACCGATTCGATTTATCCTTATCCTTGCACAACATTATAAAAGGCAAGGCCATTTTATATTTCTGTTAATGTACTTATAATTCTACAGTCACTGAATCGTTTTATGTAAAAAATTTTAATTGTAGATTTGTACTCGGGCTAGTATAACTTTGGTTACATTATATGTATAATATTTAGAACAATGTATGAAGGTTGGTAATAATAAATTAATTCTACACAAAGTTTCACTTAGTACGGTTTCTCGCAATAAATTAAACATTTTGTTATCAAATAAATGGTGTAATGCTTTTTTTAATTAACTATTTTTGTCGTCAAACCAGCTGTCATCAATTCGTCTAGTTTGGTATATAACTATATCAGCTGTTCCAGCGACTTCGTTCGCATGGAACAAAAAGTATTTAATCATTTTTGCTCGTTTTTGTAACTTTTTTCAATACAGCTATGCTCCTATAATTGACAGTGTGATATTAAATAGCGTAAAGTCTCCCTCAATGATCGCTCTATCAAACACATAAATAGTTTTTTAAATTCGATTGGTAGTTCCTAAGGTTAGCGCGGTCTTAGGTATTCCCAGTTGGATTACAATAAATATTTTTGTATTTAATACAACAGTAAACAAGAAACGCTTTTGACTTTTTAATATCACGATACCTAGGAGCAAAGGTGTATCGAAAGAAGATACATCAATGAGCAAAAATATTAAATAATTTTTAGTACCACGCCAACGAAGTCGCGGATACGGCTAGTTACTGAATAAAACAATACCTAAACAAAAACTCGGCTTGGCAACATATTTACGAATAAAGAACCGTGTGTGCTTACACACGGCAAAAGTGAACCATCACATCTCTCCCACTCCCTTAGTTGTTTCAAGCAAACTTTACCGAACGAGCGTCACACAATAAGGTTGCGGATCAGCAATTCACTTCAAAATTACTCGGGACGGGCAGAGATTCGTTGAGTTTTATAACCTACGTGAACTCGATGGTTACGTTATAAATGATTGTGTCTATGACATGAAGTTGGTTAGGTTTGTAATGCGTCAAAGAACTTGAATATTACCTAACATTTAAATCATAGGTTTTTATTTTCATTGCAATCTTGTGCGCTATAATGGAAATTCTTGTTAATAATATTTTTCTAGAAGGTTACATGAAGTTGTTATATAAGGTTAATTATAGAAATAGATGCGTGGCGAACTTTGAAATGATATACAGTAATAATAAGGAATTCCAAACTATATTTCTTCTTAAAGTTTTTTTTATTGGCTTTACCGAACATTTTAAGTATTTTTTAATTTATAATACATACATTCCTTTCAAGTTGATAATTGCTGGTTCGAATCTCGATTAACCACCTTTTTAGAGGTATGCCGCTTTCAGAGATTTCACTTTTAGACCCGCATTCCGTCCCCTTTAACTCGGGTACCCATATTAAAACAATATTTCAGTTTAACGTCTCCAGTTTGTTGAACTTTGTAAAATTTTCCTACGAGTATTAATTTAGTTTAGAATTAGCTTAGTAACAGAGCTCAACTAGTAGACAATATATTAAAACGCCAATGCAGTCGCGTACCCCGAAACACAATGATATTAAGAATGTTCATAATAAAGGTAATACTTTTATGGGTGATGGAGTAACAAGAGGCAATATTTCATGGTCATATGTTTTTGACCTTCTGTACGTCCTAAAACTGATACATACAATCGCTTTGAAAAGGCTTTATAATTAAATAAAATATTATTTAATTAACGCACGTATACATGTCCTATAATAAAACAGAGTATGAGTAGGTACTTAATGAGTATGAGTAACATTAAATAGCTTATAATAGTCGTTGGCATAAAATGTTAGTATCTTTGCCAAACAGACGAAAAATTTATTTAGAAAACCTAAAAATATGTTTGAATATTGTAAGATTTTCTTATGACCTTAAGTTTATCGTATTCTTAATATACACAGTAGAATAATAATACAATGAATAACTAACGCCATCTATTGTAACAGATGTTAAGCTTCTAGTACCTAATGATGCCAGTTTAGTTCCATAATATAAAGTAATTAGAAACTTGTGTGGCACGACGCGACATTTTTAGGTTTTTATTAGGAAAATTGATGTTACATATTTATAGTCGATATGACAATTATTATAACATACAAGTTGCTTAGGAACGTCCATAGAGATGTCATAGATAATATGTACTACAAGATTCCAGGCCTTTTATTACGTTACATTCTAAAATATTTGATGCAAATGGCGGTACGTCGAGGTGACTCGAGTGACTTCTGACGTCACGATACTCGAATAAATGTGTTATAATTTTGTTTGACCACGCGTTTGTTTGGACTAATATTTCTTGATAATATAAAAAATACGTTTCCGCTTTGCATTTCGAATTCCGAACAATAAACTTGATGCAAACAGATTCATAACAGTTTTTATCGTTTATTTTTACTTGCAATGATGGTCATGATAAAATATTAAATAAGACGCTGTAAAAAGCAGTACGATTCAAATATTTGTTAGCTACCTAAATTGTATGCCACTGCCATGTTCATATAAAATGTTTAAGATGTAATGTATAAATAAATATTAGTAAATTTTATGTTCTATGTAGTTATAATGTAAGTACGTTAGATGGCGCTTTAACAAAATTTTAGTAAACGAACCGACCAGCTGTAGTCTTCTAATTCGTATCGATTTTTTCCGTCTTTTTTTTTGTGCTATTGTACGCACATGAGTAAAAGAAATAGAAGTTCATGGAAAATTTTATAGAGTTTTAGTTATCGATCTACGTGGTTTGCTAGTTCTTACCGCTAATAATAACTACAGCACTATGAAGAAATTTATACTATTGATATAATTACTAAAATATTTTCGAATAAACAAAATTCAATGGTTTATAATGGTTTGGTAAAAACATTCGAAACTGTTTCGAATTCGAACATTCGAAAATATACACATTTTTAACAACCATCAAAATTCAACTCAGTACGACTCACGAGTTAATATCTACATATTATTTGGTAACTGGTGATTGAATTAAACCAAAACATTTTTGGGAGCAATTCAAATTAAAATTGACCAATACAATTGAGTGACTAAGAAGGTACTCTGTTAGTTATTTAATTAAAACAGTGGAGACAAGATATAGATTATTTCGTTTTCTTTATTTCATACACTACAATTACCATTTAATTCAAAATGACTTTTCTTGATTTTTTATTTATTTTAAACTTTCATACTTTAACGTTAAACAAGCTCATGTGATGTTAAGTTATGATGTGACCCAAGATCGTGTACACCACATGCTACTATATCAATACCTATAATACTATAAAGTCATTATTTAGTAGTAAAGATGTGAATCGATTCGAATAAAACCTAAAATGGTTTTCCTAAATACGAATTGACGTCCCTATATTTATTCCTGTAATTTGATTATTTTTAAATGTATAGATTATATAAATTATTATTAAACATCATCTGAAAGGGCAGTCTATTTACAGTATTTTAAATTTATTTACATTACTGTAGCGTGATTACATTAGTAATTAGAATTCTATAACATCTGATAATAGTTAGTTATTGCGGCCTATTGTCTAACTTATTAACGGTACGAGAGCAAAGCAATGTATTTTTTAACGTAAGGAAAAGCATTTACACGTACCCCCCTGCCCGGGTGGACTCGTTACGTGGGGACCGTGGGGCTCTCCCGACGTTAGTCGTCGGGAATACCCATTAAAACCCCGCGGCCATCTGTCGCCTTTTTGAAGCGATCTCAAAAAGAAGTTTACCTACAGATTAGAAATCCCTTTTTTTTTGGGTAACGTCTTTCATATAGTACGTGGATACGTAAATATTTATTTCTAAATTCACCAACACTTTTGTTGAATATAAAACTTTGTTATAGCGTTTCTTTTTTGCTGTCAACATAAATAGCGAATGCGGCGGATTAAAGAGAGATACTTTTTCCAGTAAATCAGTGGCTAAATCTCTTATTTAAATTGGTTGGGTGTGTCACCGTATGACGACGCTCGGCCTTCGGGCACATGTGTGGGATGTCTGAATTCACAGCGAGCTCTGTTTATATTATTATTCGAGAAACGTGGTATATCACAATCATGGTATATGTTATTACAATATGTACCTACTGGTAATCTTGCGGTAAGGTTGAAATCCGTGTTGTATGTATGTATGTATGTGCTACTTATTTTCCGGCATTAGATTTAATTGCACATATAACTAATAAGAGTACCTTCTGTTTAGCATAAAAACTTGGTGTAGCATTTCTATAATTATAATAATGATTATAATCGATTAGGTATTGTACAGATTTGACAGCATTGATACTCGAGTTTCAGTAACCGATATAAGGGAACAAGCTGTTTATGTGATACTAACTGTGCCTGCGACTTCGTTCGCATGGAACTAAAATTTTATTCATTCAATAATGTCCGTTTTTGTAACTTTCGATACAGTTTTGCTCCTATTGATGGCAGCGTGATATTACCTTTTCATAATTTTAGTAGAGATAAAATAATTAAAACTAAGATATATAGTATTGACAAATATGTTCTGCAGAATCTTGCAACTGCTAAACAAGCGTAAACTTGAAAAGCTCAAAGAAAACTGGTGGAACAACAACCCGAAGGCTATGAAGTGTGAGAAACAAGACGACCAGTCGGATGGGATCTCGATAGAGAATATAGGTGGTGTTTTCATTGTCATCTTCATGGGTATTGGATTGGCTTGCATCACTCTCGGCGTCGAGTACTGGTGGTACAAGTGGAGGAAACGTCCTATAGTCGGTGACGTCACTCAGGTAAGTTCAATTCATTTTTGTAATAACTGATCTTGGGGACCAGTTGAATGTTTAAGAGTCATAACGAATTTTCTGTTTTCTTATACATAAAAATCGATGTGTAATGTATGTTCCTAATTTTCAGCCTAGTTTTAGATTACCTTAGCGGATTCCTCTTTGATTGGATTGGATCAACGTTATTTTTGTGTTTTTGGTATCTGGGTATATGCTATATGATACAAACAAAAGTCCGTGTAAATCCGGGTTGGTCATTAGTGTATGAATACAAATGCTAATATTTTCCTCCATCAACCATCATCAACTGTTAGTCACATAAACCTACGCAGTATCTACATCACTTAATTCCTTACCAAAGAAACATTTTTCACATTCACACACACACGAGAATAAATAACATACAATGTTTCATTTTCAGGTTGGACCGGCTAAAACGACCAAAAATAACGTCGACGCTTTCAAGAAAGGCGAAGGATTCTCTTTCAGGTCTAGAAATTTAGGTTTGTCTGATTTGAAAGCTAAATTTTAACTTATATATATCACAGTGGTTTTACTAAGTAGTGTTTTTGATCTCAAATATTTAAGAGGTAATGCGGTCGGTATGAAATTTCAAGAAAAGGTAATAACAAAAATCTTGCTGTCAAACTTCGCCTAAACATCCGTATAGAGTACGTGGGAGACAACTGGAGCTTAGTCACAATTTTTTTTAATTTTTTTTTGTGGTTACGAATCTTTCTTCTAATTCTTCTAACACTAGGCCAGAAACTTTGTTTAAGGTGGGTTCATTATACTTACACAAAATGGATGATTTTATATTTTTGTACTCTTCAGATTCTTCCTCTAAAACTTGCCCAATTGTATTTTTTAAAACGAAAAAGTCCTCGGCTGTCTATGCTTATGTCCCTTTTCTTTTTGTATTCGTAAAGTTTTTCAGCTGAATATCTGTACTTCGGATGAGTAAATATAGGAACATGTAGAATTAGATATAAATTTTATTGTATAAAATATCTGCTCTAGTATCAGGGTAAAACAGACGAATTAGTTTAAATGCTGAGCATTTTCTCTTAAGTATCATTTTAATGTTACGAGCAATAATAATATATTAAGGATAATTAATTCTTTAAGTCTATACAGGTAAATGTTTCACAAAATAGTTTCCACTACTAAAAGTGTGATAATGCAACGGCGTGAAATAAACACAGTGTTATGAAAGCAAGACGTTTTAATTTTTTAATTTTAATAATTACCTATATATAATTAGCTGACCCGGTGAACTTCGTATCACATTATAAATCTTTGAATATGTCGGCTTTACTGTATTATAATATGTAGGTATGTATAATGCATATGAACCTTCCTCATGAATCACTCTATTGCTGAAAACTGCATTAAAATTTGTGGATTTTTTAAAAGACCTAAGCGAAGAGACAGCGGAAGCGACTTCATTTTGCACGCCTCATAAGCAAAGCGTTGAGTTGGGTACTACTGTCACTTCACGCAAAACAACTGATCTTTCAAACTATAAATGTCTCTATTTATCATATATTGCACTTGTAAAATAATATATATACATACTTATCACGATAAAAACACTATTTGTAACACTCATGATATTTCTGACGCCATTTTTGTTATTTAAACTAGTTAGAAAACTGTTTAATAAAGTTCTGTCTTGAACGTCCGTATGTCTGTATGTGCGGTTCCTGTATGTTATCACGATAACGACCGAAATACTTTACTAATCGACTCTTTCCTTTTACTTATCACGGTCCTTCACATGTGGTTTAATTGTTATCAAATAAACAAAATAAAATTAAAAATGAGATTATGAGGCGTGCACTCTTGGATTTTCCCAACTTTTATACTATGCAATACTATGCAATAAAGATGCGTTGACCGTTGACGAATAAAAAGCTGCCATATATCTTAAAGTTTCCATGTTTTACGATCGTTTTGGTTGTGTTTACATTTATAAGTAGGAATAAACTCATTTCTCAAATTAGCTCTTTTAGGTAAGTTTACAAATGCCAAAAGATTAAGGTCGCAATGAAAAAAGAATTTGATGATGTTGATATTTTGATGATGTTGGCTTTTAATAAGAAACGGAAACACTTTTACGATTTAACCTTCGCAAAACATTAACGAGTTTTATGTCAACAAATTATTATTTATACAATTTGTCTCCGAATCTAATAGGTAGATAGAACATTTAGTGTCTGTCTAATTAATTTAGTTTTTGTCTATGTAAAAAGTTATGGTCAAACTCTTAGTCAGGTATGGTGCATAGTGCGTACGTAATTTTTTCAAATATGCCTTTTGCATATATAAGCAAAGTAAAAGTCAAATCTGACATTTACACGTTTTAGTTTGTATATAATTGTATATTATTATATTTATATATTTATAATATAATTGTATATAATATATCAGAACTTAATTGCAAGTTATATAACTTTGTTATCTGCCATTCTGAAGAGGTAACTTATGTCGTTTATGAGATTTTATTTTTAAGAAAGAAGCAGAATGATTACTTGTTTATTTACATTGAGGAGAAAACTATTTCACTTTGCGTCGCGTTTGCTATTCAAGTGCGTAATTGGCGTACTTGGAAAATATAATTCTGATACTAAATTATAACTGAAAATGAAAATCACGGTAACATTTGAGAATTAGTTTTAATCAAAAATTTACAATAATTTAAACTATAACGTTAACACTATCCTTGCCAGTTGAGTATTATTTGAACATAAAGGGGAAAATAATTAGTACTTTAGGTATACACTGACAATGATCGATAGGCAAGAAATTTGTTTTCACTTACACTAAGTTATTTACAATAGAAAATATAGCCTTTTGCCTATATATATATATATATATATATATATATAAATATTAATCATTAGATTTGGTAATTACAGTTCTATTGTCTTTCCGTGTTTGTTTAGATTCTTCATGTTTTTGTTGCACAGCTCGAGCTCTAGCCTCAGACCGTCCACTTCCGCCTCCAGAGTGCGCGTCCTCTTGAACATCTGCACATAGTTTAGCTGTAACTGCTTCTGGTATCTCAGTACTTTGTCTTTCTCCTCGGACCATTTCCTCCTTTCGTTATTAAACTGTGCCTCCTTCGCTTCCAGTTCGCATTTGAGTCTGTCGACCGTTTCGTTAGCGGGGCACGAGTCCGCGCAGGAGTCCGGGAGTTCCCCGTTAAGTCTTTGGACCTCGGCGTCCTCTAACGCACTATCACTGGACGTCCAATGGTACTCGTTCGTTTTGCAAACGTCATAAATCCCCCTCATAGTCCTCCCGCACTCGATGCCCTCGTAACCGCTCAACGATACGTCGGAGAGTTCTTGTCTCAGTTCCTTCAGTTCAGTTTTCAGTTTTTCCATTTCATTCTTGTTGGTCTCTTTCGTTTTATTAAGGTCCGCCACGCTTCCCATCAGGTCGCTTGTCAGTCTGTTGACCTCGGCTTGCATTCGACTGACGGTTTTCTCTTTCTCTTCCGATTCCGCTCTGAGCCTCATTATTTCTTTTTCTTTCTTGTCAAGGGTCTCTCTGAGTTGACGACAATCGGCTTTTAATGTGAGATACTCGTGTCCTTTGACGGTTTGTTCATTCTGAAATATAAAAGATAAATCAATAGTAAATGTAAATAATATGAAAGTATAGTTCAGGATATATTTTTATTTAGTGCTAACACTAGTAGAGATAGAACAATTTATATAACTGAAAAGAAAGATCTTGAAAACTCGTATGAGTAAAAGCAAAGATAATTAAAGAATTTAGTTTCTGTATTCTTTTTAGGAGAAATTAGATTAGACTAATTGGTGGACACGCTCAAACTGTGCAGGGACTGGCTCTCAAGTGTAACCATCGGAACACACCTATTAGTATTTAGCGGCAACTTTTCAACTTGAATCCTCAGTAGCTAACCAGACGAGCATTAGAAAAAGCCCTACCACCATACTAATGGTTTCCTCACGATGTCTCCATCACCGAAAGCTCAAGCTCATTGTAGATGCATTCGAACTCACGTCCCTTCTGGCGGCATCCGTACGCATTACCACTGAGCTATCATCGCTTCAACTCGTTTCACTTGAACAATAGAATTGAAGTAGATGATATTCATACCTGTGCGTCTTTCAATTGCGTCTTTAGTAATGCGATCTCTCCAGCCCTCTGGCAGAGGTTCCACTCGGTGTCCTCGAGCCTCTGCCGCAAGAGGGCGCGGTCCCTCCGCACGCGCGCCAGCTCCGCGTCCCTCTCGTCCCGGTTCCTCCCTCCGAAGCTCTGCAGCATGAGCCCGCGGGGTGCGCGCAAGCGTACCTCGTGACTCCGGAGACGGTCACTTGTACTGTAATATTACAGATAGTTTTTCTTATACCTTAGGAGTACTATATGTTAATGTGATTTTAATTCGAGAATTGTAAACCGATGTATATGCTGTGTCTTTTTCTTTAAACCTTATGTGTATTCTCTGATTAATCTCTCTATTATGAATCGACGAGAGCTCAGTGGTAGTGTGTACGAATTATACGGTGATAAAAAGTAACCTATCGTCGTCTCCAATATCCCAATATCTCTGTACCAGAATGCATCATAATCGATTCAGTGGCTTGGGCTTGAAAGTATAACAAATAAACTCACTTTTACATTTCTAATATTAGTAAGCATAGGTTTAGCGTTATGGCTACAATTGCACACCTAAAGTGGCCTAATGCAAATGCCGTAACACACCTATAGGTATTTGGCGGTAGGTTTTAAACATGAGGATGGTAGCTAGGCAGCTGGAAGAAGAGTGTGGGCGCTTATTTAAAGCTTATTTAAAGGGTCGCCGTGGTACGTTTGAGTAGTTAGTGTTTGTTGATTGGTACCTGATGAACTACCACATGTCCTTTTCCCGTTTTCCTAAGCCCAGGTAAAGTGTTTGCGCATTGCGATGAGGAAGTCCGTAAAGAATAAGATTTTAAATACCACGTTAATAAAAAACGGTGGTAGTTGGCCAGACGGGTATTAGAAAAAACCCAACCACCAAGCTATGGTTTCATTACGATGTTTATCAGCTTTACTAAAACCATATTGAAGGATTTACATCTACGCCTTACTATTATTATGAATGCGAGATTGATTTTGTTTCTACGCGTTCACACTTAAACAGATGAAAACAGAAACAGATGAATGAATTAATTAATAAACAGATGAATGAATATGATGAATTTTGGTATAATGATAGATGTGACCTGGGAGACGGTGATAGATTAGTTTTATCTCTAAAAACTTATTACGTGGAGTTATTAACTCTTTATGAAACTTATTATTACGTCCTTTTTTTATACTTAAGATTTAGCGTTATGGCCATAATCTCACCTGATCTTAAGTGACGATACGGCCCAAGTTGGTAGACACACTAAACCGGTGGAGGAACTGGCTCTCAAGTACAGCTGGCGGAACACACCTAGTAGTATTTAGCGGCAGGTTTACAACTTGAGGATGGTAGTTAGCCAGGCGGGCATTTGAAAAAGCCCTACCACCATTATTAACACGATTGAAGCCGCGTCTCAAAACTAGTATAATATAGCGATAAGTTCGTCCAATGATTAAGATCTGGTTATAATCGTTATTTAGCAAATATAACAAAAATCAAATTAAAGTGTGGAAAAGTACTTTTCAAGTTACTTTTTACTGATGTAAACAAAACAAAATAAAGAAAATCGAGAAATGAAGCTGATGATACTGAACTATTTTATCTTTACTCATTTATATATAGATAAGAAATCGCCAGAGATGGAATCGCTGCTAGATGGCGACAGTGCAACGGTGTGAAGCGATCATGAATCTAATATGCAGCAAGACAGTATGTTAATGCGAGGAAATTCCATGCATTCACAGCCGCGTTTCACGGAGTTGTCTAGCAAATACGGTAATGTTAACGGCCTTCGTTTATCGACGTATGTAAATTTTATCAACACACCAGCAACTCGTAAAAGATAGAAAGCAGTGGGTCACGAGGTGAGCGGTTATACAGCGTGCTCCTTAGCCGGTTACTAGTTTGACGACTCTTTTAAGTTGACAGCATTATTTTATACTAGCGACCGCTTAAGACTTCATTCGTGTCGATTAGAATATAATATTTATTACCGATATAAGTAGCTTGAAGCTGTTATAAATAAACTAGCTGAGTCTGCGACTTCGTTCGCGTGGAACTGAAAATGGTTTAATCATTATTGCCCGTTTTTGTAACTTTCTTCAGTAGATGTTTGCTGCTATTGGTGGTAGCGTGATGTTAAATAGCTTCCTCAATGATTACTCTATCAAATACAAAAATAATTAAAAAAATCCGACTGATAGTTCCAAAGAATGTTTTTTTTTATTGTTTATTAATATAAAGCTATATTTTTTACATAAGGTTTATGGCCATTATGTCACCTGATTTTAAGTGACTATACGACCCAAGTTGGTATACACGCTAAACCTGTGGAGGGACTGGAGGAACTTGAGGGTGACAGCTAGCCAGACGGACAATAGAAAAAGTCCTACCACCATGTAATGGTTTCCTCACGACGTTTTCCTTCAGCGAAAGCTCAAGCTGATTGTAGGTGGATTCGAACTCACGTCCCTTGACGCGGACTCCGTACACACTACCACTGAGCTATCATCGCTTCAATACCCTTTATTGGAAAAGTTAGCAAAACGAGCACAAAATTATTAAATAAAATTTTAGTTCCACGCAAACAAAGGCGCGGGCTGAGGTAGTTCTAAATATAATTATATAGACGCGCCTCGCTTAAAGGTTAAATATTCAATAGGTTTTGATCAGATCCCCGATTTGCGATAAGACGGGACCCCACAATATCTGTAGGTAATTACTGTTCAAACTGCGCGAGGACAAGCTTACAATGTCTCCTATAGTTACATATCCAGTTTGGGACTAGTTTCATGTTGCATTTAACAGACGGGTATGCATAATGATTATATTTAGCCTATTGTTTAAATTAATATATGCCTTAGTTTAAAATATATATAAGTCATTCAATTTTAAGTATAATTAATAATTATTTATACAGCCAGCGGGTAACCTATTCAGAAACAGTAATAGAGCTTTTGATACTTTAAATAAATAAATCATCGAAGGAATGATGCAACAAATTTGATTACTTAATGTGCCTATATTTAGAGGAAGAAAAATTTCATTATGAAGCCGAATAGTGTTACTAGAGTATAGCTTAATAGTGTCTTGATTAACTACCGCGATCAGGTTTTAGGTAAAACTGTTATCAATCATCTTCAATGGGTGGTATTCAGTAGTTTATGCGAAAGGCAATTTCCTCTACAGGTTTAGGGTTTTAACATCTTGTGCCACATCTTTAATAATAGTTGATACCCAAAAGTTAATCTTTACACGAAGGTTTCTCGATTCAAACATATGCATATTTATAGCAAATGTGGACAAGGTTAACTATAGCCATTACTGGAAACATTGCGAAAGCTAAGGGAGAATGTAAAGTTTTGACAATGTATTTATGGTCATTCGTACCAGATGAGTCTGGCCCTTTTAAATGCACCATAACCCTCTATACTCACATAACCCTCTATACCTCACATACCCAATACATCCTGGGATTTTCGGATTTTCTCTATACAAAAAAGGAAGATTATATTACCTATAGTCATGTTGATCTCTCTCTAACTCGGAGACTCCTGAATCGGCCGGCGACGGTGCAGGCGCTGGCTCCTTGTTGTCGGGGCCGCTCAGTACAGAAGTTGACTTTGTTCTGAAAATTACAACAATTATCATTAACAACAAATAAGGACATAAAACCGCAAGGTCTAGGAGGTAAGGTACATAAATGGAAACAGCACGAAAGTGATACCAGCCCACTTATTACGCAAAAGTCGAAAATAATCAGCAAGTAAATTGACAAATTAAGTACACATTAAAAAAGGTATATAAGACGAAAAGTGAAATCGTATTGGTCCTACCCTATTTAAGTAGTATAAGTAATAAGAAATAAAGAAATATACTTTCTTAGATATCGAGCTATCGCCGTGGACTGAGACATAGTGTCCATTCATACGACATACAATTGCAGTATGAAGACTGATTCAATAATAAGACAAAGAAGTAGCATTATGTCTATACATTATGTACATTATAATCTTAGAGACCTTCAAATTATAGTATGTATCGTCAGTTTGAACGGTAGTTGTAATTGCATCAAATTAGAACTCCAAACAAAGTGATCTCATAGAGATGGGAATGTAACGTCTTAATAGGTTAACCTTAGGGTAAAGCATCAGTGTCATTACATTGAAGTTAGGGTGTGGTAATGTCATTGCATCTCACTCCAGTCCACAGTTGACATGCTAGTAAAATGTGGTAGATATATTTTTATTATAACGGGAGGGTCGTAATTGGCTTTAATTGTCATATCAAAACTATGGATTACGAACAGCCGAGCCTATCTATCGCATATTCTTTAAATATACCTTCATTTATTCTTGATTATTTGACAGAACATTATAGAGGCTAATTTTAGGCGAAATGATTTTATACTGGTTTGTATTGATAATATAATTAATTCAGACAGTTGTTTTCATGATAATAGGAGGTTTAAAAGAAGCTTAGAGACATGTTTGAGCGGGCTGTGAAGACATTGACTACTATGGATGAAATATATGTCAGCGACGGCCACCGATTTACTATACTTAATATTAAGTGCTGTCACTTTGTCGAGCTAATATAAATAAAAATGATCATCCGGTAATGGTCGACAGTGAATATGTTATTAATTGGGTATGGTTCGTAGCCTACTGTCCCGCACATTGATTTTATTGTAAAATATTCAAGTGCAATAAGTGCATAATAAACATGTTATATCTAAAGACCGGTTCGATTTTATAATAAAATTGTTTGAAATTTAATAGTCTTATGTCAGGTTATACACTGTTATAGCAAAAATACATATATGTAATTGCAAAGTAGTAAGTACACGGTCTGTTGTTTCTACACAGATTACAACTCTGCAGTGTCCACGCAGTCCCTGATCTAAGAAAAAAAGGTCACTGCGGTAAGGACCCTCTAAACTATACTCCCAATAGTAGATCATTTTAATTCTTTCTACGTGTTCGAATATTGAAACTCGCAACAACTTAAATTTATGACCCCCCAAAAACGTAATCTCTTGATTCGGTACTGCGTTCACGTTGTCCCGCGTAAGTGCCAATAGGTTGTGAACGGTAAAACGGTTATATGATGTGTTTTTATTCGATTATTTACAGTTTGTATAATATTTGTTAACTGGTTACAATAATTTCGTCTTAGGTGCCGCGAAACACTTAAATTTCGAAGGAGTTTTCAACGATTTTGCTGTTATAAAATTATTATTTCTGTATGGTTTTAATCTCGCTCTTTTACCTTTATAACTGTGTACTGTTATATTGAAGATTTTTATAATAATTTCTTATTATGTTTTAGTGAGTTCTTATTATTTCTCTGGGAAATATTCGACCAGATGTTATATTATATATGTTACATACGTATGTTTACTGATGAAGGGATTAATATGTTTAGTCAAGTCAGTTGAGTCTAGGGTTATAATTTAGAAATTCAAAAAGTCCTGACGAAAACCTGACATTTCATTAAAAGTCCAGACATTTGAGTCAAAAAATCCAAACATTACCCACATGGTTACAGTGGTAAAGACTCCATGTTAGCAGACGCTCGCGATGGTAGAAAGGGTATTTACCCATATAGGTTTTATTTATATTAAAAAAAAATCTGGACAAATTAAATAGTCGGAAAAAGGTAATTTACGGTGTCATTTGTTACATATTTCAGGTATGTGTTTTCCTTCGAGTTTCACGATTTTCCCTCGGCGGGTCACGACATGTCCCTCGTATCGTATAGTGCTCGACCTCCCGTGTCGAAGGCTGGACCAAATTGTATAAATCCGGATATGGCCGGTGGGGTTGTAACCCAAGCTGCGTCTTATTCTCTTTTAATAACTAAATACATTGGTAAAGCAATCTCTGGTCTTCGGCACAAAGGAAAATATGCTGTCGTCTAAGTTTTTATTAGTAGGTATTTTACATAACAAACTTCATAGAACCCTGTATAGATAATGTTTTTAGCAAAATTGTCATTTAAAAGTTTGTAATTAATAATACTACAAATTAGGAATTAACTTTCTAAAGACACTGCTCAAGCAATTTCACTTAAACATTACAAACAGTTGCGAATTATGAAAGAAGACCTACTTACTATTTTTACTTCCTCGTTTCATACAACTGGATATAATGAGACTTAATTAAAAGAGATATTTAATGTCGTATCGAGGCCACTGATTCTTTGTAATTCAAAAACATAACTATATGCGTACAATACAATTTATTATTTTTAATTTCCTGCGTAGCCTATCGATACTTTATAGGTTTGAGTTATGGATACGAACTCACCTGAAGTTAAATGAGATGTGGCCTAACATGGTGGATATGATAGGCCAAGTGGAAGGACTGGTTCTAAAGAGCACCTACCGGAACAAACCTATACGTATTTAGCGGCAGATTATCAACTGGAGTGTGGCAGCTACCCAGCTGGGAATTAGAATAAACCTCATCACCATGTAATGGTTTCATCATAATGTTTTCCATCACTGTAAGCTGACGTTAACTTGATTCGAACTAACGTCCATTGACGCGGCGTCTCTACACACAACCAACTGAGCCATCATCGTTTCAATTATATTTTATTTTCAAAATATCTCGTAGATCCACTTAAACTGAATGCAGGGAAAACTCAGTATATCAAAATTAGTCTTATTACACACAATAGCAAAAATTATAGACCTTCAGCCAAAAAGTACTTAAAGAGGTATTCATCAACTACTATTTAAGAAAACAGTAACAAACGTATTATAGTCTAATCGTGTGTAATAGTCGTAATATAAAAGGAACGGAACGTCTCGGTCCGCAGAGTGTCTTGCTCCAGCGACCGACCGTGGCAAGCAGTTAAGCGAATTGAAGTCTACCATATTACTTCAAGTATGAGTCTTATGTATTTTAGGCACCACTTTTACTCGTATTTTAGAGCGTAGTACCTGTGTTGATACGCTTGAAATCAGAGCAAAGAATGAACTCATTATGATTCAAACCAAACGTCAAGGAAAGGCTTTACCGCTGGCTGTCAATTTCACAATGCATGGTCTAGTTTTGAAGCGATGATGGCTCAGTTGGTATTGTCTACGAAAGCCGCATAAACGGACGTGAGTTCGAATCCCTGCAGTGAGTACAGGCTTTCGGTGAAGGAAAACATCGTGATAAAACTATAACATGGTGGTAGCGCTTTTTCTAATGCCTGCTTGAGTTAAAAATCTGTCGCCAAACACTATAGGTGTGTTCTGGCAATTGTACTTGAGAGCTAGTCCTTCGATTATACTAACACCTATAGACTATAAAGAAGTAAAAATACAAATCTTATTGAGTCGAGAAGATATAAGTAGCTACCTATTTCAACTTAGTTTTACGTACATAGTAAGATCATAAGAAAACAGATACTAAAATTGAATCTTATGTCACTCATCTCTCTCACTGGGAATGAATGAACCACGTAGATGGAACGAAACATGTTTCTCCATTGTTTGTATTGATATTTTTTATAGTTTATGGCGTAATTATGAAACTATAAGCTATAAGAAATCAATAATTGTTTTAGTAATAGCTACGCTGTACAATCTTATAAAAATTGTTTAAATTACTTCTCAGACACAATTTATATTAATAACTGCAAGTGCTCAAATAATATGTTTTGAAAACATATATAGAAATAAAAATAACATGAACAAAATATCAAAACAACCTCTATAATAACTGGTTCAAATTATTAGAACTTGTTTATATTATATACAAAGTATAAGAAAATATAAAAAGTAAATAGTTTCGTAGCGTGTTTCGCTCAATACTTAGGATGTTCGGCTAAAGATGTAGTACCTAGTTAATATGTCTAGTGAAGTGATATATGATATCACATGACATATTTATGATTATATAAATAATTTAATTGTCATATAAATAGTTTCTTCACAATATGCATATATCCATTAGCGAATCAAAGATTTTATCCTCATTAGGTATTTTAGTTTAAAATAGCTCTTCCCTCGAACACGGTATTTTTTGTTAATATGGTAACAGCAAATAAATATCAGAACCTTTGATAGATTATGCATTTCCGTAAAGCGGCCAATTTATTCACACAACCGTGTTAGTCAAAATGAATACTAAAACCTAAGTAACTTTGCCGTTACAATGAAGGCATTTCCTGAATCATCACACTCGAGCAAATTACGTAGTGTGCGTGGTGTACCTTCAAATAGCTGCTCCAATCAGTTTTATGTATTGCAAAATCATCAAACTATAACGGATACGGGAAGTTGGGAATCTAATTACAACGATTACTAGAAAAAACAATTCTTATTTAGCGCCGGTTTTACTTGTTTTATTGCTTCCTATAATTACATTTACGGGTTTGCCGAAGAATTGCAAAAAAACAAACAGGAATGGTTATTACGGTTTTAAATATCTTGCATATTTTTTAAACCCCATTCACTGACTTATTTCAATAAAAAATTTAAATCTAGACCAAGTTATTAATTGATTGCAAATGACAGCACAAATTTTTTCTACAAATTCATAGCTATTTCTGTAATATCTAAATTGGTAATAAAAAAAAACCTTTCGATTAGTAATCAAATCCTATACATCTTATATACAAAATTCTCGTGTCACAATGTTAGTTGTCATACTCGGCTTAATCGATTTTAATGAAGTTTTATATCTATATTCGGTAGGTCTGATAATCGGTCGTAATCTATTCTTTATACCCCTAAGTGATAAGGGTAAACCACCGCAAACATACTTTTTTATTCTTTTGTCTAAACTTTTTCCTTTATTTTATGATGTGACATTAAAAAATACATAAAAGCCTAAATTTTCATCCTCCTTCCGTTATCCTCTCATTTTTTAATGCAACCAAAGTATTCACTGGAAATAATTTATATTACAGAACAACGTTTGTCGTGTCATCTAGTTTTTCTATACAAATTTAATTCAAGCAAGTATTCCATGATACTATTTAGTTAATTTCTACTACTTAATTACTGGAGTAATATTATATCCACGCTTAGTATGATTTTGCCGAGTGTGTTTGGGCAAGCTGGTAAGGGTCGACCTAGGCGAACTTATCTCAACCAGATCGAAGACGTTCTAGAGAAAGGCCAGATTAAATGCACCAGTAAACGAAGAGCATCTATGAAGGTGCTTATGAAAGTAGGAGAAGCGAAAGATGTATGTCAGGATCGTAGCAAGGTGGAAGGATGTGGTCTCTGCCTACCCTTGTGGGAGAGAGGCGTGATATTATGTATTTATGTATGTCAGTATGATTTTCCAGTTCACAAAATCATAGAACTCCACTTAATGTGTGATGCTATAAAACGAACAAATCAACGAAAGTAATAGATGAAGAAGAAAACACGTGTTATAAAAAACTAATTTGAGATGAATGTGTGTTTATACTGTATGGGTGAAATTATGAATGAGTATATCCGATGAAGTAATAAAAGTGACAGAGGAGTTGAGGAGCAGTAGAAGAAGATTAGATTAGGAAAAATATATAAATGAAAGAAATTCGATAAAGGTATGGAAAGATTTTCTGAAAAAATTGTGTAAAAATTTGAATACTGAAATGATAGCTGAAGATCATAAAACTAGAAGAATATACTGGACAGATATATGAGTAAAGGATGCTCGATATGATATGGATGGAGGAAATATGTACAACATATGAACATTGAATTAACTGACTGCTGATAGAGAAAATGGGCGAAGTAAACTCCGATGTTACTTAGATAGAGATTAGTACAATTACAAGAAGAAATACTTGCAAAATTTATTTAACCGACTCCTAGTCGAATATGATTACGACTGTTAACATAATCGTACATATGTAATGACAAAATATTAAATCAAATAAATAGTAATAAAAATGGATATTATCGTTAGTTATCCTATCCAGATCTGTTCGCCATATTTACAATCTTATCTACTTTTGACATATGAAATGACAAGAAACTCAGGTTAGTATGCAAATTCATAGTTAATATTCATAGATTATTAATAGGAAAGGAGATAGATGTTCGCTAGAAACGAACCTTCATCAGTACTTTCTAACGTTATATGTTGGAAAGTTTATAAAAGGGATATGCAACCCTGGTTTGTATGCCATTTCTCGTTAAACATGTATTTATATAGTCTACCAAACTAAGAGCAAGAACATAACAAGGTATATAACAAACCGACGCTATTTATAAATTGCTCTATTATGAAATCTCTAATTATAGGCAGTATGCAAATGAGATGGATAAATGCAACGGAGCGCAGTTCCGCGGTTGATCTCTACGTAACGTTCCATTGTTGTATGAGTTGTGAAGGCTAAGCTTAGGCATTCACGTTAAATAATTTCAATTTATATTTTTCATATTCAGTGGTAGACTAATCGTACGATAGTGAACTCGCTGAAATATATTGTGATATATGCTAAAGTTAGGTAAGAAGCTCTTAGACGGAGTTGGCGATAAACATATTCATACTTAAGGATAAAACTGATGAAGCGATGATAGCTCAGTGGTAGTGTGTACGAATTCGCGTCAAGGGACGTGGGTTCGAATCCAAGCACCTACAATGAGCTTGAGCTTTCGGTGAAGGAAAACATCGTGAGGAAAACCATAGCATGGTGGTAGGGCTTTTTCTAATGCCCGCCTGGTTAGCTACCACCCTCAAGTTGTAAACCTGCCGCCAAATACCAATAGATGTTTTCCGGCAGCTGTACTTGAGAGCCAGTTTTCTCCACAGGTTTAGCGTGGCTACCAACTTGGGCCGTATCGTCACTTAAGATCAGGTGAGATTATGGCCATAACGCTAAACCTTAGGTATAAAAAAAATATGTTCACGATAATAGAGTAATGATCTAGTAATTGACGATCACTACGTTTCCTTTAAGTGTATTTGTATCGAATTTGATTAAATTGATGTTAAACAGTATCTCATTAAATCGAGACTTAACATACCAGATTTCTACAATTTTGTAAGATATTTGTTCAGTGATTGTAAAGATCGGTATATCTACACATATTATAAAATAAAGCCACCCACCACTTCTGACTGAACGCGATAAGCTCCAAAATTACCAAATGGATTTTCATACGGTTTTCATCAATGGACAAAATGATTTATAAGAAAGGTTAAGGGGTATAATTTATTGTGATATTGTATAAATTAGTGCCGATATGACGATACGTATTGAATATGCTATAAAAATCCTTGCCAACATAAAGTTTTACTGATGTGTGTCTTGCATAAACCAATACAGTTGTATAAAAATAACGTACTACGAAATGATTCATCTTAAACATATTTATTAAATTGTAACAATCTTTAACTGAAGCGATTATTTGGAGTTATCCATATTAAATTAAATTAGTACGCATATATGCTCTACTATCCATGCAAAGCGAGAGCGCATTTCTAGTATACAACTAACTTACAAATACTCCCTGAATAATTACCCCATACGTTTTCGATAACATGAAGAAGTATTATGAAGTAGGTATTAATTTCATCGAAAGTCAGTAATTATTAAATTTATGTACTGGCAACATTGTAAGTCTAATTAACCGTATTTATTCAATATTAATGATATACAGTTATCTTTTTATGTTTTCAATTTTAAAATGAGTATATAATTCTACACTAGAAAAGAATGAAAGTAGAAATCTCAAATGTAAAAAGTAAGTTAGTATAACAAAACTCTTGAACCGCGTTAGAACCGTATAGTTAAATGTTTGTTTACAGCTATATACTAAATAGGTTTGGCTAAGCTAGGTTTTTTAATTTCTCCGAGTATAATAATCGATCACACATGGTGGTAGGGTTTTTTCTAATGCCCATCTGGCTATCACCCTCGGCATTTGCACTTGAGAGCCAGTCCCTCCACTAGATTTAGCGTGTCCACAATTTATGACCACATTGTCACTTAAAACAAGGTGAGACTATCGGCATACCGCTAAACCTTAACTATAAAAAATTATTAGAAGACTGAAACCAGTGCATAGATCAGTATGTAAATAAGAGACAGAAAGTAAACACTATATATTTACTCTGATAAAACAAGAATTCGTGATTTACTTTCAGAACATCGATGTGTCATCGATGCAGGATGTTGATAAAACGTTTTACTATCAGTAGAGTAGGTAGAGTGCATGAGTCGAGCTGGACTTTAACAAACTCAACGCAAACCAAATATCTTTGTATTGATTTGTATGTATATAATAAAGCAGTGATGGCATGATTTCCTAAGTTTCACAAAGTTTGACAACAATGTAGGTCTGATTAAAATTTGTCCGCTATTAAAATAAGTGTTATAATATATATAATTTTATATGTATAACAGGAATTATACAAATATATGACTGGAAGACTAATAATTGAAAATATATAATAATTGGACCAACTAAATTCCGAAAACTTTAGTCTAATTTGAAAAGCGATGACAGCTCAGTCGGTATTGTATACGGACACTGCGTGAATATGCGTCAGTTCAAATCCGCCTGCAATGAGCCTGAGCTTTTGGTGAAGGAAAACATCGTGAGAAAACCGTAGCATGGTGGTAGAGTTTTTTCTAATATCCGCCTGGTACCCACAAGTAAAAAATTGCCACCAAATACCTATGGGTGTGTTCCGGCCGTTGCATTTAAGAGCCAGTCCCTCCACTAGGTTTAGTGTGTCCACTATATGTCAACTTGTTACTTTATGTTAAATGAAATTGTAATCATAACGTTAAACCTATAAAATATAAAAAAATTAAACAAGCTGTTGGCCACGATTTCTTTCACGTTTTACTCCTTAACTATCTGTGTTTGTAAGTTCTTTCTGAGCATCTACATCTATGGATAACTATACTAAATTTCAAGTCGATCGGATGTATATCGAATATCGCGTAATGAATCATTGAGTCAGTCAGTAGTATATAAATAGGTAGGCAGTGTTATAATTTTAGTATTGCTTCCTTATTCACACCACGACTTCTGTATTCTGGCAGTCAATAATATTTATTGTAGTTGGTTACTGCTATTATTATAAGGGACTTATTTAAAATCAGAATCAGAATTATATTCTACTAAAATTGCAGAGAGTTTACTACTAAGAATATGTAAGAAAAAAAACATTTGAAAGCTTGTTTTTAAAAATTACATTTAGAAATACTTATCAATATAATCGCTAAAAATTGAATTCAATTAACAAGCGAGTCCTCCGGGAACCCCCTTATGCTTAGTTTAATTGTTGACATTCTTTGCGTACAAACTCTTAAATATATGCTTTATAGATTTTCCATTGAATCCCACTTTAGGTGCAAAGCAATTTTTTGCGGTCATATCAATTGCCACATTAGATCGCAATCCTTACTTTGTATACATGTATACATATTACCAAAAAGTATAGCTTTATTTTTAAAGACCGTATCAGAGCTTATAGAATAATCTAAACGAAAATCTATACTGAATATTTATAACAAACGGTGTACTGGGTGCCTTGAATCTTAATAACGAATGCCGCTTAAAAGCTATGTCGCAGTGGACAAACTATTATTACAGGCCTATGCAATGGTTCGAGAAATAAAGCATTCTTCTAAAAGAAACCAAGACGGGTGTAAACGGACTAGATGGTTGAATCGCAGATGTCAACAACAATATTGTTTTGCTTTATGGGTTACTTAAAAATTTATTTATTACTCTGTCATAGAAGTATGTGTTACAAAATAAAAACATCATTAAATGTCTTTGTATGCTCCGTAGTTTGTATTAAGGTTTTTCCTTATTACCTAGCATAAAAATAAATGCTTATAGCGATTTCCTAACAATCGCTTAACATTGACATTTTGAATAAAATTAAAAGATATTATTTTATTAACGATACTTTCTTACCTCTGCATAAAGACGGCTAAAGAAATCCTTTTAAAAGTCACAATATTCACATTATACGAATGTGTTTACTTGATTCTTAAATAAATACTATATCAGAAGAATTCTAAATTCAAAAGTCAAAACAATCCACAAATCGCCCTTACAGCAGTTTAAGTTTCAAACTAAAATACTTGATGTGTATTTATATACTAGAAATATCTATGAAATCAGTGTAATTCCTGTGTGCACTATATTTAAATAAAAAAAACAGTATACACAATGATGATGGGAGACGCGCGTCTGGTCGCCATTCCGGGCGATATGTGCGACAATGCGAACAGTCGGGTCAGTTGTATGGGTGGTCGTTAATATGCCGCCGCGTATGAATATTTGTTATTATTAAAATTCTTATTTTAAAACATAATTATTATAAGGATTATTATATGCGGCTATTCACATAGTTACCATGTTATAGAATTCAAAGTATAATTTACACATAAAACTTAATTTTATTGTTAAATAGCTGTGCTCCCGATTTCGTTTGCGTGGAACTGAAAATTATTTCATTATTTCATACAGCTTTGTTTCTATTAATGACAGCGTGATGTTAAAAGCCTTTCTAAATGATTGTTCTATAAAATACAAAAGTACTTTAAGAAATCCGACTGTTAATTAATAAGATTAGCGCGTTTTAACAAACTTTTTCGCTTTATAATATATAGATTAACATGTTGTATATCAAGTTTTACTTCTTTTTATAACCCCACTTAGATAGTGACGCCAATCTTGATAAGCAAAGTACAATTCCAAGAAGTGTTGACCTTTAAGTTAATAATTAATTCATTAGAGGTCGTCGCTCATTTGTTGGATGTATGAAGATTGATTCCAAAATTTGATAAACCAAAATAATCTTTATTGTATGCTGTTATCACTATATGTATAGTGATTATAAATTCAGTTGAGTTAAACAATAGCCACCATTACCATTGAACAGGAGTTATCTACCATCCTCAAGTTGAAAATTGTTGCCACTCGTCTGTTGGTGGTTTCTGGCTACTGCACTTAGGCTTAGTATATTAGTATTCACTTTTTTTATTTGACATATTTGGAGGTACAATTTCACCTGCTGATGAACGTCTCGCTATGCATAGAATGAATATGGCATTCAGCTGCAACGTCGAAACATATTTACAGTTGTTTGATATTAGATTTTCTACTTCAAGGTTTGCGTGAATTGGAACTCATGTGGATCAATGTAGTCATGTGTTAATATAGGAACAGATTATAGTTACAAAAAGACGTAGTTGGAAAGCGTCATTTTACCGCTGCCACGATATTCATTCACTACACTTACACGCGTACGCATCACGCGAGACTGCAATAGTTAAATAGATTTAATTAACTTGTCATCGAACGAACACACTACGGACTATTATTAGTGTCGTTGACGTTTCAATGAACATTTACATCGATATAGAAAGTCGAAATTCTAAGAATATGAACATTTCAATAGACAAGAAATCGATGTTAATGCACTGAGAATGTCGATAAACAGAGTACACGTATCAATAGGAATTTGTTATGGTACTTTTATTATGTACATACACTATTCAACAATAATTGACATAAATTGTGAGAATTAGTAGACTTAATTTTCATTGATACATGTGTATAACCAATTAAAGAATAGTAATATATGTACATCACATTTATATTATATAAGTGAAAGAATATTCAATCTATTTCCACTGCATATACCTATCTGTTATGACGGGTCCATTGCAGATAAGTCATTGAACTTTCCATTCATGATGCGTTAACCTTCACTCCCTATTAGGATAATTTAGAGAGTGTAAACGGGTGTAAGCAATTAATGCGTGTAGAGAACTAAACTCAAGATAAAGTTAAAAATACATATCGGTACTCACACAATAGCGGAGTGGTGTCGCTGATGGAGCGGAGCGGAGAGCGTGGACGGCGGCAGAGCGGACAGTGACGCAGGCTGTGGAGATCCACACCAACGCCCCTCCCGTACATCTGATGAGCCTTTCAAATATATGAAATCCATTTATAATTTGTTGCTATTATATAAAATTGAAGTAATCAGTACTAATGCTTTAAGAAATATAAAAAAAATCATGTCAAAAATATGCAAAAAATATTTTGTAAACTCTTTCTACTACCAAACATCAAAGGATAATAACTATAAATGTAGGTCACGATTGACACTATAAACGTTTATATCGAAGTTTCTCAATAACTGTTCCCTATAATATTTCACAATTTAGATATTATAACTTTCAATTAATTGCAAATTAGTATGAAGTACGTGTGCTAAAACAGTATGTGCTATCATTTGATTTCATAATAAATAAGTGTCACAAATTTTGACAGCAAGTGGGTCTGATAAAAACATGGTCCATATTAAAAATATGTGTTGTAATATTTTTTTAATTTATAACAGCAATTACACAAATATCTGACTGCACTGTGAATAAGTGAAAACAAAAAAAACAATTTTGACCAATTAAAATCAGTGGATGATCAATATGGTGCATGCAAGTGGAAAAAGCAGTATTTATACTTGTAGTATTATCTTTTTCCAGAATATTAGACTTATTTTAATTGGTATGAGCTTAATGCAAATAGCAAAAAAACGCGTAATTGTAGTGAACAAATTAGAAAATTTGATTTTTAATTAAATGTTTTTAAGGAATATTTATAATACCTATGATCAATATTGTTCGATGATATTATAAGTATAAAACTTACTGCCATTTTTTTATTTATTTTTCGAACTGACATACGCTGTTAGCTCCAAGAGCTTTGACAGCTTCACCGAACTTTTTGGGACGAGTGCTGAGGGCACTCAGCCCCGAGGCAGCAGGCACAAGGGTGCCAAACATCTGAACCTCGGCGAGGGCTGCTGCCGGTAAATGAAAAAAAGATTCACGATCCTGACTAACCAACAGGTCCTGTCTTACTATTTTAGTGAATCTAACGACTACCTTATCGGGCTAGCAGCTCAAGGGACTCTAGGGACTTACTGCCATATAGCGTCATATGTGAGGGAGGTCTGCTAGCGAGCACCGGCGTGGAGCCATATCGCTCTCCGCCTGCAGAGAGACGCCCGCCGAGTGGCTTGAACGCTATCGGCCGGATCACTGACTTGCCCTGGAACAAACAACAGCACAATTAGAAATATAAAAACAATCGAATTATTAAAACGAGTATAACTGACGAAAACATTTTTTAAGCGATGATAGCTCAGTGGTAGTGTGTACGACTTCGCGTCTAGGGACGTGAGTTCGAATCCAAGCACCTACAATGAGCTTGAGCTTTCGGTGAAGGAAAACATCGTGAGGAAACCATAGCATGGTGGTAGGGCTTTTTCTAACGCCCGCCTGGCTAGCTAACCACCCTCAAGTTGTAAAACCTGCCGCCGAATACCAATAGGTGTGTTCCGGCAGCTGCACTTGAGAGCACAGGTTTAGCGTGTCTACCAACTTGGGCCATATCGTCACTTAAGATCAGGTGAAACCATGGCCATAACGCTACACATTAGTATAAAAAAAAAACTACTTAACCGATCATCATGAAACTTTGTACACATGTTTTTGGAGGTAATGGTAATAACATAGGTTACTTTTTATTGTAAACATTTTTTTTTTTCACGATATATAATTTTTTTTTGTCAAAAAATCTCAAAATCAAGCTACTTTAACGCCATCTAGAATTCCAGAGTATAGGTGATACGAAGTTCAGCGGGTCAGCTAGTTTAATTATACAATATTAAAGTGGCATTTTAATTGATTTTATTGATCATATAATATGTATATACTAATGCTTTCAAAATTGAATTATTATGTGGTAACGGTGCTGTTGAATTATTTTGTACGATTCTTTTAATTGCTAATAATTTTAATTACCGAATTGCTCTAATACCAATTTACATACCTGTCTATCTATAATCAGACTATCACGCTGATTGGAATATCTGATAAATCTAATTATAACTTGTTATATTTTTCAAAACATCATCAACTTTCACAAGTTTTTTCTTAAAATAATTATGTACCTTAATGATCTTATTGAGCAAAGTTTTAGGCATTTTTTATGTATAGGTATTGTGTTATACAACATAACAGATAATTGTATTGCATCGGGTTTGATATCATTTTTTTTTGTAAAGGTTAAGCGTTATGGCCATAATCTCAGTTGATATTAAGTGACGATGTGCTCCAAGTTGAACATGCTAACCCTGTGGAAAGACTGGCTCTCAAGTGTAATTGCCGGAAGGTCCCTAAAGATATTTTGCGGCGGACTTTCAGCTTGACAGCTATCCATGTTCTGGTTTCACCACGATTTCTTTCTTTATCGAGAGCTTAAGCTCATTGTAAGTTGATTCGGCGTCCGTTCCTTGATGCGGCGACGTACACACTACCTATTGAGCTATCAACGAATTTGACCGAAACAATCATGGAAGAACGCTTTAGTCTGTTTATCATAAAGCTATCACCATCAGAAGCAAAGTTGTATTGAAAGAATATTACAAAAACGGGTAAAAATAATATCATAAAATTTAGTTCCACACAAAGTCGCAGCCACACTTATACATATATTATATAAAATTAGGTCAGTTTGTCATCGCACTTATAAGAAACTTCTGGTAATAAATAACGTTTTTAACCGTATTAGTTACACCGTATTTAGTTAATGTAAGTCGGTGCAGTTATCTGTCTTTGTGCCGCACGGATTTGACATTTCATACGCAACAGACGCAACTAAATGTCACGACTAAAGGTTAATGCAGCGCTACCACTTCATCGTTGAAATGAATGTGGACTAATTTTGTCATTTACATAGGTAAGTATTCGATAGCTATATGATGAGTTTTACAGTATGCTAATAAGATTCCTGCGTAAAACCAAATTGTAGATTTTTTTTTATATTCAAATAAAATAATATTTTTTACGTTTAATTATATATATCCAGTTTCCAATTTTTTTGTCTTTACTCAAAATGTATTTGTAAACAATCATGGTTTCTAAAACAATACGATCGATAGGCGCGGGTTCGAAACAAAAGTGATCCCCAAGTTTACAGTATGAAAAAAATGTGATGATATAAAAATACAGTAGTAAATAATTTTTCAGTGCTCGCAAAGTGAATTACTGTCTGATAAATCTGTGTGCTCCATAGGAGCTCCTTGGAACCAAATATGCCTTAAAAATTGGGTACAATATTGTTTAAATTTGTGAGAGAATATCAAAACATGCTATGTATAAGATAAAAATATAATGTTTTCCCATTTCTTCCTTAATATTATTTGCTATGAGAATTACTTTTTTTAGATACTTATTTCTCGAAACCGATAAAAAATAAATATCTTATAAATATAACCGTACAATATTTTGTTTTCAGCTGTTCCTAGAAATTTCAAATGTATCGTATCATAACGCTAGCGTCTGATGTAAGTATTTATGTATCTGTCGAAATTCAAAACCCTAATTCCATTCACCCATATAGTTTTAAATTATTAGAAATTCAGTAAATTTAAAAAAGTTAAACTACTTTGTCGCAAGCTAAAATAGACCTACAACATTCCGAGTTAATTCACATGTCTATTTATTTTACAGCCCTGAAATAAATTAACGATCGACTAAAAATAAAATATATGCGATTATTGTCAGTATATGACACCTGGCATCGACTGTAATGAAAAAAAACCCAGTTGACTCGAATGAAAAGTAATATCGCCCTATTTTTTTCCAGATACTACTGTATGCACGTAGAACAGTAATACATGAGACTTCATAAGACGATTTCGTTCCCGTTAGCGTGATGTTTATCTTCAAGGAAAAATGGCGTTAAAATTGTCGTTCGAGAGCGTTACAGTTTTGACTTCATATTGGTTTTCATTGTAATGAGCTTCATATTATTTTTTTAATGGCACAATAATGCCAATCTTTTGGTTCTGGATAAAACTTATTTATAAATTCATATTTATATAATGTTGAATACATTTCATAAATATTACAAGATACAGGCATAAACTAAACTAATCATAAAAGCGATTACAAAAGTCGCAAATAATTGGCTTACTGCCAACTTAACAAATCAACTTTATTTGTGGTACATTAAATCTGATACATCATACGAATTAGCCATTTTGAAGCAAATGTTCAGCAAATTTACTATCGCTTTGGTGTAACAAAATATGTAATTACAGCGAGTATATTATAGTCGCAGCTTGGATATATAGACCAATTTGCAATTGTTGTGTCCTATCACCTATGGGAAGTTTCGGTGAATTTTTTTTTCAATTTTTTTCACCACTTAATTCTCTAATTACGTACGTTTTTTTTTCTGCTACAGAACTTATAAAATATATTTTGAACCTAAAAAGCAAAGTTTCAGGGGTAATATAAGTACCTTGTTCTAATTAGCTCACTTCGAAATGTAGGTAATATGAAAGGGAATATTAATCATCGTTTCTCTTTTGGAGGCCAAATTTGCGCAATAACCAAATGTGTTATTGTGTGTTTCGCTATTGTATATTAGTTTCACATATCGCATGTCAATACAATAGTTTGGTGTACTTTTTTATACATTTATTGGACGAGTATCATATTTGCCAACATTTGATACAATGTTGTGTTTGTTGGTAGCGAGTGTTTCGAACACGAATGGGTTTTTGTTGTCATTTCGTGGCTGACATTCCTGAATACTTTGTTCGACGTCATTGGCTGTAAGTTATTAATTTTTTATAACATCTGTCGGTGCGTCATTCCGCTTGATTGATCTGTTGAGACTTGTATAATGATTGTGAAATTTCAGGAATATAATTTACATAAAAATTGTCATTGTCAGTCCGAGACCTTTTATGTTGTTATCACAAATTAAGATCACTAAACTTATTATACAAACGAAGACCATATATGAACTGGTAGTACTATGTAAGATCGAGGGAATGTGACATCAGAACATTATATGGGTATCTCGAACATCAATACTCAAGGAGGGAGTTAGAGGTTTGGAATCTTCAACCAATAGTATAACAATGTAACATTAATAATCATTACATATAGCTATATTTTATGTTTAACCAGTACAATTTTATATTTAAAATCCAGTGTGTGTATATTCGTAATTCAGTCCTTCTAAATAGCTTTTGATACTTTTTAGAATTCTTATATATTGTTGGATTCCTTACGTTTATTTTTCTTTATCTTTAGAGTACCTATGGGTATAAGCTATTTTGTGATAGGAATTTTGTTATCCCTAGGACTCATTTAGGAGCATTTCGCTGTAATTAAAACACGTAAGTACTAACCCCGGCATGGCAAAAACACAGCAAGCAAATATAAGCTTTTGTGATTTTCACTTTTTTTTTTGTAGTCAAGGTTTAGCGTTATGTCCGAAATCTTACATGATCTTAAGTGACGATACGATCCATGTTGGTAGAGACTCTAAATCTGTGGAGGGACTGGCTCTCAAGTACATCTGCCGGGTATCTGCCGAAGCACACTTATTGGTATTTGGCCGCCGATTTTCAACTTGAGGGTGGTAGCAAGTCAGACTGACATTAGAAAAAGCCCTAGAACCATGCTATGGTTTCGTCACGATGTTTTCTTCACCGAAAGCTTAAGCTCATTGTGAGTGGAGTCGAACTCGCGCCTTTTGACGCGGAATTCGTACACACTACCACTGAGCTATCATCGCTGCAAGTAGTATAACTGTCGTCAGAAACATAGAACTTTAGATTTATTAAAACTACTACATGCTTTCATAGACTTGCATAGTACCTACTCACCATGCAATTAATATCAAAAGGGTTTTGATACACTAGTGGGATATAAAATTATCAAGCAATAAATATGCAATAAAATGTTCACAACTTAAGTTCAATGAATTTCTTTCCCATATGACAAACTTTAACTCATTATCAGCCAGAGGTAAATGATCCCAAAAGTATAGGGCAAGCAAAAAGGTTGAATATCTAAATAGCTTATGAAGCCTTAAATAATGGTAGTTCAATCATTTATCGTTAATAGAAAACCCATTATAAACTGGTTCAATTTGAATAAACTTGTTTATAAGTATTAGGAATCCATCATTTGGACACATCGAATCGAAATGTATTCGATAAGAGATACATTTGTTAGAATTCTAGGTTAAGTGTGACAAGGTCTCCTTCAATGAAGAAAGCAACAAACCGATGTCTTGTTTTAAAATGTCCAATTTGAAAGCGGGAGCAAGTTTTGGAGCGTTTAACCTACTAGTTTGTTCGCAGGTGACACATTTGTAGATTAAGTGCAATAAGATCTAAGCGGTAAATAATGGAATTATATATTATTTTGGTAATATTTAAGTATCATTTGTTGTTGAATTCACAGAAAAATGCACAGGTAACTATATTTACATACTCTTTATTAATATTGACGTGTCCATACTGGCATTATTGACATTGGCGAATGAGATCCCTTCGAAGCCCTGTTTTTTACCTTCTTTTTATATTAATTATGTAATTGATTTTAAACTAACTTCCAGGTGAGCTACATACTTCAAATTTGGACCATAGCTCTGAAAAAGATAACAGTGAATAAAAATGTGAAAAAATGATTTCTTTGTTATTTGATAAAAAAAATGTAATCAATTTATAACTAACTTCTCGATCAGCTATATACTTGAATATGGTTTAAATCTAACTGTCAGAGGAACAGAATATACCAAAATTTCATTCTTATGAACCAAAAAGAAGAAAAAAAAATTACTTTGTAATGAACCATGTTTTTATAACGGACTAAAAAGTAGAAAATAAAGGATTGGAAACGAAAAACATGGGGCACCTGCAATAGATAGCTATAAACATGCGCCCCATGTGTTTTTGTTTCCCATGTTTTATTAAATTTAAGTATGCCTATAAAACTGCTTCTTCTATTGTATATTGCTTACGGTTAGCCAGTCTACTTAGCCAGTCTACTTAGTCAAAATAAGGATTACAGATCACTCCCTCTGTGAGTGTGGATTAAACGATGGTAATTCTGATCATATCTGGACCTCACCTGGAAATCTGTAGTTCAGGTCATCATACCTTTTTTAAATTTCAGACCTCACAAAGATTGTAACTATATTTTCAATTTCATTGCTTTTGCTACAGCTTTTGTCAACAAAATTGTGTACTTTTTTTCTATAAGTGCGAAATAAAAATATAATATTATAAAAAAATATATGTATATATCTGTTTTAACTGTCTTACTCTACGATTTTTCTTATATGATGTTGTACCTAGCAATTTCCCTCGTCCTACTCACTGAAATATGTGCTGTCCTCAGTTAATACTTTCTGTATAAAAATTAAGTATAAATTTATTGAGTGTAATAAGATTAAACGTTGATCTTATATTCCAATAAAGTTTTTATTTTCTTAATAGTATGGGTAATATTGTGTTGTAGTTGTAATATTTTGTATGACGGTTGGGTTTTTGTGTTACGATTTCCATTTTGTTTTAGGTAATCTGGTTTAGAAATAAAAGCTTACTGGTTAATTTTAATAGTAATAGTCAAGCCTCCTAGCGACCATTCTCTTTCGTTTTATCTTTTACGCACATGTCACTGGCGGAATTGGGTACTTCACACCATTACAATAAAAACAATACAAAGGTAAGGATGCCACTGTATTCTTACTAATATTATAAATGCGAAAGTGAGTTTATTTGTTACGGTTCACGCCTAAACCGCTAAATCAATTATAATGAACTTTGGTATACAGATAGATGGGAACCTGGAAACAGGGATAGGGTACTTTTTCTCCCGAAAAACTTATTGAAGTGGGGTAAAGACAGGAATAAGTGTATAAAACTTGTTATTGCGTCGTCCGATTTGTTTGACGAAATCAATTTAACGCGAGCGAAGCCGTAGGTAAATCCTAGTAAGTAATATTTCATTACTTCCCATGTATATTGACTGAAGATATCATATGATACTACAGTTACAACAGTCTTGACAATATTGAAAATCGTGGAGAAAACATAATATAGCGGTCTATCATTTTCTAATATCCATTTAGTTCTACATCCATCTTATTCATACATTCCGGTAGCGGCACTTGAGAATTAATCTTTCAGGAGGCTTAACGTGTCACTATCTTGAGCCACAAGCCACTATTTTGAATTCGGTTTGGTCACTATTTTGGTCGGTTCAATGGACGTCAGCTAGAATCCACTTGCCATTAGCTTGAGCTTTCGGGGAAGGGTAAAATCGTGATAAAACGGTGGCTTATTGTAGGGCTTTGTCTAATGCCCATCTGGCAAGCTTGTTGTAAGTTGAAAATCTGCCGCCAAATACCTATATGTGTGTTCCGATAGTTGCACTTGAGGGTTAGTCCCTCGGCGAGATTGTCGTCATAAGGCTAAAACCTATAAGGTAGAATACATCGACTATTTGGCTAATCGGTGTGATGAGTAATACAACTACGTTTTCTATGTAACAAAAACAGTAAAACCTTATTAAAAAATGGCGCTAATTTAATGTAGAAAGTATGTGGAAAGCTTTTGAATTGAACCACCGCCGTAACTGTTTTTCATCGTCAGTACGCGGAACTCAACTCGACAGCAGTGATTTGTAAGCCCATAGAAGCGCCGCAAAAGTATAAGTAAATATTCCGTTTATACTATTGCGCGCTGTAGCTGGTGTAGCGTAGACAGGTAAGTTTGATACAGTTTTTAATAAATTGTATGACGTTCATCTTGTCATCGTGGACATGCCTGTCAAAAGTTAGGCTTACTGTAGGATACGGAAGCTCGCTAGATGTCTGCAAGAGCGGTCATTTGGAAAATGCCTCGCTCTAGTAATGGAGGGCTTTTGGCACAATAGATGTATAAAAAAATTTGATGATTTTTAAGTAACATTCCTTTTTATTATATTACTAGCAGACTGTGCACACGACATCGTTTGCGTGGGTATAAAAAATAATTAATAATTTTGCTCATTTTGTTACTTTTTCCAGTACAGCTTTACTGCTATTGGTAGTAGTATGCTGCTTAACAGCCTAAAGCCTTGCTTACTGATCAAGCTATTAAATACAAACAGTTTTTTTTTATATTAAAAGTAGTAGTATAAAAGTAGTTTTTTATATTAAAATTTTCAATGTTTCAAACAAACCTCTCCACCTTATAGTATAAATATAGATTTTAAAAGAAATAAACTATTTCTTCGGTCTTATATATATATAAATATTATATATATATATATTCCTTACATTATATATATATAAAATACATAGTTCCATCTGACGTAGCACTGTTATTAATTAATACATGCAATCATTTTTCATTCATATCATTTGACAATAGTAAAATTGTAATTATTTAGTTACAGAATGATTCTATTGAAAGTGTTATGTAAAACGTGTTATATTCACTGGAACAACATTCCGATCGCTTTAGATCCGCCTAGCTTCATTATCAATCAGTAATAATCTGCAAGTTTGTACATAACATATAATATATTATGACGTAATTAACTAAGTAATTATGTGTGCATACGTCGATGTTATGTCAAAAATGATATACCTATATTTAAATATTTAATAATGCAAATAAATACCTGTAATAACAATTTTAAACTACAAAAAAAAACATTTTCTTAGATCCCGTCGGCCCCACATTTTGTCACAGTACATTCTCTCTCCACATTATCTATATCTATACTAATATTATAAAGGCGAAATCTTAGTATTTTTGTTTGTAACGAATAAACTCAAAAAGTACTGGACCAATTTAAAAAATTCTTTCACCATTAGAATTCTATATTATCCCTGAGTTACATATGCCATAAATTAGTTAAATATTTTTCAGTATAATGCGAACGAAGTCGCAGGCACAGCTAGTGTTTTTTATATTGCGTATTTTATTAATGGCCCCTGGGCGACTATCGATAGAAAATTGCATTTCTACTCGATAGTATCGACAAAGTTTTAAAAATCAAGTATAATAATACCTTCATACACTATATAATTTTCTCTTTAATTATATAAAATGTTACGATAGAATATGTTGTTTACGATCTACTGATAACTACATATTACGTAAGGCATCCTGCTATCAACTTGAAGGTTTTGCAAGCGCTCAAGTCAGATCTAGAGATAAGCCCTGTCTAGTGTTTCCGTCAAAATCTAGTACGTCAACAACTACGAGTTAATGATAATTAATGATGGAGAACTAGTTTTTATCTGATTTACCAATGAACATTATTTTTTAAACGAATTGCAAAAGAGGTAAATATATTTACTACAACGAAAGAAGTTGTCAGATTCAATAGCTATAAAATTTATTAAGTAATTCTCAGTAACATGTACATATCTACTTATGTTTCAATATTATAAAGCGAAAAAGGTTGTTTCTTTTAACGCCCTTATCTTAAGAACTCTCAGCCGGATATCAGTATTTTCTATTTGGTAGAGTAATAATAGACGAAGCCTTTAGGCCATTCAACACCACGCTACCACCAATACGAGCAAACCTGTATTGCAACAAGTTCCGAAAACAGGCAAAAATTTACAAATATTTTTTTATTCCACGCGAACGAGGTCACGGGCGTAGCTAGTAATATATATTTTGTAAAGAGGAAAATATTTCACGAAACCCTACTTAACGTCGGGCACATAAATTTTATGAAACATAATTGGGATCTGACCGAGGCCAGATGTCATGTCCAATGAACCACATAAACTTTTTAGAGATTTCTTTGTGAGAGCAATGCGGATACCATATTTTAACGATACTTAATAAATTATATTTTACAAATACTTTATAGGCCATAGCAAAGTACTTTATCTGAGCTAAAACGCTCGGCTATATGTCACTCGTTCGGGTAATGTTGGCTGGAGTCGACAAGGCGACGAGGGAGAAATACAACACGTCACTGCTATACTCAGTCGGTGAACGTTATCTGAGAGAGCATGGCGCATCAGTTGCATTCAGTATCGACACCGTATGTGTCATGCCAATACATTTCATTTAATACGTTATATTTGTATTTCGTGTTATAACTTTGCATTGATGAAGTTTCACACTGTTTTATTTTTTTATTTCAGAAGTGGCATTTCACAATTATCTCGTCTGATGTTATAACTCTATTAAACATAACAAATGTTTTTCGAATAAACGTATAAATATTTACGATTATGAATTTAACAGTATTTTTCTATCTAAGCATAACAAGAATTATATAATGGTATTCACTATCAACCTGTCAGAAAGTAATCGATTATGATGAATTTCGGTACAGAGATAGATGGAAACCTGGAGACGGTGATAGGCTACTTTTTGTCTCGAATAACTTATTAGAAGTGGGCAAAGAGAGGGATAAACTTTGTATGAAACTTTTGTTACGTCATCCTATTTGTTAGACAAAATCAATATTATCGCAAGCAAAGCCGCACGTAAAATCTAGTGGCTAAATAATTTTTAATTCCACACGAACGAAGTCTTAGGCACAGCTCGTCTTACATAAAACAAACAATATATGTCAGTCGGTTACAAAATAACGGATGTCACATGTTCTTGTTATTTTTATTTATTAACAGAGTAATAATAATAAATATTTGCATTTCTATGCATATTTGTCACACGACGACGTTTTAATTCTATACTTATTATTGAACAACTGCGGAGGCGTTTGTTTATGGAGCCGATAGCAACTTACGTATTGATATTTGATATATTATGTGCATGTTGTCATTGTGTAACTATTTGCAAGGTATTTTTTTATTTTATTTCAATACATCGACAGAGATCTGTTACATGCAAAGATAGCTTTGTACAAGCCCGTGTCGATGGATGTAGTTTCGAACCCCTGCAATGAGCCTAAATTTTCGCTGGAGGAAAAACATGTATTGAAACCATAACAAAGTGGTTGAACATTTTCCACCAGCCAGATTAACTATCACCCCTAGCTTAAAAATCTGTCGCCTAATACCTTTAAGTGTGTTGCACTTGAGAGTCCATTTCGCATTAAGCCTGGACTATCCGTCATCTTGGGTAACGAGGTTATGATTAGTTAAGACTAGCTTTTACCTGCGGCTTCGCTCGCGTTAATATGTATTTTATCAAACCAATTGAATGACGCAATATAAAATATCATACACAGTTTGTCCCTTTCTTTACACCACTTACAATATGTTTTTCGCGACAAAAAGCAGCATAGCACCGTCTCCAGATTTCTATATATCTCTGTACAAAATTCATCATAATCGATTCAGCGGTTTATATATAATATATAATATTAACTGATTTGAGTATAATTTTCATATTATTATTGTTTTAGAAGTATAATTGTAAATACTAACTAATAAATACGTTTTAGCGAGTTTAGTATTTATTTTAATTGTTAAGATACCATAATTTGTGAACATTGAACATCGAAATTTATTCTTATTAACACAAATGAGTGTATTCACTTAGCTGTCCATCCGAATTAATTCCATCACTATGTGCAGCATGTTTCTATACTGGACTATATCCCCACTTAACATCATATGAAATAGCAAATAAAAACTAACTGTATACAGAATCAAAATAGCAAATAAAAACTTTTTAATGTTATCAAATGAGATATAGAAATGTATTATAAATCAAGCCAGTATCTCAAACTACCCGAGTGGATCAACTAAGTATTTATAACACCAATAGCGCCACCTCATACCATGCTACGGTTGTCCTTATGTGCGCTTTATTTACGATGTTTATTACCTACTTTATTAGCGGATGCAATTCAGGAATCCCCTACACAACACCTTATATTGGTTTGTTGCATTTTGGAATCAGGCAGTGTATATTCAGTTGCAGAGAGAATTGCAAGCAGGTATTAGTATGAGTATTGCAGTGAGGATTATTAGTAGATCGTTAATTTCTCCATGGTACTTGTTGTTACTTTCATTTTATTTATTTATTAAGGCATACATAACAGATTATAACCTTTTTTGTAATAGTTTACTTTTAGCGTTATTACCATAATCTTACTTGATCTTAAGTAACGATACGGCCCAAGTTGTAGACACGCAAAACCTTTGCAGAACTGGCTCTCAAGCGCAACTGCAGGAACACACCTTTTGGTATTTGGCTACAGATTTTCAGCCAGGCGGGCATTAGAAAAAGCCCTACCACCAGGCTATGGTTTCCTGACGATGTTTTCATTCACCGAAAGCTCTAGTTCATTGTAGGTGGGTTCGAACTCACGCCCTTTGACGTGGAGTCCTAACACACTACCACTGAGCTGTCATCGCTTCAACTATAAGAAAATCTATTTTGTTTAATAGTTAAGGTTTAACGTGATGACCATAATCTCATATGATCTTGAGTGACGATTCAGCTCTGGTTGGTAGACACGCTAAACCTGTAGACGAACTGGCTCTCAAGTGCAGCTTCCGGAACACACATATTGGTATTTGGCGGCAGATTTTATCCTGAGGGTGGTAGCTAGCCAGGCGGGCATTAGAAAAAACAATACCACCACACTATGGTTTCCTCACGATGTTTTACTTCACCGAAAGCTCAAGCTCATTGTAGGTGGTTGGATTCGAACTCACGTTCCTTGACGCGAAGTCGTACACACTACCACAAAAATTAAGGCTAGTACAATGTTTTTGGCTGGTTTATAATCCAAAATGAGTACTCACAATAAACCAGAACATTGTCAAATAAATCTTTTATTTTATATAATATAAAAAGTTATATTTTTTGCAGACATCAAATAATGGTTTGACAAAATTAAAACACGTTAATCTATCGTTTATGAAGCTAGTGTCCGTAAATAATTTCTAATTGAAAACTGTATTTTTTATTATCGATATTCCGTTTCACATAACGGACATCACTAACTGTAGCAAAAAAATAAAACATCATTATACATCTTCCTATTCGGTCCGGTGACAAAATACTTAAAGGAGATCTCTGATGTAATAAATTTCGTTTGATATAAACGAAACGTACCAATTTGAATAGCAGTTTTATTTTATACAATCACCAAAGTGGGTAGGTGGAGGCATTTGACAAGCAAATACATTTGTATAAATTATTTTACGAGACTGGTTTGCGCTGGCGGTTGTGTTCGATATTTGTACACATTCTTTTCATAGTGTTTCAAACACCCCTTCTACTATCATTATGACTTAGAACATTTTTTTATGACATCTCCCTATATAGGCATTTCCACCAATGTCAGATCCTGACTCGGAATAATTGTTTTCACAAAAGTACATAATTGTTTCGTGTATTGTCATCGTATCGTCGAAATAAACAAAAATGTGTTAATAACAAATTTAACTATAACTTGTGCCGGCGACTTCGTTCACGTGAAAGTTAATATTTTATTTCGTATACCTCGAGAATAATATTTTTTCCGAATGAAAAGTAGCTATAGTTTTTAATTTTTTTAATATACTTTAGGCATTTTTACGCTCATTGAAGGTGGATTCGAACTCACGTCCATTGACGCGTTGTCCTTACACACTACCAACTGCGCCATCATAGCTTCAGTGACTATCGGTAGAGTAGTAGAGCCGTAAAAACAGAATATTCGCATTTATAATATTAAATAGGATAATGCAAGCTCACAGCTAATAAAAATATAAAGTAACGAGGCAATAAATAAACAAAATTAAACTCGGAGTCTCTTTTACGACGTCCGAGTTATTGCCTATTGAAAACCGTTTAGATCGGCAGCACCTTTACCAGATACTTGTAATTATTATTGATATATGGGCATTTAAATACAAGTTTAATATATATGACCGAACAGTGTTTAAATTTTGTTGTATGTGCGAAAAAAATAATAAAAAAAGAGGTTTTTTTTATGTATAAAAAGAAATACGAGTCTGTCAAATTCAATTGTCCAAGAAAAATGTAGAAAATAAATTGTGCAGGATATAAGGGATTGTTTCGTTTTTTTAATCTTTTAAATTTTTTCTAAAACCTTTTAGTACAATTTTTACTAACAATATTATAGTTAGGTACTAGAGTTGTTAGGGATATGAAATTGCATACCTTGATTACTTAAGGTGTTTGACCAGATTTCCGATATGGATATGAAATTATTTCAGATGTTCGATTGTTTCGCATAATTTCAATTTAAAAGAATTGTGCTCGCAAGGAAAATATATATGATTTAAGATTTGAACCATTTGCAAAATATACTTTTTGCAAACTTTCTAAACATCTACCATATGAAAATTAAACTTATAGGTAGTCTGACAGACCACAGCACTACACATGGCGTTCAAGGACAGTGTAAAACATTTTCAATGAATAAATAAATGTACTAGGCAATTTTAAAAAGTTATTGGAATTTATGATTTCATATACACGAACATCCATCTTTATATATATATATTTCATGTTATTGCAAAAATATCACCTTTTGCAAACTTTCTATACATTGAAAAGTAGTACAGACATTAATTCTTAAATCGTTAACAAAACATATGTATGTCCGATATGAAAGGAATTCTCAAGCTGTTAAATCACACCTACGCAGTACAAGTAGACCAGACGCAAAAATCTACATAAATATATGCATAGTAACTATAAAAAGAATTCGATTTGCAATCATTTAAGGTAATACGCTTCATGTTCGTCCACGTATTATAATAATTTATTTAAATAAAATTTGTATAATTCTTTGAAACAGTACGCTATATTTTTTATTACAGGTAAAAAATTATAACGAAATATATCAAACATTAATAATAAAGCATCCAACGAGAGTATATAGTATTTGTAATACACTGTCGAATTGAAAAATGGGTATATGCTTTCGAAATAACAGAAATTAAGAAGTATAGAAGATTTATTAATTCAGGAGAGTAATAATTTAAAGAATTATCTGTTATCTAATCTTTTGTCCAAGTAAGAGTTTTTTTAAACAATTCAAGTATTAAAAGTAATTTTACTATATTGGTCGTTCAAGATTAATTTTTATGCTTAAAACGATGTTATTTTGGTACATTCTTCTGTTTGTATAGAAGATACTACGTACAAGTTTTTTTTGTAATACATATTAGTTTTTTATAACCGAAGTCTCAAACAACGATAATTCTTTTATTATTTCGTTATCAAAAAATCGCATCAAAAAAAAGGAATAGCGTTTTATGAAACTATATTATGAGATCACAATAAATTCTGCTCATTACATCTATTATTAAAGAAAATACTTTATATTGGTATTTATATTGGTGATTCATTTTGTTAGCAGCTGGGAATATCCTATTCAATCATCTATCATTCAGCATACAGAAATTTGAAAGATTTATTTAGTGTGGTTTACAGTATTGTCACTTTCGACAACTTCGGAATATATTTTATTTAAATGCTCTCCTACTTCAGATTTTAATAGAACTATTACCAATTTCAATGCTCACGCCATTCATGATGTGTCATTAAATATTCATGAATAATCAATAGCAATTTGACCAAATACGACCGTGTGTCGATCCCAAAAGGTAAATGTCTATTTACGAAAGCTCGAGGCGTTCTCACACGGTCTGCCACGTGAATTCGCCACGTGTCCAGCGATCCGCAAACCGGTTGTTCCTTTCTAACACCATAGCAAATGACAGAGACGGTTATACTGAAATCGCTCCCGGCTAAATCCCAGGCTGTTTGCATGAATTTGCGCGAATTGTTGAAGAGTTTTGCTGATTGCAAATTGTTTTAGTGTAATTATTTTGCACGCATGCCACATTTAGGAGGTTTACCCTAAAGGGACTAATTTTGTTTTTGTTACATTACAAAGGTAATTTTATTTTGAAATTTACTAATATTATCACAGAAACTTACAAAATATAGAATAATATAAAAATACAAATCTCTATAAGAACAATGAATAATTTATTGTTATTGCCATAATTTTCCATGTGTGATAATTGGGTCGTGAGGGTTAAACGTACCACAACGCATTGTTAGATTACGAGCGCACTGCGCTTTTCTGTTTGTAGGCTTATAGTCAATTGCTGAGATATGAACCTTTATTGTATATTTTATAGGCTTAGTGTTGTCGCGATAATCTCATCTGATGATAAGTGGCGATGTAGCTCAAGATACTGAATACGCTAGGTCCAGTGGAGAGACTGGTTCTCAAATCCAGCTACACGAGCTCTTCTATAAGTATTTGGTGGTAATTTTTCAACTGGAGCATGGTAGGTAACGCAGCGGGCTGTATAAAAATCCGTACCACCAGACTGTGGTTTCATCACGATTTTTTCTTTCACCGAAAGCTGGAGCAGGGATTTGAACTCGCATCCATTAACGCGTCGTACGTACATACTACCAATTGAGTGATCATCGCTCTGAACCCTTTTTGGGCCACATGTAACACTTTCTAACTTTTTTTTGTTTGGGATGTATGTATGTCGAATAAATGTTTTTTTCTTCTTAAAACTAGTAAATCAATATGTTGACAGACGTCGACATGGCCAAAGACTAAATAATATACAACATATAGAAAGCAATGATAAATTTTTGTCCCGTTTCAAATTTTGAATTTTAAAATATAAGTGACAGTGGCAGTATAATTTAGATTTAATATTACACATTTGAACGCTAATGTGTTATTGATTTTGAACATTTTTTTAAACAACAATGATCACAAAAAGGTATGGCAAAACAATAGGATGATTTATGGTCGATATAATATTGTAGAGGCGTACATGATCGTAAATTAGTTGATTACAATCACAACAGGACACAATACAAGGTTGTTGCGACGAACCGACATGAGATTTGAGGATGTTGTTTCCGATCAGTGAGATACATTTAAATATTAATAATCATAATTCATTACATATTTAATGTATACTTACGCTTTATTATCACAATTATATCTGTCAGTAGTTACGTGTACGTGTATTATTCAAAATAATTACTGAAAACTATGCTATTTTGCGACTTTTTAAGGATATTTTTTCACGACAACAAAGTTAACAATACCCAGCATTCAAACAGCTTATATAATGATTTTATAAGACATATTTTTTAAATTACAAGAATTTTTTATCCCTCGGGACGAGTAACTTTTTCTTGAGGAAAGTGCGTTATGTTCTTTTATAACCCTTAACAAGGAGCATGCAAAATTCCATCATGATCGGTTGGGTGGTTAAGGCGTGATAGACGAACAAACAAACAAATTCACTTTCGTATTTATAATTTTAGTTAGGAATCTAGAAGCATCGATTTTACTTACACAATATGACCTATATGAAACCAAATGATATTATTATAAATATGATATAAATATACAAATATATGGAAATGTATGTTAAAAATTATTCAAATTTAATTAATAGATGACATTTGATTGCATATTTTAAAATAGTGTATAAAATAGAAAAAACGTGTAATTTAAAAACATTTTGTCATTTACTAAGAACTACCTAAAAATCATTTCGGAATTTTTTACTCGGTTACTATTATTTAGTATTAGGTTAAAGCCAATTATCACATTTGTTATGTACTAAGCTGGCCTTTTTTATTAATATGGTGTTCAAATCCCATTGTTTACGTACTTTCTCATCGCATCAAACGCATTAGCCGGGCTCAGGCCAAAGGCGAGAGTTGCATGTAAGAAGACTCATCACGTGACAAGCACCTGACGCTACCCGCTATAAAGCACCCCGGTGACACTTCAAACTCCTTTTTGGGATTCCATGTAGGATTAATCAGGACCGATGTTTCCTCACGCGTCCCCGGCAATAGCTCAAGCCGAAGATCGGCCACTTCATGACTTCCTTGTGCTCGTTGTCTCAGGTTGAGTGCCTTAGTACTCGTCTTCAAAGCTCGGTGAAGCTGTGAAAGCCCTTAAGGCTAATAGTATATGTCCAAACCAAACAAAAAAAACTGTCAACTGCTGTGTTTCCAAAGACCAGGGACAAGCCCAAACGTCTTTTAAATGTACTACGCTGGCCTGCGCGTTCAAGGCTAGCATATTTTAACAAATTTCATGGTAATTAGCCACACGGTATCAAAGTTCAGCGCTTTTTATCTTTATCTATAATATTAGTTACCATCATATTCAATAGTTTATTAGTTTAGTAGTAGTAAGTCCAGTAGCCTCGTAATGATAACCACGCAATCGGAAAACTTGACATTGGCAAATTGTTTACTCTGTGAAATGACATAAAAAAGAGGCTAAAATTAACCCCTACATCGATACCAATTAATTATCGACATTCCAATTATAATTATCAAAAAATATTTAATACCCTGAATAGCTGTGACAGTTTTAATATTACATTATTATTATTATTATTATTTATTATATTAATTACATTTCTATTATTGTAATATACATTACCCCTTAACAAAAGCACGAATAACAAAACAACAATAATTCATAAAATTGTGTTCGTATCAATTTTAAAACCATTATTGTCTGATCCATTGTGAATTTATACACGGTATTATCTGTGAATAAATAAAATGCAATATACGAGGCTGAAACGCATACGATTCGAGACAAATTATTGTATATGTGTATTGCCGACCCCGTATTTGTCCCACTTTGAGAATAGAGATACTGAACCGGTTCTAGTGTGAAACATAAACACGTGTCGACGTGTGTAGGGTTTATAGGCGCACACGTGTTCGGCAGATGTACTTAGACGGCCCTTCGAATCGCCCGACGGAACATCACAAAATACACTGCATCTGCCCCAATACTACCCTTATCAAATTACAAGCTGCACAAATAATTAATTAATATTCATCAGGGATGAATTCTGTGGTATCTGACAAAAGAGGGGGTGACATGACAGTATATTCGTAAATACAGTACCGGAACTAAAAAAAATCTACCAAGAAGTTAATTTCCTCTGTTTTCACAATTTCTCCTGAAATTAAATGACGATGTGGCCTTAGATGATGGACACGCTAAGCCTAGTGGAAATACTGGCTCTCAAGTGCTACTGTCGGAACACACTTTTATGTATTTAGCGGCTAATATTAACTTGACAGTGATAGCTAGTACCAGAACAATTGCAAAAGCGGTTCCTAAATCTCTAGCAACACGAGAGTTTGAAGTATCACCGTGGTGCGTTTTAATGAGTAGTGTTGGGTGATTAGTACACGATAAGTCGCCAAATGCCCCTTACGCCTTTGACCTGAGCCTGGGTAATGCGTTTGCGCGTTGTGATGAGGAGGTCCGTAACAACTGGGATTTTAAACACCACGTTAATAAAAAAAAGAGTCATAGCTAGCCAGGTGGGCATTAGAAAAAGCCCTACCACCATGCATACTTTTATTCCCATCTTAAAGTAACTCTTTCTTTTTATGGTTTATCTTTAAATCGTATTCCATATGTTGATTAATAATATTAGAAACCATTGTGTAAAATTTCATCAAAAACTATCTGGTAATTTCAAAGTAACTCAGAACATGGGACACACACATAAATAAAAAAAATTAGGGTCATGTTGATAAAAATACTCTGCTTCTGTTTTATTATATGTATAAAGTAAACTTGGTTATAGTTACAAATCGTTACTTTGTTTGTATTAGGTTCATTGTCTCCAACATCCGGGTGTCAACGAAACTTTCATAGAAGAATTTGCACAAAAAATTCTTACCCAAGTTCAAAGCAATCGATTTCGCGTAACCTCTTATAGTTACAAAAATTTTTTTGCATTTTGAACTTTATCTTGAATAATGTAAGAGTTACTGTATGGATTTCTTATTAACTGTATGCACTCGCGAGTGAATGGTGTTCAGCAAACTTTCTTTATCGTATGAGACACTTGTACACCGTCTTAAATTTAGGGAGCAATTAATAAATTAAGCGCTAAACGCTAAACCTACATTCGTTGTAATCATGCTCGTATTAAGGAATGTATGTTGAATTAATTCACCTTCTTCTTAAAGACTGCTTTAGGTCAGTAGTCATATGGCAGTAAAATCTAACCCTAGAGCATAACAAAGTCTTTATTGCGATAAATATGCACAATGTTTAAAATTTTACATTTACAGGTTAAAGGTAAAGCGTACTTTGATGGCACTTCTTTCTCGTAAACCTTACTTATTTTTACTTTCAATACGCCCTGATATTAAGTGACGTTGTGGTCCAAGATAGTGGACACGTTAAGCCTAGTGGAGGAATTGGTTCTCAAGTGCAACTGCTGGAAGATTATAGGTACTTAGCGGTAGATTTTCAACTTGAGGGTGGTTGCTAGTCAGGTGGACACTAGGAAAGGCCCTACCAACGTGCTATATTTTCATTACAAAGTTTTTTCTTCACCGAAACTACTAAGCGGTAGCAGTGAAAACCTCTATGGGAAGGTTTGTATAGGAAGTTTGTATAGTTATATAAGTCGTCATCGACATGGTCACGTGACGTGTTAACGTACATACTTTATCTGTTCCCATTTGTATAAGTTATTGCGCTGAACAGTTGATTTACAAGTTTTAATTTAAGATCAAACAATTAATTTTGATATCCAGAATTAACAACTGTGTAACTTTTAATTTTAAGTTATCACTTCTGTCGGTAGTCCTCATCGTTATAAGGAATTTTTTGTATTTTTTTTAGATTATTATAAAATATAGTCACTAAAATAATTTTAAATATGTAACTTAACTTTCTTATCTGTATTTGTCAACTACCTGTTTTTTTGCATTAAGACTATTAAACGTGACTGTCAACCTTGCTTAAGATTTGTTTACAAAGTTTTCCTCAACCGTTATTAAAACAAAACGAGGCTAATGAGATCGACGTCAGTAATATCCTGGGAACAGGCTGCATAATTTATTTACAAAGTCCTACAACTTTGAAGGACTTACATTTTTTATAGATTTATCGTTATAGCCGCAACTATACACTAAACCCAGTAGAGGAACTGGTTCTCAAGTAGAATTGCAGGAACATACGTATAGGTATTTGGCAGCAGATCTTCAACTAGCCAGGCGGGCTTTAGAAGAGCCCTACCAACATTTTATGGTTTCATTACGATGTTTTGCTTCACAGAAAGCTTGAGCTCATTGCAAGTTGATTCGACCGCACGTCGATTGACGCGCCGTCAGTACAAAATATCAACTGAGCTATCATCGCTTCAACTTTATTATTAATGTAGTGAAAACTTATGGTGAACTTATCGAATAAAGGCACTGTCAAATACAGGGTGATCACACGATGACCGCATATTCTCCCATATTGCTAGAGTCCAGATACTAGTATTGCACTGCTTCAAATAGAATCTATATACCATTTGACGAGAGTTCGATCTGGTGATTACCGCTTAAGCCCGGCGCACGGCCCGGACTGATGTTAATCGAGGCTCTTTCGAAGCAACCTGACCAGCTGTTCTAACAGGCGACCGGCCTGGTGCAATGGGAGGCGTGTAAAATTATATTCGAAGTAGACCTCACAACATTGTTGTGAGAGTTTTAATGAGTGAAATCAACTCTTGCATTATACTTTATGAGCAAAAAGTATAAACACCTACATGTTAATTTCGCGTACATGTTTTCTCAAATTAATTAATTTGCTAGTTAGCTACAAAACCCGGAATCACTAGCTTAAACTTTTAAATATTGTTTATTAACTTCTAAAGTACCTAGTCGAGACGAGGTATGAACTACCTAAAAAGGGCATAACAATGTCTGCTATACCAACAAGTATACATTAATATATCCATATTAATTTTATAAAGCGGAGAAGTTAGTTTGAACGCGCTAATCTTATTAACTACCAGTTGGATTTCAAAAACTTTTTTTATCTTATAGAAATATAGATCCATCATTGAGAAAGTCTTCAGACTATTTATTTAACATCACGCTACAACCATCTAAAGTAACAAAAACGGGCAAAAGTTATAATATAAATTTGAGTTCCAACGATGTCGCGGGCGCATCTAGTTGGATATAAAGATATAAAATCAGTATCTAAATTCTTTTGTGAACGTATCAAATGTCGTTTGAAAGGAATGTAATTCAACACGCGTAATACATAAACAATAACTATTAAGATGACTGGAACAGGTCTTGTGTATATAAAATTTGTAGGCTGGAGAAAGCTGTGTATCTATCGCAAAGGCAAGACGAGACGCGATGGCACGATGGCGTGGCGATACGTGGTGTATCGATGAGATTATCGGTTCGTCGAGATCATGTCGATTATTGACATCGACTCCAAGTCACGATTATTCGCAAATAGGTTGACTCGAGAAAGTGATTGATTCTTTTAGGAATCTTTTGTACCTTGCGCTCGATCATGAGCTTTTTTGTACTAATAATGTAAGTTAAGTGAAAGTTTTTAATAAGAATTAAACGATATTAAGTTACTGTTATTTTTTGTAAAGCTTTTTTTGTGTTCGTGGTAGAATATAATTTGCGTACTTCCTATGGAACATGCCTGTAGAAAGATTTTATGGTATATGTTATACATAAAAATGGTTATAATAATTAGGCCCTAATAGCCAATAGGGTGCTGATATGTTTTTAACAGTTAATTGGTTTAGCCATATGGCCATAATCTCACCTGGTCTTAAGTGACCATACAGCCCAAGTTAGTGGACACGTTTAACATGTAGAGGGTCTGATTTTCAGGTGCAGCTGCCGAATCACACCGCTTGATATTTGGTGGCAGATTTTCAACTTGAGGGTGGCAGCTAGCATTATGGTCTATACAGGAGCATGTTGAGACTTATCAGGTCAGAAGCACCGTCAGATACCTACTAAAAGTTATCAGGGATAGCTTTCATACTTCATCTATGATTTTGTTTGTATACCTGGTATTGTTATTTTTAAGCGTGCGTGAATAAATTACGATATCCAATATAATATGTTGTTTAATTTTTTATTTACAATTAGAATACTCAAAATTATTTGGGTTTAATGTGAATATATTTAATTTCCAAGTTCACATCTGTTATAGTTTTATTATATGTATAGATTTCTGCGGTAGATATTAAGTAATGGAATAGTTCACCGCTACAATATTACAGGCTGTCAAGTGGCTATAGATTTTAGGGGACAGATATAACTTGTTATTGCACTATCACCACGTTTTACTTCATTGTAGGCAGTCGAAGTGCGTGCTGCAGTAGGCAAAATAATTATATATTAAATTAGTGTATTAAATTGAATTATGCTAAACATACAAAACCTACAAGTCCTTAACAGGAGCCGTCGTAGATCAAAAGCGACGTTGTTATGGCGCATATTGTTATGAATATTACACATTAGTGAAATACATGAAACCTTGGCACAAATATGGCCCGTTGTTCGTGACGTGAACACAAGTAATCCGATTAAACTGTATCACGACGCGACGTGTAGAACTGTAGAGTGTGTGCACAAGTAAATTATGTTTTGACTACCGTACTAAAGAATATTCACGATATGCCAAGTTACTATAGAGACGACATGAGTCATTACTGTGATAAAGCTTCTTACTGTTGTAAAACACGTGAACTAGCTTTTATAGAAGCACTGAAAAGTGACGTCATTGTATAATGTAATGCAATGTGTATACTACAGTACAATTCAATAATTATTGCGACTAAACCGAAATCCGTTGAATATCGTGGTTACCTCCATCATTCCGACTTTCAAGACGGTTTTATTTTGAAATTATCATACTATGTAATGTCTATTGTTAACCCGTAAACAAAACTTAAAATATCTGTCATGCAACCTAAACAAGTTATGCATTAAACGCCATTCAACGCTAATAGTAACGTAGCTTTTAACTTTTTTTATTTATTAACAATGGTTCATCCACACTATTACATTTGTTTGCTTGTTTGTTTGTTTGTTACGGTTCCACGCCTAAACTGCTGAATCGATTATGATGAATTTTGGTATAGACATAGATGGTACCTTAGATACGGTGATAGGCTACTTTTTCTTGCGAAAAACTTATTGAAAGCGGGATAAAGGCATGGATGAACTTTGTATGAAACCTTTTATTACGTTATCCGATTTTTTAGACAAAATCAATATTAACGCTAGCGAAGCTGCAGGTAAAAGTTAACTGGATACAGTTACTAAAAAATAAATATTAATATTAATGTAGACAGATATATGAATGAATATTTTTAAATCAATATACATTGTATTAATGTATGTTATTATACTAATAACTAAGAATTCCTTTGACAGCTGACAACCATAAGTTTAATATTCGTGCACGCGATTTGCACATCGCGTCGTCTCGTTCCGTATTGTTTAGACTTAGTAGGCGTTTATTAGATGAATATCGTGTCTTTAAGTCGATGCATCGTGTAATAGACTCCCACTAGAGACAGTGGAGGTCGGTGGTCAAGGTGATAGACAATAAGCGATATTTCGATGTTTGAACTTGTGTGAGTGAACACATAAGTGCCGACTGTTGTGTTTAATCTCAAATGATATAAGCAATATATTTTAGCATTAACCTAACTGTATCCGAGACTTTGCTTGCATGAATCTAAAAGTTATTTCGCTATATCTGAGGAAGTGCACTTACTTTCTGAATTGGAAGCACCCTATGTTCTTTTCTGTACCAGCGGTGATTTTCAGTATAAAGCATTATTATTGTTAAAAGAACTTCTAAAGACTTATCACTTGGACCAAACCTTGCGCATCTTCTATCCGCCATAAAACAATACCCAAATGATTGCATTTCATTAGAACACAACTTGCACAACTACAACAATGGATGCACGCTAATATGCATGCACGGCTTGTTTAATAAAACGACAACCTCAATGATTAGATCCATTAAATTCAATAGACAGTATTATCGGATCACAATGATTGTGTGGATGAATCGCAAGAGATTATCAACAGCGTACGCTTTTTAATACCCCTTATATACTATATAGATGGTAGGCGGACGTTGTCTTACGCCAATGTTTCACGGTGATAGGGTCTTTTCTAATGCCTGCATGACTACATACCAACCTCAAGTTGAAAATCTCCTGCGAAATCTCTAAAAGTGTGTCCAGCACCTTGGACCATATTATCACTAAACATCAGGCGAGATTGTGACAATAACACTCAAGATATAATCTATAAAATATAGACCTTTTTGTTAATGTTGATAAATCCATTTACAAACCTAACTCTTCTAGGATTTGGAGCCCTTTGATTCACGAGGTGTTCCAACTCGTTACCACATAGGCACTATCGCATGCAAATTTACTAAAAGATCGTAAACGTTTATGGTACAATATGGTTTTAAAGAGTTAAAGTTTAAAGAGACTTTTGCCGGAACAAAACTCTTGATCAGATCGCTACCAGACTTCATAAGCGCACTTGCCGGACCAATTTAAAGATTATCTAAAAGTCTCATGAAAATTGGTTCAGCCGTTTTGGAATTCATACGGAACACACAGAAATACATCGATTTTTTTATATATAAATACCACCTGTACCCCAGATTTCGTTCTCGCGGATCTAAAAATGATCTAATAATTATTGCCCGTTTTTGTAACTTTCTTCAATAAACCTTTGCTCCTATTGGCGATAGCGTGATGTTGAATAGCCTGAAGTCTGACACAATGATCGCTATATCGAATACAAAAAAAAAAACCTACAGGTAATTTCTAAGTTTAAACAAAAAAAGAAATTTATTCTCTTTATAATATTAATATAGAGGGATAACAAAAATAGTTCCAAATAAGATAATGTGTCAACGTTAAAAATAAATGAACTGAACTGTCCATTTGTTGTTATTGTTACCGCTGTTGTGTATACTTTTTTTTTTGTGAACACAGCTTTCCACGTACTCATCATCATCATATAAAATTTAATCACACACTCATCACTATTCATTAATAACGATAAAAACCGTTTCGTATTTTGTACGAATTTTAATGTCGCGCTGGCAGTAAATCAATTCGTGTTCGCTTCGATCATATATCCAATTTACAATGTTTTATGGCGTGGATTGAATTGTCAACAGGGTATTTTTCGTATAAAATCGCTTGATTGGTTGGATCGCCGTACTTCTTGTAATTCCGAATATGATCAGAATTTTAATTGGTGAGAGTGATATTATTACGTATTTAGAAACAATTATGGCTCAGTAGTAGAGTGCTACGGGTACCGTATCGATCGGTGTCAGTTCGAATATCTGCCAGTAAAGGAACCATAGTATGAAGGTAAGGCATTTTAAAATAACTGCCTAATTAGCTATCCTCTATCGTCTACTTGAAAATATGTCGTCTTATAGGTGTGTACCCGACAGCTGAACTTGAACACCAGTTTTCCCACTACGCTACCATCATGGGCTACTTGTCATTTAATATCGTGTGATTTTGTGGCACAACGTCTATTTGAGACCACTGAAGGCCAAAATATTAACTGCTACCTTCCTCAATAAATCAGCATCCCCATAGAGGTCATAGAACTTTACAGCGTTGCTAGTATTTTGGGCACACTGCCAAGGCTTTTTTTTTAACGTGCGGAAATGCATTTACACAACCTTTTCCCAACCCAAGAGCACTGAAAGGGATATGTAGGACTCACCCAGCGCTAGGCTAGCACTTTTAAATTAATTTTACATTTTGTTTCTTTTTTACTTAGTTTTATTTACTATTCACTTGGTTTAGTAATTTCCAAATGTTTAAATTACTAATGACTCGGTTCAATATACATAGTTTAATTAACACTGTTACTCAAATAAATAAACAAGATTCATAGATACATAATGATTATAAATATATTCCTCTCGTTTTTGTAACCTATATTACGTGTTCCTGAATGCTTAACATGTTTACAAGTAAAAATGAAAATAAACGATTTATTTCGTACGTTTAAAATTATACAAACACGAGTACAAAATATATTAAAAATAAATAAGCACAATATAACTCAGTGGAACTGTTATAATTTTATTATATCATGAAATTTATAACCGTTGCTTTTTAATCATACTTAGTTTGTATCCGCGACCCTCTTAGTAGGAGTATGACACCCTGCGGCCCATAGCTTGAATAACACCTATATATTCCAAGTCTATTTTTTTTATGTGGGTTAATAATAATATATGTAGTCCGTGTGACGCTCTGACAATCGTCAGAGCTGACGTCAAGTCCGCAATTAGGTTGAATATTCAATACGTTCACTGGTTCCCATTAAATCGGACATCAATACCATATTTAGAAAGTACCAACATTTTATTTTCAATCTTTATTCCTTACTAATATTATAAATTCGAAAGAGAGTGCTTTTTTTCATTACGCTTTCACGCCTAAACCACTGAATCGATTATGATTAATTTTGGTTTAGAGATAAATGGTACCTTGGAGACGGTGATAGGCTACTTTATCTCGCGAAAAACTTATTGGAAGTGGGGTAAAGAGAAGGATAAACTTTACATAAACGTATTATTGCGTCAACCGATTTGTTTGACTAAATCAATATTAACGCGAGCGAAGCCGCGGCTAAAAGCTAGTAGGTTATAAACGTATTCATTTTTATACAACTACCATCAAATAAATAACCAATTAACATTTGAAATTATTAAATCTAGTCTGTATTTTAAATAAAGTTATTTAAGTTAAATACTTAATCATACCTCCAACGTTCGTGAAGATATTTATAATCAATTAGCAATGATTATGTATTCTTGAAATATCATAATAATTTCCTTAATAGTATTTGACATTTCAGATTATTCTGGACGGAATCTAGTATTTTATATTTATGATTATTTATTTATTTTTTATAATATATAAAACAAAATCCTGTTTTGTTTGAACGATGATTTAATCATGATGTTTTCCTTCACGGAAATCTTAGGGTCGATGCAGGGATTCGAACTCACGTCCATTGACACGGCGTCCGTACACACTACCGACTGTACGCTCAACTATTCAAAAAGTTTAGTAAGATATGGTCTATCCAATATTTTATATGTGTGTTAATATTATCAAGAATTTTGCAATTAACTTGTTAATATGTCTACAAATAAACATAATTACACTTCTCGACAAGTAAATAATGGTATAAAACTATAAATAAGATATTTATTGCAATTAAAACACGTTCTGGAGCTAAGTTAGCGTTAATCCTGATCTAGGTCATGCAAGTAAATAAGGTGGTAAATGTGTAATTTATCAATATTAAAGTGCCAACACGTTCATTAAAGGTTTTAATTATTATGAACTTTAATCGACCGTCTGTGGTCGATTTGGACGATTGGTGCAAGATTTGGTTTTGATTTAAAAGCATCAAATTAGGTTCGGTGCCCATGTGAACTAAAGTTAAATTTTCCATCTGTACTCCCAGTAATAGTATTTTGGAAGAATAGTATGCAAGGAGTAATAATAGATAAATATTAGTTATATTATAATGTCGTAAAATTTGTTTGTTAGTATGTTTGCATATGCTAATATTAGGAACCACCAGTCGGAATTCAAAAATGAATATTGTATTTGATAGAGAAATTATTAAGAAAGGCTTTAGGCTATTTAACATCACACTACCACTAATAGTAGCAAAGCTGAATTGAAAAATCTTTCAACACAGGGTAAAAATTATTAAATAATTTTAAGTTCCACGCGAACGAAGTTGCAGTCACAACTAGTGATACGATATACGTAAAGTTTTGTTTAACCACTTGTACGCAAGTGAGCGAACACAAGATAAAATCAAAATGACCAGTCCTATCGTAACATTGTTCTTCTTATGAGAATGAAGTAACAAACTGGAATATAGTTCATCGTTACGTACTATGAGCGCTTAAACTTATATCAGGAAAGATCAAGCGGTGACATTTTCCGTGTAGTCCCTCTAATTTTTTTATATTCTGACTTTTAAAAATTCTTATAATTGACATTTTTCTTATCACAATATGCCGAATGAGCTATAGCAACCAGCAATACACACTAACATACCACTATCTAAAATGTCAACTAAAAATTCTTACTATGTACAAAAATCATCTTCATTTTTTGGGCACATCACAATGTTTTCTTTCACCGAAAGTTTAAGTTCATTGTAGGGATTAGAACTAGTGTCCATCGACTCTATACACTTTACCACTGAACAATAATTGTATTATTACCTTTGGAGTCTTAATGAGCAGCCCGTCCAAAAAAAAACACCACTAGTCTATAGTTCTTTATTAACTCCTCCTTCGTACTGAACAGTCAGGTAGAAGAATAAAAAGTTTTATAAGAAAGTTTTTAATGCGCGTGACAATAGGCCCCTTAATAGATAATAGTTTTTGCTCCCAGGTGCAGCGGAAATGGCCACATAATGATGATTAATGTGTACTACAAGGGTTAAAATATACATGTTAAATATCGGCATTGTTTTTAATAAAAAATAAAATGTTTATATACCTATGATTCGTAATTTTCATGAAATGGATAATAATGTTGAAGTCATTTTCTAATTCTGCAGGATTTGAAGTATTTCATAAGTTATTAAGTAAACTACATCATTGCTAGAACTCTTTTAAACTAAATATACCCTGTATTTAAAAATAAAATGAAAATGGATTTCACAGCAAAAATTTATTTTATTTGCTCATATAATCATTTTTACTGGACTATTCTGCAAGGACATATAGACAGGCATATGAATTAAGAGTTTATATTTTAACCATTCATATTCATCCAATTTATGAGCTATATCTATTGCTGTGATTTGACATGCTTAGAAGGGTTAATCAAAAATAGTGCCATTTATTTAAACGGAATGAAAAAAAACCGTTGTATTGCATCGCATATACATAACTATGTATCGCTTGAACGAATTACTCAATAAATTGTAGATTTTGAATTAACATCTTTGAATAATTTGAATAATCATGAGACTTATTATTTGTTCCCTTATGAAATAATAGATGTATGATGGTATAGATAGGAGGTCGAATAATTTATTGGTGGAATAGGTTAGACGTAAAAATCTGAAGTTTTGATTGATCTTTGACGTCATGTAATAGAAAACTAAAAAAATGCTGTTGTATCTAATTAATTAAATCCCTCAACGGACTCTGGTTTATGCAGCTGCTAGATTGCAGCAACAAAACATTCGATCCGCTATATAAAACGAAGTAAAAAAGGAAATTCTAACGGTTAATTAACGAGATACTAGCTTACAAGATGTATTGGTATAACTGAACAGGTCTGAGACGATTGCGATATGCAAATTAACTAAGCTGGTGGTCTATACAATCATATCACGGGATAGTCGGGTTTAATCATTGATTATTGCAAACAAAAAATAGATCGATGTTTACGCGCATAAAAAACTGCATCAGTGTCATAATATTCTAACGAAATATCCATTTGAATAGTATTTACTGTTTTGGCACTTCAATTCTCTTTAAAATTTTATATCTCTCTTTTATACGGTTTTATAAGATTTCTTTAAATAGAATGCTAGCGTTTTTGCTTTTGCAAGATTGACCACAAAATTTCTAAGGATTACTAAAATTCGTAACCGCAGCCTGCTATATTTGTATGGATTCTTATAGTGCTGAAGCAGTAGTTTATTATCGAGTAATAATACCTTAAACGTTGAGTTTATATGAAAATACTATTAGTTATAAGTACCTAGTGGTGTCCAGTTTCATTGTCAATATTTGACTTGGTAATAGATGAAGCAAGTAACAACGCAATGTAAGTCTCTAATGTGTACAGATATGCTCCATTATAAAGCGTGTAAATGTGTATAAATCATAAATATGTATGATTTAAATACGTCATATCATTCCGCGAATGTAAATACGTTTAATTAACACCTCGACGTAGAAATAAAACACGCTTTCTTGCATCCAAAAATATAATCTAATTTGGCTCGACTAAATAGTTATTTGCAAGTTTAGAAATGGAAAGTTTCATTTCGGAACTTGCATAAATAAAGGATATAGCATACAACGAATCAGTAGTTTGTTTAAAAGCAACTACAAAGGTTTCAAAATGAACGAGTTTATAGTTACAACAATGTAGAACATTGTTTGCAATACATACAATGATTGGTTCTAGTGAACAGTGAAAAAAACTGCATAAAGTTTTGGTTATCGACGTCCACACAATGGGTTTTATTAATAAAACCTGGTTTACAAGGCGTCTCGTATTCGCTATAATACTATTTGCCTTGGACTCGCGTGCACCATCAGCCACTGACCTGCTTTGTGGGTCACGCGGCCAGCTTTCAGTTATTTGCATAATTTTCGTATATGTTGATACCCATCATACAACCGAACCTTATAAAGATACTGGGAGCGTAAAAGGAGAGAAAATGTAAAGATGATTATTAAAATTATCCGTTTATAATAAAAAATAAACAGGTGCAGTAGAAAGTGCAAAGGGTTTGCAGAAGACATAAGGATGAAAGAAAATTAATTTGCTATCGAAGCTTATTTAATTTTATCTATCTAAAATTTATCGTTAAATAAAATCTATGATTAATTAGTTGGTCAAATAAATAATTAAAGCATTCCTATTTTTAATTACAACGTTAATCATTATGAAACGAAGACTGCATTCAAATTGAATGTTATGGGAGAAATAACATTCGAGTCAGCCTAAAGAGACGGAATATCCTCACACTATGCAATTCCATAAAATCAAAATTAGTTACGGTGAACGGCCGACAGTAAGGCGAATCGTTTGGTCGTGACCGTGGACGAATCGCACAGAATGAAAGATCTGAGAATTTATTAGATACCTAAACTTAAGGAACTACTAAGAAACACTTTTATATTTACCAAATATAATTATGCAAGTAGATTTCAACAATAAATTCTTAGGTAGTTTGTTTATTGTTCATATAATATTTATGTAGTAATCAGCAAAATTAAGTAAGTAAAATGAAAAGCCATTGTCTATACGTACGTAAACATACTCCTGTTATAAAATGAAATATACGCAACAGTTTTATTTACAGTCGAATTTGTTATCTTTTATATTTTAAATCATACCATATTTTAAGATTTTAGACACTCCTCCTTATAGACATAGCATCCCTTAGTTATTACATAAATCCTTTGGTGAAGTTGATCCACTGTTATATGATCTATACAACATGTTGACAAAAATTTAATCTATTGACGTCTTTAAGTGAAACATGAAAGCATATATTTATGACAATTAATGCATTAAAGAGTTTGTATACTTATACTGCATATGTGTTCTCTGTGATCATTATGTATAAATGATCTACTAACTATTAATGCCCTTATTAAGTTCCTAAAACAGAAAAGGAACTCGACTTGATACTATAATTCTTGAAACCAATGTGCTCGCATTCTTAACAAAAATATGAAGATCCGCATAAAATCGGCCTTATCATGAGAATGATCGAATTTGCACATTCAGTTCAATTCAATTTAATTGCATTAACAAACACTGTTACCATATAGGGTTGTTAAATAACAATTATGAAATTTAGGTAACTTAGATTGAATAAGTTCGTGACCACCGGATCTCAAATCCGCTATCGGTGGCCGGCCTTGGTCTATTTCCACTTTTGTATAGCTCTAATAAAGGTCAATTGGAAAGTCTCCGCTATCATTATTTAAGGCTATTGTTTCAATGAATCGTTACTTTAAGAGCGATTGATCTGATTGTTTTATCGATGATGCAACCTAATGGACAGTCAAGGCAGAATTAGAATTGTAACAAAATGAGGAAATCTTCCAATTATTGAAAATTTGATGTGTAATAATGGAAATTGATAATCGTTATTTGAACGTTTGTACAACGGGTATGAAAAGGAGTGATAATACTAAGAAATCAGGAGTTATTAAAACGAACTTTAGAGGTTGCTATTAAAATCGTAAAATCTTTGTAGATTATGAATGGCAAAAGAGCAAGCAAACAAACAAACAAAAAATCTTTTACTTATAATTCGTATTTCACATAAACTGTCATTTGTATTATTTGTTAACGTCAAAACACGATATGTGGTTAAACTAGTTTAGCTTAAGCAATACCAGTTGGTAGTAATATAAAAATGTATTACATATGTAAACTGATATTACTTAGTTTAAGTTTATCATTGTATACCCGTGTTTGTTTACTGTTTGCTCCCTACCTTAGGTTTTATGCAACAATTTACATTTTCATCCTGCAGAAGTCTCCATTCCATCTAACCTGTGAGCTTCTTACTGTTAAATTTATTAAGATTTAGTCCAGAAATCGTTTTCTCCCACGAATATCGGTACGTCTGTTCAACACACTAGCAATTTAGCTTGCCAATTCCATGAATGATGTCGGCAGCTTCCTTTCCCTGATGAATAGTTTCATTACGAGCCTACGCACAGTCATACTTCAAGGTACTTAAGCTTGACTAATTTTGTACGTGTAAAACCAGTTTGATCTTAAACCGGGTTTGCTGGCAATATTTCCAGGGCAAATATAAAATAAAAAACAAGTTGCAAATTTGCAAAATAAATCACTTAGTATATCAATAAATGTGGACGGAAGAGCTACATTATCATAAAAACGCCGAGTTGATGGAACAAATCAATGATGTAACACAATACTGTATACGGTCAAGTGCAAACCGTAAGATGGGTATTAAAGTTCTACCCATAGTTTGTGAAAGCTATATTAATCGATCGTAAAATATTTGTTTAAGTTAGTTCTAGGATTTGTTTAAGTTAATGACACTGTATCAAATATATTAGGATTAACGTATAAATTATTGCACTATAGGTTTATAACAGATTAAGTTGGAATAGTTGGGGACGACCTAAAGAGGCTATGACCACCGGTTGTCAGAATCCACTCGTCCAGACCAGTATATTTATGCAAATCGTTTGGAATTTCTAATATCGCGTATTACCAATGTAACCGAATTAGTGATTTGTAGGCGTATCACCGGAAGAGCGATGAGCCCAATTCTCAAAAAGTAAAGTCGAGGTCATTCTATTTTTATTGCTGATATAATTTCGAATGTATTGGTATCATTCACAATATAAATATATTCAACTATTTAAATACGTAATAACGTTATTGTCAGTTTCCGTAAGTAGATAATATTATCTATTTTGTTCAACGTCTAAGTACATTTACATTATCATCACCATGAACGTGCTATATCGCTTTAGCTTAGATTATGCTAAAATAGTATATACCGTTGTTTATATTAATGAAGAACTTGATTATACTTTAATAATACATTTTGGTCTGTATCTACCGCAAAAACCTAGTAACTCTAATCAAGCAAGTTTCCTTTTGATCATGAGATGATAAAGTCATTGTTTAATCGTTACCTTTTTTAAACATTGTTCATTCACGGTGTAATTAATTTGCTTATTCTGTAACATCAGTCAACCGTCACGAGGAGAATCACTCCCACGAGTTCGAGTTAACAAGACTCTTTCATTCCCAGTAAGGTAAACTCAGGTTGCGAAATAAGAAAGATAATTACGAAGGCAGAGTTCGTAGGCGAATCTATGTACAACAATATTGATTTTCGATTGCATAACTTATGAGTAGATACCATTGATAATAATATTTCTGAAGCCTGATGATGCAATCATCTATTTTGAATCTGGTAATAATCTGCTTTTGAGCAAATGTATGATAAAAGAACAATAAATAATGTGAATGGAATCACCGTTTCACGCATGTTAAGTATATTAGAACTTAGTATTTTTCCTCATACTAGCTGTGTATTTACTATACCTAATAAGCTTAGCGAAACTAATTCTTACATCCTACTTATATGTAGAAGATAGTATACTATACCTAATCTACTAAACAAAATGACTTAATGCTTGCTTTAATACTTTACTTGTTTCTTTCAAAAAGTTTTAAAATATTGTTAAATATATGCAAAAAATAATGAAAATATGTCTAATGAACAAGGGTTTAACATATAAAGAGCAGATATTTTATAATTCAATTTACTACATTTAAAGGATGTCCTATATTTCTATATCTGGGTCTAAAATCAATGTTCAACTTGAGAATTTATCAGACATAGAATAAATTTCTTATTAACTAGTATCTATATTTTTTATTTCTAACTCAAGAAATAAATATTAACATTATAATCAAATAATATAATATTGATTTGTTGACTCTTGATGATATAAGGTTATTTGATCTATCTGTAATAAGCACATAGAGTTAATTAAAGAGACATAAGTAACCGAATTTTAACTGATAGTTTGGTATATAAGATGAAATGTACTTAGATAAACCTTTTTTTATAAATCAGATCATTGCACTATTGCTAAAGAAGCAAAGTTATTTTCAGAAGCCTTACGATGACTCACATCGATCTGTTCGATTTAACAACATCGGGTTACATTTCGTACAAGTTTTTATAGCCGTCTGATACTTTTTTTACTATGTACAACCGCACTAATCATTTTGCACTTGACCCAGTATATGTTCAGTTTAATAAACCGAATAATTTGCGGAAATCAACCTCGTAGCCGCAAAAAGTTTTGTTTTTTTACCTTTATAGATTTAGCGTTAGAGCCACAGTCTCATTGTGTCGCAAGATGGTGGGCACGCTAAGTCTAATCGAGTGACTGGATCTCAATTAGAATACCAATAGGTATTTGGCGGCAGTTCAACCTGAGAGTAGTACCAAACCAGGTGGGCATTAGAGCCTATTGAATCACGATGTTTTCCTTCACCGACAGTTCAAGCTCATTGTAGAGTTTCGAACTCACATCGTTCGTTTACCACAATTGAAAATCAATCAGTATATATTCAACTGTCGATTTTTCTATGGTCGTCAACGCTTTTGTGCCTACTATATGACATAATGCGGCTATGGTATGAAGATAAAAATAAACAATTTCTTTACTAACATTTCAATAGTCCTTCATAAAACAAACGTAATGATTAATATTATAGTATTGTATACTTTTTCTTCTAAACAGCGGCCTCTCGACCTCGAAGACTCAAATGGCGTGACGAAAGGACGAGCTGAGGAACAAAAAACTCAACAAAAGCAATGCGATGTGACTATTGTGTTAAAAGTGTATTCTTGACATAGACATTCAAGTCTAAGAGTAGACATAGGTGAATAATATTTTACTAAACGCTGTAAAGATGTAATGCTTGCTAGAAATATATATTTAATATACAGTAATGCCATAAATAAGGCGGAATGAAGTATCAAAACATTTTGTATGATGTTAATCAATATACAAAAGGCTTGAGATGTTTATACGGTCAGATAAACTTCCGAGGCTGACATAAGTCCTTACAAGTAAAGAGAAATGTAATGTAATGTAGAAATGTCAATAAACGGTGAATGTAAGAGAGTTCATTTACGAGTAGGAATTCTGTTGACATAAAAGATGTTGCTTATTAATTCTGTCGACGTAATGAAACATGATATTCAATAATATCTATCTGAAGGGGAGGGGGGGGGGCTTTAATTATTAACAACCTGCCGCGGCTTCGCACTCTTAATGGCAAATACTATCTGCATCAACTAATAATACAGGGAAAATCCAGGGAAAACGTCCACCCACCAGAAGCTACATGTTAAATTGTATTATCACCAATCACTTGAGTTTGTTCGACCGTGACAATGACCTAACAAGTAACACACCACTTAAGATAACACCAAATAATAACACACTTAGAACAATATTCATGATTACAGAAAGTACTTATAGAGTAATTCCTTATCGAGCTATTAACGAAATTAGTTCGTCGTTCTCAAAATGGACCGAGAGTGCATTTACGTTACTAAATTAAGTTAAGAGAAAGTAACCACACACGATATTCTAAACAGATCATCCATTATTTAAACCAGACGAGGCAGTTAGCTTAGTTGGTATTGTGTACGGGCATCGCGTCCTGGGACATGAGTTCGAATCCACCTACAATGAATTTGAGCGTTCAATGAAGAAAAACATCGTGATGAAACAATATCGTTGTCGTAGAGCACTTTTAATGCCCTCTGGCTAGCTAACACCCTCAAGTTAAAAATATGAGGCGAAATACCTATAGATGTGTTGCGGCAGTTGCACTTGAGAGACAGTCTCTTTACTAGGCTTAGCGTGTCCACCATCTTGGGCTACATCGTTACTTAACAGGTGAGATTGTGGCCATAGGGCTAAACCTTAACTGTAAAATAAATATGCAAAGTGAGTTTGATTGTTATACAACCGACTAAAGAAAACGTCGTGACAGAAAAATCTTACATTTTGACTTGTCTAGCTTCCATCCGTACCGTACGATAAGGAACTTCGAGCCAAAGAAAAACTTAAACATAAATTTCAGTGTTAACCAAACACGCCTACAAAATAGACGAATAGTATAAATCCCGGTGACCCAGTAACACAGGTATAATGCAATGTATTTTGTTGTAAAACCGGCTGAGAATGTTGCCGTGCTCATATAGAGGTTTATGTGTTGCACAAATGAATGTTTAGGTTAATGTTATTATTTATATCTTCTCTTTATTTAAATATATACGATCGTTTAAACGAAAGTTTGTCATAGAGGTTAACCTGATTTTATCTTTTACAAGAATCTCTTGTGTAGGTAGGTACTTTAGAATGGCTTTTTAAATTATCAAAAAGAGAATATTACATATAACATGAATTCTTAATGAAAGGCACGCTTAAAATGAGTACACGGTTTTATATTTTTTGTAAGTGTAGTTGAATGTATATGTTGTTAATCTTTTTATTCATAAATCTGAACAGAAAAATATGATTGAACGATAAATAATTTAACGTGATATTTATAAAATAACCAAGAGTTTCTACAGGTTTATTCATTTATTTGATTGCTTTTATCGGTCCATCGGTGTCCGTCGATATCATGCAGATGTGTAAGAAAATAATATATACCGGATAAACCGGATAAAACTAAAACAAAGTTACTCTCAAGTATCAATCACCGTATTGACAGTAGTTGGGACTCAGGCAGCGATGATAGCTCAGTGGTAGTGTGTACGACTTCGCGTCAAGGGACGCGAGTTCTAATCCACTTACAATGAGCTTGAGCTTTCGGTAAAGGAAAACATAGTGAGGACACCATAGCACGGTGGTAGGGCTTTTTCTAATGCCCCCCTGGCTAGCAACCATTCTGAAGTTGAAAATCTGCCGCCAAATACCAGTAGGTGTGTTCCGGCAGTTGCACTTGAGAGCCAGTTCCTCTACAGGTTTAGCGTATCTACCAACTTGAGCCGTATCGTCACTTAAGATCAGGTGAGATTATATCTATGACGCTAAACCTTAACTATACAGGCACAGTATTGAAAGACGTAAAACCCCGTATTTTAACAAACTACAATTTCAATAAATAATATTTAAGCTATAAATTAAATATAATTTTATAAAGTACAATAATTTAACAGGCCTGATCTGCTATCACTGTTCAGACGCTTCTTGGTTAGTAGAATATTGGAATAATACACGCCCAAACGTGTGATAATGGGGAAAATGCCCCGACAGAAGTTCGAAATCAGTCCCCGGACGTCGTAGTATCTTTAATAGGAATTTTTTATGTTAGGAAGCTGATCTAACACGAAAATAGCCGCAATACCCAGTATATGACGAACATAAACCAGTGAAACACAATTATCTTGTCCTACCGTTCAAAATATTATCTAAAGTTTATACTGTATCGGAAATTTCAACAAACAAAGCGAGTACTTCGACCTCGGTATCCGATACAGAAATCACAATACAAAATATATCATTGGACCTATCAAAATAATACAATACACAAAATCTATGGACCATTATATCGGGTAATTCAATTGTGATATTTATTATTCAATATGTACCTACATAGGATTTATATCGTTTACAAATCGGTATCGGAATTAATCACATGACATTATCAATGTTCTTAGAGAGCGCAGTTAATCCTATAAACCTGTATCAATAGCCAGCTAGTAAGGACATTGTGAATGGATCCCAGACGCGGCATGGTATGTAATGAGTCACCGTGTGACGTCACCACGACATATGGACGCGGACGCCATGCTATGGCCAGACGCGAGACCGGCCGATACCCGCGTTATGGTAATGAGAGATCGCTTTAAGAATTTTAAAACTATGGTTGTTTTCAACGGTCACACTAATTATTCGAACACGTGGACCGGAGTATTGTGGCGGGGACAATTAATTTAGCTTAGATAAAGGTATTCTAGAAGGTATACAAATGAAAATATAATATGAGAATAAATTACATATGTTACCGAAGGATTTCTTTACAAAGAATAATATAAAAGCTATGATGATTAATAAATTCAGTTTCTAAACGTTTTTTTTTTTAAATTAATTTTCAGTCGGCCTAGTCCATAATTGAGATCACTTCACGAGGCGCATTACTAAATAAATACGAATAGTGTTAATGCACAGAATACGATTTGATAAAAACAAGAATTACACAAAAATTGTGGAAGTGAAATCAAATAGATCTACGTGAGGTTAGCCTCGTACAGCACTTATCTTAAGATCTAATACGTAAATAATAGCCAAAACAAGAATAATGATAGTGAAAGCCAATGAGGTCCGCAGTTCGGCTATGAAGAGTATGGCACGCGTTATCAACAGATTTGAAAGTGTAGAAAGTATCTATTAAATTTTAAATTTACTCATTGTATCTCGAGATACGTATTGGGTATTATCATCCACTATGGAAATTACGAAGTACATTACATGTAATAAGTTTTTGGCGAGATCTTATCTGCGATTCGTTGGTATCTTATTTAAATTCATAGACTTATTTGATTCTATATAATGTAATTTTGGTAGCATTTTTATGTAATGCTGTTCGGTTATTGTGTACGAGTGAACTGATTAGAAATAATAGTTGGTAACATGCATTTTTTCATAAAACACCGGGGTAAATTCTAATAGAGAAACCGCCGTGTTCTTAGAGCGTTGTTTGAACTTTTGTAAGATTGTCATATATTTTATTGATGTGACGTTGGAAGAATTATGTATAAGTACAGATTGCAATTATAAAAAAAAATACAATTACAATGAGGCTATTGGATACCTTTTCTTTGAACGATGGATTGGATAGAATTAAACAACTTATAACAGGTTTTTATATTAATTCATAATAATTCGTTTTTTTTTAAGTATTCTGAATAGTTAGTTCTATAAACTTAGTTTCTAAATAAAAAGTTTTTGAATGTGTAAAATAATTAAAGTTTTCATTGGTATTTTAATTGTTAGTTATTTCTTTTGATAAACTTATGTAATCGAAAATGCGTGCATATTTTTATAGACTAGACTACTTGTATGATCGAATGTAACAATATAAACTAGTTGTAATAAGTTTTTCTGATACATTGATGGTTTTCATTATAATAAACATGTTTTAGTAAGGGGATTATTAACTCTCTATTCAGACAATAACATAGCACAATTTGTCTTTAATAATGATGCGAATTGCTAACATCGCCTATTGACCGTATTTAACGGACTTCAAAATGGAAATTCTGAAATCGACCCGTATGTATGTATGTTTCTTTGCGCGCGATTTTATCAAAAACTACTACTTCGAATGAGATAAAATTTTCGTTATTAAATGTATGTTTTTTAAGGAAGGCTTTATTATATAAAATATTAGAATCTGATAAATATCGGCCGAGATAAACAAAGGAACCCTTCAATAAGTGATATAATGACCAGAGGTTCCTGTAATTAACATGTGACCATTTCATTACATAACATCACACCTGTTCGAGTTTAAGGAGGTAAACAGATGAATATAGTACAGCCTAATTTTAATTTTACTAATTATATTAAATAATTTTATAATTTGGCCCTGTTAAATTGTTGTCTCAATCTCATCATACAACCTAATTTCCATATACAGATAAATCGCTAAAAATTGAGGTTTTATTCAAAGAAAAAAGAACCTCTTTCGAATAAACATAAACTCAATATTGTAAAATATTTCATAAACTGTATTATACATAACACTTTGCCTTCATTAAAAAAAAATATAGAATCATTTTTCGACACCTATATAATAATAGGTATTATCTATTAAATTTATGCCAGTAATTTATTCCAGTCGAAAAGTGAACATCTTAACTAATAACAGTATCCGTAAATATACCTAGTTCGTGTACAGAATGTTCCTTATTCTTGTTCTATATATTCTATAGATAAACTTCATCTTTCCTTTGGTAAACATTATCAGTAAACCGTAACTGAGATAAGTCAATGTTTACATTTGAACCGTTAAAAACGGATATCAAGCGCAACCGGTAACGGTATTTCTGATAAGATTCAATACTTATGTGACTTTGAAACCATTCAACGTTTGAAATTGTTCATACGACATCGATCTGTATTACTTGTTATAACATTCAGTTAAACCCTGAATTACAAAGGTGATTTAGATTCTTACTTATAGCTCGATAATGTGATTCTTTCGATACCCTATCTCACAAGAGTAATATCACATAAAGTAAAAAATTGTCTTCTTGTACTACTAAGTAGTTAGACCAATGTGCAGTAATACCCGAGATATTAGCTGGTTTCCAACCTTAAATAACCCTTTTTCAAGGAGATCTGTAAACCCGACTTACTGGAGGAACACAATATAAAGTTATTTGACTAGAACCTTTTGTAAGGTGGAGGTATTTTACCAGCCAGTTAATTTCAAGTAACAAGAAATCTACAAAGGTTTTTCTCTGCATTCAACCTCTTTGACCTCTTTCGTTATGACATTAATTTTAAAATGTTTATTTTTTTCTATGTAACTGACAAAAAACATCAATCTTATCAAATCAAATAAAGATAGTGAAGGATCTGGGAAAAAATATCAATAGTCTATCTTCAACAAATAGTCGCAAGTTAAATAAGCTGGTCGATGACAGCGTATCGATACTTAAGTACTTTTCATTCTTATAGTTTGGACGGCGTTATGCCCCTATAAAGGCCATGTTGGCAGTAAAAATTCTTTATTGATATAACTTCAGAGGTACTAATTAAGTATATCGCAAGAACAAAGCGTCAGCAAAAACCGCTAAATATTTGCTTCGAAATGGCAAAATCGTATTACATATACAGATATCAGCCGTAGTACACCAAAAATAAACTTAGTACATTTTAAACCAATTATTTGCGAATTTTTAAACCGTACTTAATGAATATATATGTACTTATGTGCAATCACTTCAATAGTTATAAATTTTATTTAATTATAAAAACACACATGTACTATATATATCAACGAAGTTACAATGGTTTCAAAATATAATAAATATGTCTATTTAAATTATATAAATTTTAATTAAACTGTTGGTCCCTTCTAGCATAAAGTTGTATAAATATGTTAGTGATAATGACCAAAGTATACAACCAAAATAAGATGACGACATGTTAAGTGATACCCAAGTCCAACTAAAAACGTCTTGGAATATATAATTATTTAACATGAAAATTATAATTTATAACGTTGTATAATTTATTTTATTGAAATGGAAAAAAACGTAAAATCTTAGATATTGTAATTTGTATCAGAATATAGAGGAAAAAAATAGGAAGGTATTATAATAAAGTCACGTCCGCACGTTAGAATTGTACGTCACATTCTTCAGTCACAACTAGACATGTTTATAGATATGACTAGACAATATACCAAAACGTATGTAATAATGTATCACAAATTTATGAGATCGTATTTTGTATTAAATAAAAGTTATATAGAACTTAAAAAACCTATTACAGGAGTATACTGTCCACATATACACATTTTTTTTTCAAACGGAGGTACCATAGACAACAATAAAATACAGCTTTATTTCAAACTATGCTAAGTACCGTATTTAAAAATCCTGTTATAATGATTTACTCGACTGAATAATCGTAAAGGGGTTTGATCGACAACACAATAACGTTAATTATGCTCATCGCGATATTTTTAATCTGTAGGTAGTCAGTAACCACGAGAACCGGTCGATGTTTGTCCAAATTACGTCACATGTGAACCAACAGTTGGTAAACCAAGTTAAATAATCTTGAACTTGCACTCCAAGTTCGAGTGGTCACGTCTCATTGGTTCGCTATAGACCATTGCTCGGTCCGTCAACAATATTTTATTGGTTCATCCATTTAACTTTTTTTTCGAATATTTATATTTTCATTATAGTTTTTGACGGGATTTTAATATATGACTAATGTAGTTACTTTAATTTTGTATGTATAGATTACTTTATTTGACCTATTCAAAAAACATTCATTAATTACGTAAGCATAACATTGATCACTTTTGACCCCTCTACCGTGGGGGTAGAGTATACGTAAGATCTTTCGAAACCCCCTCCCCTTTCTTACGTAAGATTTAATCTTGATCTTCTAAATAGTGAACTATTATATTAGACAAGGAAATGTTTTTAATTATTTTAATAATAAAAAAACGGTAATACACGGACAAAAGGTACTACAACTTTTTCTATAGAACCAAACATGGATAACAAACATATGAAATTTTAATAAGATTTTAATATTTTTTCAATAAGCAATAAAAATTATTTAAACTAAATTAAAATTTGAATGTCCACTTTAAAATTAAGAAAACTATTTAAAGTCTAAAATAGAATTAGTCTTTTAATATTGAATATTGATTCACGAAGTATTACGTAACATTAAATTTTACTCCTCATAACATAAGGAAATGAAAAGATTTTCTTAACCCTTTCCGTTTAATACCCTTACGTAATTGATGAATGGCCCTTAAGGGTACTTAAATCTATTTGATAAGCCAATCATTGAGGAATGCTTTTGGCTATTTGACATCACGCTACCGCCAATAGGAACAAAGGAACAAAGCCGTATTGAAAAAAGTAAAAAATAAATAATAATTTTAGTTCCACGCGAACGAAGTCGCGGGTACTAGTTAGTGATGAGTAATACGATTTGCTCTTAATTTATTTAGTTCATAAATTTTAGAATAGGTTTCATCTAAATTTAAGTCATTAGATGATGCGCGATTTATTATTATGAATTAAATTCGTAATTATTGCCGAGAAAACTAGGTCTGATGCGTGGAAGATATCTCTGTATGTGGGAGCAAGTTTAGTATCTCGCATCCCAGTTTGGTCTTTCCTGACCAGTATAAGATAACGACGTCAACTATTGTATATATAGTCTTTCATGAAGTTAACAGTGCTATTGGATCGTAAGTATTTATTTATAATAAGAAAAAAAACAACATAAACACGCCATGTTTACATTTTTAATTCTAGCCCATACTTACTGTTGTCAAAGATTTGAATTAGACTAATTATATATTTAAATGTAATTCATGAATATTGACGTAAACAACCACGGTTTAGGATTTTGAAACTCATTGTTCCAACGACCTTGTGCTTCCAATTACACCGATATAAAAATACAATTTAGCATAAACGATTGTCATGTCGCCATTTAGTAGAGTTATAAAAAAGTAAAGGCTTCCACAACACGCAAAATAAATTACACAACAAAAACCTAAATGCCACTAGAAATGTCAAACACTCACCTCGTTGTATACAGACGTCATCTTGTAACAAAACAATATCAGTTTGTTTTGAAAATAAGAATGATCACAATCTAAATACACATTTCACTATCTACCAATGAGTGGTATGATACTTTTTAGATGAAACTTCATTCGGTGATGATGAATTAAAAAAAGTTCGGTAGCTGTCAAACTTCCCGCGCGTTTTAGAGAAAAAAAAATAAGCAGGCGATGGCAACACGTTTACACAGCCACGGTAGGCGCGTGTGACGCGTTCCGTGTTTAGTATCAGCACTGACGGGCGACCGTGTTGAACGGTTGAATGGATGACGACGGCGCCCAGCCCAGCAGCTGTGCTCAATGAAGCATTTGAGTTCGGAGGTCACCGATCATTCTGACCCTGCGGGCGTTATAAATTTCTCTACCCTATAAACCTACAATAAAACATGTTTGATGAAAATATTAATATTCAAAGTCGAAGAGATTTGAATGCGTTCGTATTAACGCATTTAAACATATATACAAATAATGGTGATCTTGTTTTTAAATAGCACAAATCGGCATTTGTTTATTAAAATTTGTAATCGAGAATATGATATATAATGTCGAACCGCATTTATTAAATAAACAAAAGATTCAATTTATTACTTTCGTCTAAAAATATATGAAACTTTCAATAATAAATTCCGAATGTTTGGGAGTTGACGGTACAGGTGTCTATAAAAACTCGACGTAGCATTTGCTCGTAGTTATATCGATTCGTTTCTATCGAATTTAACGTGGCCTGTCGAAATGTTTTTGCCGATGACAGACAGGCATCCGAGTTCGTCGACAGTGATCATTCATATTATTTGTCATGGAACCGGTACCAGATAAGGGTTGGCAAACATGTATTGTTTAATCTTTTTAAAATTATTAATCGTCTAACATTACTGTGTGAATAATAATGGTATTTTTTTATAAATAACATGTTATTAGTGTACAGTATTGTATTGTAAAAAATTACTTAAAAATATTTTCCTAGGTAATTAAGATGGAAACTTTGTTGTAGAAGTGCAAATAAATTCAGTACTGATGTTATTATAAAAATTACTATTTAATGCCATAAGAACCAAACGAGAGATTTTATTATCAAATAAATTGTACTTGGTTTGTCATAAAGAAATCTATTAAAGAGGTTTTTGGCGAGATCTTTATCTGTCATATTGTGATTTTAATTTTTCCTCTTTTTTATTCTTGAAAACTCAGTCCTCGTTAGAGATTATTACTGCCATTTTCAAGTAATAAAATTTGGGCATTTTGGGCAGACGATACTATCTTCAACAAGATCATGACTCTCTTGTTGAAGCTATCTTGGGAGATTTTATGGCAACTAATATCATGGCAATATCATGTTCCGAATGATTATTCACAATTCGCTTCACCTATACTCTTCAGCTACACTGCATTACGTAAAGTGTCACCTTAATTTACACAATATAAGGATAAACCACTAAGTATAGGAATGAAAATAAAAATCACAACATGACATCAAGATCCTACGAAAAACTCATATAATTAGCCCTTAATTGTGTAGCATAGATGATATTTTACGTGATGTAGTGTAACTAAGGAGCGTTAGTGATGTAAGTTATGAATAATCATAGGGAACATGATTAGTTGCCACAAAACTCCCAAGAGGCTTCAACAAAAAGAGTTGTCAAAAATCAAAATTCAAAAATCTTGTTAAAGATAATATCATCTTCCCAAAATGCCTTGAAATAACAGTAAAGTGGACTAAGTTGGCAAAAATAAAAAAGAAGAATATTACAAAATTATTTAAAAGAAATATTTCTTGCCAGCCCTAAAAGATTTAAGTGTTAGTTCGGACTATTTCGTGTGGTTCCATGCGGTAGTTGCTCGATGCACACAATTGATTCTCAAATTATACCTCATGTTAAAATTTCGAGTACCGATAGATCGATGGACGGGTTTTTTTACGATAAATAAATTGGATTATAAAATTGCTTCGTTAACGCGAACCATTAGTGATATGTTTCGATCAAAATAAAATATAGTGTTTACTGTTCCACGTACTTATTATATTTTCAGTATCGACCATTATTGTCGTTTAAAAACTTTTTCATTTACCTTAAAACATATTTTTATAGTTTATATTATAAGTAGCTTTTACCCGTGGCTTCGCTCGCATTAAAGCAATAAAGTGAGTTTTGTATCTTTCGTAAAAAAAAAAACAATAAAAAGTATCCTATGTTACTTGTAATACCTCCAAGAATATGTGTACAATGCTTAATAATGATCGGTTAAGTAGTTTTCGCGTGAAAGCGTAACAAACAAACTTACATTCACATTTATAGTATTAGTAGGGATGTGTCCATCGACTTAGGCGATAACTTTATTTAATATCGCGCAACTGTAGTTATAACGCTAAAGATATTAAGTAAAAGTAAAAGTATTAAAAAAGTTTAACATTTTCCGAGAACCAAGTTATATATATGTACAAGAATTGCTCACTTAATAATTAAGATAGATATATAGATAACAGCGTGCGATAACAATAATGATCGAGTTTAACAAATTAGGTAACATAAGTCGATTGACATCTTCATTATCTTTAACGATAATTCGAATGATTCAGATTGAACCACACAGTATCATTATATTGAATATTAGCAATATATATTGATTTGTAGTATATTTTATACTGGACTAGCTGCACCTGCGACTTCGTTCGTGTGCTACAAAAAATTATTTAATTATTTTTGCCTTTTTTTATAAAAAAAAAATTTTGATACCGCCTTATTCCTCTAGGTGTTAGTGTGATGTTAATTAATCTAAAGCCTTGCCCAATGACCGCTGTATCAATTACAACAATATTATTTGAAATCCAAGACATAACTACTATAAGATTAGCGCGTTCAAAGAAACATACTTTGAATACTATGAATATAAATAATGAATAGATGTTTGACTAATGAAAATCAAGGAAGGTAACCATATGAAACGAATATTACGTGTTTCTCGCACGATAATCGATGTTTTTATCATACGTGGGAACGGAACACAAAGGCGTACCGCTAGTTTATTGCCAATGTCGCCGGGTACCCGTATAAATCGTACGGGAAACGCGGTGCCCATCTGAATTTCTGATAGAAATCTTGATGGATAGATTGCAGTGCAGCCTGTGTTGCATTCGGTAGTGTTGTTGGCATTAACTGTCGAGAGTTAAAATTTATGTACACAATATGCAGTTTTATTTTCGTTAATTTTGTATATAATTTTAAAATAGTTTTTCATTTGACTGATGATAATATAATAAAAAAGCTGAGTAATTGTAGAAATGGTGTGTCAAGCTGCATTGAAAGGAAAGAAGGAGAGAGGCCATTCCAGAGCTTTACAGTATTGCAATTTACAGTATCGCAACTGTAAATGATACCAAACTTCTTTATTTCTTGTCGAGGAAAGACAAGATATATAAAACTCGCCTTTCCAAGTTTTAATCAGATCAAAGCAACAACAAAACCATAATAGACCACGTTTTCGCTTAGCATCTGATGAAGTTATAAGTTACGGTGAGATGATAAAATACTACAAAATCTATGACATTATGACAAATAAATTATTACTATTTATTAATACTCGATCGCTTTATAAGTACAATTATAACTATATGCAAAGGTATTCAAAAACCACGTATTGATTATCGATAAATAAATGCGGATCATAAAAGATTCACGTGCACTGTTATCAGCGGATCTCAGTTAAAATAATATGGCGCCACGTTTTTAAATTAAGCGCATAGAAAAGAAAACAGTAATCTGTCATTAATAAAATTAATTTGGTGTATGGTGTATGGTGTTGGGTATGGTGGTAAGTGATGATAGCTTAGTTAGTAGTGTGCGCGGACGCCGCGTCAATACACGTCGGTTCGAATTCACCTGCAATGAGTTTGAGCTTTCGGTGAAGGAAAACATAATTATGAAACCATAGCATGGTGGTCGTGCTTTTTCTTATGCCCGCCTGACTAGCTACCACCCTCGAATCGAAAATCTGCCGGCAAATGCTGGTAGGTGTGTTCCGGCAGTTGCACTTGAGAATCAGGCCCTCCACTAGGTTTTTCCTGTCCATCTTTGGCCACATCGTCACTTAACAATAGATGTGATTATGTCTATAACGCTAAATATATAAAATATTAAAATCACATTTTAACAAGAACCAAATTAATAGTTTATTCGAATTAATTATTTTATTATGTTCATTATTAACTTAATTATTAATTCTGATATGTCAAAATCGTGTTTGCAAATGCAAATCACAGAAGTGGTTAGATCATTATCTTACGGCTAATATATTAATGAACGTTATAATTTCAAGTAACAAGATTCTAATTATGTATCTAATTTATCGTTGCAATATAAATATTTTACGTTTTTATCGATAAAAACTAAGTTATCAATGTATATGTAAAAAAATCAACTACTTTAAAACCTTGTTTACACCAGTTTAAAATTCCTCAATAGTGGGGAACCATAAAAGAAAACGCGTGAGTGTCGCGGAACATTCGGATGGTACGCATTTCCTTATGTAGTATATTATTATTGATACACGTATTATATCAATAATTAACATATACAAATAAATGAATTATTAGCGTATGAGAGCAATTAAATAAAACGCAGAGATAACTAATGAATTGAAGCAATGGTAGGAAATTTCGTTATTAATAATTTTTTTCTAATAGATGTGAAAATAAACATTTTATTGTAAATGATATGATTTATCTAATTCATTATAATATATATACTACGCTACGAAACAGTTGATGCGTATGATATATACAAACTATATCTGCGCAGCCGTTGAGAACTTACTGGTTGTCTTGAACCAATAAGCGCGCATCTATGCCTGTGCACAGCAAACAGCGTATGCGCCATAGATAACCGTCTACATTATAGAAATATAGTGCAATATAGAACACTCGAAAGGATCGTGACGGAAAAATCTTACATTTTGATTTATCTAGCTCTCAGCCATACTGTACGGTAAGGAACTTTGTTTCAGAAGCGGTATGCGTTTAATAGAACACGACAGAGGTGAAAACATCATCAAGGTGAGGTCAATATTACGAAATACAGCTAAAACGTATCGGCATGGCACATCCGGTGGTTATAGCGATACTGAATTCGACTAATGCGTCACGCTCTCTCTTGTTACGCTCACCGGACGAGTGTGGCAGTGATGCGTTGACTATATATTTCTCCAAATTCCTGGAGTCGACTTGCACAGATTTTACCCAAACCAGCGTTACACAGCCGAGCGTGACGGCGCTCATTCAGTAGTGACAAAATGAAGTACTACTGGGGAAGTTTTCACTTCAAAAAGTATAATTAAAAAAAATCGTGTACTCTTGACACATGCAAGTGTTTTAAAGGGTTTCTACACGCGATTTCGACTGCTCTTTAATCCGGTTTTATGACACTTTCTAGAGATTCCCACAGTATCAAGTACCCTTAGAAGTGTTAATGGATTTTATTGATTAACAATAAAAGTGGCAAAAAATATTTTATGGCCAAGTTTCGGAATAATATTTTACAAAATGAATCATGTATATTTTTTTTCTATAAACAGCTTCCTATTCTGATCCTCGTGGGAAGTTACAGTTAGCGGATATTGCTAATAAACTTTTTTTTAATTTTAGATTTGGTTATTACTGTTAGTTTTTTTTTATTATTGTGGCAAGGGAAACGCGTTATTTAGGCTGCAATTGAATGTCTCTATGGAAAGCCATTCGTTTAGTTTTGCGACTGAACCATATTTTTTTATTTTTAACTATAATTTTTTTTTAAATTCATTATAATTGTTTTAACGCTATTTACATTTCTTCTTTATATTAGTTACATTTGTTAAAGTTGTTTCTGATCTGATCTTAATCTGTAATTTTATTCTTTTTCATTATTATATTGAATTTTGGTCCTATATTACGTAATAATGATAGCTTTCTACATAATAAAATTTTACCCGTTTTAGTAACTTTATTCTATACAGCTTTGCCCCTCATGGTGGTAAAGTGATGTTAAATAGCCTAAAACCTAATGTTATGATTTGTTATAAACCCTACCGTCATATTATGGTTTCATCACGATGTTTCCCTTCACCGAAAGCTCAGACCCATCTCAGAGATTCAGATACATGTCCACGGACTTGTGATCCTTACACACAACCAACTGAGCACTTATTGTTCAGTTTTTAAAGCATTGTATGTGTGCTGAAGAGTTTCTTTTGCCATTCATAGGCGATGGTAATATTTTTCCATCACATGGACCGTCTACTTGTCTGATGCTCATACGCTATTAAATAAAATAAAGTATCAAATAAAATGTAATTTGCAGCCAGAACCAACGCTGTGAGAATTTTCTTCGCAGTGATATTGATCGTATCAATTGAATACTGCTAACGATGTTGCGAATGATGTATTGAATAATTTTAACGGAGATGTCGTTCGTCTCATGTAAGTGTATCGATGGCCTCATGAAAATAGTTCTAAGGTTGTGTCATTCACTCATTCCATTTCTGATCTGTAACGCTTCTAGTAATGTATATTATTATTATAAAGAGGAAATAATTTGTATTTTTATTTGTAATGGATAAATTCAAGAACTACTGGACCGATTTCAAAAATACTTTCATCATTACAATGCTACATTAGCCATGAGTAACATACGGTATGTAACATTTTTTATTTTTTATATAATGCAATTCCACAAAATTTTAGTTTCACGCAAATGGAGTCGAAGACTGTTTAATGTTTAATAAATTTATTTCATTACCCGTTAGTGCTTTATATCATTAAAATAACATTAATGCTCTCATTTTCAATATTACATTGGGTTTAATATTATTTCTTTACATTATAGCCAAATATTTGTGACTATTGGAAATAGAAAATAATTTTATATTTTCATCATTTTTGTCAATAACAAGTATATACATAAAAATATTTACCAGTGCATAGAACATGTATTTCAACTTTAAGCCGAGCTAGTCGTAAATGCGTAATAAAAATTCATAATTTGAAAGAATCACGTTGAAAGTTAAATCACAACTGAACTGTAAAAAGCTGTTTAATGATATATAATAAAAATATATTTACTGAAGTATAAAAAATAAAAAAATAAGTATAAAAATGCGTGTTTGTACTATTATTATTAACAATGTTATTTCTGGACAGTAGATAAGATGTCAGGAGAGAGAATGAGTGGCTGTGATTTTATTTGTAATATGATGCCGATATTTAAATCATTTCATTTAAAGTCGAGGTGACTAAAGCCAGTTAAACACTTTTAAAATTCAATATGTTTTACAAAATTATCAAAAGACTTAGTAATGTAACTAACTTTCATCTGAAAGAAGAGAGAAAGAAGGGAGAAATCCATCGGATATAGAAACATACAATAAAATCATTAAAGAAACTGGCTTATAGCAAAGATTATTACATAAGCGAAATCAGTGGAAATGAGGTAAAACAAGGTTCAAGAAAAAACATGAAAAATTTAAATATATTAAAAATTATTACAAAAATATATTAAAAATTTATTTTATAGTTACACAGTAATATGACATCATTATAACTTATGGTAAGCACAATAAAATCCAAGAACAGCAACGTTCACCGAGTGGTCAGCAATTGGAAGTCATCACTGTGACACTAGCATGCAAGCCTTACAGTAGCTGAATATACTTGTTAGCCCTAAACCGTGTCTTATCAAAAGAGGGTCCCTGCGCAGTGCTTATCAACATAGTATCTATCATGTACAGCGTTTTGAAGGTAACTATTGGACTAGACCAGACTTAGAAGTGAAACTAACAGAAGCATAAATGCAACAATTAAATTTAAATAATTATGGCATAAAGTACAATTATCATTTTATATCTTTTGAAATAGAAGTAAAAGAAACGGTCAATATATAACGGAAAGACATATTACTAGCTGTGTCCGCGACTCCGTTCGCGTTAAAATAAAATTTAATTTATCATTTTCATTAAAAAAAAATTAGATAGCCTATTTTACTCAGGGCTAATGTAGCATTCTAGTGGTGAATTGGTAAAGTAGTTCTAGTGTTTATTCCTTACAAACAAAAATATAAATGTTTCCTTTTTATAACATTAGTATAGATATAGCCATAGATAACGTGCTATTAATAGAGTCCGTTTAAAAGACGAGCTGCATTTATTTCCTTTGATAATAGTTTCTAAACAAATGGAACAAGATACCCTTACCTCGATTCGTACTTTGAATGGAGTCCAGAGGATGTTATCTCCGTTACAAATTGCATTCGCACGTACAACCATCAATTATTGTAATCATTTCAAGTAATAATTGCTCTCAAGCCAACGTTATTGGAAGCTAACCACAACTCTTGTTGTAATATTAATGTAAAATGAAAGCTTATACTGTTTATTATGGGGGTAATAAATAGCGGTAATGACATAGAGGTTGAAGAATAATAATAGATATGTAGCTATATATTGTAAGTGAAAGAATGTTCAATATGCAGGTGAACGGATATGGAAGAATAGGAAGACCAAAGAAGACATGGATGGACTTAGTTGGAAATAATGTGTGTATAAAAAAATGTGAATACCAAGACAGCTGATAGAGGATAGTAAAAAACAAAAACCTACACAGCTGATTTTAGGTAGGTTAAGATGTAAGAATAATAAGAAATGTGTGTACTGTTTGATAAACAATACTACCTGATAATAAAATATGTATATCTAACTTCAAATACGTAAACCTATTGTGAATATATAATTTTATATAATAGAAATAAAACAATAAATAAAACTACGCCTAATTTTGTATTTCGCAAGAGAAAGGGGATAGCAGAAATCGTTAAATATTCACTTTAATATAGCTATGGCATTTTGAAACAAATATAATGTACAAATTCAGACGAAACGATGGCTAATGTTAGTAACGTATGCGAACGCCTCTCAATAAACGTTAATTGGAATTCCTGCATAGTGCCTGAACTTTCGGTGTAGGAAAACATTATATTAAAACCATAACATGGTGGCAGGGTTTTTTCTAATACTCGCCTAGCTAGGTACCAGTCTCAAGTTGAAAATCTGCCGAAAAATATCTGTAGGTGTGTTCCGGTAGTTGCACTTTAGAGCCGGTTACTCAACTAAGCTTAGCGTGGTCACATCGTCACTTAACATTAGATGCGATTGTGACCATATCCTTCTTAATATTACAAATGCGAAAGTGAGTTTGTTTGTTTGGTTAATACGCTTTCGCGCTTAAACCACTGAATCGCTTATGATGAATTTTGGTATAGAGATATATAGGAACCTGCAGGCGGTGATAGGCTACTTTTTATCGTGAAAAACTTGTTAAAAGTGGACTCAAGAGAGAGATAAACTTTGTATAAAAAAATATTGCCCTATCCGATTTGTTTGACAAAATCAGTATTAACGAAAGCGAAGCCGGTGGTAAAAGCTAGTAAACCTATAAAGTGTAAATCTATAAACTATAAAAAAGTATAGCGATTTTTGTTATCACTTTGGTCTTGCGAAATAATTAATTAGTGAGGCTTGTGATGATATATGACTATTAATTTATCATATTATATTAAACAGTAAAATATAGGATGTGAAACTCGTTTTCCCATTGGATACATTTTAATTTGACTTAATGAAATCATAATTATAATTTATTACTCTCATTATTGACCAGTGGGCGGTCTTTTCACCTCCTTCTAATTAGCACTGTAAATACAGCCAGTTAAATGAATTAGTGTTATAAATTATATAATAGGTAACTTCAGTATTCGTTTTAAATTTCTTAATTGGTTGGAGCATTCCATAGCGGTTGTACAATCACACTTTTCATGTCCATGTCAGAATTGGTATATATTCCTTCGCACGAGCTGATTAACTATAACGTCTGGTATACATGTATGTAAGAATTATTTCTACGTACGATACTAATGCATCACGCTACCACCAATAGGTACAAAGTTGTTAAGGAAAAAATACAAGAACGATAATTAATAAATACTTTTTAGTTCCACGGGAACAAAGTCGCGGACACAGCTAGTGTGATATAGAAGTTGTTGGACGAACTCTAACGCAGTATTTTTCGAATGGACGAAGGCCTCTTTGAACTCGTTCAACTCTCTATCAGGCAAGATTAATCAACATGCCTGCTCTTTATTAAATTTCAATTAAGGTTTCAGAAGGACGAGTTGTAATATTGATATCTTGAATATGTATAATATCCATATTAAATAATATCTGACGATGTACTATCTAGTTTATATTCACAGGAAAACTTGGATATATGCACAAGTAGAATGATGTGCCCAATTAGGCTTTATTGAGAAAAAACTATTGATTATCGCACTGACGTTTATCGTGAGTTCAGGGGTAAATTTTAAACCAGTGGAATATCAAGTGCGTTTTCATTATTTTATAGGTCAATGTAGATGTTCCATTCAGAATATAGCATTACTGCAAGTATAGATATCAAGATGGGTATAACGTTTGGTAAAAAATAAAATTGGTACATACATATATGCATTTTAATAGCGAAGGTTTTTGTACTATTCTTAAACGCGAAAGCTGTTGGTATTGTCGAATTTATGTACAAGAATCGGCAGAACTAAGTCTATCGGGGCAGCTAGTATTCAATATAATAATAAGATTATTTGATGCGACGATTACTCCGTAATGGCGTATTCGAACTTGTGTCAGAGTTCTATAATAGACATAAATCTTTCAAGGAAAACGTCGCCGCTTTGAAACCTTCGCACGGCGCGGAGGTAGGATATTTTCAGCTTATGTTCCTACTATTCTCATCCCGAAAAAATGTCGCTAATCACCCACAGGAGTGCTCTGGATCCTCTCACTATTCAGAGCGTGTTCCCTTTTCAATCTATATCGTCACTTAACAAGGAAATTAAAATTCAACTTTGTGAGTCTATAATACTGACTAAAGTTAACTACTGTGATGTGGTATATTGACCCTGTTTGCTTAATAGAACGTAGAAACTCATCGTGTCCAAAATGCTTGTGCACGATTTTGTTTTAATATTCCTCCACGTACACATACAAGGCCATATTTAAACTCATCCAACTTTTAAAAATGAGGACTCGAAGGAGGCTCCGTCTTGGGGTACTTTTGTTTGGAGTTATACATAACCAAAGGCTTGGTTATCTGTATACGAAGTTGGCCTGGGCAGAAACGCAATCGAGATACACAAGATCAACCACTAGTTATATGTTTCTCACGTCAACCCACCGATCAGTGGCATTCAGAGGTTCGTTTAAGTTTGCAGCTTCACAATGCTGGAATGATTTACCCCCGCCAGTTAGAACTCAAAATAAAGTTCAAGCGTTTAAACTAAACTTTAAAAAAAGCTTTTACTACAAAAGCAGATTGATAACTTCAATTGTACTTGTTAAGTTGCAAGTAATCTCCCTGACCTCCTTATTATTTATATTTCTTTCAAATATTTTGTATTTTTGTGTTGCACTATTACTGCATCATTTCCATGTACCAATAATACTGGTATGTACTATATGCTATTCCTATTATATATATTTAAGAATTTCTTCTGATGTACGTAACGTGGCCATCAGAGGGTCCAATCAGAATAAATACCAGCGTCGCACTATACCAGTGTAGCTGTTACACTGAGACTGGTACCAATTTATCCACACACTACGTTGGTTGTGTTCACGTTGTTATGACCTGAGATTTTTTTTCTGTATTTTTGTAAATTATCATGTGCTGTATGTTTGTTAAATAAGACTTTCTTTCTGTATTTCTTAAGACAATGACCACACGCTAACCCAATATATATAAATATGTTTTAATATTCTCCATAAAAATAAAGAACAACAAGAACGGATTTAAATCATTCTAGACTTTTATGAGAAAAAAACTATCATTTGATTTTTAAATGCGTGACCGTAATCTTTAATAAAGTATTATTAAAAACCAGTCGAACAAATGACAGTCTTTGCTCGAATTTGGAGGAATGGGTAGGTCAACAGTAATTTACTACTGCGCACTAAATATATATATATAAAGAGTGTTGTTTAGTTGTTTGTATAAATTCAGGAATTAAAAGTCTGTCACGAAGTTATTGCAGTTTTTTTTTCGATTTTACTGACGCTGCTAGCCTTAAAACCCTTAGTAGCTTCCCTAGGCGATGTGGCAAATAGCAATCTCTTAAAAAAAGGTCTCTAAAGCAAGGGTCGAACTGTTTCTAGCATTTCTTGCAGGATATGCTCCGAAAACTGAACTAAACAGCCACCTCTGCACTATGAATAATGTATTATCACCGTTGCGCTTGTTCTAACAACATCAAGTTAGACTATAGCAAAACGTTAAAATTATTGGAAAATATTTTAGAAGTTATAAGTGCTTTATGAAAGTATTATGGAGTGGTAGTTCAGGACAATGCTAATAGAAGAAGTATGCATGCTATTCCTGGTCCCTGTCAAATATTTTTCTATATCATTTTGGGGTGACGTAACTTCCGGATCTGCCACTAGTTTTATGTTCTCTCTCTAATAGTATTAGTTTTAATGTCTCTGTTTTATGATTATGCTTATTAGTTACAAAAAAGATGCTTACAATATTTGGCAGTATTAATTTATTATTATTTACACATAACCTTATTTTAATAATTGTATAACTTAAACATAGAATAATCTAATTTAGTTACATCAAAATGGTGACTGACTAACAATAAAAATTCTAAAGCGAATATTTAGTATTTCAAAATATACATTTAGTTCATTATTAGGAATCTAGATCGAATATATAACGCACTTTACAAATTAGGAATTCCTACATAATCATATTTACTAAGAAAGATCTGCCTGGTAAGATTGTAGAAATAAAGAAATCATTTAATATTTAATAAAATCAGAGAAAAGTCAAGCGAGAATGGTAGTTTCAGCGACAAATAAGAATTAGTACCGGTTGGTCCGTTAAATAAGTCGTCCATCGCTTCAATATATGATACAATGATTTTATTATATTCAGTAACTTGTTAATTATAAATCAGATTTCTCGTAACTAGGTTACACACTTCGTTAATTTTAATATTCATTAGCATAACTTGCCCGAGTCAAAATTTCACGAGTGCGTACAATCAGATAAGATATACGTAATTACGATTTGCATTATTGTTACATTCATTCTTGTATATATATTTATAAATAGTAGAATTAAATTGACTCATCCACCACGCTATTTTTTATTAACGTGGCGATTTAAATCCTATTCTTTATGGACTTCCTAATTGCAACGCGCCATCATTACCTGGGCTCAGGCCAAGACGAGAGAGGCATGTGGTGATTCATCCGGTGCTAATCACCCAACACTGCCCACTAAAACACACGACAACGACATTTCAAAATCCCGTATTACCAGAGACTAGAGCCAACGCCCACAGTTCCTATATTTTACCTTAGTACTACCCTCAAGTTGAATATCCCCAAAAACCTATAGGTGTGTTCCAGCTGTTACACTTATGAACCAGACCTTATTAGGATTAGCGTGTTCACCATCTTGAACCACATGCCACTCAAAAATTTATGCGTTTATGCACTTCATCCTTTTAGAAAGCCAGTGCATCTGCTAAATAGTTTATTTTTTATATGTATTCCATATGTTTAGGCACAACTTCAATGTTACTGTTCTAGTAGTAGCAGGATTTTGTCTTTGCCTATTTGATAACATTTCTTGTTTCATTATTAACAGGTTAGCACCTCCAACTTCGTTTGGGTTTCAGGCCAATAAATCTGGTCGTTTTTGAGATATCGTGATGAGTCACGTCAATATATACGTATTACAAAAAAAAAAAGTACGAGATGAAAATAATTACTGCATATTAAACGCTTGTGGAACCACGGTGCATCGATGGTAACAAAGAAATCTGACATATTAAATTAGTATAGATAATATTATGTGGCTTTATTAAAATAAATAAAAATAACAAAATAAAATAGAAAAATAAAAGTTAAGAATTGTATTAATTTAAATAAATTTGCAATACATTTATTTGACCAGTAATAAAACAAAATAAGATTTTTTGTAACATGACATATTTATTATAGGAATACTATAATTTGGTTTTAAATTTATGTTTAGTGCAATATATTGTAAATTTAACATTTTTATTTTTATTTTCAATTCGGTCAGAACTGTAAATTATAAATATACACATATATAAGGGAAATTAGCGTTATCACACTTAATTATTTTAAGATAAGTTGATTAAAAAAAAAATTAATGATCCTTTGAAACACTTGGCTTTTTATCGCCAACGTCAAATGATAAAGGTTTTATAAACACAACTAACTTTTACCTGCAGCTTCGTTCGCGTTAATATTGACTATGTCAAATCGAATGACGTAATAAAAAGTTTCATACAAGTTTATCCCTCTCTTTTTTACCCTATTCCCAATAAGATTTTCGCGAAAAAACTAATCTATCACCAGCTCTAAGGATCCATCTAACTCTTTAAAACTCGTCATAATCGATTCAGCGGTTTAAGTGTGAAAGCATAACAATCAAGCAAACAATATAATATTAGTATGACTAACGGACACAAAGTAACAATCAAACCAGAACAACTTTTTGTGGATCCTACAAAAAAGTATCCTGTGCGGGACTCGAATCCACAGTACTTCGGCGCGACGATTGCAGCGAGACAACTACTTTTACCGCTAGGGCAACCGTTCGGCCTTTTTTGCTATGACTAATGCAAAGAATACTACTTGTATCAGTGCGTACTACTTCACACTAGAAATAGATGACTTACGGCTACTACTCTTAACGCAAAGTCGTTAAATAAACCAACCGCATTGATTCCTAGTGAGGTGCCGTATGTTTCATTACGACTTACCAGCTATGGCCAAGGCTTCGTCCGCGTGGAGCTAAAAATTATGTAATAATCTTTGCCAGTTTTTGTAACTTTTTCCAATACAGCATTGCTCCTATTAGAAGTAGCGTTATGTTAAAGGCTTCTACAATGATTGTTCTATCAAATACAGAATATTTTTTTAAATCCGACTGGTACTTCTTAAGATTAGCGCGGCCAAACAAAATACTTTTCCACTTTATATTATTATTAACATAGCTTTTCTGCGGTTACAATACTTACAATCTTGCTATTTCTGTAAATTTTGCAGTTTTTATTCAAGTGGGATACCCTTCCATTCATCATGTACTTAATTAGCACAAATTCGCACCTGTGTAACAGTTAAAAATATAGTAACCTGCTCTCAACTAATCAGGTTTATCCGACGAACAATTTTTAAGTGAGTTCAGATAAAGGTAGCGATTTAAAGTATTAGAGGGTGTACAACTTGTCAATATAAACAGAATCATCTAAATTGAATGCCATTTATAACGAATACCCCAAATCATTGGAATAATTTTCACTTTAAGTAAATGATAAGCGTGCATTGATTGCGAATTAAAAACACTTCTGAATTTTAATGTGAAACTTATAATTGAAATTAAAATAAAACAATTAGTTTTCGCGATAAAACGAGTTAAAAATTGTAACGAAACTAAAAGGAATACAAATAATTGGTTAAATGAGGTTGAACCTTTTTCATTCTTGAAAGGTTTATCGTTACAACCACGAAGTGACGATGTGGCCCAAGATGGTGGATACGCTAAGGGTAGTGGAGGGACTGGCTCTCAAGTGCAACTGCTGTAACACGTCTAAAGTTATTAGGCAATAAACTTTCAGTTTGAGGATGGAAGTTAGCCAGGCAGCATGATTTCGTGAACACAGATTTTACAAGAGTCGACTCTATCTCCTTAAAATTAGAGAACCTATTTTTGATTTACCGCAAAATTGCCATTTGGCCATTGCCAAACCAATTGGATTTCGGTACATATAGTCACAGTTGGCCAAAATTACTTAACAAAAGGAAAACTGAACGCCTGTCTGGCTAATTCGTACCATAAAATATTTATGTATTTCCAATGACGGAGTTAAATATTTTTTAATTTTTGAAAACCAATAAATCATTAATATCCGTCATCAATTCATGTTATTAAAATTAACCAATGTTTAACATTTTATGGCAATCAACAACTTTAATAGGAACGGTTATATGGACCCTCTGAAAAGGTATTGGTTTTATTTATACATCTACGCATTGTTCCACGCGCTTTACTCTAGCCCACCACCATTGTTCCTCAATACAAAGTTGCATCACTTCATGTAATCTGACGTTAGAATGAGTACATCTATCACAAACACAAGTTATTGTTTATTACGCTATTATAATTCGCCTTTCACTCAACCGTATTGTATGAGTTTACTAAATCAGCACCGGGTTGAGTGACTGCTACAGATCATTTTAAATTGAAGAATCTCGGATCTAATTTTGTTAGTACAGATACGTTGTTTAATATAATCGGACATTTAGAATTAGTCTTACCATCCAACGATTGGAGAAAGTTTATTGTGTCTATTTCTGAAGGATAAGAAGTAAAAACAAACATCCTTTGGTGCATTAATTGCTTTTCAGTACTTACAGTAATTTAGCGAGTGTTCAGTTATGAATTTCGAGTGGTTTCAAATATGGGCATTAATCAGAAGTTCCATATTTCATAATTACAATTATTATGTCACCATTATACATACATATACTAGGGGTGATGATAGAAAATTAAAAGAGATAAGATTATATTCAAAAACTAGCAATAGTCAAAAGAAATATTTAGAATTGTTAATAAAGCGAGGCACAGGAAAACAGTTACTGTGCCGCTTTTTCCATATTGTGCTATTATGATGATAGCTCAGTGGTACTGTGTACGACTTCGCGTCAAGGACCGTGAGTTTGAATCCAAGCACCTACAATGAGCTTGAGCTTTCGGTGAAGGAAAACATCTTGAGGAAACCATAGCATGGTGGTAGGGCTATTTCTAATGCCCGCCCGGCTAGCTACCAACCTCAAATTGTAAACCTGCCGCCAAATACCTATAGGTGTGTTCCGGCAGCTGCACTTGAGAGCCAGTTCCTCCACAGGTTTAGCGTGTCTACCAACGTGGACTTTATCGTCACTTAAGATCAAGTGAGATTATGGCCATAACGCTAAACATTAAGTATAAAAAAAATTATGTTAATCCATAGTAAATAGGCAGACGGCCCATCTATTAGTAAATGGTTACCGTCACCTATGAACAACAGCTACACCAGATATTTAACGTCTCGATATTTAAAGTCTCGTACTGAACCTATATTTTGCTGCAGTCTAAATTTGAGGTTGATCGCTAACCGGTCGGGCAACAACCTATACAACAAGCTGTGACGGATCCTGGATTATATGCTTAGCCGCTATGACTAACACCAAATATGGGACCAACAATCGCCAGAGCCTCGGTTAATTGACAGAGTCCACCGCATGTAGGTGATGTTGGCTTGGGCAATTCAGATGGTATTCGATACCCGTTACACTCCACATTATGATTATTATATAAACTAGATAATGTAAACATACTATTAGAAGTGTTCGTTAACTAATGTTTTTAATTGCATAAACTATATAACTGAATAAAGGATGTGAAAAGGAGTGCGTACATTAATAAAACATACAGTGATTTATAAGAAGATTTTTTTATTAATCATTGCTCCGACAACTAAACGTTCTCACATATGTATATTCGAAATTCTGCAATTATTACACTTCTCAAGATGCGTATTTATGAATTGATAAAGAGTATATTTTTGTGAGAATCAAAGTTTCCAACAATAGAATCGGATATTCTTTACTTAATTATGGTACCTAGAAGGTAGTTGTAAAAATTTAAAACTACAGCCTGTCCAGAAAATAAACACAGCCATCAAGAAGAACCGCCAAGAGACGCAACTTGGAATATCTTTCAAATTTTTCATGTGCAGATAAATATAGCAGTATCATCAACATATTCAATAACCTTTTTGAGAGTAAATGTTGCTTGCAGTATATATGTACGATTTTAAACACAAAAAGCAGGGGTACGTATTATTCTCACCGTTTTTAGAAAACCGATCCATAAAAGTGGTAAAGTGAATTTCAAGAGGCGGAAACCCGGTATAAATAAATATATCGCGATTTTATCGAGACGTGAAAATTTCGCCTGAATATCTCCCGCGCGGTGACCCTACTGAATGCTTTATTGATATTAGCTTCGAGCACCGTTACTGCGACGCAGTGCGCAGTGGGACGAGTCGACTGTGAAGCGCTCGAACCATGATTTACAAGCCTTATACGCCATCAGTTATACGTTTTATACACTCTGACGGATGTGTCAGTAAATTATATTGTATATATTTTATTGCGCCATTTATTGAGTGATGCGAGTCTACCGTGAAGGATGCCACTTAACGGCTTACCTAATGTTCAGATTAGACTACAGAATCCGTTAATGGAAATAAAATGCAAATTATAGTAATTATACTTGCCACAAAAGTTATTAACGTCATACATATATATATAAAGTAAATAAACAAAAACCAACTAGTAGAAATTTAATGGAAACTATTCATAACGTTAATTATGAATAAAAAATACTTTATAAGGATATGTGTTTATACGTAGCGTTTCGCGCGTTGGAACACCATCATCTCTGTTTATTTACGTACCGCAGAATAAAACAAATCATTTATCACAAAAAAATATAAGAAATAACTGTATTTATGTTTCATATACATAAAACACATTAAATTTGCAATTAAAATTGCAAATAGGTTTTATTCAATCGTCAAATGAAATACAAACCGTATAAGATACAACTAGTACGATTAATTTTAATGAATTGAAGTTGAAAGGTTGAATAGGATAGTCTATAAATATTCAGATGGTTAGTTTTTGTGTTTTAGCCAGACTAACGAACGGCGATTCGTTACACGCTTTTTATTAGCTTCACTTATATGTCTCTTTGCATGTTTGTACCCGACTTCTTTGGACTTGATTTTACCCTACTTCAAACGGTCAGATTTCATTTAAATTTCGTAGACTTCTCGAGGACCGATGACAGTACACTAATTTGATAAGATTATTCCATTATTTAATTTGCGAAATAAGATTTGTTAGTTTATATAACTTTCATCTATAGTCGATAAGGCAGGATTTGATGTTAATTATAATTTCTAATCATTATATTTAACCGATATATGTAATATTAACAAATTTTCGAATACCAAAGAGAATTTTAGTTCAACAAAATAAACAAGAATTTAAAGTTACAATTTTGGAGGAAAGAGCTTCTTTGCTATTGTAATGAATGATGATTAAGCTACCGATTAATTTCGATCTAATAAAAAAAATAGTTTAAAGAAAATTAAAAAAAAAACAACTTTTGCTAATAAACCAAACTAAAAAAAAGAAATAAATTTTAATACATTTCATTTCAGAATAGTGTATTTTTTTTTATAAATATAAATTAATAATAGTGTAATTAAGAAAAACTGTAATGTATTTTTAAAAAAGTGTCCGATTTGTTTGACGAAATCAATATTAACAGAACCATAAGTAAAATGTGGTAAAACATAAAGATGGTCCGATTTCAAAGATAAATAGGTTCATACAATAACAATACATCTATGGGAATGTAGATAACATCATAATTGATACAAGTGACTGAATGACTTATGGAAATACAGTACTTATATTTTCCCATCGTCTTTGTTCGAAAAGTTTCTCTCATAGTTACCCGCAGAACTGAGGATAATAAAAAAAATCAATCATACCTTTTTATTTTCTTGTTAGATGTTATAAGCCGTTGATGTCTCTGAAATGTTATTTATGAAATGCAAACTAAATATATTTGAAATATTTTTTTTAATATATCTTCTATATATAACATATAGAGTACCTATATTATGTATACAATAATTCCTTTTTATGGATTCAAGTTATTTTCGCTGGATTATTTAAGTTTAAATTTTATTTATGCAAATATTTATACAACACGGACTAAATTATTTTGATTTCTTCCATATATAGATTTCTTTAATTTTATTATTTCAATAGTCTATTTGGAACAGTTTATAAAATAGGTATGGCAACCTCACCGATTTACTTTTTTTAAATTCTATATTTATTTAGCATTTTGCGACAATATCACGCGCTATTAAGTAACAAGGGCACAAGATCATTTTTATAAAAATAAAACTTTTATCTAAGGTTACGCCAGACCCATAGTAGTCTACAGTAATCTATGTAGTCTGCAAGATATAAATTATAAGAAAAGTCCTAAATAATATCTTACCAGGAATGAATAACAAAATTGAAGTAAACTTAGATAATAACAATCTAAGCCTAGTGAATTTGGTTAAGTTTCATTTACAGACTTGGCTCAAGCTTATCCCCGTGTCTTGCATGAACTTTAAATTTAGTCAAGCGTAAAGTTTATTGCTGTTGATACAAGAATATATTAAATGTTACTTAAATATGTAAAAAATAAAGCAAGAAACATGTTGCACCCGATTCACATTGTTGCCTTGTTTGTTGACGTCGAGGCATGTGCCTTGTGACTATACATGTCGGCGGAAGGCATCTTATTCAAGGCACTTCGTACTCCAGTCAACAATCGTATGCAGGTATTGTAATAAATGGAAGAGGCATATCTTTGTATGTTCTACATTTAAATAACCAACAAATGATACGGTCAAGAATTAAATTTTCTCCAGAGCTCAATGAATTATTTAATAAATTAGAACTTTACTACGAATGAATTATAGTTATATTTTTCTAAACATTTTGTAACTTTTTAAAAGATCAAATTCAGTATCACTTTTCACTCATAAAAACTTTTTCATGAAAATACAATGGTATGGTGACCGATGCAGTGTTTGTGTTTTGTTGTTTATCAGTGTTGTATGTATCGACACCCATTTATTTTATTGTAATTATTATAACTTAATCATTCAAAAATCTAAGCAAGTCTCTATATTTGCCGTCGGACTATAAAGGACATTGTTTCATTTGTTTAACAACTCGTTAAGTGCATGTATATTAGACTTACAAACATATCTACTTCATACGTATGAATTTGCAAAAATTAAAACTTTCCAGGTTACAAAAATGATCCGATCTTTATTCGTGACATCGGCAAACAACAGATTGAATTTGCTAACAACTTTCTTATTTATATTCTTGCGCTCACACAGTCTGGTGATAGAAGGACCTAGTTAACACAATTCTTTTTCTATTAGCACGTTTCATTTAACCAATATGTTTTCTCTTCCTCGGTTCGCAAAATTTTCCAGTAACCATGTAATAATAAAAGCAAATTATTATAACGCATGCACGTATGTTGACATGTTTTCTAAAATTTTTATGTGCACTTTTATAAATTCATATATGTTTCACTTTCTTCTGTAAATGTAATAAATTTATCACATTACGATAATCTATACGTTATTTATTTACTTTATGTATACATGAAAACTTAGGAATATAAATATTGTTTTTATTGTTAATATACTTAGATTCATTTGGCTAATAGATTACTTGTGCATTATAAAACGTAAACAACCGAATTAAAAGCTGTCATATTAGTCACGAACAGTAGTCCTTCGGAAAAACCCATCATAATTATAACATAAAACTACCTTGTTTCTAAGGAAGGCACAGGTTTAATCGTCTCGTTGAAAATTGTATACTTTTGAAGCCATAGTTTTATATTTCTCTATATAGAGCTGAAGTACAATGTGTTTTACTACATCGTCAGCCAGCAGTGTTGAAAATCAAATTAGTAAATACATATATGTTAAATCCGAAAAACTCATTGGCATATGACAGGTTTCCAACCTCTCGGATTGAATAGATATTCCGTTAGTTTATTCAACCCTTCGGCTAAAGTGACTGATACTAATTACTAAAATATCACCGAATTAATTAATTTTGTTCTAGAAAATACATTTATGGCCAAATACGTATTCGTTTGCAAAAGTTATATTTCTCCTACCGATTTAAATAAACCTCAAAATATACAGTCGTTATCATATCTGGTAAAACGTACTCATAAATCCATGTACAATGCACATTGTTTAGTTTTTATTCACATGTGTTTACGAGAAGCAGCATTTGCAATTTACACCGATTGCGTTGAGATATTTATCTTATTTGTTTTTATTCTGTTAAAGTTTTATTGGCGGTAAAATGGTGAGTATTAAACCTATCTGTTGACACAACAATAGGTGTTAAAAGAGAGTCTATTGTATAGGTTCTATAGAGTATAGAACATATCAAATAAGTAACAATATATTTCCGTTGATGTCTTCAACGCTCATAAAGTATTGAATTTTTCAAATAATGTTTTGTGGTTATTTTTTTGTGAAAGAGGTCATTTTGTTCAACGTTACTTTGAAGATGTAATGCTTATTTATAAGCTAATATAAACAATTATTGTGTTTTTCATTTGTTAAACTGTAAATACTAAAAAACGACGCTATATAAAATGTACTGCAAATTGTATTTAGTTGTTAAATGAAAGATATCCTTCTAAGAACCACAAAATTTTTACTTTTCTTCTCTATTTTCTTTTTTTCATATCTATTCGAATATATGAATGCACTTACTGTACTTTACATTACACAATGAACTTTATTGCACTTTACACTGGCGAGCTTCATGCCATAAGGCATTATCTTCTAGCTAACCAGCAGTAATGCAGATAAGATAATTAGTGAAGTATATACATAAATACATACACACACAATACAACACGCATTTCACACTTTTTATTCCTCACGCAGAATATCCGTAACACTGCACTCTGCTTCATCTTCTACATATTCACTGAACATTCATCCAGTTATATGGCTTTAATTGCTTCTCCTAATACCTAGTATATCACGCAAAGAAATAACTTTTATCTGTCAATAAGTCTATTTTCATACCTATGTATACTTATTGTTAATTTATTCATCTTAGATGTTTCATATCCGTTTTAACATTCGTATTTCCGCCAAATGTAATTTTCTTTCATCTCTCTCTTGTGCAGACTTAAAATCATAGGTTTAATTAAAACTACCGTGGCCTAATTATAACTTATCTCTAATCACGGGTGGAATTTGATTCGATTTCTATTAACTTCAAATACTGTCAGTAGATCTTTTAAATGCAAAAATGAGTTATCGCACGAATATCTGTATTTTTCATAATTTAGGCTAAAAGTAGTTTTAAATACATGGCACAAAAATACAGTTTTGTTATAGAAATAGTAAATTATCATTTTCTTTCAATTTATGTGTTTCATCATAATTTAGCACAAGATGAAAAGTATTCGAACTCGGCAGTAATAAAACATTTCGTGTCCGTGTAAATATTTCATGTACATGTGAATATTTATTTAAAACGATAAAACAAATCGTGAAGTAGCACTGTGCTTTCATTGCACTTGACCGTGCTGATCGACAATTATACCATAAACTTTCGCTGGTCGGGCGCGGTATGCAACCGACCTTCGTGTATAGGGTTGTTATGTACGATCAATTGTTTTTAGACAAAAAAATTACACGTACTATGAATGAAGCCCTGTTTTATGAAATAAATGTAATAATTAAACATAAAATGCACCAAAACTGTCAACAATAATTTGTGAATCACATAAATAATCATCTTGTGTGTAATTCGAGGCTACAACGCTCAGCGCAATCGTGAGGGAACATATTAAACTCTATGTGGGCCATGCAGTCATAGTAATATAATCATAGTAATCGTTTTCAGTAGTCAGTATGTCGACTGCAATACTCCTGTTGAGTTGTACAAATTATTAAGATCAAATCAGTAATATACATTCACATTCAAATTTATTGAAATAATTTGAGCAATTTCCGAAATTAGCTTTGGAGAACAGCGTGACATGAGATTCTTTTTATATATAAATTACTAGCTTTTACCTGCGGCTTCTCTCACGTTAATATTTATTTTGTCAAACAAATCGGATGCACAACAACATTTCTCCATTTATGTACCTCAAAAGGGAGCCTATCACCGTCTCCAAGTTTTCATCTACCTCTATACCAGAATTCGCCATAATCGATTTAGTGGTTTAGGTGTGAAAGCGTATCAAACAAACAACCTCACTTTCTCATTTATAATATTAGTATAGTTCAGTAAGGATTGGTATGCTTTTATCCATTATAAGTTGAACGTTCAGTCCAAATCTAACGTGATGCCAAGGGAAAATTTGAGCCTAGATTGCGAAGCAATAAACCTAGATTTGGGATTGGTTTTCGAATTATGGATTCAAGGTATACAAAAAAAGAATAGTGTTTTATGACACATGTGCCAGGAACAGTACATGTTTGGATGAAGACCTGTTAGTGGTACGAGAAAATTAAAGGTCAATTTTTGTTAAGAAAGCTTCGTAATTAATATTCGAAATCTGTATGTTCTCTTCGTATATATTAGATATCTTAATACAACAGGAATTAAAAATACGGTTTTATTGTATTTCGAAAAAAAAAAATATTGCTCAGACAGCCCTGTCTACGTGTCCCAGTGTTCCACAGCCCGCGGCGATCGCTTTCACGATTGCAATCGATAGGTTCCCATTTTATACGTAAGGTGCTATTGTTTATGTGGACAACGAGTATTTTTTTTATATCTATATTTCAGTAAAATTTTAGATAATTTTTAAATCGCACATGCTTATTGATCGGTCTTAATATGTATAACAGGGCAATGTATGTATTTAATTTGTATTTTTCTATGTCGTTTTTTTTTATAAGGTTCAGCGTCACAATCTTAGTGAATTTTAGTAACGATATGGCCCAAGATGGTGGGCACGCTAAGCCTAGTGGAGGGACTGTTCTCAAGTACAACTGCTGGAGCAAACCTATATGTATTTGGTGGTGGATGATCAACTTTAAGGCAGTAGCTAGCTAGACGGGTATTAGAAAAAAACCTACCGCCCTGCCATGGGTTAATCACGATATTTCCCTGCACCGAAAACTAAGGCGCATTGTTCGAATCATTGCTTCGAATTTTGATCGAAACCTTATAATATTGTGCCAATACAATTTTGCTTTGTTTTGTACACGCTGTGCTTTAAACTAAAGAGTAAAGGACAGAGTACGCCTATGATTTATAAAAAATAATCATGCCAATCGGTTTAATGGATATTTAGTTTCAAGCGCATAAATGAAAACAGAAATAACCAGTTATAATATATTAGGCTGAGTGAGTGCTTAGTAATAGAAATAAAACATTTATGTATTTATTATGAAGGACAATATTATTTATAAATTTGTGGCTTGATCAAGGATATCCTTATTAACTCAACTCGACGCCACTATAATAGTAACAATTTGTTGTTAGGTATGTAAATTGTGGAGCGTGGGATGTAAGTAAATATGATATTTTACCAGGAGTATTCAGCAGTTACTCATACCGAAATTATATAACAAAATGATATAAAATGTATAATGCGAATGATAGCGCTAGCAAGCGATGATAGCTACAATGAGCTTGAGCTTTCGGTAAAGATAAACATCATGATGAAACCATAACATACAGACAGGGATTTTTCTAATGTCCGCCAGGCTAGCTACCACCCTCAATTTAGGAATATTCCGACACTTACAGGTGTGTTCCGGCTGTTGCACTTGAGAGCCAGTCTGTCCACTAGGCTTAAAGTGACATATTGAACCACCGTGTAACAGCTTTTTAACATCAAAACCCTCTTGACATGATGCTATAACTTACTATTCGGCAAATCGGTAATGTGCTTTGGGGATTTGTTATAAAACCTATCATTGACGGTAGTAGAAAGCAAATAATGTCACATCTTATACCTTTATACTAAACCATTCAATTATAGAGTGTAGTTAACATTCTACTACTGTATGGAGAACAAAAAAAAACAGTAATAAATTTAAAATTAGTAATGGTTTTGACAAATACAAACAACTTAAGAGAAAACGGTTTATAAATTACACAACACTAAATGCGACATATTATCTAAGTATAATGCAACATTTTAAAAACATTAGTAGCTAAAATCTTTGATATTTCACGACGAATCCATAAATCTTCATAAAAAGATAAATGAAATTAGAATACCCTAAATGGGTTCGTCTCGTTCGTTGTATAATGTCAGATGTTACCGATCTCCGTTACACAACACTCCATAATAACCGTTACGTTTACAACGCAAATTGAATACGACAATGTCCGTTTGAAAAATTAATTGTCTGGCAAAACCTTTCAGGCTGTCGACCTTTGCCACTGCGCCAAACGTTATCGAATGACTTTCTCCATTTTTTAAGTTAAAACTTCTTTAGGCAGGTTGGATAACCCATGAATATTCAAGACCATACTTATACTAGGTGTGCCTGCGATTTCGTTTGCGTGGAACAAAACATTTTTTAATCATTTTTGTCGGTTTTTGTAACTTTTTCTATACAGTCCTGCTCCTTTTGTTGGTAGCGTGATGTTTAATATCTTAAAGCCTTCTTCAATTATTGCACTATGAAATTGTGTAAAAAAATTCTCTGAAAAAAAATCATTGTTTAATGTGATATTTCCTGTTCAGACTGTATATATTATTGCCGAGAGGTTCACAATCCAGCATTTTGGCGACGAACTTAAATACATTGTCAATCTCTTAGTAGTCACCGTTGTTTTTGGATTACATATTAAAATACATTACCGCCATTTTACCGTGCTACTAACACATTATATCGAGTATAAAATTTGCTTGACATCTTTTTTTTATATTGCCAAAGTTTTTTTTCTAAGCTTAACATAATCTTCTACTTTACCTGTATTCTTATCAGATTCGAGCTATTATAGCCAAAATAAACCAAAAAGATTTATAAGTGTAGTTATATCAGAGAAAGTCAAACAATTCATCACTCGCAAACAATACTAACTCTCGGTCATCCCTGAAGTTTGACTGCAAGTACACCGATAACATATCTCTGTAACACTGTGACCATCAATCGAGTGCCAGTGAAAGCGAATTGTATTACAAATAAGAAACACTGTTGGACCATTGTGCGCAAACGAAAGTGTTCGGGGTTATCTTGCCAATTGCCCAGTTTGTACCTACATGGCTTCGAGTCGCTTGTCTATGAAATATGTCTTACGTACAATCGTTTTGTTATTCAGAAAACAATGCGAATATGAAACATTTTTTATTCAACTCTGGATAACGAATAATATGAGACATGATTTCTTCGGTTCTAGTCTATTGTTTACCGTATCAGCAATAAACTTAACATCCACCAGCGCTTTATTATTATATTCAAATGTTACGACTGGCAGTAAGCAAAATTAACATACGAGAGAAGAAGATATATTGAACATTGAATCAACTTCACATAAACCTTCGCTAATGCTATCGATGCAATATGCATTATGTACTTCTAGTATAAGAAGAAATAATATATCATGACAATTGATAGAGAAGAGAAAACAATAAAATATAAAAACAAATATTTAACCGCACCAAATACTAGGAACGCTAAATAGCATAGAAACAAATGTGCATAAGAAGTAGGACGGTCCAAGAAGCAAAATTACATATGATTGTGATAATTAAAATATATGCCCATCTAACTAATGACTAATGAGTAATTAAACTAATTTAAAAAATCTAAAAATTCTTTAGAAACCTGTAGAACTCAACCCAGTTTTCAAGTTGGTGTGCTTTGGTAAGTTATTCTGAGTCACTGTTTATATATGCTTGCGTGCAAGTAGCTTGCACAGGAGAAACGATATTTTCTTTTATTTATTGGTTTGCAAAATTCTTTTACTGACGGACTACCTCGTCGTTTAGTAACCTTACATTTTAAACGTAACTTGGTTTAAAAGCCATATTTACTACTATGTACAAAGCTGATTGGGTTTGCCGTTGACGGATGCGTCAAGAAGGTCATCAGCAAAACTTCTACACTGTCAAGAATATGACTTGACCTCTGACTAAGCTAAATTTATCTATAACTAGTTGGGGATCTTGTAGCCAAAGGCTTTGCCTCAGACATTATATCATTCAAATACTGTACCCCACTATGGCTGGTAAACGCAACACTTGAAAATATCTATTTATTCATTATTATATAACACTGTCTTCTTTAAGAAGTAAAAAGGTCTTGCAAAAGAAATATGTAAAAATAAAGAAAATACTGTATAGTTATTTGCATCAATAATTTCAAAACACCTTAAAATATAATATAATGAAGCAGAGAACGTTTAGATTTGTAGAGAAAAATTAAAAAATTTGAAAACCGAGCGTCGTAATTCGTAACTGAAATCTAAGGGGTTTGAATAAACTAAAGATACTATTGATGGGAACAAAACATACTACGTTCAGGCACGGATTGCATGCTGAATATAATTTAACTTCCAAATTATTGAAAAAAAAATGCTGCAACTAGGGTTGTGTTAATGGTTGTGTTAATGTTTTTTTTTTACTGAAAAACAAAATCTTAGGTACATCCCTAGTTGACTGATGTTGCAACATATATTTAAGGCCTAGTTAGCTTAATAATACGTTAATTACGTCCAGTTGTAAGCCATCTACATTCAAACGTATAAGAACACTGTCCTCATGTTTCAGTATTTAAAGTGTTGTTAGTCGGGATTTGTGCCAGCAGGTTCGTGAGCCGGCCCGGCCTACATCGGGAATAGGGTTGCCATGTGAGTATTCAAAAACAATGATAATTCTCAATTTCTCATATTAGCCGCTATTTGAAAAAAAAAAACTTACTTCATAAAGACCAAAACAATAACAGTTTTTTAATGTAATTATAAAAGTATACATCTACTTTTAAATGTATATATGTACTTTGTGTGATGTGTAAAAATCTATATATATGACGTAACAGACTCCGTGATATCAATTATAAGCCCCGACTGAAAACCAGCGCTTTTGCAATTTTTGTTGCGGGAGCATTTAGCTGAGTCTGGGGTCTTTCTTTGGCGTAGCACAGCGCATGCAGTTGGTAAACATTGTGGTTGAAATGTACATATATGCTATTATTATGTGTGCTGTGTATATAGTGGAAATAAACGATTTCTTTCTTTATCTCTTTCTTTTTTCTTTTATTTTACTGTGTCACAATAAAAATTGAAGGTAAAATTTGTTATTCATAGTAGAAAAGCGTGTGTCATATATTTCAGTTTGTAACTAAGGGGTTATAAGAAATAGGTAAAACGAGTATCCAAACACCAAGGTTTTTAAAGGAAATTAATTTTTTATTTTATAGTATACTAGTTGTGCCGGCGACTTAGTTCGCGTGGACTAAAAACTATTTAATCATTATTGCCAGTTTTTGTAACTTTTTCCAATACAGCATTGCTCTTATTGGTGGTAGCGTGACGTTAATTAGACTAAAGCCTTCGTTAAGAAGTATCTTTGAAATCCGAATAGTAGTTCCTCGGATTAGAGCTTCTAAACAAACTCTTCTGCTTTATAATACAATTATATATTTCATTATTAGATATCGATGAAAAAAGTTAATAGAGAGTAAAACATATTTGATGAAAAATATCCTGATATAAAATAGGCAAAAGTGGCTGTCGTATACATTAACTACGTAGTCAATTTATTCAATAAAACTTTAAGTACTTTTAAATTCTAAAAATCTACGTTAAATTTGTAAAATATAGTATTTCGTTGGCAACCCTAAGCCAAGAACTGACCATACCTCGTTTCTATACATAAATAATATGCAACTTATAAGTACAAAACGAGTGTTATGCATTCGTTTCTGGAACGATGTTTGTCTCTGAAATTGAGTATTATTTTTAAAACGGTTATACGCTAAAAGGTTTTTGAGTGATGCGAACCGTAAACAGATTTTTGAAAATATAATGCGGTTTACTTTCAATTACTATAGGTAGTCATTTTTATTTAATATTAGCTGTGCTCGCGACTTCGTTTCTGTGTAACTAAACATTATTTAATCATTTTTGCCCGTTTTTGTAACGCTTATCAATATACTATTGATGGTGGCGTGATGTCAAATAGCGTAACGCCTACCTCAGGGATTGCTCTATCAAATACATAAAGAATTTTGTGAATTGCGACTGGTAATTCCTAAGAGTAGCGCGATCAAAGAAACAAAATAAGAGAAAAATAATTAAACAAACTTATAGGTTTATTTCATTGTATAGTAAATATGAATAAATATTCTAATTTAAATTGAAAAAAATATCATTTGATACATTATATTGACTTTAATATAAAACTCCTTAAATATTTATACAGACGCTAGTACTTTATAGAAGCTTGATAAGGAGAATAAAACAAGAACTATGCTTTTGTATGTAGAAAGTGACGCACTCACCATCAGATGCTTTATTGTTATTTCACCTATATAGTATAAAAAAAACGATGTGTACTTAAGACCACACGACAGTAGTGAAAGATCACTATAACTCTCTGGCTCTCTTAGTCGCCTCAAGACGTTAGACGCTTGAGCCTAGGTTTGATCCTCCGGATAGGAGCCCTCGAGTGACTCTGCTCGCGCGATACAGTGACACTTTACATCATTGAAAGTACATCATAACATCGCATACCATCCATGAAAACCATCACGTTAAGTATAAGGTTCTGTAAGGGGCCTACTCCCGCGGCATTTACGCGGCTTTCCCTACAAGGTCGTGTTAGTATCACTAAATTAGTAAGTTAGGACCTGTTGGCGAGTAGGCTCGCGAATCCTTGTTAACTTTCCGGCAGCAGCCCAAGCCGAGGTTTGGTCATTCTGACACCATTGCGCTCGCTGCCTCGAAAAAGCCCGAAAAAGTTTGGTGAAGCTGTCAAAGCCCTGAAGACTAACAACCTGTGTCAGTTCGAAAAAAAAAATAGATTGTAGATCAGAATTACAAAGCTATCCCATAGGAAGTCAGTAAGTGTTTTATAGGTAAATAAATTAAATATATTATGGCCCGGTCTTCCTCGAGTTGGTACAAACGTTGACATAATAAGCCTCGATACTGAAGCACGGCGGATGACATTGATATATAGCGCACGTGGATCGCTACTAATTGATGTTTTGCATGTTCGATAAGTCTTGCTCTAAGACTAACTGTTCAACTTAGTTCCCGCACATGTATACCGTTACTATAGGAAATGAATACGGTTCTGCGTCTATTATTCTGCCCGGTTTCAAGACTTTATCAGTAGAACTTTTATGTAAATGAACTCTTACAAATACATTTAATTATAAGCCATATTTTTTTGTTAAAAAAAAGAGAAATCATCAAGGAGTGCCAATAAACTAGAGAAATGTCGACTGTATGCGAGTAAATCCGATTCAGAGTCACCGACACGACCGTGACGGTTCAGTTTCGTTCATTTTAAACGCTGTAGTGTCTTTTTGGTAGTTATTTGACGGTACTATGATCTGATGAGTCTTCATACCATGTGGCAAGACTCATCTGGGTATAAGCGCCCGATATTACCTTTTAAAGCACCACGACGACACTTCGATCTCCCGCGTTGCGAGAAACCAGGGACAACTTCTACACTTCTAATCTATGGCGGGAGATCCCTCTAATACTTTTTTTATTTTTTCCTGGGGAAATGTATTTATGCATACCCTCCCAGCCCGGGGGGACTCAGAGAGATATTTGGGACTCACCCTGCGCTAAGCGCCGAGAATAACCACTAAAACCCCACGGACGTCTGTTGCCTTCCTGGGGCGACGCGGGTCCGTGCATGCAATCACCGAGTCACCCCCTCTGATACCTAAATTTTTGTTGTATGCTGCCTAACGTTTATATGTTCAGACCAGCCATAAGGTTGGGGTGATCTATACGAAAAGGTATTTTTAGCACCACAAAAATAAAAAAGGGTATTGATTTAATGTTGCTATGCCACTGTAAGATTAATGTTAAAATTTGTTATTCATATTATAGTAGAGAAGCGTTTGTCCTATGTTCAAGTTTGTAAGAAATGGGTAAAAAGCCGTACCCAAAGATAACGGATTTTGAAGGAAACTTCACTGAACTCGTTAGCAGCAGAGTAGAACTTACATTACTATGTAATTGTAAGTACTCTGACAGTCACTCAGTATTTTTGCAACCTACAATGTAAAATTATTGATGACTTGATTATTGACTTTCATATTTATAAAGTTGTTCAAAATAATAAATCGTATTAATTACCAAATTTATAATAAACTAATTTATAACAATTAATTAGGACGCTTGTAATAAATCGAAGTGAAATCAAAGTTAGATTAATAAGCACAAGATTAATTATAATATTTTTTTTTTTGTTGTAAATAAATAAATCGCAATTTATATGAAGTTAATCGGTTAGAACTTCACTTTCTATGTTAGGAACTGCTGATAATTAATTTATCTATATTTCTCTAATCGACCGTTATTTTTGATTGATGGTTATTGGTTAATTGACCGCTACAGACCGATTATTGTTATGGCATTTTTTTAGCCTTTATTTGTATTTTACATATGGTATTTCTCTACACTGAGGTAAGAATAAACTGTACTGAAATACATTAAAAAACCATGAAAAAATATTCGATATACATACAACACAATATAAATCACTTGTTATAAACATGTCTTGGAGTTGAAGTTGACTTTACATATAAAATAAGATTAGTGATTCAGAATCTGTATTAATATTGGAAAACAGAAAAGTTTGTTTATTTGAACGCGCTAATCTTAGGAACTACCAGTCGGATTTCAAAAATGTGTTTTATATTTGATAGGGCAATCATTGAAGAGAGCTTTAGCTTATTTAACATACACAACCACTAATAAGAGAGAAGCTGTATTGAAAAAAGTTACAAAAACGGGCAAAAATGACTCAATCCATTTTAGTTCCACGCGAACCAAGTCGCCAGCACAGCTAGTATACTATAAAATAAGAACTAAATCTCATTTACAACCCGTGGTCTTTGGGTACTAGTTTTACCTATTTCTTATAACCCTAAGAGTAGGTATAGGAATAGCTACTATAATTTCAACTTGAACGTGAAAAATCGTAATCCCAGATAAGACCACAAAATGAATTGTCTCTTCATGAAAAAAATAAATAGTATAAATATACTTGTATCTAAACTTGGTAGTATTACTTTAATTTATCTTTGATAAGTAAAAAACCCAACAGCGGTGAAAACAGAGAGACTAGTACGTAAAAGTACGTCTATCTACCTTTACTTACTGTCGGCCCATCGGCCTATAAATATACTACAAAGAAAACCCTTAGGCAATTGGATATACAACGGCTGATCACGATTCACTTAAACGAGTTTCTCATCGACATCAAATATAAGTATTAGGGTACGACGTTCGTTTAATATCATGGAATAGTGCGGTATTCGAAACGACTCACTATATACAGTAGTAGGTAAACTACCATTAATTAAATTAGGTATTGGAAATCTTAACGCTTATTCCGACAGTCAATATGGTTCAAATTACCTCAAAAAGAGAGTAAGCAACTAATTTCATCTAATCTATATTTATATACAATATAATTCTCTATGATATAATAATACTCTAACGATTTAAAGGTTTTTTTATTTAGGTTTAGCGTTAGGGCTCCAATCTCACCTGATTTTAAGTGACGATGTAACCCAAGTAGGTGGACAGGCTAAGCCTAATGGAGAGGCTGGCTCTCAAGTGCTACTATCGGAACTATCCTATAGGCATTTGGCATCAGATTTTCAACTTGATGATGGTAGCTAGCCATGCGGACGTTAGAAAAAACTGTACCACCATTCCATGCCACCTTCCATCACAATATTTTCCATTACCCAAAGCTCAAACTCATAGCAAGTGGATTCAAACTTACGCCCCTTGAAGCGGCGTTCATACACACTACCAACTGAGCTATTGTCGCTCCACTTGACGCAATCAAGATAGATTCTTGTGTTTTGAGTTAATTTATTCCTAATAAAATTGTTATTTAAAATCGTATTTTTGTTCAAACGTATGGAAAATATCAAAACAGACATTTAATCAATATGTAATTCGTATCTAACATTATTTTTTATCGTGAAAATGTTTTTAGCATCGTTATTATGATTTAAAGCTCCATGAAACGAAAAAGCGACAGTCAAAAGAGACAACCATATACATATTTACTATAGGATACAGCATGCGAGAGAATGAGACAGAAGACATTATATAGTGTTTCTTACAGGATCCGAACGTTGTACGTGTGTTAGTATGTATGTGTGTACATTACTTTATTCATTTTGCAGGATTCAGTTTTATCCTGTATGAAATGCACAAAATATATTTATAATAAACACAATTAAAAAAATACCCAGCTACACTTGATCACCCAGGTAGTAACTAATATAAGCGGCATAGATACAAATAACATACAATTTAAATAATATACTGATGTCAAGTGTCGATAATAAGCAATATTTCACAAGATTTTCAGTTGCCTCTGCAATACGCATATAAAGAAAACAAAAACAATACTAGCAAAGTGTAATGATTGGTGAAGTCTACTACAATATACTACGCAAGGACCATCTTTTACAACACAAATGGCATTGTCAGACGCATCATAAATCATAAACACTTGAAAATATTACTTGAAATTATATAGCGGTATCTTTACTACCATCGAGACTGATGCAAATTACGATACTACGGTCTGAAACAATTGCCTACGATGTTAAACACAATAGCTTATATGACCGGTCAGGATAAACTCTTAACATTGTCATTTGTCTCCTTTTATAGGCATTTTGGCCGGCGATGGATAGTCGGTGTTTCATAGTGATATTGGGAAACAATGCGGGCCCGTGTACGCCTGACCTCACGACTATGCCTTATTCGAGTTTATTTTATAGAAAACAGCTCGATCTAGCGCGCAGCGTATACTGCTGGACGTTAATGGGAGCAAAAAGAAACACTCTGTATAATAACATAAGCGTATTAGGGTTGATAAGCATTAAAAAAAAATATTATTTTTATTAAAATTTTATGATGAGTTAGAAACCTACAGATACAGTGTTTCTTTATTTTATATGTTTAGAGTTAGGGGATTATCTCAGCTAATGTAAAGTGATGATGTGGCCCAAGATGATGGAGACTCTAGTGAAAGTCTAGTGAAAGGTCTGGCTCTCAAGTGCAACTGCCGTAACACCTATAGGTATTGAAAATTGTAAGACCTATCACCATGCTATATATATTGACTTTATACGAGGTTATCATAACATTCTAACCTGACAAATTTAAATCTATTCCAGATCTTAAGAATTCAATCTAAAGAACAGATTTAGAATAACAATTATGTACGGTGTTCAAGCAGTTTCTAAAAACAAAGAGCAAAATACTAAGTTACCGTAGAATTCATATGCGTTCACATATATGTAAGTATTGATAAAACCAGAGCTCTGAAACTGGCAAAAATATAAGAAAGTTACAATGCAGCAAGTCTGCGAAAAAAATAAGATGAAACAGCTGTTTTTCGACCAGTAGACTAAATTATCAACTAAATGGAATCAGCGGAAAGTAAATTATTATTGTATATACCTTAAATAGCGATTTATCAACATTTCCTCTCCTGTCAACCCTAAGTTGCGTTTCATTTTTGTTGTATAAAGAGCGGATGTTATACTGTGCAGCTCATAATGCCTTTAAGGTCGAGTTAATTTTTTTGTACATTTTATTATTTGTTGATGAGAAATTCCTTGCTACGTGAAGAAAAATTCACTTTCGTGTAGTAAAGTACTAAAAAATAAAAATAATAAATAAACATGATTTACATAATTATAACAGAATATTATACTTTTATAGATTATAGCTTCCTCTTACATAGATTTACAAGAAAGATAGACTAAAATCCAAAATATATATACTCGCGTAATACTTCTATCCATCAGTTTCATATTATAGAAACTATTTAAGTTGCGATAAATATTACATTTAGGTTATAGTCTTTTTTATTTTTTATAGGTCTGTTTGGTCACAATATCAACTGATTTTAAGTGCCAAGGTATCCCAAGATACAGACATGCTAATTCTATTACCGTAATCTATCAAATGCAGTTACTTGAAGACCTACCTATATGTACATGCTGATAAACATTCAACTCAAAGGTGTTACCTAACAGAACGAGCATTAGACACTGCTCTACCATAAACTTTTTGCTTTATAAGGATGTTCTCCTTTAGTGAAACCTCAGGTTCATTGTAATAATTCGCAGTCACGTCGAACAACGCAATACACACAGATTTATAACCAAGCTACCATAGCTTCTAAGCTTAATTTAAGCATCGATGTGGTAGAAGAGGTACTCTTCAGCGACATTGAAGCTAAACCTAAACATATAGAAATAAAAGGGCTTTTTAAAGAGATTTAGACATAAAGGCACAAAAAGTATCGCAGAGTATTTTTACGGCATATAATATTTGCTTGTAAGTTTACTAAAAAACCTAGTAGTATCAACCAGGTAGTAGCTAGAAAAAGCTCTACCATCATGTTATAGTTTAATCACGATGGTTCCCTTCACCGAAAGCTCAACCTCATTATATGAATTCAAACTCACATACATTGACGCGGCGTTCGTACACGCTACCAATTATTCTTAAACATCAGTGACAATGAGAAATAAATGCAAATAAACTCTGTTTTGGCGGATGTCGGTCAAATTCTTTTTATACGTATCGGAAAGGTATTTTCGCGTTCATGTAACGGTTACATTTCCGTGCAGAACGGAGGCTTCATGATATGCTTTGTTACTGTCTGCAAGGCAAAATATTGTGCAAATAAGAATTCAAATGTGGTTACTATCGTATTTAAAGATTCTCTATCTTCAGTCATTGCAAATTTAATTTTTGCTTGACTTAATTAAATATATGTATATCAAGAACGAATGCCCTATTAATTCTTGCCTTTAATTAGTTAATAGACTAACGCAAAACAGTTCAGTACATTTTTCTATTTATTTTTCAATCGATTTTGTTCAGTAGTTATCGAAGAAATTCAGTGTCATCAATAACACAATGAAATGGAAACCATTTCTTCTACTTCATTTGCAAGAATCTTCTCATAATATAATTAAGATTATCACCCCATTTCGATATTATTTTTTTATACAATCATACCTATCCCGTATGACACTCTCGGCAGAACATCATGACGTGAGGATAGTTATTTCATTAAAATAACAAAAACAAAACACTCTACCACATAAAGTAATCCTTAATGCCCCATATAAGTGCTTAAATCGATGACAGATTGACCGGAGAAAGTCGTTTAAGTCACGCTAAGGAACAGAATTTATTGCAGTAACAAATTTTAAACTAGATTTACGATGACGTCCTCGAACTCCCGAGTCGTGTATCAAGTCAGCTTATTGACCCGTTGAACTTAAACCGACAATATCAACGTCACAGTGTCTTTAAACAGTTGCGAAACTTTGTACCTAAAGCGGTCATGATGACTTCAAAAATTATGAGATCTCTTACAGCCGTTCTTGCATCTTTATATGTATATAATTCTGTAATTGGGAACACCATTGATATAACTTAGAAGATGTCTTTGTTTCGTATTTGTTCATGGTCAATTTCTATTTGTGTAATTTAGGGTGTAAACTTCATTTTAACTATTTAATGCTTTCATTCATGTTTCATGTAAAACTTGACACAATGTATAATATTTTCAACTTCCCTCATACTAGTTATCTTCTACTCCGTATGCGTATATCCTGTCCTACCATCTAGAAGAGCATCAGTTCATTTTTTACTAATATCTTTATTTAAACATTATGCCTCAAAATTTAGCAAACTATATAATAGCCCATTCATAAATTTCATTTGATTTAACTACTTATTTTGATTTGCTAAAAAGAAAATATTTTAACTTTTACAACAACCAAAGCTTCAATTATTTATTCGATTTTCATGCTAAATTTGTTTATTTTTAGAATCTGTTCGACATTGAATATTTTACTTCGCATTAATACTATTTCACGTTTCTATATAAAAAAAAGTTATAGGAAGTCATGCTTGGAACCAGCGCAAGGTTTATAGATAAATTTAAAAATCACATTACATACGGTAAGATGGCAACTTTTTTTAAATTCTTCTCTATATGAAACAGATAGGTTTTTGCAGTGTCTCATTGTTACCACTCGTGTGTCTTCGCTGAGAACGTAGCGTCTGGGATCTCCCAAATTAATTTAACAAGCACTAAGGTGCACCCTTACACATCAAGGACCCGATCGAATGTTTCTACCGGTTCCAATTCACTGTGTCAGCATTTGGTAAACACCTCGCTTTCGTATCGATACCGTTAATGTGTGAAACCGGCCCACCGGTAGTACACAGAGATGTCGGCAAAGCAAGACTGATGGTGTCCAGTGTTGAGTTTATGCAAATTGCTATTGGATGCCGGCTCGCGGCGTGTGAAATGGAACGCGCCCTCGCTTGAGCGCGTTATAAACAGTGCTTGTTGCTTGATAATAAAAATTTTAATTACAGCATAAACAACCCTTAAACTTAAATGTAAACAAAATGTTTATTATTTGGCACCATTCGTGCAGAAAAAAAAGCGACGTGTTTCATGGCGTAACTATGCCGCCTGAGGCCCGCCGAAAATAATCCGTAAAAATATCACTTATGTCACCCAAGTTTTAACATATACATATATGGCATATTCATACACATGGCATATACACACATGAATTTGCTTCAGACATCCGGTAGTCATGGATAATTTCAACTACGTATAATACAGTTTATCCCACATTTATATTTAAAAATGAAAACAAATACAGAACACAAAATAATGAGAACGATTAAAATAACACCTTAACGTTCACTTTGTTCTAGTAGTTTCGATTCAAGAATTTCCTTAATGAATATAATGGAATATCATGTTTAATTGTAATTAGACAAATTCATTCATTTAATAAAAATAAAAGAGCTTTTAGCAATGAGAATTGACCTTGCAACAGCAATTAAAATGATATATAACTATAACATTTACAGTAAACTGAGATTATTATTTTCTTTTAACTCGAATCACGATTTTCCGTTATAATTTTTCGTTTATGTACCATTTATATGTTTAATTAACTGGAAACTTTAGAAAGAAAGACAAAATAATACCAAAAAAGATAAAACAACTAAACATATTACAAACAAACCACATAAAAAAGAAACAATAAAAGAACATGTGACAATGCGATTGGCATCAGCTTATTCGCAATTTTTGAACGAAATCATCCAACTACGCTGGTTCTCGAGTAAATCTATAAGAACATATTGTGAGACTGAAATAAATTTGTACTCACGTTCCCGAGGAAGCCACTGCAGGGCTGTATTGGTGGTGGTAGAGGCGGCAAGTCAGGGGAGCGTCGCATTCTAGGGCTGGCCCGTGAGCACGCGTCCTCCGTCTGACCCATTCCTTAGCACTGCATCGCTGTAATAATACATACTATTCGTTTTATATACAAGCTTACTCAACTCTTTATTATGATAATGGATTTGTTAAGGCGTGAAGATGTACCTAAGCAGACCATTATGATAGCGGTGACAGGCAGTAAATTTTGGTACATTTTCAGTAGCCGCTGATTTGTATTGTATTGTACTATGCTTAACGCCAACTGCAGTGCAGTCACTTTGTTCAGAAACATAAAAAAAGTGGAGCCTCATAGCAGGTTCACTTATTCAACAGTAATCAAATCGTATATGGGATGTCATTCTAAGGACTAATTCGACGACATATCTGAACACTAAATCCCGCTCTCCGAGCATGTCACATTTTATTGCAGTTTATTTTAAGTACGTACCTCCCTAAAAAAGAATATAACCAGATTCTGTTCCTGCCGGTTCTTTTCGATGACTGGATTATTTTTCGAAACGGTGGTAGTTTTGATGTTCATAAGCACTTTCTCGAGGCCTAAATTGAAGATATTTTATTAAATTGATTTGTTAAAAAAGTGACGTCACAACATCAGCTGTGAAATAAACATCAACATTTGAAATGTATGTGAATTTTAAAGTTTTTAACACCCTCTGATTTCGGTATTTACATTTGAGACATAGTATATTTCTTGATGTTTTAGTTTAGAGTGTAATCTCATAGATTGTTTAATTATTCTTTACGCAAGCGAGTATACAAAAATACGACTCGATTACGCCCACAGTTAACTAGCAACCTTTTTTTTATTGTAATGAACAGCAAACATGCAGACGGCCCTTCTGATGGTAAATGGTTATCGTCGCTTATGGACGACCGCAACACCATGTCGCTGATGTTTACTAGGCTAGTTCTTGTTTGTGGGACACGAAGGCTCATACTTAACCTTTATTTTGCATGGTCGCTTACCACTTGGTAACCAGTAATAAAGGCTTTTAAATTTGACGTTGGCGCAGATGCCACAATAAAAAAAAGGACATTAGCGATGTGTAAATCTTCCCTAGAGGTTTTAAATCCCAGGGATCAATTTTTCAGATTTCAGTTCATTTGAAGGTTAGTAAGCGATCGGATCGACAATTTTTTTTTCTTTTTGAATAAACATTAACTATTGCTGCCAGTGCCGCTAGTTCTCAATAAAAACGAAACCATTTGGAAATCATAAAAATGTGTTTACAGTTAAAAAAATACAAGTACAAAAAAAAACATGTGATGCGCCATGGTGTATTGCTTACATATACATAAACATAAGCATTGCCCAGTTAATGTTATAAAATATAACAAATATGAAATAAGTGTATAAAAAGTAAAATAAATTCATAAGATCACATAGTGCGTATAACTGAAGCACTTTCGCATAAACAGTCATGCAAAAAAGTCAGAATACTAAGTAAGTGGGTAATAACATAACTTTCTCATAGCTCGACTTATCGCATCGCTTTCGCTTCATATTTTATAGCGATTAGTATAAAATAACACTTGCATGTGGGTCATGCTTTTTAAGTGCTTTTTCTTTACTAAAATACAAATTAATAACATTTGTACATCTTACATTCACAGCTTGCACTATTGATAATAATAACAATAATTATTATTGAATATTGTTTATCAAAGATACCGACCGTTAAAAACAAACATGGAAAATGTAAAGAAACTGTGTGTAATGCAGCGTAAAACCAATACTTTGTGTAAAATGAAAATAAATTACATGACAGTATACTGGGGAGCAATCCGTTTTAAACAGTAACCAGCAGTGGCGAAGAGTACATACACGCCGATTCCCGTTTAGTTCGCCGAGTTCTTTTTAGGTTCGATTCATATAACCAAAGTACCACAATATAGTCTTTGTATTGTGTAAGTACTTAGTACCATATGTAGAACAAAGGTCATTAAGTATTTTCAATTACCATGCATTGTACATAGTATTTAAAACCAAACGTATGTAATTCGAAGTTAAAAGCCGTGAATTTATCGTTACCAGTATAACTAACTACAGAGGAACGGCTTCGCAGTATACTAATTTGACGTCACACCTGACAGTTCTCGCAGACCATATCAGAACATATCGTAGGTACATATCCCCTTCACAGACAAGAAGCAGTATAAACTGTGGCAACAAGTGGGAATTTACGGTCTAATTGATATCTGTTTAGTAAGTATTTACCTACGTACCTAATTACCACGTTAACAAAAAAAGGTATACATAGCAAGTTACTTTATAGACGAGCTGAAAAGGATTTCATTAAAAAAAATATCGGCACTTATCGTCGAGGTTAACAAACGGCCTTGGACACGAAACCGCTGGTTTCCAATCGCCATACACCACACAATCACACATCCGCAATCCTAAAAACAATCGTGTTTTTCTCGTTTCCACAGATAACGTTAGATTGACGATATAATTGTCATTTATGCCGATGTTGAATGCACGTCATAAACTTTATACCGATCTGTCAGTTTCGTAAAGCATGCGACGCTGTTTTTCTCCCCAAAGTAGCCAATAACATAACCACATCAAATCAAACCAAAAATGTAAGAAGCACTTAGGGCTCATTTTCATCGGTCGTTACAGCTCACATTCGGGGTGCGGGATATTTCTGTTGACGCACGACATCTATCGCTTTTAGGGACCATTGTCCTTGAAGAAATACACACATGTGTGTCAATTTTCAAGATCAACAGTTTTGTTAAATTCAAACAAAGCTTATATTTTTATTTATGTTGCCAGTTTTTTATAATTCACAGGTAATAGTTATGGCTAAAATCTCGTCGAGTGTTAAATTACTATGTAGCTCAGGATGGTGGACGCGCTACGCCTAGTGGAAGGACTGACTCTCAAGAGCAACTGCCAGAACACACCTATTGGAATTTGGTGGCAGATTTTCAACTTGGACCCTCAAGCTAACCAGCTCAAGCTGGTAGCTAACCAAGCGGTTATTAGAAAAAACCTTACTACACAACTATGGTTTCATCATAATGTTTTTTCCTTCACCGAAAGCTCAAGCTTGTCACAGGTGAATTTGAATTCACGTCTATTGACGCGATTTCCGTACACACTACCAGCCGAGCTATCATCGCTTCTAAATAGCTATCGAATGATCCAATTGCATCAGGATCAGTTAACAAGTCAATAACATTAGTTATCACGGTGTTTAATTCATGAAAATCAATTCATTAGTCTTATTGTTGAAGCAGGTACAAGGCGACAGACAGGCAGACAAAAGCATGCTTCTACAGGTCTCTATAATATGCTACTATGCCTTGGGTTAGGCGACTTTATGTGCACCACGAGTTTCCCCATCACTCTTTCAGTCTAGTCACCCTCTTCATCTCCTCAATAATACCCACAGGAATGACGAGTCGCTGCGTGTGGTTCTGGTTTGGACGTAGGTTCCTGGTATATACTTAAGCGGAGGCAGCTTATTTGATAATAGTTTTCCTTATCTTAAAGAGACTATATATGAGTGTATCTATGTTTGTGGTTGTAGTAGCCTCTGAATACCCAACGCGTTCGCGTGGAACTAAATATTATTTTTCTATCAACGTGTATTTTTCTACGTGTATGCAGAATTTCATTGTTATCTGTTGAATAGTTAATGATTTAAAGAAGAACAAATAAACTCACACTTAAGATTAATAATTTTAAATAAACGTACTCATACGCATATTTATCAACTTGATGTGTCCGCAACTTCGTTCGCGTGGTACAGAAAATTATTTCATGTTTTGTCCGTTTCTGTAATTTTTGTCATAACAGTTTTGCTATTATTGGTAGTAGCGTGATGTTAAATAGCTTAAATCCTTCCTCAATGATTACTCTGTCAAATACAAAAATAATTTTTGAAATGCGAATGGTAGTTTCTAAGATAATCGCGTTCAAACTAACACACTTCGTCGCTTTATAATATGAATATAGATATGTATTGAATTATATGCATAAATATTTATTCCTGATAACAATGTTAAAATATATCGCGACACTCTATCCCTTACATTAAAAATTAACCTTCTGCTTAGTGTCTATTAAGTTAGCAATTTTTAACTGGATTTTAACGACTAATGATTATTAGCGATGATAAGATTGTTGGACTAATGGACTCGGTATTCGAACGTCTAATGCAGAATCATGCTGCAGAGTAAAGCAAATTGATACTAATTGATGGCAGGATTACATCAGCTATTTTATTCTGGCTCTATAAAAAACGCAATGATCTTATGAAACTTATTCACTTATTGTCGGAAATTAAATTTCGACCGTGCCATAGCCCTATAGATTTTTTATTTTCTCTTCCGCTATAACTAAAAATAAAATAACCACGACATGACAGATTAAGACTCCACCAGGAATTTGAAAAATTACTTTATCAACGTAAAACAGTTTCTCCAACCATTAACATAAATCTTTTGACAGCTGAAACAATTCAATTAAATCATTGAATAATAATATTCAATAATATACTCATAATAATATTTGAATATATAATTCATGAATTATAAGTGATTTTTTTTTCTTTTAGTCAAAAATAGTTTCCGTGACCATAATGTCATCATAACATTTCGCAAACATCAGTCGAAAGATCAAATTAATCATCTTATATATTATCAACTTGACCTGATCGAAATTATCATATGCCATCATTATTATTCTATACAACATTTTAGTTCGCCTTATTATTTTGTTGTTTAATGTCATTTTTTTAACATAACCAATGGTTATATTAGGCTCGCGATATGGAAATTTTATAAGAAGTCAAATAAATTTAACCTATACGAAAATAATCGTATTTAAAAAGTAAAGTCCCGTTTTATGCTGGAACTGACACACATACATTATTTTATTAACACGGCAATATGAATGCACCGTACCCGATTCCTGCAAAGTAAAGATCTATCGAGATCCCTCCACCGCTAACACTATCTGAGAAAGCCTGAGATCATTTCTACACCTCCTTCGACAAGTATTGTATTGTTGTTCTTTGTTATGTTTAGGGGCTTTTAACAGTAGTTCAAAGTAGTATCAGCCCTACCGTAGCCCTACCTGACTATATTCTACTATATTCTATTATATATATTCTTCTTCTTCTATATATATATATATATATATATATATATATATATATATATATATATATATATATATATATATATATATATATTTATTATTCTATATATACTATATTCTAACACTTCCGTACATTGTCGTTCAAACAATCATATTTCACTCGTACCACCATATAACATTTTAGTTACTCGAAGGATTTACTAAAATGCCGTGAAACATGCACATATCTAATATAAATGAAACTTCTTAATTACTTTATTCATTATAGCGTTATTCTTGACACATTCCATCAGGCAGTGGTGAATATATTATTATATTACAATATTACGCCGCAGGTTGTACATAGCGGGGAAGGTTGTTTTTGCACCAAATATCCAAATGAATTTTATATAATGGGTCCAGAACGTAATCTATTTAAAATTACTATGTACGATATTTTTAATATATTGTCACAAAACCAAAGTACTCGATGAGGCTGACTTTGTATAGTCCTATACCATATACACTTTTCTTTGAATCTTTCCTCAAAATATTCCTCCCACATTTTATAACTATACCTAATTTTTGTTTTTATGACTATGCCTAAGAGTTCTAAATAATAATTATACATACATACTTTTACACTAGATGACACAGCTAATTCTGCCAAACAGTCAGCTTCCTCATTACCCTTAAGTCCGAAGTATGACGGAATCCACTAGAGTTTGTATTATAGTGTCGTAATACCCCACAAATATTACTTTAACAATAAAATGGCCAATAATCTGAATATAAAACACTTCTTAATGATATCTTCACTCCACAACGATAATTAATATAACCATGAAATCGCTGACCGCCAACCATATTTCGTGACTCCACTGAACGATTAATCAATTTCAACCGAAATGGTTTTTGAAAAAATCCAATTAAAACAGATTAGCGTGTGAAATTGCCGCTAAATGTAGATCATAGTTTTGAGGTCACTCATAAAATAGTAAACTATACAATTGACATTGTACAAGACCCTCTTATTATATTTTTAATATTGACTTTCCACCCTGCGCTTCAAATGTTTTTTTTGTACTGTATAAGTTTAGCGTTCTGGCCACAATCTCACTTGATGTTAAGTGATGATCTAGCCCAAGATGGTGGGCACGCTATATCTAGTAGAGCAACTGGCTCTTAAATGCAACTGCCGGAACACACCTGTTTGTATTTAATGGCAGATTTTCAACTTGAGAGTGGTAGCTAGCCAGTAGAAAAAGAGGGCAGTAGAAAAAGCCCTATCACCATGCTGTGGTTTCATCAGAATGTTTTGCTTCACGGAAGGTTCAGACTTATTGCAGGTTGATTCGAACTCACGACCCTAGACCCTAGCTATCATCGCTTTGAATATTGCATTAATATGTATTTTGCCAAACACAACTTTATTATAAAACTGTATCTTTAATAATTTGTATTGAGAATATGTATGAAATGCAACAAAAAAAATGAAACCAGTTCTGAGGACTGCCGACAAAAGTTAAAACTATAAACAAGCAACTTTTATTTTGGATATCCATTGCAATTGTTTAATCTTTAATTAAAATTTGTAAATCACAACTGTTTACAGCGCAATAAGTTATACTAATAGAAACAGATACAGTGTTATCATTAACACGTCACATCTGAATGAGATGACGACATACATGAGTTTATTCCATATCCAAAACTTCCTATAGATATTTTTACTTTAATAATGGATAAGGCTTCTTAACTGGTTCAAACTGTAACTACGCCTTCAATTGTGACCGATAACTGCGCGGGCGTCCGTCGCATCACATTGGTCGGTTAGACATAAGCCTCAATTGCTCTACAAAATTTATCGATTAATTTTAATGACTTATGACTATGGATTTTTTACCAAACAACATTTACGATGATCTGTCTGAATATTATCCTCCCACGTAATATTTATACCGCTCATTTAAATAAACGTTAAATTTCACACCGTTTGTTTTGAGCAATGTAATAATTTATAGTATCGAACCGTTTTAATGAATTAAGTCACATACATAATTCACTTATTTATGTGACATTATAATGAAAATAAAGCGGCCGAGGATATTAAAATATATTTTTTTCAATTCTTTATAGGTTTAGCGTTATGGCTACAATGTCACCTGATATTAAAAGACCAGGGACTGACTCTCAAGTGCAGCTGCCGGAACACGCCTCATAGGTATTTGGCGGTAGATTTTCAACTTGCTTGCGTGGTAGTTAGCCTCTGGGGAAGGACTAGAAGTGTATGATGAATTACCACACGCCCCTCTCATCTTGACATGAGCCGGGTAATGCGTTTACGCGTTGCGTTAAGGAAGTTCATGAAAAATATGATATTAAACACCACGTTAATAAAAAAAGAGTCGTAGCTGCCAGGTGAGCAGTAAAAAAAGCCCAACCACCATGAAAATTTGTTATAGGATTTTAACGTTAATGTTTACCGCTACGGGCGAATGGAAGGCAGATTACACACTTTGTCATATGCGCTACGGGTAGAATAAATTCACAAACAAAAACAAAAGTTAATTATCACCTTCGGAGCACGTTATCTGCTTACGATCGGATAACGCACATTTTAATTTGGGTGGTACATCAAATGGAAGCCGATATACAAAGCTAGCACGGTGGTCGGAGTGCACGCAGAGCGTCCGGATAGGTGATAAATAAGTATTTATCTCGATGCATCGACACGTGAGACCGCCGAGCCGAGCCAACTCGTGAGAAACGCCGATTGATTACAGACACTCCCAACTACACAGTACTTGTGTTACCAGTATAATTGTTACATGTGAGTTGACTTTCTAAAAATATTGTGTTACCCACCTGTTCTTGTATTGATCTTAACGTGTTTATTTAACAGCTAGTTGTGCCCACAACTCGGTGCACGTCGACTTCAATTATGTTTCGCTTTTTTAATACTTTATAAGTTTAGCGTTATGGTTACAATCTCATCTGATCACACGATAGTGTACTGGCTAAGCCTAGTGAAGACTGGCTCCCAAGTACAACTGCCAGAACATACATATTTAGAGGCATATTTACAACTTGAGAGTGGTAGCTAGCCAGGTGGGTATTAAAAAGCCTTACCACCATGCTATAGTTTCATCACAAATTTTCCTTCACCGAAAACTCAAGCTCATTGCAAGGATTCGTAGTCACATCCACTGCTTTTTAATAAGCCCCTATAGACAAAAAGAAACTACTGTCCAAATTTCATATTTCTATCTTCTGTAGTTTCCGGTATGTGCAGGATCCTCTTTCCCACTGGAAACTCTAGGTACTTTCTCAGGACCCCGCAATCGAAAAGAGCCCCCTACTTCCTGCCAGATCACCAAATGATAACCGATATTTATTACTGAAAAACATGTTTATTTTGGAAAACTTGAACTAATAGATTATTTATTTTTCAAATATTATTTATTAAATTCAATAGTTAATGATTTCGCCTGTCTCAAAGCTAAAGGGGTACATCTTTAATCAACTCGATTATATTATACCTATAATGTATACATTTAATGTGATTGTAAAGAAATACAAATAAATCTAGAACTACTACTAATTTCTTCTTCTATCAAATCTACTACATTCTTTGTATAATCTAACAAAGTATAGTTCTATCAAGGACGTAAGGGCCCCGTTATCTTAATGTATCTTGGGCCTCCAATAGGTTTAAGACGGTCCTGGCTATGTTTTGATAAGTCAGTCAACCAGCTACTTTACATGTATAGATTACTATCACCGACGTTATATATATATATATACCTGTTGTATATCAATCGCATTTTCATGATTGCAATATTTCTAGTAGTGGGCGACTAATGGTCTGCGAAGCACACGGCTTGTCTATCGCCTAATCTAATGGATACCCAATGGTTTCACGAATAATATAACAGTACAAGTTGCTTTTATCAAAATAGCTACTTACACAAATGAGATTTGATTACAAGAAAAAACTAAATATTTAAAAGCAAGACCGATAACAACTCATCAGAACAAAAGCAAGAAATCGTTGCCCATTTTTTTTTTGTTTTCAACACGATTTGTTTAGTACGTAGTCCAATATCATAAAGAGATGAAAGTTCTTATATTTTTATTGTCAGATAACACGCAGAAAATATTGTATTAGAATAGGTCTAAATGTTCGTATCATGTAACTTTTTAATTTTTAAAAGCTTTTTATTAAGTTTACCTGTATGTTTGTAAACGACTCCTTTGGGCGCGATTTTGACCCACAATAAACGGCCAGATTTCGTTCAAACTTTGTAGATTTATCGAGGACCGATAACAGTACACTAATTTGATAAAATTATTCCATATTTCAATTTGCAAAATAAGATTTATAACTATCGAGACCATGCAGCCCACGTTTTTGTAAAATAAAATACATTTTGTTTATTTACACTATTATTAATTTATGTTTATTGAAATTTTTAACACTATTCTTAATTTCAATTTATTAAAACTTATATTCAATTTTTTTGGTTCAGTTTTCTATAAAAAGCGTGTTTTTTAGTTTTTTTTTAAACTATTATTTATTACTCTATGTCTATTAATAATCCTTTCTTTTTATAGGGATAAAAATGTAGAGTACGTACATCCATATTATTAGTTATCTCCGTGTCAGATTTTATCAGTCTGTCTGTCTCTATGATAGTTTGATTTGTATACATAAGAATGAAAACAATATGTTTGGCCTGTTAATCAATAAAAAAGTATACGCCAAACAAAATTAAAAAAAAAATGTATACATTCGAATATTTGGGATTTTTTTGTATGTAAATTATTTTGTTAAATAATATTAAAATACATTTAATTTTAAAGGTTTGTTTAAATAATTTACACAAGAAAGTATGTCTACAATTTGGCAAGCCGATTCAGTTGAATGAATGTATAATTTGAGGAACAGGCTTTATTTTGATGTTCAAGTATAGTATTTTTTTATATACCTATTAATACATCAAATATACATAATTGTTTTTCGCATATCCAGAGACAATTGATGCGTCTAAGGAAAAGATTAATACTCGTGTAATTATACAGTTAGAGGTCCAATTTATTTTAGTCATTGCCCTTCAAAATTTAAAAACAAAGTAGTTAATCCGCCGACGATGGAAATTTCTAACCTTCACGGTTGTTAATAAAAAATTTAATTAAGTATTCCCCTATTAAAAACGACTACTGTCTCCGTGATCTAAATAGTGGTCAAGATATTAGTTAAACGAAGAAGTTTTAGATCCGCTTCGACAAAGGAATGATCCGGACAAACTAGTTCGTAATTTTTCAAATTAAACACTACAGCATTCGACCCTGGACTCATTTTGTCGCCCTGTTGCGACGTTGCTGCCGAACGAGATGCAGTTTGGTGTTGCTAGGTATAATAATAAATAATTATTTTTAGACGAACAGTTCGTCGATACCGAGTATTCAATATAATCGTGACTAAACGATTATTGTTTGCATTATACGATTCACGGTACGTTTTTTCTCAACTAACTTACGATGTTGGACTTAGGAGCTTATTACAGCTTCACGGGACTTTGCAGCGAACGCAGTATGCACTTAGCCGAAATCGAGCTTCAAGAATTTAGGTCGATGTTCGTCATAATATGTACTGTGTCATTGATGCAAGATTGAATATACCTAGAAACAATGATAGCTTCTAAAGAAATTAACCCAACGAAACGATACGTCTCAAGTTGGGGGAAACGCTAAGCCTATTGAGGACTGGCTCTCAAGTGCAACTGTGGGAACACACCTATTGGTATTTGGCGGCAGATTTTCAACTTGAGAGTAGTAGCTAGCCATACGGGAAATAGAAAAAGCCCAACCAACGAGCTATGGTTTCCTCATAATGTTTTCCTTCTCCGAAAGCTCAAGCTCATTGTAGGTGGATTTGAACTCACGTCCCTTGACGCTGCGTCCGTACACACTACCACTGAGCTAGTATAGCTTCACTCGTATGTAATTTTATTTTTAATAATATCTTAGTTATTTACTTGATTGTTTAAAATAATGTAGATTGGCCTTTAGATAATATTTATTTTATATTACGCAAATAATTGTTTCAAAATAGCTTTAATATTTTAACTTTATATTGCATAATTTTCGACAATGACGCGCCGCCGACCCAGCAGATCGTTTAGTAATTTATTACAACAGAAACATAATGCAATACGCGCACCAAATTATCAAAAATAAACAAATACTTTTTAAAAAGGAATGAAACTATATTTGAATCACAATAGGTAACATCAAACTGGTTATCTAAGGACGCCCTAATTTATTATTCCTATAAATGTGATCGATATTAGGTAAATCTGTTAGCAAACAAGCACAAAACTAAGAAAAGTCCTATTTAAACTAAATGAGGAATCAGTTCGGCAGTGTTCGTATATATGTATATATATATATATATATATATATATATATATATATATATATATATACATATATATATATATATATATATATATATATATATTTCGAACTGACATACACTGTTTGCCTTAAAGGCTTTGACAGCTTCACCCAAATTTTTGGGGCGAGTGCCGTGGACACTCAGCTCGGAGGCAGAGAGCGCAAGTGTGCCAGAATGGCCGAGCCTCAGCTTAAGCTGCTGCCTAATACGTTTTATCATCTCCCGTTGTTTACTATGAAATGTTGTAAGCATTATGTCAGTATTAATTTAATATTATATACAGATATGTATTCGAAAAATTTGATTTTGATTCCGCATAATTGTTATTATCACAATAAACATTTTGTTTTCTATATAATTTGCTTCTATATCACGAACATTTGTGATTATTTGTTTTGTATTTTTGAACATCTACTTCATAATTAAGTCTGCGAGCAATAGTAGCAATAGACCGTTGTGATAACCCTGCCACAGCTGGTAAAGCGGCGTGTTTGACAAAGGGAGGCAATTTGAACGTATCTGGCAATCGGTCGTGACTCATCCGTCTATGGCGATTATCTGGAAACAATATGGCGCCGACCGCCATCGTGAGTTTTGGTGTCCTCTCGATCTCTCAAACAACTGGATACCTACATTGGTTTCGAAACTATAATGAGATAGTAACGCGGATTATTTTTTTGTTACGTTCCTTTGTGTAATCACTTCGTATTTCTATATAAAACCCGATAGTCTAAAGCTAGAGGTTAGAAGTTTCGCCATTGATATAGGCAGTTTAATATAATCTAGTTTTTACGACTGCAATGAAAACAGTGTTATTAAATTGGATGTTATTTACAATGATGCTATAAATAAACGGATACCTACACATGTAAATATTTACATAAAACTCTCGATAAACTCAAAGTAATCAATCGGCCGATTATTTCTAAAAAAAAATTACCAACAAATACCCTACGTAGTTCAATAACATCGTAATCTCTATTGTTATATGAGTCACACAATCGTAAAAGAAACACCTGTATACCTAGAGATCAATTGCTTTTTTTATAAAGGTCGTAGATAATGTCCTAGGCATATTTAAAAATAGATTATAAATCGTGCGGCTTCATCAAATGACTTAATTACTTAAGCTTAATCGGTAAAAGGAAATATTTACTGCTTAAGAGATCGGAAGGAATACGTAGTAATGTCTAAAACACTGTTTTACATAAATCAGTTTTTAATACCAACCTTGTACATTATACACTCATTGCATATTAGGATGATAAGCTGTTTGTTAAGTTAAAATCAAACTGGATAGATTAGTTTCTACATCATCGTAAATCCTCATTAATCTTATAAATGTTAAAGTGAGTCTGTTTGTTACGGTTTCACGCCTAAACCTCTGAATAGATCAGGATGACTTTTGGTATAGATATAGGTGGAAACCAGGAGACGATGGTAGGATACTTTTTCTCGCGAAAACCTTATTGGAAATTAGGTGAAAACAGGGATAAACTTTGAATGAAGCTTTTTATTGTGTCATCCGATTTGATTGACAAAATGAATATTAACGCGAGCGAAGTCACACGTGTAATTTTGTATGCAAAATAAATTTTTCACGCACGTTATTTTAAGATAATCATTTAATATCACCTTCTATTACTTTACAACGCTATTGAAAAAATGTCTTAATTAACTATTTTGGCAAAACATAAATTTACTAAAGTATATGCTTTACATCCAAGATAACATTATATATGTTAATATTAACTGCCGCATTACTTCATAATAAAGCTGATAAAATAAATAAATATTATAGTAATTTTATCTATTTTTAAAATAGCACATCATAGAGACGCAATGATCTCCGTGAGAATTATTATAACGATATTTCTTTAGACAGTCGCTTTTACAATAAATACTAAATCCGGTATGAATAAAATAATAGTAAACAATACAATGACTACTACTGATAAATAATTGTAATTATTTATGTAGGTAGATATATAAAAACCATTAAAATTTTGTAAATTAAAAATATAATTACAATATTATTTAAAACACTTTCCAGACAACTGTTAATATTTCTTTGGTACTTAAAAAATATATTTAGGTACAACTCATGACGTACCTCTGCGAAATAAAGATGAAGCTACTAAAATTTAATTACATAATAAATATCTACTACAGACTATGCTTTCCTAATTGAAGGCTGTTAAACATCAGATTGTTAGATAGCAACAGATAACCTACACTATCGAAAGCCCTAGAATCCTAAACACATAACTCTATAATTACCCGCTTATTTTACTAGCTCATTGTCCAACCTACGCTATAAGCTTCTGCTCTGTATGCCTTTCTTGATCCAAATCAAGATTACCTGTATATTTATTTTTATGCTCCGTATTTTCTGTTGTATTTTATTATTATAAATTAATAAAACCAAGCTCATTAATAAGTAATGGATTCAATTTTATATATTTTATATTTTTTTATTTTACTATGCCGAAACATTTCGATCATGTTTCTCAACGAATCCAATCTTTTTTTCACTAAGGTAGATTAAAAAATATAGCGCTTATAAGAAAATAGAACATATAAGAACCCGTATTGTAAATTAAAAATTTACTTTTGACAAAAACGGCATCCGATCACATCTTTTTTTTTAGATAACCTTTAAGTGTTGACCTTTAAAGTGTTGTCAAACAAGCAGGAACTATTTTCAGATGCATTAAGAATGAAGACATTAAAATATTTCTAAGTGATTCTATGACTAAAATAATAAATTACCTTCATTAAATAATAATCGGCAGAGAAATGCTAAGTCGTTCGTAAACCAAATAGGTAGGTAATACTTATGTAATAAAAACATTTTGTATAAGAAGAAAAGCATAGTAAGTAACACTATTTAATTGCGATGTATTTTCGGCTGTTTTCCAAAATACCTAGTAATCTATTAATTGTGAAATAACATTACAATATTTTCAGTTAATACAAGTATAATGCAGTCGTATCTAAACAAAGCCATACGCGATGTCAGCAAGTTTATGTCAGCTAACTTCATAAAAATAGATTAAAATGCGAATTGTACAATTATGTAATAAATCAAAATAAACCTAACGTTTATACATAATATTTTACTCCTCAATTTCTTAACACCTTTTCGTTAGCTTCTTTTTTAATTAGGTTAGAATGAAAAAAAATATTTTAGACAGTGCCCAAAATATCTAATAAGAGAAATTACCACATTGACAATTATACATAGGTTCTTTAATATGAAAACTGAGTATTCTGTATTCATATTTGGTAATGGCTTTTTAAGCAATTTTTATTTGTGGTAAAACCAATCTTAATAAAATGCTTTAAAAATTTTAATCTATTATCTTTATATAGAATATTGAGGACACGATGTTGGAAGTTTGTAGGTGGGATGCTGTAAACTGCTGCTCAATAACTCGTCTTCAAATTATGTTATTTGTTGGTTGTTTATTGTAAAATATGTCTATTTCGTGATATAAAAACGAACTTTTTAAATATAGTAACCACTTTTGAGCAATAATTTTTTTTTCTATTTTAAACTCGCAACTATATTTTAACCATTGTGGTCGTTGGCCCGTACACGCCGAATGAGACCATTATTTTTTTTTGACATCCATAAACTATATGATTTGGTTTATCTTGTAAAATGTACAGTTACAAAATATAGAACAGCAATCTAATTTTCGACGTACCTTTTATTCAAAAGCTGAATATAACGCAACAGTTCGATTCACAATAAAAGTTCAAAACACTGTTCACAGTCAACACATCGATGTAAATTTACTTGGTAAGAGTTAATATTTTTGTTTGAAGTCAAAAGACCGGGCGGTTGCTATTTTGAACCGGCGCGGCGGCGTCTCGTTCGCAACGAAGCACCGCGTGCATTTCAATGGATGAAAGTGTAAACCTCGGTTTTTGTATAGCGCCTTCTCGTTCGTGCTTACGCGAAGAAAAAGGAGCGGAACTTGCTGGCAGTCAAGTTCGACTAATCAAGTGGCGCGGTTACTTCGCCCACTAATTTTATTATAATTCTAATTTTTCATTATTGGCATTAATGTGAGAAATAAGCTTCCTAAAGTAATCTCATTCTTAATTAAAATAGTTGTCTTAGGAAAATAGGGACAAATAAAAAACCAAACGTGGATGTTTATTTTTATTTTCTTCCCATAATAGATGGCAAGAGCCAGAGTAGCGAGCACAGTCTCACATAATAATTAAAATGGTAACTATTTTCAGGGATAAACACATTAAAACAAAAGAAAATCGTACTGGATACAATCCATTAAGTTCTACATTGCATATTAACTAGTTTTAAATATAACAAATAAAACAAATACAGTGCACTTTCATGATACGCGAAACAGTGAAATCCCTTATGTAATGCTGCTGCTACCCCGGTCTGTACGAACTATTTTATGACTAATGATTTTTATACGAAATTTCTTAAAGGAAAAAAATGATAGTGTTAACAAATATGCATGTAACCAAGGCTAACCTATAGCAATCGGTTACAAGCCGACTTGTATGTTGACGAAGAGGCTTTGTAATTGAAAAAATTGAATTCGTTTGAACTACATTAATTTTCGTGTGCCGATTTTTTTGCTACGTGTCAAAAATTGTACAGAAACAATTGTTACCTGCCCTCTTAATAAGTATGAAAATTACATTAAGGCAGAAAAAAATACTTTTGCTTAATCGCCAAATGTAAAAAAATTTCGGGAAATCCGACAATATAAACTGATGAAAGCTCATTATAAGCCACTTACAAGATCCCGTGGCTACATGTGAGTTATTATAGGGACTCACGATAAAATTCTGAGCGACCTCGAGTGCACGGTATTAGGTGCCAGTTAGTATTTGTAAGAGCTTTATCTCATTAGGACACCATAGCGGCGCCACCGCCAAAATGTGTACAGTTGTATGAAGGCTACCTCAATCGGAAACAACTTGATTACACGCAACCGAATCACCGAATTATTAGGAACGATCCGCTAGAAAGGTTGAATCTACCACTGCCTTCTTTTCTTTTTATTTAACAATTCTTTTGCGTCGTACGTTAGCTAAATATTTATTAACTCTTCGACGTCCAATTTGTAACTGAAAAGCCTGGAGTTTCTTTTAGTGTTTCTCCTTTGGTGGTTCAAGACATCACCACAGCGGCGCCGCTATAGTGTTCTAATGAGATAGGGCCCTTAGGGTCAGTTTAAACGGTGCGTCAGCAATAATACTATTGGACATAGATGCGTTGACTAAAACTTAAGTGTTGCGAATTTGCAATAGTTTTACTGCCATCACACCATCTAGACTAAGTTTGCGACGGACTGATGTTTGTTCCCTGCCCGAGATGTTACTTGTCGCCTTAGTAGCAACGTCGCAAACTTGTTTGGCGGTTTTTTTACCCTTACAATTGTAAAAAAACCCCTTTATCCGTAGCTGTTCCGGATAATAATTATCTCTTAGGCACATTACATTACGATTGATCGCTAATCAAACATAATATCATATGCGACTTCGATCTAGTTTTTTTTTGTATTTTTTTTTTATTTTTGTATATTTTATAACATTTTTTTTATTTCAAAGTATATTCTTTAGAGAATATCCTTAATGCAATAAGTACAATATGAAATTATACGAGAAAAAAGATGATAGATTATGTGATACAAAAACGATTTTAAATTAATTGTATGATTTTAAAAATACCCAACCGCACTAGTGATGTTAAATGATATATAGAATTTACTTCGATACTTGAAATCACGTAATCCGTCAACACTTGAAATCGTCCAATTACATGAAGAAATCCTTACATATATTTCAAGTAACGAAGCTAACAATGAAATTAGCCAAAATATAAGACGTTAAAAAAAATGATGCTATACATTACTTCCGTGGTATACTAAATATAATACAATGTTTTTAACTGATGCGAATTCCGCGGTGACAATTTTTTTTTGCTTTTTCGTTTATATTGTATTTTACAAACAGAAATAAATCACACTACTACATACAAATAAATATATAAAACACGACACATAAAATAGCAAAGTTTTGCAAGAATATTTAATTATTTTTTCTATGAAGATGTAATTAAGCAACGCCTTTTTTAAATGAATGAATAAATAAATATATGTATACATAATATTTATATATATATATATTAGTAAAGATAAGGAATCGCGTACAGAGCTGGCGGAATTGCGGTCGATACAAACCCACCAGCCCTCTATCCAAGATCGAAAGGATCTGTACGATTCCCATATAAATATAAAATAAAAATATAACATACATCTCTTAAGATTTACATGAACTATAATAACAGTTACGGCTATATATGAACTGTTTACAATTCACAAATGTATCTGTAAATTATGTTACAATATAAACACCGCTGAATCTATTCAGTCGACTAAAGACAAACAATCGGGGCGTTAGAACACTGAACAGGAACAGTGGATAATAAAGAGTACTACGACCACAGTGCCATATCGCGTGACGGGCACACCCATGACATAGAATAAATAAGTACAGACAGACAACTCCAACTCCGTACGAACCACTGTGCAGATTGTCTTGTTTTATTCTCGGTAACTCAGTCCCCTTTAGACTATTACTATCATACTCAAATGATAAGATTTGGACATTTTGGGCAGATGCAACTATCTTCAACAAAATGGCGACTCTTGTTGAAGCTCTCTTGGGAGTTTTTGTGGCAACTAATATATCATATTCCGAATGATTATTTATAATTCAATTCACTTATGCCTTTCAGCTGCAATACATCATGTAAAATGTCGCGTATATTACACAATACAGGGCTAAATAACTAAGTATATAACCAAGATCCCGCCATAAACTCTCCTGTATCCTGTAGATCTTAAAGTAGGGATAGCGATTCGAATACGATTGATCGATGTTTTATAGCGAAAAGAACGACATTTTAAATCGATTCACATCTCTGAATCGATATTTCACCCTCAAAAATCGAGGTTCGATTTTATTTTCATAAAACATTATTTACAATTATTTGAATGCTTTAGCCAAAGATATACAGAAATGATATTTTTTAACATATATAGGTGATAAAATTTTTAATGAATTAATCTTTTAGAGATCAATTATTTTTAGGACTCTATTCATTTGTTCTCAATTTTAAACAGCCCCAAGAATCAATTCTTTTCAGAAGGGATCGCCATCCCTATCTTGAAGTTAAAAGTGTCTACGCTATACCCGCGGGTGGAGACGGGGTCAAAAAAATCATGAATTTCGTGTGACGTATTTGCGGATGATCCCCCAAAGGGAATTTTCGTTATGACTGTGAGATAAGAATGGGTAAAGTATAGTTGTATACATATATGTAAAATCCATATGAAACCAAAATGAATTCATGTTTTTTAATGTTTTTTTTAATTCATAAAATATCGTAACGTTCAAAAGGATTTTGTGTGATTTTTTTAATCAAAACTAAGGTCGGCCAGAGTGGTCTTTCTGTAGTGAAATATTTTGTGTCAGTTGCGGCCCGGGCGCCTCCGAATAATCCATACAATCAATTATCAGATCACACCACCCCTTGCACCTCCCTCGCACTACACGACAACTGAATATAATTGCAACGTTTCTGCCGTCGCCAACTTAGCGGCTTCACTTCGGACCGTAATCGCCTAAAACGTACTAACAGAGAACAATTTATCGAATAGAATTTAGAAAAAAAAATTTGGTTCGTCAGAGACGGTAACGAAAGAAAAAAACTAACAAAAATATAATAATAGTTGTTCTACTTATCTTTTACATTAACAAAATTATTAAACGACACCGGACGATATTATTGTAAGAATTATATTATAATCGTCCTATTGTGTTTCACGTGGAATGCTACTCCCCGTAGGTAAATTACATATAATAAAAAAAAAACAAATACTTTAAAGATAAAATTTGGAAAAAAAAATTATATCAAGCACCATTGGTGAAGAATAAGTTGTAGTGCAAAAATTGAATTTAGTTTCTACACTAAGCAATAGCATTCCCCCGAAACATTCCTACTTCAATAAGAAATCTCTATAACGAAAATATTGAACTAAAATTACGTTACATTAATCCTCACCGCACAATATCTACAATCATAAGATATGTTAGCACTCGTAGACGTCTATCACACCTCTGGCGCCATTCTCTCCGAAGACTGTAACGTTCGAACGTGTCTCTAATTAAATCTACTATTCATTATTGCTAATTCTCTATCGCTGATGTCTGTTGGAAGCGTAATCGCAAAACACGAAATGCTGTCTGCCGTTACAATACATACCGTTTTTAAAAATACAAAAACGTGCGATATTCATTCGATTCGCCTATCTCGTGTAACTTCAAACGACATCACAACGATGGACTAATTAGAGGGCGATATATACATAGAAGGCGAGATGATAGGTCAAGGAAAGATACATTGCAAGAGTCGCCCTGTTGCAGTATGCCGGGGAAAATCTACTACTGCATTTATATGAATTCTAAAATAAAAACGGCAATAAAGCATCGCAAAAGAACCGCAGCCCGGCAACGTGTCCTCGGCGCGCACCGCACCGGCTGTCACCTAGCGAGTCAGCGGGCGGTCCATCGCCAGCGTGCAGCACGGCAGGAACCGCGCGTGCGGGTGCGTGCACGTCGCCGCGCATCGCAGCGCCGCGCTGTGACGCCGCTTGCGGTCCGCGCGCGCGCCCTCGCCCTCCTCCCCCGCCGCCTCGCCCGCCGCGTACCGCGCGTGCGCCGCGCTGATGTCCGACAGCAGCTCCTCCCACTCGCGCGACAGGTCGTCCGCGCCGGCGGCGGCCGCGGTCACCGGCGGCGCCGCGCACACCGAACACGCTATCGCTTCGCCCCACACGGGATCCGTACCCGCTCGCATCTTCTTAGCGGCGTGCCCGCACTCCTCGCACGACCACGCGTCCGCGGCCGCGATCAGATCCGTTTGCACGGCGGCGTCGTGTTGCCGCACCGGGAACCGCAGCCGCAGACCGGCGTCTTCGAGATCGGGGCAGCGCTGCTCCGCGGTCAGGTTCAGCCGGCCGTAGTTGATGGTCCGCGTCGCACGATACTCGAGGTACCGCTCGGCGACGGCCCCGATGTACACTCCGCCAGAGTCGCTGCGCCGTTCCTCGACCTGGTCGAAGTCGCCGCGGATATCGAACGTGTCCCCGTCGGCGTAGCGGGGCGGGTCGGCGTCCGCTTCGCGCCGGATGGGGCGGAAGTGCGTCCGCGCCGAGGTGAGCAAGTCCTCGCGGTCGCGCGGCGAGGCTGGCGGCGAGGAGGCGGGCGGCGGGGTGGCCGGCGGCGGGGAGGCGGCGGGGGACAGCTCGAGCGGCGGGAGCGGGAGGGGGCGGGGGCGACGCGGCAACACCTCGACGAAGCCGCTGGTGTCGCGGCTGTGGTTGAGCGCGATGAAGGAGCGCATGGTGACGGCGACGGCGGCGAGGACCTCGTAGAGCTCGACGCCTTCGTAGAACGCGAAGGAGTGCAGTTCGTCGAGGCCGGACTCGGGGGCGAGGAGGACGGGTTCGACGTCGGTCAGGTTGAGCGGCTGCAGCTGCTCGGGCAGGACGGAGACGCCGCGCTCGCACCCGAGCGGAGCCTCGTCGACGCCGAAACTCTCGAAAGATATCGGAGCACTTTTCTCGTCATTCGGATTGGCGAGCATGTAGTCGGACGGGGATGCGAGTAATTCGTGAAAATCGATAGGCAAGTCTTGGTAATCATCGTCGGGGGTGTTCTGATCCCGCGACCAGAGTGCTTCGATGCTACTGTCAAACTTTGCCTCGAACTTTGCGTAGAGCTGCTCCTCGGTGGGGGAGAGCGGCCTCGGCTCGTACTCCAGCGGGATGATCCAGTCGGCGTCGAGATCGAGGCCGTCGTCCAAATCGGGCACGATGGTTTCCTTCGCCACTATCTTTACGGTCGCATCTCGTATATCGTCGGTGACCGTATTCTCACAAGTACCATAGCCCTCGTCGAGTGCTATGGCCCGGATAAACTCCTTTACCGGATCTTGAGTCTCCATATCCCAAACGCCTTCGTATGTGACCCACTCCGGCAGACTGTCCTTGCTATCGAAAGACTTGCTGTATGTGTTCCAACGCTTTTTATTTCTCTTCTGTCCGTTGTAAGAATTGCGTCGCTCCTTGCCACTGAAGTGTTTTTTATTCCTTGAATTCCAGTCCTTAGTCGGAGTTATTTCGCATTGCATCTTGACTTGGTTGTCAATTGCTGGCTTGCGGCACCATGCAGGTGCCGGTAGATAGTACTGCAACGGTGACTCTTGACCTTTCTCTAAAGCTGGAAACGCAGCGTAGTATCGACGTACAGCCTCTGCTTGTTCAACAGAACACATGGGCATACCTACTTGAGAAACACTTTCTTGATCCTGGATATCCTGGAGTCTTGTACACAGCTGATCCACAATGTTACCAAGGTTTTGATCCTGGAAATAAATACATATTCACAATATAGTTCAAATTCACAGATAACATATATTTATATATATAGATATAAAGACATCTATAATATAGTCACCCAAAAAACAAAGGGCAGAGTTAGCTCAGATAAGTCGACATAAAAGCAACGCGAAATGCAATGTTTTCTAAGCATAATCTCAAAGATATCTTATAATTCGGTTGTCTGTCTCATTAACAAAAGAAAAATTACTTTACAGAAAACTAAAGCTTATAAATTAGGTATGTAATTAATATTTTTTTCCCATGAAGAATGGTAATTAAAATCTTTATAAATTAATATCGAAAGAAACAAGAGTAGCAGGACCTAATACAGAACTCAAATGAGGTAGTCTTTTAATATTTTTTAAATTAGTTTCATTAACCTTAGGTAGTCAAATATGATGGACATAATTTGGTTCTAAACAGTCACTACCAATAATTATGTGAAAATATTGTTAATGTAACAGTAGAAATTAAAATGTTAATAAATATTGTTTATACCAGTGCCACTTATCACTTTTTATTGTTAACATGGTGGAAGAACACTCAAAAAAGGCACCTTGAAGCCCGCTATCCCCCCGTTTTACCAGAGTCTAAGGACATTTTCCAAATCTCATTAAAACGAGAACCCGACAATTATAAGGAGGGAATTAAAATATGCAGGGAACTCCCATATCAAAACAAATTTTAAGGAAAAAAATGATTTTTATCGAATATCCTTGTTTCTATATAAGGGACGTCCATTAATTACGTGAGGTGATAATTCCAAATGTCACTTAGGGCGATTTATACTTTTCTAGCAGAAAACGGTGTAAAATTGCGTGAAAAATTATTTCCAGAATAAAATATGGCCAAATATAACATAGTAGTAGTTATTCAAACCCCGCAGAGCAACAAAGTAGCGCTCGATTGTTAAAGCGCTATCGACAAACTATCGACAAGTGCGACTCGATGAACATCACAGCGTAAACAGCTAAATAACAGCGACGAATTCAACGCGATCACTAAAGTTAATGGACAGCCGACGATTCCGAAACTTGAATATCATGACGGAAAATAATTCACACCATTTTTAATTCGCCACTGCCTACTGATTTAACCAATGCACGCCTTCATGAGCATGCCGTATGACCTCTATATCCCAAGTTTACAGGATGATATAGACAAGAGATGCTGCAGTATATGGAGTATCTCTTTTGCATCCATCACAAGACTCGCAGAACATCGACATACGGCCTATCACGCACGTACTGAGTAAACGCGTAAATTGCGACCTTCGCAGATTGTCACCAGACGAGCTACGAGCTTCTGTGCGCAAGCGACAACGGCGTAGAGTGGCTAATTCAGAGCGAAGTTGATGGACCAGATGATGTTATAGAAAAAACCTTGGATATGTTGATTCCAGTAGTCACCCTTGTCACCCACGAGTCTCCATGGACTGAATTATAATAAATATTTTCTTAATTTTTGTTTAATTTTTTAATTTTATATGATTGTGATTATAAACATACATTTTGGAGAATCTCGCGTGTGATTAGGGAGCTGAGCAAATTATTAAGAAATCTCACCAAAGGGGGAGACAGTCAAAAAGTTCTCAAAAATGGCTCACGTATTTAATGGACAACCCCTAACCATGACATATTCATATTGTTTTTATTTATTCATATTTTCCTATCTCGTTTATTAATTATATAAATCCTCATATTACAGATTATTCTTTAAATTTCTACCAGCATCCATAAAGTCTCCGTAATTTAGTAAATCAATCTGGCAATATGTTGGACACTGGTCCCTACATGCTATTTAGAAAAGCCTATATAAAACGTGTTTATTAATATATACTTGTAGGGACATGTGTAGGGAATTTTTGTTAACAGGGAGAAGATATTATATGGAGAACAATATAAACCATTATTGCCATTTACAAGTACCTACTTAGGGACTAAATTAAATAAAGATTTTTTACTTGATTCATTCAAAGTCGAGAGATTGCAACTGCTTTGGATGTTTATCACAAAATAGAGTAATATTCAATGATGTTTACACTAAATATTCAAAGGTATTAAAATATGCAGTTCTAAAATGAAACAATAATAACACAATAATGTGACAAATGCATCGAAATACAAAACAAAACCATGAACACTATTAACAAAGCACTGAGACAGTAAACAAAATTTGTATAATCTGTAATATTTAAATTTTCTGAGCACATTACAAAACATGGTCAAAATAATGTTAAATGTGCAATCAATACACAATTACAACTTTAGCTTGTTTTTTTTAATTAGAAATTATTTTAAAGATATATTATTGAACACTAGTAGATTGGAAATCATATTACATAATATGTGATTATATTGAAGGCTTTTCTACTAAAACAAGAGAATAGCTTATAAACTAAAGTAAGAAATTAAAATGACATAACACAAGATACCAAAGTAAAAGTAAATAATGAATTATTAGTTGCATCATTTGCAATAATAACTTTTTGTTTACAATACAAATGAATGATGTTACAATATTCCACATTGTGTTACATTGTAATTTACAATTTGTTTAAATAAAAAAATTACAGTACATTATTAATCATTCTTATATTGATCACAGTAAAAATCTATAAACCAATTTAATGTAATTTATACTCAAATAAAATCTAGGAAACAAAGAATAATTTGAAACTGATAATAAGGAAACTAAACTTCCTTATAATTAAAATGGTTCAATGCATTGTTATAAATAAAAAATTAAAATGTTGCTATATACAATCAGACTGTATACACAGGATTGTATTAGGGTTCCCACCCCTACTATATTATAGCACAAAACTATATTGTCATTATAAATTTAATTACCCTACTTTTTACATTAACTGTGGTTGGATTGGAGTAAACCCATAGCACAATATAGGCAATTCAAGAATGAAGTTCACTACTTTGGATGTCAAAGAAAAAGTAGTAACAAATACACACAGAGAAAACTAAATAATATGTAAAACAAAAAACCAATGTTTATTTTCCTTACATTTTACAAAAGTATACTATTACTGCAACTTAAAATTAAAAAAAGTGGCAACCCTGGGTTGTATAAATAACAATTTGCTTAAGACTATGAAACAAAGAACACCAAAATACTAATCAAGTATGCAAACCAAAGGGGAATTTCAAAGTCATATGCAATTGTTCTATAGACAACAGTCAAAAGCGAGGATGTTTTAAATAGATCTGATATTTGTAGCATATATATGCAGTTAATGACTAATGTTTTTCACAAAAGCCTGACCGATTTTGTTTTATTTTGTCCTCAGTCATGTTGTCTATAAAAAGACATTTATGGGTGATAGTAATGCAAGACCGACCTTGTAAGAACTCTTAAAAGCATTAATCGTCTTCATTTTTATTTTTCCTCTGTTATGATCACTTTCCAGAAGTATTGAGCACTTCATATCCTCTTGACAAGTGAAAAAAAAAACAAACAATTAATTAACGTATCTGCAATGCTATAACTAATGATTAACTAAATATTAATTCAATTACCATAAACTAACTAACCAAAAGAGCAGTATGTTGATAACAGATTTCAACTACAGGGTATAAATCATATTATTGAATATAATTTTCATAATTGTGGTGTATGAATGTAACAGAGTAAGTACCTGGCTGAAGTGTCTGGATATCAGATGATGGAGTGTGGAGTTTGTGGAGTTACGTTCAATGTGGCAGGCCCGCAGGCATGTGCCTGATTCTCCCTCTTGTGCTTACGCATCCTGCCCCTGATAGCGCCTGTCGTACTCAAACACCGTTTTCATGCTTGTAAATCGTGAGTCCATTTTAGTATCGCCGTTGCCGTGTGTATGTGTCGATCCTTGATTTATCTTCGTTAATAATACATTCTTATTTCTTTGGCCTTTTTGCTAGTGGGTTTGTTTTTTGTTTTCTAATTCAATTTCGTCTTCTAATAATATTTTTGGAATCGCATTGTCACTAGCTAACAAAGTTTCACGCACTTCGTACACCCCTTTACTTCTGCAAAACAAAAATTATTTACATGGGTGCAGTGTTTTCATACAAAGGTCATTGGAATTTTGCAAGCGCACAAAGAATTTCAGACATGTACCCATGCCCGCCCCGACGTGCGTCGTGCTAAATGGGTCGATGGCGCCAAAACGTCATCCGAGCAAGGGTGAGAACCGAGAACGTTAGTTCGTTGTAGCCTCCTTATAATCTTTCATACGTTTTATTTATTACCCCATAGTCAACAATGAAGATTCAAGATATCGGCCCAAACGTAAAATATCTATAGTCGTTTTGCACTGAGTCATGGTTGTAACATATACGATACGATGCAATTTCACAAGAAGGCGACAGTATTACATGATGCACTTTCACTATGGACGCTCTATGGACTTCCGCGTTGGCACATGAAAACAAACACAAATATCAAAAATTACTTACCTGTAATAATATATATGGGGTTAGATTATCATTTTATATCAGTACACACACACCCCGCATGAAAAAAACATGGCAGCCGCAACGAGTGAGTGAGAGTTAAAAAATTTAATTTATTTTGCGCAACTCCGTCAGAGATTATAATGACGGCTCGTTATGGACCAATAGCACGGCTTGAATATTCAAAATCATCAAAGATGGCAGACATCCGACCTGTGATTATGTTTCTTCAAGATTCTGATTCGTTGAATACTCTCATTGGTTACTGTACGTCACACATGTTGAAAAATAACCAATAACTGTTTAGAATTATTACTAAAACAACAAGATTTCCCGCCAAACTGAACCGCGTAATTTTAAATGGAGCATAATATCATCGTTTTTTTTTTTTTTTCGAACTGACATACGCTGTTAGCCCCTAGGGCTTTGACAGCTTCACCGAACTTTTTGGGGCGAGTGCTGAGGCACTCAGTCCTGAGGCAGCGGGCACAAAGGTGCCAAAACGGCCGAACCTCGGCTTAGGCTGCTGCCGGTAAATGAAAAGAGATTCACGATCCTGACTAACCAACAGGTCCTGACTTACAAATTTAGTGATCCTAACAACGACCTTATCAGGTAAGCAGCTCAGGGCTTCGAGGGTAGTCCCTTACAGAACCTAATATCAACGTTTGGTTTGGCAATGTAGGTAATGAAGGTGAATCTTTCTACAGTTAATTCATCAATTTATAATTATTTGATATACATAAATTAGTAATTTTCGTTACCTTTAAGTGGTTGTTGCTGTGATTTTTAATTCTAGGCATATTTCCATGTAACATGCGAAAACTATTATATGTACAAATGTTATCTAAATAACACTCACTGAGATACTAGCAAGCCCACTTTACACATATTTTGGCAACTTATTAAAGATCAAGAAGATAAGTTACTTTTTTAAGCTCTCGCCTGTTAAGTCGTAATTTCGTAGGTACCGTTTCAAATACCAAAATTTAATAACAGACGTATTATAAGAAAAATTCAAATATTATAATTAATTATGTTCAATATATGGTTATCATAACAGATTGTATTAGTATATTGTTCTGTACGATTACTTTCAAAATTGCTTTAATGAAACAACTCGATTATGGCGTAACGAATGGTGTCCCGAATATAATATATATAGGTAATTTTATAAGTTAATTTAATTCCATCAATTTCTAAATAATGCCGTTGTTGTAATCTAATGACATATTCGTATAGAAAGATAGGAGATGTTTTAATATAAACATAATTTTTTTGGCAACTAGTATTTAAAAAAAAACAAAATCAGTGTGCAGTTTTAAAAACCAAAATCAAAATTAGCATCTGCTAAAACAGGTCCACGATATTCTGTTATTCCAGCATTTTATTATCTTTTGTCAGTAATTGACTTTTAATACTTGAGACAGATCAGCGGGCAAGTTGAGGAAAGTCAAACCAGGCAGCCACTTTTAGGGTGCGTTTAAATTTTACAATAAATAATGTAAATATTTTTTGTTCTAAAAGGAAGTACCTTAACAAATTTTTACGTGCATTACTAAACTATTTAAATAGGACCCCACTTTTTTATTATAAGATGGTTCGGAGGATTTCCTCTTTTTAGGTGGATATGATCACCTCGTTTTTTCCAACGTTTATATAATAGCTACCACCTTATTGGTCTGTCGCTTCTCGATTATTCTCTCCGTTTTATTATTTAACAATGACCTACTACTGTTTCTTGATTCAAATGGAACAAAGCTCAACGATAAATAATTTCTATAAAGGATTGGTATAAATAAAACATTTTCTCATTTATCGATCTGTTTATTCTGTCTTACCTTTTAATCCTGTCAATACATCAAATTAACTATTTTAAATTTCATTTCGATTTGTATGTAAAAATATAAGTTATGTGAGTATAGACATTTTGATGCGATTAGGAAAAACTTAAGGGAGAAATACTTTTCACAAATCTACTAAAAGTTTTCCTGCTAATAATATAGACAACAAAGAATTATCAGTTTACAATAACATTATATGGAATACATAATACTCTTAAAATCTTGTATTATTAACAAAAATATCACTACTTAAGTTCAACGAGTGGGATAAATAATTCTCTAAGTCAACTCACATATAAAAAACATATGAATTTACACATAAATTAAACAATTTTAACGCATACTGAAAAAATGTAAAGTGCCTGGTACAATAATTTTCAGTGAACAGTGAAATACCGTGACAATTCTGTCTTATTACATTGTATATATATATGTTTATATATAAATATATAATGTACTCAAATAACTAAACAATACTACACAACTTAAAGTAGAACATCGATCACAGAAATGCATAAACGAATAATTACTATAAATAACTGAAATGTTAAATAAACCAGAACTATTTCTTTTTACAATATCAACAAAAGGTGTAGGTACATAATTAATTTTGCACGAGATTTATAGGAAGTCGGAAGCTTTATATTTACACGCTCGTGGGTTTAATAAAACATTACAATGCTTATTGTCATTATATATTTTTATACAATAACATATTAAGCAGGCATCTAGTATAATTAATGCGAACTACGATTATGTTCTCCATAAACATAATTACAATATAAGTTTATATAACTTGCAATACAATATCACAACTCTATAGTATCACACCAAAGAGCACAATTTTATTTGATAAATCTATATTCATTTTATAAAGCAGAAAAGTTTGTTTGTTTCAACTCGGTAATCTTAGGAACTAGCACTCGGATTTCATAAAAATATTTCTGTATTTGAATAAGGCATCATTGAGAAAGGTTAACTTAACAAGGTTAAGTTAAAGGTTACTTAACATCACGCTACCACTAATGGAAGTAAAGCTTTATTGAAAAAGTTACAAAAACGAGTGAAAATTATTAAATCATTTTTAGTTCTATATGAACAATGTTGCGGTCACAACCGGTAGATCTATACACCTGTATCTATACCGGTATTAATAAAATTAAAGGAATGGTAGGGAATTTCGTAATTAATAAATATTTTCTACTTGTGAAAATAAACAATGTATTGTACATCATTTTATTCATCTAACATCAACATAACAGTGTACGATGTACCCACAGACTCATAAACCAAGATAACGGTCACAGCCCCTGACGGCGACCGTCTATATTATATAAAAAAAACACTTTGATACACTACAAATAATATGAGTTGACATATTGCGTTGCAAGTTACGTCTAAGAATACGCTATCGAGACGCCATCTATGCCAATTTACCCATTAAACCAGCAGGAAAGCGTAAACACCCATACAGAAACATATTTACACATTCACTAGAACATATTATATCAAGTTCAATGACTTTCGGGCCGTTTACTGCTCCCCTCTGGTTTGGCGACAATATCTTCCGGTTTCGGTACAGCCTCTTCTCCGACCTTCTCGTTCGCTTTCTTCTGCTCTCGTCTCTTCTGCGCCTCTCGAATTATGTCGAATAAACCCTGGAACGTAAATTTGAAGACATAAAGGCGTTGAATTCCCCCTTCTCTTCGAATAAATGTCGGGACCTAGTATAACAAGTTATATATTTAAATTAAATAACAAATAATGGAGAGTCGAGATCAGGAACACCATCTCTATATATGAAAAATATACGTAAAAACGCTTCCAATAAAGATGGCGCTGCGGTAGCCTAGGATTAATATTCTGAATTCAGCAAATTTAACTCCGTCTAACAACGTCATAGCAGCTATATAATTGAGCTATATCTAAATCATAGTTTATAGGACGCTATAGTGCTATTCTGGCAGGTATTGGAAACTCTATTTCCAGTATAAGGTTAGACACTTTTTCAACTTTCCGTCCATATGAGATGGTGTTCTTGGTATCTACTGTACGAATCTGACAATAGTTCAGTGGCAACACTGATTTTTATGTGGCAACATTATAAAACATAAGAAATCGTTGCCAGAAGATGGTCGACACGCTAAGCCTAATGGAGGGAACGACTCTGAAGTGCTACTACCGGCACAAACCTATAGGTATTTGGTTACAGAATTTCAACTTGAACGAAGTAGATAGCCAAGCAGATATTATTCTTTGGTTTCGTTTCCCTTTGCCGTAATTTCGGTCTCATTGCATGGCTTCAAATTAACGTCCATTGACACAGTGTCCATGCACGCTACCACTAATCTACCTTTACTTCACACACTGGTATCCTTCCCTATCATTCTTGTCCGAAATTATTTTAATATAAGTATTGTAGTAAAATAAGAATAAACTGTAAATTTACGTGTGTATTAATTTTTTTGATACAGAAATTTGCTTCCGCTGTTTTTTTTTTAATTACTGTTAGTTTCTTCTTTTTTACTCTTGGCAACCCATTCCTTTTTAAAGACTAATACTACCATTTTTAAGTGATAAGATTTGGGTATTTTGAACAGATTAAACTATCTACAACGAGATATTAATAATTTCATTAGGTTGGTTGCCCATTGAAATCTCATTACACTCTGGATTTCAAAGATACACCAGAGAATTTATATTCAAATAGGAAATATGCTTGAGATATTGGAATGTTTATAGCAATTAAGAATAGTTAAATGTGCCTATAAGATGATCAGGGACGACCTTGACTGGGGAGGCACAACGGATGGATGATTTTTTTTTATGTAATTGTTTGAAGTGACTTTGTTAAAGATATATAGGTATGTATACAATAGTTCAGGATGTGCCAAAAAAAGCGATAACTTTTTTCGTTCTCAGCCATAATTATCGTAAGTTATGTGTAAAAAACATCGTTTTAAAAGGTGAGCTCGAAGTTTTAATTGTTAGAGATCCATCATAGAACTTGTTTTTTTTTTTTTTTACTAATTTAATATACTTAAGATTTTGGAAAAAAGAGGATTTTGGAGCAAGATCGGCATATCGGTAGTTACGACATAGTTGAAGAACTGGAAGCTGACCATAAAACAGTTTTTACCCATTTGAAAATACCTGGATAAACAAAAATCTCGATATTTGGGTGCCACAAGATGTCACTGAAAGTAATCTAATGAAGCGTGTACTCATATGAGATTCTTTATTGAGACGTAATGAAACCGAATCGTTTTTGATGAGATTAATAACTGTTTTTTTTTTTTATACTTAAGGTTTAGCGTTATGGCCATAATCTCACCTGATCTTAAGTGACGATACGGCCCAATTTGGTAGACACGCTAAACCTGTGGAGGAACTGGCTCTCAAGTGCTGCTGCCGGAACACACCTATTGGTATCTGGCGGCAGGTTTACAACTTGAGGGTGGTAGCTACCCAGGCGGGCATCAGAAAAAGCCCTACCACCATGCTATGGTTTCCTCACGATGTTTTCCTTCACCGAAAGCTCAAGCTCATTGTAGGTGCTTGGATTCGAACCCACGTCCCTTGACGCGAAGTCATGCACACTACCACTGAGCTATCATCGCTTCTAACTGGTGATGAAAACTGGATCACGTATTACAAGAACGTGTGAAAAAGGGCGCGGTCGAAGATTGATCAGGCTTTACAGATTGTGGCAAAACTTGGATTAATTCGTAATAAATCGATGCTGTGTATATGATGGGATTGGCAGGGCTTCATTCTGAGCTTCATTATGAGCTTTTACCGACAGCAGAACCATTCATTCGCATCTCTCCTGCCAACAACTCATGAGATAAAAGCAAAACGTTGAGAGGAAGCGGCCGGAATTGATCAATAGAAAGGTTGTGGTATTCACCACGATAACGCTAGACCACACACGTCATTAGCCACTCAGTAAAAATTAAGAGGGATGGGGGGTGTTAATGCAACCCCTATATAACCCTGATGTTGTTCCTTCAATATGCACCGGGTTCGGTCTCTTCAAAATTCTGTCCAGTTAAAGGAAGGACAGTCAAAGCTACGTGTCGTATTCTTTGATCAGAAGTCCCATAATTTCTACAGTAACTACCTACAATATGACAGGAAGTTAAGGGAAATAAGGCACATATATACTGTAATAAAATGTAAATAAACTTTGGAAAAGAATGCCTTCGAGTTTTCATATAGAATGCGAAGAAACATTTGGCCCAAGCGAAGACGTATCATTTCATGAAGATCAATCAAACAATTTTAGAGTTAAATGTTTCTACTAAAAAACTTTAACTTTAATTCCCTTCCCTATACCTATACCCTATACCTTTACGATTTAAGGGGAAAAGTATCCTATATGGTGGATCATAATATTAGTTATCACCGTGTCAAATGTCATCAAGTCTATCAAGAAATTTCAAAGCGATAGACTCTGTTATTATAAAAGTACTACCTGCGTCCGCGACTCTGTCCGTTTGGAACTATAATTTTATTTAATCATTTTCATTAAATAAAAAAATGTTATACAGCGCTAATGTGGCATTCTAATGCAGTAGTTCCTGACTGTATTCGTTACAAACAAAAATATAAATCTTTCCTCTTTATAATATTAGTATAGATACCTTCATTCTATTTGGTCAAAACAAGTGGCACGCCGATACTAAATTTTTGATACTTTGTAGGATTAGCGTTACGGTTACAATGTCACCTGATGTTAAGTGACGCTATGGCCCAAGATGGTGGACACGGTAAGCCCAGTGGAGGGACTGGTTCATTTTAAAATACCGACCTTCCCATCAGATTCACTGGTCTTGTCCTGTTCTTTGGCCGCAACTGCTGCTTTGTCGAGCGCTTTCTGGATCTTGCTTTCGACTTCGAGGATCTCCTCCTTGTCGAGCAGATCGATCAGCTCGGCTATTTGCTTCTCCGACAGGTTCACGTTCTCGTTACCTATTATTTCTAAAATCTGTAAAACAAATAAACGTGTGCTTGTTTAATGCCCTCGCTACAGTTTCAAACTATTGAGAGAGAGAAAAAAGGACAAGAATTAAATATTGAAATAAAACTAATTTAAACGGATTTTATCGCGGTTATTTATTAAATTTTGATCCCGACGTTTCGAAAGCTTTTCAGCCTTCGTGGTCACGGGCTGAAACGTCGGGATCAAAATTTAAAAAATAACCGCGATAAAATCCGTTTAAATTAGTTTTATTTCAATGAATAATATTCGCGTAAACCTAAGAAATCATTAAGAATTAAATAGAAAAGTATTTTTCCAATGAACATGTTTAATCCCGTGTTTTAGCAATGTTTTATTAAGGTTATGGCCATAGTATAACCGGATGTTAACGTGGCCCCAAATGGTAGACAGGGACTGGCTCTCAATTGCAACTACCGGAACACGCCTATAGGTATTTGGTGGAAGATTTTCAATTTGAAAGTGGTTGCCAGCTAGGCAGGCATAAGAAAAAGTCCCACCACCATGCTGTGGTTTCATCACAGTGTCTTCCTTCACCGAAGGGCTGAGGCTCATTGCAGGGATTCGAACTCACGTTAAGTTATTTATTATACGAAAAGTTATTTTCTCTTTATGCTAAAAACATATGTATATGCATGTTCAGTACCAAATTAAAAGGTAAGGTCTTGGAGGAACAAAAAAAAAGGTTTGGAAAATCCAAGAGTGCACGCCTCATAATCTTTTTTTTTTTTTTTTATTTATTTAATAACAATTAAACCACATCGAATCAGACCACGAAAAGTAATAGGGTTCTATTCTTAATTATACTGAAGCGTAGGAAAAAAGACTCGATTACTAAAGTATACAGACACACGAACGTGCAAGACAGAACTTTTTTATACAGTTTTTTAACTAGTTTAAATGACAAAAACGCCATCAAATATATCATGTGTGTTAAAAATAGTGTTTTTTCTTGATATTTATGTGTGTGTATTATTTTCCAAGTGCAATATATGATAAATAGAGACATTTTAAGTTTGAAAAATCAGTTGTTTTCGATTATCGCTTATGAGGCGTGCATAAAGAAATCTTGAAAAGTTTCAAATATGCTATGAGATGTTTTAAAAAAAGTCATAGGTGGACATAAACTTTTTCTTTCTTAGCCTTATGAAGAAACTGGAACTGTTAAAATATGTAAACTGTTCGAGTTCTGTGTAAACTTTATAAAGCCACACTTAAGGTGTTACGTATTTTATAACGTGAGAATTGAGTCGAAATCATTGTATAGATCAGGGATTCCCATTGGGAACCCTTTGAAAGTGTGTACCGTAGAGAGTGAAGAAGGGGGCGGATGAGCGATTCTCTTTACTTTTCTGCGAAACATTATGTTAAGTGTTCGCGGGTTAAAAATAAACAATTTAATATCGAACGCTCGTATCGCGCTTCGCTCAATCGCCGATACTTGAAGTAGTGATAGCTCAGTGGTAGTGTGTACGAAAGCGCGTGATGGGCCGTGAGTTCAAATCCGACAACTTATGAGTATGAATGAGCTTGAGCTTTCGGTGAAGGAAAGCATCGTGAGGAAACCATAGCAAGGTGGTAGGGCTTTTTCTGATGCCCGCCTGGCTAGCTACCACCCTGAAGTTGAAAATCAACCTGCTAATTACCAATAGGTGTGTTTCGGCAGCTGCACTTGACAGCCAGTTCCTCCACAGGTTTAGCGTGTGTACAAACTTGGGCAGTATCATCACTTAAGATCAGGTGAGATTAAGGCCATATATCTAATCCTTAACTTAACTGTATATTTTTTTTATAGAATAGGCGGTAATGAAGCAAGCGTGTCACCTGATGGTAAGTGATCACCGCCACCCATGGACACCCACAACTCCAGGGGGATCGCACTTACGTTGCCAGCCCTATAGGAGGGACTGGCTCTAAAGTGAAACTGCCGGAACACACCTATCGGTATTTGGCGGCAGACTTTGAACTTGAGGGTGGTAGCTAGGCAGACGGGCATCAGAAAAAGCCCTACCACCATGCCATGGTTTCCTTGGTTACGAGGGAGTTACGGCGCGCTACATCGGGGGGAGGAAGGGTCAAAAATCTTCAAAAATTGCGTTACGTAATATTCGAAGGGCACCTAACTGTAAAAAAAAACTAATACCTTCAAAACGTCGTCAATTTTCAACTGGCCATCGAAATCATCGTCCAGCCTTCCCAGCACGTCCTGAATGAGTTTCAGTTTAGCCTCGTCCGGTACTTTCTGCAGGCTCTTAATGGAATGCATCAGTTCATCGATTTGGATGAGTTGCTCCTTGGCCTTCTGCGGCTCTGACTTAGTTTGCTCCAGGGTTGTCAGTAAAACCTTCTCTTTGCTCTCGAGCTCCAGAAGGGCGGCGTCTAGTTTGCTTATCATGTTGTTAACAGCCCGGTATAGCCTGTAAAAATAGTATAAAGATTTTTTTAATTATGGGCACAATCTCACCTGTAAGTAATGATGTGGCCCAAAATGGGGGGCACGCTAAGCCTAGTGGAGAGAGTGGCTCTCAAGTGCAACTGTCGGAACACACATATTGGTGTTTGGCGGTAGATTTTCCACTTAAGGGTGGTAGCTATCTAGGCAGGCATTAGAAAAAGCACTACCACCATGCTATGGTTTCATCACGATGTTTTCATTCACCAAAAACTCAAGCACATTGTTGGTGGCTTCGAACTCACGCCCTAGACGAAGAGGCCGTACACAATACCGCTAAGACAAAAATACAATTTATTTAATATAATCCAAATAATAAAAGACAGCTCGCATTTATTTATTGTATCTCTTTACTGTTAAACGTTAGTATCCTAAATTTAAAATTATATATATTTTTAATTATAACAAATATGCTGAGAAATTCTTATGAAATAATTTAAATAAAATAATCGTATTAGACGCCGTTTGGACGCTTCTCAAACTAGAACAAATCCAGACACATGGCAGCATTAATACAAGGTATGAGAGCGTCTATTAATTACATGAGATTATATTGGCAATTTTAGACGCCCCGCTCTCTAAGTAAATTTACATGAAATTTGGCTCGACCCACTTCGCCCGTCTGATCACAAGCGAATTTAGTAATACTTTATACCAGATTTCCCGTAATTTAGTTAATACTTCCCGTAATAGATTCATATAGAGGACATAAATGCTTAATTTAATTTAGCGCACTTTTCATGTGTATGAGATTGACTTAACTGGTACGTAACTGAGTATATTATGTATGTGTGTATATATGGATCTGTATGTATATATTTATATGTAGACATATTTTTTATCAGTGTTTAATATAATTTTAGAATAATTGCTTTGCTTTTTGTATTATTATTTTTTTGTATAAACCCACTTGGCCACAACCGAAAATCAGCGCTGGGCCCGCCTATTATGGTGACTTAGCTTATGCTGAGTTGTGCGCCTTTTACAGTGGTACTGCGGCGCACGGTGGATTATAACATGTTTTTTTTGTTTTTTTTAGATTATGTATAATGTTTTTTTTAATGATTGTAATGTTAATTAATTATCATGCATTTTTTACTTTATCCGTGTAGCCTTGTGTCTTGTAAATAAATTTATTTTCTTTCTTTCTTTCTTTCTTAATAGTTTCTTAATAAAGAAAAAATATATACGATACTTGCAAAGACCGATTCTTAACCCCACGAGATATTGGTAGAAATGCAGTTTGACTAAGTCTACCATTGCACTGTTGCACTTGGTCCTTTATAAATACCCCGAAATTAGGAACAATAATTTGTCGACCACACAAATATTTGTTCTATTTGGGATTCCAACTCACAGCACTCAGCACTATGACAGTGGCAGCGTCAACATCACTAATAAATACTGCAGTATTGTCACAAAAGGAATAAGAGTACTAAGAGTTAGGTATTTAGCATTAAAGAGGGGTCGGTGCATCTGCTAAAAACTATTGCATACATCATCTTCATGTCCTATTCCGAAGTCAATTGTGGTCGGTGCAGTACGATTCCAATCCCACAAATCTCTATTAGCTGTCAACACTTCATTCATTTCCTTTTCTTTCATCTCATTCCTCACACACTCTATCCATCTTTTCTTGGGCTTTCCTCTTCCTATCCAACCTTCAACATTCATATCCATTACTTTTCGCACCACATGCCTTTCCTCTGTTCCCATGACATGTTCATACCAAGACAAGCCATTCCCTTTCAACTTCTCTACTACTAGCGCCACTTTCAAACTCCCTCTAACATACTCATTCCTACTTTGTCTATTCTTGTAACCACACATCCATTTCAACATTCGCATTTTTGATATGCAATTATTTTTTTTATGTTGCTCAGTATAGTGACTGTACTGCACCTGGTGTTAAGTACAGTACAATCCAGAACAGCGGTGACTGACAATGATTCAAAATTCACAATCAGTCACCGCTGTCATGCTGGCCTGCTAGATACCTTTTCACGTCTCTTTTGAAGGACCCTATGTGATAGGAGGGTGGGACCCTCATCCATCTTTCTTAATAACTGAGCACTCCGATTCATACAATATGACAGTTCTTGTTATGGATTTATATATTTCCCCTGAATCTAAGGGGCATTCTGCAGTTGTAAATCGTGCCTGAGACCTATCGCCACTTCGTCACTTCAAACTATTGTATACACATATATTTTTTTAATATGCACTCAAATAAAGATATGGCTAAATTGGAACAAGATAGAGTTTCTTCCGGTATCTTCTCAATATCTGGCTTATTTTCCAAACCGATAGTAATATTGACGTGCATAAGCACCTTCTCAGAACCTAAATTGATTAAAGTTTTTTAATTTGATTAGTAAATATCATAGAATAATGTGGTAATAAATTTCGCACCTGAGAGCTCCTTTAGTAAGCTTTATATCTGCCTGCTTGGTCTTGACCATCTCTTGCATCTCCTTCACGTCCTCGCTGTAGTCCAACAGTTCAGCTTTCAGTTCCTGAATGCTTTCTTTCTCGAGGAGTAGGGACTTCTTTTGTTCAGCTGAAAATTTAAATCGATAGTTGTAAATAGACACTCCATTAAAAATCTTTGACATTCACAAGAAAACTGTGTATGCTTGAAACCACACGACGGGAGTGAAACACATTATCTCTTTCGCTCCTTTAGTTGCCTCGAGTCGACTTTACCAGAATTAGTGTTACACGAAAAGATTGCGGATCAGAAATTCAAAACTAACCCATCAGAAGTTTCACTTCAAAATATTAACTATTATAGGGCAGAATTAGTATTTTTATTATAGGACGAGCTGTGTCCGCGACTCCATTCACCCGGAACTAAAATTTTATTTAATCATAGTCATAAAAAACGTTATATAGCCTATGTTACTCAGGACTAATGAGCATTCTAATGGTGAAAGAATTTTTGAAATCGGTCCAGTAGTTCTTGAGTTTATTCGTTACAAACAAAAATACAAATCTTTCGCTTTATTATATAATAATAGATTGGAATTAAAAAGTAAACACAAATTAACAGATGCTTAAAAGGCAAAAATAGAACCACTGTGAAATGTGATTTGAATACCATTTTTATTGTGTGTCATCCAAAGTTCCCGCTGAACAAAAAAATTGATAATCAACATGTTTATTGTGTACCACAGTGCTGAAATATTTCTTAGAATTTGGTTAGAATAAAGTTAATTTACAATTATACATTAACTATAATTAATAGTTTTATATGATATGTGTATAGGTTACCACTGTTTCAAATTGCTTCAGAATCTATTCGATACTTTCATAGTGACACTCGTTCGTCTATATCTATATTAATACTATAAAGCGGCAAAGTTTGTTACTTTGAATGCGTTAGTCTTAGGAACTACGAGTCGGATGTAATTTTTTTTTTTGTATATGACAGAGTAATCATTGTATTAGACTTTATTGTATTAGACTATTTAACATCTCGCTACCAGCAATAGCCACACCACCTAGCAATACGACAAATGTAAGCTGTATTGAAAAAAGTTACAGAAATAGGTAAAAACTATTAAACAAATTTTTGTACCACGCGAACGTAGTAGCGGATTCAGCCTATTTAAAATAAACAGAAATATCTTTGCTTTCTATGTCAATAAGCAAACACACAGCTCTTCATATTTAATGAACAGCTTCATTATATTTATAGACTAAATGCATTAATTTTTGCTTATATTTTTTTACCTTTTTTCAACACAACTTATCTCCTACTGCTGGTAGCGTGATGTTAATTAGCCTAGGCTTCTTTAATGATTGGTCTATTAACTACGAAAATATTTTTTGAATTCCTAAAGATAGTTCCTAAGATTAACGCGTTCAAACAAACAAACAAACTTTTCCGATTCATAATATTATTATACATTACAACACGGGTAAAGGAATTTCAAGGTAAAACTTATGTTCCTGATCGACATTCTTATAATCATTTATAGAAACTTTACTATTTTTTAATTATCCTTATAAGACTGTTATGACTTAACAATTCAAAATACGATTTAATTATCACTAGCGCGAAATTAAATACAATTACTCTAAAGATACTGTGATTAACAATGACAAGTTACGAATCATTTTTTAAGGAAAAAGCGACTTTACCTAAGTAGAAATAGAGTTGTTAATATGATAAAAAAAATCTACTATACTTACTTTTGTTATTAAACAATGAAATTCAAATGCTATGCTAAAAACTATGCTTTATGCCACATATGGACTTGCATCATCATTCTTCAAGCAACATGAAGAGACAGATAGGTAGCAAAATCAGAACTCAATACCAAACACCTAAACTCTCTTGTGTTTTTATATCTTATAGGTTTTTAGCGTTACGGTTAAAATCACTCCTGATGTTAAGTGACGATGTGGTCCAAAACGGTGGACACGGTAAGCCTAATGGAGGAACTGACGGAACACTCCTATAGGTATTTGGAGGCAGATTTTCAACTTTAGATACCCACTAAAGCTTTAGAAAAAGCCATCATCATGCTATGGTTTCTTCACAATGTTTCCCTTCACCGAAAGCTCTGGTGCATTACAGGGATTTCAAGTCACGTCCATTGACGCGGCTTCCGTACACGCTACCAACTGAGCCATCATCACTTCAATTTCTCGTTCGGTTCACTTCTCTATTTTAGTCTATTAAATAATTATTTATAATTATCAATTAGCAAATTCTAGGAAACCAACACATTCGACACTAATGCTCATAATAGTTTCTTGAACTTGAACTTCCGTCTCGTTTACCTACCCACACAAAAACAAATGGACAATTGCCAACTCACCTAATTTCTCTAAAGCATCTTCAATAACCTCAATGTCTTTACCAGACAAACCTTCTTCGGTCTTTGGCTTTGGAGCATCCACAGCTATTACGGGAGCAGGGTCAACTAATGTAGGTGTTGCTTGAGGGTCAATAATCGGTGCCTTATCTTTAAGTTCCTCTTTCTCTCTCTTCTTAGCTTCAAGCATTTGTTTCTCTTTTTCTGCTTCTTGTAGTTCTTGCTTCTCTTCTCTGATCTTTGCTTCTTCAACTTTGATAGCTTCAGCTTTAGCCTGAAAATGTAGGATGAAGAACTTAGATTGCATTCAAATAATCATCTACCTATGTTGAAACTAGTATCATAATTTTATAGCTTAGCGTTATGGCCTCTAATCTGATGTTAGTGACTAAGATGGTGGGCATACTAAGCCTTGTAGAGAAACTGGATTTCAAGTGCTACACATCTGGAAAACATCTATACTATTTGGCGGAAAATTTTAAAAAATGGTGGTAGCATGCTATGGTTTTATAATGATGTTTTGCATAACCAGAAATTCAAGATCATTGCAAGGATTCGAACTCAGGTCTATTGACATTGTGTCTATACACATAACCAATTGAACTATCATTGCTTCAGATTTGTATGTAATTTAAATAATAAAGGATAAGTGGTAAAGTGCTCATTTACCATATCATATGATGTAGATCTGTACCCGACCATGAGCTTGTGCCTTCATACGAGAAACAAATTATGATGAAACTATAGGTGCTAAGGTGTTTTCTAGTATCCACCAGGGTAGCCTTCACTCATAAGTTAAGAACCTATGGCCAACCACATATAGGTGTAGTTTAACTGCTACACTATATAGCAAACAACCATCTTGGTTACCAACTATTGTGTTTTCTTCTTTAACTTGTGTAAGATTTTTAAGGTCTCCTACCCATGATTCTGATAATTTTAATGTTATCACGTCCTTTATCCATCATCCAACACTATGCTTGTCATTTTTATACTAACACTTTGTGATGGTTATATCAAACCTACCATGAAATTCTAAACACAGATCATTTGAAACCAATCACTTATACTTCAAGGATGTGAGCTGTTTATTAGTCATTGGATACAGATACAGTATTTGATTTTGATACAGAAAACGACATATTGTTCTTAAGACCTTTGTAATCCCTAATTAAGTATACAATATCTTTGGTGCCTATATGTCAGCACTTTATGCTATAAATAGCAGAAACTAGTGGGTTGAAAAAACATGGGTGTATATACTAAAATAATAAAGCTGAAGAGTTTGTTTAAATGGGGTAATCTATCTGTAGATATTATCTGTTGTATTTATGTTAAACTCATTGTAGGTGGATTCAAATTTACATCCCTTGACATGGAGTCCATACACACAACCACTGAGCTATTATAGCTTCCAAATGATCACTTCATTTATTTAGCTAATCGAGGATGATGTACTAGGGTGGAAGAATAAACTGATGCAGGGAGTTAATGAATTAAGGAAAGGACCTTGCATACTTTTCATGCAGAAAAACATACTATCCTAGAAAGAAGGAAAATTAAATTTTGTAAAGTTGCAGGCGCACCTTGTATTATATTAGTATCCCTAATTTACTATAACAGTTGTATGTGATAATTAGCAGTTAAAAGAATATAATAATTAAACTTTATTTTGATACATACCTTGAAATCCAATTTCCCTTCCTTTTCACCAATAGCAGCTTTGGTTTGTGTGACAACTTGTTCAGGCAATGCTGAAATGGTTGCCTTCAGTTTGTAAGTTGTTGGTACATGTTCTGGAACCATTAAAGCTCGAGATAAAAGTAATAAAGATGGGGGCACCTTCTCATTTAATGACAAATCTAACCAATTCCTTAGTTCTTTTCGTAACCTTTCTTCTGATACACCATAAGCCCTCATACCTCTCGATCTACATGCCTGCTGTAGTTCATAAAAATTCAAACTATCGACACCTTCTTTGGCAATCATTTTATCATCAGCAGCAAGTGAGCGTAGTTTCATCTTCAAATTAAACCTCAACATTGCACTTGTACCGATAGTTGAAGCATTTAATACTTTGCATAGAGCCACTAGATGTGGCCTCTGTAATGAATCGAGAGTAATTTCATCTTCAAATAATTTAGAAAATTTCATTATTTCTTCACTTGTTGCAACATCACCTGATGTACGAATTCTGGTAAAGAAATTGGAAAATTCCTTAGCCAGCTCTGAATGTCTGTTTTTGGCTTGTGGAGCCATTGTATCCAATGTTTCTTGGAAAAACTTTGCCATTTCAAGCTTTACTTTTAAATGTTGTTTTAACTTAGCTTCTTTTTGGCTACTACTCTCAAATGTTGAAGGCAACATATTTGGAAAAAGCTTGATAAATACTGGTAATGCAAATTCCAAGAATGGTACAATAATGAAGATAATAAAGGGAACCATTCTGAAAACATCACCTACTGTTGTCACTAATAGTCTGTGCTCTCTACGAGTTAGTGTATCCCCTTTCAGTATCCGAAATAGCAACGTTGTTGATATTCTTATTTCTATGAAGAGTAGTCTAAAACCATGATAGTAATGTCGAACTTCATCCATTATACGCTCTTTTATACTCTTCTTAACAACAACCTTTTTTGGAAGTTTTTCATTTTGCTCTATTTCTTTTTTTATTGTTTCAACAGTGGCTTCAACCTTTGAAGATGGTTTCAATGGTTCTTTCTCAAAGTAATACTGGCTTGTAGATAGAGCCCTAATATTATGTGGATAATAAATCCTTTTGTTAAGACTTTTTTCTGTAATGTCATGCTGGAGTCCAATAGGCCTTGTTGTATAATATGACAATGACCTTGAAAGTGCTATATATGGAAAATTGTGAAATTGCCTGGTTTCCCAAAGTATGGCTAGAATTGATTAAAAAAAATAATTAATCAACAAAATATTTAACAAAAACATTTAAAAACTTTACTATACTTGCAAACTACAAAGAAATGACACATATTGTTAATTAAATATATGATGAACTAAGACAAAGTAAATCATTACTACGTTCTTATTTAATTTATTTTACATAAATTAATATATCCTTACATCAACCATGTGATTTGATATAATATTATGTGATGACACAAAAAACTTTATTTACTTCAAAATTTGATTACAGATTCAGAAAATACGTAAGATATTTATAATAGTACTTATTTGAAAATCATTCAAATATCAATATACCGATCAGAGTTGTACGTCTATTTTTAAGGGCACAATGAAGTCATAGTACATAATCAATCAAAATTTAAGATAGGTTATAACAAATATAATATTTTTCTACGAAACAAACCACTCACTTGATGTTTTTAAGCACCGGCAGTGATTCAGAATTATTCTGTTCATATTGTTTATTTTTCCAATAGCCTAAATTTACAAAAATGAAGATATACTCAATAATAACAAAATCAACCTTTATGCACCATGACAATCTAATCAAGATAATAAACCAATATCCACAGAGTGAATAGCAAATATAGCAATACTATTAGCAGTGTGACCAACAGTAAAGAAACGATCCTACTATATCATAGTAAAAATATTCCAAAACCTTTCCATATTTTTGAGAGCCAGTCCCTCCTGTAAAGGCCAGCAACGCAGCTGCAATTCGTCTGATGTCGTGGGTGTCCATGGGCGGCGGTAATCACTTACCATCGGGTGACACGCTAACTCGTTTGTTCCCTATTCCATAACAAAAAATTCGTAAACTTCGAGTACGTTTCAGATAGCGATCACAACGCTGACACTCACGACTACACTTTTTTCATTCCAATTGATTTAGAGACATCACAGCGATGATTAATACCTTGTGGAAGGGCTGAAGACATATTTTGAGCGTTATGATTGCTATCTGGAAAGCACCCTTCATAACTTTAACTATTGCCTTTTGTTATTTAAATATACCTATTTAATTAAATAGATGTAATAATTAAGATTATATGCAAATAAGTATAATGTATATATATTTTAATATATACGATTATAAAACCTAAGTTTCTACAGTAATTTATAAAGTAATTCTGCAATTAGATATAAGTGTAAATAGAAGTGTTTTTGATTAAGTTAAATAATTACTTAAATTTGAGTCCAACCTCTAGACAAACACGGTTCCTCGCAGTATAATTTCTTTAATTATATTCTGGTTTTCTATTGCATTTCAGATTTAATTTTGCACTTTATTATTTGTTCTTATATTTTATAATTTACGTCACTATAAATACATGAGACTTGTACTGCTGCTTTTATTTGAGAAAATTAGAGTTGAGCTTTCAGGGACCAGTTAGCGTAACTTTAGGACCATATTTTTAGAAATATTTGTTGCCCACGGTAGTGTGAGCTCGGCCAGTATTATATAGTTAGTTTGTCGAGATAAAATTAATCTATCCACCCGGGAAGTCAAAGAGAGGAAAAAGTGATAAAACATATTTCTTGTACGTTTACACATTTTATTTTTCGCTATTTCTGTTATTTATTAGGATTTTATACTAAAAAAATTAAGTCGGATTTAAGTTATTCATTAGCGATACATCTTTTTAGGTGATATATTCGCAGTTCCTGGAATGCTACATACTTGGAAGGAAACTTCTACATGTGGTCACAATAACCATAAGTTCACATTAATGACTTTGAATATAAATATCTTATATAAGTTACTTGTAGAACACCAGATTAAATTAAAAATATTAAACTCTATGACTATACCTTATCATACCGTGAGCCACAGTTAATTTTGTAACATGACGATTTAAATACTAACTTGAAAAAGAAGTTTCATTTTAAAAGGACCATAGAGGGGTTGCAAAGCAGTGTATTCAAAATATTAGCGACACTGACACGGTGTATATCGCTGAGCAAAGTAGAAACTAGCATTTTGGTCCTGCGTAGTCTCAAATAGACTTTACGCAATTCCTTTATACATAGCCTATGCTCTTGCCCCCCACAAACGAAGTGTTTCGACTTCCAATGCGATACGTAATATGCGTAAGTTGATTATTAAATATCTTATTAAATTTAAAACACCTGCGTGTCTGGTTGAAATCTGGAATTAATTTTATAGTAAATAATTTGCAATCGTTTTACTTGATCTTTACAATTTCATGACCACGAGCCATATATATACATACTTCAGACTGCATTGATTATTTTAAAGTATGTGAGAATATAATAATACTATAGTTGACTATATACTAGTAAATATTATGTTTAGTTTCCTAACTTTATCTACATGCACCTCTCAAAACACGCATTCAGCCGTTCTACAAGACAATCATGGTTACTGTGGATGCAACGAAAATATTACTAAGGACTGACTGTGACGTCACTAAATCAAGTGGAATGAAATAAATGCGGACGTGAGCATTAGAGTTGCGCTCGCTATGTGGAACGCTCCACGTTTATGAATATATAGTATTTTACTTGTATAATATTGTATTATTAGTTATTTAAAATGTGGGTTGTCTTGATTTCTTTCAATTAAGTTGCCTTAGAAAATAAATTGCATTGGTTAAATTCATACACGCCAATAATTAATTACTGATTTTTACAAGCCAATATCTTCGTCTAAATCATAAAGTTTAAATCCTAACAAACATGACACTGGCGAAATTGTATACATAGATTTATGTGAAGTGATGCTTTTTAAAATCTTTACAGATTATTAGTGTTCCCAAGTTCCCATATGTTTTTAATTAAAGAAATATAACTTTCAGTGTATTACCTTCGAATGTTTAATATAACAAAATCTGTTTACAAAATTCATTTAATGAGTAAGTAATTTTTATAGAACAGAGGGTGTTATAACCCTCTAATAACATTTATAATTAAATATTACTCAAAAATAAAATAAAACATGCCATTTTGTATAACAAATTTCATATCTCTGTATTTTTAATGGACGTATAAAAAAGGCTAAAAACAAAAAGGTTGATCGCCACACCAACCTCCTTAGCAGAAGAAGATACAGCGATTAGGAATAAAAGAGAAACCGAAGATCGCAAGATTTAAAGAACTGAAGATATACAACAGCAGTACGAAAATGCTGACATTTTCTATACCGTTTAATGATATCCGTGTGTTCTCCATCATTTCGCTGCTGCAAATGAGACCCAATGTGGCCATTAGATGTATCGACAAAAGTGTTAGGAGCGAGGCTTCACTTAGACGTCTCTTGCATGATGTATTTAGTTTCACAGCTAAGGTGACCAACGGTATAACTGAGCATCTGCACTGAGTGGAGACTATTTAGAAAGCTGGGCTTGTAAAATCGCAATCTCCTTTGCAATATATATTGATATCCAGATGTTTAAAGTTATCATGTTCTAGTTAGGGCTGCGTGATTCTTGAATGCAACATAATGATGTATCTACACTGGTATTAGCTAATATGGCTGATGCATTCTTTGAGATTCAATAGAGTTTTCTGTGAGTCACCTTGAAGTAAAATTGATATGAAGCTGTAGAGAAGTTGCGGCTATGCAGTTTGAAGGAAATATTAGTGCCATACATTATAGACATATTAGGGCACACTGCTTTGATACTTGCAAGTTTTCGAATTAACAAATTACTGATCTGAGGAAACTTGTAGGGAATAAAGTGAAAGTTTTCCTCTTGCACTTCTTTTTACTGGCTATCTCACTGTTGATGTTAATTATTATATTACTGGAGTTGTTTCTTATTTAATAAAAAAGGCAAAGTAGCAGTTCTTTGTTTTAAATACAAAACTACAAACAATATGCAAATCTATGATTTTCGCACGTACTGATTATTGAAAATTAAAATAAGTATAAATACTTATAAATAATGTGACTACCAGTGAAGGATATTTATTTTCCATATACAATTAAAATAAAAATCATCCACAATTATAGAAATTATGGTTAGTGGTTAATTATGATCAACAATTAACATATTTTTATAAAAATATCATACATACTTTTTAATTAAGAATGAAAAAACTTACTTCTGCAAAAAGTGCAATTGTCATTAAAAATGTGTTTCCTAAAAAGGCTCAATATGTCTTAGGATAGATTGCTGAATGTAAAAATGTATGAACCTCTTTGTTATTGCTTCTATAGATACTAGTGTTATATAAATTTGCATTTGCTTTACGCATGTTTTTGTATATTTTTACAATGCAACTTTGCTCTTAGTGGTGGTAGCATGTTGTTAAATAGCCTAAAGACTTCCTCAATGATTACTTACAAAAAGTTTGAAGCGATGATAGCTCAGTAGTAGTGTACTTTGCATCAAGAAACGTGAGTTCGAATCCGACCACCTACAATGAGCTTGAGCTTTCGGTAAAGGCAAACATCCTAAGGAAATCATAGCATGGTGGTAGTGCTTTTTCTAATGCCCGCCTGGCTAACAACCACCCTCAAGTTGAAAATCTGCTCAATTTTTTCCCTTTTTAGTTTTAAATTTAGTCTCTAAAATTGGCTTACTCAAACAAACAAACTTGTCCGCCCTACACCCAGAAGTATATCTTAATAAAATCACCCTCCCGATCTAATCATCTCCTGACTAGAAGTATTACAAACATATTTACTTTGACAGGAGCTAACTTATCAATGAAGTTCCCAAAAGATGCAGGAAAAAGAATAGTATGGGTGGATCTAGAAATGACCGGATTGAATATAGAAACAGATCACATACTGGAGATAGCTTGTTTGGTGACTGATGCACAGTTAAATTTGATTGCAAAGGGTCCAAATTTAATCATCAACCAGCCAAATGAGATTTTGAAAAACATGGATGCTTGGTGTATAGCACAGCATGGTGAGGTATTAAAATTATGCAATAGATTATTTACTTTCAATTAATATAAGGGCCATCAATAGCCGCACATTTTTATTTTATTTATAGTAACTCGTCAATGTCATGGCACTGTATCTGATGTAAAGCACAGTACAGTCCAGAAACAGCGGTAACCATCAATGGAATGACAATCCATTGCCAGTCGCCCCTCTCTATCTAATTATACAATTCTGAGTTGCATAATATTATGCAGCTGCTTAAAGACGGTCTCAAGATGCAAAATAATTAACAACAATATAAATTATATGAATATAATCATGTTCATATAATTTATATGAACAATATTGAATACAAAAAAAACATGTGTACACAATAAATTAATAAGAATGTATTTGGTGGTACCACTATCTGAGTGAAAGTTTATTCTGATATCATGACTTTTATGAATAGCTGACTTTGAACTATTTATATATAATATTTTACATTAGGTATTTGGCTATTACGCATGAAGGGCAATTCATAATATACGTTCGCACTTTGGGGGATGTCGCTTACAACGACATAATGTGATAAGCGATAGGGGGTCTAAGAAAACGTGACGTTCGCAGCTCACAAAACGATTTCGAAAGTTTTACATGTTATTATAGATATTTATGAAAGTTTTATTGTTGCAAGCAATTGCTTGATTTCGTTAAAAACTATTTCACCCCCTATGTCACCCCCTATTTTAGACTGAGTAAGACAAGTAACAGTTTTTAGGTAATAGTGTTGGGTTTTATAATGAAGTTACAAAGCACGTTACTGAATTGCCGGTTCAAACCATGTCTATCGGATTTTTATGGCAAAGGGCTAATATTCTTTTTTTTTTTCGACCTGACTTACGCTGTTAGCCCCAAGGGCTTTGACAGCTTCACCGGACTTTGGGCTAATATAGGGTGGCTCAATATATGAGCGATCGTGATGCCTCTGTACATTCGCTAATAACTACTGTAACACATTAAACTATTATATAAATAAAAAAGATAAGAATAAGAACTAAAAAAAAGAAGCAGATCGAATTTCTTGCCGGTTCTTCTCGATGATTGCGTTACTTTCCGAACTGGTAGTAGTTTACAGTCGGTTTAACAAATCGATTTTTATATCCTAAAGCGCTATACTCAATCTGCAGCTCTCGGGGCGCATGTGGCCCGCCGGGCTTTTGTGGTTCGTTCACATGGTAATGCTTTATTTTAAATTACTTAAGGACCTTCAAACCTAAGAAAGCTTACCTAAATATTTTTATTTCGTGGCCCGCGACACGCTGACAAACACATGTTTGTGGTCCCTATACAGAAAAGGTTGAGTATTGCTGCCCTGAAGAAACGATTCTTTATTTAATCGATCTCGGATCGCCATCCCTAGTATCAAGCATCCATTTCTATTATTAACGGGGTGTTTGAAATCCCAGTCCTAACGGACTTCCTTTATCACTATGAACAAATTCAAATGCAGTACCCAAGTTCAGATCAAAGGCATGAGTGGTCATCGGGTTCATTCACTCATCGGGTGCTATCACCTAGCACTGCCCTAACTAACTACTATTACCCTATATACCCTAACTACTACTACTAACATTAAAACGCATCACGGCGACACTTCAAGCTCTCGTGTTGCCAGAGACCAGAGACAGCTTTAGCATTTCTTATAGAAGGGCATCAAGCACCTACCCTACCTACCCTTTTTTACAGTACAGTTTATATGCCTATAAAAATCTCTTGCTTTTTCACGTCAAATATTTATTTCCGTCCAAGGCTATGATGTGCTCTTTGCTAAATTGAATCGCACACATCCAATTGAATTTCTTTCAAAATAAATATTTCTATTGAAAACAGATCTGCTTCCATCACTTTGAGAGACATTAAAATAGGCGATTGATAGGTAATAAATTTTTTTTCGACAAATATTATGATTGCAGAGTGGACTGACGGAAGCTAGCCGTAAATCGAAAATATCTGTAGCCACAGCTGAAAAGGAAGTACTGGACTTTGTAAGTTCTCATGTGCCGAAGAATAAATGCCCGCTTGGTGGCAACAGTGTGTACATGGATAGGCTATTCATTCGCAAATATATGCCAACTTTGGACGAGTACTTACATTACAGAGTAATTGATGTGAGTAGTGTCAAAGAGTTAGCTAGGCGGTGGTACCCTGAACAATTTTCTCGTATGCCACAAAAAAAGTTCAAGCATAGATCGATGGATGACATTCTCGATAGTGTCGAGGAGTTGAAATATTTCAAAGAGAATATATTTAATAAATCACAGGCAGATAGTGGTATACTCGGTAATCCGGTTGCACAATAGATATGATTGTTAAGTAGTTTATTTTAAATTAATTAACTAAATCAAACCGTTTAGTAAAAGGTGTACAAATATACGTGTATGGAAATTTTATGTTTTTTTTTTCACCAAACCTTACTCCCGTTGCATTGATTCGAAATTGAGTCCATTGACGCTACCATTTAGTAATTACTGGTTACAGTTTGATTTGATGATTTATTGAATATATAAAGATACATATATTTATTGACTTACTGACTCCTGGTACAAACTTGACAATTCGGTAGGTTTACAATTCAAATTGTCGATTAAAAAAACTGATATCTATTTCATCGGTTCACACAAACGGGTTCAATAAAACATGCATATATTTTTTCTTAATTTCAATTATCATTTGAATTGGATTATAAAAAGTGTAAAGGTTACGAATATGAAGTTCTGAAAAAATATATCCAAATATTTTACCTACACATATAAGAGTTATATTAAAAATTTTCATGTTCATGTTTGTATTCAACGTAAAATGTGTATCAATTTTACATTCATCTATCTGATAAGTTTAGATGCAACATTTTAAATATCATGTCATCTTTAGGGTATCGAGCTATCGATAAGCATTATTTTTATCAATAAAAATAGTTGGAAACCAATGAATGATTAATTTATTGCGCTTTTTAGTTAGTACCATGGCGAGTTTAATCCCACAGGCCATTTTTTCCAGCTGTTATATTGTTATCAAAAATAAAAGTTATTGTGATTTCACGAGTATTGACATAATTATTTATATGTATTTATTATATTTATATATTGCTTTTTATGTACAAAATTCAATAGTACGTTATATATTGTATTTTCGTATATATACATAGTATATACGTTTATATATGTATCATAGTTAGTCTTAGTATTTTAGTAGAAATTTTTGTCGTTCATTTGTTGTTTGCTTTACACCTTCTGTCTTTTATCTATGCACAACCTTAAGTTTGAATATTAGGGAATGCTAATAGCATTAAGTCCGCCATTGTACTATGTATAAAGTGTAAAATAAATAAATAAAATAGTGCATATATAAAATAAACCAAGTAAAATCGAATAAATATAATAATATAATCAACTTAACATTGAATATAACTATTAATAAATACTTATGTAATTAATAAATTCAAATAAAACATAAAAACACGATAGAAGAAACAATTTTTTTCTCAACTTCTCAATAATTTAATCTCCGCATGCGACATGATAGAATTTTCTAGTTCACTGATTTTGTCTGAACAGACCACGAGCGAAACATATTCGAACAGATATTGGAATTTTTATAGAATAAAACTAATGTCAAATGTTACTTACATATTATAAATGTGTAGATTTTACCTAATGTGATATTCAATGTTGATGAAACAATAAATAGTATAGTTTGGTGATTTGTTCGTTTTATTTTATTGTCATTACCTTTAGGTTAATTAATAGGTTCTTTCATTCGCACCTGTTTCGAATGCTATTTGCTACGGTAAATACTTTTAGGGTTCCGTTGCAAAAAAAATAGCCCACAACAAAAACTATGCGGCGCCATCAGTAGTACATTAAAGGGATGTAATGTAATGACGTGTTATTGCGATATATTATAAAATATTAAAAAAAGGAGGAAAAGTTTGTTTTTGGTCCGGTTCGAATATATCGTATATTCGGGACTGGATGTCAAAATGTGTACAAAGGCGGTTCGAGTTTTATGAAAGGCTTCTAAATTTAATAAAAGTTGGGACAATTTTGCTAATAGTATAAACACATAACGCAATCTACATTCTGCGTTACACGATTACGATACATTACGCGATTAAAGGGAACCCTCGGTGTGTGAATACGACTGTGCTTATCTGATGTTTTTATATTTGATCCGCATTTAGCTACAGCGGTTTCTTTCATATACATGCGAACTGTATACATGCATATATAATTTATGTCATTGTTTTATAACATAGTAAATGTATCTGTACTCGTTGTAATTCCACGGAATGCAAAAAATAAAATGTTTTTTTAGTAAGGTAACTCCGCTTGCTTTAGTAGAATAACTCACTGAAGTTTGGTCACGATTTATTTAATGATTTAAGAAAGAAGAAAGTTGTTTATTTCCACCATATACGCAGTACATATTAATAAACATTTCAACCGTAAGTAAAGTATACTGCACGTTAAAAAAAGAGCCTGGTCTCAGCTAAATAGTAATACAGCTAAAAAGTTAAGGAAATCCAAAATTGCACGCCTCATAATCTAATTTTTTATTTATTTATTATCAATTAAACCACATCGAATCAGGCCGTGAAAAGTAATAGGCTTCTATTTCTAATTATACTGAAGCGTAAAAAAAAAGGCTAGACAAGTAAAGTATTTCGGTCGATATCGTGATAACATACAGGATCCGCACATACAGACACACGGACGTCCAAGACAGAACTTTTTTAAACAGTTTTGTAACAAGTTTAAATAAAAAAAATGTCATCAAAAATATCACGAGTGTTAAAAATAGTGTTTTTTCTTGTTATGTGTATATATTTTATTTTACAAGTTCAATATATGATAAACAGAGACATTTTAAGTTTGAAAAATCAGTTGTTTTGCGTGATGTGACAGTAGTACCCACCTCAACGCTTCACTTATGTGGCGTGCAATTATATAGCTTACTCGCTAAATTAATTAACACTGGAGGACAACATAAAAAGAAACATTCATCTTTATTTATATACGTTATAACTGTACCATCTTTTATAACTAAATAACATTATGTTGAGGCGATTGCTATTTATTAACTGAAGGAAATGAAAGAGTAGGGTACGCTACTTCCTCTCTGTCTATCCCACTATACTCGTGTCGTTAAAATATTGAAACCGTATTAAAGCTATATATTTAATATAAATATTCGCTAGATACTAGTTATATCTATTCTCTAGTGTGATAAATTTAATATACAAACTAAACACAATATATCCCGCTTCAGGAGCTTTAGTAACAATGTTAATAATCTACGAATCTATCTTTGATATCTTTGAAGCGATGATAGCTTCGTTGGTAGTATGTACCGATGCCGCGTCAAGAGACCTGAGTTCGAATCCACCTACAATGAGCTTGAGTTTTCGATAAAGGAAAACTTCGTGATGAAACCATAGCAAGGTGGTAGAGCTTATTATAATGCCCACCTGGCTAGCTACAACCCTCAAATTCCGGCAGGTGTGTTCCGGTAGTTGCATTTGAAAGCCAGTCTCTCCACTAGGATTAGCGTGTCCACCATCTTGGGCATATCTTCACTAAATATAAGATGTGAATGTGACCATAACGCTAAACCTTAGCTATAAAACAATCACAAAAATCAATACTTTTCTAAAGACTGGAATAATAATGGAAGTGCTCATAATTTACAAAAGTATGGCGGCTGCATAATTAACAAAATAGAACGCTCCAAACAACAAACCTCATAAAGAAAGCCATGAAGATAAATAAGGTGACTATATAGACAGATTCTTATATCGTAGCCGAGAGTATATTATGCTCATAACACATGAAATATAAATGAGACGGTCTCCTAAAGCCAGCCTTGAGGAGTCCCAGCGGGCGCCCCGTAATTCAGCAGCACGATTCAAAAGAAAATTATTCTACCTCAACCGTGCACACATACATACCTTTTGTTGCCACGGCCATTGCAAACATCCTGGAAGAATGCAGGCCTTATTGTTTTGAAATGTAAAGGCATTCGTTTAATGATAATATTCAATTATATTAATTAAGAAACTATTTTTCTCACACACAAACTACAGTACCTAAGTGTATTTACCGTCGCTGTAAGTTGAATAACCTCTAACCGAATACTAGAATAATTTAAACGTAAAATACATTACCCAGGGGCGTTATGTATCGAGCCAAAGCTATTATGATAATTTTACTAAAGTAGGTATTATTATCTTTATTTTTTGGTATAACTGACTACACAGGGCGTCGACAAACGGGACAGCTTCAAACTATATTGTTTTTGTTTTTAATTAGATGAAAACTTTAAAAATTGTGTTTAGTGAGTGAGTAAGTTTACAACTAAAAGCTCTTAGTGTTTATCCAAAAAGATGATGTAAGTCTTAAGTTCTTATAACACGAATAAAAGATAATCACGATTAAGGGAAGTTTTAAAAATAGCTTATCCCATTAATAATGTAAGAGTATGTGATTTTTGTATTTTTTATCGTTTATAGACTGTGGGATAGGTAATATTAATCAAGATTTACAGGAACATTTGGTTTATTGCAATTTATTCTTAGTACCTGGAGGGCTGAGCTTAGCTCGCAATATATTTTAATTATGTCTATTTAAAACATATATTTATAATCACAGTTTAGAAGTTTATACACGTAATAGCCAGGTAAATAAATTAAAAAAAATCAAGCGTATAATTATTCATGTTGTTATAAATTAGAAAGAAAAACAGTTTTTACGGAAAATACAACTGTATAGATAAATTCAAAGAGTAAAAATTTGCCTAAATAGAATAGTTCATCTAATTTATTCTTAAGTGGACTCTTCGTCGCCCTTTAGTTTTTGAAATTACGAATAATGAATTTTATTTCATAGTAATGACTAAGTAAATTTGGTGTGGCTATCTTCAAAGTTTCGACTCCTCTTTGCAGTAGAGCATTCTTCAATTTTTTTTTCTACAAGCATGTCTTGTATGTAGCGTACAATCCTAGCACAGTAATTCACTGATTATACTAATAATAATAAATTTTATTCGAAATTGTTTTACATTTTTTTAAATTGGTTTACACAATAAACAGCAAACACAAATATCACGCGATTTACGACCACCAGGCTGCCAAACTATGCTTCCCTGTATCTTGGCAGCTAATTGTTCAATATACAGAAAAAGGGTAAAGCTACTGAAAAAATATTTCACGGCACGGTCAAACTATATAAGGATCAAAGGGAGTCACGCGTGAAGAGTATTCGAAATATTTTTTCATCAATCTACAAACGCTATACGTGACCCCTCAAAGGGTCTTTTATGTGCTTTGATATTGCTTACCAGAGTAGAAGGCCACACATACATACACGGGCGGTGACTAAAATAGGGTTGAAATATTTTTGATCGATTCTATTTTTTATGTAACGGAATCTGTATTTAGTATATCAAAGGATTCTGATTAAACATTTAAAGCCTATAATGTAAATGTTTAGGTTCAGTACATCATATTAAAAATGGCTGCAAGTCTTAATAATTAAAGTGACGGAATCTAAATTCAGTGTGTCAAAAAATCTCTATTCAGTATGTCAAAGGATTCTGATTAGACATTTAAAGCTTATTATTTACATATCGAGGTTCAGTAAATCATATTAAAAATGGCTGCAAAACTTAATAATTAAAGCTTAAATTTAAAATTAAAATTAAAGTTTAAAATTAAAGTGACGGAATCTAAATTCAGTGTGTCAAAGGATTTGGGTTCAACTATTACAGCTTATTAACAAATATCAAGTTCTACTGTGATGTTATATAGCCTAAAATCCTTCTCGATGATTACTCTATCAAATCCATCAAGAAACTTTAAAGTCTGACTGGTAGTTTCTAAGATTAGCGCGTTTAAACAAACAAACATTTCCGCTTTATAATATTAGTAAAGATTTTACTCCGTTGAAAGGATTGAAAGGGAAAAGGAATTTTCTTATGCTTCAAAGAGTTAGCGTCGGCCGCTTCTCCGAGATAATGCTTTCCAATAACAGGCTACAAAGACGTCTTTAAATTTAAAGAAAATAGAAAGCTGTAACGTTTTACTTGGTACAATTCAGGTGAGTACCTAAGGGAGGGGGATTATTAGGGGTTACAAAAATATCATATAAAACTTTTTTATTTGTATGACATGTTTCATGTTAATTTTACGACCCTGTCAATCTTTAATTATAAATTCGTGCCTGATACAGAACATCCAGACAAGTATGTTTTCCGGAATCACTATTTTAAATAGCAGATGTAGTGAGGTGTACAAAGTGATTTAATACTATTTGTAGTTATACCATATTATTGGAATAGGTTAGCTTTTTTAAGATTTATAGGTTTAACCATATAGCTACAATCACACCTGATGTTAGTGACAGTGTAACCCAAGGTGGTGGACACGCTAGGGACTAGCTTTCAAGCGCAACTGCCGGAACATACCTATATATATATATTTAGCGGCAGATTTTCAACTGTAGCTAGCCAGTCGGGCCCATGAAAAAACCCTACTAACATGCTATGGTTTCCTATGTTTTCCTTGCATTGTAGGCTCATTGCAGGTAGATTCGAACTTACGGCCATTCGAGCTGCATCTGTACATACTATCAATTGAGCTATCATCGCTTCATAATAGTAATAGTAGTCCTTACTAATATTATAAACGCGAATGTATTTAAGTATGGATGTGTGGATGTATGGATGTTTGTTACTCTTTTACGTAAAAACTACTGAATGGATTTTAATGAAACTTTACAATATTATAGCTTATGCATCATAATAACGCATAGGCTATAATGATATTTTGAGAATTATCCAAAATATAACGATAAGTGTTAAGTAAAAAGGAAAAATTCTCTTATTTGCTATCTATTCTGGCGTGCGCTGCAAAAGCTATTAGAGTGGACGCGTATATAATACATATAGATATGTTTATCTTAAATAGTCCTACAAAAAATCTTGCGACAGCATATATATTTATCTTTTATGGGTAAGGCATTATCGCCATAATAGACAGCGGCCCGCGTATAAATAACTACGATTACAAATCAGTTTTAATGTTCTTATATCATTCTCCTTTGATATAATATATTTAAAATAGCGGGTACCAGAATCACAATTTCTTGAGAAAATCAACAGTAACATGAGTAAAGCCGCGGGTAAAGCTAGTAATACATATATCGAAATTTTAATATCGTTTATTGCATATTTTATCAACAAGTTATTGAACATATATACCTCATGAAGCAATGATAGCTCAATTGGTAGTGTGTATAGAGTTCGTGTCAAGTGACGTGAGTTCGAATCCACCTACAATGAGCTTGAGCTTTCGGTGAAGGAAATACATCGTGATGAAACTATCGCTTTTTCTAATTCCCGCCTGGCTAGCTACTCCCATCAAGTTGAAAATATGCCACAAAATACATATAGGCGCGTTCCGACAGTTGCACTTGAAAGCCAGTCCGTCCACTAGGCTTAGCGTGTCCACCATCTAGAGCCGCATCGCCATGTAACATCAGATGAGATTGTAGTTCTAACATTAAACGATAACAATAAAAAAAAACATAGTTCTTTTTGCTTCGAAGTTTATCATTTTTCGACGTTTCGACCATTCTAATACTAAACACAAGTAACAGTGAAACGAGATGAACTTTTCTCTTCGGTGTAAGACGCTGTTAGCCTGAAGGACCTTTATAACTTCACAGAGCTTTGAGGCACGTATAAAAAGCACTCGTATGAAACGGCGCAGAGTGTAAGCGTGTCAAAGAGACCGAATTTGCTCTTGGGTCGGAGCTGCACATGTGTTTTGCGATTTAGCTAAATATCCATACCTATTCAATTAAACTCTACATATATACGTATCAATGACATTTTGAATCAACATAGCACATTAGTACATACATATGGTCATCTTGTAGATCGATTGGAGTTTGAAATCCTGCATAGAACTTTAGTGAAGGCACTAAAGTCTTGTGTGGAGGGACCAGCTTTCAGGTGCAACTGCTGGAACACACCTACAGTTATTTAGCGCCAGATTTACAAGTTGAGGTTGGTAGATAGCCGACTAGAAGAAAGCTGTTGCTGGTTTCTGGCAACACGGGAGTTTTAAGTGGCACCGTGGTGCGTTTTAGTGGGTAGTGTGGGATGATTAGCACCCAATGCTTCACCACGTGCCTCTCTCGCCTTTGACACAACCCGGGTAATGCGTTTGAGCGGTGCGATAAGGAAGTCCGTAAAAACTGGGATTTTAAATACCACGTTAGTAAAAAAAAGGTCGGTATAAAAAGTACGACCACCAAGTTATGGTTTTATCACAAGGTTTTTCTTTACTCTGCTGCGATCATTGCAGGGATTCGAACTCACGTCCATTATCGCGGCGTCCATAAAAGTTACGACTGAGCCATCATGTTGTTTCAATGTTTGAAATTTGTTTTATTATAGAATCATCATTTCTGTAGTGTAGGTAATATTCAGAGGAGTGGCCTCAACGGTATATTGAATACGTCAAAATTATAAATGACACCGTTTCCATAATATTATCTTAATTTAAGTAAGTACCTACTTAATTAGAGTGCTTTTATATATTGGTTGGCGGCCCAAATGGGTCACTATTAAGTAATTAATTTTTACAAAGAACAATGCGGAATGTAATCACCATGTATTTCGGTTTAACACATATTGATTGCGAGTTGTTCCACCAATACTAATTAGAAAAGTCATTTTAACCTTATATACCGTAAACCTTTATAGTTTGAGATATAAGATGTGTAAGGTAAAGTCGTACATATGAATAAACTAATGTCCCCGTGTTTGCCTATCTCTTTTTTGAAGTAAAAACTTATATAGCGCGGTTTGGATAGGGAGTAAATTCATGATGTCGTCATCGACATGGTTAAGTGAAGTGTTAACGAAACACTATATCAGTTCCCATTAGTAGGTATAACTTAATGCGCTTTAAACAGTTTTGATACATGTTTTAATTTAAGATCAAATAAATGATTTGAATATCCAAAAATAACAACTGTTTGTTTATAGTTTTAAGTTTTTACTTCTGTCGGTAGTCCTCATGCGTGTTTTGAATTTTTTTAGTTATACAATCCAAAAACTGCAATCGATCAAAACGATTGATCAGAAATCAACAGTTACCGCTGGCACGAAGGCCTACATAAATGTTATTAAATTATAAATGACTAGATTTTACGTGCGGCTTCGCTCGCGTTATATTGATTTTGCCAAAAAAATCGGCGGATCCACCAAAAAACTCATACTTTTTTGTTACAATTTATCTATGTACCTATAGAAAATAGAACTGTAATTTAGGTAAAGTAATTAAATTAAATAAGTATCGAAATAAAAATAAAATTTAAACGGATTTTATCGCGGATTAAGATCCGTTCAAATTAGTTTTATTTCGATTAGTAATATTCGCGTAAACATAAGAAATCATTAAATAAGTATGTATTTTTTTAAGAAAATTATAATTCGGATGTATAAAATATATGCATGTAACTATATGTTGTTTACTTTTTAAGTAAATGGCTCTCACGGTAGACAGAGTATGGTTGAAACAATTTGGCTTTTATCGTTTATAGCATTGTTGTTTATAAGCCTAACGATGATAATGGTATATAAAATTTAACAGCTCCTTCCTAGCTTTCAAAGGCCTACACTAATTTTCTTCTTGAAGAGCTACTTTTATAAATATAGAAGAAAATTTAAAAAAGAAATCCCATTTGCTTCAATCGTCCTGGGGCAGTTGAAACAGTGGTCGGGGTTAATTGAAACGCATATAAATAATACACAACAGTACTGGATAGGATGATGGATAGAAACGATTTCGATATCATAGGAAGACTCCTCTTTGTATTCTTAGGAGGCCTCCTCTTTGTGATTCGGCTGGATCACACACCATACATATATAATACAAGTATATAGACGTAATAATGATCTAAACAATGATAATCTGTGCTATATTCTATAATTCATGCACCGTAGTCACAGAAGATCTTTCGTCGCTCGGATCAACAACGTAACTGTTTATTAATGAGGTCACAGGGATAGGAAAGAAAGAGGGTGAAGAGTGCATAGACAAGGTATAGGACCGTTGTACATAATTTAGCCTAAACAGTGTGGTCAAGTTATTTACTAGATACAGGAAAGGACAGGGCAAGGTTGTCTATAGACATGACGTCAATAAATAAAGAGAAGAATCTGGCCGAATTAGGAAATCTGGTGTTACAGTACGTATTACCAACTTCTTTATATCGTAACTAGCAGTAGAAGATGCAAAAGTAATAAACATGCGTTGTACTGTGAAAATTTGTATTTTCTAGCGAAGAACCAACTACAACGCCCATACCGGATAACATATTCTATTCTTGATTTTGCTTAGATGTACTTTAAAATCGGTTGGAATAAGATATCTCACAAAAGTAAATGCCAAATATTATAACATTCACAACGCAACTATAGCCGGGATAATGTCACGGTTGTTGTTGGGTTTTCCAAAGGTTCCAAAGCAGCTTCCTTAATGGTTACCAAGGTATACACACAAATCACCGTGTTCACAAGATACAAGCAAGTGATCGGTAATTTTTTTTACGAATGGACTTTGAAGCTATGATAGCTCAGTGGTAATGTGTAGGAACGCCACGTTATAGGACGTGAGTTCGAAGCCAACCACCTACAATGAGTTTGAGCTTTCTGAGAAGGAAAACAGCATGAGAAAACCATAGCATTATGGAAGAGCTTTTTCTAATGCCCGTCTGGCTAACTACCACTGTCCAGTTGAAAATCTGCCGCCAAATACCATTAGGTGTGTTCCGGCAGTTGCACTTGAGAGCCAGTGCCTCCTATAAAGGACTACAACGCACCTGCGATTCCTCTGGTATTGTGGGTTTCCATGGGCGGCGGTGATCACTTACCATCATTACCACACGCTTGCTCGTTTGCCGCCTATAGCATAAAAGAAATATATATGCTGTTTGCCCTAAGCGCTTTCACAGCTTCACCAAGCCTTGCAGGCGAGTACTGAGGCACTACAGCCTGAGGCAACGAGTACAAAGGAGCCATGAAGTGACCGATCCTCGCCTTGGGCTGTTGCTGAGTAATTAACGTACTCATCGATCATTTTCGATTTTTAATTTCTATAACGATGTAAAAAATGCCTAAATTTCAATCAATTTATGAGCCCGGAAACCAGTAGAAAAATCGTCTACGTTATTACGTCTATCAGCAGTGTCTGGATGTGAGACGATTAGATAGATCTAAACAGTCAGTATCAGCGGTTTGCGTGGGTCGTTACAAATTTAGAATTTACTAAAATCTTTCTTTACTGATACTCTACAGATTTGTACTTATATCTATTTTGGAGAACTGAGATCATAAATTGTATAAATCTGCGTTATTATATCTTATACAATGTGGTTTTGATAGTTAAGTAAAGTTAATTAATGTTCAATAGTGCCGTTTTTTGATAAACTAATATAAATAAGATACTGTAGTATAAAATGTGTAGAAACAATTAGATAGTAGCGTTACCTGATTGTGAAAATTATGTAATATATGTTAAACATAAATCTATGTAAACAATATATATCAGTAATATGTATCAGTTGTTTTATTTTAAATGTAAGTTATGCTTAGTTTGGTACTTTTATATATCTTGTCTCTATGTGCGTGTTTCTCTAATATTGTGATCCGTAGAACGGTTTGCAAGTTTAGCGATTTACCCAGAAGAAACTTTTCATTTCAAATGGAGCGATGATAGCTTAGTGGTAGTATGCACGGACTCCACGTCAAGGGACGTGAATTCGAATCCATATACAATCAGGTTGAGTTTTCGGTGAAGGAAAATATAGTGAGGAAACCATAGCATGGTGGTAGGGCTCATTCCATTGCCCGCCTAGCTAGCACCCACCTTCATGTTGAAAGTCTGCCGCGAAATACCAATAGGTGTGTTCTGGCAGTTGCACTTGAGAGCCAGGCCCTCAGCAGGTTTAGCGTGTCTACCACCTTGGATCGTGCTTTAAGATCAGGTAAGATTAGAAGGCCATAACGCTAAACCTTAACTATAAAAAGTATCCTGATCTTGAAGTACGTTGATCCATATCATATATGTCACGTAATAACTACTGCATAGTAATTTCGGAGTAATGCTCGTACAAGGAGACAGATATACAAAACTAATATTTTTGAACCTTATACCATAACAAAGTACATCCCAATAACAATTGTTATTGATATTTATTATGCTCTACAGTTTACCCGTGGCTTCGCTCATGTTAATATTGATTTTGTTAAATCGGATAATGCATTAAACAGTTTCTTACAAAGTTTACTCCTCTTTTTATCTCACTTCGAATAAGTTTTCTACGAGAAAAAGTTGCCTATTACCGTCTCCAAAGTCCCATCTATCTCTATACCAAAATTCATCATAATCAATTCAGCAGTTTAGGCGTGAAAGCGTAACAAATGTAGAAACGCACTTTCGCATTTATAATTTTAGTAACGATAAGGATATATAGTTTTATTATGTGTATATATTGTCAAAATCTCAGGAGCGTAGTAGTTCTAGAAGGATAATTGGTCCAATAATGATGACACGATGAGAGACAACATGTGGTAGAGAGAGAGAATAACTACGGGGTAGTGTCCAAGACTTGCGACAATTTTCAACTATCACCTTCACTGTTCGTGTTTCTCTCTCTGTCCAGTATAAATCATTCCCTATAAGGATTTACAGCACATCCCTTCGGTAACGTTCCAGCTACGTACGATAAATAATCTTCGAATGCCTCGCTTTGACTGAACCCAAAGCCGGCTTGCACCGCACTTATATACTAATCGTTGATATAAACTACCCTCCTATAACTACATTCTTAACAATATTAATATCTTTATCTATTTTCAGTGTACATATTTTAATTTAGGCAAAAATTTTAGAAGGTTCAAATATAGATACTTGTAAAAATATATAAAAAAGATAAGTAGCTATTCAATAAAAGGTGCCATGCGAAAGTGGATTCACCTCTTTTTCGAGATGATTTAAAAGGATAGAATTTAGGTACACATTTCAAGCGAAATTCACAGAAATGCCGGGCGAATTCTCGAGGTATTCGCTTCGTCTGTTGTGACGTTATCGGAATTGGGGTGGCAACCGCCACACTCAAGTGGGGGTAGGGGGATGTTCTTCTTTGCAGTGAATGGATTGTATGTTAGACTAGTCGGAATAGTGGTTATTTGAACACTGTGATCTGGGTTTAGCATTTGTTCTAACTTACCTTTCATCGCCGATATTATCGCCACTACTGTTGCCAAGCTCCGAAAGCATTCATCCCCAAAAGTTCAAATATATGCCAATCACATTTATTTCTTAAATAAAAGTTACACAACGGGTAAATAATAAAAAAAATGAATATATGGTTAATGGCGAATTTTTTTTTATTATATTATGCTCTAGGGTTATTTGAATGAAATTTTGATATATTCTGTTCATTTGTCAGACTTCAGCTATACACAGGCTGACCGAGAAGTTAGTTTAAAATCAATTATAAATTCTCACCTGGGCAGACATAGAAGGCGAAGTAATAAAAACGTAAAATAAAAATGGAATCAGTACCTGACAGAGTAGCAGACAGCATAAACAAACCCGTAACAGTGACTATTTTTTTTTTTTTATTGCCTTGATAGGCAGACGAGCAAGCGGCCCGCCTGATGGTAAGCGGTCACCGCCGCTCATGGACTTCGGCAATGCCAAGGGCACAGCCAAGCCGCTGCCTACCTTAGAAGGGATACTCTCTTTAAGCCTCGTTTGAAGATGGACATGTCATAGCGCTCGGGAAACACCGAGGCAGGGAGTTCATTGTCACGTTTTGGGACCAGTCAATCTCTTATCCAACCTCTAAGAAGCTTGCGTGCTGGCATGGCAATGACGATCTCCAATAGACTGCTACACTTTCGATAGTAACCATTTTATTTGTATTTTACCATTATAGTATGCTGTGACGTCACTTTTCATATGTTAGACGTGTGTATTCTTCAATATATCATCGTAGTGAACAGGCGTGTAGTGATTAAGGTCTAACCTTCCTACGCATAGAAACCTCTACACAAAGGTAAGACATGTATAAGGAGATATTACAAAATAGACCTTGTGCCTTTCAAATAGGTTTTAAATAGCAACGCGAGGACTTATTCGTGGCTAAATAGGAGAAAACACTGCGGCTGTATGCGATATGTGTAGGTATATACACTTGCAGGTGCGGATCTACGAATTAAGTTTGCAGAGGGTCCCATATTGAGCAGTCAAAGCAGTTTCTGTTCTGTGACAGTTAAGGGGGAATGTAGGAATGTCGCGGTTTTAGTTGGTATTTAGTCTGCGCCAGAAGAGTTGCATACCACTTTCATTGCCAGGCCGGCAAATACGGGAGGTTAGATACGGAAATGTATTATATCTACTGAAAACAAATTAGACACAAATTGAAGTTTCTTGAAGATTCAATAACCTTTTATAAAATAGAAATAATAAAATATAAAATAAATAAAACATTTACGAAAAACATGGGGCACATGCGATACATAACCATTTACAAGCGTCCCATGTTTTTCGTTTCCAATCTTTCATTTTATACATTTTCGTCTGCTATAAAAACATAAGTTATTTATATTTTATAAAAGGTTATTGAATCTATTTTATTATTTTCTGCTTTTTACGTTAGGGTGAATGAAATTTTGATATATTCTGTTCATCTGTCAGTATTAAAATACATGCATATGTAATATCTTTATCTCCTCATTTTTGTTTTTCTGCTTCTTTTTTCACATTTTCGTGCATTGTCATCTACTTCGGAGTTATGGGTTAAATTTCAAATATCTAGCTCATGGGGAATTTAGTTTAAAATCAATTAATTACAAAACTCCACTCGTAAAGACATACAAGTAAGCGAGCTAATAAAAACATTTTAATAAAATAAAATTGATTTTTCTACAATAATTGAGTATTGTATTCAGTTATGGTTCCTATAACCCCTCGTTCAATGTGCATCTGGTCCTAAGTAGATGGAGGTTTCAAACTACCGCTCGTGACTATGCATGCATTTTCCTTGTCATTCAGACAATGCCACTAAGCTTGATTCTCAGCTAGAAACTCCTATTGGCTGTTTGAGATGTTAAATAGAACCCGATTAATGCTCGAGGGTATCTTTGAAGTGAAACATACTTATATATAGAACAAGTATGAACGCGTCCAGAACATATCAAAGAGGGATTTGTCTAGGCAAGTTATATATTACTAACTTTTACCGGCGACTCTGCTCGTGTTAATACTGATTTTGTCAACTGATTCTGGTTTTCAATCGATACAGGAATAAATTTTCTATCAAATGCTATTAAATTATTTATTATATGAAGTTCGTCAATATTGATCTTTAAAATCACCTTTTTTTCAATTGTCTACTATACTATATTATCGACTATAAATTCTAACTTCATGAATACGATTTTTCTATATTACCTTTACAATCACATTTTTCCTTATAAGAGTAGTTTGATAAAGAAATATGTATAATTTTATTATTATTATAAAAAGTTATTCTCCAAAGTTTGAAGCAAATCGGACGCCGCAATAAAAAGTTTCACATAAAGTTTATCCCTTTCTTCACCTCACTGCGTAAAACTTTTTCGCGAGAAAAAGTATCCTACAACTGGGTCCTACAACTTTACACTATGTCAAAACCTATCATAATGGATTAAGCTATTTATGCGTGAAAGCAAAACTTTCTTTTAATGTAATATTGGGCAAACGAGTATACGTGTCACCTGATGGTAGGTGATCACCGCCACCAGTGGACACGCACAACACCGGCAGAATTGCAGGTACGTTGCCGGTTTTTACTGAAGGGACTGGCTCTCAAGTCCAACTGAGGGAACACACCTATTGGTATCGGGCAGCAGATTTTCAACTTGAGGGTGGTAGCTATCCAGGAGGGCGTTAGAAAAAACCCTACCGCCATGCTTTGGTTTCCTCACAATGTTTTCCTTCAACAAAAGCTTAAGCTCATTGTAGGTGGTTGAAGTCGAACTCACGTCCCGTGAGCCGGCTTTCCTACATGCTATCGCTGAGCTATCATCGCTTCACTAGCTTATTCCCAAGTCAAGCGCGCTTCTTTACTACAGAAAAGTATATAATGTGCAGGATTGGGTTAGTTAGAGGTCTATTATACCAGATTAATGGATTAATTATGTACCTAAATAAGCGGTCATTGTTGGAAAAATCGATAGTGTATTTATGTTCTTTTATTGTTAGTTTAATAAAATTAACTTTCTTCTTTTTTAATATAAGAGATGCTATGTTATAACTTGTCCCAATACTGCGAGGAATGATTTAGGTTCATTTGAGGCATCAAAAAAGGTGACAAGGTGACAACAATCAAATCTTTAACATCATCATAGCATGATAAATAATAGGGAATTTCCTAATACTCATCTTGTTAGGTACCATACTTAACTTGAAACTGAGTCGCTTACCAAATATACGGCAGGCTCAGATAGCTGCACATGAGCCCATATTCCATGTAGACTTTAAGATCATCTGAAGACCATGGTGTCATTTGAAAGCTATAAATTTATTTATTTATTTAAAGTACATATTGTTCAAATAGCAAAGTTTTACAAAATAAAAAATCTGTGTGTTTGTTTCGGAGGATATTCAAAGCGGTTGAAACGATTTTCACAGAATTTTTACGGGCAAATTAAGCTGACGGTTCGAAAATTACCTTAGGCTATTTTATTTCAAATCCACACGAGCAAAGCCACCTGCAAAGGTAGTAAAGTAAAATAGGTTTTAATGTGAGAAATAATACACAATTATATATTTTAACTAAATTTATTCTCAAAACTAAACTTTTAGAAATCCTACAAATAGTAAACGGGTTCAGGTTCAACACTGATTTGCCTCAAAACAATTCAATAGAGGAATTAAACTAATACGTTACATCTATGTATTTACTTTGGCTAACATACATTGTGGTTTATCTCGAGGTAGGTACTTATTCAGAAATGTGCAAATTCTGTATCACTTTTTATGAATGCAATGAAACTATTTGAGACGATTTTTCAACTTCTAAACAAGGGATGTCAAAGCAAATCCATTTCAGTTCATAATTAGTATTTTTTTAAGTAAGTACACCAAATGATAGCCACGATAATAAACATCAATTAATCAATAAAATTATATCCATACAATCAATTTAAATAACAATTTATGTATATAATGATTTCTTATGTTTACGCGAATATTATTCATTGAATAAAACTAATTGAAACGGATTTCATCGCGGTTGTTTATTAATTTTGAACCCGACGTTTTGAAAGCTTTGAAAGCAATTGAAAGTAGACACAGTAACATGAACTTTTCTGGACAACCTACACCTCAGTCCGCCCCGTGACTATGAAGACTGAACAGCTTTCAAAACGTCGGTAACAAAATTAATAAATAACCGCGATAAAATCCGTGTAAGCTAGTTTTATTTCGATGAATTTACGTATATTATTATTTTTATTATTAATTTTCTCATACATTTCCTGCTATATAACTCTAATAATGTACCTGAGAATTTGAAAACACGTACAGTGTAAGCTCCTTAATCACGGATTTTAAAATTGCGTCCACTCTCTGCATTCAGTGTTCGGAAATTACTTTTTTTATCGATACATAAAAAGTCACCTTTGACTTTATAGGTATAGGATTCGACCCCATTTTCATCTGATGTTAACTGACGAAGTGGTGAAAGATGGTGGACGATGGTCATGTTAAACCTGGTGGAGGGGTTGTCTGGTAATGGTAATCTTTAAATAACTTTTATAATGAAAAAAAGATAATATTTCTACAACTATTATATATATTATAGGGATATAACGATACGGCCCATGTTTGTAGACACCTTAAACCTGTACAGGGAATAAGGGATACGGGAATAATATACTCGCGGTGTAAATTCTATAATTTACTACATACAGGTATGTATACAGCTTCTGTAGTATTTATTATCTATTCGAACAACATCATTATGTAATTTATAGTAATTTGTTTAAACTTGTTTGCTTAAGTTTATTTTAAGTGTTTGACGTATAGATAGCTAACCTCTTACCATTTTTTATTTAAATGTATTCCTTTTTAAGGAAAAATTAAAGGTGTAAATCTAAGACCATACCAGCAAGCCGGGCGTTAATTACAAAATTAAAAAGTTAACGCTCCGACAAAATGGTGACTCTCGCGTGGATACTGTCTAGGGTTTTGTAGCAATAAATATAAATATCATGTTCTGAAGTCACAATTCACATTACGTGTATTAGCTCAACAGGCTGAGCTATATCGCGTAAATTGTTACTAATATTAAACAACATAAGGACAAATAACCAAGTGTATGAATTAAAATTTAAACCGCAATATAACAGATAAAATTCCATCAAACACTCCCTTATTAACAATTTTTTGTTTGTGGCATCAGCTGATGTTTGCAATTTAGCCAATATCAAATGTAACGAATACTTTAAAATGAAAGTGAAAACTGTGAATCTATTCTAGGCGAAAATAGTGACATAACATTCGTCACCCGCTAGTTTCATTTTCATTGTCCGGTTTAATATATCTGGGCAATTAAACTATATTAACATAAACGTGACCAGACTTAAATATATATAAAAAAAACAGTGTAGAATAAATTATTTGTAAATTAATTAGAATTAGTGTTAAAATAAAAATGTAATGTACCTATTTAGCATATATCGGACAATGAAAACAATTAACATGCTATATCTATATTTAAAACGCTTTGTCCTGACTCCTTATGGCCCAGTACAAAGTACTATAGATAGAAATGTGAAATTTGAGGAGGGTGTTGATCCTATAGTGTACGAAATTCAACCCGTAAATCGGTGAAAGGGGTAGCAAAGTTTGTATCGCGTCCACCCAAGTGTGAACATTCGCTTGAGCAACACGCTTGGGTGTGAATAACGAAATGCATGGTGATAAAAGTGTTACGTATATTTGTATATGTTTTTAACATCTATACTAATAATATAAAGAACAAAGATTTTTTGTTTTGTAATGAATAAACTCAAAACTTACTGGACCGATTTAAAAAAATCTTTCACCATTAGAATGCTATATTATCCCTGAGTAACATAGGGTATAACTTAGTTTGTGATTTTCAGTTACATGCAAACGAAGTCGCATGAACTGCCAGTGTTAAATAAGATTCCTGCGATACCCATAACAAATATTATTTATTTAACGACTGTTCTGTGTCATTCTTAGTTAGGTTATACGAACAATTGGTAATTTAGTTTAAAGCATTTATTTCTCATGATCAACATTGGCGAAGTTGCTTACATACCTAGGCAGATACCATAATAAAACCCGTGAAGAAAATTACTTTCCTTTATCTTTTACTGCGACTACCATGGAGGCTCTATGTCGTTACTTTAAGCAGGTAAACACTTAGTACTTCCTTATAGCTTATATATAGCTATACTAAGTAAATCATTATAGTAATGATCAAATTTTTTCATGGGATATGTCTACATAATTTCAAGTTTAGTAATTCTAACTGAACGTTGAACTGTAGGATGTGAAAACTATTACTGAACCTGTAATTCTTAAGTGTATATGGCTGTGTTTAGGAGCTAGTTCATAACATTATATTAGTGAAGATTACCATCTTCTATTTAAATCACATCGACAACAGAGAAAAGGTTATAATATTGAAAGACAATTATAATAATAAAAAATAACTACTTAAAATTTAGCAGACAAAATAGCGTTATATACGATCGAGTACATTTAGTTGACTTAAAATTTAAAAATAATACGTTTTGTTAATAAAATGTATTCGCTGCTCTAGATATCTAACGGCTATGAATAATTATTGTGGTATAATTTTTTTTCTTGGAAGACCAGTGAAATTGAACTTATTTGCTTATTTATATAATGTTTATTTTGTCTTTACTATAGTATAATATATTTGTATGTATCCAATTTGTTAAACGCATGCATTGTAACTTTAATCGGCATATTATTCTATGTAAAAGTAGTTGTTTTTCTAAATACCAATTACATGAGTTCTTTGAATTTATACATTGATTATAAAATACAAAAAAAAATACATCAGAAATACGGATCTATTATAAAACATTCTAAAGGAGATTATTATTATTTAATATTATTTTATCTACTAGATATATTTTTACATTTACCACTACCTAATTGTTACATGAAGATTACAATTAACGTTATCTACAAATAAGTAAACAATTTATGAGTTTGCCGGAAAAAGTTTTCTAATTTCCGTTAAACATTCTGTGTCAATATTATATATGCTATTAGATTGAAGAGAGAAGTAAGCGTCTTATTATACGCAAATATTGCGAATTACTTACATGTATTGCAAAATTTTATTCGTTTATACGACCATTGCCAAAATCTATACCATCGAACATCGCGCCAACAACAATATATTTGCTCTATTTAACTACAGAGCCGTGTTTAACAAGTCGACCAGCTGATTCATATCACTGAACCGTTGCAGAAGTTAATCTCGCACGAATACGAACTCGTTGTAGTGGTTCCAGCGGTTCTCTTCAGAGTCAACGCCTGGCTTTAATTCCGCGGCACCCCCGGCTGTCCCACTCCCGCAACTCGCACTCAACTTGAACCCGTTCTCCTGGAGCATGTCGAAAGCTTGCTCGATGAACGAGTGCTTCAAGAAGAACCGAGACGTATATCTATCCGCGAGACCATGATCGGGATCACGAGACTCGTTCAACGTTTCACCGAACACGTCGCGGCATAGAGTCACTTTCCCGCAGACGAGAATACGGGAAAGTTTACGGAACTTAACGTCGGCGAGACCGTCGCGACCGAACGCGAAGCTTCCCCTGTAGCCGACGGTGATGCATCCCTTTTCGCGGTTCGGCGGGCGCGGGTCAGCTTCTCGGACTGCATTCTCGAGTCCGACGAGCCTGTAGTGCTTGGCCTCGCGGGCCAGTCGTTTGTGCTCCCTGAAGCACTCCGGAAGGACGAGTCCACCGTCACGGAGGTAATCGAGAACGTAGCGGAAGAGAACGCCGTCGCGGTCGAAAAAAATGCGGCCGCGAGCGTCGCGCGGGTGTTCGGGGTCGTGTAGCGCGGCGGCGGGCAGCGAGTCGGGTTCGCGTAGTAGCGTGTCGCGTGCGGTGGCGTAGTGCACGCCGCCCACGTTCAGCTCGAGAACCTCGGATGGCGCGTCCGCCATGGCTGAGGGCTGAGGGCGCAGTGCCGGAGCGACTGCGCGACCACCGCTCCCTCCCTGACCCACTTACCGCGCGTCTCGGCGCCGCCGCGTGGGCCCATCAATAACGCATGCCCGGGTTACTGACTCGGACATAATTATTTCCTACCCTTCCGAGTGAAGACTCCGTATCAATCTTCAAGGTCGTCTATTGTTAGCTTACACATGGCCATATTATTATTTGCATTGCCGAAATGATTACATTTCGCCGTTCTCTTTATTGATATAACAAATTAATTCGGGCATAACTAACACGTTTCTTTGTTTACCGAAATCTATATTAATATTATTTAGCGAAAAAGTATGTTTGTTTGTTTGTACGTGCTAATCTTAGGAACTATCTTTTAGATATCAATAATTATTTTTGTGTTTGATAGTGCAATCATTAAGAAAGGCTTTATGCTATTTAACGTCACGCCACCAATAATAGGAGTAGAACTGTATTTAAAAAAGTTACAAAAACGAGCAAAAACTTTGAGAATATTTTTTAGTTCCACGCGAACGAATTCGTGGATCCAGTTAGAATGTAATATAATGTAAAACGATTTTTTTTATTATGCATATATTCCTTGCTGGACGAATAAAATTATTTCCACATAATTCCGTTGCTTATTTTTGACCGTCAAATTCATCGGGTGATAAAAGTTCGTACGGACTTTGCGGTTAACGCCTTGAACATTATACTATTATTCAGATGACATAACAATCGCGAAACGTGTCGAACAGAAGAAAAACTTTTGTAATTAAATGCAAGACCACCTGTAGGTTCCACAACACCACCTGTAGCAACTTATTTCATTGGGCAGGAATAGAAACATTAGTCAATGAGTGACATAACCTAGTTTAACGTAATTGGCACTTGTATATAAAAAATTATAAATATTAATAAAATAAAGAGTAAATACTGTTTACTTATTTATAAAAGCGGCAAAAAAAAACAATTTTTAAATTTAACACAATTAATTAAGGTTATACATCCTATGAGAGACATGAGCTCCCTAATAAAGGAGTTTTTTTTACATATTTTTGCTCACTGCTTAAATAATTATATTTTATGACGTCCCAGGGACATGAATATTGTACGAACCGAGACCACGTGAACCGAAAATGTAATTAAAATACTGAACGACCTTTTTTAATACGCTGTGTCAAGTTCTTTTTTTTAGTTTATACTTGTAGCGTTATGGCCACGATCTCATCTGACGTTTAATGACAATGTGGTTTAAGATGGTGGACATGATAAGCCTAGTTTTTTTTTTATATAGTCAAGGTTATTAGCGTTATGACCATAATCTCACCTGATCTCAAGTGACGATACGGCTCAAGTTGGTAGACACTCTAAACCTATGGAGGAACTGGCTCTTAAGTGCAGCTGCCGGAATACACCTACTGGTATTTGCCGGCAGATTTTCAACTTGAGGGTGGTTGCTAGTCAGGCGGGCATTAGAAAAAGCCCTACCGCCATGCTATGGTTTCCTCATAATGTTTTCCTTCACCGAAAGCTCAAGTTCATTGTAGGTGGATCACGCCCCTTGACGCGAAGACGTACACACTACCACTGAGCTATCATCGCTTCTAAGGACTTAAATCTTTAACTTAGGGACTGGGCCTAAAGTGGAACTTCCGGAATATATCTATAAGTATTTGGCGGCAGATTTTCAACTTGAGGGTGGTAGCTAGCAGACGAGCATTAAAAAAGCTGTAGCACTATGCTAAGGATTCATCAAGGTGTTTCCTTCATAGTCCATTGTCGCGATGTCCGTACACATTAGCACTGAGCTGTCATCGCTTCAATATGTATATGTGTATACATAAAACAAAGTCGGGTTATTTTCATCTTTTATAACGCAAAAACGGCTGAACCGATGTTAATGATCTCAGAGTTGTTGGATCATAATTGTTGTTGGAGAAATTTTTAGTATTCATTTTATGACATAAATAAAATTCTAAAATCTTAACAGTTAACACTTTGTTCATTGATTGTTAGGCGGTAAGTCGTTTGCCGGGTCAGCAAGTAGATCTAGATATTCAATTCTAGAATAAAATACCTGAGTGTATTCCCATAGTATAGCAAAATCTTCGTCAACAAAAAAGGTATTGCATAAATGAAAAATAACAGTAATATTTGGGACACAAGCTGTTTATTAGATACTACTATAAAATAATACAATCGTAAATTAAAATCTAAGTTTATAACGAAAAGTAACAAAATTAAGCATATTTATGACATTAACTAGGGATGTTATGTATGTATGAATTATTTAATCAGTTTCGCTACTAAATACGGATATTAAGTAATTACAAATTTCCGATAGTTTCATTATTCAGATATAAGTTATATTTGGAAAAAAAAATAAGTATTAGTTGGACATTGAGCCGAATTATATTAATTTTATTTAAGACAGTGATGTTTTTTAGGTATGCTTGAGGAAACATGCATACAAAATTAAAAAAAAATGTGTAAATTATATGGTAAGCGTGTATAACAAAACTGTTAGATATAGTCAGGTATTCGATACTACTATGGTCGACTGCAATTTAATTTTTTAATAATTTAAAAACGGCATGAAACTTACGATACGTTTTTTACGCCTATGCAAAGACACATAAATAGGTTTTTTTTAATATAAATTAGTTTTTGTATTCGAAAGTGATTCTTTTCGACACCGTCCTACTCCGAAATTATTCGAAACATTCGGACATGGAACTAACTGGCCTGCCAGACGTTGAGTTCCGTGGAGTTACAGAATACAAAAACCGGGATCCAGAGTGTTTTATAACATAAAATTGTCTTATATGTAGATCCGCAATACTGGTGATCATCCAAAGCAAATATAATTAAAAATATATATACCAATTTGCTTGATTACTATTCGAGATATACAGATATGGAGTATCACAATTCCGTAACATCCCTAGTATTAACTATATACTAGCAAAGAATTTTAATCTTTAACGATGGTGAAATTATCGTAGGTGTATTCACTTATGTCTATGTCATTTTTGAACTCGGCTGCATCTATCCTGCTGCTCGGGCTACCGATGCTTTTGAGCCATATTATCCTGTAATAAAAATGCCAGATTCGATATTCTATGTTCGATAAAGGTACGTCAGGCACCAACAACCAGAAGGGTGAAATCTGTTCCTAGAATTGTGATGTCTAGAATTGACACCGCTTTCTGTGTATCCCCTAAAACTTGTAAAATTATTTAAATTTATACCGTTTATTAAGTATGCACCTACGTAAAAAAATAACTAGATTGAGTTTCTTGCCGGTTCTTCACGACAACCGGGTTATTTACCGAACCGGTGATAGTTTGATCTACATAAGCGCCTTCCTAGAGCCTTTGCCGTGGTTTTGTTTTAGTGGATATGTGACGTTGTTTGTCACCCGATTAGTCCTGGGAATTGCCAAACGTACTTCCCTTATCCTCCCCACTACACCACACCACAAAAAAATGGTGTGCGTTAAGAAGTAAAACATCACTATATCTCACGCGCTCCCTAAGTCCCCTCGAGCCGCCTCCACCCGAACAAACACCACACAAAAAGGTTGCGGTTTAGAATTTCAGAGCCCTCCAAAAAAGAGTTTCACTACAAAGGGCACGGGAGGCGACATAGTTCTCTTTTTAGACTGATAGTCGGAAGACTATAACATAGTTTGGAATATCCAAAAGTGCACGCCTCATAATGTAATTATAATTAATTGACACAGTTTTCTGCATTCATATTAAATAGGAAGTAATCCGATGTAATTCTAGAGCTATTAAAATAAATAGTCTCAGGATATTACGTTTTTTGGATGTAACCGTTACACATCCAGACATCCACATTTTTTTTTTCAATTACATTCATTTAATATATAATGAAATAAATGAATTTAGTGTGATAGAGCGAGTATTTCTAGAGATGATAAAAATAATGCATTGCCGTAAAAATACAAATGATTTAAAGTAATGATGATTGAAGTCTCGAAAATTGCTCGACTTTGGAATGTTAAGAGTAATGAACAATCTCAAATACTTTGCATTATGAGGCGTGCAAATCCATTGACTGGCCTTCATCTCGTGTTTCGCTAATAAGGGAACGAGAGGATTATCTGGTTACCACCAGAAACAGTTACAAATAATCACCAAAGCGACCTTATATTCCAGGAACCAGGAACCGCTTTCACATTATCTCCAGTACGCGCCGAAAAACAAGCTAACTCTAGTCGGGTAAATACTTATCAAGTGTTGCTGTCGAAATCAGTGTTACCAAACATTTTTTTCGTAGGGAGATCTTACATAAGATACTCACCTTGCTTCGGCCAGCAAAAGCACAGGTTATGTCAGATTCTTCCTGACTAAAACCTACGGACTCTCTACCTTTCACCAGAGTCGATGAAGCGCTTTCGCAATCATCATCTAAGTGTATCAATTATACAATGTTAAAAGTAAATTTACTGTTTTCGCATTGATGCCCCTGTTTTCTGTGTCATTCTCAATTTTTATTGTTTTTCATATAGCAATCAGTGCCACCTATTACACTATGCAAATATTTTACACTACACATATTAACATAAATATGTATGATTTAAACAATGAAAATTAGTCTGAAAATACTAAAGATGACACAATTGACGATGAAAGTGGAACATATATATTTTTAAAACCTGTGGAGGAACTGGTTCTCATGTGTAACTGCCGGAACACACCTATTGATATTTGGCGGTAGATTTTCAACTTGAGGGTGGTTGCTAGCCAGGAGGGCATTAGAAAAAGCCCTACCACCATGCTATGGTTTTCTCACGATGTTTTCCTTTACCGAAAGCTCAAGCACATTGTAGGTGGTTGGATTCAGATTCACATCCCTTGACGCGAAGTCGTTCACACTACCACTAAGCTATCATCACCTTAAAATTGCCTTTTTTTTTGTTTCTTTTGTCATATAATAAAACAATGTATGTGACTCCTGGTAACTAATAAAATTAGGTGATTGTTTTAGCTATATGAGAAAAGTATGAAATCTGCTTTTTGTTTACTTTTCCTACTGTTTTCTCCTGTTTTTTTTTAATGGTGAGCAGTCGTCTTTTCGACCGATAGGGTTGGCAACACTGGTTAATACTTAGCTATAAAAAATTGGCTACAGACAGGGCTGGATTTTCCTAAATGCTAACTAGGTTTCAGCCTAGGACCTCAAGATCAAGAGGGATCTACAGTCAAGTTGTTAGCATAATAAAAATTACAGTATACTTAAAACAGTGAACAACAAATTCTGAACAGAAAATAAGGAAAGATTGTACGGATATGACTAATAAACAAAAATAAAAAATTGCTTACGATAAACGTGAGGTGAAAGGGCCAGATAAGTGAAATAGGGTAGGGTCTAAGCAAAACCCGGCCCTGACCACAGATTCTCAACTTGAGAGTGGTAAACCGTCAGTTAAACGGGTATTAGAGAATGCTTTGATTCTCTCATGTTTTGTTTTATTGAAAGCTCACTCTCACTGTATTGATTCGAATTCACGTCCATTGACGCGCCGTCTGTACACGCTACCATTCAACTATTATTGCTTCGGTTTTATAGTCAAGGTTAAGCGACATGGCCACAATCTCACATGATGTTAAGCGACGAAGTGGGCCAAGGTATAGGACTGGCTTTCAAGTACAACTGCTGATACACAACTAGCAGATTTTCTAGCCAGGCGGACATTAGAAAAAACCATACCACCATGTTATGGTTTCATCACGATGTTTTCCTTCACCGACAAAATCAAGCTCGTTGTAGGTGCATTCCAACTCACGTATCTTGACACACCGTCCGTATACACACTACCAACTGAGCTATCATCGCTTCAAACGAATTATTGAATCTAAAAAACGTCACAACTCACATGGAATCGACTGCATCTGGAGGTCCCTCTAGAAGACCGAGTACTGAACCGTGGGGGGAATTCCTGCACCAGCCGCGTACCCCCAGTCTATCTGCTTCATCCTTGGCAAACTGCATGATAAAGTCAATTCCTAATGACTACGCTATAATATAATACCATATAGTTCATAGCACAACAATATCGCGCACCATACAGTTTTTTATGTAATTGGGAGCAAGCGTGTAACATGATGGTAAGTGATCACCTCCCATGGACACCTACAACACCAGGGGAATCGCAAGAGCGTTGGCGGCCTTTATTTTGGAGGGACTGGCTCTCAAGTGCAACTGCCGGAACACACTTATTGGTATTTGGGGACAGATTTTCAACTTGAGGTTGATAGCTAGCCAGGTGGGCATCAGGAAAAGCTCTACCACCATGCATTAATTATAGACACGTTCACACTTTACTGTACTATATATTATTGGTTTATTATACGCTATAAAATTGAACGATACGATGTGCTATATCGCACGCCGGCTTCTCCCTCCTCCCTCACTCCCTGCTCATCCCGCAAGCGAAAGATACCATATGTTATATACCATGAATGCATGCGATTACATCACGTAATGTGAATGCAATGCTATATAGTACAACATATGTTTTTATTGCACTCACTATCACACTAGATAATTTTTAAATTAATTTATTTCATTATATACTAAAAAAGTCATTCATTTTTTTATCACGAATGTCCGAATGTCTGTGTGTATGGATGTGTAACGAAAATGTGTGTACATTGGTGGTCCTTTCTGGTCCAATGGGACTATTTCTTTTTTAATAGGGCTAGAATAACATCAGATTACTTCCTATTTAATGTGACTGCTTGAATCTACGTCATTAAATTATATGTACATCATGAGAAGTATGCTATTGGATTTCCCAAACTTTATTTGCTATAATATCTATCACAATAGTATAGAGTAGTCTGAAATGAGCCTTATACCTTCCTATTTGCAGGTTGGTAAAACACGCTGTGTGAGTCTGACTGGACTGCAACCACAAACTGCGCATTTTTATTTTAATGTGGTGACTCAAATCCTATTCTTTACTGGTGCATTAACCAAGGTCATGCTAAGGCCAGAGGGGCATGTGGTGACATATCAGATGCTAATCATCCAACACTACCCACTACATAAATTTATATGTTTTGTACTTTATTCTGTAAATATTAGTTTAGTTGGTACACTTTTAAACGAAGACCTAATTGGTAATTTGCTGATACAATAATTTGCATGAAATGTTCAAAATCTGCTTAATCTGTATATAACGAGCTGACTATGGCTTCTGGTTATGGATGATTATGTTAAAACATTTTATAAATAATATATTTACTTGAATAAAAATAGAAATGTTTTTACAACATGAACACATTTAAAGTTTGCAATTAATATTATGGTATATGTAGGTAGTAATAAAAATATATTACTGGAAACTAGTTGATAATTTCAGCGCGTATAAAAGTTTATGAGTAGCAAATTAAAAAATAATGTGACGACTGAGTCAACATTGTATTTCAAATTTCATGTTATTTTTATTTATATCCTCTTTGTTATTATTAAATTATTGCTTAGATTTTCCACATGAATTACTTCAAAATATTAATTATTATATGTGAAAAACTATGTCCTAACAATGAATTACTATTTATATTATAATATAACAAAGAATCAAAGGCTGTTGATATTAAAACACAATGTTATATGAACACAAAATGCAGTGCTACCTAATCTTAATCATTTAAATTTCCCCGGGTGTAATAAAATTTTTAGCATAGTGCTAAAAAAACATTAATTTGAAATCTAAGATCAGAGTTTGTTGTTTGAAACTTCCTGCATGTTATAGAATGAAGTATCTTTTTGTAAAATTAATTTATTATTTATACTAACGATTAAAAATATTTAATACGTATTTTGGAGACAGAGTTTATAAAAAAGCTTACAATATAGCATTTACCTTTCGAAAAAATACACCTTGAACACGACCGAAAACTTCGAATTCTACCGCTCTATACATCGGTGGCAAATTTATGAAGCATGTAACTTTTATAGGTCTTGCCCCAGGCCTCAATATTAAAAAACGGAGCATTTAGAATCTTCTAAGTATATTATAATGACTAAAATATGATTTATAATGTTAATAATTGGAATGTTCGAACAATCACATATAGTACTTATTTTCCAATACAAATTCTCGAACGCCAAAATGCGAAAACAGTAGTGGAGTTGCCAAGTAAAATCTGTATATTTGGATCAGAAATCTGTAGGATTTGAAAAAAAAAATTGCAAATAAAACTCCTGATTTTAAAACTTCAGAATTATTATTTCGCGGCTGACGCACAGTACGGTTGGGGGCTAGACAAAATAAAATGTAAGATTTATCCGTCACGACTATTTCTATGGTGTGTTCTATATGTTACTATAGTACTATACTGTAGACTATTATTCATAGCGCATACGCACTGTGCCGTATACTGTGCTCTTTGGTTCAAAACAGGCAATGAGTTTTCCTCGGCTGCATAGATATAGTTTGCACACGGCATACGCGTTAGCTGTTTCGTGGCGTATAATATGTAATGTAATGAATTAGATATATTTTTTCCTGCTTTATAAATTTGCGCTTGATCTCAATCATGCCTGGTGGTAAGCAGAGATGAGGCCTACACTTGAGCGCCCAAATTTAAAAAATGTGTATTCACTCTTCTGTTGAAAATGTTCACATTAATAAACTGAATGACATACAATAAAATGTTTATTTTCACAACTCGAAAATATACGTTAATTACAAAATTTCCTAATATTCCTTCATGAGTTATTTCTGCGTTTCATTTAATTGTTCTCATACGTGAGTAATATATTTATTTGTATTTATTAATCTATATCTGCATAAATATTATAAAGCGTAAGAGTTAGTTGCGCTTACAGGAGCAAAGCAATATTAAATCGGTGCTGCCTTAATCAACTAAACCAACCTTGCTGTCACATTATTATTTTTTACATCAGATGGCTGGTTACCTAAATTAATGCATGGAGATAGAGCTTTTTCTAATGACTGCCTGGCTAGCTACTACCCTCAAGTTTAAAATCTGCCGCCAAATACCAATAGGTGTGTTCCGGCAGTTGCACTTGAGAACTAGCCCCTCCACAGGTTTAGCGGTCTACCCACTTGGGTCGTATCGTCACTTCAGATCAGGTGAGATTATGGCTATAGCAATTCACAACACATTATATCAGTAGAAATACTGATAAATTGGTAGGTTCTAGAGCACTGTCACACTTGACAATATACTCTGATTGTATTTTATTTATACAAAAGTTTATTACGATTTAAGGTCTTGTAAAATTTACGTAAAATGGATCGTATTAACATGATGATAAAATTGTAATGTTTTAAAAAAGCATTCAATTTTATGTATATAATATTGCAAAATATAAATAAATAGGTAGATTTTGATGGAAATGACATTTTAAATAAATTTATATTTCATAGAAATTCACGAGGCATTAATGCTGGCAAATACATAAACTACACCATGCTATTAAAAAACAAGCTTTGAGTTTGAAGAAGGCTTGTATTTGTCGTTAATGTCAGTTCGTCAGACTCAGTGGTAAGAAAAAATGCATATTGTTTTTATAAAGGTTTTCCAATTATTACAGTATTAAATAAAGTTATTGGTTGGTATTCCAGAAGCCTACGACGATACTAAACATTCGAAACATTGTATAACATGGCTTTGTTGTGTTGTGGCAGGTATGTTGAGAAATTATGTAACATAGTTGTTTTGCCAGTTTATAGTTTGTCCCTACTCTAATGTATTTACAGATTGGGCAATAAGTCGGCTCTGGCCGCCCTAAGCAGGTTTCCTGCGACGCTAAGCACCGTTAATTATGCACAGGCCTCAGCAGGAGTACCTAAAATAACGTTCAAAAACTATGAAACTCCGAAAGAAGAACATCACGATATAAAAAATGCACGATTGAATCGTCCGTTGTCGCCACATCTCACAATTTACTCTTTCCAATTGACGAGCATGTTATCAATCACTCATAGAACAACAGGTAATGATTATTTAATGTAAATTGTAATGTATTTTTAATAGTTAGATAGAGAATAGAAAATAATCGTAACAGTTTAGCAATTTATTACTTGAAAATTGTATTGCTACAGTTACAAAATGTTGAAACTCTGTTTACATAAACATGACATATTGAACCTGTTTAGGAAATCATCATAAGCACCAGAAATCTTTAAAATGTTTATTATTGTAATTCAAATATTATATTTGTAAATTGGAAGTAGTGTGTTAATAGATGCTATTTTAATAGGTGAGTGGTTAAATATGAATAAGTCAAAATAAAAAAATAATAATATCCTAAATACTTTTTAATTAGCATTAAAAAATATCCTGTCATAAATTCCAAATGTCGCTTACATTGTTTTTCCAGAAAAGGCATGATATTTTCTTTTTAATATGAAGTGTTTTACAATGTTGTTTTCAAGGTAATTTTTTATTTTTTACACTACATACAGTTCTAATTATTAGCAATGAGGTTATGGAATGAAGGCAGTATCTATAAATATACTTTTGTTTATTTTGAGGTATATTTTTAAATTTAAAGTTTAAGTAAAGAAAACCAAGTTAACTATACACAGATATTTTCATTTTATACTTTATAGATTCAGTGTTAAGACTACAATCTCACCTGATGTAAAGCAATATTGTGGCCCAAGATGGCTGATATGCAAAACCTAGTGGAGGGACTGGTTCTCAAGAGCAATTACAAGAACACACTTATATTTATTATAGGTATTCAGTGATAGATTTTTAATTGGAGGGTGGTAGCTAGTCAGTTGAGCATTAGGAAAAGCCCTACACCACTAGGCTATGGGTTTCACACAATGTGGATTCAAACTTACATCCATTGACATGATGTCCGAAACCTACCGACAGAGCCATCATCTCTTCAAAAATGTTAGTAGAATAATCAAAAGTAAAAAGTAAAAGTTAAAAGTGTTAAATGTAACTGAGATAATTTAAATGTAATTAATTAATGAATTCCCATGAAGCCTATTTAATTTAAGAGATTATTAGTAAACAGTGATAAAACTTATTTTAATTTTAGATGTTTTTTTTTACATGAACACACTTGTCAAATCACTGTATATTATTTTTCCCTATACACACAAATATATATATAGAGTTTACACCTAAATTTCTCTATTTTTGTTACACAAAGTACAAAAGCAGTTACATTGCTTGTGTGTATGCTAGCCAAAGTTGTAACAACTTCAATTGCGTAACCTTTGTTTGTATGACATTTGTTTCTTTTACCCACACTTGAGTTATTTAAAACTCCAGTCTATCTTAGTGTGTATTGGTTACTGCTTAGAAACTTAAAAACATATTAACTTTTATATTAATAAGTTATCTTATTTATGAATACAATTTTATATAGATATTTTCATAGCCAGTAAACTTGGCTTTAAATTTTACATTTACCACTTCTTTCAGGATTATTATTAACAAGTTATGTCAGTGCCCTTGGCATTGGAGCTTTGATGCTGCCCCATGACATTTCCCACTACATGACTATCATTGAAGGACTGAATCTATCTCCGGCGACACTTTTGCTTGCAAAAGCTTTGATCGCTGCTCCATTTGGATACCACCTTGCAAATGGAATCAGACATTTGTACTGGGACACTGCTAAGGGTCTGACAATCAAAGAAGTGTACTCCACTGGATATGCTATGTTAGCAGTGGCTACTGCCATCACCCTTGTCTTAGCAGCATTGTAATTTTAATATACATAAAAAAACAAGTTTCATCAAACATATTATTTATTGTTATACATAAGTGTGATGTTAATAATCATGAAATAAATTTATTAAACAATATCATAGCCTTTAATTTAAATATTGGGGCACTTTGGAAACTATGACAAACTATGGACAATATAAAAAACACATAATTAAAAACATAAAAAGTAAAAGAAAATGGCACATTTAAGCAACACCACATGAAGATACAACATCATGCACAGTCTTGAATTTTTCGAAGTCCAGTTTTTCAGTAGTGGCCAAACCTTTTGCAGCATTCTGAAAATTTTGTTACATGGTTAATATTTTAATAATTATAATTTCCATTATCACTCCTGGCCATTTAACGACTAGTAAATATAATAATAAAATCTTTGCCCATTGTCTTATAAAAAATTACATGGTTATAGTATTTAAGAGAACTTAATTATATATTCTCAAAACACTTTTCTCTTAAATTATTAGATACTTGTATAATTGAATTAACAAAAACGTTGCATATTATTACAATGAGTTTTCATTTAAACATTTTCTTTCTTTACACATACATTTGTGTAAATATTAATTGTTGCTTAAAATGTATAATTTTGCAATATTTATTGACTAGCTTTGTCCGCGACTTCGGCCGCGGGGGAATAAAAATTTTAAATAGCGTAAAGCCTACTTATATATAATACTAAAATACTTTTTGAAATCCGCCTGGTAGTTCCACAGATTATCGTTTCGAAACAATCTTTTCCGCTTTATAATATTAGTATAGAAATAATTGCTGTGTCCGCGACTTTGAAATAGGTCGAGTAGTTGTTGAGTTAATTATTTACAAACAAAAATACAAATTTTTTCTCTTTATAACATTGTTATAGGTATAAATATGGTTTTGTTTTTTTTTTTTTCGAACTGACGTACGGTGTTAGCCCCAAGGGCTTTGACAGCTTCACCGAACTTTTGTTGGCGAGTGCTGAGGGCACTCAGCCCCGAGGCAGCAGGTACAAGGGTGCCAGGACGGCCGAACCTCGGCTAGGGCTGCTGCCGGTAAATGAAAAAAGATTCATGATCCTGACTAACTACCAGGTTCTGTATTACTAAATTAGTGATCACCTGATACACCTTATCAGGTAAGCAGCTCAAGGGCCGCGAGGGTAGTCCCTTACAGAACCGTGTACTTAACGTGTGAGTGTGCACGAATGGTATGCGACGTGATAGTGTAATCTCAGTGATGTAGAGTGTCACTGTATCGCGCGAATATGGCTGTGAAATTATACTTACATTGAAGATAACGTTGTTATTCTTCAAGAATTCGCCGTAAACGTTAAACAGGTCGCTTCTAGTGTCGAGCAGTTGCGCTAAGCTCAACGGGGTGTGAGCGATGGAGACGTCGGAGAGGAAGTCTTTGGCGGACAACCACGTGCGAGAGGGAGACATCGCGATGTTACAAGTCGCGAAGTTGGACAGCGAGTCGCGACCACCGGCGTCGCGGTTCAAGCAAAGCAGTTCGTACTGGCTCGCGTCGAAGTTAGATAAATCGGCACCTAAGAGTTAGTTGTTTTTTTACTGGAAAAACTTCTATAGGGATGGTTTGGATAGGGATCAGTGTCCGCTCTAGCTATTACATCGCCCCGGACAAAAAGACAAACTGCCGCTCGTTAGGAAATATATAATTTTCATTGGTCACAGAAGTATACCATATATTCATAGCACCGAATGCTTAGATCAGTTCAAGCAGCGCTCTTTAGAAATTTGAATATAGTCTCAACATATATATTACATAAACTATGTATTTTTTAGTAAGCTAAGAGTATGATATCCGATATATTCTCTTTGTTGGTAAATTTACCATATCAATAGCGGATCCTGCCAGCAGTATAATATTCTTGGTCGGCATGAACTGACAACTAATAAAATGGAAATAGCTCAGTTGGTAGTATGTACGGGCTCCGCGTCGATGGCCGTTAAGTCGAATCCTTGCAATGAACCTCAGCTTTTACCATCATCAAGTTAAAAATCTGCTGTCAAATTAGCTAGCCAGGCGAGCATTAGAAAAAGTCCTTCCGCCATGATATGGTTTCCTCACGATGTTTTTCTTCACCGAAAGCTCAAGCTCACTGTAGGTGGATTCGAACTCATGTCCCTTGACACGGCGTCCATAAACACTACCACTGAGCTATTATCGCTTCAAAATCCTCAGATGTCAGGAGTGAAAAACTATTATTGGCCAACCTTGACTCAAACAGTGCTCCATTCTCATATTATCTAATAAAGTGGAGTTATCCTTGTCTATTAGCGGTCGGTTCATTGTACTATATTGCACTACTTTATTTTCTACTGTCTCTTTTGAACTTTGGGTCATATAGGCCTTTATATTAAAGATCTAGAGAATCTCTGAATATCATTTGAATAGCAAACCCTTACGTATACAATTTGCAACGAAACAAAAAAAGGTGACAAAAAATGAGGAATTTCATTTTCTGCTGTTTATATATTTTATTTTGTCTCCGTATGTGTACTTACTCGAAACGAAGGCAACATCTCCTCTATCTTCTTGTAAACATTTCCACGGGCTGTTATCACTAGAACACTGTTTCTTTAGTTTCGATACGTCATCACCTGAGAAAGAGTTGGTTAATTTAGTAGGTAATTCTTTAAAAATGGTCCAATTCAAATCATTGGTATTGCGTATACATACTTTAACCTTTTCTTCATATTCAATGACAATATATGTTAGTGCAAAATTCAATCAATATCAAATTGAAGTAAACTTTATTTTAGTCATCAAAATTCAATTGAAGACAATTAATTTTTTGCAGCAAAATAAAGTGTATGTCGTTAGTTTAACCGCATTCACATTATTCCAACATTTTTACTATATTACGTGGAATATCATTAACATTACAAAGTTTAGGGTCAAATAATTTAGGTCCATTAATCGCAATAACAACGGCGACATGGCAGACCAGAGCAATCAAAACTATGTTACAACACATTTTAAAAGTACCCAGCTGATCATATAACTAACAATTTTATTAATTCTTTAACTTTAAAAGCATTTAAACAATTTGAACTTGTAAACCGCCCTTGTAAACAATTTCATAATTAGTAATAACTGTTTTGAAGAGACTAGCCGCGTTATTAATCTTAATGATGCATTACCTGATATTTAATTATAAACTAACTTTATCATAAAGTGATATGAAGTGAGGATCAATCATTAATATTTACTAATATTTGCAAGGATAATATTTTTCCAAACAAATTCATACTAACAAAAAGCTTAGGGGTGCAAACTGTTAATTATAATATTAAGTTTCAGGCAAGACAAAAACTACATGTCTTTTATCAATATTTGATTGATATCCTACATTATATTCCTTCTTTCAACTTATCCGAACCCACGACAAAGTATTATAATTTCCAATTTTACCTGTTTTTAAGAATTCAAGCTTAATTAATGTTTTTGGTATCAATAATTTTTTGTTACGATTTACGGTAGTTTATAAATTAGATATTATTGCACGCCTCATAAGCGAAGCGTTGAGTTAGGTACTATTGCCACTTCACGCAAAACAACTGATTTTTCAAACTTGAAATGCCTCTATTTATCATTTATTGCACTTGTAAAATAATATATACACACATATCAAGAAAAATCACTATCTTTAAAACTCATGATATTTGTTAGGCCATTTCTGTTATTTAAACTAGTTAAAAAACGGTTTCAAAAAGTTCTGTCTTGGACGTCCCTGTGTCTGTATGTGCGAATCCTGTATGTTATCACGATAACGACCGAAATAATCGAGTCTTTTTTTCTTACGTTTCAGTATAATTGGGAATAGAACTCTATTACTTTTCACGGTTTGATTCGATGTGGTTTAATTGTTATGAAATAAACAAAAAGAAAAGGAAATTATGAGGCGTGCACTTATGGATTTTCCAAACTTTTTAAAATAATTACTCTTTTCCCTGACTTTTTATTACCTATTCTTAATGCCTTAGATATATCTATCTCCATTAGGTGTCGAATTTAATAAGCATTTTCGTAAATTATTCTTAATACCTACCTTTCGGATTATTTTCTGGCTTGTCAACACCCGGTAAGCAAGACCCTCCAAAGAAATCGGCTAGGTTTTTGACGCACTGCAAAATCAACGCAAAATTTATAGAAATTATTTAAAAAATTTAATGTACAAAATTAGTCGCTTTTGGTAAAGAAAATACCAACTTCACCAGTATTGATGGATTTTTTGTTGATCAGGTAAAACAGAGGTGCGTGAAGACCGCTGAAAGTTCCGTAAGAGTTGTGACAAGATCTGAAATAACACAAAACATGTTATATGACCTAAAAATGATATACAATGAAAGTAGGGATTAATGATATTAGTTGAAAAACGAAATAATAATGACTATGTTTAAAAACATTGATGTTATTGTTTTTGATAAAAAAGCAACGTTTTTTTTTTGGAAATTCTCTGAAGCTTTCTACCAGTACATTAATTTTAAGCATGTTGATATGTAAACATGATGTTAAGTGTTTTAAAAAACCTAATATCGATGTAAAATATCACTGAAACCATATTTTTGTGCACTTGAAATTTTATAAATGATCGAACAACTAGGAGGTATTGAAATATTTATGTCTTGTAAAGAAGCCTCTTTATGTTATTAAATGGTAAAGTATTTAATAAAGCAACTTTGGTCCTTTAAATGGATGAGACTTTGCAACATTATGTTATTTCCAATTTGTATAAGTTGCCAAATTTAAAATCGGATCCATTATTGATCCTAAACGGAATTAAACCTAGAATCAAATCTTTAAAGTTACTGACACCAAAATAAACGTAGGTCCATTTTTATTTGCTCCATGGTATCGATCTATATAAAAAATCGATGTGTTGCTTCTGTTTTTACCTTTTTCCTCGTAAATCATCGATCTTGGTGTATGAGGTTCCTCTCTTGACGACAGCTACGGCGTAGTTGGGAGTCTTTGTGTCTCCGTAGACTTCGTGGAAGACGGGATGAAGGTTGTATTTCTTTGATGCAGCAGCAACTCTTATGTCATCGACTGCTGCTAAATCAGATCCATTATCTTGGACCTATGGATAAGTAGAATCAAAAATAGTGGTTATCAGCAAATTTACGTCTTTGTAGTTTAGAATAATACCTAAGTCAGTACTTAGTTAACACGTGATGCTAAATATACATTTTTTCTCTTTAGTGGCTCTGTCAACAGTTGTATAGTTTTTCTTATATTTAAATACAATTTCACTTAGTTACTAACTATACAAATTAATTATAGGCTAACATAGCATGCATGATAATGCATATAGTTATATAAGTTTGAAACTATATCATCTAAATTATGGAAATAATTATATATAAATTAAGTGATCTAGTCAAGATTTTTAATATTATGGGTAACTTACTCATGCATCGGTAATTCAATAATACTGTCTCGGTATTTGGTAATATATTGTAAAAAGATATATATAAAGCTGTATTTTGGAATCATTATGATTGTAAGAAACATTTATTTTTCTTGACGATATACGTTAACTTGATATAATTAGCCTATTCAGGAAAAACATTGTAAGCGCTAAAAATCTTATTGTTATTATTAAATTAGAAGCAGTATGTTAATAGTCACTGTTTTAATAGATCTGTGGTTAATTATAAACAACAAGTCATTATTTCTTGTAAAGGTATCATATATAGGTATTTTTTTCCTAAAAAGGCTCGATAGTATAGGTTAAATATGATTGGTAATTAGTTAATATAACTTTAAATCGGGTTTATCGTAACTTACACTCTTAAGGCAGTCTTCCTCTGACGGTTCTTGGACGCAGTCAAGGATCGGACGGATGTCCCTACTAAACGCGAAAACTGACATCGCGCGACATTTCGCTAGAGCAACGTTAGAAGTGACGCACATCCTGATATAAATAAACCATATATTATTATCTAGTTCAGCGATTCCCAACTTGTGGTACCTACGCGTATTCCTAGGGGTATCCAGGGCCCCATTAGAGGATCGTGAAAATTATACTAGGGGACATATTGAGAAGTTAAAACATTATTATAATATATTATGTCTACAATATGCAGTTTAAAATCAACCTTATAATTTTAGACTTTTTTTATTTTCGACAAAATTATTCTGATTATTGCTTAAAATAATATTAAGTTTAAGGTTTAAAGTTCTGGAAATTGATATTAAAATTGGTTGGTTTTTTAATGTATCAGATTATAAACAAAACATTTTTGTCGACAATCCGAACTCACGTCCCTTGACGCGAGTATCATCGCTTCCAGCTATTTGTTTATTGTTAAGCCAGTTTGTCTGTTACGCGAAATGGCAAAACCTAGTACTTTTAGCTTTAAGCTATTCAAAGCTCAGAGACACTTTAACGCCGGCAAGGACAACGACAAACGTTACTTCGGAAAAGAGCTTATACTAGTAACAACCTCTGTTTTGTTTTGGAAAATATTTATCTTTATTTATATCCATAAAACAAGTTTGTGATACTTTTTTTTACTTATCGTTTGGCATTAATATAACGATATAATACCCCTTGTGTTTTATTGGTTTTGAGTTATTTTGGTATAACTTATTTTCTTGTACCTTTTACCTTTACAATAATCAAGTTATTAGAAATAAAAAAACTTCGGTAGAACAACTTATACGAGTAAAAACAGAATGTGTTTTGGTTTTGAAATATTTACTATAATTTAATTCAATAAAAATTGAAATATTTAATGTTATTGTAGTTCTGAAGTATTAAAATCGATCGCTCTACTTTCTTTTTCAAGTTCTTTGGTATAGATTCTTTCTTTTCGCCTTTTTATCAATCAAGTTATTAGAAATGGAAATGTATTAATGACTCTAGAAAAATATGGTTCAGTGCAGTGTATATAGACACCACGTTGATGAACTAAGTTCGAATCCCTGTAATGAGCTTGAGCTTTCGGTGAAAGAAAACATAGAATGATCGTAGGGCTCTTTCTAATACCTATCTGGTTAACTGAAAATCTTTCGCCAAATACCGACAAGTTTGTTTGAGAGCAATTAGTCCCCGCGGGTTGAGTGTGTCCTGCATCTTGGGTCATATCACCCCTAAACAACAGATGATGTTGTGTGTATAAAGTGAAAGCTATTAATTAAAAAAATATCACCTGACGACCAGCTCCGGAGCTCCGTGACCTCGTTCAATGACGACGGTGTAGTTGGCCTTGTTTAGGTAATCGATCGGTTTGATCGGGATGTTGTCGGCGACGTGATGGATCTTGTCCGACAAACTCAGGACCTTGGTGAACCATTCCGGTTGAGTGCTTGCACCTGAGTTTACATTTTTTTTGACCTTAGGCACGACTCGTGGCCGAATTTACGTCTTACGAATGAGCAGAGCAGTGACATAACTAAGAGTGGCAGACAGTGGCCTAACTATAGCCTCTGAGGCCTGTGGCAAATTCGTTGGACGAGGCCCCAGTAAAAATTGAAACTTACATTAATTTTATTAATCACTGAAATAGTTACCCAGCATTATTAGTAATATTGTGTGTATTTTAGTTAAACATTGAGTAATTGTTTACAGCAAAATTTTAGGTACCAAGACACTTATTATTAGAATTATTTTCTCCGCGCTTTCTATTCCGGAAAAGTATTAATAAAATCAAAAAATTTAAAGAATTTTTAATAGCCATATGGATGGTTTCTGAAATTTAACTTTTGTATATGGTATATAGTTATACCTAAGTTTGATAGATTCCAAGTATATATATAAAAAGTATAATTTTTTTGTTAAGTATCATTTTGTTAAAAATATTAGGTTACTTCTAAGCCTACGGGGTCTTGGGTCCAGGGCCCCGACAGATCCGAGGGCCTGTGGTATTTTGGAAACTTTGCTGCCCTATAGTTACGCTACTAGTGGCAGAGCTGGCAAAATAACACGGGCTTCCAACCTGGCGGAGCCCCGTGCACAACAGGCCACAAGCTCAAAAGTAACCTAACATTTATGTCAAAATTCAGTAAAAATTATGAATTGTATATGAACTCAATAATTAATATTATTGCTATTTGAACTTGAAAACAATTAAAGTTAGACTATATACAAATTTAAATAAATCATTAGGACTTAAGGCAGTTCATAAGAAAAGGATCAATTTTCAATAGTTATAGATTTGGTTATTAAATCTTTAAAAAAAATTATGATATAAGTGCGAAACGTTAAGCTCGGAGAAAACAATTTTATTAATCTTGTTACGATTAAATTATAAATAAATATTTTTTTTATTGATAATTAAATGAATTCGATATTTAACTGTAATCCCACAATATTAGTGATACAGGTAGATAACCACTTTAGTGATTAATAAACTTAAATTACAACGATTTTTATTGGGGCCCTATCCAATGAATTTACCACGGGTCATAGAAAGTATAGATACGCCAGTCGAGCACAGAGATCTAGGTTTCGATCAATATATGCGACTTTTAAGTTTACGCGTTCCATCGTCAGCCTCATCTATGCTTACCACCAGGCATGATTGAGATCAAGGGCAAAATTATAAAGCATAAAAAAAAACTGACTTATGATATAGGTATAATTGCCACTTGGTGTTAAATCTATATTAATATTATAAAGCGAAAAAGTTTGTTTGTTGTTAGAGCAATCATTGAGGAAGGCTTTAGGCTATATTATCATGCTGCCACCAATAACAGCAAAGTTATAAAAACAGAACAAACTGATTAAGTAATATTTAGTTCCATGCAAAGGAAGTCGCACATAGCTCAGTGGTAGTGTGTAGGAACGCCGAGTCAAGAGACGTGAGTTCGAATCCAGCCACCTACAATGAACTTGAACTTTCGGTGAAGGAAAACATCGTGAGGAAACCATAGTATGGTGGTAGGGTTTTTTATTAACGCCCGCCTGGATAGTTAACACCTTCAAGTTGAAAATCTTCCGCCAAATACCAATAGGTGTGTTCCGGCAGTTGTACTTAAGAGCCAGTTCCTCCACAGGTATAGCGTGTCTACCAACTTGGGCCATATCGTCACTTAAGATTGAGGTGAAATTATGGTCATAACGCTAAACCTTAACGATATAAAAAAGGTAATATTTATTGGACCGTTTATTTTGAAAGTGGTGTAAGTCCATTTCTTTTGTTATTTTAAAAATTAAAGGTTACTATATTTGTTGATAATGCAATTTCATTTACCGACCGATTTTAAGTTGTACAAAACATGCGATTTTTTGAGAAATTAAACATGGACTAGTTATATACAAAAAAATTACATTAAATTAAGCATGAATTACGTGATAGCTCATTTTTCTCAAAAATGGACTTACACCACTTTCAAAATAAACGGTCCAATTATATGTAATACCTATATCAACTATTTAGTTGAGTAACGAAATTATGTGTGGGATGTGTTTTATTTCCTTATGTCTAGAGAAGTTGTTGGGCATTTTACCAGCGTCAGCCAACTGCTTCAGTTTTTCTCTCACTGGTGAGAGCTTGGCGAGGATGTCGTTGTGTCCTATGACTCCCGGCCAGGGTCTGGCTGCCCAGGAACACGCCTTCTCTCTGATCGGCACCTTCGATCCGTCCACGCAGAGGTATCTGAACTCATCGGGGTTTTCGTTTGACGGACTCGCTGGAGTTGTTCCAACTGGCAACTACATATATGAATGGTTTAAGTTGTATAGACTTTTGACTATAAATAACGAATTTAACGAGTATTAACGAGTAACGATATTAGTGAGTTTAGGCGATTTTGGGAACGATTGTATTAAACATACAAATAAAGAAAATTGCAAAGGCACTGTGGTGACAAGTAAAATAATTTGTAACAACTACATCGCATTTTTTTAATAGTGAAGGTTTAGCGTTATGGCCTTGATCTCACCTGATCTTAAGTGACGATTCAGCTCAAATTGTTAGATACGCTATACCTATGGAGGAACTGTCTATCAAGTGCAGCTGCCAGAAGATACCTATTCTCAAACTTTAGGCGGCAGATTTTCAACTTGAGGATAGTAGCTAGCCAGGCAGACATTAAAAAAAATCCTACAACCATGCTATGGTTTCCTCACGATGTTTTCCTTTACCGAAAGCTCAAGCTTATTCTAGGTGGTTGGATTCGAACTGACGTCCCTTAATGCAAAGTCGTACATACTACTATTGAGCTATCATCGCTAACAATTACAATAGTTGTGATCATGTCTTTGTACGCGTTTATTTTTGGGCTCTCGTTTTGTATTTTCGATCATATCATATAATTTTTATAATCAATATTTCCTAGCAATTGTTAAAATTACATATTAGCAGGAATAAAATACAATCAATTTATTTATTTATGCAAGTAAAATCAACAGTAACAAATTATTGTATACAAGAAAAAAAAGTATTGAATTTACTAAAATTGATTACAGTACATTTATATGCCTAGTTAAAATTTCATACTTTAATTACATATTGTCGTTTACAACTACTATTTATTAATTCAAGATTCTTAATTTTGTAATGCCTTGTCCTTTTTACTTAATCAAAAAAAAAAGATCTATTTAACGATCTCTAAAGATTGACTAATATGTATCTTGTATATAGTTTATGAATGATCAAATATTTTAGTTTTATATTAAAATTGATTAGAGACGTTTATCTGTTAAATGACAGAAATAAAATCATATCAATGAACAGCGGCCTGTGTATTCAATGTTTGTAAATCATTACGTATTGTAAAAAGTACGTATGTACACAGATCTACAGTTTGTGATTATAGATTATATAAGCATTACTTTTATCATTCATTAAAGATATCCACATACTAAATACGGTTCATAAAGTTCGTACAAAGCCAAATTATAAAAGTTGGAAAATAAGAAATGACGCTTAAGCTGGATAATAGCTTAGAATGAGGTAGAAGAAATCGTCCGACCGTAAATTACGGGTTTTGAAAAGTTAATGAAGCAGGGAAAGCGGCTCGCCGCTTTATCTCTAATTCTGCCTTTTTCGTTTGACACTATACCTAAGACTTGTAATATTTTTTATCATGTTAGTTTGAAAATATTGGATACTCGCTTATTTAGTCGAATCTATGTTGTAGGAAACAGTACAAAAAAGTGCACCATATATATATATAGTTATAACTACTCCTACGACTTCGTTCGCGTGGAATTAAGGATTATTTTTTCATTTGTGCTGTCCTTCTGACTGTTCACTACAGCTTTGTCCCTATTTGCAGTAACGTGATGTTAAATAGCTTTACTTAATTATTGTTCTATGAGGTTCAAAAATATTTTTTGAAATACGGCCTAATAGCTTTTAAACAAATAAACGAAGTTTTCCGCTTTACTTACAATAATAGTATAGATCTATGCCGAGAAAAAAAGTTGCAAAGGATATCTCAAGTGTGTAGCGATATAGTTCACACACAATCAGAGGGATCGTCTTTATATATATTTAAGTGATTAATTAAAACTATCACAGTCAATTAAATATTTCCCTTTAATATTGTGACGTCACAAAGTTAGTAACTATACAATGTCAAGTCAATATTAAGTCGAAAGACACGTTCCGATGTTAAATGAGACAATTAAAGAATATTCTAGATATAGTAGGTATAATATATCTAAATCCGGAGTAATACCAATACTATCTATTATTGAGAGAAGGGTTAATCCAAACATACATAAACCAATCAATTGAACATTTCGCTGTATAAATACAAAAGGTGGATATTACGTAAAGAAAACTTATATGCATTACAAAGTTGAAAGACACGGGGTTCGGAACCTCAAAATACCTTTTCAAACACGCCATTAATTTTTGTAATACTTTACACACTTTTCATATATTTACTTCATAAAGCTAAAGTTATAAATACTGCTCGTCGAAACTTCGATCAAAGTGTTTCATATTTATTGGAGCATAGTTAATTACATCAATTTGCGAGCTTACGTTGTGAATAAAAAACCACTCACCCCGAAGAATTTGCGTGTAAATATAACTTTAGTGAATGCGACCTCGCCGTTGTTATGAGCCAGACATTTGAGAGCCCCGACGTAACCACTGAACTCGTCTGGGTAATCGCATTTGTCCGGATGCTCGCACATAGCGCAGAGTTGGCTGTATTGTCCCTCTGAAATTAATTTTCAATTCTCATTCTGTTCACGGCATAATCAAGTTTAAAGGTAAATTAAAAGTAATATTGAATGAATGAACACTTTTATTTCACTTTAAATACTGACGAGCTTAATGCCATAAGGCATTTTTTCATAGTCAACCTTTGTAGTTAGAAAAATATTACCATTGTAGGTAGTGCAAATAAAATAATTAGTGTAATAAGTAAATAGATTGATATAGTTAATTCATAACTAATCGTATATAAAATACACTCATCCAAAGTCCTCATAAAAAGTCTTCTAGAAATCAAATGTTTTAACAATAGTATTCATAATTTTAGGTTAGTTCCTATAGAAAAGCGTAATGATACGTGTATTTAGTAAAAAAAACCTTCAATAGTTTTTTAGTGATGCAACATTGAATGCGATAAATTTACTATTTTAATATATAGCCGCTGTAACCTCGACTTTGTTCACGTAGAACTGAAAGTTACAGTAATTGTTTCCGAATAAAAAGTGCCATATACTGTTTTCAACTATACTAACTAAATATTCAACTAGTTATTCAATTCCGATAAGAGCGTGTTAAAACAACACACACAAACACCCTTCAGTTTAATTATATTAGAGATACGCCTCGCAGTTTCCCTTGTGTTGAATACTTTCTATTCATGTCGCGTGGCCCTATTACCTAACATCTCGCATAGCACAAAGTCGTTAAATTAGCACGATTACTACGTCCTAGCTGAGTGTACTTTTAGATCTAGAATTTTTAAAATAATTAAGTCGTTCCTGAAAGATGTTACACAACCCTAAACCTGCTTTAATAAATATACTAACAACGACAAAAAGAAATTCTGAAAAAAAAAACACTCTTATGATGAAGCCCAATATGTTATGAATAACAGACTAGCTAATCTCGTATATGTCCAGGTCCAGCTCTTTCCAGTAGGGAATAACTAAAAATATTTTCCGTGAAAAAATACAAACCCATAACAATTTTCACGGTGATATGTTAGAGTTAAGAATTCAGCGATTTATTATATACAAACATTCATTACCATATTGTATACATAAATTAATTTGGTCTTATCATTCATAAATTTAACTGAAAGTATATAATGTTGAAATATGAAAATCGGTACTTAAATACTGAAATGAAAGCGTACATTGAAAGAAGGATGAGGAAAACTGGCATCTATTTTATTTAAATAGGGTAACAGTAAGAAAATTGTAAAAATATGTGGATGTTATTATTATTTATCTAAGTTAATAAGTAACCATAACTAAAACTAAATAACCAAACCGTAGAAGATAGCGTTCAAAATATATTTTTATAGGTTTTTTATACGAGCGTTATGGCCACAATCACACCTGATTTTAAGTGACTACGTGGCCCAAGATGTTGGAATCGCTAAACCCAGTGAATGAACTAGCTCTTAAATGAAATTAGGAAAAGTCTACGATGTCATCATCCTTCACCGGAAGCGCAAGCTAATTGCAGGGATTCGAAGTCACGTCCATTAACGTGGTGTCCGTACACACTATCAACTGACCCAAACAATGAAGTCAATACAAACTTGATCGATCTTTAATACAATATACACACAACTTACTCCAAGCTGAATTGGTTTTCGGATCTGGTGACCATTTCCCGACGATACATGACTTGCTGAAGAATGAGGACAAGGCTTTTAGCTCGTTTTCTTTAGGTGATATGCTGTGGTCGTTCATTTTTGGGAACACCGACCTCTTCATTAACATCGTTAAGGGAATCTGGAATGGATAATCTTTGGATTTACGTGAGTCTCAAAGTAGTGCGACAGCAGTTATCTGTATCTGGTAATAAGGGAGATTAAGGGATTATGAATCCTTCCGACAGTACTTGTTAGCCGATAGCTAACACACGTGTCTCTCGTCTCGATATAACACGAGAGCATTTACGTAAAAGTATTTTTACATAAAGTTAACAAAATAAGTTTATTAAAAACTACCAGTCGGATTTCCTAAATTCATTTTATAATTAAAAATGCGATCATTGAAAAAGGCTTTAGGCTATTTAACATAGTTTATCACCAACAGGAGCCAAGTTGTATTGAAAATAGTTACAAAAATGGCTAAAAATTATTAAATATTTTTTATTTATATAAAACAATAATTTACTGCATACACTGCCACAAATCTTCATGGGGCACTTAAATGTATATTTTCCAAGCCAGTAAAGATTTTAATTCAATTACAAGTTGGTTACAACCAAAACTTGGTCACGTAACTTGCCGCCAGAATATTATCCCGAATGAAATAAATACAACGAAAATACAGTAAGAAAATATTTTTAAAGACTCTCATATATGTGTTTTCTTCAAACAAATATCACAAACATTTACCGAAGCATAAAAATATATTCCATTTATACAAACAAACAGAAATCGCGTTAAGGTGATCCTAAAAAAACAAAGGACGGCCTCCGCAGCTTTCCCCTTTAATATTTTATTTATGTCTCCTATCCAATTTACGTTGGTAATATATCTGACAAAGGAAATGCTTTTAATATTCTTCTGTGTCACGGAATACATTCGTTTTAAATATCGTTGATCTAGGTCACGCGTGGCGTACTACAGGTTTTGTTTATTGTATATCAATCATAATTCGAATATCAGATGAATTATTAAGAACGAAGTGTCATATGACATATTGATGTAGATGTATTTTGTTATTTATTTTTAATTACTCGCAATAATTTCTTTCGCATAGATCTAAAAGTACGGGAAAGCTTAATTTACATCCTTTTTATGTGTATATATTACATGCCAAAGTGACGGCAGTGTCTAATTACAAGCAATAATTCATAAACAATACCTATTATTAATAGATTATCATACAAGTAGCAGTTACCAATGCCATAATGAAAGGCAAGCCATTCGGTAACTAGATTTTTGGAGTAGATAAATGAAAACAGTGTTTTTTACATTAAATAAATCATTAATTTTTGAGTACTAAAAATCTTTAAATAGAACTGACATTTAATATTAACATACAAAATCGGATATCTCTGTTTAATAGTAAGACGTATCATGACCTTATCACGACATTATTTTTAGGCGTCATTGATTCTAGATTGGCTAATATAGGGTAATTATAGATCGTACTTCGTAACCGGTCGCTCCCTATCGAATATATATTTAATATTGATTATTGTAAACAAAACTGGCAATAATAATCCTTGAACTCACAATGACATTATCTGCATCCAGCAGGAAGTCGCCTGCCAGTCTTAATAAAAAATCACATGACATATTCAAAGGACATGTACATATTTTATTACGTGTGCAAGATTTTAAGTAGATACCTATTTCGCATCAACAAAAGACCTGTCGGAAGATGTTTTCAGGACGAGTAAGACAATAACTTTTTTTATATACAGGGAAACAATTTCACACAAGGTCATTTCATTTCGTATATAGCAAATCTTGTATTGTGGTAATTAAAAAGATTGAATATTATACGAATCAAGAATTTTAATGTCTAGATACATGACTGATTATCATGGCCATTACAATGAAGCCGGTATCGGCCTGGGCTTGAAATCGCATTCTCTCATTATGGTTTGGACTTGCTTCTACTGCGCTACGAGGATTGTCAAATGCAACTTGATTATTATTTCAGTTTTTTACACTTTGGTGTCTTTCATTTTTTGCTTCCGGTCTAAGTACCTTCTACATTCATTTCGTCTCACAGATATGATGAACTTGTCGAACGTCTTCCAGGCACAGAGAAAATAAATAGAAAAAAAAAATGTCAGTCGTAAGACTGAGCGTCAGAAGTGAAGACTTTTTATCTCAACTTATATTTATATATACTAATTTTATATAATCCGACCTTTTTGCCTATTATTTTAGTTTTATAAATTACTTTTATTCTTTTTATTTTATATTTTTGTTTCACATTCGAATTATTTCTATTGTCAGTCTTCATGCATTCATTATAACATGTACACTAAATATATCGTATTATTCTTATTTTTCTATTAAATAGCGCTATTCGACACTTAATTGGAGCTATCTGCAGCACTTACTTACATAACCTGTCTGTGCCCGCGACGTCGTTAGCGTGGAACTAAAAATGATATAACAATTTGTGCCCGTTTTTATAACTTTTTTTCAATATAACTTTGTTTTTACGGATGGTGCCGCAATTTCAAATAGCCTAAAGCCTTGCCCAATGAATGTTCTACCTAATAAAAAAATAGTTTTGGAAATTTGATTGTTAGTTTCTCAGATTAGCGCGTTCAAACAAACAAACAAAATTTTCCGCTTTATAGTATTGCAGTGTAGGTACACACACACCTGTATAAAATATATACATATAATGCATCTGAGCGCGAGTTCAGTGTTTTCCCCATTCCAAAAGTACTCAACGGGCTAAACAAGTATTCACTTAAAAAATAGGCCATTAACGTGACCGTATGTTAGTGAAGAATCTAATACTGACCTTGTATCCAACGTTCCTGTTAACTCCAGTGTGACAGGACTTCAAGCCTTTAAGTTGATCCAGACTGTTGATGGGCAGGTCTTTGTGAACGACGATAACCGCTTCATAACGGAACGGTGCTAAAATAATTTAGTTTATAATTTAGATGCGCGTATAAGATTATATTTCATGGTAAAAATATATTGCATATATACTTTGAAACTTGCTGTCTCAGAGGAATTGCAAAGTTTGTTTTTGTTTGCTATTTATTGTGTCAAGGAATGTACATTCAAACTGGAAAATCAATAGGTTTGTAGGTATAGGGACGAGTACGTGAAAGTCTTCTATATATACGGAAATGTTGTGGCCATACCCTCACCTGATGTTAAATACCAATGTAGTCTAAAAAGATGGGCACGGTAAACCGTAACGGAGGGGCTGGCTCCCAAGTGAAACTACTTACTATGTTTTACGCAGTGTAAGAATCATGAGTAACCACTTTTTACAATGGCACGTGGTTGAGATCGGTACTCGACTGAGTTAATCTGTTGACGGTGACATTTGACATTTTTTTTCTATTATGGTATCTGTCTCTGTATGCAATTTCGCCCATGTAAAGTGTTTCATAAGCAGAAAAGCTCATTTGATACAATTAAAAACAAATAACAAAGTTAATAATATCCCTTTGAGACTGTATTTATCTATATATATATATATATATATATATATATATATATATATATATATATATATATATAATAATAAAAATGATCTTTTTTGAGACACGATCGTGTCAAAACTTCTGAGTCTGTCGACATGAGACCCTAATCATTGAATGCGGAAATATTTGTAGATGGTTTAAGGTTATTCATTATTTGAATTCCAATGATCCTTTATCTTTTGTTTGTTATGATACGTTTTACAAAAAGAAAAATAAAGACAGGAATTTATCCTAATATGATATTCGCATGGAGAACGGTGGAGGAGTGGAACTGCTAGTAATCTTAAAAAAAAATGTTCAAACTTTAATAACGTTTCAAATAATAAACCTTGATAAACCTCTGTGGTGAGCATGTTAATATTCAAGCTTTAATGGGACGTTAAAATTATCTATAGATCTTAAAGCCATTATAAAACTTTCTCTCATTCACGCATGTATATTACGTAATCGTATGGCATTAAAAGATAATATTAAAGTGTTTCCGATAACCTCTTAATTATTATGTATGTTTTTAATTCGTGTTAGTTATTTTATATTTACATCAGAGGCATGTAATTATGCTAATTAAGATTATTAAGTCGTGTTAACATGCAAAATATTATGACTGTTTATGATAATTTCTTACATTGTACAATGAATATTTCATCTATATATGAGGTTTTTAGTTATAAAAATATAAAATTTTATAATACTAATATGTGCCCGTGACTTTGTTCGCGGTAACTATCGGTTCAACATTTTTTTTTGGCTAGGAAATAAATTATCTGAATAGTAATACATAAATAACTGGCGGTGAAATATGTCATATTCCTATACATCCCTATACACTATGTATAGATTTTAACTAATGTAAACTAATAGTATTAACAATCCAGTTGGTCTAGTGGTATAAGCGGTCGCTATATTGAATCTCGTCGAGTCCTTCAAATCCCGTAGAAAATAATTATTTGCATTATTCACAAAACCTTATTTTGAGTCTAGGTACAAATTTGTGTTAGCCATATGCTTGTAAAGTCTCCCATAACGTAGGATTCGAACCTTAGAACAAGTGTAGCCTTATGAAAAATATTAATAGTAATTTAAATCTCAGTACAGGTTAAAACGTTAAACACTTTAAAAGCAATCAACTAATCCAAGGGTTTATTTTAATTCAATTTCGAAATTGACTTGACTTAAACAATTTGTAGACTCGCCTCTCAGTTTATTTGCAAAGATAAGAACGAAGGGAGCTTGATTATAGTAATAACTCAAAGGAGTAACTCCGTGTTTTGTTTGAAACTTTTAATTGTTTATTCCATACTTTGAATTTATTACAATAACTCTTCCATTCTTATAATTTCTAGTAAAACTGTGAAGCTTTTACCTATTATTTTACTTAAAGCTAATATTTAGTAATTAGCGGTTATACTTAGTTGCCTTGGTATTGTTACTAAAAACTTTGTACCTGTTTTTATATTTGCTGTAGCAGCGACTTCGATTGTTTATAATTGAATTGTGTTTTGTAAAATTGTAGGACGTATCTTTAAATTTTACGAATTTGGTATTATTAATTCATTAGTATAACTCTTTCAGATTGTTCATGTAACGGTGTTGTCATAATGCACCATTTTATTTGTAATAAGTCTGTACTATTTGACGGTTGGATATACAGTTACTACGAAATCACAAAATAATCGGCAATAAATTGATGAATTAGGTACACTAAACATCTTTGACAGTTCTAAGGAAATAATTAGAGACTTTTGCTATCACTTTGCTTTAGCGAAACGCGATGTGAATAAGAGAGCTAATATAGTTTGAATTATTGGAGAATTATACTGAGTGATATTCAAAATTAAGTTACAATTGTAGTCGATGACCCGATATTCTTTTGATTGTTGTAATCGACACGGACTCGCTCAGATATACGCCGTAGGTTTTGGTTCTGTTTCTAGAAAGTTTCACTATTACTTCTAATGACAACAACAGTGCGCATTATAATTCTATTTTTTTTGTAAATGAATACTTTCACTAACTTGCAAGAGAATTTGATTTCCTAAATTGTATAGGAGTTTGACTGAGAGGTACGTACCTTCGGGCTCCTCATCAGTTCTGTACTCTTGGAACACGACGAAGTCTTGGTTGGGTATCTTCGAGGCGACATACATATCCTCAGGATCAACCGGTACAAAGTCCGCCTGTCGTTGTTGCACGTAGTTTAAGCAGTCCATCCTTTAGGCAAATGAAAAAAGTTACCATACTATCTAATTTGCTAATCTTAAACTATATGTAATACCATATTGTCTGCTAGACATTACGCTGCCTAAAAGTTGCACTTTCTTCATAATTACTTCGACAATATGAATCTATCAATTATCATATTATTGGGTCAAATAGTAATAAAGTTTGTTTTATTTATAAATATCAACATCCATTTTTATTCGCATACTTCATTCAAACGTCGTCTCAGAATTTATTCGTTCAATCCCCAATAGCTTACTTTATATAGAAAAAGAATTTTGCTCTAATTCGTTAACAGAGTTTAATTTTAAATATTTTTATCTTATGATACCTTAACACCAACTAGGCAAATTACAAGTTAATATGATTTAAGTTTTGTTTACATAATAAACCTAAAAATATCTTACAATAAAATACAACTATGTTATCGGCAGTATATAAAACATATAAGAACCTCAGTTTTCATTTACGGAAAGAAAGAAGATTCTACTGGAAGTCGCAAACCAGCCCATACTCATTTTAATCCATCTGAAAACCCTACTTCCCCTAAGTTGCCAGAGACTGAAATCAAAACGAAACTCGATCTGGTTACATATATTTTTTCAATATGTAGTTTTATTTTAAACATAGAAATTTAAATATATTCATATTAGGTATTTAGCGCATGCACAGAGAAGCGTGTCAACTCCAGACATCACCATCGTTCACATATTACTAGGGACTGATTTCGAATTATTTCTAGCTAAGTCAAGGTTAGCTTATGGGTTTAAGCAGTAACACCTCGCACTACGACCGCGATGACTGTTGTGAGATCGAATTTCACCCTATAATATTAGTATGATTTCTAAATTATTTTTTTTGCGACTAAATGCAATTTGTAAAATCCGCGTGATGGAAAGCAAATGTTAAAAAAGTATTAATTGATAAAATATTTTAGATTTTTTTAAGGATTTTTCAATTAAACAAAATTATTCGTCTTAACTATATGTAGATATATAATAAAAGGAATGGAAGTCAATGTAATCTACGATTCGTTAGTGGTTATGAAAGGCAATGTTTTTCGTGAGCTGTATTCATAATTCGCGTTGATATCACTTCGGATATATTTATGTAAAACACGTAAGTATTGTTGGATGCAGAGAACGACCTTTCATAAAATGAGAACTATGCTTAGTAGCTGACCGAGTAAAATTACGGAACTGTATTAGAAAATAAAATAACGCACAGGTATATTTATGAAGAAATCTAAATACGCTACGTAATCAAATTGTACTGTTTTGTACAATTTAAGAAATATAGTAATTGTACGGACGGTTTCGTTCTGTTATAGGTTATAAGGCATCGTCCGTCTGCTACACTGGGGATAAAAAAGTAAATAGAAAAAAAATCTGTTTGCTTAAAACCAAAGGAGATAAGTGAAACATCACTATATATCTATCTCGCTCTCTTGTCGTTGCGAGCTGACTTTTCCCGAACGAGCGTCACATAAAGAGGTTGCTTATCAGAATTTCCAAGCCCTTCCATAAGAAGTTTCACTTCCAAATTACAAGAATAATAGAATCTAAATATTAAATAGACTGAATCCGTCTTCGAGGTGATGATGGCTCAGTTGGTAGTGTGTACGGATGCCGCGTCAATAGACGTTGGGTCTATCCCACCTGTAATGAACCGGAGCTTTCAGTGGCGGAAAACATAACCTGGTGCTCTAGGGCTCCTTGTAATGCCTGACTGGCTAGCTACCACCTATAGTTGCGTTCCGGCAGTTGCACTTGAGAGCCAGTCACTCCACCATCTTGGGTCAATTAACATCAGGTAAGATTGTAGCAATGACGCTTAACTTGTAGAGTATAAAAAAAAACGAACGTTTCTGCTTCGAATGGTCATAGTTCTATTCCAATAGGTTTAGTAGTTTAACGTAATTGACTGGCTTTCATGTGCAGCTGTTGGAATACAAATACACTCATAGTTATTTAGTGATTGATTCTAAACTTGAGGGTGGTAGGTAGCCAGATGGGTGTTAGAGAGTGCTATGGGTTTATCACTATATTTTCATTCGCGAAAACTCAAGTTCATTGCAGGTGCACTCAAACACACATTCATTGACGCGGCGTCAGTACACACTACCAAGTGAGCTATCATCGTTTTAGACCTCAATACTCTAAGTAAGTAATAATAGAATTTAAAACGTATATTATCAACAACTACACAATATCCGTGTTGTATAAAAAATATGTATGTAGGTATATAATTATTATATGTACAGCATCATTTCATGTTTCTAAAGAATAAACTGCATTGTTTAATAGGTAGAAACACAATGAAGTCTAGACGCGTTGTTATACTGAATATAAATATGAAATCTCACGGCTGCGAGACAAATTGTTATGCATTGTTTAGTTTTTTATATTTAAGATTTTTAGTCTTATTTTAATAATGCGCCTGTTTACTTTATTGTTGAGACGCTGCTATAGTTTGTATTTGATCATGAAAATTAAGGAAATTTGTGGCTTTGAATATAAAGTGGTAGGGTTTTTATTTATATGGTGACGTTGGAGAGCCTGGTGAATTTCGATGGCTTTTCCTGCTAGAATCTAGAAGAATTGCAAAAGCAATCTTGTCTCTAGCAATACTAGTTGTCTTAGAATCTATAAAAACTGTGTACTTGACTTGTACTTGTACTTGACTACGTAACTTAGAACCGCTCGAACTGCATAAGGATATAGCCTCACTTCGAGTTTTGTATCGACTGTGCCATTGCGAGTGCTCTAAGGTTACTTTACCTAATCCCCTCCTCTTCTTTCCACAGCAGATCTACCAGATCTGGAGTACAGAGCCACAGATTTACTATAACCTCGATTCTGACACGAACCGTATAGTTCGTAAAGTCTTTTCTCCTTCCTATAATATTGGGTCTATGGTAGTCTTATAAACCAGACGTAAAAAAGTATTTAGCGGGCCGGCATGACAGTTGCGACTGATGAAGGACATTTTTGGCCTTACTGCATTCGCTACTGTTATTGGATTGTACTGACACTTACTATCAGGTTAAGTACAGTGATTGTACCAAGCTACGATTAAAAAAAAGAAGTGAAATCCTTCATCAAGGCGAAATTAATAACACGAAATACAACTTTAACGTACTAAATAAAACGCATTGGTCCAGCACATATCGTGTTTATGTTGACACTAAATGCCACAGTTGCATCATGATGTTTCACGTAACATAGCAGTGAGTTGTTGACTCTTTTCCTTTCTTAGTCGACTCGAGCTGATTTTACTTGAACGTTTTAGCTCTATTTTATTCAATACCCACAAAATAAAGTACTCAACGCGCCTCCAGGAGTTTTCACTTCATAAATACACCGACAATAGAAGAATAGAGACAGCTGCTTGAATTTTTTTTTTTTATATAGGAGCAAACGAGTCAACGTGTAATTTGATGGTATGTGATCACCGCTGCCCATGGACACCAACAAACCCAGGGGAATCGTAGGCGCGTTGCCGGCCTTTATAGGAGGGACTGACTTTCAGGTGCAACTGCCGGAATACATCTATTCCCTTCTTAGAAAAAGTCTTCTAATCTACTACAGGACTAGTCATTCGTAATTCTTCACTAGAAATACGCGCCAGATGTCCCACATACCTTTCCCGTATATGTATTTATTAGAGTGATACTTTTTACATCGCCTCAAATTTTTACGTCTATCTATCACATGTCGCATTACACACGGCCTCGGAGTAAGGGTAAAGTAGGCGCCGCTCGGCAGAGCAGCCAAGGCCAATAAGGCGGCGCCCATGGTTCGCATCAGCTGACCTTGTAGCATTGATTTCCCATTAACATTCCCATTTTCTAATTAATAAGTTAAGATTTAAAATGTGATTTGAATACCCTAAATCGAATAATTTTCAGTTAAATGCCTACGATTCGGAAAAGGTTCACTTGTGTCGTGGTTTCATAAAACCAGACAATATTTTTATTTGCTGTATTTTTTTCCACTTTACAAACAAAAAAAGGGTATCTGTACTCGATTAGGTTGTGATCACTATACACATAGCGATAAACTCAATTCAGTGACTATCATAATGTCTGTAGTATTTCTGGATCAATTAGGGTAATGTACACCGATTAGCGTATATTAAGTGAATTATTTTATAAGTTGTGGTACAAATATGCTAATTCTAGATGGTCGAGTATATCGGAAGAAAATGTTATAGATTTTCCTTCCTGCGACTACATGTAAGGCATTTAAATAACGCTTTACCGTCACGCAAGTATTCGTGAACATAAATATTTATCTTCGTATAGCATATATTAAAGAAAAGTATTGTCAAAGTTAGTTTTTCGATAAGAAAACATTTTCGATTGAAAGAGAACACGAACGTTTACAGTTGTAGCCCTCTATTTTATGTATTGCAAACACCTTTAATATTCCAATAATATACGAAATTAATAGTAACACTTGAACTTTGAGAATAGAACGTGTTCCTAGTTGATGTTCAGAAAGGTTCCACCGAAGTTTTATTCCTTTTTAGAAGTCTTCCCTCGGCTGATGACATTAAAACGTCTATACTATTCTATAAATGATTTAATCAATATAGTACACATAATTACAAAATGCGGTTTCATTTATAGATAAAATAAAGTTACGGGGACCCGCTTAAAATTAATCGACCAACGATGCCTAAACGATCATAGGAAACTCGTATCATAGTGGAAGTAACAATTTTTTTATGAAGTATTGTCTCCGATATACAATCCGTCATTGAAACTTCAATGAGATAGCTTCCAAGGACCATAAACTACAATATTGTCTTTTGAATAAACAAAGTAATTGTTTCTTATACTTGTTATTTTAAAAAGATCATAATATATGTACCGAGTTGAAATCTTTATATCAACTTGCAAGATTATTGGATATACACCTGCTTATCCAAAAATGTGACACCCCTAAGCTTGCTTCAGCGGCTGGTGATAGGGTCGATTAGGTCGGAGATAAATGCAGTATTCTACCATCTCACCAATTAATTAGGCATTTTTTAAATTATTTCGACATATAATAAATTTAATGGTGTCAGTTATTCTATTAACATAGTATAATGTATGTTTAGTTTGAAATTTAATGATCATTTGAGATTGCCTCACAATTATTATTACTTTGACTACTTGTTGACAACTACTATAAATATTAAACAAAACTTACCTGTCCCTAGCCGGTACGCATTCTAGTACTGTTTTCGATTTAGTTGGCACTTCTAACATCTCCTCGCAGGCTTTAAGATGTTGTGATGGGACACATAGTTTATCTACAATAAATTAAATTAATTAATAATTTCCACGAACCAGTTAAATTTGCAAATCTTCTAGTTAATATTAGTTAAAGATTGACACGAAACAATAGTGAATGTGTAAATTTGATGTGTTATAAGAATATATTTTTTAGTTATCATGACCGAAATAAAATTACGTCATTAAATCTAATTATATATTCAGTTCATAAAGTTTACGAATTATCCTTAAAATTATTGTTGACGCTGTACGGTCAGATTGCCTTTGCTTCGATCCTGTAAAAGTACAATTCTTTATACTCAACTACTACTATACTATATCAAACCAAATAAGAAGGTGATTTGTTTGTTTCAAGGCTAATAAAAAACCATAAGAAATAATCAATATCATTTCAAAAGTAAATTGTAATGATAATCGATTTTTTTATACGTAGACCGGTTATAGTTTTCTTTGTTATTATTATTATTTATTTAAAAGCGGAAACTATCCTATTTATATTATTGTATTGTAATAATAAAGAAAAATTAAGTAATATTTATTAATATGTCTATAAAAAACACAACTTTTAAAAATCAAAACCAATTCACGACAATAAAATTATTCTTACGATTATATAAACATTAGAACTCTCTAAATGATTTGTTTGACGAAGCAATTTTTATATTATTCAACTGCATTAGTGTGAAGCGACACAAATTCTAATCAAATATATCTTCGATACTTCGGTGTTATATAATAACGAGTTGTACATACTCTTTAATTGTTGTGTAATAATCTATCAAAATGTACAGACTAAAAATAAATGACTATTGGCGGGAAACGACAAATGTCAATTATCTAAATACAGATTTTGACATGATACCTTAATATGTGTATATAGCTTTTGGATGTTCTTTTATTTTAAATAATTTTATTATTTTTATGCCGTTTTGATTTAAAAATTGTAATTATTGTATAATAACTTTAAGTATGAACATGATTTAATTGAAATTAAAAATTAACAGATTGTCATAATTGTCTCTCAGATTATATATACATATATATATATGAAAAAATGTAATAAAAAATCACATACATGACGATTTGGCTTCGTAAACACTAACACAGGTCAGGGCTATCAAAACTAAATGTCTGAAAGCCATGGTCAAGGCGACCAACGTCTACCTTATAATAAACACTACTGAATCTTGGACCCACGGCTTCTTTTATATACCCGTATGCTATCTTTATTGTTATCACATGTACCTAAAGATATAAAGACGATCACACAGGTCGACCGTTGATGCCTTTCATTGTGCGAGAACGCAACGGTGTTCGGTTTGTATCTCTTAAAAAACTGTGATTCGGTGATTTGGCCACCGATAGACAGGTTTCGTCGATTATGAAAGATTTATTTAAATTATTTTGAAACTGCAACCTCTTTAGATTTACACAACAAATATATATTTTACTCTCAAATCTCAGTGTTTCGTATACATATAATTGTAGATAAAATATAAAGTATTCTGGTTTAAATCTAAATTTCTTTAGTAAAATTTAAACTGATTGAAATCAAAATGAAGAGTATTAGCTTTGTATACTGCCTCAAATATTTTTTTGAAACAATTTACGTAAATAAATATACTGTTAGGATTACTCTTTATAAATATTGTAAGTATATTATCATCACAGAAGTTGCTCTATTTATTCATAGTAGAAGAAGAGTATTGATAATTCGAATTTTAATAACTTACAAATTCAAATATAGAGTGAAATACTGTTCTATGTAACTTGTACTGAGCTATATAATTGACGCAGAATATAAGATCCTTTCTTAACGTTTATTTTAGTCAAATAGATTATGGTTTCCTGTATATGAAATGCGCAGACGCATTTGCCAGTGTCAATGCATTTTCGTGATAAAAATATAAATCAATTAGAATAAGTTTGTGTTATCATTGTTCGTTATATTGTATATAATTAGGCTATACAATAATAAAGTCTTGCTTACTTTGTAGACACTTTCTAACGATTTTATTTATAGGTAATTAATGGTTTTGTGTGCATATTTTATATACTAAGTCACTGTGATAAAAATATATTAATTTAAACTATTAACGAAATCTTTTATAATAGTAAAAATAAATGTAAAATTTAACTAAATATATGTAAAAAACCGTAGGTAATTTAAAGCAACTTCTTTGTATGTAAACTATTTGAGGTTTAGAAAATATTTTTGTATATAACGTATATATAGTCTATGTTTTTATATGACCTTTGCCTCAGTACGGGATATTAAAAAGTTATGTTTTATATAGAATATATTAATGAAATTTGTTATATTTAAAAATACTATCTTTACATTACAAAAAAAAACTGTAGCTCATTTTACAACTGTTAATATGTGTATTTAATTACTAATGGATTGGATTCATTGTAATCAATGTTTCGTTCAATTGGAACCTGGAATTGCTCTACATCTGACATCATGTGGTCACATGTTCTGCAACAATTGTTTAAACAATGGTTAGTAAAAAGTTATTTGCTGACTATAACGTATTAAATACTGAATAATCATAGAGTTTTCTTGCTTTTAGGTCTAAAAGAAAGTACTTGTTTGGTATGCCGTATGCCGTGTTCTATTATGAAACTTGTTCCGGACGTAAGTAATTATAAAAAAAAAGGAATTGACTATAATGGAATCATGTTAGTATATCGTCACTACTAATAACTTAAGACTTAATTGTCGAAGCTTTTCATATTAGAAGCTGATAATTATGTAGGCAATTGTGGCAGATATTAACAATATAATCTAAATTATAGATTTAAATAATTGAAGTACTTAGGTATGTACTGTTCTAAAGATATTTTACTATTAGTTAATAAGATATCGTACTCATATTTCCAATATAAAATCTTGTGATATATCGTGTTATTGAAATAATAATAAAAATAATAATATCTTTGTTTTGCTTTCATAATTTTGAACTTTTATACCTATAACAATTACTGCCATAAAATGATAACCTAAAAATACGACGGTTTTTTTATTATGACTTCAAGTGTGATTTGTACATAAGTATACAAGCAACGGACGATAAGTAATATTCAAACTCAGAAGAATTATTTTTGGATCACACAAACATTTCTCTTGTATGGGATTCGAATCATAACACGTGTCAGCCGCGACGAGACCGCCTAAACCAAGACCGACCGTGCAGTTAAAATTATATGTCAACATTAATTTTGAGTAAATGACATTTGAATAAGGTCGTTTTAATATTAACGCGTTATTTTGTGTTTTCCGCTAATTCATAAAACAGTTTAAAAAAATATATTTTTAAAGTGAAACTTTTATTTCAACGCTTCAATTTTTTGTCCATCTATCGCATGTCGCATTACAGCCGGCTGCGAAGTAGGTGTAAAGTGAAGGGCGCTCAGCAGAGCAGCCGAGCCCAATATGGCGGCGCGAACGTGTCAGCGAACGTGTAGCATTTATATTCTCACTCATTCGCGCAAGTGGTCCGCGGTATTTGTTTGTTTTGCTCAGTGTATTGATTGTGTGTAGTGATGTAAAAGTTTCACGTGTATCGTGGTTTCATAAAACCACACATTTTTTCTCAAGAGGTCCTTTTATGAGAAATCGTAATATGTAGTATATATGCTATCTATTAGCAATTACGATAACCTGTGAAATATTTCAATGAAACTGTTAGTTATATAGGCTCGGTTAACCCCAATGCCTGGGCTGGGGTGACGCGGTAATTGCATATACGGACCCGCGTTGCACCAGGAAGGCGACAGACGGCCGTGGGATTTTAGTGGGTATGCACGGCGCTTAGCACCGGGTGAGTCCCACATATCCCTCGCAGTTCCCCACGGCTTGGAAAGGGATGCATAAATGCATTTAACCACGTAAAAAAAGGGTATGTTCCGATATGCACTGCCAGCACTGTACGGTGTGACGTCAATTTAGTATACTGTGAAACAGTTCCTTTGTAGATGTACTGGTTACTGTTTAAAATGGAACGTAGTTCAGCATACTACCAACCTTATTTTTTTTAATTCTGTGTTTTAACGGCCGGTATCGTTGAATGACAAAGTTCAATACTAATAATTATTATCAATAGTGCAAGCTGTAAAATTTATAGTCATTGTTGATCACGAGATCATAGCACTGATACCATCTTACTTCGAAAACGCCGGTGCTTACAGTACAGAAAGAGCGACAATTTATGACGTCATATATTGGCCTAAGAAACTGCGGCAGTATATTGTCAGTTTATAACATAATAAATTTTTTCCCAGTAAGAGCACGGAACAGTATTCGCAGTGTATATCGGAACATACCCATAATGATATTAACAGCCTGTTAAGATTTCATTGCTGGGTACGGATCTCTCTTGAGGGAATGTACTTAATAGCCACACTATCCAAAAATATATTGACAATATCAAACGCTGATTAATCTACGGTTATTAATTTTCTTATACACTGACGCTATAAAAACATTTATAAAATAGAGCCATTTTCAATATATGAATTCGACCTAATAATATAAAGCAAATTATTAATCTATGTGTTATACTCGGAAATTACTGTAATGTTTTGTAACATTTTTTTGGAGCGAAAACTTCTATAGGAATGTTTGGATAGGGAGTAAATTCGTGTAAGTCGTTATCGACATGATGACGTATTAAAGATATAACACTATATCTGTCTGTTCCTATAAGTATAACTTTTTTCGCTGTACACGGTTTTGATTTACAAGGGTTAATTTAAAATCAAACAATTAAATGGATTAAAAAAAATAACAACTGTTTCTTTATAGTTTTAAGTTTTCACTTCTGTCGGCAGTCCTCATTAATAATGTTTGATTTTTTGAGCTTAAGACGTTTTTTAAGACATCACACGTGGCTCGTCTACCTTATACATAGGAATATATCACCGGAAAGTTCTAATTTATATGGAAATCTTTTAAAATGTATTTAAACACAGTACATTCCAAAGTTAATAGCGATTATCGATAGATTAGAATTAAATTGGGTTATACATCGGAGGATCCCAAAACGTGACAAATCAAAAGAGATTTTCTAAATCGGGTTTAACACCTGTTGTATGGTGTTTGCAACCTAGTCAGGATTTTTGTATAGTTAGGTTAACCTGATGTTAAGTGACGATGTGGACCAAGATAGTGCACACGCTAAGCCTAGTGGAGGTACTGACTCAAGTGCAACTACCGGAACACACCTATAGGTATTTGGCAGTAGATTTTCAACTAGAGGGTGGTAGCTAGCCAGATGGACTTTAGAAAAAGCCCTACCACCATGCTACAGTTTCATCACGGTGTTTTCCTTCACCGAAAGCTCATGCTAATTACGGAGATACGAACTCACATGGACTGATATGATATATGAATAAAAGTCTCTAAAAAAGATAATATTACTTTATATAATAATTATAATTTCAGATGAAACAAGAAATACAAGATTATTTTACGGACCCAGAAGAGATAATCAAAAAGTCGTGCGAAGTTTTACAATTTCAGAGGCAGCACAGGCGAAGATTGTTATCGTATCTTCTGCAATCGGTAAATGGTTGTTTTATATTATATATCGCAAGTTAGCCCTAAAAATACAAAAGGCAATCTAACCTTTTTGGCACTTTTCGCTTATTTAATAAGACAAAAATGTGTTTATTTTTTTACATTTTGTAGTGAAATATAATTAGAAAAAAAGTTTTTACAGCAATAAATACATATTGCTTATTAAACTAATAATTACGGGAAGCGATATTGCTGTCTTTGCATCCATATCATTTACATGACTTATTTAATCTTTAGGTTTTCGGAAATTGTGAATTTAAGTTTATTTCGTAACAGTGTATGATAACATTGGGCATGTCTCGTCCCGCATTGCTAGCAAGCTGACTTATATACTGACTTTATATACTTTACATACTGACTTTAGCGACAGACACGGATTCGATTCACACTAACTGCTTTCGTGTGGATTATTAGGTGGTGGTAATTATTAGGAGCGTTTAAAGATATGAAATAACTATAAATGTATGTACATTATATCAGCTATTGCAATAATACAAACTGTTTAGTTAATTAGTATTTTGCTGAAGTGCGTCTTATGGGAGGGCTTTGAAATTCTAACCCACAACCATTCTGTGTGATGCTTTGTTTTGCTTGCTTACATATTTACTTTAAGCAATTGACGAAACTATAACAAAGCGTTAAGACATTTTTTTTACTGCTACTCTCAACGTGATTTATCACATGCTGTGCTTTTAGGAATATGTGGGTGTTTCGGTAGCTTCAATGTTACTATAGTCGGGTGACTAGGCTAAGTATAAGTAATCTTGGTTAATATCGTCACTTAAGATCTGGGGAGGCTATAAACCGTAATCAAAATAATTAAACAGAATTCTTCAATCTTAGACGAAAAAGTTTTATACGGCAAGGAATGAACTGAAACGTATGACGGAATTGTGCCAGAAGCAACACAAGCAACTGAAGGAATATCAGAAGATTATTCAGAACTTAGAAATGCAAGCGGCAAATCATTCTAGTAAGAAAATACATAAATTACGCATATACGAAGTGTGTCACTTCCTATTAATTTTTACAGCTTTTCATTACTTAAATGAGCGAATATCTTTTTTTTATGAATACTGAGGATTTATCTTGGAATTTAGTTTTACTGTGTGTCATAATATCTCTTTTTGTACCAGCACTTAATGTTAAGACAGGACACAGTAAAAAGGGAGAGTATATTGGGTAAATAGTAATCCAGTGTAATTGTAAAAACTACTTAAATTAACAATGTAATCACGTCGAAAAATAGCTATGGCTGCTGTCGTTGTCATGCAGACCTGCAAGTCTTTGGGCGGGGGGATATTTTTTTTATGAAATAAGGGGCAAACGAGAGCGTGCCTCCTGATGGTAAGTGATCACCGCCGCCCACGGACATCCACAATACCAGGGGAATCGTAGGTGCGTTGCCGGCCTTTATTGGAGGGGCTGGCTGTCCTGGACTGGGATATAAACCAGATAGCCCCTAAACGAGACAAACTGGTCAGAAAGATGGGTATATTTTCAATTGTAGAAGGGTCACCACCACGAAGGGTACAAGGCCCTACCACCTTTAGAACTAGACTGAATTAAATAGCCATGTTACACTTAGTGTTGGCTCGGTGGTCGAACTTCGATCATATTCATTATTTAAATATAAAGAAATTGTGGAAGGATGGAAATAATCTGTTTACTAGTTTTTAATTGCTAACATTAAATCTCGGTAATATATGCAAAAAAAGGATGACAAATACAGGAGAAAGCGATACTGAACGGTTTATTATTTATTTATATATATTTTTATTGCGTATATCACTGTAAGAAACCCTACAAAGTAGCTTATTTCCATATTCTAATAAAAGATTTTGCATTTAATTACCGAAACTAATAGTATTTATGTAGTACAGATAAGTACTAAGAATATATTGAGTTTTTAGCGAATTTTCTAGAACATACGTCTCCATTCAATGTCCCGTTGTCACCCAGCAGTAACCTATCACCGAGCTTCATACAAACCACACCTACTTATAAACGACCCGCGAAGAGTACACCTTTTCCTGTAAGTTTGACTTATAAGTTTTAATATTAATAATTAAGGTAGAAAGCAAACGAAAACTACTGTACTATCAATCTCACAGTAGGTCATCTTCATCAGTATAATTTTATTGGTTGTTAAGATACCTACTAATTGTACAAGTACGGTTATATTTATATTCATTAACAGTACAACTTGTTTGATTTATTAATGAACTCTAGGAACTAACTGATGTTTTAGAAAATACAGTAAAATATTGCATAAATGTCTATGAAGGAAAACAGAAAATCCTAGTATCTTAGTTAGTTGTTCTACGGATAGGTCACGTCAATTGATTCCGTTGTATGCTTTCGTCAGAATTTGTCAGGCAGATCTTTTGATAGAAATTACTTACCTTGTTATTTTATATCAGGTCCTATTTAAATTAATGTATATTGATGGAGAGTTATCCATAATCTTTGATTTTATTTGTTAGCAAGTCTTATTTAACCTCTTTTTGACTGGGCAAATACATTTACTGATCTCCCTGTCGTATTTATTTGGACTGGATGCAATATCCCAAAATTATTTGAATGAATGAAATAATTTTAATCAATAATAGTTCAACGGTAGAGTATATGGACGCCGCGTTAAGGCATGAGTTCGAAGCTAGAGCTTTCTGTGAAGAAAAACATCGTGAGGAAACCATAGCATTGTGGTATTTTTTTTCTGATGCCTGCCTGGCTAGCTAACACCTACAAATTAAAAATCTGCCGCCAAATACCAACATGTGTGCTCCGGCAGTTGCACTTGAGAGCCAGCCCTTCTACAGGTTTAATGTGTCCACCAATTTTGTGTTATATCGTCACTAAAGATCAGGCGAAATTATAGCCATAACGTTAAATCTACAAACTATAAAACAAATGTTAGAGTACTGGTGTGAACCAATAAACTGGTTTTGGATAATCTACATTTCAACGATGGTCCTACATTACTTTACGTTACTGGCCAAATACCGGGATTCACATTATTTCTACTCAGGCATGCCTATCATAGGAGTATAGGCGTACAGCTTAAATGGAATTTTATTACTAGGCGATACTGTAGCTAAACGCAGTAGTAGTCTTTACTACAAAGGATAAGAAAATGATTGTAGGTATTAATCGACTATTTAATCTTAGATATGTATATAAAATAAAGTCGGGTAAGTTACACCATTTATAACCTAAGAACTGTTGGATTCATTTTTAATATCTTTTATGTGATGAATTTATCTTCACCCCAAATAAGAAAATAACTATTAAAATATCGCAATTGAAATTCAAACAATATTTTTTTTTTCACTTTAAACCGTTTACTTTTCCTATAAAAATAACGTTCCCGAAGTGCTAAAAATATTACTTTTCACATCATGGAAACGAAGTTGCGGGAACACCTAGTAGTATGTACATATTTTATCACTTACCAGCTATTGCATAAGTTAACATATATCTCTTGCTAAGCAACAGTGTTCATAAAATGGGTTTCCCCAAATCCCAGTAATGATAATATTACATTATTATTTGATTATAATGATTTATACAAATAAGCTGATACTAATTAAGTTGTTTTTTTTTTGTATTAAACAGCAATATCAGTCTAACCTGGTGACCCCGACGCGTATAACGAAGCAAAGAACAAGCAGCTTTATCGGTCAGAGTCAGGTGAATTACATTCTTAAATATTACAAATCGTTATATTACAATGTTGATAAAGTTAAACAATGATAAATAATTTTAGACTTATATCATTATTTAGTAACAGTTTAATAATATCATAATAAACGAGAATTATAATCGACATGTTAAATATTCGTCTGCCTTTACTAATTGGATAGCAAACCACTTAGTCCCTCCTTTTTGTAACGTGCATATATTCTTCAGCGCAGTGCTGGGCAGGCACCAGAGAGGTATATTGAAGCGATGATAGCTCAGTTAGTAGTGTGTACGGACGCCGCGTCAAGGGTCGTGAGTTCTAATTCACCTGAGATGAAGGAAAACGTCGTGATGAAACCATAGCATGGTGGTAGTGCTTTTTCTAATACCCGCCAAGCTAAACCATCCTCAAGTTCAAAATCTGCCGTTAAATATCTAAAGGTGTATTCCAACAGTTGCACTAGAGAACCAGCCCCTCCACTAGACTTAGCGTGTCCACCATATTGGGCCACATCGTCACTTAACCTGAGCGGATATTTAACTATAGAAAAATGTTGAAGTCACTACAAAACCCACTAAAACGTTCCGACGTTCACTACGTATACTTTCTCTTATTGCCAGAGATCAGGGATTATTTTAACAACGTTTCCAATTTAACCGCTAATAACTATTGTAAATGCACACATTTTTACATTATTTTAAAGATATGTACCTAAAAAGGATTTAACACATCGAAATTCTTGCCGGTTTTTCTCGATAATTGGATCATTTTCCGAACCGGTGTTAGTTTTGACGTGCATGAAAGTCTCTTCAGGGCCTAAATTGAATACAGTTATTTGTTTTATTTCATTTAGTCGTAGTACATTGATTCTCTAATAATATGTAATAGATTTAATGTTTTAATAATTTTGATCTCAAATTTACCATTGAAGTTACCTTTCATTTCACATTGATCTATTGTATAGATCAAGTAATAATGCCACAGTCGTACCATATATAGATACAGTGTTGATAAACACGATTGTGAATTTTTAAGCAGAGCTTAAGTTTCCGATGCAGGAAAACTTCGTGATAAAATTATAGTATGTTAGAACATTTTCCAGTGTCCGTTAGATTGTATACCACTTCAAATTGAAAATATAAAAACTCAGTCTACTTATATGTCTGTACTAACAGGTGTATGTGAAAGTTAGTTTTATATATTAATTTTGAGTTATATTTCAGAGATCAAACACTTCGAATAGAATATCATCGACTGTGTTCACACCTCCTACACAGGAATCGGCAGGGTACACCAACTTTTTAAAGAATCTGTAATGGTATTCTGTATCGGTCGGTAACATTTCGCTGGCGTTGCATTTGCGAAACTATGAATTTACGTACAACTCTGCTGCAACCGGTGGATATTATTTATGTTCATGCAATGTTTATGTTTCGCAGGATAGTTACTGCGCTGCACCTGATATTAAGTACAGTACAATTCAAATCACTGGCACTGACAAAGAATGTTCACTTTAAAAAAAATATATCAAAATTCACTGTCAGTCAACGCTGTCATGTTGGCTTGCTAAGATACTTCTTCACGCCTCTTTTGAAGGACCCAATATCACAGGAAATAGGTAATACGGTGGCAGGAAGACGGTTTCAGAATTTCAGGTTCTGATAGATATAAGAGTCGGAGTACTTTTTGGTTCTCGATGTTAATGATGGCACCGTGAAACTGTCGTGGAAATGATTCTGTCCGCAATTTAATCACTGAACCAATTTAAATAAATTTTGCTATATAATCTAAGACTTTGGCTACAAGCAACCTATTATTGCGAAAGAAACTTGATGAAGTGAAATAAGGCTTGGAAAACTGTAAGAATGAAGATCTCATTATTTCTCACATTAAATATATGAAATTTCATATTTTTTTAGTATGAACATAAATCAACCCTCAAGGTGGTACAACAGGTGTGTTTATTCAAGTTTAATTGCAGGCATAGCTAGTAATTAATATAAACATTTTGGGATGTTAACATGTATGTATATTTCTGTGATACAAGCTAATTGTTAATTAAATAATTTTGTATAAGATTCTCTAAATTCGTAATATTATTGCAAAAAAGGTACTTAATTCAATGTTTACTGAGCTCAACTGCTAAAATGAAATCATATAATTAACTTATTTAATTTTAACTTCAACTCAAGTTTTGTTATAAATTCGCAATAGACATAATTTGTACTTCTAATTCAGAAGCTAAAAAAAATATTTTTATTAGTCTATGATAAACTTGACATTAATACTTCGATAAACCGAATTTTTTATGTTTTATTATTAGTACAATTACTTATAACTATGATTGTAAGAAATTTTAAAAAATAATGTCCCGTGGGACAATTCTGCCATATTAAAGGCGGTAAACTGGAAACTATAGAACAGAATTCACATGGTTTTCACCACTAGTCTTTCATCCACTTTCATTCACATCCACTTTCATCCGTATATGAATCCATAGGGGTGTAGTTATACCATAGGGTATTTTATGGCAGAATATAGTTATAGGAAGGTAATACATAACGATGATTAGTATATAGCGCGATGCAAGCGTGACACTAAGCTTGACGTTTCGTCATCGTATGTAGCTGGGACATTACCGATGTAAGATTTATATTTCTCTATTATTGACACTATTTGGATGTTTATGCTATAAATCATTATCGCCAACGATATATACTGGGCAGAGAGAACAACGCGCGGAAAAATTGAGTGTTGACTCACGTCGACAATGGGGCCCCTTAAACCTACATCTGAATCGCAAGTCTCGGACACTGTCTCATGTTATCCTTTGTCTGCTACAATGATTAGTCACGATGTACCCGGCACTCTTACGGTGAATCCGTGGTTTGCTAAGAAAAGTTCATATATCATCTATTATTATTATCATCTCTTTAACAACTGTAATGGCTTCTTATTCTATAAATCGAATGCTATTAAGTGAGCAATTGTTCCTCTATTTGGATGCAATTTTGTATTTAGACGAGTTTTAGCTTTTTGAATTCACCTATATAGTTGTACTTTTAGTAATAATTCAGTTTTTTTAACAAAATTATTCCCAATAAATTTATTTATTACACTCGTGTTTATTTCTTTAAACAATCACAATACGTATGTAACATCTTAAAATGTGGATGTTTGATCAACATATAATTCTTATTCAAACATATTTATTGACATAAACAAAATTATAAAAAAAAGGTAGGTTCGGTCACCCAGGTACTGATTATTAAGCTTAAACCTTATTATATAGGTTCGAGTTAGAATCGGGATATGTTTCACCAAGTCCATCGTGGGCGTCACCTCGCTTCCTATACTGTAACGGATACAACGAGAAATGCAATTTTAAATCACGCTAGACGAAGATTGTGGACTCCGATTACAACTGATACAGGTTGAATTATTAGTTTGTTTTGATTATTTATTACTAATTTAAGCTTAATATGTTTTCTACTAATTCTAGTTTTTAATTGGATTTGTTTTGTAGTGTAATATTTGTGATTTAATTAAATTAATATTCGCATGATAAACGTCATTTTTACTCTAATTTCTAACCTGCTCTGTAATCAGCAAAATAATGATATAGGAAACATACATACACACATTGATTTATATGGGGGTGTAAATACCAACCTGTTTCTGTCCAAAATTGGTATTTGTGAAGTAAATAAAACTGTTGTATCGGATATATATAAGTATTTATTAATGTTTAATCAAATTGTTATTGTGTACACAAGAACTGTTTTATTGTTAAAATTGACCTTTGATCCCCATCCCGTAAAAACTTCTATTTATAAAATAAACGTATGCTATATGTATATCCGTAATATTAGTTATACCTGTGTTAAATTCCATTTAAATATATCTAGCGGTTCTATAACAATGTGTGTATAAAGACAACATTTTCAATAAAATATTTTTGGCTTGCATATCGATTATATACAATGGTGGTAATAATTGCATGGTGGTAGGGCTTTTTCTAACGTCCGTCTGGTTAGCTATCGCCCTTAAGTTGAAAATCTGCAACCAAATACCTATCGATGTGTTGCGATAGTTGCACATGAGAGCCAGTCCCTCCACTGGTAACCAGCCGATCAATAACGCTATCACCAACCTGTGTTGGATCAAGTATTGTATGGTTAACTTCATGACCAAAACCAAATCTGGGTATAACAATCTCCAGAGCCTCATCGGTTATATATAGTGCACCTTACCGCATGCAAGTGTAAGAATCCTTATATCTTACCGTCTTGTTTAATATTCTGCTCGTACTGTTTGGTTCTTCAGATCATTAATACTTCAGTCAACTGATTCGTTCTGGAGCTCCACTATGACTGTCTTTGTATTATAAGACGTATTTATATTGCCACAACCTGAAACTAAAAGCGCTAAAAGCGAACTACTTGAAATAGACTATTAAAACATGTTTTATAAAATCTTGTTATTACAATTTGAATTTTTAAAGTTATTTTTAACCAAATATGTAAATATCAATTTCAATCTATAAAGTTATTTTTAATCAAGCGTGTAAACCCTTTTATTTTTTATTTAATATAAAGAGACGACAAACGATAAAGCTAACATTATAAAGTGACGATCAACGACCAAGCTAACACAAGTGAGGTTATTTTGGGTGACTCAGAAGGAATTGAATACCCCTTATACCCCAAAGACTTTGTTAGTCTAGTATGCGGACGGGAATTAGTGGTTTAAGAAAAGTCAATCAAGTATAATTAATAAATAATTTATTAAAGACATTTTGTTGACGAATTATAATGTATTTATTTAACGGTGGATTGGCAGGATTCCTTTGTTTTGTTGATAACCGCCGCTCGCTTCTTGGTGCCCATGTACGGATTGTGCGCCGAGGTTGTTGAATTTCTCCAACTGTTCTGCCCCACCTTTGTAGCCTTTTTGTTGAAATTCGCCCTAGAGATGAAAAAAGAATCAATAAAAATCGTACTCAAATTTCGGAATTATTTTATTGTTGAGCAGGTGTGACAATTCAATTATTGGTGAATCTTTAGTGATTTTAAAAGGTTATAGCTGAAATTTAGAAATCTATATTAATATTATAAAGCAGATTTTGTATTTGATAAAAGGCTTTATGTTAATATAGACTAACATCACTTTACCACCAAATGAAGCAAAGCTATAGTGAAAAAAGTGGCAAAATCTTTAACATTTTTTAGTTCCGAGCGAACGAAGACGCGGGCACAGCTAGTATAATATTATATTGCTATTTCAGAAATTACTTTGACAAAAATATATCACATAGTGTAAATAGAAAAATAAAATCCCGCGAAGGGAAACGTCTCAACATGTAATTAAAGCAAGTGCTACACCAGTGCAATACAAAGTGAATGGGATATAATTACACGCATATTTTGCATTTTCTTACGCTAACGACCATAGAAAAAGACAAATTCACTAGGGGCTGTGGTATATAAAATTCGCGATCCATTCGGATAAAATTATATTATATTTTTTTTATACTAGGATTTAGCCGTATGGCTACAATCTCACCTGATGTTAAGTGACGATGTGACCCAAGATGGACCACGTTAAGCCTAGCGGAGAGACTGACTCTTAAGTGCGACTGTCGGAACATACCTATACGTATTAGGTGATAGATTTTCAACTTGAGTTGGTAGCTAGCCAGGTGGGCATTAGATAGAATAAGCTCTATCACCATGGCATGGTTTCATCACGATGTTTTCCTAGGCCGAAAACTCAAACTCACTGTAGGCGTATTGAAACTTACGTCCTATGACGCGGCGTTCGTACACACTTAACTTCAAACCTACCATCCGGCAAAATTTTCTGAATTATCCAACAGTACAAATAATGGTAATAGCTTACAAAAAATTGTGACTGAGTTAAATTTTTTGCATGGTTGTAGGGTTTTTCTAATGCCCACTTAGCTAGCAACCATCCTAAAGTTAAAAATCTGCCGCCAAATATCAATAGGTGTGTGCCGACAGCTGCTCTTGAGAGCCAGTCCCTCTACAGGTTTAGCGTGTCTACCAACATGGACAGTATCATCACTTAAGATCAGGTGATGACTATAATGTTAAATCTACAAACTATAAAAAAAAAAAACTGTAAATTAACTATATTTTTAAAAATATTATTGCGGTTAGTTTTTAAAAAAATTAACTGCTTTCTATATTATGACTATGTAACTGATCTTCAACAGGTTTATAAAAAAAATATATAGTAGGAACACAAAGTGGAAAAATAACTTCTTAGGAAGCATAATTAAAGCCTACACGAACGAAGTCGTGGACACAGAAAATATGTATATTATAAAAAAAAAAATTACATCACATTTAACCTGACTACTATGATGACATCTTTGACTTACCTTATTTCCTTTGGCATCATCGATTTTGTGTTCAGAAACGTGATGACCTTCCTTGCCTTGCGCATTGGCATCCAAAATTTTCTCTTCATGAGCTCCTTTGAAACCTTGTTGAGCGTTTTCTCCGAAGGAACCTGCATTTTGCCCGGCGACCTTATGATCTGCTTCATCGTGAGCCTCATCGTAGAAGCTTTCCGTTTTCTCTTCCTCATTCTTGCTACTAGATGATTTGAAACCTTTGCTGACGTGTCCTTTCTTATGGCTCTTTGCTTTTTTTACTTGTTCTTCGTTGGCACCTAATATAAATAAAATTAGATTTTATTAATGTAAATAAAATTGAAAAAGTTTTTACCGCACTTGGAAATAAACTTGGCGTGATCATTTATATTTACTATACAATTAGGACAGGTATATTGTTATTAGTTTGCTGAACGTTTCTTACCATGTTTGTCAAATTTCTGTCCGCCTTCATAGAATTTTTCATCTCCTGCTGCTTTCTTCTTAGCTTCTTCGCCTTTATAAAAACTGGATTCTCCTTTCTCATCTTTGGCTGCTGCAGCAGCTTGCTGGAAACCTTCTTGACCGTGCTTTGTCTCTTCCTCTGCTTTCTTTTCAATCTTTTCTATGTTTTCTCCGGCTCCCTTATTTTGGGCGGCATCATAAGCGTTTTTATCTACATAGCCACCTCCTACCTGACCACCTATAATTGGATGATAAAGAAGACCTCCTCCGAGACCTCCACCCAGACCACCACCCAAGCCAATTCCCCCAATACCTAAACCCCCAATGAGTCCAGGATTGATTATTCCAATTCCATTTCCTACACCAACACCTCCGGCACCAACACCAAGTCCACCGACGCCTCCAACTCTACCGAGACCAATTCCAAGTCCTTGGCCGAGGCCAATGCCTCCCAACCCTATACCGCCGTATCCCAAGCCTTGGTTCAAACCAATTCCGCCAATACCTCCAACGCCACCTATACCAGTGTTCAATACATTTGATGCAGCTCCTTCTAAATATTCTGGGTAATCTTCACTTTCTTCAACTTCATAACTACTTGAAATAGGTAAACCAGTTCTCGGGTCAGTCTTTATTGCATCCAATTGTGTTCTTATATAATCGTATGGAGTTTTCTCTTCAGATAGTTCAACTTTGTGAAAAATGGCTTCGGATAGGCCGACTGCAGCAAAAATTAAAATTGTAAACATCTTGGAACATTACCGTAACAGTACTGATGTCATTTTGTCGTTGTAAATGTTATTTATACTAAAAGTAAATCGCTGGAACGAAAGCTTATGATAGTTTTCACGCTGCGTCTGGAATCCGTGTCTGTCGTTTCCTTCCTGTGGTATTGTTTAGACTGATCTAATGAAAACAGCACAGTTAAAATAAAACAATAAGTTTGTCCGCAGACCTTGCTTTCCAGTTCATTGGTGTCAACAGTGGGGCATAGGTTTACGCAACTAACAAACGGGTGACACTTTTTCTTAATGATTTCATATTTTGCCTGTGTTCGTTGGAAAATTATGTAAGCTGAATTGATTCAATGAGAATGCAATATTTTGCTGGTTGCTGTTACGCTTAGTAAGTGCATTGTGTACTTCGATACTTTTCATTTTGTGTACGGATTCTTGTGTAAATAAAAGAATTAGGTTTTCTTGTTTGTTCTCTTTACTTAATTTTATATAAACATAATTATACATGGGTTTATAAATTTCCTTCATTTCTTACGTTAGTGACAGTAAGAATATTCTATTTCTAGAAATATTCTCGTCGTCCTAATGATTGTTGAATCGAAATGGTAAACCAGTTTAAACCAGTACAATTACAAATATACAAGAAGTCTCGTTATAAAATTTGTTATTCATTACAAATTACATTGTATACAAAACAAGGTATTATTTAGTTTAAAAAATTTCTCAGTTACCTACAAAATTGAAAACTATACAAAGGTTATGTAAACTATATGACTTTAATGTTTGTGTAATTGCACAAATTGTAACTATTGAAGTCATAATATATACAAATACAAATGAAAACAAAATAATTATCCCAACGTGTAACAATTCGATGACCATAATTATCGTCCGATATTTACAAGCGTGATAATTACCTAGTTAAATAGATAAACCGATAGTATTTCGAAATATTTATTAAACATCTCGTTAATTTTGTACGTGAATTATTAACGATTTTAACCTTGGTTCGGTTCGGACGATTTCACGTCATTGTTTTCTCACGGTCTAAATATATGTCGAGGGCTCCGATAGAGGTTACCGTCCAAGCATTATATTAGGTGTCAATCAAATGAGCTATAAGTCACAGTTAATAAGAAGGGTATTTTTTGTAAAAACTACCTTCCCAAGAGTATGTTAACACGCTTCAAATTGTTTTATACAAAAAAATCTAATTTTAGTTTCAATAAAATTGATTTTGTCCATACAAAGTAGACTTCAGTTTAATTATTCGTTTCAGTGAAAACTCCTAATTTAGTGTGTTTATGAATCGTTTACGCCGAAACCACTCAATCGTAATGAAACTTTGCATGCACGTTGGAAAGACCACTGTGGGTGTTTTTATCTTAAAAAGTACTGCTAATGAAAGACATAAAAATAAATTTTAGTTTCACATGAACGAAGTAACGGTAATAGCTAGTACAGTATAATTAATAACTACATTTTAAATTATGTTTAATTATATTACGTTTACCAATATTTTACCCGAACGAGCGTCACACAAAAAGGTTGCTGATCAAAATTTCAAAGACCTCCATAAGAGGTTTTACTTAAACATTTTCAAACAGAAGTAAGGTTAGCGCTGTAACGAGTTATTGACTATTATTAAGGGTAGAGAACAACGTCCGCTGGAGAAAATAGTTATTTATTAAGTATAAAAAGCTAAAATAAAAGCTATTTATTTAGTAGTTTAGTTTAATTTAATTCTACTCCAAAGTGATAAACCGTTTCAGGATCATGGGTCGAGTACGTCCATATCACTTTCGATAGATGACTTCCAAATAAAACTCCGACAATAGTACTACGCATATAACAGTATTTCCCAAAGATTCGGTCGCGACCCATGTGTGGTTCCAAATTATGGCTAACGAATGCCCCATTTTTACTTCACGAACAACAAAAGGCAAGTCCCGAATGTGTAAGGTTTTGTTAGGCGAGTCGCGACCCAGTCAACTCTAGGAACCACTGGCCTATAAAATTGTCATAAGAAACAGAATACTTCTTACACGGATATTCAGAAATGTACTATTTGTTTTATTTCAATTTTAAATACCATCCTTTTTCTTATTCGCCGGACTCTGAAATCAAAGTGTTCGTAATATATTACTTTTTTTTTATCCTTAATGTTTAGCGTTATGGCCATGATCTCACCTGATCTTAAGTAACGATACGGCCCAAGTTGGCAGACACGCTAAACCTGTGGAGGAACTGGTTCTCAAGTACAGTACAACACACCCATTGGTATTTGGCGGCAGGTTTTACAACTTGAGGGTGGTAGCTACTCAGATGGGCATTAGAAAAAGCCCTACCACCATGCTATGGTTTCCTCACGATGTTTTCCTTCACCGAAAGCTCAAGCTCATTGTAGGTGCTTGGATTCGAACTCACGTCCCTTGACGCGAAGTCGTACACACTACCACTGAGCTATCATCGCTTCAACAACAAATAAAATTAGTGACCATTATTAATACGCAACAAGTATAACAAACGCCTTATATAATTATTTTAGCAAAAACCTGTAAAGCCTGTTAAAAGCAAAAAGCTTCGAGTGCCTCTTAACATTTAAACAGTTGAGAAAATGTAGGCGTTGAAACTGAAATGGCAAATTAGGAAGACTTCATAATAATTTATTTATATTTGGTCCAGCGGACGTTATTCCCTACCCTTTATAATAGTCAATAAATCGATAAAGCGCTAGCTTACTTACTGCTCTTAAAAAAAAAATTGAAGAGAAACCTCTTATGGAGGTCCTTGAAATTTTGATACGCAACCTCTTTGTGTGACGCTCGTTTGAGTAAAATCGTTTTTTTTTTTGGACCTGACATACGCTGTTAGCCGTAAGGGCTTTGACAGCTTCACCGAAATTTTGGGGCGAATGCTAAGGGCACTCAGCCCAGTGGCAGCTGGCGCTAGGGTGGCAGAATGGCCGAACCTCGGATTGGACTACTGCCGGTAAACTAAGTAAAATCGGCTTGAGGCGACTAAGAGAGCGAGGGAGAGTGAGATGTGTCACTTCTGGCGTGTGGTTTTAGCAAGTTTTTTTTTATCTACTTCTGTAGTGATCGGTCATACAGTTTTAGTATTTAATGATCTCTTAGATGTAGTTAATCTTGATCTTAATTATATATAAAATTAAAGTGTTTGCCACGTTGATCAATAAATATCGACTTATCGACTTAAATTTATTAATTATTACTATACCAAAACCATACAGTATTGTCAGAGTTTAGATTTCTAGTTATCAGCCACCAAACAGACAAGTTCATATCAAACTTCGTTAAAAAGTTGATTTACTACGAAATTTTATGTAGGAACACTTTCGTGATATGCGATACAAAGTATACTGTATGCCAATACATAGTACAAGTAGAGTTTTTACTGGTCTCTGCTCTAAGATATCACCGTTTCAATTTTCATAAAAATCCTAATTACTACGAAATTTTAGGTAGGAACAGTTTCGTGACATGCGATACAAATTATACTGTATGCCAATACATAGTATAAGTAGAGTTTTTAGTTGTCTCTGCTCTAAGATATCACCGTTTCAATTTTCATAAAAATCCTAAACTAGGTTAAGTGTCTTAAGTGTCATGCACGTACAAGAAAACAGATAAAAACTCAAAATAGTTTATTTTTGCTTTTATGTTGGTATATCTGCAGTACATTCTCCCATTCCATTTCTTAATGTATTGAGCTTATAACGACGTAAAGAATTTATTACTTGTAATAAAACTCATATCTGTTTTTCTTGTTTTTGTCTCCATGACTATATTGGTGAGTTCGAAACCAACTACAATGAGTTTGAGCTTTCGGTGGAGGAAACCATCGCGAGGAAACCATAGCATGTCGTAGGGCTTTTTCTAATGCTTATCTGGATAGCAACCACTCTCAAGTTGAAAATCTGCCGCCACATACTAATAGGCATATTTCGACAGTTGCATCTGAGTGCCAGTTTCTCCATAGGTTTAGCATGTCTACCAGCTTAGGCCGCTTCGTCATTTAAGATCAGGTGATTATAGTTATAACGCTAAAATCTTAACAATAAAAAAAATGCTATACTTTATTATAGAGATTGTTAAGTTGTTGTGAATATACAGCCTCATAAACTTGTATTATATACTTGGAATTGTATTTAAGTTTACTGCTTCAAATGGTAAGTAGGTAGAAGCTTTGAAGGTAGCGTTCTAAAACAATGTTTCCGAAATTTCAACAATTTCACTGGAATACCTCAAGCGCAGGTATTGTCGCTATTTCATTTCGCTTGTTAAATAACTGCGGATTATAACCGTCATATTCTGGCCTAACTGGAATTTACGATCGAGTTACTGGCTTTAAATTCCAACTTTAATAGAGAAATATTTTCTAGAGTATTTTATATTCTATAAGCTGTTAGTAATTTAGAGGTTTTCTAAGCAAATATGGTAACGTGGAAGCGATTTTCGGTTTGTGTGTTTATCTTTTTTTTATGAAATAAGGGGGCAAACGGGCAGGAAGCTCACCCGATATAAAGTGATCACCGCCGCCCATGAAAATCTGCAACACCGGAGGGCTTGCAAATGCGTTGCCGGCCTTTAAGGAAGGAATATGCTCTCTTCTTGAAGGTTCCCAAGTCGTAACGGTTCGGAAAGACCGCCGGCGACAGCTGGTTCCACAGAGTGGTGGTGCGGGGTAAAAGTAAAAGTAAGGTCTAAAAGCGCCAATCTCCAGAAATACTAGACATTATTTTAAGTATTTTGCCGTAATGCCTATAGCGATTAAATAGCGGAGAGTACACGATAATTGTATCTGAATGCATTGCGGCCACAATACACTAGCTGTAACATGCACTATCATAAGAAGTGTGGGCGTTGTCTCTCGCCTTTGGCAAGACGGGTTGTGTCAGGTACTTATCACCCAGTATTTTGGTCTTCGCCTGAGTCCGGGTAATGCGTTTACGAGTTGTGACGAGGAAGGTCGTAAAAAGTAGGATATTAAACCATGTTACAAAAAAAAAAAAGTAGCATCTTCTATAGTTACTGGTTTCAGCGTATCGCGTTTCGAGATCGGCCTACGAGTATATATATCTCGTTATCAAGTAACGTAGTAGAGAGATTTGTACCTGACTTGATCGCAATGATCATGCATATGGTGATAAACCCAAAAACAAAGACTCTCGTTTGATTTATCGTGTTTTTGGATCAGCCAGTGTATATCCAGCGGTCAAGAGACTTGTTACCCGTGGTGCCAGTGGCTTTTGCTGTTTCGCTCGAAGCCTTCAAGTTCGCATTACTCACGGTACCGTGGCTCCATTAGAAGAAATATTATTCGTTCACTTAGTTTACAACATTACCTAAGTTGTATTACACATCTCCTAAGTTGTATGTTCTCATCCACAAGGAAATAGATACGTAGATGCTGTTAGAGGCTATCCTTTTATATTTTTATGTATCCGGATTAGCGCTATGTGATGTCGTATTATCATCTTGACATCTATACTAATATTACATAGAGGAAAGATTTGTATTTTTATTTGTTACGAATAAACGCAATAACTACTCGATCTATTTGAAAAATTCCTCATTTGCATACTACATTAGCCCTGAGTAACATAGGCTATATTTTTTTTAATGAAAATGTTCAATAAAATTTTATTTCTACGCGAACGGAGTCGCAGACACAGTTTGTGTTAAATAAAGAAAAAGAATGTTGATCCAGTTTACTGAACGTGTATATAAACGGACTTGACCAAGTTCTAAATTTAATATAGGAAGTAAAGTGCTGCCTCATATGATATTTTTCAAGCGACCTACTAAGCCCGGACAGTATAGAAAATTAAACTTAAAACAGTGCCTATTCATTTCTCTAATATTGTCCATTCAATTTATTTAATTTTATTTATATATAAAATAAATACTACCTATGTCCGCGGCTTTACTCGCGTTAATATTGACTCCATCAAACAAATCGGATGATACAATAAAAAGTTTCATAGAAATTTTATTCCATGTTGAGCCCACTTCCAATGTTTTTCGAGAGAAAAAGTATCTTATCACCGTCTCCAAGGTCTGATCTATCTCTATTTATTATAATTTATTATAATCGATTCAGCGGTTTAGGAGTGAAAGTGTGATAAATAAATAAATCAATTTACTTGCGCATTTATAATATTAGTAGGGATTTTTGCCCATTTTTGTAACACCCAAGCCAATAAAGCCCAAGTTGGTAGACACGCTAAACCTGCGGAGAAACTAGCTCACAAGTGCAACTACCAGAACACACCTATTTGTATCTGGCGGCAGATTTTCAATTTGAGGGTGGTAGCTAGCCAGGCGGACATTAGAAAAAGCCATATCACCATGCAGACCCAATTATACTGATTAATCGATTCCCAATGGTTGTATGTCGATAAATACCTAAACCGAGGCTCAGCGAATAGGGCACCATTTAGCTAGTTTAGCATTTCGCCTATGTCCCCTGTTTAAAAGTAGAGAAATTGTCAGAACCATTTCAACTAATATTGTAGTCAGTTCGACAATAATGATGCAATAAAATACAGTGTAATTATGAAATGATCATCAATCCTATTGTAAACAAAACCTTTTAGCTTTAGTTTATTATTAAAAAAAAACACCTTTTCCCTCATCACTCGTTTATTAAACACATTTTATCAACTTATTACACTTAGTAGCTACGTAGTATTGCTGCTTACTTTTTAACGACTTTATTCCTCGACTGTTGAATAAGAACTGACTATCTCATCCACGATAAAGAGAAGGCAATGCAATTCCGGTGACATAAATTGAGAGACTTAACAAAGAGTCACAACAGGAATTTCACTGAAGTCCGTTTTAATCATTTTAATATAATTTTAATAAATTATAAAGACAATTTTAAATCACTAAAATTAATTACAAAAATAGAAATCATGACATTCGTCCATCCGAAGATGTGTTGCCTCTGGGCAATATACTTTCGTGTGGGTATACAGTTAATTAAGACTAACATATATTAAATCACATCATAAAAGCATATTAAATGACAAAAGTATCAACCTTACTACTAATAAAATCATTATATTCGTTTTTTAAACTATCAAAATACGTTCGTTCTATAAGTGAAGTAGATCATCAGAGTCTGAACTATTTTAAAGCATGTGCGCCGTTCCTAATATATCGATCGGTTATACCATATACGAAACAGTCCACGTCCTTTTTATCTGCTATTTCACACCTATCCAATATTTTCAATCCAATAAAGTTAATTTATCATAGAAATACTATTGAAGACTTTCCTCACTCCGTTTCACTGAGACGTAATTGCATCCGACATAATCTATATGAGATAAGAAGGCACTTCGCTATAACGCTTGAAGTTGCGACACACTACAAATTTTTCTGCAAAATCCAGGCTGCGCAATTATGTAATGCATTAACTGTTTTTCTGAAAAAGGTACAAACGATAGGCATATACTAGGATTTTTTGTACTATTCGCATGACTGACGATAGCCACTTGTCGCAAACTGAGTTTTCACGAATTTGTGATTATTGCATGACAAATAAGTTATATTTAAACGTTGATAAATGTAGTACTTTATCATATACACGATATTTTATTCGTATATACTTAACGGCTGCCAGTGCAAGCAGTCTATGTCATTCGGGATCTGGATCTGGGGGTAGTTACGTAAAGTTTATAGTAGTACAAATTGCTTTTTACGCATCACTACGATTACATACGCCAGAAAACACTAAAAATGTATGAATTCATTTACGTAATTACCAGATTTTTTTCTTACACACAATATCCCTATACATTAAACAGAGTATCAGTAATGTAACAATTAAATTCTAATAACGTATTGACATAGGAAACACGAGCATGTGACAATATTTTCTTTATTTTTTTTTTCTTACACACAATAGCCCTATACATTAAACAGAGTATCATTCATGTAACAATTAATTTCTAATAACGTATTGACATAGGAAAAACGAGCATAAGACTTTTTTTTATTTTTTTTCTTACACAAAATACCCCTATAAATTAAACAATCATTGACAAAACTATTCAAAGAGACACTCACCACACACTCAAAAAACCTGCCTCTGATTGCGCACAAACAGAATACCTACACAAATATTTCTTTTGAGAGACCGTGGAGACTGCGTCGAATCATAATCAAAATCTCATTCCACAATCGCTACATTTTACAGCAGAATTTCCCCTTACAACTCGAGATTTCGTCCGTACTGTTGAACGTTCTTCACTCAACTGCCTCACCCAGTCGCGCTACTACTCAGGATAACACCTAACCGAATAACCAACTTCTTTCACAGTCATTACACTAACTATATAGATCACTATAACAGCTTTTATAATTACAAAGTATAGTTATTGTTCGCAGTTTACTAATTTCAATAAATAAATGTAGGTGGTAGTATTATATTTCTAGTATCGTTATGTCTCCACGTCAATAAACAGCAGACGTGGTATTTAACAAAATAATTTAAAATACTTACAAAAAATACTATATGCCCGTATAACAAAGTACTATATGTCAATTTTACGCTCGTTTGATATATTTGTATGCTTTGATACATATTGTTGTTATAGTTAGTATGTCCTTAATATCCATGTTATTAAATTTTATATTAGTTATACATCCAGAATACCCCCAACTTTTCTCCGTTGAATATATCCATCCAAAGGTTGCCTTCCGTAATTTACGACATACTAAAAACAACTACAAATCATTATTATTGTTATAAATATCTTCTGTGAAGTTTTCGTCAATAGTGTTGTTTTTATGGGTCTATACTTGTCTATTAGAACAGTAAATTTCCTTTGCTGTTGGTTCTGGGGCAAGTAATGTATGTAAAGTAGGAAGTAAATTAAGACAAGATACGGCCCATGTTGGTGGACACGCTAATCCTATGGAGGAACTGGCTCTCAAGTGCAACTGCCGGAACACACTTATTGGCATTTGGCCACAGATTTTTTACTTCAGGTAGTAGCTAGCCAGGCGGGCATCAGAAAAAGCCCTACCACCATGCTATGGTTTCTTCGCGATGTTTTCCTTCACCGAAACCTTTATAATAGTAGGTATAATGAAATTACGTAGTATGTGCATCTGTTCATTATCATAACGATTGTAATATTGGATATATCAAAAACTAATCATTTGTATTGTTATATTCTTCAATAAATAAATCAATTTAAACTAGTAATATTTAAGTTTATCGCGTCTTTTATTCATACATTCAACCTGAGACACGAAAAACTGACAGATGCTATCAGAGAGTAGCCCTGATCAAGCACTGACACGACCATCCGTGCTCCAACGCATCTATGCATTACACCATCAGAGAGTAGCCCTGACTTGATATAATGCATAACACTCATTGTTGAAAGCATAAATAAATTAATTCATATAAAAGTATAAAACACCACACAATACTTAGTAGGGTCCAAAGCGCACCAGTTGGGAGGTAGCCCCGATCTAGCACAAATACGCCAAGCCCAATAATAGACATTAAGTGCATGATATTGTACTACCACGGATTTGCCCTGTTCAAGTACCTTTACAGTGGATATTCATTAAACATACACACACATCACAGAGTACCTGACATGATGTGTGAGGTTTCTTCGAAAGTATCATGTAAGATGCCTAACAACCTTAATGTGTACATCATAAATATGACTATTATGGCATACATTAAATAAATATAAATACTGTAGTACATACCTCTTTGGTTTCTTTATCTCACTTCTAAATTATTAAAAAAAACTTATTACACTTCGAAACTAGTATCACTACTTATTTGCTAACGACCTCATTTCTCAACTGTTAAACAAGTACTGACTACATCATCAACGATATAGAAGAGAGAGAGGGAGAGAAGGAGAGAAGCAGAGAAGTGAAGGCAATGCATTTCCGATGACAGATAAATTGAGAGACTTAACAAATACAAAAGTGACAACAGGAAGTTCACCGAGTCTGTTTTAATCATTTTAATAAGAATTAAGAATATTATAAAGACCATATTAAAACACTAAAATTAAATAGATAAATAGAAATCATGACAACCCTGTAAGAAAAAAATTAAAGATGTTAGTCACCAACAAGATAAATGTAAGTAATCTACTTACGAGCGTTTAGCAATAGTTCAAACATATTTACCGTTATAAGGTCACTGCAGCAAGAATGAGATATGATGACAGATCTAGAAATGTAAACAAAAGGGTCTGAGATATAGATCATGTGTACTTTTTATTCTCAACGCAAGCGATTTTTTAATACTTTATCGCGTATTATTAAATAATAGAATCTACATAAAAATAGGCAACGATAAAACAGTTCAGTACCTTTTTTTCTCTGTCCGTAAACCGGTTTTCTTTTTTTTTTGTTTAGAAATAATAATATCAATAAAAAATAAATTTAAGGTCCCTTAATATAAAACATATTTTGTTATGCCTCGAAAATAATACATGTTTTCTAGAGTCTGGTGCAGTACGTCCTATTCTGTACTACTAACAACGTGTATGGAAAATTTTATGATGCGAAAGAGAAGTTAAAAATAAATAACATCTCCAAACTCCACAGATCACATTGTTGACAAATATAATACAAAAACAAATCTATTCATGTAATGTCGAGAGCTGGCTAAATATTAAATTATGTGTTATTTCAATTTAAAACGTAAAATGTTTTAATAACTTTTTTTCTAGAAATAAATACAAGAAAGTATCTGTAATATATCGGATGTAGCCTTAGTTAAGCGTTTTTATTAATACGCATATTTAAAAAATAACTTATATTCACTCAGTGATCGAAATTCAAACATATAATATTATTATTGGAGATTGAAGGATTTCTTGACAAGTTGGTAAAAATTGTTACCGAAATTTCTTTATTGATAACATTAAAGTTCCTTAATAATTACTACACAAAATAGAAAGTCGCTTGACAAACAGAGAAGGCAAAAATCTACTGGTCTGTTCTGTTCTTGGATATTTATACGTAAATTATAAAGAATAAAGGAAAAATTTATATCAGTTTATATGTAAATTTACTTTTAACAAGAATTTAGATAGTTTAAACATTGACTACATTTAAATCTTACGGTACACTAGCGCCAATGTGGTAATTTATTTAATTTTAAACTCATAATTTTTGTTGGAATTTTTGTTAAATTAAAAGCTCATAGGCAATTCTTCGTCCTTATTTCCATAGTCCTGAATACGTGTAACAATTAAAATTTTAATTATCAAATTTCAGTATATTTATATACAGTCGGGAGCTGACGTAGTATTAAATTATGTCTTATTTCAATTTAAAACATAAAATGAATTTTTTTTTTTAGAAATATATATAAAATATATATATTTAAATAATAATATAAAAATAATATATATAAAAAAATGTATATAAATTACCGGGTGTAGCATTAGTTAAGCGTTCTTTATTAATACGCATATTTAAAAAATAACTAAGGTTCACTTAATGATCGAAATTCGAACATATAATATTATTATTGGAGATTGAAGGATTTCTTGACAAGTTGGTAAAAATTGTTACCGAAATTTCTTTATTGATAACATTAAAGTTCCTCAATAATTACTACACAAAATAGAAAGTCGCTTGACAAACAGAGGAGGCAAAAATCTACTGGTCTGTTCTGTTCTTGGATATTTATACGTAAATTATAAAGAATAAAGGAAAAATTTATATCAGTTTATATGTAAATTTACTTTTAACAACAATTTAGATAGTTTAAACATTGACTACATTTAAATCTTACGGTACACTAGCGCCAATGTGGTAATTTATTTAATTAGAAACTCATAAGTTTGTTGGAATTTTTGTTAAATTAAAAACTCATAGACAATTCTTCATCCTTTTTTTTCTTATTCCTGAATACTTACAACAATTAGAAGTTGAATTATCAACTTTCAGTATATTTATATACAGACGGGAGCTGACGTAGTATTAAATTACGTGTAATTTGAATATAAAACGTAAAATGTATTAATAAGTTTTTTTCTAGATATAAATTAAAAAAAGTATCTGTAAAATATCGGATGTAGCCTTAGTTAAGCGTTTTTATTAATACGTATATTTAAAAAATAACTAATGTGCACTCAATGATTGAAATTGGAACATATAATATTATTCTTTGGAGAATAAAGGAATTTCTTGAGAAGTTGGTAAAAAACTGTTACCGAAATTTCTTTATTGAATAGATTAAAGTTCCTCAATAATTACTAAACAAAAAAGAAAGTCGCTTCACAAACAGAGGAGGCAAAAATCTACTGATCTGCTCTGTTTTTGGCTATTTATACGTAGATTATAAAGAATAAAGGAAAATTTGATATCAGTTTATATGTAAATTTACTTTTAACAAGAATATAGATAGTTAAAACATTAACTACATGTAATTTTTATGCTACACTAGCGCCAATGTGGTAATTTAATTAATTTTATACTTATGATGTTTGTTGGAATTTTTGTTAAATTATATACTCATAGGTAATTCTTTATCTTTATTTCTATATTCGTGAATACGCACAACAATTAAAAGTCGAATTATGAACTTTCAGTGTAGGTAGCAGTATGTAGATATCGCCAAAACGTTATGGAGTTTATAACGGAAGTAGAAGGATGCACGCCTCCTGTTAATCTACAGGTGTATATAAATAATTGGCATTCAGTATGATCGCCAGAGTGTGTTCAAGTGTCATTGTGCGAGGATCAGGTATTGTGTCGGTCGGTCGGCCTGTGTGTTACGTTCTTCTCTGTTCTGTTTAGTTTAGGGTAATTAGGTAGGGCGTTTCTTGTCTTTGATCTGTCGTGTGCTGTGTGTAGGTAGGTAGGGCGTTTCTTGTCTTTGATCTGTCGTGTGCTGTGTGTGTGTAGGTAGGTAGGCCGTTTCTTGTCTTTGATCTGTCGTGTGCTGTGTGTAGGTAGGTAGGTCGTTTTTTCTATTCATTGGTCGGTCGGTAGGTTCTTCTATTCATTTCATTTTCGGAACTGATCTTATTTCGCTGCTTGACAATTGAACACAATCTCTTATATGGAATTGAACACAATCTCTTATATGGCCATGTGTATTAGTATTATTAGTATTTTAAGTGCGGATACTGTAAACTATTTATAATTGTAATGTGTATAGTTATAATAAGTGCGGATACTGTAAACTATTTATAATTGTAATGTGTATAGTTATAAGTACGATAAGAATAGAAATAAGTACGGTTAGATGTTAAAACGTATTTAATAAGTGTGGGGGTGCATGTTATATAGTTAGTGCATGTGTAGTTGCGGTGTTTGTATTTGTTTGTAGTGTAGTGTATATATTAGTGCATACGCGGATGTCTTGTATTAACAATTATTTTTTAATTGTGTTGTTTTCTTAGTTCACAGGTTAGCGCTTAGGCGAACAGTGCCTTCGCCATTACTCGCACAGTATGGTATCTTTTCACATCGGTGCTTTGTAGCTGGCAACGCTGCGTATGACTACCGTGTACAACTCACGCCACATCATGCGTGATTTGTATAGTTTTGCGAATATATTACGTAGTGCAATCCGCCGCACATTTGCTTTCTGTTACAGATGTCGGTCCTGGGAGTTGCAAGCGCCAAGGTCATCTACTCTACCGGCAACGCTTTGCACGACTACCTCGTACAGCTGGCGGCACTGCGTACCAGATGACGTACCCTATATGACGTATGGGTAAGTGCGATGTATTCTACTTATAATTTTAGTTACTTTCACCTGATCTTAAGTGACGATACGGCCCAAGTTGGTAGACACGGTAAACCTGTGTAATAGCTGGCTCTCAGGAGCATATGCCAGACACACCTATTGGTAGGGTAATTTGGCGGCAGATTTTCAACTCGAGGGTGGTGGCCCTACCACGATGCTACGGTTTTCTCACGATGTTTTTCTTCACCGAAAGCTACAGCTCATTATAGGTGGCAGGATTCGAACTCGCGTCCCTAGACGCAAAGTCGTACACATTACCGCTGAGCTATCATCGCTTCAATATTTTTTTGGGATGTTTTAATTCCTACCCGCACTTGTTTTGTTTTTTACATACATCCTCTTTATATGTATTTCGAAGCGACAGTCTCGCGTGCGTCGAGGGTGTTCCATTGCATCGGGTAATCTTTATTTGTATAAAGGTTTTTGAACCTTTTAAAGCTCTCGGCTCGTCATACTTGTTGTGTGGGTACGACGTGCGGTGTATCAATGTGCGAAAGTATTACATATCTTTGGTTTCTTTTACAGCTTTCGCGTTGGACTTGTTACAAGCGCCGAGGGCATCTACTCGTACCGATGCTTTTGCTCACGCTTTGGACAACTTCCCTCATACGGTTGGCGGCATTTCGTAGCATATAGTGCATGGGTGAGTGCGATGTATTATTTAGTTTTTTATAGTGGGTTGTGATCTTATTGGCGGCATTTCGTAGCATATAGTGCATGGGTGAGTGCGATGTATTATTAGTTTTTTATAGTGGGTTGTGATCTTATTGGCGGCATTTCGTAGCATATAGTGCATGGGTGAGTGTATAGTGCATGGGTGAGTGCGATGTATTATTAGTTTTTTATAGTGGGTTGTGATCTTATTGGCGGCATTTCGTAGCATATAGTGCATGGGTGAGTGCGATGTATTATTAGTTTTTTATAGTGGGTTGTGATCTTAGTTCATTTCGGCATCCCTTTATAATATTTTAGTGCATGCGGGGGAATTTTTTTTTAAATTATTTTACAGTAACTTGTATAAAGTGTTTCATTGCCGTGTCCGTAATGTAGTCATTGAAGTTAAACTTATCTCTGGAGTTATAGTTTCACAACAGTTTGGATATTATTTTTGATTACAATTACCCTTGTAGTTTGCATCAGTGAAACTGCCGGAACATACCAATATAGGTATTCAGTGGCAGGTTGTAACTTAGTGTTTTATCATTATTATATAATGCAGCGTTTTATGTGTAGGTGTAGAACTTTCATCTCCAGAGCTCCCATTGCGTACGCTGACGGCACCAACGCTGACAGCACCAATCTATACATGCCGGTGCACCGTAGCAGGGGACACTGCACTTCTAGCTGACGCCTCTTCGTGTCCTCTCTAGTTCAAGCAGAGTTACTTACAACAGAGTTACTTACAATTTGTGTGTTAATACAGTTATATATACGTTAGTTTATAAGGTACGGTCATACTTTGTAAGGTACGGTCATACGTTAGTTTATAAGGTACGGTCATACGTTAGTTTATAAGGTACGGTCATAGTTTATAAGGTGCGGATACACGTTAGCTTTTAAGGTGCGGTCATTAAACACATTAGTTTATAAGGTACGGTCATACGTTAGTTTTTAAGGTGTGGTTACACGTTAGCTTTTAAGATGCGTTAGTTTTTAAGATGCGTTAGTTTTTAAGATGCGGTTACACGTGCGTTAGTTTTTAAGATGCGTTTACACGTTAGCTTTTAAGGTGCGGTTACACGTTAGCTTTTAAGGTGCGGCCATACGTTAAGTTAGTTTTTAAGTTGCGTTAGTTTTTAAGTTGCGTTAGTTTTGTTGCGTTAGTTTTTAAGTTGCGTTAGTTTTTAAGTTGCGTTTTAGTTTTTAAGTTGCGTTTTAGTTTTTAAGTTGCGTTTTAGTTTTTAAGTTGCGTTTTAGCTTTTAAGTTGCGTTTTAGCTTTTAAGTTGCGTTTTAGCTTTTAAGTTGCGTTTTAGCTTTTAAGTTGCGTTTTAGCTTTTAAGTTGCGTTTTAGCTTTTAAGTTGCGTTTTAGCTTTTAAGTTGCGTTTTAGCTTTTAAGTTGCGTTTTAGCTTTTAAGTTGCGTTTTAGCTTTTAAGTTGCGTTTTAGCTTTTAAGTTGCGTTTTAGCTTTTAAGTTGCGTTTTAGCTTTTAAGTTGCGTTTTAGCTTTTAAGTTGCGTTTTAGCTTTTAAGTTGCGTATTAGCTTTTAAGTTGCGTATTAGCTTTTAAGTTGCGTTTTAGCTTTTAAGTTGCGTTTTAGCTTTTAAGTTGCGTTTTAGTTTTTAAGTTGCGTTTTAGTTTTTAAGTTGCGTTTTAGTTTTTAAGTTGCGTTTTAGTTTTTAAGTTGCGTTTTAGTTTTTAAGTTGCGGTTAAATCGGTTAAATATAGCTTTTAAGTTGCGTTTTAGCTTTTAAGTTGCGTTTTAGCTTTTAAGTTGCGTATTAGCTTTTAAGTTGCGTATTAGCTTTTAAGTTGCGTTTTAGCTTTTAAGTTGCGTTTTAGCTTTTAAGTTGCGTTTTAGTTTTTAAGTTGCGTTTTAGTTTTTAAGTTGCGTTTTAGTTTTTAAGTTGCGTTTTAGTTTTTAAGTTGCGTTTTAGTTTTTAAGTTGCGGTTAAATCGGTTAAATGTTAGATTTTAAGATGCGGATTAAAATATTGTTAATATTTTTAAGTTCGAACAATTTTGTATTTGTATTCACATGATAAAAAGAGCGATTGCTGGAGAGTTTCTTTCGCCGTTTCTTCTCTTTCAGAAGAACGCCATGTTGTTTCCGAAACGGTAGTAGTGTTTTCCTTTAAAAAGAGGTATTAAAGTGATGGTATTAAAAGTGATTTGATTTGACTTTGGTTTAATTTGGTAATGTAAACAAATTCACAACTTAAATCCATAAATAAAAACTTATGTACGAACAAATTCACAACAAATATAAAACTAATAAAAAAAATTGACCTTATTAAAAATTAATTATTCGATTATAAAAATGCATTATTAAATTCATTATTCGATTATAAAAATGCATTATTAAATAGTTTTTTTTAACTGAAAATATAATTAATGTTACGCAGCATTTAAGTTGTGGATAAAAAGGATTTTTACCTTTAAAGTTGTGGATAAAAAGGATTTTTACCTTTACAACGAAATCCTCCATAATAAAAAAAAAACTCTTGACTTTTAATGTTTTGTTTTGTCATCAACCGTATTATATTATATTGGTTTAAAATCTAAACTGTTTTTTGAACAACGTATAGCCCTCTTGGTAAGCTTTACCTGATCTATAACGGTTCTATATAACGCGATTGGGTTATAATCCACTTTTTCTCATAGGAAAAGCGAAGTTGTTGATAGGTTATAATCCACTTTTTCTCATAAGAAAAGCGAAGTTGTTGATAGTATTACGATAACAATGAGAGATCTTTTTACAGTACTGTCAGCAAATCATGGTAAATTATGAGGCGGCTTGCATTATAAGGTTTTATACGAAATGCTTTACTTCACTTGACCGTTCGATTTCAGTTGAGGTGACGTTAAGAGGTGACGTTTAGTTGTGTGTTTTATATAATCTGGTCTAATGTTAACAATTAATCCTCTTGAAATAATGCGTTGCTTACGGCCGTTTTCAACAACGTACCTACGGTTAGAGATGCTATGCTATCCAGGACAGTCATATCATTGTGATCTATCGCTCGAATGTATTTCACATTCGAGGGCACCCTCAAACCTCTTCTACCCGTTAACTTCATATATAAAAATTTCGTATCAAGTTGTTTGTCCGCGACGAACTCCTAAACTACTGAAATGATTTTAATCAAATTTTGCACACTGTGTCCAACTAGAGAGATAAGTAACGCAATAGGTGACGCTGTAATCGATGTGATTGACTATTTGAAAAGACAGAACAAGGTTCTTACTTAATCGTTAAGGTTTAGCGTTATAACTATAATCTCACCTGATCTCAAGTGACGATACAGCCCAAGTTGGTAGACACGCCAAACCTGTGGAGGCACTGGTTCTCAAATGCAACTTCCGAAACACCTATTGATATTTGACGGCTGATTTTCACTTTGAGGGTGGTTGCTAGCCAGATGGGCTAATTTGTATATCTTTTGGTTTTTAATATTATTTAGCTTTTCTACAATTATATATATTTTTTAATATTTCTTTGCTTGCAAATCTTCTGGAAAGTATTACAACACTTTAAAAATATATATGAATTACGTGGGTTTAGTCCTTTCTGAGTTTTAGCGAGACTAACAGCGATTCATTATTATATATACATAGATTCCTTACAGTCTTATGTCTCATTCATTGACTCGCTTTTCATATTGAGATTTAAAAAAATATTTGAAAAGCAGTCATGAGGACTGCCGACGGTAGTGAAAAATTAAGACTATAAACAAACAGTTGTTATATTTAGATATCTAAATTTAGTGTTTTGATATTAAATTAACACCCCAATAAGTAATACTAATAGGAACAGATATAGTGTTTTCGTTGACACGTCACTTGACCATGTCGATGTCGACTTACATGAACTTACTCCCCATCCAAGCCTTCTTCATTTCAAAAATGTTCCTGCTTGTATACAAACCATGTTCGGACAATTACCAACACGATAAAAAAACAATTATCTGATTTGGTATAGTCGTTCGTTAGTTATGCGCGTTCATATTTTATATTTACAGATTTTTTAATGTTCCGCTCAATTACTTTAAATTTTTCCTTCATATGCACCTACCTTCTTTTGACACTACAAAAAAGAATTAGCAAAATCGTTCCATCCTTTCACGCGTGATACGATGACCGAGGGAAATACAGATTCATTTTTATAAATATAGATTACATGAGGCTCGTATGTATTTTTCAAATATTTAAACATTCGGTAGAGGTCTCATATTTTTCAGCATTTAATAATTCAGTGTCATCTATGGGCTAACTTCGGAGTTTTTTTCATATCATATCTATTTATAAATATATTTAGTTAAGGATCCGTCAGATGCCCCTTGTGTCAGATGCATGTGCCATCTATCTGCTAATTATGGTGTTTGTTAATGACACTCGCCTGTAGAAAAAATAAAACAGTATTGGTAGAAAGATGGATATATACAATGGTAGAAAAAAATCGAAATAAATAAATATACACTTGTATATATTCAGTGTAATGTTCAAAAATAGCTTATGTTTTAGCTATAAAATAAAAGGTTTTATCAAAATTCATGCAGCGGTTCGTTTAGTACAAATTTTAACTTTTATCTGTTATCCCGCAGGAACCTTATCGTTTTATGTAACTAAAAGGATCCTAAATGTTTGCCGTAAAATTAGCTACCATCCGGCTAATTGTTTTTTAAGTATTTTCAGTACTTTCTTTGTTTTGCGTGTTCAACGGGACAGACAGACAAAAATTCTAAAAACTATATTTTAAAAAATACATTGAATGTACAGATTTTCTACCATAACAGTTTTATTATATGTATAGATAAGTCGAATTTCAAATAGCAGACTCCCCAAGTCGTAGTTAGTATAATATACCATGCCATCTCGAAATAATACAACTCGAAAAACATACTTAGAAATCGCGCCTAGCAGAGTCGAAATTTCTGCAATTGAATTATTTGTATGTCGAACGTCCTGTTAAGTCGATAACTCATTAACTACAACTCCAAATTTTTAGTATTTCCCTTGACATTCGAGTTATAGAGATTCCACTATATTTGCAAAGTATTTTTAATACTATTTTGCAAACGAGCGTGTTAAACTTATTATTGTGAATGCGACTCTTGTGCAAGACTGATATTTTAAGCGGTTATCTATACTTCGCCAATGGACCTCTTAGGAGAATTAATTTCACCCACCATTTGATACTAGCACGTTCAATCTTAGTAACATGCCGGTAATATTTTGTATTTCTTCATTCAATATAAATTTTCATTATTCATGCATACCAAAGTGGATGGCTGGGTGATAACTCAACACAAATTTGCCTAATTGTGTCGCGACCACTTTAAGAATGGCTTAGTTGGTAGTGTGTTCGATAGATGTGAACTCAAGTCCATCGAAGACACTATTCACGCTGTACATTCAAGCTTTGAGCTTGAGCTATCGGTATCGTGATGAATGCATAGCATTATGGCGAGGCTTTTTCTAATTCCACCTGCCTAGCCACCACCTCGAGTTAAAAATTTGGTGCAAAATATTTGTAGGTCAAAAAATATTCTATAGGCTTATAATATTATGCCCCTTCATTATGCTTAGTGTATTTACTATTTTGGACCAGATCGTTACTTAACATCAGGTGAGATAGTAACTATTACGCCAAAACCAACACAGTGTTAAAAAAAATGTGGCGATGTGATCTAAGCTGATGGGCACTCTAAGTCTAGTAGAGCGAGTGGATCTCAAATGCGACAGCTGGAAACATCTATAGGTAATTAACGATATTTTTTCAATTTGAACGTGGTGAACCCTTTTGATGAGGAGCGATAACTGATCTTGGTCTCTGACAACATGGATATTAAAAGTGTCGCCGTAATTTGAGGGAGGTTGTCATCGGATGAGTATTGCCATACGCCTCTCTCGCTTCGCCTGAGCCTGGGTAATGCGCCTATGCAGTGTGACGCAGAATTCTGTAAACGGACTGTAAACACCGCGTTAATAAAAAAAGGTGGTAGGTAGTAAGGCGGGTATTATAAAATCACTTAAAACCCGTACTACGGGAGTTTTTGGTGCGATCTTGATCTGTCATGTTGTGGTTTTTGTTTAGATTCATATACTTAGTTACTTAGCCCTGAACCATGTAATATAGGTATCATATTTCATGATATAGTGTCGGCATCTTGTTGAAGACAGTTTCATCTGTTTCACCTGAACAAAATGTCCAAATCTTACCACATGAAAACGGCAGTAATAGTCTCTAAAGAGAACTGAGTTGCCAAGAACTAGAAGAAGAGTCTTAAATTTCCGATATTATAAATGAAATATACGATTCAAAAACATTGACATTGGCAACTGCTCCTGTGGTGCCAAAAAGGTTTACAGTAGGAATACGAACATATATCACTCCATACGGTCTATACACACCATCGTAGAACGGTACTAAATATATATTACAAACGTTACCAGCGTCCTCAGAGATGTGGTTTTAATATCACTTTTTGTTCGTTATAATAACCTCTTCAATAATAGTTGTAGCGGGTGCTGTTTACGACAGATGTGTATATGAAATTAGGGTTCAACACAAAGGACCGAGTGGCTCTCGACGTATACGCACTGCGGTCGTGAAAGCTACGGTAATGAGATAATGACGCACCGAGGTCAATTCTGAAGGTACTCTTAAAACAAAATATTAACATCATACTAATGTTGTAAATGCGAAAGTGAGTTTGTTTGTTTGTTACGCCTTCACGCCTAAACCGCTGCATTGATTGTGAAAATTTTTGCCACAGAGATAGATGGGATCCTGGAGACGGAGATAGGATAGTTTTTCTCGCGAAAACCTTATAGGAAGTGGGGTAAACAGAGGGATTAACTTTCTATGAAACTTTTCATTGCGTTATCCGATTTGTTTAACAAAATCAATACTAACGCGAGCAAATGCACAAAAATGAATCTAAATCTTGATATGTTTTGTACAGTTTCGAAGTGAAATTGCAATTTTCTTATTATTGTTATATACTCAGGTGTAAATTTACATTTAGTCAGACTGACTCTTTTCAACATGGGTAAAATCCATTTACCGATTTCCTTCTCGCGTTTTGCTGGCAGACTATGGGAGGATTATTTGAGACGTACCTGTTACGATCAAGAAAATCTACTAAAAATCCAAATAGTGCTCCTAAATTCTTTCAGGACTTGACAGAGTCTGAGAATCACTATATCATGTCTACCGCGTGAAAATTAACCTAGTTGTGGTTTAGGTTTAGATATCGATTAGGTGAGTCAATAAAAGTGTTTCTAAAACACTTGCTCATTCATAAATATCACAAGCTCGATGATGATACTTCAATTTAAAATCGTTATAATTTCAATTAGAATAATAGAATTTATAATATAAAATAAAAATAATAATAACAGCAAATATATAAATAAAAATAAAATAAGACATAAAAAAAAACTATAAGAATTTAAAATTGTCGACTTCAGAATAAGCACAGTACCCTGTATATTTGTGTGGTTAATGAAATGTCAACCTGTCTCTCCGTGGAACAGACGACGCTATTGAATGCCATTACCAGACACACCAGTTACGTTCAGACATTACGGGCTTAGCGTCGAGTGACTGTCTCTCGAGTAGGCATTTTACGAGTATGTTAATACGTTTTCCACGTTTGTAATTCAGGCATTTTTTTCAAAACTGTACCTAATATGTAAATGTAAGTTAGAATTTAATTACCATATTTATTTTATCATTAATATATAGAATAAGTCTGTAGCTTACTATAAATAACAAACTGTTTGCGAGAGAATTTGGATTATTATAAGCACAATATTAACTCAATTTGAAGCTGATTTATTCAAGGAAACATCATAAAACGTCGAATTTACTAAACTTTTCTTGCTTAACGCTATAACATATTGAGCTTATACCGAATTATAAGCTAGCTATGCCCGTGGTTTCATTTGCGTGGATTTGAATTATGATTTGAATTTAAATTTAATTCTTCCATTTACTAGACTTTTGGTATGAATCAACACGTCAAAACGCTGTTAGTGGGTAGTATGTTGGGTGATAAGCACCCGAAGAATCACAATCTGCCTTTCTCAGTTTGGCCTGAGCCAGGATAATGTGTTTGCGCGTTGCAGTGAGGATGTCTATAAAATTAGGATTTTAAACATCACGTTAATAAAAAAAAAACTGTTTGGCATTGGATCCAGTTAGAATTAGTCAGCGCGGTATCTACTCGCGTTCCCGACAACGGTTCAAGGCGATGTTCGATCACTGCATGACACCGTCCCACTTCTATCCTCTTGGTTGAGTATTTTCTGCACTTGCCCCCCAAAAAGCTGTGAATCTCTTTCAGGTTAACAACGTATGGCCATTAAAAAAAGAAATAGTTTGTTTTTATACCGAGTATATATCGTGTTAACATTCTCACCTGATGTTAAGTGAAGATGTGGCTCAAGTTAGTGAACACGCTAAGCCTAGTGAAGGTACTGGCTCTCAAGTGCAACTGCTGGAACACATCTATAGGTATTTGGAGACAGATTTTCATCTCGATGGTGATAGCTAGCCAAGCAGGAATTAAAAAAAGCTCTACCACCATGCTGTTTCCATCCATCGAAAGGTGGAAATTCGTATTCACGTCCCTTGATGGGGCGTCCCTATATACCAACAGCTGAGCTATCCTCTAACTTTAAAATTTAAACAACCGCCTCCCTTTTAATAAGAAAATTATAAAGAAAATTTATGGAACAATTAAAGACTGGTTTATTGTTCATAACATGTTTATTTAGAAATTATACAAAACACCGAAAGATATCCATCCAGACGTGATATGTTCACTAGAAGCATGTAATTTAAATAATTATTCGTAGTAATCATTTAACGCTTTGTTGGTATCCTACATGTGGCGGGAACTGATGTCTCATAGCATAGACAACTTATCCCTGTAATAGCTCGTACGTAGGGTCAACATAACACTAAGTATTTAAGTGAGGTAAAAGGATTTTTCTTAACTTGGGGTCAGCGACGGATTTGGGATATGCCCGGCAAATTTTTAGGGGAAGCAAAATTTTAAATTGATTTTGGTTTTTTCGTCTGTCTCACCAATTTTAACGCTTCTTCTCTTGATTTGATAATCTGAAGACGTCAATATTTAAAGGGCAGAATTATTTTCAGAATAATAGCGTGTCATTTATTTCTCATTTAAAAGTGATTTATTATTGGCGTTATCGTTATCATGCACAAGGGCGTCAAATTAACTGTAGCCTAGGATACCAGCGAGCCCAAATACGTCACTGCTTGAAGTAAAGCAATTATTAAAGAGCTTGCATGAGATCTCAGGTAAATAATCTTCTGTTGTTCCTGTGGGTAGGGTCTTCAGAGGTCCATTAAGGAGGGCGATACAAGGTCTCCTATGCACTAATGTACCTTTGATATTAGTAACCGCTTACTATCAAGTTTATTGTATAAGTATTAACTTTATCTTAATATTATGTTGCTTCCGCGGTACGTGCTCATTCCATGTGACATGTGGCTTTGGTTTAACATGAAAGAACAATAGTTTTATTTAAATGAGTCCTCATAATTATTATTATCTATACATATCGAGTATTTTCAAGAAAAACATCGTAAGTGACAATTGCACTATTTACAGGAGAGTTTTTCATTCATAATCAAGAAGTATTTATGATATCTTTATAAGAAATAGGAGTTGTTATTCACAATGAACGACTGATTTAAAATAATTGCTGGCTAATATACTGCTTCTAATATATAAAAATAATTTTAAGAGGTTACAATGAAAAAATCAGTCTTACGTGGTTTTGTGCTAACATGGTTTTTCCTGAAAAGGCTCGATGAAACTGTGATTGAAGCAAATTTGTTTGAAAATTATGATCAGGTTTGACTTTGTTCTTGATAGCAAAATATATTTTGAGTTTATATCTGTCTGTTCGTCTGTATCTTTAAAACTACGATCAAGATGTTGATAAAATGTGATAAATAGTTTTATGGTTCAAAAATATTAATTATAATGGTATTATAATTATGGGTATTTTTATTATCGTATAATATATATTACTTTTATCGTATAAAACAAATATGTTCCTCAAAGACAGGGGACGAAACTTACGCATCTCTGAATGGATGTTCATACCATTTTGACAGTTTGGTGTCTAACAACTTCACTGATAATATAAGCTGATTTTAACTATCTATAGGTATGGGTTTGCTAATTTCGTTTGATACAGTAACGGAATCTAGTATATACTGTTCAAACCTCGTTTCAACGATTATCATTTTTGACTGGGAAATTAGTTTTTTTTTAATTGTAAAAAAAGAGTTTCCCTCTCTGCCACATGATGGACCAGTTATACGTACGGTTAATCCATCAATAACTAAAAGATAGTATTAAAATACCCTGTACTTTTAAACTGTGCATTATTCATTAGCTATATAAGCTAAACATGCGCTTTGATAGTCACGCAGCGCGGTAAAACATAGAAATTATAACAATATGTTTGAAATTTAATATATATAACTGTCTTTGATAGTAACAGCTGTAAGTAATATTATATAAAATATACATAAAAGTAAAAAAATACATAAATATATAATTCAAGTTCACAGGAAATTAGTCGGGGGAAATCTAGTTAAAAATATTTACAAACCGGGTCACAGTTAAAAATGCGACGTTGCCAAACTAAACATAGCTCGCAGATAGGGAAGGTCGTGTTTCAGATAATCGATAAGTTGCGCGAATCGACACTTCTTGGTAGAAAATAGGGTAAATTGGTTTCGATTATTGCTTTTACGTGTGAATATATTTTCTATGATGATTGTTTGAAGGGTGATAGGATTCATTTTAAAAAAGCCATCATTACTGGTACACGCATTGCTGTTGGAAAGTTGTAGTGCGTAGTCTGTTGAGATTCGAAACGTGTAATATATTAAACGCACTGCATTTACCTCATTAGGTGGATTAATCGTAGCATGAACGAATATCATGGCGATCGACAGGACTTTTAATCTCGACGATTATTAAATTACTAGCTTTTAACTGCGGCTTCGCTCGCGTTTGTACTCAATTTGTCAAATAATCCGGAAGACACAATAAGTAGTTTCAAACAAAGTTTATTTCTCTCTTTAACCCACTTCCAATAAGTTTTTCCCGAGAAAAAATAGTCTATCACCGTCTCCAGGTTTTTATCTATCTCTATATCAAAATTGATCATAATCAATTTAGCTGTTTAGGCCTGAAAGTGTAATAAACAAACAAGTTCACTTTCGTATATACAACATTAGTAAGGACATAATTGTTTTTTTTTTTTACAACAATGCAATTGTAGGAATACTACAATTGAAAAAAAAAATCGACGAGCGACCAATTGATAAGTGCCCCTTGCCAAGTTGTCTTTTAGCAATTACTAACGTAACGTAAAATGTATGGGATGACACATGCCAAAGTTGCCTACTTCTTTTTTAAAATGGCGTATGCCCACACAATTTTGCTAATGTCACAAACATGACGATTGTATAACACATTTTTTTTAATTATTGTTAAACTGCTTTCAGTTAAAGTGACTTTGATATGTTTCCTTCCATCCATTTCTTTATTCTGTACGTTATTATACGGAAAAATAACCCATGTCATACCTGCAAACCTATCGGCAGCTGGATATACATTGGCCGATTTCGAAACGTGAAAAACTATGAGCGACTGGTTTATGTTCATGGTGGGCGTCTAACCATGCCACTATATTGAGTATGACTTTTGTATGAAGGTTAGTATCTAATTGAATACGATACACTTGTGCAAGTTTTATTTATACACTAGCTTTCACCCGCGGTTTTGCTCACATAAATATTGACTTTTTCAAACAAATCAGATGACACAATAAAAAGTTTCATACATAGTTTATCCCTTTCTTTATCTCACTTCTAATAAGTTTTTCGCCAGGAAAAGTAGCTTATCATTGTCTTCAACGTCCCATATATCTCTATATGAAAATTCACCGTAATCGATTCAGCGGTTCAGGCGTGAAAGCGTAACAAACGTACAATCAAACTCACTTACACATTTATAATATTAGTAGGGATTAAAATAATGTAAAACAAGTTTTGCAAAGTTTCTGCTAACCCTACCCTAGTCGACGACCTTATTATGAGTAGGTTTAATTATCGCAAGCGACCGCAGCACCGCTGGGTTTCCCGTTTGCGTTAGACATGGGTAATATTGTGCCTGCTCACTGTGGAAAATTTGTTCACGTTTTGTCATTCAAGTTATTTTTGCGTATATATACGTTGTTACCGTAATAATCGCAAAGATTACGTTCGATTGATGCGTGTATTACTTTGCGGAAACCCTTATAAGTGGTTTGCTTGATTACAAAAGAATTAAATTCACTCTCGAGGTATGATATTTTTGGCAAGCTTCCTGGGGCAAATTATGTATACTTTATAGGTTTACCGTTATGACCACAATATCACTTTATGTTAAGTGACAATGTATTTGGCTTATGATGGTGGACACACTAAGCCTAGAGGAGGGACTTTCTCCAATAGCAACTGTCGGAACAGATCTATACGTATTAGGTGCGATTTTCAATTTAAAGGTGGTAGCTAAAAAACGGGCACTAGATAAAGCCCTACCCGCCTGCTATAATTTCATCAAGACGTTTTCCTTTACTGAAATGTATCGACGGTAACCTCATAACATGGGAAGGATGCTATTTGCTGCCCTTTAGGATAAATTAGGTTTCATTCACTTTACTGGTATTTTATCTAAAGATATATACATGTATACAGAAATTGCTCACTTAATAGTAATGGATTTTAATCACAGGATTTACTAGCAATAAAATTGTAATTGATACGGGAAATAGACGAGCGAGAATTGCGATCGCCCGATGTTGGAAAGGCTAATGGTCCGGACGGCATTCCAGTAGCAGTTTAAGAATAATATCCAACCGACTTGTGCCTTGTATTAATGTACTTGTATCGTCTGTCTTACCCCTCTGATATCGCCTTCGGATTTGGAAGGAGGCTAATTTCTAAAAAGGGGTAAGGGCTGACCATAAACTATTGCCAACCAATCACTACGACCTCAGTATTGTGTAAAGTAATGGAGCAGATCGTATAAAGCGCATCGACATACAGCTTGACCGATACCTGGAAGAACACTTCGTCATTAACGATTTTCAATATGACTTCCGTCTGAATCAATCTACCGGTGATTTTTCGCATGTTGAATTGCTAGGGTAGGTGATTAGTAAACATGATGTGATCTTGGCAATGTATCACTACACAACCAAAGCTTTTTATAGGGTCCGGCTCCGTAAACTTATTTCCAAACTTCCACGTAAGGATTGCTTGACAACTTCTGTACGCGGATTAGAAAAGCAGAGGCTTTTCTACATAATCTTAGAATGAATATCCTTGTCGATGAATGTGTCGAAACACTGGAGTCCCAAAAGGCTCTGTGTTTTCGGCCAAGCTGTTTCTTTGGCATGTAAATGATGATCTTCAGCATATAATTTTTAATATATAGACAACAGTATGGTTTATACATGATATAGTAAGCTAGCTTACAGTCGGTATGCAATAGAAAAAAGACTGGAGGAAGGTATTATTGAGTTTAATCGATAACAAATTGACTGCTTTGTGCCTGACGGTCGGCACATCTTATTCCGGAAATAGCGGTGACCACAATTAGGGATGTACGATTTTTCAGTCTGTCTACGTTAATGATCTAATAATAAATAAAATAAAAAATAAATAAAAATAAAGATAATAATAAATAATCTCATAAGAGCTTCACGGCTACTCAAAATAGATTAATGTGTTAGTGGTCGAAGCCAAATTGTCTTACAATAGTTCCTAACGTCAAGAAAGAACATAATATCGAGCCTTTTCAGAAATAAACATCATAAGCGCCAAAAAAATTTACAACGCTTTCTTTGCTCTAACCTCCTCAAAACATCTACGTAAATTAGATGAAATATATGATTAGCCATTATTTTAATAGATCAGTGGTTAATTATGAACAAAATGTATTAATCTAGTATGAAGATATCATAAATACTTTTTAATTAGGAATGAAAGACTCACTCATAATAAAAGTGCAATTGTCGCTTATGATGATTTTCCTGAAAAGGCTCGATATAAACGGATTGACACATGTAAAAATTTGACATGGTTTTTGTTTTTGTTAACGCCAGTAACTATTAGAAGATAAATTTGTCAGGGGTACAGTATTCATGTTTCCTTATGGGAGTTTGATCCTTAAAAAGATCATTGTCCGCTTGAGTTGAGACTCCTATCAGCCCGCTTCATTATCGGTAAGCGAAATGCAAAAACATGATACTGCGTTGAGCATTACGCTTGGTGTATTGTGATCCTCTGGAGATTAGAAGAAGTGTAAAGGTGTCCCTGGTCTCGGATAATACGGTAGTTCGAGAGCAGCTGTGTATTTTTAATGGGTATTAATTGGTGCTTGTCACCCGAAGAGTCTTGTATCAGGTCTTACTCATGGTAACGCAACACCAGTGGCTGCATGTAAATAAATTTCCTTTACTAACATAAAAAAAGCGAAGTGTGTTATGAACAACTGGTTGGAACACCTTTCGCAATATGTTTTTTTTTTTTTTTTGTAAATGAAATTTTAGCCGTCTAAATGTTTTTGCATCCTTACTCATATTATAAATGCGAAAGTGAGTTTGTTTGTTTGATACAATTTTTAAACCTAAACAGCCTAAACCGCTAAATCGATTATGATGAATTTACGTATAGAGATACAAGGCGGCCTTGGAGGCGGTGATACTCTACTTTTTTTCACGAAACACTTATTGGAAGTGGAATAATAAAAGGGATAAACTTTGTATGAAAATTTCATTGCGTAATCCGATTCAATAAAATCAATATTGACGAGAACGAAGCCGTGAGTAAAAGCTAGTATTCACTGAATTGACGGCATGCTAAGCCGATTACAAATATTTTTATCTTCTTAGGTGATCGGAAAGTGCCTCAAAAATCACTGAAAAAAGATGTCGATTTTTGCTGTCGTTTCCCATTGTTATACTTTTTACCACACGATAAGGAACTCCGTTCCAAAAAACTGTATCGTGCTGTTGTTTCTTTGGAAATGATTAACGTGTCCTATCAATTAGTACACTAGTTATGGCTATGGATTATAATTTTTATTTTTGTAATATGTATTACGATAGATGATATGAATTTTGCGTATATGCGGTATTTTGCGTTGTGTGACAGTGGCAGAAAACCACGCGGAGGCTGCAGAGAGGATATAAAAGTTTATTATTTAATTACGGTCATCGAGGGACGGGTATAAATGACATCAATTTTTTTTTATAGTGGAAATAAAGACAGTCTCTGTCAATGACATTTTGATTTCCCACGGGGATTTCACATAATTTCCATTGTGTTTTGTTTATATGACTATTTCTATAAACATACGTACAAGTTCGTTTTGCTACTTCATTCGCGTATTAGAATTGAATTTGTCACAAAAGTAGCTGGAAAAATCAAAACAGTCTGGCATTTTTTTAAGGCGAGTGAGACAGCCACAAGGACGAATCTTGTAACATCAAGTAAGTAAGTAAGTAAGTAAGTAAATGCTATCACAGATTTCTAGACATTGGTCAGAAAATTAATTTTCCTTTAGAATTAAAAAATACCCCAAGTGTATGTAATGTTTAATTTGTTAGCCCGAGAACAGAGAAAATCGCAGTAAAATCAACCAGCAGTTCATAATCCGAGAAATCCTTATCTCGTTTCGTTTTATGGAATAAAAAAACGGTGTATCAAACCACACCACAAAAGTGAAACATCATTGTATTTTTCCGGTCCCATAGTCACTTCGAGCCGACTTTACTCAAAATCACGTAACACAAAAAAGGTTGTGGATAAAAATTTCAAAGCTCCCATAAGAAAGGTTTACTTCAAAAAGTATCCTACATGTTGAACTAAAAGATTAACTAGCGCCGTGTAAAATTTCACTAAAACCTTTTTCGAATTTTCGACTTCGAAAAGCAGAGTAAACTAGTATTTGTCATAATAATCAAGATTTTTTATTACTCAAATGTGTTGTACAGTATGAGCATTTCTAACTCTTTATTTTTAATTAATGATGAAAACAGCATTTTAATAATGATCTATAACTACTAGTTGAAAATTAATATTTTACCTTTTTTATATAATCAACTTCTATAATTTGAAAGAGCGCCATCTATTAGCAATTTGTTTAACTATCATGACAGCACTTAAATTATATATATACCATATGAAAATTTTCTGTTTGATTTTTATTATTTATCCATTAACCGTATTTATAAAGCCCTTCGGGAGATTTTTGTTGGGATCTTGATCTGTCATGTTGTTTTTTATTTTTATTCATAAAGTTAGCTATTTACGCCTGTATTGTATACATATGTACGTGATGTATTGTAGCTGAAGAGCATAAGTAAAGTGAATTATAAATAATCATTCGGAACATGATATATAAGTTGCCACAAAAACTTTCAAGAGAGCTTCAACAAGAGAGTCGCCATCTTGTTAAAGAAAGTTTCATCTGTCCAAATCTAATCACTTGAAAATGGCCTCTTAGACTCTAAAGAGCCAAGAATAAAAAAAGGAAGAAGAAAACCCTTCAGATCTGACATTGGCGAAATTTTCTACATAGACCGATGACGTAATAAAAACGAAACTATTTTTAAATGCAATTTATTGAGAAAGGCAATAAGATGATACTATTTGGTATTTAGTTATGTTATGTGCGAAATATTCGTACGGGTCGACTACATTTTTATGTCATTGAATAATCTCTTGATCAATGAAGGCGTAACAACAGATAATAATTACCGTAGCATAGAAAAGAAGCGTACCGATTGGTAACGGAAAATATCACCTCGTAAAATTAGTAATTGCAGAGGAAGAGTCCATAGTATATATTTAGCTAGAGCTAAATCATAAATCTTAAAAAATAAACATGAAAACTTAGAATTTTAATTGACGGTTAAATAAAGTGCAGCCATGTAAGAACAATTTAGATAAGGTAAACACTGTAACTATAGGATACTATAATACCGGCGTAGAGACCGCAAATTTAATTAGAAAATAATTATAATTAGCAAAGAATCATTTATCAGTCACACCCAGTGCTGTTACAGACTGTTAATTTACAACCACGCTTTCTGACTGCCGCAGCGTCAGGCGAAAGTGGACAGGGAAACTTCACGATTTTTATTAATTTCTGTTTATACACTCTGAAGGAATTAATATTTTTTGTATTTACTTAGTTCTAATTTTTTCTTAATTTTCGTCCAAGGTTGCTTTTTTTTGAAGCTAGCTCTGCCCACGGCTCAGCTTCATGGTGATTCCTCAAATGGTGTTAAAGTATATCAAAGTTCGGTGAAGCTGTCAAAGCCCTTGTGGTTAACAGCGTATGTCGGTTCGAAAAAAGGTGTTTAAGTTTAGCGATTTTCATATGTAAAGACATAAATTTTATGTATATGCAGATAACATTATCCATGGGATAGAATTTACTTTATTGTTGTTTTGATTAAGTTATATATTAGTAACTTATTATATTTATTATACAATGAAACTTAGGTGACTACCAGTGCCCGCGACGTCAATCTCGTGGAAGTATAGATTATTTAATAAGTTTTGCCCGTATTTGTAACTATTTTTAACGTAACTTTGTTTATATTGATAGTAGCGTGATGTTAATAGACTAAAGCCTGCTTCAATTATTGCACTATCAAATATAAAAATATTTTATGAAAACTAACTGGTTGGTGGTGCCATGAAACAAAGAAACTTATCCGCTTTATAGTATTAATATATTAAAAGTAACAGCGTATTCGGTCCAGTGACACTCCAATTATAATCATATTAATGGAAATACAACGAGCCTTTGCCTATTATATGGAAAAATGTGTCTTCCGTAATCAAGATCCTTAATTTATGGTAAAAAAAAAATTAAATTGTTATTCTTCTAAGTATTAGTTAAGTTTAGTGTTTTAACTAGGTGTTTTTAAGATACATAATATCCTGAAAAGACCTCCATTAATTGTAAATAATATTTATTCTCTTATTTATTTATTCTATTTTACTTGTATATTTTTATGTTATGTGTGGAAATTTTATTGAATTGTGATAATTTAATATGTAGACATTAATATGAACATGATACTATTTGTTGTTTGTTGTATGTGTACTGTTTGTTGTAAATAAATAAATAATTGTCCTTTGATGTCGTTAGTGGTAACCAAGTTCAAAACTTTAGCATGGTAGTAGGGCTTTTTCTAATGCACGTCTGGCTGGCTACCAACCTCAAGTGGAAAATGTACCGCCAAATACCTGTACGTGGGTCCTACAGTTGTACTTGAGAGCCAGCCCTTCCACTAGGCTCAGCGTGTTCACTATCTTGGCCCACATCGTCACTTAAGACCGGTGAGATTGTGGTCCTAGCGCTAAACCTTAATTATAAAAAATATCCGTACGGTTCGAATGCATGTAATATAATCTTCACATCATCACACATGATCTATCTGAACTACGTCACCTAATAGAATACAAATATAAATCACCGCCTATCGCAGTGTTTGTGTAACATTAGGTAGAATAAATGAACCAAACGTCCAGACGGTTAAAATGTTTGCGTTAGGCTAAGTGATGTGCAGGATAAATATCATCTTTCTTTGTCTATCGTTCGTAAGTTTTCGATCAATACAGATCGTATGACGTGAAACATAGACTACGTAAGGTTGGACGTGAATTGTTGCTAGCCACTTAATTCTTTCTTCTTTCAAAATAGACAAGTGCTGATATTTTCTTATGGGTTAGACGATGGTTACGCTAAGCCTAGTAGAGGGAATGGCTTTAAAGTACAACAGCTGGAACACACATATAAGTATTTGCCGGCATATTTTCTTCTTGAGGGTAGTGGCTAGCCAGGCGGGCATTAGGAAAAGCCCTACCACCATGCTATAGTTTTATCACGATGTTTTCCTTCACCGGAAGCCCAAGCTCATTGCAGGAATTCGAACTCACGTCCTTTAATGCGGCTTCTGTACACACTAAAAATGTATCGTTATACCGATTATAAACTTCGATGGAAAACAAGAGCGTCTTGGTTTCCGATAATTATTTCCCATCCATCATACTTTTAGTAATTGGAAAGAAAAAAAAAACATGTATTCGTCATACAAGCACGCGTTTAAACAAAAACATAGTACAGAAATAATTTCTCGAACAAAAATTAAAACTAGAATGCGTATATGTAAGTCGTAAGTGGGCCTCGAGTGAACGTGATATGATATGTACTGAATATGGGGAGTACTTCAGTGCTGATTTTCATTGGACGCTCGGAGAGTTGTTACTATTTATATATACTAAAGTCGTAAATTGTCAAAACCTCTTTGGTCTAACAACGTAGTTTTAAAAAGGCTATTTATTTAATTACTGAATTAGCATTTACTTTGTATGTACGTACGTATATTAAAAGAAAGTAAAAGTAATCTTTTCGACTATATTCGTTGAAAAAAATACTTTAATTTTTTTTAAATTACGCTTTCGGAAATTAAGAACGTATTGTTTGATAAAAATACTTTATTTCACCTTTTGCAAAAGTAAATTATTTCACCGAAATAGTCAACACATTCAGATAATGCTAAGGTCTTGGTAAATATCGTTAAGGTTTGTATATCACCGGAACAGAAAAAATCCAAGGCATCTATCATACTATCTCCAATTTCGACCAACCAACTTTTCTTCTCCATTGAAACTTGAAACTGAAATGTTGATATAAACCAGAGATCTGTTTCTTAGCTATTGAAAACCACTTTTTTTTGGATTAAATTTCAAGAACAATTTTTCTGATAAATAGGAACAGAACTGACTGAATTAATCTGTTCATGTAATATTTATTGTTCCATAAGATATTTTATACGCGAAATAAGGCAGTACATTATTATGCACACAACGTATAAAATTTAAATTAGTAATATTTTTTTATAGTTAAGGCTTAGCGTTATGGCCGTAATCTCACCTTATCTTAAGTGACGATACGACCCATGTCGGTAGACACGCTAAGCCTTTGGAGGAACTGGATCTCAAGTGCAACTGCCGGAACACACCTATTGATATTTGGCGGCAGATTTTCAACTTGAAGGTGGTAGTTAGCCAGGCGAGCATCAGAAAATGCCCTACCGCAATGCAATTTCTATGAATATTAAAAAAGTTGATTAAAGTATTCGACCTCGATGATATTAAGAGTGCAATGTGTGGCATAATTTTTAGTGTAACTAGATGACATAGAAAGAGAATTACAAACCGGTATTATTTGATTACACTAAGAACAATAATTATTTAATACGCTTAGTTGTTTTTCATCAAGATGTAGAGCAAACGCAAAACGAGGAAAGTTTAACTTTTAAGTACCCAATTAAAGAATATTACGGGTTTTACATCATAAAAAAACTAGATGAGTTATGAATTTATTTTAAATCTTTGACACACTATGATTTCTTATGTTTAAACGGATTATATTATATAATATAACATATATTATTTATTTTTTAGATTATATTATATTATATTACATTATATTATATAGCTAATTTAAACGGATTTGGTGGCGGTTTTTTATTAATTTTGACCCCGACGTTTTAGAAGATTTCCAGCCTTTGTCGTCAAGGGGCGGACTGAGGTGTAGCTTGTCCAGAAAATTTAATTTTACATACAGTGTCTACATTTAATAATTTAATAATTGAAAACCGAAGGTAGATACTGTAACATCAACTTTTCAGGACAACCTACACACCTCAGTCCATCCCGTGACCACGAAGGCTGAAAAGCTTTCAAAATGTCGGGCTTTAAAATTAATAAAAATAGCGTTAAAAATCCGTATAAATTAGTGTTATTTCCTTGTTTTGATACACTTTCTGTGATATATTTTATGTTGACACATTTTATACAGATTTTTTTTTTGTTTGTAGTACAGTTCTTATTTCTTTATATTTGTTACGTTATGGCCAAAATCTTACCGGATGTAAAGTGACGATGTAGCCCAAGATAATGGACACGCTAAGTCTAGTGAAGGAAATGATTTCTGATTCTATTTTTAACTCGTAATAATTCTTCTATTCGTACTTATAATAACTTTAGTGTGGTATATTATTCATAATTCCGTTTAAGCGTTAAAATTATATCTTGTTAAATAGCCGTTTAATTGAATTAATTAAATTGAAGCGATGATAGCTCAGTGCTAGTGTGTACGACTTCGCGTCAAGGGACGTGTGTTCGAATCCAAACACTTACAATGAGTTTGACCTTTCGGTGAAGGAAAACATCGTGAGGAAATCATTGTATGGTTGTAGGGCTATTTCTAATGCTCGCCCGTATTGCAACCACCCTGAAGTTAAAAACCTGCTGCCAAATATCAATAGGTGTGTTCCGGAAGCTACACTTGAGAGTCAGTTCCTCCACAAGTTCAGCGTGCCTACCGACTTGGGCCGTATCGTCACTTAAGATCAGGTGAGAATATGGCCATAACGATAAACTTTAACTATAAAAAAATGCTTTGTGTGAAACAATATGGTCATATATTAAAGTTTTTCTCATACCTATTTGTTATTATTTAGTTAATTGATAGTGTGAATGACGTAACGTTTTTTGTTTTATCGAGTAATATACATTGTTTTATGTAAATAAAAGCTATTACTCTGTATACTATTTAGACCGTGACGGTATAAAAAGAAAGTGTGGGTATTAATTTTTTGTGAATGATACAAAACTTTTCAAAATAAATAATGCAGGATGAAGAATAGAGTCGGAGTTAAGAAGAAGTGATGGTGGTTGAATAATGAAGTAACCGAGGAACGGCGTCCATCAATGCCAATTCGAATCCTAAAGTGTGTCCGAGATTGTTGATGAAAGATAAACTTTTCCTCTCTTCAGTTCTAAATAAGTAGGATTGGCACGTTTCTCTACATTCGTATAATAAATTAAATTCAACTTAATTTGTTACGACCGACAGTTTTTTTTCCATTGCTGTTTTACTAGTCTTGGAATTAATCTATTTTTACCATTATATAAAACTTTTTTTTTTTTTACACTTCATGTATAGTACAAAGGCGGACTTAATGCCATAAGCATTTTCTAACAGTCAACCTTAACAGTTAACTTTAATATCTTATGTATATAAATTTTTTTAAACAGTATTAGGTAACTCATCTCGGTTTTAGTATTTTGCCTTGGATATTTTTGTTTCTACAAATCGGCACATACCATTATATAAAAAAAAAACCTATGGTGTAGTAAAACGATTTGTCAGTCAGTAAAGTTGGAATCGAGACTGACTCACCAGGGTGCGTCTGACGTACTCGAGTATCATCCCTCATGGAAGCTCTTTTATGCATGTTATTTTAGATTTTTTAAACAAATATAAACTAGTTTTCGACCAGTGTTTGAAATTCGACTATTTGAACCATTCACAAATTAAGGAAATTATTCTGCATCATGGAATACCAGTCTATCCATCAACCATTCTAGATAAAAATCTGTCACGAAGCATATCTATATTTAATTAGTCATAACTCAGTGTCAGTCCTTTTAAATCTAACTGTCACTAATTCTGACCACATTAAGTTATACTGAATGACAGTACAGAACAATAAATCTTTTAGTCGGAAAAAAAACCAAATTTGTATTACGTGGAAATTAGTGTACATCTAGTTTCATGTAGTTCGTTGTGACAAGCATTAGTGTTTGCGAAACTAAACGGCGCGTGAGTTGTATCACACTCATCGCCCTGCGACGGACGGCTCTGTGGCTCACCTCACGCCTCAGAAAGCAGATCCACTCTCTTAGAATACGGATAACCCCTGTCAACGCCATCAGATAACGCAGTCCAGTTAGCGTATATGCGTACAGTTTAAAGTTACTACTAATTACTACTATTGTTACAATATTAGAACCGCTTCAGCTAAGTGACATTGCTTCGCTAAGTATGTTATGTCGTCTGTATCATGGTGCTTGTTCTGAAGAGTTGTTCGACCTTACTTCCTTAGGGCTGATCAGCGGAACCACCGCTTCACGGTGTCTCCCAATAAGGTGATATGATCATGTTGAAGCGATGATAGCGTATACGGGTGCCGCATCAAAGGATGTGAGTTCGAAATCTGCAATGAATCTGAGATTTGATGAAGGAAAACATCCTGAAGAAAATATTGCGTCGTGGTAGAGATTTTTCTATTACCAACTTGGTTAGCTACCACTCACAAGTTGAAAATGTGCCCCCAAATACCTATAGGTGTGTTCCGGTGGTTGCGCTTCAACGCCAGTCCCTCCACTAGGCTTAGCATGTCTACCATCTTTGGTATATCGTCACTTAACATCAGGTGAGATTGTGGTCATAATCTTAAACTACAAAAAAAAGTTGCACGAACCAATTAGTTACCGATATCTTTACTGTACCGTGTAGATGTGAAATGGTCTCCCACCCAACGTGTTTCCACCTTTCTACTACATTGGGCTTTTCAAGTGAAGTGTGAAGAAGCCGGAATGACATCGACAACAAATAAGGAAAATTGTGTCACCGACGGTCGCCGTTGTTTTTGGAGTGTACCGTACTTATTTAAGGATAGTTTACGCTGTTCTACATACAATAATATATCGTCTCTCTATTTAACGATGTCCTGCATTAACGGCGTATAATGCGCAAAATTTAAGTAACTTTAATAAAATACGACACCCAAAATTTTACATTTTTTGAAGCGATGATAACTCAGTGGTAGCGTGTACGATTATGCGTCAAGGGACGTGAATTCGAATCCAACCACCTACAATGAACTTGAGCTTTCGATGAAGGAAAACGTCATGAGGAAACCATATCATGGTGGTAGGGCATTTTCTGATGTCCGACTGGTTAGCTACCACCCTCAAGATGAAAATCTGCCGCCAAATGCCAATAGGTGTGATCCGGCAGTTGCACTTGAAAGCCAGTCCCTTCACAGGTTTAGCGTGTCTACCATCTTGGGCCGTATCGGCACTTAAGATCAGGTGAGATTATGGCCATAACGCTAAACCTAAACTATAATAAAAAAAAACCTCCCCCTTCCCCTAGTCAAACTATGTCAGATTTGCTACGACTTTCCTGTCATTGTTACGTTACAGATGATAGATCTTCCCGTCCCGTAGATGATACATATGAATAGAAACTCGCTCATTCTGGTAGCAGCCCAAGCCGAGGTTCGGCTACTCTAGTACCCTTGAGCTCGCTGACTCGGGGCTGAGTGCCATAAGAAGACTAACAGCGTCTCTCGATTGGAAACAAAAGTACACTCATTTAAACATTACAAAATATTGATTGCATGCAATAATCAAACTTTCAAAAATATCTGTAATAATATTTTTTGTAAGTCACATTTTGTCACAAAAACGGCAGCCCTATCTTACGTAAAGGCGATCGTATTTGATAAATGACCCCATAAATATCCGGTAACAGATTTTCAACTTGAGGGTGGTAGCTAGACAAGCAGGCATTTGAAAAGCCGCACTACTCTTTTTATTCTATTTATAATTACGCTCTTAGACATATTGAGCTTGACATATCACATAATTACTAGTGTGGTCACTTGTAGTTTTAACCATCTTTGGTTGATGGAATGATTTTAACTACCAGTTTTACACTATACTATGCGAAGTCATGACTCCATGTCACGTTTTTACATTATAATTGAATTTATTGGAAGAACTAGAAATATATAAAATCACTTTCCAATATAGAAAGTGGCGTAAATGGTCTATACATCAGTGGCACCTTCATGCTTTATTAGAGGTTGTTTTCAAATGCTACTGCAATGGTCAATGCTTCAGGAAATTTAATTAGGAACATGTATTTAATGTTGTTTCTTCTAAAGAGTACAGTTGCGTGAGACTTTCTTAAATCTATATATATAAAAATAATCGCCGAAATGTATGTACACGCATAACTTCTGAATGGATGCACTAATTTAGATAATTTTTATTGTGTTCCTTTTTTTTTCAGGACAAGGTTTGTAAAAAAAAACATTTTTTTTTTAAATCTCATAGTTTGAAAATAATGCAGTGATGAGTAAAGCGATGATGGCTCAGTGGTAGTGTGTACAACTTTGTGTCAAGGGACGTGAGTTCGAATCCAACCACCTACAATGAGCTTAAGCTTCCGGTGAAGGAAAACATCGTGAGGAAACCATAGCATGGTGGTAGGGCTTTTTCTGATGCCCGTCTGGCTAGCCTAGGGCTAGCCAGACGGGCATAGACAGCTAGGCTAACCCTCAAGTCAAAAACCTGCCACCAAATACCAATAGTCAGTTCTTCTACGTGTTTAGCGTGTCTACCAACTCGGGCCGTATCGTCACTTAAGATCAGGTGAGATTATGGCCATAATGCTAAGCAGTAAGTATAAAAAAAAATGATAGTTCAGTTTAAAGCGATTATTGGGTATTGGGTACGGATGCCGTATCAAGGGACGTGGGATCCAATCCACCAACGTTTAAATTTCATATATCTAAGAGACATTTAATTCATTGGAGTTATAAACAAGTATCATTCAATAACGAAAACAAAAAAAATTAAAAACAGAAACGATATTACATATAACCATTTCTATTGATCTTAACGAATTGAATTTGGAACGTTGATAAGAATTGATTATAGCTAATCAAAATGTATAAAAAAATATTATAAATCTGTCAAAACATTTTTCAGTTTCAGCGAGAATGAAGAAGAAGGATACTCGGTAATACGAAATTCACCGGGTCAGTTGGTAAAATATAATTTTGAAAGCGTTGTCATTTTTCTCTGTTTCTACGAAGGGTTAGAACACTTTCACATTGATATCTTATCTGACCGGTAAAGATATTGACATGACAATCGCGGTTTCTAGAAACTCCGTATCGGGCAAGCATCTCGAAATGTTAGTGTTTTTGGGAAGCAGCGATAAATCAGGATTTTCTTCGTTAACAAACATAAAGATAACGAAGTCATACTGTTTCACACGTTTCAGCGATATTATTACAACTGATTATTATTAATATTTGTTATATGTATACTGTTGGGAATGTAGTTATAGGAGGGTAGTTTATAAGACCGACTAATATGTAAGTATTAGTTTCGGGCTGAGTGCCTTAGTACTCGCCCCCAAATCTTGGTGAAGCCGTGAAAGGCTATAACAGCATATGGCCTTTCGAAATAAATAACGGCATTAGTCCAGTCGAAGCAAAGCATTCGAGACAAGATATTCATCGTACATAGCTGAAACATTACCGAAGGGATGTAAGATCTATATGCTTTGTATTATTGACGCTGTTTTGGTATTCATGCTGTAAATCATTATCAGGAATGGTTTCTCTGATAAGAGAGAGAAAAACACGAGTATTGAAGGTGAGTGTTGACGCGTCGAAAAGGAGTTCCTTAAACCTGCATCCGTGTTACAAGTATCGGACACTGCTTCGTACTTTTCCTCTCTGCCACATCGAATAAGCTTCTGATATTTATAAAAATATATACATCGCAAGTGTCGTAATTATTACGTATACATCTTTTCTTATTGTTATACATTTATATTCATGTATGTATGTATGTTTATGTATTTGTATATTAGTTGAATATTTATATGTATTTATTTATTTAATACACTATTTATATATTTTTAGTTATATTTGAATGGTTAATTTATTATATTAGTCCATGTTCTTAGTTAATCAGTTCTATTTTGCTACTTTTATGTTTACACTTCCTATCATAACTATTTGTGTTTGATAACATTACCGCTGGTTAGCTGGAAGAAAATATCGTGTGGTATTAATCTCGCCAATGTACGAATGAGAAAGTGCAATAAAGTGTTCATTCTTTCATTCATGTATTGTTTAATATGTGGTTTGTTGGAAGTGTATAAAATGTATAATTTTTTTTAAGTAGGTAGCGCCAGATATTTGCTCAAGCGGCGATTTTCTGGAAGAAATTACTGCTGTTCTCACGGCTTAATCGTTCTTTGTACAAGTGTACAAGTTACTGTGAAAAAATAAAATTACTTGTCGATGTATTATTATTACAGTTTAATACTAATGAATTCTGTAAAAGAATATAAATATATAAACATTAAACTCATCCTGCTGAACCGCAACTGCAGTTCGAACAGAGTTAACGTTGTTTGACAAATTATCCTAGTTCGTTCATATCGAAATGAGTAGTAATTTGAACAAAATTTGTTTCTGCAATGGTAAAAAGATGGACTAGACCATCTAGGGTATGCTTATTCGTTGTATAAGCGTATGGTATGGTTGTTTAATATATTTTATGTATATCAAAGAGATATTAATATTACTATAAAATTATGTAACTTTGCTAGTAGTTTAAATGGCTCAGTTTATAATGTGCACGGACGCCGTGTCAATGAATGTGAGTTCGAATTCAACTACATAGAGCCTGAGCTCTCAGTGAAGGCAAAACATCGTGATGAAACCATAGTATGATGGTGGTTTTTTTTAATGCTTGTCTGGCTAGCTACCATCATAAGTTGAAAGAGAGTTGAAGTATTCCGGCAGTTGCACTTAAGAGCCAGTTCTTCCACTAAGTTTAGCGTGTCCACCGTTTTGGGCTACATCGTCACTTAACATTAGGTATTGTGGCCATAACGCTAAACTTATTAACTATGAAGATAACAGTTTAAATATTATTTTCAAGGTCAGATTTCCTATTGAAACGTTTGCGTTACTAGAATATTTTGTAAAATCAATCGATAGAAAGTCATCATTGCAAGACATGTACGTATATACCTTTATTAGGTTCCCACGGTGAAAGCTCAAAGTGCATATAAATCCCGAGTAAAAATCACATCAATCTATCGAAGTAGGCAATTCAATTTCTCTCAGACATCAGTGCTGTGTTCTGACCTTAAGCTTCCACACTGCACCTCTCAGCTATATCTTGTTACGGTATTGGCCAGGTCCAAAAATAATTGAATATAATTTTTCTTTTATTCTTCATAACTTTTCCACAATACTATCCAATGTTAACAGACGATGTGGCCTAGGTGTACCAGCCCGGATGCACCTATAGGCATTCCGTTACATATTGTCAACTTGAAGGTAGTAACTAAGCAGAGTAGAATAAAAAATACTTTATTACTATTCTACTATTTCAACACGATTTTTATAATGCCTGCCTGGTTAGCTACCACCCTCAAAATGAAAATCTAAATATTTAGATAAGTGTGCTCCAGCATTTGCACTTGAGAGCTAGTCCCTTCAATTCGGTTAGCGTGTACACCAATATGGGTCACGTCATAACTTAACTGTAGGTGACACTCGACCATAAATTTAAACCTTCCAAATTTTATATGAAACAGGCTCACTGTTTAATCACTGACAACGTTTTGTGTGTACTTTACACAGAAACATAGTACAACCATACATACGGTAGGCACTGTCTTTTCGCGTTAGAAATAGGTGTGGCCGTCAAACTTCCGCAGATTGACATGAAATTAAACAGGTTCAATCACTTTTACTTCTTCCATAAATACATTTAATTTTAATCTTGATATGATAATTATAATGAAATTAATTTATGTTGAAAATACAACATAATATACTTGACTGGTTTTGCTGGCCGGTCTGCAGAATTAATGTAAGCAATGGTAAATTTAAGGTGTTACTTCTGTACTGAAAGTTCCTTTTGTAAATATTTGGTATTTGTATCTATTCTAACAATAAAAAAATTATGTTGTATAATGAAAATAAAATAAACCGGTCTTTCCATAATTTTTCATTTCTATGGAGGGATTTAAAAATCATTTATAAGACACGAGTCAATACTCAGAAAGTACGTACTAAGCATAAATCTCATTTTACCTTAAACATTTTGTAATATAGGATGAAGTATCTTTTATGTTAGTTCGTAGTATTCGTTACGGCTGTATCAAATTTCATTAGTATAGTAACTTTAGAGCGATGCATGACAAAGAGATAACCAGATAAAGAGAAAAAAAGGTAATTCTGAAATATGTGCGACCGTTATATGGATAACAGAAAACTTTTCAGTTATAATTCTCAATACTGAATGAACGTATTTGGCTCAGTAATTGTTATATTGTATGTATATATTGCACCGATCTACTGAACATAAGATAAAAAATAATTAAATACCGTAACTTGGTTACATAACTATTAACATTTTTTTCATTTGTTTATTGATATAATAAAAAATATCGATAAATTCTTACTCATATTATAAAAGCGAAAGTTTGTAAGTATGGATGTATAGATGTATGGAAATACTACCAAATGGACTACAATGAAACTTTACAATAATATAGCTTATATATCAGAATAACACATAGGCTATAATTTATAAAGATATTGGGTCATTGTCCAAAATATAACGTCAAGTAAGTAAGAAAATCTGCCATCTGCAAGCTATTCTGGCGTGCGCTGCAAAAACCATTACAGTTACACATGTATGATGTGTAATGGAAATGTTTATCTTCACTATTCGTAGAGAAAAACCCGCGACATCATATTTCTATCCTTTAAGTGTATAACTTATTGCCGAAATAGTTAACGGCCTGCATATAAATTACTACGAGCACAAATATTTTTATACGAGTTTCCTTTGATACAATTTATTTAAAACAATGGCAACCGGTACCAGTGTTGTGTAAAAAAATCGACATCAAAGTGAGCAAAGTCGCGGTTAAATGCTAGTAATCAATAAATGGAACGACCACTTTGAGTATGAAATAAAAAAGTAAATCTAATGTACACATTAATATATGTGCGTATATAAAGTAATTTATGATACAAGTCGTTACAATGTATATCTATCATAAACTGTGCATTGTTTTAAAATATAAAGAAAGCATAATATATGTTCAAAATATAAAAAAGTATTAAAATTTTGACAAAGTTAGAAACGCGCTCACGTTGATGTCTTTTGTACTGGACCTAATCAAAGAGGAAAGCAAAATTAAACAAGTGTAATTTATTGTCGATAAATTTTATATATATAAATAATCCTATAAAAAAGTTTCAATTATGTAGTAAATATCTTCGGTTTGGAAACTTAATTCTGTGCGTAGCTAATAACTTCACAACTTCAACGGTAAGGACAGCATGGCGCGGCGCCACAAGTTTATGCGTTTTTTTATTATTTTGCAAGAACGCAAACAACATTACCCGGACGCCTGACTCTTATAATGTGCACCGCATTCTAATCTAATGCAACCGCGGTATGCCGGAGCCGTAAATTATTATATATATCTCACCATCAACAGCTGTGAGGTTTAAAGCGAGCGTTTACTATTTATATTTCATCTATTTTTTTGTTGTCGTTACATAAATTTAAAAAGTAATATCGGTTTTACATTACTTTTACGACTGGCCGTTCTCATCTGCTGATCCAGTTGCCGGCTCTAGAAAGTGTTTACGACACAACCGTATAAAACTGGACGCCGTAATTTATTTACCGCACAACACATAACGATGATCAATTTACACAAGATTAGTGCTTTTCCGTTTACAACTTCGAAGTAAAACTGCAACAATTTTATTTATAATGCGATTTCGTTTCACGTAGCTACTGAGCGCGGCATTTCACCGGCGTCCGCGCATCGTCCAGTCGTATTCGCGCAACGGCGACGCACGCGCGCGCTGTCACCTCCCGTTGATACAGCCAACTAATCGCGAACGATCCCAGTGACATCGTAAATTAACACATTTGTGACAGTGACATGGTTCTGTGTTATTATCGGATTCTGTGACACCCGTGACAATCGTAAGTATTAATATTACATTTTCCTAGAGGTTGTTTTAGATGAAAAAAAAAAAAACTTCAGCACACCTTTCCGATGTTCAAACGTTTGGTTCGTGTTTACACTCAGCAAATCATAGTGCGCACGACAAATTAGCACGCGAGCGCGCGTACACACAAACCCAATTCTGAATAGCAATTAACTCGCTCTCTGCGTTAATGCGTGATCTTATTTAAATCATTTAGAAATCAGAGGAGCCACTTGCGAAAAAAAAAATACATTCACGAAATCGACGATGCGGTGCGCCGGTGCGGCGTCGAGTCGAATTACTTGCATTGTATGTACATATGTTCGGAAATGTTTATGTAATTGAGAAAATATTAGGAAAAGCGTGGAAATTTCATTTGACACAATTAACTATCCGAATAATCTAGGATCGCGAAGAAATCCGTTACAGTATATATTTAAGTTAAATTTTAGAAAAATAATAATATAGTTTTTTTTAATGATCTTTTTATAAATAAAATTGGACTTTTTTTGATGTGTTAATAATTGCGATACTGATGATTGTGAAATTTTTAAATAAACTAGCTATATACATGTTCTAAAGCATTTTTACAAAACCTTCTAATGAGGTTGTTAAAGTGTTGTATGAAATAAGTAAAATATACTCTTATAATCACGGACAAGTTTAAAAAATAATCGGTTTTGACTTAACATAGTGTTGGATAATTATGCATTTTATTGGTTATATTCGTGTTATGTTGGTACAAAATCACTATTATCAAAATTCCGGGCCTCCCCGTTTATGATTTAGCAGCTAGTGAAGTAAATAATGAGTTATTGAAATTTTATGCTGAAGATGATAGTGTGTCCGTTTTTCGATTTCATGTTCTCGCTGTCTTACGTTTGCTTGATAGTTTATTTTGTTTTTGATTTATTACATTCATGTTGGTTAATATTAATTTAATAAATGTTTAGAAATAAACTATGATTTATACGTATCTGATATAACATCAGAAAATTTGATTTTAGAACTTACATATCTATATTACAATAAACGAGATAGTAGGGAACTGACAATTTTTTCTGATTAAATCTCTGTCACCTTACACTAAGAATGTCATCCACAATAGAGATCAGTTGCTATATAGGGGTAGTAGTTATCTGTATCCGACTAGATAATGACGTTCATGTACATTATGAAATCCGTAACAATGACTCTTTTCGTTTATTATGTTACTACTTAGTTGTGTACATCTACTGAGAAGGTTGTAATCTTTTTTTTAAATTATGCCATCTACCCATGTTCGCAATATTGACAATATAAAGTGAGAACTTTAAAAAACATAACGAATATAAAGTGGTAACCAAACTTGGAATAAATATTTGTGTATCACGCAAATAATTCTTCCGCGAGGGACTCGAACCAACAGCACTTCAGTGCGGTAGTAGCAGGGAGGTAGCTGCTATAACCACTATGCCAACTGTGTCTTCAGACTTCATCTTTACACATGTCTGTCTGTTTTCTTGTAGAATTTGACACACTTGATAAATAATATTATGAATAAATACATCGTAACTTTTTATGTCATGAGACTAAACTTTTAAGAAATTTTGATACTGTGATATTCTTAGTTCTAATTTTAGTACAAACATACTACGTTCAGTAGTAGAAAAAATTTAAGACAAAAATTGTACAAAATATAATAGAAGTTACGTGAACAGTTTATAAAGAATAAAAATATAGTAAGCGTATTAATATAATTTATTTCCAATATTGTACGCTTCGTTATAACATTGCGGTTATTATATATATCCAACGAATAATGCAAGTAGGTCAGTGTGTTTTACTTTCATACATCTTGTTTATTTTAGGTAAGTACAATATTTCAGTATAATAATAATGTGTAAGATTGACTAGTTAATATTAACGAAATATAGATTTGTCCGGTTTTGTTTTAACGCGAATGAAATCCATTTATGGATCTTCGTCCAACTTTTGCATGAGCAGGTTTCGAGAGGGATATGTGGGACTCACCTGGTGCGAACTACCAGAAATACCCATTAAAATAAATGCAGGTACTCCACATTTTCACTTTACTAGTCAGAGACCAGAAATCTCTTTTGCACCGGTTCTAGTATTCCCAGCCTGTACCAATGAATTTTTTTTTTTTATTTAACGATATTTTATTATTTGTAATTGGTTAACTCTATCGGCTGACGGTAAGGAAATACGTCGTGTGATAACCTGCTTGAAAAATGTTTTATAGTATATGTAATATAAGGGAACCATGCATCTTTTCGTCAAGAGAATTTTAACCAGCAGTGGACTATTAACAGAGTGATAATAAAATAGGGTTGTCTCTAACAAACATCTAGTTTTGGAAATAAAGATCGGTTATATTATGTGAATATTGGCGATACTTCCATAACTGTTTTATAATTAACCTAACATTTAACTTATGATAAACCGCTATTAATCTTTTTTTTTAGTTTAGTGTTAGTGTTGTGGGCACATTCTCATCTAATGTTAAGTAACGATGTGGGCCATGATAGTGGACACGTCAAGGCTAGTAGAGGGGCGGGCTCTCAAGTGCAACCACTGGAAAACACTTATAGGTATTTGGTGGCAGATTTTCAGCTTGAGGATGGTAGCAATCTAGGGTCAATTAGAAAAAGCCTTACCACCATGCTATGGTTTCATCACGATGTTTTCCTTTACCGATAGCTCAAGCCATTGTTGGTGGATTCAAACTCACGTCCGTAGACGCGGCGTCCGTACACACTACCAACTGAGCTATCATCACTTCATACTGGATATTTGCAGTGAAGAGCGACCAAATATTAATACAATATGCTGTAGTAATGTTCTTAAATTGACTATTCAGTTTGAAACTATACAAAAAATGCTAAATATTGTTTTCTTAATAAAAACGTTACCCTCATTTGTGAGTTCACCGCGATCGATAAAAACCTCGGCATTACTTTTTGTACTCATACTTGGAGAAAAAAACAGCACCTTATTTGTTATTAAAATCGATGAATTTCCATACATTTTCACTCGTGCTTCACGTTCTATATATTATACAGACAAGCTAATGTTTTAAGAATTCTATTTGCGAATGGACTTTTAAAAATGGCTTCGATTGTGTGTATGAATAATACAATTTAAGTGACTTTTTAAAGATATTATTTATCCTTCTTTTACATATACTATCAGTAAAAAGTAACAGTTTTTTATCGTCTTTGTTTAACGTAACGTTTAACGTTGTTTGATTTAATCTGTAATCGAAACAAATAAAATACACTTCGAATTTCAATTAAGCCCTTAATTATAGAAAGAAAGAAATACTTTATTCATGAGAGCTAAGATACAAGGCGAAAGACAATTCACTAAAAAACGAAAACAAGTAATTGTACTTTTTCAAAGGAAGCATTTCATAAAAGGATTTGCAACTTGTGAATTGATATTGATTTTTCACTGTTTTGATATAATTGTCTAGTGATGTAAGTCGCTAACAATTTATAGATGTGACACAGAATGTAAAATTATTAACAGAAGTGGTTCAGTTTGCTTAGAAGCCAAGTTTTTTTTAATAGCGATTCATTATTTAAGATCATCGAAACAATATCTCGGTGTCGTCCGTATATCGGCGCGGCGGTGCGCACGAGTATGTTAGTGGCCCGCGCATGCGTAGTGAGAGTTTAGAATGTCTCGGTCAGTATCTACGACGTATCAGGTTACTGTCAATTGCGGAAATGGTTAAGATAATTATTATTTACTATTAAAAATATTCCTATCTAATTAAAATGCCTTCAACGCTTTTCTTTAGTAAATTTCCGCTTATGTCTTTGTTACGTATTTGTCGAGATAGCGGTTCCCTTGTTAATGTTCTAATATAGCTTCACTTACGCGTAGTAGATAAACTATATTACGCAAAATGCCACCAACAATTGCAAATATCAATTAATGAATAAAAATAAGAATCCCGTCAAAATCTGTAAATCAAATTTAGATTTAATCTTATTGAAATTTTAATATTACTATTTATTCCAATAAGATACTAACTTCTCAATTGATAGGGATGAATTTGGCTTTACGAAAAAAAGAAAATTTTGTAGCACATCTTGCTTTTATTTCGACTTGACTTACGCTGTTAGCTTTAGGGACTTTGATAGCTTCATCGAACTTTTTGGGACGAGTGCTGTGGGCCACTCAGCTTCGAGGCAGCGAGCGCAAGGGTGCCAGGATGGTCGAACCTCGGCATGGGCTGCTGCCGGAAAGGGAATAATGATTCGCGATCGTAACTAACCAACAGGTCCTAACTTACTAATTTAGATATCCTAGCACGATCTTATCAATAGTTTATATTGTGTGCATTGATGGTATACGGTGTGATGATGTAGTTTCACTGATATAAAGTGTCACTATATCGCGCGAGGGAGCATATCTTGCTAATACTTTACTAAATATTAGTACATCTTTCTTCTATTTGACATTTCCTTCTTTTTGTTACTGTATAGCGAAAAAATGTTATGTGCATTTTGTGTTAATAAAAAAACCTCATTTTTGCCATGATTATATTATGGTTACTGTTTACTATATATTTATTTTATACCTTTATACAGGATAGTTTTTATGACGATAAGGCTCACTTATAGCCTTAGAATGGTGCTAAACGGTGAAGTGATTGAGTTATTAATAAACAGTAGAACATCTATACGTCGAACATAAAGGGAGACGCCGAACAATTCGAGTTATAAAGTTTTCGACTTATAGAGAATGGAGGGTTAAGTATTTGAAGGGAATGGAACATAACATTTTTTCGAGATTTGGAGGTTTTCACCTTATCGAGTTTCTAGTGTATATGTATATTTATATTTTTTAAATTATGTTTATTATACGTTTTCATTTATCAAATAAATCAATCTCTATTATAATGAACGAGCCGTAGAAAACTATTTTGATAAAAAAGTTTGTAAAGTGATGTTTAGTTTATGTTATTAATTATTATAATTAGGTTTTCAACTTATGCTACGAAACTATTAGAAATAAATACAATCAAATTTAACATATACATTTGTGCCATTATATTTTCTTTTTACATTATTATGTTTTAATATTTATCAAAATATCACCTGCTGTAAGGTGACTGTAATAATTTGTTACACGTGTGAGGCTTGTCAATTAGGAGTATTAAGTGTAATGTATTGTTAATGCTGAGTAGAAAGAAATCTTTATTTATCTCAGTTAATTTATGTGCGTCTTTCTTTTCAATTGATAAGACTCCATTTGCGTTATCGTTCAGGTGGCAATGAAAAATATAGATAATTTAATCGCATCCGATGAAAGCGGACAAGTATTTTTATTTTTCTTCTAAAGCTGTTATTAGAAAGTTGTTATAAGTGTTTTTATCTTGAGTAATAATAATTTAACAAGAAGCGTATAATTGAAGTGTTTAAAGTGATAGAATTTAATATATATTAGAATATATTAAACACCATAAGACGAAAGCATACTTTATACCTTACCATAATAATTTTTATCCAAAAATATACTATTTACTAAAGTAACCGCGATGTTAATATAAAAAATACAGTTAACTCGTTTTTTAAGACATATTCTTGTTAGTTTTAAATTATTTTAATTATAATATGATCCTCATAGCAGGTTAATTCGAGTTTAATAATCCCAGTTATAATTATCGTAACGGTTAAGCAAATATTAACAAGAAAATAAAGATTTATAAGTTTATTTACATAATCAAAAGATTCTTTGTTTGTTAATCCGAATTTGTTGTAATTTAAATGTAAATAATTCGTAAAATGTTCACATTATTTAAAAACGTTGATCTCACATAACATAATGAATTTAATTATCGGGGTCTTTAACCCTGACGGTGCTGCTGTCTTAGGTGAGAGGTCAAGCACATGGTTTAATTTTCTGATAATCTCGCCAACTTAGTCGTTTAAATTATATTATTATATTATTAAATTTAGTGTGGACATTCTTAAATGTATGTTTATTTGGATAGTTTCATTCTGTCTGCTGTTCGCGGATGTGATCCACGTGTTCTATTGGGATGTGGACCAAATGTGTTGCAGATAGTTAAATATTAAGTATTTATTCGTGTTACACAGGTTAATAGTAAAGGTATCTTTATATTCCACTATGTCGGGTGCAATATATGATGTAGGCTGATTGCAATTAAGTTAGATTTTTTTTAATTTAATATTGGGCTAGCGAGAAAACGTGTCACTTGCTGGTCAATGATCACTGCCACTAGTGACACAGCCGGAACACACCTAATGGTATTTGATGGCAGATTTTCAACTTGAGGGTGGTAGCTAGCCAGGCGAGTATTAGAAAAAGCCCTACCACCATGCTATGGTTTCTTTACGATGTTTTTCATCACCGAAAGCTCAAGCTTATTGTAGGTGGTTGGATTCGAACTCACGTCCCATCACGCGGCGTTCCTCTTCGCTACACTGAGCTATCATCGCTTAATATGATTATATCGTATAACATAGCAATTATGATTGCGTTGGGTTTTAAAGGCAATAAAAATTATAATACAACTAAAATCGAGTATCCCGATAGGGTATTGCTATTTCTAGCAATTGTTAGTATTTGCAAATTAAGTACCTACAAATTGAAAACCTTTTGCCAAAAAATTTTGATGACTTCCTATACTTCTTTGTGATAACCCATTAACAACTATTGATACAATATTATGTTCCACACTAACGCTGAATAGAATTAAAAATTACGCCTATGGCACTATATATGTACTTAGAAATATACTTCGTGTCGTGTATTAAGAAGAGTCTATACGTTTCGCGCCCATAAAATTTCATTCTCGATTCTTTAGTTATTAAATCTGCACCTAAGAAGTTTATCTGTTTCTAAGCTTATGTGTTATATAATCATTTTACAAATATAAAGCGATATTATTTTCGAATGCCTCTACTAAATAAAAAATAAAAAAAAAACAAAAAAAAACAGCCACTGTATTTAGAGTTTGGGAAAGGTTGCAATTGTTGCTGGCTTTATTATCTTTAAATCATCTGCAACGATGCAAAACAAATTTTTTTTTATTAAAGATACTTTAAAAATGTTTTCTGTCTCATTTCAGACAAATTAAATTTAATTTTCCGTTGTTAAAAATGCAACGCTTTCCCCGTATGCATTTTAGTGCGCTGACCTCGTCTGCGAGCTCAGTTCAGAGGTCACTGTAAATTCGCGTCGATGACTCTTCTTTCTTATTAACTATATCACTGATGTTAATCATAATAAGACATGAGTCTCGATACAGTAAGTCTTTGTTTTATGATAAGCACCAATATTTATCAGACTGCTCTCTGCTGAAGTTTAAAATAGTTGAAAAAAGTATTTTATAATTAAACTTTGGAGTATTTATTTTAATATCTATTTATGAAGTATGTTCAATTTGTGATTTTTATTTTGGGTGTTTGACAGGGCTCGTAGGATTGGGGTGGGGTAGCAAGTCTTACTATAAAGCTTAGAGATTGTAGTTACGATTACCATTCAAAACTGTGGTTGGCATAAATGTCAGTTGAATATTTTGTTGTTAAATATATATAAATTAATAGTACATCCGATATTTTGTTACCTAAATCAAGTTATATCTGGTTTGGAAATAAATGTCAGCGGTGAATTTTTGTCTTACATTTTTATAGATTATTACTGTTCTATTTTCAACCTCATTTGGTGTTTGATATATCCAACAAACTAGATATTATGCTATACGATATTATTGATAGCTCAGTAGTAGTGTGTACGGATTCCGCGTTAAGGGACGTGACTTCGAATCGACCTAAAATGAGCTCGAGCTTTTGGGAAAGGGAAACATCGTAAGGAAACCATAGTAAGGTGGTAGGGCTTTTTCTAATGCTCGCCTGATTAGCAACCACCATCTAGTTGACATTCTGCTGCCAAATAGCAATAGGTGTGTTTCGGATGTTGCCTGTTCCTCCACAGGCTTAGCGTGTCTACCAACTTGGGCCATATCGTTACTTAATATTAGATGAGATTATGGCCATAGTGCTATATCCTAACTATATAAAAAAGAACCTATTAAATGCTTAATTATGCATCTTACTATAATATATACTTAGGAACATTCCCAGGCTATGAACATGGAATGAATACTTCAGAGATCCGATGTTTGACGTAAATGTGAATGTATTTTACACTGCTAGATAAAAATATAATATCACAAGGTAATCTTACACGGATATTTGTAACTAATATTATAACTACTGTTGTTTGTTAAAAGTATTGAGTATAGTGCGGTATAGCCACGGTTTGCTAGGAAGTTCATCTCGTCTCCTCTAACTGCGAATGTTTGTTTGTTTGCTTGTCAGACGTTTATTTTGGTATTATATTACTAAGTAGATCGCCATTAGATTTAGAATACACGTTGTTAAGCGCACAATCTTTTATCCAGAAAAAAGTATTGTACCAGACTGATAGAAAACTAACTTTTAAACGAAGGACATAGTCGCGGGTGTAGCGCTAGTAATTTATAAATAAACATTATTACTGGTAAGGCTTTTAGTAACGCGGTAGGGTATTTTGTAGTGTCTGGCTGTGTAACTACCTTACTCGAGCTCTATCATCTATCAGTCATTATACACATATTATATAATACAATTGTGGGTCATTCAGTGGGTTTCGCGTGTTACCATCTCAGGTTAATCGTAACTTAAGAACAGACAAGATAAAAGCTAGACAATAAACCGATAAAGAATAAATTATAGATTTAACAAGAATTCCCATAGATGTAAAATAAAAAATAATTAACGATTCAATTAAAAGATAATATCTGCACTCACTGTAGTATGCACGTTTGATTTTTTTTAATCGATTCTATCTAAGGTAGAAAATTATTGAGTATAATTATACCTTTAGATGCTGATAACATAAATAATAGAGAAGGTGGAGGCAATGTTTTTTTGTAGTGTCTTCACACCTATAGTTATATCAAAACTCTACAGTCAAGCGATTGCTTATAATGAAACTTCAAAAGAATACAATCGGCTACAAAGTTATTTCGACGCATTGATAGCGCAGTGGGTAGTGTGCACGGAGGACGCGTCAACGGACCTGAGTTCGAATCCACCTGCAATATGCTTGAGGATTTGGTGAAGAAAAGCACCGTGATGAATGCATAGCATAGGGCTTTTTCTAATGCCCGTCTGACTAACTACGACCTTCAAGATAAATATTTTCTCCAAATACCTATAGGCGTTTTCCGGCCACATCATCACTTAACAGCAAGTGAGATAGTGGTCGTAAGCTGAACCTTAACTATAAAGAAGTAGCTAGAAATACTAATTAATTGTAAAGAAATTTACAAGATAAAAAGTCATAATAATATATTAAATTAATATACTGCCTCTTTAATTTTGTATAAATTATTAAGTTATGTATGAAAATCTAGTTTCACATTATTGTTCTTCTGAGAAGGTAGTAAACACTCTACGTGCCTACTTAACAAGTCGTAAAGTATTGTTTGAGCATAACAGCGACAAATGTACCGACGGCAATGCAAGATTCGTTTGATGTTAACTTACTATTGTATAATGTTTGTAAAGTTTATCTTGTTTGCGTATTAGGCTACCCTTAATATGAGAGGTTTAATAAAAACCAGCGCTTTAATATTTTACCGCTAAATATATTAAACTGCAGTCCTTTTTAATTATAATTACCCTATTAATATTGTAACAGTTTAGACGTGAAGTTCTTTTTTTCAATGTTTTTAAGGCAGTTTCCGCACTAATTATATGGCTTTGTGTGACGGAGGCCTTTACAAATATACAATTAACAAATACAAATAAATAGCCAGACTCAAAACTGTTCCTCACATCACAATGTTTTGCTTCACCGAAAGCTCAAGCTCGTTGTATGTGGATTCGAACTCACGTCCATTGGCGCAGCATCCGTACACACTACCATCTAAGCTATCATCGCTTGAATACAAAGTTGTTGTTTTAAATATGTATAAATGTTGTCCGTATTTGCAACATGTAATAAATGTTCTTATTTTCTTTCTAATACGTATCAAATTGTGGTTAGTTATAATAACTTTTTATTAGTCACATTTTCGTTTTTATTACAGCCTACTTTTACTATTTAAACCGGAAGGCGTGGTAAGATATTAAATTATAGCATAATAAATTGTCACATATTACATTATTATGTGTAATAATAGTGTTTCTATATTTTTTCGAAATGAAATCAAACATAAATTAAGAAAGTAACGTTATTCTCAAAAGCTATGAATTATATTTGTAACTTTATTTTTAGTGTTTGAAACATTCTTAATGTGTACATTTTTATATCTGAATCAAGCTATTATCCATAAAAACAAAAGCAAATGATTCTTTGTAGGTTTTTTTTTTCAAATAACTGGTACATTCGTCTGCGATAAAACTTTGGTAAGTTCCTGAATTTAAAATAATACTATTTTTGCTTTCCATGACATTATAATGAACACTGAGTATAGATAGTATAATAAAAGTTGGCATTCACGGGACGTTCGGTAGATGTGAATTAGCGAGTCCGTCATTTTGGACCACATAGTTTTAACGATAGTTTACAAATACATAGTTTACATACAAAAACTACTTAGTTTTGACGATAGTGAAGATCGTTGACATGCCAAGCCTAGTGGAGCGACTGGCTCTCAATCTGCCTCGTACGTCAGTTTCTATTTATTTAAGTTTTAAATTGTTAACAAAATGTCACGTTACGTTCACGCTCATTTCTAATTTCACGGTTCTTAAGACAATGAAAATCACCCAGTGGAAAACTAATCATTTGAAAACTGCATTTATAATTCTGTCTCCTGACGATTTTTATTTTTTATAATTTATATTGTTTAATATTAATTATATTCATTTTATGGATTGTATCTACTGTCTACAATCATCTGTGCCAGATATAGCATCCGTTTATGTAAAATAATAGGATGCATCATGATCGACAGCGAGTAAGTTGACTCACGTATGTTGTAATGAGGTCGCTGTGTGTAACATTATTAAGCAAGCAACCCTTTTAAGGACGGTGTATAACACATTTGATTTTCCCCAACTTAAACCGGATGCTGTTATGTATTTATTGTATAACATGGATGAATAATAGTTAAATTGTTTCTACAAACAAATAAAATTGAAGTGTCTGTTTGTAATGTGAAAATAACAGTTTTTACTAAATGCATGTGAAAATACATACAATACTATATATATAAACAATTTAAAAAAGTTTTATCACTCTGTTTATTTGTTTTAGCTAATCTCTGAAACGGCTGAACCGATTTTGACGAGATTTCCGATGTGAGATAGCTGATGTTATAACGTATAATATAAAATATTTTGCTGAGAAAAAGAAAATTAGGATTCTGCAAAAAAAAAAAAAAGTTCCACGCGAATGAAGTCGCGGGCACAGCTAGTTAATAAATATTTACTTAAGATAGAAACTTTTCTATTAAATTGTTTATTATTATCTTTGTCAACACTTTACATGTATGTATATATTTGTATATTAAATCTTAATTTATTGAAAGGAATTACAATTTAAAATACGTATCCATTAGTGGCTTTATATGTTTATATAGTTTGAAATTTGGCTATTATAACGACTAACAACAAAACTGATCTCTAGGCCTCTAATAAGCTTTAGTTTAATTAGTTGCATTTATTGTAAACTTAAGTCAGTTTGCTTATCACCATTCCTACCAACTCAACTGTCGTCACCTAGCGGCTGATCATTTTAACCATTTTTTTAATTATTTTTAATGATCGAATAAGCTTGACTAATAATAACAGATCTATTCTTCTAGAAAATTTTCAACTTGAAATTGTAAGGTTCTACTTGGAGATAATTTGCAATCATAAATAGGCATATAAAAGATCATGTTTACTATTAATCGAATCAGACCTTTAGGCTGCTTGTAGATCATTTCAACGTAAAGGTAATAGTTAAATATATTTAATAGTTAGTTATATAGTAAAAAAAATGTTTGTGAATGTTTTCCTTCACTGAAAACTTCTGGCTCAGTGCGAGTTTCCAGCCCACGTGAATTGACCGTGACAAACGTCTTTCGAGCCGCTGTATATTTAAATTTTTATGAAAATCTCGACCAAATCTAAACATCTAATTTCCTTTTTAAGAAATTTTCAAATTTGTTTCCAATATGAATCGTATTTACACTAATTCACAATAACTTACATTTATTTAAACAAATCAGTACTATATTATATCTGGTCGATGTACCGCAGTGGAAAACCACAAAAGTGCAAACCTACATCTAAGAAAAAAAATCTGGCTCGACGTGTCTCTTATTCGGTACATACGGTCAACAAGAATAATGAACTGTTTCATCCAGCATGAGTAATAAAATAGCAAAGAGTGCTTCCATTACTTTTCATAACTTTCGATTTCTTTATATCGCTTGTAAACTTGTCTGAAAGTTGTGCGGGAAAAGTTTAGAACATATCATTCAGAGGTCAACATAGTGATCTACTTTCAAATTTCTCTAAAGTTTTATGTGTGTCGGCGCGCCTTTGATCTCGTATTTCTTCTTAATATTATTACTTAGTGGACTCTAACGGCTTTGTCATCACACCAATTATGGTGCGCGTAGTGCTATCTAGATTATAATACATATTTAAGTCGTAAACGTAGCATTCATTAGAATAAATCAAGTTCTTGCATTATTACTATGGCAGTGAAAACTGAATATGGATAGTAGTAACAATTATTTTTATTAAGTTGATTAGCCTTTTCTAGTATTAGCTAATTTGAGGATAATACAGCGGAATGTCTATAACTCGAATGTCAAGGGAAATGCAAAAAATTTGAGTTAATGAGTTTTCGACTTAACACTTCTTCGAGATACAAAGAGTTTAATTTAATTGATGAAATTTTGATTTACGAAGGCGCGTTTTCAAGTAATAAGAGGGAAGCAGGTATATTTTTCGAGTTGTAGAATCAAAGTTACATAAACGATCGATAAGTATTATGTTGCATATTTATTGAAACAAATTAGATATTAGTGAAGGAAAATTGTATAATATATACATTTATTTTGATTTAAGAAATTTATGTTCGGCTTTAAGTTAAGCGATAAGTTAAGGGAGTTCCATATAAGTCATCATTATATTTTACTAACTGTGCTCTACGGAGTCTGCTTTTGAAATTCGAGTTATAGGTACAAACTATGTACTATGAGTTTCTCGCAGGGAAATTTTATCCGAGGTATATAGTCTAAATATAAATAATTCGAGTTACCGCGTATTTAGAGGTTCAACAGAAAGGAATGGTATTTTTTTTTCGTTTTACTGAGGATCGCGATTTATTGATATTCAAGTTAAAGATATTTTAATGTATTTAATATTATATTTGCCAATCGCCCTAATGGTGTTGAAGTTTAATTTATAAACAAATATAGATTTTTATTCATACAAATTACAAATTTCATTAAAATAGTATTATGGAGTAGTATAGGAGTAGTACAGGTAATTTATAAATTATATTTGAAGCGATGATAGCTCAGTGGTAGCGTGTAGGAATGCCATTTCAGGGGACGTGAGTTCTTATCCACCCACATACAATAAGCTTGAGCTTTCAATGAAGAATTGTGAGGAAACCGTAGCATTGTTGTAGGGCTCTTTCTAATAGCTACCACCGTCAAGTTGAAAATCTGCCGCCAAATACCAATATGTGTGTTTTGGTAGTTCCTCCACAGGTTTGTTATAACGCTAAAGTTTTACTATAAAAAAAAGAAAAAAAAATAGCTTGCCAGACATCATTTTGCGCTATAAAGGACCATGTGTCACAAATAACACGAAAATAAGTATAATTTGCGCATCACAAAAGGCGCTTATTATTCTAAAGTGGTTTTATGTATTGTCTTGTGGAGGTTCGTGATTGCATACTTACTTGTTCTCTTAAAATATACTGGGCCGGACTAAGGTTAAATATATCGGGAGGCAATTAAGCAAAATATTCTTACATTTTTTTGCATTACATATCCCGCATTTTTCTAAAAAAGCTAAAATCAAACAATACGAAATAAAATCATTAGTAATTAATAAGCAACAACTTTATGGTTTGATATATTTTAATAATTTAATGCAAATTTTTGTACATATTTAAATAAACCATACAGCATGAAAAAGAAAATGAATCAAGTAATAAGTCAAATGACATTTGAATATATGTGATTTCTACATACATTTAATAAATCTGTAGAAAAGTCGTTTTGTTACAGGATAAGCAACAGAATCCATGTCCAGTGTTTTTGGAATTTTTTATCTGTTTGTCTGTGAACGTATCATGTAAATTGTACAAAAATGAACGTGGACAACTTTTATACGCAATAATTGTACGACAACTTGGAGTATTAGTTACTTTTTTTCATCGCAATCGGTTCACTCTATCAATCTATCATATGATGTATGTACATGCAAACGTATACATACGTACGTACATACAAGTGGTAGTATATACGAAGCGTATCAGCATTCGGCGGAGAAAAACACCATGATGAAGCCATATCATTGTGGTAGGTAGGGCTTACTACCCTCAAATTGAAAACCTGCAGTCAAATACCTATAATTTTGTTTCGGCAGTTGCACTCGAGAGCCAGTCCCTCTACTGTACTAAGCGTGTCCGTTATCTTGGGCCACATCGTCACTTAACATCAGTTGAGATTGGCGCTATAACGCTAAACTACATAAACTATAAAAGTCTTATCTTCTTTAGGTATATTATTTAGTATTTTTTTGTTCGGTGAAGGGGGCAATTAATATGCCGTTACCGTGAGTACTGGCCAGTAAGCCATACGGGTAATTTGGCAAGATTTATCTGCAAATTTTCGAAGAAATTTCGTACTGTCATTGATTATATATATGATTTCGTAAGCATTTTTTTACGAATCTATACTTTCCATCATCTATTACTTGACGAATCATTATTTGCAAGTTAGTATGTGTTTATTACATTACAAAAAATATGTGTATTTTTCTTTGCCGTATTTAGAAATTTAGTGCTATGACGATATGCCAAAAAATAGTTACAATTTTCTTTATTTAACAATACACTAACTTTCAACTCTCAAAAGTCGTATTTATAAACGCAAAAACTGAAGAATAGAAAAGTAAATTAACATTTCATAAGTCATAAGCAGATGAAGAAATATTTATTACTATTATTATTTAACTTTTTATATTAAATAATTTATTCACCGCTCTCTTCATCAGCTTTTTTAAGTTAATCGAACGAGCATCAAATTGTAATTTCGTAGAAAAACAAATACAAAAAAAAATCACTTTCACAATTGTTGTAATTTTCCTCATTCCGACCACTTTCTTCAGACAGTCCGAGATTAAATAATATAGATAAGTTTAAAAAATAATTAGAAAGCGTAACTGATTTCAATGTTTCTTGCGTAATTACTTGTGCAATTAAAACTCATTTTTTATTATCTAACTCAAAAGCTCAGCGAAGCGTGACACTTTCGTTTTGGAGACAATATGAATATAATTATTTTTGAGTTGACGAAGCTGACGATGGCAATTTGCGTTTTCTCGCGATGTTGTCAAATATGTGCGGTAGAGAAGCGAATGTGAATATCTATAAGACTATAACTTTATAATGATTGATTAGCCATTTGATATCCAGTGCTATTTAAATTGAACTTTAATTGTTATTCACTTTATTAAAACAAAAGTTAAAGCGTACAAGATATATAAGTATGAAGTATGATGTAAATGAAAGTATATACACATTGTTAAATTCATTGAAAATTAATAAAAGCTTCCATTATGCTAGGTTTACAACTAAAAACCACCACTGATAATTATCTTCGGAAAATAATCTTATAGAGTGAAAATCTGTCGCTAGTGAGTACCAGTCACAAGTGAGACTGTAGCACAATGCTAAACCTTACCAAAAAAAAAAAAAAAAAATTCGAAATCGTGAACTCTCAACTCGATGGACCACTACAGCATGATAACTGTATCAAAAGTACAAACATATAACGTAAATAAAAATAGCATACTTTTGTTATGTATCTACAAATATTGCTATAAAGACTAACTTTCAACTTCGGTTTTACACGGGTTGCACATATATATTTTTTTGTTTCATTCGGTTACTACAAAATTTTACAGGGTCACTCGTAGAGCCAATCTCAAGATAGTATTAAAGTTACATTAAAATCGGCTCCTGCCGGTTTATAGTCAACGTCAAAAGGGAACTTGGGAACTTACATACTCATTGATATTTATGAATATGTTTAGATTATACTCTCAACTTCAAATCGCTCAGCATTATTAATGTAGGCGCTACGTTAATGACTCTCACGTACTGTTATTGAAGCTGCACACGCGCCACTGTTTGCCTTAAGGACTGTACACTCATACCCGCTTACAATGTTATAAAAACCATTGTATTGAAATTTATGATACCTTTTCGACGTCTTAGTACTAAGTAGTTCTATACACCGTAGGTCATGTTTTCTAGTAGAATACATAATTTTTGCTCTAATTTGAAAACATATAAATGTAATCTTATATATTAAAATCAATGTTTTTATGTATGAACTCTAAAACGGTTGGACCGATTTTAATAAAATATTCAGGAATTATCCAAACGAGGCCAGCGGTGGATCCTCTAAAGTAAGGTAGCGATCAATAGTCTGTTCCCAAAGAATATAAAAATAGACTTTGGTTGCACGCGAACGAAGTCACGGGCAAATGATAGTTATTTACACATTATAGGTCAATGTAAATACAGCATAGAAATAATTTACTATAGAATGTAACTAATAGTTAGAATAAGTAAATACGCATAGTGGCAACACGTAAATGGCGACTCGTAAGAGGTCAATAAACATATTTCACGATTATGTGAACTTAATTATACCGTCAGAAGAGAAAAAAAGTTTATTATGAATCGTTGAATATCGCGAATATGTGAGGCTAGCTGTTTCAATACTGTTCTCAGGAGTATTATGGTAGCAAAGCGAAAGCAAGTCCATGGCAAGCGTGTCTGGCTGGAGGTATGTAGAATCACCATGAGGGTTTTAGTATTACTGGTTCTCATCAGTCGAGCCTCACAGAAGTCGTCTTACATAGGCAAATTAGGAGAAGTGTGTGCTCTGTCCCTGATCTCTGGCAACATGAGAGATCGAAGAATCGTCGTGGTGATTTTTGGTTGGTAGTGTCTGGCGCTTATCACTCAATGAGTCTTGTCACATACATGCTCCTCTCTCCTTGGCCTAAGCTCGCGTAATGCGTTTATGCGTTGCGATGAAGAAATCCGTATAAAATAGTATTTTGAACACCTCGTTAATATGAAAAAAAAAACCTTACATGAGTTTAATTTCAGAAAACCGAAGCGGTGTAAAAACAATCCCTCCTTTTTGTTAATTTTAAGAAAGAATGCGGGTGAGTTAGCTTAGTAGATATTTGACAGTGCCTGTCATCCGATGAAACCCATACGCCATATATGTAAGAGGTCGTATGTAAATTAATTTGTCGTCAAGTAAACAAAAAAAGGTTTAATGTGAGAGGGTATGCGTAGTGAGATTTACCCAAAAACATAGTGGTAATCTTATGGCTCGAGAAATTTGAGGTTGATTTATACGTACACTTGAAAAGATGCACTGTTTGTTTATCGTGCCACATATTAGAAAACAATTATGCTTTGCATTCAATCTTGCTTTCGTCGATGAAGAAAGCTTTTAGATATTAATACTTGTAGAGACGAACTTTGTTCGCTACCTTCAAACACAAGGCATTTGAAATGTTAGCCCCATACAAATATTTTGTAAATGTATTTATATTATATTTAATCTATATTCGTATATAAAGGCTTCGGTTAATTGACTTATCAACGTACTGCCAAACCTACAGAACGTAACATTGACACTTGAAATTTCGAACTGTACCTCCCTTTTACAACGGAGAGGGGCTCACTAAGAAGCGACTTTCCGAAATTCAACCACTAAGGGGATACACGGCGACGGTAAAGTTTGTAGGGAAGAAAAAAAATCATGACTTGAAACTTAATATGAGCATGAAAGGGAAACGTGTTTCAGCGTTTTTCATATTTCGTCACCTACTGAAATTTATATAATTAGCAGTTGTTCCTGTGACTTCGTTCGAGTGTAACTTTAATTTAATTGAATCATTTTTGCCCTTTTTGTAACTTTTTTGAATACAGCCTTGCTCCTATTGATGATAGGGGGATTTTAAATAGCTTAAAGCCTTTGTCAATGATTGGTCTATAGAATATAGAAATATTTTTTTATTCCGACTGGTAGTTACTAAAATTAGCGTGCCCAAAACAAACAAAGTTTTCCGTTTTATATTAACATAGATTTATTTACCGGTTTAGTGACGTAGGATCATCGCGGTTGCTTGTTAATTTTTGCACATCAACGTTCATTTGTTTAAAACAATCAAATAAAAATATTAGGATAAATGTGTTTGTCTTAAGTATATTTGCTTTTACTTTGTTTAATGGTCGCCCGTGAAACTGGTTTTACATAAACCGTTTTTTTTATTTACTTCTCTCGTGTACAAGTTTTTTTTTTGATCTGAACTTACTAAATTTAGTGTTCTTAATAACAACTATATCTAGCGAGCCGCGCAATGGCAGCGAGGTTTGTCCTTTACAGAACCGTGTAATTACCGTGTAGGTGTACACGAATGATGATATGCGGTGTGATGATGTAGAGTGTCATTGTATCGCACGAGCAAAGTCACTCGAGGGCTCCTTTCCGGATGATCGAACCTAGGCTCAAGCGTCTAGGAACGTCTCAAGCAAGCGTGTGGGAGCGAAATTATCCGCTCAGCCACGACAGTATGTGTGTGTTTTTTTATGGTATCACGGTAAAGTGACGTCACTCTATCAAATGTTAAGTGTATTGTAATCTTTGACCAGAAGAAATTGGAAATATATCCCTGTTCTCTAATAATACGGAGGTTTTAGTAGGTGCTTTTTTGATATTCATTTCAATCGCTACATATCTCGGCCGCTTTTGACTTGAGCTCGGTTAATGCGTTTACTTTAAATTTTAATCAGTATATTAGTTTACACTACAAGAAAAAGGATACCTAGTAGTCTGTCTATTGTTTTATTATGAGGACAAATTACAAATTCAAGCAGAACAAGTACGTACTCTTTTTGGTCACTTGGTGACTTTGGTGCAGCTTTGGTAGGGCTTTTTCCAATGCCCGCCTGGCTAGCTACCATCATCAAGTTGAAAAATTTGCCGCCAAATACCAACAGATATGTTCTGGTAGTTGCACTTGAGAGCCAGTGGCTCCTTTAAAGGCCGGCAACGCATCTGCAATTCCTCTTGTGTTGTGCGACAGTGTTCACTTACCATCAGATTACACGATTGTTTGTACGTTGCTCCGTCACTTCTTAAAAAAAATGTTCGAAGGCAATATTGCTGCCGAAAATTTGCATCAATTGGAAACTGAAATGATATATAACTTATTGTTCTAGGATATAAGTGTGTAGCAGTCGCTGCACGTGCGGTGATGCGCCCCGAGCGCGCGCGATCGACACATGCATGCCGCCCGCGCATCCAGTAAGTCAGCGTTTGTCAATCTTTTGCATATATTACTTTTTTTCTTTTTATTTAGTGACTACGCCTTTTATGCTGTATTATGTAAATGTCTTCTATGTTAATAAATATCTTGCTAATCTTTATGGTCCAATAAACTCTTTAATATGATGGTGAATGTATTGTTAAAACTGTTAGGAAGTTATTTGACAAATAACGAATCACTGTTAGACTTTATGTACAATGATGTAATTGGCATAACATATGATCAATTTTTCAGTAAAAATACTGATAATTGTGTTACTAAAATCATATTTAGGGTAACAGCTGTTCGGGTATTATTGTAATATATGTACGTTATAGGGATTTATACCCAAGTGGATTGTGGCTACTATGCATAGAGTGATAAACACGTCACAGTGAATCTTTTCGACATCAGCAGGTGTATAACATGCTTTAAGGCTAGCATGACAGTGACCATTCCAATGGACTGTTGATTTCTCGATGGTCTTTATTATTTTTTTGCTATGCGGGTTGTTTAGTACAGTTACATATCAGAATCGTAATTAAATGCTCGTTTATTAATATATAATATTAATGTACCTATTAAAATAAAAAAAATATACAAAACGGAGCGGTCAAGGTTCATGAAAGAGTTAGTATATATTTCTACGTATGTACTGCCCAGTTATAACAACTTTTATCTTTTGCGTACGCAGAAGTATATGTTACTTTTGCTATTAAATACATTACCTATCACGTAGGCCGAAGATATATTAAAAAAGTTGGACAAGTTGTAAAGGAAATATTTTAGAAATAAAAAAATTTTGAATTTGTGTAACTCTATGTTAAATGTTATATGCTAAATGAATATGCTTGTACTAATTTAAATCGGAACTGCGGTTTCAGTAGGAGTTACAATATATATTTAAACACAGATATAAAGAGTTATAAGATATTAAGATACATATAATATATACAATTATAAAAGTTTTGCCCATATTTAATTGAATACAAAAAATAATGTAAGGCTTTTTCAATACCATTAAGAAAAGAAGTTTGAGAATAACTGGTTCGTGATATTATCATATGTGGTCAATGTCTCGTGACTTAATAACCGATACTTTGCTACTGCATATTAACTAGTAAATCTAGATACACTTGGAATTAATTCCGGCCGTATTTTGCATATGCCTGATGCAGGAGCGTTTATAATATCTACTTAATTCTATAAGTGAATTATTGAGAGTATAGGTGTGTTCCGGCAGTTGCACTTGAGAGCCGGTTCCTCCACAGGTTTAGCGTGTCTACCAACTTGGGCCGTACCGTCACTTAAGATCAGGTGAGATTATGACCAACACGCTAAATCATAACTATTAAAAAAAGGAAATCAATGCAAGGCATATGTTTATTAAATCTTGGTAATTACACTTCATTTGCAAATACATCTAACTCGTAGAATATATATAATTCTTTATGAGTTTGGCGTTATTGCCACAATGTCACTTGATGTTATGTGACGATGTAACTTAAGATGGTGAACACGCTAAGCCTTATGGAAAAACTGGCTCTAAAGCGCAACTGTTGGAATATACCTATAGGAATTTGGCGGTAAGTATTAAACTTGAGTGTAGTAGTTACTCAGGCGAGCATTAAAAAGCCAACCAAAGGTCACGATCATATATATATAATAGTAGGTATTCGAGCTCACGTCCATGCTTTCATTGGATCATGCTGCATTATGCGCTAGATGGTTTCATTGTTTGCTGGTATTCGAATTCGCGTAGATCAATTCGCTGTTCGTCCAGGTTTCCACTAAACTATCACTGCTGTGGTATTAATTACCGTAACATATTTTTTTTCATTTATAAATTATTATTTAAAGTGATTCATACATATTAGTAATTGCTAATGTATGTGTCTGTTAAAAATACACAAAGGTTTGGATAAACTTTGAATCATCAGTTACTTAGTAATATGCGACATCGAACAAGAATGTGACAGTGTTTTTTACTGCACATTTTATTACTAAAAACATTGTATTTTATTTTGGCCGCCTAATCTTTTGCAATTACATATTGATTAATCCATTAAAGTATATTCATTTGTTGTTTTTATATGCCTTTCATTTACTTTGCATTTTGTATTTGTGTGTAAAATTGGTTTGTCTAACAAACTATACTAATATTATAACACCAAAAAAGTTTGTTTAAATATAAATCTATTTTTTTATTGTATTTGATAAAACAGTAATTGAAGAATGCTTTAGGCTTTTTACATCACGCTATCATGAATAGCGGGAAAGCTATATCGAAAAGTGTTAAGAAACGGACAAAATTTTATTTTTTGGTTTTTCCCAAACGAAGTTATGGACACAGCTAGTTTACGTATATGTTACAGGTTCCCCTTGAAAGTACCCAATTGTATTGAATATTTCTTCGCCACCTGAAATACAAACATTTCAAGACACAATCACACTCGCACGCCACACAAATTGGATTGGGGTAAAAAGTAGGTTACTTATACAGAAACTGTCAGGGTTGTTTCGTGATCGTTTCAGGGCTGTTATAAAATTAGGGTTTGTTTTATTGGTGAACTATTTTTGAAAATCGATCTAAACAATAAACTATTATAATAGGAACTATATGTAAAATTAAGATCCTACCGTGAATATATGGGATTTCTTTGGCAGAGATTATCTCGAATTGGCAATATTTTAGCAATTCTTTTACAATAATATCTATTTTGTACAATTGTTTTTAAAATAGTTTATAGGTTCAGCGTTACGGCCACAATCTCACCTGTTGTTAAGTGACGATATGGCCCAAGATGTGGACACTGAGCTTAGTGGAGTGACTGGCTCTTAAATGCAGCTAGCCAAACACACCTATAGGTATTTGGCGATTGTTTTTTAACTTTGTGGTGATAGCTAGCTAGGTCATAAGAAAAAGCCCTACTACCATGCTACGTTAATGTTTGCAAATGATAAATTTTGTAATAGTACAAACAAAACATATTTATAAACGTATTTCACATGAATAGAGAAATAACATGTCATGCATATGGATATACAAAATGAGCCTGCGATTTCGTTCGCGTGGAATTAAGGACTATGTAATACACTTTTTTTCGCAGTTTTTGTGATTTTTTAATGTAGCTTTGCTCCTATTGATGATAGCGAGATGTTAAATATCTTAAAACCTTTGTCAATGACTGCGCTATCAATTATAAAAATAATTTTTGAAATCTGACTTATAGATCCTGAGATTAACGCGTTTAAATAAACAAATTTTTTCACTGTATAATACTTACTAATATTATAAAGGCGAAAGTGAGTTTGTTTGGTTGTTACATTTTGACGCTGAAACTGCTGAATCGATTATAATAAATTTTGGTATAGAGATAGATGGGACCTTGGAGACTGTCACAAGTTACTTTTCTTGCGAAAACTTTATTGGAAGTGGATTGAAAAGAGGAATAAAATTTGTAGGAAACTTTTTATTGCGTCGTCCGATCTGACAAAATCAATGTAATCACGTTAGCCGAACGTAAAACCTAGCATTAATATAGATTACAGTTCGCGTGTAAACCCTATATTCGATCTTACGAATGTCTATACGAAAAACGTAACGAGTCCCGTGTTGAACAAGGCCGCCTGATTGGATTCCAGTATCGAGGGTCGATTAATTGCTTTTCTATGTATGCTTAGAGATTTATATGTACATATATATCTGTACATTTGAGTTCTGTCAGCAACGATAATCTAAGACTATCCGCCATTATGTGATTCAGTCTCTTATTGTGTTGGTTTTATTAATAGCGCAATATAGCACACTTCTGATTGGATATTTTATATAATTCTTATATATATTTTATTGTGTTTTATAGAAGTCTGTTAAAGTTATGGCATGATGATAATTAGTAGATCTAGTTTGTCACCGTCATGTAAACCTACCAACCCCTTAGTTAGTTAAATATGTACTTTGATTGATTACGAAACATAATATAGATCTTTTATTATGTTTTTATGAATATTGACATAATTATCTCTTTATATTTTTTTACGCATACCATGTTTGCATTACCTTAAGGTTGACCGTCCGAGAATACATATGACATTAACTCTGCAATTGCATATATAAATAAATAACTAAAAAAATTAACATTTTCTTATAAGTACATTGGTCGCGACCAATTCGGGTACTGATTCCTACTGACCTTGGAATACGACACGCCTGTACATACGATCATGCCAAATTGCCTTTTAACAATTGTTAGCATAAAAAAATAATCTATGGAATGATCCATGTTAAAGTAGAAATTATAGCTGGGAACTTTGATATGTCGTCTCATAGACTTTTGTGTTTAAACTTCTGTAGGAGCATTTTATTTTGTGTTTATTGAATGAGGCCGAGCCGTCACGCTCGGCTATAGAACGCTCGTACGGGTGTAGTCGACTCGAGTTGACCAAGTTAGCGTGAGAGAGATAGTCAACGCGTTACTTCTATACTTGCTGGGCGATGTATATAGACCAAAAAAAAAAGTTGTAGTTCGTAATATTAACCTCATCTTGATGAAGTTCTCACTTCTGTCGGGTGGTCTTAACTATACACTCTTTTTTTTTCTTTACATTTACAGACTTGTTGCAAGACAAATTGGCTAGGGGCACAGGTGTTACATGTAGTGACTGCTGGTCGCGTTCTAATCGAACATAATTATTTTACCTTACCAATCGAATATAGTTTTTTTGAAAGATTTTATTTTAAAAGTTGTTCGAAGATGTTAAAGTTAACAATTTAATCAGCGTAATTAGTTGGGAACTTTTGTAATATAATTATTTACGCGTTGTTCCCATTCCGTGTTCCCAGAGGTAATGGTGTAATAAAGCCCGCTTTAAACTTTCAACGTATTACGGAGTTATTACCATAATTGTTCAAACAAAAACACTTTCACCGTGTTAATATTTATGAATATGAAAACAGAAATATTTTGCAGTCGCGCCAGCGCGGTGACCCCTTGACACGATTCGTACTGACTGTATCAGCTACAATTGATTGATTAAATTGGTGTCGCTATTTGAAAGATTTCTTTAAATGTCATTTCTATAAAGTACAACTGATCCAAACCTATTCATAACTTTTTTTGCAAATTATAGTTGGAGTATTTTTAACTATTTTAATACTTTATAGGTTTAGCGTTAACGTCACAATCTCAGTTGATATTAAGTGACGATGAGGACATAGTGAGCCTAATGGAGTAATCGGCTCTCAAGCGCAACTCCTGGTACACACCTATAGGTATTTGTCTGCTTATTTGAATTAGAAGCGATGACAGCTCAGTGGTAGCGTGTAGGAACGCCGCGTCATGGGACGTGAGTTCAAATCCAACCTCCTGCAATGAGCTTGAGCTTTCGGTGAAGGAAAATATAGTGAGAAAACCTCGAGTTAAGAGCTGGCTTCTTCCTATAAAGGCCGGCAACGCACCTGCATTGTATAAATAAAGTACCAAAAACGGACAAACTTTGTCAAATAGTTTTTAGTTCCACGCGAACGAAGCACAGCTAGTACCAAATAAAATATCTCCCACATTCACTATAAGGTTCCCGGATAAAGTAATTTCAGGAAAATAGTTCATTGGTAATGAATTTTATTCTTAGACATTTCGCATTACGAAAGTAAGTTGTAGTAGATTGTAACAATTATATCTAATTAAGCGTTTTATTTGTACAGGTGAAGGCAAATGTAATTATATTTTTCATAATACGCATGTATTAGTAATAGAGTTTCGTCTATTAGTAAATTATTACGTTTACTCGTGTATTAAGTCTTTAGTTATTGTAACCAGTGATATTATAAAGATATAGATACGCTACCTTCATTATATTTCGCAAAAACAATTGTTACAATATTACAATAAACGGTCGCGAAAAAAAGTCATGTATATGTTGCTATGCATCGTCTAAAATATAATAATCATTTAACTTTGTTCAATATTTTTTACCGCTGGATATATAACTTGACATAATTGTATTAAATTATGTAAGAAAATAATAATAATTATATAATAACAAAAGTAAGATTCTGGACAAAGTTAAAAAAAATTATGAGATGTTGAACTCGAGTCTTTTATAGTAACAAATCTATCCTAGGTTCTTTAATATTCTCATTTTCCGTGAAATGAATACATACAGTCTTGAAGACCTATTACGACATTATTATGATTATAATTTGTTGTCTAAACATATGTTACTTAAGTCTTTTAAAGGCCTGGAATAATAACTTAGAATTTTTTACGCTCTGTGTGTTTAAAAACATAGACATAATATGACGTAGTAAGTCACTTAGAGGCAAAATTGCTTTGAAACCTGCTAGGCCTTTGAAATTTTTTGTCTAGTAATTACAATTTATCTTGATTTGAGAATAATTCGTGTTGGTTTAATTACTGATATTGACGCAATACGATCAAACCATATTCTATAGTAAAAAAAATCCAAATACTTTTGCACGTGAATGTACCGTGTGTGACAAAATATGATACTAAGTGTAAAAAAGATATTAGTGAGTATCAAGAAAGCGAAACTGTTTTCAAGGTTTCTGTATACTTTACCTATTATAGACAAGGCATGATCGTATAAGAAAATGGTAATAATGAGTAGAAAATATTCTACAAGGTTACAAAACAGAACCTACTTGAGGCCTTCTATGTCCCAATGTTGTAGACATTAAGAATAAAAAACGTTGTTAGTTGACTACCGAGACGACGCGCTATGTGAATCGACCACATGAATATAATATCAGCTCGTCCGCACGAGAGAGCTCATTATCCACAAAATAAATATTAATTAAGCGGTTTCACATGGACACGTTAAATTAATTCTGTGTGATCGTGTTTTTAATTATTTACATCGTGTACTTTTTGGTTTTTTAATTAGTTACTATACTTCGTTATAACATTTATAGGTACTTAGTCATATCATACTAATTTAAGGGTAAGTAACAGTTTTAATGCCAAGTAAAATTCTAAGTGAATTAGTATTTTATTATGCTAACTTGATTATACTCATATGTTTTTATAGTCTATAGGCTTAGAGTTATAGCCACAATCTGACTTGAAATTAGGAGAGGATGTGGCTAAAGATGGCGTATATGCTAAGCCTTGAGGGTCGGCTGACTCTCAAGTGCAGCTGCCGAATGACACCTATAGGTATTTACCGGCTGATTTTTTACTTGAGGGTGACAACTAACCAAGCGATCATTAGAAAAAAAACATGCTATGGTTTCATTACGATGTTTTCTTGAAAGTTGGGCAATCAGAGGAATAAATTTTTGTATGAAACTTATTATTGTATCAACCAATTTGACATAATCAATTTTAACGTGAGTGAAGTCGCGGGTAAAAGCTACGTTTTCGGCTGAAGTCTTTATTCCTTTGATTTTGGCTGAAGTCTTTATTCCTTTTTCAATATGATTAAGCTTTGTGACTCCATGATAAATACACTTTCCACAAGACTATGATTGAAGAAGAACGGTGACCACGTTACATCTTTTCAACTACTTCCAACTCTTTCTCATTTGTTTTGTTCTTAGATTATTTGGCATCATTAAAATTTTTACTGATCCGTTTCCCGCTCGTTTCGAGACAGTAAGTGACTAGTGTACTCTATTTATCTATGGGGATTGATTTAGGACCTGTCCTGTATATAAGTACAGCCTTACTTACGCGACAGAGACCTAGCGGGAAAAATTATTTGTTGGGGTTTTTCATAAATTTCGTTTTGGGGTTTCGGAGAATTATGACCTTAACAGTATTGTAGTTTTAACAATTCGTGCCCGCTCTAATCTATTACGATTTAACAATGATACCAAGCTTTAATTATCGAAATAAAACTAAATCTATTACGATTTAACAATGATACCAAGCTTTAATTATCGAAATAAAACTAATTTAAACGGATTTTATAGCGGTTATTTATTAATTGTGATCCCGACGTTTCAAAAGATTTTCAGCCTTCGTGGTCACGAGTGACTGAGGTGTAGGTTGACCGAAAAATTTACGTTACAGTGTCTACCTTCAATTTAATTTTAAATTTTGTTTTTGTTCCGATATACGCAGCATAAGCTCACAAAGTCTTGAGGTCTGGTAACTGGTCTTTTTGGTTTCGATATAATTAAATGTATAATCGGATCCCAGGCTTGTGCTAGCTTCCAACCGTCTTTTCTATTGAAATTTTGAAGTTTTTTGATTTCAATAGCCTTGTGAATCACCCTAGGTAGGAATCGATGTTGGCAAGGATTTGTGGTTTGTCGGATCTAAGATAATGTTTGGAGCCTTCTTCTGAATGTTCAGCAACTGCAGACTTCGTAGACCGTCGGTGTTTTTCGTTAACTATATATTCTTTTACGCGGGTCCCTATCTTTCTTTTGGTTTTAATATGTCTAGAACATTACTATCGGCTCCATACTTAGTTTATGCAACGCCATCACTGTAATTTAGTTTTCTATAACACCTTATTCGATATTGTAATTTTATATGGTTCACCTTTCATTCTAAATTATATGTCGATATGTAAATTTCTATGAATGAATTATTTATGCAAATAAGTTTCATTCATGTTAAGTGAATGAACATCTTATCTTAACGTATCTTATCGTAAAGTATCTTCTTAATATTTTTTTAATAAATTGTATAATTAATCGATATATTTACTTTTTTTTTCTGTTGAATCCACAATCTTTTGTTTTAAAAAGGAAATTTCCGTATTATTTTTGGGCTATCAAAGTTTCTTGACTCCTTATATTAGTCCAGGAAATAGTAACAAAAGTAATATTGTTTCGTATAGTGCTGACCTAAATTATATTAGTATAAGCGTCGAACCAAAAATGTTAAAGCAATTAAAATATTTTTGTGATATAAAATAAGGTAATTGTTTTTTTCATATCAAAGGGCTCTCTCTATACAACTGCGAGGGTTTATGAAATATGCATAGTTTGCATTAGCCGTACGTTGAAACGCGACATGCGGGATAACTCATCCGAATTGCCTAACTCTGTTTCCTTTATTACTTCCGTTATTCCGCGCTGCTTGTTTTATTTATTGTATTATTCTTGTGTATATGTAAATAGATAGTAATTCTAATATTTTAATATTGTCGTCTAATATCAATTGCTATTATGAAGAGTAAACATTAAGTTAACGATATTTTGTATGCTGCAACAGTTTTACAATAACTTTTATATGATATTGTATATACTAGTAGTTTTCGCTATCTTAAGTTTATCTTTGTTATCTTATCTTTCAAATTTAGCCAAGTAATACACAGTAAGAAAAGGTTATTTAAATCTATACAGCGGTTTCTAAGATTAGTCTGGCCGAACATACTGACAAGAGATTTTCATATAGATATAAAACAATGTTTTGCCTCTTAATTCATGTTCGAGTTTTCTTAAGTACGCGGCACCCACCCCGATATAAAAATAGAATATACCTAGATAGTTTAAAGAAAATTTACAAGACGTAATGCCTGTTTCCAGCTAAACATTATTATAATGCGTCGTCGGACCGGTTACGCGCGGTAAACTGATTCCATATATCCGTGCAGTGAAAGATTAGATCTCGTTTCCTTCTTATTTTAATATCAACCCCTCTTTTATATTTATAGTTAATTTAGTGTTTAATATATCTCTTTTTATGTGAATAAAAAGGTGGAATAGCTGGTACACGTTTTAATGTAAAAGAAAAGTCTCTTCTCGAGGAAAGGCGTAGGCTTAATCACAATTTCGATCGATGAAAATCTACGGAAGCTGTAATACTAAAAGAATATACCACTAACGTTCCTTTATGGATGACATTGATAATATCTATCACCGTCCAGCGATCGTGTTACAAAATAATTTCTTATCTTTGCGCGAATATTACTAATCTAAATAAAACTAATTTAAACGGATTTTATCGCGGTTATTTATTAGTTTTGATCCTGACGTTTGGAAAGCTTTTCAGCCTTCGTGGCCACGGGATGGACTGAGGTGACTTCAATTTAATTTTAAATTTTGTTTTTGTTCCGATATACGCAGAATAAGATCACAAAGTCTTGAGATCTGGTAACTGGTCTTTTGGGTTTCGATATAATTAAATGTATAATCGGATCCCAGGCTTGTGCTAGCTTCCAACCATTTTCTCAATTGAAATTTGGATGTTTTTTTATTTCAATATCCTCGAGAATCATCCTAGGTAGAAATCGGTGTTTTTTGCCATGGATTTGTGGTTTATGGAATCTAAGATAATGTTTGGAGAATTCTACTGAATGTTCAGCAACTACAGATTTGTAGAGCGTCGGTGTTTAACATCTAGGTGATGTTTAAATTAGTTTTATTTCGATAATCGTGTTACAAATTTGCAACTAACGATACACACGAAAATTTTCTTGGTATATCACGGGGTTGGAAACTACGAACGACGGATTTGTATGAAGCGATCAACCACTACGAGTTCAAAATAGTGCAATGATTAGCGCTAAATAAGTAACAGACGTGTAAAAGATATCATGTTACAAATATAGGAATTGGATTATAAAGTATGTTGAAATACATTTATATATTATTTAAATACTTCTCGGTCTACGCTAATCAAAAGATAATTCCGGTTGTCCTGTTGTATTTTTATTAGGTATTTGATGGCGTTTCTCTTTCGTTCATAATATAACCCAAGATGGTGGGTATGCATGCAAGTAACTTGAGCAATACGATAGTTTTTATTCCTATAATTGTTCCCATCGTTACACGCAATATGTGACGTGGTAATCAGCTATTGGCTCTTCGAAAGGGTAGAACAGTCGTAATCTGGTTTGTATGTAGATTATCTCATAGATATCTTATTATTTATTGATTAATATAGAAGTAAATGTTGAGGGCAATCATTTAAGTCACATTCGCCTCGCTAATGATAGACTAACCACCGACCAGTCGATGTTAATTAAAATAAAATACAACTGTATATTACTGGGTTAACGACTTGTTACGTGGATTGGAAGGCAGAGGTGCGCCCAGGGGGCACGGTCGCTGTTAATTTTCCATCTATATGGAATTAGTTGGCAGTTGTCAGGGTAAAATAAATTTGGAAGAATTATGTAGATACTTTTTTTGATATTGGCGGTTGCGTGGGAACTTAGTAAAGCCTATTCTAAAGATCAGCTTGCTAGCGGTCACCCTTAAGTTTCGATACTTAATTCATCGCCACTCATATTTATGAGTGTTTAGACCAGTTTCTCTCCTATACCTAACGAGGGTAGGGCAGAAGGTTTTCTTCTCAAGCTTGTGGAGTTGGTTACCAGTATATGTTCCTTAATATCTATGGGTATCTCTCGGCAGCTGCATTTGGAAGTCGGTGTACCATTATAAGAGATTTTGGCCGAATCACTTTAATCTATCCTGTGTAAAAAATTTCAATAGTAAGGTTTTAGAATATGAAATATTAAGGCTTAACTCTTCGATGGAACATAAATTGTTAAAGTATTTTTTCTGCAATTTTTGTCGTTTTATATATTTTCTTACGTTGAAAATTATCAGAAATTCTAGATCTAGCATTATTACCATATTGGACAGAATATCGCTTAGCATTGACAATTTTTTTTTGTGGAATAAGGGGCAAACGAGTTAGCGTGTCACCTTAAGGAAAATGATCACCGCCACCCATGGACACCCAAAATACCAGAGTAATCAAAGGTGCGTTGCCGGCCTTTATAGGAGGTACTGGCTTTCAAATGCCACTGCTGGAACACACCTATTGGTATTTGGCAGCAGATTTGAAACTTGCAGGTGGTGGATAGACATGCGCGCATTAGAGAAAGCCCTACTAGCATGCTATGGTTTCCTCACAATGTTGTCCTTCACCGAAAGCTTAAGCTCATTATAGGTGATCGGATTCCAACTCACGTCCCAAGACGCGGCGTTCTTACACGCTATCACTGAACTATTATCGCTTCGAACAACAACAATGTTGCTTGCAAATAAGAACAAACAGTAAAAAGTGTTTATTCAAAGAATATAGCTCCAACTATTTTAGAGTGTACTGAAAAATATTGCATCATCTTATCTGCTTACCATTTTACAGACAGTTCACGATATATATAAGATAGATTATATCTAATAAAATTAAACGAGGGTATATAATATTCAGTTAATTGCGATTATCAACATAAAACCGTATACTCACTTTCTTAAAGCGGTACATAATAATAAATAGTAATTGAACGGAAATCAATCATTGGTACTGGCTCGTTAATAGCTAATAAATAGGCTGATACTTTTAAAATAGGCCTAATAAAAAGTGAAAACCCGTGCATGACACGTGTTCAACGAGCACTTGCGTAAAACGAGGCACGTGTGTTCGATTTAGCTAACGTGACATGTAAAAAAAACATATTTTGTATGTGATGCGATCTAAATATTACACACATACATTAGTAGCTTTTCCTGCGGTACTACTCGCGTTAGCTACAAGAAAAAATAAAAATAAACGTTAATAAAAACTATTTTCGGAACGATAACAGCTTAGTTGGTAGCTTTTCTATTGCCCACCAGGCTAGTTACCACCCTCAACTTGAAAATCTACCGCCAATAAGCTATAACCTATGATGGGTATCATTCCAGAAACAGTCTCTTCACTAAGCTTAGCGTGTACACCATCTTGGGCCATATCGTCACTTATAAACATCCGGTGAGATTATGGTCATAACGATAAACCTATATAAACTATAAAAAATACGTACAAAGATTCGTTTGGAGGACATACTTGCAAAAGTTGTTTTTTGTTATGATAATGTTAAATCTTGTATTAATACCTGCTGAAAAAAGAAAATGGATTGATAGACAGAGAAAAGAAAGGAACGAAACTGTTTGGTAGGAGGTATTAAGAGCTTAGATTCAATATTGCAAGATGAAGTAACTCAAGGTGTAACTTCTTGACATCATATTTTACTAATTTCTGTATATAATTTAATGTAACAAAATTATACTAAAATCTAGAGTATACATATGATATAAAAACAGAAACAAGCAAATTGGCTCACTAATTTTCCAGTTATAAGCGCAATTATGGAGAGAGAGAGGTTGTCTTTCATAGTACGTAAAGATAAAATGTTGTAAAATAAAAATCTCTTGAATATCATCTTACGATTTTTTTCACCTTCGCAAGTATGAGAAGAAATAGGGTCCATCAATTTCTCATCCAATTTTTCTTTTGATCCAAATTTTTCGTTCGGCTCAGTTCTAAAACTTTGTAGGATTTAATATCGATAAGCAAATAAGTTTTGTAATCTATGTTCTGAAGTTTCATGATTTAACTTTTCGTATAGATATGCGTTTATTTAAATATATGTATATAACAGAAATGGTAAATAACGAAATTTGTTTTTATCTGTGAATAGTTTTATTACTTGTCTTTGTTTATTATTTTTATAATTGGAAATGCATGATTTTCATATTAACCCTACTAATATTATAAATGCGAATGTAAGTTTGTTTGTTACGCTTTCACACGAAAACTACTTAACCGATCATCATGAAACTTCAATGCGAGTGAAACCGCGGGTAAAAGCTAGTACTATACTATATTTCATATGTCATACTTGTTTATTGTACTAAGAAGGAGGTATAAGTCATTTATCGAAATATGTTATATTACTTGAATTAATTACTGTATATGTAAACTTGCAGAGCTTTATGTAAATCAAAGTTATAACTGGAAAGAACTTCATTGTCGTACTTTACTAAATTATAAAAATATTGATGGCGAACATTTATGCGAATATATAAAGTAAAAATTATGGCTCCAATGAATTCGTCGATTTTTGAAGTAGCAGGGATGTTAACAGAGAAATAGCAGGCAAATATATGAACGCATGGGATGGTTTTATGGCCCGTAAATACCTTCTTAGAGTCGCAATTTGATGAATTATTTTTTATTTCAATTTCGACTTTTGATATGCGCTTAACGTTGTCTGAAATAAGGGCTATATAAAACATTCTGTATTAAGATTGCTAAACAGTTTGGTTCAGTCGAAAGATGGCAATAAAATAAAATACGAAAGTAATTGTGATTCAGAGTTTCCTTGTACGAACGTCGTTTTTTTTTCGGTTTCAGTTCGAAAAAGGTTAGTAAGTCGGAGTATTTAATGAAGTAAGACGTCGTGATTGAACCATAGCCAAATAAGCCATTTTCTAATTACCACCTACTTAGCTACCAACGTCAAATTGAAAATTCGACGTCAATCGTCGATACGAGTGTTCAGGAGACAGATCAGTATGTTTCACTGATCACTGGTTTCACTGAGGCTATTATACTTGAGAGACGGTTACTACGCTGAACGTGTTTTATGTATGTTATTATTTGTAATGTTATTAGTTTTACCTAGCATCTTCACTCAACATCGGGTGATTTTAAATCCGAAAATCGAACTTCTAAAAAGTAGGTCAAATAACAGTGTTATTTACTTTTTTATAAAATAAAATGGGTATTCGTTTGCAGTAAAGATAAATCTATATTATATACATGTCCGTGGTTTTTACATTTATGTGAAAAAAATATTGCAAGTGTCTAAGCATAAGCAATGAAATACATTTATATTACTTTAGAAGTTCTGTCTGTTTGTTTATTTGTGCATGCATCACTACTGAAGTACAACGTTTATGATAAATCCTCACTAAGGAAATTATACAGTGTGACCTTGAGTAAAATTAAGGCCTTGTTTCAGTAAATCGATTAACGTAATCAAAAGTTATTGTAATTTGAATGTTCTACGAGAACGAAGTTGCAGGCAAAGCTAGTACAAGAAAGTATGCGCTACTTATTTCGGGTATTATTATTATTAATTGCTAGAATTGCCTCACTCAATTTTCATTTTGATTTCTCATCAAGCAATAGAGCCTTCGATCTTCGATACATTGCATCGCATCACGCGGTCATCCCAGTATAATATTTCGCGCAATTGTTTTTTTTTACGTAAACTTGTAGAGTACGTGTTTTTCTTCTATAGCTGGTGATGTATTGCCAGATAGCCTAATGGGGAAAGTCATTTACGCATACCCTCCTAGCCCGGGGAAAGTGAGTAGGTTATGTCGGACTCATCCGGTAGGAAGCACCGGGAATAATTGTTAAAACCCCACGGCGATTTGTTGCCTTGCTCGGGCAAAGCAGGTTCGACCTACCAATCACAGATTCCCCTCGGCAACCGGCCCGACCTGATATTAAGCCATATTTACTCTATACTTCATAATTTGACTATGACACGCAATAAATATATTTTCAAATCTGTCTAGCAACTGTCGGTTGCTCCTGGTAACTACCGAGATTAGTGCGGTGAAATGAAGAAATAAAAACTGTGACATATGTACAGATTACAAATTACAAATACAAGCCAGTCTAACAATTATTATAGCAATCTGTCATAGAATACCTAGAGGATACTTTAAGCATTTATACTCGAGAGTCATTCCACTTTCTATAGTTAACCGATACACATTTTAAATTAGCGAAAATTCTGTTTTTATTTTTTAATTTCTTACCTCGCAACACTTACCGCTACGTTGTACGAAACGAGAACAAGCGAAATATTATTTACTTATATTATCATTTGTAGGTGAATCAAAGCGAAGGCGGTCGTCGTCGATGCTTTAAAGCTTCTATGAAATAACTTATACTGTTAAACCGCAATAGTATTCTGAGGTAACCGTTAAAATCACTCGTGCGGTCGGCCGTCCGCGCCCGTCGCTGATGTACCGTAATTATAAAAAGCAATTATCCCCCGTGTCCGTGTGAAAGTGAAAAGTTTTTTTTTTTTTTTTAGGAAAAGTGTTTTTACATAACCAACGGACTGTCCACCCGTTACGCAATAGTAAACGTTTTACGAATAGATAATGAGATATTCATTCGACGGGGAACCGCCGATGTCCGTGACTGAAATGCTTAGATAGTGATTTGACAAACTTTTTGTACGCACTATAAAAATATACGTGACCACGTTATCTGGTGAAATTAAAGTGCTAATTCGATGTTAGTGATTGATCTGATTCCGTGATTGTTCGTGAATTGTGATTTCACGGTTCGTTGTTAAGATAGTGTACTAATAGATTGAGAATAAAAACCTTAAAAATTGAAGCGAAGATGACTCAGTTGACAGTGTGTAAGGATGCCACAGCAGTGGTCGTGAGTTCGATTGAAACTGTAGCATGGTGGTAGGGGTTTTTGTAATACCCACATGGCTTGCTATCACCCTCACATTAAAAATTACCATCAAATATCAATACGTGTGTTCCGTTAGTTACATTTGCAAGCCAGTTCCTCCACAGGTTTAGCGTGTCTACCAACATGGGCCGTATCGTCACTTAAGATTAGGTGAGATTGTGGCCATAACGCTATACTTGTGTGTAATTTTATTTTAATTTTTTATAGCTATGGTTTAGCGTTATGTCCATAATCTAACTTGATCTTAAGTGACGATACTGCTCAAGTTGGTAGACACGCGAAACTAGAGGGTGGTAGCTAGCCAGGCGGGCATTAGAAAAAGCCCTATAGTATTATCTTTCACCGAAAGCTCAAGATCATTGTAGGTGGATTCGAATTTACGTCCCTTGACGCAAAATCGTACTCACTACCACTGACCTATCATCGCTTCATATTTTTTATAATTTCGTGAAAATATCTTGTGAAGTAAGATTATTCAATAATACTAACAGATCATTTGGTAAACAAGATCAATAGTCATAGAATGAATGATCTATCACCAATGGCTTATACGTCTGTGGTAGATATTTTAATCTAAGACCACCCTCTTTCGTGGTTGTACAAGGCAATCTGAGCGCGGTATTGTTGACATTAATAAAGAAACATAAGAACGGCATTATATACGACCAACTCACTATAATACATACATATCATTACAAATAATATACACATACTTACACGCAATCATTTTATATGAAACAGGCTTGCGTTGTAGTACAAAGATAATATTTTATATAATACATATACAAATAATGTATACTGAGACAGAATAAAATGTTACCTAATCCACCATAGTACTGTATTGACATGCGTCGAAAAAGGACTATTTAGACCTACACCCATATCAAAAATCTCGGGATCTGCTCGGCGTTTCCGTCTCTACCACACGATGGGTCTTCCCGCACGGTGAATACATGGATTGCTAAAGTCAACTTTACGTAGATAAGAATAAAGAAGAATAAATTTTATCTACAGCACAACCTTGTCTCGTAATGGCGAAGTGCAGTTGCATTCAGTTGTAAAGGTATTAGATATACATATATTTCAAATATAAAAAGGTTAATATTTTATATTTGTAGAAGATAATTTGACAATTCAATTCTGGTTATTTATTTAATAGAAAAACACATTAGCTTTTACGTCTTATTACAGGTTTACAAGTCATAAAGGAAAGAAAAATCCTATAAACTAAAAAAAATATACTGCGAGGCTGATAATAATTAGATTCACATGGTTTTTTTTTTATCAATGTTTATAAAAATATAAGAAAAATTTACAGTTACATAAAAAAACAAACAGGCCTGTTAGGCATAACTGAAGCTAAGTACTGTTTCGTTTACTTTACATGTGCTCACGTGGACATCAACAAAATCCGTCAAAATGTTTAGAGAGAGAGTTAAACCACAATTTCATATGTAAAAATCAGTTAAACAAGAGTATTCCAAATTTATTATAGTAGAGAGAGGCCAAACACTAGCTTACGCACAGCTGACCTAGCGGTTATCGCAGTTGCCGTACTGAAACCACCGCGCCGCGCCGAATTGCTGTATGTTCGAGTCCAGAATAACTATTTGAGAATCGCGTAAATAATTGTTTTGTGTTTGATTGTAGCTTTGTGTCCGTTTACTGTTCGTATAAAGTCCTTTTCAATTGACATTGATGAAATTTCCTATGAATATGCAATATTGAAAAATAAAAGGTTATGCTACGAACAGTAGAAAACGCTCAACGCGATATTTATCCCGTGCAGTTGAAAAGATTCGATGTACTTATACCCTTGGGCTGTTATATTCTGGGATATATTGTAATCAAGTGCAATGAAAGGTATCTATCACGTACATGGTGATAAATACGTTACGATGGTTTCTCGTTTGTGGATCAGGAGGTACGGAAAATTTTATAGGCCCGAAGTTAATATATGACAATTTTGACCCTCGATCTAAAGCTGTTCAGAGGATATCGTTATTGTTAGCTACACAGTGCCTAATTTCGACTCAGTGACGGTATTTTACGTATATCAAAAAATAAATCTAGACATTATTCCCTCGGTACGGCGCTGCTTGCCGTCTGAGCGTGTGTACCGAGATATAATTGGTTCCGGCCCATGCAAATTCCATAGGTTTAATCTCTCACCTCTTACATCTGGGTTTATGTGGTAAGTATAGATTTAACATGCGATCAGCGGTCGAAGTAAACAGTTAAACGAGGATCATGCAACAAAAATTACACGTACAAATAATATGTACTTAAAGAGAATTACGAGAGTTATGAGTTAGTAGTGTATGGTTTATTCACATTTGATGTATTGAATAGCTTAATATTTATATATAACCGGACAAAGGCAATTCAGTGTAGTAAGTTTTCTTTGCTGTAAGTCACTAAATCTTCTTCCATTTAATTAACTATAGAAGAGCTTTAATGTTATCAACAACAAAATTTTGGTGACAGCGTTTTTCTTTCACAGAATACGTCGCGCAAATATTTACGTATAGCGGTAGGGCTTTTTCTAATACCAACCTGGCTAGCTACCAGCCTCAACTCGAAAATCTGCCGCCAAATACCTATAGGTATGTTCCGGCAGTTGCACTTGAGATCCAGTCCCTCCACAAGCTTAGCGTGTTCACCAGTTTGGACCACATTGTCACTTAACATCAGGTGATATTTTAGCCATAACGTTAAACCTATAAACTATTAAAAAATACCTTTTTAATTTCCCTCCCCCACTAAGTCACGCTCTTGTCACATTTTCTGCGATGTGCCTTATCAATGTTACGTCACATATGATATTTATATTTATAAATATTTATTGCTAAAATGAAAGTGTAATATAAATCTTTAATCTTATATATAAAATTCTCGTGCCATAATGTTAGTTGCCATATTCCTCTGAAATGGCTTGACCGATTTTTATGAAATCTTATATATATATTCGGTGGGTCTGCGAATCGGTTGTAATCTATTTTTCATAACCCTAAATGATAAGGGTGATGCACTCCAAACATTTTTCCTTTTATTCCTTTAAGAAAAAAAACATACGAACCTAAATATTCACCCTCAATTAAAAAAAATTACAAAACATTCTAAAATTTACAAAATTATTTTATAAGCTGCGAACGTCACATTCTCTTAGACCCCCATGTCATATTTTATGTGAGTAAACGACATCCTCTCCCCATAAGTTCAAACGTATTTTATGAACGGCCCCTTTACAAGAACTTTCGTAAATTGTCATTATCGATTATGGTCGAATTTCGACCACCGATCGAAGATTAGTATCATTAAATAGGTTGTTTATTTAAAGTGTGCTTGAGAATACATTTTTACGATCACCAAAACCTAAATAAAATGCTAAATATTATATAATATTAAGCGACTATACATAAGTATAATGCCGACCAAAAATTTAAGATCCTAGTGATTTCTTATGTTTACGCGAATATTATTCATTGAAATAAAACTAATTTATACGGATTTTATCGCGGTTATTTATTAATTTTGATCCCGATGTTTCGAAAGCTTTTCAGCCTTCGTGGTCGCGGAGCGGACTCAGGTGTAAGTTGTCCAGAAAAGTTCATGTTACTGTGTCTACCTTCAAATGAATAATATATAACATCGAAAAAATCCGTTTAAATTTGTTTTATTTCGATGAATTTAAGACCCTCTTACTTAATTAAAAAAAAATCATAGAAAAGAAGTAGATACTCAGTTTTTAATGAAACTAGTTGAATCATCAAATGTAATGCTAATTAACATAAATATATTCAAGAAATATCATCCACTTATACTAAAATTATATATTACATTAAAAAAAAAAACTAAAAATCTTCCCTTGCAATGTGCAATTTTTGTCACAAGTCTCGGCATCACACAGTCTTGTCACAGTCACAAGTCTTGTCGATTGTATTTGTATATTTGTTCACTATGCATTCCTCAATCATTCTTCAGATCGTGATAAAACTGCGTTAAGCTGTGCAAAAGACGCCATACGAAGGTTTTACGTCTGAAAACGCATTTTTTCGTGAAATTGTAACACATTTCGAGGCCAAGTAGTGGTTTTTTCTATACAAATGATAAAGTTGTAAGTCATCGAAATTTGTACATTTTTTTTGTATTTATTATGACAGTGATATCTTCTTTAGCGATATAGAAGCGACAAATATTTTTTGCCTGTTTAACATATAGGATACTTTTTATCTTATAAACTGAAAAAGTTCCTACCTTCCTTAAAGTTTAAAAATTTGTAGCAAGTTAACTTCTTTGCCGATTTTATTGTATTTGTCTCTGTTCGGTAACCGATTTATTGTTGTAGTGTTTAAATATAGGGTCTTGTAATATAGGGTTTAAATAAGGCTTTTTTAAAGAGCGCCTTAAACACTGTAATGGTACATGGTAAGGATGCTTCAACAAGCCCTAAGAGAAACTTTTTTCTACTCAATATTTATTAGTTTGTTTATATTTAGAGTGCCTTTTTTGTGATAAATAATAATCCATTTGGGAACGAAGACTTTAGTAATATATATAAAAATGAATTGTTTTCGTTAATAGAAACTAAATTTACAATATACAATATTAATATTATTATTGGAAAGTGGTAAAGCTTATATGTTTGTTCTATCTGATCTCTAAAACAATTGAACAAATTAGTATTAAATGTTTTTATTGTCATTTAGATATTTCATTATTAATTTGTATAACATATCCATACGTATAATTTATGTATGTATACACATGTATATTATCTCGGTATATAAGTACATATGTGTTTAGGCAAACTTTATTGCTTTACAATATAAGACGTAGAAAAATAGATAAGTGACACGTAATACGAATGACACCTGAATATCCCAAAAAAGAATTTCCTATTTACGTTTCTATATCTTCTGTTGTAAAAAGGTTTATCCAAACAGGTCAGTGACGATATATAAAAAGATTATCAAATATATCACCTATATGTGCATTGAAATCTACGTAAAGTATTAAGAAACAAAAGCGAATAGTTCTAACAAAATTTGTAAATCAGATGGCGCTTTGGAGGCAGGTACGAATCTAGGGGTCGTAAGTGTGTCCTTCATACCTCAATAAATTTTTAAATTTTATTTTTTAATCTCGTGCTTTCATTCAAATTACAATAACTTTAGATAGAGTTAACTGATTTTAATGAAATAAAGATAAAATGTTACTCGAGGATGCGCTTTATGATTTCCTTGGTGAAGTTTTATCATAAACGTTGTACTCAAACAAACAAACAGATATTTCTAAAAATGTGTTAGTCACTTGTAGTTTTTTGTACATAATTACCTTAAAAGTACAGGAACGTTAAATTTACATTCATATTATATGTATATCATCATAAGCCGTTAAAAAGAAGTGAGGTTGTTCAATACTACTGACATATGACTGAATGAGGTCGCTTTGAGGTTCGCCTGATCCGCTTCACCGCGTTCTCTTTTCACTAATTATCTGCTCATTTTCTCATTCGAAGCCATCATGGAAATCGCTAAAGGAAAGAAACAGCATTAAGAGTTGTATCGTCTCGCTCCATCCACTTTCTATGGCGAGTTATTATTGTGCCGGGACGTGCGTTCAATATTTGTTTTTGTCACCTGAAACCAGACTCGGTGTGTTTGTACACGTTTTAAGGTCGTTTTCACTTTCGTTCTGGCGACCGGGGTACCGTCGGGCTCGGCGCATTTACAATTTAAATTTTTTTCGATGTAATTGCACACCTTCTTTGGTTACGTTTAAATATTACAAATTGTTTGTTTTCATTCTACTAATGTACACTCTCACTGAAACGTATACTGTTAACTGTGACTGCCATTTATTTCGTCTATTATAGGTAATTTTTATTATAAAACCATTGGGACGTGATTAAATTCATTTTGTTCATTTTCTTTTAAGATCCTATTTTTAGACATTATAATACAATAAATATATAAAATGGCCTAGAATTTTAATTATGTCTCAGTTATCGTATACAAATGTATTGCATCGAAATCTGACAAGATATTTATTTACGACAACTTTTTATTTTTATTCCTTATCGTGAAGGTATCTTTTTTTTAGGTGATTAAGTGCCTCGTGATATAAAGAGACATTTAGGTTCTGGAACTTTTAGATTATATCGTGAAGTATAAAACAAAGAAAATGCTTATTTCTGTAGATATAATAAATATAGACAGAAATAGAACGCCTAAGAAGAAAACAATTGATACAAAAATTAATTCGCGTTAGTATTCTAAATGACATCAATGAGTATACGTCACGCATTAAAATAAAGAATCACTTATTATTCAGTATAATTGTTACAAATGTAAGCTATACATAATATTGACAGTCAATCACCAACATGCGCCTAGAGTTACTGAATTACTCAATATATTCTGTGGAAGCTTTAGTCATTCCTTCTGTATAATGATATATATTATGGATATTCTTTTGAGTTGTAGTCTACAGTAGCTGTTTTACTAAGGAATAAAAAATACATAAAAGACATTTAGACAACTGTCTAAACTTAAAATTTGAAATAGGTACATTTAAATGTTCTTCAATTAGGAATTCACATTGATTCCATTTTATATTTTTTACTGTGCTAATGCGTAAATCTGCCGACTAATGTGTTGTTAGTTTCTTATGTTCATATTTTCTTTCCTTTTAAGAAAACCATTATGAAACTACCACCGGTTCGGAAAGTAACACCGTCATCGAGAAGAACCGGTAAGAAACTTAATCTGCACGTTTATATTTTTTTAGGTAGATTTTTTACATAATGGTTTATTGTGCGCATTTACAATAGTTGTTGGCGGATGCACAGAGAGGAGTGTTCATTCCAATCATCACCATCGCTCACATATTGATCCACTCTATAATAGCCTTTTGACATCAAAACCCATGTTTCATGATACATGAATTTACTCTCCGATAATTAGGTAATGTGCTTTGGAATTTTGATGTAGAAAATAACACTATTACCAAAAAAAAATTGTGAGCCTAAAATAAGGAGTGTTTTCTCACGATTTGTAGTATTTAAATTGTGAAGGTCTCTTAATTGTTTTTGTATTTTACCAAGTTTACCGTCAGAAATAGCGCGGTCGCTTTAACGTGTTACTATTTACATAAATTGACTGTTGGAATCGATATTAAGTATTTGAATAGATTACTTTTCATAAAAACCAATAAGTGCAATGCAAATGACTGTTAAAAAAAGAAACGGCAACAGAACTTAAAGTCGACAAAAAAGGTAGAAATATTTAAATTACACTTTCTCTGTCGATTGTCCATTATCATCGAAAACGTTCCCGGTAAATTGAATATTATTTTCAATATTTGATTTGCCCTTAACAGAACGAACCTTAATAGCTTTTGTGTTTAGGAAATTCGATAGGGCATTTAAAAATAATGATGTTTTTCTTTATGAGAATAATTATTAAAATAGATTCTTGGCAATCTAATAAATCCTCTTTAAATGGATTAGTTTATAGACAACTGCGTTCTTTAAAGCGTTTTTGGACTGTTAGCTTCATTTTCTATAAAAAAGTTTCTTAAATCTAAATATGCAAAAATTTTGGGATTTTGGGATATTTGCATTGTATGCAGAATCGGGTCAAGTTTTAATCTTGTTATGACATTTGGAAAACTTATTAAAATATATTAAAAGCTTTTAAAGTGTATATATTTTTTAAATATTATGTCGTGATAAAAAAGATCTTGTAATAATATATGAAAACTAACACGAACTTAAGAAAATGCTTTTATTTACGAAATAACAAATACAATTTTCAATTTTATTTCTTAGAGTAGAATCATTTTTGCTCAGTTGGATCGGATATATAAATTAATTTTAAATAACTTGCAATACAAGATGGTATTTTTAAAGCATTTTATAAAATAATAATCGATTATTTCAATTCAATTAATTGAAACAGTTATTTGTCTTCTCACAAATAAGTAATTGCTTTTTTTCAACAACGAATCTAATAGTACATTCATCGAGGAGTAAGTTATCTGTGAAAAATCAATGTCCTACTGGCCAACACGCTCCATTTCCACCTAGATTTTTCCTTCCAACTTGCAGTTAAAGGACATTCTACAACTTAAAATATTGGTGATAACTGTTAATGAGAATTTCTTCCGACGGTCGCTGATTTTTGTGGATTATAATTTTCTTTTCATCAGAGGTTGACTGATAATCTCAGTATACCAAAAAATAAATAAAAATAATATGGTATTTATTTTATTAATAAAATAGGTAAATGTTTAACTATACGTATTGTTACATTCCTGCAGATATTCGAGTACAAGAAAGGGATAATAAATAGTGGCTACATATTATGAAACAAAAGTACACCGCCACGATTGTCTGTTTGTCTGTCTGAACGCGATTGACACAGAAATTGCCCAGCGGAATTTTATATACAGATTCTTTATGTTTAGTTCCATCTAGGTTTTGTAAGAATTGGCTGCAATATGACGAAAATTGTTTAAGAATTTGGGAAAATCATGCCGAATAAAAACTTTGCTGACGTGCGCTGCATAAATTAGTAAAGTTGTATGAAAACATTTTTTTATAGTTTATATATTTAGTGTTATGATCATAATCTCACTTAATATTAAGTGACGATGCGGCCCAAGATGGTGGACTGCCTTTCAAGTGCAACTGCTGGAACACACCTATAGGTATTTGGCAAAAGATTTACAACTAGAGGGTAGAAGTCGTGAGGTGAGTTTTAGCAAAATCCCTACAGTATGGTCCATCACGATGTTTCCCTTCACCGAAAGCTCAAGCTCAATGTAGGTGGAATCGAACTCACGTCCACGTACACAACCAACACAGCTATGATTGCCACAAACATTGAAATTATTTCTATTAAAAATAATTTATATAAAAAAATCCATACGAATTCGGGGCGGGTTGTTAGTGTTGTATATTCACATAGTGATCACAAATTAGCTACACGTACACGCCAACACCGCGTCTCATTATTTTCATGTTAACAATAGATAGTTCTCATAAATAGCCCGATATAGTTCGAAAAGCGTTTGAATATTATCGATGCATCGGCTCACAGTAGCACAGCTCATAAATCTTAAGAAGAAACGATAAAGATCATGGGAGAGAATGGACGAACTCTATTGTGTTACGTTCAGAACATTGATACTGTATATTTTTGATATAATTATTTATTTTTCCCAAATTAATAGAACTTCAACTAAAATGTAGTCATTGTCATATTTCATTCACAACAGTAACTATATTAATACTATAAAGCGGAAAAGTGTTATTGTTTGAATGCGTTAATCTTAGAAACTACCAGTTATCGAGGAAGGTTTTAGGCTATTAACATCACACTAATAGGAGCAAAGCTGTATTAAAAAAGGTTTCAAAAAGGAGTAAAAATATTAAATGAAATTTTGGTATCACGTGAATCAAGTCGCGAGCACATCTAGTTGAATCTAGAACGAGGTTGTGCTCTAAAGGGGGACTAATAAAACAGTCGTGCATTGTATGCATGCAACAACTTGCATGGTGGTACAGCTTTTTCTAATGCCTGCTTGGCTAGCAACCACCCTCAACTTGAAAATCTGCCTCCAAATACCAATAGGTGTGTTCCGACGTTGCACTTTAGAGCCAGTCCCTTCGCATGTTTAGTGTGTCGCACAACTTAGGCCGTATCGTCACTTAAGATCTGGTGAGATTGTGCCCACAATGCTAAAGTATAAAAAAAGTCAAACGGTGGTTATTTTGTATTATTGACTAAACGATAGACGAATTAAATTATCTTAAGACATATTTAAAAACAAATAAACTCGATGCAATAGAATTGGTACATCTGACTCAGAGGTCAGGCGACCCAGTATAATAATTTCATAAAATAAACGCGACCAACTTTTTAGAAATTCTTATAAAAATTATAAATTTGCCGTTTCGGCATATTGGATCACATAAAAAAAAAGATAAATTTGTTTACTTTCATATCTTAAAAGGAGTCTATTAAAATTTAAATTCAATATGCTAATATTTATGTAAATATTATAATTAATAATATATCATATATCAAACAGGACACACTCTATCACATAAATATAATTATTTGTTATGGTTTTATGGGAGTTCCACAATTTGTTTTTTTTTCTTTGGACCAGTTACCGAGAGAATCTTTAGAGTTTCATAGAAATAACTTCATATATATACAAGATTTGGTTACTTAGTAATATGTGATATATTATAGGTAGGGATATTTCTTCAATAAGCAAAATATTATCAAAGATTTTGTATTCTTATTATATATATACGATGATGTTGTAAATACCATATTTTGTTTTTATATCGGTTCTTAGAATAGTAAGCTTTATCAATTTACTTGTAGTATAATGATAATTAACCTAAATAATGTATTCATACGTATAAACGTTAGTAGAAATTATTGCACAATAAAACTCTCGCCTGCGTTATAATAAAGTCTATATAAAACTGGTCGGAACAATGATTAAATCGAGGATCAATTTATTTATAATTAATGACAAACAATGCTTCAAAGAGATTTCTAAATGTTAATTTATAATGCGTATTAATTAGTGAATAACTGTGTATCACTTAAAATTATTCAGTTGATAGTAGAAGAGATCTTTTTTACCATACAAAATTTTAATGATCCCATTGTTGCCGATATTATAGGTATGATTTGTGACAAAAATGAATCAATTAGTATCGTAAATACTTGAGAAAAAGTAGGCAAACCATCGGAATGCAAAAATGTGACATTACGGTAGGACCGCGATATTCTTAGTATGAAAAAGGCTTATCTGTTATAATGACATGCTTAGAATACTGCGATAGAGAATAACTTAATCATACTACTACGTTTCTACTTGATGGATGCTAAACACCATATAAAGTTACTGATATTCTACAAGGAGGCGGGGCTGATGACAATGTTAGATTAAAAAGAACAAGAATAAATGTATTAATAAAAACTTTTCAGAAAAAAATAGAACTTGATTGGAAATGATTTTCTTTGGTGGAACTATGTAGAAATGTACAAGTAACGAAATTAAGCAAGTATTATTGAATAAAATATACTACGCAATAAGACGCATAATAATATTAGTATGTAATGACGGCTCGTGTCTTTTAATGGCGTGCTGGTCGAGATATAGTGTGATTGTACTCATTAAAACTACGTCATTTGAATAAAGATACTACTACATTTTAAGATATCAATGTTATCATAAATTCAGTTACAAATTTATATAGAACATTCAGGGACATATTTATTTCATTCGAAAAAAATATATCTGATATCATCCATTTAGTTTTTAAAATTAAATAATATTACCCTTTTTAAAAAACAGATTATAAACTAATTACCTGATTTTTTTTTCAGATATTAAACTGTAAAACGAGTTTCATGCATTATTTAATATGAAAGGTTAACCTTTAATTTACTTACATAAAATCTCACAAAGCTGTCAAGTACTTGTAAGAAAAATTTCGAAAACAATGTGTTTTTAAACTTAGAGATGTTTATTCAACCGTCTATGTTGTTTCTAGACAACTAACTTTTACCAAGATTACCATTAACCAATAAAAACTCAACGAACTGAATTCTAAAGTAAGCAAATAATACGAAATTGTAAATTTATTCATGAACAGTTTTCAACTTACAAAGTATTCGCTAAATCTAAAACAAAGGCAACAAAACAAGATTCCTGTTTAATAAACGTGGAATATTTTGGAATTCGGATTTGTATTGTACAAGTTATCGACTTAGTTAATTAACCGTAGGACGACGTTCCTGCGGTGCGATCGGCGAGCCGAAAATCTATTGAATGCGGACCTGTCTGCGGTTACAGGTTGTATCTGAGGATTTATAGTAATATATGGTATTAAATATACGGTACATAGGAGAATGGAAGACATACCGAACGAAGTGATGCATCTATCAGATATGCGATACTGACAAAGCGTTTTCCTTTGCTTGTTAAATATCTTACTAAAATTTTATTTTGTAGAAATAGTCCTCTTTTAAATGACTACATTGGAACTAAATATAACACAAGATTGCATCTAACACAAAGCTAGGATAAACAAATAAAATCTATTCACCGTATGAAAGGCCACCTGTGAACCTCAAAACTTGAACTTGCTTAAATTACTAACATCAACTTGAAAAAATCGATTGACATTACAAAAAATTAAAGTAACCTACTTCCAATTATTTATTTTTTGGGAGAAAAGGTAGCCTATCACCGTCTCCAAGTTCGCTTCTATAGCTATACCAAAATGCATTATAATTGATTCAGCGGTTTAGGCTTGAAAGCGTAGCAAGCAAACTCACTTTAGCGTTTACAAGTAATATGGATTTATCAAAAAATAAATATATATGAAGTAAAAGTAACCAGGCTCTCTTAATTAAGCTATCTCTTAAACTTATGAGTGTCCACACATGAAATTGGGGCGATCATGTATTTCGTCAATTGGGGTCCCTCAAGGAGAGAGAAACCTGCAATGAAACTTCTGTATTATACTTGTATGTGCTATAATATATCACATTAAAATAGTAAATGATACATATAAGTTGTGTACAGATATGCCATTGTCACCAAGTAACAATACATATAGAATACTCTTAGATTTAGTCCCGCTTTGTGCTTATTTTTTGTACTGATCAGTCGGACCATTTGATGCTAATACACTCTCAGAGATAATGGAGTAACATCAGAAAGTACTCTCCTATACCAGTTTCTGATCTTCGTGACATTTTACTGAGCCCATTTGATAATTTGAATGGGTAACAACACGAACGTTTTGAGGTTAATAAAAGACATGTACAAATTTATAGGGTACCTCCTAAAGTAAAGTACCATAATTTCAATTGAAATGATAAATAAAATTTAAACGAGTGTTCGTAATTTTATTTATTTGATACACTTTTTTCGTTCGTAAATATTTTTTGTAACGTTTCTTTAAGAGTTCTTTTGTAATACTGCCAGTTCAGCAAGCTTCTCGACAAATGAACATGCTCCAGCTAATTCTAAATGCAAAATACTCAAAGAAAATTAATGTAAAGTGTTAACCAGCCATACGACGTGGTGAAAAAAAATGCACTTTACGGATTAGTTGTTACAATGCGTAAATGCACTACCGGGGCTCAGTTCAAGATATGAGAGGCTTATGGAAGACATATAGCTGCACATATACACATAAGTCAGCCATAGCAGAACATCTGCTTGAAGAGTGTCCTAATCATTATAACATTACTAGTGATAATGAGTAGTAGTTAGTAGAAACTGCCCTCCCTAATGAAGACACTGCAATATTTCAGCTGGCTCGTGATCACTGTGTAACCAGGCTGCAATGTCGAGTAAATAAATAAAAAGTAAGTCGCGTTAAAGTAAGTAACATCTATGTTATAATCCCGGCGGCACTCAAACCCTTGTTTTGTCGAAAATCAGAGACAGCTTAAACACTTATCCTAAGCGTCTACACCTGGTGTATGGTAGCCCTAATCCAGTCTTGTACAGTCGTCGTATTCTAACAACCCACGATACTTGAAATATTACTTTGTGCTTCTTTTTTTCTGATACCGCCATCCACGAATACCTATGAAAAACCGTTTAGGTGATTTTACGTAGCCTCTCGAGTTGTTTGTCTAATGATTACACCTTTTGTTTATTTTTCGCCAATTTTAGAATTCCTATTACAATGGATCTAACTCAGAGATATTCGGAATCTGCCAGACATACGACCTACTTTCGCATTAAAGTCGTTTTATTTTCTTAGAAAAATAAATTAGCAATCATTTTTAAAAGATCAACGTTGTTCCAGCGATTTTTGTTGCCATCTAGGTTATACAAACATTTATACTTTTTTTTTTATCTAGATGAAGAAGTGGGTTATGTTTGCATAGCGGGAAAATCCAGGCGTTAATGTTATACCGCCGCTGCATTACATTCTGTTTAAATTTCAAAAAACTGTTTAAATTTTATACGAATGAAAGTGAAAATCAGTAACGGGCACTTTAATTTGTACTAAATTTTTATTTCCTATTGCTTTTATTTGGATTTCACGTTTATTGCTACTATTTATATAAATTAGTTATTGCAATATCTGGATGATCCAGATCGATTGGTGTTTGGCATAATAAAAAGTGCTTGGAGGTTGAAGGTATATAAGTACAAAATTTATATTCAATTCCCTAATTGTTAAGTACTTTACAAAATCATTCTTCCTCTTCTTAACCTATCTATCTTCGTATCTGCTTCTACTATCATTCTTCCATTCTATTCTATGTATTATTAGCTCAGTATTCATACACTAGACATCTGTCTTTCGCTACTTCTATATTTATTATTACATCCACCTACCATCGTATTTAATACTCATTTAGTTACATGATTTTCATCTCTTCTGATAACATGCTCATACCAAGCTAATCTATTACTGCTCAAATTTTCTATTTCTAGTATTATTTTCATGCTTCCTCGATTATATTTATTCCTAATGTTATCTGTTACTCCACATACTTGTCTTAACATTGGCATCTCTGCTACCTGTATTTCTCTTTCATCCACCTCTTTCTTTCCCAACATTTAGATCCATACATTGCATAATTTAAAAAATAGTTTTTATATATAAATATTTTTGTATGTATCTTAGTGATCGTATAATTTCTAAACGAGTTATTAAGATCATATTCACAGCATATAATTGTTAATTTATGATAATAAGAGCTATCATCTAAGGTCTGATAGATGATCCTAGAAGTATTTCGAAAGCAAGGCTTTTTGCGATAAGAAGGGAATAGGGGTCGTCATAGAAACATGGATCGTTTTAGTGGATATTGAGTTGTAATGATCTTCAGAAACGAGGGTCAGTTGTCAAATAAGAATGAAACAATAACAAATAGCTGTTGTTAAGATTTCTTTCCATAATATGTACTTTAATTCGTAGATGTTTTTTAACTAAGTTGTTAACTTTGTGATTAGATCTTTTTTTGCGGAGTAAACTTGGTGAATAGTGATCAAGCACTTTCATTATTTCACGATCGCGATATATATTTTAAGCATTTCACGATCTACTTTCATTTAACCAAAGCGATCCACATTGAGGTTAGGTCATTAAATTTAAATTAATAACGTCTGTTTAAGTCCCATGTAAATGTTTATTTATAGAAAAGAATCGATGCGAAGACAGTTAATTTGCCATAATCGAAATTAATAATTCACTAAGAGGTTTATTCAAATTGGCAAATATCTTATGCATGCGAAACTTTTTTTTGGTTTTAAATTAAAGATACAGCCAACATTGATAACTCATTATTGTGTATTTATTTGTTAGGTATTTAACAATCCTTTCCACTTTCCCACATAGCATCGGTTTCGAATATGTAACTATTTTAAATAGGTTGTTTTAAAATTTAGCGGGCATAAGTTGTAAAGTGGTTAATTTGTAAGCCAATGAATAATTAACGCCTTATAACGTATTAATATAACCAGATTCTTGGGTACTTTTAATACTGTTGGAACTTTTCCAAGTGGTTTTCTACCATCATACATCAAAGTCTCTGTTTTTAACGTGGTGTCCTTTACGAACTACTTCATCTTAAAGCACAAACTCAAACGCATTAAGTACCCCGGCTCCCAAGGACCCAACACAACCCACTAAAACGCACCACGCCAACTTCAAGCTCACATGTCGCCAGAAACCCGTAGCTGTTTCGGCACTTTCTCGTCTCTGGCGGGATATATTAATGTCCCTAGCATAATGTCTTAACAATTGCTTACGTAAAGACAAAAGAAAAAAATTGTGTCCAGCTGACTGACACAGTCCCGGTATTCCCAGAGACTAGAAGAGCTGAAAGCTGGTCCTAGTTGGGTGCTAGATAGTCTCTGAAGATTAAAGTGTCACCGTTTTGTTTTAGTGGGTATTTGAGAGCACTTTACAAATTTTGTATAGAATTTCATCCTATATACTTTTGGTATTTTTTACGTTAACCCTTGTTAAAGGACATCGCGATTAATGACACAGTTATAGTGTCGTCACGGTCCTACTAAAAACATATCTAATTAACTGTACTAAATGAATGAACTCATTAGCTGTGGGATAACTTGGGTTATACGTCAACGTTTGCTTAAAAAAAAATTATACGTCGATAGGAAAATGATAGAGTTAACAAAACGTTTATAAAAACAACTTATTACTCGCTAAGCAAATAAATAAAAGACAATCAATGAATGATAAAACGTCTGTGTATTCGATTGCAATGATAATGTGCGGCATTAAAACTTAAATAAGAAATAAATTAATATTTTCTTATCACAATCGGTGTCTGGGCTCACGTTATCGTGAGCGTCGACAGGGTAGGCAGCGGCTGCAGAAGTAAGCAAACGTGTCATGCGACCGGCCCTGGTCGCTCGCCCTACTTAGCTACTGCGTACGGACACACAGCCGTAAAGAATTTACAGCAAATGTGTAACTTTATCATCCTATGGCTGGATATGCCCACGGTTAATATATTGTATTATTATATTTCTATCGCTGAAGAGTACATTTTTGTGTAAAAAAAGTACCCTATGGTCTAATCTGTACCCTTGACTACGAGTATGCAATTTGATAATTATTGGTCGGGTAGTCAAGGCGTCAAAGATTATAAGAAACAAATTTAAAAAGTATGTTAATATAGACTAATTTTCGCCCAGTGGTGGAAGTCCACTATTGGGTGTCCACATTGGGAAGTCCACAATGTACATTTTTTTTAATTAATATTATAATAAATCAATTATAATTTCGAAATGAAAAAGCTGTTGATAAACAGAGAAGGAAAAGGTATGATAGCGAAATATAGGCGATGATAAGTCAATTGGTAGGGTGTACGGTTGCCGCGTCATGGGACGCGACTTCGAATCCGTCAGCAATCAGCTTGAGCTGTTTTGCTTGGTGTTTAAAATCCCTGTCTTTACGGACTTTCTCAACACAACGCGCAAACGCATTACCCCGGCTCAGGTCAAAGGCGTGACGGGAATGTGGCAACTCATTGGGTGCTCATCATACAACACTACCCACTGAAATGAAACAAAGAACAGCTTTCAGAATACGTCTAGTCACTGGCGGTCGTGCTTGCTACACCCTCTAGTTGAAAATCTGCTGCCTAATATCTTTAGTTCTAGTAGTTATCGTTTTACGATAATTAATGCTATGGTATACTTATTGTCATTTTTAGATCGCTGAAAGCATTTTAATAACTTTGCTAAAATTGTCGCATATCTTAATCTATTGTATTACTTATTACCATCACTAAAATATATTCAGTGCCATATGTATCTAAAATTGTAATTGAACTAAATTTGAAAAATGATAATCGGCGTGTAGTTTTTCTCTATATAAAAGGTCGAGTCTATATAATTTAGTCTGCACTCTTTACAGTACTCTGAAAGCTATGAAAAATTTTATATGTATAAAGTGTTTAATATATTTATATTTTTACTAGTATTATAAAACTGATCTTTAAATAAAACTGTCAGGGTTGATAGACTGCTAAAGTTATGTTCTTTTCTATTAGCTGCTTGTGTTGCCTCAGGGTCCTTGATTTGCTTATCTAATGTCTTAGGTGACTTTCTCTTTTATCACGCTATTATGCAATATAATTATGATATGTTGGTTTTAAATTCATTATTATATAAACTATATCGCAGGATCGATGTCAGTGCTATTAATTAAAACTGGTATATGGTTAATTATAATACGGTCGTTTTATCTATCATTCGGAATAATAATCACTAGTAGATATTATATGTTTGATTGACAGTTCACTTATTTTATATTTATGAGCTGCCATTGATTTTGTATTTATAATAGTAACTTTTTTATGGTAATGGACAGCAAACGGACAGACGGCCATTCTGATTGTAAATGGTTACCGTCGTCTAAAGACAGCTACAATACCAGGGGTATTACAGCTATGACGCTGATCTTGGCGGAAAGGGCAGGTTTTCGTTCACTATGCCGGAATATAAAGGCTTATACGGAACCTTTATTTTACGGAATTCTAAATTCGAAGGTGTTCGCTAACCAGTTGGACCATAATCCTACCGAGCTACGACAGATCAAGGATTATGTGGTTTACCTTCATGATCAAAAACAAATGTGAGACCAACATTCGCCTCGTCGGATACACGGCAGGATGTATCGCGTGCAGATGAGGTTGGCTTGGGTAACTTAGATGGTATTCCATACCCCTAGCACCCTAAATTGGAGCCAATTACTATCAAGATTAGTTTTTATGCCATAGTCTATGCCATAGTATGCCTATTAATAACTAAGTATACACTGGCTGACATCAAAATGCGACAATCCAAAATAAATACACTGTGATTCGGGTGTCAGATTTTAGTCCTCCTAAAGCATTGGTATTCTATATTTAAAAATGATGAGGAAAATTAAGTTTATGTAAAATATGTTCAGGTTATATACCAATGTGATAAGAATATCTCAGCAGAGTTAACGAGTTCAAATAAAGTATCAACATCACTAAAGTGTATATTTATATAAAAAAAACATATATACTAGTTTAAGAAAAAGGTGTCAATTATGACAGTCGTCATAAAAGTTTTTCGAAGTGATCTAGATTAGTCATATATGAGTTTTTGTGTCATTCATATATCTATATTAATTGGCTCTCTATTATAACATGTTGACGGTATTATACATAACATAATTAGTATATAAAATACAAGTAAACATACAATTAGAATTTAACAAAACTTACATCAATCATTCTCAGAAGGATGCTCTCATTTTACATTTTACATTTCATTTTAAAGATTAACAAAGAACATTTGCAAAATCACTGAAATAAAAAATACACTGCAACTTTTTAACTTATTTTAAACACAATATCCTCTCACCCTTGTATTGTATAGTATATTGTATGTTGAATTATAAGTTGAATATATCACCGCCGGTTTTTACATTATTAACTGTCATTTATTGATTAATTAGTAATCTTTCTTGAGACGTAATTATAAAAGAAATTAATGGTTTCAGATTATGGAAAGTCGGTATTCATGATTGTCAACGTAGTATGCGGTGTGTCCAACTCATTCGCTTTATCTCGCAACATCTGATAATACGAGCTTCATCCGAGCCGCGTCGTCAGGTCCAGCGTGATGTCTATCTGGGCTCGTAACGCGACATTCATGTCTAATGCTTTAGTGCTCGTTCAAATATATTTATTTTGACAGCACTATGTTGTAGTATTTTATTCAATTTGTTATAGGTTTCATCTATACATAATAAATAAAACTGTATTTAACTCAGATCTGTGCATTAACCATTTTTTGAGAATTATAATTGGGGTGTACTTTGTAAAACGGTAGAGTAGCGTTTTGCCCCCAGCAAGAAAATAATAATTATAATAAGAACGCTTTTATAAGTATGTACCAAATCTCACACTCATGAAATTAAATAAAAACTCTTTATTCAATTCAGGCCCTAAGAAGGTTCATATGAACGTCAAAACGACCAACGTAGGGACAACGTACAACGTACGGAAAATAACTATGTCATCGATAAAAACTGACAAGAAACTCGACCTGTATATATTTTTTAGGTACATTTTTTTATAATTATTATCTACAATAAGTATTATGGGTGCACAGATAGGGCCCATTTTATTCAAAAACTAAGTATAGCTTTTATTGTGGTAACTAATCAGGCAAAATACTATTACATATAAATATCTTAAACCCTATACTTGTACTCGTCCCTCGAAATAGGTCAAAACAGACATCGAACCTGCAATCTCTCGGTTATCTCGGTCTCTGCAAAATGCTATATTTCAGTAGCCTACTATTATTGCGCCGCAAAATTTGGCAAAGTTTCAAAAGTACTCAGACCACTTCAGTTTGTTTTCCTTATGCTTTAGTCAATAATATAACTAACTCCATTCAAATTAGTAAATTTACGACATAGTTTTAGAATTTTTTTGAAGTTTTCGAAATAATTATTTAAATACAAAAATTTTACTGGTACTCTTTCTTAGAAGTTTAAAGATGACAACAGAATTTGGATGAAGAGAACCAATGAAAAAAAAAATCCTCTACAGATCTCAAAAATAAGTCAAATTAAGAATTTCTGTAAATGAGCTCTTCTAATATAATTAAATTCTAAGTACATGCAGTACATGAAGAAGTAAAATAGTTTACATAGTGGATTTTGAATTCTCAAAGACTATTCATTGAATAACGTAAGTGATTATTATAATAATGCCCATGATGGGTCCAATTCAACACGGGAGTGTCAGTCGGCAATAGATTATCTTTCAAAGGTATCTGATATATGTTGTGATATTTAATAGCCACGTATGACCTCAAAAACATAAGGGAAAGGTATAGGCAGCCATTATAAAACCTGTCGTGACATACCGAGGAAATGCGAATAATGTGACGGATGTGTGATGTAACCATAATTATGGGAAAGATTACGAAGAAATATACTAGAGAAAGTTTACCATCGAAACAAATTAAGTTAAGTTAATAAGTTAGCATAGTATGGATTAAATTAAAAGTTACTTTCTTATCATTTTTAAATATTACTTTTTTATTGTAAGCTACTGTATTGTACAAATTAATGGCTTACTTTATATAAACCGTGTATTGGTTCTAGAAAACATTTTTTTTAATTCATGTAATAATAATTATGCTAAGAAATATCTTGGTTTTTAGCTTCAATTGCTGCTTTTATTAGACATGGATTTCACTAATTTTTGACAGTTTTCAGAAACCCTCACAACACGATATTACACCCGAATGACCGTTTCGATCATCTTTATTTATATAGTGCAGTCGATTTGGCTCATTCTAGTTTTGCAAACGGCCCATAAAATATTCCATGAGGTTCAGATCAGGTGAATTCCCGGGTCGATTTAGAACAGCGATACCCTTATTCTTGAAATATTTCATCATTTCTCGCGAGTTGTAGCAGGGAGCAGTTTTGTTGAAAAATGACTCCGCTTTGGGGTTTACATTTTTCAAGTTCCTCGTCCAAATGCTGTTCCAAAATGTATTTATTTATATACTGTTCATCATACCGTCGATTGGCACAAATTTTCTAACCTCCCCTGTATGAGAAACACCTCCAAAACATTTTTTACAGGATGTTTTACAGTCTCGTCAATATGAGTTGGAGTAATTTTACATTAGAATTTTTCTACAGACATATTGTCATGGACTGCTAGGCCTAATGCTGCTGGTCGTGACTTGTTTATCTTGGGTACATCTCGCTCACTCAAAGCAAGAAATTACCATATCTTGGTGTTGGTTTTCTTTTTCTTCCGCTGTTACTCGATATCTTTACTTCAGCTTACGAATGACTGACTAGAGACTACATAAACTTTCTAATATTTAGAAGTATATTTTAAAAACTTAAAAATATCAAACAAATTTTCAAATAACAATTCCTAAAAACAGACCGAGAATTTTCAACGTTTTGACGGCTCCGAAGTTCGAGAAACGGCAAAATTCAGGTTGATTGCATTAATTTACATAATACTGTATATGTACCTTGGTTGTTTTTCGGTATTCCTAGCTACGTGTGCAAAATTTCATGATGATTGGTAGTTAGTTAACAAACAAATAAACAAACTCACCTTCACATATACCTCCTATCACCTTATAATATAAGTTACAATGGTAGAATTGTGGGGAACAATAAGTGTATAAGGTGTAAATATTGAGATGTCAACTTAGATACTGTAGTTGAAGAAGGTACCATATTTTGCAGACCTTACATATGTGGAGTATGAAGATAAAAGATTATACGGTAGTGAATCAGCTTACAATTGTATTTAACGGTTTAAGAATCTTGATTTGTAGGCATTGTCTATATTATTAAAAAAAAATAACTTATGTGATATTTTTATTTGATAAAAAAAGATTTTACAGTAATGAAACAGCATGCAAGTATATTTAATAAAATCTTGTTATGTAGACAATCTAAATATTTTTTAAATTGATTTTTTAATTCAAGATTATGATACGGAGTTGATAACTAATAGAGGACAGTAGAAGCAGTAAACATATTTTGCCGACCCTACATATATTGTAAGAAGAAAAATCTTGTATTATGACGTGTCTACATACAAGTATAATTATTTAATCGCATCTTGTTTTGTAGATATTCTAAATCGTAATTATATATTTTTTTTGTTAAAAACAGTTTAATACATAAAATATTTAATACCGATTTGATAACAAATAGAGAAGAGTAGAAAAGGAAAATGTTTTTTTCTAACTCTACAAACATGATAAGTTCACGAAGATACTCCTTTGCCGTGTTAATATACGAGTATAATTATTCAATCGAAACTTGTTTTGTAGGTTCTTTAAATAGTTGCATAATATTATGAACAAGTTCATTACATAGACGTACATTAGTTCTCTTGTCTGTTGGCGCACGCTGCTAAATTAATCCGATCCTTATACTCGGTGTACTGTTGTAAAATAATATGTTTTAGAATGCGTGACGATCTATTGACCTTAATCATATGCATTAGAAATGTATTTTGCATTGGAGAAATCATCGAGTGCGCTTAACGCTCTATGCGTGCTGTGGAAGCAATGAATTGATACACATAAATATATTTTTTCTTTAGGTTATGTTATATAGGAAACTATATTTCTATTTTAATAGAAAACTGTTTAAAGTTGATATTTTATGTGTATCTTTAGCGGACACGGTCGCAGATGAATTTCAAAAAGGTTATCTAAGAAATAGCGTAAATTATCGCTGGGTCAAAAACATTGTACTAAAATCATCGCATGGTGTGATAAGACATTTTCTAGTTGGAATATGCGTTGCAATTTTTTTTTTAAGACTGCACTTAACAGGTAAAGGTAAATGAATATACGCGAGTTGCTTAATCTATCCTTAAGTAACTTGCAGTTTACTGCCATCACAATAAAATAATTTATTTCTACAGTGGTAAAACCTCGTATTTCTGAACTATGCTTTTGATAAAAAGTTTAATGATTCAAATAAACAAAACTTTAAATATATTTCTACTTGGTTCAACTTTAAAATACTTGTGATGTAGTCAAAGCGTGTATTTTATAATAGTTAATAAGTCGACGAATTTATTATGTAGAAAACCAAAAGAAAATACATTTCAATACAATTTTAATATATAACATTAATTATTGCATCTCTTTTTAAATGTACCATACAAATATGTATAGCTAGCGACCCGCTCCGGTTTCGTACGGATACCAATGATTATGTATAGCCAAATAACAAACTGTAATATTCGGCTTATCCAATAATTACCAAACTTTACAAGATGATTGCTTGATATGATCAAAATCGTTCCTGCTGAGTTGGAATCGGCAGGGAACATAACATTGATTTTTATATAGATAGATTAAATTAAGGTTAATGGAACATAACTTAGCAATCAACCGCTCATCATTACAATATCGGATGAAGTTATAATTTTCGTACAGATTCGTAGATTTTTTTTCAACAGGCTATAACCGTGTCTCTCTTTTACCGACATCTCGCTTTATCTCAATTCGATCGGTCTCATTTAATAGTATTATAGCGTCAAAATAAGGTTTCATGGCTTTTAAATCGATCATTATACTCGTTGCGGTATGGACATGGTTCAAAGTTTTAATTTGACACTTTCATAGGATACAGTGAAAGTGTAACGATGCCGCGGTCTCACGAATTTATTGTTATCTTTAATAATTTAAATATTATATTTTTCTTTATGGATTTCTTCGTGCACTCTAGACGGCCGATATTATTAATCTTTCTTTTATTTTATTTCCTTTTTCAAATTATGTATAAAATTGGCTTCTATCATAAATTTAGCAGCCATCAAGATTCTATTAAGTTGTAAAAAGGTTATGGAAAAAACCTGATATCTGATTTTTGTATTGAAAACGGATGTATAGAAATGACGATAACAGAAGTACGAAAAAATTATGTACAATGGGTACAATTATGTTTGTAATTTCATTCATATTTTTTTTGTATTTATTCAGGTAGATGCTTTCAAATTAATATTTTCTCGTGTATAAGCGAAGATAGTAATCTTTGTATTACTTTGCATCAATTAGGCGATGATATGTTCATGATTACGTATAAACTGCTTTGTTAATGTCGGTTATAAGCAATAATATTTGAATGCTTATTATTTCACTTAACTTCGGCTTCTTTATGCATACTTTTATATTATGTTTTTATTAGAACGCACTTCCTTATTGCACCTTTTCTATAGTGAGTTCTATATGTCACTATAGTACTATAGTGTAGATGGTTATCCATACCGCGTACGCTATTAGTTGTGTTCAGTCATAAGTGTGCGCTTATTGGTTCACGGCAGGCAGTAAGTTCGTATCGGCTGCGCTGATATAGTTTGTACACGGCATACATTTCGCAGCGTATTATACATATTATAATGAATTAGATGAATTGAATGATGTATATCAAAATTTTTATTTCACAACTCATTTTTTTATTAATTACGAAATTTCCTACTATTCCTTCAATTAATTATTTATTTCTGCATTTCATTTAATTGTCATCAGACGTTAGTAAATCAATTATTTGTATTTTTTAATCTATATTTGATATTATAAAGCGCAAGAGTTTGTCTGAATGCGCTACTTCGTTCCAATCGAGGGTTCCACGACACTCATTCTTTTATAACTTGTACAATATTATCTTGTATAGTGTTTTTACTCCGTAACCATACAGTCTAAAAGGTTTACGTAAAATGTAACCTACCTGCAAGAATAACCTTTACACTTTCTTTAATGTCTATTTGTTATTGTCTACACTTGTTGTTAATAGGTTTCCTCACTCCCTACCAAAGAGTTAATAAGTAATTAATACAATACTAAAAATAATGGAAAAGAATTGAATAAAATTGTAGTTAAATATAGACTTTCCAGTGATGTCACTTTAACTTCGTTTTCTACCTATTTGCCGGGTAATAAACATGCCTCTTTCTCCCACTTTACCCTATTGTCTGTTATCTCAGTATTTGCACCTTTTAAACACATATCATACAACAAACAATCCTTACATACCTTCCTCAATCTTCTTCATCTCCTATGTTCATCCATTATAACAAGCCCATATCATTTTTTACATAGGAAATGTATTTACGAATACCCTCCTAGCTGGAGAGGATTGTGAAGATTACATGGACTTACCCGGTGGAAAGCACCGGAAATACCTGCTAAAACTCCACAGCCGTCTGTCGTTTTACTGAGGCGACGCGGGTTCGAATTAGCAATCATCGCGTCGCCTCGCCAACCGGTCAGGCTTGACAGTAACCACATCAGGCTCTTAAGTTACCAAAAAAGGGTTATGAATATTTGTTGTGTATATAAAATTCTCTAAAATGTGTTAATCTAATATATACCTTAGTTTATATATCTAGTAAGTGTACTAGTATTTATTTTTATTCAAAACCTTTTTTATTTAGTATATCGTGTAATTTCGATTTCATTTACAGGCTATATAATATACAAGTGAAGTGAATTACAAATAATAACTAAGGACATGTTTTTGAAATTGTCACGTATTTCCGTGGACACTACTAATAACAAATAGGTTTGAAAATTATCAAGTTGCAACTGGTTTTAACAAAACAGCATACGTAGGCAGGAGCCACGATAAAAAGTAACTTTATCGTAAAACATTTAGTCAGATCAAAGCATTGACTACGTGGTTGAAAAGAAGTTAATTTTAAATTACGTTCACACCTAAAAAGTTTGTTTTGTATCTAAGTGGTAACAGTGCCCTTTATAGAAACATCGAAAAACGATTGAGTCAAGATCTTTAGACACTCGAATTGATTTATGTTTATTACTAGTTATGACCGCGGCTTTGTTCACGTGGCTTTGCTTTACATTTCGTATAATTTCAGGATCTACTTTTCAGCTTACATTACTATACAACGAATACTATTATAGACTTTCTATATATTTACTTTTAGACATATTTATTTTAACATAAAGTTTATTTATGAAGATAATGATATAGATAATTTCAGGATCTAATTTCATCTTAGATTATTACGAGTACAACAAGTACTATCATATACCTTGTATATATTTATTAAAGTTTCATCACATTGAAATAATGTACTGTGTTATTCATCCACTAGAAATTTATTACTTTCTCTATCTTGGAGGAACTTTTATATTTTATGAAATAAAAACTTACGCTTTATGGTACTCCATAATATTAGTGATAAAATTTGTCACGTGGTTTCAGAGAAATATACTCATAAATAGACTGAGAAAAATAAAAAATATATTGATATTTGACTTCTATTACTATAACAAATTAAGTACATTACGATTATAATTTTGAAAAAATATTCAACGTACAGACTTCGGTCAGTTAAAGTTTTATTATATATATAATACAATAAAATCGTGCTCGATAATTCATGGTGATTTTAATAGGAACAGTCACTGTTCGTGTTCAGATAAAGTCTAGTGATAAATCTAGGACGTTATTTTGGTATTCAATAATTTTGTACCATTGTCTGTATTTACGTTTAGACAGGAAAAAGTTTAAACTCTTTGATTTTACTCTATTGTGTTTCTTTTCATGAGTTTTTGGCGTTAATCTGAATAGAATAGAGACTGAAGTTGGGCATCACGAATTTGTAGTTATGGATAAAGACGTTTTTAATATAAAACGGCAGATATCACGATTTTGTGATAGATTTAAAGAAAATGTTAACTTTTTAGATTGTGCGATGATTTTTATACGAGTAAACCAAGCAACAGCACTATACATGATAATAACCGTGGTGTCGCGGATAGCCCATATTAGGTGTCCCATAGGGCTATTTTATCGGAAAACAAGAAAACCATGATTTGTTTGATGTACATTTTATATTGCATACATGAAGACTGACAATAAATTCAATTGTAAATATAAAAAAAAGTATATCATATAAGACTAATCTGATAGATCAGAAGAATACATTCTTAACAGGTTGTATGATTTGAAAGCAATAGTAGCCTCTGATATATCTAAGAAATCTGTCACTAGTTGTCGGTGTAATGTTGTTTTAATGAGATGCCTTCATTTGCTCGGCGGAGCTAATCTTATAGAAAGGTAGGAAATTACAATTAAATAAATAAATTATTATCGTTCGATAAATGTTAAGAAACAATATGTAAAGAAACAGACATTGTGCGATGCAACTGCCCTTAGAGTTCTTACTTATTCAACAGTTATCCTACTTGTTAAGAATTGTTTGTGCCATTAAAAGCGGCAACTTGTCCAGTTCTATGAACTTAGTAGTATCTTTTGCGATATTAGTGCTCATATGGCTGTCTTGTTATAACTTTTCAGAGACTTTCTGTGAGTTACCAAAACTATATATGTCTTATGTTCCGTTTTTTAACTTGCTTCGTGTGTTGGTAGAGAATCCATTTTGTGTCCGATGCGATTGTGATTGAAATTGAGTGAAATCTGTACTATGCTTTGAGACTTTCTTATAGCCATTAATACCCGCTTAACCCCATGGTCATTTATCACCTTGCTGGGTCGAAGCGGGACCATTATTATCGAGTTACTATATAAAAAAAAAACACATAAAAAAATAAAAAAGCTAGATAAAAGTGCGCATGATATATATCTTAGCAAAAAGAGAAGTTTCAATTCCGTAATTATTTTTTATTGTTAAATAAATTCATTTCGCCCGAAGCGCTCGTGCATTACCCAGGAAATTAATAAAAAGTCTCGCGTATATCGATCTAACGCAACATAACTTTTTATGTAGTGTCTAATGAATACATTAATCTATTGCGCTGTACAACAAAATAAAGAAACATTACATGACGTGAATAAATTATTGTAATAATTTTTCTATATGTCCGTTACGATCTGTGATATCAATGATATGCTGCGAAGTGAAAGTGATCTGACATGGCGAATGTTTCGAACAATAAATTGTAAAAAGACAACACAGATGACCATTGATTGATGTCGGATGCTTGTCATAACGTTGTTGGTTTAGAAAGGTTGTAGTAAATATGGTTGTCATATTTAAGATAGAAGAAATAAAGATAATAAAATATTATAAGACATATGGCCGCATGATTACAATAACGTACGTAACATTACAATTAAGAATCAAAAGAATTGATCCGTCGTGGGACGTCTGGCAGATGTAATACATCGATTTTATGTTGTACAATTATTAACTTACAGGGGGTAACTTATGAAAGTAATTTTTTTACAAATATTTGATAGTTTCGGTTTTTCTGTACTATAATATGTATTATACATATAAACCTTCCTCATGATTCATTCTATGTATAACTGGAAACTGCATTAGAATCTGTTTAATAATTTTAAAGATCTAAGCGAACAAATAGCGTAAGCGACTTAATTTTATACTCTATATATACTTTGTAAATATTACACGACGTGGTGACGCATTACGTGGCGACGCGGCCGCCAGACTCCGCGTTAGATGTTGCACATGAAAAAGCTATTTATATAATTATTAATAACAGTACTATAAAGTACACAATATAATCTAATTGTACAACATAATCATGTACCTATATCTCGTTAGGCAAAGAGAAAAAAATTCAGTACATATTTTCCTCTCATTATCAGCTGATTTACTTTCCTTTGTATAGTATCTATTGACGAGTTTTACAATAAAAAAGTTCTATAAATAGTATTTTTTTGATACTTATTAAATCATTTCCTTTAATTTTCAATAATAAGTATAGTTAAATTTCGAACTTAGCGAACACTAGTTAGAATAAATACATTGTAACTTACATTATTTATTACATTTAACATTCGTATTGTGAAATAGCATGTCTCTATGAACGGTATTTTGTAGTAAATTGTCGATTTGATGTGTTTTTCTCTGACTAATTTTCTATAATAACAGGAAAGTTTGATTAATAGAAAAGGCTTCCTCGCAAAGGAAACTATGGTCTTAATCACTACGACAGTCTATAACTTATTGGCAATTTGAAATTGGAGAAATCTGCTGTTGTGTTGTTTTCAATGATGTATTGGTACTACTATCACATTTGTTTAGAATTTAGGTTCCTGTATGCATTACTTTAGTATAGCCGAAAGCGTTTTTCAAACTCATTCCAAGAAATGGTTCCCGGTTTCTGCTAAGGGAGAAGGAAATATAAAACCACTGTGTGGTTTTAGTGAATGGTTAGTTAGTTAGGCAGTCAAATACGAAAGGATTATCTGCAAATAATTTTACACGTTAAAAAAAACGTAACAGTTTTCTGATAAGTTTACGGCTTAGACATGAACTGGTGGACTAATTGACATTCACTGATCTTTTTATTTGACTTTAACAAGTATTAATTTTCTTTTTTTATACTGTCGCTTACTGTTGTCTGTGGATTATTGCAATACTAAAGTTGTTGCTGATCATAAAGGTCCTTTTCGCAAAGAACTCAGGAAGTCCTATTTACCTCAGAAACACAACATAAGATTATTTGACTGCGGTGTTCTATAGCTTATTCTATGGTCCAGCCAAGGCTAAGAAACATCACCAATAAGATTCCTCTACCATCTAAAAATATGTTTCATATACTACTATACATATTTCTTTTTCTGGCACTATACTGCTAACTGAATATAATGATTTCTTATGTTGACGCGAATATTATTGATCAAAATAAAAGTCCGTTCGCCCCGTGACCGCGAAGGTTAAAAGCTTTCGAAACGTCGGGATCAAAATTAATAAATAACCGCGATGAAATCCGTTTAAATTACTTTTATTTCGATGCTAAACGAATATTTAGATCCCGTTTTTTGATTTATTTTTTTGAGGTTTAGCGAAATGACCATTATCTCACCTAATCTTAAGTGACGATACAATCAATTTTGTTGATACGCTAAACCTGTGGAGAGACTGGTAATTGTCGGAATACACCTATTGGTATTTTGGCGGCAGACTTTAAACTTGAGGGTGGTAGTTAGCCAGGCAGGCATTAGAAAAAGCCCTACGACCATGCTATGGTTTAAACAAAATATAATTCAAGTTCAGAAGAATGAAACAGCAAGCACAGTTAATAATAAATAAATCTATTGTGCAACTTTAATAAAAGGTTTTGACACCCCTGGCGTTGACGCTGAACTGACGATAAGTTATATATCCCTAACACCGTTTGGGTGGGTCGATCTGATATGCTCACTTGCTATTTTGGAAAGCGGACATGACCACCTGAGCTTATTTCAATACCTAATATCTATATCGGTACATCTTATTCTAAGAAATTGCAACTTGTCAATATTGATTCGCCGACGTTCAGATGAAAACAAGGATAGTTTTATGAATACACTAGTTGTGCCTGCGACTTCGTTCGTGTGGAAATATTTTTTTTAATAAGTTTTTACATTTTTGTAATTTTTTATCAATATGGCCTTACCTCTATTCGTGGTAGAGTAGTATTAAATAGCCTGAAGCCATTCTTGATAATTGTTCTATCAAATATACTAATAATTTTTGTAAACTGCCTGATAGTACCTTTTTCTTTAACTCACCCGTTGCGAACCGGGAATACCCACAAAAGCTCCAAGGTGTACCTCTGCCGCATAAATGGGGGCGAGTCAGGTATAAACTGGGCCAACAAGGCCCCGGCGCTAAATAGGGACAGCTCGGTACACCCCAACTGTTCCCCAGACAGTTGTACCAGTGCAATGGGAAAACAGGTCGTCCGACCTATCTCCCCTGGACTCAGCGCGGATGACAACATTCTCTTCATGGTGTCACCCTTGGCTACGCAACCCCCAATAGGGGCTGGTTGCACAGATCGTGCTCCGACCTTTTTAACAGCGGTGACTAGTAGTACCTAATAGTAGAACGATCAAACTTAATTTTCCACTTTATTCATATCATTATATGAATAGAGTTATAGATATAGAATATTTACAAAGTCATATTTAGAATTTTTAATCTTAGGGTTTCTATCACCTTGTAAACATATAATAAGCGACGTCTGTATGTCTGGCTGTAAGAGTGATTGTAACCGAAGAGTCGATAAATCGGTTTTTATTCTGTTTTTAAACTACAGATACACTTTCTGTCCAGGATTTAGTGTATGCTGTGTTACATTTCGTTAATTTCGTTTTTTTTAATACACCCGAGTAGTTAAATAATCGTTATTTTTTTAATTGAATTCTACTCAGTTTTTGTATTTTTCTATATTATTATTGTCGACTTTTCTATTTACCGTATCGATGTAAATATCGATAAAATTGAGATTATGTTCAATCTATGTTTCCCTTTTATATATACAATGCCTGGACGACCGAGCCTTGCTCGGAATTTGTTTTTTTTTTTTTTTTCATAAAACTATTTAGACATGAATCACTTACTGATTAAACATTCACATAATTCGATATTACCTATATATAAACTGATTATTGAAATAAAAAAAATGTGATTGTCACTAAACATTTAATTAAAAACAGTTTCCTATATTATATAGAAGATAAATTTTTAGTTTATCTATTATTATTGGTAGGCTTTTCCTAATGTCTAATTGGCCAGCAACCATTCTCAAGTTGAAAATCTGCAGCCAAATACCTAAAGGTGTGTTCCGCCAGTTGCACTTGTGAGCCAGTCCGTCCGTTAGAATGTTGCCATAACGCTAAACCTATAACGTATAAAAAAATATATACGGTTGCAACCCTAGTCTGACCCACTTACATAAAATGGCCCGTCAAACCGGGTCATCAATAAATTAACTTTTTGCAAGGACATTCAACGATGCTCTCTCTCTCGGAATCTTCAGTATAAGTACGTGGATGTAAAAAAAAAAGTTATATAGCTATTTGCGAGGAGTCTCCAATATTTTATGGACGCCGTGTAACAGAGTAGGATAATAAATTTCGCTTTGTGAACAGCCCGCGCGCGCACCGGGTCCGCTACCATGAAATCGTGTCGAGTGATATCTCACTATAGTGATTTCCCATTCGAATCGCTCCATAAAGTGATACGAGAGTACCTGCATAATGTCTTACGTTAGGTTATTATTTTGTGCCATTAGGTGTAATAGTTATCTGTTATGTAGCAGTTTGTGCGCGTATCACTACTTTAATGACCTCGGTCTGATAGTAGATGCACTTTGTGCGGCGTTGTGTTGTCTGAGCATTACACGATAGTTTGAAACTAACATAGAATTTACGGTCTTGGATTAATAGAGTGATTTTCTTTATTAATACTGTTAGGTTTATGAATGAATTTGATTATGTTAGTTTATATCAATTGGTATCTGCAATGACCATACCCGGGAGTGGATTAATAATGGCAAATACTTATTATGATTGGGATCTAATATATCTAACATATAATACGGGAAGATTATCATTTTTTGTCTCATCTTTTAACATAGTTGCTATAAATATAGAACTGTAAAATGCGTTTTAAAGTTTAAATAACGAAATTAATAATCGCATAAAATTGAAAATAGTATTAGAGATATGAATGTAAATAGCATTATTGTTCTGCTACAATATAAACTGTTTTTTTTTGTTCAGGTCTATATTTGTACAAAATTGTATAACTAGCGATCCCCTTCAGTTTTGTACGGACAAAAATCCACTGATCTGATTACCATCCAACTTGGAAGAATCATCCAACATTATCCAAATTGGAAGAATCATCCAACATCATCCAAGTTGGATCATCATCCAACTTGGCAGGGTAAGATTGCATGAATAGGTTATATCAAAACCATGTTATTGGTTTACTGGAAATATTCAGAAGACATATTTTGTTTAAAAGTAACATAGCTGTAATTTAAATTTACTCTCTATGATTCTAATTACATATGATTAATATTATAAACATAAACATGATACATGTTGTAGTAATGCAGATGTATGTGCTGTATATGCATTATTTATTAGAATTCGACATAAATACTTACAAATGTAAAACAAAAAATCTGACACTAATACTTACTTAAAGAAATCCGTTTAGAATACATGTATAATATTAATCAGTTTCACAAAATTCAAGAATAAGTCATAAATAATAGATATTAAATACATGTCCTTTAAAAAAGTTTATGTTTTTAACTTACAAAGGTTTTAGACGACTAGAATCATGCAGCCTATTACTCTTACTTATAAAGTTTTGTTGCTTATCCAGTTATTCATCACTCTGGTTTGAATTTATACAGATCTAATACATTTAAAATGATACTGTATAGTAAAATATTTACGAGTATTTTATCCTCTAAAAGCAATAGACTACATTTACGTAACATTTCACGTTTGCACGTGCAAGGAATGCATTCGGGCTCTTATATTTATCAGCATTATTAAAAATGTATATCGCACTCGTATCTCTTTAAGAACTGTGGTAGGAGGCATTGTTGTAAAGAATATCAATTTACGACAGAAAGTTGCGGTTTTTGGAAATTCGGTACGTATGAACATGTCAGGCAGCTAGTCATTGGCTACTCTCTGGATGCCTCATAAAGCTTCTTATTTTATCTTAAATCATAATTGCTTAATAATTGTCTAAGGTATCGAATAAGTTTGAAGTCTTTGTGTAAATTAATGAAATACTATGAAAATAGATGGTTAATATAAAATTTTTTATGAAATTTATACGACTTTATATATATTTTTTGTATCGTTTATATATGTAAGTGTCGATTATAGAATTAATATGACTAATTACGTAAACTAGTGGCTGCCCTGTGGTCAAAATTCGACCATAATTAATTTCAATTCTACGTTTGAACGTTATTAAGGTTCTGTTGTCAAAGACTCGTATTAATATATCGGGTTATGTTCTACATTCAGTAATGACAAACGATATTAATCTATAATCTGTTCTCAATTTGACCACAGATTATAACAATAAACAAAAGACTATATTTGCGTGTGTGTCAAATACATGGTAGTGTATGTAATGTTTTTTTACTGATTTAATGTATTTTTTATGCATAATTTTTAAAAAATAGTAGCATTCTGCACTCTTCTATATAAACTATAAAAGTGCAAAATTTCATACTCCTCCGTCCGCGCAATTATCGTAAAAAAGTGTACAAAGTTTTTGCTTCACGTATTAATTTATAGATAGATGCTATATAAAAAAAGGCCATCTTATTAAAACAAAATGAGTTGTGTTTTAAAGATTGTTGGCCAATCGTGAAAGTTATTTATAAGAAATTTATATTGTCAGACGTAGCAGTGTCAAAATTCAAAATCAAATTGATTAATAGGAGAATGTCAAACTATCGCTCGGTTCGCGGAAGACTAGCCCGTTGTCGTTGACGAGGAACCAGATTATGTTTTGTTTAATTTTTTTTAATTAAAAAATTATCACCTCGAAATGTTGTATTAATTAATATTATTGATTTATTTTTTAACATTTATGATAGCTCATATATAGCGTAGGTAGCTAAAGAAAGTACTGTGAAATTTTCTGCCCACTTACGGTAGTCTAAATGGTGTAATATTTTTAATGTACAGAAGATTACAATTAAATAACTACTGCCCTGACTTGGGCATTCCGAGCTCTCTGAAGAAGGGAGGGCTGCACGATTGGTCAATGTAGTTGCCTCGCTGAAACCATCGGTCCGAAGTGCTGTAGGTTCGAGTCCTGCCTAGAATAATGATTTATGTGATCTTCAAATAACTGTTCCAAGTTTAGTTGCTGGTTTGTGTCGGTTTTTTGTGTATATACAGTCGTTCACACTTGGCATTGAAGAAATTGCCTATATGGTATTTGGCGGCAGATTTTCAAATTGAGGATGGTAGCTAACCAGACAGACATTAGATTACTCAAATGCTATTACCTACCACCATGCTATGATTTCATCACGATATTTTCCTTCACCGAAGCTCAAGCTCATTGCAGCAATTCGAAATGACATCCTTTAACGCAGCATTCGTACACGCTACCACCGAGCTATCATCGCTTTCAGATCGCTGTACATTTTGATCGCGATTTAATAGGATACAAATTTTGACCACCATTTTTAGTTGTTAGATATTCACCAGATATCTAAAAACCTGGCATGCCTATAATGGGAGTTACATCAGATGTTCGATGATTGTAATCTAGTTAAATGCTGTTGTTGTGTCCTATCACAACTTATATGATTTTTTAACTACACAGTTGCATTAATAAATAAGTAAAAATTTGCTTTACAATGCATACATAACAGATAAACGATAAGAATAAATTCGATTTGATCTGAGGAAACTTCAAGTCAGCTCTTTAGGGATACGATGGAAATGAGGATATCGGAAAAGAAAATTCGCTGAAACTTCCAAACCGAACCTCTATAAAGACTAGGGAATTTATGCCGAAGATATGATGTAAAAGTTCCAGACCACGGGACACAATAAGTGCTGTCTTTTATTGAATACTTTCCCCTTTCGGTATTGCTTTCGTGAATATCAGGGTCCCGGTTACTGATTTCCTTTGAGAATTATTTGTTTTTCGTTGGAATGAATTCTTGAGTTTCTTATAAGATTACTAACATAAGGCGTTGAAGAGATAGAGGAAGGCTAAAGAAAAGATGGACAGAGTGTGTGAAAAATGAAATGAGAGGAAAGGGAGTCAATGAAAGGATGCTAAAGATTTACGGAAGAAGAAAACATATTTTATTTTTAATTTATTTTAGGAACATGTATAAAACTTATTGCGCCGATTTCAAATGTTTTGAAAGCAGGGCAAGACGATGATATCGTAACTATTATACCAGTATCTCCTAGCCAAGTTGTCTTTGAACAATTATGAATGTAAAGAAAAATATTCATTCTTTCTTGGTTTCCTTCAAAAAATAACTACATTAACATAGCAGCAGGTAATGAATTAAAAGTGGTTATTTTAAGCATATGAATGGTCCTTTTAATTCGAAGCGAGCTCAGAAACGAATATGGAATTAGGTTCCGACTTTATCGATTTATATGATAATTTGTTTTATTATCTCAATGTATTTAGAACTAAATCGTTATTGCTCTTCCATGTTTTATTGCTTCCTCATAGTTTGCCGTAGACTACTTATAGTAATAATATACATTAAAATAACATTAGCGAAAGTCGTATATTTTCCATTTGGAACGTAATATAATAAATTACATATAACAACCTCATTTACAAAAATATTAAATTTTCTATTAAAGTAAATAGTTCTTAAGATCCTAAATATGATCCTATTAATTATGTATAAATTAATTTTACATGTATAAAACAAATAGAAATTAGTTTCAGTATTGTGTTTTTGTAAGCATCGATTTCATTTTTCTACCAACAAATGTGAGTTATATATCTCTATATTCACCATTAGAATTAACAACATATTGTTATATTGTTTGACTTATGACAGTATTTTTCAAGTGTTGCTACCGGAACATTATTACAATAACAAATTGCTTCAACTTATGGAGGGTAGTCATAGAGGCATTTATTACAAAAAACTACAACATAATTTTTTTTCATAATTAAAGTTTAGCATTATGACCACAATCTCACCTGATGTGATAATGTGGCCTAAGATAGTGGACATGCTAAGGTTACGGGACTGGCTCTCAAATGATGGAAAATACCTATAAGTATTTGGCGGCAGATTTACAACTTTATTAGATTATTAGATAAAGACCTACCACCATGCTACCATATTTTCTTTCACTGAAAGCTCAAACTCATTGTAGGTGGATTCACATGCACGTCCCTTGACGCAACGTACGTACACACTACCGACTGGTCTATCATCGCTTCGAAGTATAGTATTCGAATAACACGGTGTTGAGAAATGCTACGCCTGTTACGTCTTCACTTATCCATGAATCGGATATGAAGTAGCTGATGCAGTCTACAAGTATCTATTATCGCTTTAACAAGACTTCGGGCTTAACCTGCTATTTAGTACGCGGTGAGTCCCCGCATACGGGCTATCGACTAATGATAGTAATGTATTTCCATATGGTATGTGAGCATTTCCCGCACACGGCCTAAGACCCAATGAAATTTATCGGTTGGTGTAAAACAAGAGTAGTACGGGTTCTTGGTTTACTCTTTTACTCGTTTATAACGTATACTCAGTCCCACTCTTTTAAAAGAAATGCGCGGTAAAGAATATCTTTCAAACCACAAGTGGGCTCTATCAACTAATGAAAACGGTGAAAATGGTTATCTCTTGTGGTTCCTATGACATTGGTGATCAGAAATCTCCCGCACCCCGAATGCGGTCTATGACGAACAATGAAAATGAACCTTTAGAGACTCAAAGAAAGTTACGATGGTGATCCCTTTAGCTGTCAACTTTACATCATGACTGTCAATCGTTATTTCTATATATGAAATCAATGATAATGTTACCTTGTAATGCCTAATATGGAAACCCCATAAAGGGCTCCCGACGGTGCTCGTACCGGCTGAAGTAAATTGGTTTTTAATGTCGTTTTGATTAATTTGTCTCTCCACAACATTCCAAAGGCTTTTTCCTTCGGTACTACGGTTATTAATGATTCCTTCTGTCTGCTAATTAATGCGATACTCAAAGGAATTCAAGAGGCTTCAGTAATAAGGGTATTTCAAATCTCTTATATACTTATTAAATTATTTAGTAACATTATAGTTTAAATACGTTTTGTTTTATTAAAATAATTTATGATATCTATGTTCAAGTATTTTAAAAAGTAGATACCACTATTGTTTAGTTATAGCGCTGAAATTCTATAAAATAAATATACCTATATTTTTATACAAATGTATTTTCGTGCTGATATGAAACTCGCGTTATATATGCAGAAATTTTTGGATAACTGTCTTGATTATATGTATCAGTTTTTCTTTAATAGTTAAGATTTTGCCTTATGGCCACAATCTGACCTGAAGTTAAGTGACGATTTGGTTCAAGATGGTAGACACGCTAAGCCTAGTGGAGGGACTCGCTCTCAAGTGCAACTAATGTAACACATCTATAGGTACATATTCGGCAACAGATTTTCAACTTGAGGCTGGTAGATAGCAGCCCTACAACCGTGGTATACTTTCATCAAGATTTTTACCTTTGCCAAAAGTTCAAGCTTATTTAGGTGGATTCGAACACACCTCTTTTTAGGCGACGTCCGTTTACTCTACCAATTGATGGTGTCATGGTGTCGCTTTAGATGTCTATTCGCGCATTTTAATAATACACTTTCATCTTTTTTCTTTAATGCGCTAAAAAAATAAGCCTGCAAATTGAAGAATTAATTATATTAATCGTTATATAATATAATTAAAAATTAATATAATATTATTAATTTTACAGTTATGAGTTTCAGCAGCTAAAATTGGCACTATATTTGTTTTGCAAAAGCAGGCAATTCTAGCAATCTACAATATGTGTGTTCTTGAATCACTACACAACAAGTTCTAACAATTTAATATATTAACTTTACCTACCTATTATAAGTTCGACAATTTAATGTTCGCTGAAACATAAGCTAGAGTTTATAAGACGCCGGCACAGTTTTAATAGTAGAAATTAAGATAAATTAGTTCTCACATGCTTCAAACATAGCGAGACTAATAAAATATTCAGGTAATAATGTTTCCAAGTCATAAAAGATCTTCAATCTCATGATGTTTTAAAAGAAGATTTAGTGATCAAACATTATAGTGGGTAATTATGTGAATCAGGTATAGAGAGCTATTAATTTGTGGTACCACGTACTATAAAAATATCTATCGCTTCAAATTTGCTGGAGACAAAGAGTCTGTGTAAGTGTGTAAGAATTTTTAATAGGTGGATGGATGTAAGAAAAGAGAAACACCGATGGAAATATAGTTGGATTGTTTGAGGAATCATATGTATATGGGAGAGTGAATATTGAAATGACGGCTTGTAGAGTGGAAGAAGTAAACATGTTGTGCGTACCCTTTCTAGGTGGGATAAGGGTTGTGAAGAGAAAGAAGTCTGTATAAATCCATATCTATATTAATATTAGAAAGCGAAAAAGTTTGTTTAAACGCGTTAATTTTGTATTTAAAAGAGCAATTATTGTGGAAGGCTTTAGGAAGGCTTTAACATCACACTGTCATCAATAGGAGCAAGGCAGTATTAAAAAAGTTGCAAAAACGGGTACAAATTATTATATAGTAATGAAGTCGCAGGTACAACTAGTGATCTATATACATATTTTCTCTATATATCATATACTACAGTGACACTGTTGTTTATACATTGTAATTCATTGTAAAATTTGCGAAGTTTAGTTTTATGTTGTAGGATCTTTAAACAGATATGAATATCTGTCGTACTAGAGCTTTGAAATACTTTTCTATTCAAAGTAAATATTAGAAGTATGTGTACTTATTAATTATTAAGTAACATAAAATTCTAATAATGATGGACGGCTTCGTTAGTCTCTCTGTAGAAAATACATCCAGTTCTGGGATAAAACATATCTTGTTAACGAGGCGATCGGTTGGACCACTTTTACATGGTCCGGGCGTGGTCCCAGATATACCACTGGATACGAATACACCGTGCACTCGTTAATTTATTTAATAATTTTACATCGATAGATACATTTTTACCCTTTATTTTTGTGGTCAATGTTTTGGTGAAGTTTTTTATATTCATCTTTTGAATACACGATAAACGGATTCATTAATGTATGATAACATTGGTGAATTGTGGTTTTGTTATAAAAATGGTTTTCGAATAATTTTATACCAACAATTTGTGATTTATGATTTGAAAGTCTACAGATCCCGCATCAATGGACGTGATTTCTATCTCTGCAATGAATCTGTGCTTTCGGTGAAGGAAAATATAGCAATGAAACCATAACATGGTAGCAGAGATTTCGCTAATGCCCACTTGCTTAGTTACTACCCTTAAGTTTCAAATCTACCCCTAAATACTTATAAAAATTTAGTCTTTTGACTGTACATTCAATTAAAGAACCACTAAAGCGATTTATGTATCGCTTCTTATTATATGTTTTAGCACGATTAGTATAATTATATAAAAAAGTCATAAGGTTAATACTAAGTTAAAACGTTAAAATGGTTAAAATGTACCACGTAGATTATAAAAATTGGCTCAGTAGTCACTGAATTTAGCGTCGATAAACGCCAACTGGAATCTTAGCTTTTGGTGAAGGAAAACATCATTATAAAGCCATAGCGTGGTGGTAGGGCTTTTGCTAATGCGCAACTGGCTATCTTCCATACAAAAATCCAATTTTACCAATAGGTATAGGTATGTTCCGGCAGTTGCACATGAGAACCAGTACTTCTACTAAGCTTACCATATCTATCATTTTCAGCCACATTGTTACCTATCATCAAAAGAGGTTGTGGTCATAACGTTAAACGTAAAAGTATAAAAAAGCTATTGCGCCAAGCCATCGCTGCTTATAAAACAATTTGAAACTCTTTATATACGTTGTTTCACAAAATACTTTGAATTTGATCACACTAAAGAGTGCACCATAGATCTTTTATAACTATGTCTTCGTTGTCGTATTTTAAGGAAAATATATATTTAAAGTGAACCAAGAAACTTCAAAAGCACATCTGTGTATAATCGTTTCTGCTCTTTACTAATTGCTGAAATTTATTTAATTAGGCTTAAAAACTTTCTAAGCGACACATTAAAACTTTGAAGCACAATTACCGTTTGGAGGTTTTTGCGCGATCTTAATCTATCTTATCTTGGTGTCTAATTGAATTCATAGGCTTATCTATGTTGAATCTTTCAAATGTAGTATTTTACATGACGTAGTTCGGTTACTGTGCGCAAGTGAAATAAATTATACCTAACTAGCTTGTACCCTGATTTCCGGTTTTCCGACAACTGCGCGTGTACGTATTATTCGTTCTTAGTAAGAATCTTTTAGTAAATGTTGATGTTAACTGACCCTGTGGCCTAATATGGAGGACATGTTAAGCCTAGTGAAGAGCCTGATTTTTAAATACAACTGCTGAAATAGACTTATGTGTATTGGGCGGCAGATTTTCAACTTGAGAGTGGAAGCTAGCCAGGTGGGCGTTACAGAAGCTCTACCATCATACTGTGGTTTCAATACGATGTTTTCCTTTACCGAAAGTTCAGGCTCACTGCGGGGATTTGAACTCACGTTCTTTGACGCAGCGTTCGTCCACATTACCAACTGGAGCATCATCGCTTCAAAATGTCTTCCTCGTGAAAGAAATATCCATGCCATATTTCCAGTTAAGTGTTTGATCGTTTTGAAGATATCGTGATGGTTCAATACGATATATACATAGATATAAATATAAACATGCATATTTAATTGTTATGAAAATTCCGTGGCCAGTTCTAACAAAGAAGGCACTAATTTGATAGAACTGAGTTTGAATTTTAATACTGTTAGTTAAATATTAATTGAACGCGACATAGACAGAATTGTATAATAAAAAACTTTATCTTCAAATAAATAAATCGACGTTTTAATTTCTCCCTCTTGAAGTATCTCCAAAAAGGTCAAACGGATAGATGAGAAGTTATTGTAGAGAGATATGATTGCGATTAGAAACATCAAAAGAATTTTGCCTTCAAAGGAATTCCAAGATCAAAGGTTATTAGGGGTAAGAATTTGATTATAGAATTTTTATACAGATATTCTCGTAAAGATCGAGTTCTGTAGTAATATATTTTCACTTTTCCCATGTATGCGCTGCCTCTATATTACCTAGGTTTTATATAATAATACGCCAACCAGTTCAAAAGATTAAGTAAAAAAAAACATTTTCTATTTTCAGCTACATCATGGTCGATTACTGATAGTCACTACAAAGAGATTGTTCCCAAAAACGTTATTATTAAAATCTTAAAGGCGTTTGTACTAACTATAGTAGAGTTTTATATTCTTTCCTTCTTTTCTGTTTACATTGATTAAACTTTGAAACAAAACAATTCTTCATAACTCGTATCTCGTAACTCGTAACATAGGAGGGTCGGCAAAATATGTTTTCTTCTTTTACACAGCTGTCATCACCTCCATTTATTACCAGCTCAGCTGTCATCGCTTTAAAACCGCTAATAAGGGCTCAGTGTAAACTGACATGAGCTCGAATTCTTGCAATGATAGTAATGTGACGAAACAATACATTAGGAGCGCATTTTTTTGTGTGTCTGGCTATACACCGTCCCTTTTTTTATTGACGAGATACAAATACGTTTAAAATCCTCTCGCAATCTCGGTGGACTACGAGAGAGGCAAGCGTACTCACTAGTACATTTGCTCTTTTTACTAGAGACCAGGTACTGCTTTTTTAAACAAGTGAGATTACAAACCTTTCATCAAATATCTATAAATTATATCTGGGCAGTTGAACGTGAGTGCCACTTCTCTCACTAGGTTTAAATAATTATTATCTTGGACCACACTGGCACTTAACATTTGAGATTCCAACTACACCCTAAACCTATAAAGAGTAGAAAAAAAAGTATAGCTCTTAAATTTACAAAAATATATTGCCTTACTGTTTTATTGAGCATTTATTAAAAAAAAAACACTAAACCGACTTACATTGTTTTTTTTTAATACATACTTTAAGTAAAAACTCTGCCCAGGTTAAACATATACTTTAGTGCGTTAAATAATATATGAAACAAGGTGTAATAATATTAATAACATATGACAATAAAACAGTTAAAATTAATTATAAAATAGTTTAAATTTAGGCCACGAGACGTAGAAGACGTGAATGTTTGCATTTTCATTTAGTTGTAGAAAATAACCAGATGCCTACAAGAAGTAGTATAAGTTGTAAATAATTGTAAATAAGTTTTCCACTGGCTATCGCATGCCGATACGTTTTCACTTAATAAGGTAACCGGCATCCTCATGTGAGTAGCCGGTTGCCTGGGAATTAGTGCGCTACTTATACCGTGCGCTCTATGGACTTTTTATTAACTTTATTTACATGAAAAGATTTCAATTTCGTGGATTTTAATTGTAACGTTCTTAATATCCGTTACACCAAGATTCAACGTTTGACTGTCTTTTTTTTTAAACAGAACTCGCTCTAACGGATATAAAACATATGTATAATTGATTTTTGTCGGATTCGAAATCTCGATTTAGGCGCGAAATCGTACACACACTACCACTAAGCTATTATAAATGGTTAGTGATTTATAATTAATTAAAGCACAGTAAAGGCACTATTCACGGCCTTTGTTTTATTTTATGTACGCAAACTTCAAAAAAATCTATGAGTTTTTTAACATCAACGGACAGCAAACGGGCAGGTGGTTCATCTGACGGTAAATTACTACGTCACTTATGGACAGCTCCAACACCAGAGGTATTACAACCATGTTACTGACCGTGACGGAAGGGCCTGATTCTCGCTCTTATTCAAGAACACAAAGGCACCGAATCTCTATTTTGCAGCAGTGTAAACCCGAAGGTAGCCACTAACCAGTCGGGTAATAACCCTACCAACAAACTGTGACGGATCAAGGATTACATGGTTAACCGTCATGACCCAAACCAAAGTGGCACCAACAATCGCCAGAGCCTTGTCGGTTTCCAAGCAGGGTATACTGCGTGCAGGTAGGGTTGGCTTGGGTAACTCAGATGGTATTCGATAGCCATTACACCCCAAAATAAATATGTTTTGATATAATATTGAGTGGTTTTTTAATAATCTAAATTTGTGGCAACACTAATTAGAAAGATTATGTTTGCTCATTTATACGTCTATAGTGACGATTTATATCTAAGTCTCAAAATACTTTCTAAAGTCAATTTCAGTTTCGAACTTAATACAGTAGGCGTATTAAGAAACTTTTCAGACGGCTTTTATACGCCGACATGATGGTTAAATTCACTTAGGATCTAACATAATTGAGTTGAGTTTGTTTTATTATGCTTCTATGTATGTTTATCATTTTAATAGTGATAGATTAAATTTTTTTGCAACATTGTGATTCACTTGGTTATTTGCTTTATATATATATATATAGTAGTCATCCAAGAGACGCCATAGTGTTTAGCATTAAGCTAGTACAGTTAAAAAATAAACGTTAGCTAGTAAGAGATTACAATGTATCGCTTTTCAACGCTGACATATGGGATATGCATAATGACTTTAAACAAGTCATCTTTTTTATGCTTTAAATCTGTGTCTACGACTCCGTCCACGTGGATTAAATATTTTATTCAATAATTTTCAATAAAAGTTTTTATATAGCCTTACTAAGGGCTATTGTAGCAGTCTAATGCTGAAAGAGTTTTTGAAATCGTGTCAGTAGTTCTTGAGTCTATTCGTTACAAATAAAAATACAATTATTTTCTCTTTATACTATTAGTACAAGTAGATAGACATTACGGCCACAATCTTACCTAATATCAAGTGACGATGTGACCAAAGATCGTGGACAAGATAATTTTAGTGGAGGAACTAAGTGTGAAGTGCAACTGTCTAAACACACCTATACATATTTGACGAAAGATATTCAACTTGAGGATGGTAGCTAACTAGGGCGGGCATTAGAATACCGCCTTACAAACGTGCATTTGATAGTAGACACTATTTAATCTAAACCTACAATGGCTTCCGAGAAATAAGCGATCCACCAGGGATCGTCTCAGTCTTGCCGGCATGGTATCTACATATGTAGGTAATCTTAAAGGAAAACGAGTTAATAAACTCAAATACAACCAAACTCCACTCCACTCCACCTAACCAAACTCATTCATTCATTCATTCACTTCGCACAAAAAATTCTCTAGTCCGGATGTCCGGACTGTGCAGTAACTTAACTGGACAATTAAAAACAAAAAAGAAACACAAGTGTTGCTAAAATTATGAAAGAACCGTTATTTAGGTTTAAAGTAATATTTTTAACTAAAGTCGTATTACAAAACTTTCAAGAAGTCTCGTGTATTGTTTTTAAGTACATAATCACAATGCCGCAGTAAATTATTGGCAATAAAATAGAAAAACCGGATTAAAAACATACAAATAATAAGATTAATGACGTGCGGAACTTTTTATATCTTCATTTCACATAAAACCAACCGACCCGTCTTTACAAATGAACCTATATATTTCTTTACCGATGTTACTGCAGCCTCTTATCTCGAGAACTCGAAAAGGGCTATTCTCTACCCATCACTGCTATCAATCTTGCGCCTGAATCCCCGGGGGCGTTACTCTTCGTTCAATTTCCTCTTTTCTTCGCGTCTTAAAATCTTATTTTTGTTAGTGTTAGAATCAGCGGGAAAATGGTCAAGGAAACATAAATAATTTGATTATTGAATATGATTGAAAATATTAACAAATTTATTTTTATATTCTATTATACTTTTTTATTTCAAATGGTTTTATATAACAAGCATATTGTAGAAACTTTTGGATGGCCAATCGTGGTGTTAAAACTGATGGATGAATTTTACAGTAAATTAACAGAGCTTGCGATCTTATGTTCCCATTTGAAAAGATACGATTGGTCATCCGTAATTACTAAATTGGTAGATATATTAAAGCTGTCCTCAGATTACTTTCTGGTAACAATAGATTAAGATTGCAGTAATCATCTCACATTAGGTGAAATCTGTGACATTTTACCTTTTTCTTTTTAAAGGTAAAAAAAAAACAAAAAGGTCCAATACATCGATTTATCAAGAAACAACAGTTCAGTTTTCACATGGACCCGCTAATTGCCAAAGCCTGTTACCTCGTTAAGTTGAGCCCCGGCGGAGCCATTGCATGGGCAATTGTCAACGCATCAATTGGCGAAAGCGACAGCTGGTCCATTGATACACAGCTGTCAGTCATCTGTCGAGAAAGCGAATGACGCCCGCACAAATTTACTTGTCAAAACATTATGAAGAAAGCAACGCGAGACAAAGACTAGGTATAAAACAGAAGGTGACATTTTAAGGGCACGAAATAATGCCTGCAATACGCGAATACATGTTGCTTGCATTGAATCAGTATAAGCAATTTATAAATTAGTTGAACTATATCAAACAACTAAAGTGGCAGTTTCTCATCTGTATATATTCTCTGGTTTTAAATATTTGGTAACCTGTAAATACATTGTCTATTTATATTCCACATGTTTGAGTGTATATTTTATGAAGCCGATGTTTCTTTTGAAAATGCGAACCATCGTTTACTATGTTGACCCAATTTTTATTTCTTTAATGCAACAGAAAATAGCAGCGCTAATAAATGTAGGTCAAGTGTGATATAAATAGATTATTGTATTTAGGTCAAGTCAAGCATTGGAACAAGGCTCTTTACTCCTATGACTTAGGCTAGGTGATAGCTAAACCATAAATACTTATGTTTAATTATATTTTGGGAACTAAAATTATGAAGGGCAGATTTAATAAAATACATCAGCTGTATAAAAGGTATCTAATTATGAATCGTTTGACAGTAGCAACTAGATATTTTGGCTAATTTTCTTCATTCCGTTTTATATATTCCACTATGAACTCTGATAAATGGTTTATTGAAGTGGTTTTATTTTCATTTTTAAGGAATAATTGGTACTAACCAAATGATTTTTCTACAAGGGGCATTTATATGGCTTAAATATTAACCATATTTTTATAAGAAAAGTTATTACCCAGTATTATACCTCTTTTAATATTGTAAACACATTTTAGGGTACTAAGTAGTAATTCAAGAGAAGTTGGAGTTATGAGCATTAATAATTTATTTTATACCAAAGTAAAATTTAATTATAAACAGGATTTTACTACTTATCTAGCAATTGTAATGTTTATATTATTTAATTAATTGAATTTAATAGTATAAAGAAGCGATACTTCAATTAGGTTAATATCTTAAGATACAACGGGTTATCAATCAGTCTTTAGCTTTCAGTTAATAATTTAATCTATGACAAATTTAATATGTACATCAGAAAGCTTGTAAAGTGTATGTGACCCACAAAAAGAGATGTTACGAATGTAGGGTGCATGGGCTCCATTAAGTTAATGTCTGACGTTATTCCGATGAGCCCGTGATGAGATGTCTGTCCGTGTAAAATGACCTCGATGCTTCTTTGGCACAATACATCGTGTTGGATAAGTTGATAGGGCTTATAGTTATTAACTTTACATCGGGACTGAGTCTATTATTATACTTATGAGAATAGTTACAGTATATTCGTTAAGATAGGTCAAATCGCATCTATACAATCGCTCAAATGTTATTACAATTAAAGCTACATGTTTTGATTGTATAAGTATTAAATTAAGCGTACCCAAAGCTTCTGTATTGGGACCATTGTTTAATCAACCATTGTTAATTTCATCATAATTAAAACACAAAAAAAATTGAATTAATTAGTATTCGTCAATAAATGTAAACTGAAAGAAACCTTGAACTTGAATAAATAATACTTCAATAGGCATAATATATAAACAGTTGCATATATTAATGTAAAAGTAACTTAAATTTACTCTTTATTTTGCAATGGATCTATTGACCAGTTTTAAATATTGCAATGTTTTTGATCGCTAAGGGACAGTATTTTTTTTAGATATTTTTATTGTCCTTTACTGTATCTCATTGGCTCATATCATCGTATCGCATTGGTTGCTCGCGCTATAACATCCTTCTTGATTACTTTTTTTTTTCTTTTTGCTAGACTCTAATAGGACTTAGTCTGATGTTAACCTAACTTTCCTGAATCTTTTGCTTGTCAAATAAAAAAAATATCCGATTACATAGTTACTGAGAATAGAGAGTTCAAAGTTTTGGAGCAATTCTAGGCCTTAATGTTCTAACTTTGAACTAAACGTGGTTATCTGCATAGACATTTTCGGTTAATAAAAGTTATTCATTTGCCGTATTGATTTATTGCAAAAGCGTGTACTAAAATATATATGTGTATATTATACGTTACGTGTATAGTAATAAGTTGGAATCACAATTATATAAATGTGAGTAAACGTTCGATGCATTTTATTTTATGAAATGTAATGTTTCCATTATTCCCTATGTTGAAAGTATAAACTCACTTTCAGTATTATCACCCTTACTTTCGTTTGAACCGTACGGACATATGATTGGCGTTGTTAATCGATGCAATAATACAACGGTATAAAATAATATGTTATGAACGCTGTTATTAGGCTCCACGGGAGGCACGACGCAGCGTATTGCAGCGTTCCGCCATATCTAATTTGACAGCAAACGGTTTATTTGAAACGCTTCCGATCTTTCAGACGGTTTTCCAATAACTTAAGCGTTCTTTTTCATTGAGTGACGAGTAATTTTACTATTAGTTTGGATTTAAATTTTCTGAATATTACTTGCAAACAATTTCTTTATCTATTGAATTTTTAATTGTACGTCTACAATATGATAGTACTGTGTAGATGTTAAACAGTGTATAATTTATTTATTTATTTATTAGTTGGAAGACCAACAGCTATTTTTTACGTTCATTGACACTTAAAATACAAATAAATATACCATTTACTGGTTCTCACCGATAAGTAATAAATTACAAGTCATTACATTGTCACAGAAACCTAAAATTAAAAATACAATGAATAAAACAGAATTTAACAGTTGTTTGAATTCTCACGAAAAGAGGATTATTTATCGACAACTTAGTTTTTTAGTATAAAATATCTATTTCCTTTAGAGTTTTATATGACCAGCTTCGATTCAAAGTTGCCGGTTAACTGCTTCGCACCATATTATTTATCAACGAGTGTTTTTATCACTGCAAGAATGAATTGGAACACTGGCGGAACTCAGTGCTCTCAGGGAAACATTGTTAGAATATCTTATACGAACAAGGCTTTCACTACTATTTACCAAGATAACAGCAATTAAGGACAGTCATTCTTTGCCTTAAGAAAACTCGATAATTAAATGTAGGGATGAGTAACATAGTAGGATACTCGAGTTCCTGTCGAAGAATACAAGAAGTGTAAAAGCTGTTCCTGAACTTCGAAAACACGGACAATACTGTTTTGAGTATTGTATTGGTGTGATGTTTTATCGTGAGTACTTAAAAAGGGATACCCGACTCGATAGTGACTGTAATAATCTAGTCATTTGGTATGGTGATAACCGAGAAATCTGTCAAATATGAACGGTCTTTATTATTATGCGAGCTTGAAAATCTCTTCGTAGTTGGATAGTTTTCACTCGATTGAGAAACGTATTAAATCAAATAAAAACTTGTGTGTTCCTTGAGTAGTGATCTCGCAACGCGACGCTTCTAAATGTTTATGCTTGGTATTAGATCCTATGTATGTTGTTTGCAAATCTAACCCTGTACAACAGTTATCTTACCAAGTGTCACCGGTCTCTGTATTTGTATTTGATAGAGCAAGTATTGAGAAAAGCTTCGGGCTATTGAACATCAAGCTGCCACCAATAAGAGCAAAGCTGTATCGAAGAAACTTACAAAATTATAATTATTATATATTTTTCCTAAATTGATTTTGTTTTAGAAATCAAAGTAACTTAACAAAATTAAATCAAATTATATGATTATATTTTTGGATTTGATTTATTTTCTGTTACATTAATTAATATATAGAATATAATAATTATAAAAGAAATAGTAAATAAAGACAAAAAATTATCTTCCGTGTACGTTTTTCTTTGCAATATTGTATATCTTAATAAACCTTTCGTAAAACACGCGAGCGCAGCCGTGGGTATAGCTAGTCCGTTAATAGAAATTTAACCGTAAACTGATCAATACTCAGAGATATTAATCATAGAATATGAATACAATTTCTATACAAATTAAACGTAACACAACAATAACACTAAATCAGAGTGACATAGAGAATTTGTTAATAAAAATCCATCTTTGAAACATGGATTTAATTGTTATATGTATAGGGAAGAGTGTCACTGTAGTCGTTCCACGGACTCTCTACCAATAAAACTCGTATTGACAGAGGGATCTTAACGATACGTAGACGTGGGGCCACTAAACTGGAGACTTGTATTATATTTACAATTATGATACTAGGCCGCTTTAGATCAACAGATTTGTATTAAAAAATGTTCAAAATGCACCTATATTGTTAAACAATAACGATTGACGGTAAAAAATACTTCGTGACGTAATCTAAGTCTCTGTAAAAAGATCTTGGACTGTAATTTTATAAGGGATACAATTTAGAACGACGTGCTATCTTGGTGTAAGTAGTTTTGGCTGACATCTGACATTTATAATGCATGCACTGTGAATGTGTTTCGATAAATTGAGATATTATTTTTGTAAATGCAATTTTTTTATATTTCGTGGGGACTTGTTCAGTGGATGTTGTTCTACTATAGATTACTAAGTCATGTAATAGAAATAATAAAATATAGAATATGTAGACATACTGCTATATGTAGTAAATTTGAAGCGATGACAGCTCAGTGGTAGTGTGTAGGAACGCATCATGGGACGTGACTTTGAATCCAACCACCTACAATGAGCTTGAGATCTCGGTAAAGGAATACATCGTGAGGAAACCATAGCATGGTGGAAGGTGTTTTTTCAATTCCCACCTAGCTAGCTACCACCATCAACTTAAAAATCTGCTACCAAATACCAATAGGTGTGTTCCGACAGTTGCAAATGAGAGCCAGTCCCTCCAATAAAGGCCGGCAATGCGATTCCCCAGGCGTTGTGGTCGGCGGTGATCAGTTACCATCAGGTAACATGCATGCTCGATTGCCCTCTATTCCTATAAAAATATTAAGTATAATTTGTTTTGTTTTATAAAATCTGACAAAAAATAATATTATACATGAGAAAAAAATGTCGACAATAGTACTTTCTATCGACTAAGAGCCATTAAGGTGACTTCATGTGAGCAAATATAATAATAAAAAAATCTGTCAAGCCATTTAGGAGGAGAATTATTATAAATACACGCACACCGGAACCCTAACTAATACAATAAATGCAAATGTTTGTTTGTTCGTTACGCTTTCACGCTTTAACTAGTCGAGCAATCATTTTGAAATTTTGCACACTCGTTGCCAAGTGTACGGAAAAGAACACAGAGTGCTTTCATCCTGAAAAATAGTAATGGACTTGGGGAATAAAGAAAAAATATCTCTGATGCCATCTATATCCATATTCCACGAATTAATATGTTGCCCTATGAATTATATAAAATTAAAGACAGTAATCTTACATTTTAATATTCTAGATGTAATATAAAAAACGGCGTGTTTAAGAGCACATACAAAAAGGATCAGAATTTTAGAGCCCTCCCAGAAGAAGTCCTACTTTAATCATTTTTAGTGACACGCGAACCAAGTATTAATGTACTATAGGTTACTATAAGCATTGTGTACTGTAAATAGCATATTTAGTGGCCATACCATTAAGTACCCATGAATCTTGTTACAAAATAGGGGAAATGGTTTTATTAATGTACGTCGTAAAATAATACATTTCACTTTGTAGGAATAAGAAGTTTGTACTTTCTCGTTTATACTCGTCTCTGGATATATGACCGTAGTTTGAATAGAGACATTACTATTTGTTTTCTTTAGTACCTATATGTATGATACTTGTTTATATTAATTCGTACCCTTTGTTATACCTGCGTTTTGAAGATTATTTAACTTAGTTTGTTTTGTTATGCACCTGTAATTTAAATAGTTATTATCATAATACGTATTTACAATAAAACAACCTAGTCAATATTTTATGTATAGATTTCTGGAAGAGAAATAATCTATATTATAATATAGTATTATAAAGCAGAACAGTTTGTTTGGTTGTGATTAGGAACTACAAGTCGTTTTTTTTTTTTTTGTATATGATAGAGTAATAATTTCGGAATGGTTTTTTTTAACAACACGCTATCACCAATAGGAGCAAAGCTGTATTGAATAAACTCACAAAAACGTTTACATTATTCCATGTGGTATGTGGTGGTTGAAATTTATGTAGTCGTTACCTATTCCATTTTGTACTTAATGTAATAATAATAACCTGCGGGAAATGCGAAATTAAAATAAATAATTTCGTAATTTGAACCGAGACATGTCGAAGTAAAAGTATGATTGTTTTATAAAACTTTTCTCATTATGGCTGTCCCCTTGGGAATGTTTTGAAGCTTTTTTTTCTAACAACGACCTTTACTAAGGTATTGTTATTTGGTATTCGTCGTTCTCATTTCATTTGAGTGAGTTTATTTGAGATAATGGTATTTAATTTATGAAAAACTTAGCTGGCGCTCGTGATTTTGTTCGCGTTTATTTTCACTCAAACGCACTTGATTGTTAAATAAGTAGTTAGTGGGTATCTATGTTTTGTAAGGAATACAGATTAACACAATGATAACTCAGTGGTAGCGAGTACAGACGCTGCGCTATTGGACGTGAGTTCGATACTTGCCATGAGCTTGAGCTTTCCGTGAACGAAAATATCGTGATGAAACCATAAAATAGTGGTAATTTTCAAGTTATGAACAATCTGGTACAAAATATCTACATTTGTGTTTCGGCAGTTGCAAATGTGAGATGATCTCTCTCCACTACGCTTAGCATGACCAACATTTTACGCCACATCGTTATTTAACATCAGGTGAGATTGTGAACACAATATTAAACTAATAAGGTATGAAAAAAGGTAATCTAAAGAATAAAGATAATAAAGTGTTTCGGAAAATAACTTTGGATATACTTCAAGATTCAGCGTGTCTTACAGCTATCGGTAGTAAAATATTTTATAACTTTTTTAAACTTTATAAATATTTTATTAATAAACATTATTAATGGAAAATCATATATGTGTTGATACAAACAATAACACTATAGATATTAAGTCGTGTAAGGAAATTATGTTAGATATTTTTCTTCGCAACTTTCTTGTTCTTGTCGAAGTCAAAAACAAATTCCTATTTTATGCACTGCTTTTATGGGCATGCAATATCTACCCTAGATCGAATACAAAGTAAGGTAACCCTAACGGCATTCGAACCCGTGATCAGTCGTGTTTATCCAAACACCGTAACCGTTACTGCTGTACTGTTATCGGCAGTTTGGGCATCTTATATGAACAGGATATTATAACGCCCAAAAGTTTTTTTTTTTTTTTTGAACGGGCAAATATCAAGAACTACCACTAGTCGGAATTCAATTCTTTTTGTATTTGTTTGAGCAGTTTTTGAAGAATGTTTTTGGCTGTTCAACACCACGCTACCACCAAAGGGGGCAAAGCTGTATTGAAAAAAATACAAAAACGGGTAAAATATATTACATTTAATTTTAGTTCCACGCGAACGAAGTCGCGGACTCAGCTAGTCTTATATAAACAAGCTATTATAAAACAGTTAATACCCATTTCTCTTCTGTCTGTCAATCGATTTTACTTGTAGGAGCGAAAACTTTGTTAGGAGCACCGAGTGCTTCATTTCGTTGGTATTAAACGAGACTGAACTGAAACGCTCGGCTATGTGACAGTCATTCGGGTAAATTCGGCTCAAGTCGACCAAGGAAGCAAGAGACATATTGTCAACGTTTCACTACTATATTCGCATGCCAGTCGCATTCAGTCTCGATTTAAACACTGTTTTAACCGTTCCAATTCGTTTCATTGAACACTGTATAGTTTTATTTGGAATCATTATTTGGTAGTTCATGTCGGCTTGCGTTTCTTGATTAGTTAAATCTCCAGCTAATTCCATCTCTCAGAGATACTATCTAGCAAATAATGTTTTTTGGTCTAATTTTCAAATTCAGGTCAAATCTATAATCTCCATAGCTGAAACCGCAATACGTTATTATATTGAAATGGTAAATATTTATGAGCGTTGAGCTTTCACGTTCGTTATCGGTCGTGCTGTTTTAAAAGCAACGTTATCAAAACTGGGCCAGCGCACGCGTACGTTACGTATGGCCGAGGACGTTTCTGTTGCTGCTTAACTGCCTATTATGTAACACGAGTGTTCGTTAGGATCACGTCCTTTTATTTCGTTCAAGCCATTATTGATTATATTTGTAATAGACGAGCATTACTCCGCGACTTCGTTCACGGGGAAGTACAATTTATTTTCCTTCAGGATCAGAGAGCCGATCGCTACGATGCAGGATCACGTCTGATCTGAAGATTGCCTAAAAATAACATGACACTCGTCGTCAAGCCATTTTAATTATTTTTTTGTCTTTCTTTATTTTAGGGACTACGGTCCAATACCCTGACCTTATACTATGTGCAAAATATAATTAAAGTCAAATATGTCCTAGAACTACTTAGATCTAATCACAAAATTCCATAAAATCTCGGCTTCATTTTAAAATCTATAGTGACTATACACACTTCGATTTATATACGCATACTTATATATGTTTTATTTGCTCTATCTTAGTTATTATGTTCTAGCTTAGTTCTTATATATTATGGTTTCCTGTTATAAAACTTTGTACAATGATCTTATTTTTACATCTATCTGTACACTGAGCAACAATTACATACATTTAAATATGCTTTATTTAGTAATTAAAACTCAGAATGAACTGCAGAAGATTAGTACGAAACTTGAACAGAAATTAATTACCATAATAACATTTTTATATACTTTATAGGTTAAACGTAATGGTTTTAATCTCAACTGATGTTAAATTACGATGAAGCCCAGGATGGTGAACACGCTAATCCTAGTGGTGGTTCTGGCTCTCAAGGGCAACTGCCAGAACTCAACTATAGGTATTTGCCGGCAAATTGTTACTATATACTAATGTATCTGTATATATATAAATGAATCGCTGAAATGTATGTACACGTATAACTTCCGAACGACTGCCAAATTGTTTTTTTGTGTGTTTATTATTGTCAGGACAAGATTTGTATTAATAATAAATAAAAAAAACGAACAGTTTTTTATCTCATAATATTGAAAGTAATGAAGCGATGATAGCTCAGTTTGAAGCGATATTGGCGAATTGGTGGTGTGTACGCACGCACCGCCAAGGGACGTGGGTTCGAATATATCTATATTTCAATTGCATATAATTAAAAGGCATTTAATTCGTTGAAGTTATAAACAAGTTTCATTCAATAACTAAAAGACATGGAAAACGGAAACGATTTCGAAATAGTAAATTCTATTGCTTTTACGAATTGAATCTGGAAGGTTGATTAGGAATTTGAGTTTTAGCGAGTCGATTTTAGGTGATACGAAGATTACGGAGTTCGCCGGGTAAACTAGTAACTAATATAACTTTATATTATTTATTCTTAGTATTTCATTATGTAACGTAAGTATATCGCTGATGCGATTTTAAATCATTATCCATTCGAAAATTGCTTTATATTCCTAAATAAGTTTTCACTTAAAGGAAAACTATTAAATGCAGCATTGTTTTCAATACAGAGTAAAGTTTCTCCTGTAATAAAATGTAACTAATGGTAGACTGACCTAAGTGACCCGGAGGAAAAATATTTTAATTAAAGAACGGCGTTTTTCAGGTTTTATTATACAGAACCGAAATAATGAAATAGGTTCACGGAAAAAGAAAACATAAATTAAGGAGAATGGTATAACTACAGTTGGCCTCATCGTTTAGTGACGACGTTACAGAGAGAAAGGCGTTTATTCTTATCCCTAGTACTTGGTCCGTAATTGTAAACAGTCTGTATATTTACGAGCTTTATATAATTAAGTAGCTTTATAAAAACAATTTCAAAACTACATTACAATAAAATATGGACGGTAAATTACTTATAAATTTCAGTTAATTTTTTTTTATCATAGACTGGTTTGGTGGAACTTTACAAATTAAAACAAGACATATTTTCAATTACAATGTATAGATATAATTAAGTAATAGAATTGAAATTATTAGCATGACGTACTTTTGTAGATGTTTTGATCTATTAATTACTGGTGTTTTTTTACAACAATGACTTTCAATCTTTTCAAGTATCTAATAGGATAATATACCTATAAATTATACACTATTTTGTGCCCGTTTCGATTTTCTTTTTAAATAATTTCATTAGTTTCAATTAATAATTAAAAATGATATAGTATACACATTTTGTCAAAGAGAAAATTTAATAACGCATGTAATTTACGTTTCATGTATGAAATTTATCACTTTTGCACGAAGTTATTAAAACAAAGTGAGTGTCGCGACAGGTGTTTTGAATGCGCTTGTAAATAAATTGGGCTTCAGAATGCTGTGCTTTATCATTTCGTTTGCATTTTATAACAGAAGCCGCAGGGACAGTTTTTTTTTTTAATATAAGCTTTATAGGCATTTAAATATAAGTATAATATAAGTTCACAAACATATTATTTATATTATTATTATTCTTATAAACGAGTATCGGAAAATGACTATGAAAAAATGTTTTCAGTTGTATTTTATTTATTTTACCACTAAAATAAAAAACTATTTTTTTTATTGAAGTAAAACTTTATTTTCGATAAAAGAGTAACGAATCATTATACAAAATAAATATGTATCACAAAATTATCAATGTTTCATAAAATATAAAATTGTTTACTAGTTTATGTTTCAAAACAAAATTGTCTGTAAAGACAAAGCGTATGTAGCGCCGAAGAGTACTTCGGTAAGCGGGTAACCGAAAACCGTTTTTCACAGGTACTTTGTCATAAGTTATAGGAAATAACAACTCGTTGAATTTACGAAACGGGCTAAGATCTACAATTTTAGTAGTCGCCCCCGTATCGGTGCTAACATCAGTTGCTTGAAAAGTGTGCCAATTATGATAAATTTTTGAAACGATACTAAATGCAAAGAAACATATCAAATGAAATGAAATATAAATACTGTATATCGATTTTTTCAATAACGGCTCCTTATTCAGCTACATGTTGCATCATAACCTTACGGTTGATACTGCAGCGTTGGTTTTCAATAAATGACAATATTTTCTTTGTACTTTAAAGGTTTAGTGTTATGGCCACAACATCACCTGATCTTAAGTGACGACGTAGCCCAAGATGGAGGTCACGCTCAGCTTAGTGGAAAGACTAGCTTTCGAGTACAACTATCGAAACACACTGGCAACTTGCGGGTGGTAGCTAGCCAGGTTGGGTATAACAAAGAGCCTTGTCACTATGCTATGGTTTCATCAGAATATTTTCCTTCACCGAAAGCTCAAGCATTGCAGGGAGCCAACTCACGTTCATTGACGCGGGATTCGTACACAGTACCAACTGAGCTGATATCGCTTTAATTGCAATATAATCATTACTATCATTGCATGAAAAAAACTGATATTGAATTTGCTTATTATAATTGTGCAGTATCAAACCACCAATCAGTACCACAAATCAAGAATAAGGCTGTCGCGCGCTCGTTTGTTCTTTTGGCAGTCGTGGCGATAGTGAACCGATACTCAATGATTTACGGTCATATTCTAACAACTTACTTGTAACTGAAGCGTTTAAACCGTCGGGTGGTCGATGTGATTTAATACTTCGTGGCTTTCGAAGATAAGTTGTTACAAATGCTTTCACATTTATCATATCGCTGTTAGGGATAGTAAATTTATTCCTTGAATGCAAATCTTTAAGATAGACATCGGAACTGTGAAAATTCTATTTCAATAGACCGCTTTAGTCTTTTGTATTCGTTATCACTCTGTTTTCGTTAATTCTGTTTAAGTTCTTTTTTTTTATGCCAACAGTTGAACATCATTTCTTATATTTAATTTTTTATGTTGCGTTACATAGTGACTGGACTGCACCAGGTGTTGAGTACAGTATAATCCTGATCAGCGCTGACTGTTAATGAAACTGAATTAACAGTCAGTCACTGCTGTCATGCCGGCCTGCTTAGGTACCTTTTAACGCCTCTTAATAAGTTTAGTTAGCCTTTTTTTAACGTAGGGTAATGTTTTTGGGCATTCCCTCCCCGATGGGCTGGGAGCGGTGGGTCTCAACAGGTAAAAGACTTGCCGGTAATATCCACTAAAACCTCACGGTGTTCTTTTATTGCCTATTGGGCCAGGGAGCAAGGTCTGTCTTCACATGGCATCTGCTCCCAAGTTTAGTTAGGATTAGTTCATGTATTAGCTGTACAGACTAATTAATTAATTCTTCTCACTCGATATTGGAAAGATGAATTACATTGCTTGTTTCGTTGCTTTATGTAACCTATGGTGTAATTGTTTTCGTACTTTATTTTTATATCGTGGGAAAATGCATTAATGCGTACCCTCCCAGCCCGCAGGGACTGGACTGGAAAACTCCACGGCCATCTGAAGTCTTACTGAAACATCGTAGTAACGTTAAAGTACAGTTATAGCCAAAACTTTATTGCATTTTCTGTATTTTCTTTTATGTTGGCTACTATGAATAACGTTTCGCACGCGCGCTTTGGTAGTAAGGTCTATTATTCCCACGATAGACAATAAAGAATCCAGAGGCAATATGCTCCCAAAATCTTTATTTTGGAAATCCATACCGGAAGATACATACTTGTTTCTTTTCCATTTTCATGGCCTATTTTTTATCCTACAATGGATGTATTCGTAATTGGAATTAGTTTTACGAAAAGCATGTTATTTATCTAATTATGGCATATAAAAAAAAAAAACATTTTTTTTATTATGTCGTCTACGTATGATGTTAAGTGAGAACTTGTATAATAAAAATTAAGGAATATTAACAATTAAGTAACAATCAACCTATCAGAGCACTTATTTGTGGACCACACAAGTAATTGTCCTGTACGGGACTTGAACTCACGGCATTTGAACGGGAGGTTGCAGCGAAGCACCTGTTTTAACCGCTATACCAAACATGCATTCAACAATATTGCTATGTTTACGACTTATTTAAAAAGTTTCTGTAATTCTATCTCTAACAATTCATTTCCAAGTATAATTGCCGTACATAAATTTAACTACAATATTTTGAAGAACATAGGATAACGGTGAGGATAAAAGTAGCGATTCACTGTCTGCATGTATTATAATAAAAAGGAGTTGCCTCTACTTATTCAAGTCTTGTAAGGTACAATAAATTATGCCTGCGCATGACAAATTGTTCGCTTACCTTTTCCATCAAGGAGCTAGTTGCTAACTTTGTTATAAGTTCAGAAATGTATTTACATTCGCAAAAGGCACGTACGCTCACGTAATTGGAAAGGAAGCCTTTTTTCTATTTACATTTTGTAAAATATATCATGTGTTTTTACTTGTAGTAGGTTAAAAAATAAACTGAAGAGGTTTATTTTTAATCAGGGAATAATTAATCAGGTAATGTCAGGTTAATTTGAAAGCATGGATAACTGGATATTACTTGTAGATCTTTAAACGTGACAAACCAAACGAAATTTGATATGATCGGTTACCAGTCATATATACAGTGTATATGACTCTTTTTCATTACCGTAGTGAAAAAATACATTTACGGATTTTTTCTTGCAGTACGTAATCATAATACCCAAGTAGGCGGCGAGAAGGGCAAACGGTAAAGGACACACTGAAAATACTTACATGCCTTTGATTTTGGTGAAACGGGTTGAAACAGTAATGCGATATGCCTAAGCGTGCCATTATTGTTATTTTCACACTTAGTTTATTTTGTAAACCATACACATTGAACATTTTTTATAAGTAACTTTACGAAATAAAATTAATCCATCAACAATCATTATATTTACCTTTTTTACAATTTTATTTATGTTTTTTTTTTGCTTTATAAGTTATCATAAACATATAGAATACGTTATATTACATATAAATTTCTATAACACATCTGTATTATTTCCAGGTGTGGTTGTGATGACATGGTGGTGGGCGGTCGCGCTGCTCGCGCTGTCTACGCCCGCCCGCCCAGCGCCCAGGGCGGGCAACGGTGAGCAACTTTACAGTAAGCATCACTTTGTGCACTTTTTCATACAGTCTCGGCTCCTAACGTATAGCGACAGTGATCGCTGTCGCTTTACGGTTAGTGGACGAACTGGACCCTGTTCACCGGCATGGTCGCGTAAGTGACTTTTGTTTACTTACTCTACTGTGAACTTACTGAAACCTCTATACAAAGTTACTAGTCAAATATTGATGCCTCAAAATTTTACATGAATTGTATGATAAGTCATATTGAAGCAAATTACATCTCAATTTCGAGTTTATTGTTTAAAACAAGCGTATAACGATATGTTTTTGAGCCAATTCCTATCAAATGTTATCAAAAAGTGAGATTACAACTTTTGCTTCCGTATGACTTAATGCATCGAAAATTTAGACGGAAGCAAGAAATGTTCATTTACTCTGCCTCTTTATTCGCAGGAGTTTCGATTTCAATCTTTTTTCAAGGTCTTTTTATTGCATGAAATACATTTTTCTTTACTAAAATAATTTTGTTAGCGTAATATCGTTTAATCGAATGAAACAAAATATCGATCGAATATAAATATCATTTTTTACCTATTCTAATGTACAGTCAATGGTCAGAATTCGATTGAAAATATTTAGAAAATTCTTATTCTTAAGCATGTCGATAACTAAAAAAAAACAATGAGGGGAGAAAAAGGTGCTAAATATTTAGTTTTATCTATATGAATAAATAAGTTTTCAAAATGTTACGGAATTCTGTAGTGGTTAGTCTGTTTTTATATTTCAACTAGCTGTGCCCGCAACTTTGTTCGAATGGATCTTACAATTTATTTAATATGTTTGCCCATTTTTGTAGCTATTTTAATACAACTTGGCTCGTAATGGTGGTAGCCTGATGTTAAATAGCCTTCCTTGCTGGTTGTTCTATTAAATACAAAAATAATTATGAAATCCAACTGGTAGTTCCTGTGATCAGCGCATTCAAACATGGAAACAAAATTTTTGGTTATATAGATTACCTATTTTGTTGCCATACAATATTACCTTTGACATGTGATCGAAGACGCATAGCTAGTATAAAATGAAAATACATTCACTATAAAATGTAACCGACGTTGGTTTGAAGAAATAACTACTGAAACGACAATAAATAATAAACAACGCACAATTAGAAGTCGATTTTCTGAACGATACCACAATAATTAACATCAAATATATCAGATATACAACGGCACTGGAGAAATTATTGCATAACAAATTATACGTCAACTATCTATTAACGAGAATAAATAACACATTATTACAAGGATTTCTATATATTTAAAGCTTAGTTACATGTAACAAGGTCCGCTGTTATCTGACATTATCACGGGTTTAGCCGTAAATCCCGGGATTATGTCCGGCCGTGTTTATTTACGTGAAATTAAAACCTCCATACAAACCTTTGTCAGTTTATCTATTTATATATTTGTACTCATGTATGCACATTTATGCTTAATAAATTAATTATCCTTATACATGAACCCTGATTATGTTATGGTAATTTCTTATATTTGCATTTACAAAGCATTAAAAGAGGTTTTGTTAAAACAGTAACATATATTAATTTATTTTAAAAACGTGCTAAGTAAACATAACATTTTATAAAAAACTTGAAAACATAATTAGTATAATAGTACAGAGGTTCCCAAAGCGAACGCCGTGGCGCCCAGGCGCGGTGTAGAAAGTGAAGAAAGAGGGCCGTGAAGAGATTCTCTTCACTCTTCTCCTAACCTCAACTTAAGTGTTCGCGGGTACAAAATAAACAATTAAATTGATAGACTTATCTATGTACTCGGAAACTGTAAATTTTATGTTCATATAAATAAAGAATTTGGATTCAAAATGTGGATGGTTTAAATTGTATGCCTATCTACATAACTAGTATCATTGTAACTACCTATTTTGAATAGATAGATAGGTTCGCCGCGGCAAAATATTAAATATCTATTGGCTCTACGAACTGAAAAAGAATGGGAACCCCTCTAATAGTACGTTGTCGGAATCGCTAGGTAGTGTTCCTAAGTCTGTAGAAGTGAGGGCGCTGTACCTGGTCTCTGGCAACACGGGAGTTTCAAATGTCGCCGCAACACGGGAGTTTCAAATGTCGCCGTAACGCGTTTTGGCAAGTAGTGTTGGGTGACGGGTAATGCGTAATATTGCTACTTTGTATGGCAATATAGAACGGTTTATGAGATTTGTATGAAAGAACGTTGTGCCATTAGATTCTTATATATAAAGACTTGCTGTGCACGCGACTTCGATCGCATGGAACTAAAAATTATTTAATATTTTATTTCCCGTTTCTGTACCTTTTTTCAATACAGCTTTACTGATATTGGTGTTAGTGCGATGATAAATAGTCTATAAAAACTTTCTCCAATGATTGTTATGTCAAACATCTAAGGGATGTTTTTTTAACCCGATTGATGGTTCGAGACATTGCACGTTAAAACGGACAAACTTATCGGCTGTATAATATTAATATAGATAATGTATTTGGAAAAAGCTTTTTATAGATTCTTCCGAATAGCGAGCGCGCTTTTCCTAAATCGTATCATGTGAACGCGTAGGTACTTTTCATTTACGGTGTCATTACGAAAGTCTTTCACGCTTTGAGCAGCTTCGATGTAAGCAATTTATAATGAAGCACTTCTTACAATTTCTGAGATCTTTCACATGGAATTCGAGATAATTGTACGTATCGAACAACGTTAAATTTAACTTTGGTTAACTGGTTTTTTTTTTTAATATAGGTAGTTATTTTTTTAAACTTTATTGGTTTACCGTTATAGTTACAATCTCATTTGATGATAAGTGACGGTGTGGCCCAAGATGATGAACACACTAAGCCTAGTGGATTGACTACCGGTACACATTTATAGGTATTTGCACACAGATTTTCAATTTGAGGATGCTTGCTATGCAGGTAAGCATTAGAAAAAGTCTTATCATGCCATGGTTTTCTCACGATGTGTTTAATCACAGAAAGCTCAGGATAATTACAGGTAGATTCGAACTGACGTCCATTGACGCGGCGACCGTATACAAAACCAAATGAGACATTATCGCTTTTGATGACTATTAGTGAACTCTAATACAAATAAATAATAACCCAAAACTTTATTTTAACTTAAGTTTAATTATTTTTTTATAATAGTTTTGTTTTGGATACCTATATTAGCTTATTTATAGTTTTATCAATCAGAAGTAGAAATTCTTATTAAAAAGAAACCACTTTGCTACGGCCTAACGCTAACGCAACACAACTGATGTGCACGCGACGAACGCTCGGAACTAAGTGAATGCATCGGCGGTCTAGCTGCCCTTTTATAGGCAGTGACTATAAGCAGTGATGAGGGTAGTTGTGTCGTCGTGGAGGACAATTGCTAACACGGCCTCTCCTGACCAAGTGTCGCCCTCGACACAAGCTCCGTGGCTGAAGCCTGGTCCGGTGCCGTTTTCATTGACTGACCAAGTCTCTGCCTCCAGTAAGGCATTAACAGTCCAATTCCCGAGCCTGGAATCAAACTGCTTGGACCGACAACAACGGCAGCTCCAAGATCTTGGTCCACATTTAGGGAAGGCACAGAGTGACCGGCCCCAGAGCGTGGTGCGCTATTCTGTAGCTCGTGTGCAACCGTATTTTCATCAAGCCCAGGCATTTTCCTCCGTAGATTCAGAGCTTTTATTGAGCTTCCAGTTGTTGTCACTATCCAGGCTGTGTTTGAAAGTAAAACGCCAAGGCAGATATGCCTGAAGTCTAATGAACGCCAAGACCATGTAAGGTCTGTAGTTCAACGAACGCCAGGGCAATATGCCCGAAGTTCGGATAATGGAACGCCAAGGCCTTACGCCTGTAGTTCAGATAATGAACGCCAAGGCTTAAAGCCTGTAGTTCAGAACGCCAAGACCATGTTAGGTCTGTAGTTCAACGAACGCCAGGGCAATATGCCCGAAGTTCGGATAATTGAACGCCAAGGCCTTACGCCTGTAGTTCAGATAATGAACGCCAAGACCATGTTAGGTCTGTAGTTCAACGAACGCCAGGGCAATATGCCCGAAGTTCGGATAATTGAACGCCAAGGCCTTATGCCTGTAGTTCAGATAATGAACGCCAAGACCATGTTAGGTCTGTAGTTCAACGAACGCCAGGGCAATATGCCCGAAGTTCGGATAATTGAACGCCAAGGCCTTACGCCTGTAGTTCAGATAATGGAACGCCAAGGCCTTACGCCTGTAGTTCGGATAATGAACGCCAAGGCCTAATGCCTGTAGTTCAGATAATGAACGCCAAGACCATGTTAGGTCTGTAGTTCAACGAACGCCAGGGCAATATGCCCGAAGTTCGGATAATTGAACGCCAAGGCCTTACGCCTGTTGTTCACATAATGAACGCCAAGGCTTTAAGCCTGTAGTTCAGAACGCCAAGACCATGTTAGGTCTGTAGTTCAACGAACGCCAGGGCAATATGCCCGAAGTTCGGATAATTGAACGCCAAGGCCTTACGCCTGTAGTTCACATAATGAACGCCAAGGCTTTAAGCCTGTAGTTCAGATAATAAAAGCTTTTACATACCCTCAAAGAAGGCTGCACATTACTCAGGGCACCACTCGCCACGCCAAGGCACCATATACTGCGCCGCTGCTTGTGTAGTTTCTCATAACTGCCGCTATGCAGTTTTAAGCTCATATTGTTCATTTGGTAGAACCTTCACAACTCTGCCGAACGTTCTCAGGAACCGGTGAATTTACAAAGGCCTCGACCTTATGTGGGCTCGGCCTCACCTGACCCTGACTCAAAACCCGTCCTCATCACGTCTAGGGTTTCGATGTGTAGTGTCTGGACACGTTCAGATGAGACGTCACCCCGACCTCAGTGGTATCATGCACGTTACTAAGATCACAACGCACTATTTTCTACTACCACGGGAACGACGCCGTAACCGACAATTCCGCGTTGAAACACTCGATCGGCTAGGCTACGTGACCGATACCGCGACCTATTATTACTAGAACGACGTCGCGATCTACGACTGGATCCGCCAGTCATATTTACTAAAACTACTCTGTTCTGTGGGCTAGAAGTTACTTATCCCACTTCTGATTTTATCAATCAGAAGTAGAAATTCTTATTAAAAAGAAACCACTTTGCTACGGCCTAACGCTAACGCAACACAACTGATGTGCACGCGACGAACGCTCGGAACTAAGTGAATGCATCGGTTTTTTTTTTTTTTTTTTTTTTTTTTTCGACTGGACATACGCTGTTAGCCGGAGGGGCTTTTACAGCTTGGCAGGACTTTTTGGGGCGAATGCTGAGGGCACTCAGCCCCGAGGCAGCGGGCACAAGGGTGCCGTTGTGGCTGGCCCTTGGCATGGACTGCTGCCGGAAGAGAAAATATATTATAAAATAATAAGAGCTGGCCTACTGGAGTAGACCTTTAGATAAATTACTAATTTGTGAAATGTTAAATATACTAATTATTAAGAGAGGCAAGGAAGTCGGTGGAGTGGATTGTACTGTACTGTTTTAAGATTGAGTTATCGGTGTTGGAGTGAATGCATCGGCGGTCTAGCTGCCCTTTTATAGGCAGTGACTATAAGCAGTGATGAGGGTAGTTGTGTCGTCGTGGAGGACAATTGCTAACAATAGTTTATAACATTAATTACTAATATTTGTAATTAAAAGTGATAAAAATGTTATTTTATAACTAAGCAAAAATGGTAGAAACATTAAAACTTTTTTTAGCCAGTAATGCATAATCATTTATATTAATGTACGAATTTTATATAAATATCTTAGAGATTATTAAGTTATATTATTAACAGTCACCGACTTTATACTAAGAAATATCTCGGCCCGATTACCAGTATAAAAAACCTATCCATTTCTCTGTACTTGACCCAACCATAAAAGATAGAGTATTTACATCAACTTTCTTTTCAGATGCTATTATATACTTAAATAAATAAATATATTTAAAGAAATTTATACGTACTCATTTATTTGTTACATTATGATACCATAAAGCTGGAATTATATCACATCAGTAATGGACCATAACTCAATCGGTGGTTTCATCAAAACCACGAAGATCGTAAATATTATGTTTTTTACGACCGGCTTCGTGTCAGCACATCGCGTGTTAAGGACGTGTGTTAGATAGATGATGGTGGAAAGCGAAGTGGTTTCGCTTTCATGCCATTTAAAATTTGATAGGATCGACAAAACCCCTCTCTGGTTATTCGACAACGCCCTGTGACGGGTGGGGTGTCTGCGATTTTTATTTATTATGAACTGTCTGTTTATTTTTTTTTTCTTATATAGTGTATAGATGAAGCGTTATGGTCACAATCTCACTTGGTGTTAAGTGATAATGTGGCTCAAGTTGTCGGCACGCTAAGCCTAGTGACAAGCTGGCTCTCAAGTGCAACTGCTTCAACACACCTATAGGTATTTGACGTCAGATTTAAGATAAACAAAATGCTCAAGATTAGCTAAAACTGCAGGCCAATGCATATTTAAGCATTTTTTTCGTGAGTAATAAATAAAATCATAAAAAACGGTATACACCACGAGTTTGCATAGCTAACACTATTTAAAAAATTGTTAGAGAAAACATTAACGTCGTATCAGTTACTGAGCAACTGAGAAGTAATCGATTAGCGTAGTATGGCCATGTTAAGAAAAGAGATGAAGGAAATATATAAAGAAGAATGTTTAGTATGAAGGTAGATGAGTGTAGGAATAGTGTATGTCCGTAGAAGATATGGATGAACTATGTGAGAAGCGATGTGTAAAAAAGTATGAATAATGACCCTTTTTTTAACGTCTTACCTAAACAAAACAAAGGGATGGAGAAGGGGACTTACCCGGTGCGTATCGCCAGGAATCCCCTCTAAAACCCCACAGTGTTCCTGCAGCACCTTTGTTTGCCAGGGAGCAGGTACCTTCGTTCGCAGGATTTCTACTGATCCTACGAAGGAGGGATAAGGCTTATGAAGAAGAGAATAGCCAAAACGTTAAAGTTTTATTTGACGTTTTTAATGCGTTATATTAGTCAAAACATTAAAGACTGACAGTAAACACCCTAATAAGTTTATAGTAGCGTCTTAGTTCGCATTTTTATTCATGTTTTCATTGTATAAGTAATACGAATGACATTGTTCAAGTCAATAGGTCAATAGGCCAATATCGGAGATCTAGCGTTGAATTAATAGAAGTGAGTATACATAAAATACAATTTCAGAGGCAGAGTAAACAATGACAGTTATTTTTCTATTCCGATTCGTGAAACCCATTGCAGTGGATGCTTCTTAGAATAACGGTGGTCACCAATAGAAAAATCTTTAACGACAGTTATCGTGATAAGCCCAATGCGGAGCGCAGTCAATGGCTGAAATGGTGCGTCACGCATTTAAGTTTTTCCTTATTTTTGTTCAATTTGGAACAAGAATAATAAATCAATATGCCTAGTGCAATAAATACCTTCCTATAGGCATTTACAAAAATACCGTTCATTTTATTTTATAAAGACAAAGAATGTCCTGAAATTGTAAAAGACGCGTGCGTACCGTATTGTTCGTTTAGGAATACTGCTTTGAAGTGGTTGAACCACTCGAGCCGTCACTTTCGATCGGTCAATCATCTCCGCTAACACCGCTGATACCACTTATCCGATAAAGTTACTTAAGTTTGTCAATATTATTAGAAGGACATATTTATTTACACATATATACACACTAATGAAAATATTAAGGTAATACGGGAGGTTGTCATGGTGTCTTTTCAATAGGTGTTTGACACTGCTTGTCATAAGATAAGTCTAGCCACACACCTCTCTCGCCTTCACCTGAACCCGGGTCGCTACCTGTTTACTCTACACGAGAGGAATAAACCGATTTTCCACCACAATTATAAAAAGAGGTGTCGTATCCTACAACAAATTGTTGCGACATTTTTTTATTTTTTTCTACGCACTTTTGATAATATGGTCAAACACGGTAACATGTTTAGTTTTAAAAAGGACTGGATATTAGTGTGACTGTAGAATATGTTACTTGGAATTCGATTGTATAATCATGAGTTTTTGACTGTTAATTGCTTGTTCAATAGTGTCCTACCACCATGCACGGACTACAGTACAATATTGATCCTCTCTGAAAGCAGTAGCTCATTGTAGCATTCGTATAAGTGCTGGCTGTCTTATAAACAATAAAATTATCAATTAGCAGTTAAAGTTGAAATACTAAAATATACTGCTAATAAAAATAATTTTGGTAGAGTTTGTAGCGATTAAAAGTACTTATCTTCCAAAATCGTTCATCAAAAACTTAAACGATGTAATAAATGAAAGAAAATTTTAAATACAACTTCAAATATTCTAAAAACAAGTTAATTAATGTTTGAGAATAAGTGTAATTAAAACCGTAATAACTTGGTTGTAACTTGTATGGATGCAGCCTCGATCGACGTAGATTTGAAGCCCTACAATGATCTTAACCTCCTAATTATGTAAAACATCGTGATGAAACCATACCACAGTGAAAAGTGCTTTCTAATGCCCTTCTGTCTTAGATACTAGATTGAATTTGAAAATTGTTGACATGCATGTACTTTGTGTTCTAACAGCTGGATTTTAAAGGAATCCAGTGTTGCCAACTTGGCCCACTTCGTCACTTAATGTCTATTGCAATTCTATAATTACCAGAAAAGAAATATAAGACTACTGTATGATGATGATGATGATGACGCAATAAATAGTTTCATATAAAATTTATCCCTCTCTTTACCCCACTCCCTATAAGTTTTTCGCAAAAAAAGGTAACCTACCTCCGTCTTCATGATCTCATCTATCTCTGCGCCAAAATGTATCACAGTCGATTTACGATTAGACGTGAAAGCGTAACAAACAAACAAACAAACTCACTTTCGCATTTATACATGTAGTATATAACCTTATATGTTATGGACAAGGTTTGTCCATCATCCTGCAAAATTTTAGCACATAACGCAAGCGTGCAAATTCTTTAAAATGTAAAGTCAACATTAGTCCCTTTAAACTTATTTCTTGGTTATTTTATCTATACAATATACAAAACTAGAATAGGTCAGAATTGTGACCAAGACGAAACGATTCCTAATACGAAGTGTTGATAACTATATTAAAATCATGTAAGAATATTTTTTATACTTTTTGGTTTAGAGTTTGTTAACAACTTCACATGATGTTAAGGACGATTCGACGACGACGACGACGAGAGTGGAAATGCTAATGATAATGATAATTAGTGAGTAACTGGCTCTCTAGTGCAGCTGCCGGAACACACCCAATGAATGGTGAATGGTAGGTAGCCACTATGATTTCATAACGATGTTGTCCTTTACTGTAAGCAAAGGCTTTTTACTTTTAAGACAAATTTATTTACCAACTACCAAAAACCAGTTTTCTATACAAAGACAGATGTATGAATCTAAACATTGTACGATGAAATGTGGAAAATATATCCTACATGCATTAGTTAGTACATTGTCAAATAAATTCTACCATTTCATTCAATATCTCATTGCATAAATTGGTCTTGTAATGACGGTAAAACAAAAAAAAAATTACATTCCTGTGTCCCCTTACTCCTTACTGTTTTGATTGGTGTAGACTCAATATAGAATTTATCGGCTGACACGGTCCCGGGTAACAGGTCATCCGCACCATCTGCCAGTTTCACACACGAATGGGTTCATCTATCGACGAGCTTGTCGTTTACATAGGGAATTGAAAATTGGGAACGTTCTACATTTATCGTGAATTGGGTGACATGGTTTACTTGCTATAATAAAATCATTACTTATTTGTGTTGCTCGTCATTATTTAATACTAGCTTTTACCCGCCGCTTCGCTCGATTAACATTGATTTTATTAAACAAATCGGATTATGCAATAAGAAAAATCATACAAATTTTATGCCTGTCTTTATTTCACTTCCAATCACAGGTTATCTCAAACCCACTCCTCTACAAACTGTACCCACTACCAGGCATTGCTTCACCGGAAATCCGAAGGAGCGTGGCTTGTGGTATAGAAAAGAGGAAACAAGAAACCGAATGCCTACCAACCTCTCAAAAGCCGACTAATAAGCCGAAGGAGTTTCATGACACATACTCCACCTCTAGAGAGTCTCCCAATAGAGGTACGAAGGATAATGTGGTTAGAAAAGTTAGCACCACCACCAGGCTTCGTGGAACCTGGCGAGGAGTTACCACCTCGATATAACTTGCCATGGATTGTTTGGAAAACACTGAACCGTCTTAGTTGTCAGGTGGGCCGCGGCAAATCCAACATGGTAAAATAAGGTTTTAGAGAATCAAGCCAAACTTTATGTGACTGTTGGGAGTCCCAAACTATACGCATTTACTGTCGTGCCCCCTCTGTACACACTCCTGCATACTCGCTGACCTTTCGGCATCAACCATCCCCAAGGTCCCATCTGCCTCTATACCAAAATTCATCATAATCGATTCAGCGGCTTAGGCGTGAAAGCGTAACAAACAAACAAACTCACTTTCGTATTTATAATATTAGTAACCATAAGGTTTATACAGCTCATATCTATACGCTTTAATACTCGGTGAAAATGAATAATTAATTATTTTTTTCAGATTATGTAGACTATTCTTTACATTAAAATATTTATTAAAGGCGCTTGTGATAATTAATGTATTGACTGAACCTTATTTAATATCTTCATATATGGAAGTTCAAAGGTACAAAGGGAAGAAATTTGAAGCTTTCAGATATATAGACATAACGTTAAAGGCATTGTTTAAGACGGGAATTCTTGAAATTTAATCACTGTTGGGATCAAAGAGATGGGAAAGGTTGTATTTAAAGTAATGTATTTCGGGTTTGATGTATAAATAATGAAGTGAACAAAATATATAATTAATTATAATTAAAAACTCAGTATTCTATCGGTATATGGTATACTAGTATGAGAGTGTAACTGCAGGTGAAAACTAGTACAATTTACTAATATTAATAATCGCCACATATTTATACGTGTTATTCTTTTTATATAAAATGCCGTTCATAATTTATATCCACCTCAACGACCTGACCAGTTACATACTAAAGAGTTCCTAACAACTAACAGGTTTATGGTATTGATGTGGCTTCAGATATATAATACTAGATGTACCTGCGACTTCGTTCGCATGGAACTAAAAATTATTTAACTTATTTATAGCCTATGTTACTCAGATATAATATAGCATTCTAATAGTGCATTCTAAAATTCTTGGAAGCGGTCTAGTTGTTTTTGAGTTTATTCGTTACAAACAAAAATACAAATCATTCCTCTTTATAATATTAGTATAGACATAGATTTAGAATCACAATGCCACGCTTTTGTCAAGATGTCTTCCTTCACCGAAAGCTCGAGCTCGTTGCACTTAAAATTTCCGTCGTAGAATTGAGCTTTTATTGCATACTTTATACCACAAAGAAATAACTAAATATCAAATAACAAATATTCTTTATTAGCCGAATGCCGTGTATACAACTTCACGAACCGACTTTCACATTTTTTTTTGTTTAAATTTATTCAATAATTTTGTTTAAACAAAACGATATTTGCATGGCCTGACTTATTTCGATGCTTGAGATTTTCACTTTAAATAATACACGGCACGTAAGCTTTTGCGTGCGATCGCTTGTACACGTTAGAGTAAGTTCAATATTACATTTTTACAAGCCGTAAGACCTTTTATATTTATATACAATTGGAACACAAATAAAATAATATTTTGTGCTTGATTGCTGGCTTGTTAAATTTTATATTTTTTGTTTAGTTTATAGGTTTTATTAGTATTTAGATTATAGGAATTATGAGCACAATCTCACCTGATGTTATGTGACGATGCGGCCCAAGATTGTGAACAGGCTAAGCCTAGTGGTGAAATGGTTCTGAAGTGTAACTGCCGGAACACAGTTATAGGTATTTAGCGGCAGATTTGCAAATTAAAAGTCAGTTAGCCAGGAAGGCTAATGTCTTATAAATACCATCGTATGATTTCATCACGATGATTGCAGGGATTCGAACTCACGTCCATTGGCACGTCAGTCAGTATGAACTACCAACTAAACCTCATCGCTTCAAATAAATGAAGCTTTATAGTAAGTAGCTATTTCAATCATACTAATATTATGAATGTGAAAGTGAGTTTGTTTGTTTGTTACACTTTCACACCTCAACCGCTGAATCAATTGTGATAAATTTCGGTACAAATATTTGAAAATAGAGAAGTAAAATTTGTATGAAAATTTTTGTTACGTCATCCGACTTGTTTGAAAAAATTTATCATAACGCGAGCAAAGCCGCACGTAAAATCTAATGTTAAAATTAAATCGTTAATAATTTATAACTATTAATCGTGAATATCCTACGATTATCGGAACAAAATGATAATTTTGCAATTAGCCATAATTTACCGAATGTAAATCAATAATGCGCAATAACAAAGGAAACCGCATAATATGATAATTGATAGACCTATTTAATTGAATTTTCATTTCCAGTAAATAATTACGAAATTGGATTTCAATTGTACCCATAGTTTAAATGCCAATTATTTTAATTATTCGCAGTAATTTTGCATTCAATCGAGCACAGTAATTGTTTATTGAAAATCAATAATTATTAAAATATTGATACGTATATTAATGGACTCGACAGACACATTTATGCAACAGATATTTAGACTGAAAAATTAATGATTCCAAGTGAGACTTATAAAGAAAATAGTTTAAAAACTTCGTCTTTCTATTGTGTAAGAATCAAATCAAAATACTTTATTATATGTAGGCCCTAACTAAGTAGTCGCTTATGAACGTCAAAACTACCACCGGTTAGGAAAACAACCTTCGATCTACCTAACTCGATCGGATACTCCTTTTGTATGTACAAATTTTTATAAAAATGTATTACAGTTACAATGGCTTTATACAATGGTGGTACATAAAGAGGACTGTTAACTAGAGACAGTACCAACGTTCATATATTGATCCACCATATAATTAAGCCTTGTGACATCGAAACCCGCTTGACATATGACTAACTAACATTATCTATGTGACCCTTTTTGTAACGTCGGGTAAAATTTATTTACGTATTGCCTCTTTACTAGACATATAATCAATAGAAATATCGACTACAACAACCTTCCACGACCACGTGTTGTCCCTTTTTGACAAACACCAGGGACGTATACAGACTCTGCATCGATGGACATCGCAATGAAACCATAGCATCGTGGTAGGTCTTTTTCTAATACCCACCTGGCTAACTAGCACCTTCAAGTTGAAAATCTACCATAAAATACTTATAGATGTGTTCCGGCAGTTGCACTTGAAAGCCAGTGCTGCCACTTAATTGGCATATCAACCAGCATAGGCTACATCATCACTAAATATTAGATATGATTGTGGTCATAACACTAAAACCTATAAAAATATATACACCGTACTGTTTATGTACAATGTAATGTATTTGTAGTTTGACTTAATAAGAACAAAGTACTTAACAACTTATAAAACATAGAAACAATATTATAAAGTATTAAAATAATTGAATTTGCGTTCCAGTTCTATGATCATCATTTCATATTAATTATCAAATTAATAACTCAGAAAGTCGATAGTTTTGTTCGTTAAGGTGAAAAGGAGAAAATTACCCGATAAATGGACTTGATATTAATACGAAACACACAAGCTTAACGGACGGCGATCATAAAATTATGCATAATGCCAACAAGATGTCAGATTAAATGCCCAACTAGTCAAACGTTTATTTTGTTCGGTACACAGCGATTGTTTAGTGGATAATGTTTATCTATATTAGAGAAAATTTTCCTTTGCATATTAAGGTTAGTGGCAATGAAGGCACGCCAATGAAAGTACGCAATACAGATTTCTTAAACTTTTTATTTTTATAAATGTTTTTTTTTTTTAATTTATACTTACTAACGTGATTGGTTTAGTAAATATGATACAGTTTTGGTCTTACTGGTCATAGCGTAATGATAAATAGTTTAAAGCATTTCTAAATGCAGCATACATTTCAAATTGTTACAAATTGTTTGTTTCATAAATTAAAAAAAAAAAAAACTTGACTTGTAGTTTCTAAGCTCAGTGTGTTCAAACAACAAACTTTTCCGCTTTAGTATATTAAAATGGATATGTATTTTTCTGACCATATCGAATGTAAGTTCATTTAAAGACTTAAGAAGACAACTGCTATAACTCTTTCGAGAATACAGTATAAGTATTCTAAATCCATGAAATAAAATATTTCGATACGAGACTCCGTCTCAAAAGAAAACATCCCAACCCTTTCTAGTGTTTACACGTTTGTTAAATATAGTTGTGTTCGTACTATTAAAGTAAGAATTAGTTGGAATTTGATTAAAATAAGTTTTCTTTATACAAAATTTAATTACAACATTTTTATGTAGAATTTGTTGAAAAGTCAAATTTTCATTTGATAGAACAGCCAACTTACTCTGTCGACAGCTATGCAAACGGCTCGGCCGTATGTCAGTGCTCTAATAGATACAATTGAAATCGCAGAGTGCCCACGAGATTAGATAAACTTACTCACCGACGCCCATTGTGGTTTCCCAGTTGATGCTCTCGATAAGCTTGTAAGGAGTGTTTCGAATACGACTAAATTAAGTAGATGCCCCCATTGTATTGTGGTTCCATATTATGAAGAGATTTGGATGTTGGTTCCATTTTGTATAACCAAAAATATGAATAAACAATTTATTATAATACGTACTTCTATTGTTTGCCATACTAGATACCAAAGACGACTTAAGATTGTGATTCTCATCGGTGTATTGTAAGCAACTGCGATCTTATAGTATTAATATTACAATGAGAACTGTCTTTTTGACACCGTTATAATTTCTACGACCCCTCGAAGTTTTATATTTCTTCCAATATCATATAGATAGAATATTTCACCTATACATTTTAAATCACTATAATGGCATTGTTTTTGTTATACTTCATAATATAAGCCTATCTACTATAAGTTTCGACATTACATAATTAAGCTCCGAATTAATGCAGGGATTCGTCTACGCTACTACTGAATCATTTTCCTTAAAACGCTAATCATTAATTTATTAATAATTGGTGGTAGGGCTTTTTATAATGCCCGCCTGGCTAGTTACCACCCTCAAGTTGAAAATCTGCCGCTAAATACCAATAGATGTGTTCCGGCAGCTGCATTTGAGAGCCAGTTCGTCCACAGGTTTAGTGTGTCTACCAACTTGGGCCGTATTGTCACTTAAGAACAGATGAAATTATGGCCATAACGTTAAACCTTAACTATAAAAAAATAAATAAATAACATGACATATATTGGTCATCATTCCCATACTAATATTAACGTGACATAGAATCATCTTTTTAACCGATAGAAAGTTGATAAATTGTCTATGGTCTGGACCATAATTGCTGGGCAATTTTATACAACGATACCTTTGCATAAATTATTGAATAATTCAATAACATAGACAAATTCGATTACTCACTTTTCATTATCAAAACAGGTATTCCATTGAGAATTAATTACACCTTCTATAGATCGATGACCTGTTGAGCTTTTGTAATTTCTTACAGCTTTCCTCTATTCAAGTATTGGCATATAAAATTATCAACGCCCTTAGAATCAAGTATTATTGTTAATGTTTAAATCGATTTAAGAATCAAGTCGATATACCAATTTACTTTACGGTATTTTGTAGAAACGGGTAATTAATTCTTCTGATGTTTAGTGGTATTTGTACGCTTTAGCTAACTATAACCTAGATTAGAAAGATTGGAGTCATTTTTTTATAGTTTATAGGTTTTAGCGTAATTATCTCACCTAATGCTAAGTGGCAATGTGGCCCAAGCTGGTGAATAAGATAACCCTAGTGGAAGAACTGGCCCTCAAGTGCAACTGCCGGAACATACAGTTATTTGGTGGCAGATTTTCAACTTGAGAGTGAGAGCTATTCAGGTGGGCATTAAAAAAACCCAACCACCAAAAACATGTCACTTGACGCGGCTATCGTACACGCTACCAACTGAGCTATCATTGTTTCAAATCTTCACGCCTAATTGATGCCACATTAAATCTACTCAATTCAGTCAAAACGTTAAAATATAACTACTGAATTGAAAAAGGCCCCACCCATCAGAAAAGTCGGAAAGAAATTCATGTGAGCTCAATACTGTTATTATTTTGTTAAGGTCAGCCAATGATAATCTACCTTACTACCTTAATAATAAGCTACTTTTAATTAGTGTTTTATATAATTCTTGTGTGATAGCGCTTATTTTCGACCTCATCTTAGGGATCAAAATACGATAGCCCATTTACTACAAAGTGCAAATTGCAAGCTTTTCGGTGGCTACACACAATTACAGTGCGGTGGTAACAAATCTGTTGAAGAGGTTTGCATTATAATTATAATAATTATTTCTACTCAAACAGATCAGAATAAAAAATCATACTTATTGCTGTCACAATGAATTTATCCTAAATGCTAGTTCCACAATTGTGTAATTAGCAGTCCATTATTATATTTTAAATTACCTTACGCCATCGTCAAGCATATTTTTAAGACAAAAAAAATTAAAGCTAGAAACATAGCTAACCACTGTTATAGGGTTTGCGCTATTGTTGCTATGCGCCGTAACAGATATTTCAACATTGCTAAAATTAAAAAAATGAGAGACTATTTTTTCGTACTCGAACGACATAAAAATATGAAATGTAGCTTATATTACTTGTGGGGCTAAAATTATCTTATATATTGTTTCAAATAAAAAAGATGAATAAAGTACCGTGGTAAAAATGGCACTATCCAAAAATAATGAGAACTGCCGAACAACTAACCGTCCTTTGAGGGTCGTCGCTGTCATATCGTTTTGGAAGTCTTCAGCAGCTGGATGTAGGCTAGGTGCTTTCAAAACATGACACTACAAATAAACAATGCGACGGAATTTTCACCATGTGTCTACTAATTTTGATAAAAGTATAAGAATTGACAATAAAATTCTTAGAAAATCTTGAAACGATATTTTTTCAAATCTATACACATAAATAAAATTGAAGTGTCTTTTTATAATATCGAAATAACAAATATTTACTAAATGCATATGAAATTATATACGGTACTAATATTTAAAAAAAATTGTCTGTCTCTCTGATCTGACTAAGCTCTGAAACGGCCGAATCGATTCTGACGCGACTTCCGTTGGCAAATAGCAGATGTTATAAGTAGTAACTTAAGCTACGTTTTATACAAATAAATTATTATTCCAACGAAAAGATAAGACTTTTTACTTTAACGCAAACAAAGTCGAGGACGCGGGTCAAATAAGTTTGATTAAACTTTGTAATAAGTCCACAACAGATAAACTATGAAATTTTCGATGATATTCTACGAAACATGAATAGCTGCTAGGTAAAAAACGTGTTTAACCGCGGGGCACCGATAGTTTTTAACAAATCTGTTCTCGGTGTTAAAGTGGACATCAAAAATTATACAATTTCTATTCATATAAATAATATTAACAGAGACGAATTAATGATTTCATTGAAATAAAACTAATTTAAACGGATTTTATCGCGGTTATTTATTAAATTTTGATCCCGACGTTTCGAAAGCTTTTCAGCCTTCGTGGTCACGGGGCGGACTGAGGTGTAGGTTGTCCAGAAAAGTTTATGTTACTGTGTCTACCTTCAATTTAATTTTTATTATTGATGGTGTTCCGATCTACGCAGAAAGAGCTCACAGTGTCTTGAGGTCTGGCAATTGGTCTTTTGGGTTCCGATTTAATTAAATGTATAATTGGATCCCAGGCTTGTGCTAGCTTCCAACCATCTTCTCTATTGAAATTTGGATGTTTTTTAATTTCAATAGCCTCACGAATCATCCTAGGTAGGAATCGGTGTTCTTTTGCAAGGATTTGTGGCTTGTCGAATCGAAAATAATGTTTGGAGCCTTCTTCTGAATGTTCAGCAACTGCAGACTTAATACGAGACGAATTAATAGCTCACAATCAGATACGACTAATTTACGATAAACTGACAGCTTGATGAGCTATATGACGCTCTAAAAGCTATGATTGGGGTATAATTCTATGGAATTTACATTTTATTGTTTAGAAATGACCGTCAAATTGGTGTGTCGTCATTAGATATGTATGGATTCAATCATAGATTCAACTCATATACATATAATATACATGAATGTATAACTTTTTTACTTTTCCATTGGATTGTCGATTTCTTTACTAGGTTTTGAAGAAATACATTTTTAGAACATACATTTTAGCTTCTGCATTCCGATTTAAATAGGTTACATGGCTCAGGGTTATCACACTACGTCCCAATAATAGTAACTCTTCCTTGACACATATTCAATTACCGAAAGGCTTACGGGAAAGGCAGGGGTCGGTGACCACCCCTGATAGTATACTAATGTATGGATAATCGTTAGATTTTTATTCTCGGATTGTATCGTGCTTAGTATCAGTTGTATTAATGTCAATTTGCAGCACTGCTAAAAAAATACCTTGAGAAGTGTTGTAAATTTGGTATTCATAAAACAGAAATTGAAATGACTCTTGGACGTTTCAGTAATTTTATATGTAATGCCTTTAACAGTTGAGTTTAATTATATGTGTCAATGGCTGAGTTGGTAGACATCACTTCGCCTTTTTCATATGTCCATAAATCGAACCCGTTTGCATTCAAGTTCAGTATAAACCTTCCTCATAAAAAATACATAAATGTTCCAATTTTCATGATAATCGGTTAAACTTAGTGATAAATACGAATATCTATCATAAATCTTTACTAAAATTAAGTAACAGTAACAAATAAAACGTAAAGAAAAAAATATATGCTAATATAATTGTGATATTTTGGGCCCCATCTGACAGCATTATATACTTTATACCTTAGGCCGGTTCAAGTAAATCCATAATTAATCATTCTTATGCCAAGTAGCAACGCGCTCGACTTCGTTCAAGTTTTCTATTTTTTCGCTACAAGTATAGCATTGAAATGCATAACAATGGTATAATACGGTAAAACGCTAAAAGTAATAGAATAACTGGCTCTTAAATGCAGCTGATCGATCCAGGGAACGATAAGATATTGATAGCGCTGATCATAAAGATGTCAATTATAATCAATACACTTAAGAACATTAAGTTTTATAGAAAGGAATTATTGTCGGATATAAAACATATCTCTTCAAAAACGTCTTCTAACTGTTGGAGACAATGATTCTATTCTATTTAATGTGAACACAGTATTACAGGTCTCACATAAAATTAGCTGAATTGGATATTTTTCTTTTAATCAGACCGAAAAAAAAGTATCAGCATTGCAAATACTATGTAAATAAAAGATGAATGGTTTGGTTAAATTTAACAATTATTTGCCGCAAACTGAAACAATATAGTGATTACAGAAATGAAATATAAATTTACCGTAATTTATTGAGCCTACATATTTAAAAGGTTCTCATTCAACAGGAAGTATTAAACAGTAAGTCACAAATTTGCATTTGGTAATAAATTCCTATCTTAGCGTGGATTTTGTTAATAATTTATTTCAAGTATATGCGACGCGCCGCGGATTTTGGGAGATTTGAATAATATTTTCATTCAATTTTTATGCATAATTTAAATGCAATTCTTGAGATTTTATTGGTTATGCCTTTTTAAATCGAGATGAGATATAAAGGCTGTTTACACACAGTAGTCAAGAAAATTGTAATAAAGTGAGTTTTTATTATTACTTGAAATATTTTATTACTTATACCACAGATTTATACAAAATCTTAGTTATATCAAATTAAGGTAATAAAAGAGAGAATAAGAGGAGAGAAGAGTAAATATAGGGTTCAGGAGACATACACATAAATGAAAGTTATCTTGAAAACTTAAACACACATAGATAAGTTGGAATTGTGACTAATTACTATTCAACAGTTGGAAGAATAAAAGAAAATAGATTAAACAATCCCTTAATTAAGCACTTGACAGGTTACGGTCTACAAACGTTGGTTAACGTTTCTTTGTCTTCTATATTTCAGAGCAAAGTAAATTAAAACAAACAAGCGTGCCTCTTTGAGATAATTAACTATTAATTAAATTGTGTTGCGTGAAGAATCTTGACATTACCATAGAGATTGGTAGTAGAGAATTGTAGTGTTCGTTTCACTAACTTTCGCTCTCAAGTAAAATAATTATTTATTAGTGTAACATTTTAGCTGCAGTTAAAAGAAACTATTATTTCTAGTACGCCATTCCAACTTATTTATAAAACATTAATTAATATTCTGTTCCAACTTTACACCATAATATAATAGAATTCCTATAGCAAATTTGAAACATCTCTTTTCCTTTTATCATCTGCCAATATATGTAGATGCATATGTAAGTTTCTTAACAAAGATATTATGTTATTGTCTGATGTGGTACAATATTCAGGCATTTTCAATGTTCTACCACCTACCTACTTTAAATTGTATACCCCGTCGACCAGCGTCTTGTAAATATTAGTTACATTATTAAACGTATCTCTTTATGAGATACAGATTCATTAAGTAATCGGCAATTCAAGAATAGTCGTCGCTTTTCATGTTGTCCTGAGTCATTCAGCATCTGGATGAACATTAAGGGCGACATCTTTGAGGTACCCTTAACCTTATATAGACCTTAGTTATTTGACGAATACAACGACTCGGAATTGGCTAAAAGATTGAAGTAAAAAAAGGCTTACGTTGCAATTATAAATTTGAATGTCAATGGTCATGACAGAGATTAGTATGAATAAACTGTATAGATTTCAGCTTTTTACCTAAACAAATATAAAGACCAATTTTTCAATTAGCTTGTGCTTTCAGTGTAGAGAAAAAAACGTTATGTAACTATAGCACTGTGAAAGGGCTTTTTCTAATACCCACCTGGCTACCAAATATTTATAGGTGTATTCCAGCAGTTGTATTTAAGAAACAATTCCTCTACTTGGCTTAGCGTATGCACAATCTTAGGCTACATCGTAACTTAACATCATGCGAGATTGTGGCCATAACGCTAAAATCGATAAAGTATAAAAAGTATTACAATGTGCATTTTATGCCAGGTGGTAACAATCAGACGGAGTTGTAGTTAAAAGTTAACCTATAAAGAGTATAAAAAAGAAATGAAATATTTCTGATGATTTCTTATGTTTACGCGAATATTATTCATTGAAATAAAACTAATTTAAACGGATTTTACCGCGGTTATTTATTGATTTTGATCCCGACGTTTCGAAAGCTTTTCAGCCTTCGTGGTCACGGGGCGGACTGAGGTGTAGGTGGTCCAGAAAAGTTCATGTTACTGTGTCTACCTTCAATTTAATTATTTTTTTAATATAAATTTTTTTCTGCACAGTGTGAGCACAGCCTTACACAGTTGTCGACGGCTCACCGCGGCAACGGGGCTAACTGTACTTGATTAACGAAAGTGAAATGAGTGGTCGCCCGCTTACTCCACTTCTTGGGAGACGCTGACAACTGAGACGCGACGCCGTGTAATTCCACTGTACGTGTGTTCCCGTTGTTATGGATAGCGACTCGTTTATTGTCAAATTATCGTACAGTTTTATGTCGCTTGTAATATTCATGAACAATAAATTGTCGAACATATTACATTTTATTAAAGATGATAACGGTTTTTTGTAATTTATAAGTTCAGGCTTTTTGACACGATCACAATTTATGCTTAGTGACGATGTGGTCCAAGATGGTGAAACGTAAAGCCTAGTGGAACACCTGACTTTCAAATCCCGCTTTAGTAATATATCTTTAGGTCTTCGGTGATAAGCGGGTGTTGAAAAAATCCAAAGTTCAAGCTAGTTATTAATCGGTATGCATGAGAACACTGAGTTATTATAGATTTTAATGAAAAAACGTCTTGCTTTCTTGCTTCTTATCTGAATCTAATTTCTAAGGAAATGTCTAGAAAGAATCTAAGAAAATGTCAGCATCTTATACATTATTTATTACATAGATATAATTATATCAGGTAGTCGAGGTATAAAAAACAACGATGTAAAAGAGATAGTATTATATAAATTGCAAACCAAATATAAAGATATAACAATCATTAAAAACGATACCTCGTGCAAGTCACGGGCCGTCTGAATATGAATTGATTGATATATTTTAATTACAGCTTGCATTTCATTTATATTCTGAATCTAGTATCAACCATCTATTTGGCTATATTACTGATGGCGCAGATGATAAAACTGTCCATATTACGTGAACAAAGATCAACTTTGTACATTTAGACTGTGTCTTGCTTATGACAATACCGTGTGATATGCTTAGGACTACCTGATATGATACCTGTCACTTCTTCTTCATAAAACTAAGTCCACCTAGGTTGGATGGTACAACATATCTTCTTTTTCTACTCTACTCTATCAGCTGTCATCTCAGTACCCACACTTTTTTACACATATCATTCCTGACACAGTTCATCCATATTTTCTTCGGTATTCCTCTTCTCCTGCATCCATTAATCTTCATAATTAACATTTTCCTAGTTATATAACTCTCATCTCCTCCCATGATATGCATGTATGACAATAATCTATTACTTCTTAAACTCTCTGTCACTGTGCCACGCTTAACTGTGTCTGCTTCTATATTAGCTGGTGTTTATATTATCTTATAATAAGATATAGTGGTACAAATCTGTACCTAAATAGCGACTATCATGCCTATGGCAAGAAACTATTGACACTATCTATTTTGTTGTCTGTCACGTTGTGGGATCACCCATTGTATGTACATGCTTGAAAGTCCATAGTTTAGAAAAGGACCCCGCTGGATTTCTGTTTTCCTGGTAGTTGTCTCTATTTTGGATTATACTGAGCCTACTAGATACAATTTTATCACTTTATCAGTCTAATATAAAAAATAACCTAGAGCACTATTGACTTGTCATTCGATGAAAAAGCAGTCCAACTTCAAAGATATAAAAAAAAGAAATTCTATCTAAAATTATAGTAGATTGCCTTAATCTCAAGGTAATCAAAAATTTTAATTACTTCATTCTCTATAAAAACTCTACCGTTTGAATCAACAATAGCTTCGTGATGTCTTGAAGCTACATGAGCTTAATAATTCTCACGAAAAACTAACCAATGTGGTCCAGAAACAGCTTTGCAGAACATTTTCTTTACTATTCATGATATGTTGTTATTATTCTTTTGTTATGTCATTGTAATAGAAGCCGAATTTCTAAACATATTAAAACATTTTTTACAATATCCTAAGGACATATTATTCAGTTGATATTACTCAAGAAATACTTGATCTCAAGCGAACGCTTGTGGATTATGTGACCCTGGTATTTAACAACCCGACTCGAAAGGATCTAAGGGCGATAAATCACGTTCCCTTGGGGACCAGAGATGGAAGGAGGGTCTTGCAACAAAACTTGCTTGTAATTTTATTTTGTTATTAATAATTTGCAAAATATATTTTTTACAATATACAAGATTAGATTTTTTTTTTTAATTTTATAGACAAGTAGCTGTGCCCATGACTTCGTTCGTGTGGAACTAAATTTTTTTTTAAAGACTCTTCCTGTTTTGTAATTTTTCTCACTATACGTGGGACATCAGTCGTTACCCTTTTTATTATTTAGTAGGGCAATCTTTTAAATCGACTTCATAGTGTCTGCAAGAATACAGAGTTAACACGCTGTAGTATAATCGGTGACCATTTACAAACAATAGTCGTTGTCCAATCGGAAAACAAATAGAATTATGACAATCTGAATAAAGTCGAAAGAGGCTGTATACTTTAGAGATATTTTATTCTGTACTTGTTTAAGTACAACATCGTCGTTCCTACGTTACCTTATTATAATTGTGACAGTTCGACTAAAATCATAAATTGTGTTTTGTAGTAATCTAAAAAGCTGTTGCTTAAACTTGAAAGTCATATTTTACTCGTTCATTACTTGTGTGATTCTTTAAGTACAGCTCGATAATAAAATAAAATAGAGAAATAAAGTTTTAATAGTTGTCACTACTTGCCACAAAAAAAGTTAATTGCATTACTTAAATAAAAAAAAATATTTTTATTTGATTTGTTGCTATTCGATACGATATTCGATATTTAAATGCGTATAGTCATTGCTTTTATGGTACCGTATGTATCACGGTGTGTGTTCTGAAGAGTTATTCAATCTTATTTCTTCTTCTCTTTTCCACAATAGGACTACACACACTGGACTTCGGAGTCTCAGTGTTACGGTAACCCCACATTGCGACTTACACGAAAAATTATCTATGTCCTACTTTCGCTATACCATGAAGCTGTGGAACTATCTCCCAGCCCATGTATTCCCTTCTTCGGGTATTTCAAGCGAAACATTGAAGAGGCTTTTACGCGGGCCAGCATGACAGGGGCGACTGGGAACGGATTGTCGTTACAAAGCCACTGTTTTTGTATTGTACTGTGATTAACATCAGGTACAAAGCCGTCACTTTGCCGAGCTACAATAAAAATAATATCGCTTCAAGTAATAATACTGTAAATGGACAAACTGTTCTTTATATATTGTTTAATGGTACTCTATAACGTGTCCTACAAAAAGTCACTTTATTATTAATTTGATAGTACAATCATGAAAGTGTGCTAAATTACTTAGATAGGTAATTGTTTTTTTAGTTGAAGCCTAAATTGTGTATTAACTGTTTTGTGGGTATTAAGTCGAAACGGTAATTTTATCTTCGTGGCCTATTATTTAAGATATACCGAAGCGGATATCATTTGATTTAATTAACTCATTTGTATGTGTATTTTATGAAAATGGAAAAAAATAGATTAAGAACTTCGCGAGGCTTATTGTAATGACAATAGTAATATAGTGACGTTCACCAAAGTAATTTAAACCAAAATAAACCTTAACGGGTTTACGCCTTTTTAATATTACGACATATGCCTATATACGCAACTTCGCCAGTGTCAAGTGAGAGGCGTTTTATAAACACATGAAGCGATGATAGTTCAGTTGGTAGTGTGTACGGAAGCCGTGTCAAGGGACGCGAGTTCGAATTCACCTACAATGAGTTCGAACTTTCGGTGAAGGAAAATCATGAGGAAATGTAGGTGTGTTCCGGCAGTTGCACTTGAGAACCAGTCTCTCCGTTCCGCGTAACCACAGATCAGTAAATTTACTGATCTGTGATGCAAACCATTTTGGACCAAATAATCACTTAATACTAGGTGAGATTGTATTATCAAGTTCCCGCCAAAAAAATCTGAAATATTGTTACCAAGAAAAAAAAAACGCTTGAAAATATTCCATCGAAAACGTTTATTGTAATCGTTGTTTCGAAACCTAAAAAATATCTGTTTATATCAATACTGTGATTAATATAGAAAAAAAAAGTTCAGTAAATTAATAAAATACTTTCTTACCTGTAATAAATTGTAAGTGTCCCCATTACCTTTTTATAAATTAATTAAATATTAAAGTACGTTTTCTTTGCTAAAAAAATGTTGTCATATTATTCCTCTGTTGTAATTTATTCATCTATAACTTGTAATGGAGTTGACCTAATTGAACCAGTGAAACAGCGCGTATGAATTACTACTATATCGTCGATTGCTCGACTGCATAAATTCATCGCCAGATTAGGCGATATCGAGGAATTGTTTTTACTTCCGACTTTCTTCTAAGCCGAAGTGTACACTAATATCGTTTGTAACTTGATGAAATTTTTACGGAAAACAAAAAGGTCGACGTTAAAGTCTTTTAGTATATCGTATGTATAAACTTGTAATAAAACCTCTTTGACGGTACTATTTTTATCTGGCTGGTTTTGATGAGACTAAAAAGGTAACGTTTCAAAAAAATAATTAATTTAGTGAAATGTGTTTTATAACTTTATGACAAATTTGAATAATTCTTCAAGCGATGATAACTTAGTGGTAGTGTTAACGAGTTCGCGTCAAAGGACGTGAGTTCGAATCCAACCACCTACAATGAGCTTCAAGCTTTCGGTGAAGCAAAACATCATGTGGAAACCATAGCTTGGTGGTAGAGCTTTTTTTAATGCCCGCCTGGCTAGCTACCACCCTCAAGTTGAAAATCTGCCACCAAATACGAATAAGTGTGTTCCGACAGCTGCACTTGAGAGTCAGTTCCTCCACAGGTTTAGTATGTCTACTAACTTGGGCCGTATCGTCACTTAAGATCAGTTGAGATTATGATCATATCCTAAACCTGAACTATAAAAAAAACGCGGTCGCAAGCCGAAAATTAATTGTGACGTTTATGGACCTAATGCAGTGTCAGTAAGAGTCTCTGGGGGACGCAGTGATTGCCAGCACGAACTTGTGTCGCCCCAATAAGGCTACAGACGGCCGTGGGGTTTTAGTGGGTATTCCTGGCTATTAGCTCCGGGTGAGTCCTACATACCCCCTCAGTCCCCCCTGGCTGGGAGAGGATGAGTAAATGCATTTCCCGACGATAAAAAAGTGTAAGTAAAAGTAGCACAAAATTGGTTTAAGCGTTTTGAATCCGGGAATTTTGATATTAATGATGCACCTCGCAATTACCAGCCTATGACGGATAAAATGGACGCCATTTTTGTAAAAAGTGGAGAAAGATCAGGTATATCAGTAGTTACGACATAGCTGGGGAACTGGGAATTGAACTCTAAACAGTTTTTATTATAGGCTTAACAATTCAACTATCATGAAATTTTGCATGCACGTTGTCCGGTAGGTTAATTTAATATACAAAAATAATTATTGTTTATATAAATAAATTTACAAACAATGAACTAGTAACTTATGATTTCTTCTGTATAAATACTGTTATCTTCACGTTGTCTAAATTTTTACAACTTAGGTATTCTTGACTATAACTTGATAGGCTATTAAATATATTTTCTTTATTCAAATCTGGATACTTTATGTAAATACACAATATGAAATTTCATAAAAGAATATTGAAGGAGGATATCTCGTTTCAGATTACTTCAATATATGCGGAATTTATATTCGTTGCAAATTAAGAAAGGCTGCCTTATAAGATATTTCTACCCCCTTCGGGTACTATACCCAAGTTAAATTCCGTCGGTACGTGATTCAATGTACCGTTTGCTAAAGCAAATTGAAAAAAGGACGTTTCACATTCTGCGTTAATATTTCTTTTTTTATGGAAGTCATATTCTGTCAAATTTCTATACAAAAAGATTTTTGATAGATTATTTGTTTTTTTTTTGTTATTATATAAATATCACTAAATTACAGCATAGCATTTTTTTTCATAATCAAGATAGGCTTATTGTACAAAAATAAAATACAAACCTCTATTAAGCACTTGGTCTAGTGTCTAATAAATGCAAAGGTTTTTTCTATAGTACATATTGCCATGCAAACATAATAGAGAAATATAATTGGTCTAAATTATTGAGAAAGGTAACTATGTGGGTATCTAAAAGTCATATTCAACTCATAGTCAGTTTTTATACACATCTTATAAATGTCTCGATTATATTAAAATCCTTGTAAGACAACAAAAGTATAGAAAATGTATTTAAATATTATTTTTTTAATATTTAATTAATTTAAATATATATGTATATATTTTAAATATTTGTAATTATTATAACTCGACACAAAATGTAGGTCGAGTAACGATCAAATTCAAAACAATTGAGTCAAAATAAAATATATATAAAAATTATTCTATACTTTTGGTACATGTAAGAAGTAATTATAAATTATATATATCATGAATATCAAAACAAACAGCTGATAATAATAATATCAGCCAACAAAATCCTCCTAGATGAAGTTATGATAAAATTGCTAAGAGAAGGCAAAGGCTTAATTATCATGTCAATCCGTGGTGTACTGGTGACATATTGATGAATGGTGTCTTATATTTTTACTTATAACAAGCGTACGGCTTTGCTCCTGATTTATATATACTTGTTTATATGTACAGATAATCAAATTTATGCGAATACCGAAAAGGTTTTTGATGCTGGTGTTGGCACTTATGGTCAACCAATTCATATTCCGAAGCACTAGATTACTGCGATTTTTATTACATCAAAAATGAAATAGAGGTTATTATTATAAAGTAATTGCTGTCGCATTCATTTTAACTACTCTCTTAAATATCTAATTACCTTGTTAGGTCTTTACAACTCGATATCCATTTCTTTGCCATTTTTAAATAAAATTTATTTTCTCGCGTGGCGTCGTGTCGGATGATATGAACGAACTTCAGAGCATCAATAAAGTTTATATTACCTTGGAATTGCGCATATTCCTTACTTTTTACTGTGTTCAAATTAGGCCCGTTGAAATATTTAAGTTGTGTACGTGTTACTTGAATTCCAGAACTTTACGTGAGGTCCATATAATTTTTATGCAATTTTTATTATCGGCAATGAGCGCGGTTATGAACGTTACGTTTTTTTTATTATATGTAGTTATCACGTACGTATTATTTTTCCATAATTATATTTATACCATAAATAGTGTGTATGGAAGACGTGGGTTCGAATCCACCTACAATGAGTTTGAGCTTTATAGTATGGTGGTAGGGCTTTCTCTAATACCCGCCTGGCTAGCTACCACCCTCATGTTGAAAATCTGCCGCCTAATACCTACAGGTGTGTTCTGGCAGATGCACTTGCGCGCCGTTCTCTTAACTAGGCTTAGCGGGTCCACCATGTTGAGCCACATCGTCACTTAACATCGGGAAAGATTGTGGCCATAATGCTAAACCTTAACTATAATATAGTTCAGAAGATAGATCTATTAAGTTAAGGCATGTCGGTAAAATACAAAAAATCTACCCAACTGAACCGTGACCACACACTAGCAGTAAAGGCTGCATTAGTGGCATGTTTACGGGTGTTACCTACATTCATAAGTGTATTTAGGTATATTCAATAATCAAGAAGCACTAGGGATTTATACTCGATACAGTGACTCTCTTTTGGTATGTTGCATATACGACCAGTTATAGATTTGGTGTTTGTGCGGTCGTCGTTTGTTTTAGCATCATATAATTTAATAACATTGTTAAGCTAGGAAAAGAAAAGAGACGAACTGATTAGATTACTTGGAATAATCCGTCAGTTCAAAGTTCAACTACCGATGACATAGCGGCATCCACTGCACTTATTATTTATAATACTTATAACTGTTAGAAGATATAATAAGTGGAGTTGGCTTTTGTAAAAAATAATGATAATAGAAATATATAAGTAGATTAGGCAATGGTAATAATTATTAAAAGTAATATGTTAGTAAAACATTCAAGGAAGGCTTTGGAAACAATAATTAATGTATGCTTTGAAATTCAGTAAAGTTAATTTCAATTTTGTTTATAAAAGTAGAAATATTTAAGACAATTTTTTTAAGTGTCGTGGAGTACTCGGTTGGAACGAATTTCCTTACATAGTATATTATTATTGAATAATATATTATACTATTGAGCAAAAAAACAAATACGATAAAGATAACTAACGAATTCAAGGAATCTTAAAAAATTTCGTAATTAATATATTTTTCTACTTGTAAAAATTATTATTAACTAAACTAATCATAAACTTCATACAATACATTTAATTCATTACAGTTGGTGGTAGAGTTTTTTCTAATACCTGTTTGGCTGGCTACCACCCTGAAGTTGAAAATCTGCGGCCCAATATCAATAGGTGTGTTCTGGCTGTTGCATTTGAGAGCCCGTTCCTCCACTGGTTTAGCGTCTCTACCAACTTAGGCCGTACCATCACTTAAAATCAGGTGAGATTATGGCTATTACGCCAAGCCTTAACAATAAAAAAATAAAAATAAACTTATAATATGCCACGAAACAGATGACGCGTATGACGTGTACATACTATATCTGCACAGCCATTGAGAACTTACTAGTTGTCTTGAACCAACAAGCGCGCACGTATGATTGGGAACAGCCTATAGCATACGCGCTATGGATAACCGTCTACACTATAGAAATATACTTTAATGTGTTACAGACTATAGAAAGGGTCGTGACGGAAAATTTTACATTTTGATTTGTCTAGCTTCCATCCGTAGCTTGCTATAAGTAACTTCGTCCCATTAAATAAATTTAAATCGGCTGTATTCCCGGATCTATCTCCATATTATTGTACCTGTCGTTCACAATAGAGTTCAAACAAATCTCGTATTACATCGTACCGAATCCGTTAATGTAATAATGATGTCATCGCAGCTTCCTCTAATCGGAGTAATTTTACTCCTACCTCATATTTTTCTCAAACGTTTTTCTTATTCGCCATTTTACATTCTTACGTCTTTTATATACGAACAAATTGTTGTTCTGAAATACGTATTCATGTAATTCGTTAACTAACACCTATATACTCGTATGTATTACTAGCTTGTATTCACTCACTTCCTGGACGTAATTTTTTTATATAGATATTAAAAATATGTTTGGTACTATTTCAAGACGTCTATGCCAAATGTAATGAGGGATTGTTTAAGCTGTAATTTTTAGTATAAAAAAATATTTTATATGTGGAGATTTTATAATAACTGTGATTCACGGTAATTCATTCTTGTCCTTTGGCACTTCATACTGACCCTTATGACCCGCTCGTACTTTTTATTTACAATTTAAATTGTAATTTTCTTGATTCCAAAGGGCTGTAACAACATGCGGGTAATTACCCTACCTAGTATTCTTTATTAAATTAGCTATAAAAAGGTAAAAAATATATTATAAAACTTCACGGGTGATTCTAAAGATCAGCTCATTAAACGAGCAAAAAAAAACTTGATTTTTAAAACATTGGTATAAACTTTGGGCACCATTTCGACTGACGGTGAGTTTGAAGGCATCTACTACCTATGAATTAGAAATGTCATTTTAGATACCTTCCTTTATTTTATCAACTCAGTTGACGGTATAACATTATGTGTTCCATAACACGTACTATAATAATTACAACAAAAAAAAACAGCATATAACGTATTTGTGTACATAAAGATCGATTACCATAAGGCACCGTTTCCAACAGCCGTTATTTTACCTTAATATTACAAATGTATTTCTCTTTATACTGATAATGTTGTATAAGAAACCCAGCACTATTGTTTTGGCTACGTGTCACTTTAAAAATATACGATTTACCGATATATGTATAGTAATGTATCGTGTATCATCATACAAATAGCTTTTGAATACTTTTTTTTTTGTGTAATCTGACCAATAATATTCATTTATCAGAGAAAATTTATTTATTTGCAACTCTATGTTATAAAAAATAAAGTACACTTTCGAACGTTATTCGCATTGTTTAATCTACTATCGTATGAATCTATCTTGTTAATTGATACAATGTTAGGTTTTTTACTTGTATTGTAATGCTCTTTTTTTTCTCTTTTGAACAGCATATTAATTGATACTGTGATTTAAAATAGCTTTTCCGTTATATAGCTACTAACCGGTGTCTGTGGCGTTGTTTGCGTTTTTTTATAGTTAAGATTTAGCGCTATGACCAGAATCTCACCTGATGTTGAGTAACCCAAGATGATGAACATGCTAAACTTATGGACAGACTGGTTCTTAACTGTAACTACCGGAACACACCTATAGGTATTTAATGGCAGATATTTTATTTGACGGTGGAAGCTAACCGGACGAGTATTAGAAAAAGCCCTACCACCATGCTATGGTTTCATCTCGATGTTTTCCATCAGCGAAAACTCAAGCTTATTACAGGGATTCGAACTCACGTCCTTTGACGCGCTGTTAACCGTGATAACTATGTTAACGGGTGTTTGGGCCGTTAAATAAATATACAAGCCAAATATCATATAAATTAGGCGTGTATGTTGTAGGTCTGATGACAAGTGAATGAGATGAGATAAGAAATGCCCGCGACTTAAGTGGTATGGAAGTATAATTCACATTGATCGAAAGTTATCCCTAGGGAATAGTAGTTTTTTCTTGGTGAACCTCAAGTCATTTTCTATACTTTTGACAACATGTATACAAAATATCATAAAGTTTAGTTGAATACTCAAGGCATGACAGATTAACAAGTAAAAAAAACAAACATTCTCATTTATTACCTTCCTTAAGATAACTTTTATTGAATTGAGAATGTATTTCCATTTAAAATTAACTATAGTTTTAATTATAAAACAATATAAATGCTTTAAAGAATAAGAAACAGAGCAAATAAAACGGTTAATGTCGATAAAAAAGTCACTTTTTTATCTTTTAACATTTCAAACCGTTGTTCTTATCATTTCGTACAATGTTAATGGGTAATATCTTATTTACTTTGACCGATTTACTTTTGCCGAATGTATTGTTCTTTGAAAACACTCTGTTAAAGCATTACTCATTCTCGTGACTTCGTTTGCGCATACTTAAATTATGCTTAGTACGATCTTAGGACCTATTATCAACTCTACGATATTTAAATATTCCTTTTCGTAACAGAAGTTAAAATTTCATTTTATTATTTTATAGGCCTTAGGTTTTGGCTACTGCTTTAATATTAAATGACGATGGTGCAAAATGGTAGATAGTGGATACCCTAGTTGTTGGACTTTTGAGGGATTTGCTCTCCAATGTAACTGGTTGAACACACCCATAGGCAGATCTTCTTTCTGGAGGTGATAGATACCCAGATGGGCACCAGAAAACATCTATACTTCAACAACAACATTCTATACTTTCATCACGATCTTATCCTTCGCCGAAAGCTTTGACTCATTGCAGGCATTCGAACACACGTTCATCGACGCGGCCTCAGTACACGCGACCTAATGAGCTACCGTCATTTCCAAATTGTTCAACAGTGATTATAAGTAGAATTTTCTTCTATAACTTTGCAAAGAAAATCCAGCCAGAGAGGTAAGAAGAAAAGCTAACGACGAACTTTCCTCTTCACGACGTGAGAATGACGAAGCAGTTCCATTTGTAATGTCCAAACGGATGTTATTAATGTCTTCGGCGTTTATCTCTCCGCCGACATCCTTGTGCGATTATCAGTGGACATAAAAAAGCGAAGTGGCTACCATCTTTGGTTCGTGACTAAGTGTGGTATGCAAAAAGTGGAACTAAAAAAAGCAACCACACACCCCGCCGTAATGATCCTTTGTGTCGACGCGATATGCTGTTAGTTTCCGACGAACGAATTAACCGGATGCAAAATATTCGTCTTATTACTTTAAATGATATCGTACTTTTATCCAAACGATTAACTGAACGACTGGTGGATGTTAACGAGTTACTCTTACTGGATGGAATATTTCAGTGCTAAATTAAAAAGTAATACGTAAGGTTTTTTAATCGCTCGACATTAAAGCATAGATAAGACTAAGATAACCGCATCTATATAAAGGTAATTAGGCGCTTTAATGCTAGAAGTACTAATGGAGTAATATAATTATTTTTGATCTAAATTAATTGTGATAAAGTCTAGCCTTATGTCTATATCTTGCCGTATTCGTACGGTTTAGCTAGTGTTAACAATATTATGGAAATTAATTAGGGAAAGTATATACAAATATGTTTTATTGATTTTTTTAAGGTTTATTATAGAGAAAAAATTAATTCAAACTTATTAATGTCATATTTATAACACATGCGATTGACGACCCTGTGTGATTATGTACTTAGGTAGAAGGAAGGTTTTACGATTCTACGAAGCACGACTGATACGAAGAATATGGCCATATAAAACCTTAACTAGGATTGACAAATTTAAAACGTTTCTTCTGTAAATATTGCAATCATCGTAAATTTTAAAAACGTATTTGCGATTCGTAGAATAAGAATATTGTTAAATTTATGTACACTGGTACAAATATTAAACATAAAATCAGGAAATATTGTGACCAAATGCTTGACCGATAGTAAAATATTCCTATTTTCTTTAATCGTATACTTTATTTACTAAATGATAGCGGCTACTTATAATGCAAATAGAAAAGTAATGTATACATTTTTTTTGTATTTAATGTTTAGCGGCATGGCTATAACCTCACCTGATCTTAAGTGACGATACGGCCAAAGTTGATAGATACGCTAAGCCTGTGTAGGAATGGGCTTTCAAGTGTAACTGCCGGAATACACCTATTGGTATTTGGCGGCAGATTTTCAACTTGATGGTGGTAGCTAGCCAGGCGAGCATCAGAAAAATCCCTACCACCATGCTATGGATTCCTCACGATGTGTCCCTTCACCGAAAGCTCAAGTACATTGTAGGTGGTTGGATTCGAACTCAAATCCTATGACGCGGCGTTCCTACACACTAACACTGATATGCCATCGCTTCATAACGTGATCATTGAAATAAACAAAGAATTATAACGGTGTCGTCGTTCTGTCCACGTCATACACAGTTTATGAGGCAAAGCAATTTGTATCTTTGATAACGGATACAGAGTATTTCATCATCCATTGTGTACATAACGAAACAATGGGACAAAAGCTCTTGGAAAACAAATTATTAAATTCACTAAGTACTTTACGCCCCAAAAACTCGGGGACAATATTTCTGCGGCAATATCACCGGCCATTGTTTGAGTGAAGTTGGGTAACGAAGTGAGGATGATCATGGGTATTATTAAGTATTGCTAATTTTAATGTTATTATTTACCATCTGTATGTCATCTATATTAATATTATAAGGTGGAAATGGTTGTTTGAACGCGTTAAACTTAGGAACTACCAGTCGAATTTCAAAAAATATATTTGTATTCAAAAAAGTGATAAAATATTAAACAGTTGTTAATTCCACGTGAAAGAAGTTGCGTAGACGGCTATTCTTGTATAAAAACTTTATGTTATCTAATGATTTCTTATGTTTATGCGAATATTTCTTTATACAAATTTTCTGAACAACCTACACCTCAGTCCGCCCCGTGACCACGAAGGCTGAAAAGCTTTCGAAACGTCGGGATCAAAATTAATAAATACCCAGGATAAAATCCGTTTAAATTACTTTTAACTCTATGTTACCGTTTCAGTCTACGCTAATCTCGGAAATATTTTAGCCGATTTCAATGAATTTTGTATGTATTACTTGGACCAACTTGAATAGTTTGATAGTTTTTTATCTCAATTATAAACAATATCGTTGAATGCAATTGGTGAAGCTGTCGTCGAGTGTAAAGGGTAAAATAATGTCCGATAGAAAATATTTATAAAATCTAATAAAATGAATGAAAAATATTATATAATAGGTTAAAAGAAAGTTAAGTTTCTCATTAACTAAACGTGCTCATAACAACGCTCGAGGTAAACTAAAACCTATTATACTAACCCTTGAGAATAATCCTTTTTAGCGTATTAAAGTTACCGTATGTCCTTTTTTGTGCCTCTCACAACGTGTATAGACAATTTCACGACGAAAAGTTAAGTAGTTAAGGCGTAACTTCGTAACAAACTCACATTTGCATAGACAATATTAGCTAGGATTGGGACGAACTTTTTAGTAATCCATGGATTCACTGTGCGGGTGCTGGGCCCATCGTGTGGCAAAGAGGGTAACTCCGTGCAGATTCCGGGACTTATGACACGCGTGTAGGCTTAGTGAACACCTTTCCAACATGCGTGAAGCACCTTCACTAATCCTGTTTTTCTACCTGCCCAGATAAATTTGGTGTTAGCGCAGTTTTAGAGACACGTTCCAGTATAGTACTTACTGCAGTCCTAAACAAGCCAAGATCTTTTAGAAGATTATAGACAGATTTTGTTGCTATACCTCTCGCTTCTACTACGATCGCGTATAAATTAACTATGTACCGATTTCTTTTCAATACATTTATTATCTTGTGGTATATGTTTGTTTATATCTTTAGGCATATTTGTTCACCATAGTACTGTAAACTCAACCGGTACTATGTGTTTGCTTATCCTAGAAACAACACCATCAATTATTCTCTGTAAGATATAAACATACAGTAAAAGAATAATGATAGTTTTTTTTTCTTATATAATCATAAGTTATGTTACTGTCATTTCTACAAACAATGCATCAACTATAAATATTTCCTACAGCGCAACAATGTACGGAAACTCAAGTGGCATGTTGGTCCATATTATTATATTTCGTAACATCAAAATCATTAGACGAACATTTTTAGTTACATAATATGATATTTAGCGTTAGCAAAGCCTAATACAAGCCAAATATATCAACAGTCATCGACATATTAGTATTATAAGGGTATCATTGGTTTCATGTTGGTCTACTAACCTCTCAGTGCACTAAGACTGTTGGTTAGTTAGAATCGCGAATTCTTGTTCACTTTCCGGCAGCAGCCTAAGCCGAGGTTCGACCATCCTAGCACCCTTGTGCTCGCTGCCTCGGAGCTGAGTGCCCTCAGCATTCGTCCCAAAAAGTTCGGTGAAGCTGTTAAAGCCCCTAAGGCTAACAGCGTTCGTCAAGTCGAAGAAAAAAACTCAATAGAACCGGGACTCACTTGAATAAAGATCCCAAATATTCCGCTTTATTGCTAGATGTACACCGGTTACTTTCTGCTACACGAAAAGATTAGGTGTACCACTATAGTACACGTTCCGCCTGGTGTGTTCAAATGGTAAGGTGGCCCACAATTATATTAAGCCTATAGTTGGCTCTGAGTTGCAACCAAGAGAATTACTTTTCATATAAACGGTTATTTATTTTATTATTTGTATAACATCAAAATTAAAAACAAACTACTGTCAATACGTATATCTATATATATAAAAATGAATGTCTATTTCCCTTGGTCATCGCAAAACGCGTGCACAGATAGAACAATTTCGCTAAATCTTTTTTTGTTAGGTTAATTATCGTCAGTACAAGGTTCTTGTGAAAGAGAAAAATTAAGAAAGTTAACCGGGATATCAGCATATTTAAGAAAAATTTAAAAAACTTAACGGAAATATTAATTTTACATAACTAACTATCAGTATCGGTATCAGTACCTATGAGTGTTTTTGAAAGATTTTAAAATGAAAACTGGTTAACTAACAAGGTGGATATTAGTATATACACTACCGTCATGCTATGGTTTCATCAAATGTTCAATAGAAAGCTCAGGCCCATGACAGGATTCCAACCCCAGTCTATTAACGTAGCGCTTGAACATACTTCATTTTCAATTACTTTTGCCTCATATTCTATGAGCCTGGTTTAATTTTGATGCAAAATTTTTCAACGTAACATTATAAATGCCAATGTGAGCTTGTTTGTTGATTACTCAACATATCATCACGTCATTTTTCATGCAATTGCCAGGGACACAGAAAACAACATAGGGTACGTTTTGCCGAGAAAGAAGCACTAGTTGCCGGGGATAGATAAATAACTTTTGTATCACGCGAACAAAGTAGAAGGCACGGCTAATCCTTACAATAAATAATAAAGGCGAAAGTTTGTAAGAATGGATGTATAAATGTTTGTTACTCTTTCAAGGAAAAACTACTAAATGGATTATACTAAAACTTTATAATAATATACCTTATCAACCAGAATAACACGTAGGCTATAATTTATAAAAATACTGTGCGATTTGTCCAAAATATAGCGATAAGTGTCAAGTAGGAAAATTTTTGCCTTCTGGCATTTGCTGCAAACACAGTAAGATACATACGCAATACGCAAACACGTATATAATGTATAATGGAAATGTTTATCTTACATAGTCCTACAAAAAAGCTTGCGATATCATATATCTATTTTTTCATGTGCAAGCCATTATCGCCAAAATACGACTACAAGCACAATTGGTCTTATACCAGTCTCCTTTCATATAATTTATGTAAAATAGCGGGTACCGGAACCGGGATTGTTTGACAAAATCAATATTAATGCGAGAAAACCCACAGGTAAATGCTAGTATAAAATAAATCTACAGATAACGTATATTTCCACGAATACGGTAATTAATAACGCCCCTAGCCAACTCCCGAGTATTTCTCAGCGAACTTGTGGTGATAATTCTAACACGTCAAAACCAGTAGCTATTCAGATCCTGGATACCGTTAAATGCCAAGGATGCTCAGTGTTTTCAAGAGAGTTACTACTAAGAATTAACACTCGCAAGTCACTATTAAGGATTTTTGAAATTTCTGTACATGCCTGCCTCATTCGCTGGTCGTGTTAGTAAAATGTTTGTATCTCTTTAACGGTGCTACATGGAAACCCAGCATCAGTGATGTTCGTGGCACCGCAGAACACCGGCATACTGTTATTCGCTGTAAACTCGCAAATCACTCTTAAGATTTTTTGAAATGTATATACGGATACTCAGGAGTATCAAAAAACAAATGGAATCCAGACAATTTGTTGGTAATTTTTTTAAAGTCTCTAATGGTGTACATTAAAATTAAGCGCCAGTGATGCTAGTGACACAGCGCAACATCTGCAGAATGATGTCGGTTCCAAATTGTAGATATAGTGAATATAATTCAAACGTAGTGATCAAGACAATACGTTCAGTATCTTTGTTATGTCTCCATCATCATAGTTGCAATGACACCCTGGCTCATATTTAGTAGTTTATTTCCTTAATTTTAGTACAATAGCTTTTAATGCTAGATTTATCGGAGAGAAAGATGCAATTGTGTGTTAGCATTAATTCAAGAATTAATATTTAAAAGGAGTTAAAAGTAATTAAGAAATGAAGGCTGTTGGGTATTGTTAGTCGAGTGAATTTAGCTTATGTTAGCTCTAATATGTTAGAGAACTTTTAAATAAAACAGCATCTTCAAATTAATGCTATAATATTGCCAAATATTACAAATAAATTCCATAATTTAATACAAAAATAGTGGCGACCAAGACGTGTGTTCCCATTTCTAAACTGAAATAGTATTTTAGTAAAAGAATATTCATTATCTTTGTGTCTTTTCATAATTAGTTTTAACGCAAAACATTTTTTTATTGAATCCAGACATTCTAATGATATATAATGCCAGTTTAGTAAAGATAATATAAATATACCTTCAATAAGCATATACAAAAAGCGATATCGACCCTCGTCACTACCAAAGCATTTTGAACGCTTGACTTGAAAGCCCAATGCAAAAAAAAAACAAACTAACATCTATAATTGAACAAATACATATTACAAATACATGTAAATAATATTTAAAACTTGGAACATCTTTGGTACGTTGTTTAGTATAAAAATATATACAATTCACTGTATTAATGGAAAACAGATGAAACTTTGCAAATTCTCGTATGCGAAAATATAATAAATGAAATGTACTGTTAGAAACCGTTGGTATGGGATCCCAGTTTACGGCAAGCGAGCCTTAATAATCGGCTTTCGGGACCGAGTAGCATCTGTCATTCGATCGATGTGATTTGTCTGGGAGCCAGTGAACACAGAATGGTCCCTCAGGCCTCCTTAACTCACTTCAGATCTACGCAGTTAGTAGTTAGAACATTTGTAACTGTCGGAACTATAATGCATGATTGGGTAAATATTATAACATAGATATATCTCATGTTTGTTTTTTGGAAATCTTCGAGATTTTTCAATAATCGATAATTAGTGGAGTTAACGACCGAATTACACTTGATGGAATATATTAAGATTTGCTGCCGTTGAATATAATTCGAGACTTTTGCGAATCTACTTACTCGCAGGGAATCATGGCGTAAATAGCTCAGTCGAATCCATTTCGGAAATTTATTTTTTTATGTCCTTTCCTTTGTTCTTTACTCCGAAAAACTTAAGTAAAGATGATTGTTTATTTTAATCCTTATATAAATTTTACTACTTATAGTAGTAATTATTTAAAATATTCAGATACAGTCTGTATGATCTACAGATGGTACAACTTGCGATTGTATTACTTTTGTTATTGAGTTTTGAAATAGGCCAGTGTATATCCGGTAGCCGAAAAACACGCCATCAAAAGTTTTTCGTTATAACATAGCTTAAGAAAAATATTTTCTACTTAACAATTCAGAAAAATCTGTCCCAATTAACATGCAGGCTCCACAAAGCCTTGTATAACATTACCCGAACTCAATGAAACCGAAGTTGCCCAAATCCATTCGCGTCTCATGATTATTCATAAGGGCTTTCTTCCCTTGACACTACATAAGCAATTTGGGCATGGTTGCTTCGCGGATCCGGCCAAGAACCCTACTTAGCTAGCTTCTACATATAAACGGTAAACATATTTTACTCTTGTATCTTCTATATAATGTTTGATTGACGTATCAATTTTTTTATAATTTAACGTTATGGCCATAATCTCGCCTGATCTTAAGTGATGATACGGCCCAAGTTGGTAGACACGCTAAACCTGTGGAGGAACTGGCTCTCGAGTGCAGCTGCCGGAACACACCTATTGGTATTTGGCGGCAGGTTTTTAACTTGAGGGTGGTTGCTAGTCAGGCGGGCATTAGAAAAAGCCCTACCACCATGCTATGGTTTCCTCACGATGATTTCCTTCGCCGAAGGCTCAAGCTCATTGTAGGTGGTTGGATTCTAACTCACGTATCTTGTCGCGAAATCGTACATACTACCACTGAGCTATCATCACTTCAAAATCGTTTCTTTATTACTATTCTTATATTATAATCAGTCTTACACATTTCGAAATGTAAAGTGAAGCAAACTTGCCTTCACATCCTATAGTCACTTAACATCAGTTGAGGTTGTGGCCATTCAGCCATAAAACTACGACTATAAACCATTAAAAATAACTTACGAACTACTCAATACATATATTGGATCGTTCTTAACGATCTTATAAAATTGTATACATAAATAAAGTCGCTTTAGCTAAAAGGGAAACTCTGCGTATGGGTATCATTATTCGTCAATTTTGTTCATGAATCAAATTGGACAGGGCAATTTCGTTATATAATGAAAGCCTTATTCAAATTTACATCAAAATAATAAAAATGTAAAATTGAACGAACACTGTTATGCCAATATAAATACTGTGAGAGTGCTACAGATTTGTTCTGACATCGGTTTATACGATATTAAGCGTTCATGATTTACGAGTTGTGGATTATAAACGCTACGTTATTATTTATTTTATTTACTTCTTAAAGAACATTTACCCAGATATAGTACACTATCAAACCCATTGCGATTCATCTGTAAGTTAATTCCTTCGTATTTGTGAATCATGAAATAAGTTGTGTAGAGTTAATTTACATAAACGTCCAAGAAGGAACTATACTCTGTAAGACATTACCACGATAACTATAGGTCGAAAACAAAAAACTTTCAAATCACGATATTATAATAAGTACAAAGTGCATAAAATACTTTATTTTCTTTAAAAAATTGACTTCACGAATAGCATACTTTTTGTTAAGTGACAATTTTAGCTAAGATGGTGGAACACTCTAGGACACGGCTATTGTTTTGACGAATGAGTGTTTTAGGTTCGAATACCATACTAAACAATTTTTTTATGTGCTATACTATAGATTATTCTAATCCTAGACACTTGCTAGGTTTTACGCCCGGTTGCGCTCACGCTAATATTGATTTTGACAAATCGATATACTATTTTCTTTTGTGCAGATGTTTTTGGAAGCAACAATCAATATATGGAAAAGTTCCATCATTGAAACTTTAAGTTTAGAAAAAGATATGAACGACAATTATTAAAATTGAGCACTTTTAAGCACGCTTGAACAATTACGGCATATATTTTAAATAACAAAAACATATTACGTTTCCATTTACTCGATAAAGAAACCACAATACGCCTATTAAAGATGACACAGTCATTTCGCACGTGAAAGTCTTTATAATGTTCAAACAGAGACAATTGAGAATGAAAGGCAGTAATTTAATAAGAACGTGTACACAAAAGCCTCGGGGCATTGAGGTGGTCCGTTTTCCCTACGGTTAATTAGTCAAGCTATAAGTTGCACCTGTGTCTGACCCTTTCACTCTCGATTGTATAGAATGTACATGTAAATACATGGTTTGTATAGCTTTAATGTGTTTTCTGGTCAAGTTCCATATTTACAAACACATTAAATCACTGAAAATTATCTGAATACAAAACATAACCTTAATACAGTTAGCAACTGATAATTTTTAGTGCAATGAGTTGCGCGAAAACGAATTTTAGTCTTAACTTCTTCAAAGTTCTAGTGTTAATCTAATATTGGAATTTCAATTTTAGCACGTTGATTAAATTATTAAAAGCTCGAACAGATTGAACTATTTTTTGTTGTAAGCATTTTGAGTAAATAGAATGGAACGTTCTAGGTTCATACATAGAAACATACTTTTTAAGCGATGATAGCTTAGTGGTAGTGTGTTCGATTTTGCGTAAAGGGACGTGAGTTCGAAACCAACCACCTTCAATAAGCCCGAGCCTTCGGTCACGGATAACATCGTGAGGAGACCATAGCATGATGGTAAGACATTTTCTGATGCCCACCTGGCTAGCTACCACTTTCAAATTGAAAATCTGCCGCCAAATACCAATAGGTGTGTTCTGGTAGTTCGCTTGAGAGCCAGTTCCTCCAAAGGTTTAACGTGTCTACCAACTTGGGTCGTATCGTCACTTAAGATCAGGTGAGATTACTGTCATAACGCTAAGCCTTAAATTTAAAAAATATACAGTGTATTCTATGAAATTATACGAATAAAATTTTCAGATAAGACAAGGACGCTTCAAAATAAAATCCGTTATATTTAAGTAAATTCTAAAGCTGTTGGTTTATACGAACATTTATTTTATATCTCGATTTTATAAAATTATATATATTCAAATCCAAGCTACTTTGTCTGTGAAATTTACATTTTAAAGTAAATATACAGTAACGTTCTAAAGCTGAAGTACATCTTCACTGAGAACCATTGTCTGAACGTTTATCCAATTTATGTTTCGTCTCTCAGTGCAGTCAAATCTTTTATTTTGAAGCCGACGGTATAACCGAAAAACGAAATTGTTTTTTCTAAATATATTCTGTTCATACTTATTATTATTTATCATAACCTCTTAAATAAATTCACAATCAAGATCTATAGACTTCCAAAAAACGGCTGTTCCCATATAGCCCTGAGTTTTTTCATTTGAAATGCTTGAAAAACTCTAAGCAATGTAGTTTCGTTTTAACAACTTTGACAATATGAAGTTTGGAGTTGAGCTGACATTTCTGTCACTTTCTCTGACACACCGCCAGAAAAACAATATCGTAGGTATGTATGAAAGCAACTATAACTGAATTTATTCCCCGGTAACAGTCCAAGCCAAGGTTCGGTCATTTCATGGCATCCATGCGATGGGCTGAATGCACTCGCCTTTAAAGCTCGGTGAAGCTGTATAAATCCCCTAAAGCTCATAGCATATGTCCAATCGAAAAAAAAAAACTATTTGGAGATTTTAAATGCAATTTTAATATGTAAAGAAGTATAACAAAAATCAAAATGAATATAATTATTATTTTTATTCTAAACGTATATCACACATAGTTCCCTTATCTTTAAAGTTTCACAGCAAATTATTACGAAATTCTCTTGCGATTGACTACATTTAATCAAATTTGAAGTGCTAATGTCTAATATTATCTACAGTCACTATACAAACATAATTTAAAAATGGGAGCTCATTCTTAAGGGTAACTGACGGAACATATCAATAGATTATTGGCGACAGATTTATAACTTAAGTGTTGTTAGCTAAGTGGGGACTAGAAAAGGCCACACCTTATTTTATCACGATATTTTCCTTCACTGAAAGCTCATTGTCGAATACAAATTCGAGCGCTACAACTAAGCCGTTATTTCATACCATGCGATAAGCTTTCAAGGCTTCTCTCAAAATCGTTATTCAATACACGAAGAAATAGAATATTCGATGCGAGAATAACCGAGAATTCATTTATTCATATCCTCATTTCAACGTTTACCAATGAAAACAAATCCGTTCCACAAAGGATGTACGGGGGAGAGTAATCTCAACCCGGAAACCATTTTCCTTGGAAATTGTTTGTGGCACGTGTTTGTTTGCCCTCATTACCGATACATTTCCTTTAGGTTGAATTCCCTGTAGGATTTCTTGAACCAATCTCCTGCTGAGTGGTCTATTTACTATTAATGTCTCGATTAATCGTAACTAGTAGTCGGATAGTCGTGGAAATTCAACCGAAACTTATTAATGTTGAAAATGTTTAATTGCAAATCACATATACTTCTGTAGCAATTAATTAGACAATGTGTTGGAATATCCAACTCGGAAAATACCTGACGAAGAGTCTTTATTAAATGTGACAACTAGTTGGCAATATTTTGAAATTATTTAGTGCCAATTTCTAGTGTGTCTGTTTTTTTTTATTTATTGAAGGCCAGTCGACACATGCAATTAATACAGCCATATTAAAAATTTGAAACGAACCAGAAGCTATACTACGATAATTACAAGCTCTATTCGATATTTGTTGTATAAATGGAAACAGTTAACGTTTTACTATATGTACCCAATAATTCTATATATTTATGAAAGACATACCAACTCATACACTTCTCCGTCCATGCAGTATGATTAAACAGAAGTGCATAGTAATCACTATACATAATAATATAAATAAATAAAATATAGAGTCGCTTCCCGTCATACATAATTAACAAAAAAAAAAAAAACAATGGGACGATGAAATACATAAAATAAGTACTCTAGACCCATCTATGAAAAGCTCCACATTGAATGGGCATAGTTCCATTCTGATAACTTCAGTAGTTTCGACGTGATTGAACCTTAAAGTGCTATATTTTCCTTATCTATATTATTATTGTAATACGAAAAGTTTGTTGTTTAACACTTTGACCTTAGAAACTACCAGTTGGATTTCAAAAACTATTTTTGGATATGATAGAGCAATGATTTAGAAAGATTATGGGCTATTTAACATCATGCTATCACTAATAAAAATTATTAGTATTAAACTCCACGGTAACGAAGTCTCAGGCATAGCTAGTGCATACATATAAATATAGATGACAAATCATTCACACCGCTTCCAATGAGTCGGTGAGGAATAAATCCTCAAATTCATGGCATCAGACAGCACAATGACCGTGAAGAATCATAGATTATAACTGAAATTGTAATCCAACAGAACCATCCGGCACCATATTTCGCTTGGGGATTTTCATCGAGAAATAATTTTCCAATAGCGATAAATTGTTTGTAATATATTGCGAGTCGGTGCAAGGGACAGCTACCGGTTTATATGGATGGTCGATGGCATAAGAATAAACTTTATTTTCTTTATAATTTTGCATGATGAAATACATCGTTGTGCTCATTGTACGGTCATTAGAACCTAATGTAAAAAAGAGTGGAGGCTTGTTTGCAATTAATATACTATGGACATACGTTGGCTTATACTAACCACATAAGAAACTGTATAAATCAAGTTTTGTATACTTGTATTTGTAAATAACGGTGCCGGCGATTTCGTCCGCATGGAATTAAAAATTATTCAATAATATTTTTTGCCGGTTTTGTATTTTTTTTAATATAGTTTCAGTCGTATAAGTGGTAATGTGATGGTAAATACCCTTCTTAAACCTGAATGTGAATGATGATGGGCGTAAAACACGGTGAATAAAGAGTCACACAAGCTATAATTGCCCAAACCCCAACCATCAGGCAATTATATAAATATGTGAAAAATTTTAATAATTCCATAAGTGAAAAAAAAACTCATTTTTAGTTTTTAGTGTAATGCCTACTGTTGTAAAGGTATTTTTAACGCCTACTAAATCACGCTTACCTAAAAAAAGGTACGGACCCAGAGTATGGTAATTCCGAATGGTGATTCTTAAGATTAACGCATTGAAACAAACAAACTTAACAGCTTTGTAATATTAATTTAGATATATATTAGGAAAACATAGTTCCTTTGTCGCTCAATTACTTCATAGCTACTGAACTCGTATGGAACTATGAACCTTTGAAGCGAAAACGTTTGCAGTTGATCCAAAGCTACTTTGTGCTTGTATTCCGTCATCCCTTTGTCAGTATGTTATCGATTTACTTTTGTATACTCATAGTTGCAGACAGGCAAAATCTTGTAGATTTATAGATATATTTAGTAGTATACAATCAATACTACACAATTATCTAATATAATACTGTTGTGTGAGTAATTCTTGTATATATATACATATATATATTTAGGCTATCTCAGAAATGACTCTAACGATTTAGGTGAAATTTAATATTTAAATAATTTCTTGTTTTTGGAATTCAAGTATAAGTTTTCGTAAAAACGCAGTTTTTAAGCAATTTTTTCCAATAAAGTTATGAATTACATTCGTGTTTTTTTTATTTAAATAATCAGTTCATATGTGTGTGACGTCATGAAATGGAGACGTTTAATCAATATATGATCCATATTTAAACATACATAGATCTAGTAGTATGATACCGGATATTTTTTTGTGAAATTTACACGTCTTTTGTCCGAAAACGGTAAGATACGTTTTATTCAACATAATTTCCATTGCGAGTCATACATTTTTCCCCACACTCCAGCAGTTTATGAAACCCTAGTTAAAGAAACAGTTCATATTTTGAATAGAACCAGTTATCGAGCGATTTTCATACATTTTCATACGAATTGAAATGTTGGTCAGCGAGAGCGTGTCCCAGAGATGCCGCCAATACATGATAATCGGACGGAGCCAAGTCTGGAGATTAAACCGGATGTGCTAGTATTTCCCAATTGACCGCCTCGATCGTTTCCTTGCCCAGTTTTGCTGTAGGTAGGTAAGCATTATCATGGAGAAAATTGACTTCGTATCACCTTTTTCCATATTCCGGTCGTTTTACATAATATTCGACCTTAATCGATTATTCGCTGTTGGTACTTATTATTGTTAACCGTTTCACTAGATTTTAGATAATAGATTACACCTTTCTGATCCCACTAAAACAGAAGTATTCGACGCTCTTCGATTCTCGTGTCAATAACATCAATATTGAATTATTTGAATTATTCAAAATACTATGTTTTATCAAGAACAAGATCAACGTAAGCTTCAATCAGCATTCCACGCGATTCTACAACAGTTTTTTTTTCAGATATTAAGGTTGTAGAAAAATATACCAGAGTATGGAGCTGGGGTTATAGTGTGTTGAAAATTTTCATCAGATGTTAAATGGAGATGCTGGCGCTTTAGAACGGTTTTTAAACAGATGACCAACATCATCTATAGGAAATTCCAGTTTCATACTACTAAACCTGGTATTTGTTGAAATAAACAGTATTAAAAAAAATACCGAGATAAACTCGGTCACTCAGGTGCTAAACCATTAATCGATACACTTATAGTTATTTTCTGTTACCGTAAATACTTTAGTCATGTTATATTATCAGCATTGGAGATCTGAAACTGTTTCCAAGTAATGTCAACCGCTAAAAGCTTGTAACTTGAGACGGAAGGAACACAAAAGCGGCTCTGTAGAGGGCTTCATCGCTACGATCAGCGCACGCGACGCGTACACGCGGCGAAAGTGTGCGTTCGATTTAACAATCATCTCACTGTGTTTATTGTTACACGTTCGGTTCTCTGAAGGCTCGAAGATGAATTACAGTCGCACTGAAAACTATTGAAATCGCAATAAATTCTTATTAACTGTAAAATGGACTATCTCGTCTTTTCACACGGCAAGTTGAATGGTCGGCACAATCTTTGGGAAGGTTTTAGGTTTCTAATATAGTGAACTTTTAGTGTTCGTCTCATTAACTGTAGTTCCAGGGAGTGACAGGAAAGGTTTAGCATGTAATGTTCTTTGTATCACACAGTCAGTGTTTGAACCGATGATAGCTTAGTAGTGATACAGAAGGCATATCAAGGGGTATCAGTACGAATCCACGTACTATGAGCTTTCGGTGATAGAAAAAACTGATTTAAAAGTATAGCATGGTAGTTTTTTCTAATGCTTACCTGGCTTGCTATCACCCTCAATCAAAGTCACATCATTACTTACAATGAGGTGAGATTGTGACCACAACGCTAAACCTTAATTATAAAAAAAGTCAGGTAACTTCAGCATCTCCGTGATGCAATTTTAAATATTCTTCCTGTAGAAAAATGTCCAAATATGACTAAAGAAGTTATCATTTCAAATAACTTTATTTTTCCTCTATACATTGTTTAAATATTATTGAAACTATGCTAGCTGCGACGAGTCACAAATCAGATCGCCAAACCGGACGGGCGTGCTGCAGTCGGACAAGTAACATACTTTATTGTATCACAAATTTCATTTGTTGTACTGCTATCTTTGATAAGTTTACAACTTATTTACCATGAAATCGGCTTTTGTTTATTTGCTAGATAAACCCTTAACAGCAGTACGAATTAGTTGTTGAAAATCTCTATATACCTCAGATAGCTCAGTGGTAGTGTGTACGGACTCCGCGTCATGGGACGTAAGTTCGGATCCACCTAGAACGAGCTCGAGGTTTTGGTGAAAGTAAACATCGAGAGAAAACTATAGCACGGTGGTAGAGCTTTATCTAATCCGCGGCTGGCTATCTACCACCCGCGAGTTGAAATCTGCCATCGAATACCGATAGGTGTGTTCCGGCAGTTGCATTTGAGAGCCAGCTCCTCCGCAGGTATATATATATATATACATTGAAATCGCTAAACATAAGCATCATTTGAATGAACACAGTAAAAAAAAAATTACACGGTTGTAACCACAAGTTTAAGCCACTAACTTAACATTCACTGAAAGGATAATTACTTATAGTACTTGATTTAAAACCTTGAGTTGTTAATGACAACCCACTGCCCTTGCGCAAAAAAAATAACAATATATCACACAAACACAAATGAAGATCCATCCAAGAACTCACTTGTCTTAGTTGTTATATACTATTATCAATAGGGCCCCCATACTATAATATACAGTATTTTGGTACATTTAATAATATATGGTAATTAAATAATTTAATATATAGTACGAAATTTGGTATATTTTCAGCTGTCGCCCTTTTTCATACTTAAATTCTAATTTTACATAAAGGTTTTTCCTGTCGTGAACGTGAAATAGCGATGAAAAATAAATTTTACTAAAAATGCACTGGCAATCTATTTTGATATGGATTTAATTGTTCAAATTCATAGAATTCATAGAAATTAATAGAACTTTTAAATCAAAACAAAAAATAAGAATAAAAACGCACGAAATATAATATTATAAAATAAGTAATGAGAATTAAATTTTTACCATCCCAAAATTACAATATTTTTTTATAGGTTAATTACAAATGCACTAATTTTTCTTGCAAATATGTGGCAATCTTAATTGTCAGAAAAACAATTCGGTGCTTTTTCAAAATAAAAAAATATATGTATTATTAATCTCGTAATTGTTACAGGCAATTAAAATTCAAACGACTAACTTAACATTCACCCAAACCTTAATTAATCACAGTACTTAATTTAAAACCTAATGAGGACATACAACCTCGTACCGCCTTAATCAGTTTAAAATGGCGTATCAGCAAGATAGCGGACGGGATAAGATGGCGGTTTCTCGTTTTAATCAAAATATCTTGCTAAATTACTTATTAGGTAAAAAGTAGAAACTAAATTGTAGTGATAATGTGTAGTTTAATTTGTGAAATTAATATTATCATTTCCTTGATGCGTAAAGGTTGTTTCTAGTCGTGACTCGCGGGCTGCCAGAAATTAAAGATGGCCGATATACGCTACAATGTTCCACTGCGTAGCTTTCATTGTTATATAACTGTCTTGTGCTAAATCAGAATCACGTACTGGAAGCGTTTATTACAGAACGTATCTCTGTTGAGAATATGCCACAGTTAAAATAAATTTCCGCTGGAATAACCTATTCAATTTTAAAATTTGAGTTTTCTGATTTATGAATTGTAATGGCTTATGTTTTAAGTCTACAGATAAAAAATACTTTTTTTCATCATATTTTTTTTGCGTATACTATATAGTATATAGGCTAACTACTTACTCTCAACGTTATTGTCTTAAATAATAATATCAATCCTCTTTCTTGATTTAGAGCAATCGTTTCAGAAATGAAACCGTGATTTGTCTGTCTGTGATATGTCTTCCCTGTTCTTTAAAAACGAAATGAATGGGTAGTTATTTTTTAAAGGTTTCTAAATTCCATCTGTGGATCTGCCTCTCACGTTACCATAGGCATGGTACTAAAGGTGCATAGAAAACTGGGCAGGTACGAACTCACTTATAAAAATTCCCACGGTGACCCTAAATAACTCCCATTTCCTGCCAGACACTGGTAACCGCCTTGCATTGCTAAAAATTGTATCTCTAATACTTTTTCAAATACTTCATTGGTATTATAATAGTTATCTGTAGCTATATCCTATCACATACTATAAGATTTGTAATAATTTTACGTGACCTTGGCACCCCTTCGCGCACCTTGGCAATAAAATATATGCGTTTGCAGGGGCGGCATACGGCATGACGCTCTTTTATGCCGTCATATTTTCTTTATTGTGTTTTATTCATTATAAATTTAAATGATTCATATATGTCAGGCGTCCAGTAACGATTAAAACTTTTTCAAACGTATTATTTTTTTTTGTCTTTTATACTATGCCTACTTGAAATTAGGTATAGATATTGCTTTCATGACGTAAACATTACCTTAGAACATATTTTACGATTACGTGCGGTTGACGTTAAAAACCCGAACAAAGTCGGAGACACCAAACAATAATTCATAAGAACACAGCTGCCGGCATAAACTTATAATTGAATAAAGCGCCAGTTTATAACAGCATGTTATTTTGTCATCTATCATGTAGTGTAGTGTTTTATTGTAGTTCTTGAACTTGTGTTATTTGGGCACAAGTTATTAAATATTAGTGGCAGTTTGTGTAATATTGTTTGGCTATAATGCATAAGTGAAGTATCGAACCGATGAGACTGAGCTTTCGGTGAAGGAAAACAACGTGATTCAAATCAACGTATAGCATGGTGGTAGGAATTTTTCTAATGCTCGCCTACCACCATCTAGTTGAATATCTATCGCCAAATACTTATAGGGTGTTCCAGCAGTTACACTTGAAAATGAGTTCCTCCACTAGGCTTGCCTTGCCCATCATCTTGGGCCACATCGTAATTTAACATCAGGTGTGATTGTGGACATAACCCTAAACATATAAACTGTAACAAAAATTCTTGTATACATATAATAAATATGTAGAAAAAAGATTTTGTACATCGAAAATATTAAAAAAAAACATAGCCTAAGTGTTAAAAGTTAAACAACAGAACACATTTTAAGCATTTTTGGAATTTGTGTCTGTTTATCCATTTGTCTGTGCACGCATCACGTAAAATGTACGAAACCAATGTAGATAACGTTTATACCTAAAATTGTACGCAACTTGGAGTATTACTTTATTTAGGTTTTATCGCAATAGGTTTTATCTTTACATGTTTTCTTAACATAGTATAAAATGAATCGCTTAAACCTTTTAAAATATTCAACATTTAATGCAGTTTTCAGCAATATTTTGAGTGGTTCATGTGGATAGTTTATATGTATAATATATACATATTATTATAGTACAGAAAAGCCAAAAATTCAAGGTTTGTAATGTGATACGAAGGTCACTGGGTCAGCTAGTTATAAATAATACTTCAGGGTACAATTAATTACTTTCTAGAAAAACTGCCAGAAAAATTTTAACAAGAGTGTTGCCATCTATAAATTGTAATTGTATAAATCCAGAAGATATGCAACAAATTCTATTATTATACGTAATAATTTCATAATTGTAAATACGTTGCCATTTACAAGAAAGAATATAATACACTTGTTTTCATAGTTATTTTTTTGCTGGCATTATTAATCTGCTATTGGACTTAACTGTTTGTGATTTGTAAACTGCCAAGTACAAGCAGACCTGACAAATAAATTTTCTTAAATCATATTCTTTTATTAGATATATATTTTCTATTACATATAGATTTTCTTAAAGCATATTTATCTCCATTTTAATAAACTTTACTTTGAAAAATCTATTAGAGCTATTAATACAGTGAATCAAGTAAATTCATTTTGTAAAATGTTATCTCTAATGTAGACTTTGCCACCCTCTTTCACTCCCATAGGGGTTGAGTTTCGAGAAATCCCATTTTAAACGAAGCGTACGTAATGTAAAGTCGACGTCCTAACGAAATTACAAATTCCTTAATAATTTGAGCTGAGCGATGATGAGTCAGTTACGACATTACCTTTTATTTATCAGTATTTATAATGTCAATAACGTATACCTAGAGGGTTTTTTGAATGTTTATTTTGTATATTCCTGGAATCAGGGAAAATGTTGTACCTGCTTTTTTCCTTTATCGTCGTTTTATGATGATCTAGTGCTTTTTAAATGCACTTAGTTTAGTGGAATTAAAAATTAAAGCAACTGAATACAGATTTATTAACTTTTCTCTTATTTATTTTATTATGCTTACCAATACACTTTTTTATTCAAAGTGTGGAAATCGAAAACCCCTTTTCACTGTACTATATATCTATAAGTTGTCGTGTATTTATTTTCAAAACCATGACGGTGAAGCTAGGAAGAAGTGTATAATTATATTTTTAAATTGATATCTGTTCACCGAATGTTTGACAGGTCATAGACATATCTTTACTTATTTGAATACTGATTTTCTTCTATTAAATTTATCAATTTAAGGATAAGATTTAGCGGTTGTAAAATTGGATCTGAAGAATTATTGGTTTTATGCGATTATGCGTATTTGTAATTTATTTTATGTAACACACGTTTAACAAATTTTGTATGTAGCACCATCTACCGATAAACTCTTTTATTATTTAAAGTAGAATGGAGAGTATTTAAAGAAGAAAAATTAGTATTGGTCATTTTCCAGAGATGGTGCTGTATGTACGTTGTAATAATGTATAGTGGTAAGTAATATCTTAAACGGTAAAATTTGAATAATAAGCATTTAGGAGTTTTTTAGTCATTTAAAAGGTTTCTGATTAAAGTGTTCAGGCGGGTTATATGCAAGCATGGGCGGCCATAGAAACTTCGTAGTAAATTTTATTAAAGAAGCCGCCTGCTTGTTAGAACGTTATTATAATGTTATTAAAACTATTATTATGGGCCTTCATGAATTACGTAACGCAATTTGGGAGAGAGGGGGTCTGATAATAAACCTTTAAGTTATTTTATATTTATGTTATATTACTTTGTTTATGTTATTTTAGTAGTTTATTAGTAGAAAGCAGTAGAATATAATTATGACTTAGGTAATAATGGACACTTGGGTGTTAAGTAACGTTTGAGGAAGGTGGGGGTGGTACAGAAAAATGTTACGGCCCGTTGTGAGGGGGGGGGGGGAGTAACGGGTCTCGAAAACTTCAAAAATTGCCTTACGTAATACTTAAACGGCCCCTCAAGGATATTTTATCTGCCAGACAGGATTACATATAAATAAACATTTTAGTTTTTATTTATTATCAGAGTTTAAAGTACTTATCTCATAAATCATAGTGATACTTGCGAAATAAGTGACAGCTATGAATGGCATGTGTGAAAAATGGTAGTAGAAAGAGTTTTTTTCGCACTGACTACATTGTTAGCTCAAGTGGTTTTTAGAACTTCACCAGACTTACACCTACTACACAAAGTAGGACCACCATATAATAATTATTTTACAACACAGATTTATAAATGTACTTACGGAACTTATTTATCATAACAAATTACTAGCGAGAAAATGGAAAAATAATGTTATTTCTAGTTTATTTATTCCATTTGTGTGACTAATCAGAATTAAACTGTAAATAGGCTTTTAAGTTTCATTCTATATGATTTTCAATTGTAAACAGTTTTGTAAAACGAATAAAAAAAGATGAACGAACGTGTTGAAAACGAAGTGTTTTGTCTACAGTGGAACTCTTTCCGTTTCATTTGTGTGTCGGTCGACGTCTTTTGTTTAGTGTCTAATTAGTGTAGTATATGTTTACAAGATTAAAGTTAGTTGTAGATAAGTTATTTTGAATGTATGTACATGGAGTATATATATGTTTTTGTAACGTCACTGCATGCTCGCCTTGTAAGGTTAAATCCGTGCTATTTTTTCTAATCTTCATAGATTGGAAACAGTGGATTTATTGCTAGTACCTACTGTGTAGGAAGTTTAATGGTAGGTACCTCTTTATACAATTGTTTAAATATAATTTTTAGATTCTGTAAAATGAATTGCGTTTTAGTTTTATATACTTATTTTATTTTATATGTTTTAATTTAATATTATATTTAGTTTTTCTACTGTTGTCCTACTTTTTTTTTAAGCCAATTTATTTTTATATATTTGTTATTCTTGTAAAATTATATTAATTACTCTTGAAGATGCGGTTTACGGAGAAGGTTATTAAAAGATTTATAATATATGTTTTTTTTTTCAGGTTATCAAATGTCACGCAAGTCCTGCGTGGCAGGTGGGGCGGTCGGAGCTTGTATGTGGGTGCAAGATTGCAACCGGCTGGGAGGCAAACACGCGGGCGTGTGCGTCGACGGTTTCATGTTCGGTTCCTGCTGCAGGTTGCCAGAGAAACCTTTACATGTTGCAGGTATTGAAATACAAATTTCAATAAAAAAAGAGAGATGTGCATTGTGGACATCCGGTTGGAATGAAGTTTCTTTCGCTATATCATTTATAAGTATCATACTAATATTATAAATGCGAAAGTGAGTTTGTTTGTTTGTTACGCTTTCACGCCTAAAGCGCTGAATCGATTGTGATAAATTTTCGTGCAGAGATAGACGGGGCCCTTGAGACGGAGATAAGCTACTTTTTATTGCGAAAAGCTTATAGGAAGTGGGATAAACAAAGGGATAAACTTCATATGATTTTTTTTATTGCGGCATCCGATTTGTTTGACAAATTCTTTATTAACGCGAGTGAAGCCGCACATAAAATCAGATTATTAAACAAAACAAATTAAGTCATGAATACAATAGGCTATTTACAAGTTTTCACAAATATTAATGAAGATAAATACAATGTTAAATAGTGCATAGATAACACACAGTTTGAAATGAATATTGCTGAAGATAAGTATTCTGTAGTAAGCAATCACATAAGTTCACGAACCCTGGTATGAAAGATGTCGATAACCATGGTCCTAGAAATTATGTTGAAACATTGCACGCTCGAATAATGAAGCTGTTTTGCCTACAATTACATCGTGTTGTTGGAATATGCAAAATGTCAGATTCTCTTAGTGCGAAACAGGGGGGTTCGCAATCCGAGGTGGCCAAGCAGGTCTGGACAGTACCATTTGTGACGTTTAACAGATACGGTAGATCTGCTCCTTATCTTCTCTCGTAGAGTGATAATATAGATATGGGTATACCCTTAATTTCATTGTATGATGTAAATGGAACTCCTTTGGCGGTGATTCGATAATTGGGAGTGATCTCTTAAGAAAGAAAGACACATTTAGGCATATTTCATACAATGAGAAACACGTGAGATAAACCAGATGATAATGAGATGTTTATAAGGCTTTGTAGGGGTGTCCGCCAGAGATTAAGAAAAGTGTAAAAGCTGTGTCTGGTCTCTGGCAACACGTGAGATTTAAGTGTCGCCGTGATGCTTTTAATGGCTAAGGGACTAGGGTTTATTGATTCATAATACATAAATATTACTAGATAATATGTTTACCAAGAATCTAAGTCTTATAACGTTTTTTTTTTACATTTTGCTTAGTTCTATGTAGAATCTAAATGTGGAAGTAGGTAGAGATGGCAAAATTTAAATAGATTACGGGCGGGGAATGCGTCGGTCCGCCATTGTTATTAACCAATGTGTCACCACACACCCCTCTCACCCTGGATTGAGCCCAGGTAATACGTGTATGCGTTGTGATGAAGAGGTTTGAAAAAACACTTTTAACAACATGTTAAAATAAACAATGCCTTGGAACGATGCACAGGTCTGACGTCAGAGTAAGATAAGATTAAGGGCACAGTTGTAGAAACTCGATTCGAGTCCATAACCGCTTGCTTGCCCATGTCAACTAACAGTTAACAAATCGAGAATTTAGAATTGACCATGTCAAGTAGTAGTTAACATAACCTTGAAGTCAGCTTTGCCCGTGTTAACTGGTAGTTGACATTGCATTTCACTCAGCTATGACCATGTCAACCTGTGGTTAACATCGCTCCCGCCGTCGAAAAAGCTGATTCTACCCGTCTTTATCGCTCCAAGGCCTAATTTGTATTATTTGTCCCATTTCTTCGTGAAATTTGCCTTCCACACAACCCCAGTCAAGCATCCAAGCCATAGAAAAAATTCGAGAAAAAAAAAAAAACGTTCCGTTGCAGTCCAGTTCGATTCATGCTTGATTCGGTGAGGAATGTGGTGCGTTTTACAAGTGATTTTCAAGTGAAATCCAGTGTTATTCTTGGAGATTTTTTGAAAAACATCAAGGTAAGTAAATAACTAACACGTAGATATAAAAATTCCAACATGAAACATAAGATTTACCCTTTTTTCGAGACCTAATAACATACGGTAGGTACATGTTTGTGCGCAACATGGAAATGATTGCCTTTATTTTGATCATTTTGATTGTGTTTTCCTAATAAATTCGTTTTAGAAGTTAAATCCGTTAATCATCTATCAAATTACAAGTACACAGGCAATAATTTCGATGTTTAAATCGCATTAATTACGATTTGTAAATAACCTTGAACGCGCTCGCAAAAATGACAGCGCTGCGGCTAAGGCTGGTTTCACACTCTATCCGGACGCTTATTTGGACGGATCGTCCGATATGGTGGATGGTGTTTTTGGCGTGTATAGTAATATATTTTAATTATGATTTATTAATATTGAACTAATATTACTTTTAGGTTGCGCTTTTCATCATGCTGCGAAACAAACAGCCTCGCTGCGCACGTGCTTTAAAGTTTCCAAAAAGGTATATCAGAATATAAAATATCGAAATTACCGGATGAGACTTATAAAGGAAATGCTGGACAAATATACCTCTCCAAGCAACCCACCACCACAACCACCACCAAATGCGCTGGCACAGATGCACTTGCCTTTAAAGACAAAAACTCAGCGATGCAAATTGTGTTACCAACACAAAGTGCGGCGTACCACAGTGTGGAGGTGTGGTACGTGCCAGGTGAATTTGTGTATAGAGGGGTGTTATACACAATACCACAAAAATTTGGCCTAATAACATCTGATTATTACAGTCGTACATGACTATCATATAACAATTTAAAGACTATATTAGTTTACTACTTTATTACTTTACTTTTTATTACTTTTTTATACTAGTCAGGCATTGCACTAGTAATAGTAAGAATATTATATTTTTGTCAATTCCGGATACTGTTATAGTATCAGACAGCCTTATTACTGGGTATGGTGGCAGTTCCTATTTCATCATGTTTTTAAGTAGCTTTAAAACTTTTATATATAAAAAAAATTGTAAAATACAATTCCGGATACAGTAGAATTATATATAAAAAAAAATTGTAAAATACAATTCCGGATACAGTAGAAAATTTCCGGATACTGTTATAGTTTGTTACTACTTAACTTAGAATTAAAAAAAAATGTAAAGAAATATATTTAAAAAATATATACCTATGTCTATATACTAGTTAAGTATTACATTATATACTAGGATTAATAAGAATGATATATTTTTGTAAAAAACAATTCCAGATACTGTAGAAAATTTACGGATATTTTTGTAGTGTGTAGTCAGCCTTATTACTGGTTATGGTGACAGGTACTTCAGCGTGTTTTTGTTTAGCTTTGACTTTTATGATTTTAAATTATGACATTGTACAAGAGTTATACCTTTTTGGAATGGGAATAAAGAGTTCTTTTTGTATTTTGATTTAATTTTTCTTTATCCATAAGTGGTTAGAACAAAAAAAACTGATAATCTGAGTAATTTTACTGACTGTATGAGAACTGTTTTAGAAATATGCATATTTCTCAAATGTGGTAAATGCTATCCGCATGATTTTTGTTTGTTTTCAAAGAATATAAGACTACTTATTTAGTGTTAGTTTTTTTTTCCCCTAAAAGTGATATTTGTGCATTTAATAGCCTTGTTAAGTTAAGGTAAATTACGTCGCACGGCGCCAGATATTGGTATGGAAAACAAAGGCCTTTTAAATAATAAATATTATGAACAAGTGATAATTTTTTTTTCTTATTCTATTATTTATTATATTGACAACATAATGAAAGCATAAAAACCATATGTCATCGCTTTTATTTTTGAGTTATGAGCTTTTGAATACAAGACGAGCTTCAAAACGCCCTACTTCTAAGTTCAGCACAGCATAACGCTGCACTAAAGTCGAAATTTGATAAACAAAATATAACATTGTTTAGCTAGTTTCATAATAAACATAAATATATACAATACTTGACACTTTTTTAAACAAATTGAGTCACAAGAATCGATTTTGTGAAACCCGACCAGCGCGTTGACGGCGCTAAAAATGGCGGGGCAAAGTAGGGTCGTCACGTTTTTTTCGTGGGACATTTGAGGTAGGCACGCGCTGAGGGCGCGGGGCAAAGGCGCGTTGCGCGCGGACCCACCTTGGGCAAGCGAGCGGATAAAGGGCACCGTGTACGAGTATAATATATTCTTTGTTTCTTGCAACAAATCTCTTGTATTGTTTATTAAAGTAAAACTTCTTATGGCGGGCTTTGAAATTCTAAACCGCTATCTTTTTATGGGACTTTTGATCGGGTAAAGTCCCTACTTTCTTTGGGCGAAGATTACTCCTTAAATTTCACAATAAGGGGTTATTATTTTAATGTAGTATGGTCCTTTTTGATTTGCTTCTATGGGTAGTAGACTGATGTTGAATGAATAAGCCTATACAACTCTTTAATTATTGGACATGTGTTTTTTTTTAATCTACCTGGTATTTTCATGTATGTTATATAAGTGTTAACATTTTTTTTGTACCAATTTTCTAGAAACTCAACCGCCGGCCACAGTGACCGAGCGTCTGTATACAGCGCCATCTACCGCGTTGTCGCTTACAACGCAACGGGTTGAGGCACCGGCTCCGTCGACCGTCCGCCCGAGCTGGCAGACCCAGCGTCCCGCGTTCATGACCAAACCAATAGATGGCGCGCCCACGTTATACAACTACCGGCCGCCAGAAATCAACCTACCCGCATTAGGGAACTTAGATACAAGTAGCGAACAAAATAGTGATATAGTTATTAAAATTCCTTATAACAGTGTAAATAAATACCAAAATGTAAATAGGCCGAGCGTTGATGTGGAAACTAGTCCCCACAATAAGATTTCGTCTAGTCTTAGCATATTAACTGGTGCGCGGCCGATGGCTGTTTCGGAGCAGCACGCTGAAAACAGTATTCCCTCAGGTAATTACTTATTTATGTTTAATAATTACTGTTTTTCGTGTTTTTATTTAGTCGCAATTTGTTAACGTATAATTATACCAAAGCGAATCAGATTAGAAGAATATCTTACGAACTCTAATCGATTTTTGGGGTAAATAACAAATCGTATCCCGAGTTTTATATAATTTAGATAATAACATAAGATAGTGTCAAATAACGTAAGTTTATCAATTGACGACTAGTTAAAACCAAAACAAAATTGTTTAAAATCCATTGAAATTCTCAAATTAAATTTAAAAATCTTTAAAATGAATAATTACAATCCGCCAACTATGATTCGATATGACATAGTTTGAAACTGTAAAAAATGTAATATTTTGCTTATTTCATTTAGTACAGTCATGGGCTTAAGAAAGAACCTTTATATTAAATAATAGCGCCATATTAATGCAGTATTATTATTGACTTCATTCACTCGATTTATTTATACAACACACTCACTGTATAGAAGCAAAAGTGATGTCAATATTGTCTAGCTAATTTAAATGTGTAAAAAAGGTGCCTTGGTCACTTTAGAGGCAAGTTTAGTTAAAGTGCAACAAGCCAGATTACCCGTTTTTGATTCCATATAACACATTTATGTTGTACATGCATATCTCAATGTTTTATGAAATATCGTAGTATTTATAAATATAGTAGAATAATTTACTAAATATACAATTAATGTAAATTGTCCACATATTATTGTCCTTTAATTTTTAAACTTAACACCTCATACCTCACTTACCTATTTCTTTTCGACTACCCTGTCACAAGTGTTGTTTTTTTATATATAGTAGTTTATAATCATCATAATTATCATTTTTTTTATACCGATAAATTTGAATCTACGATATTCTCCAAACTGAAATCCTAAATCCGTATAACGGACTCACGAAACTCTTAATCTGCATATGAACGAATATGAATTGACTCTGTCGCTTTAACATTAATTTTGTAAAACTCACAGCGCAGTACCTGTCGAGGCCGAACAATCTGAACACGGTGCATTGGCAGGCGACAACCGAACCTACATTCATCACAAAACCACGCCCTTCGTGGGAAAAGCCGGCGGGGAAGCCGAAGCCGACAAAAAAATTCACCACTACCACCAGTAAACCCCATAAAAACTATATAAAACCCAAGGACCCTATGATGAATGTCATCAACAAGACGGATGAGCCATCGTCACCAGCGCCGCTTCACACTACGGCAGCTACGAATACTGTTGGTAAGTATTTACATATAGCATCAAGTAGAAGCCCTTTTTTAAGTCTAAAGTTTAGCGTTATGGCCATAATCTCACCTGATCTTAAGTAACGATACGGCTCAAGTGGGAAGACACGCTAAACCTTTGGAGGAACTGGCTCTCAAGTGCAACTGCGGAAACATACCTATTGGTATTTGGCGGCAGACTTTTAACTTGAGGGTGGTAGCTAGCCCGGTGGGCATCAGAAAAAGTACTACCACCATGTTATGGTTTCCTCTCGATGTTTACCTTCGCCGAAAGCTCAAGTTCGTTGTAGGTGGTTGGATTCGAACTCACGTCCCTTGACGCGAAGTCGTACACAATACCACTGAGCTATCATCGCTTAGACTTTCTAGGTTTAGCTCTATGTTAGCGATATGGAACAACATGCTAGATACGCTAAGATTAATGGACGGGCTGGCTTTCAAGTGCAGCTGCCGGAACACACCTATTGGTATTTGATGACAGACTTTCTACTTATGGTTGGTAGTTAGCTGTAGAAGAAATGTAGTCAGTTTGAAGTAAAACGGGAGATTGAAGTGTCATCATGCTGTATTTTATGGGTAGTGTTGGGTAATTAGCACCAGATGGGTCGCAACACGCTTCCCTTACCTTGGTCTGTGCCCGGGGAATGCGTTTGGGCGTTGTGATGACGAGGTCCGTATAAAATAGGGCTTTAAACACCGGGTTAATAATAAAAAAGGGTGGTAGCTAGTGAGGCAGGTATTGGAATAAGTCCTACCAGCATGCTATGGTTTCGACACGATGTTTGTGTTCATCAAAAATTTCGGCACATTACACACTAGAAACTGAGCTATCATTGTTTGTTGAATTTGAGTTCAGTGCAGGTTTTTCTATTCCAAAAGAAGTGTCTAAAAAAGATTTAACTTTAAAATGTACAGATTTTTTCAATATAATATATATACAATGTTTATATTAAAAAGAAACTATAATTTTTTTGCATTAAAAACTTGTTTCAAAAAAGAGAAATCAAAAGAAACGTACTTCAAAGCCCTTTGAAACCAGCCAAAGCTTTTACGACCACTCTTAAACAGTTCTAATATCAAAAGAATAAACATTGTATGTGCAGCTATTGCAATCTACGAATGTAATTCGGCACGTAAAATGTGTAAATTCAGCTTTTTCATCAAATGTAACATGCATTTTGTGATTACATCTCGACCTCATTTCGTTGCAGACATTTATTTGAGGGCGAACGCATTTAAGCACTTCAGAATCTAGAATTCTATGTAAAGCTAGACTCTTTGTCGAGAATCATGCATAAAATATTCCATTTAATATACAGTAATTTTGTTTATTTTTTAGATATCATGAGTAATGACATGTTATTATTTAGAATAGTAATATTATCATGTATTTAATGATTTCTTAGGTTTACGCGAATATTATTCATTGAAATAAAACTAGTTGAAACGGATTTTATCGCGGTTATTTATTTAATTATTAGTCCGCCCCGTGACCACGAAGGCTGAAAAGCTTTCGAAACGTCGGGATCAAAATTTAATAAATAACCGCGATAAAATCCGTTTAAATTAGTTTTATCTCAATTATCATGTATTATTAAGTAAGTAAGTAGTAAGTATTAAAAGTATCAAAAGTAATATTACTTAGAACTAGTGGTCGATCAGCGATTGAAATTCAACCAAAATTAATTACAATTTTAAGTTTGAACATTATTATTTGCTAAGCACTAATTAATATACATCATAATAAATAAATTTATTAGAGTTATGTTTGACATTCAGTGAAGGCAAAGTACTGGTAGTTTCTAAAATTAGCGCGTTCCTAAAATACTTTTCTCTTTATAATATTAACATTGATTGTGTACTAGTACTAGATACTTGAAGCGATAATAGCTCAGTGGTAGTGTGCACGACTTCGCGTCAAGGGACGTGGGTTCGAACCCAAGCACCTACAATGAGCTTGAGCTTTCGGTGAAGGAAAACATCGTGAGGAAACCATAGGCATAGAGGTAGTTTTCTAATACCCGCCTGGGTAGCTACCACCCTCTAGTTGTGAACCTGCCGCCACAGGTTTAGCGTGGTTACCAACTTGGGCCGTATCGTCACTTAAGATCAGGTGAGATTATGGCCATAACGCTAAACCTTAAGTATAAAAAAAAGGCCAAATAAGCGATACACGAAAGCTCTGTACGTCCTTTTCAGAATGCGGAGTGACAGCCATGTGGCCCCGTCCAGAGATCCGTATCATGGGAGGCAAGGACTCCAGTTTCGGACGATGGCCGTGGCAGGTGTCCGTCAGACGGACATCGTTCTTCGGATTCTCTTCCACACATAGATGTGGTGGAGCTATTATTAACGAAGGTTGGATCGCGACAGCGGGACACTGTGTCGATGAGTGAGTATTGATTTTTCATTATTTTCGCAATACTATATTTTGATGTCTTTCTAATATTGATTTTGTTTAAACTCGATATATTACGAGTACTATATCAGCTTATGCCCACAGTCTTTTTTAAAGAAAAGTACTCCATTTCTTTTTCTGTATGTATAGTAATGTGTATGAGGAGTTTAATGATGATTGGTTAATTACTTAAGGCGAGACTGCATAATAAACAAACAAACACAGTTGCGTTTATTAAATTAAAAATACCGTGTTCAAACAAACGAACAAACTTTTCCACTTTATAATATTAACCACTAGTGTCCGAGACTTCGTTCGAGTGGAACTATAAATGATTCAATAATTCTGCTCGTTTTTGTAACACTTTTTAATACAACTATGTTCCTATTGGCGGTAGCGTAATCTTAAATAGCCTAAAGTGTTTGTTATTGTTCATAGAATACAATCTCACCTGATATTAAGTGAAGACATGGCTCAAGATGGGACCACGTTAATCTTAGTGGAGGACACTGGCTCTCAAGTGCAACTGTTAGAACACACTTATTGGTATTTGCCGGCAGATTTTCAATTTCAGTGTTTTAGCTAGCCTGGCGGGCATTAGAAATAACCATACCACTATGCTATGGTTTCATCACGATGTTTTCCTCCTTCGAAAGCTCGAGCTCATTGTAGGTGGATTCGAACACACGTCCCTTGACGCGGCGTCCGTACATTGAGCTATCATCGCTTCACATGTTATTAGTCAATCAAATACTATATCTGATATACAAATGAAGTAACATCTAATAAAATACTAATGAATTCCGCTTTATAACATCATACATTCATGAGGAATAATATATTTATTTTTCCAGTCTGCTGACATCTCAAATAAGGATAAGAGTCGGTGAATACGATTTCTCCTCGGTGTCCGAGGAGTATCCATTCGTAGAGCGCGGAGTGGCTCGGAAGTCAGTTCATCCCAAATACAATTTCTACACGTACGAGTATGATTTGGCGCTGGTGAAGCTGGAATCCGCTTTGCAGTTCGCGCCGCACATCTCGCCTATATGCTTACCGGCGACCGATGACCTGTTAGTGGGTGAAAACGCTACAGTCACCGGCTGGGGGAGGCTTTCCGAAGGCGGTGTCCTGCCCTCTGTGTTACAAGAGGTTTGTTCACTTGAGCTTGAGCTTTCAGAGCATGGTGGTAGGGATTTTTCTAATGCCTGCCTGGCTAGCTACCACCCTCAAGTTAATAATACAAATACTAATTGGTTTGTTCAGGCAGTTGCATTTGAGAGGCACTAGCATAGTGTGTCCACTACCTTGGGTCAGTCACGTCGTCACTTAACCTTTAGTCAGATTATGGCCATAACACAAAAACTCTATTTCTCTTTAGAATTTGTTTTGAATGCATAGAAAGAAAGAAAACTTTGAGTATATTTACGTGTATTTCATTATAAAAATAATTTGATGATTTTAAAGTGCTATATCAATGTAGCCACGGTTAATAGTATACTGTGCATTTTACGTGGGGCTATCTAGAGCTGTCGTTAAATTTAGTAAACCAATAAAAGTTGAGTAATTTGGTTGCTTTAAGGAGTTAAGTTGGTATAAATGTAGATGCTAATGAAGTAACATATATTTTTGGTCTAAATTCATTACTGTTTTGAGAAAAATGTCCTTATTTTTTATTAAACGACAAATAAGGCATTGCTAGTTTTTGTATATTTCATAGAACATGTTACTATTGAACAACATATTATTATTCAACAAACTTACATGAAAAAATTGCTTTTGTAATTGTAAAGCACTTGTTGTGAAACTGACAAGAAGTATTTAATAGTTAAATAAAATATATTTACAAATAAAATCAAATAGTAAGTAACATAACATAATTAACAGTCATAAAATTATCATGGGAATGTATGTAGTAGTATTTTCTTAACTATGTATACTGATAATAGTATTATCAGTAAAAATGTGTAGATCCGGCATATACATTCCGATAGTGGCACACTAATTTTAGTGCCAGTTGGCATACTCAAACTTCAGTATCGCGTCGGTGTTCAAGAAAGTATGTTGTGTACCGATCAAGTACCTTAAAATAATAAAGAATACTCTCGTGTATAATACGATAATATACAAACAAAACTTCTAACGATATCCGGATTACATTTAATCCGTAACGATTTCTATTTACATCGATAATTTAATATTTTGATAAAATAAAATTTAGAAATCGGTACAATACGAAAGTAATTGTTTATATTTTAGACATTCCATAGTAATATATACATGTCTCTTTTTCGCGCCCGGCATAAATACATACTTTACCATTAATTCTAATATCTACAAGCGTGCCACTAGTTTAAACCAAATATATTATGAAGGTACCGACTCTGTGCGTTTTTAAAATGATTGTATACTGTATAAAGTTGTATATATGTGTTGTTGAACAGGTACAAGTGCCTATAGTATCGAACGAGAGGTGCAAATCGATGTTCTTCCGTGCCGGTCGGCAGGAGTTCATCCCGGACATATTCCTGTGCGCCGGACACGAGAGGGGAGGACATGACTCCTGCCAGGGAGATTCCGGAGGACCTCTGCAGGTACACGCCTAATAACATATCCCAGAGAGAAACAAACTTCTTATCAAGCCATGGATTCATCGTATGGGTGCCGGCCTTATTGTGTGGCAGAGAGTCAACGTTGAAGCCATGATTACTTAGTCGGTGCTGTATACGGACGCCGCTTAATGGCAATGAGTTCGTAACACTGCAATGAGTCTGAGATTTCGGTGAAAGAAGACATGCTGATAGAACTTTTTCTAATGCCCATCTGTCTAGCTAAAACCATCAAATTGAAAATCTGCTGCCAAATATTTCGGCAGATGCACTTGAGGATATATCCTTCCACTAGGCTTAGCATGTCTACCATCTAGGGTCATATCGTCACTTCACATCAAGTAAGATTGTGCCCATAGAGCTAAACCTTAAAATTATACGTGTATATATTTCCTTAATAAAAATTGTGATAGGTAAATTAAAAAATGTTATCACTAAATCTTGGTACGTATATTCTAGTTAAACCGAGATTGGTGTTATGTGAAAAATTGAATTCTTATGATACTTTCGGCATCACAGTAAGTCCGTCGTATCTTGGTAGATTTGAACATAGTTTTTGGAAACTTTCACGCATAGAACAATGTATTCAAATATAACATATAACATTGGGAATAAACTTTTTTTGGCTATATAAACCCCATTTGGATCGATGTTTTGATCTATGCCGAAATTTATGTTGGCAAAGTTTTGGGCTTGTAACTTACTAATATACCGGTATATAATACATTTTTTGGTTTGCAGGTCAAGGGCAGAGACCAGAGGTATTTCCTCGCTGGTATTATCAGTTGGGGCATCGGGTGCGGTGAAGCCAACCTTCCAGGGGTATGCACCAGAATATCTAAGTTCGTTCCGTGGATATTACAAACAGTTAACTCTTAAAAAGTCATTAGACGTCTCGAGAAGTTCTCAAAAGTGTTTCGTCCTGTGGAAGTGAAATGATAACGAACAGTGATACTGAACTAGAATTGTGAACATAATAAATAATCGAGCAATTTACAAAAGTGCCGTTTTGAGTTACCTTCAAAAATGTTGATTGGATTCAACGTTTTCTGAGGCGTTTTATTTGGAATAGTCCACCCAGGAGCTCTACAGAACTCGTTCAAGCGGAATTCTGTAGCGAAACTCGCACGAGCTTCGTTCACGGTGTATATCTAAGGCTTGAACAATAAAAAACGCCCCGACAAATGACTATTTATATCTATTAAATTATTTAGAAATCGATACTAGGAAGAACGAGGAAAGTGACTTCATTTTTAGATGAAATATAATCTATATTAAATCAACATATGACTATGTCAAAGACATAATTTTGTAAATAGAAACCTATATTAGTAATAGTATTTAGCGTTTCTTTGATTGTTTGAACGTTCTCATTTTAGGAACTACCAGTTGGATTCCAAAAAATATTTTTGTATTTGGTAGAGCAATTATTCAGGAAGGTTTTAGGCAATTTAACATCACGCTACCACCAATAGGAGCAAAGCTGTATTGAAAAAAGTAACATAAATGGGCAAAATTCGTTAAATAAAACTTTAGTTTCACGCGAACGGAGTCGGAGACGCAGCTAGTATTTTAAATTTAAGATATATCTATAGTAATATAACAAAGTTGAAGGATTTATATGTTTGAACGCGCTAATTTCGGAAACTACCTACCAGTCAGATGTGCAAAATTATTTTTGTATTTGACAGTCCAAATATTGTGGAAGAATATAAACTATTTATCATCACGCTGCAACCTTTAAGGGGTTAAGCAAACATACAAAGATCGCTAAGCGAAAACTCTAAGCTCAAGATGTCGAAGGCACAGCTTTGGAACATCCATTATAATCATTGACTCGCGCAATTGTAAATACATATGTATATCATATCTTCTTGCCTTTAATTTATTTAACTTTTGTATATCTTACAGTATTATTGTTTAATATACCGTTTTGTAAATATCCTTTCGCCGCTGTTTAGTTATTTTATGGTTCCTGTGTAAGGGGTTTTATTTTGTAATTTTATAATAACTTCTTATAAGTTTCACTTGTAATTTAAATTGTATAAAGGTTTTACAATATAATATAAAAAACTGTTACGACTATATCGCAAATAGGGGAAACAATTTAGATACCAAATCGTATATAGTTTTCGAAGCGATTGTCAGTGGAATAGTTTACTGAAATTATGTTTTGTATAACTGATTCTATTGCAATTTTTGTTTGAATAGTTTATGATGATGTTGAATACATTTTTTTTTTCGTTTTGCACAGTAAGTAATATTGTTAATGAATAAAATATTGAATTAATTTAATTGTATTGTTTCATTCTGCTTTCAGAAAGAGCCTAAGTTATTACTCCAGTAAAATAATAGATTAAAAGAGTATTCTTTTGAATTTCTATATACTATTAGCAAATACATTTCGCCTTTCATCGGGGAGGCTGAGTGAAATAATTTGATGGAAATTTTAATACAATATTGAAAGCTTAGAAATATTCTTGACTGATTAATTTACGGGAGTTAAACGTTGGCTTTTGCGCTCAATTTATGGGTTTGAAGCCTGCATTTAATAGAGAATGAGGCATTGTCTACTAGAAATTCTCTTGGTTATGTTATTTAATTTTTCAGCTTAATCCTTTCAAAGGGTAATCTTAATATATATATATATATAAACACTAGCTGACCCGGTGCACTTGGTATCACCTCTACACTCTTGAATGCTAGATGCCGTTAATGGAGCTAGATTTTGATATTCTCTGACAAACAATTTTTTTTTTAGTATATATTTTTTTCAATAAAAAGTATCCTATGTTACTTCTAATTACTCTAAGAATATGTGTATAAAGTTTCATGATGATCGGTTTTGTAGGTTTTGCGTGAAAGCGTAACAAACAAGCTTACATTCACATAAAAATTATAATATTAGTTGGGATATTTATTACCCTAAATAAGTTTAGTGTTACATCAAACTCACCTGATGTTCAGTGACAATGTGGCTCAAGATGGTGGACACGCTAAGCTTAGTGGAGGGTCTGACTCTCATGTGCAAACTCCGGAACACTTCTATAGGTATTAGGCAGCAGACTTACAACTTACAATTTGTATATGGTAGCTAGTTAGCTTGGCATTAGAATATTACCTACCATGTTATGGTTTCTCCACACTACTTTCTTTCACGGTGTGTTCCGGCTTCTTGCGGCGATTCGAAATCACATGCATCGGCGTGATGTCTGTATACTTATCACTGTGCCATAATTACATCTTATGCTTCTGCCATAATCATTATAAATCATCAAATTATCATAAACACACCTCCATTGTATTATTAAATCTTCATTTACAAATGTCATGGAATTTAAACTAGTCAGTTGAATTTAATTAAAAATGATTTTGATCTATGAATGAACACCAGAGTTAAACTATGTAACCAGAAGTTACGGTATAGTAATTAGAGGCTTTAAATTTAGGTCACCAACGATTGCGATGAGAGCGAGTGCGGCGCAAAATTACGCCACGCAGTATACTAAAAAGGCATTAGTGAGAATTTGTTGTACCGAATGATAACGGGGTGGTAAAGCGATAAGTTGGATGTTCATGAAAATTAATGTTTCTCGGTGTAATTAAGATAGAAAATAATTTACTTCTGTGGGGAAGCGATTAACGTTTGTTCGCATAGAAAATAAACAAATGCATACAAAAGTAACAAGCTATAAGAGTGATTATGTTTGAGCAAATGGAGAATAGGTAGCAAGCAGTATTTGCATATACATTTAATTGTGAATTGTAAACAACGTTCACTCTTAACTGTGAAGGTAAAACTTGATTTAAAAATTAAATTTCTCAAGCAACTGGAAGTATACATAAATAAGCTAAATATCGTAATGGGAATAAATCGATGCCAAATAACTCGTGATAGAATTCAATAAAACGAAAATTTCGAATATTACATGTACTAAAATTAACATCTACACTACACTATGTACATATACATTTTATTACAACTACATATTATAAGTTATAAGTTTAAGTACGCTACATGCAAAACACACAATAATCTACGCCCAACACATTCCCAAAATCTGAATAGGTAATGACAGCCACGACTGGAAATTATCCACGGAGCTGTCACGGGTCAAAATCATATAACCGTTGTACCAAGTTGAAACAATACTGTTATAGTAAAAAAGAAACACCCTTTTGAAATCTTGATTGCATTTCTCGAAATCCGGATGAATCACGTCGGGATCGCTCAAGCAATTAACACTGTTCAATTTAATATTATACATAGGAATCGATCTTGTGATCGGCGCTTTTCGTATGCCGAATTCCAAGTCCAGAATCCATGGAACATGATTTTCGATGCCGGACAACTTACAGAACTCATCTATGATCGGATTGGGATCTATCAGGACATTCTTCGCTGATGGAAAGAGCTCTTTTGGAAGCGTTAGATATAAATCTAATGGATCATTCGCGTCTTGTTTTACATCGTTTACGTCACTTTCAGTATCCGGTGTTTCGATAACTGTGCTTGTGTTTATATCAGGCGTATAGCTTTCTGTAGTGTTATCTTGAACTTCATAATATCTCTGACATTCTTCACCGTTATCAAGATATTGGTACTCCTGCGTATTAGACGGCGATGGAGCGTGTAAGATTTCTTTTGTGTATTCTACATTCTCAGGAATATAGGTTGCATGCGGTACGTATGCGGTGTACGAGCGACATATTTTGATTCTTTCATTTCTTCTAACTATTAACGGCATATGTGGTAGAACTATGCCAGTATAAGGGTATAACGGAACAGGCAGAGGATTACTTATAGCTGGCATGAGTGTAGTGGCCGCTGCGTTTTGTGACGGTCTAAAAGATGGCCAATTATTCGGAAACATTGCGTGCGTAAAATTACCTGCATATGGATTATATGGTGACATTGTTACAGGCAAACTAATGCTCACAGACGCAAGTGATATCAATTGCTTACTTCTTTATTATATATCAAACATCCATTTAGTTACTTTGATATAGTATGTATATCAAGTTCTTCGTTACATAACTGAAAAAAAAAAATGTTTAATTCTTTTTTTTCATGAAATAGGGGGCAAACGAGCAAGCGTGTTACCCAATAGTTAGTGATCATCGGCGCTAACGGATACCCACCACACCAGAGGAGTCGTAGTTGCGTTGCCGCCTTTGTAGAGGAGGGACTGGCTCTCAAGTGCCACTAGCGGAACTCACTTAATGGTATTTGGCGACATATTTTCAACTAGAAAAGCCCTACCAAATCAAATTTAGATAAATAATATACTATTTTATAACAACGTTACATAATTTAGTGGCCGCCAAACTATACAAGTATCGCCAAAACAATAAAAAAAAACATTAGAAAAAGCCTTACCATCATGTTATGGTTTCATAATAATGTTTTTCTTCACCGAAAGCTCATGCCCATTGCAGGGATTCGTTTTCACGTCCATCGACGTGGAGTCAGTACACACTAACATCTGAGCCATCATTGCTATCCTGACCGATTAGATCATGACTATATCGAATATGGGGTCAAACGGTACACATATAGTAATTGAGCAGTACAACCACTAAGAAAATTAGATTGACGTTCTTTTATTTAACTATTATGTACAACGCCATTACTTTGCGGTGCTAATATAAAAAAGTTTGAAAGTATATATTTTTTTTGTTTATTTACTAACAATTAAACCGATTACCGAATAAAGTAATAGGGTTCTATTCCTATTTATATTGAAGTGTAAGTAAAAAAACAGACTCGAATAGTTTTTCGGTCGTTATCATGATAACGTCCAGGATCCGCACATACAGACATAATACGGACGTCCAAGAAAGAACTTTTTTAAACAGTTTTTTAACTAGTTTAAATAACAAAAATGGTATCAAAAATATCATAAGTGTTAAAAATAGTGTATTTTCTTGATATATATTATATTATTTTACAAGTGCAATATATGATAAATAGAGATATTTTAAGTTTGAAAAATCAGTTGTTTTGCGTGAAATGATAGTAGTGCCCACCTCAACGCTTCGCTTATGAGGCCTTGCAAAAAGGGACTAAGTACTTTTAAAGGAATCACTGTACTTACGTGTTAGAATTAGTCCATTTTACTGTCAATAGACAATAACGTAAAAGATTCTTCTTTCGGAACACAATTCAATAAACCACACGTAACTTCGAGTATAGTTTCTCACTTTCGTCTTGACATTCAAAATAATTTATGCGTTAAAATAAAATTTATGTGGGTAAATCTAAATAAAAATATTACGTCGAGAAACAACAATATTGTTCTAATCTCTGCTATTTTTGTAAGCGGTTTTTTTCTATTTACATTTGGAATAGTTATTCTTATTTTGATATAATAACTTAAAAATTACAAATTATATATAATGTTTCCTATATAATAAAGTAAATTGAATATTTTACGTTATAAACGCCTGTTATAAAACGCCTGATATTATCCGCATGTTTTAACGAGATAAAATATTTGCTGTATAAATGCTTTAAGGCGCTTAAATAATCATAAATTTTAGTGGCCCGCCGTTAGCCAAAGGAAACAGCTGAGTACAATTACAAGTTCATAATTTTATAACGCCTTGTGGAATTTTCACCTAATCTTACCAATAGCCTTCCCTTTCCTTTTAATACTTTTTTATAAGTGCGGTGGTTCAAGGCAATTGTATCCACTGTAACACGACCAATATACACTGGCTACAATAACCGCTATAGCGGTGTGCTTTTTTAATTTCTGAAGTGAAACCTCTTGTGGGAGAGCTTTGAAATTCTGATCCGCAACCTGTTTGTGTGACGCTCGTTTAGTTAACTCTACTTTTAATAACAGCTTTTCTTCAATTTAAGTGAAAGTGTCTAATAACATTTAAAGTTTTTTAATAAAACCTTTGCTGATCTTAAACCAACTTATTTGTAATATGTGACTTTATCCTAATTATCATCGGTAACATTGACTACATCATACTAGTATTATAAATACGAAAGTGAGTTTGTTTGTTTGATGAATATTGGTACAGAGATAGATGGGACCCAGGAGATGGAGGTAAGCTACTTTGTCTCGCAAAAAATATAGGCTGTGGGGTAAACAGAGGAATAAACTTTGTATGAAACTTTTTCTTGCGTCATCAGATTTATTTGACAAAATCTATATTAACGCGAGCAAAGCCGCACGTGAAATCTAGCTTAAATATAAATGTTATTGTTTAAATAACATATGTTTTCTGTCACGTGTTATGACCGTGTTAACGTGTTATATGTTTATTCTAATGGCCACAATCTCATCGGATATTAAGTGACGATGTGGATCAAGATAGTGGACGTGCTAAATCTGGTGGGACTGCTCTCAAATGCAACTTCCGGAACACACCTATGGATATTTTGCGGCAGGTTTTCAACTTGAGGGTAGTAACTAATTGCGCGGATATTAGAAAAAGCCCTACCACTATGTCATATTTTATCTCGATTCTTTCCTTCACGGAAAGTTCAGGTTCATTGCAGGTGAAATCGAATTCACGCCCACTGACGTGGCGTCCGTGCACTACTAACTATGGCATTATCACTTCAAGGCAATTATGTATGCAGGTTTCATTAATAGACAATACCTATTAAAATGTCTTTTACATTAAACAAAATATTTAGAACTAGCAACCTACACCCAGTTTGCACGGGTAGCATTTATTAGTTATTATTTACAGTTCTATAAATAAAGACTGTTTTTCAGATCTCTAGTTACCTTTCATAATCAGCCACAAGGCTGTTCCGAAGATTAAAGATTCGAATGGTTCTAACCATTTTGTAGTCTATATTAAAAATGCAATTGATTTTTATGTATGTAGATACTAACAAGCGATATTAACTAATTTATCACCTGTTTTATCCTAGAAAATATATGTCTTAATATACTTACGTAACATATTGAAAAAATATATAATCCGAGTCTCATTGAAAATAGAATTCTCCAAAGGAGAAAATTGCTTCTCGGATGTAGGTACTCTATACGCTGCTAACGACTGACCATTATCTCCACACAGTTCTCACATTCACTATTCCACCGACGAGACGTGAGCCTTTATACTAACTTAAACTGGTTAATAATTGGTGCGTTTATCCAGGACTACCGGTACCCGGTAAGCCGGCTACGGTTTATTTATATAATTTAAACTGTAAAGCGTTATGTCTATAATCTCACATGTAATTAAATGACAATGTGGCCCAGAATGGTGGACACGTTGTCTAGTGATAGGACTGGCTCTCGAATGCAACAGCCAAACCTCCTATAGGTAGCGTAAAAAAAAAACCTATAGTTGGGGAAAAAGTCCTACCACCATGCTACAATGTCATCACGATTTTTTCCTACACCGAAAACTCATGCTCGAGCATTCAGGGAATCGAACTTATATCCTTTGAGATGACACACTACCCACTGAGCCATCATCACTTCAAAATATTTGATTTGGTAAAATATTATAAATCTTTTCCGATTTCGTAATATGACATTCGTAACAACCTTATTTGGTCAACCTCACAAGTGTCTGCTGGACTTAGGAACTGGTGGGTAGGTGATACAAATGTGGGTACACCGATTTAATGATTTCTTAGTCACCAGGACCCCGGGTTCGTGCGGGAGGTGTACACATCCTGCTAATGCCTATAGAATTACGTAAAAAAATCATTTGATCTAAATTATGGTAAGAAACATACATTCGAACACCCATGTACTAATTCGTTTCCTCGAACATACTCGACTGCACCCAACCTCATTCAAGAAAATCAGGTAAAATATATTTAGGATATCAGATATAAATCAGGAATTAATATAGTTGCATAAATTTCTTTTTTTACAGTAAGGCTTGTCGTTATGGCCATAATCTCACCTGATCTTAAGTGACGATACGGCCCAAATTAGTAGACACGCTACCTTTGGGAAGAACTGGCTCTCAAGTACAACTGCCGGAACATACCTATTGGTATTTGGCGGCAGATTTTGAACTTGTGGGTGATAGCTAGCCAGGCCTTCATAAAGAGCCCTTCCACCATGCTGCGCTTTCCCCATGATGTTTTCCTTCACCGAAAGTTCAAGCTCATTGTAGGTTGTTTGATTCGAACTCACGTACCTTGACGCAAAATTATACACACTACCACTGAGCTATTATCGCTTCAAATCTTCTTCAGTTGGGTATCACTCGACATATCTCCATACTAGACACATCCGTGAAAGGTATGTTGGGATCTACTTTAAGATATGCTCAAGGAAGATTTACGGAATCATTAATTGTACCATCACGTTCACGCTTCGAAGCAGAGCTGTTTATTATATTTAAATTATTTTTGTAGTAATGTTTTCAATGGATTTCTACAACTCCAATAAATCGTTACTTGTGTAAATCAAATCGCTTGTGAAAAGAAACTGCTTTGAATATACATACATGAGAAAATAAAGCTAGCTCTAAAGTTGAATTGCTTGAATTTTAATTATTTTCATAATGTGAATCAATTAGTCACATAATTATATTAATCCCGTTAAAAACACCGATTCCAAGAACGTTCTTCTAATACTATATTTATTATTTTGTTTTGTAATAAATCTAAAAGTGCGTGCGGTATAGGGCATTTTGGAATACAGAAAACGGTTGAAATATTATATCATCATTGAATACGTTTTTCAAGACCCGTATTACTTGTTATGCAAGCTACAATATCGTCTAAAAGGGAACGGAAATATATAATCTCTATTTCCGAGAAAAATACTAGGAACAGTCCACGAGTCGCCTTTGACCGCTTCGGGCGTATGAGACCTGCCCACGTATTTGCGGTAATGTGGTTCAAGCGATAAACGACTCGCTTCGACGTTTACCGACGACGATCTAAACTACGAAAAATCTGTCGTCGTTTAGGTTTAACTTAAAAAAAAAGTTAATAATGCAATATGTCTAGATGTGTATTTTTAGTTTAATTATGCTGCTATGTTATTGTAAAGTAAAATATTTGATTAGTACCCTAATTATTATCTATTTATTTATCTATACCCTTGCACACAATGTTTATCGTATATTTGTAAGAAATGCCTAATTTATTTTACCATAATTTATCTTTGTGATGAATATTGTTATTCAGTATTTTTACTGCGATTGATGGAACAAGTTTTTAACGCAACGCAACTGGATTTGGGTTCCAGCTGAAAATCAGCGCTGAGTGTTTCGGACACTTTAGCATATGCTGAGCTGGATACATTATTATTGCTAATGTGTGTATTGTTTTTTCTTTTTTCTTTTCTTTTAATGCTTTTTATTATAGTGTCCTTTATTGCTTGTATGTCTTTTATTAGTATTAAACGATTTCTTTCTTTCTTTTTTTCTTTCTTTCTTTTTTTAATGCTTAATATTTAAAAAAATAACCAAGTATAGAGAGACTATATGGTAAGAACAAACAGCGGATACAGATTTCGTACGTGAGTTCGTATCCCTGAATTCCTGAGACTGAGCTTTTGGTGAAAGAAATTATCGTGAGAAAAACATAGCATGGTGGTAGCGTAGTGCGTCCGAAATCTTGTGCCATATCACCACTTAACAACAGGTGAGATTGTGGCAATAACGCCTAAAGTACAAAGCATAAAAAAAATGGGATATATTTTCCGCAACAATAAAAACGAGATTCACAATTACGAAATGAATTCAATAATTCATTCCTCTAATTAATAGTCTTTAGTATGAAGGTCTAATTATAAGTACGATGTACAATATTTATAATTAACAGAATGGGGATGATATTATTATAAAAGTACCACCACAAAAAAGACCACTACCATCGCAATCCTTATGAATAATCTTGTTGTAGCATTTACATGTAGAATGAAGTAGACTAAACAAATAACGTTCCTCGTTAGGATTCAATTTTCGTTCTGAAATTTAATATTGGCAAGTGCGTTTTATATAAGCGCGAATACAGCAATTTAATATCATTAATTTTAAAGAGATGACACTTCAATGACAGAATATTAGGATAGAAAATTAGTCTATGTCAATTAAAATCGTTTTAATGAAGGGTGATATTTTGATATTAAATGATAGGATGATAATATTTTCTAAAGTTTGTTGGTTAAACATAACCCTGACGTTTTACATCTGTCGTGATTTATATATATGTTGGTTGATTAAATCATCAACGCACAGCCGAAACGACTGAAATTAGAAAAAATATAGTTGGACTGTAGTTCTTTTTCATAAAGTAGAGACTCACTATGTAGTAATTTGGTGAACTAATGAAATGATCTTTACCACTTGATTAGAAATTTACTCCTTAATAAAATTAAATACACACTGTGTTGCAGAGTTTTAAGGATTTCATCCCGTACGTATGTGAAACAGAGGGTAACACTTTTAATTGATCATTTTTCTAATATACATATATCCATAACTTGCCATGGATGTTTCTATTATGACTAAGAAGGATATGACGATTACAAGTGACTAAGGCGAACGAAGTTGCAGCACAACGGCTAGTTATTACCGGCTACTTATATATACGTGAGTTTTGACAGGTACTTGAATGTGAAAAGTGACAATAATAATGTTCTCGACAATAAACTTTACAACCTTAACATTAAAATACAAATTTATTTCAGATTTATATAAAAGACACCAATTGCTTAAATTCCGACAAAGATATATTATAATCCGCTTTAAGGTGAAAATGCTCGTAATCCGCTCTTTTGTTTGGCTAATTGATTTATGGTCTTTGGTTATGTTTTTTACTGCATACCACCTTTGGTAATTATTGTATTATTAGTAACAGGTTACAATATTTATAGTCTATATTCATTTAACATATATTTTTTTTAAATTAGTTAAGTTTTAAAACCCTACAATGAACTTATGCTCTAGGTGAAGGAAATGATTCCGACGAGATCATAGCAAAGTTATAGAATACTTATTCAACATCTAATCTAATCTAGCGTCTACCACTTTCAAGTTGAAAGTCTATCACCAAGACCCCATAGGTATATTTCGGTAAGTATTTCAATAAAAACAGTTCTTCTATGTTACAAGTTTGAAGCTGCATCATCGCTCGGTATTATGTTAAATTATGGTCAAATATTAAAACGTTAACAATCGACTATAAAATGAAAAAAGTAAAAATTTCATCTTGAAAATCATGTCTAATTACATAATAATTTTTAGGAGTACTCTTTCATTGACCTTGAGATTAGTAGAAACTATTTTTTTAATAGTTTATAGGTTTTAGCGTTATGGTCATAATCTCAACTGATCTGAAGTGACGATACGGCTCAAGTTGGTGGATACGCTAAACCTGCGGAGAGACTGCAATACGACTGCAGAAACACACCTATTAGTATTTGATGGCACATTTTGAACTTGAGGGTGGTATCTAGCCAAGCAGTCATTATAAAAAAATCACCATGCTATGGTTTCCTTATGATATTTTCCTTTACCTTAAACTCAAGCTCATTGTAGGTGGTTCCGAACTCACGCCCCTCGACGCGGCGTCCGTACACACTGCCACTCAGCTATTATCGCTTCAAATTACACGCTATTAGACTACTTGGTGGATATGGATTGAATTACAAATAATTGTTTTCAAAATAATATTAAAACAATACAAATCCCGCTGTAAGCTTATTACTTACAATTTCAATAATACAGCTTGAATACTCCTGACCGCTTTAGTGCTGAACGACACGATGCAACCGCGAAACGTCATCGACCTATTTATGCTTGTTTGATCGCATGTTTTGCAGTTTCATAACGTGTAGTAGTGTTTAAGAAAAAGCCTGTTCATTAATGATATTTATTACACGTCCTATTATGTTGAGTTTATACTTATATCTTATACATAAGATTTACTGTAAATAAGAATGCAGTAAATAAAATTCCCAACATAATAAGAGAGGAGTTTGCCACAGTTGACCCAGTTTTTTTATACTTAAGGTTTAGCGTTATGGCCCCAATCTCACAAGTGCTGGAACACACCTATGGGTATTTGGCGGTAAATTGTTAACTTGAGAGTGGTAGATAGTGAGGCGGGCATTACAAAAATCCCTAACACCATGCTATGGTATCATCTCGATGTTTTTTTTCACGGAAAGCTCAATCTCATTGTATGTGGATTCGAACTCACGTCCCTTTGACGCGGCGTTCGTATACGCTACCAAGTGAACTATTATCGCCTCAGTGTTTGTTGTTCGATATTTGAAGTCAAGCTGGTTATCACGAAATTATTACCTTTTTACCATACTACAGTTTTCAGATCCTATTGTTTACGGAATATTAACTCAACGGGTCTTATATCGTATCGGAAAGTATAAAATAGACCACTACAACCGGTCCTTTGTCTCATAACGTAGAGGTTTACACGAGGAAACCTCTTCGTACGTGATCATCATCGTGAATTTAAGGTACTTCATAAGAGTTATTCCAAACGTATTTGGAAGTTTTATTGTCCTTACCAGTTGTAAAATCTTTCGCACCCGAGGCTTGAGTCGTCCTATCACAGGATTTCATGCCGTAGATAATTTTAGTCCGTCATCCCGATTAAAAGTTTTGTACTTTTTAATTTCGATCGCTTCCCTTGCCGTTTTAGGATAGTAGAAACGATCTGTGGAGAAAACTTTTGGCTTATGTAATTCTATCCAATGATTAGGACTCTCTTCTGGCAGGTTTTCTGCTACGACTGACTTATATTTAAACCCGTATTTAATTTCTATATTATAATGCATACAATACATGAAAGTTTAAAAAGTCTGTTTTGTTTTTGCTTAAAGTTGTAACAAATATTATATACCAGTATTATTTTTCTATGATTTTTGTAATTTTAAAGCATATTAGCTATGTTGAGAGACACTGTCTTACCCTTTTTAATAGTCACTAATTCAACTATAGCGTTTTACCTATCCCATTCAAGAATATGATAAATTAATATATGTTAATGTATATGAATAAGGAGAAATCCGTATGCGGAATTTTATTCTTTAATAAAATAAAATACCTACTTTTGAATATTATCTGGCGAAGGTCTGGGTCACATGTTCATTTCTTCTATTTATCTTCATACTTGCAATATTATACGATCAGATAAAAACAACCAAATAATAGTCAGCCAAAATTTTATATTTTCATCTATAGTATACGAAAATAGTAGAAAATCATTGTTTCAACCTTTTCTATTTTTCACTTTTTAGTTAGATATATTATTTATGTTTTTTATTTTTATTTTAAGTTTCATTAAAATGTAATTTATTTTCTTATTTCTAGTCTCAAACTGTCGTAGCCATCTCTGATCATCTAATTTCTAATCTTGGTGATTATTATCTTTCCTGATATTATAGTCAAGGTATCAGGACAAAACCCTGATATTATTATACTTTCAGCGGCTGTACAAACGTGAGTAATATATATAGTCAATGAGATCAACGAGATAGTTCTAACATGATGAAAATTACGTTGAAACTCTCCGTTACATTGATCTGATTGCTGTTTATTTAACTAACATTAAATGTCTATCTTTCTTACCTTCACTCATGAAACTTTGTTTTATATGTACTTTCATTGTAATCTGTGAGTAATCCCGACAGTTTGCTCTCGATCCATGTTTGGCAAATGAGTGACCGGGTAATTTCTACTTAGAGATACGGTTTACGTAAACCGAGCCCGTTGCAATATCCATTGTAGTAAAAGTTCATGTTCCAATCCGCAGGCTGTTTGCTGATAAAACAGATAATCGCAGCGAATAACGCCGTTCGAGGATACAATGATTACAGTGATATTACTAAAATCTAACCGGTTAGATTAACGATAACTATGTGGAATAGTTTCTGTGGCTTCTTTTATCTAGATCATTACTTATCAAACTATTTGAAGCACCGGTCACTTTAGGAAAAATTTGAAACCCAACACACTTCAGTAATACTTCATCTACATTTTTTACACAAATATGGAGGAAAATAAACAGTTAATTCGGTTAATTCAGTTTATTAGTTCTAAATTAGATTTATACTTCATGTTTATTAGGGGATTTTCACGATAGGTCACAAGAAAATGTATACATTTATCCATTCCGTTATAATTTCCAACGCCCATCGATTATTATGTAGCGCCCCCCAATTTTACTTGAAGTTTTAATCGCCGATATTCTTAGCGCCTACTGCGGCGCGGTTCCGCCCACTTAGAGGTAAGACTGAGGTAAAAATCCTCACATTCAGAGCTCCAAGTCCACACGGTCTATTTTCCGAATACAAATGTTATTTATCACTCCTCGAATATTAGTCGAATATTGAAGGAATTTGCAATAGATAAAGACTGGCGATCAAATTTAGAATTATATTTATAGAGAACCTATAATATACATTCTTATAAATATGGAGGCTATAAATATATTTTTGTCAATCTTTACTCTTGTACGCGCATTACTCTGAAGGTACTAAATAAAATAGTAGTAATTTACCATGGTGATAACTAGTTTTCTTTTTCGAACTGATACACGCTGTTAGCTTTAAGGCAGTGAGCGCAAGGCTGCCAGAATGACTTGTGCTGCTGCCTGAAAATGTCCAAAAATTCACCAGCGTATCTAACCAATAGGTCCTAGCTTACTAATTTAGTGAGCCTAACAACTTTATCGGGCAAGCCGTTCAAGGGCCGCGGGGTAATAACTTGTGTTCTGGAATGAATATACTTTTAATCTTTTAAAAATAAAAGATCCGTAATAGGTAATAAAAATTAAAATTTTGGAATAAATAAACTTATTAATGGGTTTTGATGCAATATTTTCTATTTTATAAAAAAAATATATAAGCTGCTATAGATTTTGAGTCTATATAGCTAAAAAAAATATTTTAATGTATGAAACCGTTAAACTTCAAAACTGTTTGACTAGCGACTATTAAAATAGCATATATAATTTATAACAAAAACCAAACTTAAAACTTTTGTTTGTAAGTATCTTTGAAATTGTTATACCGATTTCGACGGGACATTCACAGGCAAATTGATTAACTTAGCTTTTTTATCAAGTCCAAGTAAACAATGTCTCAGGCACAACTAGTGGAACCTGAAAACACTACGTTAACCCATGAGGTTATGTTAAAAACTTAATTTCCTGACTCCGCAAAAGGTTAGGTATGTTGCAAAATACCTTCACAAGTCTACCTTACAGCCAAACTAACCTTCGAAAGTTTGGAACAAGTGCGCTGAACAAATATGAAATAGTCTCTCATTTTGATCGATAACAAAAGAGTTATTAAGGTATTATTCAGAACAATTATGCGACATTATTAGATGCATACTAAAACAGTGTTTGTGGCAACTGTAATCAAATTTATTATGCAAGTCATGCAGTTTCAGCGCAAAACAAATTTGTGAATACTTTAGTCCCCGAACGTTGGGTGACTGACAAAGCTGCAAATACAGGTAAAACTTCTACACTAGTACTGTTGACATTTGCTTAGCTGAATATTTAAATATCATACAATGTTTAGTATCAATAAACAAATTAATACACTTAATTAAGTGCAAAATCAATTTGGGAAATGATACAACAGGTATTTATATAAATTAATTTTCAGCCAGTCATTAGTATTTCTTGAAAATTTTGCAAAAATATTTTATAAGTGGATTTTTTTATTCTATAACCGAAGCTTGTCAATAGCTGTTAAATCCGATAAAAGGAAATCGATTTAGGGATAAAGGAATAAAATGTACTAAACTACATTGTCTCTGCCTATTTATTTAATTTTTATAATATAGGTGTTACTGCATTAAAACTACCTACTGATTGGAAGCTTCGGTTAGTTAACCTGAGACCTGATGGTTTGATACTAATACTTAGTTCTTGTTATCTTTTTTCTAGTGAAGGTTTAGCGTTATGGCTATAATGTCACTTGATCTTAAGTGACGATACGGCCCAAGCTGACAGACACGGTAAACCTATTTAGGGGCCGACTCTCCACACGTGTATTGATATTTGGCGGCAGATTTTCAACTTGAGCGTGGTTGCTAGCCAGGCAGGCATTAGAACAAGCCCTATACAACTAGCTATGGTTTTTTCACGACGTTTATTTTCACTGAAAGTTTAAGCTCATTGTAGGCGGATTCGAACTCATGTCTCTTGACGTGGAGTCCGCACACACTACCACTGAGCTATCATCGCTTCAAATTTGGCGTATTTTATAAGCGTTGTATGGCGTATAAGTCAATCAATTTGATACCATAAAGTAGACATGCATATCATGATTACATAAATGTGATCAGTGTGGTATCAAAAATGGGTGTATATTCACTGGATTCGCACTTATATTGCATTTATAATATTGCTTCGGATACATGAAATTTACGAGATAAGTTTGAAGCAGGCGTTTTATATAAGCTCGATGGAATATATTTTATTCTAAAGCAGCTGGATTTTGCCATCAGTACGAGTGACAGAGACATTAGCATAGCGAGGGAAAAGTTTGCTTTTAGTCAAAATCCGCAACTTTGTCGACTACTTCATCACACAGGCAATTTGTTATTACCATTCTATGTAACATAGCCTGTTTTTCCTAATATTTATGGATTTTATAAATTATAACACGTTACACTGAATACTTAGCGATAAATTTCAAAGAGTACACTTGTCTTATTCGACATTGACGAAATCGCCTATTTAAGCAGATGCAATATATAAAAATTATATAGATATTTTTTATAGTTTATAGGTTTGCCGCGTGAATGGACGTGAGTTTGAATCTTGAGAGCCAGAGATTTCGGTGAAGGAAGAGATCGTGATGAATCCAGAGGATGGTAAGCATAAAAAGTCCGCCATCTTGGGCCACGTTATCACTTAACAGCAGGTGATATTGTGTCGGTATCGCTACAACTACAAAGTATGAAAAAAAGTTAAAATGTGAATGGGAAACATACAAACAAACTTACATACGTTTCTAATGCGAGTTAATATTAGGTTCCTTTTCCATTTAAAATTACATCAGATTGTTGCCAAAACCCTTATAAGCAACATAAAAAACGTAAATTGTATAGAACGCAATTACGTACCTAATTCAAAAACTCAGATTGAACATGAAGCGAAATTTCCATTATACTCATCTTATTACGAACGACTTCCTTTAAAAAAATATTTTCTAAGGATGTGTAGAAATCTCAAGAGACACATTCTAAATATAAAAGATGTTTAGGAGGTTATCCTAGAGAACGTAAGTACACTCAAGAGCCGAGCCGATAAATAAGGTCAAAAGGGGGAAAAAATCCTATGGAATTTGGAGATTACTAAATACCAATAAAAGTGAGACCTCAGTTATTATGAGAGCTTATTACCGCTTTATGCAAGGTCCTAATGTCATTACGAGGTTTATGAAAGGGTCATGACAAATTATGTTCAGAGAGGCAATAATCGAAGGCAATGTTATTTAATTAAATATGAAACCATGTGCTTATAGGTAATATAGTATATTATGTATATTATATTTTTGTACAAGCAACCTATCCCGACTTCGGATAACTTTTAATAGGGATAGGTATGTAAATAATAACCCCAAAGATGGCATATTTTAAAGATATTTTATTTTTGTTAGTGTATTTATTGTTGGAGATAAACATATAGTGTGAATATTAATATTATAAACCGGGAAACTTTGTTATTCTGTTTCAATACCCTGATTTTAGCAAGTACCTGTCAGATTTCAAAGAACATTGTTGTACTTGACAGAAAAATTATCGAGGAAGGCTTTAAGCTATTTAACATCACGCTATCACTAATAGGAGTAAAGATGCATCGAAAAAACTTATAAAACAGACGGATATGATAAAATAATTTTTAGTTTCATTCGAACAAAACTCGTTGATACAGCTAGTAATTCTATAAGACATTGTTCCATATAATTTTATTGATTCACGCAGTACACGCTAATAAAGACCTCAGTCGTCATTATGTTTTTGGACTTTTCAATATCCATATATCATCATATCATATTTCCGCCTATTTACAAAACATCTCAACGAATGAATAGGATCGGCAACGTAGTTAATTTAGCTCTGAAGCTATGATAGCTCAGTGGCAGTGTGTACGATTTTGCGTCAAGGGGCGTGTGTTCGAATCCAATCACCTAAAATGACCTTGAGCTTTCGGTGAAGGAAAACATCGTGATGAAGCCATAGCATCGTGGTAGGACTATTCTGATGCCGGCTTGGCTAGCTACCAGCCTCAAGTTAAAAATCTACCGCCAAATACCGATAGGTAAGTTCCGGGAGTTGCACTTGAGAGCATGTTCCTACAAAGATTTAGCGTGTCGTAGCGTTAGTGAATCACAGAAATTCTCAAGAAAAAATATTTCATTTTAAAACCAATAGTCTATTTAATCTCCTAACAGTTTTATGAATACCGATAACATTTTATTACTGTTTAATATCATTGGAAGCGACGATAGTTTGTACGGATGACGCGTCAAGGGTAGTGAGTGTGATTCCACCTGCAATGAGCTTCAGCTTTCGATGAAGGAAACCATATAATGGTGGTAGGGCTTTTTAATGCCCATCTGGCTAGTTACCTTCCTCAAGTGAAAAATCTACCGCCAAATACCTATAGGTATGCTGCGGTAGTTGCACTAGAGAACCATTCCTTCCACTAGGCTTAGCGTGTCCAGTATGTTGAGTCATATCGTCACGGTACATCAAGTGTACATCATAATGCTATCTGCCATAATCTATCAACTATAAAAAAGATAAAGATGTGCAATAAATAGTAATTTAAAATGATGCAATGAATTTTAGTTTGTCTTTCAAAAAAGGTTTTCTACTTACTGCGAAAATTCCCAGACGTTATATGAGATAAACATTCTTACATCTAAGCTATGAGGGTGTGTTCTGTTTACAAAGTTACTTCCTAAATTTAATTATTACAAAATGACTATGATTGCTGAATCTTATGAATGCTTCTCTTGAAGTCTAGTCATACAAAACTTATCAATTTATTAGTCATTGATTCAATATTGTCAGGAAGAACAAGGCAACGAGTTAAATTTTATTAAAAAAAATTGATAAAACATAATGAGAGCACTGTGTAGACTATGCAGTTGTCTAAATCTAAGCTATTTTGAGGGTAAAATATTTTTCTTTATACCAATAGGTACATGAATATAGTGCTTTCATAGAAAAACTTACATTTTGATATCTAACAGTGTATTATTCATTTTTATTGCATTCTGTTGTGAAACATTAAACCTATACTGATTTCTGCAAATATTTGATGTGGAATCAAACAGACTTATTGCAGTCATTAAAAATTGCAGAATACTTGTTTAGATAGCAACATAATATTTAAGCACTCATTCACGCCTTGTATTTAGTTTGGTGATTTATTAAAAAAATCTATTACTATAAAAATAAACACTAATCTAATTGATTCATCATGCCACACAAATGTATGTACTTTCCTAGGGCTACGTCCATCGGACCAGTATTCCTTTTTTAGGATTAGTGAGTCAAGAACTCGTTGTGCCCCCGCTCTGCTTAAACCTGTTTGCCCTCTGAATAGCTGTACATGTTGGTGGTCTAAATTAATAAAGAAAACGAAATGTCATACAAAATTTTATTTTGCCCATAATTAAAATTTAAGTAGCGTATAATAATTAAGAGGCATTCCTCAGTCGATTATATTAATTTTAACTTGTTCTAAAAGTTTCGATTTACATCTGTTGATTTTTTTATATTTAGGATTCGCCTTAACAGACCTTCTGACACTACTTCTTGTCATGACCCGATCGAAAATTTCTTCACTGGTATCTTCGCTGCCATCGTCTGAGAAGTGGTTATTCATACTGTCATTAATTTTATTCGATCTTAAAACTACTGGTTCCGCTCTATTTGAGAGTATCGATTCGTCTGCAATTAACCTATCGTCGTCACTTAGGCATTTCACGTCATCATATCGATGTTCTAAAACTCGTTTGTCTTGAGGCGGTGTGAGTAATTTATTTTTCTTTTCATCTTTCTTTTTAGTTCCTTCACGATTACAAGGTTTGTATTTCATTGGTGAGAAGTCAACTCTTCGAAGGAAACTGATTGTATCGCCAAATCTTCTGCTATATTTTCTAGTCGTTTTAGGTTTCTCAACTTCGGCCTTGATCTCATCCGTTTTGATCGTGCTTTCTTCAGTTTCTAGCACAACGCCAGAGTCGGAATTCGAATCGACTAATATATTGATTTCGGGTACGCTTACATTAAAGGTGCTGTGTAATTTCAGTTTTTCATTTAGCTCCACAATTGTCTCTGCTTGTTTTTGTATAATCAAATCTTTTTGCGCAAGTTGTTCCGCGACTGATTCCGTCCTTAATGCTAAATTTACTTCGTATTTTTGCAGTTCGCTTGACAAGAATTCTAATTCCTTTTTCCGATTCGATTCCAATTTCTTTATGAGTTCGGCCTGTTTCGCGTACGATTCCTTCAACTTCGCGACCTCCTGTTTATGTGATATTTTCAGGAATTTAATAATGTTTATTGCTTCTTGGAGTGTCGTCGGTTGCAATAAACTTTCTTTCGTAACATTTTCACCAGACATTATTGCCTTCTAATTGGATCTGTAACAATGATAGACAAGTAGATTAGATTCACGTACTTTTCGTTAATATATATTTTTTCTTACCAAACTAATAATCTATAATGTTATGTTGAATACATTTAAGTAGTAATTGCATTGATAGTTCTTGCGAAGTAATTATTACGTAATTTTTAGACATCTATTAACTAATTATGAATATTTAATAAACGCAATAACTCGCTTTAATTGCCTTTTAAAGACATCTTAATCATAATTCCAACGATCTCGATAGTATTATTATTTTGTATTCAGACATAGAAGAATAAGTAAAACCTCAGTACACCTTTCTAGGGTATTGAAAACTATTATAATTAATTAATTACTTAATTGTGATTTTTATATGTTATTCCTTAAATTCATTTATCCTTCTGTAAAAGATTTATAATATTCGGAACCGAACGATATTCACTGTTTTTTTTTCGTCGAATTTAATTATACAATTACGCAATACTTCGAAAAACAGCTGCTACATGATTACATATTTCTTACATATACGTAATCATACCGAAAGATATTTTTAAACAAGAAATGTTGTACACATATTTCACGACAACGTTTTATTTTTGGTAAAGGCCGGTTTAAAAATTTCAATTAGGTACCTTTCGACGTTACATCTAAGAAAAAGCTTTTAAATTCATCAAGCCCTTTGACGACCAAGAGGAATGTTTTAAGCGTTTTACACTAGACCGTTTTTCTACACGGAAATAAATGTACTTTTGAAAGGCCGAAGTTATTGTGCAATAATTGAGAATGAATTGTCTTCGATTGTTAATAAATACGTATAGTCCATGCAGGCTTATTTGTTAAATGAAAAAAAAAAAAAATTATTTGACAAAATACGTGTTTCGACTTATGATAATTTATTATCTAAACAAAACCTTTCTACTATAAAATGCAAGCAACGGCGGACGAACAAACAGGTACTGGGGCAATAATATGTTAGTTTGTTTTATGGATGTTGTTAATCCACTAGAAGGGTTCCATTGCATAAGTAACAAACACTTAGAATCCGACATCTATAACATATAAATACATTTCTATATCGACAATAGAATTTTTGATACGTTCCTAAGATTAGAGAGTTCAAACAAACAAACTTTTCGTTTTATATTATTGGTATAGATTATACAGTAGGACCTCTATAAGTCGAACATCAAGGGAGACGCCAAAAAATTCGAGTCATAGAGTTTTCGACTTATAGAGAAAAGGGAGGTTTTGGTGTTTCAAGCGTAGGGAACAAAAAATTTTTACTAGATTTGGAGGTATTCGACTTATCGAGGTTCGACTTAACGAGGTTCTACTGGATTTTTCAACCATTTTACATTGATTTAAAAGCATGAATTGTATCATTACAATTTATTTTACATAAAACAATAAACCCTTTGTGGTTAGTTAAAAACCTCTCTCTACATTCCGGGAACATTCCATAATGTTTGACAAAGAACCGAATAGAGCACGTGCACGCTGACAACGCTGATCTCATTATACGAATTCCATTCAATTGTTTACACAGGCTGCTCTCGGTCACACATCGTGTACAATAACATTCATTGTTTCCCATTCGGTGGTGACCTTTAAACATAACCGGCTACTATTTTTTTTAAATATTCGTCAATCGATTGTGAATGCATTTAAGGGTGAGAAATATCTTTTAAATGTGTTTTGTTAATATAATATCTTTCGACATTCAGTATTAGTACACACTAGTATATAAAATATAAAAAAAAGTTGTTGGTGTGATAAAAAAATATCGACTGTGCGAATTTTTTTAAGAGAAATATATATACTAAAATCCTTGATATCAGCGTGATAACGTTCATCTTTATTTAAGAAGTATCAAGATAACCGTCCGGGGATATGAAAAATTAAAATAGATTACCCGACCACGAAATCTGATGTTAAGTGATGATATGGCCTAAGATGGTGACACGCTAATCCTAGTGCAGTGTCTAGCACTCAAGTGCAACTGACGGAATACACCTATAGGTATTTGCCGGTATATTTTCAATTTTTGAAGCGATGATAGCCCAGTGGTAGTGTGTACGACTTCGTGTCAAGGGACGTGAGTTCGAATCCAAGCACCTACAATGAGCTTCAGCTTTTGGTGAAGGAAAACATCGTAAGGAAACCATAGCATGGTGGTAGGGCTTTTTCTAATGGCAGCCTGGGTAGCTACTACCCTCAAGTTGTAAACCTGCCGCCAAATACCAATAGTTGTGTTCCGGCAGTTGCACTTGAGAGCCAGTTTCTCCACAGGTTTAGCGTGTCTACCAACTTAGGCCGTATCGTCACTTAAGATCAGGTGAGATTATGGCCATAACGTTAAACCTTAAGTATATAAAAAAAAACTTAAGGGTGGTAGCTAGTCAGGAATAATAACCCTACCACAATGCTATGGTTTCATCACCACGTTATCCTTCACTGAAAGCTCAAGTTTATTGTAGGTGGATTCAAACTCATGTCCATTGAAACGGCGACCGTACACACTACCAACTGAATTATCATCACTTCAAAAGATATACAATTGATAAAAATATACTGCGTTCTGGAACGTCATGACTTACAAAATGCAGGTATAAACATGATAAATTTCACACCAATGCCAGCCATCAAGGCTTCCTTATTCATTTGATTTCATTTCAAAATGGATGCCTTTGCGTAGTACCATTTATAAAACCAAAAGGAAATATTGTGAATTATTTGTTTTAAGGTTAACTTTGAATAATTATAACAGTATATTTTAATATTTAAGTATAAAATAACCATCCTTCCTTTGGTATTTATAATCAACCACTCTTGCACTAAATTTAATAAAAATGTATATACATTATCTTTTATAACACCTATACTTGACAAACTAATCTATATTAATATTATATAGTGAAAAAAAAAATTGGTTTGTTTGTTTGATCACGCGAATCTTAGGAAATATATATATAAATAATGTTAGAAAACTATTATGAAAGACTTTAGGCTATTTAACATTACTCTACCACTGCAAAGAGCAAAACTGTATTGCAAGAAGTTACATAAACGGGCGAAAATTATTTAATATATTTAGTTTCACGCGAATAAAGTTACGGATAGAGCTAGTATAATTTTAAGTAATAGTATATCATACTAAAATTTAATGTGTACTGATATATTAAAAGGTTTGCGCCTACGACGTTTCGTAATAGCTAAAACCGCTGGCAGAGGAGACCTATTAACCCTACCCTGGCTACTACCCCTCTACAGTGTTACATATACATGCAGCATCTTAATACAAATTGAAAAAAAAAAAACAATTCCGCCCTTCCAATAACAATAGTCATATTCTCCTGCACGAAATTTATTTAAATATACATTCGATCCCTTTTGTATATATTGATAATAAATAATTAAATATATATAAATACCTGACGTATAAAGATCCAAGGCAACCACAAAAAACGCACAATATTCACAACACAACCTTGTGGATCGATAGTCGTACACTGAATGGAACTTGATTCACTACAGACTACAGACGTACTAAACCTTGCCGTGCCCATTGTCAATCGTTACAATAATAATAAAAAAAAAACAATAATTATATTCTCGAAAGTGAACTTTATTACTCTAGTATTAAAATACAAAGAATACTACTCGGAATTACACAATAGACGTTTAATTGTTTTAATTCCGACAAAGGATTACTTCGATCTGGTTGTAAAAGTGATTTTGAAAACGTCTTTATAATTAATCCGATCTATTGTCTTCTTGATGGGTTTATGGTTTAAGTTTTAGTGCATGTTAAAACAAGAATTTCTGGTAGCGGATTACTCAGAATATTAGCTTTTTCAACGTTTTGTTATTATTCCATAAATTTTATTAATACTTAGGCTTTTAGTAAATCCGACACATTCAGACTGCATAAATTTATGAAGAAACCATAGTAATCAAGTATGTTATAGATGTTTGTTTGGGGTTTTCAAAATAGACTAGCTGTGCCTGCGACTACGTTTTCGTCCTTTTCTATAACTTTTTTAAATACAGCTTTGCTTCTATTAATGGTAGCATGATGCTTAAAGCTTGAAACCTTCCTCAATGCTTGCTCTATTAAAAATAACTTTGGGAATCCAAATAGATGTTCCTAAGTTTAGTGCGTTGAAAAAAAAAAATCCTTTTTTGCTTTATAACAATAACTTCGTTGGCGCGGAACTAAAATTTTTATTTTATAGCTAAGGTTTAGCGTTATGGTCGTAATCTCACCTGAGCTTAAGTGACGATATGGCCCAGATTGGTAGACACGCTATACCTGAAGAGGAACTGGCTCTCAAGTGCAGCTGCCGGAACACACCTATAGGTATTTGGCGGCAGATTTGCCTGTTCTTGTAACTTTTTGATACAGCTTTGGTCATATTGGTGGTAGCGTGATGTTAAACAATCTTCAATGATTGTTCTAGAAAATGCAAAAAAAAAATGAACTTTGACTGGTAGTACCTAAAATTAAAGCATTCAAACAAGCTAACTTTTTCGCTGTATAATATTTATGTGGATAATATTTCTAGTATATGATTTGGTTTTTAATTAGTATGCATAAATGCAGTGGATCATGAATAATAACTCTAAACATGCAATTGGGGTTGCCACCACGTGGCCATTTTTAGGAAAGCAGCCGCCATTTTGACTTAGTGTTGCTTTATAAACCTTATAAGGTAAGCAAAATATTAACACATACATTTGTATATAATCAGTCTTGAAAAAGCAGAAAATACCTCTAATTTACTTTATTGGTAACATTAAACTTAATCGAATGTTACTAATTTGTAAAGAGTGAATCGTTTGACAAACAGTCGAGAGAAGAGCATTTAATTATTTTCCATACTTATTTATAAGTGAAAAATATATATGGGAAATAATTAAATGTTCTTTTACCTGTTTCATAACCAAGACATTTTTTATTGTTTTGCAACAATTGACTAGGTTTAGTATTACCAATAAAAAAAAACAATAAATGTTTTTCTGATTTCACAAGAATGATTATAGTTAGATTCCAACAACAGGTTTATAACAAACGTCTTAATAGAAATATTTTATGAGGTTCATTTTGTTATAATCAATTTATATACCTGATATCTGTGCCCACGATATCATTAGCGGGAAACTAAAATCGATACTAGTATTTTTTTCTAAATGAAAATAATTATTCTGTCTTTTTCAAACATACGTTCGCTTTAATTATATTAAAAATTACGATTAATATGAAACACTATTTCACACTCACACATTTAGTTCGATGATAAATAGAGCCTACACTATGGGAACTAAACAGCTGATATACAAATTTAATCCCATGTTGTATAACTCATAATTATAATCCTCTAAAAAAATCTGTCTTTGGTGGAGATAAAATCGCACGGCCTATCGGATTGTCAGTAGAGTTTGTTAGTAATACACCAGAAACCTGTACAGAGAATCATAAAAAATTATATATTATAAAAAGTCATTGTTTAAGAATATATTATTTTTAAACTTTGATATATTGCCTTGATAATTTATGGCATGGTCTGTTAGCTGAACATGATTAAGTTCAAAACTTACCGATGAATGTATTATTTAAAATTTGTACATATACTTAATAAAAAATTATGTCAATTTAATCTGTAACTTAATATTTTTTAATAATATAATTACAGTAATAAAATATTATCGCTCTGTGGTAGCGTGAACGAAAAATTATTTCTGTATTGATCGATAGTCCGAATTGGTTGAAAAAATCAATGTTAACGTGAGCGGAGCCGCGAGTAAAAACAAGTTGTAGCATAAAGTGTAGGTTATCTTACGGGATAGGATTTTTTTTTTTATAAATGTGTATCTTGCAGCTTTCTTTCTCATTTCCTATTCTCTTTACAGTATTATTGGACAGGAAAGATCTCATATTCATTAGACGATAGAAACCACAAGAAAAATACTTTTCTATTACGAAAGTGTATACGAGCAATTTTAAAAATATTTCTTAAAATTATATGGATTTGAATTTAAAACAAAACACAAGTCCTCGGGAATAAAATATATTCCTGTAATTTCTCTTAATCGAGTTTATTTCAGCTTAAGTAATAAAAACGATAAAAAAAAATTAAAACTTAGAAATACTTAAACTGTTGTTAGATCTTGAAGTAGTGAACTTGTATACTCAATAGTTATTTATAGGTGGTACAGTGACTATCACAACCTCGCCTTGGATGTAGCGTATGGGAATGTAATAGTGGAAATGGATCGCGCACTACATTCCCAGAGTGACTAATCCGGTCTAGACCGGCACTGGAGGTAAAAATAAATGACCGCACGGAACCTGTATTTCTATAAGGTATTAGACCTTTAGCGTGTTGGTCGAGTGGCTTAGAATGACGGAATGTTTATACGACATTCACAGCTTCGAATCTTTTTACCCATTGAGAAATTTAGAAAAATTCTCATATATATATATATATTAAATAAATAAATACATACATACTTTCGCATTTATATTATTAGTATGATTTAATAGATAAAACAAGTAATATTCCCGAGGGAAAAAGTTAGTTAGAAAGGACTTACATAGTATGTCTTTTATACCTTCGAATAGTTATTTGATTTCAAATCGTAATGCTTTTTATTTAAGTACGCCCTGAAACTTTTGTTATAAGGTAATGCTTCGCCGCGCAAGCAAGTTCTCCAAGTTAGGCAATTATAACTTCGTATGATTCTTACATTGTTAACAAATTGTTAGATTCGGTTTTAGGAGTTGACTCGTTCGTAATTAATATTTCGAAATTTAATGATGTAATTTAGCTGTTTGAATATAGTTTGTAAATAATGGAATTCGTATTATCAACTTTATTTTATATAAGTCGTAAAGATGGCTGTATTTGAAGTTATCTGAATTTTATCTTGGTTTTGAAATATTCAAGATATTTAATAATAAACAATTCACAATGAATTCACAATGGTACAGAATGTAAGTGTGTAGGTAAGTATAATTATTAGAAAAATAGGTTGTCATCACGGTACCCCCGGGAGATGAGAAATATTGTATATTATAAAATAATTAATAATTAATTAAATTCAATTAAGAAAACACGGAGTAAATATTTTTTTTTTTTTTTGCAAGAGATATTTATAGGTAGATTTCCTCGTATGTCAATAACAAAAACCTAACTTAATAAATAAAAACAACTAAATGTTTATATAATATTTTTTTTATTTTTTTGAATTGACATACGCTGTTAGCCTTAAGGGCTTTGACAGCTTCACCGAACTTTTTGGGGCGAGTGCTGAGGGCACTCAGCTCCGAGGCAGCGAGCGCAAGGGTGCCAGAATGGCTGAACCTCGGCTTAGGATGCTGCGGAAAACAACCAAGGATCGTGGGGGTAGTCCCTTACAGGACCGTGTACTTAACGTGTAGATGTGCATGGATAGTATGCGGTGTGATGATGTACTTTCAGTGATGTAGCGTGTCACTGTATCGCGCGAGCAGAGTCACTTGAGGGCTCCTATGCGGAGGATCGATCCTAGGCTCAAGCGTCTGCAGAGGGAGGCCGCGGCGGGACTATTATATAATAATTTAAATATGCCACTAAGTAAGAGAAGTATATAAACTGTGAAAGTTGCTGATTTCCTTAACTAGATGGAGCTATTGGTATATTAATACGATTTATGACAAATTACTTTTAGTAAGGAAAACGAAGGCGTCTTTAAAGATAACACAAAATTATTTATTTTGATTTTCTATTTATCAATACGGGGTATATCCTTTGCCGTATAACGGGGGAATTTATATTATTTCCACAAAGTCTACTCCAGTTTGTGGTATTATCAATTCAAGCCATTATTTTCCTGGTAAATAAGTCAAAATAAATTTATACGTATATCCATGGTTAAACTAGAGTTTCTATTTAAATATTAATGAATAACTGTTATCTACAATGTGATTATACATTTACAAACATTGTTGTTAACTGAGTGATAAGACACGGTATTGACGTTCATACACCAAATATACAAGCCTTTCGTAGTACGCTGAAGTGTGTCGCAACCGACCCCCTTATTACCTATTTCACAAATGTATTGCCAACCAGTTATGTTAAATCTATTAAATTTTAGGGGAATATTAGTCATAATTATGTCTACGTAGTTTTCGTTCTCTAGACAATCTAGTATAGATTACTATACTTAAAAACTGGGTATATAATACGCCTAAGTAGTTCACTATGCAGCAGATTACAATGGTAGATGGTATTCGTGATCTAAAATGAGTGCGAAAACTGTCTCTGGCAACACGGAAGTATGAAGTGTCGTTGTGGTGCATTTAAATGGGTAGTGTTCAACACAGTCACAGACAACAGTCGCCTTGGCCTGAGCCCGGGTAATGCGTTTGAGTTTGCGCATTGTGATGAGGAAGTTAGTAAAAAAAACGTTAGTTTGCGCGATAAATTCGGACACAATATTCCTGTACTATATATAAGCTATAACTTGGTGAAAAAACTTTTGTACTAATTTTTTTATATCGTATACTTTTTATAGCGTATGTCATACAAATTACTAAATATTTGCCTCGGAATGGCTAATTCGTATTACCTCTCAACGTTGATGTACTAAATTTGTTAATTAATTTTCAATTATTTCAACTTTTGCTATCGCTTTGGATTATACAATTTATACGTAAATAAGAGGTTTGATATTAACTGGTGTGTACATCCAGCAATCAAGCATGATCATATTATTAAAATCTTCCCTTTGACAATGATTCTATTTTGGTCTATCGCGTCGAAGTACATAATGCAAATCCCAAAGTGTGCGCTGCCGCGCCCTGATGCGCCGTAGAGATTAAAGCAAGGCTCCGTGAAGTGATTTATTTACCATTCTCGTATTATTGCAACTACCTATTTCAACCAGCTTGATTTTTTTATGGAACAGGACGCAAACGATTAAGCGTATCACCTGATGGTAAGTGATCACCGCCGCCCATGGACAATCACAACACCAGAGGAATCGCAAATGTGCTGCCGGCCTTTTTATAGGAACATACCTAATGGTATTTGGCGACAGTTTTTCTACTTGAGGATGATAGCTAGCCAGGCGAAAAAGGGAAGAGCCCGACCACCGTGCTAAAGCTAGATAGGTTAGAGTACCGCGACAAAATCGTAAACATGCATGTGCACCGCGAACTGAAAAAGATTGGAAGCTTCTGAGCTAATGTATATTTATGACTTACAAAGAGGCTTGCAAGGCAGTATAATGTTGACGTCCGTCGCTCTCTAAGTGGTAGCTATTGTTTTAAATTTATAACGTGCTTGTCATAACATTATATATACTACTAGGTGTTTTTTATATAGTTAAGGTTTAGCGTTACGGTCATAATCTCACCTGATCTTAAGTGACGATACAGACCAAGTTGGTAGACACGCAAAACCTGTGGAGAAACTGGCTCTTCAGCGTAACTGCCGGAACCCAATGACATCTATTGGTATTTGCCGGCATATTATAAAACGGCGGCATATTTTTCCGTTTTGTAATATTAGATACAGTAGTACATCGTTAAGTCGAACCTCGATAAGTTAAAAAAACATCCACATGTCGAAAAGTGTTGTGTACCCTTCCCTTTAAACACCAAAACCTCTATTCTCTATAAGTCAAAAACTCTATAACCCAAATTTTTTGTCGTCTTCCTTGATGTTCGAGTTAGAGGTTCTACTGTATATATTATGTTGCCTCAATTTCAACAATATAAAATTTAGTTATTTGACATTAACTTGAAACTATTACTATACTGTTTCATATTTTAATTTCTTGCAAACATTTTTTTACTTATAATTATAATTCTATAAATACGTCTGTAATAAATATTCGCATTACGTATATGGTTACCTTTAAATTCCTTTCGTAAATAAATTTCAAGTGTTACAACAAGTTTTACCTCTAGCTTGTGAAATAGAAGGTTACGTGTAATATTTATTTTATGTTGTTCCCGGGAAATGTCGTAAACGTTCCCTACCCGGTGTTACCTTTTCAGTGAAATAATAATTAATATTCCAAGGAAAAATACCTCGTACACTCGGTTTAAATTCCTTGGAAGGGCTTAATTATTTTTTTAAGCGGCGAAGGAAAATATCCTGTAGGAACAACAATGTGGTAGAAAAGTGTTTCGTAACTTCCGCCTGGTTTATCTCAAAGTAGAATATATATGTTCTAAATATCACTATGCGACTACAAGTCTATATTGACAGTTGTATTTAAGAACCATTCAGTTCTCCTTCTAGGCTTATAGTGTTGCCATCTTGGGCCAAATTTTCACTTAACATCATGTAATATAATGGTCAAACAAAAAATATATTAAAGAAAACTGATTTAAAGTTTGATTATAAATTTCAATATTAAAACTGTACTTACGTCTTAAGTCTCTGATTAAATTAAACATTGTGCCCAAACAAGATCAATAATAAGTAATTTAATTGTTCCTCTAAGAACGATTTGAAAATTTTTCGTAAAACACTTGGGAGTCAGTTTCCACTACTGGAAAATTGGGTACATAGGGATGAGTACATTTTTGAGGTTTAAATTTGAGATGGATGTAATACCAAGATATTTAGGTAAATATTTAAGACCTAAATAAGTCGCTATTTTTTTATAGTTGAGGTTTAGCGTTATAGCCATAATCTCACCTGATCTTAAACGATGATATGGCCCAAGTTGGTAGACATGCTAAAAATGTGGAGGATCTGGCTCTCAAGTGGAACTGCCGGAACACACCTATTGGTATTTGGCGGCAGATTTTCAACTTGAGGGTGGTAGTTAGCCAGGTAGGCATAGGAAAAAGCCGTAACATCATGCTATGGTTTCCTCACCATGTTTTTATTCACAGAAAGCTCAAACTCATTGTAGGTGGAATGGATTCGAAAACACGTCCCATAACGCGTAGTCGTACACTCTACCAATGAGCTATCGTCGCTTCGTTCTATAAAAGTTAACAAAATTTATGCTTTCCTAATATAATTATAATTAATAATTATTTCCTTAATACATCCATGCAATGAAGAAATAAAACATTTCTAATGCGTCCATGTCATTGAAAGTAATCGTAACTGGAAACATTAGACATTGGCATGTCTATTTTGTAGTATATTTTAACTAGATGTGCCTGTGACTTCATTCACGTGGAACTAAAAGATATTTTTCTAAAAGTTATTACGGAGTACTTTTTATCTGGATGAAGTACTAATTTTTTTTTATATTTCAACTATTCAAAATAAAAATAATATTTTTTAATCCAGCTGTTAGTTCCAGACGTTTTATAAATTTGAAATAAACGAACGAAAAATTCTTTAGCTTTTTTATATAAATATAGATATATAGATAAATGGGAAGGTAGCCAAGTAAAGGTATACGAATATTACTCGTACCTATCTATGGTATTGTCCTCTCTAAAACCATATGAAACTCCAATGACGTTGTGGTGTCGTTCTTAAAAATAGGAAACACATGTATTTTCTAAGTGTAACTTTACATAGAGTATTTTTGTTGCGTGCAATTAAAGTCGACGAGTATTCTGATTGCGAACATCCTTCTAGGAGGTCGGAGACAGTTGCCCTATTTTCCTGAATGTAAGCCTTCTTGTATAAGTAATCATTAGAAATAGAAGTTCTATAAATATTCTCTGCGAAATGTTTAAGACCCGTGTAATAAATAATGTTTCTGATATCAAATGTAACTTCTTAAATGATTAAACTAAAGAACTGTATCGAAATATGTTCCATCGTATCCTCGCAATAACATCAAAGACAATATCAAAATCGTGAACAACGAATAAGCAAAAAATAGGACCAACATTTTATGGAACAACGAAAAAATCTTTGATACAAACGATTTATACACGACCTTAATAGAAAAAGGTGGGTCATAAATCCGGTAAATGTGCGTTACTCGTCCACAGACAATACAAATATTTGGTTACAGCTACCGAAACCGCACATAAAAATGACGTATCACCCAACGAAGCCGCGGATCTCGCGCTATAGCGAAATTGGGTAATTTTTCCTGAATTTAATCCCTTTACAAAGTGTAAGTCGGAAATATTTTTATTGTTATTCAAAATGGCCATTGTGTTTTATATGTTACAGCCCTAATGGATGTTTTGTATCCCATTTAATTCGTTATTGAAATTCGATTACGCTCGAATGTATTAACGGAATTAATAATTTTCATTTCCGTTAATCGAATTCACCATGTTACACGTAGGTACAATGGTTATTTTTGCCAAAAGGTTGGAATTTATATCACGTAATTGGTTTTTATGATTATAGAATTAGAAAATTATTGCCTTAGCATTTATACCTTTTTTAGTAGCGGCTGATTTTGATGAACCTTTTTACTTCGATGAACGAAATAAATGAGTGCATTCGGCACTTTTTTGATTTAATAGGTATTTTATAAGAAAATTAACAATGGTTACACTAAATTATAGAGGTACAAACGAAAATCTTAGTTGTGCAGGAGTGAATTAGTTTAAGAATTGTATCTGATAAAAAGTAAAACGTCTTTGCAGTCTTTGGCCCCGTATATAGTTTTACTGCATTATTAATTTACTAAGCTAAAGAAGAGAACTTTTATAAAATAAATTACGAAAGAATTAAGGTATTTTTGAAGCGACAATAGCTCAGTGATAGTCTGTACGACTTCGTGTCAAGGGACGTGAGTTCGAATCCACTTCACCTACAATGAATTTGAGCTTTCGGTGAAGGATAACATCGTGAGGTAATTGCATGGTGGGAGGGTTTTTTCTAATGCCTGCCTGGCTAGCTACCACTCTCAAGTTGAAAACCTGCCGCTAAATACAAATAGGTGTGTTCCGGCAGTTGCACTTGAAAGCCAGTTTCTCCACAGGTTTAGCGTGCCTACCAACTTGGGCCATATCGTCACTTAAGATCAGGTGAGATTATGGTCTTAAAGCTAAACCTCAACAATAGATAAAACGTATATATAATATTAAAATACCACAAACACTTCAAAACATTAGGCAAAACTTGAAAGGAACTGACAAGCAGGAATCATATTTTATGTTAATAATAAGACTATAGTGGTGATAAACAAACAATACAATCAAATACATATCTAACAATGTATAGAAATTCCAACTCACTCGAAGAGCGTCTCCCGCATGTCGGTCCCTTAAGCCATCCAAACATTACATCACTTGACATACTATTTGCGTGTACGAAAACATTTCTATCTAGGGATGATAGTATGTTCCGTTCAATGGAGTGTAGGATTTACGCGAGAAAGTTTTATTAGGAGCCGACAAACGGAGCGTAACTGAATATATTCATCTGGTCTTCGGTAGATTTGCATGAAACTTTCTGGTGGTTTTATTATTATGGCGTCAAGGATATTTGAACATTCGTCAATTATAATTATATATTCGTTTAAATTGTCATCAGTGATATTTTTAATTTTATTTTAAATTATATTTACGGTCTACTGGTCTTATCAATAGAGACGTTGAACTTTCAGTGAAGGAAAATATCATGTTGAACCCATATCATGGTGGTAGAGCTTTTTCTAATGCCCACCTACCTAATTACTACCCTCAAGTCAAAAATATGACTTAAAATCTTAGGTGTGTTCCAGCAGTTACACTTGAGAGCTAGTTCTTCCACTAAGCTTGGTGTGCCTACTATCTTGGGTCACATCGTCAGTTAACATCTAGGTAAGTTGTTACCACGACGCTTAACCTATAAAGTAAAAACACTTGATGGACATACGCATTACAGAATACAATTATATTTTGTATTTTGTTCATTTTATAGGCTTCTTCTTAGCAATTTTCCTTGATATACGAGTATTATATAATTGGAATATTCCTAACAAATATTTCTTCGGTTTACCTGAAATTGTCATTAAGTATGTGATAAATTAATTTTGTAATGTGTTTCTTGTTTATGTCCCCTTACTTACGTTTACCGTATCTTTCTATAATATTCCTGCTGTTTCTCTTATTTAGCAAACGGTATTGTGGCACTGTTATCATTGTAAGTTATTTACAATATATTTGTTTATAATAATAAGTTATTTACAATATATTTGTTTATAACTGAATATTTGTTTATAAAACTTTATTAATTGTAAATGTCACACTTGATAATGTCACATTTAATTACAAAGAAAAATACGCAGATGAAAATAAAAGATTATATTTTCATACAGAGATTAAGGATTTCATATACATGTTCTAGGTTTTAATCAACATTCTAGAAGTAATTATTTTCAATTGTAACTGATAACGGGTGCGGAAAATATTACCTCAAACAAATGCTTATGGCTATATATTTACCTTGGAGAGTTTAATTTTTAATTTACCGTTTTCTATAGCATATATTTTCCTTCACAGTGTCTCACGTATATAAACATTATTTAACAAAGGTATGTTTTAACACGTGTCTATCGTGGAAGAAAAACATAGAGTCGTCTGTATAATAATACCGGTGACAATATGAAACAATGGAAATACTTTCTTGTTATATCTCTAAATAATCCTACATTTGATCAATTAAAGTATTGAATTAAAAAAATATATATATCATGTTGGGATTTAAACTTTGATTTTTTTCAAGTAACCTTTTTAGGGTCTTATCGGATATGTTTGTAAAATGAAACTAAATGAGCAGAGTATTAAATATTATGTATTAATATTTTCTTGAAAATATTATCTTGTGTATTTTGTTATCGATAGAGAAGTCAACAATATTTGAATTTGAATTTTAGCCTTTGTGTAAAAGGAGACAACCTTTTACAACATCACTTTGTAACTACTGGATAGGTTTTAATGAAATTTGATTCTATACTAATACTAATTGACTCGACGAACTTCGCATCACATTACAAATCTTTGAATTTTCCGGCCTTTTTGTACTATACTATGTACGTATTATACATATAAACCTTTCTCTTCTCTATTTTCTCTCTATAAGCTAAAGCGGCATCAAAATTCGTTGCGTAGTTTTAAAGATTAAAGCATACGTAGGGACAGACAGATAGCGGGAAGCGACTTTGTCTTATGCTATGTAGTGATTATGACAATGTACCAAATGTTTTTAATAATGTTTGATTGTTTATAGTAAAATAAGTTTTGAAAAATAAAAATAAACTAACGAATATTTATAGACAAGAAGGAATTCTACCAGGATAAGATTAGAACCATCTTCACTATATGTCATTAAAATGTTATAAAATACTCAATAAATATTGCCTGTGATACGCTATTGTAGCGTTCCAATGAATATAATAAGGTAAATAATAGCTTATGTATATTTTAAATTAAATTGTCAGCTACCAAACGGTGCAGATCGCAGTAAAATGCGTCCAGAAGTTCATTCAGGACAATTTTTTAACTGGTATCCTGCATATGGGAAAATATCATTTATGAAGCGATAATAGCTCAGTGGCAGTGTACGGACGCCGCGTCAAGGGGCGTGAGTTCGAACCCAACCACCTAGAATGAGTTTGAGCTTTCGGTGAAGAAAAACATCGTGAAGAAACCATAGCATGGTGGTAGGGTTTTTTCTGATGCTCGTCTGACTAGCTACCATCCTCAAGTTGAAATCTGCCGCCGAACACCAATAGGTGTGTTCCGGCAGTTGCACATGAGAGCCAATTCTTCCGAAAGGTAGCGTGTCTACTAATTTGGGCCGTATCGTCACTTAAGATCAGGTGAAATTTTGGCCATAACGCTAAGCCTTATCTATAAAAAAAATAAAAATAAAGCACCCTATAACTATGTTAATAGATAACAGCGATGACCTCCGACAGATTTGGTGGTTATCGTTATTATTGGATTCCACGATAATAGGTACCGCCGTTAGTATACAGGGCAACTGTAAACACAGAAAAACAAAATAGTATCAATGTAATAATAAAAAGGTAATGGAATAACGTAATATATATTTTTTATATTTGATAGGTTTTATGGTTGACTATCTGTGCTCGCGATTTCATTCGCGTAGACCTAAAAAATTTTTATAAATTTGTTACTGTCTTTGCAATGTTTTTCAATACAGCTTTGCGTCTATTAGTGGTACCTTGATGTTAAATAGTTTTCTCAACGATTGCTTTATTAAATACAAAGGAATATTTTTCAATCCGACTAATAGTTTCTAAGATAAGCGCGTTTAAACAAACACACTTTTTCGCTTTACAATATTTATATAGATAAGTTTGAGCGTTATGGCCACATTCTCTTCTGATGGTAAGTGATGACGTGGCCCAAGATGATAGATACGTTAAGCCTAGTGAGAGACTGACTCTCAAGTGCCACTGCCGGACCACGCCTATAGGTTAGCTTTTCAACTCGAAGGTGGTATCTAGACGGCTCGAAGAAGTGCGAAAGCTGTCTCTGCCTTCTGACAGCACTGGTGTTTGAAGTGTCGTCATGAAGCATTTTAGAAGGTAGTGTTGAGTGATTAGCATCCATGAGTCAAATTATGCACCTTTCGCCTTGTCCTGAGCCCGGGTAATGCGTTTGATTTTTCTTATTACCACGAGTAAGTCCGTAAGAATATGATTTTAAAGACCACGTCAATAACAAAAGGTGCTAGGCAGGCGGGCATTAAAAAATCCATACCACCGTGCTAACAAATAAAAGGTATAAGAATAGGTAAATAAAATGTATTCTGCTTAAACATTTCGAGTGACCATTAGTCGGTGACATTGGTTCTGGAGTATCACTGAACGAAGAGCGCATTCTCAAAAAGTACTCCGAGCTCTTTCAGAGTCATTATTGAAGGTACAAACGTCGTACTGGAGGACTTTCCACGATATATGTGCACCTCGTTAAATCATTTTTAGCCTTGTTAGTGCACTTAACCGTTATGCTGCATACATTTGCCTGGACGAACACAAAAAGCTCTGTAGAGTCAACTATTGACAATATATTTTTATCAGTTCCATAGAGGTGTATATACTGGTAGGGCGTTTTATATTGTTTGTAGCTTGTATGGCTACGTATTTCATCTTCAATATTAAATTATTTTACCAACCAATTACTCTTACGGTAAACAATATAATATTACAAATTTATTTTTCGAACTGCCTGCGCTGTTATTTTGAGAGGTAATGCCCACTGTACCGTGTGTGTTGGGTTAGTTCTATTAGTCAATTAAAACAAAAATGCCACAATGGTGAAATTTCGGCTTGGGTTGTTGCAAATGTTCAGAATTATTCTATCGGATTATATACTTTTGAGATAACTATACAATGCAATCTGGTATTATTTTATACGCGTAACTTGAAAGATATAAAATATATCCCACACAATGTAATAATGAAACCGTAGCATTGTCGTAGGGCTTTTTCCAATGCCCACGTCGCTAATACTAATAGCCAAATATTACCAAATATCAATAGGCATGTTCCGGCATTTGCAACTGAGAGCCACTCTCTCTACTAAGCTTAGAGTGTTCACCATCTTTGGTCATATCGTCACTACAACTACATCAGGTAAAATTGTAGCCGTAACGCTTAATCTATGAACTATTTAAAAAATATAAGTCACTGTAGTGCTCATGCAACAAGCCCGAGAACTTCTTTTTAGAGGGTTGGTCTAATAGTAGTAGTAGAATGAATCATAGTAGAATGAATCTAAATGATCACCTCAACTCGCAACTAAAAGTTCTTATGTCTTCTAAACGACGTTGATGGGTACATGAGGAAACTCTTCAAAGCCTCAATAACAATACCTTCACTTTGGTAAAGCAAAAGGAAGTCTCAAATATTTTATTCATTCATACGTCACTTTGTGTGACTGATAGAAAACTTGGTCCACGGAAACTTTCCATTGACTGATCGACTTTGGAACTTCTATCGAATAGTGTACGAGTAACTTTTAACTCTTGCGTTGTGTAACTTGGAAATATTTTATTCTATTTTGCATAACATACAAAGTGCTTAAGGAGGAAAAATGCTTTTGCATTGCGAAAATGTCTGAATGCAATTTTCATAAAACGTGACACACCGTTGCTAACGTGAACAAGTATGAAAAGTGTAAGAAACGAGTATATTTTTATGGGAACGATAAGATTCCGTTCTGAATACTTATAATATAAATATACTGATAGTATCGAGTTTTCCTTGAAATACCACGAAAAGAAAATGATATTCTTTGTTTTCTGGGTCTGAAAGCTTGTATAGAAAACAAGCATGTACATTGAAGCATACATTTTTATTTATATAAATAGGTATTATATTTATGATACGTAATAGTTTATCAATTTTGGTACATTACTTTACCTAATAAGAAAGTTTTATTTTTATTTATTTCATAAAACTGGTCACAATCGAAAATAAATCTAAAACAAACCATACTTAATTGCATACTTGTATAATTGTAACCTACTTGATGTGAACTATATGTGTATTCACTATGTGTGAGAGTTATCATGAATTATATAATACAAACTAAATTATGAAAACAAACAAACAATGCATTGACATTTGATTAGGGCAAAAAATTGTAGAAAATATCGAAATAAGACTGAACACTGTTATACTTGTTGCACATTCGGTAAATGGGCGAGTGCTGGCCAGTGCTCGTTGAGTAATAGAGAGACTACAATTTTATAAATGACTATTGCTTCAAGTAATGGTGATACAAATATGTTGCAATAACAGAGGACTGTCAATATAGCCGTAAATGACCTTAGCCAGGAATGACAAGTACAACACGCTACTTCTACGTTGCAATGACTGCTGTTTATAAAAAGCTAAACCTGATTCATATGAAGTTAAATAATTACATTTGTAGTCTATAAAAGTTAGATGGTACAAGAGACTTTACATCATTATTTCTTGTTAACAACAAGAAACCGTGATCAATCCCTACATTGAGCTTGAAGTTTCGGTGAAGGAAAACATAGTTATGAAAACATATCATGGTGGTAGGGCGTTTTCTAATGCCGAACCTCAAGTTGAATATCCGTCAGCAGTGTGGTACGGCAGCTGTATAAAGAAATGCAGATGGAGAAATGTTTACAAATATAATAATGTTACATAATAAAATAATATGTAATAGGTTCAGTATGAGCCATTGTTCCGGCATAGTGAACAAGATCAGCTCTTTTCGGCTAGGTCAGCAACATGGCTGTAATATTCTTGATGCTCCGGCTGTCTATAGGCGACGGTAACCATATATCATCAGATGAGTCGCCTGCCTATATACTGTCTATTAGCATGAAATAAATAAAGATTTTTTCTGTAGTACGAGGAGTGGATAACAAACTTCCGAGGGAATGTATACACAGGCGCTTACAAGCACCTTTGTAAATTTACCTTATTAAATAATTTAAGTTGTCTATCCACAATGCCCGTATGTACAGAACAACATGGAGGTAATAGAACGCCCTTCTTTACGTCATCTAGTACGAATCTATTTGGAGTGAAGCCAATCGCTGGCAACTCTAGATAAGCAATTGGTTACCCCGAACGCTCTCTCAAGACAATTGGCTTCGATATTTTTGAGAAACGAAATAAATTGTCTCGGCAGAAAGCTATTCCGACGTTTTTCCGCATTTTTATATGGATAAATAATTGTTAAGTGGCGCGTGTAAAATTGTTTTATGATCGTCTCTACCTTGGCGATACTTTTGTTTTCCTGAAATAAATTATATAACTCTTAGCGGGTCTTCACGTGGTCGATGCTAAATAGGGGTGACTATAGTGTAGGTAGCGTATACAAACGCTGCGTCACTGGACTGGAGTTCGTATCTCGGCGATCTTGAGTTTTCGACGAAGGGAAAATCTTGATGAAATCATAGTATAGAGCTATGAGTTTTTCGGATGCCTGCTTTGGTAGTTACCACTCTCAATTTGATAAGCTGCCACCAAATACTTACAATTATATGCTGGCAATTGCAATTCCAAAGCAGTCCTGAGCTTAGCGTGTTCACAATCTAAAGTCACTGCGTCACTAAGCATCAGGCGAGTTCGCGATCTTGACGTTAAACCTATAATATATATAAATAGTGTGATAGCAGTCTTTGGTTTCTGGTAATAATGTGAGAATGTATGGTCGTTGTGGAGGTGGTGTAGTGGGAATTTCTAGTGATTAATGCCATGTGAGTACCACAAGCCCCTTCGTATCTTGGCCTCGATTGCAAGAATAAGTACTTTCTTTTCCAAGTAAAGCATACCTTGAGGGTTGGTAACATAACATAGTAGCATTGCTTAGGAGTAATATGTATACTTATATATATTTGCATATATATAAACGTATTATATATTTGCATTCGGTTGGCTCGCATTCAACATACACGTAGAGATAAGTAAGTTCTATTTTCGGCTAAAAGAATGAAATAGGTTTAAACAGAACAACTGTTTATAGACCGTTCCTAAAATACATTCGCATTTATGGAAAGGGGGAACGGAGTGTCGCTTACTGTGCCAAAAGGCATCATGGAGAGCCATGAGATCTAAGCAAATATGACGTTATTAGCTCATAAAACAATTTTGTAAATTTTACTTTTTATTACAGATATTTACTAATTTATTAAAATGTTATTATTACAAGTAATACATATTAAAAACTTCAGTAATTTTTGTACTGCTATCAATTGCCATATATTATACACGGGGTGGAGGTCTATCATTTGTGACGATATTGAAAAGGGGGTCACAGAAAATGTGACATAGCTTGACGAAGGGGGGGGGGGGGGTGGAAGATGTCTAAAAATGTAAAATTTACGTGTCGTCTTATATAAACGGGTCGTTGATAATACACTAACGATGAAATTCTAAAAACCAGTCAATACAGTCGTTCTATTAATTCGAATTTACTCTAAAATATTATACAAATTCAATCAGAAGAATTTAACAAAACATTAGTACAACGGCTGATTGATATTTAATACAGTAGAGATATTGATGTATGATTAACAATAAAATGATAAAGAAATTTGCTTAAGGAAAACACAGTTAATACAATAGCGATGTAATAGTAATAGATGGAACAGGAAAGCATGGAATAGTGAAATAAATCCGCACACAACCCGTAAAGGCTATGTATGACTTATTGTAAATATGTAGATAATTTTTCTTATCCCTATAGATAACCGTATGAAAAATTCCAAACGTACCCAAAATACTTCACGTCTCTTTTTCATAGTACAGCAGAATGTAAATATTTGCATAATGGCATTGTGTTCCGAGTTCCAATCATTTTACGACTACGCCCGCGTTGTGAACCTTTGTTTGTATTAGTATGGAATATAAAGAATAATTTTGGAAACAATACGCGGGGACAGAACACCCCGCTTCGTACCAAAGGACACCAATAAAGGTTTATCATAATTTCGTTGTGAATATTCAGAATGCATGCACGTGAGATAAAAACGGTTTATATTTGTTTAGACTACGATGTAACCTCTTTTATAGTTAGTTTATATAAATATTTTATGATTATTTCTAAAGGCTTTTTGGCGCTCTTTGACACATCGTATCTGTCTGGGAGCCGAGGGTTCTTTGATTTTTCAAGTTCTTTGGATGGCTTTCATTATTATTTCCATGTATCATTATTTTATATCGGATCGAAGTGTTGGGCTACTAAAAAGATGGATGAGTGTTGATTGTATGCAGCAGAAATTTGAATATTGAGATGGATGTTTACAAGAATGACTAAGTCAGGAATGTGTATGTTAGAAGCTGTTTGATAGTGACGCCAGTGGTAGAGAAGTTGAAATGGAATCGTTTGTCTTGGTTCGGACATGTCATGAAAAGAGAGGAAACGCATGTGGTAAGAAAAGTAATGGATATGAATGTTGAAGGATGGAAAGGGGGAGAAAGGCCAAAAAAAGATGGATATAGTGTGTGAGCAACGAAATGGAAGAAAAGGGAGTAAATGATGAGATGACGGCTGACAGAGAGTTTGTGGAAGAAGAAAACGTACTGCGCCGACCCCAAATAACTTGGGAATAAGATATGCAGATGATAATGTATCGTTACTTTATAACCCATAATTTGATGTATTGTAAGTTACCTTTTATTTGAAATAAATTTTTATATATTACAATGAAGGGGTAAGACTCTTAGCTTAGCTCTATCTCTCCTAGACTCTACAATCTAAGCTGATGTTAAGTGATCATGTGGCCCAAGATGGTGGCTAAGCTGAGCCTAGTATTTCCACTAGGCTATTCTCTCAAGTGCAACTGTGTGATTACACATATAAGTTTTTAGTAAAGGTTTGAAGGTGGTAAGTAGCTGATAGATCATTCTGAAGAACAGAACACTGAGGTAAAATTACAGAATCTAAATCATTTGTGTACACACCATACAACATAGGACTGAGTACAGATTCCTGCGGGACACCTTTCCATAGTACTCTACTGTGTGATTATTCATTCCTGGAGTTCTTAAAATTATAGTTCTACCGGTAAAAGGATTAAAATGAATTCATGATTTTTCCGTTATAGCCAAATGTTGTTACTTAATAGCACGAAAAACTTAGTAGTAGTGGAAAATATTATTTGAAACAGGATTCAATAGCAGTAGAAAGGTGGAAGTATTTGCCTTGAAAAAGATTGTTATATAGTTCAATATTTGGGTGTTAAAATATTTATATGTATAAATATTATGTATACTTTGTATACTAGGATACCAACCTGTATAATATATAAAGAGTTAAAATAAGAACAACACGCACGTACAGTCTTTCCTAATACATATTTACAAGACAGTGTAACAAGTATTTCGATGTAATATAGTAGATGTCCCCATTGTTCTTTGGGTACAATTCACAAACGGGCCCTGACAAAAAAGGCACCGATTTGATGGAAAAAGTCTCTGCAATAAGAAGATGAGAGCGTTCTCACGAGACCTCACCTGAGCGTGGCTTTAGTGACAGCGATGAACGAGATAAAACATTTATAGCCATTAATATAACGTGCTATATGGAGATAACATGTATTATTTCTCAAAGATCTTTATTATGGGAACACTATCCCTTAATTTTTAATCAACAGTGATAGTTAATATATAGTTATACTAGCTGTGTCTGCGACTCTGTTCGCGTCGCACTAAAATTTTATTTAATCATATAAAAATATTATACAGTCTATGTTATGCTAATCTAGCATTCTCGTGGTGAAAGAATTTTTGAAATCGGTCCTTGCGTTTTTAATTTTATTCTTTGCAAACAAAAATACAAAATAGATTAGATCATAACTTAAATACGAAAAATCGTACTGAACTGGTCCTCTATATTATAGATTCAGTAAGACCAGTAATAGTTTTTTAGGTAATAGTGTTAGGTTTAATAACAAAATCCCAAAGCACATAACCGATTTGCAGGATTGAAAGTTCAAACACTATATCAAGCAGGTTTTGATGTCAAAAGTCTATTATAAAGTGGATCATTACGTGAATGATAGTGATATCTACCATGAACACTCCACTCTGTACGTACGAAAAATAATTATTTTCTTTTTTTTTTAAGTTTGTACCTAGACCTGGGGCGACGCGGTGATTGCATGCACGGACCCGCGTCGCCCCAGGAAGGCGACAGATGGCCGTGGGGTTTTAGTGGGTATTCCCGGCGCTTAGCGCCGCGTGAGTCCCACATACCCCTCTCAGTCCCCCCGGGCTGGGATTGGATGCATAAATGCATTTCGCCATTATAAAAAAAAAAAAGTTTGTACCTAGAAAACTAACTACAATACTAAACTAGATCAAGTTTTTGCAGGCTCTTCTAGGTAACGGGGTTATTTTCCGAACTGGTAGTAGTTTTGCCGTTGATAAGAGCCTTCTCAAGGCCTAAATTGAGTAAAGTCATTTGATTTGAATTGGGATAAAATAGATTTTTTTATATTCATACTATTATTACAAATACGAAAGTGAGTTTGTATTTATTCTCTCACGCTAAAACCGCTGAATGGATTGTAATGAATTTGGGTATAGAGATAGATGGGAATCTGTTGACGGTGATAGAATACTTTTTCTTGTGAAAAACTTATTGGAAGTGGGGTAAAGGGAAGGGTAATCTTTATATGAAACTTTTTAATACGTCATCCGATTTGCTTGACAAAGCCAAAATTAACGCGAGCAAAACCGCAAGCAAAAGCTAGCATAAAATAAAATAAAACGTATTAGGAATCCCTTCAAAGTTTGGAAATCGCCATCAGTTAACAATTTATTTAACTACCATAAAAACAGTTAAATTATATGTACTTTCTATTGAAATATGTTTATATGTATTCTTATATTATTTTTAAAATTTCGTTAGTTAAGAAAACATAACAATTGTAAGACATTATAACTGGATAGAGACTACCTCGCCATACAGCACGTTTTGCCATAAGTTCATAGGTTTATATTGTGGTTACACCTTAGCTAATATTAAATTATGCTATGCTCCAAGATGGTGGTCACGCTCAGCATAGAAAACGGCCTGACTCTCAAGTTCAACTGCCGGAACACACGTATTGGTATTTGGCGTTAGATTTTTAACTCGAGTGTAGTAGCTCTCAGTATCCCACATTGATACAGAATGATTTAGCTTTGTATAAGCTGATACATGAAAGTATCGCGTTCACTTGATATGGTGGTATAGAAGTGATTCTATTAGTTTATGAGGTTTCAACAGCAACCAGTTGCAACCAGCCTGGTAAGATATATATATTTTTTAGTTTAGGTTTAGCGTTATGACCACAATCTAACCTCATGTTGAGTGATGATAGTAGTGACTGACTGTCAAGTGCATCTGTTGGAATACACCTGTAAGTATTTAGAGGCAGATTATCTACTTGAGGGCGGTAGCTAGCCAGACGGGCATTAGAAAAAGCCCTACCACGATGCATTTGTTGTCGGTAATAAATTGTATATGTCAGTAGTCACTGTCGTTTTTGGATTGTAGTGGAATCACATCAAAAAGATATTATTGATATTAAAGAAAATAATATAATACAAATAAATTCTTGCTCGAGTAGATATAGAATGAAATCGCCAGCATTGAGACCGAACCCCAGGGACGTTACCTTGATTTTTGTCGGGCCCAAGCGACCACTCTAGCTGACTCCCAAATCAGAAAAAGACAAAAACGAAAACAACAACTACCTAACAACATTGTCGTCCTTATCATCGTGTTTTATGTAACGTTTGGGGTTTTCCTGGATTTTTTTCACTCCTGTATAAATAAACACCCTAATTCATGCATGAAGTTATATTTTTAGCTCTAAACCAGTCATCCAAATATTCTTGACATAGTTTCTCGGCCTTTTGACTAAGGTCAAAGGGTACACTTCTTGGGGGGGCTTTGGGGTAGCCACTATTCTCTTACCATTCTTTGGGGGTTGGTTTTAATATTATTTTAAAAAATCTTGACTGGTATTATAATATTTTAAGGTGTTTTATACAATAGGAACATTCTGTTACTAGAACAGTATCCGATAAAATTCTAGAATTTTATATCCATGTCAATAGGATGTAGAAATCTATTATTATTATTACTGTAGAGGAGTCATATAGTATAGACTAATTCTTGGAGATTTCTTTTTAATTAGGACAGCTTTAATAATGACACATATCTATCTAATAATCTGGTGTTGTGTTGCTCAAGTGGGTGGGATTTTATGAAGCTCCTCGGGAAACGTTGGTCCAATTACGGCAACACGTTAATTCTATAGTTACATTATTCATAGGCTACACTACCATTTATCATTAACATCGCTTATTTACTATTAATGCTTCTAAGAGACACGTACACTAATAAATTATTATTTCAAATCATATCTAGAGGAACAAAATAGTCATCTACCATCACTCCGCCAATTAGTTAAATTTTATTAAATATTTATGATACTAATTAAAAGTCGAACGCAATAGTCTTATTCTATCATTTGATAATTTAATTCAACATATTTGAATATTTATAGCCGAAAACAATAAAACTGTCCTATGACTCCGCTAATTACTTTAAGTTACTTGAACATTTATATACTAACTTAATTTAATTTACTTGGACATTTACAATACTCATTTATAGTTATATCCTATCACTCCTTCGTTAAGATAAATTTACTTTAATGATATACAATATTCATTCATTAAATTAATAGATTGTAACTATTGATGAAACATATAAATGTGATATATAAAAAAACTATTGTGTTCTGTCATACATTGTAGATATTAAATATCCTATCATCGAGCCAGCCATTCAGTAAAATGGTTTATTTTATAATGGATACTGCTTATCTTTTTATGTAAAAATGCATGTATGTGTATTTAAATCTGCAAAACTCCTTCACCGTTTTAGCGGTTTCCATAAAAATTCATTTGTACATTAGTTATTAGATACAACTAGAAATAAATTATGATATTGCTGCAGAATTGTTTTGTAAACCAGCTACTATCAAAAATTTTTCTCCTTGGTACTACAGTTATTATAGAATATAACACATTTTCATATACGTGTTCAAATTTAACGCTGTTCACGAGAGGCTATGAAGATAATTTTAATTGGTCGAAAGTCGGCAAGTTTTAACGAGGTGAAGAGTCATTTTATAATCCGCCGGGTTTTACAGGAGGTTTTATTACTCTTAGAGTTTTGGGGATGCTAAGTTGACACTTTTTGATGTACTCCTCAAGGGAATGTTGTAAAGTTTCTTCATTTGAGAACGTTTAATTTATTTTCTTATATCAGAGTCAAAAACACAAACCCTATCAAAAAAGATCGATTAAATTGTGAAAATAGTATATTGATTTCTTTTTTATAATAGCTGAACTAAGTGATGTCACTTCCATGATAAAGGAGATTAATGAGAAATTAGCAGACCATCTGCCATCTTGTCATACCTTCAGACAAGCTTCTTGGTGCATGAATATTTTTTTTTATACTTAAGGTTTAGGCATTATGGCCATAATCTCACCTGATCTTAAGTGACGATATGGCCCAAGTTGGGAGACACGCTAAACCTGTGGAGGAACTGGCTCTCAAGTGCAGGTGCCGGAACACACCTATTAGTATTTGGCGGCAGGTTTACAACTTGAGGGTGGTAGCTACCCAGCCGGGCATTAGAAAAAGCCCTACTACCATGCTATGGTTTCCTCACGATGGTTTCTTTCACCGAAAGCTCAAGCTCATTGTAAGTGCTTGGATTCTAACTCACGTCCCTTCACGCGAAGTCGTACACACTACCACTGAGCTATCATCGCTTCAAAATTCTTCAAAAATATACATTGGTTGATCCCAAAATGTACTAAAAACCAAAGCAGCTTACTTTTACCATATGGGTTTTTTCTGAAATATTCCTGAAAATAAAGTAACATTGACTTCATAGATTATTTTAAAACAATGCCAATGAAATATTCGGTATGTATAAGAACAGGGCAAGCTTAAAAAATATCTGTAACTTTTACGATAATATTTAATAATAATTATGTTTTTAGGTTTAAAAAACAAATATTTTATCACTGATGCGTAATTAATCGAAGGGGTTTTATATTTTATCTTATATATTAGACGAAATAAAATGACTTTTCAATTAACTATAATATATAACTATAATATAATATTCTACACGTTTGTATTATTAGTGTTCGATTAAAAAAGGCTGAAGGTAGAAGGGTTTAATGGATTTTTGCAATCACCTTAATATTATGACCGACTGTATAATAAATATAACTGTGAAGACAGTTAAGTAAATTGCACCGATAAAGTTAAATTTTCTTCCGTTGTCGCGATCGAACTAACTTTTCTCGCTGCCTATAAACTCCAATATTTAGTTTCACTCCTTTTATAAAACGAAACTTTACGGTTCAATAGGAAAGAAGGAGTGTTGTAGAAGGCTATAAACTTAAAATGTGACGTTCAAAGGAAGAGGTCGTAAACTTTTTACGTTGAAAACCTGTAGCTTCCAGTCTAGTTGAGGATATTTCAAAACTTTGAATATTACAGACGAAGAAGTTACTTCAGAGTTCTCTATAGTCTGATTAATTATATTACTGTAAGTGTTCATATTGAACTTATAAAACTAGGAGATATATTTGACGGAATATGAACTATAGGGTTTTTAAGTGATTTCTATGTTCTACTTACTTCCGAATATTAAACAAAAAGACGTTCAGTAGTTGACGCTAACGATAAATCAACTTTCTTATTTATGGTGTAAAGTATAGTTTTGTTTATAATTTATTCAATTATTTTAGATAACTGCGATTTTGCCTATTTTAAACGCAAACTTCTTAACACTTTAAATTATTGAAACGAAAAGCCACAAGTACTGATTTTACATGGCTTGCAGATTTTTTGCTAAGAAAATTCGCCTGCACTTCATAATGTATGAAGAGTAACTATAAGAATCTCTATGTAAATTGGAAAAGTAAAATCATTAACAGGCAAATAGGTCATATATTTTTTTCTGTTTCTCTTTCGAATTTTCGTTCTCATTTTCCTGTTGATCAAGTAGCTATTGACAAGTTTGTCATTAAAAAACACTGTTTGATAGGCTTGAGTGAGGGCTTATATTTACCGACAACACCCAAACCACGTTCACGTATCTAAGTTTACGATCCTTGGCAATACAATATTATATTGTTTTTCTGACCAATATGTTTACTGGAACTCTTGCTGTTTCGTATCACTTGAATTTAGACTCTAAATCAAGAAACATATAGTACATTATGCCCTAAATTGATGAGCATGTTATGAGAATGATTGTTATGATATATAAATCGAGTAGAATGGGTATGGTTGTCCGATAAACATAGAACTCATATGCTGATTTATATGTAACGTTTTCCTATACAACGACGCTACACGGCAAATGTTAAATTAAGGTATATTTTTAATTAACTTCGTTCACATTATAAATGCTTTATAAATTTGCATTATAAAGGCTTTTGCGGTATTACACCGTACACACCTAGTAGTTAAATTAGATGCCTTGCTACAACTCTCACGCCAAAGTAATTTGCAATCAAGTGTCGCACAGGACATTTTATTTATAATTTAAGGTTTAGCGTTATGTCTGCAATTTTACTTGATTTTAATTGACGATGTGACCCAAGTTTTTGGATATGCTAAACCTAGTGGAGGAACTAGCTCTCAAGTGCGACTGCCGGGATATACCTATAGGTAATAGGGGGTAGATTTTCAACTTGATGATGGAATACCTACCACTTGAGCATAAGAAAACCCCATGCAAATTTGTACGATCCACAAATAATTGTTTTGTGTTTGGTTGGAATTGTCCCTATAATTGTCTTTTTTAAAAGTTCTTCATACTTGATATCAACAAAAGTTTCATAGGCGGATGCTATAATTAAAAAAAAAACAACAAAGAAACCGGTAGATATCACCAAATGAGCTTGAGAAAAATGTAAGTGCAAAAATTATATACAACTAGTATCTTGTTGTTGGTGTTAAGTTATAATTTAAATGTAATCTAAAGTTAATATTGTATTGTATCATGCTTATGCATTTAATGTTTAAACGAATTTTTAACATTTAACAAAGGTTCCCTCGTTTTTTCTATTTGCTCAATTTGGTCAGAGCTTACTTTACAGAAAACCATTAATTTCCTCATAATGTATTCGATACACTAAAACTAAGCATACGAAAAATTATAAAAAAAACATACATTTATACATGTATTGTTTCGGTGAACTTGTTGAGCGCTCAAAGAGCTTGAGCTTTTCGGTTGGTCGTATTTCATTCGACCTTACAAGTTGTCGGAAACGTGATCTATATTACAACATAACTTGAGAGTACTTCATTACTTATCTTATACAGTCCTACTAACCCCAATCTACCTCCCAGTATTGTTTAATAAAGGATACACGCGTGCTCCTTAATCATTGCAATAAACAAAGACCCCGAGACATTAAGTTGAGGGTCTTGTAATAATGCTGAGGTAAATCGTACGTGATCACTAAACGTGGCTAAGGTCAATGTGACGACTTTAGGCTTTACAACTTAACTTACACGAGATTTGACTCCGCTCTCGTGTTAGTAATTAACAATGGACGTGGGTTTTTCTCTGTAACTGAAATATCTATATCCTTACTAATATTGTGGATACTTAAATACTAATGTAGTAAATTCGAAAGTGATTTTGTTTGTTTGTTCAAGAAAACCGCTAAATTTATTGTGATGAACTTTGGTATAGAGATAGAGTTGACCTTGGAAAGGGTGATAGGCTACTTTTTCTCGCGAAAAACTTATTCGAAGAAGAGTAAAAAGAGGAACACACTTTGTATGAAACTTTTTATTGAATCATCTGGTTTGACAAAATCAATATTAATGTGAGTGAAGCCGCGAGTAAAAGCTAGTTAATATAGTAAAGTGGAAAAGTTTGTTTGCTTGAACAAGCTAATCTACCAGTCGGATTTCGAGACATGTTTTCTATTTGGGATATCAATAATTGTGGAAGGCTTTATACTATTTATCATCTTGCTATCACCAACATGAGAAAAGCTATATTGATAATAGTTGCAACAATATGCAAAAATTGCTACATATTTTTTAGTTCTATGAGAACTAACTCGCAGGAACAGCTATATTTTATTACTAGCTTTTACATGCGACTTCGCTCGCATTAATATCGATTTTCTAAAACAAATCGGAGGACGCAATAAAAGGTTTCATACAAACTTTATCATTCTCTTTACTCCACTTCCACTACATTTTTTCCGAGAAAAAGTAGTCTATCAGCGTCTCCAGGATCCCATCTATCTCTATATCAAAATTCATAATAATCAGTTCAGCGGTTTAGGTATGAAGGCATAAGAAACAAACAAACTCACTTTCGTATTTATAATATTATAAGTAAGGATAATTAAACATTTTTACTAACTAATATTTCTACTAATTAATATGTGTGGCGACAGATCTTCAAATTAAAACTGAAATCTAGACCGGTAATTAAAAACACCTTTCCACGAAGTTATGGTTTAATCAGAATGTTGCCCTTTATGTGTGTACAGAATATGTGTATGTGGCAAAGAGATACGTATCAACAACAGCCATTACGGTTTCATTACTACCGGAAAAGTAGACGAGAAATATGGTAAGAACTTTCGGGAAAACCTCATCCCTTTGTTTTTTTCCAATTAGGGACAGTTGCAATTCCGTGTCCCGAGTAATTAGGAACGGAAAACTTCGCTTCTGGAGTAATACGCAGATACTTGTTTTTCCCTATTTTCCCTTTTGTAGAATTGATTGTACGGAGATACCCTATCTGATATTATAAATAGTTAAAGCTATCAATTATCCATAAAAATGACCAGGGGTACAGAAAAGGACGTCGGGAGCTTTTTATAAAAACGTGTTATTTTCGAGGGGTAAAAAAAAATATACTTTTAGATACACGTGAGCGGAGTCGCGGGTACAAGTATTAGTTATGATGTCAGCACTAATATATGTATTTAAGATCGTGGAGGTGCAACGTTAGACGCCCGCACACCGACCTCGTGTCACTCGCGTCGGGCTGATGATCAAGTCTGAATCACCAATGTAGTGTTCTCTATTATCATATCACAGGTTCCTAAAAACTAATATGGGGTTGTCTCAAATAATACGTCCAAATGTCCAAATACATATTATATTCATTCCGATCATAGTGACACACGTTGCACCTACAAGATCATATATACACGCATTAGGGCTCAACGATATTCACGTAATTATGTTAACATGTACATTTTTTTTTGTAGATCAACCTAGTTACGTTACTAAAACTCAATACAAATACAATGATCATCATCGGAATATCAGGAATCCGGTGGCCATTAAAGCGACCAGCAACTGGATATAGACAGGCACTCTGTAAATATTACCAATTAAGGCAATTAATACCGCCATATGAATGATGGTTACGACCCAGACATTCAAAGAACCCTAACAGCCTTTTTAATGACATCAGTCCAGGTTGGTAATTTTGCCAATATCAAGAGAATAGAGGTTTATAAACACAAAGTAACAACGAAACTCAACAAAACAATAATTTATGAATGAAACAAATAATTGTCTTGTACGAGATTCGAACTCATGCCAGTTCAGCTCGGCGGTTGAAACGAGGTAGGTCGTAGGTAAACACGGTAACCAAAGGGTCACACAAGCTATAATTGCCCAAACCCCAACCACAAGGGAAATAAGTGAAAAGAGGGTAATAGTTCCTTTAGTGAATTAAAAAAAAAACTCACTTTTTAGTTTTTAGTGTAATGCCTAGCAGGCCTAGCTACTACTGTAAAGCTATTTTTAACGCCAACTAAATCACGCCTCCCTAAAAAAAAGGTGCGGGTCCAGAGTCCGTAGATTATGTATATTATAATTTAAAAAAAAATCGAGATAGCTCCTTTGATCGCTACGCCAATGGTGCAGTCAAAATACTGCAGAATTATCGTTTCTATGTATAGTATTCCTGACTCGAAAAATAGGTAAATTCCAATAAAATAGCCCCGAAAATATTACTACACGTAATGTATTTATTAAAGAACTGATTGACACATTCTATCTTCTTAAATTAGCCAGGCATATGTCACACTATGTATGTGCAATTTACAAAATAAACATAATTCGGCCTGATTTAAACTTTTTTTAATGGTCCAAAAATGTAAAGCTATTCAAGTCTTATTTGCTAACATAAATAAAACTACATGACGTTTATCTTAAATTATTTTTTACAAAATCTACAATCAAAATATATAGTGAAAACACGAAAAATAAAAAACACAATAGATATAATTTTAACTTAGAATAAATAAAACCTATTCACATTCGTGGTCTTCGTAAAACAAAAAGTAAATTGTCCCTAATATTTTAGAAGTCGTTGGTTTCGTATCATTTATCGTTGCGACTTTTGCGACCCTTATATTGAAAGCAATCGTTTTCATATTTTAATCTTTATATATATACCCACTGATTCACGTCTTTTCCATAAATAATATTTATATTTTATGGTATATACTACTTCTATAACATATTTGTGTATAAGATCATATTTGATTTACCCGTGACACTATCGATTTCAAACTATGCAAGGAAAAATATGTATATTAAGGTTGAAATGTAATACCGAACATAATATTAGCAATAAATTGCGTCTAATTTTTTTTTCGTTTTATGGCATATGACTATGTAGGAAATGTTGCCACTGTTGAGTGACAATAACCAATTAAGCAACAAACACAAAGAACCAGACTCAGAACAATTATTTTTATACAAATAGTTGTCCTATGCGGGGTTCGAACCCATAACGTGTCAGCAAGGCGACCGCCTAAACCTAGTGGTCAAACGTCCAAAAGTTCTCAGTCACATAACATAACTTAATATTTTCGTATGAATGAATTCTGATAAAATTATAAGATTTTTTAATAAATATATAAGAAATCAAAATTTATTACCAATTTAGAATTAATTACCAATATTATTTTAATATTAATTTCACAAGTAAATAAGTGTCAAATAAAAGAGTTTATTGCATGAGTTTAGACTAGATCCTAACTTACTATATAATTCCCTTAATTCACTTAATAGTTATCGACATGTTAAACAACGAGTTTGTACACGGCATGTCATTGTTTCGAATCGCCTTGTAATAATTTACTTGAACTTTCTTTCTAGATTTTTTTATCTCATTAGAAGTTACTTAGGACATCTCATTAGTCTGAAACATTAGGCGAAACAATGGTAATTCTACTTCTGTAGTTTATTATTTATTTTCTTTATTACTCGTAGGTAGTAACAAAGTAAGCACATGTAATATGTACAAGCGGTGGAAAAAGCGAAAAAAGAGGATCGAAATAAATTATACGAAAATAATAAGCAGGTGTTTACTATAACGTCTGCAATAGCTAATATAATATTTAATAAGATAAAAAAAATAGTTTCTAGGTTTGGCAGATCACAAGCTCATCTACAGTTAAGTGATGGTGGGGTTCAAAATGGTAGATATGCTAAGCCTACCGGAGAGACTGGCTCTCAAGTGCAACTGTCAGAACACACCTACAGGTGTTTGACGGCAGATTTTCAACTTAAAGGTGGTAGCTAGCCAGGCGGAAATTAGAAAAATTATACCACCATCTTACAGTTTCATCACGATATTTTCCGTCACCGAAAGCTCAAATCAATGGTAGGTCGATACGAACTCACGTCCTTTGACGCAGCGTCCATAGACACTACCAACTGAGTTATTGTGCGACAAAATTCAATGTTTTATTTTCAAGTTATTGCCTTACATAAATTAATGATTTCGACACTATTGTAAAGTTATGTGTGAAACAAAAACAAACTCGCGGCAAACGCCTTTATGTGGACGTAAATATTATAACATTTTGAACTTTTGTCCATATTATCAATAAATAATCGTGAATAGAAGAATTTATGGTTGAACTATAGCGGAAAGCGTTTAGTAGAAGAACGGAAATGAACGAGCTTTTAAGTTTATAACGTTTTGTATCATCGTACCCATTGTCAGATGAGGTCGCCGAAGAGCTTTTGGTTGGTTAGCCGCACAGTGTTTAGTAAAATACTTCAACTGGACGCGATCTTTAAGTTGTAACTTAAAGTTGTCCTTCTTTGTTAATTAATACTTAGTTATATAAGAGATTATGGTCAACTTCAAGCGTAGAAAGCTACAAAAGAAAACCTTATATAGTTACTTTGCAATAAACTGGATCAGACAATGTTTATAAATGAAAGAATGAAAGAACTTACTTTATTTATACTACCACTTTATTCTCAGAACAAAAAGCAGTTTGATGTAAGCTATCCTTACATATAGCCTTTAATGTACTTTTACATTAGCAGTTTTATATTTTCACTTTTATGCGCTTACACGGGAGCGCTTTCAAACCTTCAGATCCATGTACAATGTTACTTTATCTGCCTTTTTCACAGCTTCAAATAAATAAGTTTTAAGGAAATTTATAATAGACTTACTGAAAATTAAATTTACCTTTTTTTAGTCTAAACTTTAAAACCTTTTTGTACAAGTCCGTATTAGTGTGCCGCTCTTATCTGATTCCACATGGGGCTTTTCAATAAGGTTGGTAATATGGCTGTAATATTTCTGAAATAGAAACTGTCCATAAATTATACATATTACCAGATGGGCCATCTGCTTGTATGATCTTTACTATAAAGTGAATAAAAATAAACACATTTTAATTAATTACATAATCAGAAGAATTCTGAGACCTTTTGGCAATCGATTACGCAATGAGACAGCGTTTTCCGATAAAGAAACTTTTTTTGATGAAACCAAAGGGCATTTTTTGAGACTCGCTTAGGGATTGGGTCTGATTCAGTTCTAGTAATAATTTTTGGTAGTAAATGAAACGCTTTTGCGTGACAGGTTTAATACTAAGGACGTGTTACATAAACTGCGATAGACATAAATACGTAATACCGAGCCTTTTCAAGAAAAACCCAGTTTTTACGGACTTCCTCATCGCAAATCGCAAATGCATTACCAAGACGTAGGTTAAAGGTGTGAGTGGCTTGTGGTGACTTATCGGGCGCCAATCATCCAGTACTACGTACTAAAACGCACTACGGCGACACTTTAAACTCCCGCGGTACCCAGAGACCAGGGGCAGCTTTCGCAATTACTATAGTCTTTGGCGGGAGACCTCTCTTAGTATCCATACGGTTTACTTACATGGACATGAGTGATCGCAATAACTACAATATGTAAAACAATAAACAAAACTCAGTTCACTGATAAACTGAGAGGAACATATTTAATCACAACAAACATAACAAACTTCAATTAATTTGGCTATCAGATTAGATTTTATTGTAATGTAATCAAAGTAAAATAAAGTGAAAATGAAAAAGAATCAAATATTTGGAATTATTCCATTGTTCTCTATATTTTACAAGGAAAATTGGACTATTCCATTTCCAACAGTTAAATTTTAGTTTTCGAGCTTTTACTTCAATATAAAGTTAATGCCTGTGTGCAAAATGTTACGTGTTCAAGCTACATGTACATTTTTAATATGATATCCCAGTATTTTTCTACAAATTAAAACAAACGAAGGTATTGACATAACCTTTGTTTATAATTATTTTACGAGAATAAAATCTGAAATAAATACCGTAAGGAAAAGCTTTTTGAACCTTCGTAAATAACGGAGCTAATGATTTTTCACCAAGTGAAAAAGGTGTGCTAAAAATGTTGTTGCTCCATTATTTTGCCTTACTCTAATATGGTAATAATGCGATAATAGATAGCAAAGGTGATATGAGAATAAATTATCTGACTAAAATTTTGTTTTTACTTAGGGCAGTCAGACTTGCGAAATATCTACGATTGCAGTGAAATAACCTTGTATTTTTGGGGTAGGTAAAGTCTCCAAAGTTCATTGGAAAAGGGGTCAAGGTCAGAACCACGCTATTAGTATACTACGGTATATTAGTATACCATCAAGTATGTATGTAACATTATAGATAAAAAAATCGTCCAATTTTATTGGTTTATCAGCGCTATTTAATATGAATTAAATCTCTATGAATAAAATTTAGACATGACTGAATTAGAGAAAATTTTAGGTAATTAATTATAGTACCTTCAAACATATCTTTATAAATACTTTTTTATTAGCAATTTCGTCTTACGTTAAGCTACTTTGCAAAATATATTAAGCCAGTGTAATGTGTTTTCTTACGTATGTATTTAACAATGTTCATTTAACGTGAACGGGTTTAGCTGGATTTTAGTTAATTCCGCCTTATTTACGCCTCGCGATGAATAAACAAATTTAAATTTCACAATGATTTTTTTAAAAAGGATTCTATAGTAGCTAAAATAATTATTATATTCTTGAAAACTGTATAAGTGAGTGAAGACAGAAATAATTTTGTAGTTACACGATTCGTTGGTATTTTAATAATAATAACTTTATAATAATAATAATAACTTTATTGACAAGAATTTTTACACTACAATACATAAAAAGTCTCTTTTAAGTCTGGAACTCACTTCATTAGTATTGGAGTTGTATGATTTCTATAATTTGTAGTTTGATTTTGCTAGCACTAAAGCGGAGGAGATATGAACGAAGATAAATAGACTCATTGTAACAAACGTATTTATTTATTTAACAACGTCATTACATAAAAATAATTGATGCAAGTGTATAAATCAAATCGGAGTACTTAAATATTCAATTTAGGCACTGAGAAAGCGCTTACGAAAGATAAAACTACCAACGATTTCCAAAATAGCTCAGTCATCGAGTAGAAAGCTAAACACTCAATCTGGTTACATCTATTTTAGATAAATATTACAATAACTGTATTTACATTAGTTTTGAACGGATGCACAGAGTCAGATGTTAATTCTAGACATTATCATCGTTCACATACTGGTTCTTCATATTAGACTTCGACATTAAAACCCACATGACGTGGTCCTTGAACTTACCATCCGTCACAGAGGTAATGTTCTTTCGGGCTTTGTTGAAAAACATAATATGATTCTTTAGTGTTTCTAACCTTCAAGTACGTATACTTGATATCTATTAATTTGTATATTGATGTTCTACGATTTTTTTTTAATTATAACACGTAAATTGTCAGTTGTATTGAAGAGAAATGATAGGAATTTATACTCGACTGGGGCTCGACTACTATACAAATAGTAATAAACTCAACAAAAGTGACAGTGCTTTGATTATGTTTCGATGTCATGCAATATATATCCAATTATTAAGAAGCTTATAAGCTATCATTTGGGTGATCATAAAATTTTTTGTATTATAATAAATAAACATTAGTAGAGTAACACATTGTTAACAACATTAATAAACAATTTGTCTTGGTTTTATATATATACAACATTCCGGTATTTGTGTCTTCTTCATTGTTCTCCTTCAAAATGATGTTTTAGATTATAATTAATTATTTATTTAATGATTTCTTATGTTTACGCAAACATTATTCATCGATAAACGGTTTAAACGCCGACGCTCTACGAAGTCTGCAGTTGCTGAACATTCAGAAGAAGGCTCTAAACATTATCTTAGATTCGTCAAGCCACAAATACTTGCCAAAGAACACAGATTCCTACCTAGGATGATTCGAGAGGCTATTAAAATTAAAAAAAAAACATGCAAATTTCAATAGAGAAGATGGTTGGAAGCTAGCACAAGCCTGGGATCCGATTATACATTTAATTAAATCGGAACCCAAAAGTCCAATTACCAGACGTCAACCCATTATCAATAATAAAAAATAAATTGAAGGTAGACACAGTAACATGAACTTTTCTGAACAATTTACGCCTCAGCCTACCCCGTGACCACGAAGTCTGAAAAGCTTTCGAAACATCGGGATCAAAATTAATAAATAACCGCGATAAAATCCGTTTAAATTAGTTTTATTTCAATAATTATTTATTGTCTACCAACATATGAGGTTAGTTGGATGATCTTTAGCTATTATCATGTTGGACCATACATTGTGTGTTGTTAATGACATATATTGTTTTGATTGTCACATAATTTTTTATACAGTTTTTAGGTTTGTTATATTAACCGTTAAATAAATATTTTTAATTTGAAAATGTGAATATTTTCAAGTTACTAAATAAATTTTCACCATATTTGTATGTCAAAAAAAAAACTTTCCCTACAAACGTAATGTCAAGTGTTTATTTTTACACAAAATTGATTATATATGATTATTAATAAGCTTTCAAAAAGGCAGATGCTTAGGTTTTTATTATAATTAAGTGGAACTGAAATGTAAAGAATTGATAACGATAGAAAGAATGAATAAAAACATACTATCTTTAATTTTTAACCTCCCTGCAATCTATTTTTTTATTCATGACTCATTAATTTATTAAGTTGTAGCCAAGTTCGCTGGTTGTATTTTTCTATTTACTATATTTTTACTGATTGCTTGATTTAATAATAAAAAACTATTTGTCGTCTCTTAAGAATAAATGAAAACAAAATAAAGTAGTATGTATTCCAAAGTTCCGGGGGCTTTGACAAAGCTGACCGATCGAAACGTTCTATTGTTACAGTACAAAGTACGAAGTGTGACACGTATTCCGACGGGTCGGATAATAGCTTGGTTGTCATAGCACTTTTATATCGAGCGGCCGTTTGGCACCGGAGCCAGCACCTGAGTTTTACGATAATGAATATTACACGTACAAGCTTTGTTATCGTAGTATCGACGGAAAAATACGAGGGATTAGAAACGAAAGGTATAATATAATATATTTCGTGCGAACCAGAACAACATATGTATTATGTTCGACCCAAAAACTAAAAGTTGGAACACGGTGAAAAAAAAAAAAACTGTAGAACGAAATCATTTTATTTTTTTGGAACAAATAGTGAGCACAAAACTTTCAAGAGAAATCACTCTTTTTAATTTTTTTAAATCATTTTTTATGTTTATAAGTTTACAGTTATGGTCACAAACTCACCTCATTTTAAGTAACGTTAACAAGATGATGGATACGCCAAGCCTAGTGGAGGAACAGGTTCTCAAGTCCAACTGTCGGAGTACACTGATAAGTATTTGACTGCACATTTTCCACCTGAGAATACTATCCAGCAAAGTGGGCATTAGAAAAAGTTTTACGACCATGCTATGATCTCATCACTATGTTTTCCTTCACCGTAAGCTCACGCTTATTGCAGGGATTCAAGTTTCCTTGAAGGTACACGGTTCATAGAAAAACTACTACGTGTGTTATTATGATAATATATCTATCCGTGATGACTTATAACTACTTCACAGTCTCTTTTACTAGCTGTATATTATCATCCATAAATAAATAATATTTAACATAGTGATAACGAATATTATGGACTTAAATATAAGATACTTTTTATCCCATAAAACATAATGTTTACAGTGGGACTGAGATATAAAAATTAAAATAAAGTTGTAGTAAATGAATTTTAATACGAATATTGATATATCTTTCTGTTCGTAACATACTATAAACCTATGAGATCTTTCGATGACTGACGTTGTTTTTTAATTATAATTGTGCTTTAGCATTGGACATAGTAACTTTACATTATCGTGGTTCAATAAAATAATTGCAAAGTAGTAATGTTTTGTCGTTCTATTATTCTTGTAGGTATGTGTTATATTAAGACCTCTATATTAAGATATTTTATGAGATCAGATATTAGCGAATTAATTATGAGTATCCATTTTTCTAGAGTAAACGGTTCAGTCTCCGAAGAATTAAAAGCTAATGATTGTCCTTGACCTGGAAATGACATAATATATATTAAAGGTTGAGCAGAAAGTAAGCCATAAAATGGTTTCCAATTTTGCCAGTTGATTGCCTTCCATCAAAACCGGGTAAGTAGATTAATGAAGGTTAGATAAGATACACATTCTATCTGTTGTTGTTTCAGAGAAATAACATTGATACACCTGTTTGAAAATGACGGCTTGTAATATTATAATACATTTATTCTAGTGATTACTTTGTTAAAATACAATACGGATGGTATCACTAATTATCAATCTAATTGACAAAAGTAAAAAGTTTGTCTTTTTTCATATTTAATTGTATTTATTCTTACGGAATAAATATCAGTTTGCAAAAATAAGAGCATGTGTTTACACAGGTGTTAAGTGGACTGTATACCAAGGAATCGCGTATTCCTTTCGTTTTTAATTTCATTTGGAACGGAACGTTTTGGATCGAGAAAGCATTTCGAACTCTTACAAGACAACAATCCCTGCGCAGTGCTCATTCAATAGTCGCCACGCAAATATAAAATGTTGTTGGCACCTTAAGCTTATAACAGATAATTAGCAAGAGGAGATTGGTTCACAGCGATAGCGGTTCGCACGCAGTGCACTCTAGCGCACTGCAGCGGAAAAACGGAGGCACTAATAAAGTGCCCAATTCCCCGCAAAAGACTTGGCTATCATACAGGTAGAGGGCGTTATTTCATTAAAAGTCTCTAAATACATATTTTGGCGCAAACAGCATGTTTTATAAATGTATAAGATATTTTGTATCATAAACATTAGTTTATTCTTAATAGCTGTCTTTGTATAAAATCAACAATTACTATTCACTGAAAATTTAAGTAAACTATAGGATATCATTATATGAAATACATTCAATATAAATTGTCGCATACCAGGTATCAGTTAACGACAATCACTCACTGTTTTACCCTAATAAATCTACCTATGGCCGAAATTTGCAATTTGTTAGCATTGCTTGTTCGTGGTCAGAATACTGTGGTAAGTTACGCTTATCTCTTTCGGTTGGCGTTAAAAAGAAAAGGACGGTTAAATTTATTCGGCAGTACAAAATTTTGGTTACAGAAATTAGTAGGAATACATTGCCCTTAAGCTTTCTCTAAATAACCGAATCAGCATAAATATATATTTGTGTCATTTATCAAAACTTTAATTTTATTATATATCTTACTAGCTGTGTCCACGACTTTGTTCGCCTGGGACTAAAAATTATTAACTATTTTTTCCGATTTTATAACTTTTTTCAACACAGATTTGTTCCTCTTGGTGGTAATGTGATTTTAAATAGCCTAGAACCTTCCTCAATGATTGATCTATCTAATACAGATATAAGTTTTGAAATCCGATTAGTAGTTCCTTCCGAAATAATCCACTTCTGGTAGATTAGTGCATACAAATTAACTTTTCTTTTTTACAATATTAATAATACATATATAGATACATCCGGTTAGGGAAAAAGTTCATTCATATTTTATATGACACTTAAGATATTATTTTTAACAGTTATTGACTTTTATTTAAAAATTAGCTGGAAACTAGTTAATTCCTTTTTTTTTTGTAAAGTAACCAACACAGCCAGATACAAATAGTACCAATAAAGAGATTTTACCACAAGTTTATAGATACTATATGTGAAAAACTTTTGCCTCGACATATTTGTACATTAGTAACTTGACTAACTGAAGATACCTCTTTCCGCAACATAGTTTTAATTGTATATAGTTCAAGAATATTAGTCAAATTAGGGCACGAATCTCGACTTAGAGTATCATTCGAGGTCAATCTGTAGTCCCGAATAAAAACACATCGCACATTTTATGAACTATTACGTTTTAATTTTTTTTAATCATTCAGTTTATATTTATTTAATAACACTTACCCAGTAGTGTAATTTAAATTTATAAACTTTATACGGCATGGTTCTAATCGGGACTACAGGTTGACCTAGAATATATCTATCTAAATAGTTAAACACTGCGCTCGCTCTGCCCTCTATCTCGAAAATGGTTCGAGATATAAAAAAAATGTAAATACAAAAGTTGTAGCGAATTTAATTTTCTGTAATATTTACTATACACACAAATAGTATAAAATCTATGGGAAACAAGATATTTGCAATAAATTTGATAGAAATCGATCTTTTGACCATTGACTTCGGAATATCTGTAGTACCGGACACCCTACGATAAGTGAATTTTGAGACAAGTTTTAGGGTGTCAAAATAAAGGTTTATACAAGTTTATAGCTGACTGTCTCTCATTCCGAGATGAAACCCTTATTTGCGTGGTCCAATAGTGAACTGTAATGAACGCGTTACGTGAATGAAACAAATGAACTGTAAATTGGACGCGGGACACGATCGCGTTCATCAAAAGTCCGGTTGGAATTGTTGTGTGCCATCCACCAGTCAATGGTTATGCAATTAGCTGAATGCAGCGTGCGACGTGCGGCGTTTAGGAAATAGCATGAAATAGAATAGACACACCAATTGCCGTGTCTGCTAAACCCTGAATACGTTACTCATAGCTTTGAAACTGTATAACTAGAAACTGATAAGACAATCGTCGAAATTAATTAATCAATGAGTTTGTTTTTAAATGTGGATTAAAATAACCCGTCACGCTCGGGTCAGTGAGCTTGAATAGGACTCACTCGGCTCCATTGTTTTAAGTTTTCACTTCTGTCGGCAAACAACAATAACTTCTTTTTTCTACTTTACAAGGAGTAAACTATCGAGAATAATCGACTTGCATATAAGACTTCCGTTTTGGAAATATTACGAAGGGTGGAAGTCATACAAGCGTTATGTTTTTCAATACTTATAGGCTTAGCGTTATTGGCTACAATATTACCTCATGCTAAGTGACGATGTGACCCAAGTTGCTGAACACGCTTAACCTTTGAAGAGACTGGTTCTCTAGTGTCAGAACACACCTATAGGTATTTGGCGGCACCTTTTCAAATTGAAGGTGGCAGGCAACCAGACCGACATTAGAAAAAACTCTACCATCATGTTATAACTTCATCACGATAGTTTCCATCACCGAAAACCCAAGCTCTTACGTCACATCGTCACTGAACATCAGATGAGATTGTAGCCATGACAACAATTAAAATGCAAAAAACGTAAGGATTGTAGCTAATGATGCCAAAACGTTAAACCTTTCGAGGGAATTACCTTTGTAACACCACTTATAAGTGCTTGATGGAAAATTTTAGCATAAAGATGGTAACAAACCATTAAAAATTATCATTACGCTATGGCATTATCACGATATTTTTATTCATCCAAAGTTCATGCTTTCGAACTCATGTCCCTGGACGCTTTATCCCATAAGACATTGCATGAAAAGCTCTAATTTGCCTTTAACATATAATTGTAGCATTCAAATACGTTTGAGTATAAACATAATCATATTTTAAATTAAACATGTGACACGACACCAAAGCTATACAAATATATTCACTTATGAGATAAAAATGAAAATTTCCATCTCCGTTGTATAATTTTCGGTCTACGAGACAAATGTTTAAAGAATATCTTATCAAGTTAACACGGAGCTTCGCGGCATCCCGCCAAACACGTAACACAGAGTGCCCGTTGAAAATTATCAAAAAAAAAGCCCTTAAAAAGCTCTCGTATATGCAAAAAACGTTGAATGGTACCGCTGCGCTATAAAACGGGGCGTGAGAACGCCTGTCATCAACCTATGAATAAAAAATACATAGCCTGGGTTAAATTTTTAAGAGTTCCGTACTGAATTGCATTTTTATTCAGCCTATCCTTTGCCTCCGACAATTTCTCCGCTGCATTTCTTGTCGTAAAACAATTTGTACATTTATTAATATTTTAACAACCGATTCTCGCTTAACCCTAAATTGAAAATACTTGTGGCTGTTCCACATTCTATTCGGAATCAATACAAATTCCAGGAGCGTTTCTAGCGCTGAACATTAGAATTTATATTAAAACAAAAAGCGATAAATAAAATTGCCCTCAATGTGTGAGCGTTAGAAATTCCAAGGGACAAAGGAACGGACTTGAACGAATAATGAAAGTGACCAGATTATTTGATGATAATTGTGGCTGGATGAGACTTTAACAAATAATATTTTTCTGCATTAGATACTTTTTCATTCTGACTTCAAACATTAATCAAATAGTTACATAGTACAAAACTTTGTACCTCTTTTTACAAAAACTGTGCGGAGGGAAGATAAACACACTTGTAGTTTAAATAGAGAAAAAGTGCAAAATTATGCAGATAAAATACATTATGGCATATATACTCTTATGTTTATTGTCAAAATGGTCAAATGAGAATACATTATAGATGAATAATGTTTGTCTTTACTGAATGACAAACATAACCCTGAGAGTATTTGACAACAGTACCTTAATAAATAATAATGTTCAGATGTCGAATTTCGACCGCCGGGCAAACACTAATAATTATAGTCACAAAGCTAAAAGTCCTATATTTAAATTAGGGAAGGCGCGAGATTGATTACAACACTCGACCAAGAATAATTATATGATAAAGTCCTAAACAATATACATTATTACTTTTACTACTTGTTGAGAGTAAGTTATTTTTTATTTGGTTTAATAGCTGTATAAATGTAATACTTGTAGATAAGCACTTCTTACATATATTTTCAGCCCAAATAAAGCTAGCTGACGTCTGCTACTTCGATCTCGTTTGTAGTGGCGAAAACTCAAGTAATCGTGTAACCCATTCCAAGTAGATATGTCTAGTTTAAAAAAGGAATATCCATGTGAAATTCATGATAATCGGGCGTTTAGCTTAGGATTGGTGGATTAGAGTCTCTGATAAATTCAGTTCAGGTTTAGAATGGGGCTTAATTTGATTTATCAATACAAAAAATGTAGAACTCCCTTGGTGTAAACTAGAAATATGAACTAAAAATCTACTTTATTCTTCCTTTATTTACCTTCAGGAATAGCTTTCGTAGTGCTTCTAATAACATATTTGTACCATGTCGCACCTTGGAGGGCGGTGCAAGATTTTTTTTTACGACTAGTCAAATATACATAGTTACATTTTTGATTTCCGGTGACACACTTAAGCGGGTTTTATATCCCCGCAATAGTAAAAGGTGCAGAGGAAAGCAAAAACAAAGATGGGAGGATGTCTTAAAGCATACAACAGGCTTCAACTGGAGAAGAGTGGCTCGTGACACAGTACAATGGTACAGTTTACGGAGGTCATTGCAATGAGACATAACTGAGTAAGATATTGTAATAATAAAGAAAAAAAAAACAATTTAGAATCAAATCAATTTATTATTATCTCCTACCATCGCGCAAACTTTCTTCTACATTTTCCATGAAGAAACGAATTATTCGTAATACACAGGATATAACAGTACTTGGGTGACAGAGTTCAGCTCTATATTTTTTTTTAATGTTATTATTAAAGAAATATTTAGAGTCATATTATACTGATTAACCAACAACCTTTTAAAATTTTACATACATGTGCATGTATATTATTTTAATTAAATAATACAAATGTAGTTAATAATTTGACGAAACATAGCTATACAGGTGAATTCAAAAATCTATTTAAATACAAAATTTCATTCAAACCGTTAGATCCCTTTCCGAGATACGCGAAACTTATATATATATATACAAGAATTGCTCACTTAATAGTATTTATTGGATAAGATAATGTACAAAGCAAAATTAATTTCAGTACGTAATTAAACAAACAGATATCTCCTGCGAGTGTATTTCATATAACATTTACTAAGAACATACAGTTCATTATGATTCATCACTAAAAGCCATAAAAGCGCGTATGAGAGGCTGTTATTAAATCATTTAGATACTTAAGTCTTACTTTAATACTTAATGGATAGCTTACACCATCTTTAGATGCCATTTACATTAATTACATATTTATATTTATACTACTACATAAATGTATAGGGCTTGTATGAAACTTAATTTATATTTTGGCAAATTTTATCATAGGGCAGATGTCCCTTCGACTTTGGTTATGTGGTATTAAAATTTTATATAAATATTTTGTATCGAAAAATAAAATCCTGTGTCCAATTTGAACTTGAAGCGACGATAGTTCAGTTGATAGTGTCAACAGATGCCGCTTCAAGCGACGTGAAGTTAAATCAACATACAATTAGCTTTAGTTTTTGGTGAAGGAAAACATCGAGATGAGACCATAGCATGATGGTAGAGCTTTTTCTAATCTCTGCCTGGCTAGCTAGCACTCTCAAGCTGAAAATCTGCAGCCAAATACTTATAGGTGTGTTCCGGCGGTCGCACTTGAGCGTCAGTTCCTCCACGACCTTAGCGTGTTCACCAGCGTGGGCCACATCGTCACTAAGCCTCAAGTGAGGTTGTGGTCATAAATGCTCAGTTATAAAAAAAATAATACACTGACAATATTTTATTAAGCAAAATAATATATTGACACAATTTATAAGACACTCACTTTCAAAACATTACAATTTCCACATTCGGGTGCCTTTGTGGTAGCTGGTATGATTTGTCGCAGTTAAGTTAATTAAAAGATTAATAAACACATTATACTAAAGTTTTAAGTTATATATATGTATATATGTATGTCTATAATTCTAATTATTATAAAACATCGGTACCTGAAAATTTACATACATTTGTAATAATAAAAGATATATTTTTTTAGGAGTTATGAAATAGAATTCTGTTTTCAAATTCAGTTAACGGTGACCAACATAATATATTATCAATTCTGTGACTCATTTGTCAAGTTGCGCTAAAAGTTGGCAAATCCAACCTCTTAGAAAGTTAATAATAATTATGACCTTTAAATATTTAGATGACTGAATAAGACATTAATTTTTATCAAGTTATTGTACGTTCATTGTATTTCATAAATCTAATAATTAAATATTGTACAACTTCATCAGGGTGCTCTCGGGTACGATCTGTGACTACAGAATGCCCCTTAAATTGAAGGGCAGAATATATATGTCCATTATAAGACCTGTCATACTCTGTGGATCGCTTGTCTAGCAAAAAGACGGATGAAGGTAGATTGCATGCAGCAGAAATCCGAATGTTGACATAGACGTGTAGTGTTACAAGAATGGATAACGTCAAGAATGAGTATGTGAGTTAGAAAGTGGCACCGGTGGTAGAGAAGTTGAAAGAGAATAGTTTGTCTTGGTTTGGACATGTCATGAGAAGAAAGGTACCACATGTGGTGAAAAAAGTAATGGATATGAATGTTGAAGGACTGAAAAGCAGAGAAAGACCGAAGAAAAGATGGATAGAGTGTGTGAAAAGTGAGATGGTAAAAAAGGGAGTGCATGAAGGGATGGTGGGTGATAGAGATTTAAAGAAGAAAACGTATTGCGATTGCACTGACCCCAAATAACTTGGGAACAGGATAAGAAGATATTTATGATGAAATATTGCAACATTGTAAATTTATATAGTCACGGGGTATAAGACCTAGTAAAAGTAATAAAAAAATTACGTAAATGCTAAAGGATATAAGATCCGCGATAGTCATAAATATATTGGATAAATAATATATTTATTAATATAAAAGTCACAGGAATTAAGTTTGCTGTTACAATACTGTGAATACAATACGATTATTTCAAGTATTTGGTAGTCTATGTATAAAAAATACAGTTCATTCAACAGTAAATCACGTTAAGGATTGAATCAGGATTAGCCTCCATAATGCAAATGGACACCCGTTCGATCCGAAGGTTTTGGACATGATTGTAAGGTCATATATAGTTTTTGGATTCTATGTCTTTTGACTTTTTTTTCTATATTTTTTTTTGTATACATTGAATGTCATTTTTTCTTTATTCACCGTTTCTTTATAATTACTAAAACTAAGCACGACTAGCGTATTGGACGGAAAATAAATAAAGACGACATTCTTTTGTCATAGTTTGTCTTAAAAGACATGAAAAATATAATTAAAAAAATAGTCATAGCACCAGTCCATCATTTAATGATACATCTGATAAATTTTGGCTATATTTAAAAACATATAAAAAAAAGGAACACATTAAACCACATGTTGTGTTTTAATGATAACCTGCTTAATGGAACTATAGTTTAATTATTTCAAGAAATTCTGTCCATTTTTTTTTATAAAAGACATGTTTTTTTCACAAGTATGTTGGAAATATCAACCGGATGGAACGACATGCAATACATCGTCCGGAAATATCACGTTCGTGTGAGAGCGGCATTAATCTCATTCGGATTATTGAAAAATGACAAAAAATTTATACTGAAAAATATTACAGTACCTACGGGCCATAATTGAAATTGACTGCATGCACACGCCAGGTTTTATTAATTTTTCTTTATTGAAACAACACGGTGTGTGACGTACGTATTGTAAAAGGATTAATATAAATGTTGCCAACATACTCGAAAATCGAGAAATCTCTTGGAGTTTTCGACTAAATATTTTATATAAAATCATGTCTAAAACACATCATAACGTTTTGGAATCTTACTCAGGTTAAAATATGTTTTAGTATATTCACTTGATATATAAATTCCTTCATCAAAGCAATTTTCTTAAATTATTGATAATCCACGTGCAAAATAGGATAATTCTGCAATATTTATTTATTACAAAAAATAAAGCTTTTTAAAAGCGTTATATGAATAACAAATAAATTTACTAAAGCGATATTTAAATACAAATTTCTTTTTAAAACAGAGGAAGTAAACTATGTAATGATTCAGCATAATAGTCAGGTTTTATTGTTTTATGCGATAACATGTCTTCCTTCGTGAGACTTGTTAGTAGTAATAATGTTTTAAATCCAACTTCCTTTCCCAGTCCGATGTCTTGTTCGATCCTGCAAGGGAAATTTTCACATGAAATCATGGTTTCAAAAAATTGACATATTACGAGCTCACAATGTTATATCAGTGACTAACACCGAATTTTCTAACGCTTACAGTGTTTCAAATACTTATTAGTTAATTATATTTTCCAGAATAGACGAATCTATATCCATATTCAATTAATCTGCTAAGAACTTGCTTTTTTTGTATAATGCGCTAATCTTCGACTCTACTGCCTAAGATTGTTTTCCAATTAATAGAGTATTTATAAAGGAGGATTATACGATAGGATATAATATCGATTAGTGTACTGCGACCGTTAGAAGCGAAACGTTTACCATGCAAAATGAAGATTAGAAGGTGAGCCAGACGAGTTCGAACAAAATCGCGGGCTAACCAACCAATACAGGGTATGAAGATAGTTTGGTAGCATTCCGATAATCGAAATATGTAATAATGTGAGTAGAACCCCTGGGCAAAGCTAATACATTACTATGTGATAGCACGTTTGTTTGCATATTGATCTATTAACTACGATCTAAAGTTTCAAAACAGGGTTATATTAAGTAGTGACGCCTTATGCTCTGATTTAAAGACTTGAGACTGCTTACCCAAGTAAAATTATGGTTTAGAGGAAGGACATGAAGTAGTTTTGATGTGAAACATGTATTGGTGCATCTTGACTGTAAAAGAGACCTGCTTGCCGTGACGGAGAACAGCAGGACGCTTGTTTTATAACGTCATGCCTCTTCTACGTCATCTCTTTCTATTCCGTTGTTTGTGCGCGTGTATATCATAAATTTTCTTGGTTTCTTTTTTTTTTGTGTGAGCTATATACTGTTTTCATTTCAATACATATTTAGTTTATAGTGTAAAAAAATATATAAATTCTAATATTAACATAAACATACGCCTTTAACACATCCCAGCAGCAGCCCGCGGTGGACAACATTTTTTAATCTGATATAGCAAGCCGGCATCAACCAACCAAATAATTTAAAAAGTCGCTTATAGCAATTAATTTTAAAACGGAAACTACAGTCAGTGACTTCAGTAAATTATTAGATTAAAGTGATAAATCTATAAATGATTATTCTCAATTATTATAAGTAAGATCCGAACCAGATCCACCATCAATCGAGCTGCCAAAGGTCTACAAATATTGCAACTGTTGCCTAAATTAATGTTGACACTGTTATTAATAATCACATATTGAATCGGACAACACAGTTTAATATTTTAACCTATATTTTAGTAATATTAAACTGTATCACAGTATGCAATTAACATGTTGTTTATTACAAATAATAAAAAAAGGTTTTATGTTTATTACAAATAATAAAAAAGGTTTTTATTGGCAGAGTTTTTGGCGGTGTTGTAGTGTGTCAAATTATGTGTTTTTTTTTTTTTTTAAGAGATAATTCTATAGGTTGGTTTGGATTGGGAGTAAATTCGTGTAAGACGACATCAACATGTCACGTGACGTGTTAATGATAACACTATATCTGTTCCTATTAATATAACTTATTGGGCTGTAAATAGTTTTGAGTTAAAAGTTTTAATTTAAAACGAAACAATTAATTTGGATATCCAAAATATCAACCTTTTTGTTTATAGATTCTAAGTTTTCGCTTCTGCCGGCAGTCCTCAGTAACAAGAATAATTGTGTGGACTGGATTTAACCAATCACCACTATTTATAGATCGCTGTTTTGTAATAATGTTGAATCACTGCATTACTCTCTGACAACTGAGTTGAATGTTTAAGTGAAAAAGGTTGTGCAAATACCTTGTTTTTCTTAAAAATGATACATAACTATAAATTGATATGAATGTAATTATGTAATATCCTTGTGGTCACTGATGACCCTAGATTTTTTATAGTGACCTTATGTAAATTAAATAAGAGAGTTGGAAGCGAGTTTTTTTAGTAGGTATTGACGACCCTTATTTTTATGAATAAAAAATTAAAAACGGGTTATATTTTCCCTCACCTTTACGAGATTTTTTTTCTTTTAATTTTGATTAGGTTAGAATACTAGAATATATTTTTTTCGTACATCCAAACAAAACGGTTACATTCGTATGTGAGAATACGTATGAGAAATATAACGTTTCGCCTGAAACAGATCCTATCAATAATTAATGACCTTATTTTTACAAGTTATCATTCATATATTACCGACTAGGATAATTCTACTATCAAAAGTGCTTAGTTATGATGACATCGGGTATTATAAGCGTCATACGTTAAAATAAAATGTAACTTGTTCGTTATGACCTAGTCTGAACTCGTTAATAAAAATATGTACTGTGAATGTAATGTGTAATACCTAACTTTAAAATATCTAGTTTATAGCTGATAAATTACTGTACCAGATAAACATTCATTCCACTCTTCGTCTGTTATTGCAAAAATAAATAGTAAGTTAAAAACAATTACCTAATCATTTTATTACAACGAATTCAATTTTCTTTCAAATATATATTAATGTCGTCATTAAATGATCATGCCAACTGAATTGAATGAGAAAACAGTAAACAAGTTAATTTTTTTTTTTAAATGGACTAGAGTGTTTTAAAGTTACCTTTCGTTTAAAAATAATAAATACTGGAAGTAAAAATGATTTTCGAATATATATATGAAAACATATCTTGATAAATGTAAATTTTTCTTTATATTTCGAAAGATAAGAATCGTAGGTTAAGCAAATTCGAAAACATTTTCCTATTAATTTGAACTCTGTATCAATTATGATAAATACTTAAATTCTATTTGGCTTCAAAAAACTTTTAAAGATTAAGAAATTTTATTATAGTAGCACCTCTTTAAGTCGAACCTCGATGAGTCGAAAACGTCCAAAACTAAAAAACTTCATCTGAAGTCTGCAGTTGTCGAACATTCAGAAGTAGGCTCGACATTATCTTAGATTCGACAAACCACAAATCCTTGCCAAAGAACAGCGATTCCTACCTACGATGATTCGCGAGACTATTGAAATAAAAAAAAACATCAAAATTTCAATAGAAAAGATAATTGCAGCTAGCACAGGCCTGGGATTCGATTATACACTTAATTAAATCAGAACCGTAAAGACCAATTGCCAGACCTCAAGATACTGTGAGCTCTTTCTGCGTGGATTGGAACACTAACAAAATTAAAAATTAAACTGAAGGTAAACACTGTAACGTGAACTCTTCTGGACAACCTACACCTCAGTCCACCCCGTGACCACGAAAACTGAAAAGCTTTCGAAACGTCGGGATCAAAATTAATAAATAACCGCGATAAAATCCGTTAAAATTTGTTTTATTTATATGAGTAATATTCGCGTAAACATAAGAAATTACAATTTTATATTACACAACTTGTTGCAGACTTAACAGCTGTGGCATACTCTACCAATCAATCTTGGTATCGTGCAAAGTAGGTGCAATAGACAGTACAAATAATATTATCTATTCAATAGCATAATTGAGGTATCAATACATTTTGCATTTACTACATACGTTATGTAAAAATTACAAAGTGTAAAAACGCCCGTCTTAGAACTACTTAGAATAGCTTTACAATGTGTCGATACTTACATATCTCCGATAAAAAGCACGCGGCTCGGATCCGTGACCTTAGCTCGTTTCATAGCTAACTCACCGAACAGTTTACCGGGTTTGCCAAGCTGTATCGGATTTCGATTCACATGTTCCGTGACTACATCTGTGAACGCTCCCGTAGCTGAAATAATTAACAAATGATAAACATACTTTAGATGAAATATTATCTACGTACCATCAGTCGCTTATTTCTTTTTACATACTTGTACTTTTTGTTATTGGACGGCAATGTCTATAAGTAAAGAGTTCCTCGGATAAAATATCTGTTTTCTTTTAAATAGTAATACCTTCTACTGAGTTTTTTTAGCAAATGCATATACATGTTTATGTATATTATACATATTCCATTTCAGTTATGCAAAATAATGATATCATCAATATTCTGTGTAATATATATTAAAGTGGTCGTTAAAAAAACAATTACTTACAACGCCCCCCAATAAGTTTCCTTTTGATGAGAAATTACTAATCACTAGGATTTTTTTAAATCAAAACAATACCTGCCTGATGAAGGTATAAAAAATCTAAAAACATGGGGAAAATTAAGAAATGAGCTTAATTGGAAAAACATTCCGAACTATTAAATAAGCTAATTGTTAAAATGTATCAATGAGAATAGAAGTAATAACATTGTTCTATGTCAATTATTTACAATTATCAAAAAAACATATATTTACATATCTATCAAGACAATTATAAAGAAAACATTTTTTTACACAAAAAAAATAACTCAGATCGTCCAGAGGGATGTGTTGTTCTGTTAAAAATATCATAGAGTTTTCTCATCAAAGGTACACATACAGAGGGCGTCTCAGAAAAAAAAATACCACTAGCCTAATATATATATATGACTTTATTGATTTATCATTAGATATACAAAGCTATAGGTCCGATTGGCTTTATATTGCCATACATGTTGTTTTGAAATATGATCGTCTTTAAAGACTGGATTTAATTACCACCAGCAGGTTATGGACCAAACAGTAATGACGTTAATCCGGAGCATTAACTAGTGTTATTTAATAAAGAATGCAATAATTTAAGTGTATGAATTAAAACAAAAACACTCAAACTACAGTATAAGTGACCGTCAAACTCTTTTTTCTATTTAAGAGCTTCCAATACACTGTGTAAAAAAAGGTCGAGGCAAGGAAATAATTATATTTTTAACTTCCCCCAAAAGTTTCCTAAGTTTCTCAAACTCTAAAAGCTCTTTGATGAGTTCCGTGGGTAGTCCCGTGTCGTAGATTATATTTTAAAATTTCAAAGGAAAACCTCACCTAAAGCTAAACTGCCGGCGTAGGGCACTAGCTTATCAGTGGCACCATTTATGAAGAGCACCTCAGGTCGCTTCAAGTAGGTAGACGCTCTATGTAATTTCGCCAGGTTCACACGAAAATCGCTGTCAAAAACAACCGCTCCTATCTCCTCATCGTCTTGGAGATATTGAGCGTAGTCACCGTAGTACTCGGGGCCTACTGTCGGCTGAAATATTTTATAGTTTAAGAATCTTTTCCTTAAATTATTTAACCCATTAAAATTTACCACTACCCCATATAAAATAATTAGATAACGCATGTGATTTTGCTTGCTTATGTGATAAAACGTCCGACAGTAATATTTTATTAAAAATATTATATAATATAATATTATATTAGTAACGGTAGATATTTTATTTAAAAAAATACCTTTATTTTAAACAGATTGTCTATTTTTCGTCAATAGCAGTAGAATACAAGTTTTTCAATCATTAATTTTGAAGAAGAATTAAAGATAGTTAAGAAAATTCTCTTAGTAACTATTCTTCATGCAATTTTCAAAATAATTATACAGTTGAAAAATAAATTATTTTTAAATTGAATCTAAACCATTAGTTTCGTTGTTACATCTATCATTACTTCAAGCAACAGTTATGTGCATTTTTACATTTATTTATTCATAACATTATGGATTACGCAAAGCCAGTACAATATTAAAGATAAAATTAATTAACAAAATATATAATATAAACAAAGAATATTTATCCAAAATATAGATATCAATAAAACTAGTTTTAACATTTCTTTTGTAGCCACCCAAAAATCATTCATTGCTCTTAACAATGGTACCATTTCAGAGAAAACATTATGGAATAATAATATATATAGAGAACTAGTTGATCTGGCAGACCTTGTTTTGCCTTTTCGAGTAGTCAATTACATACACTACAGCGTCATCTGTGGGGTTCTGATCACTTATAGGGATAAAAAGTATCGTATCTCTCAAGTTGGATTAAACTGCACACAGTGCGCAATATTTGATTAAAATCCGTTCAGTAATTTAGAAATTCATCGCAGACAAACAATGTGACACGAAATTTTTATATATATGAAAATTAGAATGACATTTCATTTTCGTATTCCTCTGGCATTAAGGAAAATAAATAGCTACAGTTATGATTCTAATCAGTAAAGACGTTCAAGGAAACAAAGATATTTCGTCTACTAAAAGTAACTTAAAAGTATTGTATTTAGCACTATACAGTGCACGTTATATTAGCTTACTTACTCCTTCTTCACATACGAAGCCGTTTGCTTCCAAAACGTTTATAGTTTCAGGACACGCCACACAGTACACTTTCTTATCGAAATTAATAGATTTCAAATACTCCGCTATGGCCTTAGAGGGGACTGTCAAATATTCCTGAAAATAGAAACTGGGTCCATATTTTTTTTTTTTTTTCGTTGGAAGATCGTACATAGGATACCCACCTTCCGCCGGGCAGCAAAAGTATGGGTTATGTCAGATTCTTACTGACTAAAAACCTACGGCCTGTGTACTTTCCACCAAGATTGATGGAGCGCTTTCACATTCATCATCTAAATTCATACATTCATCTAATTCATTCATACCTAGATTCATATCAGTCCAAATATTTTTTTTGAAATAAATAAACTAAATCCTGTACACTAGAAGGCGAGTGCATTGTAATCAATGTAGGACAATAGTTTCAGGGAAATTAAAAAGAGTAATCTAAGGTTTAATTGCTTACATAAGAAAACTTAGTAATTATTCTTTAAACAAACTGATTTGTGTCTGCTTTTTAAATTAATATAAAGTAAACTGTTTTAAATATTTTATGAGTATTAGATTTGTGTAAAAATTCACCGGATGTTAGTTGACGGCGTGGCTCAAGATGGTAAACACACTAAGCCTAATGAAGGAACTGGTTCTCAATTACAGTTGCTGAAACATATTTGATGATAGATTTTCAACTTGAGAATGGTTCTTAGCTAGGAGCCATTAGAAAATACCCTATCCACCATAGTATGGTTTCATCCCGATATTTTCCTTTACTGAAATCTCAGGTGCAGTGCCGTGGTTGGAGCTCACCTCAAACAATGCGTTGCTCGTACATACCTTTCATGAGCTATTAATGTATCAAAACCTATTGATCGAATAACTGTATTACATTCTAATAAGCTCTCGTCAATCTTTGTAGAATTATAAAGCAACTGAAATAATTTTAACCACGCATATTACTTAAGATAACTTTATCACTTGAATGTTCTATACTTACAAATCCATTCTCAATTCCAGAAGCCTGAAACAAACGTTCATAACCCTCTTTGGTCCTCAAACTATTATTAGATACGAAGCTTACAGTTTTACCGTGGTTTTTCATTAATTGTATAAAATCGCCTGATCCCGGTAATGGAGTTTTCTTCCATATTACCCCTTAAATGAAAGGTGACTTAATTAAAGTACAGTTTTAAGATTGTTTCTATCTTTCGTATAACACCATAGTTAGTGAACGAAACGACGTCATTCAAAGATTATATATGAAGTCTAGCCGTGTTAATAAACTCACACGACCTTGTTCGATTATATCCAGAAGGTACCTAACTATGTAGAATGGGAGGTACAATGCATATATAATAAAGCAGCAATTACAAGGCCGTATCAAATATGATCATGAAATGGTAAAAGCATTTTCAGTGCTAATAAAACTTGTGGTACCTATCGGCTTATAAAATGCAATAGTCACTAGTGCTAATTGATGCCAATATTTATGTATTTTAATGTAGATGTTATAAATGTATTATTTTTATAAATGAAACTAGATGATTTTTGTTTATCTTGATAACCCTCATCAGAATATTAGCCACAATACAACAATATCATATTATTGTATTGTGATTTGTTCTTGAAAAGTATGTCTCCTTTGTAGGTGCGTTTCGGTTTAAGAGTCTATGGTTATTAGTTAGAAAGAGAATACTGATTCGAAGAAGGGTTCTTGTTTTCAAAGAGGAATAAATATTTATTAAATACATGTTTGCGTGAACTTGAATAATTATAATCATCTTCTACTTCACCCATTAAGAAATGTCTTATCAAAAACACAGATACCTCGATAATTCTTAGCAAAGGAATGAGTTTTTCTATACCAAAATTCTTCGATATCCAATCAGAGATTTAGGCATGAAAAACAGAGAAATTACCGCTTTATAACTTTTGATCTTGTCCGTGCCGTATGTTGAGTGCAGTATCGTAAAGCTTTCTAGCATTATTGCAGAATAGTTAAGGGAAACAAACGCGGAATAGAGGGTATCTTCTTTTTTGCCATATATAACTGCTTTGAGCGAGGCATATACTGCATAACCTATACTGTTCAGCAGGACATTTTAAACTTTGATTACTTGTATGCATAATGCAGTAAAGAAGATGGATAATTGAAACAAGTAAGAGTAAATGATTTTTTGTGATATTTACGCTGATATATAGTCTGATTGAATTTGTTACAAATACGAGCTACATTTTCAATGCATTCTAATCCCATGGAATTCGTAAATACCGTTCGTTTGTAACTAGGCTTTGAAAGAACTGTCGCACCTACATTAGTCTTAGTAGTAAGACTCCTGAACAATATATACACTCCGTAAATAAATAACTTTGAATAAATTTGATGTCATGTGAGGTTATTATATACGTGATTATCTTACAAAAGAAAGAAGAAATCAAGTATTTCGTACCAGATTCGCCGTGATATAAACCGTGAAGGTCACATATCTGTAGACTCTAAATACAACATTCACAATGAAGGTAGCTCGTCACCGCATACTTGTCTAGTGCTCCGAAGAGGTATGCTGAGGGTTTATTCCACATATAAATATAATGTGTAATAATTATGCATATCAAAGAAAAGTTTGCACGAAGAAGAAATACAAATTTTGTTATAGATGTATGCTGTTACAAAGATGGACAAAGTTAGGAATGAGGATGTAAAAGGAAGTTTGAAAGTGGCACCAATGGTAGAGAAATTAAAAGGGAATCACTTGTCTTGGTTTGGGCATGTCATGAGAAAAGAGGAAACCAATATGGCGAGAAGAGTAATAGATATGAATGTTGAGCGATGGAAAGGAAGAGGATGAATGAAATGAAGAAATGGCAACTAATATATGGAAAAGCAAAACGTATTGCGCCGACTTCATACAACTTGGGATCAGGACAAGATGATGATGATGATAGGAAGCTTTAGTTTGAATATTTGAGAATTGTTGGCTTACTGATTACTTTTAACATGCGAACGTGCATAAGTAAATATTATTTTCTTTTTATATTTTATTAGTTATCGATTTTTGTTACATATGTATACAAAATATTACGTAATTTATATTAAAATAATTTATTAACCATTTTGAATTACTGTTACCAGCAACCCATGTTATTCAAGTTAATTATTATAATAAATAGTTTTTTAGTTCCATTAAATAAGTATTAATTATATAAATCATAAGAAGTCGTAAATCTTATTAATTTCTATCTCATAGCAATTATTTATATAATCTGAAGGTTTCCAGATCCTTTGCTGCTTGCACTTTGTGGTGTTTGCTCTCTCTAACTGACAATCGATATTGCCTTTAAGAGCTATTATAGCTTTACTGATCTTTGTGGCGAACGCAGAAAGCATTGAGCTAAAATGGCAACAAAAATAAGGGCGTGGCAGTGGCTGAACATTGTGACAAACGCTGAAAGCGTGTATACTTAAAGAGACGTAACTAACTTTGTTCTCAGAATATGTTTAAATAATTCATAAATTACATATTATATTACATTTTCCATAAGTAGCGGTGATATTAAACAGTGTGCTAAACTATTTTGATGAAATCACGATCTACCTAAATGTATTCATGCACTCGCATATTTTTCATCTTCAAAGTATTTTTATACTATTATTAAATTTGTTCCTGAAATGTACTGAATGAGTTGCAGTAAAGAAAGTTATAAAACATCAAAACGCAAAATATCATCGAAATCCTCACAGTAAAGTTCTTAATGAACTTAAGACATATGCAAGAATTGTCTATTTTATAGATTACACTAGTTTTTACGTGCGGTTTCACTCGCGTTAATATTGGTTTTGTCAAACAAATCGGATGACTTAATAAGAAATTTCATGCAATGTTTATTGCTCTCTTTACTCCGCCTCCATTAAAATTTTCGCAAAAAAAAGTAACCTATCACCGTCTCCTGCTCACCATCTATTTCTATATCAAAAGTCATCATAATTGATTCAGTGGGTTAGGTCTGATAGCGTAACAAACCATCAAACTCACTTTCGTATTTATAATATTAGTAAAGATTAATTTATTATCTCACTTAGTTTGCCGGTTATAAGTTACCGTTATTTCTCTAAAACAAGTATTAAATATTAAAAAGAAAAGAACAAATATTTATATTAAACAATCATACTAATATTACAAACGGGAAAGTGAGTTTGTTTGTTTGTTACACTTTAAAGCTTAAACCGCAGAATCGATTATGATTAATTTTGGTACAGAGATAGATGGGACCCAGGAGACGGAGATAGGCTACTTATTCACGCGATTTTTTTATTGGAAGTGGGGTAGGTAGAGGAATAACTTTGTATGAATTTTTTTAATGCATCATCGGGTTTGTTTGACGTAAACAATTTTAACACGAGCAAAGCCGCACGTAAAATCTAATAATAAATATTAGCAAAATGTACAATATTTTTATAACGGACTAGAAAACATTGTACATTGTTGCTATTTTCTGCTTTTCAAGGTAATGTGAACGAAATTTTTATATATTCTATTCATCTGCCAGTTACATGTGAGGTATATTCAAGTATATTGCTGACGAGAAGTTATAAATCGATTATAATTTTTTTATCGAAGAAACATACAAACCATTTTTTTTCACATTTTCATACACTGTCATCTACTTTTGAGCTATTGACCAAATTTCAAGTATATAGCTGATAGGAAAGTCAGCTTAAAATCAATTGCAAAATTCCGCCTGGACGGCATTACAACAAAGCGAGTTCATAATAAACAATGCAAAAAATTACAAATACGATAGTGCGAATTAAACCATCAAAAAGGCTTTCGACACTAGCCAAAAATTTTGTACTCGAGAGGTTATTTTAGCCACTCCAAAACTCTAAGAGATAAAACAACAATAATTAATTGAGTTATCACGTACCCGACACCTTAAATTATATCAAAATTCGTTTGTAAGTTTATATATAATATCAATATTATAAATATTGAATATAATATATTGAATATAATCTCAGTGGAAATGTTTCGTTCTATGGGACAAAAGTTAAACTATATCTAACAACAAAAATGTTTAATGTACTGATCTATTACATTTTTCATAATATGGAAGCATTTACTTGCCTGTATTATTTCACTAACTGAACTCTGACAGTTTTTTATTACAATTAAATTAAACTACACCGAGACAAGTTTGACGTTCATAAGCGCCTTCTTAGGGCCTAAATTGAATAAAGATTTTTGATTTGATTTAATTCGACCGAAAATTATAAAAGAAAAACAAGTCTCTTGGTTTGTAATATGTAATAAAAATGTAATTTATAGATTACAATATCGGAGATATGTACACATACATCAAATCAAGGTCAATAGAGCATTAAGCTAACACATTGAAATAATTTGTAATATAATGCAAAATTATTAGAATATTGAAATAAACATATTTATTACTAATATGCAAAATAATAACATATATAAACGCATTGTATTAATTGCAATAATAAAAAAAATATTATTATTGTTATTGCCCAATTATCTATTGATCATCGGGCAAAGAAGTAATAACAGAATATATTATGCAACGTACCATCACAATCCGAGAATACGTGATCGAAAGAATCGAGAAACTTTTTAAATTCATTCATATTTAATTCTGACAGGTGCACGGGTTTCGAACTCATCTTGATTCGATTACAAAACACTTATCAAAATATAACCAAACGTTGAACACGTGTGTTGCTAACCTAGCTGTGTACGATACTGCGCCCGCGTCACATTGTACAATCGACGATCGTCCAACGTGTGTATGGTTGAGTTTTGTTTCCATTTTATGTGTTGGTGACGTCATACGATATTAAGGCATGTTTATCAATTATACATTCGTCTATTGAACCGTATCTAAATGTGTCACAGTTCACGAAGTACGAGACGCAATTTCGCAAATAGTCTTGTGATAAATTCCAAACTGAGTGATGCTTACATTATAATAATTAAGCAGTTGTATAAATAATTAATTTCCGGTCAGATAACTATTGTTTATGTGCGTCATATCAAAGTCGGTCATGGGTGGCGATCGAACCGAAGTTATCTCGCCTTACTGTATCAAGGCATGCAACCACTGCGCTATGAGATCTGACTACATTTGTCTTATTTTTGATCTAATATTTGACATTCTGTTGATACGAAAACGAATTTAATTATGTTATATGTTAAAAAAATGTTACAATTGAAATAATTTATCATTAAATTAGTAAAATAATCTAACAATTAATTTTAATTTGGTGTAGCCAACGATGTGGCCTAGGATGGTGGACCGCTAAGCTCAGTGAAGGGATTTGTTCTCAAGTGCAACTGCTGTAACACACTTATAGGTATTTTGCGGCAGATTTTCAACTTGAGGGTGGTAGCTATGGCTATCATGGATAGGGCATTAGAAAAGCCCTACCACTATGTAAAAGATGTTTCATATGAAAACATTTTTTTTAAATATTCATTTAATTAATAAAAATGTCAAACTTATTATTAATAATCTTTGAGGACATGAATGTTCAAATATTAAACCTACTGCTGTCTTCATTTTACTTACAGAAATCACTTTACATTTAATACTTAAAGTTAAAATCGTTAACGTTAATTTCATATCGCATCACGATGGTTTTTTTTTACAAAAAAACTATTATTAACTTCAGATCATTCACTTCGTTAATAGCCCACTTCGGATTTAGTAACAAACTAAATTATGAAGCTTTCAATAAAACTATTCTCATTGTTCGCTACCTAATAAAAGCTCTCTCTAGGGGCCGACCAAACTTCTCTCGGCTATAAATCGCACTTGAACTTATTCTGAGAGGGTTAACAAACTCCGCGATGTGTATGTGTACCTTCGCCTAAAGCTATGTGATTGACATTATTTTTTACTTTTTCCAATGCCCTTCGGAGATTACTTAACTTTTCGTAAACTATTATTATAAGCATATATTCTTAAGTGTATTAAAATGTGAGTAAATTACTTTTTTTGGTTCACAAACCTCACACCACCACAAAACACGTCGCTATCAACACACACATTATAGAGTAGTAAAAAAATAATATGTGCTTTAGAGAAAAAAATTATACACAACTTACCCTTGCCGTTATTGCCACAATTTCACATTATAATGACAACTATGTATGCATATATATATTTTAATAAATAATACGTTTTGTTTTTTACGTTACAAAAGTAATTATCACACAAAATAAGTATAAATTCCAACTAACTTCATGGCGTGTAACATGGATGTGCAAAAATCTGATTCAAGAAAAAAAAAATTTTTTTTTATAATTTTTATACCGTGCTAAAACAAATACAATATAACAACAGCGAATACAATTCTTATCGTATGAGTTTGACGATTTTCTGTTGAAATAAAAATTGTAACGGGTCACCGTGAAAACCTTAGCTATGCTTTTATAATGGAAACGCACTATACTTTTATTGATTTGCAAGCCGGTCGCCGTGGTGATGGCCTTGTTTTTAATTTCAGCCCGTCTCCAAAGTCGATTAGTTCCAACATTGAAATTAGCGGGAAAGGGAAGCGGATTTGTTTCACCGTAAAACTATTACGATGATTGGCATGATTTCGTGAACGGTGATTGCCTTCTCTAATTAGATACTGATTAAGGAAAATGAACCGGACTGACTCATGATCTGTGTGATCTGGGTGATCTGATGATTTGTCTTTGTTCTATCTAGATTACTTGTTAAATATTACAAATGTTCGTTGATGGTTAGTTTACTTTGAGTATAAATAATAAAAGCTTTCGTAAAGATTGTCTGCAGATTTACATGTTATATGGATGTTACTTCGAATCCCTGCAGTGAACCTGAGCTTTCGATGAGGAGAAACATCGTGATGAGAGCAAAGCATACTAGTAGAACTATTTATAATGCCTACGCGATTAGTTACAACCCTTTTTTTTAATGTGGTCTGTTAAATCCCCGTCTATACGGACTTCCTCAACGCAACACGCAGAATCAAACGTATAACCCGGGCTCAAGGTGTATAGTGTGACTCATCGGGAGCTAATCACCCAACACTGCCCACTAAAATGCAGCAGGGTGATACTTCAAACTCCCATTTTGTCAGAAACCGGAGACATCTATTCGCAATTTTTCTAGGGCTAGTTACAACCGCCAGTCTGTCCACTACACTTAGCGTGTCACCAATTTGGATCACATAGTAATTTATCACCAGGTGAGACTGTCCCCGTAACGTTAAAACTATAAAGGGTATAAAAAAAGGACAAAACTTAATATTATTTTAATTATTCAAATTCTAAACGCTGGCACCGCAGAGTAATTTTCTTCCGGTATCTGTAATTAATACCTACAACTCATTTGATGATAACCACTGTCCAGATCCAATAGTAATTGGCTTTCTGCATATACAAGAGATGACTTCTTATGTAACGTCCTTTCTGTTACATCTACGACGTAATGTAGGTGACTTAGGCATGCCCAGAATTTAAGTCATCCTCTCGACCTTACCGAGAGGACCCACAGGAGTGATGAGTCTCGGTGGCAGGGCCTGGCTCATGCTATACGTACCAATCCGGGTTTGTTTCAAGTCTACCTTCTCTGATCGAGTGCCTCAGTCTCCTCCTACGACACCTGGTCTATGGGTGGTGCTCTTCTGCTCTGCCGGCACCCCAAGGCATATTCAGAATATGTGAGAAATAGCAATGGTTTACCTCAAACAGGCGTATAAATTTAAAACGACGAACATTCTGAGTGGTATGTTCAAAATATGATTCACTGAAAGATTCAATAGAATTCAATCATGTATATATATGGGCTAGTTAAATTCTATACTAAGCGGATACGTATACGTTTCAAAAGATATTTGATTTGATTTGGTCGGCGTAGATTTGCAGGCTAAGCTGTGTAAGAGAAAGTGAAGCATCGTTCTTACTTGTCCCTTATATTAATTGAAAAAAAAACTGTAATATATCTCATACTTCTAGTTCCACCGGTTTATACTACACCCATCAGCTAGAATTATAAAACTTTATATATTAAATAATTATTTTGTTTTGAATTAAGGAAAACTTAACTAATTTCGACTTGAATTCTCAAGTCGCGCTAGTAAAATAATTAATTGGGACGTCTCGAATATTAATTCGCAAATTTTACGTGTCCAATGTTATTCGTTGTCATAGTGGATTATGTTTATTTATTATGATATTATAATACATAAGAATTGATATAATTAATAAATAAAAAAATCATCAAAAACATAGGATAATTACTATTGTAATGCTCTATGACCACTGATAGTTCGTGAAATAATATTGATGTTAAGTTTTTAAAAAAAATCTAATGTTCCACTAGTTTTCCTCAATTTTTTTCTTTCATAATAACCTTTTCCTGACAATAATTAATACAACGAAAAAAATAATTACCGATATTGTTCCATCTCTTCACGCGTGATATGATGACCAAGGGAAATAGATATTCATTTTTATATACATAGATGTACATATTTTAGGCATGCTAATGTCTTAAAGGACAGGAGATGTTATCTCTATTAATATTATTATGTAGATAAGTTTGTTTGTTTGAACGTAATAATAGCAGGAATTACACGTCAGATTTCAAAAAATATTTTTTATTTGATAGAGCAATCACAGAGGAAGTATTTGAATTATCTAAGATCACGCTGTCATCAATAGGAGCACAGCTACAATGAAAAAAGTTACAGAAACGGGCAAAAATGATTACATAATTTCCTTTCCACGCTAACGAAGCGGACACGGCTAGTAAATGATATTCGTTTTAATACTTTTTTTTTTTTTTTTTTAATTGACATACGCTGTTAGCCGTAAGGGCTTTGACAGCTTCACCGAACTTTTTAGGGCGAGTGCTGAGGGCACTCAGCTCCGAGGCAGCGAGCTATCCTAATACCTATACTAATAGCTATCGAGTTAATACTAGAATTGACATGATCTATATTACTTAAGTATTAATATATCGACCCAAAACTAAAGAAAATGTATAACAGTGTAATGGATTCTTAATGTAGTAGTAAGTTATTAATTAATATAACTTTGATAAGATTTATCTTTACGGTTGAGTTATTCATTTACACTTTATCTTTACGGTTGAGTTATTCGTTTGCACTTTATCTCATCTAGTTTTATTGTACCTAATACTGGAATACGCGCCTTGTCTTTTTTTAAGGTAAATTATCGTGGCGTATTCTAGTTAAAAAGATTTTAATTTGTAATAAAGTTAACCAATTAGGATAGGGTTACCTACCGTGCGACCCTTTGAAGTTTCAAGATAATGAGGCCATTTACCTTGCAGTGTCTACAATGAAACTTGGACCGATAACAATTTTTTACCGTGATATTTATTTTTCAGAGACGTTTTGTAAAAAGTTAATTCACTATGTTTACTAGTGGTCGCCCAGTGGTTGAAATTCGACCATTATTAATTTATATATGCGTTAGTGTGTCAAATACATGGTGTGTAAATACAAGTGTGTGTAATGTTTTTTTTATGGATTAAATGTATTTTTTATGTATAATTAAAAAAAATATTAACTCTCTGCACTGTTTCTCTATATAATCAAAGTCTGTGCAATTTTCGTAGAAAGGGATACAAAGTTTTGCTTCACGTATTAATATATAGATTTAAGAATAACGGAAACGATAAGAAGACTAGGTAAACATTATATATTTCTTCCTTGTATGACAACATGTACAAATTTATTGAGAAAAAAAAGATAGTTGACAAGACAACTAGTACCGCCTAGTAGGCCACACTGTAGCTAACAATCACCCAGGAGACTATACGTACACAAAAACGTAATAGGAAATGGTCAAGCCAAGCAGATGGGAAGGAATAACTAACAGACACTCAATTTAATTTCATGTATAAAGATAATTTTGTACTACATTTTAATTATTAATGTTATTGTGTGCTCATGTGTTTAATATTCCACCATAAGTATTCAAAGAAAATTTAATTCTATGTTTTTGTATCGAGATGATTTTGTATAGGAGAAAAAGGTATGTTTGTATAGTTTTCTGTTTAGTTTTTATGTTTATATACTAGAATTGATTATTAATAAGACGATACAATTTATTTCTTAACGATCAATATTATGAACCACAACTGCACTCTTTTTCGTTCCGTTGCAGTTCCACCAGACGACATTTGGACTTTCACCAATACGTAGTCGATGCTTTATTTGTTTCGACTAAATATCTTTCATGTTCTATTACTATGTGAATAGCCGATTAACATAACTTCCTACCCACGTCTGTTATCCATATTTTTTAAATTAATGAGCAGCAAACACGCTGACGGCTCATTGGATGGTAAATGGTTACTGTGTCTATAGACAGCTGCAACACCATAACCGTTACAGCCATGTTGCAAAGCTTGAAAGAAAGTGCTCGTTTTCTTTCACTATATCGGAACACATAGGCTCATAATAAACCTTTATTTTGCGGCTGTCTAAACGTGCTGGCTAACCAATCGGGCAATAACTCTATCACCAAGCTGTGACGGATCAAGGGTTACACGATTAATCGTCATAACCAAAATCAAAGGTGGAATTAACAATCGCTCGAGCCTCGTCGGCTACTTTGCAAGGTGCACCGCGTGCAGGTGACGTTGACTTAGATAGCTCAGATAATATTAGATACCCCTTAGATTCCAAAAAAGGATATGCATTAAAAGAGGACTATTAGTATTTCCATCCACTTCATTTTCTATCAGAGCTAACTAGATCAAGTGTCGTACAGTTCATAAAAAGGCTGTGAATACATTACGTGCCATTTTTTTTTTATTAAATCTATATAACAAAATCCGCATCGCCTTTCTAAATGGCTGCCCACGCACCTTCGCTCATTCGGTCGTATGTATGAGTGACATAGAAAACCCTAACGTTTTGGCATCTAACCCTACGTAATGCATAAAAGCTGCCACTTACATTAGCTCTGAACAGACCTTTCCTTCACAATATACGAGCGTAATGTCTATTATCGAAGTGGGCGAGAGCTTAAACTTTTTGATCGTGACTTGGATATATCCAGGAAAAGGTATTCAAACTACTCCCTAACACCTTTTTGGCGTCAAATGTCATTGCGAATTTTTAAGGGGCATTTGTTACGGTCACATGTATAACAGTAGCAGGCAGCTATCACACCGTAGCGTAACAATTTATAATATTCAACAAAATAATTTTAAATTTTTTAGTTATATGTTTTTTTCATTATATATTGTACGTACAGTGCTGTATATTTAGTTATTACTATAATAATACTTCTAGTAACGCATTCAATATACATACTGAAATATCAAAAGATTTAGTATTATGTTATTTGAAAATGAGAGTAGATACCTTATAAAGTAAAAAGGTCAAAATGTGGCTGACAAGTTCTTTTGCATTGTTTCATCGGTGCTACCTCTGCTGCTGGCAAGATAGCCAGTTCTCAGTTTCCATACTTTTCAATACCTATGTATAAAAACATCAGCATTATTGACTTTCACCGAAGCTACATTTACAATTTGCGATGCCGCACCAGTATCCGAACGAGAGACGAAGTTACAGCTGACTTTAAATGCTATTATGAAAACGACTTTTACCTTCTTACTTTGCCTCGGTCAATTTCTATTGTATTAAGTTATCACTCACATCACACATCACATATCACATATTTACTCTATAACACTGGTACAGTGGCAGCAGGTATAGCTATAGGACTTTATGGCCTAAATTAGTATTGCTTAGGGTAATATACCAAGGTTAGGTAGTTTGGATATTATTTTGCATACAGCACAGTAATGAATTACTCATGCCTCACAACGTCGCATTTGTGCTTCTTGGAACTTCCTCTATATTTTTTAGATAATTGACGACGTTTTGTATGCGCTCTTACGTAGGGCTGTTTCCATGTTATGTTACTAAATTAGTTTAAGTAACTTTTAGGGAATTTAAAAACTTTTAGCTGAAATGGACATTCCAAACTAAAACATCATACCTTATTTAAAAGTACAGACAAAACAAAATTATACATATCGCAATTTAAAAAGTTGCTTACATTTCTAAGTTGTTTAAATTCGATCTCTTTCCAAAAAGTTTTATTTCTTGGCTTGTTCGTAACATGCGTAATTAACATTTCGAAACAATTTTTAGTATCAAGGTAAAACTGACACTATATATATTTATAAAGATATGTATATAAAAGAGAATTGAGGAATATGTTAAATAACTAGACTCTACGACAGATTAACAGATTTTTACGAAAATTGGCAAGTATAAATTACATATATTAAGGTGATACTTCTTAGCCGGATGAAAATTTCAAAGAGGGTTCATATTTAGGCCCATTTCATTATTTGACAGAAAATAAATATATATTGTAAAGGGAATTTTACAAAGAGCTATATGTTGTAATTTTTTAAGTATCGCGCCTTATGCTCATTATTTTTTTTTCATATAGAGATTATTTTAGTGTTTTTTAATGTTATTTCCTTATTGAGATAAATAGTGAGAAATGATTACCTATATATTTAAAACTAGTTGCTGTTATCATTAACATATATTCAATATGTTACAGTACTGTGTGATAAGAGTTTGCCTACGTGAAAGAAGAAAAGTGTACGGTGAGTGGTTCCATTTGAATATTTTTCGAGATATATAAGATCACTTTCAACAATTTTTTTTTATAATATACGGAACCGCCATATTCCTGGAAACCGAAAATTTTAGTCAGAATAAAGTATTTGTCAATGTGAAGTAAAATGAATGAAATCATAAGAATGGTTTTAGGTGAATTCTTTGAACTTAGAAATATTTCGTTTTTGATTCTATATTTACAGAGAAACATCTGCTTCGTTATTTTAAAACTCTTTTTATGGACTTATTGTTTTGAATACAATTTTACTTCATGTTAAATGTAGAGTGTGAACAAGATGGTAAGAAGTTAAGGCTGTGTAGGAATTGATTCTCATTCCCATTTTCCGACAGTTGGATTTTCAATTTGAGAATGGTAGCTAAATAATGAGGTATTAAAAAGTGGTTTACTATCAAGCTAGCCACGTTTTATCACTTCATGAATACTTCGAGCTTATTGCAGAGAATTTACGATAATTGAAGTGGTGTATATACATGCTTCCGCCGAGGAATCACGAACAAAACAATAGTCATGGAATAGTAAATCGAATAATTTCTAGGGGCTATGTGATAAGATTGAGCAACTTTGAATACAATTGTGTATTCCTGTTTATTACTACGTTCTCAAGTCCACTTTATCACCTGTCGTAAACATTTATGTCCGGATTTATATCCACAGAAAGATACGTATGGATGTCACAAGCATAGCGGACGTTCTGACGTCCTTTGTTGTCAAACATGGGTTTTGGGATAAAGTGAGTACATCAAAGCCCGCATGTTTAAATTATGTTAACATGATTAAATTGAAATCAATCAAAGTTCCTCAAATCTGTAATTCTGCAAATTCCTAGTCTTACACTAGCTTTCGAAGTAATGATAGCTCAATGATATAGTGTACGGATGCCGCGTGAATGGACGTCAGTTCGAATCCCTTCAATGAGCTTGAGTTTTTGGTGACGGATAACATTGTGATGAAACTATAACATTGTGGTAGAGATTTTACTAATGCCTAAATACATTGGTATTGTTGTGGTGTCAGGTGTTCCGGTAGTTGCACTTAAAAACCAGTGCTTCCACTAGATTTATCGCCACTTAACATCAGGTGAGATTGTGACCATAATGCTAAACCAAAAAACATACTTAAGTATTATCCGAGCAATTTTTTTGATAGTATGTCTGATACTCTTTGAATGTTATGTCATATGTCTCGTAACTAATTAACAAATTTATACCCCATTTAATGAAGGTTATAACTTTTTTTGAACTAACATTTAAGATTCATTTATATCACAAAACGAAAGGAATATGCGGAATAGAAGAAACAAGTGTAACATTCTTTTACCTTTTCCGTCTTGTTTAATAATATCCATGTATTATATGGATTTTTACACCACTAACACTTCAGTTCACTGATTCGTCCCGGAGCTTCATTATCAGTGCTTCAGTATTACAAAACACGTGTATTTATATTACCAAAACCGGAAGCTAAAAGCGAGCTAATCGAAATAATTTATGAAAACAATTTTCAGTAACCTCCTCATTACAATTTGAATTTATAGAGCAATTTGCAACCATACGTGTCAACATCAATTTCAATTCATAAAGTTATTTTTATTAAAACGTGTAAATTTTTAAACCCCTTTCATATTAGATTAAATATAAAGAGACGATCAACGACCAAGCTAACACAAATTAACGTTTTTATAGGTAAATTAAGTTAAAAAACATATAAATATATGTGCTAGTAACAGTTTTACTCGTCATAATAACCGTGTCGACAAAGTTGTAAAATAAGTACTAAAATGATGCGATACACTTTATTACACAAAATACATAATTCAATTTCACGCGAACGAAATATCATCTAAGCAACTACTAAAAATATAATATACTGCTTCTGAAGGAATATATGATAACTAGCTTTTACCCGCGGCTTCGCTCGCATTGAATTTAATTAAATAAGTTTTTTTTATGTTTCGTAAAAGATTTTTTTTAAAGTATCCTATGTAACTTCTAATACCTCCAAGAATATGTGTACAAAGTTTCATGATGATCGGTTAAGTAGTTATCGAGTAAGAGCGTAACAAACAAACTTAAATTCACATTTATAATATTAGTAGGGATGTGATATTTACATTTATAAAAAAAACTTTAGACCTATTTATTTAGGTACTGGCTGGTATCCTGGGACTTCGTGGTATTCTAATCAATCACGCGTCAGTGTAATATCCCATCTTATGAAGGGAATGTCAATGATAAATTTCAAATCAATAGCTCTGATAGTTTCGGAGAGATCTCAGTAAAAGTATAAATGGTAAATTTTATCCCTTATTTTACATATGGGAATGGAATTTAAAAACATGAGTTTATCTATTTTTGTTAAGGAGTCTTTATAAAAAATTTAAAGATAATAAATTATTTATTTTTCTCAGCTGTACAGATTTTGCCACCTTCGTTTATCTCTTTAGATGTTACAAAATGGCATTACAGATTTTATGTTTCTAGATTCAGTAGTTTCGGCTAATTCGGTAATGAGTCAGTTAATCAAGGAATATAAATTCCTTGATTAACTGAATCTATATTAACAATAGTGGCTGATGTCGCCACGTCTGGCGGTCAGCTAAAGATACCCCTTCAAAAATCTTATCCTTGTTTACATTTCGAGAATTTAGAAAAAAGAGGTAGATGTTGAGAATCCACTACTTACTTATTATTCTAATTATATGACTTATTTTGATTCCTTCTGTATTATATTGTTGTTTAATATTCGAATTATTTCAATATCAGTCTTCTTGTATATTTTTTTTTATAGTTAAGGTTTAGTATTATAGCCACAATCTCATGTGATCTTAAATGATGATACGGCCCAAGTTGGTAGACACGCTAAACCTGTGGAGGAACTGGCTCTCAATTGCAGCTGCGGGACACACCTATTGGTATTAGGCGGCAGATTTCCAACTTGACGGTGGTCGCTAGAGCCAGGCGGACATTAGAAAAAGCCCTACCACCATGGTATGGTTTTCTTACGGTGTTTTACTTCACCGAAAACTCAAACTCATTGAAGGTGGTTGGATTCGAACTCACGTCCCTTGACGCGAAGTCGTACACACTACCACTGAGCAATCATCGCTTCAAAATTATATATATAATTCATTATACATATAACATATACGTCAAAGTTTTTGTGTTATATTTGTTTTCCCATTAAATAGCCGTATTCGACACTTAATCTTAGCTATTCTCAATTTATTATAAAGCGTAAAAGTTTGTTTATTAGGAAGTACTGGTCGAGTTCTAAAAATCCTTTTTGCATTTTATATCGCAATTATGAAAGACAGCTTTAGGTTATTTAATATCATCCATCACCCATCCATTCAACCGAAAAACGTCCATTGCTGGACATAGGTCTCCCCCAAAGATCTCCACAATGACCGGTCTTGCTCCACTCGCATCCAGCGGATTCCCACGACCTTCACCAGGTCGTCGGTTCACCTAGTGGGGGGCCTGCCCACGCTATGTCTTCCGGTACGTGGTAGCCTTTCGAGAACCCGTTCGCCCCATCGAGCATCGGTTCTACGAGCAATGTCGGTTACTTTGGTTCTTCTACGGATCTCCTCATTCCTGATTCGATCACGCAGTGAAACTCCAAGCATAGCCCTCTCCATAGTCCTTTGAGCAACTTTGAGCTTTTTTATTAAGCCCATTGTAAGCGACCACGTCTCAGTGCCGTATGTCATCACTGGAATTACACACTGGTCGAAGATTTGAGATCACGCTACCACTAATAAGAGTGAGGGTTTATTGGAAAAGTAAAAAAAAACGGGTAAATAATGTTAAATATGATTTAGTTCCATGCGAATAAAGTTGCGGTCATAGCTAGTGTAGAACATGTGACAAATATTTACTAAAGCCCATTTTAATACGAGAAAGTTTCATTAATAATTCCGTCACAAGTTCGCATCACGTTCGAATCGGTTTAGGGTTTTCGTTGATTAAGGTAAATATTTACTCTGTTACTTGTTGTTAGCGCTCGTACCTCGTGAATTGATTCAATTACATTTGATTTTCGGATTTCTTTCTATTATTTATTCTCTTCGCGATAATTTAAGGGCTACTTTTTCAGTCTTCTAAATACTATCTAAACATTAAGCTGTGTAAATTTACTTCTAATGTTAGTCCGACGTCAAGGTTTCAATATAATTCGCTGAATTTCTTTGTCCTTCGCATAGAACTAACAATTGTTTAATATTTTTTGCTCGTTTTTGTAACTTTCTTATTACAACTTTACTCATATTGTTAGTAACAGGATGTTGAATCATAAATGGCATTTTTCAATTATTGTCAAAAAAAACATTGAAATCCGTTTTCTCTATATAGTATTAATGTAGATAAGTTGATGTAAACGTCTATTTATAATTATGCTATTTTACTGTTATTATAGATCGATACGAGAAAAATTTTTGTTCATTGAAAATATTGCATTACCTATTTCTCTAATAAATAATTTATACGCATACTATACAACCTAAGTAATAGTCTTTAATAGATGAATAGGTAAACTATTCCTCTAACATTAATTAGTCACTGTCATTTGCCAGTGGATATTTATAACCAATCTAAAGCAAAGTCATAGTTCTACTTCATTCATTAAACGATCAATAGTCCTGAATAATGGGTTACTTACTGGTATAATGGAATGATTTTGGTGTAACGATGCAATAGTGGAGAAGGTTTAGGATGAGAACGAAAGGTACCTACGATTGCAACTCGTGACGTGGTCCATGAAAAAAAAATTTCTGTCGACATTGGTTAGATATTTTACTACGTCACTACGAGATATATGGTAACTAAACCGGTAGAGATCGGCAAGTACAACAATGTTAACAATTTGTAAATTCGCAATATAGCGGTGCGTGCGTTGCCATCGAATGTCAAAAGGAAATGTGAGGTTCCGAGAGCGGGGCGAGGAGGAAATAAGGGATGGGACACTTTTGCATTGATTACGTGTATAGAGACGCGTCCAGAACTAAACATGACACTAAAGCAATTAACTTATTATTATAATCAATATTAAAATAATAAATGTTAACAATACAAATTGAGTTGGATAAGAAAAAAAATTTCATTAGTAAAGTTTGTAGAACATTGCTCAAGTAAATATGACTGACGCAAAGTTCTAGAGAATGCAAGTGCGTCTAACAATGGAGCACTAAATACTATACTGTATACTAAGCTTCACTTTTAACCGCCCTTTTTAAGTTCTCAGCTTAAGTCCGATCCTCAGGAAAGGAGCCATTGAGCTCAATGCGTGAGCGATAGAGTGATTTTACTATACCCTAGCACTTCACACTTTCACACACATGCTATGGAAGATTTCAAAAGAAACATGACCAAGTTAATAATATATGTGTTACATGAAAACATTTAATCGGAAACTTTTTCAAATGCAAATATTGATGAAGAAAGTTCCATTACGAGACTTTGGCCATTTGCTGGTCTCGGGGTGAACGCAGTAAATTATCTCGGGGAGTCTTTGTCACTAACTTTCATTACGGTTTCGTTGTAAAAAAAGCTGTTTACTAACTTTAGCAATTGTATCCAAGGGAATGGAACTTTATATGCACATTATGAATAATATAGCATATGAATAAATACACAAGGTAGACTAAGGTCGTCAACATTAGCGTGAGATGTACAATGTACATTTGATGCAATGTATTTTTAAGTATTTATTGATATAACAGAAATAAAACACAATGTATCTAACTGCCAAAGAAATTTAAGCAGATTTGAGGAATTGATTAATATCAAGTCATTTACTAAACTTTTTCCAAAACGGTACAATTATATGTTGAAAGGTTTTCTTACTTGAAATTGATTATTAAATGTTTTATGGTTTAATTTTTTCATAGAATATTATATTCCAATGTAGGGGTTGGATTTGTAGACACGGCATCGAGGACAGCTATAAGAAAACTTTCGTTCAGACATTATCAGTCATTTTAAACTGTATTATTCTTTTTATTCTTGGATTTATTATTATTAACTATACATATAGTACATTAGTGACTCAGGAGAATCTGCACATTAAATGTATTCTGAAAAATATCGTTTAGGTCTACTTTATTATTGATATAAAGGCGAAATATGTTTTTGAACTGAAACTTCTTAGGGCTTTGAAATTCTGATCTACAACATTTATGTGTGACGAAGGGAGTGGCGGAGGTATAGTGATATTCGACTTATGTATTATGGTTTTAAGTACACACCATTTTTTATATTAACTTTCATTTGTATACGTATCACTTTGAAACTAGTGAATAGATTTTGATAAAACTTGACTTTAATATTATTAATCGACATATAGGATATATACTCGTTATTCCATAAAGAAAAGGGGTACCTTAAAAGATAAAAGATTAAACTTTAACGCCGTTTGATTGATTACTATAAGAATTTTAATTTACTTTTCGTAGTTCTTGCGATGTAATAATCATAACTCAAGTAAACTATGCGAACACTCTTCAAGGAGACGACGCCGAGAACACGTTTTATGGTAATGCATATCGCATAGTTTGCCGATTCCGTGCAAGGCTCAAAAGATTTGTTAGCAAGTTGAATATTTTTATAGAATTTCATACATAACTTTGTGTATGTATAGAACTACTTTCTCAGTTATTTTATACTAGTATTTATCTGCTGTTTCACTCGCGTTTAATCAAACGTTAATCAAACAAATCGAATAACTTGAATCGCATAAAAACTTTCATATAATATTTATTCCTCCCTTTACCCCACTGCCAATAAGTTTTTTATGAGAAAATGCAGCCTATCACTGTCTCCAGGTTCCCATTTACCTCTCTACCAAAATTCATCATACTTGAACCAGCTGGTTAGGAGTGAAAGCGTAACAAACAAAGTCATTTTCGCGTCTATAATATTAAAGTTATATGAAAGGATAAGTTCTACTTTTAGCAAATGCATATCAAGTTGATAGAAGGTTGCAGTGTGACGTGACAACTTAATTTTAAAAATGTATTGCGCTTTCTATTATTCAATACCTTGACCACCTGTCATGGAACAATATACAATAACTTAATTTGCACAAAATACAGAAAATATACCTTACGAAAGATTGTATTTATTTATTTACTCTATTTTGTACACTTTAAAACATAATTATAAATATCAAATGATTTGTTTAGTACAAAGGGCGGCCTTATTGCTAATAGCAATCTCTTCCAGGCAACCTTTGGATATGTTCCATGTAGTAGAATCAGGGGTATTTTGGGTGTATAACTTAAATCAAACTTAATAACATACATATTAAAGATACTATAGTATAGATATGAAGTATACTACAATATAAATATATATACTTTACATACAGTATTGCTACAAAGCTATGTATCATAGTGCCTGCACTAGGCCGAGCTTGTATCTAAGGCGCTATTCTCTTCCCGTGATATATTTAAGGTTTACATCAAACACCCTTTTTTGTTTTATAGCTCATGACTACAAGCTCACCTGATAAGTGACGATGAGAACCAAGATGGTGGACACTTTAAACCTGTAGAATGAATGACTCTCAAGTGCAACTATCGAAATACATCTAGAGGTATTTAGCGGTTGATTTCAACTAAAAATAGTGATCAACTATTAAGTGGTACATAGCTAGGCGAACACGCCTTATCACCATCCCATTTTTTATATATATACAGCCTTAAGGCAGTTATAACTTATATATTGGTTATTTTTTCAGCTATTGATTTGATTGTGCTAAACCTACTATCAGATGCCATAACTTTGTCGTATTATCGATATAAAAAAATATATGATACTGAATTATCACTGTTAATGATAAATATAAAACTGATAACCAAAGATACATAATAAACAATGTTAATTTCAAAATATCTCCAACTACTTATAAAATTTTTCTTTCAATTAGAATTCAATAAAAAATCGTCATCATTTATTTTTATTCACGTTTTTTTGTAATATCGCGACATAGTGACTGCACTGTGGTTTATGGTACGTACAGTAAAATCCAAAGACAACGATGATCGCTTTCATTTTCACCTCATCACATATTTTTAATATCTATCCACAAGACTCTCGATAATTGAATATACTCTTGCTGATTTTTTTTTTATCCTAGCTCGGCAAAGTGACTGTACTTCACCTGATGGTAAGTTTCAGTACAGTCCAGTAGCAGTAGTGACTGCCGTAGGGGCAAATGTCCTTCGTCAGTCGCAACTGTCTTGCCGGCCCACTAAATGTTTTGGTTCGCGTCGTGATGGAGGTTATGGTAAAGCTGTGGCTCCGTAGTCCAGCACGGTTGGATCTGGTGTGGAAAGGAGAGGAGGGGATTAGGTGAAATAACTCTTCAGAGCATTCGCTAAAATGCGCTAACATCAATGAAAGTCACTGCAACTGCCTTGTCGCCTATACATCTGCATATACTGGGTAAGGAATTCCATCCTCAGCATCTTGATGAATGGCGATCCACGACGGTGCGTTTTGCGCGGCATTTTTTTCCTCGCACGACTACCTTGTGGAACCTACCTACCTCAACGGTGTTTCCGTACCGAAATGAATTGGGAACCTTCAAGAAGAGAGCTTACTCTTACCTTGAAGACTGGCAACGCACATAAGATTCCTCTGGTGTTGTGGGTGTCTATTGGCAGCGGTGATAATTTCCGCTTCCGCTTCCACGTTTATTCCATAAAAAAACATTTATAATATAGATGAAATATGAATCAATTTGACTATCAGGGATGTCTTTAAAGAAATAAGTAATACAAACCCCCACACGTAACTAACATAACATTCTTCTAAAGCCATCTAAAACATTTTCGTTTAGATTCGTCAGGCGATAACTCAGCTATGATGACGGTATACATCATGGCAAACGAGAAAAGTTTGATTGGAGCGAACCTTCAGAAATTCATTAGCGTACGCAGGCGCTGGAAACGAAATTACCCCGACAGGGGGCGTTAATAAAAACTTGCTCGAGTTTGGAACATGCTCCGTCTGGTGTTGCGAACATACTGGTCACGGAGCTGTACATGAGGGGAGCTGCGAGATCTGCTCTTCCTCACTATATGTGTTACAAAAATTATTTAGTAATGAGATTCATGTGAGAAAGACATTCTTTTGAAATAATAATTCAACGAAGACTCTTTTTATGCGTTTGAAATTTTTTTAATTGTAAATTATAAATTGTAAATTAGTGCATTTGAATTAATACATACGCAGTGTTGTTACTATATTTAAAGTTTCCACCTTTAAAACTTCTGTTGATTCGATGTAAAGTGAAATAATTGAAATGAATAATTCAGTGCGATTTTCATCGCTTTTGGAATAAATATACTTTTAGTTATTTGAATTGTGTGTTCCACCAAAGATCAAGCGAAATCGAGATTACAATCTAAAGAGGCAACAATGCTCATATTTAGTGCTGCCTCTCATATATTATTATTATTCAATAAGTACATGCTTATATATTTAGTTTTTAAAATAGACTAAAGGTTAAGAGTTATGGCTTTAATCTCACCTGATATTAAATGACAATACGTCCCAAGATAGTTGATATGCTAAACCTGTAGAGGTACTAACTCGCAAGTGCAACTGCCGGAACACACCTTTAGGAATTTGGCGGTAGATTTTCAACTTGAGGGTAGTAGTAGCTATAGTAGTAGCTATGCTATGGTTTCATCACGATATCTTATTTAACCGAAAGCTCAAGCTCATTCCAGAGATTCGAACTTACATTCTTTGACGCGGCATCCGTATAAGCAATGTACAATTTATAACTATGGAAAACACAACAATTAGATAAAGAATAAAATATAAAAAAAAATAAACTAGGTTGAAGCCCAAATATGTGTTAACACATTGATAATGCTTACAACAACACACTTCACACACACTAGCAATTATAAAAATACTGTATTATGTAACACTACGTATTGAACATATGTTTATTAACTTCATCAGTGGTTAACTGTCTGGAAACTTTCCTTTACATATAATTTTGTAGCTTAACAAATATCATAAGAGATATTGTGAATCGTAAAATTGTTAGCTCCCAAAAATCTGGCACAAGGAACGTACGAACAAGAAACTAAGACGGAAAGTGACTTTAAGTACATCCCACTTCCTTAATTAATTCCTGAAGTGAGAGATTCGATTACATTTATCGACGTTTCAGTAACGAATGTGACATTTTTGGGGTTTCGATTTAAATTTCAGGATATTTGCTTGATAATTAAAATATGTAATTAATATCGTTTTTGCGTAATAAATTATTTCACACAAATGTTGAAGAGGTGAAAAAACTTGCAACAAGTAAATTTGGAAACCTGTTTTGTAATATAAGATGATGGAAAATTTTAGGGACAAAAATATAGTTATCTATATAAAAAATATACATATAAATTAGCGAAAATAAATTAATCATAATAAGTAATACAATGAAGCAGGTTCATTATGTCAATCACTATTATACTAAAACAAAAAGTTTTTTTGTACTTTAATAATTGTTTTGATAGTTACAAAACTGTCAGCAAACATTTCATTCAAAATTAATATTATACATAAAAATAATGAGTTATTTGTGATTGAATCAGAATAGTTAGAGGGATGGTGAAAAGCGCCTCATCGAATTTTAAGTACATGATCCCATTATTCACGGGCAAGAAGGCAAATAAATATAGCCTTATCAATGGCTTGGTAAAAAAAAAGATTATTAGGTAATAAGAATATTCACTTAAATTTTCAATAGAACATAATTATAACCAGAAAAGTAGTAGGGAAATTTGTAATCCTCGTTTAGTTAAATACAAACCCTTTTTTGTTTTATTAATGTCGTGCTTAAAATCCTATTTGTTTTTTTTATCGCAACGCTAAAGCGCATTACCCGGGCTCAGGCCAAGTCAAGAAGGCCATGTGGTAGCTTATCAGCTGCTAATCACATTACTGCGATACTTCTAATTCCCACGTTGCCAGAGACCAAGGATAGCTTTCACAGTTCTTCTAGTCACTGGTGAGAAAAGCTTATTACCAGCCTCCTGTTGACAGTCTTATAACAAAAACCTATATAAGTGTTTCCTGCATTTTCATTCTTGGGCTTGGGCTAAATCGTCACTTAATATCAGATGTTAGTGTGGCTAAACGCTAAACCTATAAACTATAAGAGTGTTGCGAATTAACCAGCCGCCCAATTTTGGTCCACGTTTGTTTTTGGTTAATCCCTTTTCGTTTATTCTTGTATTTATAGTATATATTTTATCTTTATCGACAGTATATTGTTACTTTATTTTATTCACTATATATTATTGTTAATTGTGCATTTTGTGGTCACATATAGATAGCTACACTATGTTATGCAATTTAAAATTATATAATTAAAAAGAAGATATTCTGCGGCCGTTGACCGTCCTTAAATGACTAAATAAATAAAAAATATCAGCTTATATATGGGTATCTTTGAGGAGAAGCATCAGGATCTACACAATGCACTTGACACTAATATTGACTTATTAAAGAAAAGCTTTGTTTTTCTACGCATTCATTACTGAAAAGAAGGTACAACTGCATTTCCTTGCACTCTTCTGCAAGTAGATATTCATGATAATAGCATTCAAACACGCAACGAAAAAGGTCCTTCTAACATTAACGCAATATTAAAATATAAATATTATAATACCTATAAAGTAGTTTTTAAGCCAGCCTATATTTAGAAAATTTACTGACTATTACATACCTGAAACTTCGACGTTTTTACGCCCACATTCATTTGAAAGTACGGTTAATATTGTAAAATTTCCCGGTTTACGCGAAATGTGAGAAATACAAAAGGTGATTAAAATTTGTAATTAGATATTTTGTTGGATTAATATTTATCTGAATTTTAGAGGAAAATTAATTTAAAATTACAAAGTGTGTACGGACTCCGCGTCAAGGGACATGAGTTCAAATCCACCTTCCACGAGCTTGAGCTTTCGGTGAAGGAAAACATAGTGAGGAAACAATAGCATGGTGGTAGGGCTTTTTCTAATGTTTGCCTGGCTAGCAACTGCCTTCAAGTTGAAAATCTGCCGCCGAATACCAATAGGTGTGTTGCACTTGAGTGCCAGCTCGTCCACAGGTTTAGCTTGCATACGAACTTGGGCCGTATCGTCATTGAAGATCAGGTGAGATATAGCCATAACGCTACACCTTAACAATAAAAAAGGCCTTTTAACGTAAATAGATGCCAGGTGTCAATAGAAAGTGATAGAAAAATGGCTGGGATTTAAATTTTTTTCTATCGATCGGTGTGGTTTGAGGAATCTGCCTGAGCTTTTATTGAACGAAGATACCTTAAACCATTGTATTTCGATAGTATATTTTTTGCTTGTATGGGGCTTTTTATAATGTTGGTAGCTACCACCTTCTTAGGGATTGCCTTGTTAGTCACCAGAATATGGGCGTTTACATAGGACCCTATCTGATACTACTAACATATTTGTTGTCGTCAGTCTTCCCTGTCACTGTTTGAAACGGGTCGAGAATGTCACATCCCATATTCACTGATATTACTAAACTTTTCCATCCGACGGGCTTAACTTGGGAATGATTGATTTTGAATAATGCAAAAAAATATTACAAGATTCCGTTACAATTTCCACCTGAAAATTGTATCTCGAATTGAAAATAGGCTTCGGTATGACAGCGTTAATTTTCCGAGCCAGCAATCGTATTAAGTGTACTGAATACGAAGATTGTTTAGTAGTTCTTAAACTTCTAGAAATAAAGGTGATATTCGCTTCTATCTTTTTTCGAAACAGTAAATATAAAGTTGCTAATAACTGATGTTCACGGTCTGTCTGCGGCCACGGTGTATCGGCGAGAAATGTTAAGAATGTGTGTCGACACACGGAGCGTGTGCGTGTTTTTCTGCATGATGAAATCTGAATTACTATTTTGATTCTATTTAATTAATTAAATAATTATCACCGAGAAAACAAATGTATTTTATATAGAGGTTTAGCATTATGGTCAGAGTCTTACCTGATGTTAAGTGACAAATTGGCCCAAGACAGTGGACAAGTAAGCCTAGTGGCAGTAGCAGTTCAATCTTCAATTCGTTTTTACCTAGCTGTGGCCGCGACTTTGTTCACGTTGTGCTAAAAGTAATTACTATATTCCCTTTTTCAAAAGCGAATATTACTCTATATTCCTTTCCAGGTACTTAATAACGTCTTTGTAAAATTTAATGACGATTGGTTAGTTACTTAAAGAGTGAACGCTTAAAAGACAAACAAGCATACTTTCGCATTTATAATGTTACTAGTTTATACCCGCGGCTTCGCTCGCGTTAATATTGATTTTGTGAAACCGGATGACGCAATAAAAAGTTTTTTACAAAATTTATTCTTCTCTTAACCCCACTTCCAATAATTTTAGCAAGAAAAAGTAACTTACCTCCGTGTCCCAGTTTCTATCTATTTCTATACCAAAATTCATCACAATCGATTCAACGGTTTAGGCGTGAAAGCGTAACAAACAAACAAACTCACTTTCACGTTTATAATATTAGTAAGGATAGTTCGGAATTAAGATAATTTTAAATTACTTGTGAAAAATTATTGTAATCTCACCTTTAATGGAAATAAAGTTTATTTTGAAAATAATATAATTCGACGATTAATCACATTAAAATTTAAAACAACAAATAGTAAATTATTGATATGAACATATTAAAAGACACTGGAAAATTGAAATAAGGAAATGGATAAAACTACACAATCTGGTGTATGTAATGGTCTGGTGTATGTAAATGTATCTGATGATACATTTTTTGGATTTTTCCTTTCGTAAAACTTTGAAAAAAGACAATTCAGCTAGGGGCACAGGAGTCGGTTCGACATTGCTTTCAGTTCTCCTCTGACTTCTATTACGCCACTATGTGTTCAGAGAGACGTTAGGTACTCTACGATTAACTTATTATTGCGTACTATTAGGCCACATCGACCTTTAATATAAGTAAGACAGTATATCCTTTAAGTACTTCTCTTAACAATAGATCTGCCAAGTTCTAAGGAAGTACGCTTCCGTACATCAATTTGATTGTGTTGAAAGTTAAGTAACTTAACAGGTTGGGGAAGTATGCCTCTAATTAAGAGAATTTCAATGTTTACATCGAACTCCCGGTTGTAAGTTGAAAATACCTGTACAAGACTTACTAATTGGAGTTACTAACGTGTTTACAGGTTGATATGAAATCGCTAGATATCTATATTAATATGATAAAGCCAAAAGTATTGTTTGTTTATTTATTCGAATACGCTAATCTTAGGATCTACCAGTTGTATTACAAATATATTTTTTATTGATAAAGTTATTCATCGAAATAAAACTAATTTAAACGGATTTTATCGCGGTTATTTATTGATTTTGATCCCGACGTTTCGAAAGCTTTTCAGCCTTCGTGGTCACGGGACGGACTGAGGTGTGGGTTGTCCAGAAAAGTTTGTGTTACAGTGTCGACCTTCAATTTTTTTTTATTTGTCTGAAATCTGAAACGTCGGGATCAAAATAAATAAAAAACCGTGATAATATCCGTTCAAATTAGTTTTATTTCGATGAATAATATTCGCGTAAACATAAGAAATCATTAGATAAAGTTATTACTGAAGAGAGCTTTAGGCTATTTAATATCACGCTACCACCAATAGCCGCAAAGTTGTATTGGAGAAAGTTACAGAAACGGGAAAAATTATTAAATACTTTTTAGTTCCACAAACACTTGGACCACAACTAAGGATTCTCCAACGCTATTAAAAATTTATTCTCATACACTTAATATCCTTGAGATTGCAATTTATTAAACATTTATGGAAATACCCTACACGACAAAAATTCTAATCTACGAATTTCTCACAAAACAAATCTTTATTAGATTTGAAAAACTTCAAAGATGTTTGACTTACAAGGACGTCCGTCTGAATTAAAACTAAGTATCAAACTTTATTATCTCATATTTTCCCCAAAGAAATACATTCTAATGTATACATTAGGGGTGTCACGAATATCAGAATTCGGATCTGAAATTATTATCATACCGGATGAATATGAAATTATTTTTGTTTTGAATAATTTCAGTTACGAATATTACATTATTCAAGGTATTGTATTTATAAGAAAGATATGCATTACATAAAAGTTACTCTGTGTCATGTTTACATTGTGTAGTTTTTTTTATGCAATAGCGGGTTAACGGACAAGCGTGTCACTTGATGGTAAGTGATCACCGCCGCCCATGGACACCCCCAAAACCAGAGAAATCGCGGGGGCATTACCAGCCTTTATTGGAGAGTTTGGCTTTCAAGTGCAACTGCTGGAACACAACTAATAGTATTTGGCGGCAGATTTTCAACTAGAGGATGGTTGCTAGCCAGGCGGGCATTAGAAAAAGCCCTACCACCATGCTATGGTTTCTTCACGATTTTTCCCTTCACCGAAAGCTCAAGCACATTGTAGGTGGTTGGATTCGAGCTCGCGTCTCATGACGCGGCGTTTCTACACACTATCACTGAGCTATCATCGCTTCAAATACGTATTCATAGTTATACTTGTAAAATATATTTTAACTTATATTTTTTTTTAATTTGTCATTGGACATGATACATTATCTTTATAATAAACCTTTATTTACTAAACGGAGCAAAACCTTCCTCTGTCAAATATAATCAATGATGGATGGAACAGAAAAAAACTTTATCAACTAATTGTAAATCAAAAAAAATCGGCTAGCTACTTCGGCAGAAGTCTATTGCAAGTTATGGTGAATATAAGTTCGAATCCGCGTTACCTTAGGTCCTAGGTTACATATGGTCTTATGGTTACGTATAATTTTAGTGGGTATTTGCAACAGCTACCGCTGGGCGAGCCCTAATAACCCTCTCAGTTTCCCTGGATTCGGAGCGTATGCGTAAATGCCAATGTATTCTTGAAGCAATGAGGCAATCTTCGCGTTAAAAGAGGTCGTTGTCCTGCTGTGTCTATTATCTAATAGGTCAACCACAGATCCACCTATTGAGGTAAAACAAAATACCGAATTCATGAAAAACACGTGCCAATTTTCATGGTGATCGGTGACTCGGTGTTGGAGTTTAAAAACTAATTTTAATATTAATTATCATCGTGTGTGTACAATAGACAGACACACAAAAATTAAAACATATATTTTTCCTCTATATATCGCTAATGATGGACACTCCAATAAGAATTTAAATAAATATAGGTATTTAATTTACATTTTTAGCTTCGATACAATTTTATTATCATCTTCTTCTTAAGGTGCCATCATCATCTTGGAAAATGCTGCGCGGAATAAGCACCTTGTGTCCAGATTGAACCACGTCGGAAGATTGTTGAGTTACTAACTTCGTCTTCTTCCGGTTGGTAGTTTTCTTTGGATTTTCCTTTTTATGATTACTTTGATTAAGCTTATGTTGTTTTTATGAATAAGGTTTATGAATCGATGATAGCTTAGTGGTAGTGTATATGAACGCCGCGTCATGGAACGTGAGTTCGAATACAACCACCTACAATGAACTTTTTTAATTAAGGAAAACATCGTGAGGAAACCATAGCATGGTGGTAGGGCTGTTTTTAATGCCCGCTTGGCTAGCAACCCCTTTCTAGTTGAAAATCTGCCGGTAAATACCGATAGGTGTGTTCCGACATTTGGACTTGATAACCAGTCTCTCCAATAAAGATCGGTAACGCACCTGCGATATTCCCGGTGTTATGGGTGTCCTTGGGCGGCAGTGATCACTTACCATCAGGTGACATGCTTGCTCGTTCGCCCTCTCTTCCATTAAAAAAAAAAATGTTGGAGCAGATCGTATTTGCCATTACGCATTATGTGTTCACAGTACTGTAACTTGCGCGTTTTTACAATGTTTAAATTTTCTACTTTTTGCAAACTATGAACAAAACTCTGTCTGTCGTTTATTCATGATTCGACGACACCTTACAAAAGAATCGAAAAAACGTAGTGACGTACCATTTTATTATATGTATGGATAAATAATAATAGCTACATTTTTGTTACATATGACATAACTCTAAAACATTACAGATAGCTGCGGCCGAGGCTTCGTTTGCGTGGAACTAAATAGTATGTTAAATAATAATTTTTAGCCCGTTGTTGTAACATTTTTCAATGAAGGTTTGATCGTATGTTGCCGACCGTGGAGGTTGGGTCGAATCATACTCAGAGTCTCGTCCTACAATCGTTATGTTTTACAGCAGTGCTTCCGTTTACTACAATCTATATTTCGAATAGTCGTCCGTACTGTCGAACGTTTCAATTCAATTGAACTGAACTGACAAGTTTGTGCTACTACCGAGAAGAACACTTCATGCCTCACAACAAACACTCAACTTATTTCACAGTTATTACACTAATTATATAAGATCAACACAACAGCTTTTATAAATGCAAAGTATAGTTAGTGTTCGTAGTTGAATCATTTCAATACTTAAAAGTATGTACAATTATTATGTTTCTAGTATCATTATGTCACCACGACAATAAGCAGTAGATATGGTATTTAACACTCATTCGTGGTAGCATGATGTTAAACAAAGTTGTCATCAGTTATTGCTATATAAAACATTAAAATATTTTTGAAAATCCGACTTATTATATATAGCTCCTAAGAATAGCGCGTTCAAACAAACAAACAAACACATCCGCTTTATAACTTTACTAATATTTTAAATGTGAAAGTGAGTTTGTTTGTTTGTTCCGCTTTCACGTCTAACCTGCTAAATCGCTTAATTGATGATAGTTTTGGTATAGACATATATGGGATCTTGGAGACGGTGATAGGTTATTTTTTCTCGCGAAAAACTTATTGGATGTGAAGTAAAGAGAAGGATAAACTTTGTATGAAACTTTTATTATGTCATCACAAAATCAATGTTGACGAGAGCGTAGCCGCGGGTAAACGCTGGGTGATTACTGTTTCGGATACGTTTTTATTTCGAATAACTAGTATTTTCGGTTAAAACTATGAAGTGTCACAACACTAACGATTTACATGGATAGACAAACGTGAGACCTTCGCGTCTAGGTATATAAATAGATTTTTATATAGAACCTTACCTTACAGTATCTGAAAGAGGTTTACATTTTATGATAAATATATTCGCGAGTAAAAAGAGCTTTGTCGATAAGTTCATTTGAATACTTTGGAATCGTTGAGTCTTCTAAGATGTTAGGTATAAACATGCATGTGTGCAAATCCGTTTTCGTTACAACTGCGATATATGTGAAAAGTAATAAACGGGGTGGTAGGGGTCTCGAATAACTCGCGACTGCATTTATATGCGATAACCTCGTCACGATCAATCTGTTTTTGATTTTGACGTTTCCGAATAAGGTTACAGTGGCGACTCACGATCTGACCTCACGAAGGTGCTGATCTCTCGATAATTGATATTATTTTTCTATTACATGCCTCATAACGCGAAGCATTTGAGGTTGTGTAGTACTCTCAACATTCCTTAGTCTAGCAATTTTCAAAAACTTCAGTGTTCATTATTTTTAACATTTTGTGTTTATACGGCAATGCAAATGTTTTTTTTTTTTATCTAGAGAAATATTCTAATTAGCACAATAATGGATTTTCTTATTCATTTATTTCATACTTCTTTTTTCACGTATGGAACTACCGGGGGGACTGAGAGGGGTACGTGGGACTCATCAGGCGCTAGCCGCAGGGAATATCCACTAGAATCCCATGGCCATCTCACGCCTTCCTGGGGTGACGCGGGTCCGGTATACTAAAAAATTCTTATTGAAATTTATTTTTATTGGACATCTGAATGTCTGTGTATTTGTATGTGTAATGATTATGGCTACAAAACTTAATGTATTGAGACCATTACTTTTTGAATAGCTCTAGAATAACATCGAATTATTTAACATGTATACTTAAATCTATGTTATTTCATTATAATTACGTTATGACGCGTACACTTATAGATTTCCCAAACTATTTTTGGTATTACTCTTAACACCAGTTAAAGTGCTGTCATTTAATGGTGCTATTATGAAAAAAAAGTGTAGAGACAATATTAAAGGATTGAAAAATAAATAATGTAAGGTTCCGTGGTACAATCTCGCCAAATCCACTAGCACGTGTATGAGGCTTACATTGAAAATTCCATTTAAATTCACTGTCTCTTGAATATGGAAGTAAACTCTGAATTTTTCACACATCAAAGAGTATTAAAGCCGCGGAGTACCTAAATGATAAAAAGGTTTTGGAATTTCATTACAAACACTCCATAATTTATATTCTTTATATAGGTTGTATGAAACAATAAATGAAATGGGATAGCAAGAAAATAACCCTAGCACTGTACAGTGTACTGTGGCACAGTACCAAAAACCCGAACTTAGCTCAGACGTCGCAGGTTCGATTTTCGCACACAATTAAATTTCTTTGCATAATTGTTAATTTGTGTTCTAGATATTAAATACATACTAGCTGTGTACGTGTAAATAATTGAATACTTTTTGCCTCTTTTTGTAACTTTTTCAATACAGCCTTGTTCCTATTGATGTTTGCGTGATGTTAAATAGTTTTTAGCTTTCCTCAATAATTAGTCTATCGAATACATAAATACATATATATTTATATCATATGGAGGTTATCGAGTATGAAGTATATGAGTATGTGTATCGAGGTTTAAAAGGCTCTTTTCCGACGCGTTTCAATACTCACTTTTACTAATCATATTTTCTCCCTGCCCATCCAAATTTGGTAGCCGCCTGCTAGTGTAGCTACAGAAGCACGTTCTGGTATATAACTTACTGCAGTCTTAGACAGGCCAAGATCTTTGCGAAGATTGTCGAGATTTTGTTGGTATACCCTACGCTCTCACTTTGACAGAGTATAAATTAACTACGTCGCCATTTCAGTTAATTTATTAAATACATATGTATATATTTAAAATAAAGGTGTAAGACGGACTGCCAAGTATTTAGACACGAGCGTTCTTAATTTAAGTATTCTTTAATTAAAATTTAAAAAGAATTGCATTAACTAAAGTGCATTCAGCTTGAGATAAGCTACAATTTTCGTACGAATTCGTTTTGTGAAATCACAAAAGCAGCATTAATATTTAATTATTCTTAAACCAAAGTATGTACTCTGAAGGAAAATATTGAAGAAATTAAAATGACCTATTAAGCACTTTAACAACGATTTTAATTTATGCAGAGTCGATTTTATTTATATTTTTAATACTTTGTATGTTTAGCGTTATGGTCGTAATCTCACCTAATATTAAGCGACGATGTGGTCCAAGAATGTGGATACACCAAGGCTAGTGGACGCAATGGCTCCCAGATAAATCTGCCGGAACACACTTATAGGTATTTGACGGTAGATTTGCAACTTGAGGGTGGTAGCTGACTCGATGGGGATACGAAAAAGCCCTGTTTAAATAATCACTTTTGTAATGAAATCTGGAATTGATTTCATTATGGTATTACATTACTGGTATTTCATATGTACATGAAAATAAACGTTGATTTGTGATGAAATTTTGGTAAGTTCACTTGCAAACGTACTACAAGATTCCTGGTATTTTTTTTTTTCATTTCATACAATTGTGACGTATTACAGCTGGTTTTAATATCTTTTATTCTGGTAGTTTTTGCCCAATAGTCGATATTCGATCATAATAACTATCAATAATTTAAGGAAATCAAGAATTTACATTTACCAAACATTTATTTCATCTATTCCACTACATTCCTATATTCTATAAAAGGTACGAAGAGCTTGTAACAAAAAAAAAATCAAACATCGGTTGATTAACACAGAAGTAAAAAATATTAAACTCGGCATATGCCTAGTTTTGAAGATATATACATCTATGTTTGTTTGTTTCTTATTTCAATGGGTTAAACTTAGAAACAACCTGTCAATTTTTTTTTGATCGAGTAACGATTGCGGAATACTAAAGGCTATTTAAAATTACGCTATCACTAATCGGAGCAAAGCAGTATTGATAAAAGTGACAAAAAAGGGAAATAAAATATTCTTTCTGTAGGCTTTCTTCGCGTGCGCTGGCTTTGTTATTAATATTACAATAATGTATAGTTTAAAAGAAATATTTCTCTTAAAAAGATCTAAAAATAAGTCTGTGACAGTATATACCTATCTCATCTGGTTTGCTAACAATAACCAATTTTAGGATTTACAATTTCGTTTCAAAATAACACTTCATTTGCGAAGATGTTGTATCAACATGGTATTAATCCTTATGTAAATGAGTTTAGTAATCATTCGGAGAATACAATTTAGACCTACTTTTCAGTTTATAGTATTCAATTAAAGTGAGTAACTTAGGCAATATCACATATTCAAAATATACGACGCACCAAAAAAAAAATATATTGGTTTTTTATTGTGGTATTTGCCTTTGTAAGAAGTTACAAGTGAAAAAAATAATAAACATAAAGTAATATCTACACTGAAAAATATTTGTAAATTACAAAAATAATTGTCAAATGGAGGGTTCGAAACTCCAACACTTCGGCGCTGGTTTACAGCGAGCCGATTACTTAAGCCCCTAAAACAAGCGTGCAAATATATTGATATTACACCAGATACCTACATTAACAATTGGTGTTAATTTTTATTCTATTACTAATACGTTATTTACCAAAGTGTTTCATCGACACGGTATTAATCTTTTTCTAAATGAATTTCTTAATCATCTTGAACATTTAATTTAATCTAAAATTTCATTTTATACCATTCAATGTAAAAGATCACAATGTTCACTACAATAGTGGTTTGTGAACGCTCAATAATGAATTGTTATTGAATATAGCCTGTAGCAGGGCTTTTTCTAGTGCTCGCCTGGCTAGCTACCACCCTCAAGTTGAAAATCTGCCGTCAAACACCATTGGGTGTGTTCTGGCAGTGGCACTTGAGACCCAGTCACTCCAATAAAGGCCGGCAACGTACCAGCGTTTCCTCTGGTGTTATGGGTGTCATATACTATAAAAACAAAATATATCTTAACTTATATTATTTTAACGTCTCCCGTCGATGAATGTGTGTTCTAACCCAAAAACTATCTTGAGCTTTGCAATTTAAAAAAACTTCTTTTTTTTATTTATATATTTTTATAGTGAAGGTTTAGCGTTATGGCTTTAACCTCGCCTAATCTTAAGTGATGATATGGCACAAGTTAGTAGACACGCTAAATCTGTAATATTTATTAAAACACCAATACGAATACATTATATTATTTAATAAATATTTAATTACATATAAATTTTTTGTTCAAGCAAAACGAATTTGTTAATCCTCTTGAGCAATTAATATACTCCTAAATTTCTTTTTATGCTGTTTAATTTAGAATAGTATCTTAAAAAAATATTATATATTTAAAATAGATCACACGTGAGAATAATATGTAACTATTCTATAATCATCGACACCAATAATATTATAAACCGGAAAAGTTTATTTTAACATGCGAATCTAAGTAACTACAAGTCAAATTTCAAAAATTACTTTGCATTACATAGGGAAATTATCGAAGAAGGCTTTAGGCTACTTAACATATCGCTGCCGCTAATGAGAGCTGACAAGTCTAGAAAAAAAAAACATCCAAATACTTATATATACGGTTTATAATCAATTATAGCTTATGTTTTTCGTTATATTACCAGTCACTGCACATAAGACTGTTCATTGATTATACGTTTCTTTAACACTTGATAATAACGAATTGTATATAGCCTACCGTATATGGCCTTAACATTTCACGCCGATGGATGTGAGTTTGACTCCCCGTAACCATCTTAAGCTTTTCGATTATCCAAAAACTTCTCTTATTTATGATTACTTATTAATACATTAATACGCTTATCTCGGAAGCCGCTTAACAGACTTAAAAAATAATATTGGTCAAACTTGAAATAGAGGATAATTTTAATCCTCATAAGTTCCCCTAACTAACACCACCTACTATAATTTACAACCAGTTGTAGCTCGACCCCGCTCCGGTATTATTTCAAAACTACAACATTGTTTCTTCTCCCACGAACAATGTGTTTCACAAAACTATTACACTTTCCATTTCGAAGGTGTTTTGTTTTAACAACTTAATTTTTCTGCAGGTTTTTAATAACACGTTCTTGTTAAGTTGAACTTAAAGCAAGGCTCTGCGGATATTTTTTTTTTATTTAAAATGCATATGACTACTATACCTTTCTCTATTATGAAGTGTTTTCACGTCAGTATTTTTAGTTTATCAGTTATGGCAATACTTTATAAAAGACAGGACCTTGATTTTTCCTTTCGTTATATTATATAACGGAAGTAAGGAAATGCATAAAGGGGTCAGTTTAGAAATAAAGCATATTTTTTTAACAATTCTTCTAATAGCGGACGAACAAACTCTCTACTCAATCCGACAAATTTTCTCTTTAAAAACTCTACGGATGTACTAGTTGTTGTCAATGACTTTATTATCGTTTTTCCCGTCTAGCATTTCCTACATATAAATATCCATCTATAAAAACATATTAAAAAACACACTTCTTGCTTGGAGACGTTGTTCATTATTTACTATATCAGATTTCGAGCTATTTATAAGCATTATAACTTAAAAGACACAAGCCAATAAATTCAGTTATCTAATTTTTCCTTTCGTAAATTGGATAGTCTATTTGAAGATTGCGAGAATAAAACAACTAAAAATAATATCACAACAAATCTCCCTTAATATATTGCAGAGAAAATGCACGACGCTAAGCGTCTTTCGCAGTGAAAATGGCGTATCGCATTAAATTTTAATTGCAACCAGGCCTTTTCATAGCTGCGTGCATTTGCAATGACGTCATTGCAGTAACACTATTATAGGTTAAGCCGGTAACACACTGATAAACAAAGATTGATTGTTAGGACTTTTATTTTCTATAGTAGGTAGCATGGTAAAGTTATTGTGTTGTACAATCCAATACAATCCAAAATGGCAACCACCAAAAGATATATTAAATATTATAAAGCCAAAAAGATTGTTTGTTTGGGCGTGCTAATCTAACTAACTGCCATTATTGCCAATAATTGAGAAAGGATTTAGGCCATTTAACATCGCGCTACCACAAAAAGGAATAAAATTGTTAAGAAAAAAGTTATAAAAACTGGAAATAAAAAAAAATATATATATAGTGTTCTCAGTCATGGATATCATGCCTATCTACATACTTGGTGACAACTGAATATACCAGTATCTAAGTAAAGAGTCCGAAATGCCACAAACCCCAAAAGAAGCACTGTTCACAGATTATAACCTTTGGTGTTGTGATCCCAGCCAGTTGTATAAGGGCGACACCCTTATAGTGGCTGTTTTGTTGAGTTTATGATGATCGCGAGGTATTCGAACACAATTTTCTTTTTCTACTTCCCAGTAATATATGTAGTAAATAGTTAAATATATATGAATGTGTTTTAAGAACATGATAGGTCAGATACAGCATATTCGGGCTTCTTATCAATCGACACAGGATCAAATACCACAGCGCGCCTAAGCTTACAGTGTGTTGTTCAAAACATATGATAAAACCATTTTATGATGGTACGTTAATATTTATACCCCGTTAAACAAATTACCAGCCATGGGTCGAAAATCTATCCGTTTACATACAAGTGAACTCTATTCCGCCATTAAAATACACTAGTTGTGCCCGCGACTTCTTTCGCTTGGGAATAAACATTACTTAATAATTTTGTCTATTTATGTAACTTTATAATTACAACTTCGCTATTGGTGGTAGCATAATGTTAAATACAGAGCTTAAAGCTTTCGTCGTGATGGCTTTACTTTAAGATTAGCGCGATAAAACATGTCAATACACTTTTCTTCTTTGTCTTATTTATATAGATTTATGAAATTAACTTACCCAGATAATTCAGATGCCATTTCATCATTATTGGATCTTAAATTCAAAGCTATCTTTACAGATTTTAGTACTTGTCTGTCTAGTTTATATCCTACACAATTGTTTTCTAAATTTGATTCTTATAAACATATATATTTAAATATTGAAACCGAGAACAAAATAATAAAAGACACGGACTTCATTCATAGGAAACTCCTTTAGTATTTTCTTTTTTAGATTTTGTATTATCTGTTGTCATTAAATGCATTTTTAGCAACACACTTCTTCTAGTAACAAAGCCTTAAATGTTGTTGAATAATACATTAAGATATAGAAAGCAGACTTAACGTAGTAACTAAATAAATCGAAGGACATCAATCATTCAACATCCACGTATCCTTTAAAGCTCAATATATTAAGACATAAAAACATTTAGAGTTCCACTTAAACTGATTGCGGGTCAGCGGTATCGTTAGCGATCATCGATCACGCTGTCAAAGTGGTGGTACCCTTCGGAGTATTGTCTCGGGGCTTGTGCCGAAGTTGGACCGTATAGGATTCTGGGCTCGGTTGTGCTTGATGTATAGTGTACTTAGTCTGGAGATGTTTTGGAATACACGGCGCTATATTGTGTACGTGACGGCTTAAGAGAATATTTTTCTGACCAAACTTCGAAAGAATAAATAACTTAAAGAAGTTCAAAGAACAAATAGGTTAAGATTTTTCTATACATCTATCTACATATATTATAAAGATATTGATTAGATGACCCAGCCCAGCACAGACGAAGCTATGGAAGCTAAAAACATAAAATCTAGTTGCCCTTTGTAACGTAGAAGTTTACTAAGAAACATTTTTTTAAATGTAACTCCTAAGGAAATAAATGGAGGTGTCAAAGCTAACTACAGTATACATAATCATTTGTATTATTATTTTAGCTGTAGAATTAGTACTTGTAACTAGCCAAGTAGCCATTAAAAACTGTTCCAGATAATACATATATTAAAAAGTTTTTCCAATGTATAACAACGAAAAATCTATAAAATAATAGTGTCTGTTTGTTATATCACAGTAACAGTTCTTGTGCTAAATGTATATAAAAGTATATATAGTATTTTTAAAGAACAAAACATTATCTTTTCTATTTTTCTAATCTGTGTTTCTTCCATGTGATCGAAAATAACCCACGTTTTGCGAACAGTCTGCAATGTCTTATATACCATATATATTACACCACAATCTCAATAAAAACAACGCGCGTGCATACAGTTAAAACAAACCAAAGAGTATATAATTGAAACAGGTTTGAACGTAAATTCGCGTAAAACTGACTAGTTTGACATTTACGGGTAATGTAATAATCTCATCACGTATGTTTTCACACCATCGATATTTGAACTAGTGAACTAATGTTTGTTGTTGTTGCTATATCGTAAACACAAGCCTACATTATGTGACTACAGAACTAATGTATCTACACGCCTTCGAACAGTTAGTTATGGAGTGAAATGTGTTGTGTACCCATTCAATAAATATTTAGCTTTACTTATCTTATTGTCAAGTATTGCGTCTGTTTTTAAAGATCTAATACAAAAATGTAACAAAATGTTTTATATTATTTTTTATATGTATCATGTTGAGAATGAAACTGACTCAATTCAAAATTGTGTTAAAAAGAGTTAGTTATCTATAACGCTTAAACTACCTAAATAATTTTTTTTAACTACAAAGGCTATGTATGCATGTTTTGGCCTCATTGAACTATTATTTTTTCATTAACGAGATGGAGAAATTGAGTTATTTAAAATAATTTCTCTCGCAATATGCCAGACGCGCTATGAAACGGAAGCGTGAAAGAGTCCAGTTCGAATTGTCAAATGCCCACTAAAACTACCATCCAACTTCACAATTGTTCTTTTTCATCAGTGACCATACCCTTAACTTCATGTAATTTTAATCTATTCTGTAAAGATTTTTGTATATAAATTGACTTAAGCCAGTTTCATTCCCAGCATGGTTCGGCCGTGAAGGTGTACGTTCACTAAGTCTTGTCATTATATCAGGACCGCAGTATTTTTGCTCGTAGATCTACGGTATGTTACTGAGACAGGGACTTTTAGTCCCATGTAACACTTTATTTACTTTGTTGTTTTTTTTTAACTTACTTCAAAAACAGGTGGAGGTTCTGAGTACGGCTCAATGTGCAGTTTTAAGGATTTTCGTAGACATCTACGTCAAATAGATTATTTGGTAATGCAGGTATATAATAATATTTTATAAGCAATTTAATTGACGCAAAAAAAAAATATCTTCGCACATTTTAGTCAGTTAAGATATGCTAGATTAGTAAGAGTAAGCTATTTTATACTTTTTAATACTGTCTTGCTTTTTGTTGCTTATGCTGTTTGCTTGTTTTATGTTATAACATAATATTTTAATGTGTTATATATATGTCGAGTAATTTTTTTTTTCTTTTCTTTCTTTCTTACTCGATGTGTTGGGTACTGTAAACTATGAAAGCCTGTAACTTTTAAGTTATTATTAGCGCGTTGCCAACCTAGACTCCCCAAGGAGCTCTAAATACTCACTTAGCAGAAATACTATACAAAGATATTTATTTGCTTACAGGTTTCAGTAGGACGAAAATATTTTAATAATCGCACTGCATTAACAGAAATCCTAAAAGATATACATTTACCTACATTCTCACATTGTTTTTGTTATTACTGTGAAAAATTGGCGGGCAGGCCACGAGAGGTTTGTGTGGATCAGGTGATAAACATCGTCAAATAACCCCAAAATAAAATTCCACGATGACCCTCGATCCTCCATATTGCCAGAGATCAGGGACAGCTTTCACACATCACTCATCTTCTAGGACCCATGTCCTACGTGTTTCATTAAATCTTTGTACTCGTATATATATAGAAATCCCGTATCATGATGTTCGTCCATGAAAATCTAAGAAAACGTTTTCAATGAAATATTGTAAACGCGTACTGCTTCGTCCAATGTTAGACGCGGGATTGGTTTTATCCCGCTACGTGTTCCAATAACTGAATGGGATAGGTGGCGCTGTGATCGAGTTACAAGCTACTGAAAAATGCAGCTCGTACATTCTACAAGGACATACAATTAAAATCAAAGTGATAAAAGAAGACTGTGACTTTCGATTTGTGGAATTGATTTGACTATCGGTTTTTAGTTTATAATATGAAAAAGTGTAATGAACGTAGCCTATGAATTTTTAATCCATCAATTTTTAAGCCATCATAGTTTCAAGATTGTTTCGTGTTTCCCATGTACCACAGTGCAGTGCACGTAATCCTGGTTTCTTAAAAATAACTATTTGAAATATGTCACCATAATGGTATTTTCACTACGACTGTAATTACTGATCCGGCCGAGCATAAGCGTCTGAAAGCGTCCCGAAAGAAATGACAAAAAAAGTGAGTAAGGTATAAGTAAAACGTAAAACAGGCACTGTACTCCTCGTGGAGGTAGTTACTTTTGTGACAGGCGAAGATAAGGGTCGAAAGGTTGACAGAGGTAATCAATCATACCGGTATCTCGATAAAGCACTTCTTCACTTCAACCGGACCTTGTCACATGTTACTTAAATAATATAACTTTCGTTGACCCACCATTTTTCTTTATTAGTTTAGGGCTTTGTTTATAATCGAATATTTTAGTAGTTAATTTTAACTTTTCTTATATACATATTCAAAAGTACCGAGTAAAGTTTTTGTTAGAGAAAAAGTGTTATAATAAGATTCTATTTCTAGAACGAAGTTCCTTATCGCAGGGTACAGGTGGTGGCTAGGTAAATGAAAATTTAAGATTTTTTTGTCACGACCGTTTCTTTAATGTGTTCTATATTGCACTACAGTGTAAAGATTATCCACAGCGCGTACGCTATTGGTTGTACCCAGTCATAGGTGCGCGCTTATTGGTTTAAGGCATCCAGTAAGTTCTCAATGGCTGCGCAGATATAGTTCATACACGTCATACGCGTCAGCTGTTTCACAGCGTATTATATAGACTATTATGAATTAGATCATTTGAATGACAATATATGTTTATTTTCACAACTAGAAATAATATACTTATTACAAAATTTCCTACCATTCCTTCAATTCATTATAACGAATGAATTCATTTTATCTCTGCTTTCGTTATCTCTGCGTTTTATTTAATTACTCTCAGACTCTAGTAGCTAATTTAATTGTATTTGTTAATCAATAATATAATACGTGCATCAATAATAATATCCTACGTAAGAAAATTTGTTATAATTGAGTATTCCACGACACTCAGTAATTTTTTATAAATGTTGTGTCTATAGACTACCTATGTGAAGGTATACTTCATTTGAATTTTACAATATGAACAATAAGTACAAAAAAATTCTACCATCTCAATCTCGTGGCTTTGTTCACCGTGCATCAGGTCTGCTGTTATATTGTAAAAGGCTCATAGAAGTTTCAAACATCGTACGTGTTAATAAAATTGAATTACTTACATGCGAAAGCTCAAATGAAATCGGCGGCTTTGTCTTAGCGATTCAGAGCGCGTACCACATGGAACTCAGGGCGCTAAGGGCCAATGCATACTGTTTTTATTTCGTGCGATTATATCATAAAAGTAAATTGTTATTGTTACTTCCAAAATATGTCAAAGCCTCTCAGGTTTTTATATAATATTAGCTTTTAATATCGATTTTGTAAACCAATTTTGGTTGTTGATCGATTCAGATTTTTTTTATCAAATGATATTAATTTATTCATTTGTGGATGTTGGTCTGTATGTATAGATATACATTTTCAAATACCCTTTTTAAGCTATGGTATACTGTCTATCAGTTGTCAATCTGTCAAATTTTAGTTTCGTGAACACGATTTTTCTATATTACTTTTACAACCCCGTTTCAGTTGTTTTAGGAGTAAGTTTTAACAACAAAATATTAATTAATTAATTATGAATTATAAACAACTATTCTAAAGTTTGAAACAAATCGAATTATGCAATAAAGAGTTTCATAACTAAGTTTATTCTTCTTTTTACTTCACTTTACATAATTTTTTCACGAAATCATCACCATGGTATCATCTATCTCCATATTAAAATTCATCATATTCAATTAAAGCGAATATAAGATTTTTATATATAGATTCATATAATCTAGTTTGATTATACCACTCACAGCGGTTGCGTGCCGCGAACAGTCGTTCTATTCTCAGTTATCAAATGGAATTATACAGATTTGGTGCTGTCCACGGTTGAAATTCACCCACAGTTTATATTTTTAGTTATTTCGTTAGCCTGCGTGGTGAAAAATATGCAGTAAAATCCATCAGAAATTTTATTTAACACAAATTGTTAACTTTTATCTCCTTTTTCCTTCTCTAAAGTTATATAAAACAAAAACTATACTATATGTTGATCCATAAATTCAGTTATAACGCACAACTTACATCGAACAGTGTGAATTCCACTTAGAATAATGTGTCACGTAAAACAATTTCTAGACCCCTTATCCGGAACTGCCGAGTGAATACTACACAAGCTTTGGGGAAGTAATTATTTACGAAAGTACTTACAATTGGGTTCTATTCGAAACATTTCTAATTACTACCGGTTACAGCTGAAACTTATATTGCTTTATATATTGTAAAGTTTTAAGGTCAGCCAATTAATTTAGTCGGGTTTCCCTTATTTTTATGTCGTTTTTTTAAGGTTTTCCATTTCCATGTTTAAGCTTATCAAAACGAATATAAGTTTATTAAAGTAATTATGTTAAATTATTTATAGAATTTTTTATATCTAGGTTCTTGTTTATGTAGAAGAGGTGTAAGTGCTGTCCCTGGACTCTGGTAACACGAAAGTTGATGTGTCGCTTGGTGTGTTTAAGTGGTAGTGTTGGGTAATTAGCACCAAATGAGCAACTACATACCACTCTCCTTCGCCTGATTCCAGGTAATGCGTTTGTGCATGGCGATATAGCAGTCCGTAAAGAATAGGATTTTAAACACCAGGGTAACAAAAAGAAGGTTATGGTTCATGTAAAACAGGTTGATTATGCTACTCGGATTGGTTGCATTCAGGAACTCCTAGTAATCAAGCAAATTTTTAATGAATTGTTATTGTTCAGGGTTTATCCCAAAATAATAAAATAAAAAGGACGAGTGGGGCACGAGATAGGAACAAAGTTCCTTATTATAAAAAAAAAATGATTTCAAATTCTATTTGAGGTGAATGAAAATCATTATTCGGGTATACATTGTTGATTATGATTTTTATAGATTAAAATAAAAAAATAACTAATTAACAAAATTATTTTATCATGTTTATTTTGTTTACGATAATTTATAAAAATATATAACAATGACATACATCACGTAGACTATACATTAGACACTGTATGGCCATCATACGTAGACTATACATAAAAATATTACGCTAAAGTTACGGACGATTTTTACAGGCTTTTTTACCCCTCCGCGACGCCCCATAAGGAAATTCATTCAAATAAAAAATGTTGGTGTCTTTATCGATATAGAACATACTCCATTTATAAGTATTGTCTATCAGTAATATAGTAATCATTATGGAATATTTAAAATAGAATTTTAGATGAGTTTATTACATACACATCGTAAGTAATATTATAAATGCCAATACGAGTGTTTGTTATTACCCTTTCACGCTTTATCTACTCATCCGATCATTATGACATTTTGCATAAGCCTTGCCAAAGGTAAAGAAATACATATAAAATATTTATCATAAATAAGAAAATAGTACTAACCCCGAGTGACTGAAACCGGAAACAAAGTGAGTACAGTAATAATTTTGTTTATTATAAAAATATATCTGAAAGCAATAATGGTCAGTGATTTATTTTGTATTGAATTTAAAAGATTTCGTACAAAGCGTTTTGAAAGCTATATACGCGTCTATATCGACGTCTGCCAAACAGCTCGAGCACACCGTATATCGGAACTGTCCAACTTTAGCCGTTCAGTACACTCCACTAGATATTTACAGCCTCTTGTTAACCATTTTATTTCTCTAAGGAAAACCGATATACGTTTCTGTTGGGAAATTTTGCCAGGAAACGCTGTAAACATTTTTCATCGATATTGTTCGAAAGTTTTTCCAATACTGACTAGTATTATAAAACAATTGTGTGTTTAAACATAAGTAAAAAAAAAACGTAGGAATGCACGCGACCTGTTTAAACACACGACTGATGAATTCGGTGCGACTCGCGAACAGGAAGGCTATTCAATTATTATTGATCGAGGTTTTCCTCGGTCAAAGAAGAATTGTTTTTAGATTTATTAGAGCTTTTGGATATAAGTTATACCGTATCCACTAATTATCTATACTAATCCTTACGAATATTATAAATGCTATTGAGTTTGTTTGATTGTCATGCTTTCACGCCTAATCCCCTAAATCGATTATGATAAATTTTGCTACAGAGATTGATGGGAACCTGGAAACGGTGATAGGTTACTTTTTCTAGCGAAAAACTTATTGGAAGTGGAGTAAAGAGAGAGATATACTTTGTATGTGAGTTTTTATTGCGTCATCCAATTTGTTTGACAAAATCAATATTAACGCGAACGACGCCGCAGGTAAAGTCTAGTAAATTATAAATGATATTTTATTATTTAATTTAGTACCCTTTTATTGTTAAAACAGTTTTTCTTTTTTTTTTCATTACAATTATTATATAATTTTGAGTAGATATAAGTAGTCAAATTTAAATAATTTTCTAGTTTTCCTTCTAACTATGTCTGAAAATAATTTGTTTATATGTGAGAATTCGAGAAGGCTTTCTTTTAGAATATTGGGGCTATCCCAAACGAATGTATAAGAGCTCGCACTTGCTTTTCGATACAAACAGTCCGAACCACTGTTTTGTTTATATTTGCCCGTTAACCGACTGTTCATTGTTCAAATACGATTATTGCTATGTGTTATTTTTTCTTGGATAAATAAATAATAAATAGTTTTGTTTTATATTTCGATGAATCAATTAATTTGTTTCCGAAATGGTTCGATCGCGCCATGAGTTTGTAATTTGATTATCAGCGGTTTCGTGGTCCAGCGATCACGGATGCACAGAAAAGAACATTGTACAGATGCATTACACCGTACTAGTACTAAGAGAATAGTTTAAAAAATCTAAAAGTGCAAGCCTCATAACGTAATTAACTTAACAATCTCATAAATTAAGCATTCATTTTAAATACATTACATTGAATTTGACGGTAATTTTCAATAAGCTATTACCGAAATGATACTGAAGTGATTGAAAAAAAAATTGACTCTAAAAGTGAAGTTTTTGGGCGTAAATGTGACCACATATATCATCCGCTCATACAGACAACCCGATCTCCACTGAAATACTTTTGAAATCGGTTTTTATACTATCTAGTAAAGATAGTGTTTGTTTAAGTATCTACTCTCATAAATAAGTGTTCTTGATGATATTTGTTAACTCCTTTAATACTCAAAGTGAAAAAAAGTTCAGATAAAAGTAATTTAAGCCGAGATAATTGCTTGACCTTGAGAAAGTGAGAGTAAAGCACTACTCAAACGCTTCGGCGATATGAGACATGCAATTGGTGAAGATAGGTCAATTTTTACATTCTTGTGTTCATTATCTTGTTTGTTTTTACGAACGTTACACATTTCTATTGATTTCTTTTTATTAATTGGCATTACAGAAAATGTTGTCAATGAAAATATTATATTGTCACAACAGCATTTAGTAATTAAACATTAATCCAAAGATATTCTTTAGTACTGCTTTGTAACGACGAAGCTGTTATTAAATATTATCTTACCAGCTTACTTGTATTAGCTATTCATTTTAATTAATTTCAATTGTGCAAATTAATTAAATCATATTACGTAATAAAATAACTTCATTAGCTAAATGAGTGTATGGCAGCTCTTCAAATACTTTTCATACTGTATATATTTTTATTTCAATATTTGTAACAATACTTTATGGTAGGACGTGGTGGTTAATCCCGTGATCTATAAAAAAAGGTGTTTATATGCATATACCAAAACGCGTATTGCTAAATTACCTACTAATACGTCTGTATCTTGTCCTCAGTTCTCATTCTTGACTTGTCAGTATTTTATTTGTTAACGACTTTTTACGTGTAGTGATTTGTGCATGTGTATAGCATATATAGTAAGATAGAATAGTTTAGAAATATCTGTTAAATAGATATAGAACTATTAGTTAGATCTGTAACTGTTATTTTAACAAATAAAGACTGCAGAGAGTGTGGGCACGATGGTTATAGCCATCTTGGTCTAACAATAATAAGTCCGGCTGTTTTATCTAAAATAGATAAAGGAAGGGGAAAACGGGACTTTAGGATGTAACTAGGATGGGAAACAACTAAACAGTAAGGTATTGTTCGGTGAAGCTGTGAAAGCCTCTCAGGCAAACAGTGTAGGTCGCTTCAAAAAAAAGCTAGACAGTATAGTTCGAGTTCTACCACAAGGTAAATATAATGACCGTCAATAGCAAACTCCTAGCGGTACTCTCCGTATTTACGTACATATATCGATTTTCATTTACGGTGCATCGATAGTGAAGTCAAGCGTTAGTATAGAGATCGCATCGGCGATAGTAATAGCAGTGAGTCAGTGAAAGGTGACTCACATTTATAAACGAACCTGTTAGATTATTTCTGTATAACTTAATAAAGAAAGAAAAGAAAATTAAATGTTAATAATTTATTTGTACTTGTACATTTATACCTTTTGTGTACAGTTTTATTTGTGGCAAATCATTCGGTCATTACATTCGCTCGCAACGGTCTCTGATTGGTTATATTTTTTATACATCAACATTCCATTTTGAAACTATATTTTAATGTATTTGTATACTCCAATCTCCTGAATTCGAAGTGGCCTGGCACAACCGCAATCCAGACGTTTATATAAACCTATATATTGGCTACTTAAAAAGAGATGTGAACAGGTATCTCAGCAAGCCAGCATGACAGCGGTGACTGATAGTGAATTTTGGTTCAGTTCAGTCATTAACTATTTTTTTTTTTCTTATAATTAAGTTTAGCGTTATGGCCATAATCTCACCTGATCTTAAGTGACGATACGGCCCAAGCTGGTAGACAACCTGTGGAGGGACTGGCTCTCAAGTGCAGCTGTCGGAACACACCTATTGGTATTTGGCGGCAGTTTTACGACTTCAGCGTGGTTGCTACCCAGGCGGGCATTAGAAAAAGCCCTACCATCATGCTGTGGTTTCCTCACGATGTTTTCCTTCACCGAAAGCTCAAGCTCATTGTAGTAAGTGTGTAAGTCGTACAAACTACCACTGAGCTATCATCGCTTCAATTGGATTTTACTGTATTTAATAGCAGATACAGTGCAGTCACTATGTTGCGCGCATATATATATATATATATATATATATATATATATATATATGTATATATATAGCTAGTTAGCCTAGCTACCGTAGCACCTGCTCAGATATCGGAGCGAGTCGTAGAAAGTTGTGCTTCAAAAGTCTATTCAGTATTGGATAAAAACTACAAGAGTCTGAAAGCAACACACTAGCGTTAGTAACAATGATTACCTACTGTTTTTATACGTATATGGTATAGTTTTTATCGTGTACGACAGATTATGTTATACATTTCGATTGAAAAGATTCGCAACAAGTCACGTACTAATGATAAAATCGATTATACAGTTATCGTACAAATATCTTTTAATTTATAGCGAATACTGTGAATATTATAATAACATTACTAGAATTGGGTAAATAATCACCTTGTTCCGTATATTGCGGTTCCGAAACCACACAATGCTTAGATGGAACTCGGCGTTCGTGGAGTGAGGTACTCGCACAAATTTAATGAAAACTATTGAAATGCATATTCTGATAATGAATTTATTTGATTGGCTACAAGAATATTAGTACACATTGCATACGCATAGTAATATTAGGTAAAATAGACTAACGCATTGTTCTTCTTTCTAATACATTACCAAATAACATAGGCATAGTAAAATGATACGGAGTATAAATATACTTTTTCATGATGGTAGGGTTTTTCTAATGCCCGCCTGGCTAGCTACTACTATCCTTAAGTTGAAAATCTGCCGCCAAATACCATCAGGTGTGTTTTGGCAGTTGCACTTGGGAGCCAGCCCCTTCACAGGTTTAGCGTGTCTACTGACATCGGCCGTCCCGTCACTTAAGATCAGGTGATATTATGGCCATAACGCTAAACTTTGACTATAAAAATTAATCAATATTAAAGATTATTTTCTCTTTTATTTTTCTTTGGTTCCTCCTGTTCCATCCTGTTTTTTTTTACCTTTATAAATAATTTTTTTTAATTAGTTTGTCTACCGACATGTTTGTGCATTACTCTGAAATTGACATTTTGCTAACTAGAATGATGGATTACCATATACTATACTTATTATTCTATAAAATATATTCACATTAAATTAAAATATTTTAGAAGTTATATTCATTATGGATATCGATGCCATGTTCTCTATGATAATAAAATACAGAGTTTAACTATTATAGAATGGTAATATTGATAACATAATAATATCACGTCCACAATATTCAAATATAGATTCTATATTTATGTAAAACAAAGTTCAAATGCACGTTAAAAAATGGTAAATACAGCTAGTTCATACTACAGTTCTAAATTTCATGAATCCGTCTGTATTAGTTTTGTGGTTACATAAAATTTGAAATTGTAAACGAAGCATTAGTTGATAAGATGAATGATAAAAATCCTGCTAAATTAATCAAAGATTTCTATCGAATACGAAGATAACGGAACTATATAAAAAACGATTATATTTTACGTTAAATCTTAGTGCCGTTTTACCGCAAAATGATTAAGTTATTACATGTGTTGTTCATCGCTGCGGTCGTATCTCAAGGTAATAGATACTAATATTTACATTTTTAACTTCGGCTAGTTTCAATAGTCTCACTAAACTTCAATTGTTGAATGACACCATTTGAGTCTTGGCATGGAAAGCCAGCCATATGGTAGTAGTTTCCAATATTATCTTCAGTAATAACTTTTATAATGATGGCTACATGGTAGCATGTCTGGATGCCGCATCATTAACCTTGAGTTCAAAAGCCTGCAGCGCACCTCAGCTTTCGATGAAGGAAAACATAGTTATGAAACCATAACATTGTGGTAAGCCTTTCTCTAATACCCTTCTGACTAGATACCGCCTTAGAGTTGAAAATATGCCAACCTATAGGTCCCAGCACTTACACTTGAGAGCTGGATCCTTCCACTAAGCTTAGTGTGTCCACCGTCTTGGACCACGTCGTTTCTTAGTGTCAGATGAAATTGTAGCCATATGGCTGAAGCGTTAAAAACAATGGTTAATCTCAAATTCCAACTAGTGGAAGATCGCTCTATAGGTATCTTGGTCCAAGCAATCTATTACCATGTTAGATTTATCAGCTCTCTTTACTGGATGACGCGAAGTTTAAGCAAGCCAGTTTCAATTGCTCCAGAGGTGTGTTGGTAATTGTAAGTAATTTGTATGGTGGTAGGGCTTTTTCTAATGCCCGCCTGTCTAGAAACCACCTTCAAGTTGTACACCTGCCGCCATATACCAATAGGTGTGTTTCGGCAGTGGCACTTGAGAGCCAGCCCCTCCACAGGTTTAGCGTATCTACCAACTTGGGCCGTATCGTCACTTAATATCAGGTTAGATTATGGCCATAACGCTAAAACTTAAGTATAAAAAAGTATAGTAACGTTACTTTTTTAAATTCATGTTAAATAATAATATAATTGAAGATAATAAATAACATACATCTAATGTAATTAGCCTTCGTGTGTTGGAATATATCAGCATGTTTAGTATTAGATTTTAGATTTGAAAGTTGTACATAAAGTAAGCAGTAAAAATACTGTAAGACCATTATGTGGATTTCATTACAATATTGCTTTTCTTTGCTGTAAAGTCAGCGAGATTCTTTATGTAACGAATTTAGAAACTGGATTGTATAATTTTTTACTTTACCACGATTTAATAGTTATCTTTGCAATTAATTTTCTAGCAGATTATATACATCCATTTGTCAAACCTTTTTCACCTTAATTGTCTTCGAAGTTTCACACTTTGTGTTTTTTTTTTATGCAGTTTTTAAGTATTAATTGGCAAGCGTCCATAAATGTATTTACAGTAATAATATTATTTAAATTTTATTATCAAATATGCCTGCTATTTGATTAACTCAAGCTTTACGTTTGTCAAAATCAATCATGAGTAATTAATTTATCATTTGTTTGAATCTTTTGCTTGGAGTTAATTGACTGGTATTATGTATTTTCACAATAAATAAAATTTGTTAATTGTTCTAATGAATAAGTAAAGTAAAATGATACTTAATGAAACAATCTGTAATAATGTAAAACGACATATTTCGTAATGAAATTGTTATAAAATTCTAAAGTACAGAGAGCAAAATAAAAGTTAAAGAGGGAATGTTGATTCTTCATTCAAATATGTTATAAATGAGATGCTTAGCGATTAAGTAATCTCACGTGTTTCATTCCTACATCGTTCGTCACATTTTCAGTTAGATCTGAATGAACTATCGAGCCCGTGTTATTAAACTTTTGCATTTCATCTAATCTAAACCTAATCTTCTCTTCTTTCTCTTTTCTTACCTGTATTAACTGACTAACTAATTCTCTTTCGATTGGCCGTGATTGTAAAATCTATTCAGTGTTAACACAATATTAAAGAAATCTGCGTTCCAAATATTTAGTCAATTAGGGGTATAGTTGTTAACATCTGGTAATGTTGAGTGAACAGAAATATGTTGTACTTTTTAACTAATACAAGCCTTATAATTGATAACAAATATTGGGTCATTTATGAAAGCACTATCTTTAAATGTGGATTTTGTTATAGGTACGGCTGTAACCGAAATCACATTGCCCGATGAGAGTACTACTTTCTTGACGAACGACCTCATCCCGAAGACCATTGGGATCGCAAAGTTTTTCCTGGACAGCTTAGTATCGTGCCATGTTATCTTCCCTAACCGTGTCGTTTACGAAGTATTCCCTAACAACAATCTTCCCGCGGGCATCAATATATATTTCTTAGAGGCTGTGCAGCCTTTCACTAGCTGCGCCATTGGTTTCCGCGGAGTCGACGTCTCCCAAAGTGGAACTTACGAGCTAATGTCCTTAGTGCAACATTTTAGCGACTCAAGTCGTACCTTGACAAGGCAGAGGTTCCACTTGACCTTCATTCAATCTTCACAACGTTGAAGCTAGAATATAAAAGTGATGCTTTTTAATTATTATACAATTTTCAAATAAAATAAACTATATCATTTCATATACATTTTATTTCCAAATACCTTTCTCGAATCACGTGATAACGAAATCATGCCTATTTCCATATGCATATAGTAATAAACAGGTCTAGCAACTCTTTATAGGTATCGTACGTTACGGAATCACGCAATGTATGTGAATGTATCGAGAGAGTTGTATGTCAATATACCTACCGTTGGTGAGTGATTACTATAAGATATAGTGTGAATTGGATGTGCAAATATAAAAACATATATAAAACCAAGAGAAGCTTCTAACTCAGCCTTCGAGAGTAGGAGCGTGGTATGATTTGCTTTAGGACTGCGTTTCTCTCAAAAGTGTGCAATACATAGTTATAGGTTGCCCTGAATATTTATTAACAGATAGATTATGTGTGTTTATTAGATCATAATACACAAAAAAAAATATTTCATGTGTGATAACAAGTACTATAAGTTCAGAAATTCGTATCCTCTCGACCGCACTACGTCAAAGAAAACAAATATTAAATCAGTGACTTCGCTGTCATCTCCCGCATTCCCAAAAGTGGGCAACACGACACTCGCTCACCTTTGAAGTTAACAAATACAGTTAACTCGAGAACTTAAACTTCACACTCCCCTCGAGCACACGATACGTGCATATGAATAATATTACTTCAACAAGACTGAATAAATATTTTATTTAAGAATGTTATGAAATGAAAATTTCGTATGGTATTGGAAAAAACTGAAACATCCGTTTGATTTTCCTATTATTGCCTTTTTTATAAAGGAACTGCCTCTCAAGTGCAGTAGCTGCATTATACCTATAAGTATTTGGCGCCAAACTTTTAATTTGAGAATAGTAGTGTTAGGTGAAGAAAATACCTTTACATCATTCCATACGGTGTTGAAGTGAAGTTTTCCTACACAAAAATATTTAGAATAATTGCAGGTACTAGAAATCACATTTATTGATCAGCGAACAATCCTTAATACTACCAGCTACAAAGCAAAAGCTACAAATGAATTGTTATTTTTTTTTTTAATAAATCAAGTTTTAAAACAAACAAAACGAACTAAACTAATTTAAAAATTAAATCCTTCCAAGTATTGTAAATGCGAAGATGAGTTTGTTGTTTTTTTGTTACGCTTTAACGCCTAACCGCTAAATCGATTATGATGAATTTTGGTATAGAAATAGATGAGGAGCCTAGGTAATAGGTTTTTTTTAGGAAAAAGTGCTAGAAAGTTATGTAAACATAGGGGAAATGAGCTTTGTATCTATTTCTGTTGTAATATATATCCGTTGTAATCTTGTTTCTATTGCGTCATCCGATTTGTTTGACAAAATCAATATTAACGTGAGTGAAGCCGCAAGTAAAATCTAGTAAATTATAAATACTACAACAAACAAAATTAATTCAAAAATTATTATCACGTGTTAATAAGAAATTTTTGTAGAGTGTGTTCTTCGGAATTATAAATTTTATTACAAAAAAAGTGATGATGAAAAAAATTAGTGGAAAATTAAACGAATTTATTATTAACAAAAACATTCAGTAAATAATATCTACAAACTGGAATTTATAATTGTGATCGTCTTGAAGCACAAAGGAGTCTAATTTCTTATTAATAAATAATTACTAAATACTTCAAATAATTCGTAACTCGAATCGTTAATATTAAAGTCCATTGTTGAATAATCTTTATAGAATTTCTCATTTATAATTTACTAAGAATTTTACTTCAACAACAGATATTATATTAGATGCCTGTTTCATTATATATTTTGGCATTTGTCTGCGTAGTAAACTTCACTAATATCATGTTAGAAGGACTTTATAATCACAATTAAGATACACAAAGTACCAAACGAATTCAGATATATTATTTTTAGACTGTAACCCATAGAAATTCGGTACAAGGGTTGCAAAGAGGCTACTGCTTTAACCGTTTAGCCAACCGTACAGTCAACTATAACTAACAATAAATAGAAATGAATAATTATCAATTCAATATTTTTTATTTCATACCAAACCATCTATATTTCTTTTCATAAGCACAGCAAACTTGCTGTGATGATCAGTACGGTACAACGCACAAAGAATAACAACACTGAATTCATCTGCAATAGAGAATGGACGATATGACAGCTGTCACAAATGTCTCTAAAATTCTCTTGAAATACTATGGTACTCCTTTTGTTAACATGGTGATAAAATACATCCTGTACCACCTCTGAAAATATGAGAGTTATTTGACTTAACCTCCTGCTCCATTTTCCATAGCAGATCCGCCTGTGCCGGACAGTGTATCCAGAGCTTTACTTAATTTTTTTTCGACCTGACATATGCTGTTAGCCGTAAGGGCTTTGACAGCTTCACCGAACTTTTTGGTGCGAATGCTAAGGGCCCTCAGCCCTGTGGAAGCGGCAACCTCGGCTTGGACTACTGTCGAAACACGAACAAAGATTCACGATCCTAACTAACCAAGAGGTCCTATCTTACTAGGTTTAGTGGTCCTAACAATAACATAGGGCAGCCTAGCAAGGGCCGCGGAGGCGTATTTTTCATTCGAACCTTAATATACATGTAATATTGATTATATCTTATGTACATACTGGTTTCCTTTATATAAAGTCACAGAATTTTTATTTTGAGTTGCTTAATGCTTACATTGATCACATATTGGCTTTGAATTTTTCTTATAATTGAACATCATTTCAACATATTTGTGTCTATTTGCGATACAGAAAAACAAGTATTCGTGAAAAATACTTAATTTTTTTTTATTATAACTATATCTAATTTGAATAAAATACTAACATTAGCAAATGTTTGAATTGCTTTGTCAAAAATCAAAACAAAATACATCTTTCTATATTAACAAATATGATTATAGATAATCCAGAAACATAGTTCAAAAGCTTAATAATAACCTTATGTATCTAATACATCCGTACACCGACGTAATTTAAGCTAAACGTTCTCTTAATAACCCACAACCTATTATCAGAGTAATGAATCAAACCTTACCAACATAAAATTATTCGAAGTCTGAGCTTTACTTTGTAATTCACAAAATATAAGAATGTTATTTTTTGTTCTTTTCACTTTTAGCGATGGACCATATCTTGTATCGTGTTAAGCGATGATGTGGCCCAAGATGGTGTCCACGCTCAGCTCTGAGGAGGGACTGGTTTTCCAATGTGGTTGCCGGAACACACCTATAAGTATTTGACAAAAAAAGTTCAATTTAGGGTTGTCGGTAGTCAGGTGTACATTAGAACAAGAGGAGAAGGGTTGGGAGGGCCATCTTCCCATTCCATCAGTACAGCCGTCTGGGGGACAACTAAGGTGTACCAAACTGTCCCTCTTTAGCGCCGGAGCCCAGATAAGGTAAGACGCCGAGGCGACGCGGTGATTGTCAGACCGATCTCGGATCGCTCCGACTTGTGCGGCATATGTACACCGTGCAGTTTTAGTGAGTTTTACCGACGGCTAGCGTCGGCTGAGTCCGACATAATCCGCTCGTCCTTCCGGGAAAAAATAAGGTGTACATTAGAAAACGGTCTACTACCGCATTGTGGTATGATAGCATAACAACACAGTGTCCGTATACACTGCTATTGAACTATCATTGCAACGATACTCATCATTGCATAAATACTTTTTTAATAAATGCCGAATATAAAACCATTTCTAAGCACAAAATTTCTAAATAAACAATTCCGTCGTATCTGGATAACCAATTACAATATACAAGACTTACATATATAAATATTAATATTAATGAAGAACATAACTCTCGCTGAGGTTCATCTTGTCAGAAACTTTTAAAGAAATCTAAGTTATGTCACCAGTGATTTAAAAATAAATAAAAAAGTATACTTGGCGTAAATTTCAATAATCCGCTGTCCGATCTATTCAAACATGTAGTCCTTATCGCATCGTATACAACAAAGCATTTTCCCGGAAATTATCTACAGATTTCCTTCTCAAGCTCCAAATTACATGTTCATTATTAATTACCAAAAGTTCCGTCGTGCTTAGGATTCCGTATTTACCAACCCTTTATAATCCATCCGAAACAATTAACTCCACGCTATCTGATCCCACTATAATCCTTTGCAAAATACGTATAAATCTCATTTATGGCTCCATAGTGTAGTTGTATTACAGTAAATACATTTTGGATTATCCAAACTACTCCGAAATATTGTCTTAATAATTCTTATTTCAAAATGTCATCCTTTATATAATATAATACTTATTTAGATCAACGTATTATTGACTCCTGTTTATAGTCTTATAAGCATATATTTTTTATCATTTATAGATTTAGTTAGCGTTAAGGCCCAAGGTGGTCGACACGCTCAGTCCAGCGGAGCAACTGGCTCTTGAGTGTCAATACCAAATGTATTTATGCATCCCCTCACAGCCCGGGAGGACTGAGAGGAGACTGTGAGACTCACCCGGTGCTAAGCGCCGGTAATACACACTAAAATCCCACGGCCGTCTGTCGCCTTCCTGAGGCGATGCGAGTCCGTGCTGGACATAACCGCAACATCTCAGCAACCGGCCCGGCCTGGTTGTTAGCCTGGCAAGTTGCCCTTGCAGTCAGCCGGACTAATGAGGATAATAGCTAGCCAGGTGGGTATTAGAAAAAGCCCTAACACCATACAAAAATTTTATCACGATGTTTTCCTTTACCGAAAGCTCAAGCTCATTGCAGGGATGTGAACTCATGCCTCTTGATCCACTATCCGAAAACAAAACCAACCTAACTAAAGCGCTTCAAAAAAAAATTAATTTTATCATTGCAGAATAGTTAACTGCTACTTATTTTTATCTAATGCAATTATTTCGCAGGCTGTATGTATAACACATAGCTCTAATTTACTTGCTCTTTCTTATTTTCATACAATCTAATGAACCCACTACTTATAGCGTAATGGAAGTGAAAAGGGTTCTCAGTATATTGTCGCTAAAGACGGTCCTCGACCACAAGCCACAATGGACGATGCAGAAATTTACGTCCGGCCTCGTTACTAGAACAATCCGTGATAGTACATAACATCGTTTATGTTTTTGCATTCGCTAAAATGTGATTTATTATAGTTTTATTCGTGAATAGTTGAGTAACGCTATATTGTTTATCCAAATGGTTTTTGTTTGTCTTTAGATCACTATATTACTAGCTTAGGTATACATGCTCTTATATCCATCTTACATCTATATTAGGACTCGAATTCACTTCCTTGTTTAATTTTGATTCTATACTTGAAAGACACTGTTGTAATTAAAAGCTATTTTAATTTGATCGAATATTATTTTTCATTAAAATTACCTAATAAATTAGTATACATTACTCAAGGAACGTGTCTTTATTAGCCAGAAAATAAATTTAAAGATATGAGAAAATTCACTTACCGTAATTGTTACTATAGATATGGTTAATTCTTTATAGTTTAACCACTTTGTCCACGATTTTATCTGCAATGATATCAAATTGAGATTAAACGGTAACCAAAGAAAATATTTTAATAATTCTTGTTTTTCTAAATGAAGATGATATTTACCTTTTTATATTAAAAATTACGCTGAAGAATCAAAGACCAGTTCCAGTGTAGTATTCTAATGAACTATTGAAATGGTTCGCATTTTTACCTCATTCTTTAAAGGTGACTTCACGACTTGAGCGCTGGGAGGACAATCGCGACTGACGAGTAGTATTTGCATACCAGTTGAGTCGTTAAGGATTAAGTTTGAAGCGAACTTAATATTTCTGATTTCAACGATAATTTTAGACAGTCAGAGTAAACAATAAAATTGTATATTTTAATGGAAAATGTGGCCTCACTTCATCCTGTTCATTTCGACTTGAGAGTGTTCAAGTTGATAGTAATCTCCTAGAGTATTTGATCGTAATAGTTCATTAATTGAGGACGTTATTACATAATTACGAACAAATAGGTCTAATTACTGAAGGTAATTTAATTATACTTGAAATAAGGTGAAATAAGTTACTTTGTATATATAATAATAAAATCACCGAACCAAGATTTAACTTAATTGCTACTGTTGTAAAATTACATCTAAAACGTTTGTAGCTTGCCACGACTTTTTCCGTTACCTTTTTTTAGAAACAAAAAAATATATTAGACTCAAAGGCTCGAAATTGAAATATCTTATATTTCCAGCACATTTTATGTTATTGCTGTCAAACGGATGGACGATTTCTGTTCTTGTGATCATTTCGCGCTTACTGAACTGGCATTTATTGCATTTTAGGTTAATGTATATTTTTATTACACCTTCAATAAAAGCACATTGTTATTTTAATTTAATTCCTAGAATTTGACAAATTTTATGGTATAAATAAGGGTTAACGGTTAAAGATATTTTAGGTAACCATACATAAATGCATTTCCTAGCAATAAGAAATAAAGGTATTTGAGAATGGGTTAAGACGATCATGCCCATGGAAGTAAGCTGACAGCAGTAGCTCGATTTTAGTTTGTCACATGTCTATATCAGCCAGAGTATATCTAGGGACCGCAATGAGACGTGCAAAACAGGAAAATATATACATATACATATACATATAAACATATACATTCTTTATAATTTAGAAGTAATACTTATTACAGTAGAACCTTCTTAAGTCAAACCTCGATAAGTTAAAAACATCCGAATCTCGAAAAAATGTTTTGTTTCCTTTCCATCAAACACCATAACCTCAATTACTCGAAATCTCAATCCTCTATCAGTCAAAATAATCAATGAGTACCTCCAAGCAATTTTGCTACATATTTCCCGTCCATAACACGAAAAATTAAATTTTACTTCTGTATTTCGAAACTAGCAATGTTTTATTTTACAACATTTGCAATTCGATTATTTGAGACTTATTATCTCAATAGTTCGAAGAAAAGTAAGTAAAATCGCAAATCTAAAGAACAAGAATTTTGTGCTCTTTATACCTTAGAAAATGCTATAGATAGAGAACGACCGAATTATTTATTAAGCAAAAGCAATTAAGCAAATTAAAGAAAATATTAGGCAAATTAAATAATTATTAAGCAAAAAAAATAAAAATATGTGTGTATTGAAATAAAACTAATTTAAACGGATTTTATCGCGGTTATTTATTAAATTTTGATCCCGACGTTTCGAAAGCTAATAACCGCGATAAAATCCGTTTAAATTAGTTTTATTTCAATGAATAATATTCGCGTAAACCTAAGAAATCATTATAATATGTGTGTATCCCTGTAACTAGATTTTTTATTTATTTTACCTCTCCAACTCAAAGTATATAACAATCAATCTCAACCTCTTTATGTCGAATCACAATTAAATCGAAATTCTCTATAAATCGAAAACTCTATAACTCGAATTTATTGGCGTCACCTTGATGTTTGACTTATAGAGGTTCTACTGTATAATTACTTACACTTAATACATTACTTAACTTTTAAAGGTTGATGATATTTTAGGACAGTACTTTGCTCACCATTATCCACAATTCAACCACTTTGTTGGGATCTATAAAAAAACCGCGCGCGAAGACTGTTTAATTAGTTGAATTCAAGATTTATTATCTTAAGATTACTTAAATCTTAAAAATATTATAAGTAAGGGCTGTATATCTACAATATCCAAAATAGTGGTCGATAACTAATCCAAGTAAAACAGTGGAGGTTTAGATAGCTTATGGCGATGATAGCTCAATCGGTAGTGTTTACGAACGTCGTGTCAATGGACTTGATTTCGAATTTCTCCAATAAAATTGAGCTTTAAGTAAAGGAAAGAATTGTGATGAAACACATGTAAATGCTATGGAGTGGTAGTAGGGGTTTTCCTAATGCCCGCCTAGCTTCCACCCTCAAGTCAAAAATCTGCCGATAAATATCTATGGATGTATTCCGACAGTTGCACTAAACAGTCAGTCCCTCCACTAGGCTTAGCGTGTCTATCATTTTATGCCCGCCACACTGTCACTTAACATCAGATAAGTATGTGATTATAACGCTAAACCTATATACAACAATAATATAATTAATACAATATAGAACATTAAAACGCAAATCATATCATACATACATAAGAGCATTCGAACATTTCATTAGCTTTGACGACATCAGACCAAATAATAAACTGACGCAACGTTTACGAGATCCGAATTTATTGGTCGATACAGTGCGACCGTACTAACTAATAAAACACATAATAAACAACGGTTAACAACATTCGTTCGCAAATTATAACAACGGGATCCGTACTTATGACGGGATCGTTTATTGCTCGGACGCGAGCGAGGGTTCCATAAATTCTTCCTCATCGATGTTTATTTCATATTGTTTCATTTCAAAAGGTTCTTACACACTATCAACTATTTTTATTACATCACATCTACACTTAGTAAATCGAGCATGGTAGTAAGGCATTATCCAATACCCATCTAGCTGTCTACCACCTTCAAGTTGGAAATCTGCCGCCAAATACCTGTTACAGGTGTTTTCTGGCAGTTCTAATTTAGAGCCACTTTCCTTACTTAGCTTAGTGTGTTCATAATATTGTGCCACATCGTTGTTTAACGTCAGATGAGATTGTCTCAATAATGCAAACGCTATAATATATTTTAGGAAAATACGTCAACGTGTATGAAACAGATTTGTTACCTATTCTTCAAATTATGTTGTTAGGAGATGAGACAATACGAATACCACCATTTTAATTTGACTAGACACAGGGGAGCTGAGAAAGGTACGAGTATCTTACCTGGTGAAAGCAAGGGTTTAAGTTAAACCCTAAGTTAAAAGGTTTAAAGTGGTTCTTCATTTGAAGCGATGATAGCTAAGTGTTAGTGTGCCGGAAGGCTACGTCACGGAACGTGAGTTCAAATCCAGCCACCTTTAATGTGCTTGAGCATTCGGTGAAGGAAAAGCATCGTGAGGAAGCCATAGCATGGTGGTAGGACTTTTTCTAATGTTCGCCTGGCTAGCTACCTCCCTCGAGTTGAAAATCTGCCACCGAATACCAATAAGTGTGTTCCGACCGTTGCACTTAAGAGACAGTCCCCCCAATAAAGGCCGGCAACGCACTTGCGATTCTCCTAGTGTGTGGGTGTGTCTATGGGCAGCCGTGAACAGTTACCATCAGGTGACACGCTTGCTTCTTTTCTACTATTCAATAAAAAAAAAACCTAATTGCTAGGGATTGAGAATTAATTTAGTCACGTTTCTAGTCGGGAATCAAAATACCTGTGATCAAATAAAAGATAGAGATAAAAATTAAAATTTCGTAGTAAATAATATTTTTCTACATAATAACGAATGATTGCATTACAAAAGGTATATCAAAACTGTGGTAATAGTTGTGTTTAGTTTTATAATGTCTAGTCGATAAAGTAAAAGAATAGGTTTTAAAATGTTTCAGACCATTAGATTTTAACGGAACATGTAGTGTCAGATAGATAATGGTTCACGTAGGCGATTTTTATTTCAAGTCCACGTGAAGTAAGTCACAGGCACAAGTAGTCTATGAATAAATACTCCAGTACAAAGCAGTTAAGTACCTATTTTTTGCATTGCTTGTTTACCGTTTTTTTTTTTGGTTATGTTTAATGACTTCTGATGAGTTTTATTTATTTTCGAAACCGTTCATTTACCATCTTTTAAAAAATAACTATACATTTTCAATAGACATTTCTATGATCAAATATGAACCAGTTAGCGAAAATCAACTGATATATTTTACGCTAGTTTTTCATGTTGCTAACTTATTTCAGGATTATCAAAGTAGATCAATGTCGTTCCATAAACCAGTATATTCAATATTGACATAACTTATAACTACCAACATAATAAATATAACTATTGTGACATACATAACATCAACCATCAAATATGCCTATGCTCTGGCTGATATATTACCTTTCCCAGGGATTGGCAAAAATCTCGCCGTTTTCAAGTTATAGACACGTCTATGCGCTCTTATAGGTTAAAATATATTATCCCATTCGATGAAAAATCTAAACAATTTCCTTGAAGCGCCGATAGTGGGTATCATCAGTACCGACGTATAGATTTATTACGCAATACGTCTACGTTATTGCAATTTAAAAGCCGATTATGTTGTCGAGAAGACATATTGATTGATATTACACAAGCTGTACCGGTAACTTTGTTCGCGTGGAACTTAAAATCATTTAAGTACTTCTTTTCCTAATAAAACGTGTTCTGTGTCCTTTTCTGTATCATTGGCAATGTGTATACAAAATTTCATGATGGTCAGTTGAGCAGTTAACAATTACACTATCTGGTGCCCTCGTCTCTATCTGTATAGAATAACTACTTTGAGAAGCTTACTAATCAATCTTACTTCGTCATCAAAATTTGCTTGATAACTTACTCTAAAACATAACCCGAATCGTGTGTTATTATTAGCCAATATTTCCTAACCTATAAGTTCATATAATACGATGTTCGAAGCAACGTTTGTCTTCATAAATTTATCTTGATGATGGACTCACTTGTTCGTAGGGACTAATGTGATATGCCTAATAAAAGTGTACATATATCGGTTTTCAATATATCAATCTTTTTTATCACAAAATACCTTCTTGTGAGTTGTGTGAGATGTGTCCGCGATTTAAATAACATGCTATAATGGGCAATATTTATCTTTACAAAATAAAATTTGATTATGATGTAACTTTGGTTCGTAAGAATTAATATACTGTATCTAATAGTAATGCCCATATGTCGCTTTTTTAATTGTCTATACTTTTTTGTCACAAAATATTTCATTGTGTCTTATGTATAATATATCGGTATATGCTGCTGCATATTTTCTTTAGATCTACTAAGAAGCATAATTTTTGTCATACATTGTACTTATGCACGTGGATAAAATATATATCTGACAAATTAATCGCCTATCGTACAAACTCTCATCCGCTATTTAATTATTTCAAGATTAATTCTCGCTAAAAAAAAGCCCACGTCTTTTTTTAAAGATCTATATACAATTGATAAAAAATCAGTTTAGCGGTTTAATCATGTAACGTTAACGGAACTGATAGAAAGAGTTTTCGCATTTATATTTTTGGTATATATAAGCTTCCTCATTAACTGTGCTAGAAAATGCAAAAATCGGAGTTGAAAAATCAACAAGCGTTCAAACAAACCTGTCCGCTTTATAATATTAGTATAGATTTTCATTTACTGAAGGTTGTGAAAAGTTTCTTTTACTTGTTCCTAAGAAATTCACTTTTGTAATCTTTTTATATTAAATAAAAACTTCATGAAAACAAGAGACATGTACCCTTATCTGTTTTCTTCTGTTGCTTTCTGATTCTTTTACTTTCTTTCTTCTGCTTTCTGTTTCTCTTATTCAGCTATTTATAATTAACAAGCTATGATAGCTCAGTTGGTAGTACCTAGTACTAAGTAGTCAATTGTACTTTTTGTTTATAATTGAATGATACTGAACTTTCGGTGAAGAAAAATATCGTGACAAAACCATAAAGTGGTTTTTTTTATTGTACGCCTTAAAAATAAAAGCAAAAAAACACAAAAAATAATATTCATTTTATACAATATAAAATAAAGTGAATTAATATTTTTTAACCACATCCGTCTTTTAATTTACTCCCAACTTAATTCAGTAAGCGTAAAGTCGACCTAAAACAGCCTCAACAAATGTACAGTGGATTTTTTGTCACACAATTGTTGGTTGTACAACTGTAAATGTCAGGACAAAGGTTAATAAGAGAAAATTGTAATTCAGGAGACCAGTGAAATCGTATTTATGTAAATATATTAAATTAGTTAAATAGAAAAATAACAAACATAGTTAAATTAAATTCAAGTTAAGTTGAACCTTTTGTAGCGTAAATACTTTTTATTTAAAGTTTACAATACACCTTGCAATACATCTGAGGGCAAATAAACCTAAGGTCGAGAAGTGAAGTTCACGCCGAACTACGGACGTATACATTAGGGCATATCAAGTTAAATGAATACACCGAAATGTCAGCATAAGTTTTTAAATAATTTTCAATGAAAATATTTGCAGTGGACTATTTTGTATTTACTTTCATAATCATTGATTTGCTGCCAAGATTCTACAGAAAGAGTATTCAAATCAAATTCAATCAAAAATGTTTATTAAATTTAGGCTCTAAGAAGGCGCTTATGAACGTCAGAACTACTACCAGTTGGAAAAGTAGAGCAGCCATGGAGAAGAACCAGCAAGAAACTCTATCTGGATGTTTATATCACTTTGTAGGTATATTTTTAATATAGTAGTTGAATAAATCTAATCTAATTAATTTAATAACATAAGTATGTACAGAACAGTATACTATGAAGTATAGATTATAATGTTAGCCAGGTTTAGTCCTGAAACTTACAATTCAATAGAAAAACTCTACTGTGGTTTATTTCTATATTTATCCGTATCCGGCCACAAAGAGGCTTGCATATCCCCTACTTGCGGCACGATAACCTCGGGTGGAAGGTTTATATATTGATAGTTAACGTTTTGCGACCATAATACGATTTCCATCAGGTACAGTCCAATCACACTGCTGTGCTATTGTAAAAACGGAGATTATATTGACGTTGGAAAGTATATTGGTTGTATTTCGCAAAATTGAACTTTACAGTAGGGAAGGAAATGTTTATGTAATAAACAAATGTTTACTAAATCATAGATGAACGAGACCACATTTAATCGATGCAGTTTTTATTTTTATTTATATAATGTATTGAAGCGATGATAGATCAGCGGTAGCTTGTAGAAACGCGACGTCATGGGACGCGAGTTCAAATCCAACCACCTATAATGAGTTTGAGCTTTCGGTGAAGGAAAACGAGGTAGGGCTTTTTCTAATGCCCGCCTGGCTAACTACCACCCTCAAGCTGAAAATCTGCCGCTAAATATCGGCAATTGCATTTAAGAGCCAGCCTCTGCAATAAAAAACCGGCAACGCAGCTCCGATTCGCCTGTCTACTTGTTGATAGTATTAAGATAATTTTAACGTATGTGCTAATTATTGTGCAAAGTTTCAACTGGATCGGATGATGTATGCATAAACTATTCATATATTTATATCTCTGTACCTAATAGTAGAACACCATATTTATGTCCGGTTATTTCACAATTTCTCTTTTTTGTGGATTAAAACCATTTGCCTATGTCGCTACAAAGTTTATCTAAAAAGATTGTAAAAGGATTATGTAGCACTTACGAGAAATACCCACCCAAAATTCCCATGACAATACATATAGTATTGTAGTACTTCCTGACTTATCTTTGACCGAGGAACGATTTCACATTGTTTCCAATTCTTGTCCAGAGTAGCCGTCGGAATTTCACCAATACGTCAACAGCATTGAATGTCGCCTACCTTGATCTACAGCAGACCAAGAAGTTATAATAACAATAGATAAAATAAATAAAAATAGATTCTAGTATTAAAGCATTTGCCTTATATTCATACCTTACGACACAAGATGTAACACTAATAATTATTTTTTAAAATTATTTTCCAACTATACAAAATCAATCAAGCCAATCAGCAAGACAAGAAAGGCGATACCTAAGTACGACAAAATATACATTAAAATTTCCAACGAACGACAGATAAATTAGTTTGTTATTCAGAACACGATCTCGAGGATTTAGAGCCAATTCCCTTTTTGATCTCTCCCTGTTCAAACAACAGAACTCTGTCACGGCAGCAGACGGGCCCCGTCTTTGCATAAAATATTAGGCGAGCCCGCAGCGTCATTCTACCGTGGAATATATGGTACTATTTTCGCGGTCCAACCGCTGTCAACGTTATCGTGGTAAATATTTAAATATCTTATCTCTTTACATGACACCACCTTTTTCAAAGTAATTATGGCTCAGTTTACGGATTTAGTGTCGATGACTAAAAGTTAGAATTCCTGCAATAAGCACTAGTTATTGTGATGAACAGTGACAGTATTCGTAATATGTCCGCTTGGTTAGTTGAAAATGTACCGCCAAATATGTGAAGGTATCTTCCGGCGCCTGCATTTTTGAGCCAGTCTCTCTTAATTAGTTAGTCGTGAATTAGCCTATCATTTAACATCAAGTGAAATTGTGGTCTAAATGCTAAACCTATAAACCTAAAAAGAGAATGTTATTTGTCTAATGTGAACAAACATATGATCGATGACACATTGTGTTCATTGGGATAGTCATGAGTTATGATCAACATACACTCAGACTGAATTATCAGTGGTAGTCACTGTTTTAAATTATTATCTATGTAACTTAAAAAAAAAGCAATTTAATTGACGCAAAAATGTACCGTGTGTTTACATATTTTCAGTTACCGACGACCAATTTTGAACGGCCCATCTCTTTTCTTAATTCCTTCGCGTGTAGTTAAGCTGATAGATTTATTTTTGTAACTCCGAAAGACCCGCAAATATTGGTCGGTCAGGAGGCTAATAAATAGATGTAAAAATTAAATGACTCGAATAAGTCTTGACAATTCATAACTTGGATAAACTTTTACTGCAGAATTCAATTTCGGGCTCTGTTGTGAGGTTACTTCGTATTGAATATTTCAGGGAAAATCGAGCTTTTATTTTTCTTCGAAACTACATTTTAATATATTTTCTATTGTATTCATATTTATCGTCGCCAACTTTTTCTTTTATAATGAAAGTTGTTTCTCAATATTGTCTTTGAAATCATTCCATAAGAGTGTTCTTACAAGTTTTCTATAACTGATTCTATTTCATATTGAATACATTGAAGTTGTCTTTTTTATTATAAAACCAGCTATTCTTTTTTACTGTAAAAGCCACATCTCTCTGATTATCCATTCGTTAGAGTGCTTTATAAATTTCGTTGAACTAATTTACGTAATTCTCTTTTAAGCCATGCGTGGATTCTCTAAAAAGGGTTGTAGAATATAATTCGTTACATTAGGTACCTAATCACAAGATCCAGTTATAACAAAAGTACTAAATAAAAACGAAAAATATAAACCATAACCTTTTCTTATAGACATGTATCTTAATCATTATCTATGTTTTGAAATTTGTGTTAACTATTAAAGTAGTTAGTTACTTACAGATAATAATTACCTCACACATTCTTTTTATTTGTATAATAAAATAGAACAATCCTCGTAGGCAAACTCTTTTTTCAACACTCGTTAACGAGAAAGAGAAAAAAATTGTACCTATGGGATTATATTCGAGACACTAAATCGATGATATAACATGTCGACACGAATCGATACGAATACGAATACGATACGAATCGTTGTGAACAGAGCGTGTTAAAACATGGCGTCTTTGAATATTTACTTTGAAAATATACAATGCTGTATTTTAATATATGCGAATTATAAAGACTTCACCAAAGCTCTGACCACTTGAAGACGTCGTCGATTTATTGGCTAGAATGTCAACCCATAAGTTTTTATCTAAGCTAACGACTGTAGAAAACAAGGGAGCTAAATAGCACAGAAAAGAACATGGTAAGAGAGGATAAGACAAAGACAGATAAGTTGCAATGTTAGAAATAAAATACAAGACAATAAAAAAATGTGAGGATAGGTGAAGTAATTGTATCCGATTCATTCATGACCATCATACAGCAGATGGTAACACTTACTTTAAACCTATGGAACACTAAGATTACTGGATGTATTTTTATTTATTTATTTATTTATTACAGGGAAAAGTAACAGATAATATTAAGAACTTAAATAAAACAAACAAATGCAAAAGGCTATTTACAAGTTTTCACAAATATTAATAAAGATTAATACATATTAAATAATGCATAGGCAACACACAGTTTATTACAATTAATATTACAAGGAAGAAAAGCATTCATTAGTGAGTAGTCTAGTAAGTATTGAATATGTCGATATCCATAACTATGTATACATAACTAGTAATGAAACGGTATGGTAGAGGTCTGTCTCCGAGTGGGACATAATTACTGTATACTTCACGATCAATCATTGTATTTTTAACTGCAAAGGCTTACTAGCCAGCACGACAGCGGTGATATAAATTGCTTATCTTTCGAATGTACATAAGGACAATAAGTGGTCCGGTTCTTAGTGATATATTTTAAATATTTTTTAACAATACCTTGCTTGTCATAGTATAGATCACTGTACGGTAAAATATATTAGTATTATATTACCTTTTATGATATATTGAGCGTTAAAGGACTTTATCGGTAAAATGCATAGTTAGTATGAAAGCAGTAAATGTTGTAGTCAGCTCGTGCCGATACTAATTGCGAAACGCGAAGCAATAAAGCGAAAGCCTCATTGCCAAGGTGACTCCGAGTAAATACTTACGTTAAGGCCCCTTATAAATCTAGTTAGTATTGGCTTTATTTGACAACGGATAAATTTATTGGGTGTTAAACGCGGCCGTCGGCCCCGCCGAATAAATTATTGCGGTCGAACATTGCGCTTCTGTATCAAGATCATACGAATGTCGTATTTTGAATGAACATTGTTTGTGAGATAACAAAACAATACAGTGTCCGGTTTTGAATAACCAAAAGGGGGATTTTTGTTTACATAATTTATAATGTTGACGAATGTTTCTATGAAAATTTTCATACGTTTTGCGTTTTATTCTTTGAAATGTAGCCGTTATACATGTCGCTTCAGGCGTAGCAGGATGTACGTATTCGGTATTTTCACCATCCATCATTATGGGCGCTATCGGGTTCCTAGACGACGAAGTAAAACGAAGCAGAAAACGTTCATGATTTGTTTCAAGTTGAACACCCCACAATTTTCCCCGATTAATCTATCCAGTGCAAGTGCACTCAATTAATAATTCTGTGTATACCCACGCGGTCACAGACAAGTCCTCTAGTCCATTTCTTGCTATAAAATTATAAGGAAATAATCCTAAAAAATATTAAATAATACAAAAAATAATAATAGTTTAAAGAATCACTCACTCAATATTCCAAGCAACAAGTATTTGGCTTTGTCTAGACGTCCCGGAAGTTTGTGGCGTCATCTGCGTTTCCGCGTAAAACAAACATTAAAAATATTAAATAAATGTTTTATTACAATCTCGAATGAAAACTGTCTTTTTAAGACTGACGAAACGGAAATGAAATTCTTATTTTCGAAACAGCAATCTAATGGACTTCTTATAGCATTAAAAAATAATTAGAAAGTATATTAAGATTCAAATAAAGAATATTTAGGATCAATTAGCTGATTCATTTCCATTTTGTAATCCAATTTCGGACATATATATTTTAATTATTTTCTACTGGCTTGCACGATAGTGATAATTGGTGATGAATTGTGGATATGTTTGTTGTCGCAGTTGTTTCTCGAGTGATCTACAGTAAATGTAGTATCGTCATTTTATCGTATGACTTTTAATTTTTTGTTATATACTTACTAAGCAAAATGATAGATAGTGCCCTCCTGAATAGTGTGATATAAAAACTATGCAGTGTGCGTGTAATGAGCTACGATATATTTTATATAACTAAGTTTTTTTTTGACGTGGCTTGTGGTAGAATTTGCACTGGTAGATACCATCATCTTAGAGGAAAGTATTATTACCCTTTCTTGATGGAATTTTATTTCTATGTCTCTCTCTCGCTCTCTCTCTCTTTGTATTGCAAACGAATATCTTGCACTGCCTGTTGTATAAACTCAATGTATAAACTTCATGAATCCTTGACAACCTTGACAACCTTGACAATAAAGAAAAAAAAAACATTTTGGTATGTCATTCGGAAGTCATGTGCGTACATACACACTTTCACATTTCATTTTATTTGTATAAATGTCTGATTCCGTTCGTCGTAGAAGAACATTCCAGGCACATGTGCAAAGTAATTCTATTTCAGGTTTACTTAGAACAAACTTTATCCCTCATCGGGACCCTTGAGTGAAACGTTTTTTTTCGTCATATTATTATTCAGTATGTCGTTTACAGTATACCGTGCCCGCGATCTCGTTTAAACTCTTTATACCTTCGTCAAGTCTTTATAACATCAGCTATCTGAAAGACCCGTTAAAATAAGTCTAAACATTTTGAAGAATAACCGGAATATTCATATTACATACATTTTTTTGTTGTTATAGGTAGGTACTGTATTTTCGAGAAAATATTAAAATATCAATGAGAGAAGTTATAGAGAAATGGATTAGCGTGGTATGTGCATGTTATGAGAAGAGATGAAAGCCATATAAATACAAGAATTTTTAGTATGTAGGTGGATAGCGGTAGAAGAGAAAGACCAAAGAATATATGAATAGAATGTATGGGGTATGATAAACCTATATAAAAGGTATGAATACTGAGATGGCAGATGATAGATTAGAGTGGAAAAAGCAAACGTATTGTACTGACTCTACCTTGGTGGCATATGGTTTATGAAAAAGGAGGTATTGTGTATATTCTTTCGTATGAATTTATTAATAATATGTTAATCTAACATTATACATATATTCCAATTTATTTCCATAAACATTCATAACAAAATTTGAAAATATAATAATCTATAAGAAAATATTGAAAACAGAATTGCAAATTTATTAATATAAATATAGATATCACTGGCGCAGTAATGTTATTTCCTGCGTTCGTAAATTTTCTATTTTATTATATTAAATTAACATTTTACAGTAATTCTGAATATAATTTTCAAGTTTATATAAAATAACAGCCTTTTACAAGTTCAGTTTCACATAATCGTTCGTCCGGTATCCAATAAAGTAATGTTTAACCAATATTAAGTCACTGACAACTATCTTAACTTAACTTTGAAAGTTTTTCGATGGATACTATACCCGTGACGGTATGTGGTGCTTTGAAAAGTTTACCAATATTACCTTTAAATTGTGTTCCGTGAAAAATCGAAGACGCCTCAATGGCACAGTTGTCGAAAAATGCGTAAGTTAGAATCTTATAGAAACTTTTTTAGTAAAAGGATTGTGGCAGTTGAAGATCTGATACCGGAAAGTTGTGTGTTTTGGCAGTTGGGTTTGAGAGTAGGCAGCTTTTCTAGTGATACGACTTGAGCAGTTTTTTACTCGAGTCACTCGAGTGAATCCGCTATTCTCATAATCGAGTGAAAACAAATTTAAATCGAGTTCGTTTGTACTAGAGTTATCGAGTCAACTCAGCGCGCCGAGTACATTCATTTTATTTTTCTTTGTTATTTAATAACATAAATAAGGTAAATAGTATTTTGTATTCTATTATATTACTGATTTAATAAAAGTATACAAAAATTCTTAATCTAAACTAACCGAAACTCAGCTCGAGTGGTAAATTCTTACTCTAGTTATAAGGAGCGTAAGTAGTTTACTCGAGTACAACTCGAGTGACGCAGTAAAATTACTCGAGTGGCTCGAGTCACAAAATTCTACTCGAGTCGTCTCTCTAAGCTTTTCTACATCGACATAAAATGTTACCATCTTACGTCACGAAGTCACTTAAAATCCGATGAGTTTGTTATCCATCGCTAACCTCAAAAAGCATGTACTGAACTACTGAGCTTTCTGTAGTAGAAGGGAGCGACAACTGTGTAGTCACACACATTGATTTTTAAATGGGCACGTAATGAATTGCGCACCCTTATTGGAATAAAACCTTCTGCGCTATTTTGAACTGGGTAGAAGTAAAACTTTTTTTTAATATATCGCATAAAAGAAATATGCGAATATTATGAATTGTGTATTTGATGTAATATATATAGCTCTTTTCTTGCTTATGATTTTTTATAGGTTATAGGTTTTAGCGTTATGGCTACAATCTCACATAATGTGGCCCAAGATGGTGGAGATGCTAAGCCTAGTGGAAGGACTCACTCTCAAGTGCAACTGCCGGAACACACCTATAGATATTTGGCGGCAGATTTTCAACTTCAGGGTAGTAGCTAGCCAAGCAGACATTAGGAAAATCTCTACCACCATGCTATAGTTTTATCACGATGTTTTCCTTCACCAAACGCTCAAGATCATTGCAGGTGAATTGACAGGTCCCTTGGTACGACATCCTTACACAATACCAACTGAGCTATCATCATTTCGAAATCGAATCATTTTTTTTTTTTAATTTTACCTTAAGATTTAAGGGAATGCGTAAGTAATACTCACGTAATTAGGGGCATGGGCAAATTGTCCCAATTAGTTTACGTTTCGTGTGTAGTCGACACGCGTACGGCGCGACTCTGGTAATCAAATTATGCAGATGGAACTGGTGACACGAAGTGCCGTGCATGTAACACCTAGTATCTACGTAATACACCTATATCTCCATGTTGAAATGGTTTTTCGTTGTCAGTTTTCTGACTTCTATTCACAAAATTACATTTTACATATACAGTGACGTAGCTTTTACCCGCGGATTAAGTCGCGATTATGGAACTTTAAATTAGATACCCTATGTACTCTTTTCTACTCCTGATAACATTTGGGTGGGGGGCAGGCCTTTTTTTTCATAATTTATATTTTTATATCTATATTTATATTTATATCTATAAAACTATGAATTTACCATCAGGTTGAAAATCTGTGGCTTAATACGTGTAGGTGTGTTCCGGCCGTTGCACTTGAAAGCTAGTACCTTTACAAGGCTTATGATTGGTTGCGCATTTCAGGCTTGGAATCGTCAGAATCAAATTAACCTTTACATTTATATCAATAGTTAGGATGAAGGAATAGAAAGGAAAATTAGACCAAGAAATATATGTTTCATGTAACCTTGGCTCTTAGTTCGAAATGTACTAATTATATGTATTGACTGACGTAGAAATTATATATTATTCTGATTTACCATTTTGTAAGAAAATCTAAATAATATTTTTTGTGTGTGAGTATAAATATGTACATTGTATATTTTTTTATCAATTTTGAATAAATTACGTTAAATAAGAAATTAACATATAAGGAACACTATATCTATTTTTAATTGTTATTTTGTGTATAAATAATAAATAGGTACAACATATATGCATAAATATAGAACTAAGCATACATATACATGTTATAAATAAATATTTTCCATTATAAATATGAATTCATTCTTGAACTTTGTAGTGAGTGTGGACGCTGTGTCAAGGGATACGTCAAGGTAGTTGGACTTTTGGTATCACCCTCAAGTTGAAAATCTGCCAAATACCTATAGGTATATTCTGGCAGTTGCACTTGGGAGGCAAGTAGACCGCAGATATAGTGCATCTACCATTTTGGACCATATTGTCACTTAACATCAGGTAACACTGTGCTATTATAATATAGCAATTAAATAGCGCAACACATCAGTCGGCTCGTGACCATGGCCTATGTAACCAGGCCCAAACGTCGAGCAATTATTATAAAGGAAGTCGCGTTTTATACCCGTATTTAATCTCCATATTATAATGCCTACAATACGCGAAAGTCTAAAAAGAAACTGTGATATAACGCTAAAACTATAAACCAATAAAACACACACATAATCTACAAATTCGCTTATAATTAAAAATAAATCAACAGCTAAGTTGCACGGTAAACTTATTTTCCCACGTAGATATAATTAAAATTACATAACTTGAACTGAATACAATCTAAACAGTACTTTTCCGGACTAATCTAGCAACCCCATTAAGCTCGACGTCTCGTATTCCTGGTCGCCGAGGAATGGCACTGCGCCAAAGAATGTCTTTATTGCTTGGTGGAATCTACACTAGAGGAATTCAATAATACGGTAGATCGAGTTAAAGTATAATATCAGTGTTCCCTCAATATGTTCCATGTACGGAATGAATTGCAACAGATTTTTGTACAACCTTGCCTTTTATTTTCTTCAACTTCTATAACAATTTCAGTTGTTGCTATCGATATATTGCGTTATGAATACATGGATTGAACCAAAAAAGGAGCTATCAAAAGTTTAGTCTTCACATGTTTCTCTCGCCTTGGCCTGAGCCCGGGTAATACTTTTGCGCTTTGCGATGAGGAAGTCCGTAAAGAATGGGTATTAAAACACCACGTTAAAAAAAGATATGTCAATACGTTAAATGTTGTAGGAATTGGTTTTCAAATGCAGCTGACAGTAAACACCTTAAAGCACTTGATGATACACTTTTAACATTTGTATTGTGTCTACCCTTATTATGGCATAGAATAAGCTCTTTTATATTATTATTCTGAAAAAACCCATTTTTGGACTTTCTCGGGCAATCCGGTAGAAACTCCGGAGCTCACGCCAACGCGAGAGGGATTTGTGGTAAGTCATCTAGTGGCATTCATCAACAAATACGTACTAAATTAACACCACGACAACACACAAACTAGTGTTGCCAGAGACCATGGACAGTTTTCGAACTTCGTCTGAATAGCAAAGACTCAACTTCAAGCTATGGTTTTATCACAGTATCTACCTTCATACCAAACTCATGTTAATGGACACGATATCAGTACACTTTAATCGTCATAGTGACTTCCAAATTAGTTACAACAAACTCACATACCTGACAATCAACAACCACGCAACGTTTATAAATTATTTAGTTTGTTGTGTGCACAGAATCTTTATGAAATTTCTAGATAATGTTTTCTTATTTTTGTTTCTTTTTACCATCCAATGTTTACCTAAGGAGCCTTAAACGAAAGTATCCGGCTGAAAAGGCAAATAGCGTAAGGTTATCAAAGTGTCTAAACCTCTGGGCGAACTGTTGCCGACAGCCGATTCTGTGAATTATATCTAAGACTAAAGTTTCGGGCTAACTGCGCATATATATAAATATGTTTGTCCTGCAGCTTTGCTCGTATTAATATCACCATATTTTACCATACAATCGGATGACGCAGTAAAAAGTTTTAAACAAAGTTTATACGTCTTTTTAACACACTATAAGCTTTTCACAAGAAAAAACAGTCCATCACCAGTTCCATGTTTCCAACTATCTCTATAACAAAATTCATTATAATCAATTCCGTGGTTTAAGCGTGAAAGCGTAACAAACAAAAAAACTCACTATCGCAATCATAATAGTAGTAAGAATGTATATCAAACAATGACAGGCTTACAAGTATTCAGTGACCCGTAAATGCTAACGCACAGTTTTGGCCAGTGGGTCTAGACGTGAGGAATTTCGGAGTTTATTACGTAACGTAGGTAAGCACTAAAATCCTAAATAACGAAAGTATTAAGAGTTTAAATTGTACATGCCGAACAACTTACAAACCAAGCTCATAGTTTCATAAAAGGAAGTAGGCTCTTTTTACATAAATAGCTGAGTCCGTGATTTCTTTCGCATGGGATTAAATAAAATTTAATCATTTTTGCCCGTTTGAAGCCATGATAGCTCAGTGGTAATATGTAAGACTTCGCGTCAAAGGACGTGGGCTCGAATCCAACCACCAACAATGAGTTTGAGCTTTCGGTGAAAAAAAACATCCTGAGGTAATCATAGCATGGTGATAGGGATTTTTCTACTGCCCGCCTTGCTATCAACCACCCTCAAGTACCAATACCAATAGGTATGTTCCGGCAGCTGCACTTGAGAGCCAGTTCCTCCACAGGTTTAGCGTATCTTTCAACTTGGGCCGTATCGTCACTTAAGATCAGGTGAGATAATGGCCCTTACGCTAAACCTTAACTATAGAAAAAACCTTGTTTCAATGCAACTTTACTTCAGTAGCATGATGTTTTGGCTTGGCTTGCTAAAAGGTCGGGCAGGTCGTTGGGTTGACGCGGTGATTGCAAGCACAGATTCCCGTCGCCCCAGGAAGGTGACAGACGGCCGTGGGGTTTAAGTGGGTATTCCCGGCGGTTAGCGTCGGCTGAGTCCCACATTCCCCTCTCAGTCCTCCCGGGCTGGAAGAGGATGCGTAAATGCATTTCCGCACGAAAAAAAAGCTACCTTATTATTACTGTATCAATTTTTTTTTTTTATAAACCCAACTATGCTGTATAATATTCATATAGATGTTCTGTCATATAAACTACAGGGATGTTATAAAACGGCTAGATGTCTCTCCAGGTAGTATTCTGCCCTTTCCTCTACTCGTCTACACCGCCACGTACTGAATTCAGAGGTGTAATTTCCTAAGCCTTTTTCATGAAAAAATAAATCCACGTGCTAATTTTCATTAAAAGATTCAAACGATGTTTGCGTTTTAACCCGTTATCTCGCTAAAACTGATTGAAAAAATAAATTAGCTAAAATATATTTTAGACACTTTAAAAAAGGGTATTTAATGTATAAACACAATTTAAAAATAATGTTTCATGTTGTAAATTGTTTAGCATCAGTGTGTTCCGGCAGTGGCACTTGAGAGCCAGTCTCTCCTATAAAAGCCGGCAACGCACCCGTGACTCCTCTGAGTCCGGAACTTTTAAAAAAGTACCTCGCGACCGAGTCTGCGCCCACGCAGCGCGTCCGCGCCCCACCCACCGGCGCAAACGCGCCAGCGCGCCGTCCGCCGACCCCGCCCACTACCACCTCCCTACCCGTCCGGGCCCCCGCCACCAAGGCAACCGCCCCGGCGCGTCGTCCGGCGTCGCCGCCCCTACCGCCGCGATCACGCTCTCGCTCCCGCTCGCCGGTCATCCGGCATGCGGTAGCACCCCCCGCGTTAACCGCCACTACCTCGTCGCGGACCCCGTCGCCCTCAGCGACCCCCGCCGCCGCACCCACGCCTCGTCCGTTCGAGGAAAAAATTTCTTACGCACCCCGACCGATACCCACGGCGAACTCTTTTTCGCCACTATCACCTGATCCGGAAAATCAAATAGACATGGACACTGCTCATCCCGAAACGGACTTTACGGACTTTACTACAGTCTCAAGGGCGAAGCCCAAACACAAACGGGTGTTATCACCCGAAACCACACCCCCAGCCGCCGCAAAAACAATGCGTGCCGGCAATAACCGCGTCCCCACATCGCGCGACACTCACGCTGCACAAACAGCAGCTCCCACCGAAAGGGCGGTGCGGCCACCGCTCCCAGTCACAATAACTGACAAAGCAGCGTGGCTAAATATTTCCACGCGGCTGAATGCCGCCAAAATTAGATATACTCACGCCCGGAGCACCCCATCCGGTATACAAATCAAAGTCCCCACAATCGCGGACTACAAAAACCTGACAACATTCCTCCGCGAAGGAAAATTCCAATTTTTTACTTACGCGCCCGAAGAAGAGCGCCTTCTGCGCGTAGTAATCAGGCGCGTCCCTAAAGAACTTCCCACGGAAGTCATTCTTGCCTCCCTTAAGGAGCAAAACTTACCCGCGCACGAGGTACACCGAATGTACCACTCCTTCACAAAGGAGGTTTACGACCTCGTCCTAGTCACCTTGGACCGCTCCAATGAAGGCAAGGAGGTTTTCAACCTCCAATCGGTCTGCGGCCTCTCCGGAATATCCGTAGAGATCCCGCATAAAAAGCATGCCCCTACGCAGTGTCACAACTGCCAATCTTACGGACACTCGGCGAGAAACTGTCACATCAAGCCGAGATGTGTCAAATGTCTAGGAGATCACTCCACAAAGGAGTGCCCCCGCATGCCGGAAACGGTAGAGCCACCGAGCTGCGTCTTATGCGGCAAGGCCGGTCACCCCGCGAACTATCGCGGGTGTGAACGCGCCCCACGCACTAGGCGCACTCGCACGCGCGTCCCACAGCGCGCTCCGCCAGCGCACGCCGCGTCAACGCGCCCTGCCCCGCCACCGCTCATCTCAACCCAGGCCTTCCCGAGCCTGCCAAGTTCAGCGCGAGTCACTACCGCGCACACACCATCACAAGCCCCGCCTTCCGTGTGGGCCACTAAAGTACAACCGCCTAGAGTTGTACCTTCGAGCTCGGAAGCTCCGTCCTTCGACTTCCTAGGCCTAACCTGGATCGCAGGTATTCTTAAAGATTTTGACGTCGAAGACATCATCGCCTTCGACAAAATGGCCAGCTCTCCCGTCGGAATAGACCGACTTAAGGCCGTAGCCGCCTACCCTGCCCTCGCACGTGCTGTGCAAGACCTTGCCCGCGCTTCCCCATAAATAGTTTTCGCGATGCAGGATAAAATTAGACCCCGGGGCCTCTCTTTATCCTTTTTTAACGCGAGTAGCTTAACTTCCCAACGCGACTTAGTAGCCTGCTTCCTTAAGGAGCGGCAAATCGACGTGTTCCTCGTACAGGAAACACTACTTAAACCGAAGTTCCGCGCCCCTGCGATCGCAAACTACAAAATAATAAGAGACGATCGCACCGGCGCAAGAGGCGGAGGTACACTCATATATTTCAAAAAATCTTTATATTGCACGCGAATAGAACCTCCTAAACTTACTAACCTAGAGGTATCTATATGCAGAGTGGGCATGACCGATCATCCCACGATCCACATCGTTTCAGCGTACCTCTCGCCAAAGAAAACACTTATCAAATCAGATCTAGAAGCGCTCTTCGCGCTCGGTGAATCGGTAATCGTGGCCGGCGATCTTAACTCCGGGCACATTTATTATAATAACCCGCGTACCACTGTCAACGGTAGAATACTTCTCCGCTTGGAACACGAGCTAACTTTCGATGTGATAGCTCCTCCAGAGCCAACACACTTTCAGACCAACTGTCGACCCTCAGTTTTAGATATAGCTATCCTAAAAGGGGTCGCCCTTCAGGTGCGACACATCGAAGTCGCTCACGAACTCGATTCAGACCATCGCCCAGTAATTCTACTCCTCGGCCAGCCCGACGAGCATAACCTGCCTCCCATTAAAGTTGCCGATTATCCCAGACTTAGGCAATACTTGGCTACTAACATCTCCTCTCCCGAGCTTGACAGGATTCCAGACGTGATAGACTCGCCGGCCGACGCCGATCTGGCGGTCGACTCCCTGGTCAGTCACCTCCAGAATGCCGTCGAGGAAACCTCGAAAGAGGTAAAAGTGGCGAACGATCGCCGCTTTATACTCCCCGACGACATTCGGAGGCTGATCACTGAGAAGAACGCCGCGACTCGCGCCCACGACGCCTATCCGACAGTAGAGAACCGCGTCCGGCTACGCGCCCTACAAAGAAAGGTCAGATCTCACATCTCTGAATTTCGCTCTCAAAGATGGGACAGCCTCCTGGAGGACCTCAAGCCATCGCACCTGGCCTTCTGGGAGCTCGTCCGCAAACAAAAGAGCAGTTACTCCTCAGCCACACCTCCACTAGACAGAGGCCCCACTCTTCCCCCTGCTTTCGAGAGCAGAGACAAAGCGGAGCTCCTCGCTAACACCCTAGAGGAACAATGCTCCCCCAACCCTTACGAATATCAGGACATAGATCCCGAACACTGGGAAAGGGTCACCCGAACAATACACACAATAAGGGAGACCCGCCCAGCAGAACTCCTAGACCCGGTCACCACCGACGAAGTCCTCTCAATAATTAAAGGACTCAAACCTAGGAAATCTCCCGGTCCTGATGGTATCAGGAATGAAGTCCTAAAGCTTCTTCCTGACAAACTCATAGCGCTTCTGGTCTGCATCCTCAATGCGGCCATATCTCATTGCCACTTTCCAGCCGTCTGGAAAAGGGCCACCGTCATAGGTATCCGGAAACCAGGCAAAAAAGCCTGCTCCCCAGAGAGCTACCGTCCGATCAGCCTACTAAACACCTTAGGCAAAATATACGAGCGGATTATTTTAAACCGCCTCCAAGTCGTCGTAGCCGACAAATATCTTTTTCCGGACCAGCAATTCGGCTTCCGGCCGAAACATTCATGCACCCACCAAGTTCTCCGCCTCACGGAACACGTAGTCTCCAACTTTACGGAGTTACGCCTTCCTAGACGCACTCTCGCTGTCTTCTTCGATGTCGCCAAAGCCTTCGACAGGGTCTGGCACGAAGGACTCATATATAAGCTCCACCAGTTCCAAGTTCCGGACAGACTTGTCCACTTAGTTATACAATACTTATCTAACCGCTCCTTCTGCTACAAAGTAGACGGAGCTCTCTCCTCACCCCATCCTATTCGCTCTGGAGTCCCCCAAGGCTCCATTCTAGCGCCATGTCTATTTAATCTATATGTCAGCGACATCCCAATCTTCGATAATGTCCAAGTAGGTCTCTACGCCGACGACACAATCATATATAGCTCGGGAAGGCACAGAGCCAATCTCAAAAATCGAGTTCAACAAGCCATCTTCGCCTTCGGATCCTGGTGCCTCAAATGGCGCATAGGATTAAATCCAGATAAAAGCTCGGCTATCATGTTCGATCCCCATAACTTCAAGCCACTCGAAGGCTCATTACACTTATTCGGTGTCGATATCGCCTGGGTAAATAAAACCAAATACCTAGGCGTAGTACTCGACAAACACCTCACCTTCACCCACCATATCGATTACGTAATCAAAAAGGCCAACACCGCCTCGGCCCTGCTACGTAATCTCACTTCTTCGAAAAGCAAAATGTCACTCAGACATAAGCTTACAATCTATAAGACCTGCATACGCCCAATATTGACTTACAGCTGCCCAGTCTTTGCCCATGCAGCAATAACAAACCTGGAAAAACTTCAAGTCTTCCAGAATAAATTCATTCGGACAATGATCCAAGCCCCGCCTTACGCACGCAACATAGATCTCCACAAAGATATGAATCTCCCTTCCATATACGCCTACATACGCGAACTCACCAAGAAATTCTTTGAAAAAGCCGAAGCTCATTCGAATCCCGAAATAGTAGAAGCAGTCAACTATACTGCAAATCCTCAAGCCGTTTGGTTCGCACGCCGGCCACGAAACTGCTTCACCGATCCCGTAGACGACATCACCAGGGAAAACGCGCTCCTTCCTGCCGTCTCTTCAAACCGTTCGTGTCCGCGCACACGCCCGCGTAACCGCAGGTCTCGCCGCCGAGGCCTTACGGTTAATTTCACTCCCGCACACCCGCCGCGGCCTCCCTCTGCAGTTGCTCGAGCCTAGGTCCGATCCTCCGGAAAGGAGCCCTCGAGCGACTCTGCTCGCGCGATACAGCGACACTCTACAACACTGAGAATACAACATCACACTGCATACCATCCGTGCATACCCACACGCTAAGTACACGGTTCTGTAAGGGACCAAAAACCTGTGGCCCTGCCAGTTGTTTGCCTTTGTAATTTTTAATAATGGTTCCTCTGTTCACAGTCAGTTTCATACAGTTCATGGGCGTTTTAATGCGAAGACTACGTCCATCCAACACCGATAACTCAATCTTAAAACAGTACAGTACAATCCACTCCACCGACCTCCTTGCCTCTCTTAACAATTAGTATTTTTAACATTTCACAAATTAGTAATTTATCTAAAGGTCTACTCCAGTAGGCCAGCTCTTATTATTTTATAATATATTTTCTCTTCCGGCAGCAGTCCATGCCAAGGGCCAGCCACAACGGCACCCTTGTGCCCGCTGCCTCGGGGCTGAGTGCCCTCAGCATTCGCCCCAAAAAGTCCTGCCAAGCTGTAAAAGCCCCTCCGGCTAACAGCGTATGTCCAGTCGAAAAAAAAAAAAAAAAAAAAAAAAAACGTGACTCCTCTGTTATTGTGGGTTTCCATGGGTGGCGGAAATCACTTACCATCAGCCATCAGGTGGTACGATTTCTCGTTACCCCCACCCCCCTCAATAAAAAAATAAAAAATAAACCTGTAGGCTGATCTTAGGAGCGCCTTTAAATATGTACAATTATTTTGTAAATCCTTTTTTTTTATTAAATTGATAATATTAAATTATAGATGTATTATTGTCTCATAGTGATGATAAACAATTTTTTAACTGTTCTCATCAAATTGCAAGCGCTATTAAAAATATTCCTTTAAGAAAACCATAACCATGAACATTTTTAAATAGATACATTTTAAAAATTTTACATTACTTAAAAATTTCCGCTAGTAATACTACTTACTAAACTTGTGAGGAAATTTCAATAAAATTGAAGAGCCAATTCCAACTATCGGTAAATTTGATATTTCCTACTACTACTACCTACATATATATTATAAAAATATAGGTAGAAAGCATAGTTATATAGATAAACAATACTTTCTATTTAATTGAAGCCAAAATACAAAACACATAACTGACATCGTAGCCACAAACTTTCAATCCAATTACGAAACAGACAACTATACAGAGATACGCAAGTATAGATATGGCCCGGGTAATTGCAATGAAAGCACTTTAGCAACTTAGCTGCTTGTGAACTGTCACAATACCTAAAGATCCCATTAAACTAAAGCAATTTGTAAGTTTTCCTATTAGGCTTATTGCACACATCTCATCTGTACCACCCCGGGACCTTCTTAACACGTTTCTTTTATGAAAGAATTATTTTATTTTATAGCTATGACATTTTCGGTGTGACATTTTTGTAGTGAAACTCCTTAAGCGATAGATCGACAATAATTGACAGTAAAACGTTAAGGATGCCTCACATTCAGGTACATTTTGTTATGTGAGAGAGAAAAAATGTTTTTTTTTATGGAATAGGAGGAAAACGAGGAAGCCTGTCACCTGATAGTAAGTGATCACCGCCGCCCATTGACACTCACAAAACCAGAGGAATCGCAGCTACGTTGCCGCCCTTTATAGAAGGGATTGGCTCTCAAGTGCCACTGCCAGAACACACATATTGGTATTAGGCGACAGATTATCAACTTAAGGGTGGTAGGTAGCCAGATGGGCCTTAAACAACCTCCATGCTATGGTTTCCTCAGGAAGTTTTTCTTCATTGTAGGTGGTTGGATTCGAACTCCCGTCCAATAACGCAGTGTTCCTACACGCTACTACTGAGCTATCATCGCTTCATAATAGAATATAGACAAGAGTGAGAGCTATAAACGTTTTTTATTAGTACCGTCATTAACTAAGTACGACCTTATCAGGTAAGCAGCTCAAGGGCCGCGTGTGTAGTCCCTTACAGGACCATGTACTTAACGTGTGAGTGTGCACGATTGGTATGCGGTGTGATGGTGTACTCTCAGTGATGTAGAGTGTCACAAGTACGACCTTATCAGGTAAGCAGCTCAAGGGCCGCGTGTGTAGTCCCTTACAGGACCATGTACTTAACGTGTGAGTGTGCACGATTGGTATGCGGTGTGATGGTGTACTCTCAGTGATGTAGAGTGTCACTGTATCGCGCGAGATTGAAGACGTTCTACTTCTATAACGCACAAGGTGATGCAATTCTTTTGTATGTAATAGTTTTATATGAGTTCTTTGTTTATTACAAATTTTTATCAATTTATACACCACACGTTATTGCGAAACTAACAAATAAATAATTTCTATTCAATTACACATAGAATAGTTATTACAGTTTGAAACAAAATTCAAATGTTGCAGCTCAAAATCTTAATCTTAATAAAAGAAAGACTGTTTGCTAGCCCGCATGATCGTCCACATCAATCGGAACAAATCTCGGCAATATTTGAATCTCTTTATGGTATTGAAGTGTTAGAAAATAGTTTGGCGGAGACAATATGTTTAAACAGCGTCCTGAAATCTACGATGGCGCAAAGTAATAATTTTCAAATAACATAATTGCTGTAAACGCAAATGAAGATCCGGCCATAGCCGGTGCTTAATTATACTGATTTGTTTGCTATAAAAAATATATCTCTCGCATCCCTGCATATACATATTTCAGACTACTCTGACAAAATTAAAAAATATATACAAATATTAAAAAATCAAATGTGAAGTGCGAGAGATGAATACGTGTAGTGTGGCCATCTACAAAGTTCTTAATTTTGAAGTGTTAGTCCAGTTGTGTACATACGCCACGTCAATGGACGTGAGTTTGTATCCCAGCAATGAGCTTGAGCTTTCGGTGTAGGAAAGCATCGTGATGAAACCATAACATGGTGGCAGGGCTTTTTATATTGCCCATATGGCTTGCTATCATCCTCTTTTTTTTTTGTTAACGAGGTGTTTAGAATCCAGTGTTTACGGACTTCATCGCAACGGGATAGTGCAATACCCGGATTCAGGCCAAGGCGACAGGGCATGTGGTGACTCATTAGGTGTTAATAACCCAACACTACCGGCTAAAGCGCACCAAAGCGACACTTCAAACTTCCATGTTGCCAGAGATCAGGGACAACTATCACATATCTTGTAATCTCTGCAGACAAATACCTATAGGTGTGATTCGGCGGTTGTACTTGAGAGCCAGTCTCTCCACTAGGCTTACCATGTCCACAATCTTGGACCACATTATCAGGTGTGATAGTAGCCGTGACGCTTAACTTATAAAGTAATAATAAAAAGAACATATTAAATTAATGTAAATTTTATATACATTCATATGCTTAAACCTTTTTTATCTTGGTACAATAATTCATTGAACATTCTCCAAACCTACGGTTTAACATAAAACAACCTCACTTATTAGTCTCGATGGAAAATCCAATACCGTTTTTCTCTTTTGCGGCCGTTTCGTTTCACGGAGAACGAGGTTGACGCAAACTTGAATTCAATGGCGGCGCGACGTGAGACCCACCTGGCGCTAAAAGTTTCAGCAATTACTTACCGACCGACACCGTTTCCCTTGTCCTTGTAATATAAGCCGCACACAAAGCACTATACTCAAACACTATATGATTAAAATTTATTACAAAAACGTCTAAAACGTAAAATCCTTACTAATGTTATAAATGGGACAATGAGTTTATTTGTTAGTTTAGCTTTTGGTATAGAGATACATGAGACCTTGGAACTTGTAATAGGCTACTTTTTCTCGCGAAAAACTTGTTGAAAGTGGGGTAAAGAGGGGTCCCTTTGTATGAAACTTATTATTACGTCACCTGATTTGCTTGACAAATCAATATTTCGGGAGCGAAGCTGCAGGTAAAAGCTAGTATATGTGTAGGGCGTAAAATAAAGCAGCAATAGATTTAGCGAGAGATTTTAATGATTATTTTAAACAAATTAATTAAATTAATTAATTCGAGTGGTAGATACTGTGATTATCGTTCAAACAAAAACTCTTCAGCCTACAGACTAGTTGTGCCTACGACTTCGTTTGGAAGAACTAAAATTTTATTTCATGAATTTTGGCTCGATTATGCAACGTTTTTCAACACAGCTTTGCTGTTATTGATTGCAGAGTGATTATAATACTCAGAAGCTTCTAATGATTGTTTATTGAACTTTCAAAAAACAAACTTTTCTGTCTTATAATATTAATATAGATAGGTACGATATTTTCTCTTTTTTACTTATATATTTTTTTTCTTTAGAACGCAGATCTTTCAGGTTGATCACTAACAATAAGAGATATATGCATCAATTACGAGACTGTTCTATTGATATATGCCAACTAACACAATGCATGTTTTGTTTTAATTATTGTTTTTACTACTTCACAAATGTATACAAAAACACGGTGTGTTTAAGACCGCGGAACGATGGTAGTACAAACTTCATCAAGGCAAGGTTAAAAATACAAAATTCCACTATTGCGTATTCAACTGTCTACTATATTCGCATGGTATGTACTATTTTTTGTCGATACTCAATGCGATTGATGCGCCATACTCTCTCATATAACGCTCGCCAACTGAGTATAGCAGTGACACGATACTTATATTTTTCTCGCTTTTTTAGTCGAAATGAGCCCGAATTACCCGAACGAGTGTTACATAGCCGAACGTGACGAAGCAGTTTCATTCAACACCCACAAATTAAGTGCTCAACACGGCTTAAGACATTTACACTTAGTTCGTGCCAGAACGTCATGACGTGAACGCAACCGAACAGTTGTTGTTGTCTGTTGTTTTTGCCTATGACAGATGAAATAAGACCTTAGCATGTTCACGGTGACGCTAACACGAATTTTGTAGAATATACAATATTAGCTGTGTCCGCGACTCTGTTTAGGTGGAATTACAATTTTATTTATTCATTTTCATTAAAAAAAATTATATATATAGCCTATGTTACTCGAGGCTAATGTAGCATTCTAATGATGTAAGAAATTTTGAAATCGGTCCAGCAGTTCTTGAGTTTATTCATTACAAACAAAGATAAAAAAATACCAATCTTTCCTCTTTATAATATTAGTATAGATGTACGATTAATAAAAACAGGCGTCGTTTCAGTTCTTGTGGGACAATCACTGAAAAACGTGACATAAAAGTCACATCTCAAGATCAGTCGACATCAATCTACATCGCTTATTCACAAATCAGTTCATTATATAAGTCCATAAGTATGTAGTATTATTTTTTTTTTTTATTGTAATCCGATAACTCTGTATTACGCACCACACATCAAAAGTTTTAAGTATACACTGATCGTTTGAAATACAAAACGAGTAATCTCTAAAAATGTTCCATGACGTCGCAATTACGTGAAAACCAGGCTTAAAATGTTTCTGCAAAACGAGAGACCTCGATAACGCGGACAGAATGTATAAAAGTGCTTCTATATAAAATATTTTTAAACTTAAAGAATTAAATGCGCTGACACGACTAAAAAGAACGAGAAAATACTCTCTCTCTCGGGTCTTAGAATTTATATCGCCTCACCTGAACACAAAGAAAACAGCGAGTCGTACTAGAGTTGTACTCGGTCGTTCATTTATCGGAACATTGTTCTTTGTTAAATCGATCTTTTGTTTCTAGCACTTTCGAGTAGCAAGATTTTATGTTATACTTACCATCTTAATGCAAATTCAAATAAAGAAGAAATAAATGAAAATAAATTTGCTGGGTAGTGAAGAAAACGGTCAGTAAGAATCATTCACGATCTTATCATATAACAAGTAGAATTTATCGCCTTGATAATAAATTGAAACTCGTAATCAATGCAATGATATCTATTACAATATACAAATTAAAATTACATGAGTTAAAGCTGTTGGAATGGACGTACGTACGTTCAAAATGTATTCGTACTTAATGAGATTATTTTGCTTAACGTTTTATAAGCAAATTAAGAAATACTTCAGACGATTTAAGATTTAAGAAGAATACTGATAACGCCTTAAAATCTACCTGTCATCGAAAAGCACCGACCAAACCCTCGAGCTTTTTTTCCTGTTTCAGTCCTAGTGCGTATGTGCCTTTGTTGCTTCGCTTTGTACGCGTTTGTTTTGAAACTTGGTTGTCTAATATAACTTACTTTGAATTTTTACGTATATATATATAACTGCTATTTATACTTACAAGGTAATACTTGGTTTAAAAATGCAGTTGTTTTCAATATGTTTATGGCCACGATACGCATCTGATATTAATTATTAGTCTTCGATATAATCCCCTCCTCTCTGTTCCACTACAGAATTACGGGGGCGCGACTTCGGTGTCACAACATCACGGTGACTCCTATTGAATCGCGTACTAAAAAGTTTGCTGATTCATATTTTTGTAGTACCGTGGAGCTGTGGAACCGTCTTCCGGTCAGCGTGTTCTCACCCTCCTATATCATGGGGTCCTTCAAAACAGGCGTGGAAAGGTATCTAAGTAGGCCATCATGACAGCGGTGACTAATATCAGTTTCAATGTTAGTCACCGCTGTTTTGGATTGTACTATATTTAACACCAGGTGCGGTGCAGTCACTATGTTATTTTAAATAATAAAAAATTAAGTGGCGAACCAAATTAAGATGGTGAAACCGCTAAGCCTTGTGCGGGGAAGTACCTCCTTACACAGTAATATAAAAGTAAAATTCATAAGACAATTATAATACGATTATTCGCATAGTTCATAATTTAGGTATTAAGGATATTCCATCCATCCTTCCATTCAACCGAAAGACGTCCACTGCTGGACATAGGTCTCCCCCAAAGAACTCCACGACGACCAGTCTTGCGACACCCGCATCCAGAAGATTCCCGCGACCTTCACCAGGTTGTCAGTCCGCCTTTAACATCAATTAATTCATCATTAAAACATTAAAGCGATGATAGCTCAGTGGTAGTGTGTACGAGTTCGCGTCAAGGGACGTTAGTTCGAATCCAAGCACCTACAATGAGCTTGAGTTTTCGGTGAAGGAAAACATCGTGAGGAAACCATAGCATGGTGGTAGGGCTTTTTCAAATGCCCTGCCGCCAAATACCACTAGGTGTGTTCCGGCAGCTGTACTTGAGAGCCAGTTCCTCCATAGGTTTAGTGGGTCTACCAACTTGGGCCGTATCGTCACTTAAGATCAGGTGAGATTACGGCCATAACGCCAAACCGAAGTATAAAAAAAATAATTTTACTATTCAAAATTGAAAATTACACAAATATCAAAATATGTTATATACTTTGTCTATACAAATATTATAAAAAGGAAAGAGTTGAATTTTTGTTTGGAACGAATAAACTCAAGAACTATTGGACCGATTTTAAAAACTCTTCACAATTATAATGATACATTAGCCCTGAGTAACATAGTCTATATAATTTTTTATAATGAAAATGGTTAAAATAAAATTTTAGTTACACGCGAACGGAGTCGCAGACACAGTTATACTGCAATATCAGTACCAGAGACGTAAAAAAATCCATATATTCAGAATCTGAAAACTGTAACCTCAATTATTTGACAAGTCACTAATCTTCAGACTACTAAACGCTCTACAATGCGTAGCCTCAATGCTTATTTGTTCAATCCGCCATTAGTTGCATTTTAAAATAGTAAATATTTTTGTCCTACTTTGAAAGCAGAGTTTTTTTTACATATTACACAATGAGGCAAAATACGTAAAATACTATATTACGTGTAAATAAGACTTATAACAGCATAATTCTCTTTAAAATAAAGAAAAAAGTTTTTACTTAAAAATGCAACTAATTTTGAATTAAACAAACAAACAATAAAGAGCGACTTACAAGGCAAAAATACTCAAAACTGGGCGCAGGCCTCTTCTTGAAAGAAAACGCTGGCCTAAACCTCACACTAGACTGTAGTCGCTAATTTATTAGAGTTCTAGATATTTTCCTAAATATAGTGATACTAAAAACGTTCAAACGATCGCCTTAAATAAATTTCATGTATATATTTATAGTAAATAAAACTGCCCATAAAGATGGTTGTTTACAACACTATTTTATTTTCACATCGCTAGGAGCATCATGAACAAAAGTTTATTACACTATCTCGATGCAAAACCCACTTACCCCATTTATCTTAGCCGTCGGAACTCGAGACGAGTTCCGCGGGAGTATTTAGTTGTAAAATCAACGACAAATTTGGCTTTCACCTTTCTTTTTATGTTTTATAATTGCTTGAATTGTTTTTAAATTTGACATCTCTTTTCTGACTACAGAGTTTTCAGTTTTGTTTGTACATCTATATTTAACATAGATATAGAAAATGATAAAACTATGCCGTGCCTTATTTTAGACTTTTTATCACTTGTTTTTTGGTTCAATAGTTTTGATAAACCATTTATTGTAAATAAGAAAGATTCCGTTATATTGATAGATAGAAGTGATGCTAATAAAACCTTATAAAAAATATTTATATATCTGTATTAATATTACAAAGCGGAAAAGATTGTTTGGTTGTTTGATTAGGTCCCACTATATTCGCGGCTATTTTATTAGTAAGAAATTTAAAATCCGAACTAGCGCGAACAGTACCTTTATATAGTTATGTATTTGGATATCTATATAACTGCTAAATAATTTTCTTAGATGTAAATACACACAACACAATATATCTGGCAACCAACCGCAAGCGTCTCGCTTCCGAATGTATGCAAGGCGTTGGCTATCAATGCAGATTAGAACGTCGAACTGGCCTGACTTGAAGTATTTATTAGACACATGGAAACAGGCACAATTGGTTTCTATTGTAAATCATGTAAATGAACGTACGATTTTTCTTATTTGTCATTAATTAAATATGTCTAGTATTTCTATATAGAGACAGAATAATTTGTATACTGTCTCATTTACATTTACCATCGAATATTAATAAATGACCGAATAACGCATCTATAAATGTAGTTTAAAAAAAAAACAATTATTAAATAAAAAGTAAAGATGCTAAGCAACCGTGGAAAATGTTATTGTTGCCAATTTTTATTTACAGGTTGTTATACCGGATTTTTTAACGTAAGAAAATGGGGCTTAAAGCGTTATGTGGGACTTCACCGGCGGTGAAACCCACTAAAACCCCACGAACATCTGTCGCCTTGTTGGGGCGACGCGGGTTCGAACTGATAATAATTCTGGTCTCCACCCGGGCAACCTCGTGAGTTTTTTAAATTATTTAAGCATCTATAGGTAATTTCGCCAATGATGAGAGTGGAGGAATTTTGTAACAACAACTAACGTGCACAAAGTAGCAATCAAACTCAAAATAACTATTTGTAGATCGCAAAAATAATTGTCCTGCGTGAGACTTGAACCCACAGTACTTCGGCTCGGTGGTTACAGCGATGCATCTCAATATACATTGACTAATCCCGAAATGTGACGAACCAAAAGAGTTACGAGCTTATTTTTATTTATACGTTGGGTAATATCAAATCGGATATAATTGTCATATTTCTACCGTACTGCAAAATTTTGGTACAAGGACTATTTCCAAATTTTTTTAATAGACCTATGCTATAATAGCGTTATGGCTATATTATCCACAAAATCACCTAATCTTATGTGACGATATGACACAATTTGGTAGTCACGCTGAACCTGTGGAAAGACTGTCTCTCAAGTACAACTGCCGGAATAAACCAATTGATATTTGGGCGGCATATTTTCAAGTTGTTGGTAGTAGCTAGCCAGGCAGCGACCTGGCTACTTGCTACCAACCAAAAATCAATTCCAAAAAGCCTTACTAGCGATATTGTCCTTCACCAAAAGTACCACTGAGCTATCATCGCTTAAAATTATTTAGATTAAATAACTTTTACTATTCTATTATATATCTAACTGTTATAGTAAAGTAAAAAATTGCAACCAAAAGTATTTTTAACTGAACTCATTTATTGGTATAAACGTCGTGACATATTTATTTGTTGTATTATTTCTCATTCTTCATTATTTTAGTTTACAAAAATAGCGTTGTAAATTTATCGCGCTAAACATTTTAAAAGACATACCTGATTAAGCATATGCAAGACAAACCCAAGCCTTCGAACACAATATCATTTTGTATGCGACGAACTCATTCTAACTCCACGGCGCTCTAATTCAAACGGCAGCGCATTTCCACCGGCCGATACAACTTTTGCGCCTTCAGATAGCCGCATTTGAATGCATTTCCATGTGTTACTAACTCGCCGGTGCTGTTTCTTGCTGCAAATACGTACCGAGTCGGCAAAATAGCGGTACTGATTTCTACCGGCATTACCATAATCTGGTATTTTGTTGGAATTATTCATCCGATGTTGCAGTTGCTCGAATGCTTTGGACAGAGGGAATAATGTATCAGACAGTTTGCGTGCTGCAACTGTATTCGGTGGATAATTCATGTAGGTATTTCTCTCTTGTTTAACATTAGACAATGTTTAAAAATATATATATGTATATAAATTTTAAATACAGTGTTTGACCACAATATACCATAATATTGAATAACTTAAGACGCTGATACGCTACGCGTCATTAGGAATTGGCAGAACAGACATAAAGGTTTTCGATCTCAGTTCAGACGGTAGTAGCTAGGCGAGTACCTGCTGCATACTACTTTGATTTCTTTCAATTTTCTTCTTGAAACTAAAGTACACACAACAATGGAGCCAAAATTGCTTCGGAATATTATAATATTATTTTTAAATATTAACTTTTATAGTGTTTTTATAACTTATTTAAAGTTCTCTTTGATATAATAATTAATTTAGCTGTCTTATCACAAATCAGTTAATTATTATGTACCTACAATCTTTTTTTGTAGCACAAATACTTCATACTTAAACAATTTAATTTTTAATTAAATTTGCTAGTAAAGAGTGCTTTTTTAACTTTTAAATATTTTACATACTTTGTTAATTAATAGTTCGAAACAATGTTGGTTAACGTATTTAATGCTGAAATAGATTCAAAGAGGACCAGAGCTAAGCTGCTATGAGGCGTATTTATGTTTGACAGTTTGTATTTATGGTCATGAAAAGATGAAGGCGCGACCGCAGTCCTTAATCACTTATCTGCTGCGTCTGCTTTCCTTGCCTTATTACGTGTCATAACACAATGTCATCTATAAAGACGTACGAAAGAAAGGAATATCTGGAACGATGACAAAAAAGCAAAGTATTTTACTATAAATAAACATTTGCTTATATATAGTTGAAGTCGGTAACAATAATTTGGGTCATCGTTTGTCGTATGAAGCCAGGATGTTATACATGTTAGTCAATATTTTTTTATTTTTTTTATACTTAAGGTTTAGCGTTATGGCCATAATTTCACCTGATCTTAAGTGACGATACGGCCCAAGTTGGTAGACACGCTATACCTGTGGAGGAACTGGCTCTCAAGTGCTGCTGCCGGAACACACCTATTGGTATTTGGCGGCAGGTTCACAACTAGAGGGTGGTAGCTACCCAGGCGGGCATTAGAAAAAGCCCTACCACCATGCTATGGTTTCCTTACGATGTTTTCCTTCACCGAAAGCTCAAGCTCATTGTAGGTGCTTGGGTTCGAACCCACGTCCCTTGACGCGAAATCGTGCACACTAGCACTGAGCTATCTTCGCTATAGTAGTAGTCACTATAATAAAAAGGTACTACATCATAAAAAAATGTGTGTGTGCGTGTGTGTGTACACGGTAGAAGTAAAACTTCTGTAAGGTCCCTGATTAAGGCGTCCCACCTTCTTAAAATTTTCTGTTACGCTTTTATGAACCTAAATTGTATGTATATCGTCATCTAAAAAACACTGGCATCATTCTGAGAACATCTCATCATTTCCAGTAACATCACTTAAGTCACAGATAATTATTTTAAATGTAAAAAAATGCCCTGTTAACATTAAAATATGACAGATTTCTTATACCTATAGCTTATTTATTTGTCTATAAGTGAGTAATATTGACATATCTAAACAATTTAATATAATAAAATATTAATTTAGAGAGATATTTTGATTCTAAAGCGTTCTGTTTTATCACAGTTTTTAAATTTATTATTAACAATTACATACTTTTGCTATTAAACAGAGTGAAAAAAAACACTTATGTTGTATTTTGATTATATTATAATAAAGTTCATAAAACTGTTCACGGAATGATAAATTTCAGCGTCAGCTCACTTTAAAAATAAAATTACAAGAAAACTAATTGAGTCTACGCTCTGTTAGCTTAAATATTGAATTAACACAAGTTTAGTGATCATAAAATCTGGTTATATTCATCATGAAACCGAATTTGGATTTTGCCACCTTGGTGATTTTGACCCCCGTAAACCGAAAATCTCATTACCAAGATGGCACCCTTATTTTACTCATAAAGGGCCTTACCATATAACTTTTGTTAGTGTAATAGCTACTAGACATATTCATTATGAAACAGAATTTGGATTTTGCAATTTGGTGATTTTGACGCAGGTAAACCGAAAATCTCATTGCCAAGGTAGCTAGCTCCCTTATTTTACCTTTAAAGGAACTTACTTTATAAATCTTGTTAGCATTGACTTTATTTGATACTACTGATACTAAATGTGCCTGCGATTTCGTTCGCGTGAATCTAAAATTCTATTTAGTCATATTTGGAACTTTTTTTAGTACATAATTCACCTATTGATGGTAACGTGATGTTAAATAGCTCAAAGTCTCCCTCAACGGTTGTTCTATTAAATAGAAAAAAAAGTGTTTTTCTTAATCCCGACTGGTAGTTCTTCAGATTAGCGCTTTTAAACAAACAAACTTATCCTCTTTATACTTTGTGCATATTTCAAATTAGTTCGTCATTTATAAAATTAATTCCTATGACACGTAATAGATGAAGGATTTTTCAGCACTCGTTGGTGTCTGATTGTGACAGTAAATTACTCGGCAACGGCACACCACTAATTGGTGCCGCAGCGCGGTGTCGAAGTGGAAATATCGCGGAAAATGAACTGCAAAGGGAACTCTACTCGGTATAAAAAGTTTGAAAAGCGTATTATAGTTGTAATAATTTTATTTCTCAGAGACGTGTTACTCTTGAAAGGTTTCTCTCTTAACAAGAACGTTTATTTTAAAAGCATAAAATTGTGAATTAACATATATTTTTAAATCGATATAGGAACAGTTCGATATTAAAATTGATCGATATAAAAAAGTATCCCACTTCCTACTAATATTCTATATACCTCACTGAGGGGCGAAAAATTGTGTGCTTTTTTATGGTTAAGCTTTAACGTTATGGCCATAACTTTTACATTGGACATTTACACTGACAGATAATTAAAGGAAAATAAAGCAAAAAAAATCATGATAATCTTTATTTTTGAAGTTATATCATTATTCGACAAATATTCATATTAAGAAAAACTTCTAAAAAAGCCGTACACGAACTAAAATTACATCGTCCACGTAAACAAAAATGTTTAAAAATTGAAAACTATGTTAAATTTTTATGGGACCAAACGGCAACTACTTCACCTCAAACAAAAGAAGAATCGTGTAAATCGGATCATAAATCTCGGCGTAATCGGTGTATATACATAAAAAAATACCAATCGAATAAAGAACATCCTTCTTTTTAAAGTCGGTTAAAAACATAAAAATATTATGTTATCTATAATATCTATTGGTTATAAAAACATCCTGTAGTATTAAATATCAAATTATTAAATATACATAATAGTTTTACGTAAACCGATAAGGTGGTCAGAATGAAATAAAAATATGTTGAATATTTATCATTCTGTCCATTTGTAGGCTCAAATTACCCTGAAGTTAAAAATCTGCAGCCCACCTACCTATAGGCACCTAATTAAATACTTATAGTAGTATTTCAGAACCAGATAACGTATTAAAATACTACTGAAAAGGTTTTAGTCTAATTTCAGAAGGTAAGGATAATAATTACTAATATTATATTACAAATAATATGATTATTATATAAAACGAAATTTATATACTGATTTCGATGCAATTGTTTGTTTGGTAGCTAATAACTTAATTATAAATGTACGCTACATTCAATCTTTATATTTGAGTGCTAGATATATATAGGAATGAATGGGGAGACATACAAGAGTCTTTTTGAAATAATTTTTCAGGATTCCCATAAAAAGAGATGTAAGGTTTTTTTTATATTTCTTGACAATGACCTCAATGTATGTGATCCGATCACACTCCAACACAATGGATATGGTGATAAATAGACCAATGGTAGAAAATGCAGACATATATTTAACTTAGACCCGAGAGAAAGAGCGCGGTGTTGCCATTATACCCTGTACTGGCTACCCTATATTTGACATAGACAACTATATTATACATTCGATTTATCATATAAGAACCCCGTGTAAGAAGTTATAAGAAATGAAATTAATACAAGGGTTTAACGTTTAAGGGTTAAACGTTACCTTACCTTTTAATCTTTTTTATTTTAACAATTGTTATCTTTTAAATATAATATAATAGTACTTAATTAATAAACTCCAGCCCTGCGTCGCAGCACTCTCATAAACTTTTTGATAGAGTTTATATATGTTATTGAATGTAATAGATGGCGCTTTGTTGAAATTATTGAATACTGGTAAGGCTATATCTATGTCAATTGGGCCAGTTAGTTTTTAATAACTACATATTCCCTCAGACCACAGCGTTCAGTCACGTTTTAATAAAATTTAAATACGAAATTACAAGGTCCAGTATATAAAAAGTTTTAATCTAAACATACAAATGCGAACTTTCGAACAGGTATACAATATTAAACTTTATAATCTCAACAATAGAGTTACTGATTGTACAAAGCGTACACAAGTACTTGAAACTACGCTCGTTTGAGTTCACAAGTAGTTGCTACGTCAACTTATGTATTGCTATGTGATTTTCTAGTACGTGAGATGGTAATGCAGTTATTTTTGTTTAAATAAATAATATATTATTATTGTCCTAATTATTAATTATATTTTAGAAGTAAAAACTATTTTAGGGCGCGTTGAGTAATTTTTGGGTAAACAAAAATCATGGAACTCACAACATCGTCACCGAACGCTTTCCAGTTATGTAGAGAGTGTATAAATATTTTATTTTTATACTTAAGGTTTAGCGTTATGGCCATAATCTTACCTGATCTTAAGTGACGATACGGCCCAAGTTGGTAGACACGCTAAACCTGTGGAGGAACTGGCTCACAAGTGCAGCTGCTGGAACACACCTATTGGTATTTGGCAGCAGGTTTACAACTTCAGGGTGGTAGCTACCCAGGCGGGCATTAGAAAAAGCCCTACCACCATGCTATGGTTTCCTCACGATGTTTTCTTTCACAGAAAGCTCAAGCTCATTATAGGTGCTTGGATTCGAACTCACGTCCATTGACGCGAAGTCATACACAATACCACTGAGCTATCATCACATTAGCTAAATTGTCAATAACGAAATGTCAAATATGAACACTTGGTCGATCCGTTTGACGTACGTTTAAATAATCACGCGTAAGCAAGGTTTGTAGGTTCCCAACCTCAACATATGGATAACGAGTATTACTTCTATTTTTACATTATTTTGTGAAATATAGTTTTAATTTTTGCTGGCAGTCCTCATGATAGCTTAAATTTTTCTTGCAACATGAAACTTAAAATAGTCTGTTTTCGCGAATTGTGTACAGCAGAATTAAGGTAATATTGAATAGCTTCGGACAATTGAAGAATTAATATATTAACGTAAGGCTGATAAGAATAAAACGTCTTTGTAGTTATACATCGGATATTTATTTACACTCTAAAACTTACACATTTTTTTTAACTATGTAAAAATATATGCTGTGGCTTTACTTCAAAATAAATAAAAATAAAATAATATGTATATTTCAATATATACATATATAATCATCGCTAAACATAAAGTCTCTTCACTATAAATATATAGCTATGTATAAATATATGCAGTTTCAAAGAGAAGCTTTTTATGCTATTCGTGAACGTGATAACAGGATCTGTGATTGATTTATTAGCTACTGGAAACAACAAGAGAATGTTTGCCGGAGCTATTAGTTTTAACTATCTGCAAAATTATATTTTTTATACGTTATGCGCTCTGCATATGATATCAAATATAAATGGTAAATAGACAGCTAATAAAATAATAAAACAGAGACAAAATTATTTGAAATGCAAATTGCGAAAGAGCAGTGAATCAGTGACCTAATCAGTTTTATCGATTCGTGACGGACCGTGTAAACAGCCATTAAGGAATTGTAAAGGTGTGGTGTGATTTCAAGCGATTTGTAGTCGAATGGAGGTCATGCAAGTTTTTATATATTATCACAACAATATTGTATCTCAGTCATATCTGTATTTTTATTTTTATATTATAATTACTCAACTCTGCATCCTCCACTAGGTATAGCATGTCCTCTAACTTGGGCTACATCGTCACTTAACCTTATGTGAATTTATGTTCATAACGCTTAATCTGTAGTAAAAAAAACACAATATTTACTGTACATATACAGTCGATGGAGTTCTTACTATAGTTTCCTTGTATGTACATAATATTGATACTACGGGATATATTTTAGGATATATTTTAATGTAATTAGGCACGGTAAGACACAAGCAGTCTACCAGAGTTTAACATTGTTATGTTGGCTTTCAAATCTCTTAGTAACTTAGTAACTGCATATAGGCTGGCTGATACTCAACGCAAGAGTAGTAGGATCTAAACTGTGATCATTGAAATTAATGCATTTGCATGATATATATCTAGGTCCTGTATATTATTTTTATATAACCACCATCTATTAAATTTCAGTATATTTAAAAAGTTATAGTGAATGACGGCAAATACTTTTCGCGCGGAAGTTCTTTCCTCGCACGACTACCTTGTAGAAATAACTTGCATTGACGGTGTTTCTGGATCCATACGACTTGGGGACTTTTAAGAAATGACCTTACTCTTACCTTGTTGTGCGTCTCCATGGGTGGCGGTGATCATTTACCATCAGGTGACCCGCTTGTTCGTTTGCTCCCTATTCCATAAAATCAACTATTTTTACTATTTTCTTGATGGATATAACTTAAATAGGAAATATTATTTAGAAACTATTCGATAACTAACAAAAGTCTAAAGTTTATTAGAAGAGATAAAAGCTATATAATAAAATAAGATATTTAAGTATAAAGGATAATGGATTTAGGAGTAAAAAGACCGAAAAACATATAGAATAACTGGGTCCTGCATAATATAAGTGTCACAGGTATGAAAATTGAGATGACATCTCACAGAGCCACCGAGTAGAGTCTAAGAAGGACACATATTGTATCGACTCCACCTAAGTAGGATAGGGAATAAGAAAAGAAGAAGGAGTAATATCGTAAGCGAAAATAATCGCTAACAATAACACTGTACCCCATCTGCGCTGCCTCGAAGACAATTTCTCTGACGTCCCTAATTGTGCTAACATTTACTTCGATAATCACGTACAATGAATAGACCGTGCTATATTATAAGCGGCATGGTCTATTCATTTTCTCATCCATGAGATACAATTTGGACATTCATTATGAACGTATTAGTTTTACTTATATAATTCGCAGGCGAAATATGAACTTGTCCGAAGACCGGAATGAGACTTGGTTTTGTTTTTTTTTTTTTTTTTTTTTTTTATATATACGTTTATCATTATAGTCACGATAATTATGTTAAGTGACGATGTTGCCCGAGATAGTGGACACACTAAGTCCTTTGTAGAGACAGGTTCTCAAATGTAACTATCGGAACACGTCTATAGGTATTTGACGGTAGATTATCAACTTGAATGTGGTAGCTAATCAACTTAGTATAAGAAAAAGCTCTACCATCATACAAAGCTCGACCACCATGCAAGTCCTATCGACATGCATGCCTTACCACCACGTACTTGTTTCAGCTTGAGAAAGTTGGTGGTGTGACCATCCGCATACTGTAAAATCTTGCTATGCTGTGACAACAATTAGGTTCTATAGAATATTCTTGTCGCGCACAATAGGCTTATAAAACTGATTACCCAGTACGTTTTTCCCCCAAAGCTATGATATGATGCTCTTCAAGAAGGGATTGAAATGCAGTCCCCGAGATCAGCACCATAGCTGTCATGCTCCTGCTGTTGAAGCTATCAGTAAGTGACAGTAGACATTTACCACCAAAAAGGCTACATGCCAGTTTGCTCCCATTACCAGAAAAAACTTACTATAAAATATTTTTATTATATGAAGTTTAAAAGAGCAGGCATGTAGTTTTCCTTCAGTGAGTAACCTCAATAAAACTGTTATCCCAATTGAGGTTTGTTAATAACAGATTACCAATCCGGAAAAATACGCTAGGATGCCTCGTATACCAGTGTGTATAGTATAATTCACCATCGGAACAGAAAAATACTAGCATCGAGTTGAAAGTCAAACTGAAATCAGGTTGGAAAAGTATCGCTTTTTGCAAAAAGCTTTTACAGTGCTACAAAATAGTAAATATGGTTGCAAATTCGACATCGTCTCAGATGGCGGAAAATAAAAGATATCTCATAAAGTTGTTAGTTATACAACTGAAAGTTTAATCAGAATCCAACTAGACGTTTACTTATTTATTAAATACTTGTTAATTTTACCGTTATTACAAAGAAATGTGTTTATTTTATATAGTAAAATAATTATTTGCTGTTAAATAATAACGGCTTCAAATTTCAACAAAATCTATACAGCCGTCTTAATGTAATAAATGAGTTAATATGGTAGCAAGCTCGGGATAATTGAGGATAGGGAAGTATATATCTTAGACTTTTTGTGAAATTGGCAGATTTCAAACAGAATATTTGAACAGAATTCAACCAGTAAATGACGTATTGACAACATGTTTACTCTTACCCCCATCTCAGAGGGATTTTTTTATTTCATCTAATAAAAATAATATTCTAACACATATAATGTCAAATTTTAGCAGGAGACAGACAAAAACTGAAAATATTTTTGCTTCTTTATAGAAAACAAAACGCTCTTCTATTATAACTTAAAAAAACACATGTAAAGTACAAGTAAGTAAAATACAGTCAGTGTTATTATAAATATTAAAAAAAAAAGATTCGTAATATATATTATAGTGTTCAGTAATCTAGAATAACTCACAAAATTTAAGAATTTTATAATAGTGTTGAGCCCTTGGAATGTTATTGATACTCCTCGCACTAATAGACTGTCACTAGAGAGTAAATGAGATAGATACTTGGAGTTTCTTTGTCTTTTACGTCCAGATTATATAAAGTTACTTCATGTTTACTTTTCAGTAAGGATCAACGATTATAGTGAACAATTGTGTTCACTGTTATTTATTACAAAAAAAATAAAGAAAATCTTAGTAAACTCACTAGACTGCTTAGTTCCACTAGTGTGCGGTAACAATAGAAGAAAAAATATTGTAATACTTTCTCTTTGTATTCGTTCTATTATTTTGTAAATAGGATCGTGGTGGAGTGTCTGTGATTTACTTAGCATAATAAGAAACAGTGTGTTTCAGTAAACGTTATCTAATGTTGAAGGAAATATATAAAACAAAATTACACGTAGCATATATGCAGATTTTAAGGTTCAATTGAGGAGTGACTAGAATAAATAAGATTAGGAATTAGTACACAGAGGAATTACGAAGTTAGTATCAGTGACTGAGAAGTTGAGTAGTGATAAGTTAGCGTGATATTTATTTATTCATTCGTTGGAACACTAACAATTATAATTTACAGTATATTTTCAGTTAGATTAGAAACAACAAGCCATTCAAGTTGATAAGTAACAAATAAACTGTTTTATTAATTATTAAATAAATCTAAAAAAAAAAAAATATTTCGTGAGTGTCGTGAAAGACACAGTTTGAACGAACTTTCTGACGTAGTATATTATTATTGATAAACGTATTATATTATTGATAAACAAATACAAATAAGTGAATTACTAGTATCTGAGAGTAAATAAATGAAACGCAGAGCTTACTAATGAATGGTAGGAATCTTGGAAATTAATATATTTTTCTTTTTGAGAAAATAAACATTTCATCTCATTCAAACATATCCAAACAATATATGTGCAGCCGTTGAGAACTTACTGGCTGTCTTGAACCAATAAACGCGCACCTGTGACTGGGCACAGCAAATAGTATATGCACTATGGATAACCGTATACACAATAGAAATATAGTGCAATATAGAACAAACTAAAGAATGGGCCGTGACAGAAAAATCTTACATTTGATTTATCTAGCTTCCATCAGTACGGTGCGATAAGGAACTTCGTTCAAAATACAAAAATATTGAGAGTATATGATCACTTACAACCACTATCACAAAATATTCATTATGTTATAATCAATTATATTTAATTATAATTAATTAAAAATATCTAGTATTATTATATTTCTAGTATCATTATGTCTCCACGCCAATAAGCAGTAGATGTGGTATTTAACACATGAAACTCTAATATTTCATATTTTAATGTTATTGACATTTTGAATCGCTCAGTTACCGCATATAAGAAATGAATCTAAACGAAGAAACTATTAAAAATGAATTACATAAGTAATTAGTGTTTAAATGGTTATGTGTTGCTATTTATATACATAATTTATATATTTGAGTTTGAGTTTGAAAGGCTTGTAGTTAATAAAGTAAGTAGCAAAATAAGAAGTTATCCTAGATAATATCGAAGACCTGATGCCTACATACAAAATACACAAAACTTTTTATATAAGTTTGAGAATCTTGAAACAGAGTTAATCAAGTTAAATAAGTTTCTTCGAAACTTAATGTAACCAATTATATTTAATATAAAATTAGTAAAGTTAACTTGATTAAAGTAAACTTACGTAAATTATGTCAAATATCATTTTACATTTCGCAAGGGATTTAATTTTAATAAAACAATTCACAATTAGATAGATTATACCGTAACCATATAGATGAGATATACCATATAGATGAGTTACGCTTAAGGTGTTTACCATCTTAGGTGACATCGTCACTTAAATTTTTTAAAAGAACTTGTCAGTGTTCTTGAAGTGATTGCAGAATTCTCTTTGGCCGCAGAATTTTAGTATAATGTTATTTATTTTCTAAATGCGGTGATGAATTTTAAATGTATATTTAATTTAACAATCTGGCTTAACGTTGCTCGACAGATGAATAGAGTGAATGTAGAATTACAAAAAATATTGTCACTTCGCGATTTGTGGCGATAATGCAAGGTCTTGTTGAAGATCTTAAAAGGAATGAGGAAATAACAAATATGCTGGTGAACAAAACTAAGGGATTTAAAAAAACTCTAGATTTTTGGATGATTTTTAACAAGCTGTAAATTCGAGGAAAATATTTGTTCAGCAAAAAAAAAGAAAATTGTAGTTCCAGGCGTCTAGTCTTTAGATCTGAACATGAAAATATTTTAACATGTTGGATGCTGAAGTAATGATAAATAAACTACCGGAAATATTTATTTCTATATTTTTGCGCTTCTTAGAAAAGTATGTACAGACTTCAACAGTTTTTTTTATTATCATGTTAGAAAGTTTTTATAGTAAATTTAATGGCCCTTTTTATGCCCATGTACTATGAACTTCAGCGGAGTTATCGTCAACAAAAGCAAAAAAGTTCTTTTAACTTAGATAATCAATAATTCTGGAAATAATGGTCACATAGAAAATCAAAGGCAAGAACTCAGAGACCGCAGAGAAACTGCAGCATCTATTGCCAAGAGGTCCTGAATCCAAACTCTCAAGCTATCGATGATTCTATATGATTCCATATGATGAAGACTTCCGTGCGGAACCCTGTCAAAAGCCTTAGAGATGTCAAGGGATACAGAAAAAGCCTCTCAATTAGCCCATTTATGCGTAGCATATATTAGGAGATCCGGGGTAAAACGTTTTTTACGAATACCGTATTATCGATCACTAAGGATATCGTTATCCTCTAGGTATGACACGAGTTGGTTTTTAATAACTCATTACATAGGAGGGAGAAGATGTGTATTGGGCAGTAATTCGATGGATCGGCACGATCACCCTTCTTACGTTGTTAATTATTTATCAGAGTTATAAATACGTGTTTACTTTGATAGACGATAGATAGTTCCGCGGTAAAACATGAAACATGTTTTTTGATTACATCAAATTAAAGTGCATTACTTCTCCTAATGTAGCTTTCTGGTAAAATAATAAATAAAAAGTAGAAACCCTTTAAATTCGAAAAAAAAAATGTGCAATAATTTAGAACAAATATCTGATAGTGTTCTTAGGATTACTCCAGAACCAAACATGATCAGAACAAAGAAGCTTAAACTTCAATACGTTATTAGCTAATAGGTCCCGTTCACAAAAATTGCCACCCATTATATATTTGTGAGTTTTTTTTTACAATTTGTACCTCACACTATGCACAAGGGGCGCCACCAACAAATTCTGCCCCGGTACGAAAAAATCATAGATCTGGGGTTGGATATATTGCAAAATATAGCAAATCAAATCCACACCATAAAATGAAGCAATTTAATTAAAGCCACCCCACATTTAATATTTTAAATCTCATCTGTACGACGGAAAAGCGTACATCTGGGGCTGGATATATCGCAAAATATAGCAAATCAAATCAACACTATAAAATGAAGCAATTTAATTAAAGCCACCCCACATTTAATATTTTAAATCTCATCTGTGCGTGTTATAAAAAGAGAACAAAAATAAAGATAACTGGAAAGTGGAATTCAGGGAAACGGTGATGAAATTCAACTCGTAAAATGAATAGACTTTTGCCTCTTTATGTGCCATAAAGCCTCGCCTCTGACCACATCTTGACTCGATGAGTATGAAAACGCTTGTACAAAATGAAAATATATAACAAACTCGTATCCTTGCTTAGATATTTGGTAAAGAATTTTATATAGATCAGTAAATTATCCTTTTACACATTTCATTTCCTTATTTCTTTAATATAACACTTTTTGTAACTTACGTAGCTATTTAATGAGAGAATTGGAAAGGAATAAGCTCTTATGGTATTTACTAAAGTTCACTGCTGTCTATGGCCAAAATTCTGTAGGACTTCATATAAAAACAGAAATCTCATAAAACATTTTTTTATAAACTTTATATGTTTAACGTTATAGCTATAATTTCACCTGCTGTTAAGTGACGGTGTCTCCCAAGACGGTGAACATACTAAGCCTAGTGAAGGGATTAGCTCTCAAGGGCAACTGCCAGCGCAAACTCATAAGTATTTGGTTATAGATTTTCATCTTCGGGATGGTTGGTAGCCAGGTGGGCATTAGAAAAAGTTCTACCACCTCGCTATGATTTCCTCACGATCTATTCTCTAACCGAAAGCACAAGGCTCATTGCCGGTGGATTCGAACTGAAGTCCATTCATGCAGCGATCGCACACAGTAGCAACGCTTCAAAACCAGCGCTCTATACTCAATCTATCTCTAATGTATCACTACTATTATTTACTGATTAATCTTGAACGGCTCATAGTCTAAGAGTTAGCAGCAAATTTTTGAAATGGAAACGACAATATAATACTCCGATTTTGCGGTAGACCTTTAATTCCAGTTTCAGTATGATTCTATTAAATATATCTAAATTGACATCATTGCAAATCTTACTAATCGAAGTTAAACAAAAAGTAAGCAATTCAGCAAATTTTGTGGCCAATTAAGGGGCATTAATGTTGTACAACATTAGAAAAACCATGTCCACCCCTGCAAGATAGAGAGTGATCCTAGAATACTGATAATTATTTTTACTGTAAATTCCTACACTACTCAAATGAACATTTTCTTTAGTAACACATCCTGTCTGTACTCTAACTCTTACTTAGCTATCTGTAATCTTAGATTTAATTATATACAAGCAATTAAACATTTGTAGCATTATCTGTGGCAAGATGCTCAAACTATTGAAAGTAATCGAATAATTTTACTGTATTTTAAACAACCCTCAGTACTTCAGTTGTCTTTATTTTACAATTTAGTATATTGTAGCCATTTCTGTATTCATTAATCAAAATTTCCATAAAAATCCATTAGAATGCGAGGCAGAGAATTTCTAATAGTCTTGCTAGAATTGAAGCGATATACAATTATTTTGATATTCTTTCTCAGCCAACAGGCAACATGCCCAAAAAATTAATAAAGCCAACATAAAACATAAAATGTAGTTTCTATATCGACATTTGGAAAAAAACAAAACAAATTTAATTATCATAACCCAGATACCGTGAAAGAAAAAGCACTGTTCAATATTGGAATCGTCTACGATAGAGAACAGTCCGTTTCCCCATAAAAACTTTACTTCATGACCGATAAGTTAGCGGTTGGCGACTTTATCAGATGGTTGCAAAAAGCATACGCGACGGCAGATGTGTACTCTAGTTGATTTCGTAATAAATATATTGTACAATGTAAAAACTGACATTGAGACAACGCCAAACTAGAGGTTGGTTAAAAATTAGTTAATTAACATCCTTATCCATACTTCCTTACCAATATATTTTTACGCTTTTTACCATTGTTTGTTTTTTACGCCTTGACGCTTAAACCGTTGAAATAATTATTATGAGTTTTGGTATAAAGATAAATGGGATTCTGAAGACCACTAGTGATAGGTTACTTTTTCTTGCGAAAAACTTATAGGAAGTGGGGTAAAGAGAGGAATAAACTTTGTAAGAAACTTTTTAGATCCAATTTGTTTCAAAATTTAGACAATACATTCGCTAACAATTTGAAGTTAGGGTAAAGTCATATGTAACAGTATTAACCAACATCCTGAAGTAAATAGTTTAATAGCCTTTGATAGACTAGGTGAACAAAATCAGTATTAACCCGAGCGAAGCCACACGTATATGCTGTCTATTAATATCTATAACTGTTGTCATTAGTAGTAATGCAACTAAAACAAAGCACGCAGTTCGCTAAGACTACCGATTTCGGAAATATTTGTATCGTCGAAAACTAAATATTTCTTGTTTTTAAATTAAAATTAATCTCTTTAACATCTATCGGTAGTTTTAGCAACAATTATATGTAGTAAACATTTTAATGTCTTCTTCAAAAAACAAGTTTGGACGGCACAAACCCGGTACAAAATATAAATAATACTTAATTAATATTATAATTATTGTATTCTTATATTATTAAAAGATACTTAGTGTTTCTATTTACATATTTTTAAAATAATTTTCAACATTAGTTTTTCCCATCCAAAAGAAGTTAAGACTAATAAAAGAGTAAGTACTTATTAAATTAAATATTAATTTTCTATTGCAGTTTAATTCCCATATTTAAAATGATATTAACAGTTGAACAATAGGCTAAAAACAAAAACGTCCAGTACATCCTTAGCTTTTGCATCCCCGGACATCTCTACAATACCCACCTGAACAAAGTCGAAATCCTCTAAAGTTATTCAAATGAACTGAGCCACCGAGCTCCGAATAAATGCATATTGAATTTGTTTACGTACGCCCAAAACGGAATATAGACCATACTTCTACATTTAAATTCCACCCGACAATCTCCATATTATTGCCTGTGGTTCCGACGTCTGTTTCCTTGTTTAAATACAAAGCCAGGCTAAACTCTGCGTTGAATTATGTGGTAACGAATTCATCCACTTAAGATGTCGAGTAAAATTTCAATAAAAATTACTAAACATTTTAATACTCCTAGAAAACAAACATGAAAACCCTCATTTAAGAGCTGTTTTTTTTTAGGACAAACAATGATTTATGCCGTTTTAACTTTATAATTTATAGACTGCTTTTTATGCATGAATTTTTCTGAATAAGTTCATTAAATAATAACCAGTTGTGTCCACGACTTTGTTCGCGTGTAACTAACATTCAATTTGATCACAATTGTTCGTTTTTGGGACTTCTTTAATACAGTATTATTCCTATTGATTGTAGCGTGATATTAGAAAAGCCTTAAAGAAGCCTTGCTCAATTACTGTTGTATCAACCACAAAATAACTTTTGAAATTTTAATGGTAGTTCCTAAGGTTTGCGTGCCCAAAGAAATCGCTTTATAAAAATAATATAGATAATAGAAATGATATATCTAGTTCGATATGTGTTACTGGTTAAAGACGAGATAAGGTATGAACCATTTTTGTTTACAATAAGTAACTATAAGAATACCAACAAAACACTGTCAAAAAGCTCGCCGGACGGTATGACAGTAACGACCTCTGATGAATTGCCTGTGTCTCAAAGGTCCTTGTTATTTTTGGATTGTACTGGGCTTGTGCTTATATGTGATGTGATTGCACCGTCGGGCTTTGCAACTATATAATAGAGTAACGAAAGTTTTGAATAAATAAGTTTTAAATAACTTATTTGCGTATTGACGTAATAGATGCTTTTTTATTATTGCTCCTTTTACAATCTTTTATCTTACATCTTCTTCTACTTTTGTCTATAATTCTAACTTTTTATACAACCGAAGCGATGATAACTCAGTGGTAGCGTGTAGAAACGCCGCGTCATTTGACGTGAATTCGAATCCAACCACTTACAATGAACTTGAGCTTTCGGTAAAGGAAAACATCGTGAGGAAATTATAGCATTATAATAGGGCTTTTTCTAATGCCTGCCTGACTAGCTACCACAGTCAAGTTGAAAATCTGCCGCGAAATACCATTAGGTGTGTTCCGGCAGTTCCAGCCAGTGCCTCTTATAAAGACGGGCAACGGATTTACGATTCCACTGGTGTTGCGAAGTGTGCATGGGCGACGGTGATCACTTACCATCAGGTGACACGCTTGCTCGTTTGCCTCTTGTTACATAAAAAACATACTATTCCCCGAACAGTCCATCACGACTTTTTAGTCTCTGTATACTACATCTATATTCATCCACCTTCATACTTTACACACTTCTAGATATATGTTAATCTATTATTCCACACCTTCTCTGTTACTGGTACTATTTTCATACTTCCACTGCTAATCTCGTTCTAAATTTTACTTATTTAATTCTTCCTAACAAGTACCTAATTCAATTTGACATTAAACTACGCTAATTAGTTTTTCATGAGTTCAGATAAAAGGAACTGAAACTTTGAGTATCTCATCCTTGACTAAGAAATATTTAGAAGTTCTTCTAAATAATGTAACGTAATTATTCGAAGATTCCAAATCACGCTCGTCCAACTTGTAACAAAGTTTGAAGTGTGATATTCCACGAAGTTGACTTCTGTTACTTACATATGGTTTATATAATTAACAATTGTTTCTTTGTCGCAAGCTACGATATATAAACGTGTAAAAGTTGAGCCTTCATACTGAAAGGTACGTATGAGTTTGGATGAATAATTGTTTTTAGCGTGTATATTAATTTCACCTTACGTTTTGAAGCGATGATAGCTCAACTGGGAGTGTATACGCACACCGCGTCAATGGGCGTGAGTTCAAATTTACCTCTAATATTACTGAGATTTGCATTGAGCATAAGCATGCATGCACGGTGGTAGGGCTTTTTCTAATATCCACCTGGCTAGCTACCACCCTCAAGTTGAAAATCTGTCGTAAAATTTCTATAAGTGTGTTCCGACAGTTGCGTTTGAGAGCCAGTCCCTTCACTGGGTTTAGTGAGTCCACCACCTTGTACCACATCGTCACTCAATATCGGATGAGATTGTGTTCATAACGTCAATCATATAAACGATAAATTAACGTAAACTCTTGACTCGCGATGAAAATGCTCAAACAATGCCTTGAATTCGAATTAAATCAGTATAGATACATAATGTTGTTAAGGTTTTAATTATGAAGTCTAAAGTTGTAATCTATTGTATTAAAAGAAAGTATAGAGTTCTTTCAATAATCGACATCTTGAAACTTAGTTATATGTTACAAAGCTTCCACCTAGGCTTAAATTACTACCACTAAATATTAAAGATTCTTACCAGTCAGTATTAGAATTGTGTTCAAACTCTTAAAAATACGTTAATAAGTTTTTAAAATATTCAAACTAAAACAATTTACTAAATCAAATATTAGTTTTTGTAATGGGAAACTATCCAGTGACCTATATATTAATATTCAATCTCTCAGCGTTTTTTTTTTGTGACGTACCGAGATAAGTGCCGTTACGGAACGCGCTAGCATTTCTTTTTAATAAGAGTAGTTGTTGACTAGGGAAATGTTATGTTTTAAATTGATTAATATATTTATAATTTTGGTAGTTTGTTGAGAATTTATCGAAAAGTTTTTGCAGAGAAACATCGATTGGTACGCCTTGGCAGAAAAATCATCTCGCTCGCTGCGACGCCAAACTGCAAGACGATCACTTATGTAGCCGTGCACTCTCCACACCACTTCTCTCGTCTCCTCTGCGGGTGTACACGCGTATACTATAAACTTTGTTACTTTTTTTTTATAGTTAAGAGTAATGGCCATAATCTCACCTGACCTTAAATGATGATACGGCCCAAGTTGGGAGACACGTTAAGCCTGTGGAGGAACTGGCTCTCAAGTGCAACTGCCGGAACACACCTATCGGTATTTGGCGGCAGATTTGTGGGTGGCAACTTGTGGGTGGTAGCTAGCCACGCGGGCATCAGAAAAAGCCCTACCGCCATGCTATGGTTTTCTCACGATGTTTTCCTTCACCGAAAGCTCAAGCTCATTGTAGGTGGTTGGATTCGAGCTCACGTCCCTAAACGCGAAGACGTACACACTACCACTGCGCTATCATCGCTTAAATATAGATATATTAATATTCTTATAATTATTATTATTTCACCCCGCACACATCGACATGGCCAACCTCTCCTAACCAGAAATAGATTCCTACTGTATATCCTAGTATATACACTATTCGATAATGGATCGTAGCTCGCCTGCCTGAGTGTCTGACTATCGTGCATGTTACACCTAAAGCATGGTGGCCTTGATATGGTCAGTCACAATGATTATGTTCTGAGAGTAATTATAAACGATTCTAATACAATATATACTAGTTTCTTAAATTATATTTGCTAAAGAGTACCTTGTTGCCTTCGGTCGATACTTTCATATTCAGAATAATATTAATATAGTATTAATACTATTAATTAATAATCATACTTTTATATAAATGCGAAAGTTTGTTTGTTTGTTTCGCTTTCACGCCTAAACGGCGGACTCGTTTGTGATGAATTTTGGTACAGAAATAAATTATAGCCTGAAGACGGAGATAGACTACTTGCTCTCGCGAAAAACTCATAGGAAGTGGCGTAAAGACAGGGACGAACTTTGTATGAAACTTTTTATTGCGTCATCCGATATGTTTAACAAAATCAATATTACTGCGAGCGAAGCCTCACGTAAAATCTAGTATAAAATAATCCTAAGTTATATTTTAAATGTTGATTTATTTTAAATGAGTTTGTTTGTTTGTTACGCTTTCATGCCTTAACTATTCGTTCGATCGTTGTGAAATTTTGCATACACGTTGTCAAGTATACAATAGGGGTCAAAGGGTACTTTTCATCTAGGATAAAGTAATGCTCCTAAGAGATACATAAATGACTATAAGTATTAGGCGAACGAAGTCGCAGGTACAGCTAGTACTGAAAAATATCGAAATTAGTTCATGTTTATACATAAGTAAATACTCTAAGGTACATCGACACGCGCAATACTTATTTTCACAGTGAAGTCGGACCATCCTACATAACACAAGCCTAGTTAACACAAGATAGTTTCATCTTATAAAATATTCACAAATCGTCCGTCAGTCATCGTCCGTATTAATGGAAGGTAGTCTTTTTACGATACGATATAAATTATGAAAGAGTTTTAGAAAGCTTTCTAACGGGGTTCCGTTTATTAAAGAAACCGTGAAATCTTTTATTTCAAAATTACTAGACAATTCTTGCAATAGAAATCAAGCTCTGTATTGTGGACGAACTTTCAAAATTATATAAAAATACTTTTTTATTATGGAATATTGATATATATACTAATCGGAATAAAACTAATTTAAACGGATTTTATCGCGGTTACTTACTGCACACGGTAACATGAACTTTCCTGGACAACCTACACCTCAGTCCGCCCCGTGACCACGAAGGCTAAAAGCTTTCGAAACGTCGGGATCAAAATTAATAAATAACCGCGATAAATCTGTTTAAATTAGTTTTTTTTTTCGATGAATAATATTCGCGTAAAAATAAGAAATCATTAAATATATTTATTAGTATACTTGTGTATTTGTATGTTGTGATCGCGACTAAGCCATCAATAAATAAATAAAAAGTATACAGTTAAAGGGCACAATAGCATGGAAATATGTCACAAAAATGACTATTCTCTATGTGACTCGGAACTGCAGTACTTGGAGTACCGGTAGCGGTGAGAAGACTGCCTAAAATATCAATATCAGATGTCGAGTTAAATAACCGCCGATATTAATATCAGGGAAGCTAAGCCATTTAATTATGTATGTTAAGATGATGAAACTTGACAACTGTGCCCAATTGCATACGCCATATGCCGTATTTCATCACCATACGCCATAGCACCCACCAAACTGGCATGTTTAACCGTGACACAATTGGAGATCGACTAACGTATCTCCAGAAATCAAACGGGATCTTCTAAATACTTTATAGGTTTATAGTATGGCACTTGAGAGCCAGTCTCTCCTATAAAGGCCGGCAACGCACCTGCGATTTCTCTAGTGTTGTGGGTATCCATGGACGGCGGTGATCACTTACCATCAGGTGACAGGCTAGCTCGTTTACCCCTATTACATAAAAACCCTTTTTAATGCTAACGTACTACTAAATAAATTGTCTGTGAAAAACAATGACATTTTATAATAACGGTGTGGTTTAGAAACAACTCGTGGATGATACAATAATTTTTGAATCGAATTTATAAAAAAAAACATTTTAGAAAGTAATTTTAAACTCGTAGTTCTTTGGCAAAGTAAACAATTGACATAATTGTCAAAGCCCTTGGGGCTAACAGCGTATGTCAGTGCGAAAAAAAAAGTTACTGTCGCAATCTCCTCTGATGTTAAGTGAAATTGTGGCCCAAGATGATAAGACACGTTAAGCTTAGTGAATGGACATACTCTTAAGAGTAACTCGAAACACACCTATAAGTATTTGGAGACAAGTTATGAAATCGTAACGGGCGAGAATTAATAAAAAACTCTTCCACCACCAAGCTACGGTTTCATCGTGATGTATTCCTTTAGCGAAAGCTCAAGCTCATTACAATGTAAAAGTCACGTCTAATACGCGACGTCCGTACACTTCTTACTTACCATTGCTTCGAGATCTACTGGTCAGGGGGTGATGAGTTTTGTTTTGATTCTTTGAATATACATACATTCGTATTATAATTCGAATTTAAAATATTTTTAATTCACTACCTCTTATTAACTACTCAATTGATCATCATGAAATTTTGCAAACAAATTATTGGAAGAATAGACGTAGGGTACCTTTAAAGTATTGTTTCCGAAGAATAGAAAATTAATTTGCCACAAAATCTTCATTAGCACGAGTCGATCCAGAGGCTTCGTGGAAAGGCTCAATTTGTTATAAGTAATTGCAATGTTTTAAAATGTATATAGAATATTATAGATTTTCAAATAACGTAGGATTTTTTAATACGATAAAGTGGGTACGTTTACTGTGAAATCAAACACTACCGTAACGGAGAAAATATAATTAAAAATATATTCAATTACCTAACACAAAAGCAAGTTCCGCGCCGACAACTAGCTCAAGTTTGGTGCGTGCTTGCAAATGCAAACTGGTTTAGGTGGTTTTACTTGTAGAGAATCTCGAGGCAACCATCTAATTACGTATTTTGCAATACTAAAGCGAAAGCAGAATTTGTATAATATTGACTTAAAAATAACAAAACTTGAATAATATTTGATGTATTATGGTTAATGTACAATGCAAATTTGGTATTATGATAGAGTTATTTTGCCCTTTCACGCATCGTTGGTACGTACAGTCCAATCCAAAAACAAATACGGCTATCGAAATTTTAAAAATCTATCAAGATTTGTCACTTTCCTGTTGTTCTGCAGACCTCATGGCAACTGATCATATTTAGATGCTGATCAGGAAACATGGTAACTCAAAAGATATATAATGGAAAGATTGTATGTAGTCGAGTAGTAGTAGGCTATTTTCTAACTTCCGACCACCCTCAAGTTGTACCCCTGAACATCAAGCAAGATTGTGGGCTATAGAAAAAGCCCTACCACCAAGCTATGGTTTTCTCACGATGTTTTCCTTCACCGAAAGCTCAAGCTCATTGTAGATGGTTGGATTCGAACTCACGTCCCATGACGCGGCGTTCCGACACGCTACTACTGCGCTATTATCGCTTGAAACTCATCGCAAACAACTTGAAATTTGAATAAAATTTATACTAAAGAGTACCTTCATATTATATTCGTTTGGAAATGATCCTTTGAATTTTGATATAAATGTCGATTTTGTTATGCACTTAATCAGTATATATAGCATTTTTTTAGATTTATATACACTCGGTGAAATATGTTAGAAATCTAGATATATTCTTTGTATTCAGAATCATACATACACACAAATGTATAGTTTTCAATTAAATGTACAAGATTTAAATTCTATAATATGATTGATTTCCTGGAGGAAAAACGAAGAATAATTCAAAGACGGAACCCTATATTAAAAAGCGGTTTACACTTAAGTATTTTTTTATTTATTTTAAAGTGAAAAGAGAGTGGCAGACGGTGATCGTGAAAAAGAGTAAGTAGGTTCCCGCAGGCTTAAGTGCCCTGCTATGTAATCCCTGAGGCGCTTATCATTTTGTTATTCTTTTAATCTCTTAAAACGTTGCAGTATTTCAAAATTTCACGTGATTAATTGTATTTGTTTATGGCTAACATTTTATCATCGTCCGTATCATAAATACACTGAAGAACATTGTCGAAGTTATTTTTAACTTGTTCTATGAGGCTTTTATGACAATATGGTACATATGTGTAGTGTAAGTGTAAAATATATAAGTCCATTATAAGACCTGTCATATAGTATGGATCGAAGTGCTAGGCTACTAAGAAGATGGATGAGTACCTACTGCGTGCAGCAGAAATGCAGATTTTAAGAGGGATGTGCGCTATTACGAAAAAGAACAAAGTCAGGAATTAATGTGTTAGAGGAAGTATTAAAATGGCGCCAGTGGTAGAGAAGTTGAAACGGAGTCGTTTACCTTGCTTCGGATGTGTAATAAGAAGAGAGGAAGCACATGTGGTGAGAAAAGTAATGGATATGAATGTAGAAGGTTGGACATGAAGACTAAAGAAAAGATAGACAGAGTCTGTAAGGAATAAGATGAAAAAAAGGGAGTGAATAAAGTGATAACGGCTAAAAGAGATCTGTGGAAGAAGAAAACGTATTGCGCAAACCACAAATGTCTTCAGAATCGGATATGAAGGTGATGATGTGTAGTATAATTTTAATATGATGTTTCATAAAAATGCATTCAAGTGGGTTTTAACTAGAACACAAAAAGAATAAAAAAAGGTGGTCACAGTCGTAGAGGATTTCATTGTGGAAATTTCATTACCGCACCTGTTACTTTATTATAACATGAAGTACACCGAGAAGGTATAAACTTGAGCTGATGTTAAGTGGATACTGCAATTTATAACTTTTAATAACCAACTTCAAAAAAGCAACCCTAGTACTTACTTTTGCAAGTTGGTAATAAGTTGTTTACACTTTTTTTAATATTTTGTTTTTATGTACGGGAATGTTAGAAAGAGTTTGGTATTAGTATTATTAGGTTATTTTATACCTGCCTTTAAATCTTTTATTTCGGAATACAATGCCGAGAATCGCAACTTAGCTATATTAATCGACATACAAGTGTAGATTGGTTCCGATGTTGAATCTTTCTCAGATTGTACCGTTTATATGCAGTCATATCAAAAATGCTTTATCGGTAGTTAGATCATTATTGGTATAACATTCTTAGTTACAGGGTTTACAATTAATTTGTGAATAATAAACAAGATTATCAGTTTTTGAGATATGGATAACAGTATACATACTTACAAAAATGGTCTAATGAGCTGGTCTTTTCAAAGTCTGCATTATTGAAAATGCAGGGATTGCTCGATACTATATGTAAAATACAACTAACTGTATGACTGTTAAAATATACATTGACGTTAAGTTAATATTTTCATTACGAAAGTATTTTGACTCAAGAAAAGTTTATTGAAGCTTTGGTAGCGCAGTTATTTATGTGTACGGACGCTGTGTCAAGATACGTGAATTTGAATCCACCTACTATGAGCTTGCGCTTTCGGTGAAACTACCACCCTCAAATTGAAAATCTGCCGCTTAATACCTTTAGCTGAGTTCCGGCAGTTGCACTTGAGAGCTAGTGCCTCCGCTAGGCTTAGCATGTTTACCATCTTGGTCCACATAGACACTTAACATCAGGAGGTTTGTGGCTACAACGCTAAAACTTAACTGTAAAAAAAATAACATCAAATTAAGAAAAATACCGTTCGAAATAATGTCCACATATGACATTAGTTATAACATGGGAAAATTATATAAGAACTTCGTTGCGAGCAAGATCTATCATTATAAATCACTCAAGTTACATTGTAGTAAGATTGATCACCTAATCTATCGGGTCATCTTAATTGTCCCTTGTAATGCCAATCAATCACTTATAAAAAGGGGCCCTTGAGCATTTTCATTGAGGCTTGCATTGAGATTGGGCACTTGTTGTTAATATTTTTTATATCAACAATAAACAATATAACAATATTTATTGTCAAGTCGTAAGACAATGGCTTTCACAATGCGAACTGATAAATCACAAATTTATAGTCATAAAAATATTTTTTCCATGAAAAAAATCGTTAGAAGTGCTATATGTTTGCCTAATTTTAGTTTTTTTATGACGTCGTAAAAATATCTAATTTACTGGCGGCCTCTCGTAATGCCGAGGCAAAGGCGTTAGGAGCGTGTGGTAATTCATCATCAAATAACCACTAAAAAGATATCACAGTGACATTTGAGCCCTATATTGATAGAGGCCACAGAGAGCTTTCACAGTTTTTCTAGTTACAAAGCTTAAGCCTAAAAAAACTAAGATTTTTTAATACTATATACGTTTAGTGTTATGGCTATAATCTTAACTGTTGTTATGTGATAATGTGCCCCAGGATGGTGGACACGCTTAATCTAGCGAAGTTTCTGATCGATGGTCTGATTAGCGGCAGATTTCGAACTTGAGGATTGTAGCTAGCCAAGCGGGCATTAGAAAAATCCACCACCATGCTATGGTTTATGTACGAGGTTTTCCTTCACCGAAAGCACAGGCTCATTTCAGGGAAATCCGAACCTAGGTACATTGATGCGGCGTCCGTAAACTCTGCCAACTGAGCTATCATCGCTTCAATATATAGAAACAATTTCCTTCTGCAACATATTTATCCTAATGTCTTTCACTATATGGTTGAGCTGATAATCTTACTATATAATAATATTCGAGTTGTCTTCTCTTACAGTTAGATTAGAGTATTATTAGAGCAATCTATCATGAACATATAACGGCAGCTCCAACCGATTCCAAATATTCCTACGAAATCATCACAAATACTTCTTACGCATATTTCGGCCGTTGTCCCCAGAATTTTATATTTCCTTCACTCTTTATATAAAGCTAGGGTAGTGTATGATACTCATATTTTTCCTTACCGGAATGTAGGCTTAATAAAAAATAAAGGTGACAATACCATTTTAGCGAGTGTCATGATGTTGAATTTATATCGCTGCGCCACAGAGCGCCTACTTTCTATGCATTGTGCCGTCGGCGTGGTCTGAATGACTTATGCCTGTTGGAAAATTCTGTGAACCTATATTCGAGGTTAATGGCTTTTTGTATTGTAGGCTAAATAATATTATGACTAGCAAGTACTGTGGTTTTGTGCTGTAGGGTGTGAACAGATTCCAGTTGAAAATACTTGGATACAAAAAATGTTAAACAAACTGATAGATACAATGTAATACACATTAACAAGTTATTAACGATTTAGTATATATCTTTACGTTAGATAATAATGGATTTGACTAAATGTTTGACTGTTATAGGGCATATTTTTTCTAACATCCTTAGACCTTTTCAACTGAGATTTTTGTCTATGAGGTTTACTGCAAGCATAAATCAAAAGTTAGGAAAAATCAAAAGTACTGGCATCATACCATTAATTTAATATAAAAATAAACAGGCTATATTGACTTACACTATTTATTAATTATTTATTATTTTAGTATATATTTTTCAATATTTTTTTCTATATACTTTTCGGACTACACGAATATTCCCGTCAGGAATTAGAAGCAGTACCAAATTGGTGCCTGGTGATCCTGGTAATTCTGATAACATTGCTTGACAGAAAGCACGAGGAAAATGAATGGTCACCGTGGGAATTTTAGTGGGTATTGATGTTTCCCAGAATCCAGTTAATTTCCACATACCTCTCTCGTAACTTACTCGTATATATATTTTACCCATTTTAAATAAAAAACTGGTAACAAATAGTATGCTAAAAAAAAACCAAGTAAAGTTTAATCTTTGTCATAACTTAGACGAGACCCACCAAGGTGTCGTTTTAAATGAACATTAAACTTTATAACGGTTAAATTATAATTTTCACTGATAAATAGGGTCGATTAAAGAAAAGTTATTTTAATATATAATAAGTTCAAGTTTTAAATTCGCATTTCTGATTTTTGGTGTGCTCTTATCACACGACGAACGAGTTTCAGTGGACGGAGCACATAAAATGAAATAGCAATGCAAAGATTAGAACGAAATAGGCTTTTATTACGTTAACCTTTTTTATCGTAACTATAAAGTAGTTCAAATTAGGAATGGTTTTTATGAAGCCGACGATAAAAGATAGGGTGTAATACATTATTATAGACGCAGTAAAGATTTCCGATTACATTAGAAAACAACTGCTATAGAATATATATTTAATCTTGATTGCATTTTGTTTTATAGAGGCTAAGTGAAGGCATTATACCTAACAGTAAGCAGAATTCGGAAATAATGACCAATACAGAGACTTTAAGGAAATAAGAGGATGAAATGAAAGAAAAAAAAGATAGGAACGAAAGAAAGACGGATAGCGTTACCTGATCTTTAGTGACGATACGGCCAAAGTTGGTAGACACGCTAAACTTGTGGAGGGACTGCCTCCCAAATGTAACTGACGGAACAAACCTATTTGTATTTGGCAGCAAATTTTTAACTTCAGTGTGGTAGCTAGGCAGGCGGGCATTAGAGTAAGTCCTACTACTATGCTATGGTATCCTCACGATTTTTTCCTTCGCCATGACGCGGTATTCCTCCACACTCCCACTGAGCTATCATCGCTTTCCATGGTTCGGGCTGAATATAATCAGTGATCTTTTTATTTTCTCCTAGCTTTTCTTCCATCGTATACTGAGCTAACTTTATTTCCTAATTCTGGTATCATCTTTCATATTGGTGTCCGATATTTGCTAACATTCTAGAACATTCATTTTGCGTTATTTAATATCATTTAATATTTTATATCTTACAACATATTTCGAACATTAATACATTATGCAAATGCACAGAACTTCAAGCGAGTTTGTGAGAAATTAGGCTAATTTCTAATAAGCCGGCTAGTTGAATGTTATGTCGGTGCTGCGGTGAGCTTCCTTTGTTTATGTATTAACTGAACAAATAAATCTACTTCGCAATACAACTTGCATCCTAATATACCTACTAATGACCAGTCAATAAAGAAAACTAATGTTTTACACAATTACCTGAAGACCCGGACTGTGACAGATTTATTGGACGATGTGATGACACAACGGTGACTATCGGTGAATCATTTATACTCGACTATTCTATTTTCGACTTCACGGTACGCCCAACAGTTGTGAAACAATATTGTAATGTATAATTGATAAAACCCAGTAAAAAATATGGAGTCAAATATTAATAAAAAAATATGAATAGCTCACTTAGACATTTTGTATTCTTAAAGATTAATTCCTACTTTTTAGTCCCACTGTTATGAAACCAAATCTACTAAAGTACGTATATATTTTTTAATTTGGCTCTAATTTGCATGGTGCACGTATATAGGGCCTTAACGACGTCCCTGATATCATAATTGTTGTATTACCAATAAATAAACTCTGATAATATTCGTTCATCGTGATGATTCTTTTTTTATAGAATAGGGAACAAACAAGCAAGCGGGTCACCTGATTGTAAGTGATCACCGCCAACCATGGGCACCCACAATACCAGAGAAATGGCAGACGCGTTGGCGGTCTTTAAGGTATGTGTAAGCTCTCTTCTTGAAAGTTCCCAAATCGTATCGGTCCGGAAACACCGCAGACGGAAGTTGGTTCTACAGGATGGTCGTCCGGGAATGAAATTCCGCGCGAAACGCACCGTCCTGGTTCGTTATTCATTCAGATGAGGGAGATAGAATTTCCGTTTACGGCACGTTGTATGGCGGTGGAATTCAGCTGCAGGTATTACTGATTTCATTTTATTGCTAATGGACCTATGTATGTTGTGATGCTAATTATGCTAATAAAGCGATGATAGCTCAGTGGTAGTGTGTACGACTTCGCGTCAAGACACGTGAGTTCGAATCCAAGCACCTACAATAGGCTTGAGCATTCGGTGAAGGAAAACATCGTGAGGAAACCATAGCATGGTGGTAGGGCTTTTTCTAATGCTCGCCTGGGTAGCTACCGCCCTCAAGTTGTAAACCTGCCGCCAAATACCAATAGGTGTGTTCCGGTAGCTGCACTTGAGAGCGAATTCCTCCACAGGTTTAGCGTGTCTACCACCTTGGGCCATATCGTCACTTAAGCTCAGGTGAGATTATGGCCATAACGCTAAACCTTAAGTATAAAAAAAATTAGACGACTCTAAGTTCAAGAGAAATATGTCAAAAGATTCCGTTACTACGATAGATAGGATTTAGTGAAACGTGTTTAAAAATAATAGTTTTAAAAAGTGCAAAGCTGTGCCTGCGACTTCGTTCGCGTGAAACTAAAACTATTTAAACTCGCGCCGTGATTCAAATTACAATAAGTTTTGATAGAGTTAACTGATTGTAATAAAACAAAGACTAAATGTCACTCAAGCATAACTTTTATGATTAGCTTGGTGAAGTTAGTTAGTTTTATCAGTAAACGTTGTACTTTAGAAGTGAAGAGTATAGAAACAAACAGTCAGACATATCTAAAAATGATGTAAATGTATTATATTACCTACTCTAAGTCACTTGCGAAAATTGTTTCACATAAATGTGAAAAGTACAAACACGTTATATAATAAACAGATTAATGATGTATGGTTATAAATAAATCAATCCGGTTGTATGGTCTTATAATATTATAAAATTAATAATTGGTTTTGTATTTTTCCGTACATATAAGTAACCTTTACGTTCTCTTTTATACCTCATTCGTATGATTATTAAGACTCTCGTTAAGAATCAATTCATATTTTTTTAAAACAAGAATGCTTGTTGAAATAATAAAAATAAAAACGATAATACTTAGATAATATTTTTTCTTTAATGTTTAGATAAATAATTCCCTTGCGCAACGATTGAAGTATAAAAATAGTTTATGCAAAGAACAATAACGCTTAAATAATGTTAAATCTCTTTTGTTTTTTTTTTTAACTTGGAGTAATCCCTTTACAGATACCCACTAAATTAGGGGGGACGAGCGGGTTATGTGGGACTCACCCGGTGCGTACCGGGAATACCTATTAAAAGTGCACGGTGTACCTCTCCCCTATAAATTAGGTCGACCAGGGTTCAAACTCATAATCACCGCGTCGCCGCAGCCGCTGGGCCAACTGGGCCCCGGCGCTGAAGGGAGAGAGCTTGGTACACCCCGACTGTCCCGCCAACGGCTGAACCAGTGCAATGGAAAATTATATCGAACCTGCAAATATATAAAGTCTTAATTTTTTTTAATACTATGAAATAAAAAGATCTGCTGACATGTATTATACACTTAATAAAAATATAAAATGATATACGAGCTTACGAATAGTTTTACCTACACGAATGGCTTACCGTGCATTCAACAATGCATATTTTATTGAAAGACGGTTTAGTAATAATAATAATAATATATTTACTAATACAAGCACAATATATTACACGCAAACAAAATACACGATACTGGCTACAATAGTATAACTGTCGTAGCCAATACTATTTAACATCAGACTATTTAACAAACAGATTTGCGTTCCACAGAATTAAAAAAAATTAGAAAGGATGATGTCCACAAATTGTCACACATTTCAGCCATTATATATAGTCAACACATTTTAGTGAATTTCGAAACAATTTAGTTATTTTTAGAATGCAATTTTTAAATGCTCGAAGTTTCAAGGTTGCTACGATTCGTAGCGACTACGCTTTACTACGCACACCGTAGCAATATTGGTGCATGTCACTCTATATTGCGCTACGATCGCTAGAGTGCTACGTCAGTGGCATTTTTTAATGATTAATAACTTTAGCGTTATAGCCACAATCTCACATGATGTTAAATGGTCATGTAGCCCAAGATAGTGGACTCACTAAGTACAGTGGCGAGACTGGCTCTCAAATGCAACTGCCGGAACACACCAATAGGTATTTGACGGTAGATTTTCTACTTAAGGATGGTAGCTAGTCAGTGCATACTACCAACGGAGCTAACATGGCTTCAAAATTATTGTAACATAAATAATGAATAAATGTAATTAGATAGGTTATTTAAGGAATTTATGTAAGTACTTCCGGCGAATAGTTCGACACAGGCTGTAGTAACCTTTGAGGTCGAGATTCCTTTAGCTTGACATTGCCGCGTGAATTTGTTTGATATCATGATTTCGTTGGTTCTACGACTGCTAAATATTTTTCTCATATTTACAAAAGACTTGATAAATATTACACTGATACAAATAACCAGGTCACTCGAACTTTATGTAAATGTAAAAACAACTTTACTTTAAAATGTAAACTTATTTTTTTCTTATTCTTTATGCTTTCTTTAATAATAATGTTTAAAATTCTATAAAGATATTGTATAAAAATTATTATTTTTATTATTAATAATTATTAGACGTGTCAATAAGAAAGCTGTGTTTACTACTAAGATTGTACATCTTATTAAAAATGTAAAGTGTGTATATTGTATACATATGTAGATAGAACTATTTGATGTAACAAGTACTGTAAATCAAATACCTAAAATAATACAAAAGATAATAAATATAACTATAAATAAACCATTATTATACGTAATTAACGGAACCACTAGGTAGACAAAAGTCTCTCAGAGTATTCGCAAATAAATTAAAATAAATGATTTCCATGACCGCAAGGCAGAAAATTATGTGGAAAAAATTTGGTGAAAAATTAAAAAATAAATAACTTTGACTTCGAGTTTGAATATCTCGCAATTCAATTATCGTTAAGGATCATCCCGGAAAACCAACAGGCATATACAAATTCTTCAAATAGGTCAAGTTATTTAGTATGAGAAGAATTATGTACATTGAAATAAGTGAGTAAAAGTCATTAAACAATCGTACAGAGTTCTGATTGGATTTTCTTTCTTTTGTTATCGTATTTGTTACGTTTATATGTAATATATATATATATATATATATATATATATATAAATTATCTTTTTCTATTACTTCTCATCCCTTCTTAGTCATTTGTATTTTTAACTAGTTCTATAGGAAGTCAGATGGAGAGCGTAATTATTTTGTATTCCAAGAAAATCAATATCAAAACAACCTTATTCGAATATGACCTTAAGCAGGCAGTTGACAATTTCGAACGTCCATACTCTACCGCTAGATCAGGAAACAACCCATCCATCAAAAAGAACCAGCAAGAATTTAATTGGGTTAATTTCTTTTTCTAACAATTTAATTTATAGATTAATTAATCCTTAGAATTCAAGGAAAGGCATAATTATATTCTTATTACTTATTACTTATTCATATTACTATAGTTCACAAAATTGATATTGTGTGCTTAACACTGATTTTAATATAACCTAACAAAATGTATTAGTTATGCTAAGTGTGAAACGTGAGTTTTAATTGTGGCATAAGACATTTTAGAACTTAATATAAGAGTGTGACAAAAAGGCACTTTATCGAAAACCGTTTATTGTAGTATCGGATACTGTGGCTAGATTTAAAAGTATTAGAGGAATCGGAAATTACAGAAATTTGTCCGTAGTACGAGTAAAAAATAGAGGTATAATAGAAAGCGTGCCGAGATTACGTATCAGGCTCTTGTGGAGGGCGACCGTTTTTCCGAGCAGTCATTTATTGTCGGTTTTGTTGAACCGTTACTCGTGTACATGCATTTTTAAGAGCTAAATATATGTTGTAATATATACATATAGTACGACAACAACCTGTATAATAACAAAAAAAAAAAAAAAACAAGTGGGTCGAAGTTGCGTATTATAAATATATTAATTTCAAGTTCGGTTATAATTTTTTATTATGATTTTTTTTATCGATAAAAATAAAAAAAAACTACTTTACATAATTATCTTAACACCTTTATTTTGTTGACGGTGATTTATAAAAATATATAAAAAGAATAGTCATCACGTCGACTATACATTAGACACTGTATAGCCATCATACATAGACTATACATAACAATCTTACGCTAACGTTACGGACGTCTTTTGCCGGCTAGGCTACCCCTCTTCGACGCCCCATAAGAAAATTCGTTCCAAAAAAAACATATGATTAGATAAACAAAAACCAATTATATTTTTATTAACCATCACTTTAAAACGAATGGAGAGATTTCAATGTAATGTAACTAATTTAAATACCAATATATGTAGGCAACTGTATCATATTAGACAGAACAGTTATGGCAGGAGAGGTGATAACGTTCAAATTTTGTAGGGAATAAATTTATTGCTCATAGTGATCATGCGACTGTGCTTGAATAGGTAAAGACAAGTCAAACACAAAAACAGTTACATTAAAACTATACGAAACATAACTCAAGCCTACGAAATCTAATCCACAGACGTACCTGGTTTTAAAAGTTTATCCCACCTAGGTTTAGTCGGTACAATATATCTTCTGCTTCCACTCCACTTTAGTTTGTAAAAGTAAATTATAAAATAACCTAGGAGTACTCTAACATATCTAGATTATTATAGTCTAAAGACATGTACGTAATCAGATTTGAACAAGGTAGGTAATTGCTACCCTCTTGTCATGATGTGGATGAAGACTATACTCTGACACGATTCAAAACATTCCAGAAGGCTTTGCATTGCATGGTGGTAGGGCTTTTTCTAATGCCGGCCTGGCTAGCTACCACCCTCAAGTTGAAAATCTGTCGCCAAACACCAATAGGTGTGTTCCGACAGTTGCACTTAAGAGCCAGTACTCTCAAATAAAGGCCGGCAATGTACCTGCGATCCCCCTGGGGTTGTGGGTGACCATGGGCGGCAGTGATCACTTACCATCAGGTGACAGGCTTGCTCAATTGCTTACTATTCCATAAAAATAAAAATATCTAAAACAACACGGTTGATAAATATGACAGTTACAATTTTTAACAAACAACTTAAATATTAGCTTGCCCTTTTCCACTCATTAAAATTCTAAATAAAAAATTGTTTAACATAACTTTTCTCAAGGAACGTGTATGTGTGTGTAACTAGAAAATAAAACAGAATTTAAGAGAGAGTATCTACATACCTATCCATTGTAATACGTAATATGTATACATACAATACGCATATATATAATATATATATTACGTAAAAAACAACCAACTAATGCTTCTCACTCGATGAGTCCCACACGCTCTTCTCATAGTCCGTCTAGTATAGCAGCTATCCACAATAGCGAGATGATGTACGAATAAATATATCTTTTGTACCATAGTAAAACAAGGATTTATGTGGTCAAACATATATTACCTCGTGTGACGACGTGATACTACCTTAATTCTCTTTACACAAGAAGACCATGAGAAATATCTGCAGGAATTTAAACAATCTTTTTAAAAAAAATTATTCGGCATCCGTTTAAAGATTATTCAATCGATATCGAACTCAAGTTCACGAATGGAGGTTAAAGCAAACACTATCGTATAAGTAATTAATTTAACTAAAGAATAATCAAACTAATTGAACAGTTTTAATATAAATTACAATTCATTGAAGATCAGAAAGACTCTCAATCAAAGACTGAACTCGAAAAAAAAATTCACTTCTACGAAGTATAAAATATTCATTTGAACATTAACGAAATTAAAACATCACAAAATCGAAACGAAAAATTTCATATGAAAAAAAAAAAGATACGATATGTCTCTATCATAAAAGTTTTTGTAAATATTTTATAAAGGTATATTGTCTGTGTTACCCATTGTATTTTTTTTTTAATATAGTTATAGGTTTTACCGGTATGGCTACAATCTCACCCGATTTTAAAGTGAAGATAAGGCCCAAGATGGTGGAGACGCTAAACCTGCGAAGAGTCTGGCTGACAAATTCAACTGCTGGAATACAAATATAGGTGTTTGGCGGCAGATTTTTAATTTGAAGGTGGTAGCTAGCCATGCGAGCATTTGGAAAAACTCTAGCACCATGCTATGGTTTCAACACGATGTTATCCTTGACTGAAAGCTCAAGCTGATTGTAAGAATTCGAACTCACTTCCTTTAACGTGGCGTACGTACACGCTACCTCATTATTTGTTTATAGTAGAAAGATGGCCGTCACGGGACACCTGATAGATGTGAAACATTAAAATAATGATTAAAATTTAAAATTAATAAAAAATAATAAAGTAAATATGAAGTAAAATAATAATTATATCCGACGCACAGAAAGAAGCAATAAAGAGTATATTATGCGCGTGCACACATACAAGAAAGTCGAGAGAGTCGGCGTAGAGGAGGTGTAACGGCATAAACAAGGTCATATCCTTTATAGTCACGGCAAGAAGGTTGGCTGTATTGCCATGGTGTATTAATAGATATTTCATACCAAAAAAAAAAAGGTTTAACGTAGCCTATTGTTTCAAGATAATCGCTGTTGAGCTAAACGTAGTAGATCATGCATTCTTTTGGCATCATCCGAAAAGGGTTTTCTGTATTTTTAACGACATAATACAATAATTGTGTAGAAAACTAGATAAATCCTACAAAGTCAATTAATGTAAATTTTAACTGTAAGAAATAACGCTTTAAATTGAGTTTGATGGTCAGTGGTCACTGTGGTCAATGCCACCGCTTTGTTAACATTATGCCCATCAAACACATATAGTTGTATAATCCGTTCTTAGTGCATTAATGTAATGAAAGGAATACATATGTATGGGAAATTTCAAACCGATAGATTTGGAGTCATCATGTTTATTTTAGTAGAACATTTTTATTAATATTACTAAGTACGTTCAATTCCAATTTCCATTTATATAACTTATATATTGAAGATCCAATTAGCAAGAAAAAAACAAGATAGCTACATATAACTACTACCTATTCTTCGCAAATTTAATCTCGTAAATTTTCTATTACGCTCTATAGAATAGTAGTTATATAGAACCTTCCTAAATAAACGATCTATCTGATTCAGTGAACAAAAATGTTTCGATGTTAAACAAAACTTGTGTTAAATATTTGTTCATAATTTTTATTGGAAATTTGATGAAATAGTTTTCAAACTGGCGACTATATCGGTTTTCATTTTTTTTTAATGATAATACTAAAAAAAAGCGATGATAGCTCACTGGTAGTGTGTAGAAACGCCGCGTCGTGAGGCGTCAGTTCGAATGCAACCACCTACTATGAGCTAGAGAGCTTTCGGTGAAGGAAAACATCATGAGGAAACCATAGTATGGTGGTAGGGCTTCTTCTAATGTCCGTCTGGCTAGCTACCGCCCTCAAGATAAAAAAGGCTAAAAGGCTTTCACAGTTTCACCGGCCCTTGTGGGCGTGCGCAGAGGGTGCTTAACCAGACAGCCAACTGGCGCAAGGGTGTCACTAGTGACCGAACCTCGGCTTGGGCTGTTGCCGGGTCGCTAAGGAGAGTCGAACACGGTACTAACTAACAATTAGAAAGTAATTGTACTTTGCCACAATGACGCGTTAGGATTTTATATGTGCAACATTAGCTGACGGTACTGGCTACTCAAAAGAAAGAGAGATTCGAATCTAGCTGATCTACCGAGATCTGATGCTATCTAACGGAGAGAAATTTAAATTGTACTAGGTCATGGCAGGCGAGGAAAGATTGTAACCAACCTACCTAACTAGTTGGTGGTGAGAATACTTATAGTGTTAGCGAAAAAGAGTTACAATTCTTCAGCGCCGGGCCTTTTACAGTCCATCTAATTATAGTCGCCACCCATTGGCTGCTTCAGCGCGTATTATAAAATAGGCGTGACTAAAACTATTGTTAGTTAATAACGTGCAATCTTATCTTATCTGGCGATGGAGCGTGTAGACGGACTAGCCTACTATCCTGTTTTAACGGACAGTACACTCGCTACAATAGGCTACTTTTTTCTCGAAAAACTTCTTGAATGTGGGGTAAAGAGAGTGATACACTTATAGCGTCGTCTGATTTGTTTGATAAAATCAATATTAACGCGAGCGAATCCGCATGTGAAAGCTAGTTGCATGATTGCATGTATGAAATCGTCAAACTCTATCACCATTTGACCGATGCGTATGAAAATTGGCACCCGTAGTATGTATTTTTTATGGAAAATATTTTCATGTTATATCTGAATTCGATAAATGGCACTGCGAACGAGTTATTGACTACTCGAGAGCGCAGAATAACAGTTGCGACACTTGCTAGTTAAAATAAAAATTCAGCATAAGTATTACGTAATAGGATTTAGAAATTTTGCATTCCATATGCGAACGTAATATCGTACATTCACGATGATACTGCAACTTATGCGGTTATGAAAATTTCAAATGGAAATTTTTAAATAATAGTATAAATGTTTCTTTGTTACTTTTAACTACTCACCCAATCATCATTAAATTATACGTACACGTTTTTAGAGGTATAGAAAAGGACATCCCACAGTCGTTAGCATAAGTTCGATGAATTCCTGATCACTTGGTGATTGTCATTGATTTGGATAGTACTATGCTTTATCAGATTAATTACCGTCAATTAGACATCATATAAAAACGATATTTAAGTTTTCTGGCAATTATTTTGTAATTTTTACACAGCTTTTACGTTATGGTCAAAGTACTTTTTTTTTAAACTTACATAAGATTACCCACCTTCAGCCGGGCAGCAAAAGCATGCGCTATGTCAGATATGCAGATTCTTAATGACTAAAAACCTACGGACTTTGTATCTTCCATCAAGAAGGTAAACCTACTGTTATCATATACAGTATATAATAAGCTGTACAACCACAAAACTACAATATTGTAGACATATCGCAAGAGGAACGTCAGATATTATAGAACAGCAGTTGTTAAAACGAAATGTTCAACTGATGATCGAATCTAGTTTCCGAACAACTTAATACGTCCGTTAGCAATGTCTTCCATCATAAAAAAATCGAGTTTAATGGAGGTATCTTATAAAAACGTATGAAGCATACCAACTGAAGAGAAATATAAACCTACTTGGTAAAAAAAAAAAATAGCTTTTTATAAAACTCTCAATACATTTCCTTGTATTTACGTCGTGTCCTTCATAGATTTTTTGCTAACTAATCTCATTCTAACTTCTTGCATTCACCGTTTGAATAATAATACCTCCCAGACTAACGTATTAATTAAGAAGTTTTGTCGTGTCAATGTAAAATAAAGATTGTCAAGAATCCAGGTCAAATCGATAAAATTCTGATCATAATTTCACAAATTAACTTAGAAATTTAATTAGCATCGGTATCTATAAACTCAGGATTGTTAATTAAACTTGGTAGAGTCACTAATGTGTCCATAACATGGGTCTCAATAGAAAATGGTCTCGCTTCCCGCTTCTCTTAGTAGGCACGGGCAGTTCGTATGTCGAAGTTATCTGGTTTTGGAGGCTCAGTTCTCGCCTAGTCACCGTGGAGGGTGCACGTTGAATGTTTGCGTGAATCCGGCATTTTAAACATATAGACTCTCAACTGTAAAACTCTCGTGTATCGATACGTCTCAGTTGTGTTTAATTGTATTTCAAATTTGTGAATCAATTACTTCAGTGAGTAAGGTCGTGATTTTTTTTACAAACAATTTCTCGTAAGTATTCATTATAATGTGTGTTTCGATATGTTGTGCACGAATTACGTGTAATTAAGGTCGGGCATACATTTTATTATGTTGAGATGGTCTTATGAAGGGATTTTTGTGAATAGCGACTTTTGGACGATGAATATTATCGCTATATATTCATTTGTTTCCTGCCTTTTATTTATATTTAATAGGATGTTAATTTGTAGCTCTGATTGAAGCAACGTTTTATTATGAATAAATTGTAATTTACATAATTTTAGAAACGTTACTCAAATTAGGTTGGGATTGGTTGCTTAAATGTTAATTTTTATTTATTTGATTAAAAATAATAATAATTGAATATGCTACGTATTAAAACTCACATTATACTATTGTTAGTAAAACTTACCTGTGAACTTTAACTATAAAGAGCAATAATTATATATACTGGATATAGTAATTTTTATTTTTTTAGTATACTTATGGAGTTTTATTTGTATTTCATTTTAGAACAGTTTTATTGAAAATACAATTCAAAATTGTTGCAACAATTTATAAAAAATATTATAAAAAAACATACTGAGAAATGAAGAGTTTATATTTATAAAACTTAAATATAAAGGCGTTGTGAATAATATATTAAAATGATAAAAAGTTAGGTTTTTTACGTTGGAAAAGTTTGTTTGAAGAAAAATATATGTGGGCGAATAAACTTTGCTCAATGTCTTACGGAGAAAACCTCTTATCTATAAAAAGAAAAAGTAACTATAAAAAAGCTTTCTATGAACCAATTACATATAAATTAATAAAAAATGTAAATATAGCGTTAAATTGCTACAAAAATATTTTTGTTTAGATATAATCAACTCTTTAATTCATTGCTTAAAAAAATCCATACACAGTTTTTCTTATGTTGTTTCGATTTAAAACGACGGCTGTAGCGAGGGCCGGGTTAATTTTAAAATTAAGAGCTGCAATTTGACACGTTTTATTTAATTATTTGGATCCTGTTTAGGATTATCCTGACGAAAAATTCGAATATACCCTAAACAGGGATCACCGCACAGTATATATAATGGTTTAAATTATCTGTTAAATATATTTCACCGAATACTATAAACTGAAATTTACCACAAGCCCTGATTCGCAATAATAAAAAATAAGAACATGGATGAACAAGTTAAATCAAACTATTTAAGTATATATAATACTAGTACATTTCCGATTTTAATAACGATTTCATAGTAATATCTAAAAAGCTATTAAGATATTACTCTAGACTATCACAATTTTATATAAACAGGTGCTTAGATCGTTGTAGAAGGAAGCTGTTATTATACTATGATGAATGAAATTTCTCTACTCTAAGAAATAATAATCTGAGCTCAATTTTAGTAAACCTATGAAAATTGAATTTCATATATCTGTAACTTATTATTTCACTTACTCCAGATATAAATTAACATTAACCATATATTTATTATTTTTATCTAGAACTTATAATTTTAAAATAGGTAAATTTAATTATATATTTTTTTATAATGCATATTTCATGATAAATAATAACCCGTAATACTATATGTGAAGTCCTGATATCCATTAGGAAATAACTTAGGCACATACTTCGTAATGACGACAACGTATTTTAGGTAATTATAATAATGTACTTGAGTGTCAATAGGTATATATTTAGTCTGTGATACTAACGACTGTGTAGCTAGTTGGTGGTTACGTGAAGCTTATTGAAGCGACTGGTTCTCAAGTGCAACTGTCGAAACACACCTATAAGTATTTGGCGGTAGACTCATAACTTGAAGGTGGTAACTACCTAAGTGGACAGTAGACAAAGCCCTACATAAGCCTACTATCTACTAAGCCACCATTCAATATATCATAGATATAGAAATAATAACTACGTATACGTTCGATTGATATCAGGAAATATCAATTACTATGTCTGTGGACACGCCAACAAGCAATTAATCACTGCATATATATATAGATATATACACATAAGTTTAATTTGGTATTCATACGTATATCCTATGCTAGCATAGGAATAACTACCAACTGTACACTAGACATGTTATTAGTACAAATTATTCAATTAGTAATAATAATAGGGAGACTACTGTCTACAAGCTAAAAATTCAATGTAAGTTTTCAGCGGCTGTAGATTTCAGGAAAGTTTTAATTTGATATTTGATGCCGAACCTAATTTCTTCAACTAAACTTGAATGTCCTAGACAATATTGGTTAGTGAAATTTAGCGTATTTCAGTTTGGAAGGCTCCTTCGACTTTAATATTTTTGATTGGGGTAAAAAAACGTGTTCTTGAAAGATATCTTTGACGAGCGCCAAATCAATTATCTGGTATTGCTAAGGGTTGCTATTGATATAGAATTTTATTGGAAACTCTCCTATGTATGGCCGGTTCCCTTTGATAATTACCTATTTGTTCAGGGGTTAACTGGAGAAATAAATTTACCACATCTATTATAAACTATCATTGTTCCAGTTAATTATCCAACTCACTAAATTCGAGTACAATTGCCGGTGACATTTGAGCTTCGTTATTAAAGCTTTCGTGGAATCCAGTTTCGTGCAAATTTTTCGTAGAAAATTTGATGAAAAATCAGACGTACATCAGAAAAAAATCTCTAAATGAAACATTAAATTAATTAAATATATTTTTTTTAACATAAAAAAATTATTCATTTAACCAATCTCCTCTGTATCATTCGTTAAAAGAACACAGTTTTCTTTTGATTACTACGTTTCCATTTTGAAACTTATATATTACGTACTAGCTTTTACCAGCGTCTCCGCTTCTGTTAATATTGTTTTTTTTTAATAATTTTGTCAACCAACTCGGGTTGTCGATAAACACAGAAATATTTTTTCTATGCAATGGTATTAAGTTATTTATTTCAGGGTGTTGATCAATACTGGTAGATATGAACATAATCAAAGTTTGAAATTATAAGCAATTATTCTCTAAATTTTACACCAAATCGGAGGGGGCAATAAAATATTTTATACAACATTTGTTCCTGACTTTACCCCACTTTCTATTAGTTTTACGAGAGAAAAAATAGCCTTTACCATCTCCAGGATCCAATTAATCTCTATACCAAACATCATAAACGATTCAGCGGCTTAGGCATGAAAGCGAAACAAACAAACAAACTCACTTTTGCATTTATAATATTAAGTAGTGCAGGGAAACAGGGGAGAACATTTACATGGTCTGGTGAATGGCAATAGTTAAGTATCCAGTTGATGGTTGTCATTGTTTTTGGAAGATACCATCCTTAAAATTAGGTTCAATGCTGTAATTTTTCATGTATATTAATGTTATAAATAGGAAAGATTTGTATTTTTGTTTGTAACGAATACTCTTGACCTCAAGAACTACTAGACCGATTTAAAAAAAAAATCCACCATTAGAATATTACATTAACCCTTAGTAACATAGGCTATATATACAGACTATAAAACATTTTTTAAATAAAAATGATGAATATAAAAAAGTACAGATAATTAAAGCCGATAACGCTTTACAGTGATAAGATTATACTCGATCTCGCTAATTGCGACTTAGACTTCGCAAAAAAACGAATACTTTGTATTCCGGAAATTTTGCTGTATTAAAACATTTTTCTCTTAGGCTTTAATGTCTTTACTGATAAGCACAAGGCTGCTTTTATACGATTATTATTTTAATAGATAACACGTTTAAAGTTACGGCCACTATCTCACTTGACGTTAAGTAATGATGTGACTGAAGTTGCTGGACACGCTAAGCCTAGTAGAGGGACTACCTTTCAGGTGAAACTACCGGACAATATCCCTATACCTATGTATTTGGTGACAAGACATCAACTTGAGGGTAGTTGCTAGCCAGGCGGGTATTGGAAAAAGTCGTACCACCATGCAATGTTTTCAGCACGATGTTTTCCTTCGCTAAAACACAACATTTATTTCCTGAAATTTGACTTCACGTCTGTTAACGAGTCATCTGTTCATGCTACCGTCAAGCCATCGTTGAAAGAAAATCTTAACCTTTATCTCTTTGAGAAATTATCTCTTTGAACTTTGAAAAAATCTTTGTCATAATTATATTAAACTCTCCAACTTCCTGTTTTGAATCAAATATACTTACAATAATAACAAAAACCTACCAATATTAACAAAATGGTTAATTGTAATATAGCATATAGAATCATATATGAAGGGCCGGTTATGGGGAAGTAAGATATGAAAATTGAATTCGACTGAATCGCGACCACTACAGACATAGTAGTGATCCCGTTAGAATAACTTCTTTTTGGATTTTCATATTGCGATATCAGTACGTTATCCAGCTGTAGAATTATACCCCGACGCCTACAAAATGTCGCTTTTCTCTCTATTCTATCATTATAAAATTTATTTATTTATTTAGTCAGTGAATTGCCGGACAGAAAATTCGAGAGCCATGTCAAATGCGTTTTGGTGTCAGAAGGCTATTTATTATAGGATGGATTAATCCGTGAGCGATCGTGATGTCTAGATTGATACCCTCTCTGTATATCCGTTAATAGCTATTGTAACACATGAAACTATTTTTTATAACATGAAACTATTAAAATATATATGAATAGGACCTAAAAAATAATGCAGATCGAGTTTTTTGCTGGTTCTTTTCGATGACTGCGTTATTTTCCGAACCGGTAGTAGTTTTGACGTTCATATGCGTCTTCTTAGGGCCTAACTTGAATATAGATTTTTGATTTGAGTTTTGAAGAAATTATTATTGAAATTTGATTTTCGTGTGAATTCTATTTGTTCGAATTTAAAGGTATATTTTGAGTGTTTGTGTATCTCTATTATTATTATTATTTTTTGCCAATGTTTATGATTTCAGTATATGGGAATGTCATATAAAAAAAACAGTAGAAATGCGCGTATTGCTCCTATTTCCTATGCCAAGAGCTTTTTGTAATTTAATTATTTCATAAATATTTTTTTATTTGAGTGGAATAATTCAATATTGAAATAAAACTAATTTAAATGGATTTTATCGCGGTTATTTATTAAATTTTGATCCCGACGTTTCGAAAGCTTTTCAGCCTTCGTGGTCACGGGGCGGACTGAGGTGTAGGTTGTCCAGAAAAGTTTATGTTACTGTGTCTACCTTCAATTTAATTTTTATTATTGATAATGTTCCGATAATAATAAAAATTAAATTGAAGCTAAACACAGTAACATGAACTTTTCTGGACAACCTACACCTCAGTCCGCCCCGTGACCACGAAGGCTGAAAAGCTTTCGAAACGTCGGGATCAAAATTTAATAAATAACCGCGATAAAATCCGTTTAAATTAGTTTTATTTCAATGAATAATATTCGCGTAAACCTAAGAAATCATTATCATTCAATATCATTAAACCTTGTATCATACATGCTAAAACGTATCTGCTAAACAAGACATAAATTCGGGTTGAGCGCCTTCCGTGCTCGCCTACAAAGTCCGGTGAAACTGTGAAAGCCTTTCAGGCTAACACTATAGGTTATTTCGAAAAAAAAGGATAGACATAAATAGTAGTCACTTTACAATGCTAAGAAAAGGAAATTTAACATATCTAAATAACTTGAGATTATTCGTTACAAACAAAAATGCAAATCTTGCCTCTTTATAATATTAGAATACACTATGTTTTATTTTAAATGCATTACAAAGTATTCAATAACAGTAAATCAATGCTTTTAATAAGTGCTAGTGTATTAAGTCTATGTACTTTTATATTATGGTATCTGTCTATACAGGCAATTTCGCCAACGTGTGCGCTAATAGAAGCAATCCAACCACCAACGAAAAGCTTGAGCTTGGCGAGAAGCAAAATATCGTGACGAAACTATAGCATGGTAGTAGAGCTTTTTCTAGCTTGGCTAGCAACCACCCTCAAGTTGAAAATCTGCCGTCAAATACCAATAGGTGTGTTCCGACAGCTGTACTTGAGAGCCGGTTCCTCCACAAGCTTAGCATGTCTACCAACTTGGGCCATATTGTCACTTAATATCAAGTGAGATTATGTCCATAAAGCAAAACCGCGATTACGCGTAAGTAAAAAAAATGTGAACTATGAACGATTTTAAAATAACGAACACAAAGGAACAATCAAAGTTGTAACAATTTGTGGCTGAGCAGAAATAATGGCAATAATATAAGATTACTGTAATCACTAGGACAACTGAGTATACTTTATATCGCTATACAAAAACTTTTCATGCTTTTGAACTATAATATTTAACCTATCAAAAGCAATTTCAATACTTCACAAACACAAACTGAATTCACATGATCACTGTTTTAATTTATCAAATTTCTATTCGTGTTACCGTGTATTGTTTCAAATGATTCTCTCACGCAGCTTTCTGAAACAATAGCGACTGAAGTGTTCTTGGTATAATAAATTAGGCTCTCGAATTGCCTACAATAATACATTTTACTTCCGCTGTTAACGTGCTGCCGTCTATTGTTTTATTAACATCTAATTCATTAATCTCTTTTTAGCTTTTGTATCACGGTAGATTATTCTTCTTATTTAATGGCCATTAGTCGTAACATCTTCTTCTTCTTGTCCCCTTCCCAAGTTATTTGAGGTCAGGGCAGTACGTTTTCTTCTTCCACACTACTCTATCAACCGCCATCTTTTCATTAACTCTCTTGTCTTTCATCCTTTTCATATTTTTTTGCTTTATCCTTTCCATCCTTTAATATTCATATTCATTATTTGATATCATGACATGTCCAAACTAATAGAAATGATTCCCTTTCAACTGCTCTACCACTGGTGCCACTTTGAAACTCATTCTACATACTTATTCCTGACTTTATCCATTCTTGTAACACCACACATCCATCTCAATATTCGCATTTCTGCTGCATGCAATCGACACTCATCTGCCTCCTTACTCGCCCAGCACTCCGATCCATATAATATATACAAGTGAGTCTTTCTCTACGTATTCGCCTGTAATATCAAATCGCTGGGAGAAAGGTACCGCCAATCGCTAGGACTTGAGGAGAAGAATTGTTGATGGTGATGTGATTCACGTGACCAATTCCATTATATCGCAGGATTACCAGACGCCTCGAAAGTCCTCACCCGTACATAGTTGATATTACTCCGATCCGCACGAAACTTTATATCGCACCTATACTGTTAGCCTAAAAGGCTTTCACATTTTGACCGGACTTTGTGGGCGAGCGTGGAGGGTGCTCAGCCTGAAGGATTGCACGAAGCGTTTTGCAGCTTCTTTTATAATGCGTACTGCAAGGCAGTGGAATTATTAGTTCACCAAACTCTTTGGGACGAATGGTGAGGGTAGTCAGGCCCCAAGCGAGCGCAAGGGTGCTAGAATAGCCGAACCTCGGCTTGGACTGCTGCCGGGGGCTATTTAATGTCACACTACCAACAATAGGAGCAAAGCTGTATCAAAAACGTTACAAAAACGGTCAAAAATTATTAGATAATTTTATTATTTCCCCGGAAATGGATTCAGGAGCGCAGCTAGTTAATTATAAACGCCATTCTCATGGACTGTAACTCGTTAAATATCATCAATTTTATACTGCATAGAACCAAATAACGTAAATAAAACATAAATGCAGTTCCAGTTGCTCGAAATAAAGCACAACATAAGCGATAAAAATCTCTCCCAAAATTCACACAGGGTAACCTGTGGTATAAGCGGATAATTTATCATTTTTATGCATTGTCTGCGCATTTACCAGTCTTACTTTTATACGGCCGTTGCAATACAAGTAGGTATTGATGGTTATTAATTTATTGTCATCTCCGTTTAATTAATCTAATCCGTTCTGCAAATGTTTGCACATCCATTGATGGATTCAATATTATGTGGCAACAATATGAGCGATAATGCATTTCTGGATCCACGTTCCGTGTTATTATGTTAGTATTAATTTTCTTCGTTTATGCCTGTCGAATAAATAAAACTCGTAAGTTTATTTAACTAGGTAATCAAGTGAAAGTCCACAAATTAATCGAAAATAATATATATTTTTTAATTTTTATACATGTTCGTGCATTTTTTTGGCATATTAGAAACATATTTGCTTATATTAATGTCTCTGTCTTTTTTTAGTTAAGGTTTAGCGTTGTGGTCATAACCTCACCTGATCTTAAGCGACGATACGATTTTCAACTTGAGGATCGTTCTTATCCAGGCTGGTGTTATAAAAAGCCCTACCACCATGTTATATGGTTTCCTCGCGACGTTTTCCTTCACCGAAAGCTCAAGTTCATTGTAGATGAATTCGAACTTACATCCCTTGACGCGATGTTCTTACACGCTACTACTAAACTATCATCGCTTAAATTTGTTTAATTTTGATTGTATGTTTTAGGTAAAAATAATATATCCTATGGAAAGATCTATAAAGATTCAAGAATATTTTGCAAAATGTACATAACAATATAAAGTATTTTGTGATTTTAATAATTGTGATTCTGAATTTCAGTTTTTCATGGTAAATTGATGTACAAAAATACACAGTATTATAAGAATATATAGATTTAATTACACAATTAATATTCATTGAAAGTATAATTTAATCCGGTCAAAAATCAACACGACTAAAGAACATAAAATTTAGTTAAAAACCAATCACGTACAAATATACACAAAACCAGTATTCGATATGAGTCCTTTTATTTGGGTATTTTTTTATTATGTTTCTATTTGGTAGAAAAATATGTATACGAATTATATTAAAATGTGAAATGTATTCAAAGTGGATTGTGATGAGAAAACTGATGACAGTATTCATATTTTAGTCTGAAAACCTAATCCACTGAGTTAGTGAAAGGGTTTTATTCTCATTTTATTACAGCACCTTTTTCATCAAACTTTTTATAACTCTACAAGAACAGATATAGAAAATTTGCAAAGTGTAATAACGTTTATTGGAAAGTTCGCTCGGTTCGGTATGAGGCGCGGACATTACTCGTAAGGCTTTCGGTGTAGAGGACATTAGGTCGTTAAGAATGTTTTTCTTTTTATTTTATATCCATTTTGTGCTATTTCTTGGTTCGTAAAATAAATCATTTGTATTGCCTAGGACACGAAGTTTTATAAATGAAGCCTTAGGGGGAATTTACTTATTGTCTGGTGTCAATTTAAATATTTTTTACGCATTCAAATGCGTAGAGTTTGTCCGCACAATCGCCAGGTGTGAATTGACTTAGGTAATATATTTACTCATCGAAACTGGACTATGATTAATGTTGAAATTTAGGAACTAGAAATTTTTGTATTCTTGTAAAATGTCTCTTGTTGATATTTTACTGATAACACTAAATCTTATCACTACATTATGAACAAAACAAAACAACAGTGGGGGATAAGATATTTAAGATACTAAACTTTTTGTCTTTCCGTGTTTGTATATTGTGTATGCAGCTAATTGAGCCCCTGATTTCTTTCGCGTTTCTTTTTTTTATAGTTACGGTTTTAGAGTTGTGGCCATAATCTCACCTGATCTTAAGTGACGTTTCGGCGCAAGTTTGTAGATACGCTAAAGCTCTGGATGGACTGACTATCAAGTGCAGCTGCCGGAATACACCTATTTATATTTGGCGACTCGTTGTAGGTGGTTGGATTCGAACTCATGTCCCTTGACCCGAAACGCTACCACTGAGCTATCATCGCTTTGTTGCGCTTTTCTGTTAACCTGCGCGAGATCGTAAATTCCAATCATTAGAATTAATCAATTTACAATTAGTATAATTTTCGTATATTTTCTGAAATGACAAAATTTTATACTTATAGAGTATATGGCTTTCTTTAATTCATATAAAAGTAAACGGGCAACTGAACTATATTCAGTAGCACAAAAAAAAGAGAATTTAATAAGTGTCCAACATACTCTAATAAAACTTAAAACATTACTTGTTTTTTTTTTTTTTATATTTGATAGAGTAACCATTTAGGAAGGCTTTAGGCAATTTAACATCATGCTACCATCAATAGGAGCAAAGCTGTATTGAAAAAAGTTACAAAAGAGGATTTTTTTAAACAATTTGTTCCACGTGACCCCGTTACTCTAGTAGATAATAATACGAAGCATGAATTTTTGTTACCATAAAAACTCTCGGGATAGTTTTCACAGAAGAGTTTCCATTTTGTTGAAGCGCTAGGTAAACCTTCAAAATTCCATATTTTAAAATTCCCTAACAACTGAAAATGAGAAGGAGGAAGTAACACATACAAACCGTATTTACGTGAATGGAATCGGTCGCTTTGCAAGTTATATGCCAAAATTCGAGTGTCTTTTGTTGTCCGCTTCATGATTTGCAAAACAAAACCGAAGGAGGTCCTTATAAACGCTCCTAAAACGTTTTGTACGTGTCCGACCATTGTGAAAGTTTCACGACGCCGATGTTTGATAATAATTGAAAAAGTTATTGAATACCCAGAAAGGCTTTATTCGAAAATTCACGAGTACTGATATAAATCACGTAGACGCTAATATTTTCAATGGATCTGAGTAAAGTAGATTTCTTATTATTAAAAGATATATTCATTCCGAAAAGAAAGCCAAGATTTTTTCTTAAGTATCTTTTAACTTGTTTTGATTTAGAATTTACGATCAATGAACCTGTTTGTGTTTTATAAGTTACTAGATTTTACGTGCGGCTTCGATCGCGTTAATATTGGTTTTGTCAAACAAATCAAATAGCGAAATAAAAACTTACCTACAACGTTTATCCTTCTCTTTACCCTACTTTCTCTAAATTTGCTCGAGAAAAAGTAGCCTATCACCGTCTCCAGGTTCACATCTATCTGTGTACCAAAATTCATCGCAATCGATTCAGCTGTTAAGGCGTGAAAGCGTAAGAAACAAACTCAGTTTCGTATTTATAATATTAGTATACACTTTGTTGTTCATAATGAATCACTGATCTATTAAAATAGTGGCTATCAACATATTGCTTCTAGGTTACGAATTTTTTTTTCATTTCCGTGCGCTTAGGATATTTTCCTGAAAAGGCTAGATATGTTTTTAAGTTGGATATAATATGAATTCTCAATTAGTATCAGTGACGTTCGCGTAGAGATACATTAGTTGCTCGGTGCCAGTAAACAAGTTTATATGGGACTGTTTCCTTGAACCAACATACCTTCACTAAACAATTTGTTCCTGATCAGTCATCAAGGGCTAATAATATAATATTTATGATCGTGATATTAGTAACTTACATAATTTAATTGTATCAGAATATGTATTTAGTTGCACGACAAACTTTGATTACTCAGGTCTCCTAAGTGAAATTTATAGTGGCTTGCTACGACAGTAAAAGATAAACCATTCACATTGGCCGCTTGGGTTCTTGCAGTGAATCGATAATCTATTGTTCACACGTTATACTAATAATATCAAATTACAAAATACAAGCAAGGAACACAAAGTAATAATACCCAGATTCTAAACAATAATTTTGAAATCATACTAAAATTGGCCTACTTGGGATTCGAACCAAAACCACTTTAGCGCTGCGTCATTATCAAAGTGAACGCTTCAACCGATAGACCGACCGTGCAATCATGGTACTACTATATAAGATTTTATTTCTTTAATTTAGTTGACCGAACGATGTTCAAAATATTCACAGATCACCATTTATATTAGACTAGCTTTTACCAGCGGCTTAGCTGCCACTGAAGCTATTAAATAAGTTTTTTTGTCTTTCGGATTTTTATTTCTCAATAAAAAGTATCCTATGTTACTTCTAATACCTCCAAGAATATTTGTACAAAGTTTCATGACGATCGGTTAGTTTTAGCGTGAAAGCGAAGCAAACAAACTTACATTCACATTCATGATAATAGTAGGGATTATATTAGCTACGCCTGTAACTTGGTTTGTTGTGGTTAGCGTGTTGGTGTTAGCGTAATGTTAAAAAAACTAAAGCTTTTTCAAATATAGAACGATTTTTTGTATCTGACAGGTAGTTCCTCAGATTAGCCCGTTCAAAGAAACAAACTATTTTGCTTTATAATATTAATATATATTAAATTTACTATCATCATTCTAGACGCAATATTTATTTCGATGGCTTACATTACCGATACAAGACAAACGACTCAGCTGCTTCGTCGAACAGATTCTGCGATATTTTTCCACCTGTTACAAGACAATATTTGCATATCTCGGATATCGTACGGATATAAGTAACGTGAAACATTTGTATCAAGGATTTCGTTTGTTTGTATTCAATTTGTAAGGAGCTTTCTTTGGCTTTTCGCATTTTATAGTCTTATAAATAATTTGCTGTTCGTGAAAAGTTTTAGCGAGTTTTCATTTTGACTGGATATCTTGTTTTTTTTTTAATTTATTTATTTGGGTTTATCGGCCTCATGAGAAAAAAATAAACTGCCTATAAACATTTTCTTAATTGTCTGTTCGTGCGTATTGTATAAGGTATATTGCTGCATGATGACTGAATGACATGCGAAACCAGTTACTGCCACTTAGGGTGGATGAGATGCAATCTGGAGATGGTTTTAATTCTTATTCCTATGTGTTATAAATGATCCCTCTCACGCGCTCCATTTGCAATTTACTCACTTCCTCACTCACACATCTTCCATAAGAGGATTTACTCACTTCCCGGAAACATATGAACCATAAAGTCAGCACCAAGGCTAAGTATTAAACATAATCTTAGGAAAATAATTCAAATATAATAATAAATACAGCATGGAATAACATAATAACAAATTATTATTATTTTTTTTAAACGACTTTCTAATAGGAATTTGCAGTAAGTTTTATATATACTGCAGTAAAGAAATCAAGTTTTACATTCATAGTAACCTTTACAATAATGTATAAATGTTTCAGTGATGGTCTTTCTTCGAAATAACTACCACAGCAGACCAAATGTGCCTTGACTGCGTCACCAAACTTTGTGTCGAGTGCAGAAGGCAATCAGTTGAAATGACAACTACTGCAAAGGCATCGAAGTAGTCGAACCCCGGCTGTTGCTGGCATGCAATTCCACACATTGAATGTAACTAACCCAATCCGTTTGAGCTGACGGACTATACAGATATACATACATATGTATATATCAGAGTATGATAACTACGTTGAAAGTATGATTAGCCTAGCGAAAAAGCGGACTGCCTTAACCATCACGCAGAAGTGATGTAGGTTCAATTCCCGTATGAGACAATTATTTGGGGGCTCCACAAAGATTTTCACAGTTTACATTGTCGATACTGCTTATATAGGCATTTTCTTTCTATAGTCGATTTGGCCCCAAATGGTGGACACGCTGAGCCTAGTGTAGGGACTGGCTCTCAAGTGCAACTGCCGGAACATACCTATAGATATATGGCGGCAGGTTTTCAACTTGAGACTGGTAGCTAACCAGTCACACTTTAGAAATAGCCCTACCGTCATGCTATGGTTTCATCATGATGTTTTCCGTCACTGTAAGCTCAAGCTCATTGTAGGAGGATAAGTCCGTCCGTACAAACTACCAACATATTAACAACTGAGCTATTATCGCTTATGCCCTAATATAAAAATATATGCTAAAGGTCACTGTATGAGTCACTGTAACATGACTACAACGGGCTCTAGAACTCTTTTTAGACGATCGGATCAACATTAATTATATGTTCAAATATCGATTATTAATCGCTAGAAGTGATTATTCAAATTCACGATCGGGTTGCTTAACCCAAGGGTGTTCAATAAAATTAGTTCCGCTAGACACCTTGTACGTGGAATCGCGTTTAAACGGAACAAGCTCATTCAGTTGCTGGCTCAATTTAGTCCACGCTACATTAAATTCCTTATTAAATTTGCATTTTTTTTTATTCCTTCGACTGAAAGTTGTCTGCCTATGATTTCAAGTACGAGAACAATAACTTTTATTTCAAACGCGGATGAAGTCGCGGGCGTAGTTAATGAAAATACTCAACTTAAAATACGTGATAAATGAGAAATTTAGTTTTTGAAAAAAAAAAAAAAATATTGCTCTTTCGGGTTATAAATTGATAACGGTTGTTTTATATGATTGTGAGATATTTGGTGAATGAAGTGGTTAATTAGCGAAAATTAATCATTAAGTGTTGAAGTCCATATTCTTTGAAATGATTGGCCGCGGATGTCGTTGGTTGACAGTAGACTCTTCGTTGGCGGATGATACTCTGATACCCACATTTGGTTCAACCATCTGCCATCTTCGTGTCAACCGTCAACCAACGACGCCAGCTACTAATTAGTTTCATCCGGAAGTGCAAAGTATTACTCAGGATACTATCGTGTGAGTAAAATATGATTGGATGATCGCTCAGTTGGTAGTGTGTACGGATGCCGTGTGTAAGGACGCGAGCTCAAAACTTTTTTTTTTATACTTAAGATTTAACATTATGGCCATAATCTCAACTGATCTTAAGTGACGCTACGGCCCAAGTTGGTAGACACGCTAAACCTGTGGAGGAACTGGCTCTCAAGTGCAGCTGCCGGAACACACCTGATGGTATCTGGCGGCAGTTTTTCAAATTGAGGGTGGTTGCTAGCCAGGCGAGCATTTGAAAAAGCTCTACCACCATGCTTTGGTTTCTTTACGATGTTTTCCTTCACCGAAAGCTCAAGCTCATTGTAGGTGCTTGGATCAAACTCACGTCCCTTGACGCGAAGTCGTACACACTACCACTGAGCTATCATCGCTTCAAAATCTCTGCAATGAGCTTGAGCTTTAAGTGTAAATATCGTTATAAAACCATAGCATGGTGGTAGGGCTTTTTTAATGCCCATCTGACTAGCTGGACACCCTTAAGTTGAAAATCTAACGCCAAATACCTATAGGTATATTCCAACAGTTGCACTTGAGAACCGGAATCTGGATAACTTTAGCATGTCCACTATCTTAAGCTACACCGTCATTTAACATCAGGTGAGATTACAGTCATAACGTTATCCCTATGAACTATTAAAATAAAAAACCTTTGGTCACTACTGAATTAATTATTTTTTATATAAATCTGAAACTAATTTACGCCTTTTTTAATGTCTCTCTCTATAAGCAATTAATTTATTTATTACGATTAGCGGTGGTTACAATGCAAGAGGCGCTCCAAACGTTTGTATTTACAAAGCAATATAACCATTTGGAGAACAGTAGGAATTTAATTATGCCGTTGGAGGTCGTCGGTATGACAACGCTTGCGTCTCACGATTTGCGCGAAAACTAATTTGTTGCGCTAACCGACAGTTTGTACTAAAAGTTAGTTTAATTGTTTGACAAGGATTTCAGATTAATTTCGTTCGGGTATAAATATTTCGCCGAACAATTATTTGTTTAGGGTGTTCTATATGTATTCACGCAAAATTTTGTAGAAATTTTATTAACTTGGACTTTTTAATAAGTTGTATTTTTTTTTCAACCACCTTCAATAATTATTTTTTTTATAGTTAAGGTTTAGCTTTATAGACACACTCTCATTTGATGTAAAGTAACGATATGGCCCAAGCTGTTGATTACGCTTAACCTATGGAGGGACTGGTTCTAAAATGCAATTGTCGGAAGAGACCTACAGGTGTTAAGCTCTACCACTATGCTATTGTTTCATCACGTTGTTCCTTCACCAAAAGCTCAAACTCGTTGTAGTTGAAAGCCGTACCACTACAAACGTCCGTAAATACTACCAATTGAGCTATCATCGCTTCAAAATTCTTGTAGTATGAGGATTGCAAAGAACATTAAGAGATGAATGTATTTTTGTAAAACCGGAAACTTTGTAATATCACATATTACGGATAGATAAATTAATGGTTTATTTTTTTTGCTTGTAAATATTTTCCTATAAATATGAGGGTAATATATTTCTTCAATCTCATCAAACTATAAAATTTATTGGGATGGGACTATTACCAACGCAGTTTTAGACTACTTCGTTTTTGTATTCTATTATCTTTGTAATTATATATTAAATTTACTTTTGTATGTTCGGCGTAACAGCTACTTAACATATATATTAATCACGTAAGTGATTTATTTTCTACTTAATATTTTAAAAGCTTCTTAAATCTGATATCTACTGGGAAGTACGCGTCATTATTTTGAAAGGCAATCCAGTGGATCCGTATCCAAAGCCTTTTCTCGGAACTATACAAGAGTTTCGATTCCATATTGTATTATGGCTTCGGGCATCCTTGGAGATAAGCCAGTTAAATAAACATAATAATAGTGGAAACATTATGCCCTCTGCTATAATTGCGTTATTCGTTTTTGACATGATATGTGAGGCAACAATATAAACGTAATTGTATTTATATTGTATTATATATCAAATATACGAGACATCGTATACGCTCGATTGGATTTTTATATCTCATGTGAATTATTCTCTTAGCATAGAAACCAATGTACAACGTATATCAGTATCAACAGCTATTGAGGGCAATAAGGGTAAGTAGCGTAAGTTCGAAGCGATGATAGCTCAGTGGTAGTGAGTACGACTTCGCGTCAAGGGACGTGAGTTCGAATCCAAGCACCTACAATGAGCTTGAGCTTTCGATGAAGGAAAACATCGTGAGGAAACTATAGCATGGTGGTAGGGCTTTTTCTAATGCCCGACTGGCTAGCTACCACCCTCAAGTTGTAAACCTGCCACCAAATACCAATAGGTATGTTCCGGCAGCTGCACTTGAGAGCCAGCTCCTCCACAGGTTTAGCGTGTCTAACAACGTGAAAACATACATAGCGAATAAACCATAGTATGTTGGTAGGGCATTTTCTAGTGTCTCCAAGTTGAAGGCTACCGCCAAATCGCTTTACGTGTGTTCCGGCAGTTGCACATGAGAGCCAGTCCCTCCACTAGGCTTAGCGTGTTCACCATCTTGACCACATGGTACCTTAACGCCAGGCGAGATTGTGGGCATAACACTAAACCTATAAATCATATAAAATATTTATATTTCTTTTTGTCTGAGTAGTTAGGTACAAAGGTTGGGTCGATTCTTTGATTGTTGACACATTCTCTTCTATCCCTGTCACCTAAATCACATTTGCGTATTGGCTATCAAATGTCTCGGTAGCAGGATATACACCAGTCGGTCCCATAGCGCGATAGACAAAGGTGTGTCCCAGTGGCCGGTGTATGGTGGTCCCTAATTAATCGAATAGAAATGATAAGCGAGATGATTTTAAAAGGACGTTTAAAATATAATTAATAAGAGAAATGGAAACATCAGTATCCAGAAATACCTTCCTACGAAGTTTTCCTTTTGAAAATGAACATAAAGCCTCTTGTCTAATGAAATTGGAAGGATATTCCTGAATACTAACAATAAATCAGAACGCCGTCCGCACTGAGACAGAAACAGTAAACGACGTCGTATAAAGTGGGTTCTGAAACCTTTTGTTAACATAATAACGCCGATTTATTGTGCTTCGTCCCTTCCTTTTATAAGAGAGGGAGGCATTCGGAATATCCGATGGGGAGGTATCAAGCCAACTTTGAACGATAAATTTCAGAAATAATAAGATATAAGTGGGACGAAATATTTATGAAAAAAAAAATGTAATATATAGAAAACAGACAAAAACTAAGACTTATATTTTTGATAGTTAAGGTTTAGCGTTATGGATACTATCTCTCCTGGTATTAAGTGTCGATGCGGCCCAAGCTGGTGAACACGCTAAGCCTGTGGAGGGACTGGCTATCAAGTGCAACCGCTGGAACACACCTATTGGTATTTAACAGCAGATTTTCAACTTGAGGCAGGTAGCTAGCCAGGTGGGCATAAGAAAAAGCCCTAGCACCATGCTATGGTTTTCTCACTGTGTTTTCCTTTACCGAAAGCTCGCACTCATTGTAGGTAGATTCGAACTCACATCCCTTAACGCGGAATCCATATACACTACCACTAAGAATAATTCCATCGATTCAATAATAGTAATATGGATTCGCGAAAGTCAATTTTGATAAAATGATAAATAACCAATATGACGTTTATTTACCAAACTTTAAATATACGTTACCGAACTGTATCCTTACTTCCTTACTATAATATAAATGACAATGTGAGTTTCTCTGTTTCGTTTGATAGAAAAATAATATATTTGTAGCGATCAACATTCAGAGTTGGTTGATTAATTCGGTATTAACACGATCGAAGCCGCGGGTACAAACCAATTACAATATTACTCATTAAACAAAAAAATGTCGAAAGTTAAATTATGAATTTAAAAATTTTCGTGAGTATTAAATAGGCAGGTAATAAAAAGATTTTATAAATATAAGTTAACTAGGAGCTATAGTGAGACGAAGTTCTTAGCATGTTATAGATTCGCTGCGCAAGGACAGGTTTCATCGCGTGGCAGAGAGAGAAATGCCGAGCAGATCCCGAGATTTGTGCCACAGATGTACATTTAAGGAGCCTCTTTCCAACACGATTCCTCACCTTTACCTTCGTGTTTCTCTCCCTGCCCAGATAAATTTTGTAGGAGCCTGTTAGTGCTGCTTTTGAAACATGTTCTAATATACATAGGCCAGCAGATACAATTCTAGCCAAGCCAAAGTCCTTTAGAACATTGTTGAGAGATTTAATAACTTAGGTATATTTAGTTCGATCCTTAATTAGTTCGTTAATAACGTATAGTATTCAAAAGAAAGAAGCAATCTTGATAAATATGTCCACCAAAGAGGATATGAAAGTTTTATTTAAAATATTATTAAGTAGTTAGTCATGATGTGTGGCTTTTTAAGATTTATTTAGAGGGAAATTGTATGTATAATATTATTATTAGAAAAATACCCCTTTATAATTATTGACTTCTATTTTGACCCTCCCGCTAATAAACTAATTACATACCTGAATAACATCATGATAGTATAAGCTTACGATATATTCCGATAGCCGAATACTAAAAATATCAAGTAGCCATTATTTCTGAGAGTAAATCAAATTCAAGTATTAACTACGAACACAATTCTTCTCGTTTTTAGGTCGTCGGACGTCGTTAATATATTGTTCGGTTACTGCGTTTTTTAGGTTTCAGCGCAATTCGTTATGCACTTTGTAAAAATCGTTGTGTATTTATTTTCTTTTGTTGTTTTTGTTATGATGTACACTTTGATTACAATCAGGTGTACCGTAGATGCTTTGCTATACTAAGAGAATAAAAAAACATGGTAGACAACAGTTAGTATATTTTAAACGCGAAAGTACGTTCTCTGAAATGTTTTTTCATCAATCACGCTGAAAGGGTGGTTAATGAATTTCGGTAAAAAAGTCAGAGATTAGATACTTTTTCTTTCAAACATCGAAGCGAATAACTGCCTAAGATATTCAGACTTTTATACTCACTAACTGTGTCCACTATTCCGGACGGGTGAAATACAAAAACATTATTTCTAGCAATCAATATATTCTGAAAAATGCGTGAATATGTAACTGTAAATATAATTAATGTATTATGTAATACGAGTACATGTACAGGAAGAAGTGTAAAGCCCGCAACAGACGGAGCTATGATATATATTCATGTAGTGAGCTATATATTACGTTATAGCAAACTGTCACAGTCATTAACTCTGCGCCCGTCTTTGAATGACCACGTATTTGTGCGACATTCTCAATAAACGATGTTCAAATTTTAGATATGGTATAATGGATTTATTTAGTTATTTTCATCACGCACACAAATCACAGACGAAAAACGACACTGTGTTGTTCTTGAAATATATCAAAACATACGTTAATATTAATATATCGTGCTATATCTTTCGACATATTTTGGTTATATCATAAAAATATACATTATAGTTAAGTCTGTGGTCACTCGCCGATTACTATAGAAAATATACCGTAATATTGCTTGCTAAAATTTATATTAATATATATTATAGATCCATCTGTTGTGGGCTTAAAATTGAAAATAGAAAAGTACACTTATATACGGATATCAGTATTTATTATCTTTATATATATATATATATATATATATATATATATATATATATATATATATATATATATATATATAAATATCTTTATATGCTAAGGAAATGGTAATTGACATCGCTATTGTCGACGTGTCACTTCCTCTATAATTGTCATTAAAATAACTGCACGTATTTGGTCTTGTAAAGAAATGAAATAAATTACATAAATAACAAACGAAGAGTATATCATTAACACATACTAATATTATAGATACAAAAGTGAGTTTGTTTGTTTGTTACGCTTTCACGCCTATACCGCTGTATCGATTATTATAAATTTTGGTATAGAGATAAATGGAAACCTAGAGACGGTGATAGGCTATTTTTTACCGCGAAAACCTAAAGAAAGAGATAGACTTTGTATGAAACTTTTTTTACGTCATCCGGATTGTTTGAATAAATCAATAATAACGCGGTCGAAGCCGCACATAAAATGTATTATAATTATAAACAATATGGAGGTTCAAAAGTTACAGGTTTTTAAGCAGCATAGGAAACTCTGTAATAGGTAAAAGTGTTAAGGCTGAATATATCAGCTAAGCAGTGGACTTCTGATTGGATGATGACCACGCCTACATTCACACTTCAATACATTCGTAAAACAACATTCTAACGATACTTTTCTATATACACGACTTCCATTGTAAACGTTTCAAATATAAGATTCCCCATTCAAATTATTCATTTGATTGTAAGCTAAGACCCAAATTATACATAAAGCAATCATAGCTTAAAACAGTTTGCATCGATTATTTTTATTGCCTTTAAATATATATTAGTTTCTTGTTCAAAACCTATTTAGTTATTAAGCTCTTATATTCAGTACTTACCCAATTATTTCCAATAATTTCCAACTTTCCAATAAATAGCGAGCCATTACCTTTTACAATATATGCCTATGTGGATAGGATTAGTTTTGATTCGTCTACACTTTATTATATATATTTTCTTATGTAATACGGGCCAAACGAGCGAGCATGTCACCTGATGGTAAGTGAACGCCACCGCCCTTGGAAACCCACAAAATCAGGTGAATTGTGGATGCGTTATCGGCCCTTATAGGAGGGACTGGCTCTTAAGTCCAACTGCCGGAACACACCTACTGGTATTTGGCGGCAGATTTTCAACTTGAGAGTGGTAGCCAGCCAGGCGGGTTTTAGAAAAAACTCTACCACCACGATATAGTTTCCTTACGATGTGTTCCTTCACCGAAAGCTCAAGCTCATTGTAGATAGATTTGAACTGACGTTACTTGACGTGGCGTTCCTATACACTACCACTGAGCTATCATCGCTTCAAATTAAAAAGATCTTTTGAGGTTACGCTTTTAAATATATTAACCCTTAGACTATATTGCTTTATATACGTGGAAGATACTACTCTAAGGCTTAAAGGATCATAATTGGATAAGGGACTTGTGTAGACATCCTTTGAGGGATTACATTCACTTTACAGATTGTGTATAAGCACATTTAATGATTATAATACAGTTAATTCCTACAAGATTCGGTTAGTGAATCGTTGATGGCTTTGTGGTGAAATTTAGTAAATGACATCTATGTATCTATCGACAGCGATGATGATCACAATTTATAATTAACATCAGTGCAAATTAATTAATGTATAAATAGATCAATAAAATAAAAAAGCCTTTTATTTCTTCTAGAAAACGATAGTTTACAAGTGTGTTTTGTTAGTTTTTTTATTTTTTATTCTTAAGGTTTAGCGTTATGGCCATAATCTCACCTGATCTTAAGTGACGATACGGCCCAAGTTGGTAGACACGCTAAACCTGTGGAGGAACTGGCTCTCAAGTGCTGCTGCCGGAACACACCTATTGGTATTTGGCGGCAGGTTCACAACTAGAGGGTGGTAGCTACCCAGGCGGGCATTAGAAAAAGCCCTACCACCATGCTATGGTTTCCTCACGGTGTTTTCCTTCACCGAAAGCTCAAGCTCATTGTAGGTACTTGGGTTCGAACCCACGTCCCTTGACGCGAAGTCGTGCACACTACCACTGAGCTATCATCGCTTCATCGCAGTATCAAGTGCTTTTTATAATTTAATATTTAGTTCCAATTTTATATAAAGAATTTTAAATACTTTATTACATAGATATAGTATATACATATTTTTGATAAAATTATTCCGTAAGAACACCTCTGCGTGTAAAGACCTCCTCCAAATTGAGCCAGTTATCTCTGGATTGTGATGTTTATGACCAGTTTGAACCCGGTATGCGCTTGATTTCGTCCTCCCATCTCATGAAAGTTCTCCCTTTCTCTCTTTTGCCTACTGGCCCCTTTACATCCTGTCACACTTTATATCCACCTTTAATCTTGCAAACGTGCTGTTTAGCCCATCTTTAATTTAATGCAAGAGCTTGTGCTAAACCGTCTTTTATTTGTGATGTTGCGTATTTTATATTTTCTCTTTATTTTTAGCAAAATTAATGTATACAAAAAAAAATAACAATAAATACTAAAAGCTACTACATTACCTCAAGTAAGTTTAGTAAAATCTATTAAAAGTTCTTGGCCTGTCTATCACTGCAGTAAGTTATATATTAGAACATGTTTATAAAACAGTGCTGACAGGTTTCAACCAAATTTATCTGGGCAGGAAATGGAAATATGAGTAGCAAAGGTGCCAAATTTGTCTGAGCGGGGAGAGAAACACAAGTAGTGACGGTCACTGTTGACGTGCGTCGGTAAGTCTCACGAAATTCTCGAAGTGTCAATGATGGATCCGGCACCCACACGATAAATCCATGGATTACTAAGAATTTCATCTCCCCTCTCTGTGTTTTAAATAAGGCTATTTAAATCGAATTCTCGCAATATTTCAATCTTAAAATGAATATAATTTAAATCAATTTCAATATTTCACAAATTATCGTAATCAAACACCAAATAATATCTATATGATTAGGATTCGGAACAGATTACGTTTGTTAATAAAATGTAAACAATCTAACAACTTGCATGTTGTAAATTAAATTATTAATAGATGGCAAAAGATGCTGATGGTAAAAATAAATTATTATGAATAGTTTTTCTATTTTGTTAATATCGGATAAACATACTCTTGAAAATGATGTTCCGATGATTAACTTTGACAAAGAATTAACGGAAATATAACGTTGTTATATTAAACTCCTTAAATAAACAATATACATGACTGTTGATTAACCATCGTTAATATACTTTTTACTCAAGTTCATGGTCGATCTTGTTTCAAAATATATTCAATTTTTCTTAGCATATACGTAAGATATAAATCCTTACGTAGAAATGTAATCCGCTTTTACTCGATAGCAACGTATACTTTTATTTCATCTTCGCATAATGGTACCTACTAGAACTAATATTTTTCTCATAAAATTTGTTCCTCTTTCTCTCTGTACCTTTTGTTACCTTATGTTTTTTAATAGATAATGTTTTAGCGTTATGGCCATAATCTCACCTGATCTTAAGTGATTATATGGTCCAAGTTGACAGACACGCTAAAATTTGGAGGAACTGGCTCTCAAGTGCAGCTGCCGGAGCACACCTATTGGTATTTCGCGGCATATTTTCAACTTGACGGTGGTTGCTAGCCAGGCAGGCATTACAAAAAGCCCTACCGCTATGCCATGGTTTCCTCACAATGTTTTCCTTCACCGAAGGCTCAAGCTTATTGTAGACGGTTGGGTTCGAACTCACGTCCCTTGACGCGAAGTCGTACACTATATAACCGAGCTATCATCGCTTAAAAATGTTTACAGTTTTACCATGAAATAATTATGGAAACAACTAAAATTACTACATTTGCTCAATTATATACCAATATTAAGAGATAAATTGCAAAAAAAGAGGAATGTATAAAACAGGAAGTAAACAGGCCGAAGGTTCATAATAGGTTTGATGGTTACCTTTTCTTGCGGGCAGATGCTACAAGCATTTGAAGCCCTTTTTTAAGCGTTTTATGTCATAGCCCTGAGGAAAAACTGTGCTGGAACTCATTCCATAATACTAACAAACATAATAAGAATGTTATAGATAACTTAAATGTTCCCGTTATTCGGCCAGATTTTATACTTTGAGGATAGGTAGCCAAGAAACGGCAAAAAATGTATGGTTGGGAATATTATAAAAATAAATTCTATCAAATCAAAAGTATTAAATTTAGGCCATGAAAAGGAACTTATGAACATTTAAATTATCACCGTTTCGATAATAACCCAGTTATCCAGAAGAAACGCTAAGAAACTCTATTTTTTATATTTGTTTTGGGTAAAAAAATATTTAAATATTGTAATTATGTATGAGATTTTAAATAATGTTATAGCATTAGTAGCATTTTGACATCAAAACCCATCTGACATTGTGCCTGAACTTACTATTCGGCAATTCGGTAATGTGCTCTGAGACTTTATTCTAAACCCTACAATTATTGTGATAGCGTCAATACTAGTAAGTTTCTTGAAGCACGTCATTCTTGAATTATTGTATTATAAATTGATCCAAGTTTTAAAAGGGAAACTGGCATACACGAAATACTGATTTCGTGTCTTTCAAACAGGTATAATAGATCCGAGCTGCAGTGGTCTCATTTGTACTCTACTCGTTTGCTAGAGCGCAGTGCGACAGCAATACATTTGTGTTAAAACCTATTCTTCAGACGTGTTGTCGACCTCGTTTCCTCTTAGTGGAGATTAAAACTCAACGTTACACTTCAAAATACGAAAGTCCACATGAGCCTCTAGCCGAGTTGACCTTTTTAAAGCCTCTCACGTAATGAGTAAACAAAAACGTTTTGAATGACATTCTTGCTTAGAATGTCTTTACATCTTTATGAAGCGATGGTGATTCAATTGGTGATGCATACTGCATCACAGGACGTGAGTTTGAATCCGTATAATGAGTTTGAGATTTCGGTGAAAGAAAACATTGTGATGAAGCTGTTGCATGATGGTAAGGCTTTTTCAAATGTCCGCCAGGCTAGCTATCACCCTCAAGTTGAACATCTCCCGTCAAATACTTATAGGTGTATTTCGGCAGTTGTGCTTCAGAGCCAGTCTCTCTACTAGGCTTATCGTGTGCACGATCTGAGGCCACATCGTGACTCAACATCAGGTGATATTGTAGCCAAAGCGCTATACCTATAATGAATAAAAAAACTAAGATGTTGCCATTAAAAATTTATGTGATTTTATATTACATCTCTCTAAACTTATATTAAAGTAACATTAACCCGTTAATTAAATTGGACACAATGCTTAGTTCATTTCAACGAGTCAGCGTCTAAGCCCGTGTCAAACAAAAGGTCATGAGTAAAGAGAGACTTCAATCTACTCCATGTAACTCAATATAAACAGTTCGATAACGAACTGCGTCTTGCAGATAATTAATAATTATTGGCAGATAATTGAAAATGTTCAGTCAAATTAACGGGCAGCGGAGTTTATTAATTTCGTTCGTATATCCCCACTTTATATAATGTATCTATTTTCTATTAAATATAATCTAATCTTCATTAATTTTATCAACTACGTTTATTATTTTTCTGATTTCTATGGAGATATATCCCTTTTGTTTTATGGACTAAAAAGTATTCCACAGTATAATATATTAAGATAATATAATATAATATATTATAGCTTAAGAGAAATGTATTCAATAATTTCATAATGATAAGCATATTGTGAGCCAAATAGACAGATAAATATTTAAAAATAAATTACCTTAGTAGTAGCATATACGGACACCACGTCAGAGACGTAAATTCGAATCCACCTACAATAAGTTCAGCTTTTGATGAAGAACAACATCGTCAGGAAACCAAAGCATGGTGGAAGGGCTTTTTCCAATGCCCGCCGGCAAATACCAATAGGTGTGTTCCGAAAGTTGCACTTGAGAGCCTGCCCCTCCACAGCGTGTCCACCAACTTAACCCGTATCGTCACTTATGACCAGGTTAGATGGGGGCCATTACGCTAAATGTATAAGCAATAAAAAAAAATATATATCATTTTAAATAAACAAATATGACTCAGTTTTAGCAGGCCATTAAGACAGAGGTGACTTGCATTGTATTTTGGCTCATTGTCATGAAATATATTTAACATCAGGTAACTTCGTCAGGTACATCCGGTAAACATAGCATCTTACTTTGCAAGACAATACAAAATGAATAAATAAAGTGTTTACGTTGACATTATATGAAACTTCGCCAAAAGCCGGACCTGTGCAAAACGAAAACAAATTTGAATCAACTATAAACAACAATGAAAACAAAAATAAATGTTTCCGCTGTTATAATTTATCTGTAGGAATGTTGAATCATTTTAAACTTTCTCGTTTCAGGTAAAAAATGCAAAGCCGGAAACGACTAAAGAAGAGGCGAACGAAGCAAAGTGTCGTAAGATGGACGCGCTATAGGAGAATGTAATTTAGTTTCGAGAGTTTAAGACTCACAATGGCATCGCTGGTTTGGCCAACAATGAGCAGATTTACAAGCAAGGATTTGTTGGTGGCCGTTTTGTTCTTGTGCAGAACTATAGTTTGTGACAGTCAGTGTCCAAAGTTTGCTGAGAAGCCATTAGAGACGAGAGTTCAAGATGCTTCGATAGTTTTTAGGGCTGTCGTAGTACAGACCCATTATCAGGTGAGAGTTCCATATATAAACATAAACAAGTATATATTTTTTTTAATGCGTTAGAAGTTGAATAATTAGAGCATTTTCTTACGATGCGACACCACCGACATATAAAACGACACCAAGACGTAGGTTGATGTTACATGTACGTGAAAACTGTTTTTTTTTATGTTAGCTATGTAAAGTAACAGCACTGAACCTGATGTTAAACACGGTACAATCCAAAAACAGTAGCGTGCTTCGATGGACCGACAATCCCCCGCCGATCGCCCTTGTCATACATGCCTGCGTAAATACCTCTTTACGTTTCGCTTGAGGACCCGATGTGATAGAAAGAAGGGAATACTTGGGCAGGAAGACTGTTCTACAGATTCACGGTACGGCAAAGATACAATATAGCAAACGTTTTTGTTTGGGTCACAATGGGAGTAACCGTAAAGCTATGACTCCGAAGTCGTGATTGGTGTAAACTGCGTTAGGGATGTTGCATTCCAAAATCTGCTGGTGTGTTCAGCAATATAGCGAGGTGTTTCTAAGTCACATTTACTCTTATGGTTGGCCACAGAGATCATTTTAAGAACAACGGCTCCCTGTCTGACTTCGGAAGATTATGAAGCGTTTTCTAACGCCCATCTGGTTAACTATGTCCTTTTCTTTGCTAATGTGGTGTCAAAAATCGTATTCTTTGCGGAATTCCTTATCGCAATGCGTAAACGAATTAACAGGACTTATGCGAAGATGAGAGGGGCATATGGTGACTCATCGGGTGATAATCATCCAGTACTACCCACTAAAACGCATCACAGTGACAGTTCATACCCCGTGTTGCCAGAGACCAGCGACACACTTGTTCTAATTAGCTCGCTGCTACTTTCAAGTTAAAAATCTGCTTTCCTACACCTATAGATGTGTTCCGGCATTCGCACTTGAAAGTCAATATTAACACTAGGTTTAACGTGTCCAATATCTTGGGCCACGTGGTCACTTCGCATCAGAAAAAACTGTCGACGTAATATTTAACCTATGAACTATAAAATAAATAATTTGTTAGATAGCTTAATATAGTCATGTAAGCAATATAGGGAGGTTTTCAATAGTTTTATGATTATCTCTTAACACATTGCCACGATTGCATTAAAATTACGGTAGAAAGAATTGTTCATTCGAAACGAAATAATAATTAATCTGAAAACAGATAAATTCCGATCCAACGAAAGCTTATGAGCATTTTTCAACTAATTATCACAAAATTAAATTCGGTATTTCGGATTAAGCAAATGTTACTATGAGCTTAATTAAATGCTAATGGATGCAGCCCGTCCCTCATTTATATATGGAATTATTCCTGATGAGTTGAATTTATTACGATTTACGGAATCTGTATTATATTGGCAGCGTGTTTCGTTCTGAATTATTAATAATAAATAATCAATACGTAATGGAAATCAACTTATTGGTATATTATGCGTACATCTTTTGTTATAAACATGTCTCACAGTATTTTGGTAATGCTTACTAACAATTAGTTATATAATTAATATTATATACAAAAACGAAAGTTACGCCGTCTGTTTATTACAGTTTCACACCTAAAATGTCTTAGAATTTTAGTATAGAGATAGATTGGATATTGGAGAATGACATTGAATATAAAATATATAGGCGTGAAAATAGGTGATGAAAGTTTGTATAGAGAACATGTAAGTTTTTAAATGAGGCATATTTGAATATAAATGTCTGTTTTTGGTAAGAAATAAAGGAGACGATAATAATAAAGAGGATGGTGCAATAACGAATAAGTAGAATTGTATAAGTTTAAACATGTAATTTTTGAAATTAACCATATTAAAATCAAATGTATGCTTTTGGTCAGAAATAAACGCGGGCAATACTAATAAAGTTTGGAAAATCCAAAAGTGCACGCCTCATAATATCATTTTCTTTTTTTGTTTATTAAATGACAATTAAACCACATCGAATCAGATCGCAAAAAGTAATAGGATTCTAATCCTAATTATACTGTAGCGTAAGACAAAAAAAGACTCAATTAGGCAAGTATTTCGGTCGTTAACGTGATAACATACAAGGTCCATACATACAGAAACACACGGACGTCCAAGACAGAACTTTTCTAAACAGTTTTTTAACTAGTTTAAATAATAAAAATGGCATCAAAAATATCATGAGTGTTAAAAATAGTGTGTATTTTCTTAATATGTGTGTGTATATATTATTTTACAAGTGCAATATATGATAAATAGAGACATTCTAAGTTTGAAAAATCAGTTGTTTTGCGTGAAGTGACAGTAGTACCCACCTCAAAGCTTCTCTTATGAGGCGTGCATAAGAGGAAGGTGCAATAATGAAGTAGTTGAATTGTATAAGTTTGCATCAACTTAAGCGCGAAAATAACTGTTGTATGAATATAATATTTTGAAGTAGAACTACTTGTAGACTCGTTGACGGTACATTTTGTAGTATATTTATAATCCAATGTGTCCACACTCAAGGTTGTAATGATGTTTATGTTGAATAACATTTTTATTTTATTGATGATTCATATGTAATTTAAAAAAAAAAGCGTTATTGAATTTAGGCCCTGGAAAGGGGCTTTTGAATGTGAAAACTACCACCGGTTCGGAAAATAGCCTCGTCATCGACAAGAAACGGCACGTAACTCGATCTGGTTGATTTGTTTTATTTATAGGTAAGTACATTCCTACTTAATACATGTACGTAAGTACGTATATTTTTAAAACGATATTTATCTATGTTAATAATATAAAGAGAAAAAGTATGTTTGTTTATTTTAACGCGCTAATCGTAGGAACGACCAATCGGATATCAAAATTTATTTTTGTGTTTGGTAGAGCAATCACCGAGGAAGGCTTTACATTATTGAAAATCACCCTACCACCGGTAGGAGTAAATCTGTATTGAAAAAGCTACAACAAAGGAGCGAAGATAATTAAATAATTTATAGTTACACGCGATCGAAGTCACAGGCACAGCTTGTATTATATAAAGAGGAAAAGTTTGATTGTTTGTTGGAATACGCTAACCTTAGAAAAGGTTTCCTTTGCATTTTTAACGTCACACTGCTATCAAAAGGAACAAACTTGTTTTTTTTTTTTAGCTAACCAGTCGGTCATTACATAAAGTCGTACCACCATGCTCTATGGTTTCATCGCGATGTTTTCCTTCACCGAAAGCTCAAGCTCATTGTAGGCGGATTCGAACTCGCGGCCCTTGACACGAAGTCGTACGCACTACCACTGAGCTATCATAGCTTCTTGTATAGAAAAAAAAATCATAAAACGGACGAACATGATTTAATAAAACTTTCGTTCCTCGCGAGATCACAGACATATTAGTACAATAAAATAATGTCAATATTGTCATAGTCAGTATAGGTACGTATATCCGGCTATCAAGAACCTTTCACACCGACTTCACAGTTGCCAACGTCAATGAAATGCTAATTTATCAACAGTTGTAAATATATTTAGATTGTTCTGAGGTTAGCATCTCGCACCGTTTTATTTTATTACCTCACTGTGATCTGAAAAATAACAAATCAACTTTTTTTAATAGTTAAGGTTTAGCGTTATGACATTAATCTCACTTGATCTTAAGTGATAATACGGCCCAAGCTGGTGGACGCACTATGCCTGTGGAGGGACTGGCTCTCAAGTGCAACTTCCGGAAAACTCCTGTATGAATTTAGCGGCAAGACTTCAACTTGAGAGCGGTTGCTAGCCAGGCGGGAGTAAAAAAAAAGTCCTACCACCATGCTATGGTTTCCTCACGATATTTACCGATAGCTCAAGCTCGTTGTAGGTGGATTCGAACTCACGTCCCTTGACGCGAAGTTCGTGCACACTACCACTGAACTATCATCGCTTACCACTACCGCTGCCACTGAGACAATTTAATACGCTCCGTTACATCAAACCGATCGCACTGAATTAATTATAATATAATTAGATATTATACAGGGAAGGTGGTTATTAAATGAATAGAGCTGTATTCGTACATTATATTCCATTCAAACGTATATATTCCAAATACGTATATACATAGGGCAATTAAATATGCCATTAATAAACCAAACAAACCAGAGGAAATCCGGCTGTTCCGTATTAATACTAAAACGGATTCAATGTACCGCAATATATGTATGTATATACTAAGTAAATATTGAATCACGTTGTGATTAAATATTTTCATACGCCTACGAGTTATGACGTCAAAAGATTTGACGTAATACCCGGCTCAATTACCCGGTGGATTTCTTTATATAATCTGTGTAATGTAACCAAGATTAACTAACGTGAGATTACCTAACAAGGAACACGTAATTTCACGTGTAAAGCTACCATGAACGAATTTCTTCGGAATACGAAAGCTAAGTTGATTTTTGGAAATAATTTTCTCATGTAAAACACGTATACGTTGTACGTGGAATGCGCGTCAAATAAGCTGTGATGTTAGATTTAAGTGTATACAACTTAGCCGTAACTGCCACTTTGAATAAATTGCCGATCGTAAAGTTTTATCTATACGTACCATAAAATGGTTATTTATCAAAATTTATACACTAAATTTTTATGCTAAAAATTTTATTATCATTTTTTTTTGTATCTTCGTACCTATAAGACGTTGAAACAACTAATGAAAAGCGTTATATAAGTTTAGCGTTATGGCTACAATCGCACCTGATGTTAAATGACGATGTGGCCCTAAATGGTGGACGCGATAAGTCTAGTGGAAGGATTTACTCCCAAGTGCAACTACCGAAACACACGGATAGGTATTTGGCAAAGCGATGAAGGCTCAATTGGTAGTGTATTGGCTTACGTACACCCCGGTCAGTGGACGTAAGTTCAAATCCATGCAAGTAGGGTTTTTTCTAATGTATAAGCTATAATCTAATAATAAAAATATGACAAAGGGACGATAGAATCCAAAAACTAAGTAGCTTGGAGCCATTTACTAAGGTTTCCGCTTCGAAGGGTCTTAGTTCTGATAAGTTCAGTGGTTATGATGTGATTGAACCTCAAAGGACCTGTATTTTCCTTGTCCCTACTAATATTATATAAACGCGAAAGTTTGTGAGTATGGAAATTTGTTATTCTTTCGCGTAAAAACTACTGAATAGATTACAATGAAACTTTACAACAATATAACTTATGTACCAGAATAACAGACATGCTAGAATTTATAAAAATATTGTTTGAACTGTCCAAAATATAACGTTAAGTGTCAAGTAAGTAGGAAGAAATTCTGTCATCTGCGATCTATTCTGGCGTGCACTGCAAAAACCATCAGAGTTATACGTTACATACGATATGTACAGTGGAAATGTTTATCTTAAATAGAGTCCTACAGAAAACTCGGCGATAGCACACGTCTATCTTTTACGTGTATGCCATTACAACCAATATAGTGAGCTGGCAGTATATAAATGACTACGCGCACGAATGTTGTTATACCAATCTTCTTTGACATAATTTATTGAAAATAGCGGGAACCGACATCAGATATGTTTGAGACAATCAATATTAACGTGAGCAAAGTCGCGAATCAAAACTAGTACATACGTATATAGAGATGAAGATGTGCGTATATGTATCATTCCTGTAAAATCGAAATTTATTATGTCTGTTTGTTTTTACGTACTATTGTCTAATTACACTGCAGTATTTTTTTTTTGTTAATAATTTGTAAGGCGTTATGTCATCAATTTCATGTGACGGTGACAGCGGTGGATACGATAAGCCTAGGGAGGAAACTGGTTCTCAAGGGCAACTGCCGGAACACAGATAGGTATTCGGTGACAGATTTTCAAGTTCAAAATTTTTTGACACATTTGCTTGAATTCCTTTTTTTTAACCATACTTACAGGTATATTAAATATCTTTTTATAGAGTAGTCTCATGATAATGGCAATGAAAATATTCTGAATACGAGTAATCGCAGAGTCATATACTTATACTCTCATTTTATTGAATTATCGTTGAACCAACAAGCAAATATTCAATTTTCTCACGTACTTTCAAATACTTAAGTACGTAATGAACCCATTTGAGCGAGGGATGGAACAATATCACTTTGGTGTCGATATTTATACTTTTTTATTTAGATTTATACGGTATGGTTCTTCGTCATCGTATCGACACAAATTCTATTAAAAAATACGATCATGCCGTAGTGAAAAGATTGACCAGTCAGTAGATTAGGAATCGGAACTGACTTCCCAGCGAGGGACAAACGTACTCACGTATCGTCATTGGTGGGGCTCTTTCATACACCCCTATCGTTCGGTATCGTTGATATGTATTGATTTCAGACAGGTACTGAATAAAAGTATTCATAATTTTACCGATAATATCTAGCATAGTTTATTATTTTCTTAACATATAAACAAGTAAAATCGAAAACATTTTCATTACGTTGATTTTATTGTACAATTAACAAGAAACGGCCCTCATAAATTTGAAATAAGAAGCTTGCTTTTAGAAAAGTTATGATGCTTGCCTACTTCATGGTGCTCGTCACGTGTTGAATCTCCACATATGATTCTCGTGGCCCGCCAGATGCATTTTGCCAGGGGAAGTACTTTAACATATGTATTTTTCACCACAAAAACCAAAATAGGTAAGCGCAATATATAAAAAGAAGTATATCATAGAACAATCATATATTAAAAATAAAAAAGTTGTACACATAAATGTTTTAAAATTGAAATCAGCAAGCGATATCAATACTTATCTCCATCACCGTACGTATTCTACGTACCGGTACTTACATTTTAGTAATCTGAAGCTATGATGATTCAGTAGTAGCGAGTACGGACGCCATGTCAAGGGAGGTGAGTTCGAATCCACCAACAATGAGCTTTTGAGTTTTCGATGAAGGAAATCTCGTGATGAAAAGATAGCATGGCGTTAGGGCTTTTTCTGATGCCCGCCTGGCTAGCTACCACCTTCAAGTTGAAAATCTGCTGCTGAATACCAATAGGTGTGTTCCGGCAGTTACACTTGAGAGCCAGTTCCTCCACAATGTATAGCGTGTCAATGTTACCAATACATATATTATATCGATTAGATCCCACTCAAACTCAATGGTAATATATAACTGAATAATAGTAATTTAATATATAACTCAGTAGATTAGTTAAAAAAAATCAAATAATAAATTATTGTCGATAGCAAGAAATAGATAAATAGAGAATATATCAGGATAGTTTATAAAATACATATAAGAAGAACCTTTAGTAATGTTACAGAGCCACTAACAAGCTAAATTCGTTCCAAGTAACTGAAAGCCGATACCGACGTTATACGTGTAAGTTGGGGTTATTACAGAAACGTTGAACAGAACAGCGGTATACTGTAACAAATTTCACAAAGTTTTAAGTGTATATTTACTTTAGAATAGTTACAAAGCGATATGATAGTGAGCATAATGGTTTATAAGCGGCTATAGAGTATATATATTTACCAGGTACGTCTCTGATTTCGTTCGCATAGAACAAAACAATACTTGATAATTTTCACCTTTTTTTGTATCTTATTTCTTTACTTTGCTCTATTGGTTTTGCTCTCACTATTGGTGGTAACGTGACGTTAAATAACCTAAATCCTTCTTCGACGGTTGCTCTATCAAGTACAATTTTATTTGACATTTTTTTTTTCAAAACAAAATTACAAATTTAATTCGACTTGTAGTACCTTCGATTAGTGAGTTCAAACAAATTAACATTTCCGGTTCATAATATTAACCAGCTGTGCTGCTAGATGTATATATATATAATCACACACTATTTGCAGACTCTGGGTAGGTTACCCTACCTTTTTTAGGTAGTTGTTATTATTTGGTTTGGCGTTAGAAAATGCTTTAATATAGTAACATTACATGCAGCTACGCATTACAAAAACTATAAACTAAGTCAGTAATTTTTTTTTTAGTACATTGGATGTTGTAAATGTATTTTATTATATATAGGACTTACCACTATTGTTTTTTTAGCGTTTTGTAGCGTGATATTAAATACCCTCAAGCTTTTGTCAATAATTGGTCTATGATATAACAAAAAAAAAAGCAACTGGTAGTTTCTTGGATCCGAGCATTCAAACAAACAAACTTTTGCCGATTATAATATTAACACAGATATTTAATAAAACTGTAACAACCTCAGATTTATATATGGTTTTTATTTTATTTTATTTTTTATTTTATTTTTATATTTAAGGTTTTAGCGTTATGGCCGTAATCTCACCTGATCTTAAGTGACGATACGGCCCAAGTTGGTAGACACACTAACCCTGTTGAGGAACTGGCTCTCAAGTGCTGCTGCCGGAACACACCTATTGGTATTTGGCGGCAGGTTCACAACTAGAGGGTGGTAGCTACCCAGGTGGGCATTAGAAAAAGCCCTACCACCATGCAAAAAGCCCTACCACCATGCAAAAAACCCTACCACCATGCAAAAAGCCCTACCACCATGCAAAAAGCCCTACCACCATGCAATAAAGCCCTACCACCATGCATTATTATATTAATTTTATCCTTCAACCGATGTAAAGTTAATTTTGTTAAATTTCGTTTGTGAAAGTACTTGATTGATTATAATAAAATTTGACATGGAAAACTAATACTATAAGATAAGATACTGTTTGACCCAAAAAAATTTAGAAGTAAATCAAATTTTTAACAGGCTTTGTACCATTGAAATAAAACTAATTTAAACGGATTTTATCGCGGTTATTTATTAATTTTGATCCCGACGTTACGAAAGCTTTTCAGCCCTCGTGGAGATGAGTTTTATTTCAATGAGTAATATTCACCTAAACATATGAAATCATTAGGTTTTGTACCAATTTTATTTGTTTAAGAGGTGGTAGCATAAATAAAATATAATCTGAAATTTAAATACAGTCTATTTATAAAAGGACTGGTGTTTTATATATGATGAACGCTAAATTTCTACACGGCTTTATTGATCACTCTGGTGGTAGAGGTTTTTTTCTAATGCCCGACTGACTAGCTACTACCGTCGAGTTGATAAATATGATGCCTAATACCAATAGGTAGGAGGTTCTTGCAATCACACTTGAGAGTCAATCCCTCTACTAGATTTGGCATTTCGGATTTCGGCCTTATCGTCATTTAACATCATATGAGATTGTGGCCATAACGCCATTAACACTATTGTATATATAAAAGACTCATATAAGTATTATTTCATGGTGGAAATTTGCTTTCTACTCCTGAATGCAATCTATGGTTTAGTTATTATACATTTGAAAAGTTAGAACATCTAATTCAATACCTAGAATAGCTTTTATTCTACAGGTAGATGCAGACCCTGAAGTATAAACTTTTTTCAACATAAATAAAATTTACTTCAATTCACTCATGACGAACCATTATTTTACGGCAGTCTAAGCCCAAAGGTGGTCGCTAACCAATTGTGCAATAATCCTAGCACCAAGCTGTGATGTGTTAAGGACTATATGGTTAATCGTCATGACCAAAACCAAATGTGGGGCAACAATCACCATAGGCTCGTTGGTCACTCAGCAGGGTGCACCACGTGCAAGTGAGATTGGCTTAGGTAACTCAGATGATATTTATTGGATACCCTTTATATCTCAAAAAACTTCAATAAACTCAATTTATAAAATTTTTGATGTATACAGTTTGAATTTGTTTTTAGATAATTACCCCTTCTCATCTATATATACATATTAATATATGGTTACAAATAACTGAAGTTATCGGTAGTAGTAGGGTACTTCGTTTTTGGATTCTGCAGTCACTAGTTGACAGTTTTATTTAGGGTTGCTAAAATAAAAAGCGTAGTGAGCGGGTGTCAGCTAGCAGTAATACAAATAATAATGGATTAAAAAGTTACCTTAAGGTCAATGGAACACTAATGAGGGAACATACAAAAGCTCTCTAAAACAAAGTTATCCTTAGACATACAATCCTAAATGTTGTGACATTTCTGAATGAGTTTAGTATAGTTTAAAATGTAAATTTATTTCAAATGTGACGAGGATAAAGTAACTGTTAAAATTAGTGACAGTATTCGTATCCTTTCAAATGAGAATTCAGCTTATTATAATTGGACTTTATATGGAATGACTTTCTGATATTTAAAACGTTTGAACCAAAATTATAAATATCTATTTTTTAATAGTCAAGAAGCGATACTGTATCTGATATGCAATATAATTCGTAAGATAGGCAGAAGTGCGTAAGAGATTTGTAGTGGCTAAAATAAATGGGAACTTACAATCACCATGGACCTTTGGTAAGTATCTGCGATGATTCGTACCAGGTGAATACCAACCCACCCTCCGTAGCTAGGCCAGGAAAACGCATAAAGAATACAGTTTTTGTATTTAAACCACGAAATAGAAACGACTAAAACCTGCCAGAACGATTACCCTAGGGGTCAATTATTTAAATGAGTCAAAAACAATTCTTCTGGGTTTGGTTTTAATAAAGTCGTTAATTGCGCGAATAAAGTGCTTTTCTCTTGACATTAATAATATTGTCAACATATATAAGAATATTAATAAAAAAATGATGATCATTGCAAACAAGCAACCAGTAGCCAAGCAGTAGCTACGGTGGTAATTAGAAGCCCGCTGTGTAACAGTTTTGAGAGTCGTGATTTATTCCGACATAATTACCGAAACAAGCCACTCACCCAATTTTAAAAGAAAACTTCTTAAAACGCGCTGAACATGTTATTTCGAGGGTAAATATGAGACTAACCCACTACACTGGGATATATGACTATCTTTCGGGCAAAAGTCAGGTCGAGTCCGATAAGCGAGCGGGAATGATATAGTTATCACGTTTATGAATATACAATAAAGAAAGTTGTGTTTTGTATTATTAATCTCACTTTAATAAAACTTTCACACTTTCACTTTAAACTCCGCAAAATCCATCACCCTCGTTTTGCCTACTAACTCTACGAGGGTATAATAAACATACTCATCAGATGCCAGGTACCGCTTTATAACCCAACGGCTACTATTTTAATTACAAATTATTAGGTTTAACTTGATTAAGTTGAACCTAATTATCAAAAAGTTAATGTAAAATTAACCGTCCATACCACTCGTTACGTAATTACGTGATAATTTAAAATACAGTTAATTCGTTAATTTCGTTAATTGTAAGCTTCGTATAAATATCAGCTATGAACTTAACACAATAGACAAGCCAGTAATTCTTAATTACAACGCAGTTACCCAGCTCGTATAGCCCATCCAGGAGACAAATTGCGTCATTATTGTTTTTCATTTGCACTAGATTAGAGGCCATTTATAATGACGATGTATGGAACAAAATAGAAATATTAAGTGTCATCGAATAATATGTTTTTTTTTTTTATGAGGAAATATTATCATTACACCCAGTATTCGATTTTTTTACTATACACGTATATGTATATATATATATTGTGTAGTATTTATTGTGTTTGTTTTATATATACGAATCTGAATAGTACAATACGTGTTTTTAGTTTATCTGTGCATCTATACTAGCTGTACCCGCGACTTACTTCGTGTGGAACTAAAAAAAATATTTTAATAATTTTTGCACGTTTTTGTAACTTTTTGTCAATGTTGCTTTGCTCCTGTTAGTGATAGAGTGATGTTAATTAGCTAAACTCTTCATCAAGAATTGCGCTAACAAATAGAAAAATAATTTATGTTATACAACCTGTAGTTCTTAAGATTAGTACGGTCAAATTAAAAACAAACAAACACGAATTTCCGCTTTATAATATTAATATGGATATAAAAGCGATTTACCGCTCACTCAGACTCATCATCATATTTCTAAAAGTACTAAACTTATAGTCTTGAAATTTGTTATGTATATTCCTTTCACGATGTAGATAACCATTAAGGAAGGATTCTACAATCATGCGCGGTTGCCGGTGAAATGCAAACGAAGTTGGAGGCACCAGCTACTAGTAGATATATACATATAATTCCTTTTAAAATAAAGGTTACATTTTCTCTGGAATTCTTTGTTTTTCTACTACGGAAAACGTGACTTTGATATACGATAACGACCACAAACAGCGGCAAGTTTTGGTATTATAGACTGAACAATTGATTGTTGTCTCAAATGTCATTCAAAGATTTTTCTCTATCATTTTAGTAGTAAACTGCAAATATATTTTCTTAATTACAACAGTCTGAACCATTTGAATCTTGACTAAAAAGTGTTTTTGGTCAATCATAAAGTCTGCTAAGGGGCTAACCACGATGCCCTTTCTACATTCCCCAAAAAATCTAACGGGTGACATTGTAAGCAGTAATTAGTGATATATCTCAACAATTAAACTCATGATCAGAGCGTAGGTACTAAAACGTGGCGTTTAAACTATCAGCTGTGAAATACATGTTAATCTTGTTTGTCAAATGTATGCGAATTTTAATGCGTTCAACACTTTTGTTCACGGGATATAGCATCGAAATGTGTCGAGTAGTTAAAGTTTAGAATATCATCTTATATATTCGATTAGTTTTCATGCGAGTGAATATGTTTTTATAGATATAGGTTTAGCGTTATGACCACGATATCAAACTCTTAAGAGACAACGTGGTCCAAGGTGGTGGACACGTTAAGCCTAGTGGAGGGACTAGTTCTCAAGCACAGCTACCGGAACACACCTATAGGTATTAGGTAGTAGATTTTCAACTAGATGGTGGTATTTGAAGGAATGATAGCTGAATGGTGGTGTGTACGGACTCCACGTTAAGGCATGTGAGTTCGAATCCACCTACAATGAGCTTGATCTTTGGGTGAAAGAAAATATCGTGAAGAAACCATAGCATGATGGTAGGGCTTTTTGTAATGCCCGCCTGGCTAGCAACCACGCTCAAGTCGAAAATCTGCCGCCAAATACCAATAGGTGTGTTCCGGCAGTTGCACTTAAGAGTCAGTCCCTCCACCGCTTTAGCGTGTCCACCAATTTGGGCCGTATCATCATTTAAGATCAAGTGAGATAATGGCCATAAGCTATACTTTAAATATAAAAAAAGAAGAAAAAGCCCTTTCTTTCGTTAGGAAATGCACTGACGTATACCCTCCCAGTCCGGGGTCCCTACCTAAGGTTATGTGAGACTCGGCCGGCGCTTGTCACCGGGATTACCCACTAAACCCCTACGGCTGTCTGTTGCTTTTCTGATAAGCCCTACCACTATGCTATGGTTTCATCGCGATGTTTTTATTCCTTCATCGAACGCTTAAGCTCATTGCAGTTGATCTATTCTTAAGAACGCCTGCCATGTCCACTCTAGTGATAAAAGTGTTATGATAATTTTAATCAAACTCACCTACAAACATTATTATATAGTGTATTTACGTCTTAAACCTTATGCTTCTTTCCATAAAATCTCCAATTATAATCAAAAGTAAACGTTACATATCAGTTTGAATAACTTCATACTATAAATTTTACTACGACAAAATATATAACAAACCCGACTAACATTTTACAGAAACAACGTGGTCCTAATTTTCCGGGAGAGTTAATATAATATTATCTAGACAAATGTTCGGGCAACCGTTACAATAGATTACGGAGTGCTTTTGTCAGAACAAAACAGATTTGAATATTACGTGATATTTCATTGCAGTTTAACACGGAATTAGCTAGGTTGTTATAATAATACTAGTTGGTCCTCCAATTATTGAAATTCGACTGAAGTTAATGATAATATTATAAAGTTTAAACATTATTCAACATACAAACTTCATTTTATTTAACTACATTTTATAAATATTTGGCGACAACTTGTACTCTTGAAACTGTTAGATAATAAACATTATGCTTAGTATTAACAGGTAAAAATAAACATTTTATTCAATGTAACAAAATAAATATACATTTTACCTCTTTGCACTTCATCTTTATACGAATTTTAACTCTGCCAAATCTTATATTCCTCTTTAGGCGCGTTAAAGTTATGGCATGGCGTACTAATACATGGTTTAATGGTTTAAGCGATGATAGCTCAGTGGTAGTGTGTACGACTTTGTGTCAAGGGACGTGAGCTCGAATTTAACGAATGAGCTTGAGCTGTCGGTGAAAGAAAACATCGTGAGGAAACCATTGCATGTTGGTAGGACTTTTTCTGATGCCCGACTGGCTAGCTACCAACCTCAAGTTGAAAATCTGCCACCAAATACCCAATAGGTGTGTTCCGGCAATTGCACATGAGAGCCAGTTCCTTCACAGGTGTAGCGTGTCTAACATCTTGGACCGTATCGTCACTTAAGAACAGGTGAGATTATGACCATAACGCTAAACCTTAACTATAAAAAAAATCAATTTCATTAAACAAATAGTTAATTTTTTTTCTTAATTATTATAAATACTTAACCAAAGAAAACTGTTCTAAGTTTATGATTTTTCAAAATTTTTACATGGCTAATGACGTAAGGTTGCAAAATATGTGATAATCAATGTTCTTTGAACTTAGTATAATAGTAAGCAATTTCACTTGAAACAAAATAATACTTTGTTCCATTTTTTTTTTATAATTTTCAATCATGAAAATAAATTAGCACTTGAATATGAAAAACGAAGAACCTGAAAAAGGGACAAATAAATTGCTAAAACAACATCTATAACAGCAAAGTTCCTTTACCTACCTAAATAGATTGTCCCTAATTTGCGGAAGCGTCTCGCTACTACAAACGTCCAGGGCGGTCATTACGAAAGATTGTATAACCCTTAATTGGGACAAAAGGGATTTTGATGGTCCGAAAATGAACCAGATTTTACTGGGTGATAAAGTTTTCCGGTGAATAAATAACCTGAGCATTCCGCTTTGATACCCTTTTATACATAAAATAACATATGTATTTTATCAACCGCACTTATTCTTTTGAATAATCCCGGTAAATTGGATTAGAAGGATTCAAGTTGTTCACGTTCTAGCCTTATAATTCGCTCTGGGCATACTCCATTCAACAAATTAAATTTTAATAAAAAAAAGTAACACACTAAAATGCCAGATGTGTGATTTAGAAGAAGACACGTCACATTTTATTGGAATATGCCCGTAATGAATCTCTAAGACGACAAATATATCAGCATTGTTACAATATAGGTATATGCAACGAAATAATGGCTCACTCAACATCAAAAGAAGCCAAAATAGTTTATGATTTGGTTGAAATTAGTGTTGCGTTAAGAAATTGTTTGTATCATGCTGTACGGATGACGGTAGCATGTTCTATTAAAAAAAATCCTCCTAAAGATTAAAAAAAAAAATCAATAAATGGTAAAAAAAGCGAGCTCTAAAATATTTTGTATAATATTTTTAAATTTGCTCTCACTCTGTTTCTTCTCTGTGATAGCACGTAGAAATAATAATTCAAATCTTGTTCTTGTGATTATAATCCTTACTTTTGATAACAGTATTTTTAAATATCATTTGTACTGTTTTTATTCGTAACGAGCTGACCCAGTGAACGTCGTGTTACCTAAAATTGATGTTCATTATTCTCGCAAAAACTCGAAATCGTTTTGACCGCTTTGTATTTTTTTTAATTTGATTAGGTATAATCAATCCTAATCAACCTTTTAACTTCAATTCGTTAAAATCAATAGAACTGGCTAAGCCTAGTATCGTTTCTGTTTTTCATTTATTTTGGTTATTGAATGTTACTACAAGTAAATAATAAACTGGAATTAATTAATTGCCTTTAATTATATGAAATTTAAATATAGAACGAACTCACGTTTCTTAAAATGGTGTCTGTACATACTACCAACAGCTATTATCGCTTCGTTACTTTTCATATTACGAGGTTTCAAAAAAGCTGTTCAGTTTTTTTAAACAAAACTTTTTATACAAACGTACTCTATAAAAAATAATAATTCAATTTGGTACAGTCGTTCGGAATTTATGTGCGAACATACATTTCGGCAATTCATCTATATATATAAATTTTGTGTCACGTTGTTTTTCCGTGATGATCTACTAAGTTACTGCACCGATTTTAATCAAATTTTGCACACAGTGTGCAGTTTGATCCAACTTGAGAGATAGGATACTTTTTATTTTGATAAGTAATCATACCACGACAGATGACGCTGTAGTTGATGTGATGGACTATTCAAAAAGGTAGGAGAAGGTCTGCCAGGTTCTTGTTAAATATATGTTCGTGTAACTATTCATAAACAATGTATGATATATATAGATCCCTAGTCTAAGTGTAGGCTTCACCCTACCAGAAAAACGAAATAGGGTGAAAGCACGAATACACTCCTTGGTCCCTGGTAAGAATGGAGAATTGTGGTTCACCGTAGGTGCTCTTTCCATATGTTCCTCTCCTGGTATTATGTGAGATGATGGATTCAAATTTTTATTTTACCCACGTTGGCGATACATTTTAACTATGTTAATGAGTTTGAACTTGAATACATATAGAGAAGCCTCTGATAGTAATATGGTTATACTTAGCATAATAATACCATCTCTCACTAAGTTAAAGTATAGGTTCTAAATGTATATTACTCAAGTCATTTATTGAATAAAAGACATAAGAATAAGAAACTAGATCTAGTACTGTAATAATATAAGAATCTAATTTAAAACAACTTATAAAATTGGTCGAAATATAAAAAAAATCCACTTTAAAATTTTGCAAGCCCGAGTGGTCATTAGAAATCGTAGAGTCCCACATCGACTAAAGAATTTCACGTGTTGGAACCACAATGGAGCACAATTTGCATAGTTTAGAATGAGGTTCAACTGCAGATATACCTCGACCACACTTTTATGAAGCAATCTCCATTCTAAGTGGTGTGGATTACAACAGACAATGGAATACGAAGTATTCTAACTTGGTTTCCAAAACACTGATTATTAAACTAATGGAATATGCACGCGCACAATCATACTTGAAATGTATTATATTGGTAATAAGAGTCCAGGTTTAATTGGAATTTCACCTGTTATTACCACTCTATAACAGTAAGTATCTCGCTGCCTGGTAGTAGTTCGAAGAGCGTAATTGGCATGACACATTCGCTATAGATACGTTCCAATTCAAATCGTAGGTTACTTCTTATTGGTTAAGAACTGTGTTCGCGAATTTGTTCGCGTGGAATTTAAAACTATTTAATAACTTTTGGACGATTTTGTAAAAATTTTGAATACACATTTGCTTCTGTATGTGATAGTGTATTGTTAAATAGCTTAACGCCTTCCGTAATGATTGCTCCAACAAATATAAATGGAATGTTTTTTTTATCCGACTAATAACTTCTAAGATTAGCGCGTTCAAACACATATATTTTACCGCTTTACAATATTAATATAAATTAAGAACAGGCCTAAGTTAAAACTCTTTACTTCCTAAGCTTAGTTACGGGTAAAACTTCGGTGATGTTTGGAAAATGGAGACAAACCCCTTAATTGAGTTGTTTATTGATTAACATATAAATGGCTATTAAAAATGGTGTTATGAATTAATATGTGATGTATTATTTGTGACTAAAGATATTTATTATTTATATTTATTAGATAGTTAGCAATTAACAACCAAATTAACTAATACTTTTCTAATTTATAAGCCACACTAACACCATGCGATAATTCCGCACATTGTTTATTTCTCAAATCGTCTCTTGCTCCCTTCTTCAAACATTGAATTAACGAAGAAAAATAACTTGTTATCAACCATTGAATAAAAATAGTCAAATAAGTAATAATAAATATTTATAAATGACTAGCAAACCCGACAAACATTGTCCTCTCTTAACGATGAATATTGAATTTGAATTGGTATTATTAATAAAAAATACATATTAATCAAAAACATAATGTTTATTATTGGAATACTCTATGACAACTGACACTTAGGTAAAATTTATGTTGTCGTTAAGGTTTCTTTTTAATTTTCTTAATTTTTATAATGTTCCGCTCAACTTCCTTAATTTTTCTTTCGTAAGAACCTTCTCCTGATAATAATTAACAAAACAAAAAAAGAATAAACGAAATTTTTCCCTCCGTTCACGCGTGATTCGATGACCAAGGGAAATAAAGATCCATTTTTATATATATAGATTGAAAAAAATGTTTTTAGTTAATTGTCTGTTTTATGTCAATCGTTATGTTTTTTTTTTATTATATTAATAATAGTGTGTGTGTTTAATAATAAAACAAAATATAACTGTAAGAGAAGATTTGCAAATAAATGTTATTTAGTAAACAAACAAATCTTAATTCACACTTTCTATACAAGTCTTCAGACTTTCTCTACATATACAGACTAATTCGAGATAACTTTGAAGATACTTTCAAAGTTGTATTATTATAAGACGTGGCTAACGGCTGCCTTTATTTAAATATTGTTTTATTTTATATATTTCGTCCTCTGTCAACCTTTTCGTTACTTTCGATAACATGTGAAATAACAAAGCTTTCATATTTCATTACATTATAATTAACCGTTCCACTGTGAAAACAAGCTGTTATTTAATAAAAATATTGAAAATCAGAGATAAAAAAACATATTATACATATAATAACAGTTATAAATGATAAATAATTTAAGATGTTTTGTTGTATATGCTTACTGCAAAAGCATTGCAAACTATTAGTATATTTCTGTAGCAGTTTAGGAAATAAAGTACCTACAATTCATGCTGAAAGGCAACACCTTAGACTTACAATATTTAAAAAGTGCGACATTCCAAGGTTAAGATTTCAGGACAAATGGAATTTCATGGAAGATTACGAACCTACTTTTTAACCCTTTTCATGAATTCATATTATTGACACTTTCTCACAGTGTATATTGTAGGCATGATCTGGTTGGACATTATTACCTATTGACGTACACCTAAATACTAGTTTGATGTTACAGTTGTATTATTACAATATAAATTCTTATAACATTGTTATCACACCCTATGGATAAGAAGCTAAGCATTAATTATTGATTTTTTATTTATAACCAATTAAAAATAGTAGTAGTAATAATAGTCATGACTAGAATTAGACTAAATCAATATCTTCATTTATAACTTCAAAAGTCACGAATGCTCTTAATATGCTATAATATTAAAATAAAAATGTTAATAACAGGTTATGACTATCGAAAAGGGGCTGATAACCGTCCTAGTCTCACGTTTGCTCATATAATTTTACGATGAAACTACGTTCGTATTATTCCAAACCGAATAAAGGTATCTATGCATAATATGACACGAAATCGCTTGGATATATTGAGCTCTATTTTACCAACAATATGCGATATGTGAGGGGCCGGCGGGAATACGCTTTACGATCCTTCGGGAATGTTTCCAGTTGCTTTTATTCGTGGGAAATTGAAATCTAACCTGAATATTCAAAGATTATGAAATTCGAAAGCCAAAGTAGCATTATTGTAAGATAAGGTAGTAACTGCGTGAAAGAATCACTATTATAAAACTGATATTAAAAACAAAAAACATTATACTTGTTCAAATAATGAATTGTGTCAAAATACTTATTAAGAAATACAGTTTAGATGTTTAGCGTAATAGCTACAATCTCACCTGATATTAGCTGACAATGTGACCCAAAGCGGACACCCTACGCCTAGTAGAGGGATTGACTCTCAAGTGCTAATGCCGGAACACAACTAGGTAATAGGTATCTAGCCGCAGATTTTCCACTTGAGGGTGGTAAATAGCAAGGTGAGCGTTAGAAGAACCGCTACAACAATGTTATGGATTAATATCTATGAATTCCTTCATCGAAAGCTGTAAAAGTGAAAACTGTAAAGTAGGTGTATTCGAACACACGTCCATTTAAGAGGCGTTCAAATACACTATCGACTGAGCCATCGTCATTTCAAAATAATCGCTTAAACTAAACGACAAACATAACTACAGGTTTTTTTTATTATGAATATTTCTGAGCACGTATAAACACTAACAACGGGCCGCGACTCCGTTTCTGTTAATTATGATATTAATCTTAACTAGAAAAGGATGCGGAGGAATAATTTATTTTTGGAATCTGATTAGCAGTTTTAGAGATCAGTTGATATGAACAATCAAACATACTAACAAATTTGACCTGTGTATAATAATAGAAAAGATATGTAGAAATTATTGTGTGAAAAGTTGGAAATTATCACGATTGATAACATTTCCAATTGACCTGTTTGAAAGGTGAAATTGAATGATTATTGGGATTTTTTTTGATAGTAAAATAAATGATATTTTTAATTTATTGTATATCAATTAGGCTCCTAACCGAGATTTTCTTAATAACTACTTTGGTAGCGCCTGGTAAGAAAAAAAATTTATTGAGTAAAAAAAATGATCACAATCAATACATATTTTATAACTATGCAAAGTATAGAAACAGAGTAATTTTCAGTCACCATTATGATTTTTCGACTAATGTACGATCTTATAATAGCCTTGAAACTTGTTTCACGTGCTTCTTGACCTTATTACCTTGCAAATTGTTAATTTGATTAAGAATCGTGTTACAGAACCTAAAACTGTTACATAAAAAATATTATTAGTCTTGCTTAGCCACAAACGTAGACTGACTCAATTTTGTTTACTTTTAGTATTAAAAGTACGTCATTTTTCTCTTTCCAAACATACATTAAATACGGGTGTTATAAATATCAAGTGTAGATAATGTAATAATAATTATACAAAGGATTATTTTAACGTTCAAGCTCGGTTGTCAGCTTTTCTTTGCAGATGTGTATACTATATAGAAGTATTAATAAATACATGGATGTTTGTTACAGCGCAAGACATTAGATCTGGCGTTAGTGTCGATATACAGAGGTGGAATCGAACTCGCCTCAATAAGCCAATATGCCGGCTCACCGTACAACACCACAGACAGGTAAATATAAAAAAAAATCTGTATTTCATCCTATAAAAAAGGAGTCAATATAGAAGAAAGTTTTTAATTAAAACTCTTCGCACGCTCTTTGCTTTTTCCGTATTATCACCTCTTTTTTAGTTTCTTCAAATTTATAAAGTTGTTAATGAAAATATATTATTATTATAATGTCTAATTTTTTTTATTGTAACTCGATAAGACAACTGCACTCTGGCTGAAACTAAAGCATAGTGCAATAAACAACATTAGCCACTGAGAGATAAACAACCCATGAGGGATTGTCAATATCATACCGGCCTGCAAGCTTTTGGCAACTGGATATGCATTGGTATATCTTCAAACACGACTAACTAAAAGAAAGTCACTGCTACAAATTTATCACCATATATACGCTGCTCTCAGTGTAATGATGTCTTAGTGGTTAGGTATACAGACACCACGTCGATAGAAAAAAGTTCGAATCGCTGAAGCGAGCTTGAATTAAGGAAAATGTGATGATGAAATTATAGTATGGTGGCAGGATATTTTCTTTATGTTCAACTGGTTAGATTCCACCCTTAAGTTGAAAGCTTCTCACCAAATAGCTATTCCGGTATTTTCGTTTGAAAACTAATTCCTCCACTAGGCTTAGCGTGTCCATAATCTTGGACTATATATCACTTAATATTAAATAAGAGTGTAGTTACACTTTAATTTTTTATAGGTTAATCCTTTGAAGGCTTAACGTATCAACCTAAAGTTCTGAAACTTTAATTATGCATAAATATTTCTATGAGAATCGATTTAGATTACTACTAGATTTTACGCGCAGCTTTGCTCGCGTTAATAATGATTTTTTATAAAGTAGTGGTTTGACACGATAAAAAGTTAAGATAAAAAGATTATACCTCCCTTTACCCCACTTTCAATAAGGTTTGCAGAAGAAAAAGTATCCTATCACCGTTTCCAGTTTCCCAACTATCTCTATACCAAAAATCCTTATTATCAATTCAGCGGCTTAGGCGTGCAAGCGTACCAAACAAACAAACTCACTATCGCATTTACAATATCAGTATGGATTACACAAAACATAAAGCTGCCGAATATTGCTACACTATTTAATATTAGTTTTCAACATAACTTTTAGTCATTATAATAATTTATAGAAAGAAACGTATGGACATTTTGGATATTATAATAATTGACAATGAAATTAAATACTTTTTATCACTGTGATTTCGCAGATGATATATAAAGATTTCCAATATTTGAGATTATTTTGCATAATATGGTTAAGTTAATTTCTGGTTTAATTATATGTGACGTATTTCATAGATTTAACTTAGCTGAAATATATAATCATAGCGCATACGTAAAGGACTTGTGTTCGAATATTCTCTTTTTAGTTCTTTAAATTATGAACGTAATAACTGTAAAATTATGATTTCTTAGGTTTACGCGAATATTATTCATTGAAATAAAACTAATTTAAACGGATTTTATCGCGGTTATTTATTAAATTTTGATCCCGCATAAACTTTTCTGGACAACCTACACCTCAATCCGCCCCGTGACCACGAAGGCTGAAAAGCTTTCGAAACGTCGGGATCAAAATTTAATAAATAACCGCGATAAAATCCGTTTAAATTAGTTTTATTTCAATGAACTATAAAATTGTTAGTAATACAAATGTATATTTATATATAATTAAATATTTGCATACCGTAATAGAATACAAGAGTAATACAAGTTCATTTACGTTCATCGTACGAAGAAACATAGGAGCTACTCAAAACTGTAGAATAAACATAATTCCATCTACTGTACACTTTGCTTCACATCGCATACACTCACATTCACACACACTCACTCACTCACGTACATACACCCAAATACATACACGTCTCAATACGAAAAAAAAATGTTATGTTTCTTAATTTGGAATATTTTTCTACATTAAATTTCACTAATGTTGGATCGACCGATACAGCTTTCATCTATACCTAGTAGGAGACAAACCAGCTGCCAATATACAGGGAATCTTAGTTTGGCTGGCTGGTGGTCATAAATGGCGTGATATTTGTGTTTTCTTTTTAATGTGAAAACCAATTTATAACATGTAAAGATTTTAAATAAATAAATAAAAATAAAAAACAAATTTATTTTATGGTACGATATACCATTTACATAACATATGAAATATCCTCTCATAGCAGCGATTCGTGTCATGTTCCATCTCCAGTTACGCGTGAATATTGAGATCTTTTGAAGTCACCAATACGTGGAAACTCGCCTGTGTTTGATATGGAAAATTCCCTCCGGATTATTAATAAATCATTTACACAGCCTATAAATTCACAAATTTAACTCATTCAAATAAACATTTGCAGAGACTTTACATGCCAATAATTTCGGAGACATACATTTCCTTCTTATTGTTTGTTATCATATATTCCTGGCCTTGAATTCTCACTTCAGAGATTCTTCGGCTGTAAAGATTTATTAATATTATGGGTATATATCAGACTCACATTTAATACACTCGGCTGGTTTACCTACGACGCCGGACGCTACATAGACCCTCACGCTCTATTTACGTCGCAGATTTTCGAATTTCTTACGGTTTAGCAAGAAATGTAATCCGAATAGATGAAATCAAAAAAATCAAAGCAGTTGAAATATTTTAACGTACCCGAATAATTGAAATAGCGCAGTGTGCATTGTGATGCACTTTTTTCAGCAATATACAGTGAACAGCATTTTCAGTTGTACAGCAAAGGTATATAAGAATTTTTCAAAAAGCCTACGAAGTAATTAATTTCAATATAAAATAATGAAAAACATTCGTCTACACACTTACATCCAATAGACAATAAATTTATGAATAGTTCGCCTAAGTCACTAATAATTTACTATACGGTCTCTGAAATAAATGGTTTTCTTGTAACTTATTTTCTATATACATATATACACATAATATATATATATATATATATATATAACTATATGTAAGAAAAATACCACTTAGTTGATAACTCACAAAGAGATCTCTGAAACTACCAAACCATATATTCATCCGCCGGAGGTACCAGCTAGTTATTAATATCTACTACATACAGTCCGTGTTTTACTTTGATTAAAATTTCAATCGTGCGCATGTATTAGAAACGGTATATATAAAACACAAACAAAAATTACTAATCCATTATTAGTAATCCAAAAGATAAAAAAATCCCTCATTAAATATCTCAAAAAATTTGTTCAGTAACCTATTGTAAACAAATTATAAAAAAAGACAAAATTCGTTGCTTTGTTATCAAAATACACAGAACTAAGCGCCGCAACAGGTAGACTAAATACAAATGAAAACTTTCACTTTCCAAACTGCTATAAAACAATTGAAAAGCTGAATAAAAATTCCAACATCACGGAAGCTGCTCCGTTGGAGATGACGGTACCTTGCAGAATCTCGTCTCGCTATAAAACAGTTAACAAAACAGAGTGAAAGCCGTCGCCAAGCGCGACCGGGATGAAAGTGCACAAGTTTGCCGCTGGAAGAATATTCCTAACATTTCAAACTTTCTCAATATAAAACCAAGTGTAAAGCGTTTAGCGATATACATCCCTTATTTTTTTAGAAGCAATGGTATTTAAGTAGTAGCGTTTACGATCGATAATTTGATAGCAAACCGCCGTAATGACTCTGATATTTGAGCTAGCTAAAACAGTATTGTTCCTGCAACTGGACTTGATACCCACGTACTCCTACCAATACTTAGCGCACTACCGTCTTGGACAACACCGTCACTTAACATTGGTTGTGGTCAATCATTAGATACTAAAATAGACTAAAATATCGATACCGCTTGTAAGTTTGAGATACCGTTACAGCTGATCGTTGAGTCAAGTTAAACTTGTAAACCTTGTGATAACAAGCACATAGCGCTCTAGGATAATGTGGCTTTTTAAAAAAATAAGATTTTCTCAGTATTCAACTAATGGTACCTCTAAGATACCTACTGTTAACAATTATTCTGAATTTTATAAATAGTAAGTAATCTATAATTCTACGCAAGACACGATAATTGTCTCTGATTACCCGCACACCAAGTGAAATATCTACCATTGTGACACGTTAAGGTGTGTTCATACTAGAATCAGTCACTGTACATTCAGCAATTGAGTATGTTAGTTTCCTGTACTCAACTGAGTGGCAACTACTATTCATATTGCGATAAACCTATCATGACAACTCTGTTTAGGTTCAAGTTTACAGTTTATCCAGTCTATTTCCGGCTGCTGAGAACTTCACAGCACTAAAGGTTTACAGATCTCTGGATGATCACTTATTTTTTTTAATTGCTAATTAAAAATGCTAATAATTGCAAATCCAATAATTATGTGTAGAAACCTTTTATTATGATACTTATTTTAATCATACGATGCTCCTGACTCGGACCACTCCACATTACTCGGTAGAGGCGAGTCAAAGATTAGTACGGAACTCAATTAAACGAACCAAGTTTCCGAGAGATCGTGATCCTTATAATTAAATTTTCCCCGGCAAAAGTGCTGCGTGATCGGAATGGGCTCGGTTTGCTTCCCTGATATTTATCGCCGCTGATGGCTTCCCTTCGCAAACTACAGCGTGTAAAACAATTTACAAGTTCATTTGTGGAAACTTCGTCCAGAGAGCTTTAACACAAAAGTCGGATACAACAAATAACAAGAGTGAGGATGTTTTAAAAGCTTTTGCTGCTCATAAACTGTATAATCTTTATATATAAAATATCGCTATGTGAGTTTTCATATTTTAAACCAATTTTAATGTTTCATTTTTGTAATCATCCGAATGGTTCCTGGTTATATTTAGACTTAATAGTCTAGATCTTGTACGCGTTTAAATATCCTAGTGGTTGCCCTGTGTTTGAAATTCGACCATAAATAATATAAAATATAAGTTTGAACATTCATAAGGTTCTATTGTCAAAGACTCGTATACGGTTATGTTTGATATATACTAAAGACAAACAATATTAATCTATTATATATTCTCAATTTGACCACAGACTTTAACAATAAAGAAAAAAATATGCATGTGTATGTCAAATATATGGTAGTATATTTAATTTTTTTTTTATTTTAATAACTTAAGTAAAATAAAAATATATTAGTATTTTGCACTCCTTCTTTATATATACTATAAGTGTGCGAAATTTCATACAAAGGGTCCGCGCAATTTTCGTAAAAAGAGGTACCAAGTTTTTGCTTCACTTATTAATATACAGATAATTTAACATGTTAAGCTTGCGACAAAAAAAAACGTCTCGTTTGCCTCCTTATTTCATCATTTATTCAACCTTCCACCCCACGTCGAACGACAACATTTATTTATTTAATTCGTCAACACAAGATGCCCTTATAGGCCGCTGATGAGCCATAGTTTTTACTTTCATGTACAATAATGTTCAGTATTTATTTTGAGTACTATTAGGTGTAGAAGTTTGGCAGAGATTTATATGGTTCCATAATAAAACACAATACGGTATTCACTGGAGTACGAGCTAACATTAAATACAGTATAGGGAGTCGTTATAAACTTCGACGTTCTATTTCAGTTCAGTACATTCATCTGAACACATAACACAGATATGGAACTTTCTGTGAACTGGGATGCAAACCCTGATACAACATAATTTATATTTAATTTAAATGTATAAATATATAAATCATTATTCTGACTGACAATATTATTTAGTTTTTTTTCTTTTTATAAAGTCACGATATGGCTCAAGTTGGTAGACACGCTAAACCTGTAAAGGGACTGGCTTTCAAGTGCAACTGCCGGAATATACCTATTGGTATTTGGCGGTAGATTTTCAACTTGAGAGTGGTAGCTATCCAGGCGGGCATCATAAAAAGCCTTACCACCATGTTATGGTATCCTCACGATGTTTTCCTCCACCGAAAGCTCAAGCTCATTGTAGATGTTTGGATTCGATCTCAAGTCCCATGACGCGGCGTTCTTACACACTACCACTGAGATATCATCGCTTTAGTAAGGTAAGTGATAAGGTCTGTTAATATTAAAGGAAAGGTGAAATTTGGTATTGGAAGCGTTAAGTAAGAAGGAATTCATAAGGAAATAAATTTAAGTGACAAAATTTGTATCCAAAATTTTAAAAATATAAGTTTGATTTACTGACAAGTGGTTCCAGCTAGATCTTCCTTGATTAATTCGAAAATATGTAATCTATTACTAACAGAAATCACAGAAAATAGACTTTGAAGCTTTATATTACCTATATATACTCATGGATATAATAAACGAGACACGTATTTCAGTATTTTTATAGCAATAAATATGCTAAGTGTGAGAACGGGTATATTCGTTTGTACTGAAAGTGATATTTCTTAGTCTATTTTTCGCAGCTTTGACGTAATGGCTACAATCTGACATGATGTTATGTTACGACGTAGTCCAAGATGGTGGACGCGCTAAACCTAGAGTAGGGATCTTTGTAGCGAGTGCAATTGTTGATAGGTATTTGTGGAAAATTTTTAACTTAACGATGGTACCTAGACATGCAGCCAAACAAAAAAAAATTCATGCTATATTTTCATTACGTTGCGTTCCTTCACCAAAAACTCACTGTAGGAATCTGAACTAAATATTGAAACGCCATCCGTACACGCTACCAAGTAAGGCATTGTAGCTTCAAGCATTTATAACTTTAAACATACAACAAGAAAATAAATTGCAAACAAACATACATGCGTTTTGTAAGAAGAAGAGTACGAAGCAGCCTGCCAGAAGTCTTTTATCAGTTTATTTCTAAAAACTAACCATTAACAGCATTCAATTTTTTTAGACAGGTGAACCTCAAAATAAGCCCGCAGTTGGGCAACTGCTTTAACTGGAGCATGGAACCATCCCAGAGCGAGTTAGTGGTATTCGCTAAGGTCAGTGATCCTGTTGTTGATCTTGAGACCACGCCGCCTGACGGACCTTGGCTCGAAGCGACCGCGGCAGCCGTGCCCTGGAGCTTGGGCGTAGATATTGCTATATGGAATGCAGTCGGTGAGCAATAAGTATTTTTAATGATACCAGTAACTCTAAAGCTTCGTTAATTTTCATTTAATTATAAATAACTTATTAATGAATTATGGCCACAAATTCACGTGATTTTAAATAACAATGTGGTCGAAGATGGTAGAAATGCTAAACCTAATAATGCTACTTTGCTGTTGAGGTTTCCAAACGCTCCAAAGATAAAGCTTGCTTTAATCGCCGCCGACCTATACACATAAACCACCGTGTTCCCCAAAAGTAACTATTCGGCATACCGCACTGGATTACGCTATTGCTCGCCTCCGATATTTTTAAATGATATAATGAATACAAGAGGATCGATACAAACTTATTTTGTCTACATTTCAATCAATTCAGGAACCCGAACATAGTACATAAAAATGGTATTATTTAGTTAAGAGCAAAACAAATCTAAATATACAATAAAAATGTAATATCTGCATAAAACACAAAGTACTTCTATCACGGAAAAACTAATTCTAAAAAAAGCAAATGAATGCCTGGTTACAATCAATTTCTTTGTAGAGTTAATTTCTACAGAATGAATAATTATTTAAATAACCTTCAAACTAAGCAAAATGTAACGACCATTAAAATAATATAATAGCTTTTGTTTTGTTAAAAATTTGCTCAAGCAAACTGCGAATGCGGACGAAATCCGAGACTATCGTAATAACGTCGAGAAAATAACTTTCGAGGTGGATATTTAACTGAAATTCAAATAAAATTATTTAAAGAATTGATTATATCTTTACCTTACATAGAGAGAAAGAGAGAAAAGGTATTTCTTTCTTGTACACGATTTTAAATCTGAGATATACAATCATTAATAATGAATGAATGAATCGTAAAAAGCACTTTATACATTCGTTCATTCGTTAAAAAACTCACTTATGTATAGGAATATTTATAATCCAGAGTTACCACAAGAGTCTTTCTTGTATTTCCTTATTTCAGAACGTATCTTTTTATGGTGTGACATCAACGGGTTCATAAGACATTAACCTTAACAAGGGTGAGTTCATGTATCAATATTGCAGGGTGGGCTGGTTGGGGTGAGTGGGGTACGTGCAGTAGGACTTGCGGGGGAGGGAGGCAAACAAGACGTAGATACTGCTCGACATCTACCTGTGAGGGTTACGGCGAGCAGGCTAGATCATGCAATTCATTTGATTGTGAAGGTAAATATTATATTAATGTAAGCTTCATACCTTTACTATTGATAATAAAAAGTAATATTTGTGAAATTTGTATATATGTCAATTTTTACGTTGTATTGTAAATTATTCAATAAAATCTCGTATTTACGCTTTATAAAGTTACTATCATAGGTAGTGAAAACCCTCAATAACGAACTCGAAAACTTGAAGTTAATAGTATAATCAATCTGTAAATGGATTATAGATAGTAGTATGATTGTTCAATCAATGTAGCCTTTCATAACAGAAGTTTCTTAGGTAGCCTATACTATTTTGGTAAATTTGTGTTTGACCGCAAGTATAATTTAAATAAGGCTTGCGATTTCTGTACAACTATCTAATAGAAATTGATAAAGTATTTGTTTAAAACGACCCAAGATCGTTAGTAGTTTAAATTTTATTAAAATCGTCGTTACATGCAAACACAAAAATTTTTCGTTAGATATTTATACACATACTAGATGCCCTGTCAAGCAGCGTTAACATGAAGTATTCGTTAAAAATTCGATCGGCCAATTTGCAACAGTTTTCAGTAACAACTTCAATGGTAAAATTGAAATTGCCAGTTTGCTTCCGTAAAAGTTTACTGGCGTTCGCTAACAGAACGGTGTAAGGTCAAATTGACTTTCGTTTTTCTCAAAAATGTTGAATCATATAAGATTGAGTTAGGACTTTAAACTATTTACTATCTCGCAAGTTGTTAGAGGGCGGAGTATAAAATCGATTAGTTTCTAGTTACTGCAAAACTACTACACAAGTGTGCACGGTATAGGTGACATTTTGATGAATCGATACAGCGGAAGCTAATTTTGATTAGGTAACTACCGAATGTTCCACGGTGATAGATTGGCTGCCGATCGCGTCGAAAATGACACTATATTGATAAATTATGCCTTACATATCACGAGACTTTATTAGTGGTTTGAAACTACGCAGTTTAACGCTTTGTTTTAATGTATTACTCATGGTACTATAAATAACATTTAATGTTTTTCTAGAAATATTAAGTATAATATTAAATTTATCAGACGTAGAACGAAGAAATTTGAAATGAAGATTTCTATCTATTCGTGGTTGCTCAAGGAAATTTCATAACACATAAAAACAAATTTAAAAGTTCATCAAAGAATGTACAATTCTTCCTTTCAATTACACATTATTTTCAGAAGGTAGCTAAGTCAGTTTCTTTTAAAAATTTACCGTGTTTTCATTTATAAAAATAAGGTTAAATCTGTTGTAAGTTGTCTGATTTGTCTAAGCGGCTTAAATTTCATGGTGATAGGGCTTTTTCTAAAGCCCGCCTGGCTAGCTACCACCCTCAAGTTGAAAATCTGCCGCTAGATACCATTAGGTGTGTTCCGGCAGATGTACTTGATAGTCACTCCCTCCAATAAAGACCGCCAACGTACCTGCGATTTCCCTAGAGTTGTGGGTATCCATAGGCGGCGGTGATCAATTATCATCAGATGACAAGATTACTTGAGTGCCCTCGATACCCTAAAAAAGAAACCTTAATTTTTAAAATTTATTGGCATCAATTCTTCACACAGGGACAATAAATCCTTTAGCACCTGCAGCCAGGCGCAATTTTCACCCAGCACAGGCTCGGTGGGGACCTGTAGCTGATCGTCCTCACGCCTTTAGCTTAAGGCCAAACTCTTACATCTGGATCGCTTCATCAGAACTCTTTGGAACAGAGAAAACGTTTCCTAGGGAATTCACACTTTTTGTATCACTTAGACTGAGACCAGAGGTGAGTGAATATTATATATAAACATTTATATCTTTCTCCTCAATTACTTTATCTTATAGAAATGATTCTCTATCATTATTAAGTTTAAGTCTAGCTAAAGTGATTAAATAATTTAATAAAAAAAGTATAATAATTAATAGTTTCTTCTGAAAATCATGTTCCTCTTCATTTTAGTGGACAATAGTAAATGATACATTCTTATCGTTACTTCCTTACTACTATTATAAACGCGAAAGTAAATTTGTTTGTCTATTATCTTTTCACACCTGAACAGCTGAATCGATTATAATTAATTATAGCATAAAGATGCTCGGTGACTATACGCTTAAAGTTGTTGACAGTTACAAAAAACAATATTAACGCGTGTGTACCCGCACGTAAAATCTAGTATATGAATAATATTTGAGCATATAATTCATCCTTTTAGGGAGACATACAAATATGAATGGGAAATTAAGTAATAAATTTTCATCATCGCTATTTACTTAACCAAAAGGTATTAAAACAATTCGGTAAGCTTCACTTCAAGTATGACACATGACCTTTTGAATATTATAACTTTTATCCTTTATTCACTGAAACTAACTTTAAAATGTAATTTAATTCTCGGCTCGAAAACTATTACTTTCTAAAATAACTTATTAAATTCTAGAAAGTTAAATAAATCCGTTTTCGGTTTATCTTCATAGTTTTAAAATTACTCACTAAACTCGCCTTGTCACTTTATAAAATTTCAAGACCTTAATTACATTTTCAGGTTGGGCTCTCAGCGGATGGACACTTTGAATAATGTGTTGTAATTTCGTACAATGTAATCTAGGTTGACTGAATTACAGCCATTGGCCGTGATGAGGTTTCGTAATTAAAAATAATTTTTCATTGTTGTTTTTTCTACAAACCGTGCCGTGTTGTGAAATAATTGTGTTTTTCTCCGTGACTTACGACATTATTAGGGAACAAGTATTTCTGCTGCCGAAATCTGTTTTTTCAGGACGCATTAACTGTTTTGAAAAGTTAAATTATTTAACAAAATTAACCAGGAAGTTAGTTTGGTTTGATTTATATTTAATTATTACATTTCCATTACAATTTCCATATTTTTGATTTACTATCATTACATTACAGTCAGTTCCGCCTTGCATTATAGTAATTTATTCTCTTTATTTGTGTGATACTTAACATTATTCAGTACTATATTTTACGTGCGGCTTCGCTCACGTTAATATTAATTTTGTCATACAAATCGGATGACGCAATAGAAAGTTTCATACAAAGTTTATCCCTCTTTTTACCACACTTCCAATAAGGTTTTCGCGAGAAAATGTATCATATGCATTTTCAGCGGTTTAAGCGTGAAAGCGTAACAAACAAAGAAACTCACTTTCGCATTTATAATATTATTGAGGATTACAATTAAGATTTTCAGAAAAAAAAAAAACTTTTATTATATTGAATGAAAGAAGGGCTTATATTAATTACAGAATATAAAAATTCAGTTTTTTAAATATTTTTTACATTTTAATTAACCGTCCTATTCTGACCTTTTTTATATCAACACAGGAAAGTCGTTGATGAGCTAGCTGACTTAAGATGAACAAGTTGAAGCGATGATGGCTCAGTGGTAGTGTGCACGACTTCACGTCAAGGGACGTGAGTTCAAATCCAACCACCTACAATGAGCTTGAGCTATCGGTGTAGAAAGATATCGTGAGAAAAACTATGGCATGGTGGTAGGGCTTTTTCTGATGCCCGCCTAGCTAGCAACAACCCTAAAGTTAAAAATCTGCCGCCAAATACCAATAGGTGTGTTCCGGCAGTTGCACAAATATTTACAAGGTTTATCTTCCTACTATTTATTAGTGGCTACTAGTTGTACTACTAATAGTAGTGGCTATATTTTCTTTACACATTAAAAATCGTACCGGTAAAACTATATTCCTAATAAAATAACCTATAAACCAAAAGTTCTCTGACATGATAATGAAGGTAATGAGAGCGACAGTATTGTATATATTGTTTGGTTACAGAGCGGTGGATACGGTCAAGGAACACTGTTCTCCTTACGTTCGAGACGTCGTACTGGTTCTTTCCTCTCCTTGGAGTTGGCCGGCAGGGGTGCGGCTCGGCTGGTCCACGCTGGGACCGGGTCGTCAAGGTCGATTTATTTAGCGGTGCCATTGTATGATTTCCGTTGGCATCATATAGCGATCAGGTAAGTAAATAAAGCTATCTAACATGCAATACAATCGCTTTTAGATTTCATGGGGCCATGAGTAACCAGATTTCGGTTAATTCTTTTCCATTTGGTTTATAAATATTCGTTGTAATACAATCATTATTAGAGTTACTAATTGTGATTAAAAATCAATTATAGTTATTATAAACCATACTTTGCATGTAAATTTGTATTGATGATTGTGTTCGATTGGATTGCAATCTTGATATGTAGGACTCAACCAATTGGATTTATTACATGAAATCAGTTACTAGCTGAGTAGTGACTGTTATTCACATCGTGGTAAATGCTTCTTAGAAACTGTTTTTTGATTCTGCCCATTTTGGTATCATTTTGTGTATATTCAACTTCTGATAAGTTTTGTAAGCCGACATGAATCGCGACAATCATTCATGGACTACTCAACTGAAGCGATGATGGTTCAGTTGTTAGTGCGTACGAACGCCGTAACAATGGACGAGATTTCTAATCCCTGCAATCAGCTTGAGCTTTCGGTGAAGGGAAACATCGCGATGAAACCGTAGCATGGTGGTAGAGCTTTTACTAATATCCGCCTGGCTAGCTACCACCTTCAAGTTGGAAATCTGCTGCCAAATATATATACGTATGTTGCGGCAGTTGCACTTGAGAGTCAGTCCCTACACTTGGCTTAGCGTCTCCACTCTTTTGGGTTACATCGTTACTTAACATCAAGTGAGTTTATGTAAATAACGCTAATATTATAAACTGTAACGAAATCGTTAATCGTAATTGCTTTTACATTGTACTATGCTAAGTACTTTAGTTTAGTTTAGTTAGTAGCACTTCACTGTTCTACTGTAATAACAACTGTATTACTGCTTATGATCGCTCAGTGCGTGTTAATTACTATATTAATAAATATAAAAATCAATACAGTAACTTATATCCAAACATTATTTAAACTATATTACTGGTCTGTTATTTAACAAACAGAAGCGGCCGCCATAAATTTAAGATACTATAATGAAATTTAATATTAATAGTGTCGCTTCCAGAAATTGTAATTTACCTTCATTATTAAGCAACCGAAATCTAATTTAATTTTGTTTATGAAATTTGAAACAGAAATTATACATTTTAATTTTATTTTGTAAATTTGGTTTACAGTAATTGTTACAACGAATAGTTCTATACATGTTTACATACTTTTATATTTATATAATAGGATGTACAATCCTTATAGTAGTAAACACAGCTGTCTTATTTTTTAAATAATATTATTAAAGAAAGCATACTAAATAAGAAAAAATTAAGCTTACTTAATTTTAAGTTAAGTGTTTTTTTCGTTTAAGTAAAAGTTCGAGTGACCTGCTTAAATCTGAATGATTTGATGTTAAATAATTCCAAGTTTTTGTATTTATTATGTAGTCTACTCATTCTAGTGCCAGACGGATTTATACCTAAAAAAGGTTTTTCTAAACGGATAGTTGAGAAGGTTAATTGAATAGCGAGGGTAGCGAGGAGAAATCTAAAACTCCATCTTGTTTAGAAAACCAGGACTGTCTATGTAGATGTTACGAATTTTGAATAAAAATGTTAGATCGAAAATGTCTTTACGTGTTTCTAATTTTTGAATTATAAATCTGTCTAGTAATTTCAGATAGCGGGATTGTATTGTTTTTTATTAAACACAAACAATAATTAAACTAAATTGCTGTAAACTATTCAATTGCTAGCTCTATTATTTTATAGCAATATATTGTAAACATTTAACATTTTTATAAATAAATAGTTAATTTGCCAAAGGATATCTGAATAATTATCTGAAGCTATTACTCAAACTAGTAAACGTTTTTTAGTAAAGTTTTTTTTATAGTTAAGGCTTAGTGTTGTGGCCCTAATCTCACCTGATCTTAAGTGACGATACGGCCTAAGTTGGTAGACACGCTAAACCTTTGGAGGAGCTGGCTCTCAAGTGCAACTGCCGGAACACACCTATTGGTATTTGGCGGCAGGCTTTCAACTTGAGGGTGGTAGCTAGCCAGGCGGGCATCAGAAAAAGCCTTACCACCATGCAGATATTTTATTAATAGATTAGATTAGTAGTAGATTAGAAGAAGATTTTATTAGTAACTAAAGTTTTTACTAATAAGTCTTCCGCCTTCCAACAACGAAGATTATGAATTTATAGAGGAACCTACTTATGTTATAAAAATATCGAAATCTTAAAGAGAAATTAGTTATAACTATCTAATATTGTAAACTGGGAAAAAGTAAAAAAAGTTGTTTTTTTGTAAAAACGCCGCGTCTCAATAGAAAGTCGTTGACTTATGAAATTTTTGCTCTAATTAGACCAAAATGATTTTATTAAACTTGTTTGACATCAGACCAGGCTTATCCCTAAACTTATTAAAATACGTTTTTACTGTGTGTCATTAACGGGACTTTGTTATGCAAACTTATTACAAAATATATAGGTATAATTTCTTATACTAGGAATGAAGTTGCAACTGCTGCACCGAAGTGTTATGAGTTTGAGTCCTGAATAATTGTGGTTATAAGTGTGGTTATAAAAAAAAGTTGTGAATGTAATTTTATGTGGTGTTATTTAGGCCCTTTTTTCGACTTGACTAAAGTTGTCAGGCTTTAACAGTTTATTCGGAAAACGCAAAAGGTTTTTAGTCACTAAGGCTTGCGAAAATGAGCCAAAAGATCAGCGTAGGCTATTGTCGGCAACCTACTTTTACGGGTCTAACTAACCTCTAACAATTTCATCTAACTGTACTATATGGAAGAGTGATTTCGTAAAAATATTTAGTGATAGAGCAATGTTTTCTTATTAAACTAAACAGAATAAAAAGGATTTCTTATTGAATCTATGTTTCTACTGTGTAGGTTTCCAAGAGTGTATGGTAGAGTTACCGCATTACTCTTGTAGCAGGCTTGACTCCTTCTCTCCGGAGGATCGGTTCTAGGCTTTAGTCACTGCAGAGAGTGGACGCGACGAGTGTGCGAGAGTAAAATTGTAAATATCGTTATTTACAAAAAAAATAATACTAGCACATGTCATAAGTCTTTAGAAATCGTTATAATAATTATTTAAATAAACACAAATGTAATATATTCTTTATGTCTCGTATAAAACTTTTTATTACATTGACACCGGCTTTTATACATATTTAAATATATTATTTATATTATATAGCCAATAACATATAACGTGATATAGTGCCGGTACTTTTGGTAACAGCCACAAGTCGTAGTGATTGAGTGGTTAGACTAGCGAAATGTAGATTCGATATCCGCTCGCTTAACTTTGACATTTACCAGCGTATTATTCGTAAAGTGACTTTATTTACTACATATAGTCATACTATCAGATAACCGTAAAACAAAATATCGTGAGGAAGCTTGAACGCCAAAAAAATTATATTACAGTGTCACAGTGTATGGGAAATATATAGATCTTACGATACCTTTGCCTGCAGTACCAATTTATCTAGGGTTGGCGGGATAGTTAAGCATGCACTTTCACAGCAATAAGATATAAAGACTCTCGTAATATTCTTATTATAAATGAATCCACCTCAAAATAATAGTCTTAAGGCGAAAGGAACACTCGCGGTTACATTTACAGAGCATTCTTTGAAATTTATTTTAATAAGATTAAATATATATATATCACTTTTTTATTAGCTCCAGTTCTATCTATCTTAAGTAACAGAATAACTTTAAATAGTAACTTTGCATTTATATTCTGACATTTACATTTACTTTACATAATTTTTAAATATATTTTGTTTAAAATATTTATGTTATTTACTAAATGTAATTTCTTTTAGTGTTCACGATGACAATACAGTACGGGCATACGTCGACTGTCGGTGGTTAAGAACCGATATTCTAGAGAAAGACGCTCTCGACACCCCGAGAGATGCGGATCTCATCATCGGATACTTGTTTTCGGTAAGATGATCAAAGATTTTTGAAATTGAAATATATTTTTGATAATTACTCTCAATATCATATTAGTAAATTTAAAACGTGATTAATACTCATGTGATCGTTTTCCGTTGTTATTTTTGACGACATTTTAAATAATTTTAATGCTAATATTTCCCTCATTATAATAGGTGATAATTGCATGATGGTAGGGTTTTTTCTAATGCTCATCTGGCTAGCTAACACACTCAAGTTAAAAATTTGTCATCAAATTATAATAGGTGTGTTCCGGCAGTTGCAATTGAGGGCCAGCCCCTCCACAGGTTTAGCGTATCGACCAACGTGAACCGTATCGTCACTTAAGATTAGATGAGATTATGGCCATAACGATAAATCTATAATCTATAAAAGAGTACTCATCTGAAGTTTATTACTGTTTTTATTTTCATTATTTGCTAAATATCTGGAACATTTAACACCAAACATCGTTGATGGAATGGATTATGAGGAAAAGAAACGTACCTGCAAAGGATTTATCGGCGGATGCGGCGGTATTGATTGCTGATAAGATGAACTGGCTAGTTGTATATCTTGTTGTAAATGTACATATAAACATTGATCACACACAGAATATCAGTTTATTGTATTTTTACACGCTTTATTATAATTTGTCGGGTCAGCGCTGTCACGCGAAGTCTCACATTGTTTTATGTCAAGTGTCACAGAGTATAATAGACTAAACCTCAGACAATACGTCATGGAATAATTCCATGGACAATATCAGTATAAAGTGGTTTATACCATTCTACATAAACATCATTCAATTACTTTGCGTGATTGTATATAGAATTTTAATAAATGTCATGTAAGCCAAAAATATTTTGAATAGATGGTACTTCGTACATACATATGTATGAAACATGTTTTCATTGAGAAAACTACAAATATAAAAAAAAAAACTATTTGATTGTATAACTAATTACTTTTAAACAATTAGCCAATTTTAGGCCAAATAGCAGGGACACCAAAATTTTTATGAAAATCAAATACACCGTCTAGCTTACCCAAAAGTAGGATAACAACATAAGTTTAATCTAATTTTATTACATTGTTACTTATGTGTGACTTCTTCATATATCATTGGTAGCTTATGATTAAATCTTAAAAAAGATACATTTGTTATATAAACATCGAAAATTCAAAAGTTGGGTTCTTTTCATAAAAAATCTAAGCATATGTCGAAATAAAATCGAGAATTTACATTACAGCGAGAGAACCTTTAGGTAAAGAATTAGGTGGTCTTCAAAGTGGTCTGGGCTCATTAAATATAAAACCGTTAAGGTACATCGTGAAAGCTACTCCATATATTTATAGAGGACGTGTGTGTGTATCGAACTTATTATTTAACGAAGTGTTTGATGTTCTGCCCACTTCTGGTAGATGAAATGTTTATTTTAATCCCTTTCATTTTAATCCTTTGAAATATTTTATTTGATTTTTTACGGACAAGAGGGTTTGTGTTTTATCGGATATAATTTGTTGTAATAGATAACATTTAAATTTATATGTAATTCTGACATTTGCCAAAACGGAATGAAGAGAATTACATCAGGATTTAAAAGAAATGAATGGGAAAAATTAAAACACATAAAAAGTCAATCAAAATTCAAGAATGCGTACACAACTAATATGCAGCTAAAGTGAAGATGGACAGGACATGTGATAAGAGAGAAGAAAGAAAAATTGACAAGACTAATACCAGAAAGGTGCCTAATAGATGGTAAAAGAATTAGAGGTAGTAGACAAACTAAGAGATGTGAGGATAATCTCTAGCAAATAGCAAGTCTAATATGGACTCGTGCATCAAAGAACAGGACAGAATGGAAATCTTTAGAGGAGCCCTTTTTCGGAAGACAAATTGTACTAGAATAGTTACCGTTTGCCGATATTATGTTTTGTAGTTAATAGAACAATAGTTAAGTTGTAGGCACACACAAACACGTAAAACTAAAAACAACACTAAAGGCTTTTTATTTTATTTATACTGATATTTTAGATGTCTCTAGTTTTAGAGATGATATATTTAGGCATCGAGTTAATCTATGTATCTTTAACTCCTCCAATAAGCCTAAATGTCTGCTGTATGAAACCACGTGTTTGTTTTGGAAAGAGAACACCCACCAGCAGTGGATTTATCGGTGGATGAATACTGTCTTATTTGGTTCAATGATGAGATGAGCTGGCTTGTTTTATTGTTAGATTATCGCCAGCAAACACTTTGTATTGATTTTAATTGTTTTTTTTTTTATTTGTGAAAGCGCTGATTTGCGAATTATGCACTGGTTTTTCAACAAGTTTATTTTAACTAGGGATGTGACAAGTGTATTTTTATTCAATTTTATTCTCTGTAAAAATCTTTCGCCATACCTGTAACTGTGCATTACGAATGCACTTGAGAGCTTATACTCTGTCAGATTTTGCACAGGGTGATAGGGCTTTTTCTAATGCCCGCCTAACTAGTTACCACCATCAAGTTGAAAATCTGCCGCGAAATACTATTAGGTGTGTTCTGGCAATGTCACTTGAGAGCCAGTCCCTCATAGAAAGACCGGCAATGCACCTGCGACTCTCTGATATTGTGAGTGTCTATGGGTGACGGTAATCATTTACCATCAGGTGACACGGATGCTGGTGTGCCCCCTATTGCATTAAAAAAAATCATTCCCATTTCTATCCACATTAATACTAATTTTTTTGTAAAATTGTTATCCGTATGTTAAAATTCTAATTTTCTTTTTTGTATTTGCGTTGTATAAAATAGTGTTTATGTTTTGACAGGGTGACTTGGAACAGTTGGTGCTCGTGCCAAAAGCGGGACAAGCTCAGAAGCAGTGCGCCAGCCAAGTGGTAGGCGAATCTACCCCATACGTCACTCAGCGTGAAGCGTAACCGGATTTAGATAGTTAAAACGTGTCTTCACGTTACGATCCACGGATTACTGTTGATGTTGGTGTAAAAGCCTTCGAAATTATATGTATAGAAACATACATGATATTTTAATCACGGTTGTCAGTCGTAATCTTTGCTGTCTCTTTTATTACTATACCTTTTTGAATTATGGCAATAAAGCTATCTTTACTAGGACTTAATTTGTCATAAGTGAAGTGGGTTTTTCGTTTGAAGTAAATTTGACGTTAAAAGATTTGACATGAGAGTTGGAGTGGATTAAGAAGAGTTTACGTCAATTTCACTTAATATATTTTTAGGAGAGATGGCATTAATTTATGCTACGTTGATATTTTAACACGTCCATCAATCAAAACAGGAAATATATTTTTACTTCTCTTTTAGAGCTGACTTCAGATTTGTATATCAAACGTGTATTCACAAAGTTGTGGTTCGGTAAATGCTTCGACAATACGGTTTTTGTGATTTAAAGAATCACATAGAATTCACTTAAAAAAGTTTATCAACAAATATAACAGTATAAAATCATTGTGTAAATTAGGACCATTTAAATATATAAAACACGAGTCAAATTTAGTTAATCGAGTTGTCGATTTACTTAAATAATGTTAAGTAAATTGTTATATAGTATCATTTTGAAAAGTAATGGATAATAAGTAATTACAGGTACGAAGTTGTGTTTTAAAAGGTATACATGTGTACCGTATATACATGGTATCTATTAATAATAAGCGATATATTATTGACTTATTACACACACACTTATATATATATATATACTCAGTCACCACGATATGACTTGAAAATTTGACATCGGAATTTCTTTTACAACGCAGACATCCACTATCAATGGTTTACGATAGCAAATGATGAAAAAGGCGGGAACAAAAGTCGAAGGCAACAGCTAGTATATTATATTATAAAGAGCGGTTGATGACTACGTTTGTAATTAGTGCATGGATTTTGATTTGAATCTAAAACTTCTTTCACTGACAGAAAGTTGATTTCGAGCGTATCGTTATTAAGGTAAGGTGTTATCACTATAAGTTTTTGTATTGTAATTAACGTGTACGAAGTCGCGGGCGTTTATTAGTTAATATATATAAATGTTTCATAAAACTGTATCAGCAACTGATGATACTTTAATTTATATGAATAAAACATATACAGAAGAAAATCTTATGCGCAATCGAATGAAATATTTGGCGCTTATTTAATTAACCATTTAAGTACATGAATTTCTAATATATTGTGTTTCATGTAGCGAATATCTGTAAGTAATAATCTAGATTCTTAGTATTCGAAATAATACAATTTCTTACGATATAGTTGGCCTAATGTGTAAATAATATAAAAAAATCTTTGATAGCTAAACTTCCGTTTAAGAATAAGGAAGTTAAGTATTCGAATTGTTGAGTGGACTTTATAAACGTTTTGTGATTTGTCAATTTGTTTTTTTTTATTATTATTCAAGGGGTGGCCATTACATTTTAAATCCAACATTTTTATTATTAAAAAGCTTTCATAAATGTATGCATATTAAACTTGTTTGATTTTCCTTTACATTTGTTGTAAAAATTTGCGAGTTAAATATTTAAACATGAAAAAAAAAAATACAGGATTACTACTACACCTATCTTTGACATTTAAAACTTATGATACGTTATCCATAATTTATACATAAATTCAAAGCATATTAATGAATGACTACCCCTTAACTTTAACAAATATTTTCAAAGTACGATTAAGCGTATCTCATTTCATGAAGGTATTTTAATTTCTAAGAAATTTAATTTTAAATATTTATAAACGAATATTGTTTGTATTATTTCCTGAAAATAATAAATAAAGAGAGTAACACTGTCATAACTTTGTTTTCTTACGAATCAACTGGTCCTGTCGACTTAATAAATATGTTATGTGGACCAGTTCCTACTGATCGTCAGCCTTTTCTTGCCCTATTCCTCAGTCATTTGGTGTCGGCGCATTACGTTTTCTTCTTCCATAAATCTTTATCAGCTACCATCCTTTCATACGCTCCTTTTCCTTTCATCTCATTTCTCACACTCTCTATCCATAATTTCTTTGGCGTTCCTCTTCCTTACCGTCCATCAACATTCATATCCATTAATTTTTTCACTACATGCGTATTGTCTCTACCTACTCTTCTTACATCTTATACTTCCTTCTGAGTTTAAGTTATTATTTTATATCTAAAAGCACGGTAAAGAAATATATTTGTACCTCACCTTATCGCAGAATGATCCAAATACGAAGACTACCAGCGTAAGAACCAGGATTCATTAGCAGTCGTCGCTAGTGAGTAATCCCGGAAGGTAACCAATCAGAGGAAAGTCACTATGTCAGTTTGAGTTTAGTGTGCATTATATTTGTTACCGAGTCATTTCCAGTATCCTACTAACCCATACAGTTATTTGATACACCAATAGATCATGGAAAGTGGATACACACCTGTCTTAACACGATCGAACGAGTAAGTATTCCAATCTCAGGAAAAAACTTACAAGGCTTCCTAAATACAGCACGATATATTTACTAATACAAATACAAAATATTCTGTTGACTTTTGACATTACAGTGACGTCACTTGTCCATACTACATTTAAGAAAAATAATAGTAAAAGGCACTGAGCAATACAAAAGCTTAATACAATGAAGTAGGCTATTGTATAGATTTTTCAACGCATATGTGAGAGGTTCTATTTCGACTAATTAAACCAAATTTAAATTAAACAAAGTAGTATAATTCATTAGAGTTACGTACACTCGCAATAGAACTTTACCAGTGCGTTTTAAATTATATGAATTTCTGCTTCTTAGTTTTATAATATATTACGCGTTACTCGGGAAGAAGTTACTATGGATATGATCCTATAAAGTTGGTAGTGTGTAAGAAGGCCACGATAAGGGACTGAGTTCGAATGCACCTACAATGAGCTTGAGAATTTTGGTGAAGGAAAACATGGTGATGGAACCACAGCAAGGTGGTAAGGCTTTTTCTTATGCTCGCTTGGCTAGTTACCAACCTAAAATTGTAAATCTGCGCCTAAATACCTATAGGTCTGGCAGTTATACTTGAGAGTCAGTTCCTCCATGAGGCTTAGCGTGCCCACCCTCTTGAACCACATTATTACTTAACATCATGTGAGAACGCTTAACAGTAACCTTAAAAATACTTTCTTGTTCAGTTTATATTCATTTTTTTAAATGGAATTAGCGGTAAACGAGCATGCTTATCACCTGATGGTAAGAGATCACCGCCACCAATGGACATCCATAGACCCACAGGAATCGCAGCTGTGTTGTCGGCCTTTATAGACGGGACTGGCTTTCAAGTGCCAACGCCGGAACAAACATAATGTTATTTGGCGGCAGATTTTCGACTTGAGGGTAGGAGCAAGCCAGGCGGGCAGTAAAAATATCCCTACCACCATGCTATGGTTTCCTCACGATGTTTTCCTTCACCGAGAGCTTAAACTCATTGTAAGAGGTTGGAGCTATAATCTCTTCAACTCAATTCAATATTAAAAATTGTAATATAAAATTTAAAATTTTATTTTCTACAAAGTCCCTAATAACCAAAGTACATTGCGAAAAATTCCAGTGATATTTTATAACATAGGACTAAATTACGTAAGCCTATGAATTAAAATGCAACTTTCATCATGACAGATTAAAACCCAACCTAAAACTCTATATGAATCTCAAGCGACTTACGTTCTCTACTAATATATATTATTGGATTCATGGGCTATCTATGGAAGAGCCTACTAAATCTACACCTCTGTATTTATTACGCGTACGTGCTTACGGTCGAGCCGAGCGAGCCTTTCAGTTTAAAGCCCTTATTTTATGTATCTGAAAGAGTCGGTAAAAAATTTACGCCGTGAGTACTCGATCTAAATTAGAACTTTAAAATATCAGCCGGTTAGAAGAGTGATAAAAAATCATGAGGTATATTTTTAAGTGGTAACTTATGAGGAGAGTGTGTGAGACTTTACTGGAACTTGCGTATCACTAATACCTTCTAAAAATATACACGGCGACCACGAATTTGCTCTGTGCTTGCGAATTCTAGGACCTACTAGTAATACTTCAAAACGGTGAAGTGAGTGTAACAATAAGCATGGATCGATTCAAAAGCGACCGCGATCAGCAATCCATTATGCTCCCTTGTTACGTATAGTAGTATAGCAAAGCGATAGTAAAAATCTACAAGTGTTTGTTTAGAAATAACGAATTCGTATCCGTTATACTAGTGTTATTGCTAATTTATTGACGTCTAGATTTTACCTGCGGATTCGTTCACGTTAATATTGATTTTGTTGAAGATGCAGTACAAAGTTTCATAAAAAGTTTATTTCTCTCTTTACCCCAGTTGTCAGTTTTTTTAGAAGAAAAAGTAGCCTATGATCGTCTTCAGGTTCCCAACCTTCTCTATACCAAACCTATCATCATTGACTCAGTCGTGTAGGCGTGAAAGCGTAACAAAGAAACTTTCACATTTATAATATTATTAAGGATTTTTTGCGACATTTGGTATCGTTTTGCTTTTGTGAAACCTATATTAATAATATATAGCGGAAAGTCTGTTTGTTTGAACGCGCTAATCTTGGGAATTACCAGTCGGGGTTCAAAAATATTTTTGTATTTGATAGATCAATTAAATTATTAAGAAAGTCCTAATGTAGGTTAATTAATATTACGCTACCACTAATAGGAGCAAAGCTGCATCGAAAAAGTTACAGTTTACTAATTAAATAAAACTTAGTTCCACGCGAACGAAGTCGCGGGCATAACTAGTATGTCATAAGAGAGCCGGCTTTGTATACTGGCTGTAAGCATGTTGATAGTTGAATATGTACTGTCTTATCTTGAAACGTTAAAAACTAAAACAGAGTCATTTCAAGGGACTATCAACATATGCGTGCTGGTCGCGACCCAGTTAGTCAAATCTCTGCCATCATACTTTATTTCTTGATATACATCGGCTGACTGCGGAACGTGACTCTTCTGAATACAACACTATGCAGGTGTTGTAGATAGTGTATGGTGATTGTAATTCTGCCAGATAATAGATACGATTGTCGTGTTCTGTGATGCCACAGTCAGGTGGGCAACCTTTAAAAATACAGATTTCATGTAAATTTTCTTCACCTTTATTAAAATAGGGAAAGAGGAAACGGATAAAAGTCACAAATAATTACATAATCTCATGAAAGGAAAAGGTAAGAATTTTCCTTGAAAAGCTTATTACTTCAGATCTTTACGTATAAGGAAACCGTATTCTCTTTATAAATAGGTTAAGATAATGGTACTGTGTGAATACAGCGTTGATCTATGTCAATTCGAGTTCTTACATTGATCCTCTACTTTTGGAGAAAGAAATCATCGTTATGAAAGCATATTTTATAATGCTTATATGACTAGCTACCATCACCACATTCATTCTTGCAATTACACTTAACAGTCAGTTCCCGCACGAAGCTAAACGTGTTACCATTTTGAGTAAAAACATCACTTAACATTGTGGTCAAACGATAGACTATACTTTAGGTTATCTTTACAATGCCTTTGTGGCTAACTGAAATCCACAGTCGCTAAACACTTATACATACGGTCCAGCTGGTAAACTTGATATCTAATTCCCACACTAAATTTATCATGATAAAGTTTAGCATTATCGCCATTATCTTACCGATTGTTGATAAAAGATATGCAAGCAACAAGGAAAACTATAAATAAATACATTAAAAGAAAAGAAAAGAAAATACTGATCTAAATATCTTATTACTAGCATAGGGCGATCAGCTCATCATATGCTGAGGTATCCCAAGCACTCTGCCCTGAATTTCAGCTGAAACCCAAATCCAGTTGCGGTGCGTTAAAAACTTGCTACATTATGAATTCATACATGCTACATACAGAATGAATGAATAACATTCTGAATTACAACTAAAACAAATATGTAATTCAGTAAAATAAATTAGCAAGTTAAGTGACGATATGGCTCAAGATCGTGGGCATGCGAAACTTGTGGAGACTGGTTTTCAAGTGCAACTGCCAGTATCGATAGGTATTTGACGCTAGATTTTCATTGTAATAAAAATAATTGAAACGGATTTTATCGCGGTTATTTATTGATTTTGATCCCGACGTTTCGAATGCTTTTCAGCCTTCGTAGTCAAGGGGCTAGATTTTCAACTTGAGGGTAGTAGCTAGCTACGTGGGCATTAGAAAAAGCCCTACCACTATGCTATCTTTTAATGACGGTATTTTTCTTTACCGAAAACTTATGCTCATTGCAGGTGGGTGCGAACTCGCGTCCATTGACGCAGCGTTCAGACACACTACCAACTCACCTATCAGCGTTCGTATCGCAACGTTACTTAAGAATAAATGAAATGGTATCTATTGCTAAGCGTATTTAATATATTTAAAAAAGTATTTTTAATGGTTCGAACCAACATTTATGTATTGAAAATGTTTCCAAACGTAAGTTTCTAAAAGTAAAACGTATCTGTGCTTTCAAACCGAGATAAAAACCGTAATAATGAGAATTCCTTTGAATTTCCCAACTAGGAAAAAATATATCACAGAATCCAGTACGGTTTCCTGTAATTTTATTCTGTTTGTAGGAAAGAATAATTGTTGAAAGTTTCCCTAAACCACTCTGCTGTATACGAGATATTGAAATTGAAAAATATATTTTCTCGGAGTAAAGTGTAGTTTCATTCTGTAGACCTCACTTGAAGTTATACAATTGAAAGAAGTGCATTTGTTGAAGTTTAACTTTTTTAAGCACGTTAGGGAAGAATAAAAAAAGTAGGCTAACTTGGAGGACTGCTACAGTAGGAAAAATTTAAAAAAGAAATAACTACGATTTTATTACATTTTACTACAAGTGATCTTATAAATTTATACGTATAAGTAATGAATAATGTTAAAGTTTTTAATATCATTTAACTGAATAATAGACAGCACATTAATTGCATGAATAAGTAGAAGAAAGTTAATTTTCCCGACAGCCATCGTGATTACGCTGCAAAATTGTTTCCAACAAACAATGAATGTAAGTTAAATAGTTCTAAACTTTTAATGAATCAAGTTAAACATTTTGTTCTTAGCATTTCGGCGATGCCTATTAATAAAACACTACGTTTAAAATATGAATTAGTTTAGTTTGTCTGATTAAAAAACTTCATATAAAATCCACAATCAGTTTTAATCAATTATTATTTGCTCTATAAGAACTTTGTAATTGTTTATTTTGTATTGTTTGTAATAAATTATACAATGTTGACTTTATTTTTAGTGCATGTTTATTCATGATATAAAGTTTAGCTGTAAAATACTTTTAAGCAAATAAATGGTTTTAATAGGTTCTATGTCTGTATACATATATCTGAGTGGAAATAAGCAAAGGAAAACCAATTCAGTAAATTTTCTTCCATATCTCTCAACGGAATTTTAATTTTTTAATTTTTTTTGGTTATTGTGTACTTATATTCCCACTAGTATGGGATTTAGACTGGCATAAGGTCGCACCCATGCGATATGGTTAGAGTAATCTAAAAGAGTAGAAAAAAATATAAACTAAACTAATTTCACATTTAGGTTTTCCTCAAATTTTTAATAATTACAAACTGATCTGGCAGCCATTGTTTTGTCTTTTTCGATAGTAATAACTTAATCACCACACCTCCTATCATATCATGGAATACCTATGAAAATGAGTCTCGATAAAGGAAATATATTACATGAATTTTACTTCTATCTGCTAATTCGTTTACAAGTCACATAATCACTAATAAATGTACACAATATCTTCGTAAATAAATATTTCGGTGTCGTTGTGTTCGTAATTTTTCTAAACGGCTTTCCTAGTTTTAATGAATACTGTACGTATGAGGTCACATTACCGATGAGCTGGGATAAGTTGGTGGCACGGTTGTCGATATCCGAAATGTTTTTTTTTTTATTATAGGTTTTAAGTACGTCATAAGTATTACTCCAAGTTCATTTGAACTCTACATACGTTTTTAGATTTAACAACCTAGCGGGTATAAAATATTCACTTTTATTTCTAAGCAGTTTTGTTAGCAGGAAAATGTATGCGTACACGATTCTATACGTGTGAAGCGAAAAATTAATATCCTTAAGAATACTATAAACATGGAGGTCCCTGAATTTTTAGTTATACAAAATATATATATATATATAAGAAGAAGTGGAAAAAGATAGAATTTATATTTAATACGTATGACAAATATTTAAATTAAATTATATGATACGTTTGTAGTTACATTAGTGATACCAATGTCAGATAATAGACTGTTGTCAAACAATTTTATTGAGAAGGCATCAAAATAATTTTAAAATATCGCCAATTGAATTAGAGTCATTTATATACGGTCCAATTTTGATCATTTAGCGGCCATTGCATAAATAAATATACCATTGTCATAGATAACACGCTTGTTTTGTTATGGTGTTTATACGGTAACATACAAGACAGTAATAAAAATATATTTGACCTGTATTGTGACAGTTAAGCCTTTTTAATGCGATAGGGGGCAAAAGAGTAAGCGTTGCCACCTGATGGTAAGTGATCACCGCCGCCCATGGACACTCACAACACTAGAGGAATCGCAGGTGCGTTGCCGGCCTTTATAAGAAGTCTACTCCAGTTATAATTATAAAAAAATGATTGTACAGCCTTAGGTCACTTATAATGAGTACAAAATTATTCTGGAAAATAAGGTACACGTTCCGAAAATTTGTATTACATAACTAGTCCCTGGGAAAGAAGAAAAAACTCATAATTTATTCAGTGATTTAAGTTAACGTTCAATGTGGCATAGTATACCGGAATGATGACCGCATTTTCCTGTCTAATTTTCATGAAGCCCCCGGGCGTCATGTTTATGTAGTTTGACCTAGTTTACGCTATCACAATTATTTGCTGAACGACATTTAAGCGAATCAAACGCTGTAGAGATTTACGCTTTTTTCGCGTTTTTTTCATTTGTTAATTTTTTTTCATCGTCTAACCGGCATTACGCCTCAACTATATCTGTCATAATGATGGAATAAACCTCAGGTAAAGTAATTTACTGGAATTAATGGATGAAGCGATGATAGCTCAATGAAAAGGTGTACGACTACGCGTCAAGGGACGTGAGTTCGAATCCAAACACATATAATGAGCTTGAGCTTTCGGTGAAGGAAAACATCGTGAGTAAAGCATGGCATGGTGGTAGGGCTTTCTTTAAAGTCCGCCTAACTAGCAACCACCCTCAAGTTGAAAATCTGCCACCAAATACCAATAGGTGTTTTCCGGTAGCTGCACATGAGAGCCAGTACCTCGCAAAGGTAGCGAGTCTACCAACTTGGGCCGTATAGTCACTTAATATCAGGTAAGGTTAATGGCCATAACGCTAAACCTTAACTATATAAAAAAAAAAATTAGAGTTCAAGAGGTCATTTGTTATTTTTTTACAGTAGAACATTCAAATGTCAGAGCTATGTTTGTATAAATGTGGAATAAAATGAAAACACAATGGCTTCAATTTTATTACTAAACTTAGTTCTAAGACTGTTTCTGAATACGCCTACTAGTTCTACAGAGCTCAGAAAATATTTACTATTAACTTACCTGTCGTTAGGTTCTTACTTACATATAACAATGCAAAAGCTATACGAAATATTGCTTATTTTGTTCCGTAGTATATATTACATTTCACTTAAATTATTCACTCTTAAAAGAGTATATGCCACTTTTAATAAGGGATGTGTGTTTGAATTCACTCCACCTACAATGAGCTTGAGCATTCGGTGAAGGAAAAGATCGTGATGACACTATAGCATCGTGGTAGGACACTTTCCAATGCCCGCCTAGCTAGCTACCACCCTCACGTTGAAAAATCTGTCGCCAAATACCTATAGATGTGTTCCGGCAGTTGCATTTGAGAGCTAGGCCTTTCACAGATTTCGCGTGTTCACCAGCTTGGGTCACACCGTTACTCAATATCAGGTGAGGTTGTAGCCATAACGATAAAACCTTAACTATCAAAAAAGGTGTGTCTGCGACATTTTTCGCGTGGAACAAAAAATATTTAATAATTTGTGCCCGTTTTATCTAGTATTTTTTTAAATACAGCTTAACCGCTATTGGTAGTAGCGTGATATTAAATAGTCTTAAGCCTTCCTCAGTGATTGCTCTATCATATACAAAAAAATAAAATCAAACTCGTAGTTCCTGAGATTAGCGTGTTCAAATAAACAATCAAAGTTTTCTGTTTTATAATATTAATATTCAAGTTAAACACCACTTATTGACTTATTGACCTTGTCGCTATAAGTCATAAGCTACCGGATGTATACTTCAGATTTGTCTGTATATTATTTTCTTGGTACAGAGACTCACTAAAACGTTTTGAACGACCAAGCGTGTGATTTTGGAGTACAACACGAGCGAAGTGAAAGAGCCATAATATATAAGTTGCCACAAAATAAAAAAAAGAATACTCATTTTAGTTACTACCGCGTTCTATTCTGTCTTTCACCGTTGTGCGAGTAGCCTCTCAAAGTCCAGTGAAACTGTGGAAGGTTTTTTTTTTTATACTTAAGTTTTAGCGTTATGGCCATAATCTCACCAGATCTTAAGTGACGATACGGCCCAAGTCGGTAGACACGCTAAACCTGTGAAGAAACTGGCTCTCAAGTGCTGCTGCCGGAACACACCTATTGGTATTTGGCGGCAGGTTTATAACTTGAGGGTGGTAGCTACCCAGGCGGGCATAAGAAAAAGCCCTACCACCATGCTATGGTTTCCTCACGATGTTTTCCTTCACCGAAAGCTCAAGCTCATTGTAGGTGCTTGGGCTCTAACCCACGTCCCTTGACGCGAAGTCGTGCACACAACCACTGAGCTATCATCGCTTCAAAAAAAAAAAAAAAAAAAACACTAATATATGATATTGCTAAATGTGGCTACAGCCTTACTATTTTAACACGTCATCTTCATTCCTCAGTATAATGTTCGTTAAGCTTAAACTCATCGTTTGTAGTTTGACCCACTTTCTTATACTTAATTGTTCGCAGAGTGACTTGATATATTTGCAACAATTCTGAACTTTCTCACCAACGTAGTATAGTAATGTTAGGCTCGTTTACATTTGTTTATTCTACGTTTGTGAAGTATCTTTATTGTTGCTTCTATAACGATACCTTTTGGCTTGATTATATATGTACATAATCTACACACATAAAATATATAGAGGCTGGCGACTGCCGGTACTGCCGGACCTCGCCAACAGACATTTGGTTTTATTTCATCAAAAGCTCATATTCATTATAACTATTCGAATTTACGGCCATTAACGCATCGTCCGTACACGCTACCACTGAGCCAATATTGCTTATTATACATCACCGTCGCTTTATCACATATATTAATATCATAAAGTGTGAAGTTTGTTTGAATGTTCTGACCTTAGAACTACCAGTTACATTTAAGAAAATCTTCTTGTGTTTAATAGGACAAACATTAAGAAAGAATTTAAGTTATTTAACATTACGTTATGATAAATAGAAGCAGAGCTGTATTGAGAAAAGCTGACAAAAACGGCCGAATATCCAAATATTTTTTTAATTCACACGATAGAAATCGCAAGCATAACTAGTATCTATATAAAAGAAACTCAAAACAAATACAATTTAAATAATCCTCACCCATAATAAAATATGTTGTTTTCAATGCAACGATATTTCGTGTCGGCTTAAATTCATATAGATACAAAATTATATTCTCCGTAAATACTCGGTTGGCGTTATGCCAGTCCGCGTGCCAAATATTGTCACGTTGAAAATCTACACATGCTTGATAACTTGGCTTGGCATTATGATTTATAGGTGTCCGTAGCACTTACAGTCATTGAAGTGGCTGCATAGTGTAACAACGTTGGCTCGACTATTACTGATCGGTGTGCAATACTAGAAGTGACAAGTTGAAATTCGTTATTAGACCAATGAAGACGATACTATGCGGTAATTCCCAATTAAATATTGAACATCCACTTTGTACTTCCGGCCAGAAAGGATTGACCGCTGTGACGTCACATGAAACAAAAGAAACAACTATTTATTGATTTTTAGACAATTATTAAGTTTTATTCCAAAGCTCGGTAAAAGCTACCCACGAATATACTGACTACTATAACAATTATACTTGCAACTTCAGTCGGCCATTAATCGACAGCTCTTAGTAATATATTTCTAATTACGTACAAATCTATACATATAAAATGAATCACCGAAATGTACACACGCATATTAATTCCGAACGACTACATCAAACTGGGCAATTCTCTATTATTGTGTTCGATATTCTCATTAATTATTAATTTAAAAAAAATCACATAATTATATCTTTGTACATTAGTTTTACTTTTTTTTTTTTTTTTTTTTTTTTTCGACCTGACTTACGCTGTTAGCCCCAAGGGCTTTGACAGCTTCACCGGACTTTTAGGGGCGAGTGCTGAGGGCACTCAGCCCCGAGGCAGCAGGCACAAGGGTGCCAGGACTGCTGCCGGTAAATGAAAAAGATTCATGATCCTGACTAACCAACAGGTTCTTTATTACTAAATTAGTGATACTAACTACGACCTTATCAGGTAAGCAGCTCAAGGGCCACGAGGGTAGTCCCTTACAGAACCGTGTACTTAACGTGTGAGTGTGCACGAATGGTATGCGGTGTGTTGATGTAATCTCAGTGATGTAGAGTGTCACTGTATCGCGCGAGCAGAGTCACTCGAGGGCTCCTGTCCGGAGGATCGAACCTAGGCTCAGGCGTCTGCGGAAGGAGGCCGCGGCGGGTGTGCGGGAGCGAAATTATCCGCTCGGCCTCGGCGGCGAGGACGGCGGTTACGCGGACGTGTGCGCGGACACGTGCGATTGGTGTAGTTTTACTTTCATCCTATGAAATAATGAGTAACCGATAGGAAGTTGGAAGGTTGATTAGGATTGATTATAGCTAATGAATATATAATAAAAAAAAAACGATCAAACCATTTTTGAGTTTTAACATTAATTATTAAACATAGATTATAGGTGATACGAAATTTAATGGGTCAGCCAGCCAGTTTGTAATAAAAGCGATTTTCAAAATATTCAGTACATGCAAATTGCAAAGGCGTCGGCTATTGAACTAAATAATAACTGTTACAAGTATTGACTTGTATGAACAATGTTTTCTCGGTTATCTAAACAAAACTCAATTTTCCAATCAATTCAACAATGAACAAGTAGGACATCACTTGAAACACTAGACTTGTGTTTTCTGCTCCTCTTATAAATCAATTAGTACTTAGCTTGTTAGTATTGTTTTCAAAACAGCATTTTGTATTCCCTATTGTAATTGATTTCTTCAACTGTATTCAATTACGAAAACAAGAGGTATATTTGTATTTACATAAAATCTATTCTTATTAGATGTCTACGTCACGAAAGGACTATCATACTTAATTTAAAGCCAGTAGATTTCATATTTTCGGAGATATCGTGATGAACCAGTTAGTGGTATTTAGCTTATATATTTTAGATGTCAAGGGACGTGAGTTCGAATGTAACCACCTACGTTGAGCTTGAGCTTTCGGTAATGGTAAACAGCGTGAGAAAACTATAGTATGGTGGTAGGGCTTTTTCTAAAGCCCGCCTGGGTAGCTACCACCCTCAAGTTGAAAATCTGCTGCCAAATACCAGTAGGTGTGTTCCGGCAGTAGCCCTTGACAGCTCTTGCTCTGGTGTTGTGGGTGTCCATGGGTGGCGGTGATAACTTACTATCAGATGACAAGCTTGCTCGCTTGCCCCTTATTTCCTATAAAAAAGTATAGAGTAACAGCTCTTCTTCTAAACAGCTTGATTGACCTTGTTAGTTTTTTTTTTAATTTGATAGGTTTAAGATGGTGGACACGCTGAGCCTAGTGGCAGGACTAGCTCTCAAGTGCAACTGCCGCAAAAAATCTGTAAAAATTGGCGGAAGACTTTCAACATGAGGGTGGTAGCTAAGCAGTTGGGCATAAGAAAAAGCTATATAACCATTCAATGTCTTAATCACAATATTACCCTCACCCATTGCAGCTGGATTCGAACTCAGGTCCTTTGACGCGGCGCCCGTAGATTCTACAAATTGAGTCATTATGGTTTCGAATCTTTGTTTACTTTTTTATAGTTTATAGGTTTAGTATTACGGCCACAATCTCGCCTAATCTTAAATGGCAATGTAGCCCAAAATGGTGGATAGGCTAAGCCTGGAGGAGTAACTGGCTTTCAAGTGCAACTGCTCAAACGCACCTGTATATTAACGGCAGATTTCCAGGGTGGTTGGACATTAGAAAAAGTTCTGCCATCTTACTACGTTTCTTCACAATGTTTTCGCTCACCGAAAAATCTCGTCCATACTTACTACCTACTGCACCATCATCGCTTCGGATTTTGTTTACTTATAAAAACACCAGGAGATTTATTCGCTATTGTTAGATCCTATAAGTCTTGTCGATATTTAGATTTTTATTAATTTTTCTAGCAACTGCTTCATCTCCCATGAAAAATAAATATTTAATTTTCATCCCACCAGCACTTTTAATTATTTATAATTATAATATATTATTTTATTGGCTACAAATTATTGCGTGGAAAGACAAAGTCTATCCGCCTGCCTGGTCTCCTGATAAATTTCATTTATTTCATTATGGGTATCATCAAAATTTATAAACTGTGTACTTACCAAAAGTAATGAAACAGGCACTAAAATCAATTCATCGTTTCTCTTGTTTTTTTTTTATTCCCAGCTAATAATGAAAGCCTAGATAAACTTTACCGACTAAATAATATCAGAAAGAATGAATATTTACAAAGATAACATTTGGACGGCCCAAATAAACTTTGTTCGCGTTAGAGATTATATTGATTTTCCTTCAGCTTTTTACACTATCATAATTTTGTATGTAGAATAATTTATAATTTAAAGAAGAAAATAAATTATGACTACACAGTTATTCTAATTCTAGATTTTCTAGATATTCTAGATGCTTAAACAATGGAAATAACGTAGTTTGGCCAAGTTTGGTACATTAACAATCATCGGGAACTAATAATAGCCAAAACCCTAAACTTAATTATTCAATTAGCTTTTACCCGCGGCTACGCTCGCGTTAATATTGGATGAAGCAATAAAAAGTTTTATACAAAGTTTATTCTTCTCTTTATCCCAATTCTCATAAGTTTTCTGCGAGAATAAGTAGCCTATCACTGTCTCCAGGGTTCTATCTATTTCTATAGCAAAATTCATCATAATCAATTTAGCGGTCGATGCGTGAAAGTGTAACAAACAAACAAACTATAGGCCAAACTAAAAGAAATATAGGGAAACGCGTAAAAGAACATATAGCTGATGTTAAACACCAACGCTCTACGAAGTCTGCAGTTGCTGAACATTCAGAAGAAGGCTCCAAACATTATCTTAGATTCGACAAGCCACAAATCCTTGCCAAAGAACACCGATTCCTACCTAGGATGATTCGAGAGGCTATTGAAATTAAAAAACATCCAAATTTCAATAGAGAAGATGGTTGGAAGCTAGCACAAGCCTGGGATCCGATTATACATTTAATTAAATCGGAACCCAAAAGACCAATTGCCAGAGCTCAAGACACTGTGAGCTCTTTCTGCGTAGATCGGAACACTATCAATAATAAAAATTAAATTGAAGGTAGACACAGTAACATAAACTTTTCTGGACAACCTACACCTCAGTCCGCCCCGTGACCACGAAGACTGAAAAGCTTTCGAAACGTCGGGATCAAAATAAATAATTAACCGCGATAAAATCCGTTTAAATTAGTTTTATTTCAATGAATAATATTAGCGTAAACATAAGAAATCATAACTTTCTCGTTTATAATATAAGTAAGGATATTGCCAAGTTTGTATTGATTTGTATATCGTTTCTAGTTCGCTTGTTGCAATGTAAATCACAGTTCAGTTCACAAACACCCGCATAGCATCAAAGGACAATCCACATACACCCCGATATTTGGCATTGTGCCGGTTCTGTCAATACTCTATTACCTATATTTGACATTTACCGTCAACGTTGCTAATAATCGTTAAATTCTAGCATGTTGCATAGATCATGGTAATATAATGATAAAAGTACGTATTCAAAGCATTCAAAAAAAAAAAAAAAATGTTTATATAATTTGAAAACTTTAGAACATTAAATCAGCTTACTGCCTCCAATTTATGGAGAAATTGCGGTAATATACTTTAATATTGTTATAAATATTTATACGAGATTTTCACGAAAGCAAAAACGGGCAGCTCTGGGCCTCCCTCTAACAATGAATTTGCTCTCGGCTCGCTGACAACCGGATATGGTGCATGCGATACATAGCACTATTTCTCTTACCTTGACCATCGAAGCTCTAAATCCGTAATCACGTAGAGTGGTGTATATACAGTAGATTATGTATGTAACGGTTCGAACTGCCGTCACCAACCGATACTCTAATCACCAACAAACTAATTTCTTAGATCACATAACAACATAATCCAGTTCCGATTACAATCTACGCGCCGTACACACGCATACTTACGCATACGCAGTACTTTCGCTTTTACAAATCTAAAAATCAAAAATTAATCCAGTATGACACAGCACGCCATGTTAACAAGCTAAAATCGTACTGCCTCATACCATGTGATGCGATTAACGTATGGTACTTTTTATGTACTTACTCAAATGGCCCTAAGAATGTAATAGCCCGATAATTACTCTCAAACACGTGGCTCCTTCTGTCTTAATATTATTCATTAATTATCAACAGTATTTTTATAATGCAAGGTGGTAGGGCTCTTTCTGTATGGTGGTAGGTCTTTTTCTAATGTCCGCCTGGCTAGCAACCACCTTAAAGTTGAAAACCTGCAGCTAAATACCTATAGGTGTGTTCCGGCGGATGCACTTGAGAGCCAGTTCCTCCACAGGTTTAGCCTGTCTACCCACTTGGGCCGTATCGTCACTTAAAATCAGCTGAGATTATAGCCATAACGCTAAACCTTACATATAAAAAAATAAGAAAACAAAAGTAATTTTTAATAGATTTACCCAGAACTCGGTGGCCCAGCGAGTATTTCTCATATAACCCTAAACGGTGTACCTCTACCAGTATGTTCTGATTTTCGGTACATTGGCTCATTAATATAAAATAATTGGGACATTAATTGGAACGTAATTAATAGGATAAAAGTAGGGTGGATGAAATGGCAACAGGTTATTACCTGTGTTCCACGAATGTCTGTGTAACTCAAGGGAAAAGTTTATAAAACTATTGTAAGGCCTGTAGTATTGTATGGATCTGAATGTTAGGCAACGAAAGAGACGGATAAGAGAAAATTACACGAAGCAGAGACGCGCATGCTACGATGGATGTATAGAATAGATGAATAGATTAGAATAGATAAGATTAGGAATAGGTTAGTAAGTAATAGGTTAACGTGGTATGGGCATGTTATGAGAAGGGATAAAAGCCATATAACTAGAAGAATGTTAAGTACGAAGGTGAATGGATGTAAGAGAAGAGAAAGACCAAAGAAGATATGGATGGACTGCGTGAGAAATGATATGTGTATAAAATGAGTAAATACTGAGATGACGGCTGATAGAGTTGAGTGGAAGAAGAAAACATGTTGTGCCGACCCTACCTAGGTGGGATTAGGGCTAACAAAGAAGACCTAGAACGACTTAATATCCAAACATTTTCTATCTAAGGACTTGAGTCGTTTGAATATGAAACACCCATTATTCAGCACAGTATCCAGACATTACTATCAATCATCTAATGATCGACATTATAATAAAAGATTTTATTAATAAAACTCGCTTTATACGATATTCGAATTTATTGTCCGGTAAATCGCTGATGTGCTTAGACCTTTTGTAAAACCTATTACTATTATAAAAATCTATTGATTCTTACAAGTTTCAAAAATGAATTATTCAGGTAAGTTCAGTTTCATACTCATACTAGCTGATCTGGCAGGTTTTATTCTGCTCTATCGAGATGTTAAATTTTATGTGAATAAGAAATCAAGTGATTTTTATATATCCTAAAATAAAGGTCGACCATAAATCAAATAACCTGCTTAAAATTCTTACTTAAAATACCATTGAAAATTTCATTCTTTTTTTTACAGAGTTTATAAGAATTCCTTCAATTTTCGAAAATCGTTACTAGTCATTCATTAATCACATAAGAGAATTAAAGGAGGGGGGGAGGTCCAAAAATCTCTACGTGTCTTTATGTGGGGGACTGGCGGGTGAAATTCATTCTTACGTAATATTTCGTGAATCGAAATTCAATGTTAAAATGTAATTCCATTTTGGATTCCAAATAGTTTTCCTAACTTTAAAGTGTACAGTTAATTTTATTTAAATAGTTTTCATTGCTTATTAAAAAAACTTATTAAACTTCATATGTTTTTATTGTTATCCGTGTTTGGTTCTATAAAGAAAAATATAGTAAATTTTTCCCTGTATAATCGTTTTTATTATTTCAAAAATAAAAACATTTCCTTTTCTAACATAACAGTTTATTATTTAAAAGATCAAAATAGAATCTTACGTAGGAAAGGAGAGGGGTTCCGATAAATCTTACGTACATTTACATGAGGATAGGGGAGTCAAAAGTGACCATAAATATCTTTACGTAATTAATGAATGGCCCTTTTTATGGTCGACTTTCTATAATCGGGTAAAAATTCGTAATGAAATTATTTCAATTCAATTCAATTTCAACTATTAAGTTATATATTCAAGATAGTAATGTAACTCGTTTTGAGACATAGTATCTTACAATTAACATTCCACGTAGTTTGGCACAAGTAATGTTATATATTATCTTGTCGTATGATATGAATAAACGCTTTTTCTATCCTATTCTTACCATAATTACTAATATTACTAATTTTGTTGGATTAAAATCTCACAATATATGTATATCAGATTACTCAGTGATATAAATGGACTTTGAAACATTCATAGTAATTCATAATGAGGTTTAAAATGTTATAATAACAAGCTGTATATTGCGATAATGACTTCATTTCCTTTAGACATCCTTGTATTTAATAATTTTTGAAGCGATGATAGCTCAGTGGTAGTGTGCACGACTTCGCGTCAAGGAACGTGGGTTCGAACCCAAGCACCTACAATGAGCTTGAGCTTCCGGTGAAGGAAAACATCGTGAGGAAACCAAAGCATGGTGGTAGGGCTTTTTCTAATGCCCGCCTGGGTAGCTACCACCCTCTAGTTGTGAATCTGCCGCCAAATACCAATAGGTGTGTTCCGGCAGCAATACTTGAGAGCCAGTTCCTCCACAGGTTTAGCGTGTCTACCAACTTGGGCCGTATCGTCACTTAAGATCAGGTGAGATTATGGCCATAACGCTAAACCTTAAGTATAAAAAATAAAGAATATAGTGATGTACTATAATATATTTTAATAATTAAGGATATTATAAATTGGCACCGTTTACCAGATATTACTACTCATGGTACACCGAACACACTACGTTTGGCGCACCGCCAACCACACGGGCTCACAGCGCCGACGAACCTCCTTCTGCCAGATATGATACGGAATCATTTATAGAACTAAGTTTAATCGTCATATAAATTAACTTAAATATAATATAGTTGAAAAAAAATCCTTACAAAGCTAATTTACACAAGTAAGTAAACGTACTCCTATGTCATAAAGTGGAAAATTTACTCTATTTCAATCTTTATGCCAATAGCCTAAAAACGTAAGCTTTGAATTGATGTTAAAATTATTACGGTTTACCCAGATTTAAGAAGCATGGAATAATGGCATTTATACAAAAAGCACCTTTGAGTAAATATTTTTTTTTTCATTTTGTGGAATGGGGGGCAAACGAGCAAGCGTGTCGCCTGATGCTAAGTGATCACCACTACCCATGGACACCTACAATACTACAGGAATCGCAGGCGCATTGCTGGCCTTGGTAGAAGGTACTGGGTCCCAAGTGCAGCTGCCGGAACACACCTAATGATATTTGTTCGGCAGATTTACAAGATAAGGGTGGTAGCTAGCCAGATGGGTGTTAGAAAAAGCCCTACCACCAAGCTATGGTTTCCTTACGATGTTTTCCTTCACCGAAAGCTCAAGCTCAATGTAGGTGGTTGGATTCGAACTGGCGTTCTATGACGCGGCGTTCCTACACGCTACCACTGAGCTATCATCGCTTCATGTCAAGTGTTTCTGATATTTTTATTTATATGATGTTACAGCAAAAGTATTCACATATTATGATGTATTCAGTGTATATCTAGATATTGGGAGATTTTTTAGATTGCGGAAGTCTCTGGTGTACTTTGCTTATCATAAATGAAGACACTTTGATATTTTACCATAGAAAAAATACGCTCTTGTTGTCATAGATTCAATCCTTAGAAGTGCTTCGCCGTTCGTATAAATTGAAATATTTAAAAAATAAAAATAAAACCCATAAAACTAAAAGTAAAATATAAAACTATTTCTTGGAAATTCGTTCAATGCTTGTACTAAATTTACACCGCTTCGAAATGGAAGAACGTGCTTCACTATGCTCCAGTTCTGTTGAATTTTAAGTGGCATTACAGTTTATTTTACCTTATAAGAGCTTCATATAGCATGTGGCACTTTAAATATGAGCTCTATTTTAATAAATACACTCAGAATCAATTTTATTGAGTACAGGTGAAGAATATCTATGTCCTTTTTAAGAATCCTAATTTGCATGATGTATACTTTCTGTACATACTTTTTTTTTACGTGAGTAATTCTTTTTTTTTTTTACGTAGAACTATGTATTTATGCATCCCCTGCCAGCCCGTGCGGACAGAGAGGTGTATGTGGGGCTCACCCGGTGCTAAGCGCCGAGAATACCAACTAAATCCCCACGCCCGTCTATTCCCTTCCTGGAGGGATGCGGATCCATGCATGCAATCACCGCGTCAACCCAGCGGCTGGCCTGGTGATAAGCCGGGCCTCATCCGGACAGCCTGGCAAGCTACCCTTGCAATCAACCAAACTGGTGCAATGGGAGGCGGGTCCCCCGACCCGGCCACCTCAGTCTGGCTTCAGGCGGTGGAAGAGCACAAGCATATCGGCCTCTACGACCGCCTATTCATCCACGGCGGAGAGGATGCCCGTGAGGATCTGCCTCACGGGCCCTCTGTGCGACCTCCTTCTGTAACATAATATGGTCACAGAAGGAGGCCACTTCATTCCAGATACTCTCACTGCCGAGCATGGCTCTTACCATACCCGACAGCGAGAGGTCTGTCCCTACAGCCGCCTTCAGAGCGCGGCGGTTTTCTCCCTTCGAGCGATCTTGCGCAGGTACCTTCCAAACCAACCATGTCCGGGTAACACCAGCACAAGTCGAAAGGATAGGGAGCCGTGCCACCTGTTACACTGTATAGTTTCTGAATTTGTAGCTCCAGGCGAACGGAATCTATGGCATATCGTCCATAGCGCTCATCCGCCAGGTCCTCCACCCAGCACCGAACCAAGTTTATTCGGGCCCTTCTTCTTCTAACTTCCAACTCTGTGGAAAGTGGAGTCTCATCCCTTACCTTTCTCACTGCTGTGTCTCTGTACACAGCGGAGAGGAGTAAAACCTCTAGGTTTCAGGGTGGGGAGCCAGCCAACAACATGGCTGCCACTGAAGAGGCCGTCCAGGATTAGGGCTAGATATTTAATCTGGGTCCCAACTCGGACGGCGTGCCACCCCCACAGAGATGTTCACCCCTGGGGTTTTTTTTATACTTAAGTTTTAGCATTATGGCCATAATCCCACCTGATCTTAAGTGACGATACGGCCCAAGTTGGTAGACACGCTAAACATGTGGAGAAACTGACTCTCAAGTGTAGCTGTCGGAACACACCTATTGGAATTTGGCGGCAGGTTTACAACTTGAGGGTGGTAGCTACTCAGGCGGGCATTAGGAAATGCCCTACCACTATGCATTGGTTTCACCATAACGTTTCTCTGCACCGAAAACTCAGGTGCATTGCAAGATTCGAACTCACGTTTATTGCCACGGTATTGGTGTACACTACAACAGAGCTATCATACTTTCATAAACAATCGTGTCAAAATATTTGTTTAATTTGTAATAAAGTCTCGTTAATTATTTTATTAATACAAATAATACATTATATACAATTTATATTTATTTATGGAGGTTGGAAATCTGATATTGGCTCATGCCGATTATTATGTGCTGGCCATAATTTCTAATTCCCATTATATGGCCATTATTACTTCGACGAAATTTGAGAGAAAACCAGGTACAGGTTATATATTGTTTAGGATTTTTATTCGTATAATTTCAGGAACGAAATTTTCACTGTATTACTCAGCTAAATATATTTGTTCCTATAACTTCGTTGCTTTTAGTTTAAGCTACGTAGTACTGTAATTTCTTTCATATATTCTATATTTGTTTCCTTATTATTTCTACTTCCAACTCAAATGTTTCACATCTATAAGGCCGTGCTGGGAAGACCAACTTTTTTTTTAGACAAGAAAATATAATCCGATCATTATTATCAAATAATATATAATGATTTTGCTTTTCTAAATATTAACTACATTATTAACTAAAGAAAAGTAATTTTCTCATAACAAACAAAGATCTAAGAACTTGGCGGCACAGTGGAATCGAACGAGGCATCTGCGAGATGGCACGGGAAATAGGCAGCGCGCTACGCCCGGAAATGACGTTATATATCACACCCAACAACGTAGACATGCACGCCTTTATAAAACTTGATTGTCGAGTCTGGTTTTCATTGAGTTTAATCGTTTTGCACATAGAATGGAAATGTTAAGTTAGTATTCTAATGAGACAATTTTTTTGTATTCCTCTTGCCATGAGATACCTACAGTGACTTAAAAAGTCATAATATTTATTTTTGTAAGTTTGTATTATTCTTTGGTGAGCTCTTGATGAAATTTACACAATTAGCGATAGTTGTTTTTATACTATATAGGTTTTAGCGTTATGTTCACAGTCTCATCTGATTTTAAGTAACGATGTGGGCTAAGATGGAGGCCACGTCACGCCTAGTGGAGAGACGAACTCTCAAATGCAGCTGCCAAAACACGCCTATAGATATATAGCGACCAATTCCAACAAATTGAGGGTGGTAATTAACCAGGTATTTATTAGAAAAAACCCTTCCTCTTTACTAAGCTTTCATCACGAAATAATTCACCAAAAGCTCAGACTCGATAGATTTTTACGGATATATACTGTTAACTACTATTTATTAAAGACATAATTGTATAAAATATTTCATTTGAATTACTTCTCGTATTTACAAACATAAATAAAACGAAATTTCCCATCACGTTAATGTCATCCGCTACTGTATTAACAAGATTTACGGATATCATGCTATTAACGAAATAAAGGCCGTGAAAATGTACCATTAAACAGGTTGCCACTAAATTCAATTGCCTATTAAGTAGCGGACACATCTGTCGCATACCATGTCACGCGACGCGGTAACAATGGCACTTTTAAAACTCTCGCATATTGTTTGTCCTTTATTTCGTTTATGGATTTTAAAAGGCAATTTTATTGACCTATATTTCCAGATAGATAATTATTTTAATTAAATTGTAATTACATGTTTTTTATAATTATTATTATTGATTTTCGAAATTTGACTAAATTCTTTACACGTTGTGACAATTAATTAAATATAGAATTGTCACTTTTGTATGGATTTCTTGGGTTAAACACAGCAAATAGTAATTTTATTTCTATGATTTTCATTTTTATTTGTTTAATAACCTATCTTATTTAGGAAAGCAAACAGAGGTTTGATTTTTGAGATTTGTAACTTTCATAGTGTGACGTGTCATGACAAGTGTAGAATAGCCCCGAGCATTTAAGTAACACTCTTTAACGTGATTTGTAAACGGTAATAAATCAGACAAAAATACGCAGTCTACCTGTAATTAGGGTCTATGCTATTACCTGTGCAATGTTAATGTTCGAGAACGTTTCGTGCAAAAGTGAAATTAATTTATTCTTTCATTACATTAATTTTAAAACATTAAGTTTATTTTTGTTTCTGTATTCTGATATTGTAAATGTACTATAAATGTATTATATTTATATATTTTGTAGGTTTAGCATTTTACCTCAATGTCACTTGAAGTTAAGTGATGCTAAGACTCAAGTTAGTGGACATGTTTCGTTTACTGTGAGGCCTGGGTTTGAAATGAAACTACTGGAACGTACCCATATAGGTATTTGGCGACAGATTTTTAACTTAAACGTAATAGCTAGCCAGGTAAGTATTAGAAAGTACCATACCACCACGCTATATGGTTTCATCAAGATGTATACCTTCATCTCGCGGTCAGTCCTATTGTAAGGATTCGAACTCAAACCTATGGATAGCGAAACTGTACACTCTACAACTGCGCTATAATTGCTTCCAAGACTAAATATCGGGATATTAAGTTTTGTTGAAATTTTATTAGATATTTTATATATTTTGACTACTAACACGAAGGCATTGGACAGCACCATGATATACGTAAGGTGATATACGCGAATTTGGTAAGGTAGCGCCTCTGAATTTTCCCCTTATATTATTATTGCGTCATTAATCTTCGATAAAATTCACGTACAAAGTAAACAAGGTCTTACGTATAATAAAGCCTAAGAATATACAAAGGAAAAATAAAAGCGCCTTAGTTCTTTTATTGGACGTCTGTCTAGGGTCTAGACATGCTCAGATTTTGTTTAAGCGCAGACATTCGTAATATATTATTCTAGCTAGATGGTACATAAATAAATTATGTGAACCAGGGCTTTCATTTTAAGAATAATATTATCCTTTCTCATCTAGAAATAGCATGGAATTAAACCCTATTCGACCGGATTTTAAAGCGATGATAACTCAGTTTGTACTGTATACCGACGCCACGACAATAAACGTGCATTCGAATCCACCAACAATGAGTCTAAGTATTTGGTGAAGGCAAACATCGTGAGGGAACCATAGTTCAGTAATGGAAGTTTTTAGGGGATTTACAAACAAAAATTGGCACAATTTTTACTACCTACTGTTTTATATTGTTTTAATAGCTGGAAAAGTTATGGAAAATCATCAGCTTATAATGTTGGCTGCCCATTCACAAATGGTTTAAAGAGTCCATCTACGTATAAGTGGATGTTCTGTGCTTTGAAAGAGGTTTTTAGGGTTATAATTGGATAAACGTTTCAAAAACAAACCTAGAATAATTTTAGTGTTAATTCTCGAAATTTTAATATACATGATAATAGGTGCAATAGTTTTACATGTTATTTTATGTTTTAGAAAATACGTGAAACAGGTTAGACTAATAAAAATTTATATGAATAATAAATGTAGATAAATACCATCTATTCAGTGTCTATGTGCTAAGATAATTATCATTATTTTCTATACATTACAACATCTGCCTATATAAGCAACTTCGCCAATGTCAAAGGTGACAAATATACATTTGATAATTATATATCATATAACACCTAAATGTGTCACGCATCAGTGGACGTGAGTTCGAATCCCTGTAATAAGTCTGAACTTTCGGTGAACACAAACATCGTGATGACCCATAGCATGGTAGGTATGGCGATAGGGCTTTTGCTAATGCCCATGTAGTTAGTTGCCAATCTCAAGTTGAAAATCTACCGCCAAATATCAATAAGTATGTTCCGGTTGCGCTTAGCCACCATCTTGGTTGACACTAACACTTAACATCAGATGAGATTGTGACCAAAACACAAACAAACAATCCATACAAAGCTATAATAAACTTGCTTAGCTGTTGTCGTCCAAACGACTTTTGGTTTAAACAAATATCAATCACATTTGTGACAAGTTTCTAATGAAGTTTAGATAAATCATGTATTCAAGATCAGAACTTTAAAACGAACATACGTACAACTATATTATGAAATTCAAATGTAAATTAAGTAATTCTTGAATGGCCTAAACTTTTTTAGGAATTTTCGTATTAGCTTTTACCTTCGAAGTATACCAAACAAAACCCGCTTACCCGAATATTATGACATTATATACAAGTAATCCTCCAAGTACCTGAATCACGGATTCCCGTTTCTCTAAGAACCCCGTATATCCCCACATCGGATTACAATGACAATAACTCACGTGCGCGATGTCCTCTAAGGCTGGCTTTCGACCATGATTTACGACCGGCCAGAAGATTGTGCTCCAAGAAATAAATCTGATGATATTAATACCCTCGCTGACGAGTACGGACCGCGTTGTCGGTTGATGTACGGATCTTATGAAGTATTAAATGAGATTGGGTTACCTGCAGATACATTGTTAAACAAGTTTTTGCTAGGCAATTTTATAAAGAAACTAGATTTTACAAAGTAAATTAAAAATTTGTCAAACAATTCGGATGACAACATAAAGCCTCTTTTTTACCCACTTCTAATAAGTTTTTCGAGAGACAGAGTAGCCTATCACCGTCTCCAGGTTCCCATATATCTTTATACCAAAATTAATCATAATTGGTTTAGCAGTCTAAGCCTGAAAGCGTAACAAATAAACAAACTCATTTTCGCATGTATAATATTAGTAAGGATGTTTTAAATATAATTGGTCAATTTATTGTGAAACACGTATTGTGTTGAAAATTAACAATGAATTGAGGGGTTATATTTAAAATGACATTAATAATTAACTCATAAGTTTATTTATATATAGTTTCGATATTATTGGTGGTAGAGTAATGTTAAATAGTCGAAAGCCTTCGTCAATTAGTGCTCTATGAAATATTAAAATAAGTTTTCAAATCCAATTGCTAGTTCTTAACATTAACGCGTTGAAACAAACAACGAAACTTTTTCGTTTTATAATATTAATATAAGTAAGCAGTGTACCTGTTAAAAACGGTAAAACATCGGAGTGTTTGTAATGAAAATGTAAGCAAACTTTGTAATAGTAATTCCTGTAGGCGCTACAAAAACCGATTTTCCAGAGAGCTGATACCTTTAAAAAACCATAAACATCTCAGCGTTTATAGAAATAATACACCGAAAGCGCTCTACTTATATAATAATTTATTCCGAGAGAACCTATAAGAAAGTACCCAAAACTAATCAATTTCTCAATAGCTACCAAATTTAATTTCAAAGTTCAACTATATTCATTTTAAACAGCCTCTATAATAAGCTCCTGTTGGAACCTGTGTCAATATTTGATGATAAAAATAATTTTAACATTTATTTATAGTTGTAATACTGTCTCAGTGGTAGTGTGTGATTAGTCCTGTCACCAAGTATGAAATTTTAATGTAACTGTAGACGTTTCAATTATTAGGTCACAGTGGTATAGCAGGAATGGTAGCAGACTCTCGCGAGTGGAGAGCGGGTTTTACTTGTACAAGTTTTATTGCTCGTATTCCATATAAGCTAAAAAAATCCGGACAAAACAAAGAGCCCGACGATGTCCAGACAAAAGTCTAAAATTCCGGACAAATCTGAATGGATGATAACTCTAACTGTGTTCTGACATGTCGATGGACGTGAATTTCAATCAGTGATGAATTTAAGATTTCTGAGAAACAAACAGCATGATGAACCATAATATAGTGTTGCCATTTGTTAATATCCATCTGGCTAAATACTACACCGTCTTTGGCCATACTGTCACCTAACATCAGGTAACATTGTAGTTAAACGCTACAACTCTAATATAGCAAGCCTCTTGATCCATAAATGGTGACAACCCAAAAAGGGGCACTATATCAAGCTTGTTACCAAACGGTTTGTAGATCTGACCCAGTCAAGCATTGATCCCTACCATCCCATTGCAAATATAAATAAATAAAATAAAATAAAAATGCTTTATATTTTTTACTAATGAACAATCAATTAGGTTTACCTATTAATAAATTACTACCTATACTGTACAATCTTTTAACACTAAATTCAATTAGAGTAAGCTAAGTATGTGTCGTTATCGAGGGCGAAGGCCTCCTATAGAGATTTCCAGGTTCCTCTGTTGTTTACTGTAGCCATCCACTGTTCTGCAGCCGCTAGTACAAATTCATCTGCCCACCGGACAAATGGTCTACCTCTCTTTCTATTACCTGATGGTTCATTTCATGATATCAATCTGTGACCGCAAATGTCATCACTACAAAATAACATAACTTATCAAAAATATTATCTCTGTTATTACTAGAGTAAAATTAATTCATTTTTCATTGTAATTAACAACTCCGACGTTATTCGCGAGAGATTTATTGAATTGAATGAAAACAAGTAATTATCGAGGACATAATTGACACTCCAAGTGAGTTCGCTCTTAAAACTGAAGTCCATTTACTTCTAAGTACATTTTTTTCTAAATTAATGGTTCAAATAAACCCGATTTTACAGTTAAGTAATTTAAATTTTCGATCAAGTAAATTGAAATCAAATAATTAACAATCAATTTAAAGAAAATATTTTTTTATACATATAGTGAATAAATGAGACAGCCAAAAAAAGGTATACTGTACGTATCTGTTTAAAAATATAATAAACCATATTTTTTTAAATGCGCAATTAATATTTATAGATAGTGGATGCAAAATTACCGAAAAAGCTGTCTGCACAGCCTATTTGAATAGCAATACTTATTCTGTAGATAAGATACCGTCTAACTAGGGTTCTGGCCAGGAGACAAGTCGAAAAGTCAACTCACGCGGTCTTTAAAAATAATGTGTGCGTTCAGACTCTGTAGTCTTAAAGTTTCTACTCCAAACAGCACAATTATATATACCTCTTATATATATCACATGCTTGTGTTGCGTTAGATCCTCTACTTAGGCTCTTGCTGCGCTGACGTATAAGTAAAGCAATTGGATTATAGTTAGGTGCTAAATAATCGAGCGGCATTCTATACTAAGGGTCAGCTTATTATCTAAGATTAAAGGCTATACCGTCAGGTCTCTTAACATCATCACACGCCATACGGAAAAGTGGACGGTTGAACGCTGTAATAACGTGGAGATATAAGTGCACTCCTATAGTGTATAATTGTTATGCTAACTAATATTGTAAATGTGAATATGAGTTTTTTACACTTCCATGGTTCCCCTACTGAGTTGTTCAGGTTATCATAAAATTTTAGGTACATGTAAGACAGAGGATATCACGCAATATGTAATGTTTTTGACTGATAGAAAAATAACTTTTAACGAACGAATTCTCGATCAGAAATGATTAATACAACTAGATCAGGTATGGTGGTAGGTCTTTTTTTAATGCCCGCCCGGTTAGCTACCACCTTTTAGTTGGAAATCTGACGTCAAATACCAATAGGTGTATTGCGGCAGTTGCACTTGAAAGCCAGTCCCTCCACAGGTTTAGCGTGTCTACCAACTTGGGCCGTATCGTCACTTTTAAGATCAGGCGAGATTATGGCCATAACGCTAAACCTTAACTATAAAAAATATATTGGATATATGTCTAGGATTTATAACATTCTTTCAGTATTAAAATTATACACCAGAAAATGTATGGAGATCCGGTTAAGTATAACAAAAACTTGTAATCTGAACTAAAAACACAGTTAAGCATTATCTCAAGCGTGCAGGAGAACGCACTGAACGCCGCGATGAAGGCATTAGCGGGGATTACGCGAGGGGCGGTACCGCGAACTCAGCTGATTGCGCCGTCAGATTTGAAGAGAATCACCGTGACATTGCGCTTATGGGGCAGAACTGACAATTCTGACACACAGTTTACACGATCGGCGAATATCTGATTTTATATTTATATTACCTGTACTGTATATTATAACTTGCAGATATTTCATTACAACAATCTATAAACTAGAAAACATTAGAATTTATTTAGAATATATTGAGCGGTAAATACAAGCCAGTTTGATTTCTTTATAGTTAAGGTTTAGCGTTATAGGCACAATCTCACCTGATGTTAAGTGACGGTTTGACCCTAGATGATAGACATGCTTAGCCAAGTGGAGTTGAATTCCTGCAATGAGCCTGAGCTTTGGGTGAAGGAATATATCGTGATTAAACCGTACCATGGTGGAAGGGCTCTTTCTAATGTCCGCCTGACCAGCTGCCACTCTCAAGTTGAAAAATCTGCTGTCATATATCTTTAAATGTATACCGGCAGTTCTACTTGAGAATCAGTCCTTCTATTAGACTTAACGTGTCCACCATCTTGAGTCACATCAGCACTTAATATCAGGTGAGATTGTGTCCGTAACGCTAAACCTCTATACGGAATAAAAATATCAAAAATAATGAAATTATACAATCTATATAAAAGAAGCAATTAAAATTAATATGCCCTGTTATATTCAGTAATTAATAAAACATATTAAATAAATCATTTTGTGTATATTATAACTAACTACCTGACACGTTAAACGTTGTTTTGTCTTATAAATTATTCCTAATGAACACTTTGATTGTATTAAAAAATGATAAGATAAAGGTAGGAGGGTGAAAGTTTAGGTTTGTATGTATTTTAATACCACATGGCAAAATACTGAAAATAAATTTATTAGTCAAAAAAAAAAATGCTTGGGGTGGACCTTTATCACTTAGGTGTATGAAAAATAGATTACGACTGACTCTCAGAGCTATCAAACATGCATGTAAAATTATATAAAAATTGGTCACGCCGTTTAAGACAAGTATGGCAACTAACGTGACACGAGAATTTATGTATATGATAATAAATGAAAAAAAAAAAATGTTTCTGCTAAGTCGCGAAACATTATTCGATACACAAAACGACAGTGTGTCCCAATCGCTATTGAGGGCCTAAGATTATTTTGCTATTACTTTTTTTTCGCAGTAACCGTAGGGCTTTCCTCAAGAGAAATTTCACCCGAAGGTCTCAACTAAGCAGGAATTCGTGTCCAATTTACTACTCGTTACTTGTATTTTGTTTCTCCCTTCTGCCTTAGTCAGCTTTAAGTAATTGAGTCTGAGATTTCAGATTAAGATTTTTTTCCGCTGATCCAAAAAGGAACTTTTATTAAACTGAAACGAATATTTCTATGATCTTTTTCTTTTCTTAAATATTTTTTTGTAGTTTTCTAAGTTACTATACTTTTTTTATAGTTGTCAGATTTCAAAAAATATTGTTATGTTTGATAGAGCGTTATTTAAGGGAGGTTATGGGTTATTCAACATCACGTTATGACTAATAGAATCAAAGCAGTATTGAAAAAATAACAAAAATGAAGTAATATTCTCTGGTTTCACGTGAATGAAGTTACATGCAAACCTAATATATCTATAATATTACTTACTATTTAATATATATAGACGCGGCTTCCGTTTACGCTATCAACTGAGCTATCATCACTTCAAAATGATTGAGTACAAGCTGTTCTTTCGACCTCGTTCGGAATTATTTAATCTCGCGCCGTCATTCAAATTAACATAACTTTTCATAGAGTAAACCGATTTTATCTAAACAAAGACTAAATGTTACTCAATAATATACTTTATGATTTTCTTGGTGACTTTTTATCATAAACTTTGTACTATAGCAGTGATGCATGCACAAACGAACAGTATAAAAACCTATTTCATTATTTATTCTTAGTCACTTGCAACTATTTTTGGCACATAAATCTAAAAAGTACAGACACGTTAAATTTATACTTATATGTATAAGAGCAGATGTAGTGAAACGGCAAGGAACTAAATTCTTGATACTGCATGATTTCTTATGTTTACGCGAATATTACTCATCGAAATAAAACTAATTTAAACGGATTTTATCGCGGTTATTTATTAATTTTGATGCCGACGTTTCGAAAGCTTATAAGCTTTCGTGGTCATGCCGTGAAACGTTGGGAACATTATTAATAAATAACCGCGATAAAATCCGTTTAAATTAGCTTTGTTTCGATTCTTGATACTGCTTTTGTTATTTGTAACGTCCCATATAAAAGAATTCCAAATCACCCATTTGTATGCTATAAATAAAGTATCAACCTTAACTCTTGTCCTCTTTAGTAAAATTACGAAAGTAAAGTTTGTCAAGTAAAATGTTGAACGAATGGGTTTACACTATCTAAAAAGCAACACTTACGTTGCTCGCTTACGCTTAAAGTCAAAAGGCTCGGTAGCAACGATCCCTACCTAAACTCTAGCCTTCAAGTGTATACAAAACACTTTAATCTTCTCAAATACTTGAAAGACCCTCTCTCAACTATGCAAGATAAACAAAATCCCTTGGATCAATGAGATCTCAAAACCATGACGGCGCAAACATCCGACCTCTTACTAGTCTACTTACAGTAGCGTAATGACGCGTTTTATTTTATTTAAAATATTATTATTTTATTTATTTCGCGTTAAATAAGGTTGCACTAGTATTGTTTGTAGGTTTTGAATTGTAAACTTTTTTAACCGCACTGAGCCCTTTGTTTTTGGATATTGAATGTGAGTGAGCTGAAACGTTCCGCTATGTAATGCTCCTTCGGATCAAGTCGATTAAAGTCGACTAAGGAAGCGAGAGATATAGACAACGCACCACTGCGTTGTTCGGCAAGTATTAGATAAAAAAACTTCTAAACTCGTAAATCATTTATAGATGAATCTATGTACAGAGACCGCAAAAGCTTTTAAGCTGGAAAACTTAGACAGGGTAATAAATTATTACTAAACTATCGATATAATATTTTATAAATATGGCATCTCTAATGTATGTGGTGAATATAACACAAATATATATGTGGGTATTTAATAGAGAATGGGTTAGTCAAATAGCTTATGTAACGAAGAGAATTACTTCGTATAGCGTTTAGTTTGGTAAATATTTGACTTGTTTGGTACTATTTAATTTTTTATTGGAAATAAAATACATAAAATTACATATCACAACAATAAGCTTTATATTATATATTTATTTGTTGGAAAATTAATGATTATATTTAATGCAAAAACTATTAGCTTTTGTACAAATGTAGCAAGTTTTAATGGAATTTTCGTAGTTGATGATGACAGAAGGTAGCCTTTTGAAATATTGAATTATTAACGTTTATTGAAACGCACCAAAATACATGTATTATTATTTCTTAATGTCATTCAACAATCTAATATGTTATGTGATTACATATTAACATTTAAAAACAACTATCTATGTATAGCAAAAACGTTGGCAAAAAACAATTAAACGATTCAATCTATCAAAACGTTCATTGTTTATATTCATACGGCCGGTCCATGTTTATTGTGTCGGTGGTGAAAAAATGTATTATCTAAATACATCCACTCGTAACACACCGGGAAGGCTACGTGAGCGGAGTGTGAAATGACATGTAAAATACCCACTAAAAGTGACCACGATGACTCCATTCCACATACTGGTAGATACCAGTGACAGCTATAACACTTCTTCTAGTGTAGTGCAAGTGTTTAATCTTGGAAAACAGTTTAAAGGGTAGAGATTATCTCTAAATCATTTTAAAATGTGGTCAAGTAATACCAGAAAACAAATGTGTGCTAAGACTACAAGTACTAAGTGTAAGTACTAAGTACAAGACTAAGTGAAATTTTCATTACAGCGAAGTTAATAATAAAAAATACAGCAATTTTTTCTTGTTATTTATTCATTCAGTAATAACTTCGTCTCGAGCCGACTTTACCCGAACCAGCGTTACATAGCCGAACGAGACAGCACAAAATGAAATGCTCAGCTAAGAAAATATGTAGCAGTTTTGATATCTCTTTGTTTTCACAAAATACGTAGAAAGAGGCCGTTTTACAATTATAAAGCTCACAACAGGCGGAGCTATAACATATATTAATATAGTTAGCTTTATATTACGGTATATCAAGCTGTCGCAGACGGTAGCTATACACTCATATACATGTATATATATATTTACAATCATTAGCTCTACGACCGTCAATGCATGAGCACGTATTCTAAATAAAGGCTGTTCTCATTTTAAATATCATAGAATGGATCTAACTAGTTACGTTCACCGGGCAAATTATTGAAAGACAAAAAAGGACACTCTGTTTTCTTGAAATACATCAAAATTTACGTTAATATATCTTGCTATACCAAAACATATCGTGCTATATCTCTCGACATATTTTGGTGACGTCGTAACAATGTACATCATAGCCGCGTATATGATCACTTGCCAATTACATACCTACCTGGATAACATACCTTAATATACCTTTGTATGATTTATATTAATATATATTATAGCTCCGTCTATTGTGGGCTTGATAGTATTCTAACACGTAGTATATAATAGTAAAGTATAACAATATATAGTCTAAAGGTAATGGTAAAATCCGATAGATTAGACGTTCATCAGGGATCACCACTGTCGCACAGGCTCATAAGCTTCTCGGCAGCTGAATATACACTATCAAATGTCCACACAATTTTTTTTAAATAATGATAGGATATATTCTAATACCCGTCGGGCTAGTTACCACCCTCGACGTCAGAGTTACTTACCAAATACCTGTATGGGAGTTTTCCGACAGTAGCATTTGAGAGATATGTAAAACTTGTACGACTATGTAAGACTTGTAAGACTAACCAGGAGAGCTGTATAAATGTATTTTTCTTTTCCGAAAGAACACACTCACTGTGAGGAAACAAACTTACGTCCATCGAAACTATATCCATACGGACTACCACTGAGCCACTTACAATTACAATTACTTGCATATAACACGAATAACACAGCTTCATACATAAAATTCACTAATTTACTTTACATTTAAAACTCGTCCTCTAAAGAGCTAACTACCATTTGTCACTGTCAAAGGTGACATTAATTTTCGGAATATTTCTTTTCAGATATAATATAATGTACATTTGAGAGTAATGGACATCTAAAAGGTTGACTCGTCTGAGCTATTTAGCTCGAAAGAGCTTTACTAATATTATAAATATTGTATTTACTTGTACAAAGACGTCATACGACGGGCGCAAATGAAATATTGAGTAAATTAATTAATAGTTGAAAAGTGTTATCAGTAACTATAATTGTGGTTAATTAAAACTCTTTTACATTTAAAGGGGCAAAATCACCAGGAGAATAATTAAAGTATGACGTCACTCTTACTGACGTCATCTTTATCAACGAGTGAATCATTAACTGACTGCAAACTTTTTTCATATTCTGCTAATATAAATAGAAACATAGCATTTGAATTCAAATAATAGAACGTGTTCAGAGTTTTTCCGATATGTTTCATTTAATACGGGACTCTTACCTCGACCGCTCATAGTAAAGCATGTACACTAAATTATAAATAAATAATAACATCAATTTCGATTCATCCTTTATGGTGGTTGAATTTAATAAAATGTACTTCTGCACACTGGGTGATCGTACCACATCGATCCGCAAATAAGTATTATTTATATATCATTGTCATCTTTTATGTACAGGAGCGAATTTAACCACTCATCCCCATTGGCAAGCATGATGCTTACGTGAGTATTAGGTTTATAAGGACTCTAATTGAAGGGTAATTTTCAAAAGCGCACCTACTGTTGTAACGATGATAGCTCGGTGGTAGTGTATACGTACTCCGCGTCAATGAACGTGAGTTCGAATCCATCAATAATGAGCTTGAGCTTCCGGTGAAGGAAAACGTCGTGCGTAAATCACAGCATGGTGGTAGCGCTTTCTTTAATGCCCGCCTGGTTAGCTACCAGCCTCAAGTTGAAAATCTGTCATCAAATACCAATTGTGTTCCGGCAGTTGCACTTGAGAGCTAGTCCCTTCACATATTTAGCGTGTCTACCAACTTGGGCCGTATCGTTACTTAAGCTCAAGTGAGATTATGGCCATAACGCTAGAACCTTAACAATAAAATAAAAAATAGTAGTCTAAAAACAATACAGCTATCGGTGAATCTATTTTCAATAATCACATAGATATATTCATATCTAGTATATCAATGGTACATAGACAGCATTTACAGTTTGCAAAAATATTCATTTCAAACATAATTAGAGGCTAGCAGCTGATAAAGGATAATACAATTAATCAACAAAGACTAGTCTATTGTAAAATAACGAAATAAGCTATATATAATTATTACAGTAGGATAAGTGCACTATTTTTCTACTATAAATAAACTCATTAAGTATTCGGAAATCAAATAGTTTGGGCAAAGGTAAGTGTTTTAAAATCATATCGAGAATTGCTATTAAACTTTTCTATTGTTTTGCGTCCATCAATCGATCACCGGATTTCAAATAGCTCGTTTATTTCAGAAAAAGCGACCGCAATTTATTTAAAAAAATTCTTAGAATACTCGACGCAACACTAAAGTAAAAAGAAAAGTAAACTTGTCATTAAATTGTCATAATTTTATATTATTAGTATTAGTATACTGTAGCAACATTTAATTTCTGGACGATACTTAGATTCACCGTTTGCCCGCTAGCCTTCACTTATCATTTTAGATATATGCATGAATATAAGTGGATAAATAAAACAACAGTTTAGCGGCTCCTTCATTTTCTTTTGTTACCCGTTTTTCTTTTTTTATTCTATTTCGTAGCTTCTGAAGAGTTTTTGTGGTCCGAATATAGCATTTTATTTTGTAAGCCCGGTAAACCACGTATTACAAAATATTTGACTTTTCAGCTTTTTTGTACTATAAAATGTATGTATTATACATATAAACCTTCCTCATGAATCACTTTATCTAAACTGCATTAAAATCCGTTAAATAGTTTTAAAGATCTAAGCGAACAGACACCGAAAGCGACTACGTTTTATATTATATAAATAAAGATAATATAACGATCGAATTTTGATCATCGAGTTATAGGTGATTTTCAAAAATCAGTACCTCTACAACCGTAATGACCAAGCCATTAAATAAAAGTTTCACAACACAACATTCTCTGATTCTCCAACGCATTTCCTCGCTTATGAAAGCCATTCTAAAGTGATCAATCATTCCACATTGAATGGATCAATTTCGGAAACGTTGAATCATAATGGACGGAATGAAAAGAGTTGAAATCTGTCACGTACTAAAGGGCATACTTTGGGGCTAATAAAACTTGACGCCGCTGACGAGATTTAGACGCTTATTACGTGATGTCTAGATTTTATTAGTGGCGTACAGTAAATTGCAGATACAGATCGTGTCACGTTTGGTACATATGTAGTTTTTTCCCGGGTACACCGATGGGGAGTGATTAGTATTAATATTGCCCAAAGTGACCAGCTTATTGCGTCGCGTTCCAGATTTACCAAGTAATCAAGTAGCGTGGTAGGAATCTGTACTATGGGAACTTTTTAGCTGCCAAATCCTCACCACATACTTTATTATAAAGTGTTAAAAAAGTGTGTGTAATGTATTTTTTATTTATTTAATATATTTTTTTATGCATAATTTAAAAAAAATCTGCACCCTTTCTCTATATAAACTATAAGTATGTGAAATTTTATACTGCTCCGTCCGGGTAATTTTCGTAAAAAGGGGTACAAAGTTTTTGCTTCACGTATTAATGTATATAGATGATGTAAAATATATAAATGCTGACGTGATTTTAATATTGTTGTATTAGTGTAATAGTTTTTATTTGTCAATATATTCGTTTTAAAATGAACTTAAGATTAATACTCATAAATAAAACTTCAATAAATAACACAATAAATGACCTATTAAACCTCAAAACAATCAACCAGATACTTAAATAACTAATTAGCATGTATAAATTGTACTAAGAAAATCAATTTCCTGTAAATACAAACATTGAAAGTTTAAATCTGGATAAGGAATATCCGTTGTAACCAACAAAAGCGTGCGGTATTTACATTTAAGTATATAACGGAACAAAGGTAATTCCAGCATGCGACAGTTTAGCCAGAGGAGTTGTTTTCATATGGCAAAGGTATAATTGCGCCTGGAGGTAGAGCGATTAAAACTAACATTTATGGTACATTGCTGAAAAATACGTACGCAATTTGCATCACGCCATCAACAACAAGAACAACAACATCAATAATCTTACAACATTGTTATAAACGTTTAATTTTGCTACGATTTAAATGAAATGACTGTTGTAAAACTAACATAGACGTGTGCATTTATTCGATCATTAGATATTACAGACTGATTTAATAAAAATAAGTTTAATAACGTTGACAAACAATTTTCACGGAGTATATATACTTTTATTATACGCCTGTTTTGGAAATGATAAAATAATATTATAATCCAAATGCTATTAAACACAACCTTTCAATGTTATACGTATATATTATTTCTCAGGAATATTTATCTAGTAACTGTGAGATCTGCCTTATTTTATTTTTTTTGTGATAATTAATATTTTAATGCTTATGCTCTTTGCTATTTATTTAAAGAGCTCAAAATTGTTGCTTTATTATTTTTTAAATATATAAAAAAATTCTAGTTTCTTAAGTAATTCTATCAACATATATAATGCACTGTTTATTAACATTCTAAGCAACTAACATGAAAGCTGTTAAAATGTTTACATTCTATTCAAATAAATATAAAAATAATTATAAAAATCAAATACTTAGTATTCAATCTGATATTACTATTATGTGTTAAAATACTTTTAAGTCGATTAGTATGATTATGAATATTCATAAGTATACTAGAAACATAATTTTACCTTTCAACAAACTCCTAAAATTATTGTCCAATAGAAATATTACCCTTTCTCTTATTACGTCTTTATTTAGTAATTTATTCAAATTCTAATAAATATAATATCTACATATTATATGTTAAACCTTTCAATACAATGTATAATGTATTTGTCTTACTAGTGAATTAAAATATGCCCAGTATATCCCTGAGATTCGGTACGAATAAATATATTTAGTTCAGATATATACATACCTGTATGTTTACAACATTGCACTGGAATATCGCGATATTCTGCTTTCACAAATGCAGTTTCATCGCGGCCGCTCTCAGTTTTTCCCTAAAGTGCTCGTATAATTTTATTTGAAGGCTCCTCTACCCAACCTCTGTTTGTAGTTTAAATTATTATACATAATTCAAATCCATGAAAAGCGTTTAATTATTGTTTTAAACTAAAATAGACAATTGACCAACTATTCACATAACTTGTAGTAACCGAACGTATTTTAGAAATCATTTAATGGACTCATGCATTAAGCTCAGTGGTAATGTGTACGACTTTGCGTCAAGTTGCACCTACAATGAGCTTAAACTTTCGGTGAAGGAAAACATCGTGAGGAAACCATAGCATAGTGGTAGGGCTTTTTCCGATGTCCAACTGGCTAGCTACCACCCTCAAGTTAAAAATCTGCAGCCAAATACCAAAAGGTGTGTTCCGGCAGTTGCACTTTAGAGCCAGTTCCTTCACAGGCTTAGCGTGTCTACCATCTTGGGCCGTATCGTCACTTAAGATTAGGTGAGATTATGACCATAATGCGAAACCTTAACTAAAAAAAAATCTTTATGTCAATGTAATGTTGACTATACGATTGTCTTAGCAGTGTAAGCTATCGCCATGCTAAGCGTTGGGGTTCGAATCCCACGTAGGACAGTTAATTCCTTCTTTCGCTAATTATTTATTTCAGTTAGGCTATTTTTATACCTTATAGGATTTAGCATTATGGTTATAGTCTCACCTGTTGTCAAGTGACTATGTAGCTCAAGATGGTGGACACTTACACCTAGTAAAGGGACCTGTCTCTCTCAAGTGTAACTATCAGTATACACTTATAGGTATTTGGAGGCAGTTTAATTTTTTGTATCTATTTATTCGATACTACTTACTACTATATCAAGAGGTCATTATTTTATGTGGTAATTATCTATAAGTGTAAATAAAAAAAGGTTTCCTTAAAAACAGAATCTAAGATAGAAGTCGCTGCGAAAATTCAAATTTCGTACATCCAGCTCTAGATATAAGAGTATCGTGTTGTTGTGCTCAATTCTTACCCTTGCGTATCCAATTAATCCCAGTTAGGGCATTACTGATTAAGTTCATCAATTTTATTAACATGATCAGCTGATAGAATTATCCTTTTTTTTTGTTTTATTATCTTTGGTTATAAAAAAAATCCGGCAACAATTCATGCAAAACATATTGACATCATATTTCAAACGGAACAGAGCCATTAATATACGTGAAATGACGACAGACGCATAACTCAACGTTTAGGATTTACAATGACTCGAATCTGTCACTCCGGGCGTTCGAGCCGTTTGAGTATTAAATCATTCATGAGCATCCGTGGAAATTGCAATATTTATCAAAAAAGGACTGCGTGACTGAAATCGTAATGTTCCTTTTCGAGATTTACTGCGCTGATTTTAAAATCTCACTTTACAATCGTATATTGTTCAATACTGCCTGCTCTTAGTTTTGTCTCTGTGTAAGCTAAAATGAACTTTTATCAACAGTAATTGTGGTCATTCTATAATGAAAGATTAATGATTAAAAATAATAACCCATTGGAAGCGCATTGAGAGACCTATCATAGCCTCAATAGTTCATCGGTAGATTGTTTTAACGCCGCATTCGAGTAACGTAAATTTGAACACGTGCAATGAGCTTAATCTTTCCATGAAGGAAAACGTCGTGATGAAACCATGTATGGTGGTAAGGATTTTTCTAATGTCCGCTTAGATAGGTACCGCCCTCAATTGATAACCTATCGCGAAATATCTGTAAGTGTGTTCCTGTAGTTGCATTTAAGAGTCAATCCCTCCACTAGGTTTGATGTGACCACCATTTTGGGCCACGTAAGTTAACGCTAAACCTATAAACAATAAGTAGGCGACCCGTTCGATTTCTTAATATACATAGCATAAGGCTGATATACATGGGATCTTACACTTTGTTTATGGTGATCGCTATGAAATCAGCCACAATTGTAAAGTCTTACAACCCCGCGTATATATACGATGCTTAAGATCTAATCTCAAACAGTTGTTCGAATTGAATATGGTACAATAAATTATAAACAGAATTAAAATAAAAAATATATATAGTTCAAAAAATTTGCAGATAACAAATAGTAAAAAGCATCAGTACATAATATCGACTCATATTTACAATTATATCACAAAAAACGTCAGCATAAAAACGCATTCATTAGAAAATTAAATATTACATGCGTATAGTTTTGTAGACGCAATCTACGTGACCATTCCTGATCGTTTTATTGGAAAACTCTCGCATTTTATTAAATTTCATTTTATGTCGAAAGCTCTAGTGAACATTCGAAGTGGCTGACACTTGTCCAGTCTCGATGGTGTGTCCGAATCGAACTTTTATCTGTTTGCTTCTAAAAGGCATTTGTTTCTATTCGCTTTTAACCGTGATTTTGAATAGGTTACCGAATTATTTGCGTAATGTTTCTCTGTAGTTCATAAAAACATGTATATGGTAAGTTTCTAAAATATTAAACATACATGTAAACAAATTAAGATTTCTTCACTTTCACCTGATGTTAAGTCATGGACCAACTGGCTCACAAATTCAACTGCTTAAGCACACCTATACAGGTATTTTCAATTTAAGATTTATAGGTAGCTAAGAGTGTAACAGAAAACCTACAACTATGCTATTGTTTCATCATGATGTTTTCCATCACCGAAAGCTCCAGCTAGCAAGTAAGTAGTAGTCAAAAGTGCCTGCAGTAGCTCATGTTCAAACTTTTACCTGTTAATTAATAAATAAATATATTCATAGCATGGAGAAATAATGAACAGGCAAGTTTCATATTTAATTTAATAAGAATTCAAAAAAAAAAACGAAATCTAACCATAAACAATACATTGAAAGCATGCGTTTCAGAGAAAAGATCTGAAGGGCTTTCATAAAAATTTTATTCCTTGAAAAGGTAAAATAAAGTTTGGAAATTAAAAAAAGTGCATGTGTCATTTTTTAATTAAATTACATTGAATTAAACGATAATTTTCAATAGTCTATTACTCGAAATGATACTGAAGCCACTGAAAAAAAAGGACTCAAAAACTGAAGTTTCTTGGGCGTTATCGTGACCACATACATCATCCGCACATACAGACATCCCGACGTCTGCCGATATATTTTTCAAAACGGTTTTTATATTATCTAGAAAATATAGTTTTTTAAAGTATTTACTGTCATAAAAAAGTGTTCTTGTTGATATTTGTCAACTCATTTAATACGCAAAGTGCAAAAAAGAGGATAAAAGCAATTTAAGCCGAGATAATTGCTTGACTTTGAAAGAGTAAGAGTAAAGCACTACTTAAACGCTTCGCGTTATGAGACCTTTAATAAAAACTTCTTTCTGCGCTCGCACACTATGAGATGTACCTATCTACATTTCTAAATGAAACCTCGTCGTTTTGATCTCTATTCTAATTTCTTTTCTGTCTACGTCTCTACCATCTATAGACCCCAACTGAACTGAAAAAGAAATAAAGGTATCTTCATACTTACATCAAATACATAACTTTACTATATGTATAGCCTAACATTATTATCAAACGAAGTTATACTTGTTAATAAAGTGATTATTTGGTTGCAATTAAATATGCACATTTTAATTATACTTTGTCAACATTCTAGCAAATATTTAAAACTTTTTATTGCACACTGCAAATAAGCAAGTCAAGACTCACGTGTATTTGAAACTGAAACTGATCTATTGACTTTGAAATTTTAGCACGTATTTTCCTTTCACAACGTAAATACCCTTTAAGTACGGATTAAACATCATACGGTGTTGATTGAAAAAAATCCGAACAAACTCTAGAGCGCCAGTTTATTTATATGTATATTCTAGCTTTCACTGCGACTTTGTTCGCATGAAACTTTTTTTTTTATAGTTAAGGTTTAGCGTTATGGCCATAATCTCACCTGATCTTAAGTGACGATACGGCCCAAAATGGTAGACACGCTAAACCTGTGAAGGAACTGGCTCTCAAGTGCAACTGCCGGAACACACCTATTGGTATTTGGCGGCAGATTTTCATCTTGAGGGTGTTAGCTAGACAGTCGGGCATCAGAAAAAGCCCTACCACTATGCTATGGTTTCCTTCACCGAAAGCTCAAGCTTATTGTAGGTGGTTGGATTCGAACTCACGTCCTTTGACGCAAAGCCGTACACACTACCACTGAGCTATCATCGCTTCAATAAAAAATGTTTAGTAAATTTTGCCCGTTCTTGTAACTTTGTTCAGTGCAGCTTTGTTCATGTTGACGATTGTTAGATGTTAAATAAATAGCCCAAAGCCTTCGTCTATGATTGCCCTATCAAATACAAAAACATTTTATGAAAACCAACTTGTTGTTTGTAAATTTAGCGCGTTTAAAAAAAAAAAAGAAAACTTTCCTGTTGTATAAAGTTACTAATGGGGAAAACAGCGTACGTCAGTTCGAGAAAAAAAAACATTTATCAATAACTATACTACGTATGTATACATTTATTTCAGTTACGACCAATTAGTTCGTAAACATAGTGCGGGTAGCACATAAGCATATAAGTTTCGACAAAAACTGTTAATAATATTTATATGACAACTCAACTCTAAATTTTATCTTCATTATGAATCTCTCTTTATTTGTTAAACACCAGCATACAAATAGTTGTGGCAATCGAGGCGCCACACTAACAAATTGCATTCCGTTTCTACCAATTCACCTTCATACACATACTTATTATTTTAAATTAATGTAGGAATGTTAAGAGAAACGAAACGTTAGGTGTGAGGGAAAAGGAAGCAATGTACAATTTATCTCACTTAGTAAAAAAAAAAAAACACAAAACAAATATTGTAAATATAAATAAAGTAACGATTCCACGTCACGGGCGTACAAATACCCTTACATACGCACAAGTCATATTTTTTCTTCATGCACAGCGTGTTCGTTATAAATCTCTCGTGGCAGGTTTCAGTTACGGCGTGTATCAAGCAACAACGGGCATAAATCATAGGAACGCGCCCTTTTTGCGGCTTCACGTGTAAGAGAATGTGCGAGAAAACGAACGATCATTGCCGTTTTTCTACTCTTAGTGTTTCAGAATCCAGTTGTGTAGTTTTTGTTCGCCGCCTTCATTTACTCCTACGTAGGAATGATTGATGTCGAATTAATTTAGTCACGTTAAATGCCATTAATGTTTTAAATAAGTAATACAAGCGGTTTTGAGTTTATATAGTAAGTACGTGATTTTATTTACGTGGTGTTTAAAAACCTCAACTTTACAGAATTCCTCATTACAAACGCATTACCTGAGCTCAGGTCATGTCGTGGCCGCCTCCTATTGCACCAGTCCGACCGTCTGTTAGGGCAGCTCCCCAGGCTGCCCGGAAGAGCCTGGCTTAACATCAGACTAGGTTGACGTGGTGTTTGCTGGATTGAACCCACGTCGCCTCAGGAAGGCGACAGATGAAATTTAGGTATGTGGTGACTCATTGGGTGCTAATCACCCAATTAAAACGAATCACGATAACTCTTCAAACTCCAGTTTTGCTGGAGACCAGGTACAGCTTTCACACTTCTTTTAGTGCTACTACGTACCGGAAAAAGGGAGATTCTTCGCTTTCTATTATTTAATAACCCAACTATTGCGTTCATAAATTTCTGTGATATCCTGCTTCGATCGAACGATCTCTAAAGTTTTATGCCCTACCCCGGACTAACCCTTTCTTTCTACGGAATGAAAAGTGAATTATATATTAATGCATAGTAATACTTATCATTGCGTGAAATTTCATCAAAATTTTGTCAAATAGTTTTAGACTATGCTCGAGCATATAACTTGTACCAAAAATAGTAATGCTGATCTCGTTGGGAACGTGTTTAGTATTCTTTCTGTCTGTTGATAAACCACAGAAACTAAAATAACTCTTAAATTATTTGTCAATAAGAAACATTCTAAAAAATATATTAAAATGAATTTTAAAATGGTCGCTTATATCTACCTACTTTGTATTCTGAAAAAGATACGATAAATTTGACTTGAAACATATAGGACGTAAGTACCAGAACGAAAGAAGTAATAAAAAGTATCTCCCGGATGCCCACTTCCAAGAAACTATTACTTCGAATAGAGACACTTTACAAAATCCTTCGAAGTGGCCATTTTAAAACGGAAACGGAGCTATCCAAACGACGTGCACGAGCCAGAATATGTTTTACGTTGTCGGCGTGAAATAAATATAATATACGGGATTTCTAAGTGAAAAAAATATCGCAGTTGAGCTATAATGAATACGAGCCAAATATCTTAACATGGTTCACGTACGGTACGTATTAAGATAAGCTTACACACAGTCATCTTATTTGTCCAGCAATGTGACTTAAAAATAATTGTTTTTTTTTTTATGGAATCACGAAACGTGATCACCGCTACCCATGGACACCCATAACTTGCGTTGGTGGTGGTAGTCCACAGGTTAAGCGTGTCTACCAACTTAGCCGGTACCATCACTTAAGTTCAGGTAAGATTATGGCCATAACGTTAAAACTTTAACTGTAAAAAGAAAACATTTATACAAGAATTTTTCACTAAATAGTATAAGATTTGATTAGTTGCCACAGCTGTCGTTTTCATATCCTTTTTAGTAGGTTATAAGGTACGTAAAATATCTATACATTTCAGGATATAATATAAATAATCTTATGCTTCTGCCAATTGTAAATTCAAAGATATTCCTTTACAGTATGTATACAATATACATACTATAAGTTACATTATTTAAACGTATAATTAGTTTGTAGTTTGCTGAAGCTGAATTATTGTCTATTGAATAAGGGCTGCGTGTCCAACTATAGCATTCATAAAATCTACACATTTTTTTTATGACTGCATAATATTGGCCAAAAAGTGCGGCTGCGAAATATTGCGACTACGATGACCCAATTTGATATTATAGAAGGTATCGTCTAGATTTTACATACAGAATTCACGTCCAGCAAACGTGCTAAATCGGAAAATATTTCCTATAAAACTTCATTTCTAATAAAGTATTCGAAGAAAGTATGAGTTCGCCGAACACCCTAACCGTAAACCGCGAAGTTCAACACGATCGACACAGAAAGAACTACTAACGAACCGTGTCACGCCAGATGGTGCTTCGTTTCATACGGCCATTCTAACTTCACCCGGCGTATAAAGAGAAGCACGTGGAAATTATGTCTCCTGTGTACTACTGCAGTAGCAAATCATACGGAAATATTGTAAGCAAAATACGTGACAGCCGCGAACTTACTCTGCTATAAAGAAACTGAAAATGTAGTTGTATGTATTAAGAAAATTTATGGCACGTTTTAACGCGAAGCGTTTGAAGTTGTGCATTACTCTCACCATTGCAAACGCGAGCAATTTTCCAGCCTTCAATAATAATTATTTTAAATCTTTTCTGCCTTTACGGCAATGCAAATATTTTATCATCCCGGGAAATTCTCTCACTATCACACCATAGATTACTTTTAAATTCATTTATAATAGTATATACTAAAAAAACTCTCAGTGAAATTTCTTTTTTCGCTGACAATCGTATGTGTGTATATGGATGTGTTACAATTACGGCCAAAAACTTAATGTATCGGGACCATTTTTTTTAATAGAACTAGAATGATATCAGATGACTTCCTATTTAATATGAATCCTTATATGTCGTTATCATAATAATATTTCAAATGCACAAGTGAGTTTGTTTGTTTGTTACGCTTTTACGCCCAAACTGCTAAACCAATTGTGATGAATTTTAGTATAAAGATAGATAGGAACCTGAAGTCAGTGATAGTCTACATTTTTTCGCGAAAGCCTTATTGGAAGTGGGGCAGAGGGATAAACCTTGTATGAAACTTCTTATTGCATCGTTGGATTTATTTGCCAAAATCAATATTAATGCAAGCAAATCCTCACATAAAATGTAGTTTAATTGTAATTAGGTCATGAGTCGTACACTTTTGGATTTACCAAACTATACTTATAATATATTACTTATATATATAAACTTATACTGTATACAAAATATACATTATTTGTTTAAAAAGAACAGTCATTAAAAAAAAGGAAATTGTCGAAGTTATGGAAAAGAAATAAATAGCACAATATTCTTATTGCATGCAATAGACGTATATTTCCTAATGCGTATTGACAGTAGTGACACCCCACACTATGCATAACTAGAGAACAATTATATTTGTTGCGTTCCATTTTACAGAAAAAATTGCATTTCATTACATAGCTAGAGGCTTCTGCATACAGCCGTCCAGCCAAACGCCTTTTGATGAGAAATTATGACCATTTCATAGCCCACCGGCATATCACAAAACAATTTACATATATGTGTATAGTATTTTTCCATTACGTTAACAAAAAATGAGACTAAAAGTACAGAACAATCTGTCCAAAGGTAAAGTAGAAGAAGAATTACGAATACTGCTCTAGATTTTTATATATAAGAATAATATTCGCAAATTGAAACAACAACAACTCTTCTATAAGCTTTATTCCCAATTAACCCGTCTGAAGATACGTGTTATCTTTAATCAAAAGCACTAAAACTGCTGCACGTTAATTAAACACTCTATATAATTAATTAAATTTATTTTAATGATAATTTATATTACTTTTCGCTTTTGAATTATTTATTGTTCTTTATAAAGAGTAATTTAATTTAAATGTTTCAGTAAAGTTCTTTGATGGGCATTTAATTTGTCATGTGTCAGTTTCTATTGAAATTCATAAACTTATGTTATTTCATCTTATGTAAAGCAGTATGGATGTCATTTTACGTGATACAGTTCAGTTATTTTGCATTTTTCTCATGTGCCGCAACATACTAACCTGGTGTTAAGTACAGTACAATACAAATCAGCGGTGAATGACATTGAATCAAAATTCACTATCAGTAACCGCTGTCATTCTGACCTGCTTAAGGTACCTATTCACGCCTCTTTTGAAGGACCCCATGTCATAGGAGGGTGGGAACACGCTGAGGGGAAGACGGTTCCCCAGCTACACGATACGACAAAAATATGAACCAGCAAAATTTTTAGTTCGCCTTTCAATAGGAGTCACCGTGAAGCTGTGACACTGAAGTCGTGTCTGCGTGGTTCTGTTGTGAATGAATGTAAATATTAATTGGCACCATTTATTTTGCGTTGTCATAAAAACTCCGAGGTCAGTTCTAAAAAGAGCGCCGCCATTTTGGTAACGTTTTTTTTTTTTATATCTGCCTTTGTAGGCAACTTCGCCAATGTCAAGTGTTACGAAGACATTTTAAACTGAATTGCTAAGTATTTTGTGTAACGTAGTGTTGTTGAAAATATTACAATTTGATAAAGTATATTTTCAATGTGGACTTAGTTGATTTGCGTACACACACTTTGCCTTTAAAAATGATATAAGTGGTGTATATTTTTTTTAAATAAACAAAAAGTATACATAAAAATTGCTCAAGAATTAGTGTTGCTAAGTATGATTAACAAATGGAATGTTTTTTTTTTTTCATTGATGTTGATATGTTTTGTATGAAAATAATGACGCTGTTTCTTATGGTAACCACAATACATTAAAGCTATTAATAAATATATCTATGGTCTTCATGAAGTAGTCATAAGTCTTCTGTAACTGGACAACACAATTGAAACACAGCAAGTAAAAAGAAATTCACTATAATGCGCTTATCAGCATTCGAAGCATGGTCTCGACCCAATCAGCTTCAGACTGCTACCTCTGATGTTGTTATATAACATCTGCCTATATAGGTAATGTTGTCTATGTCAAGTGTGAAAGACTCTATAAATACAATAAACGGATACAAAGTAACGACTAAATTTAGAATAATTATTATATGTATATCACAAACAGTTGTCATATGTGAGACTGGAACCCACAGTACATCGGCGCAGTAAGCCGTGCAGTCATCCTACCTGATAGATTACTAAAATTACTCCAGCTGATCCAAGAACTCAAAATCCTTAAGCTTGTCATTATGAGGTGTGTTAGTTCTTACTGCTGTAGGGTAGTCATGATCCAAACAGATGCAAGGCGTCGGTGTAATTTTTTTTTATATACTTAAGGTTTAGCATTATGGCCATAATCTCACCTGATCTTAAGTGACGATACGGCCCAACTTGGTAGACACGCTAAACCTCTGGAGGAACTGGCTCTCAAGTGCAGCTGCCGGAACACACCTATGGGTATTTGGCGGCAGATTTACAACTTGAGAGTGGTAGCTAGCCAGGCGGGCTTTAGAAAAAGCCCTACCACCATGCTATGGTTTCCTCACGATGTTTTCCTTCACCGAAAGCTGAAGCTCATTGTAGGTACTGGGATTCGAACTCACGTCCCTTGACGCGAAGTCGTACCCACTACCACTGAGCTATCATCGCTTCAAATTATTATTTCGAGCCTGTAACAAGCTGTAATTGATAGCTGTTGAGGTCTTAATTTTTTGTTCTAAAAAGAACTGTTTAGGGGAGTCCTCAGTAGGACTGTTTGCATTCATTGTGATGAAAGGATTGGTCAGCCGGGGTTTTCATGGGCTGTCCAGGTTACGCTGGACGATTAGAATTTATTGGGAATATTCCCGTTTTTTTTCCTTTCGCCACACGTGAAGGTTCCTTTCTTGTACCACATTAATGATGTAATGAAAAGTTAGTTTAATTTGAACCTTATTACTTCATAACTATGTTTCAGAATACGAACCAGCCGATTAAGCTAATACATTATAATGATAATCGTTACTCGGTCTGTATGAACTATGAATATTGCTATAGTAATATGGAAATAATAGGAGATAAAGAGGGAAGGAGGTCGTCATCAAGTCGTTCTATAAGCCAAGTATCGGATAACTGGGTCTGTGTGCTTGTATCACAGTAAAAATAAATTTCAGTAATTCAACTTCTATTTGAACACTTGTGTGACCTTGAACACTTTTAAACGTTCATTACCTAGAGGAAGTTTAATCAGTCTATTTTACTGTCTTGAGATGTATGGTAGAATTCTGTGGAAATGTGTGAAAGGTCGCTGTTGGATCTTTTTAGTGAGTATTTGACGTTTCGTACTAGCGTATGAGTTTTCTCACGCTCCTTTCGTGGCCTGCGCGACGTATTTTGCGAGAGGAAGCAAGTAAATTTATTTTTTCACTTCGAAATTTCAAAAATAAGTCTATTATACTCTAAGTTCACTTAGATAACGGTATTTGCATCAACTTAGAATCAGAAAAAATGAACCATTGTATCTAAAATTTCTTACCTATATTGTTATCAAAATATTCAGAAAGCGTCATTTTAATACAACTATTTTTGATCAAATCCTATGAGGCTATGTCAGCCAAGTAATTTTTTTCTGCAAGGCGTAAGAGAAGAACACAAAACTGTAAAATATTTAAAAATATGGGGGTTTTCCACCATTGCAATTATTCTCTGAAGAAAGAAAACTCTTAAAACTCACGATAAATAGGACTAATACGTCAAATAACAACTACTAAATATAACTACCAAACTACTAACTAACTACCAAATAATATCATAAAACGTGCCTAAAGCCCATAAGGTGGCGAATACTAATTTGCCAAACCTGAATAAAATAAAAAGAACAGAATGTCTGATTAATTTAACAATTTTTATTGTAGTTGTTTTGTTATTAATTAGTTTTATCATTCTCATCTGTAAAGTTGTGCTACTGGTATAATTTTCGTGTACTGTATTGTCAGTCGGATCACGCGCTCGATAGCCGGGCGAACGGGCGTAGTGAGTGCCGCGACGTGACTGTCCCAACATGAATATTTTCAACGACCTTTTTTGTTTTCTCCCCCACTTTAATGTATTCGCGGAAATTCTATAGATTCTGACGTTGTTATGTCATGTCCGTCGTTTTGGAAAGCTTTAGAAGAATGAAGAACTTCTACTTTAATTAACTGTTAATGTAAAAATTAGACTTATCTTTGTGTAGCGGAAAATTAATGTCGAGAAATCTTTCTTACGTTACTTTATATTTATTTAATGTTGACATCTAAAGAATTACCTGTACATCTTTGTTAGTAGTTAATAATATTAAAAGTTCTTGGCATGTCTAGCATTGCAGTAAGTTTTATATTAGAACGTGTCTTTATAGTTGCGCTAACAGGCTCCTTCTAAATTTGACTATACAGGGAATTAAACTTGAATAATGAAGGTGAGTGTGGAGGCGCGGCGGAAACGGACCGCTTAACCCTACATGCATGTCACAAGCCTAGGGAACTGCTCGGAGTTTCCCTTCCTGCCACACGATGGATTCAGCACCCACATGGTGAATCCAAGGTTTGCAAAGAAGTTCGCTTCTCTCTCTCTCTCTTTTTCATAAAATCTGAATCTAAAAGGAAAGGTGCAATCTATTTGTGTCCATGACTTTGAATCACTAATCAATCTGCATTTCCCTTACTTGTGCGAAGTTACTTTCAAGTGAAAATAAATCAACTTCTTTTCCTTAAGGCGATAGCAAACATATATATAAATTTTGATACTGTTAAGATAAAATAGTAAAATCATGTATTACTAGCTTTTATCCGCGGCTTTGCTCGCTTCAATATTGGTTTTGTCAAAGAAATCGAATGACGCAACAAAAATTTTCTTACAGAGTTTATCCTTGCCTTTATCCCACTTTCAATAAGATTTTGGCGATTGGTAGTAGCCTAGTAGACCTTCTCCAAGGTCTCATATATATCTTTACCAAATTTAGTCAACAAACAAACGCACACTTTCATATGGATAATATTAGTAAGGATAATGATATATACATATATATGTTTTATTAACAGAATGTCTATAATCCTGAAAAGGTTAAAAATACAAAGCGAGTACTGGTTGATAAGAAATAATGTCAATACAGAGAAAAATTTGTATTTACCTAACATTAACCTAGTCTAGAGTTTAGTGTAAAAGTTCAGATGACTTTGGAAGTTATAAAAGACTCGCTCCATACGAATGAGATACTTCCAAAAACGAAGACTTTCTCTGTTTCTATCCGATTACACTGCCACAAGATAACTTAACAACCTCGTAACTTAAGTTGAGTAGTACCAGAATAAAATTAAGTTATAAATAAAATTAAGTCTATACCATCAAAAGACTTAGACAGAATCTTCTTTTGTTAGCCATAATGCTAATATTACACCGGTCCGTAATTCGAGCTGAGTGCAAAGTTTGCCACTTAAGCATTCCGAACTCGTGAACAGAATTCCTCGGGATTCACAACACAACACTTATTTGACTACCGTTAACGCTAACTTTCTTACGCGATTTAATCTAGATCTGCATGTAGACATTACGTTGAGCTTTTAAGCTGTGTATTTTGTTTTTATCTGGTCTGCGTAAAATCGGTAATGTTGTTTTGTAAGTTATTTCTATTTTAAAATTGTAACATTATAATATTACTTTATACAATTCATAACACACGTCTTCAACAATTCATAAAAAATAATTTAAATATCTTAAAAATCTAAACTTAACTTTATTAATTAAACTAAACTGGAATCAAGTATAAAACTGGATAAAATAGCTTTTTTACAAAAAAAAAGTTGTATTGAAAGTGATAAAAGTGAATTTATTGTGAATAGTTTTTTTTATTTATTTCACTGGTTGCAATAAAAAATCAAATATTATTCTGTAACAATTTCACTAACGTTATACAGGTACACTGTATGGGCTTTCAAGTGTAACTTTTGCGAAGTAGCATTTGAGCTAATCACACAAATATGTTGTACCTACGATATCTCAGTGAGAGCAAATTTTCGTATAATTACGTTAAATTTTTCATTGTATAAGTGTGATGGTTATTTCATACTTTCAAATATTTAGTTACGCTTAACCGGATCGGTCCCGCAGAATCTCTATATCATAGTATTTACAAAGAGTAAGTAAAGCGTAAAATACGTCGCCTCTATAATACACCAACGATACAAAAAAAAACTTTAAACAATTGTGAATTGTAACTTAAATATATTTTTCTTCATTTAAGTTAATATATTCTGGTGATTGGATTAAAAACTATTTGCTATGCGTCGGTGTGACAGACGGCCCCGTTAAATGCAACGGACAAAGTTGAATCCATTTTAAAGTTAGTTCCGGCGGAGCTTTTAGCGCAATAAATGCCTTCCTTCCATAGCTTTCTTAAAAGTTTCCTTTAAAACAAAAAGATTTGTTTCTTATACTAGAACAAACGACCATCTTTACAATCTCTACTGCCTGCGTTTGGAACGAACTATTTTTGCAATTTCCAATCGAAATGAGGTACACTTTTTCCTTTAGTTTCCTATTTCTTTCTTTAATCCGTTGTAGTTTTTCTCGTTTAATTTTACTTTGAACTGAAAGCAGAGATTGCCTTTTAAAATAAATCTTAAAGGTAACAATAGAAAGATAATTCATTTTATTTTTTCCTAGACACTTATACAATTTATGTCAATTATTGTCCTGAAATCTGAGTTTTATCACATACCTTCATACTATTTTGTAGAAGAACGTGGTCATATAAATTGACGTGTATTAATTATTTATTTATTAGGTCAGTATTAATATATTAGAACAGATTAAAATATATGCGAGTCATAAATTATCTCTTGCTATGTCTTTTTTAACATATTTCTTGCGATAATGTGGTGAAGTTATATAAATACCTTTACTAATGTTAAATATACTACATTTGCTCCACTTCCGATAAGATTTTCGCGAGAAAAATGAACCTATCACCGTCGCGAAGGTGTGATCTATCTCTATACCGTAATTCATTATTTTTGATTCAGCGGTTTAAGCGTGAAAGCGTAACAAAGAAACAAACTCACTTTCGCATCTATAATATTAGTAATGATGTTTATAGTAATTATTAGTTTAACTGATTCACAACTTAATTTAAATTAAAAAAATATTGTAATTACCGATGCGTCTTGGTTTGGACTTGCCCTGAGAAGAAAGAAAACACATGTGGTAAGAAAATTAATGGATACGAAAGTTGAAGGTTGGAAAGGAAGAGGAAGGCCAAAGAAAACTTGGATAGAGCGCGTGAGGAATGTGATAAGAGAAAAGGCAATGAACGAAGAGATGACGACTCATAGAGATTTGTGGAAGAACAAAACGTATTGCCCCGCCCCCAAATAACTTGGGAACAGGACAAGAAGATGATTATAATTGCGGATCAATATTTTTGTCGGATTCGTATTCGACCATCAGTTCTTGATAATCAAAGAAGTATTTAATATAGTAACTTAAGGAACGTATGTGTATCTATCGGCTTGTGAGGCTCGTTGCAACTAGACATTTAATAACTGATCTTACGTTGAAACAAAAGAAAATCATTCAGATGGAGTTCTGATGTGGCTATCGTAGTCCGTACTCCGTACATGACATTTTATATGAACATTCTTTTTTTTTTCTTTTTTAAAATTTATATAAATCTGGATGTAATTCTTTCTCGGAAAATCATTTTAGTCCCGACATCGTTATGGAAGTTTCGACGTATCCAACACGTTACCGAGGCCTTATTTATAAATAAGTAACTCGGATAGTTTATGGTGTAAAAAATGTTTCATTTTAAATACAAATATTTCGATTTGTAATCATGTGATACTTTATATTATATGTATTTTTCGTATCAATTCATGGTGGTAGGGCTTTTTTAATGCCGTTTGGGTAACTGCCACCCTCAAGTTGAAATTGCCTCTAAATACCTTAAAGTGTGTTCCAGCAGTTGCATATGAGAGCCAGCCCCTCCGATAGACTAAGCGTCTTCACCATCTTAGCCCACGTCGTCCATTAACATGAAGTGGAAGTCTGGCCATAATGCCTAATGCTAAGCATATAAACTATTTAACTACTATAAAAAATTGTTCATTAGCTGACCCTGCACAGCACTCTGATGCGAATCTATATTATTTTACATAGATTTTAAATATTACATATATATATAAATACACGCTAACCGCTAAAAGATCTCACCATGTCAATACTTATTTTCTTCGCGCAATGCATATAGGACGTCCATCTAACTAAGTAGGTCACTAAATGCTCAGCACAGTACAATCTACTCCACTCGAATTCCTTGTCTCTTTCGTCGCTACTTTACTTACAGGCCTACTCCAGTAGGCCAGTCCCCATCGTGGTTCATTTTTTTCATTCTCCAGCAACAACCCAAGCCGAGGTCCCGCCATTATGGCAACCTTAGGCTCGATGTTTCGAGACTGAATTCCCTCAGCCTTCGCCTTAAAATGCCCTGCCAAGCTGTAAAAGCTCCTATGACTAACAGAGTATGTTCTTTCGAAAAAAATACCGCTAAATTATAGTATCTACTTTGTTAAGTCTATCTATATATATTGAAGTAAAATTCTACTAACTCAACATGTTATCTCCAAAATTACCAAACCCATATGTACGTGCAATAGTACATGTAACGCCAATTTATAAGATTAAGCATTTTGTATTATTATATATAATATTGTATATCATTTAATTAACACTCGGCGGAATTGGTCGTTCCATGACACCTATCCATCTATCATTTCTATCAGTTTTATCATACATCATCAAATATCAACATTCATTATCAATCTATATATAAAGTTGACACCCTATACACTGACTTGATATTTAGCCTGGGTACTCCTTTAAAAAAGTGACCATCCACATAGAAATTATTTTACGATGACCCGCGATTTACGGAAAAATGCGAGAATATTCGAGTCACCAGATAATTTATATTAATATTATAAGGCGGAAAAGTTTGATTGTTTGAACGCCGCGTTAATCTTAGGTACAATGAGTCGTACTTTAAAAATTATTTGATAGAGGAATAATTGAGGAAGGCTTTCTGCTATGTTACATGACGCTACCACCAATAGGAGCAAAGCTGTGTAAAAAAAATGTACAAAAACTGGTAATAATGATTAAATAATTTAAGTTGATCTCGGACGAAGCCGCATGCGCAGCTATTATATATACAAACCAACCCTAATTGACGATGTTTCTAATAGTGAGTGTTATATCGATAGATGTGTAACTCAAGGGCCGAGGATAGTCCCTTACAGAACCGTGTACTTAACGTGTGAGTGTGCACGAATGGTCTGCAGTGTGACGGTGTACTCTCAGTGATGTTGAGTGTCACTGTATCACGCGAGCAGAGTCACTCGAGAGCTTCTATCAGGAAGATCAATCCTAGGCTAAGACGTCTGCGGATGGAGGCCGCGGCGGGTGTGCAGGAGAAGTTATCATACATAGGGTCTTATCATATATTAATAATTTAATAGTAATATTTTGGTTTATTGTGTTTTAGGAATAAATATCTTTACTGGTTGGCCTTATTTAAATAAAAATCAAAAAATTTCGGCACCACACTTGATTTATATATAATCATATAATAGTAGATATATCTAATTATATCTAAAGCTATTTTATTCACAATAAAATTTGCCGAAAATATCTGTTTTATGAATTTAGTTTGAAATAACTGTTTAAGTTGAATATACACAGAGATTTTCTAAAACTGTCCGCCACAGGTCTCCGAACAAGGGTTGATGCTGTAGCATTTAGTTGGAATGAATCGGCAGACTTTTTGGATTCAACCGACAAAGCAACTCTCTGTAAAGAGATTTAAAGTGTACTTGTTACGTTAATTCGGGTTGAACCGGCTATTTATAACATATTCCAGTGAATAATTTAATGTTGAGTAGAAAACAGTTCGTTGTAGTATATGTTATAAGAGGTAGCGTTATAGTTTAATTTATTTATTTACATATGCATATAAAGACCACAAAAAAATATTAAACATAATTAAAATTTAATCTTTCTGACAGTGATTATTTAATATAATACTATCTGACCTGGCAGACCTTGTTCTGCCTTTTCGAGTAGTCAATCACATCGACTATAGCGATCTTTATCGCGGTATGATCATTTATTGAGATAAAAAGTATCCTATTCCTCAAGTTGGATCAAACTGCAAACAGTGTGCAAAATTTGATTAAATTTCGTTTGATAAACAACATGACACGAGTTTTTATATATAAAGACTAAATATTTTAAAAATATACTTGTAACAGACCTTTCTTTTCTAAATAAAATTAAAATAGCACCAGTACTGTATCCCTTATATAGATTATTTGAAAAATGCCTTCAATATTTTTTTATGTTATTGTAATTTCAATATTGTTGACATTCACCAAGAGATTTTCTATATGTAAAGCACTTAATACTAGGCACATTAAGCTACTCTTTATTTATTTTTAAGGCATTTCTGCAGTGGTAAAAATAAAAATTCTAACTATCGATAAAATATGTGACATAGATCGTCCCCTTTGTGAACAAAATTGTAGTCACCAGCAGATGCTTTAAGGAGTAATTTTAAAAAATCACACACATATCAAAGTTTTTTAAAAACCCCTAAGCAATTGAATAAATCTTACAAATATCAAAGTTTTTTTTAAAACCCCTACAATGCTACGATTTCATCGCAATGTTTACTTTCATCGAACGCTCAGGTAACTGAGCCTCCATCGCTTTAGAATGTGTAGAATACACATGTGTAGTCAATAGAAAAGTAAATCCCAGTTTAAATAGCAGCAACATGTTTTGCTTCATAAATACTAATATGATTGAATCTCGCAGAGCTTGTCACTCGGACCATACACCAGCTGTGGATGAACGCCAGTCCGTAACGCGTTTCATTACAAAACCACTGAAACAGGTGTGGGATTAAACGAGATTGTTAAACACCCTAATTAAACTGAAAATTATTGTTTAATTTTTAGTCTATCTTCTGAATAGATAAATAAATAGGTGTATGAATGAATTTTTACAGTTACATTTCAATTTTTATGTCTATATATTCACACACACAGACATATATACATACATCAATAAATCTTTAAATACTAAGAAAATATGGAAACTGAGGGCGTTGCCATCTATGGAACAGTTTTAAACTCAACGTGGCGACTGTTATAATATCGTTAAGGTCATTCAATTTTTGTAATTTTAATTCATTTAAGTAAGCTACAAAGAGAAATATTTTGAAGTAAATAACAATTCTTATTATTATATTAATATGTGTTAAAATTAAAACCACGTGAGCCAAATAAAATCATAAAACTTTATTTAGTATAGGCTCAAAGGTTTTTATTAACTTCAAATCTACCACGAGTTCGGAAATTAACCTAGTCATTGAGAAGAACCGGGAAAAAGCTCGACTTGCTTATATTATCTTTTAAGGTAAATTGAAACAGAGAAAAATTTGAGTACAATAACAAGTTTTTAGCGGTCGCAGAGAGATAGATGTAAATTCCAGACATCACTATTGTTCACGTATTGATCCCCTGACATCAAAACTCGCTTGTCGTGGTACTTGAACTTACTAGCCGGCAAACTGGTAATGTGCTTTTGCACTTTGTTATAAAACGTACGTAACTTCGTCTTACTGATCACAATTTCTAGTATTTAAGTGATGGCGGCCTTTTACGCAAACCAGCTTTTGTGGGCATACATTAAATCGTCGAGAATGTACTGGTAGGACAGAGTTAAGATACCGAAGCAATTAATTGGCCTATCAGATAAAACCGCGTATAAGTCGTTGCCTCGCTGTAACCTTCACATCGATTACTGCGGGATCGAATAGCGTAGAGGACAATTATTTGTGTGCTTACAATAATTATTGCCAGCAAATACAGCATTGCTTTTAACCGCGTGAATTGATTCATGATGAACGCGGATAGGTAGGTGACGTTACTAAATATAACATCTGAAGCTGGAATACAATATGCTTTAGATTATTAAAATCTGTAATAGATACACCAAATATGTGAATATTATATTGTGTATCTTATATATAAAATTCTTGTATTACAATGTTAGTTGCCATACTCCTCTAAAACGGCTTGATCGATTTTTATGAAATTATATATACACTCGGAGCCACTTGAATAGCTTCACCCCTAAATTTTTAATTTTTATATCATCATGCATGAATTTTATATTAGAGTTAATCTTATTTTCACGTCAAATTAACTGACATTAAAGTTTTATTTGGCTCAAAAATTATCTAACCGCCAAATTGCTATAAAAATTGATCGCAGCCCTAAAGTAATTATATGAAAAGTATAGAAAACTATGGAAAAAACTATAAAGGTCGAACAAAACTGTCCACGTCGTTACTTGAACGTAGACTTGTTTTACGTACAGCATCAAAGTCTTCCAATACAACACGATAATAATAACTGAAATAAAAACCCGCGCATCACTGTCTACAGTGCGACGCGTTATAAAGTCACCACACACTAATAGGAAGAAATCAAGATGAAACCTCTTCTGAGTGACCCTCATCAAAAAGCTCGATTGTCGTTTGTTAAAACGCATATGTCCTGGACAAATTAGTGGCATAATGTTGTTTTCAATGATGAAAAAGAAAAAAATATGAGATGGTCCAGATGGATATTTCTATTTATTCATGATTTAAGAAAAGAAGAGCCGGTGTTATTACTTTGTTACTCAGGAGGTGGTTCATTAATGGTGTGAGGTACGGTTTCTTATCATGGCCCTATTAAAATTAATACTCTTAGAGGAAAACAAACTTTAAAATTATATATCGATCTTCTAGAAAAATAGAAAAAAGTAAATCGTGAAATTTTTAAATACCCAAGTTGGATTTTACAACAAAGCAATGCCCCTATACATGCGTCACATGAAACAAACACTTGCTTACAAAAAATAAAATTGAAGTTTTTGATTGGTCATTTAACTCTCCAGACCTAAATATTATGAAGAATATTTGGAGCTATTTATCTCGACAGATATTCGCCGATAGACACCAGTTCAATAGTAGTCCACATTTACAACAAGAAATTCATAAGACTTGGAATAATTTGCACCTAAATTGCAATCACTCGCCATATAATTCAATTCCTGAACGTAATTTTGATGTAATTAAGAACAATGGAAAATATACAAATATTAAAGTCAAATGATAATCATATTTATCTGTGTTTTATTTATTGAGGCTATTCAAATTACTAACCCTTTTATATACTTAAATGTATAATTAATATTTATGCACTATTATTATTTTATTTCTTGATTTATACTTTTGTACTAAGATAATAAAGTTTACTGATAAAACCTAACGGGCAGTAATAAACAAAAAAACAGGATTTTTATTTAATTTAGGGGTGAAGCTATGCAAGTGACTCAGAGTGTATACACCGGAAGCCGTATGTGAATGGGTCGTCATCTATTTTTCATACACATAAGTGATATAGGGATATATAAGTAATATATAGTGATATATATAGGTCCATTCTAAACATCTATTTCAATTTTTTTACATTGATTTGTATTTTTATTTATTTGTGATGTGGTATTGAAAAATATATACAACCCTTAACTTTCATCCTCCTACCCTTATACTCTCATTTTTTAATACAATCAAAGTATTCAGTAGAAGTATATTATAAGACAAAACAACGTTTGACGGATCAGTTAATATTTATAACATTTTTTTATTACATGTCTGTATCGATAATTGGACGTATATTAAATATAACGTCGTAGTACAACATTAATTGGGTCCATGTTCCTATAGTATCTATCGCAAAGAAATAGGATTATCATGTTCTTACCTGCTTATTATAAATAAGAGATTATTTTTTATACTCTGATGTTCTAGAAATGAATAATAACCGAGTAAGGGAATGAAAAAAAAAACAAATTAGTCATGAGCACTGCCGAGAGAAGTGAAAACTTAAAACTATAAACAAACAGTTGTAATTTTTTGATGTCCAAATTAATTATTTGGTCTTAAATTATAACTTGTAAACCAAAACTGTTTACATCGCAATGAGTTATACTAATAGGATCAGATACAGTGTTATCGTTAAAACGTCACGTGACCATGTCGATGACAATTTATATACATTCACTACCTATCCAAACCGTCCTATACGAGTTTTCACTTCAAAAAACAAATGTCAGAAGGTCTAACAGAAAAAAGTCTGTGATAGTAATAAAAATAAGAATTCTGATATATTGACTTTCGTTATCGTGAATAATTATGCTATTTTTCATGATATCCTCGGTTATGTAGGTAATGTCAGCAGTATCTAGTTTGATAAATAACATATTTATTACTAGCAAAGATTTTATATACCTTCCTGGATTTTTATTTACGTTATTGTAGTGTATCAATAATTTATTTATTAGTATATTTTCCTTTTTATTTCATATCCCAGAAAAGCTGTTCCATTTTGTGGGATATCAATTTATATTTCACAGCAATAAAAACTATTGTTCATTTCATATGAAAAATAGCAGTAATACGTGAAATCTTCCATAGTTTGTTTTTTTTTTCACGTGGCTAAAATTGCTGTTCTCCTTCAATATAACCAAAAAAGTTAAGTATCTCCTGATTATAATAAACACAAGAATATTCAGTAAATAGGTCCACTGTGTTCCTATATGCTTCACTCTACTAAGGACTGGAGCTAGGAAAAATGTTTCACGTTTATGCTGGTCTTACCTTTGTAGTTTACCTTACCTTTTACCTTTACCTTATCTTTATACCTTTCAAAAACACGCAGCGTGGTAGGAATGCGACTACCATACGGCATGTGACTATCATGAGACAAGGTGAAAACCCCGTTACTGTGAATTTCTATTGGTTTGTCCGGTTTTGGATCAGACTGTATTTGGAAAGGGGCACCGATGATAAATTGCTGTTTATTTTTTCTTCTATTCCGGCATCTGCCTATGCAGACGACTTTGCCAATGGCAAGTGGGTAATACTTTATTAACACAGTTAACGGATACAAAGTAACAACCAAATTTAGAACAATTATTAATAGATCACACAAGGCACTGTCCTGTATAGTATTCGAACCCACGCCACTTTAATGCGGCGGTTGCAGTGAGACAACGGTCTCAACCATTAGGCTGAGTGACAATTCTTCTGACTTTCTTTGCTGGCTAGTTCCTAATTCATTCTTGCATTACACAGAAACCCATTGATTGACATTTAATTTTGAATTTTATCTCGAAATTAAATACATAATAGTGTAGTTATAAATAATTACCGGTACTAACTGTTTATGATTGCAATTCACGCGAACATAATGAGATTGTAGATATAAAAATAATGAGAGTCCAAAGCTCGTTAATACATATCGGTTTGTATTTACCTGTATATATAATAGACGGTATGTATAAGAGACCTGTATATTTAAAACGAACTCCAGTGTATATGAATACATACCGCCTAAACACTATAACTGATTTGGTTATTTTTTATACTTGTATGTTCACTATTCTTTGCTGTAGTTTGACAACTGATATCGCTTCTATCACTATACATTTTTTTTTCAAACAAAACTATTTTTTTTTAATATCTCTGGATTTTCATATAAAAAACATATTCTCTCATTTTTAGCCTTCTAAAATGTGTATTATTTTTATACTAGCGAGGTTCCTGACAGGATATCGTCTACGTAACGGGTCCGCTAGTAAAAATTGTAATATGTAGATATACATATATAAAACAAGCATAAATAAAACAACGGGTGACGTCTTGTGTGGGTGTAAACAGATCCCAGTCACAGCACAATTGCTACACTGAATCAGAGAAGTGCTGGCACTCTGTCTAGGGTTAGAAATAGAAAACTCACGTCACAGAGAGCAGTAAAATAAATGATAAAAAAAGTACTATAAAAGTACAAGAACATGAAAAAGAATGTAAATATGAAGAACAGAAATATAAAAATAAATTATTTTATCATACTATAAGTGTCTTCATAAATTTAATGGCCTCAAATTTTAACCCTAGGTGCCATCAATGATTATAGTCGGATCTTGATAGCCAGCCAAATACTAACTCAATAAGAAGTGCGAAAGGTGACCCTGGTTTCTGGCCCAGGAGTTCGAGTTGAGTTCACGTGAACTGCAGAAAAAGTTACAATCTAAGACAAAAGCACTTACGAAGGGTTTTATTTAATTCAATTTTGATATATATATATATATATATATATATTACTTTCGTCTTCAAGATTTGTGCTTAATCGGCGAGACATTCGTTTACTCTAACATTTTTCAATGGAGTGGACATTTAAAATCAATTTTCTGCGAACTTCGTTAGCTTTATCGACGGACGAATCGAGACGCAAAACGATTTTCCACCATCAATTCTATATCGGCGATTGTTATCGTCAATTATCATGAGAACGAATCATTTTTTTCTTCACGTTTTAATGCTTTAAACCGTTTTATTTTAAAGCTAAGTATAAGAAAACGTTTCAGTAATTGGTTTCTCTGTATCTTTTCGATAAACAATGGCTCTTAGTTGAGCCCCGAGGCTATTTTGAAATGAATAAATAATATATACATACGTCAAACGAATTTATAGTTAAATTGCTTATTCATTTGTACGTATATTCTTACATGTGGGGATTTTGATGAAGAAAGTGTCTGCAGTTGTGCGTACCTAATTTATATAGATGTAGTGAGCTAGTGAGCTTAGAAGTATGAATTATAAACATAAGTGGTAATTTTTACTAGAACAATCATTATAATCCTTACCACCTAGCCAGCTAATATAGTTTATATTGTCTACATATAATGTATACAAATTGATTCCTTACTTTCTGTTTGTAACTTCAGCGAAACATATTGATATCTTCGATGTGTTAATTTGACGTTTTCTACGTCCAATTTTTAATCCCTTACCATTTTATATATTGATTTAGCAAAACTGAACTTTTGACATTTTCATCTGTTACTATCAATTATTGATATACTGTCTTTTGACCCCGACTTTGTCCGCGTTGAATAGTTCCTTTGGGCAGCATTTAATTATTTTTTGGATACTTCTATTGCAAATAATACACATACAGACTTTCATCGCCTTTTTTATCCCCTATTGTAATTTATTTTTTCGTATAAATGGTAGCGTATGTCTATTTCCAACGTCTAGTCTAACTCTGTACCATAATATTCTGAGTGATAAAAGTGTAACAAACAGACCGACTGAGTTACTTTCGCATCTGTTTACCAAATTTCATCAAAAACGGTTGAGTGCTAAAACAGTCCAAAGGCCTAAAACGTGAAAGTGTAACAGACATACAGACAGTTACTTTCGCATATAGAATATTAGTAGGGAAGTAGGTATTATACAAAAAATATTATTATTGCGTCTTTTATACCTTACGCATTATTGACCCGTGTTTATTATATGTTAACTAAAAAAACAATTTTAATTAATACCATACCAGTAGTCATTGGCCCAATCACAGTGCCAACTACCGTCAATTGAAGGGATTATAAATTATTCTATTTTTCAAGTCGGTTCAAGTAATACACATTTCAAAACATTCATAGTAATAATTGAACAGTATCAGAGAGTAGCGGGGACGAATATCGCGACACGTGATATTTATAAAAATCGAACGATGTAAAGGTAAATACGTCCGAATTGAACCACACGTATGAATGAGTGAACAAATTTACCCGTGACGCACTAGCAAGAAGCACTATGTCAACCCTCGTCACCGCAAACTGCAGATTTGCATATTTGATTAAACGCATTCCGAATAACGATCAAAACCTACACTCATTTCAAAACGTAATCGCGTTTTGTTGATTGCAACGAGCTGCGATTGCCCTGCGAATAAATCACTAGATTTTATTACCAACGTGATTTCCATTATTACTCCTTCTATTTATTTATTTAAGATAATCAATACATATTTGAAGATCCTTTTTTTAATAGTAACATTAGCTCATTATAAAAATCACTATATTTTTAAATAGGTTTTAAGTTTAGCGTTATAGCCACGAGCTCACCGGATGTTAAGTGATAACTTCCGGAGCTCGTATATTATTAATTAGCTGGAGACGTTCAACTTCAAGGTGGTAGCTAGCCAGGCAGGCTTAAGAAAAACTCCTACCATGCTATGATTTCCTTTACCGAAAGCTCAAGCTCATTGCAGGGTTCGAACTCACATCCATTGACCTGACCTCCGTACACACTACCAACTCAGGAATCAAAGTGCATACACACATCCCACTACACGTTATGTATTTACATACGTATAATTTGTTTAGTTTAATTCTTAGGGATCAGTTAGATCTTGCGCTAGTTGTCATTTCGGCTATGAACGTTTTACCCTTGGAATACAAGTATGGTGTTGCTGTCAATGATTCTCAATCTAACTGCAATAATCTACTTTTTTTTTTAATACGTTTTTTACTATATATATAATTTGTACGTAATGTTTTCATGGTTCGCAAAGCCTATGTGGTATAGAGCCCATACCATACAAAATAGTAAAAAAAAATATTCAAGTAGCTACTTTAAATATTATTATCATTCAATGAAAAACAGTAATAATTAATTAAAAATATTACACGTAAATATTTACATTTTAATATCGTTAAAAAGATTCATCGCATCTGATTGAATAATTTATTAAAAGGTGAAACATTATTACACTCGCTTTATGCCTGCGAACTATAACAAATGTTATAGTGAATTTAATAATTAACTACATTTTAAAAAATGTCTAATGAATTTAATGAATGAATCTCTAGAGGATAAAAAATAATTCATTGTTTAAAATATATAATAAAATAATATCTTAATTAAAGATAACTTTCACCTGTTTTAAATATTTGTAAGTACAATGAATTTTACGTATATAAATAAAGTTCTATCAAACATTAAACATTATCAAGCATTAGTTCATTAAGGCGTCGTATCAAAAAATGGAGGTATTAAAAAAATCGTGTTCCTCTATGAAACTTTCTTCGGGTAGTAGGCTGATTTTCGGAAAATGATCCGATTTAGGGTATTAAAATCTCGTTTTTAATCTTAATAAATGGAATATGGAAATGATAATTGGAAATCAATGCTACACGGTCAGCAGATGCGAACTATATGCAGCGCCATATTGGCCTTGGCTGCACTGCCGAGCGCCGTTCACTTTACAATACCTCTACTCCGCGGCCGGCTGTAATGCGACATGCGATAGATGGACGGAAAATGATGAGTCGATGTAAAAAATATATATTTCAGTTTAATATATATAGAAGCCGAAACGATAAACAAAACATCGCCTTTTATATATCACGACGCGATTATGACTTGACAGTGTTTCGCCTATTAATATATCTATTAAAATATCTGCCAAACTAAAGATAAGAAAGATTCTTTTTATATTTATTAGGTCTGCCAACAGTTGTACAGTATTTCCTGTATTCGAATACAGTACCACTAAGTTTACTAACTATACTATTTCTAGGCTAACACAGCATATTTAATACATGATAAACGTGATAAGAATATAAGCTAACTTATCCAATAATTAAAATCATAAGTAATTTATTCTTCTATCAGTAATTCAGTACAGTCTCAGTATTTCGGCAAACTGTCAACATTTAACACAACGCATGAATAAAAAGTACAGGAATAACAATATAATCTTTTTTTTATAAACATAAACGCACGCATACACACAACACTCAAATTCATGTCTTTGTTAGCGCACAAATAGAATAAACACACAATTTTTTTAAGAATGATTTCTTCATAATTTTCGCCTCACAAGGTTGAGTGTAATTAATTTTATTTTGTTAAACGTTCTGGGAAAAATATATAATAAATAAATTTAAAAGATATATACCACTCCACTAAATATTATGTTCAAAATTATCTACTATAATGAGTTTATATCATGTGTTAGGGTTGTATGCGAACATGGAATATCTAGCATCCAGTTATCGTTATCTATTAACTTATTCAGCAGGGTGTCAAGTAAAAAAAAAGTAAAAAAATTTGTAGGTTTTTTCAAACCTCATAAATTTATGAACAAATTTTATCTTGACCCCTATATTTTTATAAAATTGTAATATAAAACCGTCTTAAGCTTGTTAGGCGGAGCAAAAAAAAAATTCTATCAATTTTTATAGAGACAAGGGTAAACCGTTTCATTATGATAATGTTGGAAACAATTTTCGTAACGATTATGACCCTTTTAGTAGCTTAACTATTCGCCCGTGAAACATTGAGATCGGTTTTATGGAGTTTACTTTAATACATTCTAGTAACTTCTGTTTTCAGCGAGCTTATTTAGCAATATTCAATATCGGAAAATAATTCGAAGGAGTTTATCGAACGTCGTTTTATGTACAAACTAGATGTAACTTGCGGCTTTGCTCGGATTAATATTGGTTTTATCAAACAAATCGGTAGACACAGTAAAAAGTTAGGTGTAACTTGCGGCTTTGCTCGGATTAATATTGGTTTTATCAAACAAATCGGTAGACACAGTAAAAAGTATCCAATTCTTTAGCCCACTTCCAATGAGTTTTTTGCGAGAATAAGCAACGTATCTCCAGATTCCCGGTAATCTCTATATCAAAATTCGACATGATCGATTCAGCGATTTAGGCGTAAGAAAGATATACACGTTTTTTTATTATAGTTAAGGTTTAGAGTCATAATCTCACATGATCTTAAGTGACAATACGGCCCAAGTTGGTAGACACGCTAAACCTGTGGAGGAACTGGCTCGCAAGTGCAGCTGTCGGAATACACCTAATGGTATTTAGCGGCAGATTTTCAACTTGAGGATGGAAACTAGCCAGGCGGGCAATATAGAAAGCGCTACCACCATGCTATGGTTTCCTCACGATGTTTTCCTTCACCGAAAGCTCAAGCTCCTTGTAGGTGGATTCGAACTCACGTCCCATGACGTGGCGTTCCTACACGCTCCCACTGAGCTATCATCGCACCAACACTTTTGCATTTATAATATTAGTAAGTATAAGGGTTGCACTATCACAACGTCCGTGTTAGCGTCGACTTGAATTCGCATGTCACACGTCTAAGTGTCACACGTCAACTGACGTGGTTAGGGAAAACGCCGAATGCGACGACCACACTAGATGTTTTTTTTTCTCATGCCTAAACGTCACGACACCTACCGTAATCAACAAGGTCTATCGGATCCAATAGTATTTATGGAAGACCTTGTTAAGTTAATTCTATTAGTAAATACCTGCACCACGCCAAACACGCTCTACGATACGTTCACTTCTCGTAATGGAATCTATCCTATCTCTCTCTGTAGTAGAACCATGCAGTAGAGATTTACGAAATCGGTTGATCTGTTTCCGAAAATCACATACAAGAACGTTGTAACATGGTTTAATTTTTTTTTAATATATAGTTAATATATGCACAAATCATTACCTATTTCCTAATTAACATTACACGAAAGAATCCTGTTTAAATCTATATCATTCAAAATGTACTCGATTTACATCACATTAATTCAACGAAATAGTATTTTTCAAGCTTCACTTCTTCGTTTTTATATAAGCGCTATCTGAAATCGGTTCGTTTAAATATCAACCAGCGCTTCCGAGGATAATTCCAGTTATTTCTCTTTGAAGAGATTTGTTATAAAAACATTTTTATTCAATGTCATTATATCAGGTTGTTGAAATTTTTATTTATTTTAAAAGAGTTCATTTAATAATTAATCCAAAAATCATCTGCAAAGTTTTACTTATATAAAAGCTTGACAAAGCGACGGTGATAATTGTACAGAGCATAGCCTTGCGTGTCTGTGATGCCAACCTTATTTTATAGTTTATATGTTTAGCGTTATGGCTATAATCTCACCTGATGTTAAGTCACACGCTAAGCCTAGTGAAAGGACGGGCTCTAAAATGCAACTACTGAAACACATCTTCAGGTATTTTACGGTAGACATTCAACTTGAGAGTGTTTTAATAATTAAACTAACATTTAACCTGTGATAAACCATTACTAGTCTTTTTTTAGTTCAAGTTTTGTGTTGTGGGCACAATCTCATCTGATGATAAGTAACGATGTGGGCCATGATAGTGGACACGCCAAGGCTAGTAGAGGGGCGGGCTCTCAAGTGCAACCACTGGAAAACACCTATAAGTATTTGGCGGCAGATTTTTGGCTTGAGAATGGTGTCTAGGCGGGCATAACAAAAAGCTCTACCACCATGCTATAGTTTCATCACGACGTGTCCCTTCACCGACAGCTCAGGCACAATACATGTGGAGTCGAGCTCACGACCATTGACGTGGACTCCGTATACATTACTAACTGAGCTATCATCGCTTTAACTGGCATAAGCTGGCTCGTAACTACCTCATATATGAAGATAATTCCGACTCAATGACACCGTATACATAACTGCCAAAAAGCTTAAATCATGCTTACTCACTACTAACTTACTATGATCTTTAACAACTTCGTGTCACATAGTTTGTCCGCGATGAATTCCTAAACTACTGAAATGATTTTAATCCAATCCTGCACACTGTGTGCAGTTTGATCCAACGTGAGAGATAAGATACTTCTTATCTCGATAAGTGATCATAATGCGATAGATGACGCTGTAGTCGATGCGATTGACTACTCGTAATGGCAGGACAAAGTCTGACAGGTTATCTAGTAAATATATAAATCCAACTAACTTACTATATAGTTGAAAGTGAATGTAAATAGAATATACGGAACGTATTTTCTTTATCGATAGATGAAACAGTATAGATAAAATTACCCGTATTAGAATTTTAGTAGTCTAGTTAAGAATTTATAACGTGTCATTGATTCTTCATGGCGAAGGGGTACGGTATTACTATGAACGATTTAACATAATCTTTAAGCGACGATAGCTCAATTGTAATGCGTACGACTTTACGTCGAGGGACGTGAGTTCGAATCTAACCATCTACAATGAGCTTGAGCTTTCGATGAAGGAAAACATCGTGAGGGAACCATAGCATGGTGGTAGAGCTCTTTCTGATGCCCGCCTGGCTATCTACCTCCCGCAAGTTGAAAATCTGCCACCAAATACCAATAGGTGTGTTCCGGCAGGTGCACTTGAGAGCCAGTTCCTCGAAAGGTTTAGCGTATCTACCAACTTGGTCCGTATCGGCACTTAAGATCTGATGAGATTATGGCCATAACAATAAGCCTTAACTATAAAAGAAAAAGAATATATATCGCTCTCAAGGTCTCATAAACAAATATTATTTATAGTATAAAAATAAAATACATATATTAAACCAAAAGTTATATTTTCTTTTTTGACTAACGTTTACAGAACATTCTTTTGAAGTGTTGCTAACAATCGCATTACTTACCTAACTTGTCCGTGTCAGGAGTCCTACTAAGACATAGTTGTTTCTTTCAATATGAAAATTGTTCCTATAATATTTCTAATAATATAAAACACATACGACCTATTATAAGATAATATTAAAGTAATGTTTCTTCAATCATTTCTAAGACCCGCAAATCTAAACTCTACACTAGGGATCTGGGTCACGATTGATGTTTCAAACATATGATTAAAGTTTTCTTTAATTATATGCTTTTTAAATTACAAAATTAGAAAAATCAATAAATAAAAATTAAATCGTTATCCACGCTCAATAATCAGTTTAAAAAGTTGCAATTCTGTTTTTTATATGGAGATATGATAAAATAAAAAAACCTCTCTAAAAATTACATATCCTAATGAAACCGAAAGTGTTTTTCCCCAGAAAAAATAGAATATATAAAAGCTGGACAGAAACGTTTCCCTGGGTAAAGGCAACAGCTTAATTGTCACGCTACCGACTTCGAATACAAGAAATCTACTGTTATAAATTTATAAACAACATTTTCCAACATTAATATTTTCTTACTGTTTTTCTTAACCACTATCAGATAGCGTTTAAAATTCAAAGTGAATAAATGTACACGACCTCTGAATAATTCGATATTACTAAGTAACACGAACCTACAAAATCTAGTCGATATTCTACTATCGTAATCACAAAAAACTATAGCTCTTATCACTATAAAAGTGATTATGAACCAGTGTTACTTCCGGTCGTAAAGACTGTTTCAGCTCCGACGTCTGTGAGCTCTAATATGGTTTATATACCGGAAACGATAATAGCTGATGGTTAGTGTGTACGGACGCCGCGTCAAAGGACGTGGGTTCAAATGCAGCTGCAATGAGATTAAACTTTCGGTGAAGAAAAACATCGTGAGGAAACCATAGCTTGGCGGTAGGGCTTTTTCTAATGCCCGCCCGGTTAGCTATCACTCTAAAGTTGAAACTCAGCGGCAAAATACCAATAGGTGTGTTCCGGCAATTGCATTTCAGAGCCAGTCCTTTCCGTGCTTTAGCGTATCCACCAACTTCGGCCGAATCGTCACTTAAGATCAGGTGAGATTATGGCCATAACGCTAACCACATAGTCTATAAAAAATATTTAATGAACACGCATACACACAAATATAAATATGTTTAAGTAAAAGTAGCTATACTAACTTATGCAATTACACGGAACTAAAAATATTTATTCTTTTCCTCGAGAATAGTGTTTTTTAAAAGAAGAAAGTCTGCAAGTCTTACAAATTTTACGCAAAATTTAATGACAAAAGATTGAGTAGTTAAGGAGTAAAAAAGTATCAAAATCTTGCTCTTATAATATTAACCATCTTTTACCAACGGCTTCGGTCGCGTTAAAATTGATTTTGTCAAACGAATGTGATGACGATATAAAAAGTATCATATTAAGTTAATCTTTCTCTTTGCCTCACTTCCAATACGTGTTTCGTGAGAAAAAGTAGTCTATCACTGACTCCAGGCGCCAATCTATCTCTATACCAAAATTCATCATAATAGGTTCAACGGTTCAGGCGTGAAAGCGTAACAAGCAATCAAATATAAAAATCATATAGTAAAAGTATACTAATATAGTATAGTTTGATAGTATATAGTAAAGTTAATATAATAAAGATAGTAAGAATTAGCATATAATAAATAATAACAGATGTAAAAAAAATCAAACAGCAACTGCACGCTATCAAAGTAACCGCAGCCTTATGTATAAATCAGCGTCAGACCGCCCATTTCCCATCAAGTTTACAATAACGATAGGCCTAAAAACTAATCAGAAAATTTCGAGCGACGAAACGGCGATTGCGATCCCCAATTAAACGGGGATAGATCCTTTGTGATCCGAGGCCCAGAAAGGTGCACGTTCCAGGTATTAAAACTAAGCTCAGTCTGCTTGCGAAATATTCGCCTGCAGTCAGTCAAACTTTTTTTTTTATTGATTCTATCACTGTTTCTAGTGATTTTATAGTGTTTTATAGAGTTCAGTCCTTAAAACGTGATAGGTCTTTAGCTATGAAATTGCAGTCTGGATATTTCAAATCTAATTATTTTTTGTATGGCTGAGAGTTCTGATTTCAAATAAATTTTATATTTATATTTTTTGATACTTAACTGGCTCTCAAGTGCTGCTGCCGGAACACACCTATTGGTATTTGGCGGCAGGTTTTCATCTTGAGGATGGCAGCTAGCCAGGCGGGCGTCAGGAAAAGCCCTACCACCATACTATGGTTTCCTCACGATGTTTTCCTTCACCGAAAGTCAAGCTCATTGTAGGTAGATTCGAACTCACGTCCCTTGACGTGAAGTCGTACACACTACCACTGAGCTATCATCGCTTCATCGCATGGTGGTAGGGCTTTTTCTAATGCCCGCCTGGCTAGCTACCGTCCTCTAGTTGTGAACCTGCCGCCAAATGCCAATAGGTGTGTTCCGGCAGCAGCACTTGAGAGCCAGTTCCTCCACAGGTTTAGCGTGTCTACCAACTTGGGCCGTATCGTCACTTAAGATCAGGTGAGATTACGGCCATAACGGTAAACCTTAAGTATAAAAAAAATATATACATTAAAAATATTTAAAAAAAATCCAAAAATTTGTCATTTGTTTATTGATTAGTGATATATTTTCATTATATTTGAAACTTTTTCGTCATCATTGTGGTTTCAGGCAACTTAGTTTTTGACTACCATTGCCCATTTGTTTTTTGTGATTTACTTTCGTATATCCAACGTGGCAAGCGGGAGACGGCTAGTGTACTACTCATACTTCGAACTGTTTTTATTTAGTTGTCCTGAAATGTCCATCTTTTGCATACACTAATGGTATAATCATTACTACAGACATTATATAATAAATTTATCAGCGACATGATTTCGTCACGTGTAGGGATACCATGTCCGAAAATAAATTTTCCTGGAAAATTCCCTGCCTTAGTAATAAATATCCTGACAATTCGGCAGTAAAAGTATCTTATTTCAAAAACCCGCAGGTAAACTTGAATATGGGTATGAAATGCGTGGTACGGGGTTCAGATGAATAATTAATAAATAATCAACCCGTTGATTGCAAATTATTACATTTGATTGTACGTAGTCAAGTGATGCAAATAAAGAAATTATTGCTTAAAATGAAGCCCATTGAAATAAATATAAATACGAATAAAGTGAATAAACAATATAAATAATAAATCTAATTCAATTTCTACGAAAATTATGTTTTATTAATATAATGTACTAGTCAAGCGCAGCTTATTGCACGCCTTGATGAGCAAATTATTAATGTTAACCGTTGGTTACCGTAGACCGCTATCTATACTTTTATGTTATTAATTATCTCTATCTATGCAATAATATTATAAAAAGGAAAGATTTGCAGTTTTGTATGTTTGTAACGAATAAACTCAAAACTAGAGTACCGATTTCAAAAACACTTTAAGCGTTAGTTTATGTTATCCCTGAGTAACATAGGCTATATTCATTACCAGTTTATTATATACGCACACATAGTTTATTATGAAGCACGGTGTTATTATTAAAACCCCTCATACTGAAAGCGTTATTGAGACTTAATTAACACGAGGTATTCTCATTACCACGACATGATATGAGAGCTGGTAGACTTCAAAAAAGTCTTCCATATGAAAAATACTATTTTAGAACTCGAACTCCCGTCACATCGTAATACTTAATTCTTCTCACACTATCGTTTCAGTTTATTAATTATAGAATATTGTAAATAGAGATAGGTCAGTAAGCGTCGACGACAACATACATCAAATGGAAATTTCGTGTGCGTTATCGGTACGCCGATCGCGTATCACTGTGTATAAGGTTCCATGACTAGATTCAGTACAGGGCAGTATTCAATACTATTATATTACACAAATCGTCTAACGCGATTTATGTTAAGATATGCCCCAATTCATGTTTAATATTCGCTATTTATAGCCTTATTGGATGTTTTTAAGATATTATGTATATTTTTATATATCAATTAACATACAACTAGCCGACCTGGGTGACTGTACCGTATATTATCGTAATAAAACAAAAAATTGTAGCTATTTCATTTAATTTCGTAACATAATACATTTGTGTGTATCATTGACATCGAGCCGTTACTGGAAAAAAGTCGTAAGCACCAAAAAAATATCTCAAAAATATGTTTTATTACTTTATAAATCACAAGTAGTATCTTAATAGTCATAATTTTAATATATCAGTGGTTATGTGTTAGTGTAATACAAGTAATATTCTCTTTATTTTTTTAATGATATCATAATTACTTTTTAATCTTCATTACATAGTATTAAATTAAGTCGCTTCCGCTGTCTGTTCGCTAAGATCGCTTAAATTATTCAACGGACTTTAATACCGTTTTCAGCAATAAATAGAATAATTTATAAGGAAGGTTTCTATGTATAATACATACATATTATGGTACAGAAATGTAGAAAAATTTAAAGATTTGTAATGTGTAACAAAGATAATTATGTGCACTTAAATAGCCAACGCTAGTTAACCTTACGAAATAGTTCAAATTAATTTACTATAGAATTGTATATCTTCAAAACATTGATAAAAAAGTCCGCTATGGTATATATTTTTCTCTAAAGGATAAGTAACCATTTTTATCTTTTACATATTACAAGCAAATATGTGCTATTTACCAAGCTAATTGATACAAAATACTATTATTCCTTAGCCAATGAAATATATTATGTATGTACATTTTATGTATATCAAAACTGCCTCGAACAGTATTTCATTAAAATAGATTATTCAGTAGCTATCAGAGATTTAGAAAGCGGAGGCACAGTGGCTGGCAGGCCGTACGTTTCGTCCTAGGTGATACGAAGTTCAACGCGTCAGCTACTTGGAATAAAAAACTCTGTCCGGTAAAAAGTGCAATAGTCGCATACAATATTTTACCTGAAAGGGCTCGATATGTGAAAATACTCTAACAACTGTTGTGTTTGTTGAACGTATGTTACCCAAAATTAATTGTTTTGTGTCTAGGTGTTACTTCATCTTCGTTGCTTGTACTATTCTTACGTGACCTTGGCAAACTGCCTACATAGAAAGATTCCATATCTATATATATATAAAAATAAATCTCTATTTCCCTTGGTCATCGCATCACGCGTGAACGGGTGGAGCGATTTCACTAATTCTTTTTTTGTTGGGTTAATTATCACCAGGATAAGGTTCTTTTGAATGAAAAAAAATTAAGGAAGTTGACCGGAATATCAGCAAATTTTAGAAAATTAAAAAAAATTAACAATAGTATCAATTTTATATAACTAGCTGTCAGATGTCATAGAGCATTACAATAATGAAAACCATGTTACTGTTTTTTTTTTTTTATTAATCAATTCAATTCGAAATTAATATTCATAGTTAAGATAGAACAAGGTCTGTCAGGTCAGCTAGTAATATATATTTTTTTTAGTTTATAAGCGTTCCCAGTGTGGCATCGCTCTGCACACGCAAAAGAAGTTGATGTTAACCTAATGATACCTGTCTAAACAAGCGTTACCCTCTAAATGGCATTGCTCCACTGGAAGTTCAAAGTAGCGTAGCCTGTGGTATAGAAAAGAGGAAACAAGAAACCAACTATCGACACCCTCTCTATGTCTACGAACCTCACAAAAGCCGACTAAGAAGCCGAAGGTGTTTCATGACAGATACTAAACCTCTAGACGTTCTCTCAGTAGAGGCACGAAAAATAATCTGGTTAGAAAAGTTAGCACCACGAACAGGCTACGTGAAACCTGCTGAGGAATTACCAACTGGATATAATTTGCGTTGGAGTGTTTGGAAAACAATGAACCGTCTGCGAACTTAGGTAGGCCGCTGTAATGCCGATATTGTTGAATAGGGTTTTAGAGAACCAACCCAAGCTCTACGTAACTGTGAGGAGCCCCAAACTATGACACATTTACTGTCGTGCCCCCTCTGTGCACACTCCTGCACACTCGCTGACCTACCGGCATGTCGTCGAATGCCCAGAGAGTGGCCGAATACTGGTCTAACTTAATTTGATGCATTCTTTGACACGATAGAGGAAGAAAGGATTAGCTTATAGGTTTAGCGTTGTAGCTACAACCTGTGGCCCAAGATGGTGAACACTCTAAGCCAGTAAAGAGACAGGCTCTCAAGTGCAACTGCAGGAATATACCTGTATGTATTTGCGAGTAGATTTTCAACATGAAGGTAATAGATAACCAGGCAGACGTTAGAAAAAGTGTTTTACTTCACCGAAAGCTCAAACTTGTTACAGTAATTCGAACTCATACCACAGAGCTATCATAGCTTTATGATTATTTATCGCTCGTGATCACTCAAACACTATTTGAGTTTTACCATTTCATACACATATATGATTATCCACTGTTATATAGATAAGATATAAGTAAAATAAAAATAAAAATCTATATTACAGAGATATTACAGACTATTATAATAAAAGTAATCGAGTGAAAAATTACTAAGTTTTATAAGAAAATGTTTCGACCACATAAGTCTGTTCTACGAAGAGCCCATTATTAGGGCAAGTCATGTGATTCACTCTCTTATTACGTATTTCGCAATAGTAATGCTTAAATACTAATTGCTAAATATCCGCTTGTGAATTGTAAATATTGGTATCTTTTCTAATCTATAACTATGCGTGTATGCATACGACAGTATTCTATTTGAAATCGTTTTCAGGTAGCGATTTCAATTACCTCCACGCTTTTTCCCTTATCTATATTAATATTATTAAGCAAAAAGGTTTGCTTATTTATTTGAACACACTAATCAATAAAAACTACCACTCGGATTTCAGAAAATATTTTTGTATTTGATAGAGTAATCACTGAGAAATGCTTTAGGTTATTTGACATCACGCTACCGTTAATATGAGCAAAGCAGTATTGAGAAAGGTTACAAAAACGGCCATAAATTATTAAATATTTTTTAGCTCTAGGCGAACGAAGTCGGGGGCACAGCTAGTATAGCTAGGATGCAGAATTCGAACGCGGGCATTGTTAATGCGATGGATAATTCAAATCGTCCGCATCACCATAATAATATATCAGGGATTGTCGATTCCGTATCAGCAGGCAGGTCGCGTTCCGCCCTCAATGATGATACGTGACTGGCTTCAATCTGAAACTCATGAATACTTCCGTACATCGGAAGCCGTTATTAGGCTGTTCGACGAGCTATAATATTTGTTTATCACACTACGCAAAAGGTTGGACCATTTTTTTTTTCTTAACTTGAGACCTCCTGACGGTCGATGAAATAACAATTAAAAAAAAAGGTTGGTGATTATTGGAACCGAGTATACAGGATTTTGTGTATCAGACACTCGAGTACGCTTGATGTTGAGTTTACCCAATTTAGCATCACTGAACCCAGCGTTTTACTTCGTAACCATTCACTGTTTAGATATAACACAATACGGGGTAAAAGAAGTTTTCGCTTCAAAAATCTACACATCTCGTTACGTATTATGTACAAAAATATATATCTTTGATAATGTCTTCAATTTATTCTACACGACTAGTTGTTTTTAATAGAAAACTATTAAAAAGTGTAAATTGGGGAGTCTCTAATGTCCTAATCCAAAGTAATTCGAATGCGATACTTACACATAATTCTTTACGATTATACCAGAAATATCTCGTTGATATTTTATTCATAGCTAAGGATACATTTGTCCTTATATTTTTAAAATTTTTGATATAACTCGGATGAAACTTAAACTATTAACTTATGATTTTCAAAAGATTTGCATTTTTTTTCTATTTGAAAATACATTACTTTCATAATAGAAGCAATAGTTGTACAGTGACATTCATCGTGACATGAATAAAGAAGTTCCATACGTTATTTTTTCCGTATGGACTGTACGGAGAAGCTATGTTCAGTCTTCTGTCAAACTTATTTCCTCCAATTCATAACATGGAGTTTTTCATATATATAAAGTAAAAAATACTCGGGTAGCCCGTTATGATATAAATGAATAACGATAATTTATGATCATTCGGTAGTCACCGTTACTCCTAAATCGAACTGAATTTACCATCACTTTATCATTTAAAAAAAAATACAAACTCACATCCCCCATTCAACAACTCGACGTAACAATAATTTAATGTCATAGCAGTGTATGTAAATTGTTATGCTAATAACAGTTGATGAATTCCCGGGGGAAGACTAATTACCCCCAGTGCTGGCAAGTCTAATGGATTACTTTAATGTATTCGAGTTTCGCTGTCAATTCAAAAAAAGTCAGTACCGAAAACTGCTGACTTATGTTAGAACTTATAACTTTGAGATAACATTGATTATCTGTTACAAAAAATTGACATTACGATCTACAAACTTATGACCTCTAATAATTCTTATATCACGATGGTGGATGGTATATTAGTTCCTGGTAACGGATCGTGAATGAATTGTTGATTGACGGTGTGTTGGTCCAAGGAAACACAATTTCACGTAACTTGTTTACCGATGCAGAACACAGCAAGTCTCTGCAGGTCGCTGCGCGGACGTCACCGAAACTGATTGGCAAATAATATTAAGTGCATCTGAAGGAAAGATGATACCACATACTTATATAATCCAATATATCAGAAGAACATCAGCGCTGCGTGTTTTATGTTACCTCCCCATATGCTAATGAATGCTTTTACAGTATAACGAGACACGTGATTCGACTACGTATATATTTTTCCTTATCAATATATATTCTATAGATTTTTATAAGGTTATGTTGATGTCAAATCAAAATGAAATCAAATCGTTTATTTCTCAAAAATGGGGTAATAATATCACTTTTTTGAAGCCACAAATCTACTATCCTTTAGGACACAACACGGCGTTCTGGAACAGTAAGAACGGCGATAGAAATTTTCCAGCAATCGCTCTTTTTATCATGTGAATACAATTGTGTGAACCTAAAAATATTACCAATATTTTATTTGTCTATCCTAAAACTCATCGAAATTGGTTAAATGGTTTAGTAGGTAAAATTTTAAAATTGTATTAGTTTCAGTAATTCGTTAGAGTATATTGAAACAAATTAATTAAGCATAATGATTATACTACTATAAATCCCAATACTATAAGTTGAACTGTCATAGGTCATAGCTGTGACAATACTTGGAGTAATACTGAACAATGCCGCCCATAATTATTAAAAATAAAGTTTTGTTCCCTTCTGTCTATGACTATGTCTATCTTCATTTTTAACAAACTTTTTCATAACATCATCTTTCGCCAATTTCACATAAAATTTTAATAACTTCGTTAAATGATTTCACTAACATACTATATTTCGCCAACGAATAGTATGGGTGAATGCTAAGCATGTCAAGAAGTAGTGCAACTATGGACGCAACCAGCAAGGTCAAATAATCGTCAAAAACAGGGTAAGAAGTTCCGGAAATATCTTTGAATAGGTGTTTATTGACCACAGTTTTAGACCTTGCTTTTTAACCTGAATAAAATACACATTTACGTATCGTTTTTTCGGGTTTACTTCGGTTGAGTATGAGATGGATATGTAGAACTCATTTGGTGCGAATTACCAGAAATAACTATTCAAAATCCCCACAGTGGGCTTACATTCGTCCCTTACTTGCCTAATACCGAGAATCACTTTCACGATGTTGGAAGCATCCAAATATCCTTGCTGGTGAACCAGTTTATAGATATAACAAGATTTTCTAAAGATTAATAATCAATTTACTACATACATCTAGTTCATATGAATCAAATCTCTTACTTAACTTAACTCATGACAAATTGCATCAGAAAGTGAGAGGCATCCTTTATAACTCCACACGTGATAATAATAACCAAGTATAGCGACTCTCGTGACAAAAACATGGTCCATAGATTAAAATACATCGAGCAGATAAAAATGGCTGCTTTTTATTCTCACACAGACGTCATACGTCCCGCGGCAACGACAGGATGTATCGGTGTTTTTGCATAATTGAGGCCCCGGGACAAAGGACAAAGAACAAAGCGCCAACGAAAGAGGGCGATAACTGGATGGAACACATGGAAACAGCCCTCTGTAATCTTCCCACAGGGTTGAGGGTACTCGTATGTGATTATACCTACAATATACGTGTGCTAGCTGACCTGTACGAGTATTCTCTCACCATTATAATCAAACACCGTTTAGTGATATAATAATAATATGTAAATAAGTAATCTATATACAAATACAAAGGGCAAAATGGTTCTGTAACTTTCTGTATTCTGAAAGTCAATCAAACTTCTTCACCTATTTTGGTTTTAGCGACTACTAAAATCACTCAATATGCATGGATTGTGATGATTTTTATACCTACAGTCAATGATATTATAGGAAAAATGTATAGATGGCATATGCGCTCCAAAACAGGCACACTACTTTAGTACTCTCAAACTTGTGTATTGCGAAAGCGTTCGAGGATGTATGTTGTGTATTAATACATCAAGTGCCGTATAACAACAAAATATGCCTTCATGTGTAATGAAATATTGTAAAAACAATACAAACAAAACTTCTAAAGGTCATGGAGTCTCATTTATATCGTATCTATTGATAATTTGATACTTTTATAAAAAAATATATATCTATCCGTAAAATTATCGGTTACAATATACAAACGTTTATAGTTTAGACGTGGCAAACAATGTATGTAAGTATGTCTTTTTCTCGCTGTCGGTATAAAACCATACCGCCTTACTTCCCTGTTCATTAAATTTTTTTATGATATAGGTGGCAAACGAGCAGGCGTGTCAGCTAATGGTAAGTTATCACCGTCGCCCATGGACACCTAGAATACCAGAGGAATCACAGTTGCGTTGTTGGCTTTTATAGGAGGTGCCAAGTGTCACTTCCCGAACATACCTAAGGGTATTTGGCGGCAGATTTTCAATTTTAGGGTGGTAGCTATCCAGGAGGACATTAGAAAAAGCCCTACCACCATTTTATGGTTTCCTCACGATATTTTCCTTCACCTAAAGCTCAAGCTCATTGTAGGTGGTTCGATTCGAACTCACGTGCCATGACACGGTGTATCCTACACGCTACAACTGAGCTATTATCCCATTAGGAATGCCGTTTATTTCGACCAAATATTATGGAGGTTATGTATCTATACTTTTATAATATCACTAGATAAGCCGGTGACCTTCGTATCAACTACAATCAGTTCGATACTCTCGCTAAACCTCAAAAACTATTTTACTGATTTCATATATTTTTGTAACATTAGCTATAGTTTATGTTAATCAACCCAATCAATTCTAATTTACTTTAACTTCTTACAACTTACCAATATAATCACCTAGCGGTATGAAATATGCTTTATGACCTATTCTAATACCTACGAGAAATACTTAAAAAAATTGATAAAAATTGGTCTAGCCGTTTCAGAGGAGTGCGACCACAGACTCCGTGACCCAATATATATACACTAGAGTGGGCCTTATTTAGGGTTTGTCCGAAAATTTTTCACGATAGTCCTAAATCAGTTGTAAATCTATTTTAAAAAAATCATGCCAAGTTATAGCTCTTAATTTAAATTTTAACCAGCCCTCCAGAAAATTAAACTTTTAAATGGAAATAACAGTGGAATCTTTGAACTTTTTCTAAGAAAAAAGAAAAAATATCCACTGAGATTAAGAATTATTATCCTTTTTGCTTTTTAAATCATTAAACGACGGTAGAAATAGAAGAATCGTAAAATTGACTTAAGCTTCAACTATGACCTTAAATAACTCAGAAACTGTTAGAGTTAGCAAAAAATCATACGAGCCCTATTTTGTAGAGCGTTAAATTTTCTACTAGAATTACTGTTTGCCGACATGATTTGTTTATCCGTTCATGAGAAAAAAACTTCCAAAGCAATATCAGATTTTTTCCCCCGTTATTTCCATTTAAAAGTTTGGTTCTCGGGGGGGCTATAACTTGGCATGAATTATTTTTTAATAGATTTAGAACCGATTTACGACTATCGTGAAAAAAAATTCGGACAAACCCTAAATAAGGACCAACCTAATATACACGTATAACATAGAGTTATATCAATTTAATGGGGCAAATCCTATATATTTTATGATAACTAAACAGCTGATTCTTTTCGACTTTATTTTTACTAACTTAGAATCAACTGATTAACTTAAAATTGCCACACGAGTCAATATCAAATAACTAAGGAATAGTATCATGATTGTTACTTAAAATTCTGCATAGGTTCATGAGGATCAAATTATTATGTCATAGATTTCGCTAATACATCAGAACACTTAGTTTTGGTTACCCTAATTTACTACATAAATATTTATATATCCACAAATACACAGCTGAAAATTATATTTGTCGCACGTAAGTCAATCAACGGCAGGAATCGAATCCCCGACCTCTCGGCTATGTACATAGCACTACGTATACTATGATACCGTCAGAAAATATAAAAAGTTTATCTATTATCGATAAACATACGTATAATTTATCAGCGAACAAAATTTATGTTTGTTCTGTATTTGTTACATTGTTTACATTATTCAGAAAAAACATCACATACATTGCGATTGTTTGTTACTTATAAATAATGATGACTTTTTCCTTCTGAATTTCTGATATAAGTTATTTTAGTAATTCTGCCCTTGAAGAGAAAATTATTTCTAATAATTTAATAATAAAAAGTCATTTCTAAAAGCAAGCATTCATATAAATCATTCAAAAACATAATTTAGAATGGCGTCACTTAGCTACACATAGACTGTTATTGAAACTAAATATGTATGTATGGAAATTTCCAGTTGTTTTTAATAGATAAGGTTTAGTGTTATGGTCAAAATCTCTCCTGATCTTAAGTGATGATATGACCCAAGTTAGTAAACACGTTAAACCTATGGAGGAACTGGCTCTCAATTGCAGCTGCCGGAACACACCTATTGCTATTTGGCAGCACATTTTCAACTTGAGGGTGGTGGCAAGCCAGGCGAGCTTTAGAAAATTTTACTAGCATGCTATGATTTCCTCACGATGTTTTCCTTCACCAAAAACTCAAGCTCATTGTAGGTGGTTGGATTCAAACTCACGTCCCTTGACGCGAAGTCGTACATACTACCACTGAGCTATCATCGCTTTAATCGGTTTAGGATAGATGCTTTATAATTCATATGCAAAATTTCATCCGAACATTTCATTCAAACATTGCATAGAGCTTGTATAAAGAATAAAAGCGTGAGTGTCGTGGAAAACACGATTGGAACAAAGTTCCTATGAAGTAATGGATTATTATTCACAAACGAAGTATTTATTATTCATTAACAAATAACTGAATTGCTAGCGTTTGTGAGCAATTAAATGTAACGCAGAGATAAATAATGCATTGAAGGAATGGTAGAAAATTTCGAAATTAATATATTTTTTCTAGTAGTGAAAATAACAATTCTATTGTACATCATTCAATGCATTATAATATATATATAATATATCTGGGCAGCCGTTGAGAACCTACTGACTGTCTTGAACTAATAAGCGCGCATCTATGACTGGCCACGACCAATAACGTACTGTTATTCCCTAGTTATGTTCTAAAAAGAAACAGTGTAAGAATTATTAAGAATGTATAAAAGCTTTGTCATTTTAATACCGATTCAGTCTACGTAAGTCGATTAACGGATCTATACACGTGTGCTTGTGATTGTGCTAGTCTGTTGATTTTTTTAAAGGTATCACGAATAGCCATCCTAACACTACGCGTTATAGATAACAATCTACACTATAGAAATATAGTGTAATAGAGAACACACTAAAGAAAGTGTCGTAAGTCGTGTCGGATAAATCTTACATTTTAATCTGTCTAGCCTCCGTGCGTACGATAAGGAACTTCGTTTCAATAATATAGCTTAAAATACGCTTTGTCTGAGTTCGATTGGATCCAGACCACCATAAACTAATGCCCCTAACCAAGTTGTCCTTCAGTAGCCGCTTATGTATAGTTTACATTACAATACACCTTTACTCTTTACTATAGTGTTTGTTGAAAAATAGTTTGCCTAGTGGCATAGATGGTAGATGTTCTCGCCGCAGATTAGAAGAACCGCGAAAATTGTTTCTGAACTGGCAGTGTTGTTATAATAAGTATTTCATGGTGCTCGCCACCCTAGGAGTCACAACACGCCCTTTTCCTTTTGACCTTCGCATTTATTAACTGCGAGAGAAATTATGAAAATGGTTTTCACCACGTCAATAAAAAAAGAAAACATGTCTGCTCAGTTATGACACCAACCATAGTAATATGCACAAGCATGTTGACTTTCGGGAATCAACCGATGCATATCCGGTAATTTAACAACGTTGGTAGGAATCGTACATAAATAGGTCAATATTAGTGATAAACTCTTAACTATAGTGAAATTGTAACCAAAGCAGACGAAACAAAAAAAGGTGTTTGAGTTTAAAAAATAAATATTTAGGTAAGTTACGTCAGTAATAAACCGAAATATTTGAGGAAGTATCCACAATTTGTAATTACAATATTCGCGAACACGTAATTATTTTATGAAATTTAATAATAGTACATAATTAGAGTAACCAAGGAAAATATTTTGTTATAATCGACGTCGATCCTTAAAATAAGGAATAATAAAAGGAGAGGAAATAAACCGTTCGATAGATTACACACAGCTCGAGAATTATACAATTCGCACGGTGATAGATTTTTTAATGCCCACTTGGCTAGCTACCACCAACAAATTGAAAATCGGCGCCAAATAAAAAATAGTGTTTTAGAGGTTCCTTGCTGTGAAACATTTGTGGTATATATATGGTATATGGTAAACGGCATGATGTTCTTTTATGACGTCATAACATGTCCACAACATCGCTCTTGACTTGCCTATGTGTGTGCATATATTGTTATTATTGGAATGAAGTTATCGCACGGTACGTAACGGATGAGGGCTAGGTAAAAAAATAAATAGAATATTCCCATCACGAACCTTCTACAGTGTAGACGGCTATTCATAGCGCGTACGCTATGAACTGTGCCCAGATATAGGTGCGCGCTTACAGGTTCAAGTTGGCCAATAATTTACACTGGTTGTGCAGGTATAGTTAGTACACGGCATACGCGTCTTCTGTTTCGTAGCGTTTTATAACGAATGGCGATATGCGATAGATGAACAAAAAAATCGAGGGATACTTTAAAAGCTAGCATGGAAGCGACGACCAACAGGCAACGCAACTTTGGCATTTTATTATGAAAAAATTAAAGTACTCATGAGGACTGCCGACCGAAGTGAAAACTATATTTCACAAAATAATATAAACAAAAGAAATAATACTCGTTTGTCCGTATGTTGAGATTTGGAACCTACGACTTTGCTTACGCGTGATTATCAAATCCCACGTCAAAGCGATCGACCAAGTGTTCATATTTGACAAGCTCGTTACTAATAATCCGCATACACTATCTACATAATTTTTTGTTTTGTTCACTCAAAAAGTGCTCGACGCGTCCAAAGAAGTTTTCACTTCAATAATGTTAGCAGACAAGATCGATGAACGCGGTATCTGTGTGTCCGCGATATTAATATCCGTTCGCGAAGAATATCAACAAGGAGAGGCGCAGCGACAAATAATAAATGTCATTAGAAACAAAAGGCGGTAGCGAATGACCAACCAATTTATTAAGGAGTTTCTATTTGTCAATTGCGAATGTCTACGAGCTCGTTTGTGCGGTCCTGAGTAGAAGATTTATTACTCCTCATTATCTAAACTAGTTATTCCCGCGACTCTGTTCATTATAAATACCCTGTATATTATAAAGCGCAAAATTTTTATTTTTTCTTTGTTTAAATCTCAGGAACTAGTATTCGGATTTATCTGAAAAATTATTTTTGTATTTGATAGAGAAATTATTGAAGAAGGCTATGTAATTAATACCACTAATAGGAGCGAATCTGGTTTAAAATAAATTTATAAAAATGATTGAATTCAATTTTAGCCCCAACCGAACTAAATCAGTTTCTCAATAAAAACAATTTAACTAAAATTAAAAGGCAACAAAAACAAACACTGAGATTAGTTTTGGACCATTTTTTGTAATGTTTTATTATAGAGGCTACGCTTTTTCTGCATTCGTTAGCGTAAAAGAATGCAAAAACTGTGTGTGATGCTTTCTCCTACGCTAATAAACGTTGAAAGAGACAACTTGGCGAAGGGCTTTGACCTCTCAACGCTATTTAAAAAACTCTTTTCGATACACTATTTTTTACATTATAATAATGTAAGGCGATAAAACAAAACTTTAATTTTCAGTTCACATGTCTTATCATCAAAACCCAACAATTTACGTACGTACTAGAAAACTTGAATATTGATTCCATATCCCAGAGACCCCTTTTTGTTAGGTAGAAGCAAAAGTATTTTGTATTCCATGAAACAATGATACCTCAGTGATAGTGTGTACGGACTCCGCATCAAAGGACCTGAGTTTGAAACCACCTACAATGAGCTTGAGATTTCGGTGAAGGAAAACATCGTTAGGAAACAATAGTATGGTGGTAGGGCTTTACTAATGCCCGCCTGTTTAGCTACCAACCTCAAGTTAATAATCTGCACCCAAATACCAATAGGTGTATTCCGGCAGTTGCACTTGAGAGTTAGTCTCTCCACAGGTTTAAGGAGTCTACCAACTACGGCCGTATCGTCACTTAAGATCAGGTGAGATTACGGCCATAACGCTACAATAAAAAAAATAACAATAAAAAAATACTTGTTTGTTGTTAATTATTTATAGGTGGAGGCTTATAACACTGGTCTACAGTGGTTTTGTTGCCCTAGATATAAGATTGATTTTGGATATATTTATACTCACAATTCATGAAATTATGAATGATTTTGTAAGATTTGCTTTCGTTTTTTTTTTAAATACTTATTTTTATTTTACATTACAAAAATCGGAAAACGAGAAACAAAATAACAGATATATTTATAATGTCAGTTTTATTTGGATAAAAATATGATATATCGAAGTAAATAGAGAGGAAAATTTGGAAAACATGTTATATTTCCATAAAACGCCTTTTAAGAGCTTTTCTTTTATAATTTTTCCGGGGACAATCTCTTTTTAAAGACCAGCAGTAATCTGCCATCATATGACAGTCCCATCGACCCTGATATCTTTCTTCCATTACTTTCAGATCCTGGTGGAACCGCTCTCCTTGTTCCTCACTATAATTTCCTAAATTATCTGGAAATTTATCCAAATGATTGCGGAGATAGTGTAACTTGATACTCATATTTGCTCCTAGAGTCTGAAAGTTTGTCAGCATATTTTGTACAATTTCTTCATAATTTGGTGCTTTATGGTTACCTAGGAAATTTTCGACTACCAACACAAAACTTTCCCAAGCTTCACTTTCCGGAACAGTCATAACTTTAATAAAATCTGCGTCTTTTATCAATTGCCGTATTTGAGGACCATCAAATATTCCACCTTTCAACTTTTCCATAAAAGAAATTTTCGACAAATGTATTTAAAACAATCCCCTTCCTTGTCCAAAGCTTTAACGAATTGCTTTATCATTCCTAACTTAATATGTAATGGTGGAAGTATGATTTTGTCTCTGTTCACCAACGGTTCCCTTATTACATTGGCTTTACCGACAGTTAGAGAATTTCTTGCAGGCCAAACATCTTGTTCCCAATGAAGTTGCTTTGCTCTACTGTCCCACATACAAAGGAAGCAAGGGTATTTCGTGTATCCACTTTGTTGACCAAGTAAAAAATTAACCATTTTCAAATCTACACAGATCGGCCATTGATGCTCCGAGTATTTAATTTTTTCTAAAACTAATTTTACATTTTCATATTCTTCTTTGAGTTTTGTTGAATGGGCAATTGGAATTGATGCAAATTTATTTCCATTGTACAGTAAGACGCATTTTAAACTTCTTTTACAGCTGTCAATAAAAAGACGCCACTCAGTAGGTTTGTATTCTTTCAAGCCCATGTCTAAAAGCAGCTTCGCAATATCAGTACAGTATACCAGTCCTTCATTTTCATCAAAAAATTGTAATAGCTCACTTTCTCGCGTTCTGTATGTTGTAATTGTTACTGTTGGTGCCAATAAATTTTTTTCTTTCAATCTTGAGGCTAACAGTTCTGATTCCTGTTTTGATAAATTTAGATCCCGTATCAAATCACTGAGTTCATTTTGAGAAAATAACTTTGGCGTAGATGTTTCACCCTCCCATTCACTTCCACTGGTAGACTGTTTCGATTTCTGTGAATTCGGCAACATCATTGTTTCTGACGGCATGCGAATCACTTTTGAAACGTAAACAGGCCGAGGGAGAGTTTCACTGTGTAAAACAGGACATTTTGTAGACTGTAAGTCTGAATATCTCCACGTTTGGTTTCGATTAAAACCTTTAGCATCTGCTACGCAAAAGTAACAATCGTCGACATGATTCTTAGGCTCCATCCAGATCATAGGAATACCAAAGTCTAATCCAGAACGTTCTCCTTTTTTCCACAACCGCAAAGACTCAACACAGGACTTACAAACTTTATTCGGAACCCATGATTTATCTAATTTGTCCATTTTTAAACCGAAATATTCAGCATAAGTCTCCTTAACAAAGTCTGTGATATTTCGTTTTTGTTTTTTTAATATATAAATACCACAAATATAACAAAATAAATCACTACTATATTTACACGTTCTTCGTGACGAACTCATGTTTAAAAAGACAAGACAAATATATTAGAATGAACACTCAGCAATTGAATCAAAATATTAACATATGACAACTTATCCAGATTCACATGTAAGTACTTCAATATTATCAAATAACTGAGTTATCAGCTGTTTTGCGGAGCAAGGAGTCTGATAGTGGAGATCAAGTGATGTTTGTATGCGCAAAAAAGTTGCGCAGAAGCTTAATCAGGACTGGGAAAACAAATTTTAGTACTAACAAGCTGATAATTGTTCAAAATATAAGATACGTAAAAATCATAAAAAAAGAGCACATTCAGTATTTTCATGAATATATTCGTAATTTAGGTACTCGAAAACATAAAAATTTGCAAAAATATCCAAGGCAACGCAAAAAAATTTTTTTTTTGTAGAGCTGTGTAATTAGCAATATAGTTTATTTTAATAATTGTTATATAATTCCAAATAAAATACTGTTTTCGATATTCGAATTACATACATATATCGATAACAATCTAAAACCCCGATTGTATATATCTAAATTAATTAAGTGAGCATTTCTTGTATATATATCGGGTATCTCGGAAACGGCTCTAACGATTTCTCTAAAATTTTGTATTTGGACAGATTCTTGGTGTTTTAATTTACCTGTACAGTTTTTTTTTTTTTTCAAAAAGTATTTCAACACATTTATTTAGTTTGGGTGTTATAACTCACATAAACAGTTCGCACGTATTGAAAATCATATAATGTGATGCACAATCAAACATATTTTTGGAAATAAAAACAATTTGAAAAAATCTTAGCTAAGCTCGGTCACTCAGGCACTTTAAATATATTTCATGAACAGATTTGTTATGGGTCCTGACGATTGCGAAAGTAAAATTATTATTTTATTTGAGTACGGCGTTCTCAAATCTGGAACTACTCCCTGTGGAAAACTTAAAATACAAATGATAAAGGGTTATATATGACCATGCATCAGTTATTTAGTAAATAATATTTCATTCTAAACCCTTTTTTATGCTTTATATAAATAATAACGTTGAGCCTAGTGGAGGGACTGACTCTCAAATGTAAATACCAGAACACACCTACATATATTTGGCGGCAGACTATCAACTTGGAGGTAGTAGCTAGCCAGGCCTATAAAAAGCTCAACCACCGTGCTATGGTTTCATCGGGGCGTTTTCCATCACTAAAAGCTCAGATTCATTGCAGTAATTCGAACTCAAGCTCATTGCCGCGGCGTCCTTACACAATGCCAAATGAGTCATCACCGCTTCTAAGTTAGATTTGTATTACATAAAAAAATCGTTCAAGTTTCATACGCCTTCATTTAAGAGTGGATTGAGAAAAACTGTAGAAAGCATTTATCTACAAAAATATATATAAATAATTTAAGTAGAATTAAGGTAATAAATGCAACTAGATCAATGACCGTTCCAACAGGAGTCTTGAATTATCATGAAAGAGACGAATAAAATGTAAATGTTCCATCGAAAACTGCTTATGAAAATGCGAGCTGTAGAAGAAAAACTCGCTCGAAACACGATCGTACAGTTTATTCATGCAAAATTATTCAAACGACTAGTAACGACATCTCGATGGATTTATTAATTGACCAAGGACGTAATAAAAATTCAATTATACATATTTCATATTAAAATAAATAAATAGGAAGTATATATTGTTGATGGATTAAATGCATATTTCGAATACCTCATCTTTATCAATCCGAGGGAGGAGAAGAACTTTTCAATTGTAATATTAATTATCATTGTATCAAACCACATCAAAACCAGTTCAGCAGTTTAAAAAAATACGAGCTTACAATGGGGCAGACCGATAAAAATGATTAAAAAAAACTTTGGGTCAAAAAAATAATAATGTAAAGATTTGACGCCTTTGCAGGTATATTTAGTGGGTATTCCCGACAATTACCGCTGGGTGAGTCCCACATACCCCTTTCAGTCCTCCCGGACAGGAGGGGATGCATAAAAACATTTCCCCATGTAAATATATATGTGTGTATATATTATAGATATAGATTAACATGTTAGGTATACATTCATTTCAAACTAATACAGCAGAACTATAAACCGCTTGCAATTAGCATAGTTGTTTCGGTTCTCTGTGTAACATTCTAATCTGTTCTAGTACTGCTACTCCGCACTTTGAGTTCGATTTGTAATCATGGCTCGCGCGTAAGTGAATAGAAATGCGTTTGCTGGAACAAAAAGATTGTTCTAACAGCGATTAATATTTCAAGTAGAGCTAATAAATAAAAAATCTGTCTTTACTTAACTTGAGAATAAAATCATTTTAGTATACTACACACTAATTTCAAACAAATCAAGTGTCTAATAATTTATCAATATGACAAATTTTGGCAAGGCGTCAACAATGCCTGAAAAATTCTGGTAATTTCAACTTTAACTTTGAATAACTTCTGAAGGGCTATATATATCTAATTATTAGGTATATGTCCTTTACAAGAATATACTCTGGTGTTGTAGGACGAATAAGTCGTTCAGAAGTTACACAATTCTAAGGGTGTGAAACTATCTCATGTTAATCAAGGGACAAAAGGAAATTCGTGATGAGGCACACCTATAAATTAAAACTAAAGGTTGCCGTTTTAGCGGGGTCATTTTTATGAATTATTCAAGATTTATAACACAACTTGGATAAAGTTTCATTGAAGAAAACTTAATAGAAGTATGAAATTGTTAAAAAAGTAAATTGCTCGACTAGCTGCGCCTGCGGCTTCGTTCTCCTATTATTTATTATAATTGTCACAAAGTAGGTATCGAAAAATAAAAATAAAGTAACAAATGTATCAGGACCACAAACATAATCACTGAGTATTGTTTCAAAACTCTATACTTCACACTTATTAGAATCTCCTACGCTGCATACAAAAAAGAAAACACATCTTTATGTCGCTATCTAACACCATTTCGCAATTCTAACACCATAGGTATTTGGTTTAAATTTATGGTTCAATCGTCAGCTAGCGAAGAGAATAAATTGCAATTTAAATTTATCAAAACGAATTATAAACTTAGAATACATGCCTTCACTGGTCGTGCTAATCTCCTTGCACTTCTCTCCTTCTCCTTTAGAAGCATCTTCTAGTATAGGAATTACTTTAGCTATTGAGAGGCCAAGATATTTAGAAGATTTTTTATGTTGCTCGACAAAATGACTGCACCTGGTGTTAAGTACAGTTCAATCCAAACTAGCGGCGACTGACAATGAACTAGAATTCAATACCAGTCTCCGCTGTCATACTGGCCTGCTTAAGTACCTCTTCAAGACTCTTTTGAAGACCCCAATGTCATAAGAAGGAGGGAACACGCAGGCGGGAAGACGGTTCCACAACTTCACGGTACGACAAAAAAATATATATAATATTTTTGTCGTATATTGCAGGAAAACATCTTGAGGAAACTATAGCGTGGTGGTAGGGCTTTTTCTGATGCCCGACTGGCTAACTACCACCCTCAAGTTGAAAATCTGCCACCAAATACCAATAAGTGTGTTCCGGTAGTTGCACTTGAGAGCCAGTTCCTCCACAGGTTTAGCGTGTCTACCAACTTCGGCCATATCTTCGCTTAACATCAGTTGAGATTATGTCCACTACGTTAAACTTTAACAATAAAAAAAAGAGATTGGTTGTATAAAAAAGCCAAATGTGTGTATCTAATAGTTTTCCTGCACCCTAAATTTTGCTAACATTAAAACTGGTAACTTCTCTCTAACAAATATTAATATTTGCTTTCCAATACTTCTTCCAACACTTCTTTAAATTTGTATTGCATAGAAAGGAAAATTCATACGGAGATTTATTCACAATTTAAAGATATACAATAACCATCCATCTAGCTCAAACTGTAACAAGTTTTCATTTTCTAAATGCATATTGCAACCACAATTTACACTTGCAGTGTGACAAAGCCATCCCGGACGACGTGGCAGAAAATTTTACCATCACATTAACGATACCCGACAATGCATTTTGCAGTTCTTTTGAAGTAATTCTGGCTATAGATCATTTTGAAATGTTAGAGATATATATCGGTTTATTTATTTATTGCTCGTAAAAGATGGTAAGATTATTTTTATAGTTACAAAAAATAAAATAAAACTCTTTATTAACATGACGAACTAAAATGTATAAAAGCCTCAAATGTACATAGCTCATGTAGAAAAATAACTAAGACTAAGAATAAATTGCATTCATTTTGTACCGGTATGCTTTCTATTTGAATTAAGAAGTCTTGGCAACATATTGTTTTCATGTTATTACATTAGAATTTTAGACTCCAGATAAGAATATTATCCATAAATCGCAAATAATTAAAAAGTACCCATTATTTAAACTATTTGTAACTCCCAAAAATAAAAAATTAAACTAGTTTATCTCTTTACTCGACCTGGGTAATCTACAAGTATTTCGATGAGTTTCTCTTTACTACGTAAACATTTCAAAGATTAATCTCGACTATTGTTTTTAATGCCCCGAAACATCTCGGCAATGGTGTTTTGTGCGATATCGTATATATTTCAAATAATAAACAAAAAAATCTATAAAATAAACGAATATATTCGAGGTCGTAGTTAGCATGCACTATCGATTCTTAAACATCACTTTTTGTGGACAAAATGTACTACTTTTAACAGAGAAATATTATATGATTTCCCACTTGTGACTTAAACCAATCCTTCAACATCTACAAAACTATTCAACTATTTCAACTGTCAGGTTTCTCGCCTTGGTCTCGGTTTCGGACTCAGTCTGACACGATGATACATTTCCCGAGTATCCACTTCAATCTTCCCCGAACGATAATTCTGCGGTAAAACTTTGTAATAACCAAAGAGGAAACAATTTTCCTTCTACCTCGACGTAAATTATATATTAGTGTATTACATTTTGTATTTTCATTTATACATATGCTAGCTGATCTGGCAGACCTTGTTGTTTTTCGAGGCAATCATATCGACTATAGCGTCATCCCTCGCGTTATGATCACTTATCTAGATAAAAAGTAACCTATCTCTCAAGTTGGATCGAACTGCACACAGTTTGCAAAATTTGTTTAAAATCGGTTTAGTAGTATAAAAGTTCATCGCGGACAAACCATCTAACACGAAATGTTTATATATAAAGATATTTTCTTTTTAATGGACAAGCTTTTATTAATCATATACGGCTTATATTCAGTGAAATAGAATGAATGTTAAAGGTCACTGCGTTTTTATGTTAAAAATATCGTTCTCAATTATTACAAAGTTTACATTTTATTCATTCTCCGAGAATATATATATTCAATCAAATTTAATATTAATCTTGTAAAGTATGTATTAAGTAGGTAGCTGTGCTCGCAACTTCGTACGCGGACCTAAAAGTTATTTCTGTAACTTTGGGAATCCGTGCTGCTTATTGGATAAAAGAAACCTGTGTATTTTTCTGGTATTTTCGTTATCTGTCAATGATTGCTTGAACAGTTAAGCATTGCATGACTTATCACGTCACATCGGAATTCCTAATGTAATTTGAAAAAATTTCTATAAATAATTCTAAAATATGTTTTTGATTTGGCAGAATTTAACATGAACTTTTCTGGACAACCTACACCTCATTCCGCCCCGTGACCACGAAGGCTGAAAAGCTTTCGAAACGTCGGGATCAAAATCAATAAATAACCGCGATAAAATCCGTTTAAATTAGTCAATGAATAATATTCGCATAAACATATGAAATCATTATATATAATACTAGCTTTTATCTGCGGCTTCGCTTGCGTTAAAATCGATTTTGTCAAACAAATCGGATAAAGCAAATGAAAAGTTTCATACAAAGATTTTGGTTGGCAACACATCTGTAATGCCCCTGGTGTTGCAGTTGTTCATAGGGGACGGTAACCATTTAACATCAGATGGGCGGTCTACCTGTTTGCTGTCCATTATCATAAAAAACCGTCTTTTGATTCAACTTCCTTTAACTTTTCGCTAAAAAGGTAGCCAATCACCGTCTCCGGGTACCCGTCTATCTCTATGACAAAATACATCATAATCAATTCAGCGGTTGAGGCATGAAAGCGAGACAAACAAACAAACTCACTTTCGCATTTATAATATTAGTAATGATTTCATGAAAAGATATATCTTTTCATATATATATATATCATAGGTTCTGATTTATTTACAATCTAAAGTCAAAAGGTTAAAGAAAAAATACATTTCGAAAATCGTTTGATCCCAAGCTCGATAGCTCGACTATTTGAAGCTGAAAATAGGTAAAAAGATATTATACAACGTAAAAGATCTCATAAAACATCAACGTAAAAGAACTGATCAAAGATATGCCCGATTGAAGACCCTTACAAGAAATTTATTAAAAGCCATATTTGCATCATTCGAACACAAAATTAAATATCAATTATACTTATGATTAGATAAAACTTGAGCTGCAACTAAACCCTTGATATCAAAAAGGGGTATAGTGATATTATTTAACATTAGTAAAGAAAATAATAATGTGCGATATTAAAACGAATGGATGCTAGAAAGAGTAAGAGTAACATCCCAATAAATAATTATTTTATAGACACAATAAATTAACTGTATTATACCTGATTGTGCGTACAATATAGTCCAAAAATATTCTTAAATTAGGTTATTGAATACATAATTATAAAAGAGAGTAAATGTAATAAGTTTATTGAGATTCGATAAACAGAACCCACAGTACAGATCTCTATCGCTCCGCCTGGTTGCTGAATATACACCGACTGGTCTAGAAACGCGATACGACTAAACATTTTGAAGATTTTAAGCGATGATAGCTCAATTGGTAGTGTGTAAGAACGCCGCGTCGAATTGATATTGACGTCGAATTGAAATCGACGTGAGTTCGAATCCATCTACAGTGAGCTTAAACTTTCGGTCATGCAACCAGAAAAATATCGTCATGCAACCATAGCACCGGTTTTTTTCTAATGCCTGCCAGGCTAGCGTTGACCACCGTCAAGTTGAATCTGCCGCCAAATACCTACAGGTGTGTTTCGGCGGTTGCGTTTGAGTGCCCTTCCCGCCACTAGGTTCAGCGTGCACACCATCTAGGACCACATCGTCCATTAACATCAGGTGAGATTGTGGCGATAACGCTAAACCGTAACTATGAAAAAATGTTACATCTTGTCTCCATTGGTCGGGATCCAATTGAAAAATTTATCGTGGCTTACTAACCCAGAAATGAATATTTGGTGTTACTCTTACTAAATATTTTTGTGAAACGGTATGATAATTATTGTTTCCTTTCATTAAATTTGAGGCTGACATAAAATTTAAACTTCATTTTCGAACATATAATCCTTTACATTTTACCGACTGTTCAGATTTTTTATATATTTTTTCCGAACTCAAATAAATCAATATACTATGCAGTCATACTATTTGTACGTTTAACCTAATTTGCCCAACTTTTTTTACTTTCGTTTATTTTCCCTAAACTGGCACTGTTACATGAAATAATGAAAAGCAGGAATGCCAAGTAAGCGGCAAACGAGCCAAGTAAGTTCACTGCCAAGACGCAGTGAAGCTTATAAATTAAGTCTTTCTTTTATTAAAGGACCAAATGTTATTACTCTGGATAACAAAGGGAAAAAATATTATCCTCATAAAATAATACAATAGAAACGGATGGATTAGTTTGCAACGCATTGCTGTATTTGCACTTTCCCACGTACTCTATTTAAATTAATATTTTGTAACTAAATATCGGAACAGTTTAATTGAAATTTAGAATTTGCAATTATGAATTCTTGAACAATAGATACATGCTCATAATATCTTGGTAAGTTTTAAATATTGATTACTAGCGTATAAAGTTAATTAAAAATTTCACGAGCTAATTTTAATTGATATTCTTCTAGATATAGATTCAACTACTTAAAGTCGGCTACAAATGTCTTCAAACGTAAAACGTGTTAAAAGCTCAATAATATGAATATACAACTGCTAAATAAATATGCTGCCAAAAATAAGGGTAAATGTTGGTCTAATATTACATGGGGTTTGGCATCTTAATATGATAGAGAAGGAAGAAACAGGTTAGAAGGTGATACCAAATCTTTTTCTTGAATCGAACCTTTAAGTAGTACACTATGACTTATAGATTTAATATTTCAAGAAATATCTAACCGTGTAATAGATACACTACTTCACATTACACAAACTCTTCGAATTTCCACGGAAAAATGTCTTCCTGGCGCTATATATTTCTGACAGCCGACATCCTTTGCCTTCCGCCGCGGTACCCACATATATACTTTAGACCATCCAACATGTTACACATTGCCAATAAAAATGATACAAGTCGTGACAGCATTTTTATAGTTAAGCTTTAGCGTTATGGCCATAATGCCATGGCCATGGCCCAAGTTGACTGACACGCTAAAACTATGGAGGCTGTTATGTTTTTTTTTTAATATTGAAAAAGTGCCTGCAATTAAACAATATTTTTTAAATTACATCTGATGAACACTAATTACAATTAATGTGAAGAAGTCCCGTTGTAATTATGTCTGAAAACGAAAAGAAGGAAAATGTAAACATATATTGTAGTATTAGATGTTAAGTATAGAATGTTTAAGTTTAAGTGAAAACAAAACGACAAACAAAAGAATCAGCTAAAAGTATATAAAACAAAAAAAGACACGTTATAGGGAAAAAATGTATAAACCAATTCTTGATCATATTAGGGTTGATAACGGAACCTAATAAAAAATAACATAAAGAAATTATGAATCAAGAAGACAAAGCAGAATAACGTACTGAAGATTCTAAATATATTTATTGGGTCTGATACTGGTCACCAGGTTCTTTAAATTTATACTAAAATAAAGAACATGTCGACCGTCACGAGACGCCAGGCAGATGTGAAACATTTCTGAGTTGAGAGGATAAACCAGTCTGGCCGTCTGAGACCTCCAGGCAGGCCGGACGAAGCCTGGCTTACCATCAGGCTGGGCTGGTCACCGCGGCGAAACGGTGATTGCAAATTCAAACCCGTGTCGCCCCAACAGGTGACAGATAGCCGTCGGGTTTTAATTTAATGGGTATGCTCGGCGGTCTAGCACTAAATGAGTCACGCATAACCCTCTCAGTCCCCTTGGAAGGGTATGCGTAGATTCATTTCCCCACGATATAAAAAGGTGTAAAACATTTAAGTTAATAGTAGAATTTATAATTACTAAAAAGGTACAAAAACATTATGGAGTAAAATAAATAATAACATACAAACACAAGGGAATCAAAAATTGTGTCGTAGAGGAGGCCTGTCGGCTTAGGCGAAGTCGTTTACCGTCACGGCAAGCGGGTCGATTTTACTACCAAGATGCGACAATTGTTTTTTTTTTTAATATTTTTAGTTGCAACACACAATATTTTCGAGATGAGGTAGTTCACAAAAAAGAAAGAATGAACAGTAATTTCGATGAAACAAAGTTCACACAGTGTAAATGTACAAATACAGTCTTACAAACTAATATCATCTCATACAACATCGAAGAAGGACCCAAGCCTAGCATATGCTATAAAAATTGCTAGAGCGCTGTTCTGTTGTATCTAAAGACACTACACCATTCTATTCAATCTTTAAACACTGACAATAAACAGCGACGTAAAAACAATAGCATTTTTTTCGAAAGACTATATGCTCTTCGTCGAAAAGGCTTTCACAGCTTGGCAGGACTTTAAAACAACAGCATATTGTCCAGGCGTTTTTATATTGTGGATAAACCGCGATGCCAAGGTTCGCGGTCAAGTGACAGGGTATGCGCGCTATCAACGAGTTAGTTGCGAATAACGGGCAGCGCCCAAGCGGCATTACATTTTTTTGTAAAGTTTTAAGGGCTATCTTGAAGGGTACCTTGATTATTGTGCCTTAATTGACACTGTTAGTGTTACTAGTGTATTCGTATGTGCAACGGCCGATCAGAACTATACAAGAAGACCCAGCGATCAAGGTAAGTGTTTTGTCTTATATAGGTTTATATAATTGTCTGGATTGGTGTTGTGCGAGGCCACTCCGAAATGCGATCAGGAGATCACATATAGTATTAGCAGTTTCATAAATGTGTCGTGTAAAATAATGAACAGTGTGTCAGGAATAAACCAAGATCACAGAATACACACATTAGATGGAAGGCGCAATATGCCGCCTTCGAGAATCTGTTAGGGATACGTTCATTCGATACGAAGCCGTTTAGGTGACGCCTTTTTCGAATACGCCGCGATACGAAAACGAGAGAGTGTGTACGTAACGCGTCGTAAATCGAACTCGAATTGGAATCCAGATTAGGTGTACAGTTAAATGGTTAACAGTAAGTTAATTTCATCATTATAAGACGGGTGCGAGGTGGCAAGGTAAAATAATTGTGTATGACTGGATCTTTTTTTAATGTACTTAAGGTTTACCGTTATGACCACAATCTCACCTAATCTTAAGTGACGATACGGCCCAAGTTAGTAGACACGCTAAACCTGTGGAGGAACTGGCTCTCAAGTGCAGCTGCCGGAACACACCTATTCCTACCTTCCTATACACCTACCACCATGCTATGGCTTCCTCACGATGTTTTCCTTCAACGAAAGCTCAAGCTCATTGTAGGTGCTTGAATTCGAACTCACGTCCCTTGACGGGAAGTCGTATACACTACCACTGAGCTATCATCGCTTCAAAATCTCAGCCACCATAACCTCCTTACCTAAACTGTATTCTTCTTCGATCATTAGCGTAAGGGCTAACTTTTACCCACGGCTTCGCTCGCATTAATATTGATTTGGTCAAACAAATCGTATAACGCAATAAAAAGTTTTATATAATGTTTAATCCTCCCTTTACCTCACTTCCGATAAGTTTTTGCGAGAATACGTAGCCTAACACCATCTCGATTTCTATACGAAAATTCATCATAATCGATATAGCGGTTCAGGCGTGAAAGCGTAAAAAAAACCAACTCACTTTCGCATTGTTTTATTAGTAAAATAGGGATTTAATAAGGATTCTCGTGGTGTAGTGAATATACGCAAAAGTGACCAGGAAGCTCATACATACTCAAAAAATTAATTATAAACATTCCTGGAATTTACTTACGGCAATTTATTGCGATCAAACCCAAGAAGACGGTCATCCGTAAGCCGTGAACGTCGTATATCTTTAATGAAATTTGTCCAGGTTCATAAATATAATATGTACAGAACCAGAAACATTGTGCGAAGTTTTGAAACTGAATTACAGAGTTCTGGGGAATTGTTTATTATGAGAAACAAATTTTATTCAAGATTCTTGACAAGACGCTGCCGGGTGATAAATTTTATAAAAAAGTTTTCGTTGAATATTGATTATTTATTTCTGAGTACATTTTAATATCCGTTTCATCCTTAAAATGGAGAGACAGTGTTGCCTAAAATAAATATAACATCATCAATTCTTTGATTTGTGATTTTCTTTGATCCTATACTGAACATAGAATTTCTCTAGGCTTATTTTTTATTCACAATCGGTCTTTTGGTACCGTAATTTCATGATCATGATACTTAAAATAAAATATTTACTAAATATATATACCTCTAGAAAAATGTTACCTAAAAGATATATTTTTGAAGTGAAACTTCTTTAGAATCTTTATGATTTCAAACTCGATGAAACGAAAAAGCAAGTCTATAGAGACACAAACACGTAAATGTATAGGATTGAGCCGGCGAGAGAATGAGATAGAACACATTACACGTTCTCTATCTTCTCTTTGTGCGATGGTTCGTAGCGTCCCCACTATCGTCTACTAAGCATTGTCTATATGTATTTCCAACACTTTTCAATAAGTATTTTTAATCAGGGACTTTTCAGAAGTTTCACTTCTACCATGTGTGACTTGCACACACACAATATTTTTTTTAGTTGAATAAGTTTAGCGTTTTGGCAACGATCTCACCTGATGTTAGGTGACGATGTGGCCTAAGATGGTGGACACACTAAGCTTAGTGAAGGAAATGGTTCTCAAATGGAGCTGCCGGAACACACGTATAGGTATTTTGTGGCAGATTTTCAACTTAAAGGTGGTAGCTAGCCAGGCCGACATTAGAAAAAGATATGCCACAATGGTATGGTTTCATCACGATGTTTCTATCACCGAAAACTTAAGCTCGTTGCAGGTTGATTAGAACTCATGTCCTTTGACGCGACGTCTGTACACGCCACCAACTGAGCTATCATCGATTCAAAAACAACCTATTTATATATTTATGTTTAATGAGATATACCATATGTATATATATCATATTTATGTACAGTATACTAACTGGCCTTATCGATGCCGTCCCGCCCTTTCCAATACTTTCTAACTAAATAAAACTTGCGTACCTTACCAATATCTGACACACAATAGAGATTATTGTCTTCAACATGTTTTTTTCTAGTAATATTGTTATATAAGAACATAAAACATACCTTAAATTTCAAATGTATTTATTCTTTACCCGATAATGGAAGTAATTTACAAACAAACTTAAAAAAAAAAGAATCTAACAGCACCATATCGGTGCCTCAAAGCAGTGTAACCAAAATGCTACCAGCATTGCCAAATTGTATTGCAACGCGGATTTAGAATTATTTATTACACTGTTAGCATTTAACCCCTATCCTGATTCTGTATCCTATCCGGAACTCTCGTGTTTAGGACATAAAAAGTTTCAGAGCCAGCTTCTCGTATAGGTCTTGACTGTTCACCATCTTGGGCAACATCGTCACTTAACAACAGGTGAGGTTATAGCTAAACGATAAACCTATAAAGTAAAAAAAAACATATGAAAACAAACAGTTAACTCACCGTTAAAAGTTTCACTAAGCAAATCTATTTGTACATAGAATTCAACATTTTTCATTTCAAATTTTTCTCACGGAAAATTCTCATAACAGATCCAATCCGAGGACGAATATACGAGTGATTATTGGAAGGTAATTACCACTTTATCAAAATAAAATTTAAGCGCGTGTCTCTATAGGATAGATATTACCTTATATGTCTATTATTATATGAAATATCTATATTTCAGTCTTAGATCAATTAGGTTACATGGAAGAAAATATTTTTTGCAACGAACTCGCCAGTATTCTATATTTGCATGAAACTATTGATTCATTTATAATATATATATATATATATATATATATATATATATATATATTTTTAATATTACTTCATGAAAAGACTAAATGCGATGTGCGTACTTTGATAACGATAAAAAGTTAATATAGGCAGTTTTATTTTTGTCTTTTGTGTATTTTCCTTTCTATGTATTCTCTATAGGATACTTTTTACCTCATGATTGAAAAAGTTTCCTCCGAAACAGAGGACAAAATTAAAATTCTGAAATACCTGAACGTCTTTATACGTTAGTACTACTGTGGTAGTCTTCATATTATAGGTATAAAAATGACTGTGGTAGTAATATTAAGTAATATTGTTTGAGTCCATTCTGCCGCTGGATATCTTATTGCTAATCTCGGTCTTACTACATATAGTCGACCTCTGTAGTTGGAAAATTGGAAATTGGAATCAAATCGGAAAAAAGAATCAGTCAAATAATGTTCATCAAGTTGAAAATCTGTCGCCAGGTGCCAATAGGTGTGTTCCGGAAGTTGCACTTGAGAGCCAGTTTCTCCACTGGTTTAGCGTATCTACCAACATGGACCATATCATCACTTGAGATCTGGTGAGATTATGGCCATAACGCTAACTTTACCTATATAAAATATATATTAGTTGCCACAAACTGGGAGTGTCTGGGAGAGCTTCAACAAGAGAGTCACGACTTGTTGAAGATAGTTTCATCTGTCCAAAAATGCCCAAATCTAATCACTTGTAAATGGCAGTAATAGTCTCCAAGAACAAGAAAAAGAAGAAGAAACGTAATTATCCCATAATATAAATAAAATATACAATTTTAAAATATTTACACTGGCAAATACTCCTGCGGTGTGAAAACAAGAAAAAAAGCGTCTCTATGGCGACGTTCAGTTGTTAATACAGAAAACGAAATAATAGACACGGTTAAATAATTAAATACTTATTTTGTGTAAACATTACGGAAAACTAAAAGTTATCTACAATAGATTTAATACAAATATATCTGCCGCGCGGCTGGACAAACTATTTTGTTGCGTGTTACCGAATTATTCATTACAAGCCAAAACCTTATACGTGTGCATTGCGGACGGCACCATGCTGGATTATATTGGTACTGATTTCATTATTTGGGACCTCGGACTACCACCAGACAAATGAGGTTTTTCTTTTCTTCATTGATGGGATTTCATTGGTGAGGGGCATCCAGAGGTGTAATCCCAGCTCTACCATCTATTTGCTGCCCATCCCTTCCGCTCCCTTGAGGTCGACATAACTGTCAGAATTTTAAATACGTTTCAATTTTATGATTGCCGCTACAATAGTAATCAATAATAAATACATATTTGAAAAGTTATCGACTTTATTCAGCAAAATACTAAGCGAAATTCGCTCTCCCACATTTTTATAATAAAAGTAAAAACGACTTCATTTCGTTTGAAAAAAATAATCCCAATTTTCCAATTATGAGACAAAAACCATTTACCGATAACGTACCGTCAGGCGGTAAACATATATATTATAATTTAATTTAATATCAAAAATAAATTACTAACTGAAGATTAAATTGAATCTTCAACAGGCTTATGCCTTCCTTCTTTTTGCCAATGAATAAATTAGCATTTTATCTAAACGGCGTATCTCTTTAAAAAGTGCTTTCCGTGTATAAAGGAAATTGCGCCGGCAAACGGGAGGCAGTGGTACCTTTTCAATATAACGACCGATGAATATTTCGGACAATAAATCAGGTTTTACACAAAAGGACGCCCAAAATACTCATATTATTTTCATTTTGTACAAGCTCTCATTGTATCAAAGAATTCGTTTGTTTTATTTTTTATTTGTGTTTGTTTCTGGTTTCAAGCGATTTGTTGTCTGTGACAGTGTGTGGTAAACTGGAAAAGAGGATATGTAGGAAAACAAAACAATTTATTTATACTATATATATTACCTTAACAATAATTTATTTTGTTATTATCTTGTTTGTTTATTTTAATTTAAATTGTACGTTAATAAATTCGTATATAACATTTACTAAATAAAGAAATTAGATGTAAAGGCTCATACTGAAAACCTTTATTTTGCGATAGTCTGAACCCAAAGGGTGATTGATCGCTAGCCAATCGGAATAACCCTACCACCAAGCTGTGACATCTCAAGGGATTATAGGGTTAATCGTCATTAAAAAAGCTAAATGTGAGACCAACAATCTCCAGAGGCTCGTCTGTTACTCAGCAGGGCGTACCGTGTGCAGATGAGGTCGACTTAAGAACTTAGATGGATTCGATATCTCTTACACCCCAAAACCGCCTTTATCTGGACAGGCTACAAGAGGTGTCAATGATTATTCCACCGGTTTAGGCGGTCGCCCGCTGACGCGTGTTATAAGTTCGAACCCCGCACTGGACAATTATTTAGTAAAAAAAAAATTCATGTCTAGGTGAGTATGTTCGATGTGTGTATGACTTGACATTGGCGAAGCTGCCTACATCGACAGATGTCAAAATTAAAAAAAAAAGGAGACGTTTGTGATACGAGGCTGATGTGAACCGATAATATTTCGTTAACCCTACATGGAGGCCATGCATTCGCTCCTTACTAGTGAGGGATATAGTGCCTATAGCCAGGTTATCTTTCAAAAACTGCTAGCGTAAAGAGGAAATAAAAATGTATGGTATATAAATTCAGTATGGGATTTTTTTGGGATCTTGCTCTGTCATGCTGTGACTTTTATTTTTATTCATATATTTAGTTATTTAGCCGTATATTGTGTGTGTCCGTATATTGTGTAGGTTACATTTTAATTGATCTAGTTTAGCTGAAGAGCATAAGTGAAATGTATAATGCATATTCATTCGGCACATAATATATCAGTTGCCACAAAAACTCCCAAGAGACCTTCAACAAGAGAGTCACGTCGTGTTTAAGATAGTTCTGTGTCGAAATGACCCAAATCTTATCAGTTAAAAATGGCAGTAATAGTCTCTAAAGAGGACTAAGTTGCCAAAAATAAAAAAAATTAATAAAAAATGCCTTATTAAATATAGAGTTACTTTGAAATGTGTCATTCCATACACCATACCGAAAAAACCTTGTTGGTGCCGAGTTATTTGGCTGTAATCAAATTATATTTTTGTTAATGTTGGTTAAAAGGAGAAGGCACTTCGAAAAATATCTAAAGCATTGAGAAAAATACGCAAACATTCGATGGATATGTTCTTTTTTTGTTTAACAGCTTGCCCGCGACTTTGTTCGCGTGGAACCAGATAATATTTATTATTGTTTTATTTCTAAAATATAAGTAGCTTATGTTACTAACATCAACTATCTGCCAGCCAAAGTCCCGTCGAAATAGGCTCCAGTCGTTTCAGAGATTAACCGGAACACACAGATAGACAAAAATAAAAATAATAAATGATATTTTTATATAAATACGTGTATATTTTCATATGTATTTAGTAAAAATCTGTTGACGTTACAAACATACACTTCAGTTTCATTTATTTGTATACATTTACAAACATGTCTATTATTGATAATTTAATACAATATATAGATTAATATACAAAAAAAACCGTGGAGCGGCTTCGTGCTAATAAAATGTTATAAGCTACAAATTACAAAGTGCTCTTATGTCAACGTCCTGAAATTTCTACTTTGAAGATGTATGTCCTAATTAACTATGAACATTAACGAGCTTACGTCACCTGGTGTTTTGTTCGCACAGAAAGTACTTCAAAGGGTACACCGTAAGGTTCAACCCTCAACAAAACAATGCGTATAACGTTATATTATATCTCAAGTTGAATGGAAAGTTTCTAACTCAGAACTACTTCCTATCAAACTTAAATGCATAGAAATTATAATATATACAGCCGACCTTTGATTATACTTACATAGGAATAAATACATTTGTATACAAAACTATTTCAAATACACACGTATGTACAATGTAAAACAATTATGTAGGAGACAAACTTCTTAACACTATGGATTTACCGTACGGTTTACGGTTCTATGCAATGACAGAGAGGGAAGCTTCGAACTTCCCAGGACTTGTAACACGGCTGTAGGTGTAAGGGCCTTCTTGCCGACGTGCGTCCACAGTCACCTTCACTACTCATGGTTCTCTACCTGCCCAGCCAAATTACCTACCCAATTTGGCTGCTAGCGCAGCTTTAAAAGCACGTTCTAGTATAAAACTTACTGCAGTCATAAACAGTCCAAGAGCTTTTATAAATCTTAATAGAAAAGTATTAGAGACCGTGGAGGTTGCGTCGAATCATAATCAAAGTCTCGTTCCATAATCGGTATATTTTACAGCATTTCACAGCAGAGCTTCCTCTTACAAGTCGAGATTTCGTAGTCTCAAATGTTCTTAACTCGACTGCCTCATCCAGTCACGTTATTACCCAGGTTAACACTTAACCAAATAACCAACTTCTTTCACAGTCATTACACTAACTGTATAATCACTACAACAGCTTTTATAAATGCTATGTATAGATATTGGTCGTAGTTAAATCATTTCATCAATCATAAATTATGTTTCTAGTATCATTACGTCAATAAGCAGAAGACGTGGTATTTAACTAAAGTAAATAACTCGTATAACCCTAACCAAAATATTATAACTGTGAGATTGACTTTTAATTACTCTTTTACTTAACTATTCAATAGATCATTACAAAAAATTGTATTCAGTTTGTCACAGTTACAGAATAAAACATAAGATAAATTTTATTCAGAAAGATTGCTATACCTATCAGAGGAATACAATATAATTGTTAACTCCATGCTAAAATTACGGGCACAACTACTAAGTAATCTACATTAATATTATGAAGCGGAAGAGTTCCTTTATTTGATCGTACTAATCTTAGAAATTACCAGTCGGATTTCAGAAACTATTTTTGTATTATATAGTGCGATCAATAACAAAGGCTTCAGAGCAGAGTTTCCCAAAGTATGCACCGCAGCACCCTGGTGGGCTATAGAGAGGGAAGAAGGGCACCGTGAAGCGATTCTCTTTACCGTTGTCCGAAACCTCAACATAAGTGTTCGGCGGTGCAAAATAAACAATTAAATTTATTTATTTACTCAATTCTCAAATATTGTTAATTTCATGTTCATATAAATAAACAGATTATATTCATAATGTGAATGTTTTAAATGTTTTGCCTATCTGCATGATCAGTATTATTGTACCTACCTATTTGGATCAGATAGATAGGTTAAGATGCCGCCACAAAATAGTAAACACGTATGTGTGTCACGAACTCTAAAATATTCGGAACCCCGGCTTTAGAGTATTTAACATCGCGCTACCATTAATAGGAAAAAGGTGTATTGAAAAAAGTTACTAAAACGGGAAACGATTATTAAATAATTTTTAATTCTACGCTAACGAAGTCACAGGTATATCTAGTAACATACATAAAGAGATTAACTGCTCAAATACCAGATGCCCAATTTAATCATCATAAACAGTATAATCCTTTTTGTTAAAATCACACGAGCCGACCCATACCGCGGTGGATCGTTCCCTATTCGCAAATTTCATTGAGCAACGCAATCAAATTAGGATCAAATACTTCAAACGAATTCTTGTTTGTACTTTTTACGGTGCCTTCATAATATTATATTAGCACGGAACCCAATTTCATCAAGGTCAATAATATAAATTTTGTTCGATATTTTTAGAAATACGTATTTACTTATTACAAGCTGTCGCGGAAACATTATTTTGCCCATTCTAGCAGCAGTCAAAAACTTGATTGTAGAATCACCATTAGCGTTCAGGGATAACTCACTTCTTCTTTGAAAACACTTAGATCCACTGTCATGGTTCGGGTTTAGTTTGAAAGCGAATGAGAATTTTACTTATGATAAACTAAAAAAAAATGTGTGTAATCACACTCTAACGCATTTGAGCGATTTCGTAAATTCGTCGAATGATACATTTGGTGCTTACTTAGCCTGTGTCTAGGGAGGTCTAGCCATAACTGGCAACAATTTTTTGTCTAATATTTCCAACCCTTGAGCGAATGCTATTTACATTTCAAATACGCTACTCTTTATTAGATTTCTAGTAAAGTTGTCAACTATTCACCAGAGAATTGCAACTACATTGTTTAAAGCGTTGATTCGCTATTAAATTTTAATTTACATTTCCTATCCCGAAGGAATTTATATTTGTCTGTACGTTTTTATTTATTTATCTACAGCGAAATACCATGAACTCACTCATTATAATATCTCCGAAATTACCAGATCGATTGATTCGAAATTAAGCATGGATAGTTTTGCCATTATGTAGACACCAACTAAGGACAGATATAAGCCTTACAAGTATTACGGAGCACCAAAAGGGGGTAGCGGGGGCTTTGCTTTACTTATTATTGACGACATGGGGCTGAGCGAGTTTCATTGATTACTTAAGCAATATTTATTTACTTACTTTTTCTTCAACATTTTGTATAATATAATATAACAACTTCTCGTGTCTGTGGACGATAGCGAAAATAATATTCAGGGGTGCCCAAAATGATTGGCAAAGTTTACTCAACAAATACAAATATTATATTTTAAGAAACATTTACACGGTATATGCCTTAGTTAAGACTCCAAACTAGACAATGCCTGTAACATGAAGCCTAAAGAGTTGTTAGAATTATACATATAATAGTTGGTGGCGCATTTGACTCACATATTATTCTGTAGTAAATTTAAATATAAATGCTTACATAAACATAGGTGATGGGTAAGAGCATTGTTTACTTTTGCTGACAAGAGGGAGGGGAGGGTCACAATTGACTAAAATTCTGCTTACATAATACTTGATTGATCCCATATTAAGTTCAGGCGCTGTATTATGCATGCATGTAGACTAAGTTCGAATTTGCAGAATTGTTTATCGACTACAGCTAAAGCTGATGTTCGGCTACTTTGGTCCATCGTTGCTAATCGATATTTTAACTAACTTCTGCTTTCACCACAAAGCCCCGTGAAGTTTTCAACGCTCTTAAAACCAACAGCTTTTGCTGGTTTGAAATTAAAGAAGCCCTCCCACATCTCCGGGTTATCATAGCTGTGTATTTACAAATCCCTGTGATACTCATTTGCACAATATATAATGCGCTAAAGCCATAGCTTTCGTGAGTAGAAAGCCTTACAATACCTTCTTGCTTTACAATGTTGAAAATAAGATATTATAAATGTGTAACCGTAAAAAATGTGTCGATTAAAATTAGCAAATTTAAAGTAGACAATATTTTCGACCCCTTAATGTGAAAAACCCCACTCAAAAACCATCTTCGCAGTGAATATTTTGAACACGAAATACATTAATAATATGTACTTGGAAAATAATATTAATTCTCAATATTAGAACTTTGTAATATGCTTCGGCGACTTTAGGAAGTTTAACAACAAGCGAGCAAGCGTTAGACCTGAGACGCAATATTTGTTACAAACTTAGTTAAACAGATAACTCACACTTTTGGAAACTTCTGATTACAGAGGGTACTCGTGTATTTCGCATGGTCTTATACTTCGTGGTTCAATTGCTTTTTAATTTATTGTTTTATCTTAACTAGTGTTCGCCAAGTGGCCGAAATTCTGTACCAAAGCGGTGATTGAACATTTGAGAAAAATCTTGTACGGGCGGGAAAACATAACTAACTGTTTCCAAATATTTATGGACAACACTAAAAGTGTGCTATAGTTATTAAACTAAGAAAAATAATCAGTTGTAAAACAATGGAGAAAATATTCTAAATTTGTTTTGTCTGTTTGACTGACTCATATTCTGTTGACTTACAAACCTCAGTGAAAATAATTATAATCATGTTTTAACTAGCAAATAGTTAGAAGAAGGGTCGTTAGAAGAACGTTAGGGTCAAGGGTAAAATATACAAGTCTATTAAAAGCCTTGGCATATTGTATGGATCGGATTGCAGGGGCTGGCACGAAGACGGATTAGTATCAATTGCATGCACAGAAATACGAATGTTAAGATGGATGTGTGGTGTTACAAAAATGAACAAAATCAGAAATGAGTATGTCTTGAGTGTGTGTGCGAGTCTTGAGTGAGTCAGAAATGAGTATGTATAAATCAGAAAGGAGTTTCAAAGTGGCACCAGTGGTCAAAAAGTTGAAAGGAAATAATTTGTCTTGGTTTGGACATGTTACGAAAAGAAAGGAAACGCATGTTTGAGAAAAGTAATGGTTAGGAATGTTAAAGGATGGAAAGAAAGAGGAAGGCCAAAGAAAAGATGGAGACAGTGTGTGTGAAATGAGATGAAAGAAAAGGGAATGAATGAACAGATGGTGGTTGATAGATATTTATGGAAGAAGAAAACGTACTTCGCCGACCCCAAATAACTTGGGAACACTACAAGAAGAAGATGAGAAGAGCAATATTTGGATTCTACAGTAAACATAATATATTAAGGATCTGACGGCACTGTGTTTGGCGTTTGTCAGCGCAATTTCAATAAGCACTTGCTGGCTCTGCATACTCAGGTATGCAGTTATTGCGGTTCGTCGTTGGATGAATCTTCAGAATTATTTGTAACTCGGGAATAACGCGCCTAAGGCTTTCATACAAGCATCTTTTGCGAGGAAATTATTCAAGTATTGTAGCGCATATATCAACCGTTTAAGTTGGATATATCTCTACATATTCCTCACACAATCCATTCATACCTTTCGTAGTTTTGCTTTGCTGTTATATTTGTACACTTTGATACTAACCAGTGTTCTAGTTTTATGATTTCTATCCCTGACTGCATCATAGCCGTATAATGTTAGTCTTAATTTCTCAGCTTCTCTATTGCTGTAGTTAATATATTGAAATTACTAAAATATCTGGTGCTTTTCCCATTAACGACATGTAATCGTTAAATCTATTCTTAGTGGGAATCTAAGCCGTAAATGAAATAACTATTCCAAAATTTAATCAATGGATCCGGTAGTTTTGATAGTATTTTGACTATATATCTATACTATTATTATAAATACGAAATTGAGTTTGTTACGCTTTCACGCTTAAACCGCTGTAATGAATTTTGGTATATAGATAGATGGGAATCTGGAGACGTTGATAGACTACTTTTTCTAGTGAAAAACCATTTGAAAGTGGGCTAAAGGGAGGTATAAACTTTATATGAAACTTTTAACTGCGACCCAATTTGTTTGATAAAATCAATATTAATGCGAACGAAGCCGCAGATAAAAGGTAATAAATTAATAACGACATATACATAAATAATATTGTCATTCTTCTTTTAAAAGCACACTGAATAAAAACAATGAGCTTATTAAGTGAGAATCTAATAAAATTTCCTTGTAGACAACAAAGCGATAACTGGCACGTACGAAACAAAATACCGATGTTAAGCTACAAACACATATAAAAGGAGTAATTAATATACTGTATCTTAAGACAGGGCAAAGGGAAGCGAGGAAACGCGGAAAATTCTCTACAAATAAATGAGAAACTCAATTAATTGCAATTGTTAAATGTAGCTCCGAGTGTTAATGAAATTCCTACCCATAACGCGAGTCACATATAAATTTAGATATTGTAGCCGCAGCTGTATGAAATTTACACTGTGTAAAGATTATAATAAGAAGCATCCCAATATACACTTAATCTCGAATATTTGGGAATTTACCAAAAATATTATATTTTTCATCTCGATCACTCGAATTGATATAGTAACATTGTACGCTTTCAGTACCTGTTTAGGTACGCGTGTGATCACTATACTTATTGTTTACGACATAGATATTATATACAAAAAAAACAATATTGGGTTTGTGGTAACGTGTACGGACGTTATTTCGATGAATACGTGTTCGAATTCTTGTAATGAATGAACCAGAGCTTTCGTTGACGAAAGCTTTGTCATAACACCATAGCATGGTGGTAAGGTATTATATAACTTGAGACTTTGTCTCTAAGCACCTAAGCGTCTATTCCTGTAGTAGCACTTAAGAGCCAAGTCCTTCACTAGGCTAAGCGTTCCCACCTTCTTGGGTCAAATCGACACCCATAATGTATAAAAGATTCTGCAATTAATGTGTGAAATAAAGCATGCAATATTTTAAAGGTTCTCTTTTGAATAAGGTATTTATTACGAATAAACTCCACGTGTAGTATCATCAGTACAGTTAATGTTAAATAAATAACCAAGCGTTACCTAAAACAAAGGCTAACTTCGTTCATAAATTATTACAAAGTAAGATGTCAAAAATGATGAGGTCATCTAATCATTAATCAACGGAGAAGAAAATTGCAACTGATTAATTAAAATTTATTATTAAAACGTAATTAAAGCTCCAAGAATTTCCTTGTTCCTTACTACATCGGTACCTAAGAGTAATTTTAACTTTTGACACTTTTCGCTGTAAGTGTGGTGCAAATGACGAGAGATGGAGAATTTCACGAAGTAACCAAAATAAGTTACAATTGAGCACTAAGGTTGAATATCTACCTAATGTCTACAGGATAAGAGTAGACTATGGCACCGTCATTTTTTTTTATTATTCATTTACCATTTATACATAAGATACAATGAAAGTGTTTCTAAGACAAATCAGTTCTATGGAAAATTATGATTTTCGTGTAGTTTGCTGTGAATACGGAAACGGAAAATATTGTATTATGTATTTTGTGTTATTGTCTATATCTTGTAAGTCCATCACTCTGCAACTAGTAATTAAATATTATTTAAAATAAATACGGTATAAGTTAACACTGTTAATTAAAAAATTGGATTATTTTACTTACATAGAACGGAAAGAGCTTCGGAAACAAGAGTTAAATCTTGGGATATCTGCCATAGCACATAGCAAGGGTGCTTTAATTCTATATTAGTTGTTTATCTTTATATTTATAGCTTTTTAATTGTCGTTAGTTTGTGTTAGTACTAAAGAAGTCTCTAACTAATTTATAATATAATAGAGAAGGAAAAAAGTTATAAAAAGTATATTAAATCGACTCCGAATAAATGTAAACCCGAAATTAGATAGTGTGCTTGTGTTTGCACGTGCTTTGAAATTTGGTGAAGATTCCATGCATTTATCTCGGGTGTGGCTCGGAAGGTAGATTACAAATACATATGTCACAACCGTTCCCGTGACTCGAATATGGGGCGTCTAAGAAACTGGTTACAAATCGGTATGTTTTTTTTTTTCCATAAACATGTGTGACGTTGAATTCGAGCCCACGTCAACGTGAACCATGATCGGCTCAATATGTATTACAGAACTTTATCTAAGTAACACATGGTATATACATATTACATAAATAACAAAAAAATGTAAGGGCTATAAAGAGAAAACAAATCATGACGTTGGATCTTAGCACTTAAGCCACAACTTTTGTAATAAGAGTTTGACCCTTAAAAACTTCATAAGAAGCCCTTTGAAATAAAAGAGCTATTACAAGTACCGGTTGTTTTCGGGAATTAATGAGCATTCAGATAACTTTCATATAATACACGAGTATTATTAATAAAGCAAGGTAATATAATTTATAAATAAATTGTAATTCTGTTATATACTAATAGGCTGGACAAGAATACGTGGTCATGACATATATCTTGTTAGAAAAAAACACGAGAATAGAGCCTCAAAATATAGTATTATATCTTTCAACGTAAGGAATCTAACAACTGTACCACCTATCTGATTCAATTTTTTTTATACTTAAGTTTTAGCGTTATGGCCATAATCTCACCTGATCTTAAGTGACGATACGACCGAAGTTGATAAACACGCTAAACCTATGGAGCAACTGGCTCTCAAGTGCAGCTGTCGTAACACACCTATTGGTATTTGGCGGCAGGTTTACAACTTGAGGGTGGTAGCTATCCAGGTGGGCATTAGAAAAAGCCCTACCACCATGCTATGGTTTCCTCACGATGTTTTCCTTCACCGAAACCTCAAGCTCATTGTAGGTGCTTGGATTCGAACTCATGTCCCTTAACGCGAAGTCGTACACACTACCACTGAGCTATCATCGCTTCAAATACAGCTAATAACCATCCAGGTGATTTGCCAAAGTACAGAAACGATTTCCTGATCGTAGCTGGCCCATCCAACGTTGTTCTATCCCTTTTAGTAATTAATAATTCAACACCAGCGTTATCCAGCATATCATGAAATAACTACGAACGATTGTTTTAATGAGACAAATGTGTTACATGAATTTTATTTCTATCCGTCTACTCATTTAGAAGTTACACGATCACTAACAGACTTACAAATTTCTTTATATATACCTATGCCCGCGACTTCATGTTTCGATGTTAAATATCCTGAATCCTTCCTCAATGATTGCTGTAACAAAAATGCAAATAAAATTTTTGATATCCGAGTAGTAGTTCGTAAGATTAACGGGTCAAATAAACAAATAACAATTTCCGCTGTACAATATTATAATGATTAACTCGGCTGACGTTATTATGATCTTTAAAGTGGTCAATAATACGACCACAACCTGTCCCGTCAACATAAAAACTTAATGTGAAAAAATATACAGCATATGGCGGTTTATATATTTTTTAGTCAAAACATGTCCTCCTTTTAATAATAGTATTACAATGTTTTCTACTCTATCATATAAATATTTAATACATTTGCAAAATTGTGATATCTAATACTTTTATTCAGTGTTTAAGATTAACATTGTACATACTACAGTCCGTAGAGGATAGTGTCACTTAAATTTCCCGAGTTGACTACATACTCAGAGCTTGGGTACACACGGTGACAATTTGCGCCAAGCACAAGGACTATTTTTTGTATGTTTATATCACGAAAATGTATAAAAGAGAAATATGTTGAGATATGTATATGCGACGTTATTTTAAGTCAAACAGTATTAAAAGTAATTAATACTTAATGAATGAGTGTTAAGTATAAGGTTGAATTGATGTACGAGTAGGGGAAGACCGAAGAAGATATGGATGACTATGATAGAAATGATATTTGTATAAAAGGTGTAAATATTAAGATAACAGCTGATAGGACAAAGTGAAAGATGAAGACTTGTTATGCCGACCCTACGTAATAGTTGAAGATCCGGCTGCAGAATTTGTGAACTCAACGAGTGGTTGCTAAAAACCAAATTTATGATTAGGCTGTCTATCAAAATGTGGCTCCTACAATTTTTATTTTTATTATTGGTAATTGATTTTTTGGATAAAAATTATTCACTTGTTTTTTTAATAATAAATCGTCCACTTACAGCACTATATATAAAGACACTGTAAAATTACAGTTGCCGTTGTGTCTTACCCGCACCACTTCGCAGCCAGGTGTAAACAAGTATGATTTTGATACATTTGTACTTTCATAACGTACATTTATTATTTATATATTAAATTAAAGCTATTTTTCTTTTAATTTTGGTATTCGGTTACTTAATTAAATCTGGTCGCCAATATGGGTGCTGGTTGTTAAAGATAGTGAATATTTAAGGTAGAATGAAAGAGAGTTAGCGCCTAACATCACTAATCAGACGAGGATAGCGTTTGCCTGCTGTACGATGCTTTAAAATCATTGCGTTTTAGTCGAACTGCTCTTACATTACTTCTATTATTACCAAGTACATTTTGATAATTAGTTTCCAAGTAGAAATAGGTGTCTTATGGACAGCCGGTTCGAACGGAGTTCCTTTCGCAATATATTTTCTATGTTTGCATTAAGTTGTAGCAAGTCTACTGTCCTTTAAAACAAGATAGTTGACTTGTCTATGTGAACGCTCCCTCTCCAGATAAAATAAGAATGCGCGTCATTAAGTAACAGTAGGTTAAGTCACACCAATTTCATAATCCGCGCTAGAACAGCCAATGGGTAAACATTGTAATTAGACGGACTATAAAAGGTCCGGCGATATGTTATTAGTGGATGTGTGCATAAATTCATCAGAAATATATCGTATTTTATTCTATACCTTCCGACGTAAAAAAAGGCAAAGTAAATTATCTGATAGTAGAATAGATCGTGTATCATCACACACTGTTCACCGCATACACATCTATATCTCTGTAAAGTAATGATGAAATAATTTTTTAGAAGTCAAAACATAATTAAATATTCTTAAAAGTGACTTCAAGCTGAATCGACTAAAAAAGTTATAGTTTAGTAGGTGATCAGGAGTGCCTCAAAAATGAGTTGCAAAGATGGTGGTCTTTAGGTGTCGTTTTTCATTGTTATTTTCGGTCTAGCCCCTCAGCCCACAAACAAATCAGATCAGTAATGTGCGATAAGAAACTCCGTTCCAAAATTAGTTAACAGAATTATTTTAAGTATAAAATACAAGATCGATGCAATTGCCGTCCGTATAATCCGCAAGACGTTGAGCTGACTCAGCCTTCAACGTCGACAGGATATCACGTGAACTTTCAATGGGTCAGGCGGACCGAGAGCATAGTGTACCGCTCCCGAGTGTATAAATTTTGTATGAGAAACTCTTGATCGTGAAGATGCTTACATGCCCATTATCATAATGCACACACCATATTATGTCGATATCTCTACGTATATATTCTATTTGTACTTTGCTGGAAATATTTGTACTGTACCTAGTGGCATAGATGAATAATTATGCCACATATTGAAAGTTTAATGAGCCATTTTCAAGCGATTAACTTTTTTTATAGTTAAAGTTAGTAACGTTATGACCACAATTTTACCAAATGTTAAGTGACAATATAGCCCAAGATGGTTAACAACGTCCTGTGGAGGGACTGGCTTTCAAATGCTGCTGACGGAACATACGTATAGATATTTGGCAGCAGATTTTCAACATGAATGTGGTAGCTAGTCAGATATGAAGCATTCGAAAAGTCCCTACCACTGCTATGCTATACTATGGGTTTATCACGAGGTATTCCTTCACCGAAAGCTCAAGCTCATCGTAGGTGGATACAAACTCCCGTCCCTTTACGCGGCATCTATACAAACTACCAACTAAGCTATCATCGCTTCAAAAACTTATTGAATACTACCTATGAATAAAAAAGTCTGATAATATGAAATAGATTAGTTTTTCTTTCTCGCTTTATCAAAAATTTTGAAAAATATTGACATTGAATTTAATTGAATTGAAATTGCTATAAAAATTATACGAAACACGCTTTAAATTCACGTGAACGAAGTCATAGACGCAGCCAGGTAAGAAGACCTTTTTAAAATAACAGAATTAAAAGCGCCTTAATTTAAATAATAGCAACATGAAATATACCTTCCTGTACTGTATAATATCTATATAAAGTTGTTCATTACTTCGAGACGGTGAGAATTCACACGACGGACCCAAATAAACTTGTGAAATAATGTTCTCACACATATCATTTTGTACTACCGGCGAATAAAATGCTCGGAATGTAAATGTGAAAAGCGCCTTATAAGCTTTACCGCTATCCTAGACGTGGAAATGATAACTATGTTAATATAACAGTGAAAATTAATTTTAATGAATACTGAGTGAAAATATAGTAAGTAAAAGTCAGTGTATACGTCACCGACTCGTTATAAATTCCAAAGATGTATTAGATACTCGACAGTCTTTGACCTTAGACCTTCCACCACGAAAATTACGAATCATACGTTGTATGATTAAGTAAGTATTGTAATAAAAAAGCATTGAAATAAATTCATAAATAACATATAGCAAATATTTTTCTATTTCATGTGATAAATAACAGTGACGAATAAAGTCACGAACTATTTTAAAATACAAATAAATGAATGCTAATGTTCTAGGAAATGTAATTGAATTCACGCTAATGTATTCGCTAACACAGATGGTATACTTTTTTTGTAGTAATTACTACTTTGACAAGCTCGGCCGCGGGAATTGATCTTCTTATGTAACACACCACAACACGTAATAAGGTTTTTTTTTCTGTGAACGATATTCATGGCGCTTGAATATATTGTTTTTAAAAATAAATGCGAAAGTGCACATTTATGATAAAAGAAGATGATATCTATCATTTTATTATACATATACTGTTTCCACGACTTCGTTCCTGTCCAACTAAAACTATATATAATTATTTTTAGCCGTTTTTGGACCCTTTTCATTATAGCTTGGCTCATTTTGATCGTAGCGAGTTGTTAAGTAGCCTAAAAAAGCCTTCCTCGATGGCTGACTTATCAAAAAGAAAATATTTTTTTTAAATCCAACTAGTAGTTCCTAAGATTAGCGCGTTCAAAAAAACAACAAAATCCTTTTTGCAAACTTGCACACTTTCTCCAATATAAATCATAGTCAGGTAACTAATTAAGGCAAAATTAAATTATCAAACTATATCTCAGCTTTTTCATATGCTTTATTGTAATATTATAGACGTCTAATCAAAGCTTGCTTTTTAAATTTTCGGTTGTTTACAGGTGACTACGACATACACTGATATTATCAGTGCGCGCGACTGTGTTCACGTCCACTTAAATAATTGAAATCATTTTCTATTGCTCCGATTTGAGAGATATTTTTCAGACACGCCAATCACTCGTTAGTTCTTACCTAAAACATAAATATAAATGTTGAGAGAATAATAATACTTTTTCCATAGGTATTTATGTCGATACTGAATGCAACTACTGAGTATAGCAGTGACTCGTTGAATAGATCTCTCTCGCACTCTTAGTCGACTTACAGTCAGCTTCACCCTTACTAGTGTTACATGGCTGAGTGTTTCAGCTCAATCAGTTTATATTTCTAAAATACTTATAACTCAGATTCCTCAGATAATTTCTGATATACGAAAAATGAGAAAACAGTCTTTAATAAAAACCATTCGTCCAAAAAAGTCTCTGACTATACACCGGAACAAATTACGCTGCGAATGAAAAACGTGAAATGTATACAGTATAACAAGTCAACTGAGAAACAATAATTGCTTCTTGCCTTTCCGTCCGTTTGAAACATTTTACATAACGCTCCGTCGGAATCTCCGTAATAAATTTTCTCCTAAGTGTAATAAATTTTTATATTACGGTCTAGTCTACTCCGTACCGTAATCTTCGGTGACATCATCCGGTTAAAGAAAGCTTTTTCCGGGTTATAATATTAACCGTGTTTTTTCTTGAGGTCTTTGATTTTTTATAGAACTACGGTACAATATTCCTTACGGTTATCACAGCTCAATATTCTTATATTCTTCTTCTTCTCTTCTCATTCTTATTCCAGTTCTTTGTGGGACATCAACATAGTGCCAGCCTGCAAGTCTGTCGACAGATCTACACTAGCTGATTTTATCCTAACGAGCGTCACAAAAAAGTATGTAAAAAATATTTCCTACTTCTGTACTAGATACTTTCAAGGAGTCAATAATAAGCCAGTTAGCGTGTGGAAACATCGCGTCGATGGAGGAATTTTGATTGTCTATTATAAGCCTGAGCTTTCAGTAAAGGAAAACGTATAACAAGAATATCGTGTAATAGCTTAAAGAATCTAATAAAATTAAGCTTGTATCCAAATAAAGCAAAAAATCAACCAATATGAAATGTGACCAATAGTCGTTAAACATAAAAACCAAGCTAGTAACATAGGAGACGACAAAGATAAATATGATATACTATGAATTTACTTTATACGTATATCAGGTTTCCCTCACAATCAAGTTTATTCTCGTTTCCCTTACAATCAAGTTTGTCCTTGTAGGAAGAAAAATAAAAAGTTACAATAGGATTATCATCAAGTCACAAACCGGCGAATCTCTTTGTTATGTTGAAGAGGATGCAAAAAAAATGGGAAACGGCGTGTAAAAGTTGATGTAATCACAAAAGGGAAATTTTCCACACTTCCGGACGAGTAAATTTCCAACAGATTGTTAAATTAATCTCCTCCTAAATAAACACGATTTTTTAAATGTATTGTAATAAAACAATCCTCAACGTCTCTTTGATTCGTTAATTGTTAGCTATTTTTTTTTTACAAGTAAGCTTTAGCTTTATGTCCATAATCTCACCTGATCTTAAGTGACTATACGGCCCAAGATGGTAGACACGCTAAATCTGTTTAGGAACTGGCTCTCAAGTGCAACTGCCGGAACACACCTATTGGTATTTGGCGTCAGATTTTCAACTTGAGGGTGGTAGCTAGCCAGTCGGGCATCAGAAAAAGCCCTACCACCATGCTATGATTTCCTCACGATGTTTTCCTTCACCGAAAGCTCAAGCTCATTCTAGGTGGTCGGATTCGAACTCATGTCCCTTGACGCAAAGTCGTACACACTACCACTGAGCTATACTCCGCCGCTAATTGCATTTTCAAGTGACCGTTTTTGTACTCGTCAAGTATAAAAGTGGTAATGCATATTTTTTTAATGAAAATACTTATGCTGAAATGGGTTTGATTCAAATTTGTTTCTGACTTTACTTATAAAAGAAAGTAAAATTAATAACATATTTTCCACTAATAATATAAAAATATGGGATAGGAATATATATTTACCACAAAATATGCTTTGGAAAATGAATATAAAATAATAAAAACGAGCTATTGAATGATATTCCGGAGTTCCTAATTTTGATAAAAAAGATTTGTCTTCGACAATTTATTGTTTAGGGCTACAAACACATAGAACAAGTAAAATTATACTGTCAGCTAAAGAAAACTGTCAGCATTAAAATTCGTTTAATAATACATTTATTACAAAATTTTAGGACCTGTTCCCTATCACGTAAAAACCGTCGCGAATTATCAGGCTAAAAGTAACCCAAACATTAACCCATGATATTATTTATTTCCTTGTTAAATTTCGTCAAAATCTATACAGTGATTTACTACTCTTTATATCATGCCATTTAAAAAAAGGCTTTACGTTTTATATACGTATATTATATATAACGTTTTACGTTTTATAGAAACTTTGACCTGACAATAACGAACACAATAAAAAAATAATTATTCGATTTGGCACAGTCGTTTGAAAGTTGCACATATACTTCGGAAATTCTTCTTGGGATTACTAACTAATCAAAAAGTATTTTTATTAGATCAGATATGTATATATATATATATATATATATATAATTGTATAAAGTCTCACGGAGCAAAAGTTACCGGGCACGAACTCAGAGTCTAATTTCAACGGGAAGATAGTGCCAAAAGCTCGAGTGCTTTTTCTATATGATATATAGGTACCTACACCTCTCAACTATACAGTAATATAAAATAATGTTTTTTAATTCTTCGAGTTGATAGAACACGGCAATAGTACTTCGTAAATACATAGGACCTCTTTGTGTGTTCTACCGCGGATAAAATGGGAAGTGCTCTAAGGAACTTTTTGATATGGAACCCTCATTATTGTTTCAAAATTCCACTACTCGTAGTTGTTTTTTTTATACTTAAAGTTTTAGCGTTATGGCCATGATCTCATCTGATCTTAAGTGACGATACTCCTCAAGTTAGTAGACACGCTAAACCTGTGGAGGAACTGGCTCTCGGTTGGCTGCTCATCCCCATACGCCACAAAGCCTGGCCGTATTGCGAACACAGTTAAGTTCTGCAGAACCTTCTTGTTGCGTACGTTGGATCTATTGAATCGGCTACCCAACACAGCTTTCCCCCAGAACTACGATATGGGTCTCTTCAAAAACAGATTGAAATATGGTCCCCAAGTTCAGCAACATGGCTGTAACACTCCTGGTGTTGCGGCTGTTAGGCGACGGTAACCATTTACCATCAGATAGGTCGTCTGCCTGTTTTCTGGTCATTAGTATAAAAAAATAGCAATTGACTTAATCGCGACCACTATACAAGAGCCATAACACGTAATATGGTGGTAAATAGATCATAGATAATCTGCAAACAGTTGTTAAAATAATAGATAACAAATAAGTTCATGATGTTAATTTTCACGTCACACTGACTAAAAACATGAAGCAATGACAGCTCAGTTGGTAGTGTGTACGCACGGGCGTCAATTGACGTGAGTTCGTTTCCACTTACCACAGGCTTAAACTTTCGGTGAAGGAAAATATCGTGATGAAACCAGATGGCCCATGGTACCATGGCGGTAGGTTTTTTTCTATTACCTAGCAGGATAGCTACCACCCTCAAGTTGAAAATCTGCCGCCTAATACCAATAGGTTTGTTCCGGCAGTGGCACTTGAGAGCCAGTTCCTTCACAGGTTTAGCATGTCTTCCAACTTAGGCCGTATCGCCACTTAAGATCAGGTGAGGTTATGGCCATTACGCTAAGCCTTAACAATAAAAAAAAGAGTGGGAATTTTGTTGGATAGTTAAAAGTATTTAATGTAAGTGTTATTCATGTATTGTTTGTTATTATTTATACATATAATATAAATGTAAATTTAGCGTGTATGTACTTTTTAGCTGTATATGAAAGAAAAATTGCAAGTGACTAAGAATAAGGAATAAAATACATGTACATCATTTTTAGAATGTCAGTCTGTCTGTGTGTTTTTGGACGCATCACTGCCAAAGTATAACGTTTATGATTAAGCGCCAACAGGAAAATCATCTTCATATCCTCCAGTAATATTTGGTCTTTGTTTCATTAAAATCGGTTAACTTTATCAAAAGTGATTATAATTTTAATTACGACGAAATATTAAATAAGTAAAGTTCTATGCGAGCGAAGTCGCCGGCACAACTAATCTAACAATAAATTTTCTTTCTTTCTTTCTATACATCTACTAAATATAATAAAGTTGAAACTGAGCTAAATCTGTACATTAGATATTTTTTGAAGATTATAATCAAAATGTAATTACTTGTCAATGAAAAAGTAAAACACACTGAAAAGGAGAAATTGATGAAAATAATAAAGGAAAAGTTGTCTAATGTTAAAAAATAAAAATAAATAGCAGACAGACTTTACAAAAGACATAATCAGAACAACTCGACAATTTTATCGACAACTTAAAACAGTTAGAAGGATTATTAAGTAATTCAAAAGACATCTGAACTGTTTCGAACAGTTCCAAGACAGCTTGTTCATAAAAACAAAAGGATTAGAGTAATTGAGTGAAATCTTGTCTGGCAAGAAATTTCGTTAATTTTCATTGCCCAAATTAAAATGACACCTCTTGATTGGTCTATCCTGTGAATATTAATTGACGTTAAATATTTGATAGCACCTGTTCTACATAACTGTTATAAGAAAGACTTTTTAAAATGAAAACTTCTTAAGGCACGCTAAGACTTTAGTTTATGGGAATTTAATTATGGGCATTGGCTATGTGACACTCGTTCGGTTAAATGTGACTGTTTTTGTACGCGGGGAAATTCATTTACGCATTCCCTCCCAAGCTCGAGCTGATGGAAGAGTTATGTAGACTTCGTCCGACGATAGCCGCCGGAAATACTAACTAAAACCCTACGGTGCCGTTCCTTCGCCTATTAGGACGGGGAGCAGGGAGTAAGGGAAGTAAAGGCCGGCAACGCACCTGCGATTTCTTTGGTGTTGTGGGTGTCCATGAGCGTTAGTGATCACTTACCTTCAGGTGGCTTGGCGAGCGGTACATTGCTTGCACGTTTGCCCCTTACTCCATAAAAAAAACTAAGGGAGCGAGAACAAATATACCCAATGTGAAATCGATAATAAGTTACCAAATAGTGCCATTTCACACATTTACGAAAGCCAATATTTATAAGACACTCCCGTCATTATCTAAATTCGAGGTCCGCGCAGTAAATCGACATTTTGATAAAGGTTCCGGCTGACAGAAAACGGACTGTCACCGCCTAATTTATTGGCAGTGGTCATACGCGAGGTAAGATGTCGAATCGACACGCTTCGAAGGTTTTTCAAGTTATAATACTTGACGTATTACGTGTCCAACTGTGATGTGTCAATTTTCAAACCACAGTTGACTTTATTTTGCAGGCGACTTAAGGATAAATTTTATTTATTTATTTACAAATGTTTTAAGGTTTTTTTGTTATACTTCGTAAGCTTAGCGTTATAACTACAATGTCAACTGTCGATGTGACTCAAGCTGGTGAATGCGCTAAACCTAGTTGAGGCATTGGTTGTCAAGTGCAATTACCGGAACACACCTATAGATATTTGGGGGCATATTTTTGACTTGAGGGTGGTAGCTAGCCAGATGGGTATTAGAAAAACCTCTACCACCATGTTATGGTTTTTTCACGATGTATTCCGTAACCGAAAACTCAGACTTATTGCAAGTATATTCTAACTCACGTCCTTAGACGCAGCGTACCTACACACTAGTAACTTATGTGCATTATTCGCTAGTATTCGCATATGCATGCATTCACACAAGTTCTTCAAATTGATAGAGATTGATTTTTGATTGGTAGCGTTCCGATGTTGACAAGAGATATGTAAAGACGCTTCACATTGTGTCTGACTATTGATTACATAAGAGACAAAAGGTATGACTTCGAAAAAAGGTATATTATATTTATAAACAGTCTTAGTATTGTCATCTTCACGTTGAAGCGACGATGACTCAGTTGGTAGTGGGTACCGGCGCCTTGTCAATGGATGTAGGTTCGAATCCATCTGCAATGATCCTGCGCTTTAATTGAAAGAAGACATCGTAAAGAATCTGTAGAATGATGGTAAGGCATTTTTAATGCTCAACTGGGTACTTACTATCCTTAAGTTGAATATCTGTCAGCAAATACCTATAGGTGTATTCCGGCAATTGCGCTCGAGAGTCAGTCCTACCTTTCAGTATCATGGGCCTCATCGTCACTTGTGATTTTGTATTGTTTTATAACGCAACGTGATAATAACATATAAGTATCGATAAAACATTGATAATCTTCTTGCAACTTCCCATCTCTATCGATACACGTAACAAGAAGGAAAACATAATGGCGCAGGGCTCGCCGCGTTTTATTATTCACAATCTAGCCTCATGTAATGCGACCCGAGTGGGTATTCTCGTTAGGGCCTATCGTACGATCTAAAAATATGGACTTCCACTGAATTATTCTTACTCGTACCGTTCTTGAGTAATACTGGGTTATAAATGATTATATTTCTATTTCAATACATAGTTTTTGGTCGTGAACAAGATTACTGTTAAAAAGCCGAAAGCGTTTACCTCGCTGCAACCACCGCACTTAGGTATTGTTGGTTCGAGTCCCACACTAAGCTATTATTACTGTGATCCACAATCAATTGTTTTGAGCATAGTTATTGCTTAGTTATCCTTAATTGTGCATATTGCTGTAGAAAAGCAGTCACATTCTCATATCACAATGACAAAAAAAGTTTAAATACAAAAACAAAAGTAGTCCACTCATCTGTCGATCTAAGATGGTTTCTTTTAATTGTAGAATGTGGGTTATAGATATTTTTTTAATTAGTTTTATAGAAATCAGTTCCTACCATCGACATTACCACAAGTTAAGTACTACTACGCGGTCGAAGAAGAGCCTCGGTTTAAAAAACTAGCTTTTACCTCCTACTTCGCCCGCGTTAACATTGATTTTATCAAACAAATTGGATGACGCAATAAAAAGTTTCATACAAACCTTACCTCTCTCTTTACTCATTTTCAAAAAGGTTTTTTGCGAGAAAATGTAGCCTATTATCGTCTTCAGGTTTCCGTCTCTCTCTATACCAAAACTCATAATAATCGAATCAGCGGTTTAGGCGTGAAAACGTAACAAACAAGCAAACTTTTTGAAGCGATGATAGCTCAGTGGTAGTGTGCACGACTTCGCGTCAAGAGACGTGGGTTCGAACCCAAGCACCTACAATGAGCTTGAGCTTTCGGTGAAGAAAAACATCGTGAGGAAACCATAGCATGGTGGTAGGGCTTTTTCTAATGCCCGCCTGGGTAGCTACCACCCTCTAGTTGTGAACCTGGCGCCAAATACCAATAGGTGTGTTCCGGCAGCAGCACTTGAGAGCCAGTTCCTCCACAGGTTTAGTGTGTCTACCAACTTGGGCCGTATCGTCACTTAAGATCAGGTGAGATTATGGTCATAACACTAAACCTTAAGTATAAAAAAATAAAAAAACTCACTTTGGCATTTATAATATTAGTAAGGACTAACTAACCAGGCAGACCTTGTTCTGACTTTTCGAGTAGTCAATCACATCGACTACAGCGACATCTAGCACGTTATGATCTCTTATCTAGATAAAAAGTATGATATCTCTCAAGTTGGAATAAACTATATACGATGTGCAAAATTTTATTTAGATCGGTTCAGTAGTTTAGGAGTTTATCGTATACAAACAACGTGACACGAAGTTTGTATATATAAAGATGTCTCTTGACAGAGACCACCGATTGCAATGAAACAAAAACTAAGTAATACTCCAAGTTGTATACATTTTTACGTATAAAACTTATATACATTGGTATTGTACATTTTACCTGATGCATGCACAGACAAACAGATAAACAGACACGAATTTCAAAAATGCAATCTTCTACAAATTTATTATATATATAGATTATAATGTTAGTAAAGATGTACGTGCAGTATCTTACACGTGATAGAAGTGACACTTCTTCAAAATACCGCAAATAAGTAAGACACGAATAGTAGTATATAAAAATAGTATAGTATCTAAGTACCTCCTTTTTCTTTTCTCCACTTTAGACCTTTCTTATCTCTTATGTAACAAGAAATGTATTAATGTGACGTGTCCTTTAAATTTCACTATCGATTTTCGTCCAACAGAATCGCCGCTTTAGGGGTTTCATTTAATATAGTTTATTAGATAAAAAAGACAGGAAAACCTAAATGAAACCCTACACCCAACAAAAATAAGTCAACAAAGTGAAGTAACCCCTAACATCATCCGACCCAAACAAAGGTTATAGATACGACTAAATAAAACAAAGGTAAAATAAACAAAGCTAAATAAGGGTTGGATAATATTCGAAAATAACCAACGAGTGGAATATAATAGAGAGATACCTCATTTATCCCACATTGCACAGTTGGTCAGTTTTAACCCTTCTTTGCATGATTTTTTCTTTAAAATGACATGTTTATTGCAATTATAACACAAGCGGAGTGACAACTTTAAGCTCGTTTTACTGACACTTGCTTATTTCTCATAGCTATGTTTTTTTTTTTATGCAATGAACATTAAATAGGTATCCAGACACGATCAACTTAACGTGAATTTGTTATTTTATATAATTTTTTGGCATTCAATATTATGCTGGAAATTTCCACCATAATGCAAAGAAGGGTTAAATATTCATATAACGATACACGCAATATGAGCACATTTGGTCTGGCATGCAATCGAGCGAAAAATTAGGGCCGAGTAAGAAACATGTAGATTCCAAATTGAAATCTGTCTCGGGTTGTTGAGAAAATCTATCTTTAGTTCAAAGTGTAAGAGTTAGCGTTATCAATATATTTATTTCTCAAAGGCGTGGTTAGTGGCAACACGAGACAAACCTCTTAGCTATCCATTGATTCACCGAGCGGGTGGCGGAACCTTCGTGTGGAAGAGAGGAAAACTCCGTGCAGTTCTCGAGACGTGTAACACGGATGTAGGTTTAAGGGACCCTTTCCGACCCGCGTCAACACTCACTTTCACTACTCGAGATTCTCTCCCTGCGCGGTCAAATTTGGTAGGAGCCTGCTAATGCATAGCAAGCTATTTCACTAACACGACACCTGTAAGATTCTTTATATTGTATTTCTAAATGTAATCAATTACAACAACAATCATATCGGAACTGTTTGTTGTCTCTTTATCAAAAAGTGCAAGATATTCGCTAAGATATTTGACATTATTTATTTAAGACAATTAGTGGTAAATACACCCCTAGATAATTTTTTCACATAAAAAATTGTGGGTTGCTTCCTACAATAATCTAATTATAATTTTACATTTCATCATAACGTTACAGCGAATTTTATATTATTATCTGTTTTCCAGTTGATTTTGTTGTTAGAGACGGTTTTTTTTTTTTTTTTGCTATAATATTTATCAATCATGTATACAAAGATCTCCCTCCATATTTGTTTTTTAAAGCATAATAATGTATATGTCCTAAAGAGATTAAAGAGCTAAAGATAAAACTCAGTAATATTTTATAACTTAGGCCACCACGAATACTGTCCGCTATTTCGTGAAGTGAGTTTTACGTCGTGAATACGTAATTCATAGAAACCATTCGCCTGAGGTTTCCCCGAGACTTTTTTCCGTTTACACTTCTCTATCCCTAAAAGGGCGATGTTACGGTGAATAAATACCACCTCCCTTTAATGGTGATATTACACCCTGACGAGATTAACATTCTTTTGAAGCGTTTTTTTTTTTTCATTTCTCAAATGGAATGAGTGAACAGGCAGGGTTGCGACAGAGTACATTTTGTACTGTCTTTTCTCTTTCGGTGATGCTAAAAAACCCCGCAAAAGCTGCGGAGACCTCGTTCTAAATGAAACCACGGGCGACAGAACGTTCGGGGCGCTCGCGTATTCATTATTAAAATTGCCTTCTTTTTGTTGGAAGTTTACTGAAGTCATTTTTTTATTGTTATTAAACTATGTTTTAGATGACTTAAAAGAAATAATCTAGAGATAAGTATAGATTGTTTAATATAAACTGTAACAAAGCCAAAACTGTATATTAAAGATTTTTAAGGACACTTGAAATACCTCAATACCGTTTATCGGTTTAGAATTTAAAAATATATATTTATATTCAATTTTACCCCACCAACTTTCTGCTTGTTTCTTTGTACACGTATCACTGTAAAACCGTTCGGTACCTTTTCATGGAATTTAAAAATTATTATATAGTTTAAAATTTTATTAAAAGAAAATAACCCGATAGATTAAAGAATCAAAATGTTTCATGCTATTGTTTTCATTCAATGGTTAAGAGAGACAAACTTCTTAGCAAAGCATGGATTCACCGTGCGGGTAGCGGGTTCATCGTGTGGTAGCGAGAGAAACTCCCAGCAATGTCCTAAACTTTTAACTCGTATGTTGGTTTAAGGGGCCCCTTGTCGACGCGTGTCAACACTCACCTTCAACAGTCCGGTTTCTCTCCCTACTCAGCCAAATTTGGTAGGAGCTTTAGAAGCACTTCTAATATAAAACTTACTGCAGTCCTAGACAGGCCAAGATCATTAAGAAGGTAATAGAGATATTTAGCTGGTACACCTCTCGCTCCCACTTCGACCGCTTATAAAATATAATTAAAAATATAACCAGTAATTGAATTGTATTCTGTATCTATAGAATAATTTGTTGGTTTCCGTTAAATAATTACAACGATTCACAATTCTAAAAAATAAGTGACAATTTTGAAGAGATTATAGCTCAGTGGTAGTGTATACGGACGCAGCATCAAGAGACGTGAGTTCGAATACACCTACAATGAGTTTGAGCTTTCGGTGAAGGTAAACATCGTGAGGAAACCATAGCGTGGTAGCAGGGCTTTTTCTAATGCCCACCTAGCTCGCTACCCCCATCAAGTTGAAAATCTGTCGCCAAATACCAATATTCCTACTGTTGCACTTATGAGCCAGTCCCTCAACAGGTTTAGCGTGCCCACCATCCTGGGCTGTATCGTCACTTCAGATCAGATGAGATTATTATTATAACGCATAACCTTAACGATAAAAAAAACTACTTTAGAAAAAAAAAATCAATTTATGATCGACCTTCGAACACTAATATATATAAATAGATGTTTACATGCATATATGAAATAGTTTAATGCCAAAAGTTTTCGACCAATCATATAGATTAAACAACATATATGTATGTTTGTATAGTGAAGGTTTTTTGATAACGATGAACGCGGTAGATTGTACTATGGTATATTCATTAAATAATGGGAAAGGGAGGAGGGACGACTATGCGCATAGTTACTGTCAATATAAACGTCCTGACTTGAAACATGTTCACCTGAATAAACTAATAAATCATTATTTGAAACATAAATAAATTAAGGCAAAGCATCTAACAATACTAAATTTATTGCAGTTATATGAATAAATTAAACAACTTAGCTGAAACAGTTGGCTCTCGCTCTAAGATAAAACTGTCAAACAAGTTTCAGCTTTAAAACTCAATAAATAGAGTGTAACTTATAATGATTTACGATATTTTAATTGTATTCTGGGAATCGAAGTCGATTAACCATAAGTACAAGAACAACAGACCCTACTATGGAAGACTTTGAAAAATACAAGTTGAGAGTTTCTTGAAAAGTAGATAATATTTATTAGGATTTGAATCGAGTTTTTCCGAAAGTAATTAGTGATGGGTAGGCAAAGGAGTACGGCATGAAGTAAGAAAGATTGTTACTAGTTAAGTGTCGCATATGTGTTTCGGCCCTTCCAGCTGGAGCATATCCGTAAAGGGCTTTAACGGTATTAATAAAGTAAAGAATTCCTTATACCTTATAGGTTTAGCGTTTATACAGAATCTAATCTGATTTTATTTAACGTTGTAACTCAAGAGTTCCAAGAAAGTGTAGAAACTGGCTCTCACGTGCAGCTGCCGGAAAACACCTGTAGGTATTTGTCTACAGATTTTGAACTTGAGGGTGGTAAGTAGCCAAATGAGTATTGGTAATGGCTAGTAAACATGTTTTTTAAAATTTGATAGGATATTCTAAAGATTAACGCGTTTAAATAAACATACAAAACACTTATCAGCGTAATAGTATAGACAGTATAGAACCTGATAAGTATGTGTTGTCTTGCCATAAATTGATAAAGTGTTTGGACTCGCTGGGAGGTTATAAATTAAGTGTTTTATGCTATTTTCAGAAAACAAAAAAAATGATAGGAAATTAAAACAAAATGGATGTCGATAATAGTAATAGTAGCAGAATGTTGATAGTACAACTGCCAGAACACACCCGCAGATTTTCAGCTTAAGTGTGGTAGCTAGCCAGGCGGGAATTAAAAAAAGCTTTATGACTATTTTATTGTTTCTTCGTGATATTTTCCTCCGCCGTAAGCTCGGGCCCGTTATAAGAATTCCAACTTGCATATCTTAACGCGGTGTCCGTACACGATACCACTGAACCAGTGGTACTATTATCAACATTACCATTTTTCAATTTCTAATTTCTTATTTAAACAAATATAATGTCAGTACTTGTAAATATATTTTAATAACGACGCTGCGGTCCGATAGTAGGTAGCAGAGTAAAATTCCTACACTCCAAAATCTACCACAAAAGGGTGTATTATATATGTTTGTAATATTATTGTTGACAAAGCAATTAATTCTCTGTGGGCCAATTTGTGTTGAATTACACAAATATGACATTATATGCTCGTAACATAATGTCACCCGTAGGACGTAATGTTATAGACGTATATCATTTACTTAGGAGCGATGTAGAGCCACTGAACAAGTGAATTGACAATCTCTATTTTATCAAAGTTTATACAAAAAATAACTTATATTAATATACTCGCGGACGTCATTAATTAGAACTTGTTCATGATTCTTACACTGTTCTTTATATCGCCGTCCATTTTTAAATTACTTTGTCAATTGTAGTGACATGTAAAATAACATTTCTTCTTGCTATAAAAGACTGGTTATAAAAGATTTAGCAGTCGAAATCATCCAAACAGAATCTCTCAGATGTTTAGTTGAAAATTTATTTGTACAATATACGTTATAAAATTTGTACCCATAAAGTTATCATTCTAGAATGACTACTGTTTTACTAAGTCAAATCGTGAAGAAGGCTCATCGGATCATGAAACTTTGTTAAAGTAATTCTCAACGCAACTAATAATATATTTATCATAATATTTTTCTCCTTTACAAAGCTGATATATAAATATTATGTATATACTAGTACTATATATGATAATTATTATATAGAAAAAAATAATTATTAGTTATTAAAAAAAATAAAGCGATGATAGCTCAGTGGTAGTGTGCATGACTTCGCGTCAAGGGACGTGGGTTCGAATCCAAGCACCTACAATGAGCTTGAGCTTTCGGTGAAGGAAAACATCGTGAGGAAATCATAGCATGGTGGTAGGGCTTTTTCTAATGCCCGCCTGGGTAGCTACCACCCTCAAGTTGTAAACCTGTCGCCAAATACCAATAGGTGTGTTCCGGCAGCAGCACTTGAGAGCCAGTTCCTCCACAGGTTTAGCGTGTCTACCAACCTGGGCCGTATCGTCACTTTAAGATCAGGTGAGATTATGGCCATAACGCTAAACCTTAAATATAAAAACAAAAAAAACATGATTACAATATTATAGTACCTATATAAAAATTACTATAAGTAATTTCGTTCAGTGTAAAAAATATTGATAATATTAGGCTTCAGAAGTTGACTGTATAGACGACTAAGACGCGTCCATTATAAACGAGATCTTACTCCCATTATAGTATCATGTTCAATCTTATCGTTTTCCAAAAGTAGCTAATATGTATCCAGCAACAAAGCGCAATGGTATGAGCTGTGTTGTAATCTAGGCTTTCATTTCTCTGTTCATCTTTCAAGATTAATGACTATATATCTAGCTGCAGGGCGGCCTTGAGACTACCAGGGCATCAATGACTATCAGTAGATTTCTTATCTATTAGTGGTGATCCTCATTGTTAATGGGTATTACACATACCATGAGATGTGTTCTGTCAATGCCCAGTAAAATTATTGTCTGTCTCTCGTTTTCACAATCAATTTCTTCTCAAAAACTAATTGTCTGCTTATTTTTTGGACTGATTTTCTTCCGTTCCCAACGGCTCCATTAAACAAAATGTTTTTACGATAGCCTTAGAGAAAATATTACATGTGGGTTGGTAAAGTTGCTACCATATTTACACCATTAGTATTTATTGGAAAATAATTTCATATCCCAAAGAACGCTCGATGATACTAAAGTACAATGGAGACAATTCCCGTAAGCAATCGACTTATCTTTCTTGTTAGCCAGAAAGGTCATTTTGAAGATATCTTTGACTCTCTTGACTACACTTATCGTTTAATTATTCCTTTTATTATTATTAATGCTTCATAGGTCACGAGTTCAAAAAACATAAAATACTTAAAATAATTTTTGAAACAACTTAGAGCGTGGCTTTTATGAAGATATATAGCCTCGAGCTGTTAACTCAACATGAAAATTATTTCGACACAAAGATTTTCACTCGCCGCACTGAACATCGAAAGTGTAACAGAACACCGTAAAAAACTTTTCCGAGAGTGCGGAAACGCGCGTTTCGTAGCCCTAAATTAAGGTCAGGCGTAATAGCAATTACTTGTATGTGTGTCACGGTCCAAGTAACTCGCAAACACGCCTTTGAAGTTACGCTCCCTTACGCTACCATGTTTATCGGCTTTACACTGATTTGTAATTGGATAACGTTGTAGAATAATGCACAAACGGTGTGCTTATTAAATTAATTTATCAGTATTTTATTTTTATGCGTAGGATTATCCTAAGACATCGGCTAACGTCACCACTGTCTTGCTAAGCTACAGGGCCTCCTGACAATTGAATATACACAGGCTACTTCCGAAAAGCGATTATCTAAATAAATTTATTGTATATAAAAAAAAATCCGACTGGTAATTTCTAAATGCAGCCACTTTTCCACCTTACAATATAATATGGATAATAGAAATCATTTATACACAATAACCTTACCCTCTCACAAAAATACCATAAAAACCACACAATTTAAAACATACCCAAGTAAGATACTTACATAATTCAATCTTAATAATTACTTCGGAATATTGCTAAAGCTTATAATTTATATTAGGTTAAAAATTCTCATACGACTTTCAGAAATAATTAACCCCTACGTAGCTTACATTGTGACGAGTCAATTACAAAGTATATAGGGGTTTGTTTGAACATATGACTATTTAATTTTATCAAAGTTGGTGGGTCAGACAACCTTTGTAATTGCTATTTTATACAAAGCTAAATTCTCAAGGGACGAAATAAAGTTTCGAATCGGCCTGACGAACTAACTATACACGACTGTTCAGTTTCCGGTTACATTTTAAACAACTTTTCTATTAGCGTGACTGTTTACTATTATACAGTTGACTTCATTAATCTTAGGATAATATTATGAATACCAAATATTTTTCACTAGCTTTTACCTGAGGCTTCGCTCGCGTTAATATTGATTTTGTTAGACAAATCAAAAGAATTCCTTTACGTGTCTTTTCAGTTCCTAACCGCTTCCTTAGATACTTTACCCAGTATCGGAATTCTTGGAGTAGACAGTTCCAGTGACGTTCAGTTCCGTGGTCATCTGGAAGATAAGGCTAAATTGGCCTCCAAAAAGCTTAGTGTGTTCTTTGGGCGAGACAGTTTTTTCACGTGGGACCATTGTCTTAAACTCTACAAAGCTAAGTCCGACCTCATATGGAATACTATTTTATCTCTGAGCAGGGGCGCCCCAGTATCAGCCTCTTCCATTTAACCGCACCCAACGTAGAGCGTCTCGAATTGTATATAGCCAATTTTTTTCCAATAGTCTTGATATACTGGCATTGCGAAGAGACGTGGTTTATCTTTGTATTTTCTATCGAATTTTCCATGGGGAGTATTCTGAGGAACTGTACGCATTAGTACGTACAGCTGGATTCCACCACCGTACAACGCCCCATAAATTGTAATTCCATCCACACCATCTGGATGAATGGTAAGCCAGGACGACGCGTTTCGTGCGGAATTTCTTTCCTCGCATGACCATCTTGTAGAACCAACTTGCATCTGCGGTGTTTCCAGACTGACACGATTTTGAAACCTTCAAGAAGAGAGCTTACACATACTTTAAAGGCCAGCAACACACCTGCGATTCCTCTGGTATTGCGGGTGTCCATGGGCGGCAGTGATCACTTACCATAAGGTGACTCACTTTCTCGTTTGCCCTCTATTCCATAAAATAAAACAGATGACGCCATAAAAAGTTTCAATCAAAGTTTATCCCTCTCTTTACCCCACTTCCAATAAGTTTTTCGACACAAAACTAGCCTATCATCGTCTCTAGGTTCCGAACTATCTCTATACCAAAATTCATCATAATCGATTCAGCGGTATAGGCGTGAAAGCGTAACAAACAAGCAAACTCCCTTTCGCATTAATAATATTTGTATGATAGTACGTGTTATTATGATAGTGTTTTTAAAAATCACTAATAAAGATGTTATCTTAAATGACCTTAGCTGCATCAGTTCCATTTATGGCTACTGAGGTACAGAAATCACAAAGGTAGAGTATAGCTGTGTGTGATGAGAAACCGATTATAGACTGTAATATAATTAGTAGTGCGAAAGCAGTGCTTGCTTTTTGGCAATAACGTGGCATAGAGTGTTGCTGTGGCGGATTTACTTGGTATTTAATACCTCCCAGCGACTCCCACACGATCTTCTCGTACCCCGTTCGACATATAGCGATATACTGTACATAAATGAATTTTTTTCACGACGTTAATAAAAAACACCTGATAATTCATAACTGTCAACACTAAAATAAGTTAAGTGACCAAAAACATTTAAACAGTTAGAATTTTATAAAATAGCTGCATCTTTCGGGAATGAATAGTTTTGACTTTGAGGGTACTGGTTTTGAGATTTACAAATGATTTTTTTACAAAACAATGTGTATCGCTAAATCCTAATGATAATTATTACTTATTTTTTCCCCTAGTGTGTTACTTAACACGTTCTTTATCTTCCAATATACTTCTAACGTATACGGTTAAAGTATTTACATCTGCAGCCTGTGGATAGGTCACACAATAGATTCTATCCTCTTAAATAACAAATATCTCAGTGATACAGAGCTCTGCGGATCCGATATACATGTACTGGTCTTGTTGCGGATTCGTCATTGCAAAGCGACGTGAATGCTTGCAAACGCTTTTGTGAAACTCTCGCTACCCCGTTTACAATATATATGTTAAAATATATACCTAATAGCTTTATCTTTGGAATAATATATTATATTGTTTAGTATGAAAGGATGAAATAATTGATGCATACTTTGATAGCAAAGAGATTATAGACGGTAATGAAGCAGACAGAGTAGTACAAAGCAGATGGGTGTTCAAGAAAATACTGGAAAAAACAACTTTATAAAAGACCTAGGCCGGTTAAGAAAACGTTAATAATTGTATATCCGTTGAACAGGAATAATTTGTAAAAAATAATCTAAAACAAAATTATATGAATCATTGTACTACTAAAGATACTTCAATACAATTTAATTTAAAAATAGAAAGGGCAGAATCTGTTAACAAAAAATTTCTCTATCAACAACTTATATTAGTAAGTCTAATGTACTTGTCAGTTCTAAGGCGCCCTGATAGTTCATATACCGTGAGTTACTTAAGCCAATTTAATAAATGTTTTAATTCTATTCATTGGCATCATCCTGAAATAATTTTAAAATACAAAAATCTAAATCTTATGCCTAAATGTATAAAAAGGATAATTGATATATAAATGATTATAAAAATCATCTAATTTGAGAATATTTTTATGGATAATAAAACATTTGCATTACCGTAACGATACAAAAGATTTGAAATAATGATCATTGGCTCGACTTTGGAATGTTTAGAGTAATGCACAACCTCAAAAGTGCTACGTAGTATGAAGCGTGCTATAAAATAGAATTCTAAATGCACCTTATCGGGGGCGCAAGGTAGTGTACGCAAAATGCTAGCAGTATTCCTACATTGTATTTGTATTTATTTTTCATAAAGGAGTAAGCTATCGGTCCGCCTTCCATTGCAACAGTCCGGCCGACTGCAAAAGCAGCTCGTCAGGCTGCCCAGATGAGGTCCGGCTTTCCATCAGGCCGGACCGGTCGCTGGGTAGCACGGTAATTGCGCACACGAACCCGCGTTTCCCCAGGACAGACGGCCCTGGGGTTTTAGTGGATATTATCGGCGATTAGCGCCTGATAAGTCTCAAATACCCCTCTCGGTACTCCCGGGCTGGGAAGGGAGACGTCAATACATTTCGCTACGTTAAAAAAAGGCTAGCGGTGAACGTAATAGATGACGCTATTGTCGAATCAATAACTACTGGACATAGCATAGCAATATAATTATACTGAGTCAACTAGTTTTACATAAATTATGTAATTTCAATAAAGTTCGAAAGAAAAGTTAAAGAAATACTAAAAAGTCGATAAAAAAGAAAATAAATCAGAAAGGAAACTGTAACCCTGACCAGAAGGTGGGGTTGTCAGGCTACCGGGCGACCGATGCTAATTCATTACAATTGCCCCTTAACGAACCGTGGCGCGCGTCGCCCAAGAAAATGTCCACTGACCTTTTTTTGTGGCATCCAGTGTAGAAATTAATGTTTAGACGGCGAACGGGTTCCGCTTTTTGTAAAACAAATTTCAACAGGTTGTAAATTTAATGCCAAGCGAATTTACTTTGTATAATCGTGTAGATTGAGAGTTATTATTTATACAATACAAACTCCATTTAACATCGCTTTAATTAATCAAAACTTCCTGAAACGTCGAAATTATTTAACTTTTGGTGGCATACGATGACATTTTACAGCAATGCTATAACAGACATCTGTTGAAAAAAATGTTGCTGTATTTACTAAACCTTGACGAAATCTTGCCTAAACAAACAAAAAGAAACTAAATCGCTATTAGATCCAGAATCAGCCGCTTTATATTAGAAGAAAAGAGCAGAAGGAAAATCTTTATATCTAAACGTAAAGCATCTAATCAACTGGATTGCGATTATCTTAGATATGGTGATAAACCGTTCTCGATGACTGTCTATTCAAGTTTCGAACACAGCCAATGCATATCCCCGCCCTTTTATTACATATTTCTCTAAAGCAAGACGATAGTAAAAATCACTAAATATCTACCTCGAAATACCACAGTAGTACCTATTACGTGGGTACGCAATAATGTCGATAGTATAATACTAAATTTGTCAACTTATTGTCGATTATTTGCTACTTTTGCTTGCTTTGTTCCATCAGCTGCACTTGAGAGCCAGTTCCTTCACAGGTTTAGCGTGTCTATTAACTTACACCGTATCGTAACTTAAGTTCAGGTGAGGTTATGGTCATAATGCTAAACTTTAACTATAAAAAATATCTATTTGCTTTTTAAATACGTAATAATAGGCCGGTTGCAGTGAGACTTGGAGGCCATAACTCTTGATTAATAGTTTGTCTCTCGACGATTTTTTTGTTCTTTTTTACTGTACATCCCATCAGGTACAGTGCAGTATGTTATGCTACCTAAAAACAAAGTCTCGGTTTTTTTGGTAGAAAAAAGCATGGTCTACATTCTATTCCATATGTGCACTCGCGGACGACAATAAACGCAGATATTCATTTTTCGAATTCCCGCACAATCCATCAATGTCGTGTTTGCACAAACAAAACGCGAAATAGCTATGAAAAAGGAGCGAACACCGGCTGCAGTTCCACAACGGAAAATGAATAATAAAATTTTGTTTGATATATAACGGATATGAAATTTTGAAATTAAAGAAAGGTTATATGCTGCTTGTCGAAGTCCCACACAGTTATTCAGTATTAAATTATGTGGTCAATTTCATTTCTAAGAAGGCATGTATGTATATCACAATACTACTATCGTTACGGAAAACCCACCCATTAAAAAGAGACGACAACAAAATCGATGGAATAACTTTTTAAGTGTCCACTGTTTGGGTCAATTCTACCGCTGAATCTCATATCGTCATTGGCGGGATAAAGAGGTCTTACTTCCTGTGGTCAACCATCGTGGCGCCATAGCCGATTTGAAAAAAAAAAGAAAAGAACTTTTTTAACTGTCTCCATGTAGACCGTCAATTGTTGTATATTCATTGTTGATTGTGCATTTTTCGGAAGAAGATATTAAATACATCTGGAGGTTTATACGTTTTATATGCAAATATATATACAAATAACGGACGGTGCTGAGTTGGAGTTCTATTAGTGTTACTTCATATTCGGCGACCTCGGACTACCACCAGGTTAGTGAGACTTTCCTTTTTCTCGGTATTGGTGAGAGGGGATCCAGGAGTGTATGCCCGGCTCTACCGGCTCTCTGTTGCCCATCCCACGCGCCATAGATCAGTATAGCGGTGGGAAAATATTATATATTTTTTATTATCCTACGATCGCCGCTGCAGTCCACCATTTGTAAATACTCGTGCTAAATATTAATAAAGAAAATCATGTAAATATGGCAAAATAACTGTTTTTTTTTTTTGTTTACAACATTGAAGTTGTCAAACAAAGTGGAGACGTAAGTACTGCAATATTTCAACTTTGCCTTAATAATATTATGTATAAAGAGTGTTCATAGTTATTTTTTATTGTTATGGTTACAGCGTTATCGATACAATCTCTCTTGTTGTTAAGTGACGATGTGGCCCATAATGGTGAGCACGCTAATTCCAGTGGAGGGAGGGAGTAATTCAAGTGCAACTGCCGGAATACACGCATAATTATCTAGCGGTAGATTTTCAATTGGATGGTGTTAGCTAGGCCAGGCGTGCGTTAGAAAAGCCCTACCTCCATGTTGAGTTTACATATTTTTACGATTGAGTGTGTACGTAATAAATTATATTTCACATATTCCATCAAGTAAAATTTTTAAATTATTTGAGGTAAGTCAAATAGTAACCCATTGCAGTAAGAGCATCTGTGGGCGAAAACATTTGAATCTCTCTAAACAATAAGTACATAACATATTCTTAATAGTTATTATACCTTCACAAACAGCTAGAAATTTTAGAATTAAGACAACTGCTAACCAGCGACCCATGTCTTTTTTTTGTCTGAAAAGTTTTTTTCTCTCAAGTATTATTTTTAATGTAACCTTAACTGATAAAGTTTATTAATAAAGAATTGTGTGACACCTGTCGCTATTGAATATGAATTTAATCTAGTTTAACATTGTTTTATCTTTAATTCAGGTTATTAGATGAAAAAGTTATGTTTTTAAATATAACAAAGTATTAGCTGATGCCCCTGACTTCGTTCGCATTTTATCGTGCAACCGTACAATACATTCGTTTCAAAAATAAAATTATAGAGACCAAAAATATGAATGACTTAATTATTAAATGAAGTATACTCAAACACATACACACAAACATACAAAGATCTCCACACACCCATGTACACGTGTACATACGGCGTCAGAAAACAGCATTTCCTGTTGTAGGGACTCGATTAGGGCAAACGCAGCGTTTTACCGCTGAGCTTAGGCTCGGTCGCATCGAGCCCAGTTAGTCGTTCTGTCACTTTACTCGTGTACACATGTAGCAATTACCCAATATACATAAAGTCTGAACACGTGGTTTTATTGATTGGATAATCACTCAATACCTGTCCTATCCTTGCATTTCAGTTACTCTTTTAAATTTATTATTCATATTCATATTATTCATCATTTTATACTATTGTGGTATAATAGACAAATATTATTTTACTTTGTTTATCAAAATGGACATATAAACATCAATATATTACCACCGGTTCCAAAAACATCTAGCCAACAACAAGATTGGACCAAAAACTCCATTGGGTATTCTTTCATTATAAATAATATTGTCATCTAATGAATGTATGTTACTTAATATGAACGTTGATTGTTTTCCCTATTAATAAATGTATGAAAAACTTTTATATTATTATATAGATTCATATTAATAATAAAATGAAATTAGTATTTCGTTGATGGTTGCGTTTACATTATATTAAAATAAAGATCTTATCGAAGAAATCGAGACATTATCTATATCTTGTAATTTATTTTACCACGAAACTATGTCCATATTATGTATCATAAATCTTCGAATTAAAATATGTTTAGACTTTAAATAAAAACTTAGTAAACATAAAATATGAAACCAAATTCAGTGCCTTTTCACCTCTGTTTGTTAATCCACTAATTTTTATATTTACTATCCATAAAAAATGGTAATTGGTCACCTCTAAACGGGTTGTGTCACATTTTCAACAATGATCGGAATCCTGAATGGAACACTTGATAAATAACTTTAATAACAATAAGAAACAAATTTTACAGCAGGTATAATGTAGCTTAGTCTGTTAGAGGAACATTTTTTAGATTCGATTGTTAATTCTAAAATTTGTTGTACCTGATTTGTGATATTCATCCGAATAAATCAAAATACCTTTGTTTTTTTTTAATCTCTCTTATGGTTTAAGAACGTATAGAGGTATTACAGTTATCTCGCCAATCGTACATTTAAAATAATATAATTGGATACTTTCGTGCGTACCTTCAATGTTTCCTGATCAGCGATTTCCAATATTTTAAGAAATCCAACTTAACGAAATTGCGTAAGGGAAATCGTATTTTCGCTTCATCGGTTCCTTCTAATTAAAATCCGCTTTGATATTTTAAAAAATGCGAATTCAGTATTCTACCTATTTATTTATGACAGACCGTAACGAATATCAATGTTATTGAGCCCTCTTTGGAGCAATCTAGGTTCCGATAACTTCTGGATTCTGATTTATCTTTTTTCTTCGTTTCGTAATATATCATACTAGCTGACCCGACAAACGTTTTTCCATCTTATAAATTATTACTAGTGAATACTTTGGTTGTATTAAATAATTAGAGGATAAGGGTAGGAGCGTAAAAATGTAGAGTTGTATGTATTTTTAAATACCACATCATAAAAACTTAATTCTTTCTTTTGTTAAACAAATATATAATAAAATCTGAAGCGGACCACTCTTATCACTATGGAAATGAAAATGGTGTAAGAAAATTAGATAACGACCAATTCTTAGACCTACGGAGTATACATATAAAATGTCATTAAAATTGGTCAAGCCGTTTCAGAGGGTTACCGCAACTAACATTGTGACATGAGAATGTTATATATAAGATTTACTGCATGTCCAATTTTTTGTTATAGCTTGGAGGTTAATTGTTATTTTCACATTCTCACCTGACAATAAATGACAGTTTGATCCAAGAAAAAATAAACTATATTAAAATCTAGATGAAGTTTTAGAAATATTGGCTTTAATTTTAACTTTATCATAAGCACATTTTCAATTAATTTGATAATTATCAGTATGTTGACTGAAAGACCAAATAGTCTGTATATTGTTTGTGTAAACACAATATATCGTTTATTTCCAAAATACTGTGAAAAACGTAATCTTAAGAGGCGGTCGACTTAACACGTGTTGTAAGGCATAATCGAATTGGAAAACGAATATTTTTAAGTCGAAACCATCAGTCGGCAGATGTCGTTACGCGTCCACATTGGAAATACAATTCATCAAACCAAACAAGGAGTGTATCAACAGACTTACCCAAAGCCATTCATCTTAAAGCGATCGTAGAGAACAAATTAAACACTTTAATACACGAGGCGTGACTAAAAAAGAAAGAAGGGGATGGAAAAAGCCCTATCGAGTACCAGCGATGAGTGCAGTCGGATATCGGATTGCTGGAAGTGACTGCTACAGATGCTTAGAAGAAAATCGTGTTCAAATATGTTTTCACTAAAATAACAATAGCTCATTCATTCCGGACAAATACTTGAAACCTTATTATCTTATTACATTAGTACAAAGTCAGATCCATTTTTGTATAGTGCGCACAAAGAAGTTTCAATTTGAAATATTTCAAGTTTACATGAATTAGAAGCGCAAAAAGTTATAATTTGTCTTTACTATCCTTATTATGATATTATAAGTGGAAAATAGGGTTTGTTTGTTCGTTAGTTACACTTTCACTTTCACTTTCACGCCTAAGCCGCTTAAACGATCGTGATGAATTTTGGATAAGACATAGATGGGACGAGACGGTGATAAGCTAATTTTTCTCGCAAAAACCTTGTTGCGAGTGGAATAAATATTGTATTAAACTTTTTATAGTTGAATTCGATTTGTTTGACAATATCAATATTAACGGCAGCGTTGCCGCGGGTAAAAGCTAGTATTTAATATATGGTACAATAATTAGAATAAAATATAATATTATAAATAGTTAGTTACGAAATTATTATTTTTTCTATTTTCTCAGGTGCTTTATTTACCAAACATTTTACCAAACACTATACCGGATTAACCCTTTCATTGTATGAAAAATTATATACTTTTATTTTTATTTATAAATAATATAAATAATTTTCGTGTCAAAAAGTCATTAAAATCCATACAAGAGGTACTAAACAATGCAAGTATAAGGAAATTAATGGATACATATCCAAAATACAATATTTTAGCTATATATCGATGACAAGTAAACACCGTGTATATATTTTATTTTTAAGATTTCTTTAGTAATGATTTAACTCACTGATAGTTTATTATATGTACAGATTATTAAAGAGTTATAACTATAACAACCTATAATTACTTATTTGATTGCGTGAACGCGTCCGCACAGTCTACATATAATCTGTGGTTTTAACTATACTCTATGGCATACTTACAGCACGAGTTTAACGCTAACACACATGTTGCGAAAATATAAACGAGAAATATAATAAACTGGCGCCGGCTCAATGTTTGTGGGGGCTCTGTAGGGAAATAAAAACTAAAGTGTAAGACGATACATCATAATCCAGCTCGAAGATCAATTAACACAGTTTAACGCCGATAAATACGCAGCAAAATAGTTATCATCTTTCATTACCTATTCATCTTACTACAAATCATTGATGTATTAAGAACTATTATTTAAAAAACAAATTAACAAATAAAAATTTTATTGCCCAGTAATAAAATTTAAATTACAACAACGTTCAAATAATAACAGGTTAGGCAATTAATTTTCTTAACTGTTCAAATATAATTAATAAACTAATTGCTCCTTTTCGTTCGTTCTCGTCAATTTAAAATATAACTTACTCCTTATGATATCAGGTATTCGCTAATGCAAGTCTAATCAAATTCAGTGCAACTATTTGACCAAAATAGATAAACAAAAATCTGAAAAGTTAAGTAGTTTTATTTATAAGCCCGCACCATATACACTTCTGTATATTATTTTAACATAACAAATAGACACTTAACTTTATATATTCGTATAGATAGAGCACTTCCAGACAGAAAATCGTTAGCACTTCTACATTTGTGACGAGAACAAGCCATCAGTTCGAAGTCGTGACGCCGGCAAAAAATGCGGTGTCCCCCCCGATATCCGGATTCTAAATCTGTAACCGCGCCCTCGCTTTGCCGTTCACCGAGGAGATACCTTTGATTAGTAATTTCGGCTTCAGACTTTGTATTTAAACGTTCAAGTCGGAAGTGAATGTTCCTTTGATGAAATGAATTTGTTCGATTGCGAGCATTTTAATGATACGTATAGAATGACAAACGGTACGTACATTTTATATAAACTTTTAATATTCTGTTATCTCGTATATTATATTAAAATACTTTATTTCGTTTAGGCTCTGAGAAGGCAATTATGAACGTTAAAGCCACCGCCGGTTTCGAAAATAACCCAGTCACCGAGAAGACTCCATTTCGTTACATTGCTTTTCCATTTTTTTACATTATTTTAAGCTTCAAAATTGGATTTGATTTTTCTAATTTATGGTAGGTGCGACCCAATCGAATAAGATGAAAAATCTTGCAAACTTTATAAATTATGTCGCTTTTTTAAATGTTAAAATGATTGTTATTATCATAGGTAAAAAAAAAATTCGAGAAAAATATCCTATCCCATATCTTTTTCTGTATCCCTGAAAACGTGTATGTGACCTTATGGTGATCTTTGGAGTAGAGTCCAACAAACAAACTCAGATACGTATTAATAACATTGTGATGGTTAGTTCAGTGGATAAATTTTAGTAAAATACAAAGTCAAATAATAAAATTCAGAAGAAACGGATAGTTATATTTGAAGAAATGTTCCTCGTCTTATCGCATTTCGACTCGAGTTGAGCGAAAGAGTAACTCATCTCACATATTTCCACGCTATTAAACCTTATTAGGAAAAATGAAGCGCTTAGGAACTTAAGGTATATGTTCACAGTCTCTTGCTTTATACATTGTATAAAATTTGTAAAATCTATGCAATCAAGCGGTTTAGTAGAGATTTTATAAATAATTTTAACTTGTTAATAATTATAAACGGCCTCCTAAAAAAGATGTTTAATTTAAAACTATTGATAATATTTTCACTTGACACTTTTCTGTTTAATTAAATGTATAATCCGATACCAAGTTTGTGCTAGCTTCCAACTATCTTCTCTATTGAAATTTGGATGTTTTTTTAATTTCCATAGCCTCACGAATCATCCTAGGTAGGAATCGGTGTTCTTTGGCAAGGATTTGGGGCTTGTCGAATCTAAGATAATGTTTGGAGCCTTCTTCTGCATGTTCAGTAATTGTAGACTTCGTAGAGCGTCGGTGTTTAACGTCAGATATATGTTCTTGTACGCGGGTCCCTATATTTCTTTTACTTTGGCCGATATAGGAGATATGGAACCAAAAGACCAATTGCCAGACTTTTCTGTTTTCTATGAGTAATGAGTGGTTTGTACACTGTATTATATTCTAGTATATAATTATTAGATTATTTTCCAGCCGCACCAAAATGCTATGTGTTCGAATTGCACACAGAATTTTTGTGTGCGATACTAACATTTTTTGAGTTCGGAGTTTGATTGACATTTTTTGTTCATTAATTGTGTTTAAATAACTCTTCTCATTTGACATTGCCAAAATTGCCTTCACATACATTACTATATACTATTACACGTATCCGGAATTATTTAATTTTGAAGTTATACCTGAAGTGTTAGTAGCGTGTAAAAAGAAATTCTTAAAATAACTAAATCACTTGAATACTTAGAATTGAGAGTCGACTCAGAATTAGATACGTCTAGACGTATCTCGGCATCAGCTGACTCGATGTCAAAAGAATGTCGCTTGAGCTCATTTCTGTTCAGTTCTAAATCGGCTTTTCTGGGGTATTCTCAAATTTATCCACTTACAATCTAAATTGTGAAGATATCTAATGCATACATTCCTTTTTTGAACAGTGTAAGAATGCATTTTTATATACAAGTTATATAATTCAATCTATTTGATTCAAGTCAAATAGATTTGTTCGGCAAAATGATTACACAGTACCAGATGAAGAGGACGCAGTCCAAATGCATGGAAGATTATCGGTAATAAATTCCATCGGAAGTTTCTGCATTTACGTGAATATTTTACTTTTTAAGTATTTATATACCATCCTGCCACGTTTTTGCTTTCGTCAACCTTACGAACGTGTTTTGCTTCGCTAGTTTCATTGAGTAATTCAATCTTATAGTAAAATTACATTTCAACTTCCCCACTGTTAGTATTTTTATCATTAGATGCACATAACTTTATCTCCTATTCAGTTTCTATTTTTATATATAAAATTTGAAAAGCTAATACTTTCTCTTATATCTTCGTATCTCTTTAACTCATTCTAGATCCTACATGACGAATTAGTAAAAGTTAGTGATACTTCAAAATTTTAAAATTAGCTGTATGACATAACGCCATATCATATCAGAAGTAAGCAGGAGAGTTTTAGCGAACACTAAACCTACTTTTATATAATTTAAGCTCACTTTCATTAAGATGGCCATTGAACCCAATGATATTAAAATCTTAAGAGATTGGTGATTTTTCAGCCTAAACTCAACAAGGAATTAACGCCAGCTCCGTCTTTTGATGGCCACTTTCATCTGCGTTCATTCCCAACGGATAAACGTCTCGATTACTTATCGAACAAAAAGAATTACGGACGTTGAAGAGATAACCTTTAAATAGACATCCGCTCTCTATAATGTCGATTCCGACAACCCGCTGAACGATAGTTCCCATTCTCATTAACGACTCCGGATAGATTTTGGAGGGCGATGTTGTGACGTCACCGCTGAATCAAGTCGTAAAAGCTCGGGTCCGCTCGTAAATCCCGGATGGTTCGGGGTGAAGTGCGCCGTCAAAATTGGAGTGAATTAAAAAAAGAAGTAAAACGTACGCGTAGGTTCGTATTTCAGGTCCCGTGAAACATTTCGCGGTCGACGCCCTTAAATCTTTTGATTTATCTATATATCTATATAGGTTGTTTTAAATAAATAAATCGCAATAAAATTATATACGCAAGTGTAATTTCCTAAATTTTTAGGAAAACGATCACTAATCGCGAATAAAACAATTAACATTGTGGCTGTATTTCTGAACGGGTATTTGTACTATAAATTTTAAAAGTACTAAAGTGAGTTCGAATCCGTGCAGTAAGTTTGAGATTTCGGTGAAGGACAACATCCTGATGAAACCGTAGCATGGTGGTAGGGCTGTTTAGGTGGTAGCTACCACCCTCAAGTTGAAAACCTGCCACCAAATACCCGTAGGCGTGTTCCGACAATTGCAATTGAGAGCCAATCCTAGCGTATATACCATCTTGGCCGCATCGTCACGTAACATAAAGTGAGATTGTGACGTAATGTTAAACCTGTAAACATAAAAAGATCTTGCGGACGCAATGTTTTGATGAAATAAGTAAATATACAGAATAAACTGCTGGTAAGAAGAAATGTCAGTTAACTCTGGGCACCTAAGAACGCTTCCCCGAGTGAACGAACTCGAGCGCGGTGCGAAGCCCGAACGTGTCTTGGCTTGCGCCGTTCTATATATAAACTGAAACGTCGAGAGGGCGCTCTGCTCCCCCCTTCTTTTGTTCCTATTTTGAAATTCAAAAAATAGATCTGAAGGGTGTATCGGGATGCGCGTGACTCAGTGAGGGACGGCGCGCCGGCGCGTGCGCGTTGTTCGCACCGGGAGTATCGAATTCTTACGAATATATCTTTTTTTTTTAAATAATGTGGTGTCGAGTGGCATAGATAAATCTGTACCATATAATTTAGTTAATGTGGTTTGTGGCTGTGTGTGGTGCTAGGGAATAATCCAAACGAAATTTATGTATGTATTTGTCTTATTTTTAGATCACTAATATTAAATATTTTGGAGAAACACGTGGACAACGTATATTATTTTGATATATTTTTTTTTGTATTGAAATTTATTCTTTATACTATTTAAAATATTTACTGAAGTACTGCATGAAGAATTAAGTTATATTTATATGATGTTATTTAAAAATAATTCCGCATTAAATTAACGTATATAGTTATCCAAAATACAGTTAGGGCAAGATTTTGTTCCCAATACTTAAATATTTATAAAACGAAATGCTCATATATAAAGGTTATAAACATATTGAACTTTAATATGCCGTTAATCATTTGTTGCCTTCAATACAGAATACATTACAAACTAACTCGTCACAGGCTGTATTGGTTTCCGATATCAGTCTGTTATTCGAAAATAGCCAACAGTGACAGATTCATCCATTTAGCTAACCGGGCAATCATGTAATAATTATAATTAGTGGTCACACAGTGGTCGAAATTCGACCATCATTTATTTAAATTATAAGTTTGAATATTATTAAGGTTCTGTTGTCAAATACTCGTATATATAGGGTTATGTTCGTCATTCAGTAAAGACAAACAATATTATCCTATAATGTATTCTCAATTTGACCACAGACTTTACCAATAAACAAAAGGGTACAATAAACAAATATATGTGTGTGTGTGTCAAGTACATGGTAGTGTGTGTAAGATTTTTTTTTTTTATTAAAATAATCTATTTTTTATGCATAACTTTTAGAAAGTATTAGCATTTTGCACTCTTTCTCTATATAAAGTATAAAAGTGCAAAATTTTAAACACCTCCGTTCGCGCAATTTTCGTAAAATAGGGTGCAAACTTTTTGCTTCGCGTATTAATATGCAGATAATAGAATGTCAAATAAATAAAATATTAATGTTTGCTTTTTCATAAATGTACCGTTTTAGTATAATCTCATTTTATATGCAATGACGTTGCGACTCAAGATATTTTAACACCAAACCTGCTTATCGAGTTACAATCCTATGTGGTACATGGTAAGTGTTTTGGCGATACACTTCTTAGTTTGAGGTTGTTACCAACTAAAAATAAAATAAAATATTTTTTTTAAACAGGGAAGAAAGTATAGACATTTTTTAAAGACTCTGCCTATGTAGCCACCTTCAATAGCAAATGAGACAAATACACGTTTTGAACTGAATTGTGCAATATTACATGTAACTAAAAAAAATCATAAAGTTAGGTTGTTTGAACCTATGACATATAATGTTGACAGCATTTTGGATTACACAGTTAGAATATTTCATTTAGTTTTAATATTAATACCAATAAACTTCGTGGTGTCGATTCAGACGTCGGTGTGCGCGCATATCGTAAAAATTCACTCTCATTATTTTTCCTAAAGTTCCAAAAAAAATATAACTTCAAAAACATATGAATCCATATCAATATTACAAAGCAGAAAAGTCTGTTTGTTTCAACTTACTAATCTAATTATTTATTTGTACTTATTACATTGTAGTGTATTTTTTATATTTATATATTGGTACTTATGTACAAAATTAAATATTATATTATTTATTGTATTCCCTCATATATACATAGTATATGCGTTTATAGTGTAGTATTCTAGAAGATAGTTTTGTCTTTCATTTGTTATTTTCTTTACACCTACCGTATTTTATTTCTGCACCACCTTAAGGTTGACTGTTAGAGAATGCCTATGGCATTAAGTCCGCCGTTGTACCATAAATAAAGTGTAAATAAATAATCTTCGTAACTACTTTTCGGAATTCAAATATTCTTTTTGTATTTGAGAGAACAGTTAATGAGGAAGGCTTAAATTATTTACCATCACACTACACCAAAAACAAATTTGTTTTGAAAAAAAATATACAAAAACAGACAACAATGACACAACTACTACAGCACAGCCTGTTTTTTTTTTAATTACAGATAAAATTCACCACAATATATGTTTAAGATCCAGACAAAATCTCTTGCTGAAAATTCCCTACTTTAAAATCAACGGTTATAATAACAATCATTTTGCTCAAAAAGTTATATTTTAAAACACATTAAATCCGATTTTATGTGTCAACCAGTTTTGCCATTAATAGTAATTTATAATAAATCTTCAATCATTTAAATTGGACATCGAAATGTACGGCCGAGATGCGTTTGATAATATACAATGACCACAATGCACTCGCTCGTCCGAAGCGGTCAATGCATTATTCAGGGTATTTCATACAATTTCACATTTAGAATCGGTTCGATTTAAAAATGTATGCGAAACGCCAGTCAGTAAATTGCGTGATGGCGCCAATTGAACTGACCTCATTTGAAATTTCAACATAAATTCTACAACAATTTGTTTACCATTTCATATTCTTTTTATGTTTCATTGTTTTATATTGAATGATTTAAATACAATGTATGACAAAAAAAATATGCTATAACAACAATTTAGTAGGTAGGGTTGTTTTTGATGCCCGCCTGGCTAGGTACCACCGGAAGTTGTAAATCTGCTGCCAAATACCGATATGTGTGTTTCGGCAATGGCACTTGAGAGCCAGTACCTCCTATAAAAGGCCGGCAACCCAACTGCAACTCTCCCAGTATTATGGATGTCCATGGAAAGCGGTGATCACTTACCACCAGTTGACACATTAGCTGGTTTGCCCACTATTACATAAAAAAGAGTAAAAACACATTAAACTTATGGCGTTACAACGGTAATAATAATGAAGAACATTAATTTTCGATCTAAAATCTTTGATATTCATTTTCAAATATAAAGCAATTGTTTTACATAAATACGTTAACGAAAATATTGAAAATCATACAAATTTATAACACTTCTTAAACGCTGTTATTTCAGTCTTCATTACCATTGATCAAAACTCCTTCTCGTGTAAGGGCCTTCTCCAGCTTTTTCCAGACTTCTTTTTCCTCAGTTTTTATTATCCATTAATTTCCTTCTATCGCTCTTATATCCTTTATTTACCCTTTATTTCTGGGACAGCCTCTTCTTTCTTTCCTCTTGTTCCCTACCATATTCTTTTCTTTAATGTCAACGGTTTGTCCGCATATCTTGCTATATGTGCTGCCCATCTCCACTTCTGTTTTAATGTATACTGTTAGACATTTATGAATTTTGGATTACTTCGTTGTGGCGTTGTACTAGATCGTTATTCATTATACTGTATACTCATTTGCCAAGTTAATAGAACTGCCATAGAGTCCTTTTGCTTTATGTATAGTAGTTGTGATTCTGAGGATCAGAAACTTTCTCTGTACTGGCAATGCAAAAGCCACTATCAAATAAATACATGACACAATTTCTCACATATTTGTTTACTGTTAAAATAGCTCAAGCCTTATCATACTCTCTAAAGAGCTTTTATACTACAAGCTGTGTCCACGACTTCATTCGGTTGGAACAAAAATTCAACTTTTATTAAAATTTAATCAAGTTTGCCCGTTTTTTGTAACTTTTTCCAATACAGCTTTGCTCCTATTTGTGGTATCGTAAAATTAAATAGTCTAAAACCTTTTCCATTGATTGCTGTATCAAATATAAAAACAAAACTCAGATTTGTAGTTACTTACATTATAAGATTTTTATATAAATACATAAATTAAAAACACAATAAGAAGAAAACTAGAGAATAAATATTAAGGCTTGCTATAATTTGGAAAGAAATAACAATTAATCAATACAAATATTATGTTTGATAACAATACCACCGGTTAGCTGAAAGAAAATGCCTTGTGGCTGAAGTGTGCATTCACATACTATTACAACATTATCATTGCCGAAACAATCTATACTTATTATAAACTTCACGACAATTTCTTCTATAAGAATTTGACACTAAAAGACAGATTAATTCATATTTGGATTCTGAGTAGTAAGACACCCTAAGGGGCCGTTCATAAAATGACTTAAGAAAAATGTTACCTTGTTAGACCTCCTCCCCGCCTTTTGTCACTTTTATGCAACCCTTTATCAATATTACGTCCCAAATGATCGACTCCACCCATACTTGATAAATGGCAATTAACTATACAATAAATGTCTCTAATAACATGCAAAAATTACAAAGTTGTTTTATGAGCTGTGAACGTATCATTTTCTTAGAATCCCATGTCACATTTTATCATAGTAAGCGACTTTTTATTGACCGTACGGCGCTTGGCTTCAATTATACCTGATGGTAAGCAAATTTGAGACCAAAAATATAGCACATTCTCTCTTCGTTTGAAGTCCCCGATGTGATAGGAATCTTCGACTGTATTCCAACTAAAAAGCATAGATAGAGCATTCTTGGTCATTCTTTTACGACTTCACTTGAACTTTATATGTATCGGCAATCACCAGTGTTTTTAGATTGTACTGAGATTTTGATCAATGTAGTGACTTTGCTGAGTTACAATAGAAGCTTGCAGATTAACTTTTCATTGGAGATTCTTTAAAAATATATTATAATAGAAGGCAATATTGTGACAGTGCTGAAACTTCGTTATGAAAGTTGTGAGATTCGCTTTTAAACGTCAATTTAGCCAGATATTAATAAGCGGCGTTGCCGGCCGGCCTCGTTTTGCCGAATGTTATTAATTTTGTCTGTCCCTACATAGTGCAGAACTGACAGTAGCGAAACTCATAACTGTCGGAAGCGAATTTCCATGGCCTGTACTAATCTTGTATAATTCTCCGATAATTGAGTATACTAAACTCACTAAATATTTTTCACCAAATGTAAATATGGTAAATAATACTATTATTGAGAATTAAAATAAAACATAGATTTCCTCAGCTAAAGAAGCTTCACTATATATTTTTCCATGACGATTTATTATCTTAAACAAGACATACCCAAAAAAAAGGTCCCACTAAAAGTATAAAAGCGGTATACAAATTAAGAGACCTCAAATTAAATAAAATTCAACAACAGAACTCACTAGTAGGTTCGATTGTGACTAATAAGGTAATTCATATAAACATAAATAATTAATTAAATAACCCGGCCTCTATTGGCGTCGAATCACAATTTGATTAATTGATATGCAAACAAAATAGGTGTTATTACAAATGAAAAAAAGTTATTAGTTTATTATATTATGTATATGTAACAAAATAAACAAAATACGTGCTCTTTTAATGAATAACGAAAGAATAACTTGACTTTGGTTTATATTTTATATTCAAAACTCAATTTCCTACAAATGTGTACACATTTATATATAATTAAATACTAAATATTCAACTTTTAAAATTTATTATTATATCTAAAGTATATTAAAATAAAATTGTGAATAAACTTCTTGTTCACAATAAACATCTTGTTAACCTCTTCCTCTCTCTCTCTCTCTATCTTTGTTACGACTATCAAAGCTTTACATTAAAAATTCAATTTAAAAAGTACATTTAAATAACTATTTAATTAACTCACTGCCCCCGTTTGAACTGTGTCAGTGGGATGCCCTGTAAACTCGAAGCCAGCGGATCAACCGGGAGCCGTGAGAACACTTCAATTCCCTCACCGACAGTATTAACATGAAGTTTTTTCTGGCACGTTTTAGTGAAACCGATGAAACATGTTTACGTGTCCGTACGTGTGTGTACGTACACGGGGGGGGCGCAACCTTTCGGTTTACGTTTAAATTTCGCTCAGTGTGTTTCACAACGGATAATGTATTTAGACTGTTTTTGTTTGTATGGAGTATTTACTGCAACTAGAATCATTTATAATGTTTTGTCCGTTTTTGAACAGTTATCGTATTGTCATTGATAGTATATATTATTGATAGTAGCGTGATGTTAAATAGCTTAATGTCTTCTTCAGACATTGCTCTATCAAATACAAATAGGTTTTGAAATCTGGTTTGTAGTTCTTAAGATTAGAGCGTTCAGACAAATAAACAAATTTTTTCGCTTTGTAATCATATATCTTTACAACTATTTGTTCCTTAATTAAGGCTTATATAATATAAAAATATAATATAATAATAAAATATAAAAATAAAATAAATCGTTTTGTTATTTTTAAAATTAATTATTGATAATTATTCTAATATAACAATTGAGGTATAATATAATAGCCATAAGATACCTCCTGTAAGGTTATCAGCAAAATCAATAGAAAATTAATAATAATGAATCAAGGAACAATATGAAATAAATCTTCCTTGTGCGATTTTTATTAAAATTGGTCAAACAAAAATATAGGTACTAAAATAAAATATATTGTATTCTTGGCCAACGTCCCTTATAATACACTAGCTGTGCCCGCAACTTCGATCGCGTGGAACTAAATTTTTTAATAATTTTTGCCCCTTTTTGTATCTTCTTTCAATACAGTTTTGCTCCTATTAGTAATAGCGTGATGTCAAATATTCTAAAGCTTTCCTTAATAATTTTTCTATTAAATACAATAAGAATTTTTGGATGCTGACTGGTAGTTCGTAAGATTAGCACAACCAAACAAACTTTTCGACTTTTTAATATTAATATAAATATATTTTCATCTTCAGTAAATGATGTATTAGAGTTTAAAGATGTTTTGGAAAAAAAAGTTAGATATGTCATACCAGTCGCTTAAAATTATTAGGCATTATAAAATAGTTAGAAAAAATCTGTACAATTTGTAAAAAGTATTTAAATTTCAGAAATGGAGAAGAAAATTACAGATTACGGAAAATATAGATAAAAGGTAAGAAACTGATCGAGGTATGAAACACAATACCATGCATTTTAAGGTTTTAATTAATTAATATAAGCAAATTCTAAAAACATACATGTATCTCTTTCTGTACCATGGCCGAATGAATCTTGTCAAAAAGAGACGATAAGAGACGCTGTTCATGTTCAATAGACAGTCTATAGTCACTACCTTGCCATTGTTCTACAATGGCTTTCAATATCGTAATTAAGCTATAAACTCCGTATTCAAGCCATTCGACGACGCAATCTTTCGTAGGAATATATCTAAAATAAACGGGCATGATGTATAAACACGAAGATATTTACTCAACCCTATATAAACAAAGGGGTCCTCTTTACTTACGACCTTACGGCAAGATTCCGCCATGATATTCAGAAGCGTATTTGCCGTTGCGTAGTATGAAGCATAATAAGTCATAGAATTCCAAGAACGTTCATATAGAGCAGCGGTGACCAACCTTTTTCAAAGCAAGTACGTAGTGAAAAATTTTCACAACATCTTGGGAGCATGTTTTTTTTCTTTTAGATGGGTAGGTGTAAATAAAATGTATTAGACTTGCAAAAATATAGTAAAACTAACTGACCTGAACTAACTCTGTTCTTTTGTATAAATCGTTTCTTGTCAATGTTTTGGTTATATTAAATCGAGATCAATTAATGTGAGGGAAGGGGGTAGAAGGGTGAATATTTAGGCTTATAGATATTCTTTGATGCCCATTAAATAATATATATATAGATATATATATATATAGTGTCAAAAACATAGGGGAAAAATGACTGGATAGTAACAGCCTAATCGCCCTGCGGAATCAAATATGTATACTTTATGACCTATTTTCATATTTATTAAATATACATAAAAAATATTAAATTGGTCGAGCCTATAATACTTAATTTACAGTCATCCAGCGAGTCTAAATAATTTATCAATTTATGACTAAACAAGGTCCTCTATTATGTATAAATCTATACTAAGGTTATAAGATTAATTTCTTTACTAAGTCAAGGAGAGTGTTTTGTATATTTGTTTAAATACGTTAGTGTTTAGAACTACCAGTAGTATTCAAGATTTGTTTTCTGATTATAAGTTCTTAAATACCACTGGCAGTCTAACGATTAACGCTTTATGCGGCATAGGTTCCCAAACTAGGTGCTACGGTAAGCTCTGGCGCGGCGCGGCGCCGCAAGCTTACGCCAAAGGTATCGCGATAATAATCGGGAAATGTCACCTAAAAACTTTGGAATTTATAATCCTTATACATCGTCGCTTGATATTTCAAAAATCACACCGGTCAATAAAGGCGCAATTATCTAATTTCTCGTTCCATTGTAGACCTTGTTGACAATAAAAATCTATACAGATAAAAATATCAAGTAAGGCTAAAGATAAGTGAATTTACTTTTTTTTTTATTGCTTTCTTTTCTTCAATCTGCTTTAAAGCTACCTATATATAGAGTATATCGAGAAAAATAATACTCTAGGGAAAGAAAAATAACTTTAATTCCACGCGGCTGAACTGTTAGGTACCGTTGTAATAGAATAATTTCAATATAATAACAATGATTACAATAGTATTTTCTTTATATTAATATTGATGATAACAGCGCGAGCTTAACTCTGCTCTATATTCATTTGTTTACCGCAAGTCCGTCGAGCCGGATTTTGGCACAAACATGAAATTCCCAGAATGTCTCCGCAGGTTGATGTGTGAAATGCGGTTTTGTTATGTAACAATTTGAATTATAGTGACGATATATTAGTGTTTACTATGTTCACACAAAGTAGCTTATATAAGTTGCTATTCTCCTAATTGGAGTTGTGTTTAGCGAATGTTCGAGAAAGATTTTTTAAGTAACCTTATGTTAGCATCTAATATCGTTATTAGAAATGTTTTTAACTTCGTGAATTTTGAGATATCACAAAGATTCTTATCCTATTAGCATACTAATAATGATAATAAGATGCTGTTTTTTATAGTTTTTAAGTCTAACTTTATAGCCACAATCTCGCCTGATGTTAAATGACGCTGTGGCCCAAGATAATGGACACACTAAGCCTAATAGAGGAAGTGTATTTGTTGGAACACAGGTCCATAGGTATTTCGAGACAGACTTTTAATTTGAGAATGGTAGCTAACCAGTTGAGCTTTCGAAAAAGCTCTACAACCGAGCTTATGTTCGGGGTGTTTTCACAAAGCACAGCCTCAATGTAGGTGGTTTCGAAGTGACGTATACACTGCCAGCTGAACCATCACCGCTTCGAATCAAAATTCATTCTAACAAAGAGACAATCTTATAATTGTATTTTAAAACATATCTTAAGATCCACCACCTCCTTGATCTTGGCAGTAATGACCTTTAACATCGAGGACTCAAAAGGTCAAGATAGAAAACAAAAAGAAAACCCAAATCATAGATCGTAGTTCGCGTTCGATTGACGTAAACACAATAATGGTTACATCGCAAATGGCTAATCATTAATTAGCCAAACCGCTCGGAATGAATAAAGCAGTCGAGTTGAATTGCCTATTCGCATCACTAACAAACCGTTACGGTGTCGAATATTCGCGTTCAATGATTAATCGCATCCCTAAATTGAACTGTGAGTAACGGTTATTTACCATCGGTTTTCGCACACGTTTTCACATTATTTTCTCCGTATATTATTACTCAGTATTTTAAAGTTTCACGTCAAAAAGGAAGAGGTTTTAGATTCGGTCGTTTTTTATGCTTGTTGCCTCATACATTGTGTTATTTATAAGCGGATTTCTCAAATACTTTTTTTATTAGAAAGAAAATGTTTTCAAGGATTACCCATTTTAATTTCATTAGCGTTGGACCTTGGATTTCGAAGATACACCAGGTAAATCGAATAGGAAATTTAATCGTATTGAGACATTTGTGAGTTTATTACAATCCTGGATCTAGGTAAGAGTAGTAAGTGTAGTAAGTGTAGTTAAGTATTCTATAGACCAGCCATACTCAACCTTTTATCTATTTGAGCCGCAAATATCTGTTAGACATGTCGCGGGTCGCAAACAAAAAATATTTAGATAATGATTTTTTTAGGTTTTATAGGTCCTTAGGTTTTTTTATAGTTGAGGTATAGCGTTATTGCGCTTATCTCACCTGATTTTTAGTCACGATATGGCCCCAGTTGGTGGGCACGCCTAACCTGTGGAGGGACTGGATCTCAAGTGTAACCGCTGGAACATACCCATTGGTATTTGACGGTAGATTTTCAACTTAAGGGTGCTAGCTAGCCAGGTGGACATTAGAAAAAGCCCTACCACCATGCTATTGTTTCCTCCTGATGTTTTCCTTCACCGAAAGCTCAAGCTCATTGTAAATGGATTCGAATTCATATCCTATGACGTGGAGCCCATACACACTAACACGGAGCTATCATCGCTTCAAATTCGCAATTTAAATTAAAGTAATACCAGGTGGGCCAACCACAAAGTCTCAGCAGGCCTCAGGTTAAGTATAGCAGCTATAGACTGACTTGGATACTGAAGGCACATCAGAATTTCTCGTAGTAAATTTGTTAAAATATTTTTTCAGAAGTCGGTTTTGTTAATAATGTTGTACTACTAAAGCCTTCATTCAGGTTTCTCTTACTAATTGATTAATTTATTTATTGAAGAAAAATACGTAAATTAAAGTGTTACTTCAAATGATTACGACATTTGCCGCCAGAAATTCTACAGCTATCTTTAGTTTTTTTGAAATAAAACTAATTTAAACGGATTTTATCGCGGTTATTTATTAAATTTTGATCCCGACGTTTCGAAAGCTTTTCAGCCTTCGTCCGCCCCGTGACCACGAAGGCTGAAAAGCTTTCGAAACGTCGGGATCAAAATTTAATAAATAACCGCGATAAAATCCGTTTAAATTAGTTTTATTTCAATGAATAATATTCGCATAAACCTAAGAAATCATTATCTTTAGTTTTATTCAAAAGGGGAAAAATGTTTGGTATAATATGAAAATAATGCCCGTTCTTATCAAGTTTCGACTCGATTACAACAAAAGTAGATCCCGTATACATTTCCATACTATTAAACCGCATTCAGGGAAAATGGGACACGCTCGATCGCAAATGATACTCGACCGTCCTCTTTTGTTAGGTTTGTTTGTAATTTTTGAGTTTGATATTAAGTTTACGGTGTAATCTTAATCTGTCATGTGTATTATTATTTTAAATATATTTCCCTAATGCTAACCGATGATAGAACTCGATCTGCTTTTCAACAGCACAACATGCGAGAATTATATTAAACGACACGTTTAACAATTTTTCGACACCTTCGCTTTATATTTTTATTAACCATTCATTTAACTACCACCAGCTATATATACCTATGGCATCTTCACTTGCAATAGGATATCGATCACCGAATAGATATAGAAAAATAAAACAATAGAAACCTTTTGTTTTCTTTATATTTTATAGGTTTATAATAAATATTTTTTTTTTTTTTCAAAAATGTTTACTGTAAATTGCAACGAATTATTTAAAAGTTCGGCGTGATATATTTGAAAATAGAACTCAATGGATACTTAAAAGTGTAGCTATCAATATAGTCTCATTTGTGAAGCGATTCTAACTCAGTCGTAGTGTGCACGGATTCCGCGTCATGGGACGTAAGTTCGAATTCACCTACAATAAGCTTGAGCTGTCGGTGAAAGAAAACATCGTGAGAAAACCATAGCATGGTAGTAGGGCTTTCTTTAATGCCTACCTGGTTAGCTACCAGCGTCAAGTTGAAAATGTGTTGCCAAATACCAATAGGTGTGTTCCGACAGTTGCACTTGAGAACCAGTACCTTACGGTAAACATATCTACCAACTTGGGCCGTATCATCGCATAAAATAAGGTGAGATTATAGCATAGCGCTTAACCTAAACTATATTTAAAAAAAATACTAGAATTTTTGCATAATCAAGTAGGGTGCATCCAACTGGATCTCGACCACCATTATGTTAAACCTCTCATACTAATTATCTCAGAAACTTTTATTTTTATACTTAAGGTTTATCGTTACGGCCATAATCTCACCTGATCTTAAGTGACGATATGGCTCAAGTTGGTAGACACACTAAACCTGTGGAGGAACTGGCTCTCAAGTGCAGCTGTCGGAACACACCTAGTGGTATTTGGTGGCAAGTTTAAAACTTGAGGGTGGTAGCTAGCCAGGCGAGCATTTGAAAAAGCCCTGCCACCATGCTATGATTTCCTCAGGATCTTTTCCTTCATCGAAATCTCGATCTCATTGTAGGTGCTTGAATTCAAACTCACGTCCCTTGACGCGAAGTCGTACACACTACCACTAAGCTATCATCGCTTCAAAAACTAATTATTAAATTTATGAGAATATAAAAGAACGTAAGTTCAGCATTCCATTAGTCGAACTCTTTATCACTATTATATCTATAAATCGTTTATTATAGACTTCAAAAGTATACAAAATTAAAGTACTATATTTGAAGTATTAATGGTTGTACTTTTGAATAACTGCTTTACTTCGCGGTAACATTTTTATATCAACACTTTGTTTCCGCCGCGTTAAAGTGAACCTGGCACACGTCCAACTTTTCGATATTGCTGGCCCAACGCGACCCCCCACAGGTGACTTACGCAATTCGATAGATGAATCATGGACTTTTAACACGTAAAAGTACTAGAAGCGGCACCGTGTCTGTATTTATTTATAGAGCATGAGTAGAAAAAATTTAAAAAATATATCTATTCATAAGCGGTGTCTGCGAATTCGTTTGCATAGAATTCAAAATTATAGAATAAAATTAAAAATTAAAAATTATAGTTTGCCCGTTTTCGTGACTTTTTCGATACAGCTTTGCGTCTATCGGTGGTAGCGTGATGTTAAATATCCTAAAGCCTACCTCAATAATTGCCCTATCAAATTTATTTATTAATCAAAACACAAAGTGAACATCGAAGGCACAGTACAAAATATAAATAAAAAACCATACAAAATGACTAGCCTTTTATATTATCTAATCTTAATTAATTATCTTAATTTTCAACATTATTTTCTTTGCCTTATGTCACATGACACAAGCGTGTCAATTAATAATCACATACATTTTTATATGATTCATTTATTGATCAAAACACAGTATGTGGATCTCCAACACGGACCATATAATAAATAAAAGTTAAATTACATAAAAAATTACTATACTTTTATATTATTTATACATAGTATTTGTAATAATATAAACTTAATTTAACGTCACATCAGCGTGTTCATAAAACAACTTTGAAGTTTCACCGGACAAAGTCACCCAAAGCAGATGACGAAATTTTACCTCTAATAATACAATCGGCATATATGCACGTATTTCTATTTAGTAAACACATCTCTCACCTCGTGTGCGCTCTGTACTGGCAATTGTTTTTTTAATTTTTATATCTTTACGTTATGTTCAAAATGTCGCCTGATGTGGGGTGACAATGTGTTCCAAGATGGTGACACACTAAGCCTAGGGAGATTAGTTCTTAAGTGCAATTACCTGAATACGCCTGTAGTTATTTGGGTATGGATATTCAATTTAAGGGTTTACATTTTAAGAGCTCTATCACCATTCTGAGATAATCTCGGCTGCCAGTATTTGAGATAACATATCCAGTACTTTAGTAGAATATAATTCAACGTTGCAAATTTGTTTTTTAATTTTTCACACCTGTCCAGCGTTTCCCGAGGGCATTTCAACCCCAGTTGATTGTTCGTATTAAGCGGGCAACGTGAAAACTCTCCCTGTTGAGAATTCGTTTGGTGTTAAATAAAATTGAGTTCGATTGAATAATGATCACTTAGTTGTTATGAGTTCGGACGGTGCGTCGGCGGCAGTTATAATTTCGCTGTTGATATTTTGTATTTAGTAAAAGAATACAAGATAACCACAAAATCGGTTATAACAGAGAAATCAGTAGGTTTTGTGGTCAGCCACAAGAGACTGGTATTACGAAAATTTCTTTAGTAAGCTCCTTCAACCACAGCATCCACTAATCATAACTACTGGGGTTTCACTTTTTCCCTATATGAATGAATATATCTGTTTTATACTATTTTTTAATAGAAAAATCTTAATATTCATTTATGGAATTATTGAATATCAGGCATTTTTTTCATCACTCTATAGATTTACAATTAAAAACCACTTTTGTTGCTAAATTAAAATGATATAACATTTAATCACCTTAATAAAAAAATATTTACCAATCAAGTGATATTTTATTAAAGTGGTACCTCACTATTATGTTATTGGTCACATTTTAGGCTATATAATTGTCAATAATGTATTTTAATATAACAAGACTACAAAGGAAAATAATAAACCATTTTGTACAGACTTATTTTAATTCGATTATTTAAAACACGTACAGGTCTGTTGTATGCAAGAAACATCAAACAAATAAATCACTGCATATAAAACCCGAGTGGAACCACGAAAACAGCATGTTTGATACGTATGTTGTAATTTCAAACCACAAACTAATCAATCGTAGTCTTGGCTAAAACAAAAAATCCCTCGAAACTCTATTCGATCTAGTAAATTAACTGCGCAGTTCGGAAAGCAGTGGTTGTACCTAGGGTGCCGGTGAGCGGTCGGTGAAACCATTTTAACTTCACCTCGCACTTTTATGAAAAACTGATGGAATAATCCGAGTTTTAACGACCGCCCGGTTCGTTTCCAGCGGCTGTGAAATACACGAGAGCTCTGAACTACTATTTCAGTTTAAACTCAGAGCGGAAAGATTTTTAAATTTTTAACTACTAGGTTTAGATTGCATAAAAAAATATTTTGTAATAGGTTTTTATATGTTACCTCCGACACCAAAACCAGACAAAATTTTATAATAAAGTTGTCCTTGATTAACATTTTAACCATTTTATGTACATACATATTGTTTACATTTCAATTTCACCTAATGTTAAGTGACTATGTGTCGCAAGACGGTGGACATGCTAAGCCCAGTGGGAGGACAGACTCAGAATACACCTTTAATCTAGGTATTTGGCGGCAGTTTTCAACTTGAAGACGGTAGCCAGCCAAGTGCGCATTAAAAAGCCCTACCACTACGCTATGGTATTATCGCGATGTTTTCGTTCGCCGAAACCTCAGGTAAGTACTTGAATTCACAGCTGGTACTAACACAGCATCCGTACCATATGAGCACCTCCGTGCTACGCCATAAAATGACAAACAAGTTTTAAGTCTTTATTAAAATTTACAAGAATTATTACGAAACACATATAAAAAGCATTACAAAATCCCAGAGAATGTTAGGGCTTCAACTTCCAGAACGGATATATTTATTTATTCTAGAATAACTAAACACATAGTACTAGTTGAGCTTACTGTACCATGGGAAACAAACATATCTAAGGACCACGCTATAAAAACAAATAAATACTACGAGGTACTAAATTACCTGAACAGGAATGGCCACGTGGTTAATTTATACGCGGTCGAAGTGGGAACGAGAGGTATACCGGCTAAATCTATCTATAACCTTCTAAAAGATCTTGGCCTCTCTAGGACTGCAGTAAGTTCTATACTAGAACGTGGTTTTAAAGCTGCGCTAGCTGGCGCCTATCAAATTTGTCTGGGTAGGGAGAGAAACCCGAGTGTTGAAGGTGAGTGTTGGCCTGCGTCGTCAACTCCTTAAACCTACATACTAGTCATAAGTCTTGGTACCTTGCTCGGAGCTTACCTTCCTACCACACGATGGACCCGACACCCGCACGGTGTATACATGGTTTGCTAAGAAGTTCGACTCTCTTTAACTATAAAACTGGTCTTTAATATTATAAGTTATATAATATTAATGTGTACTATTTATTCGGGATCAGATTTTAAAATGATAGCATTTGCGGGAATTTGCTTTTACGGGAATATATTTATGATGAAAGTAACATCACAAAATGATTTGTTTTTTTTTTCTTTCTTTATTTAGTTTGAGGGTTTTAACAGTAATTAGATCAGCCACATCATAACCCAATAATAACAAACCAAATAATAAAACCAACATTCACTCATCTCATTTAACATTTCTGCAGCCTCATACGAAGCATAAAATTGTTACGAAAAACTAAATGATCAAAACTTAAGTGACTTAAAAACCTTAAGTGTAATTATAATTACAAAGTGGAACATACTTACAAGTGTAATTATAAAAAGAACACAATTACAAAAACAGTTGATTTATTTTTAAATAAACTATTCAAGACAATACGTGTACACATTTTTTTATCTACCATAGTAGGTCACACAACTTCCGCATAAAAGCATTGGCCTAATAAATATACGAAGTTATGTATACAACCTCATGTTTGTCCAAAATTAAAAGAGTTACAAAATTAAACAACAAAAAAACAGGTGTGCTCAACCCGCATGTAATTTAACATAATAACGTAAAAAAAATATATGTTAAAACGGCACTCTCCGTACTGAACCTGGGACTGTGTGCACACGCTTCAGAAAATCTCATCAGCGGTGTTTATATTTATTTTTTAAGTGTATCATCTGCATGTACGTTTTTCAGGGAAAAAGTTGAATGCGAAGTAAATTACACCGTAATTTAAGACGCAGAACGTACTAAATCCCATATAATTTGCATTCATCTAATATTTTATTTATTTCTTCATATTTTTAACAAATATTTATCTTTACTGTGAAGATCGTATATGATATTTTTGTTTTCATTATTTATATATACAATAAAACCTCTAACTGTGCTTTATTAATATATTAGATATTTGTTGAAGATCGGGTTGACTTTATATTTGGCTAATTGAGCCTGCGACGTCGCGCGGGTCGGAACTAAACATTATTCCAATATGTTTGTCCGTTTCTGTAATTTTTTTCAATACAGCTTTGCTCCTATTAGCCTTTAAACCTTTCTTAATAATTGCCCCATTAAATACAAAAATATCGGATTTTTTGAAATCCGATTGGCAGTTGTCAAGATTTTCGCATTCAAACAAACAAACTTTTCCGTGTAGGGATTCCTATTTTCTTCCTATTCATAAATATTGCCTATGTATGTTCGTAAGTATCTTCATTCTCGTGATTGTATTTCTTGCTTTTCAGTTATTCTCTTATATCTAAAATCTGGCTGTCGTTGGCCAACAGGTTAGGTGCGAACTTTGCAAACCGTTAATAAACCACTAAGAGTAAATTTTTAATTAATCCAAGGTAGAGCCTAAATACATATATTCAAAATCTATAATAGTATCAGTTAGATATTTCCATTAGCATGTTAACAAAGTTGAAAAATATATTCTAAATTTATACGAAAGATTATATAACACTTAGAACATTTTGAGAAGTATGCTGTTACAAAGATTTTGTATCCGGAAGTTAAAGTAACAAAAGATCCTAAACCACGAAGCCAACTAGGTTACTGTTAAAATTAGCGTTCGTTATAATATGAACATAAATAATTCATGGCTTTAAATAGTAACGTTGAAAATGTTTACTCTCAAGTCATCTTATTTCCGTATATATAAATTATAATTAATAGGAAAACCCCTATTATATTATAACGTATACAGTCAGTATGTAGTAAAGCAATTACTGCAACCGGTAAGTAATCTCCACGGTTGGCCTAGCGGTTAAAGGAAACTTCCTCGATGCAAGAGAAGAGGTGAGATTGAGTTCCGCAAAAGGACAATTATTTCTGACATCCACAAATAATTATTCTTAGTTCGGTTATTATTATTTTCCGTTAATTTAGTCTTCTCACTTGACATTGGCGAAATCAGCTACATCGGCAGATACCATGATTAAAAAATATATATATCTTAGTAACTGATTTTGCTAAATCTATGCCCAATCGTCGTTTCAATTATAGAATTTAATATCATTAATACAGGCTAACCGCTAAGGAACGGTTGGCAGATGTGACACATTAAAATTGATATTGAATTAACATTTATATAAAAAAAAAACCAATAAAGAAAATGTTGCGTAAAGTAATAAGAAAATATATTATAATCGGGTAGAGAAATATTAAGCAGTTTACATGTAGAATTTATAGTATACGCACGCTACATACACATACATACATATGTATAACAACATAGAAAAGCGTCGTGTCGTGTGCCGTCACGACGCAGGAGCTGATTTTCCGCCAACGCACGCCACTAAAAACCTCTCATCAAAAATCGATAAAACGAGCTTGGTGTCAGAAGTAAATAATAGTTTGCGCCCAATTCGCATTGAATAAAAGATGAGGTTTATTGAAGTAATCGAGCGCATTTAACTCATTTAAATATACGTCAACGAGAAGCTTTAATTAACCTACCGCCGAATTTCAATTGATGTTTACTTGCAACTGTATTGCGACTCGATTTATTTTTAATCATTTCAATCCTTCTTTATTTGGTTAATTGTATCTGATGAAGCTGTTCGCTACTTTTGCAACGTACATTTTTGTAGGACTAAGAGCATTTTAACGACGTTCTTTCTAAAGCTAACGCTAGTAAAATTTCTATTTTTATATGCACAGTAAGAACTCATCTTTATTTTATAGCCAATAAAGGATTTAAACGATCTACTTGAATTCTTATAATCTTTTTGTGCTTAAATTAAGCCTTTAACTGCATCTATTCTTAGGTTGTGACGGTGACGGTCATGAAGATCCACGACTACAGTTAGGACCAACCATAAAAGTTTTCGCAGCGTTCTCGCGTTGCCTGTTAACGTAGATATTTTGCATCAATTGTCTGTACATCAAAATCATTTAGATTAAGCGCCAGCGAACAAACTCATGCATTGTGGTAGAGATTTTTCTTATTTCCGTGGGCTAGCTACCACCCTCAAGTTGATAATCTGCTACCAAATATCTATAGGTTTATTCCGGCAGATGCAATTGAGAGCCAGTTCCTGTACTAGGTTTAATTAGTCCACCATCTTGGGCCACATCGTAACCTAACATGAGGTGACATTATGGTCATAACGAAAGAAAGAAAGTAAAAGAAATTTTCTTGTTGGGTAATATCAGACAATACAAAAATACATACAAATTAAATTCTATTCAATTTCCAACAATATCCCATACCCAGCTACTCGCTACAGCATAACCTTACGGTATATGCTGCAGCGCTTGTTTTCAGTATGAGGCCTCAACGCATATAGACGTCGAGTCGGCGAATTGATATGACATAAACATAAAATATAAATAGTGTAGTATCTGATTTAATGCAGAGTATATGATGAAAGGATTCTGAAAATTTAAGACTTCCGGTATTTAAATAAAGCATACCTAATAATCAAAATGTATCTCATATGCTCTCTCTAAACCATAATAGATCAGCAGAATTACAAAGAAACGTAATATTTCTGGGTTCGGTGTTTGATGATTGTAACTATTAACTTCGTATACAGTACGGAAATTCCCAAATACAATTTCGCGAGAGAGACAATTCAACTCAGCCTTCTTGAATAAACAAGAAGAACATTAATACAACGTTTCGGTTAGTAAATGTGTCTCTGGTGCGACGTTCAAACTCCGCGAAGCGGAAACCAATAACGTAAATATGTCCGTCGGAACTGCGAACCGGAATTTCACGTATTGAAATATGTTAACAGTTTTGCACTCGCCACTAATTCCTGATTAAAATGATATATTCGGTAGTATTTTGAGATAGCCTTCATAAGCATATTCCTTTATACGAAAAGGTGATTCAATTTAAAAATATACTATAATTATTAATTGTAGATTTATAATGAGTTTTTAATTGAAAAGTTCTATAGGATCATCTAAAATAGATGAATTAATAGGGTTGTTCATATATGATATAGCAATATTATAATCACTTCTGTTGCTTCATATCTTCTTTTAGTATATGGGATTTATTTAATGATTTCTTATGTTCACGCGAATATTATTCATTAAAATAAAACTAATTTACACGGTAACGATTTTAACGATAGATAAAATCCGTTTAAATTAGTTTTATTTCAAACCACGATAAAATCCGTTTAAATTAGTTTTATTTCAACCGCGATAAAATCCGTTTAAATTGGTTTTTTTTCAAGGGATTTATTTATTAAGGCATACATAACTGATTATAAACTATTAAAATATCTAAAATTAAGAGCAGTACAATATTTTTTGGGTGGTTTATCGTCCAATATGAATAATAAGTTCAGAAGATCAGTTGGCTGTAGTACATTATAAAAAATTACATAATAGTGTCTAGATATAAAGTGAAATATTTAATAATATTTTTATTAATCAGAAGCAGAAATTCTTAATAAAAAGAAACCACTTTGCTACGGCCTAACGCTAACGCAACACATCACAACACAACTGTTGTGCACGCGACGAACGCTCGGAACTAAGTGAGCGCATCGGCGTTCTAGCTGCCCTTTTATAGGCAGTGACTATAAGCAGTGATGAGGGTAGTTGTGTCGTCGTGGAGGACAATTGCTAACACGGCCTCTCCTGACCAAGTGTCGCCCTCGACACAAGCTCCGTGGCTGAAGCCTGGTCTGGTGCCGTTTTCATTGAGTGACCAAGTCTCTGCCTCCAGTGACAGTGGACAGTGAATCACTAACAGCGATTCCTGAGCCTGGAATCAAACTGCTTGGACCGACAACAACGGCAGCTCCAAGATCTTGGTCTACATTTAGAGAAGGCACAGAGTAACCTGCCCCAAAGCGTGATGCGCTATTCTGTGGCTCGTGTGCAACCGTATTTTCATCATGCCCAGGCATTTTTCTTCGTAGATTCAGAGCTTTTATTGAGCTTCCAGTCGTTGTCACTATCCAGGCTGTGTATGAAAGTAAAACGCCAAGGCAGATATGCCTGAAGTCTAATGAACGCCAAGACCATGTAAGGTCTGTAGTTCAACGAACGCCAGGGCAATATGCCCGAATTCGGATAATTGAACGCCAAGGCCTTACGCCTGTAGTTCAGATAATGAACGCCAAGGCTTTACGCCTGTAGTTCAGATAATGAACGCCAAGACCATGTTAGGTCTGTAGTTCAACGAACGCCAGGGCAATATGCCCGAAGTTCGGATAATTGAACGCCAAGGCCTTACGCCTGTAGTTCAGATAATGAACGCCAAGGCTAGATAAGCCTGTAGTTCCGATAACAAAAGCTTTTACATACCCTCAAAGAAGGCTGCACATAACTCAGGGCACCACTCGCCACGCCAAGGCACCGTATACTGCGCCGCTGCTTGTGTAGTTTTTCATAACTGCCGCTATGCAGTTTCAAGCTCATATTCTTCATTTGGTAGAACCTTTACAACTCTGCCGAACGTTCTCAGGAACCGGTGAATTTACAAAGGCCTCGACCTTATGTGGGCTCGGCCTCACCTGACCCTGACTCAAAACCCGCCCGGAACACGTCTGGGGTTCCGGTGTGTAGTGTCACAGGAACGACGCCGTAACCGACAATTCCGCGATGAAACACTCGATCGGCTACGTGACCGATACCGCGACCTATTATTACTAGAACGACGTTGCGATCTACGACTGGATCCGCCAGTCATATTTACTAAAACTACTTAGTTCTGTGGGCTAGAAGTTACTTATCCCACGTCTGATTTTATCAATCAGAAGCAGAAATTCTTAATAAAAAGAAACCACTTTGCTACGGCCTAACGCTAACGCAACACATCACAACACAACTGTTGTGCACGCGACGAACGCTCGGAACTAAGTGAGCGCATCGGCGTTCTAGCTGCCCTTTTATAGGCAGTGACTATAAGCAGTGATGAGGGTAGTTGTGTCGTCGTGGAGGACAATTGCTAACAATATAATATTTCCAATAAGTATGATTTCAAGGAGACAGTTTATTCGGATCAGTTTTATTATTGTGCATGATAATGTAATAATTATATGCTATTATTAATTTAATTTGAGATTTCGTATGGTAGATTTAGAATCATGACATTATTATAACGTTTATACGTAGATACTTTGTAACAACACAATAGATTAAATTCACATCCCATTAACTAACACTTATGTTATCGGAAATAATATTAATCTATCATAATACACGCTCCAGTGGCTTGCGTTTCTATATTATTAACCAATATATATCGACCTACTTTATACATATTTATAACCAACTTCAAATATCATTTTGGCCCTTATTCGGACCAACCAATAATAGGTTGATAGTACTCGGGCTTGTGTTAGAATGGGTCAAGTATCATATTATTCGAATCAATAGCACAAGTGCTGTAGCTATGTATCACTAAAATGATATCATGATTAACGTATTAAAGTATTTTAATTATTTGCAAAAAATAAATTCTACACCAATAATTTCTTAGCAAAAGTGACCGCTGATTCTATATATGCTTCAGTTTTCCTTCAAAGGAAACATCCTGATAATAACATAGAACGGAGATATGGCATATTCTAACGCCGCAGGCTAGCTGTCATCCTTAAGTTGAACTAACAGCTATATCTTTATTCCAGGAATTAGTATTAAGGACCAATCTCTTCGTAAATCTTGGGCTGCATAGTCACTGAACAGCAAATGAGATAGGAGCCAAACCGTATAAAGCAAAATTGGGCATGCATCATCGTACACGTGAATTTTACGAAATTTCATCAAATGGAGACGCGGATAGTCCAAAATGTATATTAAATATACAATTAGGATATGATGGATGCAAACTCTAAAACTCTCTTTCTACTTCTTACTACGCAGTATCATTTTTCTGTGCCATCTAGATACATGCGCCTAAACGTAACACATTTTAGAAGGTTTACTGACAGATCTAGTACAATTGTCAGATCGTCGATTAGGAAGTTTAATCATCAGTTATACAGTAAATCTAAATGCATGTTTGGAGTTCGCTCGTGTGCAATGAACTAAATCAGAATTAATATACTGTCCTCAGCATATAAACTACAGGTAGGATCGATGTTAAATGGTTGAACAATATTCAATACCAATTAAACGCGGTCGAGCCGAACTCTAATAATTGCCTCACTCTAAAAGCCTTTATGGGCAATGAAGGCATGACTTGACTGGTTGATGAGCGAATTATTGAATAGTTAGAAATTCAGAAATGGAAATACAACGAAATCAAGAGCAGAGTGATATATTACTGCGCTACCATAATTAACGAACCAATAATTATAGTACTTTGATATATTTAAAAGATACATTTACTATCAATACATGTTACAATATACGCCACTCGAGTCATAAGTCCCAGGATCTGCCTTGATTTTTCCACTCTATCACACGATGGACCTGGCACGATGAAATACTTAAAATGTTAAGAAGTTGGCGCAATTTCCGCCGCCAATCTGGTTCATGCGATAAACTCAAAAACTACCTAATATAATTTTGTATGACTTTCACTAATAGAAGGAGTAGCCCATGAAGAAGGTTGAAGTAAACAATTAATTCATTCATTATGCTTTTCTTTAAATTGTATTGTTTTTGTTTTTGACAACAATAATGTCTTGGCTGATATTTTGTGGAGACGTGAGTTTGAGTTCCTCTAATGAGTCTGAACTTTTGGTAAAGGAAAACATCGTGTTGGAACCATAGCATAGAGGTAAGACTTTTTGTAATGCTCATCTGTCTAGATATCACTCTCAAGTTTAAAATCTGCAGCCAAATACCTATAGATGTGTTCCGGCAATTGCATTTGAGAGGTAGATCTTCCACTAGGTTTACCCTGTCTACAATTTTGTGTCGCATTATTATTTGCTATCTGGTGAGGTGTGGCTATACTGATTATTGAATATACAATGATTGATTATTGAAAAGGTTGGAAAAAAATTATGCTGACTAAGGAGCTTTACTAGCGTACACTACATAAACCCATAGAGTTATATGAAACAATGTATTACCGAGTGATGTCTCTTAAAAGTTTTATTAAACTGTAAACATTCTATGCTAATCATGTATTTTATAATTACTCATAATACATACTTTGCAGTTATTAATATTTTTAAATTATTTCTATTAATTAGTACTTTACGTAGTATCATACCATCATACCAGTACCCTTTTTTACATAGTATCATACCAAATAATGGCTTTGTATGTAAGACTAAAAACATTATAATATATATAAATGTACAGAGTTTATATTAAAACTAGCTGACCCGGTGAATTTCGTATCACCTATACTCTGGAATCCTAGATGGTGTTAAAGTAGCTAGATTTTGAGATTTTTTGACAAACAATTTGTATATCTTTCGTAAAAGATATATATATATTTTATTAATAAATAATATCCTAAGTTACTTCTAACACCTAATATGTGCACAAAATTTCATGATGATCGGTTTAGTAGTTTTCGCGTTAAACCGTAACAAAAAAAATTATAATATTAGTAGAGATTATTTTTATTGACTATCATTGAGTCTTCATTTTTATCAGCTACTGAAAAGTTAAGTTCAAAGAAGTTCAAAGGTAATTTCTAAAATCAATTATAAACAGATGTACTTATCGGGTTTTTTATTTTAACGGTGTTTAGGGAACTTCGGTCATCTCTGTTTTGAAGTTGATCAAACTTTTCGTGTAGATAAAACTTCATTGTTAACAATCTTACTTGATTCTTGAAATATCACGTTTGACTTCATATTTATCGATAAATAAATGCAACAATTATATCGACAACAGTGACGATGCAATCCGACTGATTTCGGACACGGCGACAACCTCAACTCCTCTATGTCCTGTCATGTCGTTAATGCACTCGCATATGGTTTATGTAGGCAATCTTTCTCTGAAAATGATAAGTAATATGAATGGCGGGTTGGTAGAATTCTTCATCCGATTGCATCATGACCATAATGTAATTCATTTGCAATAATTTTATTATGGGATAAGACTGTCATACCATTATAGGATTAAATTTGGGCATATTCTTGAATTGTATTGAATAAATATTTTTTCATATTTATTAAGAAATTTGAGAAAAGAGTGAAAAGAGAGAGAATGTGTACTACATAGAGGCAGAATTATAAATATATAAAAATGATGAATAGGCTACAATTTTATTAAATAACCAAATCATATCGTGGCAAATTACTTGAAATAATACAAGCGTATTGTATATAAACAAATCACAGTAGATATGTCGGTTCTATAAGAGACCTTAAATTTTCTTTACTTTTCCCAATAGTCATAACTACGAACATTGTAACATTACTGAATATACAGAAGCATATGTATAATTAATATGTATAGCGGATAGATTAAACATGCGGAATTCCAAATCGTCAACAAGCGATCATAGCTCAGTGGTAGTGTGTATGACTTTACGTCAAGGGACGTGCGTTAGAATCCAAGAACCTGCAATTAGTTTGAGCTTTCGGTGAAGGAAAACATCGTGAGGAAACCATAGCATGGTGATAGGGCTTTTTCCAATGCCCGCCTGGCTAGCAACCACCCTCAAGTTAAGAACCTGCCGCCAAATACCAATAGGTGTGTTCCGGCAGCTGCACTTGAGAGCCAGTTCCTCCACAGGTTTAGCGTGTCTACCAACTTGGGCCGTATCGTCACTTAAGATCAGGTGAGATTATGGCCATAATTCTAAACCTTAAATATAAAAAATATATATATTAGGTGATAAGACTGTCATAGCATTATAGGATTAAATTTGAGCATTTTTTTTCTTTAATTGTATTGAACATATATTTTTTAATAATATATAATAATATTGTAACATTACTGAATATACAGAAGCATATGAATAGTTAATATGTATAGGGGATAGATTAAACACGCGGAATTCCATATCGTCAACAACCCACCTCTGTATTTGGCCACTTTAACACCCTCGCACTAGCTACCTAATCGATTGAGCGCTCTCCCCCAAAGCCCAAGCAACCTGTCACAGTATTTTAGGCTAAAGAAATATTTAATCGATATAGAAATACTAAAAACGTTTCCAAACCAATCTAACCTCGTCAAAAACAAACACCGAGATTCGTATACGATATACTTATGTGTATATACTTATATGTATCTAATGTATGTAACGTACATAATGTGTATGTACGATGTGTAATTTTGCTTACAATCAAATTTTTCGTTAACTAACTTTAATTGGAAAATAATTATAGAGAAACCACTTTATTAAAATTAAATGTTAGGTACTCGGATTCAATAGAATATATCGGTAGTATAAACTCGACAAATTACAATATATTTAAGATAATATTATTTTGAATCTCAATTTGTGTATCTGTTTTTGTATCTATTTCCTTGTATCGATACAAAATGACAACGTTTGATGAAATTTGACACGGTTATACGTAAGATTGTGTATTAATATATAAGATAGCGGCTCCTGTGACTTCGTTTGCGTAAAGACGAAATTTGTTCTTGCGGCGTTCTTCAAATTGCAATAATTTTGATAGAGTTGACCGATTTTAATTGAACAAAGACTAAGTGTTACTAAAGGATATGGTTTATGATTTTTTTAGTGATGTTTTATTATAAAATCAGTGATGTGTGAACAATCAGTCAGGCAGACATTTCCAAAAATGATTTAACTGTATTTTATTATTTATTTTTAATCAACTGTAATAACTTTTTCGACATTAATCTATAAATCTACTGACATGTTAAATGTACTATACATATATATAGATTATAAATTATCACAAATATGAATTATTGAACTTATTATATGTATAAATAGCTTTTATCTAATAAAATAATAGGAAAATTGCACCTTTTGATAATATAATCGAGGTTCAATAGGTGCATAAAAAATCAATAATAATGTATTTTTTTAGTTATACTTACGGTAATAATATCGTGTTCACAAATAAAAAATAAGTCTTTATACAGAAAAAGCTGAAACCAAATTCTCGCAAACAAAATCACAGGTGCAGCTAGTAAATAATAAATCATACAGAAAACATTTCCAATCTTATTACATTCTTTACTACGGCAATACCTTGGCGAAAACTTTGGTAAAATTGTGCAAGCCCATACATAAGGCCGGGAGTTCGCCGAGTTATAAATAAAATCGAAATGGGATTTGTTCGGTAAGCGAAACGAGGTTTTGTTTACGAACTACGCTCGCCATTAACGGCGGACGAGGTGAGTTATCAGCTAACTTCTCACTGCCGAGATGCAAACAAATACTACTCGTCGATCGTCTAATGGTTTCTTGTTTTACTGCTTACATTTCTACAAGCGGAGTTTTATAACCCTTCCGCTTTTTACCATTGTAAAAAGCACATAACAGACCACACGGTCCCACGTGGTGGACCGGCTAAACCCAGTGAAAGGGCTTACTCAAAAAAATCTTGTGGAGAGTTAAAAAAAATAATTTTTACTTTGACTAAATTTGCACGAACGCGTGCGAAGCCACGGCAAAAGCTAACGTACTATAACTTTATGAGATATCCCACAGCGGTGACAGTAATAATTAATTCTCAAAGACGGAAACTCCAGACGTCCAATGAAATGCAAACATCATCTGTATACTACGTACAAAATAATTAACTATATAATTTATTAATCAAAGTGTCCCCGGCGTTGTCAGTGTCGGACTAAGTACTTGTTATTGGAGAGCTGCCCCGAGTGACGCCACCGGGGACATCGGCAGATAGCTGGGAATATTAATAAGTAATGAACGTCCATGATTGTACTGAGATCCGTTTACAATATACCGTTATTTGATTACATAAAACTACTAGTGTACCAGATAAGGCACACGTGGTTCTGTCACATATTAGCGAAGCGATGATAGCTCAGTGGTAGTGTGTACGACTTCGCGTCAAGGGACGTAAGTTCGAGTCCGAGCTCCTACAATGAGCTTGAGCTTTCGGTGAAGGAAAACATCGTGAATAAACCATAGCCTGGTGGTAGGGCTTTTTCTAATGACCGCCTGGGTAACTACCACCCTCAAGTTGTAAACCTGCCGCCAAATACCAATAGGTGTGTTCCGGCAGCTGCACTTGAGAGCTAGTTCCTCCACAGGCTTAGAGTGTCCACCAACTTGGGCCGTATCGTCACTTAAGATCAGGTGAGATTATGGCCATAACGCTAAAAAGCTAAAGTATAAAAAAAATAAGACGTAAATAAATTATGATAAAACAATATGTATACTTGGAAGTGTTGAAACATAATTTGTACAAGAGAAATAAAAATATATTCATTTTATACTTGCGATGCACATCTTACTAAAAATATCTGTTGGTCTAACGCTAATCCAAAATGTTGTGCTCGAGTAATACTACAGCAAAGTTCAGAACAAATTTTGTCTGACCAACTAGTATTGTATATAGGTTACACTTTCCTACATCAGCGATACTATATCTAATTTTGATATAACATGTATGTACTTACTTGCATACTACATAATTCACTTATAGGTTAAAGTGACAATCGATGTTTACGGATGAGAGAGGCATTTTTTTAATACTTATATTAAATGTTCCTTCATCATACCTAAACAACTTTCTATCCAATATCATTTTTAACCTTTCCCAGTGATCACTTTAAAATAGCAAACTAAGCCATTGGCAGATTCTTGTATAAATTTAATTAGAAATACTCTAGGAATTCCGCACAGGCCTTTATTAAATACATTGTGTATACGAAATAAAAAGTAAATTATAAGTATAATGTAAAATATATGTTTTATTAATATATATTGCGAAGCCGCGTATCACACCTTCACTTCCTTTGTAAGTACTCCACTGGTTATTATTATGTTAGCTTCTCTTTGTAACATTCGGGTGTTATTTTGAAGGTTCGCGACATTTCTCACATAGAATACTTTTTCAAAAATGTCACTATCCTCCCTCAAAAAGACACGGCCACGATGGCCACATGTGTACCAAATACCATGAAATCATTTGGCTAATTGTACATGCAGATACAAAAATAGGTGTGTTGGGTGATCTCTAGTTCCTATTTATAAATTGTTGCAAGCGTAATATGGGTCTTTAATATCCTAAGTAGCCATTACGAAATGCTGGCTGCAGATCGTGCTAAGTAGCGTCGCTTTATGCATGTAGGGCAAGTAAACCACGATACTGCCTTGCTACACCTTTTAAAAGAAAAACGCATAGTCAAAACGAGCGGATTGTCATTCCTTGGTGATAGTAAAATGCATAAAAATCTGTCTAGAAGTTATTTCTACACAAATTTAATCCTTATCCAGGAAGAACATTTTTTATTTTAATGTGTTGAAATCATCCTATATGTTGGTGTACTTTGTTAGTTATTACAAATCACAGCCAGACTTCCACTTACACTGTGTAAACAGATATAAAAAGATTCGAAATAAAAACTTTTTACCGCTATATGAAGAGAGTTGTGTATTGTATTTTAAAACAAAATTTATTTGTTGTACAGATTTTTTTGTATATAGATATAATTAAAAAGTATGAATTGTACAAAGTCTAAAATGTCATCTATTCGAAAAGATATCGAACGTCATAAATGTCGAAGTGTTTGAAAATAGCATACAAACATTTTTCAATACAGCGAACTTACAATTATGTAGATGAGGAATTTCCTTATTGACGATATTTTCTCGCTCGGATTATTTTGCTTCGCACAACTACGCTTCCGGTTATTCGGATATTACATTAGTTTGCGCCATCCTGTTTATTTTAATATGCAAGTAGTAATAAGATTATTTTTTGATATTGTTATTTTGTTACCAAAATGTTTTATGTACTCTTTATACATACGAATATATTTATCAAGAATTGTTTGGTTAGACTTAGAGTTATATTTCTGAGTAGTATATATATATATATATATGTATATATATATACATATATATATATATGTGTGTATATATATATATATATAATATGACGCAGCAAGATGACTGCAATTCACCAGATATTATGACAATCCAAATCAGCAACGACTGACAATAAACTAAAATTGACTGCCAGTCGCCGCTATCATGCTGGCCTGTTCAGTTACCTATTCAGGCCAATTCTGAAGGACCAGTTTCATAGGAAGGAGGGAACATACTAACAGGAAGACGGTACCACGGTTCTACAGTACGATAGAAATATATAAGAGCAAGCGAACTTTTTGATTCGGTACAGGTAAGCATCGTGAAGAAACCATAGCAGGTGGTAAGGCGCTTTCTACTGACTGTCTAGCTTGTTACTTCCCATAAGTTTGAAAATCTGGCGCCAAATTAGGTGCGTTCTGTTTGTTGCACTTGAGATCCAGTTCCTACACTGAGTATAGCGTTTCCACCATCTTATTCGACATCGTCACTTAACATCACATGGGATTGTGACAGAAACTCTAAATGTATAAAGTATAAAATGCTCAATCGAATTAAGTTAGATCCATGAATTTGTATGCAAATACCTTTCATAACTTAAACACACACTAAGGACGAATTCTACGATTATGCACTGTTTATGGGAATAACTTGAATGAAGCCGAGAGCGACACTTAGCATTTTTATAAATTTAATAATGTCTTATCCATAGAAAAACAAGAAGGTTGTATATGTACATTAATATTCATTTTGTATCTTCTCGGGTAAGCATTAGGAACTTGTGCATCCTACGCAAGTTATCAAACCCTTAGCAGGTTTCCAGGTATATTATCAAAGGCATAACATTATCGTGTCTAAGTATGGATATAAACACCTTTGATCCATACGTGGAATCAATTTTTTACTTAGTCATGATATTGAGGTTTAAACCTGTATAGGTTTAGCGTTATGGCTACAATCCCATCAGATGTATAGTAATAATGTTGACCTAGATGATGGACATGCTGAGCCTAGTGGAAGCATTGGCTCTCAAGTTCAACTGTCCTAACACACCCTATAGGTATTAGGCGGCAGATCTTCAACTTGCGGGTGGTAGGTAGCCAGTTAGGCATTAGAAATAGCCTTATCACTATGCTATGGTTTAATCGTGATGTTTTCCCTCGACGAAAGTAGAAACCTATTGCAGGCAGACTCGAACTCACGCCCGATGATGCGGCGTCCGTATATATTACCAACTGAGCCATTGCTGCTCCAAAAAGGGTATTTTTGAATTATTATTGCAATGGAAATCGTCACCAATAGGCACACGCTAAAATTATGCAATGACGGGTCTGTGGTAGCGAATCTTATCCCTGCAACGAATCTGAGTTTTTCATGAAGGAAAACATATTTTTTTTAACAGTTTTATGTAACGTTTGCTAAAGCAAACTGTTTTGTATAAAATATGAGATAAATTATTCGAATTGTTTTCTTGAAATACATTGTTATAAATATTGTCCTTTAAATGAAAATTAGTTGTGGTAGACGCGGTTGAAGAGCAAAAAATGCTTGAGCACAGCACTATGATTGCTGTTTTATGAAGCGAGCAAAAGTGTATTAATAGCACTTACAGTATTAGAAACTTTGAACGTTAAGCATTTTAATTATTATGACTACATAAACAAAAGATGTACATACTGTGTTTTTTAGATTCTATCTTCCAAAATAAAGAGCGGTAAAATACCTTCATATAAAATTATCGTGAACACCAACAATTTGGAAGTGAGTTCAGTGGAGCAACGAATTCCTTCTACCATCGTTGTCGTCGTGGGACCAAATCGGGACCGGAATGTAAATACAAGCGGGGAAGTGCCCAAGTTTGTCCGCTCTACGTGACAGCAAACCTCTTAGTGGTAAAACACACTGCCGTCACGGACGTGCGATAATAATGAAGAAAATTTTAATTGAAAAAAAAAACGCTTATATACTACACCAAAGTAGAAATGCATCTCTATGTATGAAGAGTTTGTTCGGATGGATATATAATTAATGTAAGATGTGTGAAGTATTAAACATTAAATGTTAAAAATAGTTAAATGCCAGTTTTCTTATATCTAATCAAATCAAAAATAAAATATTTAATTTAGACACTAGGAAGGCGCAAATGAACGTCAAAACTACCAGCGGTACCACTGGAATATATATTTCCTATGAATTCCAAAACGACTTGACCGTTATTGATGAAATGGGCAGGCATTCAGATTAGCTCAACGAGTGTTCACATAAAGTTTGGTAGTGACTGGTTGTTTGTTTTTGAAGCACAGAAAAATATTTTTTAGACTCATGCAAAAAAAGTTGCGGACTATTAAGTACTGGTTATTTATAAAAGTAAAATTATGATATAAATAACGCAGCTGTATGTAAATTTCACTAGTTAGCTCTTCAACCGAGTACTTTCTGCACTCGCCCCAGAGGTCTGGTAATGCTGCGAATCCCTTTAGGCTAACATCATAACTGGATAAAGGAAGTGAGGTATATATAACGATGTTTCAGTTCCGTGGTCTCTTAAGCACACACACCATTTTTTTACCACGTTGTATATCCACACCCGCCGTGTGTGTCAATGAAAAAGCAATATCAACACTACGGAAGTGAAGTGGACTAAGCTATCAGCATGCTCTTTGCCTATAATTGTAGTTTATATTCATAGTACTACTATATACATATTCCCAGATTATACAGAGTCCTTTATGCAACCCTAGTTTCTAACTTAACTAACTCTGGGAGCTCTGGGACTTATAGGGAGATGCAAACTTGAAAATCAGCAAATCGGTGTACCCTTTCTTATACCGACGCAAGAAAATCAATATTATTGTACGATTCAAAACTGTATCTAATTCAAAAGTCAGCGTAAATAAATTTAAACCAATAGAAATTGAACTAATAGTGTTTCCGAAAACTCAAAATAATTAATAATAATAATAAATTTTTCCTGGAATAATTTCTTTGTTGACTCTTCAATGTTTTCCTTTGCCGAAAGCTTAATCTCATTGCAGGGTTTGAACTTACGTCTATTGACGCGGGTTTCGTACACAATACCAACTGAGCTATCATCGCTCGGAAATACATATTTTGAACACTATGAATGATAAGCAGAACGCACCCATGGAATATTGTTAGACACTCCCTTATATCGTAAGACTGCCCACGCAGCGGCGCGCATCTAACTCTGCGACATACCGACCGCAGGAGACTTTAATGTCTGTCTGAGTCTCGTTCGAAACAAATTATAGTTTTATGATACTTTTATAGCGTCCTAATTCCTATTTTATTATAACGAGTTTTTCTACGAACGGCTATACCAGTGTCTTCCTGGTCGCGAACGTTGTTACAGGAATGTGTAGTCGATTCGAACAACATCTTATTTTAAAGACAATAATAGTGGAAAAGTGAATTGTTTTGCATATGTTACCTAGAATATATTTTACATTTCCAGAGAATTTAACTTAGTAGTAAAATATTAAACACAATTAGATACTAATTTCATCGACTTAAGCATATTGCGATAACAGTACATTTAGCAGTTAAACTTTTACTGTCATCTAAACAACTGAAAAGGTAAGTTGTAAACTAATTTTATTACATTATATATGTAGAATATTTTTATTTATTAATTGTAAATATCTATTATATTTAGATAACACTCTAAAATATTGGTCTAAAATCGCCGTCTATCTTAATGTCTTTCTAAATAATTCATTCGACCACAGTGTATAAAACATTTTACATTCATTCGTTTTTTTAATGACTCGTTTAAATAAAAGCCAACAAATATAAGTAATGAAAAAAAACACAATTGAACCCCATTATTGAGTGTATCATTTATTCATAAAAAAATCTTAACGGTATCGAAATACAATTAATCAATGAAATGTTTCAAGTTTAAACTCTCGATTTACTGCAACCATTCCAACTAATTGAAAGCTATTATTATAAACTATTAGCTATGTATGCAACTTCATTCCCGTACTAATAAAAGTTATTTTATAGTCATAGTATTTATTTGTATGAAAGTTATACATTCTCTTACCACGTACCTGATTGACCTACAACCTAGGATCAAATACTTCAGTACGAATCATAGGAACTTCTATCGCATAAGTGTGGAAACCCTCGCGGCGTGATGAGAAATAGTACATGGCCTTACAATATAGTCGGGTTGTCAAATACAAAAAGATTTTTTGCCCGACGGTAATTCTTTGCGAGTTAAAACAAAAAAACCTCGTCAACTTTATTATTTACTCTACTAATATTACTAAATAATACTATTTAAAGAGCAAAGTTTGTTTGTTTGAAAGCACTAATCTTAGAAACTACCGGTCAGATTTCAAAAAATCTTTTTGTATTTGACAGAGCAGTCATTGATTTGTACGTTATTTAGCGTCACACTACGACGAATAAGAGCAAAGCTGTATTGAAAAAAGTGATAAAAGTCGACAATTGTTTTTTTAATAATTTTAGTTCCTCGGCAACGAAGTCGCGGACATAATAGCTATGTTAATATATATTTACAAGCGAAAACAAAATCATGGGGCGCATAACACGAACTCGGAAAGATTCTCAAGATATTTCAATAGCTAAAACAACATACGCTATATTTACATAACACATACACGGGCATTAACAAGCATTGATTTACAAATCTATGTCTGAAACAAGAGTTCTCGTAAAGTTCTCAAGGAATCTCGTAAAATACGAGCGAATCTCATTTACGCGTACTGGAGCCCTGTAATAACGGGCGCGTGTTACACCGAAACCGAATTTAATATATAAAAAAAATTAGCTTTAGCAATATAATAATTTCGGCATTGTGCATCCGCGTCTCCCTTTTGGGATTTCCTTTTTTAAATATCCTGAAAGAGATACGTTAAGGTCTAAAACGTGCAATATTTAATATTAAATAATCCACCAGCTATATAATAACCAACTTTTACACTGTTTATTACCAATATATACATTTTTTTATTAACAAAAAAATGTTATCCTTAAATATTGCTTTGGGCCAAATCACACAGAAGATTCCTTTTGGTTGTTAATTGACTCGAAGAATAACTTCGACAGATATCTTCAAATTAATAGTATTAATGAAAATAATTTCGTAAACGTTACTTAATTGGAACAGCTATGTTTTATTTTTAATATAATAATAATTAACAAACTTTAACAGAGCATATACAGTCTTCATTTCGTAATTTTCGATACTTAAGATAATATTGAGTTCGAATTTAATGTATAATCAAAAACCTTTCTACCTTGTAATATTAAAGCGGTGTGTTACTTTGTTGTCAGAAACAGAGGAGCTAACGCTAATAGTTTCTTTGAAAGTATCTACTTCATTAACCTCGTAAGTAATTAGTTTGTAGAATTTTAATATTCCGTTCATTACGCTGTAGCATCGTCTAAGAAGCTCTATTGAGTATCGACACTGTTGTAAGCTCACGAAAGTTCACAGGATTTCTTTTGTAGGTGGATTCTGGTGAAACTTTACATTAACGTATCTTCACGGTTCCGTCTGTAGAAAACAAACTCTATTGATAAACCTGAGTCATTATTTCTATCTTGTTATAGGTTTTAACGTTATGACCCCAATCAATGTGGCCTGAGCTGGTGAAATCGCTAAACCTGAGGAACTAGCTGTCAAGTGCAACTGCTGGAATACACTTTAAGTATTTGGCGACGGATTTTCAACTTAAGGGTGGAAGCTAGCCAGGTAGACAATAAAAAGTCCCATCACCACTTAGAGGGCCAGTCCCTCCTCTAAATGCCTGCAACGCACCAGCGATTCCTCTGATGTTGTGAGTTTCCCGGGGTAAAACGGCGTGTAATGCATTTTTAATACGAAATAGAGGCCAAACTAGCAAGCGTGTCACACCCACAACATCAGAGGAATCGCTGGTGCGTTGCAGGCATTTATAGGAGGGACTGGCCCTCTAAGTGGTGATGGGATTTTTTATTGTCTACCTGGCTAGCTTCCACCCTTAAGTTGAAAATGAGCCGCCAAATACTTATAGTGTATTCCGGCACAAGCTCACAGCAGGGATTCGAACTCGCTTCCTTTGACGCGATGTGCGTACACGCTACCACTGAGCTATCAACGCTTCAAAACTAGTAACAAACTCGAATTCCGGTAATGTAAATATATAATAGAATTTCGGTGTATTTAATTCAGTTACAGTGGAGTTTCGGTGCAAGTTAATAATTGGTAAACAAGTTCTGTGTATACATTAAGAATTATACTGTACTTTAGTGTAAAACTGTAAAACAACCCGGAACAAAATAAAAGGATTGAATACTCTCTTACTGCGATCGTGCCGCTCACTAAACACGCTTTTTTTAGTGTTTCTACGACTAAGGAGATAAACTATAATTAAGTGTTAATAATGTACATACTGAATAGAGAAAACTTGATGCATCACGATTCGTTTGGAAGTTTATCACTAAATTTTTTTTATACACTGCTCCTGTGAAACCTTTTCGTGATATGTGATACTCTTATGATGATGATGATGATGATTGTTCCGCTCGATTTCGGTCATGGCGACCACTTTAACTCCTAGTCTGAGAAATGGCGCTGGTGCGCTCGAATATGGCTTATGTAGCCATCTTCCGGACAAAACTCCGTTCGCACTGAGGGTTCGTACATCGTTCTCAGAATGATATGTTATGGCAGCAGGTGGGTGAGCCTTTAACTGATCGCGTTTGGTATCAAGGTCAGCTTTACCCTGAACCTTCTCCTGTAGGTAGTGTAAAAGACGATTAAGGGAGTGTGAGATAGTACTGATTCTATGTAACTTTCTTGCCGTGATACTGTGACGCACTATATCCTATACGGAAATTAATATTATTAATCATCATTATATAAAACTTTAGGAAAGCCAGGAGTTTTAGAGTGATTCGCATACTATAGCGCGAACAGAAAAATTTGATATAAAATAATTTTTGCTTCTACATCAATATCATAGTACACGCTGTTTATGATTAAAAAACTATTATATATACAAATGTGGTTCAGTTACGTTTTTATTATACGTATACGTATTATAACATTTCTCTAATGAAGAAAAAAATATTATCATCTTTTTTTTTAAATACAGATTAAGGCTTTTCATACTTCATACTTGTTACTGAAAACAAATGAGTCCTTAATTCAGTTCTCGGCTCATGTTTGTAAACACATAACTTGTCAACAATGACTCAGTAGTGAAATATACGGACACCACATCGCTGGACGTGAGTTCGAATCTCTGCAATGAGTGTGAGTTCAAAGGAAAATATCGTTATGTAACTATTTTTTTTATTTTTTTTATAGTTTAAGTTTACCGTTATGGCCATAATATGACCTTATCCTAAATGTAGATATGACCCTTGTTGGTAAATACGCTAAACCTGTGGAGGGACTGACTCTCAAGTGCAACTGCCGGAACATACCTATTGGTATTTTCGCGGTAGACTTTTTACTTGAGGGGGGTAACTAGCCAGGCGGGCATTCGAAAAGGCCCTACCACCATGCAACTATGTTTTGGTAGTAGGGTATTTTCTAATGCCCATAAGCCTAGCTCCCACCTTCAAGTTGAAAATGTGCCTCTAAATACCTATAGGTATGTTCCGGCAGTACCACTTGAGAGCTAATCCCTCCACTAGGCTTAGCGTGTCTCAGCATCTTGAGTCACATCGTCACTTTACATCAGATGAGTATACGGCCAGTCTAAACCTATTAACTACAAAAAATATTTTTCTATATACATTAAGTTATAATACTATATAAAAATACAGGTTTTTTTTTTTTTTTTTATTAAAAACTATACGAAGCATTGTGAGCGACGTCCGCGTGTTAGAATCGTGAAACCAGTGAAATCCGAATAAACTCTCGACGCGTATTGTTATGGTCTCTAACTGGAACGATAATGATGCCATTTTGCATAATACGTATTACATTTTTATTCTTTAATATTAAACTCAAAATAATTGAATACGCTTGCATATAATTTCTCTACAACAAATAAATATTTTATACATATCGGTGTATTTATTACCTATTGAAATATGAAATGTAGTAATTAATACATTATTTTTAAAGTCTGAATATAGAGGAACTGAAAAGCAAATTCGAAGTGAATACGTTGATAGATGGTCCTAGACCACTTAGTATTTCACTAGCTTCTGCCCGCGGCTTCGCTCGCGTACAAAGTTGAAATAACATTAAACTTGAATTATTATCACAATGGAATACATTACCGGGATAAAGAGTATCATATGTGCTAATACAAGAAATGGTCTTTTTGTCTGTCAATATTCGTCTGAATTCGTTTAACGGTTGAAACGTGATAGTGGAAACAAACATCCATATTTTCGAATTTATAATATTATTTTTATGGGAATTTACCTGGGGCTTCGTTGGCGTGGTAATTTGAAAAACTTTGGGGAATACGGAACCGACAATTTATAAAAAATAGGCCACTATTTAAGTACGCTGGTGTAAGCAATGTTGTGTGCCTTTCCACTAATCGCTAAAATATGTTAATTTTGAGCATTGGACACACGCGAACATGCCACATATAGCTGTCCATGTGAGAAGCACGACTTTTTCAAATGTACCCCGATAAATCTCCCCACGGAATTCTATGTTTTTCCAGGATAACAAGTAGCCCATGTTTCTCTACATCCTTTCATGTATCTCTATGCCAAAAATCAGGTTGATTCGTTACTCAGTTAGGGCGTGATAGAGGAAGAATTTTACCAATATACCTGTAAATTTTCACAGGAAATACGATGTTTTTCCACGACAAAAGTAGCCTTTGTTACTGTGCATCCATTCATCTATATCTATGCCAGAAATCAAGTCTATTCGTTGCTTAGTTAGGGCGTGAAGGAGGAACAATTTTACCGATATTCCTGTAAAAGTGACATGGGAATTCGATGTTCTTACAGGTTAAAAAGAAGCATATGTTACTTTTCAACCTTTCAACTGTCTCTATGATAAAAATTAAGTCGATTTGCTGCTAAGTTAATGCATGAATGAAGGACAAACAAACAAACACACTCTCACATTTATAATATTTGTATGGAACTATGAATTGTACCCTTGTAATTTTTTTATTTATATTGGTATGCCTCGTTTCGTTGACTTAAAACATCGGTAATTCTGATTTTAGCAATAAGTGTATGAGTTGTCAAATAACACACACGCTTTAACAACACCCAAACTAAAATTAAAAGAATATAAATTTAGTATCAAAAGTTTCTTTTATAGTGAGATTAATTGTATTGTAAAAAAAAAAGCAAATTATAAGTTAACAATAATGGAAATTTCTATATATAAATAGTCAGAGATAAAACAATTCAGTGCCTTTTATTTTAACTTTGACAACGGATTTTGCTTTTCATTTTTGAGGATTAGCAATAAACGAACTTAGATGTTGTCAATAAATAAAATAGAAACAGTCCAATAGAACAATTTCTTTGAATTTTCAATAATAATTACCTATAGTTTATTTTAAATTCCGAACGAGCACAGATTACAGCGAATAGGTCAAAGTTTAAAGTATATTTAGCATTCGACAGTGTCTTATTTAATTCCGTTCCTATCCGAAGTTATTCTAAACTTCTATATTGGATTAAGTGTCCAATACTTTTATTTCTGATACACAATAGTTTCGTTAATAGTCACAAAATCAAATGAAATGAAAATAAGTCAAATGAAGGTGCTAACGAAAGTCAAAACCAACACTGGTTCGGAAAACAAGCCAGCTATCGAACCGGCAAGAATCTTTTTTTTATGGAATAGCGGGCAAACGAGTAAGCGTGTCACCGTGATGGTAAGTGATCACCGCCGCCCATGGACACCCACGACATCGAGGGAATCGTGGTACGTTACTGACCTTTATTGGAGAGTCTAGCTCTGAAGTGCAACTGCCGGAACACACCTATCGGTATTTGGCGGCAGATTTCCAATTTTCAGGTGGTAGCTAGCCAAGCGGGCATTAGAAATAGCCCTACCACCACTCTATGGTATCCTCACGATGTTTTCCTTCACCAAAAGCTCAAGATCAATGTAGGTGGTTGGATTCGAACTCACGTCTAATGACGCGGCCATCCTACACACTACCTCTGAACTATAATCGCTTATTATGATCAGGTTACACTTTTCTTGTACATATATTTATAGAAATACATTATAGTTACAATATTTTTACAGAAAGGGGTGTTAATTTCAGATATCACTATCGTTCACTTATTGATCCACCCTATAAATAGCCCTTTGACATTTTGACCTTTCGGCCCTTTGATAATTTCGGATATCCAACTTTGGGCTTAATTTAACGTGACCGATAATTAGATATAATTGATTTTCATAAATAGTAGAATGGAAGAATACACTTTGAAACGGTTTTGATAAGTTAAATATTGACAAAATACTATATACCTGCTTCTGTATTATTAATTATTTTTATATTATCTATGAAACTACGAGCAACTATAAGTTAAAATGTTGAAAACTGTTGTAAATAAAATTCAATATATTCTATGATTAAACAAATTAAGTTATGTATTTAGCTCATTTTGTTCCCTTTCTGTTTTCAGATAATTATTCTTCAAGTAATCGTTATCAAGTAGGTAAGTGGTTTGTTTATCTATACATGTAAATATATAAATTAATCACCAAGATGTATTTACGGGTTTAACTTCGGAACGACTGTACTAATTCGGATAATTATTTCTTTTTTGTGTTCGTTTTTTTCAGAAGGTTTGTGTAAAAAAAATTAAAAGAAACGAACAGTTTTTTTATCTCTTAACATGAAAAGTTATGAATTAATGATAGCTCAGTTAGTAGAGTGTACGGACGACACGTCAATGGACGTAGGTTTGATTCCACCAATTTTTAAATTTCACATAATTAATAGTCATTTAATTCATTACAGTTATAAACAAGTTTCATTCAATAACTAAAAGAGATGTAAAACGGAAACAATATTGGATATAGTAAGTTCTATTGATCCTAATGAGTTGAAATTCGAAGGTTGATACGGAATGATTATAGCAAATCAAATGTAAAATAAATCCAATACAAATCGGTCAAACAGTTTTAGAGTTTTAGCGACAATAAAGAATATCTATTTTAGGTGACACGAATTTTACCGGGTCGGCTAGTGTTTAAATAGAATTACTACTTAAGTAATTACTAATACGCTAAACGAATACCGAAATTTAAATTAATTACTGTGAATAAATATATTCTGTGGATATAATAACAGATCGCTCACAAATATATGTCAACTATAAAACTCTTACTACAAACAGGGTTTATGCGGAAACATAACTAGCATATGATGGGAACTAATCGATACTCACAATCTATGAATATATTTTGATGTATTCGTGAATATATTTGTAATATAATAAAATTGTTAGTGACTGGGATGCAGACTGTACAGCCGGTCGAGCGGTTCAAGAAGTTGTCTATCTGCAACCACCGCGGGGAGTAGTTTTGGTTCGAGAGTCGCATAAGACAACTATTTGTGTAATCCACAAATACTCGTATGAGTAACATTTAACTTGTCACCTGAACCAACAAATGTTATTATTATGTCGCTTAAAATCCAAGTCACAAACTAGAAAAAACCCGGTCAGAAAAAATAACCTATCACCTAAACTTTCAGTGTAGTAGATTTAAGGTTAACCTCACTACCTTACTAACCCTTAATAATATCATAAATGCGAATGTGCGTTTGTTTATTACGCTTTCACGCCTAGATTGCTGCATCGATTACGATTAATTTTGGTATAGAGATAGATGTGACCACGGAGACGGTGGTAGGCTACTTTATCCCGCGAAAAACTTATAAGAAGTGAAATAAAAAAAAAAAACTTTTTCTGAAAGTTTTTATTGCGTTATCTGACATAATCCCGAACGGAGCCGCGGGTAAAAGCTAGTAGTCTATATATTTATAATGTTTTACGTTTTATAATACAGTGTTAATATGATAATTACGCTTCATGTAAAGGTTAATAGGAGATACAAGGACCAGTGGTATGTTTTCTTTACATTATGGTAAGGATGTAGTGATTGTCTTCAATCAGATCGTGATTTGTTATTCCCGGCTCAAACAGTGTGTATCTCGTAGTTATCCAGTATGGCAGCGACCTGCACCTGATAGGGTTAAGACCATAACATTCATAGTGATAAATCCAACACGGTGACTCTTTTCTGGCTTATAATTAGCCAGCTTATAACCATCTGTCGAAGTGCTTATCAACCACCATGAGGAACGACTATCATTATTACTTTTTTTAGTTTATAAGTTGTGAGCTAGTGCAAAATCTAATCTGATGTGATCTGATAGTGGCCCGAGATAGCAACACGTTATACGCCTAATGGGAGGACTGATTCTCAAGTGCAACTAGAAGTGATAATTAGCTAAGCGAGCTTTAGAAAAAGCACCACCGCCATGCTATGGTTTCATCACTATGTTTTCCTTCACCGAAACTTCAAGCTCATTGCAGGGGTTGGAAGTCAGGTCAACACGGCGTCCATACACACTATCTACTGAGCTATCATCTCTTTCTGATTGTGGTCAGTTTGCTATAAGAACAACGTACGTGGCGGCTATATAGTATTTATAAACGTTTTGTTATGATGCCACGCCTACACTATGACCGCGTTTTCCAGTTTCCCGAATGGTGTCAATTGCTCCGCAGAAGCTCCGTCTGGTTGCCAACACGACGTTTAATTTTCTCGTCATATTACGTTAAAAAATGCGTTTTTCAATAAACACCATGTAAATCTATTTGGGTTATTACCGGCTTGTTTTTATATAACCCGTAAATTAGGTTCCATTAGTTAAAAAGTTTAATACAGTATATGACTTACATTTAAACGTGCGTAAAGTACTTTTCCTGCGTTTACGGAGATATATAGAAAAATTGAGGGGTTTGTATAGGAAACTCAATAAAGTATATCTAAACTTCCTGCATGTTTACATGAACATGTTTACTGCATGTTACCTGACTTGAAGTTTTAACCTTAAATTAGAATCTGTTATAGAGTACTCGATTTCAGTTATATACTTTACGTTTTCGTAAAATAAACGGTCTGTTATATAAAATAGACGCTGAAGCTCTTGACATATCAAATAAAATGTAAACAAGTGGTTGAATTTCGACCATTGTTCTCATGAAAATTTGAGATAATTCTTGTAAAGATGGAATCAACTTACCTTTTTCAAAATTATTTGTATTGTTAAAGCCCTCAACATGTATATGCATAGCCAGTAACATGAACTTTTCTGGACAACCTACGTCTCAGTCCGCCCCGTGACCACGAAGGCTGAAAAGCTTTCGAAACGTCGGGATCAAAATTAATAAATAACCGCGATAAAATCCGTTTAAATTAGTTTTATTTCAATTAAAGCCCTTTGTAAATAGTATTTTTTGCCAGTTTATCTGTACATGAATTAATTATTATATCTATACATATATTAAAACATAAGTGAAACAAATATTAAATTAGCTTGCTCAACCCCGACAATATATGACCGCACACCATAAAGATTGAGTTCCACCATAAACCATAAAGGTTCAGTTGGTAGTGTGTACGAACACCGAATTACTGGACGTGCGTGTGATCTTCCATTAAAGAAAAAACGTAATGAAACCATAGCATGGTGGTTTTTTCTAATGCCCACCTGGCTAGCTACCAAGCTTGAAAATCTGCCGCTAAATACTTATAGGTGCGTTCCGGCAGTTGCACTTTAGAGCCAGTTCCTCCACTAGGCTTATCGTGACCACCATCTTGGTCCACATCGTCACTTAACATCAGGTGACAATGTAGCCATAAAACTAAATATATAAAAAAAATATTACACGAATACTTCATATATGTATTGTTTCGTACAGAAGGTTTCTATATTAATCTTGAATGCGACAGGTGGCGTAGTGATCATGTCATTATATATAGAAAGAATAGGATAACGTCTGTCTGGCTAGCGGGTTTAACAATATAAGCAGCGTAGTCTTAATTAAGTACTTTATTTAGTTACCCGATGTGTTATGTTTCTGGGGCAGTAGGGAAAACTAGAACATAGGCGTTTGCTAATTCAATCTATGTACCGATGACGTCAGGAACAAGCGAGTCACGAGGGCAGTGTTCGGCCGATTATTATAAAAACACATCGGTCGCATCTTTGTGGGTCAGTTGCTCAAGGTTCTTTCGTCTTACGCATTTTATATCTATATAATTAAACTATTGCGGTGCCAAGTCTGCGCATTCGATATTTTGCTCGTTTTTATAATATATAGGTTTAGCGTTAAGGCAACAATCTCATCTGAAGTTAAGTGACGATGTGACCCAAGATGGTAGATACGCTAAGTCTAGTGCAGAGACTGGCTCTCGAGTGCAACTGCCGGAATACACTTATAGGTATTGAGTTTTAGATATTCAACTTGAAGGTGGTAACTAACCAGGCGGATATTAGGAAAAACCTTACTACCGTCTTATGATTTCATCACGACGTTTTTCCTTCACCGAAAGCTCAAGCCCAATGTAGGTGGATTCGAACTCACGTCACTCGCGTTTGACGTAGCACCTTTACAAACAACCAACTAAACTATCATCGCATCAAACATTTTGGAGATTCTGAGATGTCCCAAAAACTTATTGAATATATTTAACCGAAAGCAATCAACGACATTCTACTCTCTTAATAGCGACAGTAATGAACGTCTGCAACAAGTATTGGTTGTCAATTTAGAAAAAAAAGCAGTGTGGAGCATTTGGAATTTGATAATTTTATTTATTCCTATTATAGTACACATATGATTTGGAATTTAAATTATATAAATTGTAAGATTTCACAAAAACAGCTTGAAAAATTGTAAGTGATATCAGCCACAAATATTATATACTCTTGATAGTGGCAATACTGAACATCAACATCGAGTATTGGAGTATTGCTAGTGGTTCAGAATTTGGCGCTTGTATTTGTTCTCAGTAACTCTTTGTTATTGATTGTTCCTTTGTATATATTTGTCTGTGTTATTTAATGTTCATAATACATAATCAATGAAGGTTTATGTAGGTGTCTTTAAGAATGATAATACCTGAATAGGCTTCTTAAAGAAAAATAATTTCCTTTACTCCTTTATACTCCCGTGAGAATGTCATTGTTAACGTCCTTTCATGTTTTCCTGTTTTATTATGTTCTGGCTCATCGCGATATTCTTATAAAAGTAAGATTTACTTCTTGACGAGAACTTGGACTTTCGGTTATTTATCTTTTTTTTTATAGTTAAGGTTTAGCCTAATGGTCATAATCTCCCCTAATCTTAAGTGACAATACGTCGCAAGTTGGTAGACACGCTAAACCTGTGGAGGAACTGGCTCTCAATTACAGCAACCCGAACACACCTATTGGTATTTGACAGCAGATTTTCATCTTGAGGGTAATTGCAAACAAGCAAGGTAAAAAAAAGCCCTACCACCATGCTATGGCTTCCTCACGTTGTTTTCCTTCACCGAAAGCTCAAGATCATTGTAGGTGGTAGGTTTCGAACTCACGTCCCTTGACGCAAAGTCGTACACATTACCACTGAATTGTCATCGCTTTTAAATAATTTCATTCATAGCACTTAATGACTTCATAATATTTCTAGATAATCATTTAGACGATCATTGTAAAAATTTGGACACTTTAATTAAAGAAGTGATTTCATTAATATTTGGGTACAAAAATTTTAATATAGGCATGTGTCTTTTAGACCAAATGTATAGAAATCTTACATGAAGGATGCAAAAGTTTTTACCAACCTCAATACTTATTGCCATGATGAAAATTTATGTAATTTTACTTACTAAATAAAAATTAAATGGTACATATATTCAATGAAGTCGTTCATGTGGACCTTCCTTATAGAATTTTAGAATCTATTTTTCAACCTTGTGGGCGGGGGTGTTGTATATTTAAAATTAACTATTACCTGCATCATCTTTATATTTGTTGTTTTTTGTATATATTTTTTATATTTTTACTTTACTTTACTTTACTTTATATTTCTTTGATTTAAGGTATATTTGTTGTCACCGTATCAATTTTTATCAAAATTTGTCTCACACAGTGGTTCATGCACGCATAAGGGAAAACAGACAAGTTGTAACTAGAAAATTGTTGCCTTCTAAAATTATTAACCACGTAACAAATTTATACATTTCTTATATGTATAGGCCTGTTACTAATTATTGACTCAAATATATCGGATAAAATTACAGACGCGTATATTACGTTAAAATATAATACATTGGAAAATAAACTATTTCGACACTTATAATCGACTAATATATAATAACTGAATAAAAATCCCTTAGGCGATCCCCGAAACTCTAACATATGGAATTACGTATAGAATAAAAACGAATAAAAGGTATAAGATCAAGAAAGCGATTCCAACTGAGACTACATTCAGTACAAATGTGTTCCGATAATCTTCTTCTGAATACAAACAGCTGGTTTTCGTAAGCCCCCTCCCTCAGACCCTACCCGTCATCTTCGACCCCCGCTTTCAGGGTTCACATGCCTAGAAACGATATTATTTGGATCCCTTACTTACTTAGCTGATATTGAATTTTAACTCACAATAATTATTTGTATGTATTTTTTGATATGTTTAATGTTGAGTGACGATATGTTTTAAGATAGTGCACTGATTTTGGACTGTACTATACTTAACATCAGGTACAGTGCAGTCACTTTGCCGAGCTAACATAAAAAAAAGAGAATACCTCCAAGATATAATTTTATTGCGATGTTGGCCTTTACCAAAAGCAGCCAGTAATTTTTATTAAGTGACAAACTAAAAAGTTTGCTGATTTGTATTTCTGTCGTTCAGTGGAGCTGCGGAATTATCTTCTTGTTAACATATACTCTCTTTCGTACTATATTGGGTACTTCTAAAGAGGCACGAAGAGGCTTTTTAGCAGGACAGTGTGTCAGCGGTGACTGGCTGTAAATTTTGGCTCATTATCAGTCACCACTGATTTGGATTATTCTGTATTTAGTATTAGGTGCAGTGCAGTCACTTTGCTGTGTGACATAGAAAAAGAGGCTCATAGCAACAGCTCGAACTGTCTACCACTTAGATAATATTACTTCAAACTGTTTGAATGACAGTTTGAATCCATTAACTGTATATTTTTAAAGTATTACAAAGGTTTTAAAAGACGTAAATGCATGCAAAGATTTGACCCCGAGCAGGAATTCGCTTTAAAAATGATAAAACTAATATAATACCACTGCTCCAATGATAGCGATAATTTGAAAATTTTCCAAAGGTTATTAATAAAAACCTTCCGAGATTAACTCGACGAAGTTAAGCCTGAGTTTCTAATAAGTACCGTCAATGATAAATTAAAGAAATTATGCGGAAAGGGAGATATAAAGTTTCTTTCCGTTTTCAATGATTTATTTCTATTTAAGTTCGTTCGTCGTTTGAAAATTTATTCCTTCGTTAATATCGTGGACGGAAAATATTTATTTTTGAAAAAGTTTTTCCCTTTGTAACGGCAAATATTTGATGTCAATGGTGGCAGATAGGGCTTGTATAACTTTATCAGTTCCTTTGATAAATTCGTCACAGTTTTAGCTTATAACTTCCCAGATCAGTCAAAGTACATCCAACTGCCAGGGGGTTTGTGAGGCATCATTAATGTCATCATAAAGTATAGTAAAGGTATCATTAACCCCGAAAAATTAACTTTGATGTACTTCTGAAGAAGCGGTGATGGCTCAGTTGGTAATCTGTACAAACGACGCTACAATTGGGCGTGAGTTCGAATTCATCTGCAATGAGCCAAAGCTTCCGGTGACGGAAAACATCGTGCGGAAAACGTGACATTTTAGTAGAGCTTATTCTAATACCCACCTGGCTACAATCTCATGTTGAAAATCTGCCATCAAATACCTATAGATATATTTCACCAGTTACACTTGAAAGCCAGTACCTCCAGTAGACTTAACGTGTTCACCATCTTGAGCCACATCGTCACTTACCATCAGGTGAGATTTTAGCCATTACGTTAATTGTATAATGTATGTAAAAATCATATATTTAATAAAAGTTATTATATTTCTGTTTTTTATTTTCCAATAATTTTATTGTATGCAGGAAAAGAAAGGTTTATTCGGTTCAATAATATTATTAAAACTCCATATATGTGTGGAAACGGATCTTGCGGTATCCGAGGACAACTCCAAATGGATTCCGAAGTTAGGTGTTTAAACTTGTTAGTGAGTTTTCACAAGTTCTTATCAATGTTGCCAGAAATCTACTTTAAAAAATCTTGAAGTTATTCAGTTTTTTTTTACAGTTAAGGTTTTAACGTTATGCCCATAATCTCACCTGATACTAATTGACGATACGTACCAAGTTGGTAGTTTCGCTAAATCTGTGGAGGAACTAGCTCTCAAATGCAACTGCTGGAAAACACCTATTGGTATTAAGCCGCAGATTTTCAACTTATGTGTGGTTGGTAGCCAGATAGAGTTAAGAAAAGGCCTACCACCATGCTATGGTTTCCTAACGATGTTTTCCTTCATCGAAAGCTCAAGCTCATTGTAGGTGGTTGAATTCGAACTCACGTCCCTTAACGCGAAGTAGTACATACTACTAATGAGCTATCATCGCTTAAATTAAAGCTAACACAACAATAAAGTTAATTTCATTTAATAGTGTCCTATATGTCGCAATTTAAACAACTTTAACATTATTTGACCATGTTAAAATTTTTATTGTAAAAAATTGTTATAGTCAAAATTATTATTATCGCTTACGTTTTCCTTTTGCACCTGGTATCCCTGAACCTCAAAGCCGAGCTGTGTTCGTGCTACTGCGACTTCTTTGCCCGTAATAAATCTCTCAAACGAAAATAAAAATTGCATTTGGTTACGCACTTTTACATTTATCAAAAGCTTTTTTACCGAAATAACTATGTTACTTTAAACACCTTAAATATTTTTCATGGAAATGTATTAAACGTTTTTTATATGTAGAAAAATGATATTTGATACCTTAGTCATAATGATTCAAGTTAACAATCACATATAATATACCTTCTACGAAATATGGCCTCTCGCATAAAGGGTAAAGACCCATCTTTGCGGGCTCATATGACGATGACAATTGCGAATGGATTCCATTACCAGCGATCGCAAATGTTACTGAATAACATTACACTTTCACTAATATAACATCTATATATATAATAAGCAATTAAATTAAATTAAAAAATGTAATATGTATATATGTATATAAATAAATCGCAGAAATGTATGTATTCGCATAACTTCCGAACGACTGCACCAAATTCTTTTTTTTTTTTTGTTTATTCTTGTAAGGATAGTATAAAAAAAATAAAAAAATCGAACAGATTTTTTTTATATCTCATAATTTGAAAAGTAATGAAGCGATGAAACATCAGTTGGTAGCGTGTACGGACGCCACGCCAATGGACGTGAGTTCGTATTCACCTATATTTAAATTTCATATAATTAGAAGACATTTTATTAATTGGAGTTACAAACTTGTTTCATTCGATAATCAAAAGAAATAAAAAACTGACCAGTTCTATTGATCTTAACGAACTGAAGTTCGAAGGTTGATTAGAATAGATTATAACAAATCAAAATGTAAAAAAAAATCGGTCAAATCGCTTTTGAATTTTAGCAATAATAAAGAACGTCGATTTTAGGTGCCACGAAGTTCACCGGTTTACCTCATTTTCGAATCTCGGGTCGAATCACTGCTAAAGTACAACGTTAATAATAAAACATCACATAGAAAATCATAAAGCGTATCCTGGAGTAACATTCAGTCTTTGTTTCATTAAAATCGATTAGCTCTATCAAAGATTATTGTAATTTGAATGACGACGCGGGATTAAATAATATTAGTTCCACGTAAACGAAGTTACAAGTACAGCCAGTAAGTAATGAATACGAAATAAGGTACAGATATAAAAAAACTGTAGTTCGCATTTGTATTTATCCCATTAAAGCTCATCAAAAGCCAATAAGTAAACAAAAAAAAAATAGGTTAACCAAAAGAGAAGGAAAATGTGCTGAACTTTATATATGTAAGTATAGATTTACTAATACAGTAGAACCTCTATAAGTCGTACATCAAGGGAGACCCAAAAAATCTCGAGTTACAGAGTTCTCGACTTACAGAGAATGGAGGTTTTGGTGTTTGAAGCGAAGGGAACAAAATATTATTTCGAGATTTGGAGGTTTTCAACTTATCGAGGTTCGGCTTAACGAGGTTCTACTGTACATATATAAGTACTGCTTAGTAATTTCAAACATTGCAACACGTCCGTAAATCATCACGCAGCTAGCTTTGTTTATCGCGACAGATGGTAGTGCGCCTACTTAGACCTCAGTCCTATTAGTAACCACATGCTATAATAGCATGTAATTATTTTTTGCGGCTTTAAAATTCATTATGTTAAAATCCTAATAGTTCTTGAGGTAATTCCAATCTGTCATGTTGAAGTTTTTATTTCAATACACAAACTTATGTACTTTTATAGTAGGTATATACTCAATAGTGATATTGGTGGCATTTTGCGTGATACAGTTCGATCATTGAGAATGAGTGAAGTAAATTATAACAGTATGCGATAATAGCTCAGTGGCAGTGTGTATAACTTTGCATCAAGGGACGTGAGTTCCAATACAACCATCCACAATTAGCTTGAGCTATCGGTGAAGGAAAACATTGTGAGGAAGCCATAGCATGGTGGTAGAGCTTTTTCTAATGCCTGCCTGGCTAGCAACCACCCTAAAGATGAAAATCTGCCGCCAAATACCAATTGGTATGTTCCGGCAGTTGCACTTGAGAGCCAGTTCCTCCACAGGTTCAGCGTGTCCACCAATATAGACCATATCGTCACTTTAGATTAGGTGAGATAATGGCTATAAGGCTAAACTTTATCTATAAAAAAATATATTAGTGAAAAAAGTGAAAACAATGTGAAGAAAATAAGAAAAAAAAACAAATAATGAAAAATGAAGCTCAAAACCCCTAGGCAAATTGTTTTTTCTTTGCGATCGTTAGTATAAGAGGAAACAGAATATGTATCTAAGCACCTAACCAAGTAGTTTTTTCTTATATGAGCAATATATATTATTTTCCACAAAACCTTCCTTTTAATAAGAGATGAAGCTTTTGTTATAGCATTAATTGATCCATGGATATTTGCAAGATATTCTATAGTTTTTTACAATTCCACCTAACACTGGCATAATATCGTATAAATAGATTACAACTTAATAAGAAGAAACAAAATACAAGCTGATAATAATTGAACGTACTTGGTTAATCAATCCTATGTACTGTTTTTTGTAATGACATGATATAACAGTATGCCCGAGTGGAGCACAAACACCAGATGTAATACCTTTGTTAGAAGCACGTTCATGCTCGTCGCCTTTCGGGATGAGCCTACTTATGTATGTATATCCAAATATCAAGCAAAATGGTAGGTACCTGTACGCGATTGTATTGCTATCTTCATGACCTTATGACAGTGCTATCAAAGTAATATCTTTTCAGTTTCTCACGTTTCGGAATCAAATAGCATATATTAAAGTAACAAAAACCCCTAGGATGGTATGACAGTGACAGATGTTAATGAATTGCTCATCTCTCGGTGACTGCGGTTATTTTGAGGCTGTATTGTAATGCGCCTATCTTCAGCCTTTTATTTAATTTCCAATATTCGTATATTGATTCGTGTAAAATCTTGCAAATGAGTTTTAAAGCAGTTTAGTATGAATAGCATTGCCTGCTAAATGACGTCATTCTAAGTCTTCTGTGAGAGCTTATTTAAAAAATATGTTTTAGATTAGTATTTTTTATCTTGTTACTATAAAAAAATCTATTTCTGCTCTAACTTTGAATGTTTATAGTAATCAGTGTGACATATTTACGTTCAGAAATTAATATTCGTGTGACGTAGTCGACCTTCCTGTGCTGCGCGAGGAACGACTAAAATTAACCGCTATACGCGATCCTTGTTACGGATTTGTGGGAAATAGTGACAGGGAGATAAATTATCCCCTTCTTTGTTCGTCGACTAACATTTATAAAGTAGCTAATCTTAATTATAATCGTAAGTTTAAATACAATTTTAATAAACATGTAAAGGCAGGCACGCATGTACGAAACACGTAAGCATGTATGAAACAGGCGAACATGCAGGCACGAATACATACTCTCGTGCACACACTCGCTACCCGATTAATTGACGTATTGAATTAGATAATGAAAAACCGCTTGCAATCGTCAACTTAATTTACCCTAAGGGTATGGTCTACAACTTATAAACTGTTTACATTGTTTGATCTTTTATTAAATCCTTTTTTTTTTTAATTAAACACTATATAGCTCTGCTTAAACGTATAAAACATTGTTTTTTTTTACCTTAACATACTATTAATTGATTTTTTTCAAATCGTGGTAAATAAGTTATTTTCTTTAATTTTATTATTTAAATGCTTTGATAACTTAAAAAAACTATGCCGAATAAAATAAGATTTTTTATGTTTATATAGATTGTTCGACAAAATTTTCATTAAATAAATCGTGTCGTAAGAAATTTCGCTAAAGTTAGATTGACCAAAAACACTTAGTAAAAACAAACAGTGATTGCGTTGAGTACTTGAAATTGATTCTGAATTTCTTCTGTTTGCTTAAGAAAACTTGAAATAAGCTTTGAATATATTAAAATTAATTTATATTAATTTTCTTAAAAGAATAATAAAAATTTACAACTTATAAAAGTTTATAAAAGTAATAAACAATTAAACTTAATAAAGTAGAGTCTGACTTTGAATTTGGTTACTCTTTGGAAAAGCATAATAATGCAAAAACAAAAAAAGAAAGTGCGCTTGCTTTTGTAATTAACGAAAGAGAACGTGAAAGTCCTCAAAGCAATAGCATTCCACACTCGACGTTACTTTTTTTTTCGTTTCGCAAGTAGTACTACGTGTATGATTTTAGATCTGGAGCGACGTATCGCAGACCGTGTCGACCGAGATACGCGAGTCGTGAGTGCACTCAGACGGAGCCTTTCTGGAGTCATTTCGTTGGAACACCCCACGTAACGCAATGCGGTTAAAATGCTTTTAATGAAGTTTGTGTAATCATACATCGCAAATCTTTCCTCACGTTTATAACTGTTGAATAATATTTTTTAAATAAATTTAATTGTTTAAATGTTCACAATCTTCAACTAGCTCTCATTTGCGACTACTAAAACTCATATACTGGCAACATTTGCAGACAGATATTACTTGACAGTAACAACTAACCAGACGCAATTTCGAAATTTTCTCACTATCTTGCTATGTTATCAGCAGGCTTCCTTCACCGTAAAAACAGGATTATTGCAAAAATTTGAACCCACGTCGATAGATAACGTTCATTCTTTTATTAAGATTTTATTGTTTCAACTACCACTGTACCAACATCGGTTTCAAAAAGGGTTTCAAGTACAGGTCACCATGATCTTGCCCAAGGTTCTTGACTTTGCGTCAAGGGACGTGACTTCAAATCAAACCACCTACAATGAGCTTGAGCTTTCGGTGAAGGAAAACATCGTAAGGAAACCATAGCATTTTCTGATGCCCGCCTGACTAGCTACTACCCTCAAGTTGAAAATCTACCGCCAAATACCAATAGGTGTGTTCCGGAGTTGCACTTGAGAGCCAGTTCCTTCAAAGGTTTAGTGTGTTTACGAACTTGGGCCATATCGTCACTTAATATCAGTTGAGATTATGGCCACAACGCTAAGCCTTGACTATAACAAAGAGCCTTAACTATAAAAAATAAAAATAAAAACATATTATTTATTTTTTCATCCTTATTTTATTTAGAGAACCTAAGTCCACAAAGGATATGTTAGTCCCATCGTACCCTAACCTTAGAATATTTACAAAGGTTACTCAGAACTAGTGACAAAAATCCGTAAAATCTTGGCTTCGTCACTTGCAAGTGCAGGCAAGATTTTATAGAACAGAGATGCCTTGATCCATAATATTAAGTTTTAAGTAGTCTGTGATGGCTATTCATTGAGTTTGGTTACATTCACATTCTATCAACAAGTTTTACAAGTCTTCGATCGATCTATACGTTATGCAATTGAGTAATACATTTTTTTATAAGAAATAAAAACATTAAAAGACAAAGAAGAATAATAATAATAAAAAAAAACTTATAATTATTGCTTCATTATGACCCAGTACAAAAGGCAAATCAACCATCACGATTTGTGACAATCACCCAAGACGCACCAGTCCCTCATATCACTGAAAATGCCATAGCACGGCCTGTAGAAATGAGATTAGACGCATAAATACAGAGTGTGTTGTACGAAGCAGGTGCCGCCCTGAATTAAAACGTGAACAAAAGACGCCTTACAATGAGCCAAGAATGAAAGGCGTAAGATACGGGCCTTTCAGGCTTGCGTAATGAAATCCCCCCTGTATTGTGTTCAAAATTCTGCCTTAAATAAATGTGCTGTATACGAGAGTAACTTATTCATGTAACTTTCGTTTAATAAGAATTCTGTTAGAAAATTGTTTTTTTTATTTAAGTATTCCACTTTAGAAACTCCAAAAAGTTACTGTTGCAAAATTATGTATACATACATCATATATGTATAATAGTTCTATCAAGCAGTTGCGTATACATGGACTATATACTCTACAATTTATGATGTGGTTTTTAACCAACACAACTACACCGATCTGATACTAATTAAATGCAATAAATAATAAAATGCGTGGGTGTCGTCGAACACTCGGTTGGAGCTAATTTTCTTACGTACTTTATTATTATAGATAAAGTATTATATTATTGGTTAACTTATAATACATACAATAAAATGAACGCAGAGATAACTAATAAATTCTAGGAATCGTACCAAATTTCGTTATTAATATATTTTTTTTAGTTGTGAAATTAATATTTCATTTTATATCATTCAATTCATCTAATTAATTAGCTATAATAATTATTATACACTACGAAATAGGTGGCGCGTTTGACATGTACAAATTATATCTGTGTAGCCGTTGAGAACTTACTGGCAATCTTGAACGAATGAGCGCGCAACTATGTGATTGGGCACAGCCAATAGCATACGTGCTATGAATAACCGTCTACACTATAGAAATATGGTGCGATATAGAACAGACTAAAGAAAGGGTTGCGAAGGAAAAATCTTACATTTTGATTTATCCAAATTCCATCTTTATCGTTCGATAAGAAACATCATTCCAACAATTGAAATACTTGAGCCAAAATTTTATTAATTTTTATTATATTATATAATAATATTTATTATTTGTTTAGTTTTATAAATCTATGCCAGAAACTATAAAAGCTTGGTTGGAACATGGAGTGTAGAGACCTGTATATTATCTGCATTTTAACTGAAAAAGTGTCCACGAAAATGTATATAACGAAGGCCCAATAAATAGCCAGAATGGTGCTGACGTATCCTGAAATTAATGGTATTGATTAGGTAAAGCAAATTACACCAAAGGAAATTATTGCAATATGAATTAAAGTTACTAAATTGATTAGAGTAGTAAATAATATATAATTAAATTTATTGTGTAATATATTATGTTCCATCAATTTTATGAGCCTTCTTTGAAACGTAGAACTGTTTCTAGAGGAACACTTTCTTAATGTATTTTATTTTATGGACTGTCTTTACTTCTAAACTTCATTGATTACAAAACTATGAAAAAACTTTTTAGTGACCATAAAATGTTTCCCAGGAATGAAGTGACACTGGTAGAATTAATATTAACTGATACACTGTTTTTTTTTTCATATTAGTTCAAAATATATACATTATTTATATTTATACTATTTTAATAACGTAAACAGATAATCTTCATGTACCATATCTTGATAAAAAATAATATTATTAACTATTATTTTACATATTAACTAGTTGCATTTTGTTATAAATAAAACTACAATTCTAATAAATGTAATAATATAAAAAAAACTGTTGAAACTGTTACATGGAAAAAATATTAAAGTTTCCATTTTAGTTACCTTGATCAGTAATTATATTATGTATTGAACATGGAAATTATTTCTCTACACAAATGTATAGAGACGAAATTCTTAATTATTTATGGATTCACCGTGAGGGTGGAGGGTCCATCGTGTGACAAAAAGGGAAACTCCGAGCAGTTCCGAAGATTTGTGACACGGGTGTAGGTTTACGGAGCCCCTTTCTGACGCGCGTCAACACAAGCCTTCACTACTGGTACTTCTCTCTCTGCTCAGCAAAATTTGGTAGGAGCCGCCAAGCGCAGCTTTACTTTAGAGACACATTCTAATATAGAACTTACTGCAGCCCTAGACAGGCCAAGATCTTTTAGAAGATTATAAAGAGATTTTGCTGAAATACCTCTTGCTCCCACTTTACCGCCTATATATTAAGTACGTGTGTACTTCTTCCTGTTCAGGCCATTTAGTAGCTTGTAGTATTTATTTGTTATTTAATATTTTATGTAGCGTAATTTCCTTGTATTCCATATGTAAAATTATTTTACGCTAATATCATCAATATAGACGTTTCAATTATGATGTAACACTTAATAAGTCTGTGTACTAATTAACCACCATCCACAACGTAAATCGCGTTTCGACCTCGATGAATGAATTCCCACTAAATTTCGTCAAAAACAAATTGTTCCAAACATTACCGAGTTGGGAAATTCGTTGAAATAAACAAAGCCACAGGTGCTGAGGTACAAAATTAAATACGAACTGCGTATAACAGAGCTAGCCCAACATAAATAATTCTCCCTTTAATTTGGCCGCCTACATGTCGGGTCTTTTCGCGACTGTGAATTAACGTTACTAGATGAACCTAACTACTCTAGTGGTCTATACATTAATACTAACTTTTAATTTGCGGCTTTCCTCGCGTTAATATTGATTTTGTCAAACAAATCGGATCACACTATAAAACTTTCATGCAAAGTTTATACCTCTCTTTACACTATTTCCAATAAGGTTTATGCTAGAAAAAGTAGTTTATCACCGTCTTCATGTTGCCTTCGATCTCTATACCAAAATTCAACGTAATCGATTCAGTGGTTTTGGCGTGGACGCGTATCGAACAAACATACTCACTATCGCAATTATAATATTAGTATGGATGGATTATAAAACGAAAAAGTTTGTTTAATTCTTTGTTTGAATGCTCTAATCTTAGAAACTACCAGTCGGATTTCAAAGAATATTTTTGTGTTTGATAGAGAAATCATTCAAAAAGAGTTTTCGCTAATAAATATTACGCTATCACCAATAGGATCAAGGCTATATTGAAGGAAGTTACAAAAACAAGCAAAGATTATTTAAAAAAATTATTTCCACGGGAACGAAGTCGCAGGCACAGTTAGTATAGTATATGGACACAGTATCGATTGAAGTTTGAGCTTTCAGTTGAATGAAAGCGTCGTGATGAAACCATATCATTGTTCTTGAGCATTTCCTTTTCTCTACCTGCTATCCTCTATATTTCGAGAAATATATTTGCTACCATTTTCTACTAAATACTACATTATTTATGAATGTACGCATATTATATATTTTCAGGAATTCATTAACACTGGAGACGTAATCGTAATAAATAAATTTATTTCACAGCAGTCTGCTAATTTAATAAAAATGTCACATCCATTCAATATATAACAACGTTGAAGGCTTTACAATTTGGTAGGTTTATTTCATCATGGAAGCCGAGGTGTCGAAAGTGTACTAGGACCTACCAAAACCGCAACTATGTCAATATTTAATAAGCTTCCAGAATTCCCCAGAGGTCTATGATATTGTACATTGCATTCTATTGTATTATATTTACAACGAAAAAAATCTCATGTCTCTCTCTCTCTCTATCTAAATAACACAGGACTTTTTTTGCTACAAAAACATACGTTGCGCATTGGAATCCGTTAATTGGTCTGTGAGCGGAAAAACTCTAAAAAAATCCTATATTATTTAAATAGAAAATAGAAATCCGCGACTAGCGACCTCTAAATATTGATATTAAGAGCTCCGCTTTTAACAGGCATATTTACTCATCACGTAGACAGTATTTCCGAAGTGGTTTTGATAAAAATAATAGTCAATTTTTTAATTGACCTTTTTCATGGAATATGGAGCAATCGAGCAAGCCTGTCATCTGATGGTAAGTGATAACCGCTGCCCATGGACAGCCTTAATGTTAATATTAAGTGACATTGTGGCCCACGATAGTGGACACGCTAAGCCCAGTGAAGGGACCTGGTTCTCAAGCGCGACTGCCAGAACACAGCTACAAGTTGAAGCGATGATAGCTCAGTGGTAGTGTGTAGAAACGCCGCATCATTGGGCGTGAGTTCGAATCCCACCACCTACAATGAGCTTGAGCTTTCAATGAAGGTAAATATCGTGAAGAAACCATAGTATGGTAGTAGGGCTTTATCGTATGCCCACCTGGCACTTAGAAAAAGCCTTATCATTGCAAGCGTATTATTTAAATGAAAATATAGGTATTACAAGCGGTCTAAAACACGACTTAGTTTTTACATTTTTACTCGACGTTTTAGCTCGTGTAACCAGTTGAGTAAATATAGGCCGAAACGTTGATTGAATAAATAAAGAGTTATTTGCGTTTTAGACTCGAATTTAATATCTATATTTTAACAATGCTAATACTATATTGTCGATATCCGTATTGTTTATCGAAAAAAAAACTAATTTAACGGATTTTACCGCGGTTATTTATTAATTTTAATCCTGACGTTTCGAAAACTTTTTAGGCTTCGTGGTCACGGGGCAGACTGAGGTGTAGGTTGTCCAGAAATGTTCGTGTTACATTATCTACCTTCAATTTAATTTTAATATTGATAGTGTTCCGATCTACGCAGAAAGATTTCACGGTGTCTTGAGGTCTGGCAATTGGTCTTTTGGGTTCCGATTTAATTAAATGTATAATCGGATACCAGGCTTGTGCTAGCTTGCAATCATCTTCTGTATTGAAATTGGGATGTATTTTAATTTCAATTCTGACGAACCATCCTAGGTAGGAATCAGTTTTTTTGGTAAGGATTTGTGGTTCGTCGAATCTAAGATAATGATCGGAGCCTTCTTCTGAATGTTCAGCAACTGCAGACTTCGTAGAGCGCAGTGTTTAACGTCAGCTATATGTTCTTTTACGAGTGTCCCTATATTTATTTTAGTTTGACCGATATAGGAGCGGCCACAGTCACATTCGATTTTGTAGGCATATGACACTTGATAGGTCGTAAAAATTTACTAATTTTCTTGGGTGGCTTGAAGTAAGTTTTAATTGCAGAACGCTTCAGTACATAGCCAATCTTGTCTGTGACCCCCCTTACAATAGGTAACACAACAGGTACACGTTCTACTGTGGCTGGCTTCACTCGGTTTCCGTGACGGAGGCGTGGAATTTTGAGCTTGTTATCTCGCAGTACTTGCTTGACATGTTGCAGCTCAGCAGCCAGATGTTCCTCGTCACAGATTCCTTGTGCTCTCTGAAACAGAGATTCACCGTTCAGGTATTTATCTGTATGGGTCATGTTTCTGTATACAGTATGGCCTAAAGACTGATCAGGATTACGGATAACTAAAACATCTAAGAATCGTAGAGATTTATATTGTTCTGGTCCCACAGTGAATTATATTTTATTGTTAATAGAGTTAGGGTGATTTAAAAATGCAGCTATTTTGTCAGATGGTAAAATTGTCAAAGTATCATATACGTACAGTTTGAAAAACCTGGGAGCGACGGGGGCTGTGCTTAGGGCTGTCTCCTCGAAGTGCTGCATGAAAATGTCGTTGACTACTGGAGATATCGGTGAGCCCATAACTACTCTATTCACTTGTAAATAAAATTATCGAAAAAACGTACACTAAACATCGACTCCAGTAATAGAACCATTCTTTATCAAAACATGTGTGAGGTCGATAACTCACCTTTCGGTTAAAAACAATAGCCGTAGTACAAATTACATTGGGATTGACTACAACCCTTTGTTTACCCAGTCTAATGTGCGGGGTTGTGCAGCTGGAACCCACGTGGCGTTCCCTTACCCGAAAATGCATTTTAGGGAGAATGAACTCGAGTTCGTTGACCCGTGTTTCAGTATACGTAAGAGTAACAAAAGTTTTTAGGTAAAAGTGTTCAATTTAAGACTTGTTTTTAGTTACGTAATTGCCCGAACACACCAATAGCTCAAGAGTGGTAGCTAGCCAGGCTGGCATTAGAAAATCCGTACCACCAAGCTATAGTTTCATCGCGGTGTTTTCCTTCACCGAAAGCTCAGGATTTGAACTCACGTTCATTAACGCCGTGTCTATACACACTACCAACTGAGCTCTCATCGCTTAGAGGTAATATGACCAGCTGAATTTACGACTGCGTTTGAATTTATTTGAAATAAAATTAGTTATTCTTTACGACAACAATATAGCTATCTGCCAGTAAGCATTTGAACTAACGGGCCCGCAGCTTCTGTAGGATGCAGATATATATGTAAAAAACTAAAGCACATCTCACGACGCGTGTTCGACTGCGGTTGTTTCCGGCTTTCGCTGTACCTGTGGGTGACTTGATGAATTGCGCAGTGCGCGGTTAACCACAGCCTCGTTGGTTTGCGTCCACGTACTTTTCGTTCGGTTGGTGGGCGACCGTAGTGGTCCGAGGCGGCACTGGACCTCAACTGATCGTTTAACCACCCCTTTTGCGATCATAGCCCGACACGTTTGAGTCAGTTCTTAGCCTAAAAGTCCCGTCAAAATCGGTCTAACCGTTTTAGAGATTACTCGGAAGAATTAAACAGACTAAAACGTTAAAATTGTTTTTTTAAGTGTCATATATACTAGTGTATGCGTTTAGTAAATAGCTTTTATTTCGACTGCAAAAACAGGCTTCAATTTTATTTATATATATGGATTCATTAGTACCTTATAGATTCAGTAGTCACTAAGGCTGACTGGCTTCGGTATCTAAGATATCAAATCCATGTTTTACTTGAAAAATGAATTAACTAATTCTGGTAATGGTTTAAACATTCTTGTTCTTACAATGCTGTTATTGTATGTCGCAGAATATGATTTCAACTTTTATATTATTAATGAGTCAACTAATACTAATACTTGATACTAAGTCAAAATTTAACATGTAAAGATATTTATCACACAAAAATTAAATTAAAAAGTAATCATACCAAATTTAACCGTTGGCGAGAATCAAGCTGCGTGTCCCCTGGATCCAATAGTAGATCTCGTATCACTATTTTGTTATATAGTTAAGGTTATGACCATAATCTTACTTGGTCCGTATCGTCACTTAAGATCAGATGGCCATAACGCTAAATCTTAAGTATTAAAAAAAAAAACTGATCTTAATTGACGATATGGTCCAAGTTGTAGACACGCTAAACCTGTGGAAGAACTGGCTCTCGTATGCTACTGCCGGAACACACCTATTGATATTTGGCGGCAGATTTTCAACTTAAGGGTGGTTGCCAACCAGGCGGTCATTAGAAAATCCCTACCACCATGCTATGGTTTCCCCGCGATGTTTTCCTTCCCCGAAAGCTACGGTCATTGTAGGTGTATTCGACCTCACGTCTCTTCACTACCACTGTGCTATCATCCCTTCAAATCGCTTATATCACAAAGCCTGAGTAACATTAAAATGAATTCAATTTAAAAACCGAACTATACCATTAAAAATCAAACACACGACAACAATTTCGAACCATTTTAAAACTACACGGAAGAAATCGTATACGACAGTTAAAATTAGTCACTGAACTTATGTAAACCGACAATTAATTTATTTAAAAATAACTTCGAACCGAACCGACCAAGCACGTGTCTCCCCCGAGCATTAAACTTGGCTAAATTTAACACATCTAGGCTTTTATTTAAGCGAGGAGCTGTTTGTCTTTCTCTTCATATAAGCTGAAGTCGAGCGGGACTTCCTGCGAGATTAAACGGCTTTGTTAGCACAACATCGCCCTTAAGTTCACCGATGAAATACTCGATACACTGTTAGAAAAGGTCACGTAGAAGTGACTTGAGGTTAGCCGATAGCATTCATTACAGAAGAAATTGCAATCATTAAAAAAACATTGATGTTTGTGCTGTAATAAAACGCATTTGGGTCTATATATACGAGGTGTTTAAACAAGCTGGCCACGCGTGTATGCCAAAACGTAATCACGTAATAAGCGCAATGCATTATGTACCTATAACACATAACTATGCATGAAACTATATAGTGTGATGGTAAGATTTTTTCTAACGCCCGTCTGGCTGTCTGCCATCTTCAACTTGAAAGTCTGCTGTCAAACGCCTATAGAAAAATTCCAGCAGTTGCACATAAGAGCTGGTCGATGCACTAGGCTTTGTGTGTCCATTATCTTGGGCCACATCGTCACTTAACATGAGATTGTGGCCATAACGCAAAGAGCTATAAACTATATAAACAAAAACATGATTAACACTAAGCATTATATTAATATTGCAATATTAATCAGTTTTAATATTATTACATGAAACCGTTAGTGAAATCGGTTAGCCATATTTAATGATGATGACGAGCCCTTAATCTCATTTAATCATTATTACTTTAAAAAATAAACCAAAAGAAAAGTGTTTAAGATCACACGAAATAAAGTGAAAACTTTCATAGCAGTAAACCGTTGACTACATCGCTTCACTGTATTGCGTGATTTTTCAGACTCATCTAAAACTCTAAAGAATAAATAATTATTCTAATCTTCTAATCAAATTCTTCTTTTATTAAATAACTAGCCTTTACCTGCGGCTTCGCTCGCGTGGATATTGTTTTTGTCAAACAAACCGGCTAACGCAATAAAAAAAAAACAGAAGGTTTATCCCTGTCTTCACCCAACTTCTAATAAGCTTTTCGCAGGAAAAGTAGACTATCATTGTCTTCAGGATTTCATCATAATCAATTCAACGGTTTAGGCGTGAAAACGTAACAAACAAACTCACTTTCGTATTAATAACATTAGTAAGGAAAGTATGGGTATTCAATACTCAGTGCACCTATAGAAGTTTTCACTTCAAAACTATTCAAATAATTACTAAAATACACTTGTCAAAATAATGTAGATTACTTGTTATTAAATTATATTTATTATACATTTTACAGTTCTCTTACTATGAACTAACACTTAAACGACGTTTAGTAGAATCAGCCAACTAACCAAATGAATGTTGAACAGAGTTACTTCAGTCGCAAATGACAACACAAACACTTGCCCCAAGCTCGCTAATATTGGCACAGACGTCATTTAGCGTTCGTGTTCGCTATTCAACTAAAACAAAAGTAGTTTTTTAATTACCGAGCACAAACAGATTATAGAGTGTGTGAGACTAAATCATTTTCGCCCGTTTTTGCCCGTATTCGTGTTAGCTTGATAATAAATATCGTAACTCTTTCGCAATTCTTAATTATATCGATTATTATTAAATCCCATAAGTAGTTTCTACGATTAGTGTGTTTTAACAAACAAACTTTTTCGCCTTATAACATTAATATAGATTAGCAACAGATGTGTGTGTATCTAATAATGTAATGCAATTTTTCAATGAAATAATCACCAACTAAAAGTCGTCCTACTGACTTGAAAATTGAGGCAATACAGTGATTTCATGACTTCATCAGAACCTTCTCACCAAGACTATCCGGGCAAATGAAAATCTTCATGCTTTATTTATAGAAAACTAGCTGACCCGGTGAACTACGTATCACCTTAAATCGATGTTCTTTATTCTCACTAAAACCTTAAAAATGGTTTAACGGGTTTGTATTTTTTTTACATTTATTCAATCTTAAACAACCTTCCGACTTCAATTCGGTAGGATCAATAGGACCGGATATATCTAATATCGTTTCCGTTTTACATTTGTTTTGGTTATTGAATGAAAATTGTTTATAACTCCAAAGAATTAAACGTGTTTTAACTATTTGAAATTTAAATATAGGTGGATTAGAACCCACATCCCTTGACGCGGTGTTCATACACACTACCTACTGAGCTGTCATCACTTTATAACTTTTCATAATACGAGATTTAAAAGAAAATCTGTTCGTTATTTTTTAATTTAATTTTTCATACAAATCTTGTCCTGGCAGTAATAAACACAATAAAAAGAATTATTTAATTTGGTTCCGAAATTTTGCGCGTACATACATTTCGGCAATTCATTTTTATATACATAGACAATAGCGTTATGACATCATTATTATCGGTAAGCCACTTTTCTACATGGTCGTTGTAAATTTCTTTAAACAATTTAGGTAAATACGATACGATATATTAAAAAATAGGGGCTCATAAGTATAACTAATTATAACTCTGAGACTGAAATGTAAGAAAATAGAGTATAATAACAAATAAGAATCATAGCAAACAGAGTTAAAAATTAAAAATATTTTTATATATAAAGAATATGCGAATTTAAATTATATATTAACTAAACCAACTAAGTCGCAGGCACATCTAGTTAATTAAAAGTTGTGTAGAATGTCTATTAAGAATCTGAATTTCCTTAGAATGTGTAATTAAATTAGTAATTATAATTGATTGTTGCAAAGGAACATGTGGTCGTCAAGAAACGATAGATGAAGGATTTTTTATACTTTGTAGGCTTAGCGATTGATCCACTCTCCCAAATAGGATGCACATGCAATGTGCAGATAAATCCTGCTCCCCAGCCCTATAGGCGATATAATTACACCGTGGGGTTTCAGAGGATCCGGCAATTCATTCGCAGGGTGAATCCTACATACCCCTCCCAGCCCATCAGGGAGGGGACGCGTGGATGCATTTCTCCACGTAAAAAAGGACACTCAAATATTCTTGTAGTGCCACATAACACGTACACCATATTATTCAAGTAAAATTTCAATATTACTTACTCATATTTTTCTAGAAAATTTCAATATTGCGACTAATTCAATTCACTTAACATAAGTTTCAAATGAGCATCGCGTCGGGAGAGTTAAATTACCTAATTCTATTTCAAAGTGATATATTATTTGTACAATCAACTTTAATATAAGTTTATGTTTCATCTCCTAAATAATTTAAAGTGATAGTTGATTTAATATTTACAAAGTTTGATATATATTTTAAATGAATATAAATGTGTCGACTTTTCACCTAATATTCGTTTCGTGATCCCTTTGATATTCAGCCTTCGTATTCAATACGCAGTAAACGGTACGTTTTGGGAGACGGAAAAAAATAACAACGAAAAACATCCGGTTTTTTTTTTTTTTTGGATAGATATTTGGCACGTGTCGACTTTACGCTCTTTGACTCGATTCCTATATAGATAAGTGTGTATCTGGGCTCATAGATGCTGTCGCGTCCTCGCATATATACCAGCTTGAAGTATTTTTATATTACACTATATTTATATATATATATTTACCTTCACATCTAGGCATCGATATAGTACATTATAATGCATATATTGTTTACAGTAGGACGACAAAGTGACGGTGTAGTTTCTGATATTACACACAGTACAAGCTAAACAGAGGCGACTAATAATGATTATGAATCAAAATTCACTGACAGTTAACGCTTTTATGCTGGCCTGTTTAGGAACCTCTTCACGTTTCTTTTGAAGAACCCAATATCATAGGAAAGACGCGAACAGAAAAACGGTTCTACAACCTAACGATCCGACAGAAAGTCGACAAACTTTTTGGATCTAGGTATTATAAGTGCCACTAACTTATTATTAGTTTTAGAAGTAAGTTAGTCAGCTAAATATAGCACCCATTTTATGATAGTAAATCCAGTAAGACATGATTACAAAACACTCAACATGTTTACTAAAATGCTTCAACACGACTTGTAACGCGTGAGTGTAGAGAATAGAAACTTAACAAAATTTTAAGTTGTGATAGCTATATGTATTCCAAATATTATGTGAACCAGGTATACAGTGTAAGATTACTGATAATAAGTGATTAGAAGATTCTATATACATATACAATATACCCAGAATAATATTATAAACATAAGGGTAAAGGAAATAACATCATGAAGAAATTATAGCATGGTGGTAGGGCTTTTTTTAATGCCCGCCTGACTAGCTACCGCTCTAAAATTGAAAATCTCTCGCCGAATACCAATAAATGTGTTCTGACAGTTGCATTTGAGAGCCAACTCCTGCACAGGTTTAGTAGGTCTACCAACTTGGGCCGTACCGTTAATAATAAGAAAAAAAATTGTTATGGTTTCATGCTTTATTCATCCAAACTATTATAAAATTATGCTTACACATTAACAGAGGTACAGAAACGGACATCAGACTCACAGAATCACGCAAACGAAGTCGCGGGCACAGCCAGTACTTACAAAATGAAATACATTCCCAATACAATAATCATTGAAATTCATATTTCCAATGTATTATCATATACCACGGTGCAAACAAATTGAAAATGAATAAGGGAAAATTTTAATATCGAAAAAAGGATGATTCGCATAATCGACGTACCTACTCGAAACAGAAAATTAAAATTCTCATTGTCGAGTAAAGGGCCTTTGTCGTGCAAATGGACCCTTATTTCGAAATACATTTCACTTCCAAATTAAAAGATATATACTCTAGCGATAATCATCAGACTTTATTCAGAAACAAGCGTAATATTTGTAAAATTATCTTCTTCGTTTTTTTTTTTATACCATCAAATAATTTCGCTGGCTTTATGTGTGGATTTTGAGTTTTATGAGTGGTTTATTAAAATACATTTATTTACTTTTAAAAATATAGTTTATTGAAAAATTTCCATATAACAATTTTAATGATTAATACTACGTGTCGTCGGCACCTTCGCTTTCATTTTTCTCTTGAACAGCCAATGATCATTCAATCTGTTTCTAATGGGTTATGGCCACAATCTTACCTGATGTAAGTGACGATGTGGTCCAAGATAGTGGACTCGCTAATAAAGCCTGTGTAGGGACTGACTCTGAAGTGCAACTGACGGAACACACCTATAGGTATTTGGCGGCAGATTTACAATTTGAGGATGGTAACTATCGAGGCATGCATTAGAAAAAGCCCTACCACGATGCTATGGTTCCGTCACGACTTTTTCCTTCCCTGAAAGCTCAAACTACATGAAGTGCATTCGAACCCACGTCACTTGACACGGCGTCCGTACACACAACCAACTGAGCTATCATCGTTTTTCAATTAGTATCATATTATACTTGATATAAGTTTGATAAACGTTAACTATTTCACTCTAGATTTATACACTTATAATTTCTAGTGGTCGTCCACCGGTCGAAATTCGACCATAGTTAATTTAAATTTTAAGTTTAAATATTATTATTCACTAAATACTAATTATATTGTAATAAATGAATTTACTAGGTATATCTTTGACATTCAGTTAAGACATCGTTTTTGGTATAGTGTTTCCTTTTCAATTAAGAAAGGAAAAGGCAAAAGTATCTAGTCCATGCAGCCAAGTCAGATGTTGTTCTAAATGCAGACGATACTATCTTCAACAAGATGATGATTCCCTTGATGAAGCTCTCTTGGGAGTTTTTGTGGCAACTATACTATATAATTACACTATATCTATTATATTATATATATACTATATCACTATATCATATTAACGAATGGTTAATTCACAATTAAATTCATCTATGCTCCTTAGCTACAATACATTACGTACAATGTCACCTTAATTTACATAATATAGGGCTAGACAACTAAGTATATGAATTAAAATGTAAATCACAACAAGACAGATCAAGAGCCCGCCAAAAACTCTCAGTAAAGACAAAAAATATTAATCTACAATCTATACTCAATTTGACCACAGACTTTAACAACAGGGGTACAAAGTTTTTGCTTCACGTATTAATATGTAGATAATCATTCTCTAAAACTAATAGCCAATTCGTTCACACTATCTTTGTTCCACCTAGGCAACTTATTCGTCACACTGTCTTTGACCTACTGTCGTTCCTCCGTCATTGCAAAGCGTGGTGGGATGCCATTATCCCTCCTAACCACGCTCATTATAACAAACACTACTTACGTTAATACAAATACCAAAACACAACTTTATTTAAAAGTATAATAGTGTTCTTAATATATATAACTAATTTTAAGCCAGTTTCTGCACTAGGCTTAGCATGTCTACCATCTTAGGCTATATTGTCACTTAACACATCAGGTGGGATTGTGGCCAGAACGCTTAACTTATATAATATTTACAGAAAAGCTCTCGATTAACATTTTGTTAAATAAAATAATACGTTGATTTGAATTAATGCCTCGGGCACAATTCAACACAATATTCATTTCTTAGAAAAATGAAAGCACAAAACGAAATACAGATTTATGTTCGACACAAATTACAATTTACACCTCGGAATGACTACACTCCGTATTTCAGACATTACAGTGCACGTTTTAAAATTCCTATAACTAAAGCAACAAAGTCGAGATTTGTACGAATTTACATTTTTTGATATGTAAATATAAACTAAGACGTTTGCTTAGCGGCGCGATATAGAACGGTCATGCTGTTACAACGATACGAACTTCTTTACGCGTAACGTAATTTTTTTAACCATAGTACGGTAACTTTACCATTTACCATACAGTGAGCACAGTACAGTCGAAGACCGGCAACGCAATTGCGATTTCTTTGGTACTGTGGGTATCAGTGGGTGGCATTGGTCACTTTACTATCAGGTGGCCCGCTTGGTCGTTGGACCCATTTTCCATTAAAAAAAACTTGTTACTATCGATCGATATCATGACACATTTTGGATCTGTTCCACCCAAGTTAATTGCTGAATTTCGGGATCAATATACGGTCTACTGAGGCAGGCGTTGTAATTGGTCCAAGCATTAACAGACTACTAAATGTATTTAATATAGTATATAATATCTATTTAATGTTATCATCTGTGACGTGTCGTGTGTGTCTGTGTTATTTGTTTGTTTGTTGGTTTAATTTTGTACTATAACATATGATCGACTGATGATGATGATCGTCCGTTTGGGCACCCATCGAAAATCAGCGTTGCAGTACTGCTGTACTACACACTTAGCTGAACGGGTTTGCCAATTGTTGGAGATGTCTTTTTTTGTCAAATGTATCAAAGTTTTTTTTTCTGTCTAATTTGTTGGTGTAATTTATTTTAATTGTATGGTTGTTCCAACAATAAAGTATTTATTTATTTCTCTAGCCTAAACTCTATACACTAATACTTAAAGGACTGGGTATTTTGTGGCGTTACTCAAAGTTATCGCTGTATGGGGAACAAAGTAAAACAATCAAAGTTAAGTAACTTTTACTGATTTTTTTAACTGTTTTACAGGTTTGGTGATAAGGCCAAGGCCCAAGATGATGAACACGCTAAGCTAGAGGGGACTGGCTCTCAAGTGAAACTGCCGGAACACATTTGAGGACAGATTTTCAACTTGAGGGTGGTAGCTAACCAGATGGGCTTGGTAAAAGCATTATCACCATGCTATGGTTTCATCACGATGTTTTCCATTACCGAAAGCTCAAGCTCATTGTAGGTGAATTCGAACTCACGTTATCTGCCGTCAAATTCTTATAGGTGTGTTCCGGCAGTGGCACCTGAGAGGCATTCATCTCCTAGGCTTAGCGCGTCCACCATCTTAGGCTATATTGTCACTTAACACATCAGGTGGGATTGTGGCCAGAACGCTAAAATCTTAACTATAAATAAAACTCATGGTGTACGTACACACTGCTGACAAAGCTATCATCGCTTCAAAATTGGCAAAATTTAAAAAATTCAATGAACACGAAAATAGATTTCATTACGGTGTGATGGAATCATTCGGGGCAAATCAGACAGCCGGTCTGACGTCACGGAAGCGAGTGCGGCGGAAGCGAAGCACGGCGCGTTTCCGGCGCGCCGCCCCGTCCGCTCGCAAACTTGATCACCGCCCTAGAATTGGAATTCGAATTCCATAAACACTGAATTGAACTCCGCTATTTAACATTCGTACCGTACCACTGTTAGTATTGGATATAAGTAATCTTCCGGCTTTTTAATTGTGTGTTCTAATAACGATTATATCTTGTATCGTTTTACTAAATGGCACTTGTAAATATTCATTTATGTTATCAGTTCATAACAAAAAAATTAACGTGGGTTAAATTATAAGGCGTTATTTGATACACGCCCATTGAATACCAAACTAATCAGATAGCATATCTATACAAATAAATAAAATTGAAGTATATGTTTACAATGTCAAAATAACAAATGTTTATAAAATGCATATGAATGTGTATATGGTATTTATATAAAAATATCAATTTTTTAATTTTTTGTCCACCCCGGCGAATATCTGAAACGGCCGGACCGATTTTGATAGGACTTTCACTGACAGACAGCTGATGTTATAAGTAATAACTTAGGCACTTTTATTTTAGAAAAATTTAGAGTTCCGCGAAAAATAAAACATAATTTTTGTTTTTTGGACACAGTCAGTAATGTATATATAAATAATATATACCAAGGTACACAAATGTTAATTGTGCTCTACATGCAAAAATCAATAATAGTTTAGGATTAAAAGTAAGATTTCATGCGTCATAGTAGGGGTTGCTACTATTATGGAATGAGATGTATCTGAAAATTTTGCTACATTTAAAGATTACATTCCAATGTAGTAAACTTCTTTTATTATAACGTAGTGAGGAGCAGGCCATTGTAAGAAAGTATCTTGTCAGCTAAGAAACACCATCAGATACCCACTAGTATCACCACGACGACTTTTAACCGGCTATATTGCCAGAGACCAGGTAAAACCAATGACAATTATAAAATTTGATTACAGTTTCATCGAAGCGATTTCTCGTAGCGTGCGAAGCCTCCATTTGAGTAATAGCTATACACTTAGACGACTGTATAAACTTTGTTCGGTTTTTAGGCACTGAAGGAATAAATAAAGTCTTCGTCATTTCTTGTGTGGGTGTTTCTGTATGCTGTGCTTAAAAACCAATTCAATATATAAACTGAACTTATGCCTTTGACATAACATATTGCTGAGCTATTTTCTAACATTAAGCTACCACTTTTAAAACTTATCGAGTTCCTTTTACAGGATTACAGATAACATAGCGCCACAGTAGCTAGTCAGATTTTTGAATCAAGAAATAGCATATTCGATCTATGCCCATGTTTAACTTTTTTATTATAAGAATAGTTTTCTTTTTTGTAATTATAAAGCACAACACCCATACTAGGCATGAAGTTCTGTATCACGGATATCCTGTAACACAAAGCTACACCGAGTTTTAGAACCAATATTTATGCATAGCAGAAATAAGTAACAGATTTGATCCACGCTCACGTTTGACTTTTATACGATATGAATAGTTTATATAAATATAATCCGTGCTAGCTATCGAGCCCTATGTCACGGGGGCTTTACAAAAAAACAATTGACAGACGTAAAGGAACACCAATATAGAGTCATCATTTAATGATCACAGAAAAAGTTGTTTTCGAGATTCGAATCTACAGCACAGCGCAGCATTAGTGGAAATCCGGACTTATTAACTGCTGTCAACCAATCAGTACGTTCATAGTTATGCAACCGAATAACGTCCTAAACATATTATATTTATTAGTACGTTTTATACACTTTATTGGGAGGTATATACACTTTACTAGCAATCGATAGTCCTTCGAGCCAGTCCTGAACCAGCGTCCTATGGATTTGGAGGCAAAACTTTTAGTTCTGAAATAATAATAATATTAATGTGTGAATATAGAACATTTTTAAGTTTAATTATGGCAGTAGACAACAGACCCCGTCTCTTATTAAACGCATTAAAATTCCGTGAGAATGAGTCATTAACTCTAATAACGCTCGGTGGACAATAAAAGGGAGTGCTTCATTACCGGCACTAACTATTTACGCCGGGCTATTTTAGGAGAGGAAGCCATCCGTCCGCTGGGGGTCCGGGGACGTTGACAGTGCATTTGTCACTGCCCGTCACAATATTATAATTGTAGTATGTGGATTTTCAAAGTAATTTTCATCTTACGTTTCTACTAACTACCTAGAGCAACCTTCTTCTACCGTTTTTAGAGATCAATAACTCAACCACAGTTGTACCTTACATGTCACTTATCGAGAAATAAACTATTCTATCTAATTGAACCGATTAATACAAATTTACAAAATTGCACTGTCACCGGTTGAATGATTTTTAGGTTTAAGTTCAACGAACATCGAGACACGGAATTTTGAAGTGAGACTTCTTATATGAGGACTTTGAAATTGTGATCTGCAACCTTTTCGTGTAACACTCGTTCTGGTAAAGTCGGCTCGAGGTGTCTACGCGAACGAGATATAGTGATGTCCAAATTTAGTCGTATGGTATTAAGCACACGCCTTTTATTGATAAGCCTCTTCTACCCTTTCTAGTAATCAATAACTAGGAATAGGATTACCTATTGACATAAAAACTATATTATCTCTTAAGTTGGTTTCCGATATTACTTTGGAAGAACATAGTTACATGGGATTTACATGTATGAAGATTCTTTTTTTTTTTTATACTTAAGGTTTTAGCGTTATGGCCATGATCTCACCTGATCTTAAGTGACGATACGGCCCAAGTTGGTAGATACGCTAAACCTGTGGAGGAACTGGCTCTCAAGTGCAGCTGCCGGAACACACCTGTTGGTATTTGGCGGCAGTTTTTCAACTTGAGGGTGGTTGCTAACCAGGCGGGCATTAGAAAAGCCCTACCACTATGCTATGGTTTTCCCGCGATGTTTTCCTTCACCGAAAGCTCAAGCTCATTGTAGGTGCTTGGATTCGAACTCACGTCCCTTGACGCGAAGTCGTACACACTACCACTAAGCTATCATCGCTTCAAAGCATTAGTCTGCATTTCAAAATGCTCTACCTGTGGTACAATTTATCTCTAAGTACTTGGTCAGAGAACTCGCTGGTTAGTAGGACAGAACATACGCACTAAGTGTTATATGGCTTTAGGTATGTCGCGTGCCGAAATTAGCAGAGGTGTATCCATCAAACGAGCAAGCTGGCAGGGATATTTGTAAGTTAGGAAAAGATTTTCAAACGATCAAATAATGTATCACGCGACCGAACAAGAGAAAATTCGAGCCGGCTTATTCCGCATGCAAAGCGGCAACTTACTGTGTTTTCATCCTAAGTAAATCTCCTTCGCGTAACGTGGAATAAAAGATTAAAAAATCCTTCGGATTATCGCCGGATTCGATTTCGCCAGAACTCGTGAACTTGTCAGTTCTGGGTTAAAGCGAGGCGTCGCGTCTCTTCGCGTCGTTCGGAATATTGTCGGAATAAAAAAAAAATTTATATTGGAGAAAGAATCGGAAAGTTCGCAGAAATTTCCCCGAGAAGGATTTGGAGTCGCTTGACAGTTTTGCAGTAAGCCGTCGCGTCTGCCAACAGAAGCTAGGAATTATTACGTACTTTTTTAACCATTTTTATATTCAACGTCCCTCCATGCATTCCTAAACTTTTGCTCCGATTTTGATGATATTCTCGTGAGTTGATTTTTTACGTAGTGTTGTAAGCTACACCGTAAGCTACACGCTATTTAGAGGGCTTCTACATTGTGGATGCAATATTCGTAACAAACTTCACTACATACTATTTTTAGCGAAACCGTGACGTGAGATTGAATCATACAAAGAATCAAAAATTTTCCCTATAATACCGTTTCGAAACCAAAACGTCATAAAACTACACAGTTAACTAGCTACACTACTAGTATACTAGCTACAGTTGATTTTAACATTCATTGCCATAATGCTAAATATTAAGTATAAAATATGTACAGTTATTATTTGTATCGTTTAAATAATGGTTGCAAATTTAGTGATATGAATAAAAACAATCAATACCTCAGTACAGTGCTAATGTTAATCCAAACATTGAATCCTCATCAAATGTTTCTAACAAATAGAAAATAAACTATATTATTACTACGAGAAGTGATTGACATAATAGGAATTGCTTATTCGATAGAAATGGCAAACTTCATATCGGCACGGAATACGTGAAATAACTTCGACGTGCTATCGCCAGTAATCCTGCTGTAACAAACCGGTTTGACAGATGAGGAATCCATTGTTGAAATTTTTTTCTCGTTTCGCCGTTTCTCTCTCTTTCAAACAACGTTCTGTTTATTTAATAAAGTCTATGATTTTCTATTACTTAATAGAGAGTATGGACGCCGCGTCAAAGGACGTGAGTTCGAATCCCTGCAATGAGCTTTCAGTGTAGGAAAACATTATAATGAGACTATAGCATAGTAGGGTGTTTTCTAATGCCCGCCTGAGTAGCTACCACCCTCAAATTGAAAATGTGCCACTAAATACCTATAGGTGTGTTCCGGTAGTTGCTTGCGGAAGTTTAGCTTGTCTACCATCTTTTGCACCATCATCACTTAATATCAGGTGGGATCGTAGCCATACACTACAACGTATAAACTATAAAATAGGATTATTTTAATGATTTGACTTCAATAAATCTAAAAAATATAAACCAGTAAAATACATAAATAACAGTATTAAATCAAAAATATGTAACTCACACCCTGTGTAGGAAAATTAGGTAAATTTTTCACATCTACAAACCTTATTTCAGCTGAAGCGAAAGTTGATTTTAATGTTATTTATTCAGTGAACAGCCGGGGAAATTATGCGAGGGAGGGCGACGGACGTGATGGAGAGACTGTCAGAGGCATTACTATTTCGAATCAATTTCAACGACCCTACCACGAGACGCGATGTCTCCTGAAATACGACGCGATATTGGATCGTATATAAAAATATCTTAAGACTATGTCTGCTATTAAGTACGACATAAGTTTTTACAGTAATTCTGATCCTACTTTAATGAGATTGGTGGTAACACGTTTATCTCTGACACTGTTTTCAGCTGTTATCTCAATATTCACACCTTTTATACAAGCATCACACATATGGCCTTCATAGTTAACATTCTTCTATACACATGAGTTTCATCTCCTTTTCTAACATTTCCATATCAGACTCATTCTAATTCTCTGGTTTTAATTCTCTGGTCACTGGTCCTGTTTTCATATTTCTTAGATCACGATCACAATATTTATTCTATCGTAACACAGACATTAATCCTTGATGTAAAGCACATTATAGTCCAAAAAAATCTTGAAGAACTAAGTTCTCCCATCAGAAGTCATGTCAGGCTTGCAAGCCTGCCAGCTGCGAACATCTAGCTATATCCTAGCTGAACCCAAAAAATATTACCAGTTTTATCACTGTGCATATAGTGCATGACTCAGTCGGGTACAAACCATAAATATCTTGGTCTATTGCTGGATATATGTACTCTGGCTCATCCTGGATTCAATGATGGTGAACATGATCAATTAGTGTACCTTATAGATACTTATTGGAAGTGGGGTAAAAAGAGAAATAAACTTTGTATGAAACTTTTTATTGTGTCATCCAAATTACTTGACGAAATCAGTGTTTACGCAAGCATAGCCGCGGGTAAAACCTAGTATAATACATCGGAATAATTAGCAAATCATTCAGCATTTAAAGCCTGAGTACATTTTTATAAATAATCAGCTAATAAGCTACGTTTATTAATTCCGTAACCATTTCTGTATTCAAATCTTTCAGCAGCTAAACAGGCTGACCCCGAAACGCTTCATAGGAAAAAAGAGTTCGTAACGTGTTTGTTTGTTACTAATTGCATATACATATATACTTACCGCCCCACTTAATTTATATAGGTATATACACCGACAAATCTCCGAATGCGATACGCATTAGCATTACAGTATGGCGAGTGTTGTAATCCGTTATTTCTAGATAGTTACTCACTTCAGATCACCATCGAGAATCAATAGTAAGACCGTGAATGATTCTCAGACTTATCAACACAAATAATTTCCTATTACAAACACATACTAAACCGCTTTTCCAATTTTCCAGAATCAACATTTACTTGACTGAATCTTACAAATATCGACGTAGACTTTGATATGTTGCCAATATATCATAATGTCGCGATTTTGAAACGTTTTGTAAATGGTGTTTTTCTATGCGATTATAATTTAATCCTGTATTCCGTCTAGAAATATAGTCATCTGCTTTTCTTTATGGTATAGTTTTCCTAAACTCTAAGTTTCCACAGAGTTAACTGTATGCGCTCATATTTTACCTAACACTCATTATACTAGCATTATAAATGCAAAAGTGAGTTTGTTACGCTTTCACGCCTAAACCGCTCACCGATTATGATGAATTTTGGTACAGGAATAGATGAGAATGTGGAGACGGTGATGGCATACTTTTCTATCTCACCTTATTGGAAATGGGGTAAACAGAGGGATAAACTGTGTATAAAACTTATTATAACGTAATCCTACCTGTTTGACGAAGTCAATATTAACTGGAGCGAAGCCGCGGGTAAAAGATAGTTATAATACTGAACTTAAATAGAACAAAATTTCATACCTGAGTAGTTTCTAAAGGTAGAGGTAAAGTAAGAGGTAGTTTCTAATATTAGCGAGTTCAAGCCAACAAACTTTTTCGCTATTTAATTCTATAGCGATAATAATAGTCGCCCGATTTCACCCACGGCGTCCTTTTCCAACTCCGTTCTAGGATCGGAGCCCTTTTACAGAAGCAGGTCACTTGCGCAGGATATATTAATATAATATGTACAAGTACAAACGCGAGACATAGTCATTCTTGTTCTGGAACGGAAACCTTTACGAACAGAGAAAGACTAGGAAAGTTGAATGAGTTAGAGATGAGCAAGTTAGAAGGGGTTTTTCACACTCCCTTACTCGCCTTCTACGATACCCACAGGAAGGTATGAAGTGGTGCTATTCTGCTCCGCCTGCCTACACGGAAAAAGATGAAAAGGAAGGACGACATTAAGTACACTTTTAAATGATACTCATTTAATAATCACTTGACAATAAGATACATATTATATAAATGTAATGTTCTATAATATAAATGTATAAACATTTTACGAATCTTCAGTAAATTAACCAAGCGACGAATTTCACGAGCCACTTTTACCGATTCCATTTCTAAACGGCGAAATTTCAATTTGTTGCCTCCAATCCTATTTGGTCTGTAAATAAATTTATATCTTCAATCTTTTGTAGGTTAAAAGCGAAGTCTCTTTTTAATACTGTTGTGGTTATATTTATTAAATTATATATCGTTTCTCCACATTTTAATAATTCTTTGAGTAGACATTGTAATAGCTACATAACGTATATTATCCAATTCACTTGTTTATTAAAAAAATTAGAAAATATATGAGGAGTATTAAAGTCGATACAGTAAGTTCAACTACCGTCAGACAATAATTGTCTCATATACATAATAAAGCGGAAAACTTTGTTTGTTTGTTTGAACGCGCTAATCTTCGGAACTGCCAGTCGGATTTCAAAAATTCTTTTTGTGTTACATAGAGAAACCATTAAGGAAGCCTTCAAGCTATTTAACATCACGATAACTATAATAGAAGCAAAGCTGTATTAAAAAGTTACAAAAATGGGTAATAATTATTAAATTGTTTTTAGTTCTACGCAAACGAAGTCGCGAGCACAGCTAGTGTATATTAAAGGAAAATACAATTCATTTGATTGTAATGCTGAAGTTATAGGTATGGAACTATGACCATTCGATGGGGAGATCTTTGTAGTTGGGTATAGGATAATTAGTTTTGAATTCCTTTGTCTTATTTCCGTTGTTACATATTTATTTTACAATTTACTATTGCATACATTGAAACTCGTTTATTTTTATTGACCGTTTTATTTAGGGTTGCTATAAAACAAAGGACGCCTAACATAGCGGGTAGGTGACAACCAGTGGATGCATAATATATTGCGAAGTTGTTCAAGCGACCTCAACGCCGCTGCCGCCGCAATGTTTGTAAGACCCTTCAACGATTGTTCCGAGTTTGGATATACTTTGTAAGTGTTAAGTGTTTATAAAGTTTTCCGCGACAGTGATAGTGTTGATACAGTCCATAAACAATGCATTTCCAGCAATAAATAATAAACGTTTACAATTATATTATTCTAAATATATGAAGTTCTTTTTATGGATTAGGGGCAATCGGGCAACCGTTTCACCTGACGATAAGTGATCACTATCGTCCATAGGTACCCACAACTCTAGGGGTATTGGAGGTGCGTTGTCGGCCTTGATTGAAGGAACTGGCTCTCAAGTGCAACTGCCGGAACGGAGTAAAATACTTAAAAGTTAGTTTCACGCAGCTACGTAATAAAATATTTGTATCTAATCCGTAATAGTCACATAATTGAAACGTGGTTGTGTGTTTTGTACATGACGGTAATTTCCATCTGCCCAGAATCTTGTCTGACAGTTGCTTAAAAGACAGGTGCTGTGTTCCGGCAGCTGCACTTGAGAACCAGTTCCTCCACAGATTTAGCGTGTCTACCAATTTGGACTGTATCATCACTTCAGATCAGATGAGATTATTGTCATTACGCTAAGCTGTAACTATAGAAAAAAACGTCCCTTCACTAGGTTTAATGTACCACATTGGGTCACATATTTAATTAACATCAGGTGATGTGATTGTGGGCAATCAATTGGTATGAAGAAGCTTGAAAACCTTTTACAACATATTTATCCATAACTAGTGTTTGTCGCAGTTGAAGTCCCATCATAAACATTATTGAAGTTTTGAGAAAATTCCTGCAAGGTTTGACAAAATCTAGTCTTATTGATATGTTTTTAGGGATGGCAGTATAGCAGGTTTGCGGTCAGTTATATAAAAATAACATATTTTTACCGTCACAGTGTAAATACATTACTCAAGCCAAATTGCTAGAATAGAACAGAAACCCTTTTACACAACATAATAATTCATAAAGGAAAACAACCGTAATGCAATATAAAAATGTATATTTGAATTAAGAAATATGCCAGCTATTCAATTTCACGTCCCACTCCAGTCGGAGGCCGTGATTTATCCGTGGAGCACTAAAAGCACTCTGAACCAAATAAATAATAAGAAAAACCGAGAGATGGCAGTTTTGCACACTACATTAGCCATAATGGGTTTATATATGGTGTAACAATTTTTGTCTCCAACGTTTATACACTCGTAACGTAATGGCCGGCCAAAAAGCCTCGCAAAATGAATTTATATCGTAAAAGTTTTGTTATCATTACCACAACTAACTTAACTTACAGAAGATTAAGTGGTAAATCATAACTTGCCAACATGTTTACCATTTTTACTGGCAACGACCTCAGCTCAGTAGACGAAAGTTTTGACATGAGCTTTTTAAATTCATTATTAATTCCTAACTTGAAGGCAATGTGTGTTTATTTATGGCTTTGTCAAGGTCACATCGTTAGAACGTTTTACTGTTTTGTGAAGAGCTTCAAAAAACGCTTTAACAGGATAATAGCTCCCTTGTTAAAATTGAGCACAAAGCATTGTCGTGAAAATAAAACTTGAGAGGGCGAAATAGAGTATGGTCATTTGTATGGAAAGTATATCATATTTCAAAAATGCATATTTATATTATGAAAATTCATGTTTAGACTTTTAATAAGAAGTAAACAATAAGCCGAAATTTTGCAAAATAACAGCTCAGAGCGATACAATGGCGGACGATTCCAATTAATCAAAGTGACGCGAAAGTAGTCGCAGGCTTCGAAAGTAAAAAACAAAATTCAATGTAAATCTCATCGTGTTTGCCAACACTTTGAGTTGCTGAAGCTAGAGTATGGAGTAGAATAGTCTAATAAAGTGGATATGATCTATCCGACCTGTACGTTTAGGAAACATGAACCTAAACATACTAAGTTGTGCAGAATTATGTCATTACAAATGCGTCACAGCCTCCCCGTATTACGGAGAGGCACTTAACATGTGTCACGTATTTTAATCAAATCCTGGTAATACAGTAAATCCGTGACTAAGTCGTGGGACGTTGCCAAATGTTCCCGGATGGATATCAGTTTTACAATCTAAGAGAGCGATGTCTTTATATAATTCACATGGAGTGTGCGCTGAAATTTTAACATAGAGATGATCATTTTCAGAGCCATTTACATTTAATAGTCCATTTACAAGACAATGGAGACTAGAGGAGTTTTATAAGGCAGTTTGCGTGATGACGAGCTGAATATAAACTAACAACAATTGCAACCATCAAGGGTCATCAATAGGATCACATAGAAACGATTAAAAGAGCAAACAAACAATAGCAGTCACAATCAAGTTAGGTGCAAATTCGTACCATCCCGCTTAATTACTATTTATAAACGGACTGATTGTAGAACAAGATAGGCTTTGGGGAGCCTGAGAGGGTTATGTAGGACGCTCAGCACTATGCCGCTGAGGATACCCACTAAAATCTTATGGTCACCTGTCGCTTGACTGGGGCGATGTGAGTTAGAACTAGAAAAACCGTATCGCTCTGGCGACCGGTTTGACCTAATGGGTAAACCACGAAGCGTCTAAGAATAGCACTAAATATACATGAGGAGATATACATATTGTAATTCCACTCACGAGAGGCGAATAAAGGGGCGACCAAATAATAAAATATGTGTTACACCAGATTCATGCGGAACTGTTGATAGAAGGAGTGCTATACTTTGTAAAAAAAACACGAACTATTTTACAGCAATGCATTAAAAATACCACTTAATAAGTTATAGATTATAGATGCCATCCAAATAGCAGCTAGTCAGAAAAGTCAGTATCCGTGGGGTTGAGAGCTTTACGGATTAATTGTTTTATACAAAGAAGCTCTCAAATCAAGGCAAATTTGAACTATAAAACGATATAAAGGTAATAAATGCTACGGAGCCCTCCGGAATAGCGATAAGGCGTTTAACGTGTTCGCGACGACGTGATCCGCGTGTTCTAATCAAACGGCGTGTTACAAAGCGGATCGGAGACAAATCCTCAGAACGCGACTGCTTTACGCCCCGGGATATGTATTATATAACCGTGAAGTATATTAAAAACTATGTTAGGTACTTGAAAGATATTTTAACAAAGCATCTACATAAATAACAGTGAAAGATAAACAGATTTAAATAGATTAAACTACTACTAATTATTAAACTTATTACACTACTACTACTACTACTACTACTTATTAAACTACTACTACTAAACTAGATTAAAATAGATGCCGCACATTTCGGGTGGGTCGATCGAACAATTCAATCAATAAGAGAGACCGCCCCAATCGAAAACTTAGATCCGGTTACAACTGACGAAGTACTCGCGATTATAAAAGGCCTTAAACCAAGGAAAGCCCCCGGTCCCGACGGAATCAGAAATGAAGCCCTCAAACTTCTCCCTGACAAACTTATAGTTCTTCTGGTCTGCATCTTCAATGTGGCCATAACTCACTGCCATTTTCCGGCCGCTTGGAAAATGGCAACGGTAATAGGTATCCGTAAACCCGGAAAAAAGGCATCCCTTCCGGAAAGCTACCGCCCGATAAGCCTCCTCAATACGATTGGTAAAATATACGAGCGACTCCTTCTGAACCGACTTCAATCAACTGTCTCAGACAAAAGTCTTTTACCACACGAGCAATTCGGCTTTCGACCCAAGCACTCGTGCACCCACCAAGTGCTCCGCCTCACGGAGCATATTCTCTCCAATTTCACGGAGTTACAGCGCCCTAGGCACATACTTGCCGTATTTTTTGACATAGCCAAAGCTTTCTATAAGGTCTGGCACGAAGGTCTCATATTTAAACTCAATCTCTTACAAGTTCCGGACAGGCTAGTCCGCATAATCCTTGCCTACCTATCGGACCGCTCCTTCTGCTACAAAGCAGACGGAGCCCTATCCTCGCCTCACACAATACGCTCAGGAGTTCCCCAAGGCTCTATCCTAGCGCCTTGCCTGTTCAACTTGTTCGTTAGCGACATTCCCGAATTCTCCAACGTCGCAGTAGGCTCCTATGCAGACGACAAAGTCATCTTCAGCTCGGGCAGGAATAGGATTCATTTATATTACCGCGTCCAAAGGGCCGTCTCTACGTTTGGGTCCTGGTGTCTCAAATGGCGCATAGGAATAAACCCAGACAAAAGTGCGGCTATCATGTTTGATCCTCACGCAAGGAGGAATATAAGAAAAACATTACACCTTTTCGGTGTCAATATCCCCTGGACTAATCATACTAAATATCTTGGTGTAGTTTTAGACAGGCGCCTAACCTTCAACAAACATATAGATTACGTTCAGAAAAAAGCCTCCACGGCTATGGTTCTGCTACGCAATCTTACCTCTTCTAAGAGCAAAATGTCACTCAGACATAAGCTCACAATATACAAAGTATGCATCCGTCCCATTCTTACTTATAGCTGCCCCGTATTCGCTCACGCTTCGCGCACTACCCTTTGCAAACTACAAGTGTTGCAAAATAGATTCATGCGTATAGCCGTCCAAGCTCCACCCTATGTCCGCAATGTAGATTTACATAAAGATATGGACCTTCCGTCCATATATGCATATATCAAAGATGTCACAAAGAAATTTTTCGAAAAGGCCGAAGTTCATCCCAACTCCAAAATAGTACACGTACTTAGCTACACTCCTAATCCGTATGCTAAACGCTTCGCACGCCGGCCACATAACTGCTTTACCGATCCCGTCGACAAAATAACAAGATTGAACGCGCTGCTCCCTGCCGTCTCCACCAATTGCACGTGTCCGCACACACGCCCGCGTTACCGCCGTTCTCGCCGCCGAGGCCGAGCGGTAAATTTCGCTCCCGCACACCCGCCGCGGCCTCCCTCTGCAGATGCTTGAGCCTAGGATTGATCCTCCGGATAGGAGCCCGCAAGTGACTCTGCTCGCGCGATGCAGTGACACTCTACATCACTGAAAGTACATCATCACACTGCATACCATCCATGCACACCCACACATTAAGTACACGGTTCTGTAAGGGACTACCCCTGCGGCCCTCGCGTGGCTTGCCCTATGTTATTGCTAGGACCTGTTGGTTAGTTAGGATCGCGAATCTTTGTTCGTGTTCCAGCAGTAGTCCAAGCCGAGGTTCGGCCATTCTGGCACCCTTGCGCCCTCTGCCATGGGGCTGAGTGCCCTTAGTATTCGCCCCAAAAAGTTCGGTGAAGCTGTCAAAGCCCTTACGACTAACAGCGTATGTCAGGCCGAAAAAAAAAAAAAAAATTAAATAGATTATTAGTGTAAGAGAGTGAGTATTTCTCAGAAAAATACAGTATGTATTTCTTCTCTCTGAAGAAGTGTAAATGTTGTTCTAAATTCTCGTGCAATTATCAAATCGGTACCAAAGAAGTTGCACACCAAAAATAATTATCATTTTGTTAAATAATATTTATTTTTCTAACTTTACGAAATGATAAAACTCTCTCCATCAGGACTGCAACCTAAGCTAACCGTAAAACCTAGGTATAACACATAAGGTTGACTGTTAGAGAATGCCTATGGCATTAAGACCGTCACTGTACCATACATAAAGTGTAAATAAATAAACACCTTCCATAATAACACACTTAGTCAGGGTATAGCCAACAGACAAGCGGCCTGGTACGGACTACCTACACGCAAGTCTAAGTGACTATCTCTTGGGTTATCACTTTTCAGGATTAGCTAATGTATATCTAACTATGCTAAACGTTCGTGATTAGTTTGGATTGGTTTTGGCGCGTACCAACCGCCGAGCTGGTATTAAGAAATCCCTGTAGAAGAAGTAATAATAAAGGATATTTTAAATCTAAACAGATTTAGAATCATAATCTTAATCACACAGTCAAGTTTCTATCTACATTAAAATTTTATATCATTTATTAAATGTAAAAAGAGTTAATGTAACAATTTGGCATATTCATAGTTTTATATAAAACTAGTCATTCTATAAGTGTATTCCAATAAAATTATTATTAATTTCATTGGAATACACTTATGATAGAATGACCATCCTGATTTATTGATCGTTGATTTTCATGAAATCACATAAGGATTGATCGCCGAAGGTAACGCAACAAGAAATTTATTAAAGGTCATGTCTAATTGCCGTCCACTTCCCACACGAATCTCTAAAGTCCCGATTAATATTACACAGGACACTTTACATTTTACGACTTTTTAAATAAATGTACTTAGTATCTTGCGACGTTACCGATTTTTTTAATATTAATTACTCTCAATAATCGTGTGTCAAATAATTTTTCGTTCCATATGAAAAACAGCGGTGACGTAATGTTTGGTGACGTATTTTGAATGAATATTTCATTACATATGAAAAATAGCGGTCACACAAATTTATTCACAATTATCATACGTCAAATTATTATTCATGCCATATGATAAACATCGGTGATACGAATTCATACATAATTATCATATGAAATTTTCATACTACATATATAATGAACAGTGGTACCAAAAGTTTATTCCTTCTTTATAGAATAGGGAGCAAACGAGTAAGTGTTTCATCTGATAGTAAGTTATCACCGCCACCACCTAATGGTATTTGGCGGCAGATTTTCACCTTGAGGGTGGTAGCTAGCCAGGCGGGCATTAGAAAACGTCCTACCGTCATGCTATGATTTCCTCACGATGATTTCTTCACCGAAAGCTCAAACTCATTGTAGGTGTGCAGATTCGAACTCACGTCCCATGACGCTGCGTTCCTACACGCTACCACAGAACTATCATCGCTTCAATCACAGGAAAATATGTTCTTTGATATGATATTTTATACAGTGATATATAATATTATAGTGTAGCAATGTATTGTAGTGTCGCGACATCATAAACAGAAGTGACGATACCATATCGTGGATTATAAAAGATATTTTGAAGACCTTCTGTTACGTTGTAGCGTAAGTTGAGAAGGTAGGTCAGTTGATGGAAAATTGTGATACAGTTCTATAATAAACTTGTTTACTCGGTTATTGTGACCACGATTGAAACAGATCAAGTATTAAAAATATCTATTATTTGTTATCGTTCTCAAACATTTACTATATTTATTATTGTAAACAGAAATCTACGCAAAAATTAAGATATTTACTATTAAATTACTCGAAACACGAAAGCCTTGTTATTTTAAAGTGAAAATTTTTGAAAAATTCCGCAATGTAAGTACATTTTGAAAGTGTTCTTTATAGAATAGGGTGTAAACGAGCAAACGTGGCACCTGATGGTAAGTGATCACCGCCGCCCAAGGACGCCCACAACACCATAGGAAACGGAAGTGCGTTGCCGGCCTTTATAGGAAGGACTAGCTTTCACGTCCCACTGCCGGAACATACCTATTTGGTATTATACTACGGTAACCAGGCGGGCATTAGAAAAAGCTCTACCACTATGCTATGGATTCTTCACGATATTGTCCTTTACCGAAGGTTCAAGCTCATTGTAGGTGGTCGGATACGAACTCACGTCACATGACGCGGCGTTCTTACACGCTACTTCTGAGCTATCATCGCTTCAAGTGTTTAAAAGTGGAGCCCATATTAAAGCATGTCATAGTGGTCGAGTATTTTATAATGTCTGCGTTGTAACGACCCACTAGCAAATTGATAATATGTCGCTAAATACCTGTACGGATAAGTTTCGTTAGTTGTACTAAAGATATGCTATTAGGCGTAACGTGTCTAACATCTTGGGTTACACTATCATTTAACTTCAGATAAAAATGTGACCAAACCTATAATACATCGTATAGTATTACTAATATTATAAATGCAAATGAGAGCGTGTTTGTTACGCTTTCACGCCTAAACCGCTGAATCGATTGTAATGAATTCTGTTATAGAGATAAATGGGACTTTGGAAACGGTGATAGGCGACTTTTTCTCGCGAATAACTTATTAGAAATGGGGTAAAGGCAGGTATAAACTTTGTATAAAACTTTTCGTTTTGTATTTTATTGTAAAAGTTAGTTATAAAATAAAAACTGGTATCTAAAAGCATACATATATCTATTTCTTTACTCTTCCCTATAATCTGACATTTAATACAAAGGAACGCCAGTAAGATCCAATACAAAACTTTTATTTTCTTTGATTTTGGATATAACAGTACAATATGAACAGTCTAAAAAATTAATTACAAATAATAAGAACATCGCTTGGAATACCGTGATTGTGTGTAGAAAATATTTGTTTCGTTCATATACGCATCACTACGCATATTTCCCGATAATGCGATAAACTGGAACACAATAAGCTCAAGTGAATCCGACAGTTATGCAAATATTATATTTAACATAATTAATACGCTACCTCTCCATCGATATCCTAACCCTAATTGTTTTGATCTGATCGGCATTATGGAATTTATATTATCAATCGAACGGTACTACGTTAATTGGATTAGGCTGATTATAGAAGAGATTTAGTCGGTATATTAATATTATAATAAGGAAAAGTTTGTTTGTTTGAAGACACTAAGCTTAGAAACTACCAGGCGGAGTTTTCAATTATTTCTTTATTTGATAAAGCAATAATTGTAAAAGGCATTAAACTATTTAACATCACGCTTCTACCAACAGCAAGCAAGCTGTATAGCGAACGAAGTCGCGGGCACAGCTAGTTAATATTATAAGGTGGACAAGTTTGTTAAATTGGTTTAACGTGGTCTTCTTAGAAACTACAAGTCGAATTAAAAGAAATCTTTGAATTTGATAGACCAATAATTGAAGAAGGTATTAAACCGTTTAACATCACGCTACCACCAATAGGAAAAAGGTGCCCCGAAAAAAGTTACAAAAGCGGGCGGAAGTTATTAAATAATTAAGGCTTTTTTTTTGTAAAATAACATTAGGTCTCGCGGTCGCATCCCAACCAGACAATATACTCGTGTAATTTATTTTAATAACTATTCCATTCGCACTCTTTGTATTATTTAACATCTTGAAAATATACAAAAGAAATTTAATATAAGTCTATGAATCCCTTTAACTGAAATCAGATATTACTGCGTATAAAATTTATGTCTTCCACCCACTCATCGCCAGGCGTGTAGCGGTGTGAGATAACAATATACAAACGAATAGAGATACATAGAGTTTTTCAATATAGATTTGGCACAAATAAGATACCTATGGGTAAAAAAAATATGTATGTATGTAAAAAAACAATAGCTTAGAAGATTACTAATTCTCGTGCAGGTGAGATTGGCTTGGAAACTCAAATGGTTTTCGTAACACCTCTTTAATACGACTGCTTTTAATAGAGGTAAATAAATACACATTGTGAATGTCAAAGTATTGTGCCAGGTATGTAAATCTTTTAACCTATTGAATTAATGACACTCCTTATAAAATTTTCATACCGTTTCCTTATACGGATAATCGATTCTTATGGAATAAATTCTAATAACGCTGGTATTTTATTATCCGTAACGGTACATTGCAAGATATTTCATCAAAACGAATCTAGAAATCCTATAAAAATCTAGTATTAATCAGAGCTGCATAAGGAGAACATGCCCTATCCAATATCTTGCTCACTTTAATCTCGTGCCGGCGGTGTAGTTAATGAAATTAAAGAAATACTACTTTTCCTCCAGCATTTATTTAAACTTTGTTGTCAGTTGTATACAGCGTGCTCATTAATGTAACATAGATAATTTAAAAGGTAAAATATATGTCCATTTTTTTTTATAGTTAATATTCAGCCTTATGGCCGTAATCTCACCTGATCTTAAGTGTTGTTACTGCCCAAGTTGGTAGACACGCTAAACCTGTGAAGGAACTGGCTCTCAAGTGCAGTTGCCGGAACACACCTGTTGGTATTTGGCGGCAGTTTTTCAACTTGAGTGTGGTTGCTAACTAGGCAGGCGGGCATTAGAAAAAGCCCTTCCGCTATGATATGGTTTTCTCACGATATTTTCCTTCACCGAAAGCTCAAGCTCATTGTAGGTGGTTGGGTTCGAACTCACGGTCCTTGACGCGAAGTCGGACATACTACCACTGAGCTATCATCGCTTCATAAGACCTGCCATATTGTAAGAGTTGGAGTGTTGGTCTAGTAAGAAGACAGATGAGTGTCGATTACATGTAGTAGAAATACGAACGTTGAGATAAATATGTAGTGTTACAAGAAGAGGCAAAGTCAGGAATGAGTATGAGATGGGAGTGTAAAACGGGCACCAGCATTAAAGTAGTTGAAAGGGAAACGTTTGCCTTGGTTCGAACATGTCAAGATATGAGAGGAATCACATGTAGTGAGAAAAGTGATAGATATGAATGTTAAAGTGTGAAAAGGAAGAGGAAAACTAAAGAAAAGTTGGATAGAGTGCGTGCAGAATGAAATGAAATAAAATGGCGTGAATGGAGAGATGATGGCTGATAGAGATTTGTGGAAGACGAAAACGTACTACGCTGAACCCAAATCACTTGGGAACAGGACATAATAAAAAGAATATAATAATCTTAATTTTAAGCTTTGTTATCTTATCTGGGATCAAAGCCTCCGGTTCACTAAACAATTCCTTGTTGTCTGATCATATTTCCAAAGCTGTTACAAAAATATACACAATTAATTTAAAACATTGTTAAATATATTTACTAAGGTATTATCCTGTTTGTATGTTACATGGCGACATAGTCACGTAGGTGGCTGAACCTAAAAATTTTAAATGAAAATTAGTGACAACAAAAATGTGTAAAATTTATTTCAAATTAATTTTAGAATAATATATTTAATATAAAAGTTTTTTAAGACATTCTAATAGAGATGATTAATTTCACTCTCAAATACAATATGAGTTCATATATGTGTTTCATGAATATAGCAACAGTGATATATAGTATAACATTTTTTTTATAGTTAAGGTTTATCGTTAAGGCTACAATCTCACCTGATGTTAAGTGATGATGTGGTCCAGGATGAACGACACGTTAAGCCTAGTTAGAAGAGAGACTAGCTCGATAGTGCAACTACCGGAACTCATCTATAGGTATTTGGCAGCAACTTGAGAGTGGTAGTTAGGCAGGTTAGCATTAGAAAAGCCCTGCCACTATGCTATGGATTCATCACGATGTTTTCCTTCACCGAAAGTTCAAGCTTATTATAGGTGAATTCGAACTCATGTCTCTTGACGCGACATCCGTACACACTACCAACTGAGCTATTTACAAAAGACTGTAATTTGATTTATATTTATTTATATTTAATTAACTGCTTCATAACCTAAAGGCCACTGTTGGGTATAGCCTTATCAAAATGAATAGATAACTTTTAAGATATTAGTGTTTCCGACAAGGCAAACTCCTTAGCTTAGGCTCCTTCACTAGGTTTAACGAGTCCACCATCTTAGGTCACATCACCACTTAACGTCAGATGAGATTATAATCTTACCGCTAAACCAATAAAGTAAAAAAAAACATTATAAAACGGAATAAAACGTTAAAATTACATACACTATCTGTGCAACTGGCTCAATGCAATTTATCATTCGTAGGAGAAAAGCCTTCGTATTTTTCGCCCCCAGTTTGCGGTTTGTATCCGGTTTTATTGCAGGTTCATTGGTTCGCCGAGGAAATTAAATTTCGTAGCAGCTATTAGAGTTTTTTGTGCTGGTGTAATTTGGTCAACTATTATTTGTTTGTTTTTCATCGGAAAATTCACTGGACCTTTGTAATGGCTACAGTTCCCACCTATTTATTTGAGTCTACGTAAATATTTGTAATACATTTTACTAAATAAATTACGTTAAAATTAGATAATTGAATGTATTGAAAATATATTTATGAGAATATATACAATACATAGCAAGTACAGGCAAACTTTCAAAAATAATAGAAGTATTTTTCTGATGTTAATGTCGTTAACGACATTAAGAGCGGTTAATTATACAAATAAAAAATCAGTTTAATTTATACATTTTTCATGTTTAAGAAAAAATACTGTATACAATATACTGTATATAATACAATAATTTATATACATACATACGAATTTACAAATATCATCACAGGTGATATCCAAAAGCGCAAATAAACCTTTTACCCAGACCGTCCGATACCTATACAATTAATTTTAACACCGGTAGGTAAAATAACAACAGTTACTGATCTTTATTCACGTGAAAAAAGTCCAATATAATTTTAAACGAACTTAATATTGAAATAAATTCGGGTAATCCAAAAATAATTAAGTTTAAAACCAGTATAATTGATTCAAAAGTTCCTTCGAACCACATGCCCGGTTTTCGATTGTACCATGACTCACAAACGTACTAGAATGGACATCTCATAATTTATAATACACCGAAATAAATATATACCATCGCGTCGTTTGAAATAATTGATTGCAAACACAAAAACAGGCTATCATCCTACAGTTATTAGTATTACAGAGTATTCAAATTGCATAATTCACAAAGGATTGTTCCAAGTCTGGGTGTATTTATGGTTCATTAATAGTACGTTGGTTCATTTCTAATGGAAGTTTTTTTTAATATAGTTTAGGTTTAGCGTTATGGCCATAATCCCACTTGATATTAAGTGACGATACGGCCCAAGTTGGTAGACACGCTAAACCTGTGGAGGAAGTTGAAGTTTATTAGTACATATAGAAATAAAAAATATAATATACTAACGAGGTACAGCAAAATTGTAAAATAACTCTTAACTCCTAATGAGAAATGGGTATATGTTAAAACTGTTTTTTTCTAATTATACGGATAATTATCGGCTGTGTTCCTAATCGTAAACACAATACAACCTAGAAACAGTAGCGAACATTTTGAAGCGATGATAGCTTAGTGCTAGTGTGTACGACTTCGCGTCAAGGGACGTGGGTTCGAACCCAAGCACCTACAATGAGCTTGAGCTTTCGGTGAAGGAAAACATCGTGAGGAAACCATAGCATGGTGGTAGGGCATTTTCTAATGCCCGCCTGGGTAGCTACCACCCTCAAGTTGTAAACCTGCCGCCAAATACCAATAGGTGTGTTCCGGCAGCAGCACTTGAGAGCCAGTTCCTCCACAGGTTTAGCGTGTCTACCAACTTGGGCCGTATCGTCCCTTAAGATCAGGTGAGATTATGGCCATAGCGCTTATCCTTAAGTATTAAAAAAAAATGTGATCAACATTTCATCGGTGGTCCTCACTTCTATACCGCCATACAGTGCTGGCTGCAGCCCGATATATATGATATCTACGAAATTTTCCTTTAAAAATAGTTTCTTTATTTATATATAGCTAACACCATAATTTATCGCTGACAATTTGATTTATTTTGTTTGGTACAAGTCGGTTGTAGTGCAGATGCGATGATATATTATACGAATTTAATAAATTTCCCTTTTAAAATATAAATAATAATAACTTCCTCGACTGATTTCGGGCACGGCGATCTCTTCACCTCCGGTCTAAAATCGGAGTCCTTATACGGAAGCAGTCAGTTGCACAGGATATATTAACATACACAAGTGATCACCGCCGCCCGTGGACACCCACAACACTAGGGGAGTCGGAAGGTTTTCTTTTTAAGGGATCTTCAATGTTAGCCTGAGAGGTTTTCACAGCTTCACCGGACTATAAGGGCGAGCGCAGAGGGCGCCTAATCCCGAAGGGAGTCATAGGTGCGTTGCCAGCCTTTATAGGAGGGACTGGCTCTCAGTTGTCACTGCCGGAACACACCTATCGGCATTTGGCGGCAGATTTTCAACTTAGTAGTAGCTAGCCGGGCATTAAAAAGAGCCTTACCACTGTGCTATGGTTTCCGCGCGTTGTTTTTCTTTCATCGAAAGTTCAAGCTTATTGTAGGTAGTTGTATTTCAACTCGCGTTCCATGACGCGGCGTTCCAGCACGCGACCACTGCCACTACACTACCACTGAGCTATCATCGCTTCACCTTTGTCCTTCTGGATCCAGTAGAACGAAAACCGTTACGACTGGAAAAGTACTAAAATAGATGGAATAGTATTATATAACGCCAGGCAAGTTACAAGGGGTCAGTACTTTTTCACACTACATTTCTCACCTTCTACGATACCCACGGGGAGATGTGGAGTGGTGCTATACCACTCCGCCGGTACCACGCGGCATTTCAAATTATACCACGTTTACATAATTATTTCTTAAGTCACATGCTCTAAGGATCGCTTGAATCATCTTGAAACTACCTTCCGGTTTCAAGGGAAAAATCACAACCGGCTTACAAAATAATAATACCATATCCAGTTTATATAAATCGGCATATCAACCGAAAGCGATTTATCGTCGAAACTTATTGTAATTTATGTTCACCAATAAGTCAGGGCCGTCTAACTTTTGGGCTTCCACTTCATTACTTCGTTTGCTTTTAATTTATACCAGTTTCTTATATAAGTTATTAAAATTGTTTATTCACCTTACCGTGTTGATTTATGATTTCTGTATCAAGTAGTGTTATTTTACAAGTACCTGACCTAGCAAACTTTACCTTGGCTTTTCCCGTAATAATTAATTCACAACGCCATCTATTACGTCACCACGATCTTACCTGATGTTAAGCGACTACGTGACCCAATACGGTGAACACGATAGTAGAGAGACTGGCTCTCAAATGCAACTGCCGGAACACACCTGTACGGTTTGGCTATAGAAGTAACATCTTAGTAGTTTGTTAATTTATAAATCAATGCAACATGTGTCAGAAAAATGCCATCTTTTCCCTTCCTCATATAATTAATATAACATTGGGTCCTGAAGCGAAACATAAAAAAGCATCAGGCCGGCATGACAGTAGCGACTGGCGTACTTAAAGTCAGGTACAGTGCAGTCACTTTGCCGAGCTAACATAAAAAAAAGTAAACCCCATTTAGACTTTGGAATCTATTACGCATGTTTGTCCCAATTGTATACTTAGCTTAGTCACAATTGTATTCACCATTTACTAAAAATAGATGATTAGTTATCTGCAGAGGATAACGTATATCAAAGAAATGTTCAGATCCAATTAATACGATCTAACAACTAAAAGTGATGTAGTAACTACACTGATCTAATATTAAGGTATGAATTACAGTGCAAGAGAAGAGCGGATAATAATTTGTAGTACTAGCGATTACATTACCGTGAAAGTAAATAATTGAAATACTTCCCTACTGCATTGAACTTCAAGGAATTATTTTTCGAATACTCGGAACCTTTAAAATGTCTTATTAAAAGCATACATATAAAATTTCATATCCGTGATTGGAATATTTTTCAATACACAGTCAATGTAAATTTTATTTTTATGAAAAGGTATATTACAGATTACAGGTTTACAGTTACACATATACCAAAAACAAACTGGAACGTACCTACAGGGGTTTGGTGACAGATTTTCAACTTGAGAGTGGTAGCTAGCCAAAAGAGCATTAGCAATTAGAAATTAGTAAAGGTGGTAGGGATTATTCTAAAGTCCGCCTGGCTAGCAACCACCCTCAAGTTAAGAATCTGCCGCCAAATAATAGTAGGTGTGTTCCGGCAGCTGCACTTAAGAGCCAGCCCCTCCACAGGTTTAGCGTGTCTACCAACTTGGGCCGTCTCGTCATTTGAGATCAGCTGAGGTTATGGCCATAACTCTAAATCTTAACTATAAAAAAAAAGAAATAGCCCTATCACCATGCTGTTTTCATCACGATGTTTTCCTTCACCGAAAACTCAAGTGCATTGCAGATAGATTCGAACTCACGTCTCTTGACGCAGTGTCTGTATACACTACGAACTCAGCGAATATCGCTTCAGAAATATTCGGCGCTTTTTTGAACGTTTGATCATTGATTTATACAAAACAATTTAAAGAGCATTCTGTAATAAATAGTGTTATTTTAAATTCGACAGACAATTTTTTTTTTACTGCAATTGACTTAATTCTAATAACAGATAAACTTCAACGATTATTTTTTTTGAGGACGCGGATGTATATAGTTGAAATCCAACACTTCCACCAACCAACCAGCTTGGTTTACAATACTGCTTTTATTAAATTAACAATCCACATATAAATGCTAATTAAAATAAACATATATAAATTGACACCATTATCAGCATAGTAAAATTAAAATTGATATGCATTAATATATAATTACAAAACCGCTACCGCTCCGTTCGCTACTCTGTGGTGAGCACAATCTAATCCTGTGTTCATGAGGGTATAGGGGAAAAGTTATGGCGTGGTTGATTGGTCCACGGCAACTGTCAAATGAGATAACACGGGCCCTTACCTTTGCCTCGAACGGTACTCGTGTCATTTGTTTCTATCCACGGCTATTTATAGGCTTATGGTGTACTAGCTCTTACCCGCAGTTTCTCTCATGTTAATAAATATTTTTTATCCCTTGAGCAAAATGCATTTTATAGGTCAAAGCGCCTCTATGTTCTTTTTTGTGTCCTTGATAACGTGTATGTAAAGTTTTATTATGCTCGGTTGAGTAGTTGAAGCTTGGATGAGTAACATACAAATAAAGACACTCACGTTGTAATTTATAATACTAGACTACACTGGAAAAGTAGACTTTGCTCATGATTGTTATGCAAATATAATTTTGGTTTTTTCAATTAATTTTAGACAAATTGTGAACATTTTTAAAATTACCACGGACAATTGTTACGATTGTTAGCTTAATCGTTGATCGTCTTTTTATATTAACTATAATTATAGTATTATATATAATATAATATAAAAGGGTTTAAATATCTACACGTTTAATTAAAAATAGCTTTATGGTCTGGAATTGATATTTACGTGTTTGGTTAAAAATAACTTTATAAATTCTAATTTTACAATTTTACATTACTGACAAGATTTTATAAGAACTGTTTTAATAATCTATTTAAAGTAGTTCCGCTTTTAGCGCTTTTAGTTTCCGACTGTGGCAATATAAATACGTGTGTCTTACAATACTGAAGCACACAGTACAAACTAAAATAAGTTTTTATGAGATCCCTAAGGGGATCAGTTAGTTTAGATTTTTACTTTCTTATTATTATAACGTTCTCTCATTAATAGCTAGTGCCGCGTTCGTTTTTCTCGTACGCGATTCGGCAACAGCCCAAGCCGAGGTTCGGTCACTAGTGACACCCTTGTGCGAGTTGTCCCGCAGGCTCCAGAACGAATCAGTGGACTGAAGTATTAGTGATGTGAAGAACTAAACGGAAGTGCAGACAGTTAAACGAGAAGGTTAAAATATAAGGATATTTTTGCACAATGAGAAATGACATAAACTTTCCATTTACAAAATTTTATAAAAATCGATCAAGCCGTTCTTGAGTGAAATTTGTACTTACAAGAGATCAAAGCGATTAATATTCTCTTCATATATATACGATCAGTATCAGTTATACTATATATATCTGCCACAAGTTTTGAAAGTTCGAATCGCATATTGTATATTTCATAATGTGTACTGTAGACGTTTATTAAAAAAGGTTTTATATATTCCATAAGATATATGTATCATAAAATATATCATTAGCATGTTGCCATAAGATTTGGTAACTGTCTGGCTGTACAGACATGTTAATACATGGAAACATATATATATATTACTAGCTGACCCGATAGACGTTGTCCTGTCTTAACTATAAATATCCAATTAGAATTAGTATAATTAATAAAAAAATATTATTCAGTAACATAAAATAATTACTATCGTAATGCTCTATAACAACTGACAGTTATGTAAAATAATATTGGCGTTAAGTATATTTTTTTTATTGCGAAATAGTTCCATCCGTTCACGCGTGATGTGGTGACCAAGGGAAATAGAGATTCACTTATATATATATATATATATATATATATATATATATATATATATAGATAGTCGTTCCCTCGAAAACCGCTGCAATGGTTTGAAAGTTGCTAGAAAACAATCAAATGCATTAAATATGTTCAAAAGTTCTGTCAATAGCCAGATATTTATAATAATGAGAAATATATAATACGTCTGTGCAATAAAATGAAATGATCCTTTTAATGAATTGTTTTATGAGAGCGATCCTTCAAAGGCCACTGTTTAATTTGAAACTTAGTTTCGACTGTATCCTAAAAGCTCCAGCGTAAATCGCCGCTATTCATTCGCCTTGCTACTGTTATTAAGCTAAAAGCGTGTTCATAACTCGCGGGAACGTGACCGGCATTTTAAATATATGTTTTGTTCATTTTTTATCTGTTAAAGCACTTATCTTTATGAGATTATATGTATATCTTTATATGTAAATTATATTACGTATGTGTTTGAAATAACTTGATCGATGTAAAGATTTTTTTTATTGTTGTTACATTATAATTAATTTGAATTAAGAATTCAAATTAAGCACGATAGATTTCGAAATCTATAATACTTCTTTAATGTTCGCAACTAAATTTTTTTTTGTTATAAAGTCCGTCACACATATTGGTTATTCTTTATTCACCACATACTGTGCATATTAAGCAAATGTCATAGTTAAAAAAACAATCTCGTATAATAGAACAAAATGCTCTATTTTCAGTCAACTAACACCTAATTTATATTAGGTACAGACACATATATATGTATATATGTGTCGGTACTTTTTAGATTTATGTGAAAAAATTTTTGCAAGTGACTAAGAATATATAAAAAATACAATTACATCATATTTTTTAATATGTTTGTTTGTTTGCGCACACATCACTGCTAAAGTACAACGTTTATGATAAGACGTCACCGAGCAAAATATAAAGCGTATCGTTGAATAACATTCAGACTTTGTTTCATTAAAATCGGTTAACTCTATCAAAAGTTATCGTATTTTGTTATCTTTATCGTAAATAGCAAAGTCGCAGGCATAGTATATTATTATATATACAGCTCTGTTGAGCCGCAATAGTTCGATCATAGTGTATATTTAGTGCATTCAGGGAGAGCATAAAAACCTTTACATTTTGATACCAAAAATTTCGTAGTCATCTGTTAAACGATGTTTGAACTTACAAATTGACGCCCATTTCCGAAAGAACCCTTTTATTTTTCAGTATTTCACTAAAAAGTATACTATTTATATGTTTGTAAATTAAACTCCAACTCGAATTTTATTAAAATTTATTTAGAAATGTTAAAGCCTACTAGAGATTAGAAAGATAATTGTTTTTTTGATAAGAAAAAGTATACTGCAATCAAGCAAAGTATACACAAAAGACGATGTGGCCCAAGATGGTGAACACGCTAATCTTTGTAGAGGAACTGACTCCAAGTGCATCTGCCGGAACACACCTAACAGTATTTGGCGGCGTATTTTCAATTTGAGGGTGGTAACTAACCAGTTTGGGATTAGAACAAGCCCTACCACCGTGTTATGTTTTCCTCACGATATTTTCCTTCACCAAAAGCTCAAACTCATTGTATGTAGAACTCACGTCGATTGATGCGGTATCAGAACACGCTACCAACGGAGCCATAGTAAAATATAAATTTACGTTGAATATAAACGAACCTTATAGCCGGCAAACTGAGATTTATGCAGTTTATTGCATCAACTAAGTTAGTCACAACTTTATGTCGGATTTATTGCCCAGGAATTGTTTAAAACGATACAATGTCGGTTTTAATTCAATTTAACACTGAGTCGCTGAGATGAGCTACGTATGCGCGTACTTATTCTGGTGTGATCCGTTATGTAACACGATTTTTATTAACCTGTATCAATGTAATGCCATCTTTTGACACAAATGTAGCCAACTTATGAAGTCTGACAAACATAAGAGAAAAAAGTACTACATTGTGTAGGGACACGTAATATGATAATGCTTATGTAAGCTATTAAATGTGATCGCGTGATGTATGGAAGTGTGAATATTGCATATAAATGAGGAAAGTATGTATGTGTGTAGAGACGGCTGCACCCTTTGTTTAAGTTTAGTTAAGCAGTCTTATAATACAGTCAGTGAAAATAACATGTCAATCATTTCTTAGTCCCAGATCTATATAGGTAACCCTATACATTACCTAAAGTTTTTTTTTTTATAGTTAAGGCTTAGCGTAATGGCCATAATCTCACCTGATCTTAAGTGACGATACGGCCCATGTTGGTTGACACGCTAAACCTGTTGAAAAACTAGCTCTCAACTGCAACTGCCGGAACACACCTACTTCAACTTTTCAACTTGAGGATGGTAGCTAGCCAGGTGGGCATCAGCAAAAGCCCTACCACCATGCTATGGTTTCCTCACGATGTTTTCCTCCACCGAAAGCTTAAGCTGATTTTAGGTGGTTGGATTCGAACTTAGGTCCCATGACGCGAAGTCGTACACGCTACTACCACGCTATCATCGCTTCAAAATTGTATTAACTTTACCTATTTATATACAAACGAGACGTCACACGCTCGCGTAGCAATGCGTACACAAGTAAATCGAAATAATTAAATAAATTAAAAATATATGCCATGTTTTTATAACACACTAAAACATGGGACACACGCACTATCTACGGGTTTTAGTAAGTAAATCCGCACACTATGGTTTGTAGTTGTAGTAAGTAAAGTAAAGAAGTAGTTATAAAGATAAAAGGTATGTTTAGTAAAAGAGTTATACAGTAGTAAGTAAAAATACTAATTATTTCTCTTAATGCACTTGTAAAATTCGCGAGTGCTTAGTTAGTTAGTGATTATATTTCAACTGGTTGTGAGTTTTGTTGCATCGTGATTTTATATAAATTGTATGGTAAAAACTGCTTAGCATGCAACAGCTCGCTATGCATGAAGGTTTTGGTGCAAGCATTAATCTACGGTAGTTGGACCGTACACAATACATAATACTACAACTATAAACGTTTGACCCATGTTTTTCATTTCCAATCTTTTATCTTATACTTTTTAGTCTGTTATAAAGGCTTGTCACATTTTTTTTTTATTATTATTTTAATTTTTTATCAAAAAAGTAAATACATCATTTTTTCGTATTTTCATGAATTTTTGTGATCCACATGGAGATCCGACCTATGGTTAATTTAAAAAAGTTAATTTATTTACTCAAATTTAAAGTATCGGGAAATTAGATTAAAATTAATTACAATATTCCACCCGGAGAGATATACAAGATAGCGAGTTAATAGAAACCTGATAAAAAAATCACAAAGAGACAATTTAATCTAGAAACTTAGTAACCTAGAACCATCTACAAGAGTTACCAGTTCGAATTTTCAAAATCCTATTCAAATAAGTTAATTATTTTTGACATAAATGACTGTTAAAGGAACTGTATTTTACGTGTATATGTGTATTATCTATATTGATATCATAAAGCAATTGAAATTGAAATTGAAGCGATGATAGCTCAGCGGTAGTGTGTAGGAACGCCGAGTCATGGGACGTGAGTTCGAATCCAACCACCTACAATGAGCTTGAGCTTTCGGTGAAGGAAAATCATCGTGAGGAAACCATAGCATGGTGGTAGTGCTTTTTCTAATGCCAGCCTGGCTAGCAACCACCCTCAAGTTGAAAATCTGCCGTCAAATACCAATAAGTTTGTTCCGGCAGCTGCAATTGGGAGACAGTTTCTCCTCAGGTTTAGCGTGTCTACCTACTTGGGCCGTATCGTCACTTAAGATCAGGTGAGATTATGGCCATTAAGCTATAAAAAAAAACGTGATGAAACCATACTATGACGTAGGTCTTTAACTGATACCCGCCTGGCTAGCTATCACTGTTAAATTGAAAATCCGTCGCCAAATACCAATTCATGTGTTCCGACAGTTGCACTTGAGGGCCAGTCTAATGGGTTTAGCATGTCCACCATACTGGACCACATCGTCATTTAACATCAGATGAAAATCAGGGTCACAACGCTAAACCTGAACTATAAAAAAAACATTTATTACATAAAAAAAACAACCGATAGTTAATAAGTTAGTTAATTAGTGCGGTCAAACAAACTCTTTCGCTGTATAATATTAATAATGATCTGAAATGTGTTACAGTTATATGAAGTTTATAATCATCAATACCAGTTATTTGAATTTCCCTAAGTCACACATAACGAAGGTTGTCCGATTGACCCGCATGAACCCATGTTTGCATGAAGTTCGCTCGAGGCTATTTCATTTCCGCAGCGACCTCCTCTAGCAAAATCGAATTCTTTTTTCGCACCAAAAGATTCCACCGCTCGTGATATCGCCTTTCAGGTTATTGGCATTCAATTTCCGGTTGACTAAAAGCTTTTTAACGCAAATAAAATTAATACTTAATTCTTTATGTTAAAAGCGACAATTTTTATCGTATGTATCAGTACGTGTTTATGTATCAGTTTTGATCTGAAAGAGGATAAAGTTCTCTATATTATTTTTAATACATTGAAAAATTGTGTTACAGTAGCTATATTAAACTAATTAACCAAAGAAGCCTTAGCCTGCATGCTAGAGTAGTCAAAAATTAATTCACAGCACCATCTATCGCATAAGGGGATACAAAAAAATTGTGTGAAATTGCATAAGCTTTGCAATTCTTATAGTTCGATCAGTCAAATCGTGTTCGAGTTCAGTGACTACCTAACATCATTGCTTGTCACTGTTTTTCATTTATAAATCAATCATTTAACAAATAAAAACATTTATTATAGAATATATAAAAGTATTGAGTGAATTGTGCATACGCCGCGTCAATGGAAGTGAGTTCCCTTGATTGCAATAACCTTGAGCGTTCGGTCAAGGAAAATATCGTGATGAAACCATAGCATGGTGGTAGGCCTTTTTTAATACCAGTCCGGCTGTGTGGAGGACAGTTTGCCAGACCATCCGGCTGGAAATCTGGCTTACGTCGCCCCGGCAATGGGGCAATTGCTTGTTCGAACCTGCGTCGGCCCAGCAAGGCGACAGATGGTCATGAGGTGTTAGTGGGTATTCCTGGCGGGTAGCGCCAAGCAAGTCCCTTATAAACCTCTCGGTACCCACGGGCTGGGAGGGCATTATGCGTAAATGTATTTCCTCACGTTAAAAAAGAAATAGAACTTTTCTAATGCCCACCTAGCTACTCCTATCACCCTCAAATTGAAAAGCTACCGCCAAATACGTATACCTATCTTCTGGCAGTTGCACTTGAAAGCCATTCCTTCTACTAGGCTTAACATGTCCACCAATTTGGGCCACGTCGTTACTTATCATCAAATTTGACTGTGGTCTTAACGCTAAAAAATATAATTTTTTTATTAACCAATCAAACAACCTAAGAAAATGTATATTTAGTATAACTCATTATAAAAAATATCAATGCTGTTTACGTTTGTATAACTGAAATCAATCATAAAATAACTTGAACAATTTGTAAAGCGTCACAATGTTAACAAAAAACGTACCCGCAATATGTCAGCAAGAACTACGGACAAGAACTCTGCTAATCGATCTAGGGTCGTAGTTCAAAGGTGGCCATTGTTCGATCCGTGGCTCGATCCACAGCTGCTTCATTCCGCCGTTCGCACAACCTGTATAATTAATCAGAGTACGATTTAGAGTTGTACCGATTAAAATTACAAAAATTTCGAATTGTCGATAGTCAATATCGATATCGAATGCTTTTTCCAAATTAAGTAACAGCGAAAAAATCATAAATGATTCTTCATAAGCTTTTTAATTTAATTGTATTCTCGCAACACATTCAAAGTTACCTTAAAATTTGCGTTGTTAGCAAAATTTAAATAATTTTATCTCTCTTAACAGATTCAACAAAGTACGGCAACTTACAAAAGACAAATACATTTTTTTTATGTAATAGGCAGCAATCGAGCAAGCGTGTCATCTGATGGTAAGTGATCACCGCCACCCATGGATAATCACAACTCAAAGGGAATCGTAGGTGCGTTGCCGACCTTTATTGGAGAGACTGGCTCTCAAGTGGAACTTCCGAAACATACCTATTGGTATTTAGTGGCATATTTTCAACTTGAGGGTGATAGCTAGCCAGATGGGCATTAGAAAAAGCCCTACCATCATGATTTGGTTTTCTCACGATGTTTTCCTCTACCGAAAGCTCAAGCTCATTGTAAGTGGTTGGATCCAAACTCACTACGACGCGGCGTTCCTACATACTACTACTGAGCTTATACTTTTAGTCATTAAACCATATAAACAACACTACTTTAAAAAGTGCCATAAGTTTTTACCGACTAGATAATACATGTATCGAGGTTTTTATTACCTATTTGTTAAAGCCGCTGGATACGAGTATTTAACTTCATCAAAAAATCTTTCTAATTGGAAATTGTTTATGAAGTGTCCTTAAATATTTTTATTAACATAGTTATATAAGAGGCACCATATGTTGCAGTGTTTCCAGGACCGCACTTTTGTATATGCTAAATAGGCTTCAGTTTACGGGTGCAAGATGAAGATCAGCTTGCATTTAAACTGTTAGCAAAATTAAAATTACCCTATTTAAAGAACAGTGAACACTAGAACACTGGATCGGTAATAAAAATAAATTCTACACATATGACTAATAAACAAACATGAAAATATATTAGTTGTGTATTACCAAAAAAAATTTTTTTTTTGAGATCAGAATTTCATTTCAATAAAGTTTCATTTTTGGGTTAGTTTAAAACATAAAATTAATAATCACTCACTGCATTGATGTGAGTTGTTTTGAAATAAATTTATTTGAATTGAATTTGGTTAAATCTTCAATGTATTGAATATATATAGGTTAGTACCAATAACAACATATTTCATAAAATATATCGAGACAAAAAATGTATTTTATTATCTCTTAAGTAAATTACAAATTTAAAATCGAGAGGTGAAATGAACTAAAACGTTAATAAGAATAAAAAAAATCTATTAAATCCTTCTTCAATTTATCGACGTTGTTATTTAACAGCCCTAGTCCCGATGTGTGAGAGTGCTTTCGGCATGTGTTAACCGGGGAACAAAAGATCGAGATAACACGATTTATCTATATACGATGTTTAGTTAGAATCCGCCCACAAATTAAATTTGGGCTACACGCATCGTAAAACACCATTTGCAGTTATATAGATAACTTTGTTCGTAAAATGTTTACTGATTGCTCTAATTTTACTCATAATACCTATAATGTTGACGTTTACCTATTGTGCGGAATTCCATTGGTATCTAAATAAAAAAAAATGGTTAGTAGAAAATTATTTCTTTAATTTATTGTTATTATCTGTTTTTAATTCTAATTGAAGGGACTAAATACTTATAATAAATTTGAAAAAAATATTTCGTATAAATAACACGTTAGTAAGTTTATACGACAAACAATAAAATTAAATATCGGTTTTTAAATATGAAACATTACAGTAAAAATATTTAATTTTTTTTGTGTTAACACAAAAGTAATTTATAACTAGTAAGCAGGTGAATACCGTATTTGCTATATCATATAATTTTTATGAAATATAAATTGGATAATTAAGAACTATAACCATTTTTGAAATATAAACAAAAAAGTGCTATTTTTTTAAAAGAGAATTCAACATATCTGCTAAGCTACGATGGTTGTATTTAAATAATATGCTATATTAATATTTTTGATTCCCGAGAAAAATAACTATGCATGAATAAATTATTAATTAGGGACAAATATTTAATATATTTCGATGCAATTTTTAAAATAATTTTAAACTTTCAGTAGGTATTCTCGCTATGCAAATATTACTGTTAAACTGAAAATTTTTATCAGAGCCATTAGACACTTGAGTTTGATACTTTTTAATACTTTAACTTATTAAAGCTCGGAATTTGTACATTATCTTTAAATGATTAACAATACGTCATTAATACATTTCAGTTTATATATTCAATAAATAGTATAATTGTACTAACTATGCAAATGCAAAATAATTCGGTTTACAAAAATATGTATATTTGTAAAATAATAAAATAATTTATAATATTATGTCCACTATAGTAAAATATACACTTAATATCTATAACTACACGAATAACAAAAGGCCAAATACCAATTAAATAACATATTACTTATAATAAATATTAATTTAAATTATACTTTTTACCCCATCTAGCGGATAATTGGAAGACAAAGAATAAGAATAGCGTCTGTGTATCTATTTCATTTCCGACACTACTTGATAACTAGACTTACATTTGGTTTGATCATGTAACGATAGATGGCAGTGTTACACAATTAGTACATTTGAATCCTCTACTTTTAAAATTTGTATTTAAAATTAAAATATAAGTATATATATAATTTTCGAGTTTAATGGTGACCTTTCTTTGTTTCAGGAATTCCCAGATAGCCACCCGAGACCGCGAACTTAGTAATTCCAAATAATAATTTAGTCATACCAAAGTTCCTAAGTAATTAATTAGTAAAAATGTACAATTCCAATGAATTTTTACATAGCGCCGGTGTTAGCCGCCACATGCAGGCGACTGCTGAAGCGCCATCGCAGAAAGCTAGCATGAAACGACGGTCATGCGAGGTGCCTCTAGGGGACATATCCTCAAACAACTTTAAAGTCTCCCTGGGTGACATTACTAACGACGGTCCAAATTATGACTGTCGGTCTTTGAGGTCCGTCAAATCCGAGGACTCGCGGTCTTTGCGCTATTACCGTCCTATAGACAGCAGGAGCGTTAAGAATTTTCGCTCCTCGCTAGCGGACATATCCGCGTATTCGCTTTCGCGGCCGCCTAGTTACGACCAACTCTCTCGACGTTCGGTGGTGGACGGACCGGACGGGCAGATAACATCGAGCATCGAAGGAGTTCTGTGGTCTGACGAAGAGGAGACGGAGTATTTCTACCACGAAAACATCACCAGCGCTTGGAATGAAGGTATGTCCGTATAATAATACTTACATATTTTATTTATATATAAGATATTACCGCTCTCTTATCGTCAGATCTCGAAAACTATATGTCGGATCCTGACATCTTGACCAGAGCGTCAGTTATCGTATTCGGAAATAGTCTAAAACGGTGTTAAAGTTTAACAATTTCACAAATACAAACATCCATTTATATATGAAAGCTTTTACTCGCGTCTCCGCTAGCGTTGTTATTGATTTTGTCAACATTCTATACAATTTTATCCCTCTCTATACCTACTTCTTATAAGTCTTTTGGTCAGAAAAATTAGTCTATCACCGTTTCTAGTATTGCATCTAACTCTATACCAAAATTCATCCTAATCGATTCAATGGTTTAGGCGTGACGAACAAACTAACAGACTCACTTTCGCATTTATAATATTAGAAAGGATTACATTACGAAAGAGATGTCAAATCTTAAATCAATGATTGAAATAGTCCCTCTTGTCAATAAACAAATGTACGGACATAATTATTTGTTATTAACCTACATACCTACGAGTCAGACGTCTCGGACATTGCTAGAAGTTTCCCACCCTACCACACGATGGACCCGACACCCGCACGGTGAATCCATGGTTGCTAAGAAGTTCGTTACTCTCTTTCTAAAAGTAATGATATTATTGAATGATTAAAAAACTTCATAGCCCATAACTAATCTTTTATTTTTTGTCACATTAATATTGCATGGCGTTCATAGATAGAGGACTTTTATTGATGGGAATATTCAGTCTGCGTTACATTGGTATTTTTAATTACAACATTATTATGTTGTAACATGAAAAATATTTAAGATAGCGGACTGAATGTTAAGAATGATAACTTACAGGGTAATCTGATGATACAAGTGTCATGTATGAACATTTATTTGCATTTAAAAGAAGGGATCGTTTTCGGCGCATCGGCTTACAAAGGGATATATTTTGCTCCGTTGATGTTATCTTGCATACTTTTATGTACATAATCTTTTGAGTCATTGTTTCCATTGAATATAAATTTAAATGATAACATGCCTGTATTATTGTTTACCACAAAATTCGCCGCAGCCATGTGTGGAAAAAAGTGTAGGTATCACATTCATATTTCAATTTATGATATGTATATAAGAAAGATTGAAAAATTATGCTAAGTATGATTAATGATGAGTGCAAAAGTAAATACGCCTTCGTCAAATATTGGTATTTTAACTACCACCAAATTGTTCTGTTTTCGAGCACTACAATACTTAAAAACTACCAATTTTGAATTGAAGTGTAATTTTTAAACCACTCATATATGGGAATAGGTAGGCTATGGTGGCAGTCGATAGGGTTACAACATCGTGTTTTTAGGTAAGATTAGAGCAGAAATATAGAACAGTTATCCGGATATATAACTACACTTAGTATCATTTCATGAATATAATATTATACAATTGCTTTTTTCCTTTTCCAGTATCCGATAGCTCGGTTACAGCGCTCTATCATATTAAAGTATAGCATAAAAACTTTCTTTATAAAAAAACATAATTTCAATGGCTCTCGGTTAGACGTACTTAGTTTACATTTATTTGTGTTTTTTTTTTTAAATGATATTTGTAAATATGATATATATTTACAAAAATCATTTTTTATAAACACAAATAAATATAAACGGAGTCGTGAGAGATTGTTAGTATATTTTAAATCGGTTATTCAGTACAATTAGATCATTATTTCTCTAATATTGTAAAATGTATCAATTCACTTTCCTCGTCTAACACTAAACATAGTATTCGTTTAGCACGCTTATTCTAGACTAGACGATGCAGTAAAACCACGTGTAGAGGTAACATACGTTTTTGTTTCTTAACGAGATAACTTTAATTTGGAGGTTTATTTGTGTGTTGTTTTATTATGAGTTTAATTTTATTTCATAAACTAAGGTTATTTTCTCCTATGTTATTTTATATTTCGTTATTGTACATATATACAATTAATCCTCAATAGTAAATTTATCCATGATTTGTTATTTGCAAACAAAACCTCCCTTGACAATTTTAACAAGAGTTTCACCATCTTGTTAATAACGCATGTTTTTTTTTTTTAATTATGGATATGTTCTTTGGGTGTTTTAGCAATAAATACACAATAAACAAGTCAATATGTCTTCATACAAAAATAATACTTAAATCATTTACTATTCTTACTAACATTATAAATGCGTAACTAGTTTGTTTGTTTGTTACGCTTTCACTACTAAATCGCTGAATCGATTATGATGAATTTTGGTATAGATATAGATGGCATCCTGGGGACGGCAATAGGTTACTTTTTCTTGCGAACACCTTATTTTAAGTGGAGTACAGAGAGGGATATACGTTTTATGAAACTTTTTACTGTGTCGTCCGATTTGTTGGACAAAATCAATATTAACGCGAACGAAGCCACACGTAATATCTAGTGTTATATAAAACGATTTTTAATAGGGCACAGGTTGTGCCTAAATATGTTAATATATTAACTTCGTATTGAATTGATAACCAAACAACATTTTGATTTTAGTAAAAGATTATATTTAGAAATAGAATGTAAATAATGTAACGCTATCACATAGTTACATAGATTGTTAATAGATGACGCTTTTAATATACGAATGACACAATACATGTTCGCTTTTTAAAATACTAAAATAAAATACTAATTTTAAAGTATGCGTTTATCGACAAAAACACTTTAAAATAATGCTTAAATTATTACGTTGGACAAAGTGTTGAGGGAGATACGGCTTTACTATTAAAGAACACCTTTGAAGAATATTGTACGTTTATGCAGTAAGTATATTATATTTATAATTAAAAATACTAACGGCCACATTTTGATAGGTGACCTAGTAGATGTATATTCTCCTAATCATAAATATGCGTTAAAAAATGGATTTTATCAAAAACTTGATGAGTCCACTAATTCTGCAGACGAATCATAGACTACCCGTGCAAATAAATAAACAAACTTTCATCTTTATAATATTAATAATATTGATATAGTGATCACGTTCCGGTTAGACAAGAAAGCCTTGTTTTATACCTCGCAATAATGAATAAAATGTAATTAAAATAATTAATTAATATATGGGACTTATCGACGTAATTGTACTTCTAAATCATGATGCTATCTTGAATATTGATGGATGGAAAACTGTAGGGTACACGCGTTAATTGAAAGTCCAGCTTGTAATGAAGCAACTGTGTTGGGTTAATCAGCTTTCTATACCTAATCACCTACATTGATTTGTTTGAAGCACTTCATGTGAACAGAAATCCACTCGAGTTATTATAAGTAGCGGTATATTTTGTCAGACTGAATTCTGGTGGAGTGGAATAAACAAATACGATATTTTTTTTGTTGACAGTGTAATGGAAATGATTGTGAACGCCATAATGGCTCAGTTGGCAGTGTGTACGCACGCCGACTCAATGGACGTGGGTTTAAATCGCTGAGGTTTCGGCGAAGGAAAACATCATCATGAAACCATAGCATGTAGGTAGGGTTATTTTAAGGCCCGCCTGGTTAACGATAACCCGTAAGTTGAAAATCTGCCACTAAATACCTATAGGTGTGTTCCGGCAGTTGCATTTAAGAACCAGTACTTCCATTAGGCTACGCGTGTCCACCATTTTGGGTCATATCTTCACTTAACTTAAGGTGAGATTGTGGATACGGAGTAAGCCATTTACTACCGACTAAGTACCGACTTACTACCGACTAAGCCATTTCGCTTTAAAACACGTAACTTGAATCCTAGAGCGCAACTTGGAGCGTAACCGTTACGTACATTTATATAATATATGATACCCCGCTTGCATTCGCTGTATGCAGGTGGTCTTAAACATTTCAACAAAAACTAATTGTGCAAGAAAAGACACTAGAACTAAATGTTGATTTATAAGTTTAATAGAACAGCGGTGTAGTGGTCGCGGATGTGGATAAAAAGCAGTCGGCAGTTTACCACTACTATTTGTTTCACGAATCCGTGTAATATAAAAAAAATTGTTCCGCCTGCGACTTCGTTCACGTAGAATTACAATTTGTTTTTTTGGGGCCTCATTAATTCCTTTTTTACTTTATATTTAAATATATAGTACTGTACGTCTTTAAACTTTACCCTTTATCAAGTGAGTCAGTGAGTCAATTCCTTGGGTATGTCCGACTGGGACCGGAGTACCATATATCTATACTAATATTATAAAGAGGAACGATTTGTATATTTTTGTTTGTAATGAATAAACTCAAGAACTGCTGGACCGATTTCAAAAATTCTTTCACCTTTAGAATGTTATATTAAACCTGAGTAACATAGGCTATATAACATTTTATACGAAAATGATTAAATAAAATTTTAATTCCACGCGAAGGGAGTTGCTAATAATAAATATCTGAATTTGAATCGTGTAATTTCATACAATTTTCTGCTTTTGCCTTACGATAGCAATTATTGAAAGCCTACTTGACTAGCGACACTTGTGTAACACACCTTGGTAGCAATTTTAAAGCGGTGTCTGATCTTTAGCGTATAATGCAGGAATATAACAACATCGTGGGGTTTTACTGAGTATTACTTGTTCTCATAAGTCTCATCCCATCGTAGTCTGTCAAAGGTAATTCAAGACGGATCCGTAAGCCCCGTCTTGTGGTTTGCAATTTAGTATCTTCTGCCCCAGAATTAGCCGGTTAGCAGTTAGGTAAAGTCTAGGGATCGGTATCCGACTGGGTTTCCACCATCATCCACACAACAATAACCTCGTCACAGTGTTCTGTTTTGGTTTTTCAACCAAACCAAAAGCTCTACTTTGGAGCAACCAAAGTATATCTATCTGCCGAAATACTCGTATATAATTCATCACTCTGTGGGCGTCATTGTTTCTGGATTGTACTGTCGAAACCTAATGGTTGACACATATAAATAATTCCGTCGCTTTACCATAAAAAGAGAGAGATGTCTTATGGACACCCGGTTAAAACGGTGTCCCTTTCTTTTCGTGTTCGTGTTATGATTAAATAAAGTTTTAGAAACCAATATTGTTCAGGTGTTTTTATATTCACATGTGTGGGCAAATCGCGTTGTCGGGGTTCGCGGTCAAGTAAGGAGGTATGCGCGCTATCAACGCCATTTAGTTGCAAATACCGGAAAGAGCGCAAGCGGTTTTACATTATATGGTAAATTTTAATGGTAATTCTTGACGAATACTTGGAGTATTGTGTTTTAATTGACACTGTCGGTGTTTCGAGTGTGTTCGTGTGTGTGACGGACGAGCAGAGCAACGAAAGAAGACCCAGCGACCAAGATAAGTGGTTTGCCTCATATAGGTTCATATAAACGTCTGGATTAAGCTTGTATCAGGCCTCTTTAGATTACCTTCAGGAGGTTATAGATTATAGATAATATATTTTTGCGTATTATTAATAAAAGACGACAAACTGAATATTGACACTTTTTACAGACCAGACAAAAATCAAAACGATAACATGCGATAAGCTATAAGGATAAGAATAACTATTCCAAAAAACGTGTACACGCTAATATTATTTTTAACCAACTTTATTGTCAGTTTCAACTATTTTAAAGAATTTCAGGGAACTAATATACACATATTTGAACAATAGTGTTATTTACTTAGTTAGTGTTGTATACTTTTAACTATTTAAATACTTTTCGAAACTATCTCGAAGACAAATACAGTCGTGTTACGGTGGTAAGGTCTTTGAATGGCGAACGCAGAACATCTAATTGGCACAGTCGACTCGTCGCGTCGCACCTTCCTACTTGCTTGATAAATCTAAACCATTACCTTGATCGTTCTAAGGTAATTGATAGTTTCAATCGATGGTTCCCTTTAGTTTGTACTCTTTATTATTTTTATTGTAACTTTGTTCGAAAACGCTTCCTATTAAATAGACGCTATAGGATAACCTGTACATTTCTCCTACATTTAATTTATCATCATTACTAACTGCGGTTTGGTGTGAATGATAAATACAGTTATTGTTTATTAACCTATATTAGTATTCTGTAGTCTGTGCTGAACTACAGAGCCCTAGCTTTACCGTAACCTCCATCCCGACACGAACGAAAAAGTTGGAAAAGTCTTTCCTTTATCGCATAATGGAGCTGTGGGACCGTCTTCCGATGTGTGTTCTCTCCTTCTTATAATATAGGGTCTTTTAAACGAGGCGTTAAGAGATATTTAGTGCACCGGCAAGACAGTTGCGACTGCCGAAGGATATTCGCCCCTACGGCAGTCACTACTGTAACTGGACTGTACTGAAACATACCATCGGGTGATGTAGAGTCATTTTACCGAGCTAGGATTAAAAAAATACAAACAAAAAAAAAACAGATAAGTTTATTTGTTTCAACGCGCTTATCTTAGAAACTACCAGTCGCGTATAAAAAATTATTTTTGTATTTAATAGAGCAATGTTTGAGGGAGACTTTAAGTTAATTAACATCACGCTACAACCAGCAGGAGCAAAGTTGTATTGAGAAAAGTTACAAAGACTGGTAAAAATTATTAAATAATTTTTAGTTCAACGCGAACGAAATTTAGCTTCTTTATGAGGCCCACATTATATATATAACCGTATTATATATTTACTTTAGCAATTTTTGACCAACACTTACACAAAAAAAGTTCGAACCGAAAGTTTGCGGTGTGTTTATGTTATGTAAACAATCATTTACCACATACGATTTCATATTTAACCGATTCCATTGTATTGCATGAGAACTCGCTGGCTGTAATTTTTTTTGTCAACTTGTTTTAGCATTATCCTCAATATTTATCGCTTATGTTGCACGATGCAACAACATAATACTAAAAACTGGACATAATGTATGTGTGACAATAAAAACTACACGTAAGTCGAATAAGCGGTTCGAAACATCAGAATGTTTGTTTTCATTCTAAAGTTCCCCCTCTTTAGTCCAGTATCTCTTTGTTATATATTTTTCAACTAAATTATAATTTTGATGAAAAATTAAAAACGTATTAAGAATAACCGTTTTAAAACTGTAAGTAAAGGATGAGGTAAATTATGAAAACGGTTAAACAACATTACATTATAATAGATTAAATACATTCTTCACAAGTTCATTGACTGCATGTTTGGCTTAGCGGTTTACCCGCACTTTCGTAGCGCGCCGCCGCGATAGCTGCTATGGGTTCGAGTCCCACTCGGGACAATTATTTATAGGATCCAGAAATAATTGATCTGAGTCTGGGTACTTTATGAATCACTATAAACCATCGTCACAATAAATATATTACATAAATTTTTATTTCTATAAGTCAACTCGTTTAGAAGCCACACGATCACTAACAGACTAAGAATAAGATTATAGACACAAAACTAGATTTTACGTGCGGCTTTGCTTACGTTAATATGGGTTTATCACTCTTTTTACAGCAGTTCCAATAAGTTTTTCGCGTGAAAAGCCTATCACCGTCTCCAGGTACCCACCTACCGCTATACCAAGATTCATCAAAATCGATTCAGCGTCTCAGACGTGAGAGCGTAACAAACAAACTCACTCTGGCTTTTATAATATTAGTAAGGAAGTTAGGATAATATATTTTATTCGTGCTAATATGAGATACGCAGATTTAGGAATATTATAATAACTAACTTGAATATGATTATCAGTTCTTAGGAATACATACTACCAACCAACTTCATGGTGTCAGTTTATATGTCAGTTTACGCGTGTATCGTAACAGTGCACTGTCATCAATTCTTCAATACGCCAAAACAAGTATCACTTAAAAAAACTTGAATTTCAATACTAACGTGTTTGAATACGGATATCCCAGTTAGTACATATCCATATGAGAGGAAATTAAAGGAAACTGAGCTCCCAGCAGGACACCACGTCGTGCAAACTCTATTTGGTTATCAAGAACCTGATATGGATGAGAAGGTGTAAGTTGATGATTAAGAATCACATGGGATATAAAAAATTCTAGATAATTAAAGACTTATAGAGTATAGCAGTGGTGTGATATTCGCTGGTAATTCCAGCCATCTGCGAATTCAGATTGATACAAACTTTTTACTGCTATTTCATCTTCACTAACATCATCCAACTCTCATATGTTTGTTCTTAAAGTTTTATTTTTTGTAATATTTTTATATGTATCCTTGTTTCTATTAGTGATAACGTGATATTAAATAGCCTAAAGCTTTCGTCAATGATTGCATTATTAAATACAAAATAAGTGATTTGTAATATAGATTTATATTTCCTTAGTAACGCGTTCAAACAAACAAGCAAGTAAGCAAACAATCATAGTTTTGTTTATCCGACACTTTGTAGCACTTACCTATAAACAGCTAAGGAATTTTGATAAAATTGGACACGATGATTTTGATGAAATTATGGATAATCATAGAGCATTTTTTTATCTCTAAATATTGAAACATTAGATAAATCACATTTTTTAATACAAAGACTTTATTAGTATTTTATGTTACAAGTATGTTTTACTATAACAGTACAATGAGCACACAGTTGAAAAATTGGTTCTCAAATTTCATAAAATAAATACAAATACACGCGAACGAAATCACGGACGCAACTAGTTTATTTTTACTTTATAATTAGATTGATAGCTGTTCAGCCTCATTTTTTACATCTTCCTTTGCATCCATATTTGAAGACTACACGAAATCACTTACGATATTTAATTCGTTAGGTCACGCAGTATCGTGACTACCTATGATTAGGATTGTATAATTTGTCAAGAGCCTTACTTGTCCAATATCTCGTAGTTGTTTCAGCGTAAATCTGTTCGAAGATTTTGTTTATTCGTTTTATCATGTAGGTAATTTCGCCAGTGTCAAGTGTGAAGGTTTTTAAGAGGCACGATGATTCTACACGTAATAAAAAATAGTAATCAGATAATAACATGAATAAAGTCAATCATAAAAGGTCACACCGATATAATACTGTATATCTGAACGGATGAAGTTAGCAGATCTATTTAGCATTAGCTTGCAGCTAGCTAGCATTGCTAACTTTGAGAGATTTCGAGTGATGTAGTTCTATATGATATGTAATATATGTAATGTAATTAATTGTGTACTCAGTATATTCTTATAGTCTATGAAACCTATCCTTATATTTGCATGGGCTTTTTCTAATGCCCGCCTGGCTAGCTACCACCCTCAAGCTGAAAATCTGCCACCAGATAACTACAGGTGTGTTTCGACAGTTCCATTTTTTTATGGAATAGCGGGCAAACGAGCAAACGTGTCACCTGATTGTAAGTGATCACCGCTGCTGATGGACACCCACAACGTCAAAGGCATCGCAGGTGCGTTGCCGGCCTTTATTGAAGGGTCTGGCTCTCAAGTGCCACTGTCGGAACACACCTAATAGTATTTGGCGGCAGAATTTCAACTTTTTATAGTTTAGTTTTAGCGTTGTGGCCATAATCTCACCTGATCTTAAGTGACGATAAGGCCCAAGATCGTAGACACGCTAAACCTGTGAAGGAACTGGCTCTCAAGTGCGACTGCCGGAACACACCTATTGGTATTCGACGGCAGATTTTTCAACTTGAGGGTGGTAGCTAGCCAGTCGGGCATCAGAAAAAGCCCTACCACCATACTATGGTTTCCTGACGATGTTTTCCTTCACCGAAAGGTCAAGCTCATTGTAGGTGGTTGGGTTCGAACTCACGTCCCTTGACGCAAAGTCGTACACACTACCACTGAGCATACCCACCATCTTCGCCCACGCTTCACTTAACATCAGGTGAGATTGTGCTCATAACGCTAAACCTTAACTATATAAAAAAATCTTGGACAATTTTAACAAGATACAGTTTTGATAGAGCTTCGTAGGAACCCTAAACTCTTGCAAGATATTGACAGAATTATGTATAAACCAGTTGCCATCAAATAGGAGGAAATATGATCGGCGTTCTAATAAATGATATAAACATTATGTCTGTCTGTCTGAGCGGCGTCGAGTCCTTCAACGCGGCGTCAACTGGGTTAACTGACATTCCTAGTGGGGACAGTTAGATGATTAATAAAGTCGATACAGTGCATCAAGTCTTGACATTATAGCGGTTTTGTTTCACTATCACAGTACATAGTTTATATCAGAATAAGTTGATTTGAAGACATTAGTTCTCTGTGTTCCATTCTTATTAACGTGGTGTTAAAATCCCAGTTTTTACGGTCTCCTACTTAAACGATGTAGTACGACAGACTCACACGACTCTATATACGAACCGTGACATACGCTGGTCGCATGCGAACGCTAAGGACCTCCTCATTACTACAATCGCGAAGGGCTGCCCTTAAAAAATTATCCTTCACCGCAGACCTAACTATGGAGGCCTGAAATCATTCCCACGTCTCCAAAACTCTTTCTGTCCTGTCCGACATCTTTCTTCTTAAGGATCAAAAATAGTGGAACAAAATTAAAATACACAGAATAAGTAATAAGTACTGAAGCGACGATAGCTCAGTGGTAGCGTATACGGACGCCGCGTCAAGTGACGTGAGTTCGAATCCATCTACAATGAGTTCTCGGTGAAGAGAAACATTGTGAGGAAACCATAGTATGGTGGTGGAGCTTTTTCTAATGCCCGCTTGCCTAGCTACCACTCTCAAGTTGAAAATCTACTACCAAATACCGAGAGGTGTGTTCCGGAAGTTCCACTTGAGAGCTAATCTCTCCACAATGTTTATCGTGGACACCAACTTGGGCCGTATCGCTACTTAACATCAGGTGAGATTATGGCCGTAACGCTAAACTTATAAACTGCAAAGAAAAAATATAATATCTCGATTATTACTTATTCTTTTTAACTTTGACTTATTGTTGGCAAAATGTATCTGTAGCAGCGAAATCCCCCTAAACATTTTACTGGGATAAGCGGGAAACCAGCCCTTAAAAAAGGTTGTGGTCACTGCCGCCCGAAAATGGACCAAGTGCGAGTCGACTCACTTGCTCATGGTTTATTTAGTAAATTCCTACAAAGGAGATGTTTATAAATTATTTCGGCGCGGGCAAAGATGTGAGGCAAATATTCACCGTAAAAATGTTAAGTTACTAGTGTATTCGGATTGTGGGCATGTCCATTGTGCTCATAACGGTTGTTCCGCGTTTGTAACAGGATGACAAATCGATAGCTCTGTGAGAGATAATAATCAGTAAAATGCGATACTATAACCGCCTACTGATAGATCGCTGATCTGTCACTGGTTGCCGCTGTAATGCGGGCATGCAACTGTCTCGGTATCTGGAATCGAGTAACGATAACCCCCGAAACATGGTAAACGAAAATATGACAATTGTAATGGGCTTATCACAATGTGTATGACGATAGAGATCCCTAACACCCCACATGATTATTGGATGTTAACTAATACCCGAGGCGGTATTTACGTCAAAGAAAATTTTATAAATTTTATTATATGTTTGCCTATCGTTTGGATATAGATTCTTTTTCTATCCCTAACAATACGCATGCGGAAATATCTGTCGAGTAGTTAATGCGTAAGCTAATCAACTAACGAACCCACATTCGAATGTTTGAAATTTAACAAATTTTAATACATTGACTGATTCTGGAACATAACAAGTCTAAGTGGTGTTTAAACTACCAGTTTTTACTGACTTCCTCATCACAATGTGCAAATTGAAACGCATTACCCGATCTCAGGTTAAAGGAGTGTAGGGCATATGCTGACCCATCGGGTGCTAATCACCTAACACAACCTACTAAACGCACCGCCCAGAAACTCCTATATTGCCATAGACCAGGGACAGATTTTGCCATTCTCAACCTTGCAAATTCACTTACTAATTCGTGTAAAGCTTTAACGCCTTCATCTTGGACTACAGAATAATAATCATAATTAAAAACGCGCACACACACACATTCTATATGCAAAGAAGTGGAAACTGTAATCACAAGTCACACGAACCTTTGATTAACAACTGGATAAACGGTGACCGTTGTAACTACATCGTCAGTTACATACTCGATATCGTTAACTAGGAATTTAGTACATATTACTTATACACGTTTTAGAATTCGCATATATATCGCTGTCAAGCCTATATCTGCTATATGCAAAGAAGTATTATTTAGAGTGAACATACTCTACGGTACATTACTAAGAGTTCGGCGGCTTGCTTTTTATACCGAAATTTGTTTGCTAAACTCGTCAAAACAGATGAAATGACAAAATCTCATAAAAGTGCACATTCGTTCGATCGTTTTAATTGTGGCTTAGAAGTCCCATATCTAGATTAAAAGCAATTTAACATATAAATATGAAATATGTAATGACTCCGCATTAATGGATGTAAGTTTAAATTCCTGCTATGAGCTGGAACTTTCGGTGAAAGAAAACATCGTGAAGAAACCATAACATTGTAATAGTTCTTTTTCTAACGCCCGTCTGCCTCATGCTGCTTTCCGTCTGCACTTGAAAGCCAGACCCTCTATTAGGCTTAACGTGTATTCGATCTAGGACCACATAGTCACTCAGTATTAGATGAGATTAAACTATAAAAAAAGCGAATATAATTCTCTCGCAAAGCATCTATCTATATTGTTTAGACAGTTGTGTTTCTAAAATAACAATTATATGTATATTGTTTTCTAAAGATCCAAGACGATATGATCTAAGATGATAGGTAATACACGAATGAGATGCTATCTCTTCCATATAGCTATTACAATACAAAGTTGGTTGGTCACAAATAATACCCCTAAAAACGCAGTTAGACAAATGAAACCTCCTTCCTTTCTTTATTTACCGAAAGCGCATAATATTACATAATTCAAACCCCAGTCGATTACAATTTAGTGTTTCTACACCAAAACTATAAACTGCTGAATTCAAGCCATTTAACCAAATTTAGGTAAAAAAAGTATTTCAATTACAGTTCTGGCAATAAGAGATAAGATAGATGTAGCACAGCTTTCCACTTTCCAACTTGTACAGCAATAACATAATAACGTCTGCAACGATCATAGTATTTAAATAAATGCCTGTCAACTTTCCAGATACCCTATTTGCCCGAGATGCCGGATAATAATAACTCTTCACTTGAGAAACATACTGATGTAAGCTATGTACAAGTCATGTCCACCTTACACCGGTATTAATTGAAAAATTATGTGTTAACTAATACTACACCTTATATCTGTATCCACACTATTCTAACTAATAATGTAAATGCAAGTGTTAGTTTATTTGTTTGTTATTCTTACACGCATTAATTTTCAATTAATTTTCCTTATTCGTTGTCTTGGGTACAGAAAAGCACATATACCTTTTATTGTGAAAAAAACTTACAGTTTCCAAAGTTAGTAGTAAGAAAAATAATTTAAAATTAATGTTTTTTTTTTATACAATATATAAAAACCGTAGTTTCATTAGAAGTTCATCGCAGTGATTGCAAATTGGAATCCGCGTCGCCCTAGCGAGGCGACAGACGCTCGTGAGGTTTCAGTGGTTATTCGCGGCAACTTACGCAGGGCGAGTCCCCAAAAACCAAACCCAGCTCTCCGGATTGAGAGGGTACGCGTGAATGCATTTCCTAAATATTTCCAAAATTACCTAAATATGGGAGGTGCACTCTATTGATAATATATATTAATAATATATTAGAATCGTTGAATTAGCTTCATTCGTATTCAAACGTAATCTCTTATTAATGTAATCAAATTGGTTCTACGTGATGTTTGATTACGATATTGTGTGAAATATTATTCGCTCGGGTCGTTTAAAATATTTTATTAAAAGGAGCGTAGTTGATAGCACGAAGTGGCGTAAATGCGATGCAAATGCGGGTAGTAAGGGGTATTCAACGCGAGGCACTCGAGGCGACAACATCATCGAAGAGACTGACTCTCGGGGTTGTAATTCTATTCACTCATCAGAAATATCCACAACGTTCATTGGAAGCATATTGAGATATCATAATGTTGTTATTATCGATCTGATTAGTTTTTTAAACTGCTTCGCTTATGATTCCTAAGAATTTTATTAAATAACATTGTTTATGCCCTCAATAGATACACAATATGATATAAGAAATATATTAAAAATACTTGAACTGTTACTAAAGGTAAAACGATACAAATCAGACAGGTACTAATTATGAAATGAGAAAAATAAACTTAAATTAATAATGTCAGGTGGTTTAATCGGTCGGAATGACTTTCGCGAAGCTTTCACTGAGCAAATCAATTATACGAATCGCTTCACTTAATCTATATACTGGAATGATTTCATTTCGGCCATGGAAGATTGATCTGTTTTTTGGTTAGAGTTAATTTAATGTTGACCTAACCAATGCTCTCGTTTCGGTACAATGTTGAACTGTATTTTAGACCGTCCGAATTTTTTTCTTCTATCTCAGCAGAAGCGATTTTTTTTATAACTAGCTATGCCAGCGACTACGTCCACGTGGTACTGAAAGTTGTCTTCCTATCGATCAGGATTAGATTTTTTTTCTGTAGCGAAGCTGGACTACGTATATATTGTTTTTGTATTAACGCCCAGGTATGATTGTAGCCATAAATGTTTATGGGGAAAATATAAATATTAAATACTTAAAACTTATATCTATTGACATTTCTTTATTAGATTTCATAATTACATTCAGTATTTAACCTTACCGTCTATAAATGGGATATATGAAACTTACGCTTAGGTCAGCATGACAGCGGTGACTGATTGTGATTTTTGGATCAATATCAGTCACCGCTGATCGGGATTGTACTGTACTTAACGCAAGGTGCAGTGCAGTCACTATGCTGCGTAAGAAAAAAACAGTTGTGCAAATAACAGAATTATTGTTATTTACATGGCCAATGGTTTAATGCATATAGGTATAACAAAGGTGAGAGAATATAATATAGTCAAGGATGGTTACAAGTGACGAAAAGTTCTGGCTTCGATATAGCCATTGCACAGTACTAATAGCCTCTTGGTGATAAAGTGTCAATTTAAGAGTATCTAGTAAATTAGATTTATGATGTAATAAATATACGAGTAATTACATGCGGACTGTTGCATTTCTATTTCGTCGCGTCACTTGAAGTCAATTAAGAAATTATAAATTATTGCGGAATTGTTTTAAGAAGTAGAGAAATCATAGTGGTGTAATGCTTAATAAACAGAATACTAATTTGATGACCGCAGATTTGTATGTGGAATCAACCATCGATATATTTTTTATTTGCTTATTAGAACCAGTAACAATATTGGCTTCCGGTAAAGGAAACTTTCGTGAAAAAGCTCGTCTCCTTCGGAAGCGTTGTATATACTATAAAATAAGAACTTTTTATTTTCTGGAATTTATAATTGCCAATACCTCATCGGCTGGCCTGACGAAAAAGCCCGTCCTTTTAGTTGGAAAGAACAAGATTACATTGTTTATAATAAAATTATTCTACAAAAGTTTATTGATTCTAACGTGTGGTCCTATTATACAGTAAATATTACCAAATATAGAAAAAAAAAATTTAATTTATCATCACCTGAACGCATCACAGATAATCGAACGGTGCATCCGAGATACCATATGTGCAGCAGTGCAAGAAAAGAAGACGTAAATATTTATTCGTTCTGTGGAACTTCCTCGATTGCGCGGTCGACTGAAATAGGAAAGGTTTAAATCGATTCAACATCTGTACGATTCAAATGTTATTTATAAAGTTTAAGTGAAACCGTGTCAAGTATAGAACAAATATGGGATCGCCGTGAGATAGCACGCGTTGTGATCGTTTGAGTGATCTTCCTATACGCAAACAAAATAATGTGACCTACTCAATATGACAATAAAATTTAATTGACATTATATATTTACCCGCCACTCTGACAGACCCTTTTCTACCATATCTTGTAGTCAATAGACCATTACAGCACCAACTATCCTGTTAAGGGATAGAATAAACAACATTGTGTTGTTTATTCCCGAATATATATTAAACCCAATATATATTTTTATGTAGAACCAGTGCTTTCAGGATTTATGTAGATCAGTAATACACATGGGAACAGACACACATTATAAGAATATATTTTTGGATTCTTTATTAATAACAAAGTACAACTCTGATTAGTTTATTTATGTTTAAGGCTAAGATTACAAATTAATAGGTTTGATTCGTATTTAGCAATTAACTATACATACGTTTTTTTTACCGCAGTGTTGTTAAGTTCATTACCATACAGACCATCGATGCAGACATAGTTATACTTTCTATGTTTAATATATAATTTTAATGATCTTCACTTTGAGATGGTATAACTCTCCGGCAGTGATTATCTATGTAATCAATCATATCATACTATTCCGAATTCCAATTTTCTTTAGCAATAAACAAGGAATACGCGGAACCGTTAGAGTACGATGTGGGGCTATTCCAAGGTTGCTGTTTATCACCAATAATATTTAATTTAGTAATTAATATCCTAATAAACAAATTATTAACCCACGAAAACAAAGGGGTTATGGATTTAAAATTAACAATACGTACAGTGAGACCATCCTAGCTTTTGCGGATGACCTCGCAATACTGACTCATGAACCAAAACAATGTCAGGAACTTTTAAATGAATTAGTTGAGTTCTGTACGTGGACAGACGGATTGAGGGCAAAACCAAGTAAATGCTACTGCCTATGTCTAGGCAGATGAAGTATTAAGTATACCTTTTACGACCCGGGGCTCTTTATAAGTGGTAAAAGGGTAACCATGGTTGTAGAAGCGGTGCCTTTCAGATTTCTTGGTAGAAAAATAGATTACACACACACTAGTTCTAGTTGTTAACAATTTTATGAATGATCTTGATAAAGTAAATCAACAAACAATCAGTAATATAAAAAAAGCTTGGATTTACGACGACTATCTTATATCACGGCCTTTTCTTGTATATGACATTGGTGTTAAATCGGAGGAAGCAATAAGATATTTCATACAAAGTTTGTCCCCCCTTTTACTCCCACTACCTATAAGATTTTCGAAAGATTGCCCATTACCGTCTCCAGGTTCCAAACTATCTCTATACCAAAATTTATCATAATGGATTCAACAGTTTAGGCGTGAAAGCGTAACAAACAAATAAACTCACTTTCGCATTTATAATATTAATAAGAATTGTATAGCATACTGAAAACTTAGCAAACAAAGTGTTAAATATGTCAGTTATAAAAAATACTGAATAAATATAAAAAATAACTGTTACTATCATTGGCGAATCTAATATTTTAATGTACTTTCTTGGACACAATAATTTTACTCTGTTGTCATATTTAACTAAAAAAAAAAGTTTTAGTTGCATTTTCAAAGTTTTAAGACGGATGTAAGTATATTTTCATCGTACAGGTGATCGACATTTATCCTCACTGATAGATTGGTAAACGAGCCCCTGGATATAGTTTTGTCCGACCGAAGAAACTCACAAGTTGATGTCAGTCTCGTTTCTAGAAATACGTTTACTATATTTCACAATAAATTCTCAGTTTCCACGTTGTTTGAATTTTAAATCAACTACAATTACTTCTTCGATACCTGTCGATGTCACAAATCATTTCATTCACTTGTCAAAGTCAACGTTCATTGCTTGGATGTGGCAAAAACCTTTTTACGTTTTATTTGAAAATCTGAATCCGAACAGTGAGTCGCTCGAGGCGCCGGCGGACACGCATTTTCGCTCTAGAGAGAATAACAATGGGAACTGTTCGCTCAACTACGTTTATAGCAAACAATTCACTTACTTACTTGAGGAGAAAAATTGTAGCGCTAAAATGTTGCTTTATCGGAATCGGCTGTACAAAAGTACTTTATTACTATGACGCGATGTAACGCCACGGCGCGGCGTGGCACGGTATAGTACGGCGAAGCGTGTTGTGCCGAAAGAGCTGTTTCGGCGCATCAGTATTAAGTCATAACATTTATTGGATTTAACTAATGTTCTAAAAATGAAATAAACGGCCTGTTTAGACTCATATAAAAGGAAAAAACGTTGAACTTTTTGACGCTTTCGGATTACATAAATAAAAACACTCGATATGTTGAAATAAACATATTTTTTCAATACTCAAGTGATTAATATGACAAAACTCTCTTTTTTATTATAAAATAGCTAATTTATTCTGCTGCTACTGTTTCTTTTATCAATAATCTTATTGGGGGTGATCTTGAATAACAATTTTATAGTTCATCTGATGCACTATACAAAAGCTTTCAACAAATCTTTCGTACTATCGATATTTGCAAAGTTACAATATCCCGAGGTTGTATATTTATCGATTTATCGATAATAACGTAAAAAGTTTCATACAAATTATAATACAGTATACTAGTCACAGTTACGCGTTGCGACACTGCGAATACTACAATACGCGCAAGGGCGACAACAACGCGTGTCGCGCTGCGTTGTGAATCCTGCATTTGGATAGTCGACGTTCGCAACATTTTAACTCCCCTAAAGCGAGTTTTGCAAGCACTACCGATGAGTCAGAGCAAGTCAACGATCTCGCACACCGCTCCTTTGACGCACTTTTTACTTTAAACCTTTTTCTACCTTTATAAATGCTCCGGAGTATTTCTTAAGTTATTATTTACATTAATCGGTTAATATTCTCTGATCGTCCTTTTAAGGGAATGTTTATTATTACTTAGTATGGCATTTTTTATTGTAACGTTTTTGTTTAACGAAACGATTACAAGCCCTGTATTGCGGGGAACTTTACAAGCACACCATTAAAGGACATATCAAGTGACGTGCAAGCTCAAAGCAGTCATTTATGGAACACCAATATAATTATTTCATTTGAGATTCGAACCCACATTATTCAGTTTGATGGCAGCGGTGACACCAAGCGCCAAGTCATGTAGTCAAAATGTTTATTTATTTTTGAAACAACATTTAGTTGTGTAAGACTAACCTTGCCTAGAAACATTACATAATAGTGTTGCAATGAAGATAAATGGTCACAGATTATAACAGACTAACTATGCCTACGACTTCATTCGTGTGAAACTAAATATTATTTAATCATTTTTGCCCGTTTTTGCAACCTTTTTCGACACAAGTTTTCTTCTATTGACAGTAGCGTAATGTTAAATAGCCTAAAGCCTTCCTCAGTGACTTTTCTATCACATACAAAAGTAATTTTTGAAATCCGACTGTTAGCTCCTAAGATTAACGCGTTCAAACAAACAAACTTTTCTAATCTTCTATCGTATTAATATAGATTTTATACCAAAGTAGCTGATTTGACTAGAATAACAACGTCAAGGGATTAAAACAGTTGTTATTTTTTTTTTTTTTTTTTTTTGTCGGCTTTTGCAGAACAGCTTACCAAGGTAATATTCCACACGGATGAATTAGTTAAGAATGCAGAGGACAAAAGCACGAAGAAGCATTCATTTTTATTTATTATTAACCTATTTAATAGTACACGCACCTACTTATTCAGAAAAGTGTTAAACTATGCCATAGTTTCAAAAAGTTAAGTGTAAAAAAAATCGTATATTTTCAATGGCGAGAAAATACCAAAAATGTAACTCCCAAATCATGCTTTGATTGCCTTAAGATACAGTCTATTATTGCCTGAATACTCTTTTTTCTTCAAAGTATGATTAAATTCTAGTAAGACTATGGAGATCAATATGAATACACAGAGAAGGGAGTTAAAAAAATCTCCAAAATTACCTCACGTAATTAAAGGACGAGTCCTTATACACATAATAACAAAAAAAAAAAACTAACCGATCTGAATAGGTCAATCTAATTTGAAATTCCACGAAGAAACTTTATTACATGTGAGTGGAATAGAAAATCTAATCTGGTGACATTATTTAATTTTTTTTTTCTGTTTATTGTTATAAAAAGCGTATTTCGATTCAACACACGGTCGTGGTCCATTTTTTTTTTCAACAGATATATCAATTCGCCCTTTTATGACTTGGACTGTTATGGAATGGGATATGAGTAGATTTATGTAATCACATATGTTAATCGCTTTTTTTTGCCCAAATATTTCTTAAATGTAATACTATCAAGTACTGGCTATGCCCGTGTCTCAGTTCACGTAGACTTGAATTAAATATAGTTAAATTCATCTATTTCTGAATTTTATGAGTATGGTATTATTATGCTAAGTATAACTGTTATTGCCGAGGATCTTTGTATGTGTATTGTTACTCAACCACATTGTCATAATTTATAAGGAGTTCGTTTACTATTAAACATTAAACCTGTCGTTTTTTGGGATAAAAAGTAACCTAAAGCGGTGATAGCTCGGTTGGTAATGTTTACGGACGCCACGTCAATGAACATGAGTTCGAATCCACTCCACCTACAATGAACTTGAGCTTTCGGTGAAGGAAAATATCGTGATGAAACTATAGCATGGTGGTAAGATACTTTGCAATGCCCGCCTGTTTAGCTACCACCCTCAATGATTTCTTATGTTTACGCGAATGTTATTAATCGAAATAAAACTAATTTTAACGACATTTATTGCGGTTGTTTATTAATTTCATAATTACCACCCTCAAATTGACAATTTGTCGGCAAATACCTATAGGTGTGTTTCGGCAGTCGCACTTGAGAGCCAGTCCTTCTATAGGTGTAGCGTGTTCACCAGCTTGGGTCACATCATCACTTAATATCATAACGCTAATCCTTAACTATATATTTATATATATAGAAAGAAATTCAATGTTCGGCTCAGATACAGTTTTAATTAGCACACATAAAAATACTGTTAATTCCCAGCGAAGTTATCCTCCAAAAAATCAAGCGAGAAGAGCCACTAACGGCGCAGCTTGTTAAAATAAATATAAAACCAATTATAATATCTGGAATCGGATCATGCGCTTCACGATTTGTACAATTTAAAAGATAAATAAGGAATCGACAAATAAACCAAATATTAAGTGGACAAATATTTTATAACATTTAAGAGATTCATATCTTACATTATAACTGGAAATAATTTTAACGAGATCAATAAATATTGCGACCATTGCACTGAGAGATTGGCGGTGTTAGGACACAACGTGGTTACTTTTACTGACTTCCTCCCCCAAAACCTCTAGTTCAATCTATGGCGATATGGTCATCTTTCGGTGACAAACACCTACTAAAAAGACACCACGATTACACTCAAACCCTTGTATATTTTATAGGTTTTAGCGTGATGTCCACAACCTCAGCTGATGTTTGACGATGTGACCTAAGATAGTGGACACGCTGTACTTACTCAAGAGATTGACTTTTAAGTACGACCGGAACACACCTACGGTATTTGACGGCAGATTTTCAACGTGCGAACGCCAGTTAGCCAGGTTTAAATTATTGAAGGGATTTGAACTCACGACCATTGACGCGGCATCCGTATACGATACCACTGAGCTACCATTGCTGCAATTACCTAGTGTCAGAGATCTGGGACATCGTTCACAGTTATACTAATCCATACAGCTCGTTTATCTTGTTTCGACATTACCCAGTGGATATCTAAATACTTAGAGGTTCCAAGCTAAAGTGACAGCGACGATCACAAATGAATTATTAGTCACCGTTGGTGTCCACCATGTGTCTTCACTTCTCTCAGTTATTATAAAAAAAAAATCTATCCTGTGGAACGAGTCTAACATATAATTAGGTAAATTACTAATAATAACTCTGGATGTGCAGAAAAATCCGTCAACTGACACGCTTCGAACCGGAGCTAAGTAGCAACTGATAATTAGCGTGGTGACATTTGCAGACAGGTAGTCAGGTACTATGGTATATATTTATTCTTTAGTGGTAACCACTTATTAACACGCTTCACATGTACACATGTTAAAAGCTAATGGCAATACAAAGATATTGTCAGTTTGTGGGATATCTTAACCAAGAATATCAGGATAAACGAAAATCAACAAGCTTAATTTATGCAAAATAGCATTATTATGACATCAGAACCGCCTACACCATAGGTTCTCAAAGTGGGCGATACCCTACTGTGGAATAACAAAAATGAGCTAATAATGGTCTAAATTGTTGTTTAAATAATAACTATTTTACTTGTATGTACATTTTTTTTAATTATAATTGTGCTGTACTTTGTTATCAATATACAAGGCAAAAACAATTCTATTTTTGCATTTTTTAAGTCTGTCTCCTTGTGGCTTGTATACGAATTACTCTGAAATTATACGACAGATTTTGATGAAATTTAATATGGTGACAAAAGCGTTTGCGCAAGCCGGCATGACAGTAGCTATTGTCGATGGATTGTCGTTCTCCGATGGTCGCTGCAGTTTTTGGACTGTACTATACTTAACATCAGATACAGTGCGGTCACTTTGCCGAGCTAACATAAAAAAAACACGCTATAACTTACCATTATAATACTATCTCCACAAAGTTAAAAAGTCGGCTATGCAATCATATAAAATACAATTCAAGTTCATGCAAAGCAGTCTCGTGCAAAGCTACTCTAAAATAATTTCATTACGGAATAATTAACAAATAATCTTTCTGTCGATATCTAAATCTGAAATCTCATGTTAGTAACCTCCCTAGCATTGACTGCATTCGCACACACGGATTTCCTGCGCTTATATATTTTTGTTGTTTTAAGTAAATGTCGAAGTATACACGAGCACATATTTATCTTTCTAAATAGAGGCGTTTCGAAAGCGCCCGTGTTAATTCAGCCTTAACTTTGCAATATAACTTTTATGTTCGCATCAATTTTTCACATCAAAAATGACAACAAAAAAATACCATGTTAAATTTGCTATTTTAGAAACGTAGTTGGTAACGGTGTAAAAATAAAGTCGCTAGGTACCGAAAATAACAAAATTACCATCATAATAATCTCCATCGTAATTATTCCGGACGAGATCACCGAATAAATCAGACCAAAAACACACGGCGCTATAGACCTTTTTTTGGTCAAAAAAAAAAAAACACATTGGGAACGGTCCGGCTTCTTCGAACGCCTAAAAATGTTCGGAGCGCGCCTCGTTCGGTACGGCAGCGGAATCTTAAACAGGACCTCCTTTCAAGGAACGTCGAGGATTCCTCGGGATCTCGTTGAAAAAGTTGTGGGTGATGAATCACAGCTCGGCCGTGACCGTGGCCTTCGAATAGTTTTGATCATTCCCTTAAATTGATGTCGATAATTATTACACGATAATTTCAAATCTATTTTTTTATTACCTTAATTCCATTCTGCAATGTTTTTTTAAAGGCATAGTAAAATATAAAATTGTTTTTTTTTTTAAATGCGTTACCAAATCATATTAAATGAATGTTACAAAAGTATTGCAAGATTAATATTTTTTTGTTGTAAGTGAACGTTTTAACGTATTTTAATGCAATTATCCCTACGCTATAGCTGGCTGTTGAACTAAAAATTTAAACTATGTTTCGTGCTCCTACGGTATTAGAGCGCTATAAAAATAGCTTGTCGAACAAAAATTTTATGAGCAACGTCGGAACCTCTGTAATGGCATATAACAAGGATGGTTCACATAACATCCCAATGGTTGCCTTTCTTTGCTCAATATATTCGTCAGTTTATGTTTTCAGTACTTTTTTTGTTAGTAACCTATTGTTAACTATAACATACATTTATACTATAAGTAAATGTATATGCGCTCCGAAAGCGGCACACTGATTTTGTGCCGGTTGGCACACTTCGACATGAGTATCGCGGCGGTGTTCAAGGAAGTATTATGTGTACCAATGGATATATCAAGTGGCCTCAAACGAAAGAAAATTTCCTTGTGAAGGTCATTGGATCACATTGTATTTCTAATTATTACTATTTTCATTGTTATTTTCATATTTTTATAAAATGACATCCACCCGTAGTTTTTTCCGCTACAATAAGAAACAAAATATTAGACGATGTCTACATGTAATTTGTCGGACCGGGTATAAAAACTATTCTGTCCAACATCCTCGTTCATTGCAATATTACCATGTATGCATTAGAGTGCCACTTGTTTGACAAAATATTATGAAGATAACGTATCTATATATTTATAATATCATTGGGAACATATTAAGTGAGACTGGAAAATCCAAAAGTGGACGCCTCATAATCTCTTTTTTTTTTATTTAATAACAATTAAACCACATCGAATCAGACCGTGAAAAGTAATAGGATTCAATTCCTAATTATACCGAAGCTTAAGAAAAAAATGACTCGATTAGTCAAGTATTTCGGTCGTTATCGTGATAACATACAAAGGCTTTTTTAAACAGTTTTTTAACCAGATTAAATACCAAAAATTACATCAAAAATATCATGAGTATTAAAAATAGTGTTTTTTTTTTTTATATATGTGTGTAAATATTATTTTACAAATGCAATATATGACAAATAGAGACATTTTAAGTGTAAAAAGTCAGTTGTTTTGCGTGAAGTGAGAGTAGTACCAATCTCAACGCTTCGCTTATGAGGCGTGTAAAATTGGCACTCAATATACGAGAAGAATGCATCGTTATATAGAAAATTATATACCTATAACGGGCATTATTGTGATTTTATGATGTAAAAAAAATAACTGCAAAGCTTTGAATGCTGAATAAACGAAATCCCGCCCATTGATATATCAATATATATTGATCTTATGTTATAATCGATGTTATTGCCTTCGCCGCAGACAATAAAACACCTGACATAATATGTGGGACGAAGTTAAAAATCGCCTGTGATTGTATTAAATCGACGAGACGGCGCGGTGGTCTGAATCACCATTGAGCAAGGGAAAAAAAACTTTTTTTTTTTAGAAAATTACTTTTTGTAAGCGTTTATTTCATAATTCAAAAGCTTCGGATGGTTTGTAGTAATGTACTGAGCATGTTGTATGTTATCTTTGCCACATATTATATCTGCAATTTGAACTATTTGGAGATTACTTTTAATTATTTATAATACGTTTACCTCACCTGATGGTAAATGATGATGTTAGACGCTAAGTTCAGTAGGGTCTGGCTCTCAAATGCAACTGCCGGAACAAACCTAATAGGTATTTAGTGGCATATTTAAAAAAAAAAACGACATTTTTGTTATTGTGACTAGTTTCATAAACAAATTGTCATTCAAATATAGTTTTAAGCATTTTACAGTAGACTTGAACATATAAAAACTGCTGTTTATATACTAGATTTGAGAAACCTTCGCTCGAGTGTTACTAAAGATTACTTGTTTTTGTAACTTATTATAATACAGCTTAGCTTTTATTGGTGATAGAGCAATGTTAAATAGTCTAAAACCTTTTTCCATAACTGCGCTATACAATCCAAAAGGAATTTTTGAATTCCGACAAGTAATTCCTAAGATTAGTGCGTTCATACAAACAAGCAGACAAACGTTATAATTTGTATTAATATGGATGTAATAAGTAGTTATCATACGCCAAAATTACAGCCTTGTATTTAAATGTAAGCCTTTAACTAAATATTTATGTCAAGATTTTAAACATTTTATCAATAAGTTTATGAGAATTTTGTAGCGATAATAGGTCATTTATAGTGATAGCGTTTAGGAACGCCGTGTCATGGGACGTGAGTTCGAAACCAAACACCTACAATGAGCTTGAGCGGTCGGTAAATGAAAATTTCGTAAGAAAACCGTAGCATAGTGGTAGGGATTTTTATAATGCCCGCCTGGCAGGCTACCACCCTCAAGTTGAAAATCTGCCGCTAAATACCATTACCTGTTTTCCGGTAGTTGCACTTAGAGCCAGTTTCTCCACAGGTTTAGCGTGTCTACCAACTTGGGCCGGTTCGTCACTTAAGATCAGGTGAGATTATGGCCATAACGCTAAACCATAACTATACAACAAAAATGTTTAAACCGTCGATGAAAAGCGCTTACCTACGTATGAAACACCAATTCATTCTATTCTTGAACACGCCCAAATTATGGGTCGACGAGCAAACAAACGCCAGAAGTGAATTCCACTCCTTTGCTGTTTGCATAATGAACGGGAAGACAAATCGCTTGGCACGAGCCGAGGTCACTTCCACTATATAAAGATGGAACCTCTTACGGTTTCGGGTCATCCTATGCTATGATGGAACTAGCCGCTTATTATGTACCAAAACTGCCGGTTTTGCATTTTTATTTTCAATTCCTTTATATTCTTGTCCGTGATAGATGATATTATATAGCTTAAAAATTGCTCTATCAAATACAAAAACAGATTTTGAAATCCGACTGGTAGTTGCTAATATTAGCGCGTTCAAACAAATAAACAAAATTTTCCGCATTATAATATTAAATATTAACTTAGCCACAGCTAAGTGATAGCAAAAGTGGCAAATAATCGGCAGTAAATTGCCAAATTTTGTTCACTAAAGCGGATACGTAATGATTTTGCCATTTCGGAGCAAATATTTAGCAATTTCTGCTTTTGCAAAATACGTAATAAGAGGTTGTTGGATGGAATTCTTTGGGACGGTTATGTACGGGTTCGAATCTACGGGCACTAAATCGATATCACACCAGTTTGAACTCCTCGACCACCACGAATCGGGATATAAAAAACTAAAATGTAAATTGAAAAATTCAAGGCAATAACAACATGATATATTTTCTGGTAACAGTTTGAGTTCAAACTTGTGTGACTCGTTTTAATCGTACTTTCACTACCCGGGACTCGATTGTCATTCTCGGATCGCCCGATGATTAATGGTATACTAAATTACAAGGTGCCTCTGACAAAATTGGTCCCGAAAAGGGCCAAGGTCCGTCTCGATTGAGGAACTTTTACGCGGTGTGGGAACGTCCTGTTATTAGTTTTTTTTTTGTATTTTTTGTATTTTATTTATAATATGAACGCATCGTAAGGAAGCGATATTTAAGATTTATGTGATCAAAGTTTTATTACCGATATTATACATGTTTCACGGTTTTGAATTCAATACATTCAGATAAGATCTGTATTAAAATGTTAATTTTTATATATAAAACGATATTTATGAAGTTTAATTTAGTATAACCTTACATGCATTACAGAAAGCTTTTGTAGACGTAACCGGGAGAGAAATACGGAGACACGGGCCCTCCGAATTTCTTAAAAAAATGCTTTACTTATTACAGTGAAATGTTATAGCTATCGGCTGAACTTTGTTAGTAGAATTAATTATGAAGCTCTTTAGGAGTCAACGTACTACCCAATCTAATCTTTAATTGATTTTTAGTAATATTTAAAAGGGATTCAAAATTATACGTAGCTCCATTCAATAAGTTTCATAATGCAAATATATAACTGGAATCTATAAACAAGCTGAAAAAAAAAATACTGTGTGTCTAAAGCCACATGACAGATATGAAAGCTTAAATAAAATATATTGGTGCGGCACATACCGGGTTTATGTCCATACTGAATGCGACTGATACGTTATACACTCCCATGTAACACTCGTCGAGTGAGTATATCAGTGACGCGTGGACTTTATTTCTCTCCCTCCCTTAGTTGACTTGAACCGACGATGTTTCAACAAGCGTTACATAGCCGAGCGTTTTAGGTCAGTCTCATTCGATATCGACTTAATAAAGCCCTCAGCGCGCCTAAGAAGTTTTCATACTAAAAAGCGTTTATTAATTTTTTAAGTTATGATAGCTTGGTAGTGGCCTTGGTAGTAGTCAAGGGCCGTGAGTTCGAATCTACCTACAATGTATTTGAGCTGTCGGCAAGATAAAACATCGTGAGGTAACTATAGTACTGTCGTAGAGCTTTTCTAATATCGCTTGGCTAGCTACCACTCTCAACTTGAAAATCTGCCACCATATACTTGTAGGTGTATTCCGGCAGTTGCACTTGAGAACCAGTCCCTCTATTAGGCTTAGCGTGACCGTTTTGGCCTACATTGTCACCTAACATTAGTTGAGGTTATGGCCATAACATTGTAACTTTAAAAAATAGTTTATGTATATATCTATTACCCATGGAAGGATTAATAAATAGCTTGATTTTGTTTTTACAGATAAAACTAGCTAACCCAATATATGTTGTTTTGTCTTATAAATTATTTCTAGTGAATACTTTGGTTGTATTAAAAATAAGTGGATGAGGGTAGGACAGAGAAAATTTGTAAAAATTTGTATTTTAAATGTAACAATGTTTAAAAAATAAGTATCAACATTTTTGTCAAAAACATAAAAATAAAAATGTTAAGGGTAGACCACCCTTATCACTTAGAGTTATAACAAATAGATTACGACCGATTCTCAGACATACCTAATATACATATAAAATATCATAAAAATCGGTCAAGCCGTTTTAGAGGAGTACTAATATTGTGACACGAGAATTTTATAATTTTATAGATTGATAAAAAATATTAACATTATGTTAATTTAATACATATTTAAAGGTTTGTTTTTCACTGTTTAGTGGCTAAACGTTTGGCCGCAATCTCACCTGATATTAACGAACAAACTAGCCCGAGACGGTGAACTCCTAATCCTGGTGGACTGACTGACAGTCAAGTGCACCTGCCGCGACTACACCTATAGGTATATACTTAGGACTATATGGCTAGCAAGGCTACCACCATGATATGGTTTCATCACGATATTTTTCTTCAGTCGAGTCCATCAAAGCAGTGCCCATTCACAGTACCACTAAATCTTTAAACCACAATTAAAAAAAACCACATCATCAAAATAAGTGACGGTAGCTCAGTTGGTAGTGTGTACGGACGCCGTATCAGTGAAATTGAGTTCGAATCCCCACAATAAGCTTGATTTTTTGGTGAAGGAAAATATCGTGATGAAACTATAGCATGATGGTAGGGCTTATCTAATCACATATTTTTTTTAATTCAAATTAGTAAACTACAAGGCTATCAACTTCCGTGTTGGCCTAGCGGTTAAAACAGTTACCTCATAGCAACCACCCCGCCGAAGTACTGCGGATTTCAGTCCCGCACAATACTATTATTTATATGATCCACAAATAACTGATCAGAGTTTGTTTACAGTAGAACCTCTATAAGTCGAATATTAAGGGAGACTCCAAAATATTCGAGTTTCGAATTCGAAGCGAAGGGAACAAAACACTTTTTCGAAATTTGGATGTTTTCAACTTGTCGAAGTTCGACTTAACAAGGTTCTACTGTATTAGTTTGTGTTTTCTCATTTGACATTGGTGAAATCGGCTTTATAGGCAGTTGCCATAATATAAAGCTTATTGCATTGGTCTAGATAAAACCGTGAGAAATATTAAGTAGCTGATTTAACAACAAACAGATTTCGTACTGGCAACGTAATTTTCGCATCACGCTTTAATTCGCGATTAATGCTACAGAGGTCACTGTGTGCCCTACATTGTATTATTAACTTGTAAACCGTCGATAATGATGCAGCCAAAAGATAACAGCTGCCTCACCATAACCGATTCTCATTTTTTATAATTTATAGGTTCAGCGTTATGGCTACAATCTCAGCTGATGTTAAATGCCTATCTAACCCAAGATGATGAATACGCTAATCCTACTGGACACATCTATAGGTATTTGGTGGCTAATTTGCAAGCTTTAGCTACGTAGGCATTAGAAAAGGGCCATACCACCATGATATCTATGGCTTCCTCATGTTATTTACCGTCACCAAAAGCTCAGGGTAATTGCTTCGATTCAGCAGGGATTCGAGCTCACGTTCATTGGCTCGGTTTCCGTAAATACTACCAACTGAATCATCATCGCTTCATAATTACCTATTTCTACATATTCTCATAATTATAATTTATCTTAAGAATTTCTTTAGATCACATTTTATATTTGACGTTACTTAGAATAGTCAAATGTATGGTCACCATAGCGATTTCTAATGGTTCGTACTAGGTGAGTATACCATGCCCCTGTTATAGCCTGCCCAGGAAAATGCTAGAGGGAGAAACTTAGATATTTTTTATCTGTTTTAAAAAAGGGACAAATATATTAGATTTTTTTAATTATAATTTGCGTAAACCAGGACAGATGGTTGTATGCAAACTTAATTTTTGTTGGAAAATTATAGATTTTTATCAACTTATTTAATTGTAATATATATTTATGTGTAGCAAAAATAATATTGTAAAGTTCATCGATGAATAATATTCGTGTAAACATAAGAAATCAGTATCGTAAAGTTCAATCTTAAAGATGATCGCTAATAACCTCAGTCGTTAAAAAGCGACCTAAAATAAAGAAATAATAAAAAACAGCATGACAATTTAAAATCTCGCTAAAAACTTCATAATCAAGTCATACATTAAAAAACTCGTAGTGTTTATTGTTTTTCATATGTACAATGCACCAGCTGTACTACTTGAGATGTAACAGAAGGGATAGTATTGTTATATTCGGTACAAGCGCACGTATTGGGAACAATCATGATCTCACAGGGGAGGGGCACGTGACCCTTTCGCAAATAATAATGGGTATTCTCCATCGCGGCCATGAGATATTTTTAAGCTTTTGTATTAACGCTTGCGTAAATTACAATATCAAAATTATTATTTTTAACCTTCATATTAAACCGTTTTCAATTTTATACAGAATTTAAATGCCTACTAGATATACTTCTTTATAGCAAAATGTTCTTCATCTCATCTCCTATTTCACCTCTTTCTTCACGTAGGTAAATACTGTATTGTTAAAACTGAATTTATTTATATCAATAAGGCAAGGCTACTCACATATGCAATATCGACGCCCTCACAAGAGAAAGCCTTTGCTCTGTGTACTAATTACCGATATTTACGAAGGAACGATTTCTTTATACAAACGATTAAAAGTTATATAAAAGAAATATCGTCACCTTTTGTCATGGATATGTAGGATAATATTTCCTTCATATTAAAAAGTTTTATACGACGACTATATGTTCAGAGTTAAAAAATATTTCGTGACATTTTTATTTAGCAATTCTATCACTATAGAAATATATTAAAATCTACATCCGTTGGAATAGGTAACAACCTTACAATCGATCAATATAAATCTTTCACTGCCGTAATAATTTATACCTACTTTAAAACTGTAGAAAAACTTTACGAAAACGCATAATAATTAACATGCTGCTACATTTTATCGTCGATTATCAACATATTGTTGCCTCTGATTCTTAGTATATAATATATATTGTGGTACAGGTATACCTCTATTGTTACCTTAATGTACCGTGAATCATTCTTTCATTCATGATAACAACGCAAAGTAAATGCAACAAAATAAACATAGTGAAAATATACACTTAATCAGATTAGCGACTGTACAATACAGCGTACGGCAGGTTCGTCCAACTTGAAGTAAGGCACATGTTAAAATGCAGCCGATCAGCAAAGCAAACGTCGGGTCGGTCATTCGCATCGGTGTAATACAGTGTGGCGGTTGTCGCACGCGTGCCCGCTTTTCATCGTTACAAAATTCAAATTCAAAACACTAGAAAATTGTGACTACATTTGAAAATTAAACTTGATATTATCAACATCAAAAATCATATATCGTTTAATATCAGTGTGATTATTTTAATTCATTAATTAGTGTCGGTTTTAAAACATAATTGGTTTATATTGCGGTGCATATAGAGACAAGTGTTTGTGACCTTCTGTGCTGATACAAAAAAGGAGTTTGCTCTCAAACTTGCCGTGAAGTGATGGAAATATGAATTCTAAAAAGGTTGAATGTTTCGACGATGATGACGATTCGGTGGGTGACAAACCGAGTCTCAGCTTTTTAGGTAAGTTCATTCATAACATTTGAAATGTAAACAGAAAGAACCCGCTGATAGCCGTAGTGATGTAAATAATTTGTTACGATATTGATAAATAATATGTCATTGAATATTATTTATGTAGAGATAGTTGTTTTAATTGTGTTGAGACTTCAATTTCGAGATAACACTGTCTGTGAATTTGTATAGTCCGATTGTTCCTAGGCTCATGATATACCTAAAAATAGTTTATTTTTATTCTTAGAGAACTTTTGGATAATTAATTATGACTCTGTTTTGCGAATAAAGAGGTAATAACACTTTTTAACTTTTAAAAATAATACGTTATAGCTTATCTGTACCGAGAATTTTAATCAACAAAATTCTGAAGAATAATTGTTACTTTTATCGTTTAACGCGTATTGATAAAATAATTTTAATCCATTGTTCTGTCTTGTGTTTTTATCTATATCTTTTCGGAAACAGACTTCATTATATGACATCTTAGGGTAAGCAGGTTAACTTAATTTCCAACTATAGTAAACCATTTAAAATTGGCGTATTTTTAAAATTTCATAAGTTAATATGTAATGTTTGAGTTTTATTCCCTAAGGCATAAATATGTCCAAAGTGAAGTAATACATTTTATATATACAAGCGCGGGTTCTAACTTATATTTACATAAAACAGGAACCCGCTCTGAATCTATTGTGCTATCAAAATATATGTGTTGATATTGTTGTATTCGTTTGTATTAACGTTTCCTTGTTTCTGATTAATAAAACAGGTTTTTTTTTTTTGTCAACGGTACTTTATTTCCATGATTTATTTACCAAAAGCTCGTCTTTTAAATTACAATTTATTATACGCATAGGAACAAAGTAACGGTTTTTCTTAAATAACAACTTTGTTGACTCGTTATATTTGCGTGGATTCGAAGCTTATGTAAGAAGAGAGTTTTTATTATAACTGGTATATTATTTATTATGAAGAGATACAGTTTTGGATTCGGATTTATGAATATAGTCTCTTGAACATTCAAATCTGGAAATTTAGTTATAGAGTTCGGGGTATATCATTATTAATAATTTTTATATGGAATGAATACGTACGAAGTCGTCGTCGGTTGCCAGTAATAAAATATATAACGTATTACTAACAAATACGCATTATGAAATCATCGCGTCTAACAACCTTAATTGGTGAAAAACCATCTTTTATCAAAAGCCGCTGGTTCGAAATACTAAACTATATTATTATTATTATTATTTTCCAACTGACATACGCTGTTAGCCCTAAGGGTTTTGACAGCTTCAAAGAACTTTTTGGGGCGAGTGCTGAGGGCACTCAGCTCCGAAGCAGCGAGCGCAAGGCCGAATGATCGCCGAACCTCGGCTTGGGCTGCTGCCGGAAAAACAAACAAGGATTCGCAAGTCGAACTAATCAACAAGCCCTAACTTACTAATTTCGTGTTCCTAACACGACCTTATCGGGCAAACCGCGTAAGGGCCGCGGGGGTAGTCCCTTACAAAATCGTGTACTTAACGTGTAGGTGTGCAAGGATGGTATGCGGTGTGATGATGTACTTTCAGTGATGTAGAGTGTCACTGTATCGCGCAAGCAGAGTCACTCGAGAGCTGCTATCCAGAGGATCGAACCTAGGCTCAAGCGTCTGCAGAGGGAGGTCGCGGCGGGTGTGTGGGAGCGAAATTAACCGCTCGGCCTCGGCGGCGAAGACGGCGGTTACGCGGGCGTGTACGCGGACACATACTATTGGTGGAGCCGGTAGGGAGAAGCGCGTTCAATCTCGTTATTTTATAGACGAGATCGGTGAAGAAACTGTATTAGTTGCATGTCTCTGTATGTTTGACGAAATATATAAAAATATAGTAGATAAGCTGTGCCCGCAATTTCTTGCGTGTGGAAGTAGTAAATGTTTTTTTTTGTTACCTTGAGGAATGAACTTGTTTTTTTTTGTGAATAAGAAGTCTTATGAATCTGGCTATTGGATACTTAAATGATTTTTTGTATCCGACTCTTGGTTATAGAAATTAGCGCTTTTAAACAAACAAACAGAAAAACTCTTCAGTTTTATTATATTATAGTATATATTTAAATTAAATAAATATTAACAGACCTAACGGTTTCCATGACATTTCTATTTTTAAAATAATATGTCTTTCTTAATTTATTTATCTAACTAGGTTTTTAAGATGCATAGATATTAATACATTATGCCATACACGTAAACATTGTATATTCAAACTTTACTTTTTCTGTGGATTACTTAAGATCGATGTAAATTTTGGGTTCGGTTAGTATGGCATATCAGTTATGTAGAATATGATAATGTAGATTTACAATGACGTAAGTGAAAACCGTAATTAACTGAAACAAATTGCATTTTAATCTCTTGACTCTTATGCGATGTGACAAATCTAATTTGATAGCTAAGTTAGTGAACATGGACGCCGCATCAAGGGACGTGAGTTTGAATCCGTCTACAATAAGCGTTTGGTGAAGGAAAACATTGTGATGAAACCATAACATAGTTGTACGGATTTTTCTAATACCCGCCTGACTGGCTACCATCCTCAAGTTGAATATGTAAGAATAACATATTTTTATTGTTAAGGTTTTAGCCTTATCGCCTTAATCTCACATGATCTTAAGTGACGATACAGCCCAAGATGGTAGGCGTGCTAAACCTGTGGAGGAACTGGCTGTCAAGTGTAACTGTCGGAACATACATTTTTGTATTTAGCGGCAGATTTTCAACTTGAATGGTAACTAGCCAAGCCGGCATTAGAAGAAGTCCTACCATCATGCTACGGTTTCCCCACCACGTTTTCCTTCACCGATGACTCAAACTCATTGTAGGCGGATTCGAACTCACGTCCCTTGACGTGGAGTCCGTACACACTACCACTGAGCTATTGTGTTTGAGTATTGAGCTAATGTATAGGTGTGTTCCGGCATTTGCACTTGAGAGTTAATCTCTCCACTAGGGTTAGCGTGTCCACTGTCATCCATCTTCACTTAACATCAGGTGAGATGATTGTGGCCTTAGCAGTAACTATAAAAAATACAATTGTGTCTAACATTAACTACCATACATCAAGTGTTATACACGGTATAGTCAATGCACTGAGGTACGTCGCGTTCCCATAGAAGTGCGCAAGCTGTCACTGCTCCCTGACGGTACGGGAGTATGAAGTATCACGTGAGGAAAGAGAGGAAGTCCAAAGGGATTTATTATCGCTATCAAAAAAAAATCTTTATTTTAATTTCGAAACCAACATATTTATTTGTTTTTATACTAATAAGTAGTTGGTTATATCTATTATTACTTTCTTACGAATACATTAAAAATGCGAAAGTAAGTTTGTTTGTTTGTTACGCTTTTACGCCTATTAACCGCTGAGTCGATTATGATCAATTTTAGAGATGGGACCCAGGAGACGGTGATAGGATACTTTTTCTCGTACAAAACTTATAGGAAGCAGAGTAAAGAGGGGAATAGGAATACACTTCGTGTGAAACTTTTTATTGCGACATTTAATATTATTTCGAAATGTTGATAAGTTCATAATTATCAACCTGTATTGACCAACATCTTCAAATAAATAATTTAATAGCATTTGATAAAAAAAATATATCTGTATCAATCGAAAACCAGAATTGGTTGATAAAATCAATAGTAACGTGAACGAGACTGCGGGGAAAAGCTAGTATATTTCTTTTTTAATTTGGTCTTAATTATTATATTATTTACATAACACTTTTTACTCTAACGACAAAAGGTGCGCGATATTTAACGACGGACATCCTAACTTTGAAATTTGCATGTATGTGTTTGGCAGTACGTTTCATTTCCAAGGTTTATTTAGTAATAATTTACATTACACTGTAAAAATCTGTATGAACGCGAGCAAAATCGCGTGCGAACACTAGTGTCTGTATAATCCGTTGTCTGAGTAATTCGAACGGATCGCAAGTGTTGCATAAAAATGTACAAGGATAGATTTTCCTAAACCGGTTGGTTTCCGTGGGGGGTTGATTACTCATTGACTAAGGCGATCATCTGTGAGTCAGTTGTGGTCCACTGAGGTTGTTGCCCACGCTTCACTGTCTGTCAAATCAAGCAAAATATGTAGGAGTGTCTATGTAACTTCTCATATTGTTGCGTTAGTGTCTGGTGCGTGTGTCACGTACTTTATGGATATCTACATCAATGTTATTTAATATTAGAAAGCGAAAAGGTTTCTTTGTTTATTTGTGCCTATTAATCTTCGGAACTAGTAGTAGTAATATTTAAAAAAAATATATATTTCGCATAATTGTAGAAGGTTTTGGACTTTTTAACATCACGCTACCATAGATAGGAACAAAGTTGTATTGAAAAAAAAAACATAAACTGGCCAAAATTATTAAAAAAAAATTAATTCCGAGCGAACGAAGTCCCGGTACACTTAGTATTTTAATATTTTATCTTTATAATAAAGGGCAGATAGTGGTAAATACATTGACACATCAAGTATTTTGTGGTACAAAATATGGGGCTTACTAATAGATGCACTAGCCTCTAAAGTCTACCACAGCATGCACTATGTGATAGACAGGTCACAAACATATATATAAAACCACGCGTTAATATATTTGCCATAGTGAAATGATAATAAATGGACATTTGGTCAGATGACGATCAATTTCCGCAGAAACACTGCGTAAGCGCTTTGCGATTTCAGACAAATATGGGGAATATAGAGTCGCCGTGCAGAATTTTACAGGGGAATTTATTTGTGGGTTTACACATACTCCTTTCAGAACCTACCCAGGTAAAGAGAGAGGGAGATACATAAATGAATGTTATCTATTCAAAATAAAGACTGATTACATAATTTGCGTAGTTGTTTAAGTGGTCACCTCACTACGTCAAATGTGAATTCTAATCCGATATATAACAGCCATTTGTGTGATCTACAAATGATCGTTCCGAGTCTGGTGTTTCTATATGTCCCGTAATTTTATATGCGTAAAGACCCGCGCGATACAGAGCTTGATTGTAATCTTAAAAAATACATGTGTATGTACCTAGCAGATATGTTTATTAAGGCGATGATTAAGAATGTAACTTGATATGGGTCGGTATACTGTCCACTCGGTTGGCTTATAATAATGACCTGTCATATTGTCGCATTTTATTTCATATACAAACGACAATATTTCGTACTAGTTGTGCCCGCGACTTCGTTCGCGTCGTCATGAATTTTACAAGGTATTTACAAGAATTATATTTTTTGTAAATATATTATTGTTATGCTAAGTGTAACTGTTATGTTACAGACTTATTACTATCACATTGTAATAACGAGCAAATAGGTGCAGTTACGACGAACGACATAGACGAACCCTTTCGATTTATGATATAAAATTTCCTATAGTACTAAATAGTACTTTGTCAAATTTGTACTGTCATAATAACTCTTTCTCAAATGTTGAATGGCTAAACGTAACGGATTGATGCGCGTACAAGGGAAGACACTGACTTGCAAATCATTTAAATATTCTTATTTTTCCGGATTAATAACAGAGTGCACCTTCTTTATAATTATTAAAAATATATTTTATTAACAGTTTGGGATCACTTATTAGTTTATAATGTACACGTCAGCTCAGCTCGTTCAGTATTTTCCGTTTAAAGATTTCTAGCCGTATACAATTACTCAAAATGTTAGACTATTCAACCTATCCGTTTAATCCTTAACCCGTAGGCCTTTTCTCAAGCTAAAATCTGCATTCAAATTACAATTATGTTAAAGCAAATTCGCGTGGAATGTTATACGCTAGCAGGAATAGTGTTTATTAAATGTCTTAACGACTAAAAATGTATTAAGTCATAATAAAATTACTGGCTGGTAGGTCACCATAATTCGACTAAAATAATTATGAAAGCTGTCCTTGGTCTCTTGAAAGCCTGAGTATCGCCGAAGTGTTGTTTGTTGCCAAGAAACTGCAATTACGCATTACGAGAGGAAAAATGTGAGAGCCCATAGTAATGCGCGCTTATATGTGTTTTCGGTTCTGGAATCAGTCGGTGCATATCCAACAACCATCGGAGTAGTAGAGATCTGCACTTGATTACATTCTGACCACAATAAACACTGTTTAAAACTCCTTAGGTCTATCACATTTGTATATTCAGCTTCCGAAAGGCTTGTAAGAGGGTATTACAGCATCAAATCCTTATTAAACTTCTAATATATTTTTTTTATACTTAAGGTTTAGCGTTATGGCCATAATCTCACTACATCTTAAGTGACGATACGACCCAAGTTGGTAGACACGCTAAACCTGTGGAGGAACTGGCTCTCAAGTGCTGCTGCCGGAACACACCTATTGGTATTTGGCGGCAGGTTTACAACTTGAGGGTGGTAGCTACCCAGGCGGGCATTAGAAAAAGCCCTACCACCATGTTATGGTTTCCTCACGATGTTTACCTTCACCGAGAAAGCTCAAGCTCATTGTAGGTGCTTGGATTCGAACCCACGTCCCTTGACGCGAAGTCGTGCACACTACCACTGAGCTATCATCGCTTCATATATTGGTGCCACTACTGGCATTAGTTACCACTGTTTTTTGAATCGAAAATTGCTCAGTATCAGGTGAAGTGCGTTTACTTAGCCGGGCTTTTATAAAGTCGCAAGAATAGTCTCGCTAATTTATAGCCACAACTCGAACAGATAAATTGCCTGTCTGGCATAATATTGAAAATCTATTGTCTATAGTTAGCGTGAGAACATTTCCGACCAAATAGAAGAGTGTTGTTATACATGTGGTTATATTAATTACGCTCACGAAATTGAACATCGTTTCGCGGGCTCTTCTAGTAGACAGGGATGTGTTTAAGAACAGGTTCTAATGTTGACTTTAATAATCGCCTTCTCGGCTTTTAAATTGAACGATGTTAATTTGATTTATTTCCAACTTTCCCACGTCTGAGTTCATTAGTTCATATCTCGGTTGTGGGAAAACGAATATAATATATGGATTCGTTATCAGATACAAGAAATCGGGGCCCAATAACTTGTGAAGAAACAACGAAATCTCGATTCAACAACGGAAACTATTATCAAAATTGAGAGCACAGTATACGACATAAAAGGGACTGATTTAAATTAAACCGAGGAAAGTAGTTTTACATCTTAATGTTTATTTATGAAGGTGTTTTGGCTAATTGGTGGCGATGTCGGAATATACATTTTATTCATATAAATTTCTTGTTATATTATCTTAGAACGCCCACTGCGGTAGGTAGGTGGTCGAAACTGATATATATGTTGTGTTGAGTAAGTCAGGTGGTAGTATGGTGTTTAAATTTATGTAACATTTCGAAAGGCATGGTAGTTATTTTCCTTAAAAATCACATCCTCTTCGCCAGTGAATGTATGTAATATAAGAATGGCGGTTATTGCGAGACTAATTTATTATACAGTAGGGTATATGTTAAACTACATACTACTTTACTGACATAACACAACATATATTAAAGAATCGACCCTACCAAATATACATTGAAAATGCTTTCAACACTGCATTCCCGTTTAACACTAAAAGGGATCAATAAGCACCTGATAACGTTTAAAGTATTCAAGAAATACGTTTAAAATTTTCAAGTAATATTTTTTTTATCGGAGACATAAATGACTTTGAAAAATAAAGTGATTAAAACGTAAAATATACAAAAAAAAAATACATTATTTTGCTGATAACATTTTAGCTTTTAGAAGTTAGTGATACTAGAAGTATCGCCATAGAGGTCTCTGGCCTCTGGTAATAACATGTAAGGTACGGTCGTTTTAGTGGGTATGGTTAGCAATAAATTAGTCCCACGTACTCTTCTCATTTTTTTTTTATATTAGCGAAAAATGGCCCGGTTGCTATATTCTGCCCGCCTGTATATTGTGAAAAGCAATACGTAAATGTATTTTTTTCCACGCAAACAAAAAGGGCACAACTGGATATTATATCGTGCCATTTGAACTGTTGATTTATTAAAATGGTTGTTTTGATATCTGTGTTTAGATATATATAAAATATTTAGTCAGCATACAACGAGCTATGTTTAGTTTGGAATCAAATGACCGAGTGTATGGTTCGTCTGTAATGGAATCGATACTGAAAATATTGAAACTAAATATAACGTAAGCTTAGAAGACGTGTCTACATGTTATGACTACTACATTATATATTTATAAATATAATTTAGTTGGTTTTGAAGCGCAGCAATCACTATGTCACGACGTATTGATGTATTTATTGCAAATCCAGTGTAAATCATTGGTTGAGCTCAGAACAAAAGAGTTATTAACTTAATAACATGACTTTAAACTTATTAATTGCTTTCACGTTGTGTAAGTAAAGTAATTGCTTGTTAAGAAACGTTTTTTTTATTAATTTTTTTTTTGCTAAAGGTCACGACTTTTACAACCAGAATTTAATTATTATATAAAAACAATGAGACAGTTTATTGCTATACGTAAGTAATTTCCTTCAATACACGTAATCTTTACAATTTCATTATAAACCTATATCATATATCATTAACGATATTATATTATTGTATCGAAATATTGAACTTTAAGCTAATATTTATACATATGAAAGGTTGCTTAACTTGGGATTTCGTAGATTTTTTGTGGGATTATATATAATACTTGACTTGAGTATAAACGGTACGGACCACTCTCGAATGTTCACAATGTTCTGATAATAGTAATCAAATATAAATAAATTTTGGGGATTAGGTTTTTAACACAAAAAAAATATAGAAGATTCACTGCATTAAAATATACTGGAGACGGAACTTAAACCAATATTTATGAGTGAATTAAACCATAACTTGTAATCAAATTGAAACTGAGTGCAATCTGTATGTAGATTTTTTGAAATTATGCATTGGGTGTACTCTGTTATTAACATATAGATAATTTTTTTTCGTACGTGTGTCTAGTTCTTTAGTTTTCACTCTGAAAGTACTAAATAAAATCTTATTAACATGGAAAAGAATTTAGTGCTGATTGTGACCGTACTAGGTGGCACTTTAATCCAGTTGTTAACTGCTAGAAAAGCCAGCCCAACACGAGATCATTAAAATCAGTTGAACCGTTCTTGAGTTATAAACAGTGTAAATAAACCGACTTTTTTTATGTGTACCTTTGTATCGGTAATAACACACATCACAATTGAATTAAAAATATTTATTTCCTATTTAGATTTATTATATTTTATGATTATTTCAGTTATAAATATATATTTCATATATTTAAATTTAAATTATGCCTCGATAAGTTCACATATTTATTACCGTAATACACTCTTAGATAAAATATAACTTTCTAAATTACTCAAGCAAGGATAATCCGAAATTAACTTAATACATAATACGTATAGCCAGTATTTAAGTACGCATATCTTAAAGTGTATTACACAGTCATATAGCCTGATCCATGTTAATCCGTGAACATACGATGCGGTCGTTTGAGCCTCACATTCGCCTGGTGTGGTCCGCTGAACTACAAAGGGCTGTTGTGGGAAGGGACACCCTTAGTTTTCACGCCTGCTATCGTTAATGATGCGGGAATAATGGTAGTATAGGGGAGTTATTTAGTCACCTGAAGATAAACTTTAATTGTGACCTGTCGTGTTTTGTTTTAGGGTTGTTTTATTATTTTTGTATCTCTGCAACACAGTCAATTAATATAGTTATTGTATATTTATTAAAATAACAATTGTGTTACGTCTTAGTTTGATATTTTAGACTTCGCTACCTTTTTATTTTTATTTTTATAAACTGTTTGTTCAGTTAGAATATGCCACAACATGCTACACTTAATTACTGAGCCTAGTACCGATATCAACCAAATCAAAAATTAATTTGGCACTATTTCGTCGCATATACCTATATTATAAGTATGTTTTAATATTTGTCGTCTAAGAGATTTGTTACGAACTCATTCTATTAAAATAAGTTTATTTTATATATATATATATATATATATATATATATATATATATATATATTATATATTGCGCACCACAGTGACTGCACTGCATATGATGTTAAGTATAGGCGTCTGACAATGAATCAAAATTCACTGCCAGTCAACGCTGTCATACTGGCCTATAAGCCTTCTTCTAAATTACACGTCTTCAAATTGGGCGTATAACTTCTTTTCATTAAAAAAATAAATTTATTCAATGGAATTTGCCTCAAAGCCTTAACTATCGTGTGTCTTCTTCTTGTAATGACTATTCGGAGACGGATCGATGGTTTTATACAAAATATTTTTTAAAGCGATGATAGCTCAGTGTTAGTGTGTACGACTTCGCGTCAAGGGACGTGAGTTCGAATCCAACCACCTACAATGAGCATGAGCTTTCGGTGAAGGAAAACATTGTGAGGAAACCATAGCATGGTGGTAGGGCTTTTCCTGATGCCCGCCAGGTTAGCGACCACGAACAAGTTGAAAATCTGCCTCCAAATACCAATATGTGTGTTCCGGCAGTTGCGCTTGAAAGCCAGTTCCTCCAAATGTTTAGCGTGTCTACCAACTTGCGCCGTATCGTCACTTAAGTTCAGGGGAGGGTTGTCAATGTCTTCGTAAGTTGAATTATGTTTATTATACTTTTAGAACCTTTTTTTTAACTTAATGAATACCTATAATAAATACTTAGTATATTTTATAAATCTATTGAATCTTCATCGCATTGTGATGAGTAACATGCCTATTCGTAGTGGGTGGCTAACGGTTTGCGAAGTACACACCTTGCCTTATACACTGTGGATGCCAGACTTTTTCTCGAATACTATAAAACTGAATAGAGAAAGGAAGCAGTAAGTACAAACTTGATATTTATGTTTTTATATTGACAAAGCACCTTTTAACTTGTATTACCAAGTCCCTCTGTACTACAGACACTGTGGGCAGTTGCCCAGGGCCCCGCGATCGATATGGACTCCCTAGCTCCTGCCAGATCACCAAACGATAATTCCTATTTATTACTTAGAAACGTATGAATTTCAACAAAATTGAATTATTAAAATAAATTATCTTTTTCTACAAATTTATTGTTTACTAGCTTTATAAGAATTTATAGATTAATAGCTTTTACCTGCGGCTTCGCTCGCGTTAATATTGATTTTGTCAAACAAATCAGATGACAAAGAGAAGAAGCAGATAAGGGAGGTTCTAGATTTATATTTTTTTATATAATCGCATTAAATTAATAATATTATAAATGCGAAAGTGAGTTTGTTTGTTGTTTATTACGCTTTCACACCTAAACCGCTAATGATTGTATTGAATTTTGGTGCCGAGATAGATCGGTCCCTGGAGACGGAGATAAGCTACTTTTCTCGTAAAATAACTTATTGGAAGTGGGGTAAAAAGAGGGATAAACTTTCTATGAAACTTTTTATTACGTCATCCGATTTGCATGACAAAAGCAATATTACCGCGAGCGAAGCCGCAGGTAAACGCTAGTAACCTGTAAATTCTTACTTCACACAATTTTAGAATTGTAATGAGTCAATTATACAGAATATGCGAGGTTAAGAGACTTCCTTGTCATTTCATATTTAGCGTTGGCAGGGCATCTGAAGGTTGTCAAGTCCGTTCCATTTAAACTTGAATTAAACTAAGGGCCGAAACCTGTTCGCCTTATATCAACTGCGTTTGTTCGGTTAACAACAGATGTAAGACAAAACGTAACCTAAACAAACGAAAACGCACCTCGAGTTGAAGGTACAGACGCACTAATTTGTACTATTAGTATTTGTTCAGCTTTTACAACAGTAAACAAAACGCGGCTCAACGAACGAAGAATTCATGATTTTCAATACAAAGCATATTCAATAACGAATGATGTAGAACTAACTTAATGATTGAAACTTGATAAAAATACGGTTCAATCAATTTTTTATTTATATTACCTATCCAATAAAAGTTGTTTCACTCTATTTCATGTTTAAGTATAGTATAATCCAAACACAACAGTGATGATTGAGTCAAATTTCAATTATCGTTAGCGCAAACAGAAAATAAAAATTTTCTAAGATGACATTCTAAACACTAAAGTTACTAAAAGTTACAAAAATGACGGATAATAAGTAAATAAAATTTTAGTTCCAAGCGACCGAAATCACGGGCAGAGCTAGATAATTTAGAATTTCTTTTACAGCTAACAGTTAATCTTTATTGTCATTTGGTTTTTGGATTGTTGTTTTTATTGCATGAAAAATGAACCTTAAGATGGTAATGATAACTTTGATATTTCGAAACATTTATATAACCATACATTATTATTAATAAATTGTCTCATAAAACGTTTTATATTAAGAAACATAAAAAAAACTTTTTATATTGTACCACAAATTACTCATATTTGTCTGTTACATATTACAATGATGTTCAATATACTAATACTCAATGTCAGTTTCGAATCAATCAATACTCTACCGAGCATTATATTTACGACGCGACCTCTGAACTACCGACTACTTGAAACATGGACAAGACACCGATTCCGAATCTCTCGATTTCCCCATACATTACTATCAAAGATTCTTTAGTAATACCGCAACATAATATCCCATATTTCAACCGAGTTAGTTATACGGCGCATCCGCTTTCTATTTGCATTGCTCGAGGTCAGCACGAGACCCCTATATGACTACCTGTCCTTCGATAAGTCCCGCCCATTTGCCCCGGAGTTTAAAATTTTATCTATTGTTAGGTAGATCGATGCATATCGATTGATTGTGGGCAGACGCTTTCAATTATAGATAGATAAATAGTAATTGACCACTTATATTATTTATTGGTGAAGGTTTAAGTACATTGTGGTCAAGGTTTGATAAATTATGCTAGGGTTAATAGATTTTGAGGCTTGTACTTATTAAGTTATTGTCTATATTAATATTAGTTTGGTTGTTCCATAATATTGGCGCTTTAAACGGTTGTTTCAATGTAGCTACTGCACTGAATCCTGCAAGTTGTGATCCCGCGTGGAATCAATTTTTATTTGATCCATAACAGTTAAATCACATGCGTCAAGGGCTATATATTTAGTGGAAGCGTTAAAAAGGTAATTGTCATACACATGCATGATATAGTCTTATATTAATATTCTGCTTAAATATAATTCTAAATTCCAACACATAAAACTTGTTAATAAATTCTATATAACAGTTACGAAGCAAAAAAATTATTGGTCACTAAACCGGCTCCATTTTCGGTTTCTTTGATGCATTTCAAACAAACGCAATAACTTCAGAAACTGGAAGCATTTCAACGATAACTTGACATGAGGTTAGAAGGCTAATAACAGCAGGTTACGTTTGCCCATTGTACGCGTTCATGCCAGCTTAGTTGCTGCTTAAGCTATTTTTATCCTCGTAGTGCGTTGCACTCTCCGCTCCATCGGAATCTAATATGCTAATATAAAAAACAAACTGTTGATACAGGTGCATTATTCCTTATTTGGTTTCATCAATGCGTTTGCTTTTGTCACATATCTATATTATTTGAACAGTGTACGTATAATGAGTTTTAGCTTCAACTTAAAAGTGTTATGAACCCTTGTCTTCGTTATCGTTGACAAAAAAATGTAAAAGATCTCTCAGAAATGCCTGGCAGATCTATGTGAGACTCATCAGGAACACGCGAACCAGCAACGTTCATCAAAAAATCGTCACGGTAAAACTGCATTTCACTCTTGTTGTCAAAGGACAGAAGTTGCTTTTTTCCAAAGAGCGTTATGAAATCAGTCGTAACTGGATTTGAATTTACTTAAACATAATAAATGCCTGTAACAGTTTTCGGGTAATCATTTAGTAGCATTAAGTATTCTAGTAATAAATCTTATTTAGAACATAAGTTATAGTCCTTAGTACAAAATTTATGAACATGAAGAGATTTATACAGTATCCCCCATATATATCCCATTGTATATATAGTGATTATACATCAAAAATCTTTTGTCTTCTTTCAAGGCCCTTTTTATAACTTTCATTATTTGCATCGATTGAATTTACGGTTTTATTAATGCCATTAATATTTCCATCTATCTTTGATACTACAATGAAATTGTAATTAAGATAGATAAGAAAAATTATAATTAAGTAATTTTTTTTAACCTCTGTATATCAGTCTATCACCTTGTTCGCCTGTATTCTGGAACTACGGGATAGATTTTAGAATACTGCGTAATCTAGAAAATGAAGTTGTTCTTCCGAGACCGCGAAGAAATTTTAAATTCTGTATTGATTTGATTTGATGCATTATTCTCTGTCCGATAATTGACAATATGATTAAAAATATAAAATCGTGACAGAATTTAAATATACAAAAGTGTATCTGTATCAATAGGTATTAGAAAGGGGATAAATTTGTTTATTAATCGCGTTAATCTTAAAGAACCTATCGAATTTCAAATATTATTTTTATATTTGATAGAGCGATAATAGACGAACGTTTTACGTATTTTAACATCACGCTACCACTAATATAGCAATGCTGTGTTGAAAAAGTTACAAAAACGGAATAAAATAATTATATCATTTTTTAGTTACGTGTGATCTAACTTGCAAGCTTCAGGTATCATTTGTATATTTGGAATCGCAAACTGAAAAAATGATCAATAGATATGATGATGTGATCGGGTTATTATTTACTAGAAAGGTCAGGTCAAGGTCTACAGGGTTAAATAAAGTACTATAAATTAAGAAAATATTTTCGGTCATAATTCAGGAACCAGGACTTCGAGGATGAACGTTGGTTATTACTATTTGCTTTTAGTTTTAAAGCATTCGAAGCAATCTGAATCGATTTTATTGAATTCTAAATCTGACAAAAATTTCTATCAATGATCGGGATTTACATTTTATTATAGGGCTAATTGAAACAAGATCTCAAGAACCGCAGGAGGTAGAAAACCGTGGGTGGAAGAAATTAACTGCCTTCTCTTTTGTTTGTCGTATGTAGGATAAGGATGGAAGACTACCTATTGTAGGTTAGCGGCCGGGAGCAGGTTTTAAAGGACTCGTCGAGCGTCAAGTTGTTCTGGAGGTGATAATATGCAATGTTTAATACATTCCCATCCATGACGTTCATTGTTTGACACCGCTGTTACGGTTTCGTGTTTAAGGTTCAAACTGATTTTTATTAAGATTATCACACTTCTTTTTAAGATCATGTTGTGTCGTTTAGGATATCAAAGAGTTTTTGATAATTCGGTTTGAGCGTCACATTGATTTTTTCCTATTTTATAGTTACACTAGGTGTACCCGGGATTAAATTCGCATGGAACTAAAAATTATGTATGAATTTTACCCGTTTTAGTAACATATTTCAATACAAATTAGCTCCTATTGGTGGTAGAGTGATGTTACGTATCCTAGAACTTTCCTTAATAAAAGCTCTATCAGATACATTTTTTTTTTCTGAGTGATAGTTCCTAAGATAAGCACGTTAAAGCTTAGCGTTATGTCCATAATCTCATGTGGTCTTTAGTGACGGTACAGCCCAAGTTCGTTAACATGCTAAACCTGTGGACGAACTGGCTCTCAAGTGCAATTGCCGGAACACACCTATTGGTATTTGACGGCAGATTTTCGACTTGAGGGTGGAAGCTAGCCGGGCGGGCATCACTAAAAGCTCTACCATCATACTTTGGTTTCCTCACGATGTTTTCTTTCACTGAAAGCTCAAGCTCATTGTAGGTGATTGGATTTGAACTCACGTTCCATGACGCGGTATTCCTACACACTACCACCGAGCTATCATCGCCTTTTGAAATAGAACAACAAACTTAAACCATATTTGTTTTACAAATTAGTATTCCTGATATATATTTTATTCAAATTATTTATAGAGATACATTTCTAAGAGTTATTTTTTAATTCCTTATACGGCATTATCGATTCTATACCTTTTTTTTTATTATTGTCATGGGTTTTAATTGTAAATGTAATGGCTTTCAGTTCTATTCTAAAATTTAAAACATTGTACCAAAGTACGTTTTTACTTCGGCAACTTATTTATACAACTCTGATTACCTTTAGTCCTGCGTGTTCGGTAGATTTATTATAAAGACAATTAACGTCGTGTTGTTTAACATATAAAATGGTTTGCGTTTAAACTAACAATCAATAATGTTATTCCGATAACATACGTATTGGTGCTGTATTCTTTTTTAATTACAACGTCAGTAATTACTAAGAGCAATATCTGATTGATTAATTAATGTACTCAGGGCGAGCGTAGGTAGCTCTAAGACTTTTCCATAACTTATGCATTTTTGTGGTACATTTTTCTGAGAAACTATCACAATTTCAGGTTTAGGCTTTAATATAACATTTTATCTTAATGTCTAGATGTGTTATCAATAATATAAATATTATTTTATATACATTAAAAAAAGCAGATATAATTTTTTTAAACAATTACAATTTTATTGTATCACTAACGCCATCTGTCGAAAAACATTGCGAGATCTTCTAAAGCACCGGTTTTGCTATTTAACATTTTAGGTATACACAACTACATTTATTTCAGTTCTATATCTAAGTTACAATTTAAAGTAATGAGGCTAAAAAAAACATTTTTATTATATATACACAATGTCTGTATTTTGATTAATATCAATGTATTTCATTATTTTTTAAGGTTTATTTAAGGTTTAGCGCTCATACCATAATCTCATCTAATCTTATGTGACGATACGGCCCAAGTTGGTAGGCACGCTAAACCTGTATAGGTTAATGGTAATTAGCGGCAGATTTTCAACTTGAGGGTGGTAGCTAGCCAAGCGGGCGTTTTAAAAAGCCCTACCACCATGCTATAGTTTCCTCACGATGTTTTCCTTCATCGAAAGCTCAAGCTCATTGTAGGTATTTGCATTCGAACTCACGTTGCATGACGCGGCGTTCCTACACACTACCACTGAGCTATCATCAGTTCAAAAACATTTTTAACATGATCATATAATATAATAACGCCCGATTTTTTAAATTCTATTAAACGATGCAATGCTCTTTATACAGATTGCTTGTTGCACAAAAAATACTATACACCCGAAACTAGTACTTTATATTTTTTAAACATAATAAAACAATAATTACAGTGAAATAGGTATAACTTTATATATTAACATATTTAAGTAACCGTAACTGGGTCGTTGTGAATTTAACTGTGAAGCTCAAAGAACAGCGGGAAGGGCTACAATACGCCGCAGTAGATATTACGTAATAACAGAAAAAAGATTATCATTCGAAAATAATAATTATTGTACTAGCAGGTGCCCCGCGACTTCGTTCGCGCTATTACCGATAAACAGATGTCGTGAAAGGAATATCCATGGCAAACTTAAAGTCCATAAGTGTAAATATCTCTTCCCTTTATACCATTAGGAGTTAAATAAAAGAAATCTTTTTTATAGTTAAGGTCTCTGTAATGACCACGATCTCACCTGATTTTAAGTTACGATATCACTCAAGACGGTGGGCACGCCGAGCCTAGTGGAGGGCCTGGCTCTCAAGGGCAACTGCCGGAACCCACGTGTAGGTATTTGGTGTTAGATTTTCAACTTGAGAGTGGTAGCTATCCAGACGGGCAACAGAGAAAGCTCTACAACCATGCTATGGGTTCAACACATTGTTTTTCCTTCACCGAAAGCTAAAGCCCATTGTAGATAGATTGAACTCGCGTCCGTTGAACGCCGCGTCTGTACGCACTACCAACTGAGCCATCATCGCTTCAACGTCTTCTTAGTTTCTTAGTGAGTGTCTACGTCACAAAAAGGAGCCACACTACAAATTTTATGTTTCTAGTTTCAGTAGTTTTAATTGTGTGTTGCTCAGTCAGTTTACCAACGTCTTTATGTATAAATATATAACATAGCTACAAGATGTTATTATATCAATCTATCTAATCAATACCTATCATGGTTCATTATATAAAAATATATTGAGATTGTCAAATTTAATAGTAATATATTGTTATTAATTGTAATTAACAGACACGCGGCAAAACACGTACTTACTCCACAATAATTTAGTTGTGTCGTATATTTTTGGGTATTTTTTATTTATAAAACTGATAAATAAAGAAACTGATAATTAAACAAAAAAAAATAGATTTAATAATAGTCGGCAATGAAACATTTAATGATCATACAAGGACCTACAAGCTAATGTTTAATGAAACGGCCGTTGTACAAGCCGATTAGTGTCTTCATAACCACATTGCGACTGTCGTGAAGTGTATCCTGTATGGAACTTTCTTTCTAACGTGGTGTTTAAAGCTTATTCTTTATGGACTTACACATCGCAACGCGCAACCGCATTACCCGGACTCAGGCCAAAGACGAGAGAGGCATGTGGTAACTCACTGGGTGGTAATAATTCAATACTACCCATTTTGAAGCGATGATAGCTCAGTGGTAGTGTGTACGACTTTGCGTCAAGGGACGTGAGTTCGAATCCAACCACCTACAATGAGCTTGAGCTTTCGGTGAAGGAAAACATTGTGAGAAAACTATAGCATGCTGGTTGGCCTTTTTTTAATGCCCGCCTGACTCGCAACCCCCCTCAAGTTGAAAATCTGCCGCCAAATACTAATAGGTGTGTTCCGGCAGCTGCACTTGAGAGCCAGTTCCTCCACAGGTTTAGCGTATCTACCATCTTGGGCCGTATCGTCACTTAAGATCAGGTGAGATTATGGCCTCAACGCTAAACGTTAACTATAAAAAAATTAATGCCCACCTCCGCGACAATTCAAGCTCCCTTGTTCCCAGTTTTGTGTGAAACCTAGGCTTATTTCTAAGGTTGAATAAGTTATTATAGTGACTATAGCAAAAAGTATTAATACGGATAAAACAATATTAGTATGGGTGAGCGCAGTTGTCATATACCACATATGAAAAACACTCCTTACGGTAAGTTAGAATGCTAAAATCCGGAAAACGGTACTTTTTGAAAACTACATAGTAATCGCTACTTAAAAGTCAGAATGCGTTCAAAGAATTATTACATAGGAGTCATACATGCACTTGTATGGGACACGAAAGGTTTTTGTTTTAATGTTATTTATCCTGTACAGATAATAAAACTGTAATTGAACCAAAATGTACATTAAATATTTTTATTATATTTGTTTAACTTTGTCATCGGCATTGGTGTAAAAAATAATTTATTTTGTTTTTTTTTTCTGTCTTATTTCACGAGTGTCATTACAAGGCGACACCGTAGTATTTTGATAGAAGGTGTTATGGCTATAAATTACATTAAGCATAACGTATCCGGTTTAATTTTTTCAATAGGCTTACAAGGTTTCTGTAATTTTTTTTATTATATGAATTTCTTTTTGCATTATAACAATTTCATTGATTTTCAATAGGTCTATAATATTTTAATATATATTCTATAGGTCTAATATTTTTCCGACTCTTATTTTTGTCGGACCGGGGGGTTGTGGGACCGTCTTCCTGTCAGCTTGTTCCCTTGTTCCTATGATATTGGGTCTTTCAAAAAAGGCGTGAAGAGGTACTATGCAGGCCAGCATGACAGCATTGACTGACAGCGAATTTCGATTCATTGACAGTCTCGACTGATTTGGATTGCACTATACTTAACATCAGGTGCAGTGCAGTCACTATATTGCGCAACATAAAAACACTACTAAACATAAAAAAAAAATTATATAGCATATGTTACTCGGGGCTAATGTAAGATTCTAGTGGGTTAATGTAAGAATTTTTAAGAGTAAGGCTAATTATAAGAGTAATCGGGCCAGTAGTTATTGAGTTTATTTACCCATTCAACTTGTGTTTTGGCGATACATTAGATAGAATATGTCTTACTCCAATGTTCGGACTAACGCAACAAACCGAATTACTTTTGCATCAATAATATTACTTTGAATTAAAAATAAGTTGAAAAAAGTAATCATGCAACGTGAAATGTTAAAGTACTTAAGATCATAACTCGTACGTACGTATAACGTCATAACGTTACTCCTGGTGTATTACTCGGAAGTAAGTAACATCGGTGGTAACATGAGTATGGAAGGTTGATAATATAAATCAGTAGGGTGAGAGTAAGTTACTGCGTGTACGCAAAGAGGTCGATCGTGTCTGCATGCATATTGCTGTGCGCTCCATGAAGAGTTATCGGTTATCGAAACGACCTATGCATATTTCTGCGGACGATGGACGTATTACCAATGAATAATTACTTTTACTTTGTTCATCTATATTCATTGAAGATCTGTCTTCGGGCATATCGGCTTAATTATAAGCAAAGTTTGTCGCTTTCATTTCTTTAATAGCAAACAGAGCTGCTCTAGGCCCTCTTTTGTTTTGAATAATATATTTGGTCACAGTGTTATCTAAGTACGTGTGACAGTATGGGTATAACTCATAATAACACTAAGGATTTGTAGAAGGAATACCTACTGGCAAATGTCCTTCGAATTATCTTCTAATCACATGGCACTGGTGCAATTGGGAACTTCGCATTACAATAAAAACAAGAAGTAGAAGGAATAACTTGCTATATTACATCTCTCTAAGTATCCATATAGGTTTTGGACTATAGATATTTCACCTGAGGACGGTAGCTAGTAAGGCTTTATACAATGCATTACACTTTGATTTATAACAATGTTTTCGTTAAACTAAAGTTCAGATTGTGCCTAACATTTGGGTTTACGTCGATCTACATTGTTTCGCATTCGTTTACAGAATGTACTAAAAGATATTGCAAATTTAGATTTTTTCGCTGGTTTTTTCTTTATTAGTCTGGTTTAAAATATTGCTTGTAAGGACTTTCCGTAATTCGTAACCGTAGTGTGCTGGGACAGACGAGAGAGGAGTGTGGCATGACTTATCGGATGACAAGCATTGTCAAATACTTACTAAATATACCAGCGCGATATTTAAACCCTGTCAAATACTTACTAAATAATATCTAGGCGATATTTAAACCCTGTCAAATACTTACTAAAAATACCACGGAGGTATTCCCGGCAAAACCCCATACTCCCAAAAGACCAGCCACAGCTTTCACAATTCTTCAAGTATCAATCTGTTGTACTAAAGATATCTCGAATTAACTGTTTAATTATACACGCGAGAGATACTACATTACATAAAGGCTCATTAATAACTATGGTTCATTTCAATTGTGGACAGTTAGTTGTATGAGCGGTCATTAACTACCAAATTAGAAACATGTTTCAGACGACCTTCTATAGACATTCAGTCTAACGTAATTACGCCGTTAAACTGATTGATGCTTCTTTAAAAATCTCTTTTGTACTTACGTCTGTATAATTATGGTTTAATATTTAGAATACGTATGTTTACCAGTACGAAGGTTGTATCTTTTGTTTTAGTTCATAAAAGAGTTTTTTTTTTGCCATTTACACTTTATCTTATATTATGTATTCAGCTGTTTTGTGTACATTGTCTATAGAATGTATTGTTATTTATGATTTTGATTTTAATTTTTTGTTTATTTCAGGTAAGAGCAAACTTATTGGTTTCTTTTATGTCAAGGAATAATTGTAAGTTCATTTTAGATGTAAAGATTCATATTTATATCGGATTAAGCTTTGCCGACGTTGAATTAGTAGTTTCAGTTCTTTATGAAAGCATTATTTAGGGAGTTTTAATGTTAAAGAGAGGAAACGAATGTTGGAGGATGGTAAAGAATAGGAATGCTATAAAAATGAGTAGTATGTATTGGGAGATGACGGCTGATAGACATTGGGGAAGAAATCGTATTGCACTGACCCAAATAATTCGGTAATAGAACAAGAAGATGTGATTTTAATGTTTTAACTAATAATATCGTACCAGTTTTGGTAATTGAGTTCTGTGCTATTTACTTCAAATGTATGTAAACGAGTTTAAAGAGATTTCGTTAGTATCCCATGGCATCTCCGTTTCTGACCTCGGTCGCAAGATATTTTAACTATTTAAGGCGAATGACATTGATCGTGCGAGGCGTCGGTGATAATTGCGATATTTTAAAGCTTTTGATTAAAATGTATGCACACATAAGATATATGTTTTGGGAATTTACGCCTCGTATAATAGTGTTAACAAAAGTGAAGCAATGTCACCAAAAAAATCCCACGTTTCATTTTTTAAATCTAAATAAAACAACATAAATAAGTTTCGGAGTTTTTGGTTATTTTAACACGTAAACCTAAAATTAACATAGAGTTAATATAGTAATAGAATTATTACAAAAAATAAAATAAAATGATTTCTTATTATTGCACTTGAATATAAAATTATAACTATTTTAATGAACTGGTTACTAAAACGTAATAATATAATTTATGGCACTGTAATATCACTGTCAGTTATATTTCACATATAATGATTAATAATAGTAGTGAAGTAATTTTTTCAGGTTCTCAATAATCATCTCGTGTTTAGAAAAACCGTCAAGTAAATTGAAACTTAACGAACAGGCGAACAGTTTTTCTGTTCCAGGTTGTCTTGTTTGTTATTATGTTATATTTGATCTATTTACCATCGGTATCTTGATATCTTATAAATAGGGAATAATGAAATATCCTCGTGTGAAATGTCACGGGTATTTTTCGTGCACGTGATTATTTTGTGTCTCGTATATATCCAAATACACGTGAAATATTTTATATTTACTGTATATATTTCTGAGATCACCTAGGGTAGTTATCCAATAATTTCTTTCGACGTATTTCGTATGTCGGCACGACTACAGCGGCTGTTGATAAATATGTATCTCTCAGCTGTCGCTACTGTCCATATCATAAATAACGCCTAAGTGACTTATGATGTTGTGCCGGTGTATGACTGCGTTCAGGCGGACGATTTTCTAACGCGCGTAAAATTATATGTAAAAGAAGTTAATCCGTAAAAGTGTACTTATTACTTAAAATAAAGTAGCTAATTTTACTAAAATGCGTTTTAAAAGCGGTCGTGGTTATGGCATCTAAATTCTATGATCATTGTTATAACCCGGCAGAGTTAGTTGTAAGCGATTTTGTAGCGGTAATTTAATTTATATAAATAGAATTACAGTAAGCAATCGAAGTTTACGTATTATTCTAAGACATTAATAATTTTATTGTAAATACTCAATACAAATTGTGGTCGATACATTCTAAAGGTTTTACAATTTGTACCGACTGACTGAATGCATTACGGCCGTAGAGTAAATAACTAAACAGAGGGTCAACTAAGTTCATGATCTAATAAAGTGGACACAATAAGCTTGTGTTACTCAATAAATAAAAAATAAAAAGATGATATTCAACTATTGCTTAATTATATAAGATATTTTGTATATGACCCACAATTCATTGTTTTGAGTTTATGTGTGTTTGTTTTATTTTTTCATAATTTCGCATACACGTTATCGAGGGTCCAAAAGAGGATACAGGGTACTTTTCATCGAGATAAGGTGCTGTTCCGGCTAGCTCAGATTAGGTGTAGATCAGGGCAATTATATGTATGGGATATGGCTATGTATATGGGAAAACAAGAATAATAAGATTTTGTGGTGTACCTATATCTTATAATAATTACATAATTACTGATAATGGAATCCATTTTACAAAAATTCACAAAAGGAATAAAAGCATGTCATTTAAAACTAAAATAATTTGGAATTCTCAATAGCTAATGTCCTAGAGAGAGAAAAATAACTTTAACTTAAATAGCTCAAGTGAAGTCAAACACAAATTATTTACTATAAGAATACCTCAAAGTATGCTCTTAGAATCTTCATACTTACATTTTTTAACAATTACCATAATTAATTTTAAATTGTCGTGTGAATTGAATGTGAAAGGTTGACTCACCGTATCGCTATTGTACTATGGTAAAGTCAGTAGATGAGATAACACTGCAGAATGAATCGTCTGCAAACTGCGGTGCGGTGCGGCGGCGGTCACTCCGGCCGTATGCACCGTTACAGGCGTATACTATAATGGGACATTCACACGAACTAGATTTCGCTGAGCGATTGTTCAAGTTAATGTGATATTGTGATTGAAATTAGTTATTTAGCTTGATAGTCTCTCGACTCTTTGTTAGAGATGAAGATTTTAAAAACATTTTCCTTGACCAATAACGTGAGAGCTGAATAGCTTAGGATCGTTTTCCGTAACTATCCTTCATTCAATAATGCTCATCTGAGTAACTACCACTTTTAAGTTAAAAATCTGCTGACAAATACCTATAGGTGTGCACCAGTAGTTGTACTTGAGAGTAAGTCCGTTCACTAACATTAGCTGAGACTGTGGTCATAACATACCTAAAACGAATTAAAAAAAAACATATTCCAATCAATCACATTTATAATTTCATAATATTTTTTATGTCATTTCATATGTAAGGACCCAAAAATGTAACGCACACTACAATGTTGTTGTGCATTAATAATAAAACCCAAACATACACAATCGAAGCGGTTTATTCAAATAAACTTATCTAGGTACTATTTACCGCTGGTATCAATCCATCGAAATTGGTCGGTGCAGGAGAACTGTTACAGCTTGTTCCCGGTGCACTGTGTGTACACAGTTACGAAATACCGAACACAAGCCCCATTACAGGCGCTCGTAAGCCGTGTTATCTCGTACTTTGATGTTCTATTTCCTGTGCTTATCGTTACTACTATTATATTGGGTCGATTATGAAAACGAATCGATCTCGTATGAAAAAATGTTTCACGCATCACGTATTTCATAATCGTGATCGCTTTCGGTTGCAAATGCTGTTCCATGGGATGTCAGGTCACGAGAATTATGCCCGAGAATTAGTATATATACGACGCTTAAGTTTTCCGAAATCGATTGATGTGTAGCTAACAATCAGCGAGCTCTTTGCAAATATTTTGCAAAATTGATATCAAAAATCATTAAATATGTACGTTAATTGTTAATTTATTGCTGGTTATTTGCAATATTTGCTATCGATTTGCTTTTCCTAAATATGTAATAGGGGGATCGGCTGGTAAGATTTGGTACTGAAATCATGTATAAGATGATAAATCCGCCACTGTGACTTCGATTTACTACTTGTTGGAATTAATCAGTACCCTGAAAGAGATTTGGAGGTCACTATATGCAGAAGGAACTAACACCGATTTACCATAACATTATTTGACTTATGCCTATGTAAACGATTTTGCCATTTGCTTGTCAATTTATTGCTGTCACTTTGTTTTTTTCGGAACACGTAATAAGGGTAAAATTTTGTACCCACTTTAGTTATGACCACAATACACATGCTAATAAATCTTTCACTGTGACTTTTTGATTTATTACGTTTCGGGATTAGTTTGTGGATTATCCGAGAGACTTGCTGATTGTTAATTTAAAAAGATCGATTTTCTAATGATTCACAGTTTTTGTCGAACTAAGGGATTTTGCCAGTCTCAAGTCTGATCCAAGAGCAATTCTAGTTTTTACTTGCATATCTAAAATATCTTTTGAGCTCTGTCATATCCATAGCAGCTTCATGATTTTTGTTCTAAAGTTATTAGCAACTTGCATATTTTTTTAAAACACATCTATTAAGTACCTCCATTTTTTAACATGCATAATAAATCATTTTTATTCTTTTCTCATATAATACATAGGTTAAGCGTTATGCCTTATACATAGGTAATGTATACATTGGGTATACAGCCCAAGATGGTGGACAAGCTACTTTTATTAGATAGATTGACTCTCAAGTGTAACTGCTGGAACACACCTATAGGTATTTAGAGGCAGATCTTCAGCTTGAGAGTGGTAGCTAGCCAGATGGGCAAAGCCCTACCACCATGCTTTGCAGATGCTTACTCAAATCTTGGCGGCTAAGAGGGATATGTGAGATTCCCTGGTAAAAAGCAATAATACTCAAACCCCAACGTTAACGTCACATTTTACCCGATATAAGCCAGGAACCAACGTCATTAGCATTCTTTCAGTGAAATAATTAGCTGCACTAATTTTGTTTTTTCATAATAGTACTCATTTAGTGTGGAGGTTATTTTCTTTTGTAAATATAAAATGCCCACTTATAAGACAGAGATTAAATATGAAATATCTAGGTTTAGTTAGATACATGGTATTCGGTGTTTATTATATATTGTCAACACACTGTATCAAAATTATTTAAATTGTGGCTATAAATATTCCATTTTATTGATGCCAACATTGTTGTCCAATTAGTCTGATTAATCGGACTGTCTAATTAATTAACAAACATGATCGAGTGTGAGATAACATTATATAGTTCATGTATTTGGGTGGTTTATTATCGAAAATGTAACACAAACAATTTGTTGAAATTAATATTTATGATATGTTATGCAAAGTTGTATCGCTGCATTTAAATAGTATCGTTACTTTTCGAGTTTAAAATTTGTGAATTGGTTAAATGAGTTGCTAAATAATAAATACACTTTAAAAAAGATTTGTCTGATATAATTTTGCTTATATACATTAGGTTTTTTACCAAGTGCAAATATAATTAAAGTACCATGTAATTAGCCAAGTTAATACTTTTGCTTTAGCAACTGTATTTGAGAACCAGTGTTTTTCTAAGCTTACCCACATTATCATTTAGCCCGATTATATAAAAATGCTTCAATAAAAAGCATCTTAAACACGTAGATAACATTATTCACACATATACACTCGGTACATAGTAGTCAGTGCAAATCAATAAGAAAATTACATTTGATTAATATAAATTACTTTACAGAGAAAGAAATAACGTAATTGCTCAGAAATTACTTTCATTTCAATGGAAGTTAATGAGCTTTATAATATAAGTACCCGCTACAGGTAATTCTTCATCCCGCTTTCTAAGGTCCAATTAAATGAATAGCCTACATTTCAATCTAGATCTACGCAGCGGAGTCGGTGGGTTTGATGTCAAACTGTTTATCGACGTACAGACTTGTATAAGCTTTCTAGTTCGTCTATTCCAATGAGCGTAGACAGAATTAAAAGTGTACAAATTTATTGGTGTATGTAAATTTCTTGTAAATGTAATATACTGTAAGTTTCTTACGAGAGTATCGTAAATTCTGAAGAAATTTTTGGTTTGCAATTATATAATAAAGTTTGATTTGCAATACTGCAAAAGTATGCAAGGTTTAACAGGTAGAACTACCATTACTACATTTACTGTAAAAGGTAGGGCCGATTTTATGCATATTCTTTACTAGAAACCATAAAGAAATCACGTAGCAGTTAATGCAAGGTCGTTTCTATTACGACGTCGGAGCAAGCTTTAAAAGAAATAAAAAAACCGCCTTTGAACTTGGTTTCATCACTGCGGAATTCACACAAACTGACAGCGATGACAATCCAGTCGCACTCAAAAACTGGGCCGCTCAAACTCAAACCAACATTCCCGAGTTTATCTGTACTTTCGAGACTTACTAAGTATACGAATTTGTAAGCGGAGCATACGAAGGCAAAGAATTTAAAGCCATCTCGAATAATTCATGAGACGTTTCGTTGCCATAAAAGGTCTCGGTCGAAAGTGATCCCGAATGCTCGCACTACTGGTTACCAAAAATGGCCAACGTACCATCTCGATTCAATTTCTAAACAAAGAAAACGCGATTTAAAATGGACTCCTCTGTGAAGATAAGATTGTAACCAGTGGACCTGTGATTACTAAATTATCTTTAAATGCCCTTTTATCGTAGCTTATTGTTTAAAGTACTATTTTGTTACAGAAAAGCAGCAATTTTCTTATTTTCAGGAAAAGCCTTTCTGTCATTAATATGGATTACAAAATTGTATAATAATTTAAATCTGTTATGTATGATTGCTAATGTTCGCTTCGTGGTCGAAACTCGACCATAATTATCGTTTAAAATTTGCGAAATTTCTTATAAAATTTCTTGTTTATAAAACGGTTTTATTAATAACACAAAACCCTCTACAATAGCTACTAAACAAAAAAGGGATTGGCAAACAGATGAGATAAGAGTACCTCCTATACTGCTTGTCTTCACCTATTTATATTATTGGTTTGCTTATTTTACGCCGTCCTAAGTATACTAGTTTTTCTGTACTCAAAGAATCGTTACAAGCGCCTTCATCTTACATTTAACTATTTAGGCACTCAAAACACACGCAGTGTTTTTGCTGCATATATATTGGCAGTTTTTAAATAAGTTTGAATCCGAAACGTGCGCCTCATGCGACGAATTCATAAAATATTTTCTACATCTGGCTTTTCCTAAGTATTTGTATTGCTTATTGCTTGTTATTGCTCTTAAATCCATCTAATTTTATGGTTATTGTGTAGTTCCATTACAGCCACATATTAGGCATAGTTTTAACCCACAAAATGTCCGCCGTGGATGCCGTTCACCTTATACGAAAATCATAAAGCACTTATCAACGCCCGAGAGTGTACCGACGCGACGGTATCTTGTTTGAACTGTTCGTTACAAACCGTAGCTACCTTCATCCATCACTTTTTCAAACTCCTTATCGATACCGGATCAACTCGCTTTAGCTTTTAAATCTTGTCTCCCAATGTTAGTGTAACAATTGATTGCATAAACCGGCCACCTGGCCTTTGCATCATTATAATTGTTTGATTGAGCTGTTAGTGAGTCACATTGGATAGGTTTATGCCTGACATATTTGTCAGCCACTCGTTTTAGAAGTATTAATGTTTCAATAGCTTGTATATGTAAGATCATTTTGTACTTCGCAGTAAATTACAACTTCATAGAGGTGTAACTTTAAACCTTCATTGTCTCTGTGTCACTTTTACAACCAGGGGTCATCTATGTATTTTAATTCATTTCTAATACCATCAAACATTTTATCCTCTGCACTGTCAATTATGTCCCTCGGTATTTAATTGATGCGTGAAACAAAAGGGAATTGTGCTTCAGAAGTAATTATGACTCGAGGCTAATGCATTTCAACGCTGCAAACAGGCATAGTATAAGATAATGGTTCTGTAAGATATTTCTGTAATTTCGTCTGTAGATCAGTCACACTTTAGATATTTGTCCAATGTGTTCCAGGGTTTTACTAAAGTTTAGTAGTTTTAACATGTTACTACCGTAAACCACATAACGACATTGGACACACGCATTTAACACTTACCTAAAGAAAAAATCTATACCTTGACTATGACTTTATTTACTTTTATTTTAACATAATTAGGAAAGAAAGCTAATACTAAATAACACATTTTAAATAACGAAGATTCACAATATACTAATACTAAGGTTTGCATATATTTTATAATTGTAATACTTCATTGTTTATGCTTTCGTTTATTGTGATCTAATGATTCAGCCTTTTACTTGACAATTAGCAACTGAAATAGGATCTTCTTCGTATCACGACTATTTATAACATTGCATATTAACTTAATATAAGATCTCATGTCGCAAAAGATAAAAAGAAATAACATTTTTGCAGGTCTGTAAAAGTGAAAATAAATATGAAAGTGTGCTTTATAATAAACATAATTGCGGCTTATTTCCGATGTAAATTTAATATTATATGGCAATAACAAACATTGCCTTCTCGTTTCATATAACTTTATTATGTACGTATTTAACTATATACATAAAACAAGATAACGATATAATAAAATTAGTCTAGATCCTTTCAAGTATGCAATTTCAAATGAAATAATTGTCAGACCGCCATCTTGTTATGCATTTTGTACGATACTTTGAATAATAAATGTACCATCTGAAAAATAGTAAAATTTATAAATTAGCATTTATACTACTTGACTGTACATAAATTTATAGAATCCAAAAAGTACTATATATATTTACATACAATGAATAAATAATATTCTTCTATTTTATTAAGAAGTGATTACAAGGAGAAAAATATAAGAGAATGTTTAATGTCTCTGCTTAGATTTACTTACAACAGTTAAGATTCCCCTGGTCTTATTTTTATGGGAGATATTATAATATCTAAATGAGGTGTAAAATACTGTCTGTACAACTGAATTCTCCTACAATATATAGGTTAACATATAAACATGTTAATATGTAAACTTACAGCTATCTAAAAATGTACTTATTTTTTTATTTTTTTTGTAGGAGACACACTTTTTACTTTTATTTACATAAAATGACTATGTATATAATGCCCTAGACACAATAGTAATGATAGTGATTTTAACTAATATATGATTCTTTACAGAAAATAAAACGTCAATACAGACAAGCGCAAGTAGTTAGTTACTTAAAAATATAATTTACTTCGAATTAACGGATTAAACATAAAACCTGGGTTATAAACCAAAAGTTTATTTCTTCCAGTACGAAAGTGTACCAAAGTTATGTTTTATACATTATGATATGGTTTATATATTAGGTTCCACGCTACTTAATTCATTTAAACTACGGTAAATATATTCTATGAAGTAAATATTTTAAAATTCAAACATCACATTGACAGATGAGTAAAGGAATTTCCATATCTCATTCTTATAAATCTTTTTTTTTTAGACTTTAGTTTTTATCGGTAACACGTAAATCCTAGAAAAGTATCACTTACGAAATTTCAGTAGAACGTCGTTATAAATATATTGCCTTTTCGTTCGCTATTTTACCGTTTTACAGGCGATGATTAATTTTATTCATTCTTATTCTCATACAAATTCACTAGAGAATTGTTCAAGACCTTACCGTTATCAAGGACCGTTGAATTCACTAAATAAACTCCGACAGCGCGAACTAATTGTGATATATTTTCTGATGTGATGTCATTACTTGAATATTTTATTGCGCAACGGCCGCACCGCCTCGTTTTGTTCATAACTTATTAACATATTGATCTATTGACGCCGAGCGTCGTGTAACAGATCTGTGCTTAGTATATTTTTTTGATTATGCCCAAGTGTAATAATTACCTCGAGGAAATTGCGCTAAAGTGATTCCTATAGTGATACAAACAAAATTAACCACAATAAAATCCTGTAGAGATTCTAACTTTTTTAAATAACACAAGATTCATAAGATATATAATTCTATCATTGGTTAGATATAATCGGTGTTAAGGCTGTAGCTAGAAACTTGTTGAATTAGGTTGATTGCTCGATTAACTTGGCTCTAATACAGAAAAATAGATATTATCATAGTAAAATCTTTTTCAAAGTTGTAAAGTTTATTTTTATGGTTAGTCCAAATAACCTTGTTGTAATGAATAAATATTAATAAATAAATGAATTTACAAAAATGTAAACTTTTCAAGGATAGAACTACATTTAAGAGACATAGAATTCATCGCTGTTACTAAGCAAGACGCGAGAAGTTAGATTCATTGTATTGATTGAACGATGAACTCTGTTCAAATACAAGATAATTCTTTACACAAACCATCTGTACTTGTGAAATTAAATGATAATGTCTTGGAGTAAAATTTTACACCGTGACAGTTGATATATTAACTTAGTACTCGACATAAATTCAAAGGGACTTAAATTTTCAAATGATTATTTTAATACTCCTACACATCTGTGTTATAAAGGTTCTGTCCTTAAAAATGTGTGTTTCACCGCAGAGCAGAATGCAGCCAACCCGTCATTAAGGTTTAGTAACTGTCGTACTTACTTTTGAATAACGTACCAAAAACAACAAGCACTGAAATAAATATCGGTAGGAATCAAATTGGACTATATCATATATATTAACTTATAATATAGTTCTGTAAATACAAGAAGACAAAACTTAGAAAGGTTATAAATAGATATTATGTACCTAATGTATTATTTTATTTTGTTTCAGGTAAAAATTTGAAATGTAAAAAGCGCACGACAGTCAATATGGTCTCGAGTGCAACCTTCATTATTGCTATGTATGTACTTGAACTTATTTATTTACAAAGATGATATTATAATAATGCCAGATTCATCAATGCAAAAGTGCATTGGCTCAATATTTGTTCGATTATATTTAAAAATACCTAAAATACAATATTTAGTAATTATGTCGATAAGTGTCAAATAGATGCATACTTAAAAGTTTTGTCCACTTGTCATTCATTTCCGGGTTGAGTTTTGAAAAATTCCTTGTTTATGGAAAACTTCAATTTAGTAGCCACAACTTTAAAAATTAAATATCTAGACATAGTACATTGGGCTGGCGGTATTAGTTAATGCATTTCCTTTTTTCTATATGTATGTGAATTATTAAATGTCAAAAACGTAATAAAATATGATGACTTAAACCTTGTCCTAATCACGACAAACCCGTGGAAATAACTATAATATTACTTGTTTTATATAATCATTTTCATGTCACACTTAACTTTTATTTGCTATGTTTAATTTATAGTTAGCCCATTAGCGCAGTCACGCAGTTTGCGTTAAATTTAATAATATATTTAAACGGATTACGTATTGCACCGTTAGTCACGAGGACAGTGTTGTGAGGCAGTTCGAAAGCCACTGTCCACTCTATTTTTGTAAAGAACACATTTTTCAAACTTACCAACAGTTTGTAAGCGGTTTCAATAATAACCTATCTGCAACCTATTGTTTTATTTCCAAGTAGTAGTTTGATATAGGATTTAGGTGTTAAGTTACTTGGAGCAATGATGAGTCAGTGGTAGCGTTTATGGACACTACATTGTAAAAAAAAATTCAATGAGTTTTATTTAAAGGACAATCCTTACTAATATTGTATATGCGAAAGTGAGTTTGTTAGCTTGATTGTGATTATGATGAATTTTGGTTTGGAGATAGACGGCAACCTGAATACAAACTACCACAGGCTACTTTTTCTTGCGATAACCTTATTGGAAGTGAGTAAAGAGAGGGATAAATTTTCTATGAAACTGTTTATTCCGTAATGCGATTTGTTTAACAAAATCAATGTTAACGCGAACGAAGCAGCACGTAGAAGCTAGTGATTCGTAGTTAAGTAAAATATCTGGTAACAAGCATCTATGTGATTCACAAGCTGTATGAGGCGTGCAGTTCCAAGACTAGGCTTATCGTTGTTTATCATTTTAGGCCAACAGATAACAGTGCGTCTAAATCTAAACCTATATAATAACCTATATAACGAATTGGCTAACCGATCCTAGTATGTCTTTTAATGGTCATAGTTCTGTTTATGTTAATGAACAAATATTCATCTCATGTTGATATAATTTATAATGAAAATTCGCTAAAAGATTCCTGAAGATAACCAATAACATGTTTCAATAGAAGTAACATGATTCTAGTTAAAACAAACTCCTTCAAGGAAGAAGAATTGATGGTCAATTTAATATCTTACGACTAACATCGATAGATTAATAAAATTGACAGTACCTACTAGCTTTTTATAGAGATATTAAAACATACGGTACTATAACTGCTTGCTTATTAAATCATCGTACAAATTACTCGTGTCGCGTGTACTATTCCTTATATTACGAGAAATATGTCATTAACAAATCTGACCGTTTTGTTATCAACGTAACCTTCCGTATTTGATGTTTTAGCCAACACATTAACAATAATATAATTCACTATGATTATCAGTGTTCGTTTAATAAAATACATATATTAAATAACGTCGTTAGTACTAAAAATCAAATCTCGTTTATGAGATTTAGGATTATAATTTATTATTTAGTTACAGGATTCATTTAATATCTTTATAATGGAAAATTGGTTTAGGATATTTTTCTCTGATAGTGAATATTTTATTTCGACAGCTAAAGATGGGAAATACACTTACGACTCACCCGAATGAAAATATTTAGTATTTCCTTCGAACGACTATAGCATCAAATGTGTCATTTGGCGTGATGGCAACGTTGAACTCTCTTTTACAAGTAGCTCTAAAAACTATTTACCGCAGGAACACAAGGCAAGTTATTCCATTGTTATCTTTTCTGTAAATGGGTGTATTTCATCAATTGTTCTGCCTTAAAAACAGAAATTTTCTGAAACATATTAAGAATCCTCTAATTCTCGTTTTCTTCAAAATCCATTGGTAGATCTTACTACACATGTCTACCTTCGTTATAATGGAAATTAAATAGTAGAATGTTAAATACATTTTTGTCGTAAACCCGCTCCATATTTATCGTTTCCATTGTTCTCGTGTGTTTAATTTTTTTTTTCTTTTGAAATGACATACGCTGTTAGCCGTAAGGGCTTTGACAGCTTCACCGAACTTTCTGGGGCGAATGCTGAGGGCATCCGGCCCCGTGTGTTTAAATAATTAATTTATATTTTATAGGATCTATTGTCATACTTCCATCTATCGCCATTAGGGTTTTATTGTTAAGTTATATCTAGGCTTACCATACGTCCCGGTTTGACCGGGATAGTCCCGGTTTGAGATCCCTGTCCCGGCGTCCCGGTCAAAATTTTGAATGCATTTCAAATATGAAAAACACAAATTAAGCGAAAAGCAAAAGGAAAATGAGCCTCTTTCTTTTCTGCGTCCTGGTTTTTGCATTTCAAATATGAAAAACACAAATTAAGCGAAAAGCCAAATGAAAATGAGCCTCTTTCTCTTCTGCGTCCCGGTTTGGTTCTCTTCTGCGTCCCGGTTTGGCTCTTCGTAATTGTGGTAAGCCTAGTTATATCTCATAAGTTAAATACTTTTAGTCTATAATTCTATATAGTCGTATATAATAGCACTTTAAACTTAATGTTTTACGATATACTTCACCTGAAGATTCTGATGACTAGTTAGAACAGGATTAGAAAAGTCAGCTCAGACTCATCGGAAAATTCGAACGCATTTTAATCTATGTGATTTCCATACACGCTTCTGCTGAACTGTCATTGATTGATTGCTTCATCGAAGGATAATTCATGCATTTTTGTAATTGATTTGAATCCCTTTAGGGCAGTTTGAACCGACATTTAAATTAGATTGAAAATTGTAAACCAGGCTCAAGAGCGATCGTCCCATACATTTTATCCAACTTAACCGAACTGGGTTAAAATTAGATGTAGTTGATGTGTAAGGTGCAAGTGCTCCTTAAAAACTATTTTTCTTAATTTGCCAATTAAACAAATTGTAATAACAATCAGCGGCCTTACATCATCTTTTAAAGTCACGTTGATAAGTGAACAGTAAAAACCTGAAAAAAAAAAAGCTTACGAACATGTATTTGAAAGTATTGTTTTTTTTACCAATCATGATACTGTTAAGACCATTTCACAACGGCCCTCCATTACGGTACCACATTGTACTAAAGTAAGTACTCAGAGTATATTGGCTTTCGTTTTAACAATGGCGCATGGTATTCCGATGGCATCCGTTAGACATCGACCAGTTCCAATGAACGTCTATTCGCTTATACATCGATAAGTATTCTTAAGAATACAGAGATTGGCACTCGATTATTTCGGATTCGTCACGGTTATCGTTTGAAAAGAGTTGTCTTTTGCATTGACGCGTATCAAGAGATTATAGGAAATTATTATTTATATCTAAATGCCTCTTTTAATGAGTAGCTTTAAGTACGTTTTAAAGTAATACTGTTCAATTCATTGAATTTTTATTGTTGTATATAATTAATATAATTGTGTTATTGCCTTAGCAAAATAAAATGATGTTCACGAAGATTTTTAGATCATTCATTACAATTGTTTGAGGAGAATGTCAGAAAACTTGTCATTTTTGTGGGATATTTTTGTCTTATGCAATAGGCATTGTAACAACGGTTCAGAAATTTAGTGGGCATGAATATAGTGGACTTGTACTTTACTTTACTTTACTTGTATTCTTTAGTTATTACTTTCAAACTCGATCGTAGAATTTGGTGTTTATACACTTTAAAGCAAGGTCTCGGATACTGCGGTACCTAAACAACGGTCTCCACGTTATTCGGTAAATTCAGGTAATTTTAGCACCGATCTTCCGTGTCTGTATCCCCAACAGGAAAATAGATCGGAAGAACGACCAGCCCACACTTAGTGTTATCGATCATCGCTTAGGATTTCAAAATCTTATATGTTTAAATATTCTTTTCCGTACAGATTGAAACTTAAGTCTTAATCAACTGTAAAAATCTGGATCATATAAATCTGTATCTGTAAAAATATTCTCATATCATTGTCCCTATCTGTTTCGACCAGCTAGATAGGTTAAGGCGCCGCGACAACATAGTAAACATGAATGTTTATCCTTCGCCTACGAGGTTTATAGACCGCATGAGAATGACGATCTCCGATGGATTTCTTGTCGCTCGGATTGTATGTACTTACAGTACAGTTACGTTGCCGTGCCATGAATAGAATATCATAAAAATCTATCAACTAATTGGACGAAGGAAATATAAATTATTACTAAAGATTTATTCCCATCTTAGAGATAGATTGCCCTATTCTCGCATTTTACTCGGTCTTGTAAAATGATTAACGCCGTTAAGTGGTCCATTTGATCAGTGCCGTTGATTAGTCTACGAGGGTCGTCCGGTGTGTTCCACGTTTATCTTATGGTTCCAAGAATAAACTGCGGTGTAATTTTCTAAAAGACTCTAGAAAATCGTGTCTCTCACATCGAACGATTTAATATTAGAAGATGTTAAATTTTCTTTTTTTCGTTTTTATCTAGTACCTTTTATTAGCTTTTCTTTGATTCTAACTGCTTTGAGATTCACACGAACGTACTTGCAGGCACAGGTAGTCTATACTAATATAATATTATAAAGGGAAAAGATTCGTATTTTTGTTTGTAACGAATAAACTCAAGAACTACTGGATCGATTTCAAAAAATCTTTTACCATAAGTATAATGCATTAGCTCTAAGAAACATAAGTTATATAACATTTTTTATTATGAAAATGATTAAATAAAATTTTAATTTAACGCGAACGGAGTCGCGGACACAGATATTATTATATATATCTACCGAAATCTTGTACTTTACAAAATGCCACGAAAACTACTACATATCAATCCCATTGCCCTAAGCTACTACCTAATGAAAACGGAAATTATGTTTAAAGTTTGCGTGACTCCGAACACTGAAGTAAATATTAAATAACGATTAATTAATTATTTCCCTCTCGACACTATTTAATTAAACCCTCCCGCCCTCAAGGTTAGGAGGTCTGGTGGGTTTTGACTGAGGTTTTAGAATTTAATTGAAATTTTAATTGGACGCCGTGAAAGCTACACGGTCCTAGGGTGAAACGAACGGTGTTGAAGATGCTAACACGTTATCAAAGGCATAAATCTGTTTGTCAGAGATAAGTTTATATCGTTAGATTTGTGTAGGCCACATGCGAAGATGTTTTTTCTTGGTTTTTTTTTTTATTTATCATTATTCATTCAGTTGGTTGTGTGTGCAACATCGTCAACGTCGACCTGAATGTTAATCTTTTATCTCTCAGGAGCGGCACTTATTTCTGGATCCCTTTATTGATCCTAATGCATCTGGCTGTCATATGTAAATATAATTGTTCGAATCCGATTGGCAGATTCAATATTGGCATATAATCAAAAGCAAAAAGGTCTTCAGTTCTTAGTAAAGATATTGTTATATACCGGAGATGCACTTGAGAGGCAATCCTGCCTAGGAGCTTTACGTATAACTCATAATAAATTAGTCTATAATCAAAGAATCAATATCCTAGATTCAATACTTGCTACAGTGATACATTTAAGTCTGTTGCGTTCCGAGATCAGCCACTTTTCCGGCAGTAGCCCAAGGCGAGGTTCGGCCATTCTGACAACGTCGGGCCTGAATCCCTTAGCGTTCGCCCCAAAAAGGTCGGTGAAGCTGTCAAAACTCTTCAGGCTAACAACGTCGAATGAAAAAACAGACCAGCCAGGGTATATCTAGCTGCCAGTATGCTAATCTATCGATGATCGCCATTTCTTCTCTGTTAAACTGTGCTTACCGTCAAATAATAAAGTTATAATAATGCGCAGCTCTCATAGAAAAGCATACAGGTCATTTATAGGCATGTTCACATACAGTGGCGCCAAGAGCAAATGCGTAGAGGAAGCATGCTGACATAAGAGAACATCATGATGTTTCTGTGACGGCATAAGGGTCGATTTTACTGATAAGACGCGCTAGAAAAATTTGATATTAAAAAAAAACATGGATATGAGAAATTTGTAATCGACAACATTACAAATAAATAGAGCGAACATTTCAATGGCGATTTCATAACAACTACGAGTAGGTACCTACATACGTACGTACATAAAGTACTGAATGATTGTAAACGTGGGCGGACTCGACCGCGTCCACTCCATTCATGTATTGGGCAAGTTTTGCCCACGCGCGGTAACGGTCCGCGTTGCCCGCTACAACGTAAATTATCAGCGTTAATTAATACAAATAATACGTGTTTTACTCGTAAATTTTAGTGAATACGGGAAGCGGGTTCCATACGCAGACCGGCTCAGCCTATTCCGACGTTTCATATTATGATCGATGTCGGAATTAGTTTACTCAAATGTAAATAAACCTCGTTATAATATATAATAACTGTGTGTAGGCGGTTTTCTATCAAGATTTTCCATTACTTTTGAATACCATTAATATTTTTTTTAGCAATAATTAAATTTCATTGGAAGATGTCGCTATACCTATTAAATATTTTCTTGTAAAATCATTTGAAATGCCATTACCATTTGTAGGTGTAAGGCGAAAGCTTAAAAACTATTATAGTCATATCATTATTATCAGTCAAAGCCTTGTAAATATAATTTTAAATCTTTCACGCCATCTATGGCGTCCAGGTATAGTATAACAACTTTAAAATATACACGAGTACTAAATAAAAAAACCTATACAAACTTTCGTCTCATATTTTCACCTTACAAACTTTCATTTCCTATTTTCGCCTTAATTTTTTTTCTCGACAATATATACTTATATCCGTCGAAGTTCTATCTGTATGCCAAAATCATGCGACATTAGTTCAGGAACAAAAAACCTAACGACTTCCTTCATTTGTAATATAGGTTAGGTTATATTAATACTTCCAACGACTTGTGTATATGATTTTAATAGTCTTGGCATTTATTGATAATCGATTAAATAAGTGAATCGATAACGCAATACGACACTCGACATCGAGGTTTAAATTACAGTCGATATAAAAAAAGTATGAATAGTGTTACGTAAAATTTTATTATAATTACAAAATTTTAACTGCAGTTAAAATCGTCGTTTATCGGTGTTCGGTTATTGAAATATCAAATTTTATTGACGGTATGACTTGGTTTGGTATCGGGGATGTAAACCTATTATCGTGTTTATAATTAATTGTTAATTAATAACTATTGTTTATGTTTTCGTGCATGTTATCCCAGATGTTTACACGTTAAACGAGGTAGATTAATAAATAATTCTTGGTGATATTGACTTCAGACGATCTTTATCTATAGCCCTACTAATATTAAAAATGTGAATGTAAGTTTGTTTGTTACGCTTTCACGCGAAAACGAAATAAACTATCATCATGAAATTTTGTACACATATTCTTGGAGGTATTTAGAAGTAACATAGGATACTTTTTATTGGAAAAAAAATGCGAGCGAAGCTGCGGGTGTAAGCTTGTTAATATTATAAAGTGGAAAAAATTATTTGTTAGAACCCGTTAATCTTAGAAACTGCAAATTTATTTTTGTATTTGATAGAGCAGCTATTGAGGAAGGCTTTTGGCTATTTAACATCACCAATAAGAGTCATGCTGTACTGAAAAAAGTAACAAAAACGGTCAAAAAATATCGAAGTTACACCATCACTTACAAACGTACACAAGATTTAAGTAGTATATTTAGCTCGTTATAATATACAGTATATAGCTCTATATAGCGACACTTAGGAAATCCGCAGCATATGGCTAGAATGAAAATTATATAGAAAAGAGATTTCATTGTGTGTACGAAATGGCAAATCAACCAAAGAGACTAATTTAAATCGATTAGCATTGAATGAAGATTACAATAAATTTTATTAATAATTTATAGGTATTAGCGTTATGGCCACAATCTCACCTGATCTTAAGTCACTGGCTTTCAAGTACAAGTGTCGGAACACAGTAATTGGTAGTAGGCAGTAGATTTTCAACTTGAGGGTGGTAGATAGCCATGCGGGCATTAGAAAAAGCCTTTGATTTGAATTCACGTTAGTAGACACACCGTCCGTACACGCTACTACTGAGCTATCATCGCTTCAACGTTATTACATATGTAAAAGGCTTAGATATATATTTTTTTTGTAATGGTCTACGAAACTGAATTCAAATTAATGGTTCATATGTTAACAGTGTTTAAAATAATCAACGTGAAATTGAACCCTTCTAGACGCAAACACAACTTACATTTTTATATACAAGGATATACATATTTATACAACCATAGTACGTATTTCAAGTGGCAATAAATTATATATAATACATAAAATAAATACGAAAACATACATGCAAAAATAACAGCATCTAAGCTAAAGAGAACAAAGAAATACCTATTTTGTAATCAACAACAATGAAACCAAGAATACATTTAAGCTGTAAATCCATGTACTATCTTATATATATATAGTTCTCGTGTCACAATGTAATTTGCCATATTCCTCTGAAACGGCTTGACCGATTTTTATGAAATTTTATATGTATATTCGGTAGGTCTGAGAATCGGTCGTAATCTGATTTTCATGCCCTTAAATTATAAGTGTGGTCTACCCTAAACATTTTATTTTTTATTACTTTTAACAGAATATTTTATTTTTACTCTCCTACCCTCATCCTCTCATTTTTTAATACAACTAAAGTATTCACTAGAAATAATTTATAAGACTAAACAGCGTTTGTCGGGTCAGCTAGTATATTAATATAGTTAATATACATTCAAAGAAACAGTTCTTCCTTACCACGTGTCAAATGAATGAATTTAAAAAGAACGAGTTGACGCAAACCGATTAAGTTATCATGGGCACAACAATGGCCCGTTTGGAGATCGTCAGCGGGCGGCAACTGTGTCCGACGCCCGCCTTGGGACCGCAGACAATGGGGCACCGGACCTCGGTAACAGATTCGATAGGACATTGCGATTGCGCTACCCTGACATCGGACAAGGAACTCCGCATAATAATAAATACAAACTGATCTCCGGCGATTTGTATATTACGAGATATTACGGTATATGTCTTATAATGGAATTAAATATTATTAGAAAGACAATATTATGCTTTTTGTTTGTGCAGAAATACAGAATATGATCGCAAAATATTTTTTTAATAATTAATTTAAAAAAAAAAAAACGTTTATTAATGTCCACGTTTGTTAAAAAAATTGGGTTTCTGGATTTATCTGTTATAAACCCTTTTTTCTGAACTGACAATAGTCATGTAATAAATAGTTGCGTATCAATAAACATTAAGAATTATTATTTACTACTACTTAAATTAAATATATGTTTGTATATTTATTACGTGTATTTATTATGAAAAATGTAAACTAACGTTATAAAAAAGGAAACCTTAGCTTTTTGTTTGTTTATAGTGGCTAATCACTGAACCTACCTGTATTGTAATAAGTTACAAAAACGTGCAGAACTGATTAATTGAAAGTTCCACGCGAACGAAGTCACGGGCATAGCTGGTTTTTAATAAACCAGATGGTTATAGACTTTAAACTTCATAACAGCTTTCCTTGCGTGGGTTAAGAAGTATAAATAAAGCCCGAGAAGGCTTTAAAAGGTGAAAATATCACTTTTAATACATATCTCACACAAATAAAGAATTTTATGAGACGTTTATGTAAATTTTCTAACAATGATGAGACGAAATGTGCTCGTAAATATGAAACTAGAACAATAATACTGAATGACAGTCCGTTCCATAAATTAATTTTCCAATATGAAATGTGCGCAATATTAATACAATTCTTATTAACTTTTATAGGGCTCCATCTACAGTACTATGCGTCTTGACTTTTTAAAGCGATGATAGCTTAGTTGGTAATGCGTACGGCCGCTCCGTCAAGGGACGTGAGTTCGAATGTACCTGCAATGAGGTCGAGTTTTCGGGGAAGGAAAACGTCATGATAAAACCATAGCATGGTGGTAGGGATTTTTCTAATGCTCGCCTGGGTCGCTACCACCCTTAAGTTGAAACTCTGCCATCAAATACCGGTAGGTGTATTACGACTGATGCACCTTAAAGCCAGTCGTTCCACTATGCTTAGCGTGTCTTGGGTCACATCGTTACTTAACATCAGGTTAGATTGTGGTCATAACCCTTAACCTTAACTATAATAAAAAATATTTATCCATAATTTATGTTTATATGTTCTAAATTTTTTAATACGTTGCGTTTTTAAAATAATTTCCAATACTGTATTATCGCACATTGAAACATAAATTCCCTTATATTACAAAATTGATAGCTCATTAATAACATGACGATATGAATTGAAAACTTTTATGTTTATAAAATTTCGGTACACGTTATGGTTATTGCTGTAAAATGGTGTGCGAATTTTAAATTTAAGTTTATGTATCTTTAATACTTTACGCCATATTTGAAAATAATTTTGATGATATTTATTACGACATATTTAGGTATTGTTCTAAGTTATTTCGTAAGAAATTAATAATGTAATAGGTAAATTTAGTGCGCTGTTTCCTTTGTTTGTGGAAAACTGTACATATTCAACCTTTATAGAGCCTGGTGTACCAAACACGAATACTGCAGGAAACCGCGTCAGACAGTCAAATAGTTAAATACATTAATTTCTTAAGTGGACTCGATAACCACGTCTTTGTCAATTGTAACGGAACAATGATAAACTTTAAATGTAATATGAAGGGTGGTAGGATTCCACACCAGACTTTATACCAACTATCATATACATGATGGTATACGCGTCTCATTATCACTTATTCATTATTATTTTTTATTTTATTTTTTATTCTTAAGGTTTAGCTTTATGGCCATAATCTCACCTGATCTTAAGTGACGATACGGCCCAAATTGGTAGACACGCTAAACCTATGGAGGAACTGGCTCTCAAGTGCAGCTGCCGAAACAGCTGTTGGTATTTGGCGGCAGTTTTTCAACTTGAGGGTGGTTGCTAGCCAGGCGGGCATTTGAATAAGCCCTACCACCATGCTATGGTTTCCTCACGATGTTTTCCTTCACCGAAAGCTCAAGCTCTTTGTAGGTGCTTGGATTCGAACTCACTTCCCTTGACGTGAAGTCGTACACCCTACCACTGAGCTATCATCGCTTTGTCGCATTTTCGAGACAAGCCAGTGTAGTGTAAATAGATAATTAGAGGCTTGCAGGCCGACTTGTTAATGACGTCCCTGGATGAATGTCTATCAGTTGTCATTATCGTATTAGGTTATGATTATCATCAACACTTTCGATGCGATAATAGCTCAGTAGTGCGCACGGACATTGCGTCTGTGTGGACGTAAATTCGACTCTCCCTGTAATGAGCTTGAGCTTTCCGTGAAGGAAAACATCGAGATGAAACCATAGCATGGTGGGAGTTCTTTTTCTCAGACCTGGCTAGGTACCACTTACAAATCAGCCACCAAATACGTATAGATGTATTCCGGTAGGTTCACTTGAGAGCCAGTCCCTACACAGGTTTAGCGTGTCTACCAACTGGGGTCACATAATCACTTATTATCAGGTGAGATTCTGGCCATAACATTAAACCTATAAACTAGAAAATAAAACATTACAGAAATTTTGCCGTGCTTCTGTAAAAAAAAATATTGCTAGGTAAGAATTTATTTCACTCGTTATTGTTAGACCTCGGGCAAATGTTCAACCGGTTAAGAAAAAAAAAAGAACATAAAATTCCCGTTATAAACGAAGTACATCAACGTTCCCAGTTCTATGTAATCTTTATGCAACACAATATGTCATTCGTGTAGCTGTATAGTGTTAACGTAGTGCGGAGTATAGTTTACAAATTAACGAACTGTCACTTTCTCGCTGCGACCCACTTCTGGTCCACTGGGCAATGTGATATGTCATTTACTACACGAATATCGTTTACGGTGTAGTAACGTTACCTCGATGTCCAATTATCAATCCGTTTGCCGTTTCAAATTATCCATCCAAATGTATAAGCTTAGAGAGTTCTCGAAAGAACATCTTGCGTAGGGTAGAGCGGGGCTAGTTGAACAAACGAAATATCTCCGAAACTACAAAACGCACGCCAACACGTCAAATAGCAATCCCAAATGACGATATATGGGTTTGTTAATAGGTTGAACATATCTGCCATTTTTTGTTTAAACGGCTGTAGTTCTGTAATACGATTTATTAGGAATAAATGACTTGGGGCACTTTTGGGAACGCGATAATTTACTCACCTATGGGTTAATTTTCATTGGTCGTTACAGGCTGCATTCGGGGTACTGAAGATTTCTGTTTACGCATGCCGTACTCACCGCATGCGATAACCGTTTCCTTTATTCGATAGGGCCCGCTTGCGGTTTGATAAATTTTCTTCACCGAGCATTTCTTTTGGATGCGTAGAACTGAGTAGATGTTATAGACAAGTAATAGAGTAAACCGAGTATATGCACCACGCTTGCTCTACGCCAACCGATGAATTTCATTGGATGTTAGGACGTGGGCAGGGAATGCCCGCATGCCATATACAGATACATTACTTTTATCAGTCGATAGCCCGTATTCGGGGGCGCATACCGTATATAAACTGAATTAACGACTAGTGAAAATGTGTCCTATAATAAGTTATTACGATTAATAGTTGAGAAGGTCTACTTATTCTGTAGTCTTGGTTCATATGTTACAGTGAAACTTTTTTAGGCACGTATAAGATGATACTGTAGTCAAAAGGCTAAACCTCTAAACATTAAAAAAAAACAACGTAAGCACATACTAAGAACGGATTTTATTATCCCGCGCGGTTGTTGTGAAAAACGTAAACGAAGTCCCGTGCACAAGCTAATTCGATATAATACCCAAACTCAATAATGTATTTAAATATAAGAGAAAGGTATTAAAAGTATTTTTGGTTTTTTTTTTCTTCATATGAAAATATACACTGGACGTCCTTAATTAAAATGGGTGCCGCTGATTCGGTAATATTCACGCAATATACTGCGAAAGCTTACCGTTAAATAACGATTGACATTTCGAACAGGATTGTTGTTACGTTTCGTAACTGTTTCACCGGTAAATAGTGACTTGGGCCTTTTCATTTTCGACGGTTTCATAATATCACGGATCCATTCATATTTTTCATACGCGATGTCACTCAAGAAAGAAATATTGTAATTAGTGTTTCTTATACATATAACAGGTATTAACAAGTCGTCACCCGCTCTCCTCGTAGAACGTTGGTTTTAGTTTATAGTTAAGTTAAAAGAACAAATGAATATAGAAAAAAATGCTTGTATTCTGTTTACTTTCGGATTTTTTTAAATAATATATTTAAAAAAAAGCCTCCAATCATTTACACACTTTTCCAGTTTGAATAGTCATAGTGGGATATCGATTGGTTTAGTACATTTTGCGTCATGGGGTCTCAAACTAGCAATTTTCATTATATATTGTGTTGTAGTTAGAGTATATATACAGGCCTGTGTATTGGACGTATTATACGTATTTTATGAATGGACCGAAAGACAAATACCATTTAACGAGCTTTTTGGATAATAAAGTTTTATAGTTGTGAATTTTGGTAATAAAAACGATCGGTGTGTGTATTTGACACATGTATAACCGTGCACAAACATAAAGTTCGTTGGCCTCGTAACGCTTGTATAAGGTCCGACATGACAAACGGCAAGACAAGTGGCCACCGTATTGTCTATTTGCACAGATGGCTACCTACAGTTTTTATATTGCCACTAGTCTGGTAAATAGAGACTCTTTGACGGGCCCAAAGCGAAGATTCGGCGGCGGTTTTTTATCGACGTTTCGTTTTGGAACCCCGTTCTGAAAAATATAATTCAAATTATCCGTTTATAATTTTGATATGAATTCTCAAGTGTAAATATTAGGTAATATTCTCAAATAATTGGCCTATCTAATTCCTTGTTTATGATGTTTGCCTGTGATAAACTTCGAAGCTACTTAACCAATCATAATTATATTATGTACACTGATTAGAGTTGTGCCAACGTGGGAGATAGGATATTTTGTATCTCGATAAACGACCACAACGCGACGAGTTAATGACTGTTGAAAAGAACGGTAGAACATGTGCTAGGTGAGCTAGTTGTACCTATATTAATATTATAAAGCGCAAAAGTTTGTTTGTTTGAACGCGCTAATTTTCAGAACTACCTCTCAGATTAAAAAATATGTTTGTTTTCTAAAGAGCAATCATTTAGAAAAAACTTTAGGTTTTCCAACGTCACGCTACCACTAATAGGAGCTGAGCTGTATTAAAAGAAGTTACAAAATCGATCATTACATTATTTTATAGTTTCACGCGAACGAAGTCGTAGACACCTTTGGTTACCCGTAGAATTTGTAGTTAAGCCACCATTTACGAGCTTTAGAGCTATTCATTAAAAAAAATGGAAACACCGAATAATTTTTGTTCTATGCAATAATCTCTTTAAATAAAAAAAAATGATTATGTTTGAATTTCGTCTACTGGACCAACACTAGTTAATTTACATGGAAATAAAAAATACAAAAGGTTTTGAGATATCAATGAACTGTTATGTCGTTTTGTAAATTGTTTTATTTGCAAAACGAATGAGAAATTGTCTAGCATTTGCGCGAAACCGAAAATCAAGCTCATCTCTATCGCTGCTCATTTTAAAACACGACTGCGAAATATGACAATACACAGACACGGACCTCACAGTTGTTCTTTATACCGAGTTTTTATATTTCTCAGGAAAAACTTGAGTATAGTTCTTATCAGCGGTGAATGCGATAGTCTGAATAAGTATTGTTTTGTAATTCATTATATTTTTCCGTTATCGTCAGGGTGTATGTTCTTACGGTAAATATAGTACATATTTGATATTATTTTTATCTTGGGATTACATTATGAAACGCTTCTATATAATAAAGTATATTTCAGACCTTATCTTTTTCTACTGTTTCAGTTACATTATTTTATATACTAGTCCTTTAACCTTACCATAATATAAAAATTGTTTGGAATTGATTACAAAATTCCATGAAATATTGGTTTCTATTTAAGTTACAAATATAATTCTTGTAGTATTTATTTAATTAACTTCACACACATTACAAAAATGAGATTTTATTTTATGCATTAAATAATTTAGGAAAATTATTGTTCGGGTGTAATTTGTCAGTCACATAGAGGTCATAAAAGTGTTTTTTGTTTTGTTTTACTATGCGGATTATGTTAAAAGTACTGGACAGAAAGTGATGAAGTTTGACACGGAGTTTATACGTTCGATTAATATATAGGACACTTCTTATACGAAAAACGAAATAATTGCTCTGGGAAACGAGATGTATAGTAGAATTTTGTAGCAAATGAACTTATTTGTATATAATCGATAATAAATAAGTAACTACCAAGTATAGTTATGGTTTACTTAATAGTAAGATTCCCACATATTTAAATAACATTGCCTAAATATTATACTAAACCAATCCAAAGACCAACACGAACGAAATCGCGGGAACATTGAATTTAAAATGAATATTGATTTGTAATGTTAAATCTATGTCTTATTTGATAATTGTTTCTGATTCAAATTCATTACTATAACTCAGCTCGTGTACTCCATTGTTTAGGTTGAACCTATCATCGTCTGCAGCACATGTAAAAACCAACAGTGGTTTATATAAATAGAGATTAACTGTAAGAGTTTTATTACTATGAACCTTTTGATTGTCGGTATTTAGCCGGAACCCTAATAAAAGTCCGACATACTCCAGGCATCCCCTTGTAAAACCACGTGCCGTTAGAGGAAGGAAGTTTTAAATTAGCCACGGGAAAACAAGTTTCGGTGTCGAGTTTTTGTTTTTTGTCTTAATATATAAGCAAAAAAAATATATTTCTACGTTATGTTGTTTGATTAATGTACTAAAAATTCCCTTTGTATAATAACTAGCCGACCCGGCAAACCCTGGCAAACGTTAACCTTGCCAATAACATAAAAATCTACTTCATGAGAAAATATATATGGTGTTGTTCCAAACGGTATTCTATATATATATAGTTTTCATTGTTTCTATAGATATATAAAATTAAAATTGTTACAAAAAGGACATGTTGCTAGCGTAAGAAACACGCTGGTCAATGTTTATCTATATATATGTAAGTATATATATATGTATATTATAAGTCTAAAAAGTTTGTTGGTTTTAACGCGTTTAGGAACTACCAGTTGAATTAAATATATATATATATATATATATATTTGATAGAGTTATCAGTGAAGAAGGTTTTAGGTTATTTAACACCACTCTTTCACCAACAGGAGCAATGCTGTGTTAAAAAAGTTACAAAAGCGGCCAAAAATTATTACATAACTTTTACTGTCACGCGAACGAAGTCGCGGGTACTTGTAGTATATATATAAAATTTAAGATTATTACACAAAGAGTAACATGATAGCGTAAAAACACGCGGTCAATGTTAATATTATAATAAAATTAATGTAATATACTCTCATACAAGACAGTACGCGTTAATAACAGGCAGCCATCTCTCACACGCCCTACGCGTGCCTACGTGTTGTGCTTAAGTTACTTAACGCTCTCAGCGTATACAAATCATAGTTTATGGTATTACTTACCTGCCATGGCCGATGTATCTACGCGCAGAACAAAGGAACTACCATTAAACTAAGAACTCTTTTACACCGTGCCGTAATAAAAGTATTGGAATTAAGTTCTATAAACAAATTCGTTATAGATTTATTTCATATTTTTGTTCGTATACGCTTAGACTATAAAATCACATAGTGGCGTTTCCTGTTTTAGTTCGAAAACTATGCTTATTAAATGTCCTATGAAATTATAGCGATTTATTCAATATTTAGTATGAAAATGACTGTAATGCATTTCTTTTTGTGCATCCTAAGGTACACAAAATAGGACAAAGTATTAATTTTACATATAAAACTTGTAATTTATATACTGATAAAGGATATACGTAGATAGAAATTTATGAATTATATTTGCATTTTGTTTTTAAATTATCACCGTTTTTTACTATCGACACTGGGCGTTTAATTTTTTTTCATCCACCGCTACCTTATGAGTCAATTACTGCACGGTTGGTTTACCGGTTGAAGCGTCGACAACCGTCGCGCCGAAGTACTTTCAGTTCGAGTTCCAAAAGGGGACATTTATTTGTGTGATCCACAGTGGTTTAAAATTAAAATGTTTAAAATTAGTGTAAAACAAATAGGTCCCGAGTCGTATATGCTGAAAGATATTCAACGCTAGTTTTCACTCCGAGCCTAGAGTGTAACGATGTATAGTATAGATGACATGTATGCGTGGCGGGAAGTTACTTTTTTGAAATAGATAATTACAAGTTATGTTAATAAAGTCTTCCATATTGGCTGTATAGGTATTTTACATACTAGAAATAAAAGAGTAAATTACACTTCGCGTCGGTGTGACGCTAGTATTCACATGAAACCGTTTTATCACACTTCCTATGCGGGTTCCCAACGGTTTTGCCTCCTGCCTCTGCGCTTTATTACTCTACAATATCTCGAGCTATTGTTTCTAAATATAACTCACAATTATGTAATGTTTATTTATTCATTTAGTTAATCTCCGGTCTTTAGAAACTTGCACCAAATATATTGGAATGCGTGATACTCCGCCTATATATCTTGCGACAATTGATATTCAACTAAATTGAACTAAGTGGTTACCACAGGATATTTTAAATAGTTGCATTGTTGTCATGATTACAGGTGTCATGAAGGTTTCAGGAAATCCTTGTAGAAGTGGCAAAAAGCTGTTTACAGTTTTTCATATTGTAATTACTAAATTAGGTCATTAGCTTCTAAACACCCAAAATAGTAAATTCGTTGCTAAGCAACTGCGAAAAAGGTACTGCATTGCATCTTTGCATATTTGTATACGAGCTGTGCCCGTGACTTCGTTTGTGGAGAACTAAAAATTGTTTCAGTGTTTGCTCGTTGTTCTAACTATTTCCAACACAACTGTGCTCTGATTAGTGGTATATGATACTAAGTAGCCTAAAATTTTCCCTAATGACTGCACTATCGGATAAGCCCAAAAAATAACTAGTAATTTGGTATTGATTGATTCAAAGAAGCAAACTCTTCCGCTTTATATTATCAATACTGTATATATGTTTATTAATTTATATATTCGGTGTTGTGCTTTCAAAATTATTACTTTTTAAATTATAGAACTTAAATAAAAACTACTTGAAATAAAATTAATTTAAACGGATTTTATCGCGGTTATTTATTGAATTTGAAAAGCTTTCGAAACGTCGGGATCAAAATCAATAAATAACCGCGATAAAATCCGTTTAAATTAGTTTTATTTCAATGAATAATATTCGCGTAATCATAAGAAATCATTATAAAAATTACTTCACTATAACCGACAAGCTGTATCAGCGAGTTCGTTCGCTTAGACATGAAATATAAGTAGCTTAACTTACTCCTTATAAATTCAGCTAAATGCCAGTGAAAGTCTCGTGAAAATCGGATCACCGTTTCGGAAATTACCCGGAACAAACAGACAGATAAACGTTGTAAAAATCGTTCTTTATAACTACCTATCGCAAATACTTTCGTATGTATTTAGTATAAAGCTTTTAATACGGATATTGCAGACATTTCAATTATATTTATTTTGTACTGATATGAATATACCACGAAATTGAATCAATAATGAACAATACCGTATGAAGGGCAAGTAGCCCCGAGGCGACGCTGACCCCAACACTGATGCTATCTTATCAACCTAACAGATAAACGAGCACACCTTCTGTCGGTGTCGGGTTTCCTACTCGAGGTTTCATTCCGGGAAAACGTTTGAACTCATCCACGAGACACTTTTAAATCATATTGTGTAAAATAAAATAGCACAAGCCTAAGCTAATCTAACAATTTTGAAGCGGTGATAGCTTAGTCGGTAGTGTGTACGGAAGCCGCGACAAGGGACGTGAATTCGAATCCACCAATAAGCTTGAGCTTTACGCGAAGGAAACATTGTAATGACACCATAACATGGTGGTCGGGGTTCTTCTAATTCCCGCATGTCTACCTACCATCTTCAAGTTGAAAATCTGCAGTCAAATACACAATGGTGTTTTCCAGCAGTTGCACTTAAGAGCCAGTACCTTCACAGGTTAGTGTGTTCACCAACTTGGACTATATCGTCACTTATCATCAGGTGAGATTATAATCATAACACTGAACCATAAGTTTAAGAAGAAACTTTGAGAATAAAACACTTGGTTTTAAGTGAGACTTAAAAGATTCACAGATTTATTATACACGAATCTAATTAGCTGAAATTCGAATCATATAAATGTAATTTTGTTTATATATCTATAAGTAATATACTATAAATAATGTATTATATTTTTCCATTAAATGACAACGTGTTTGAACGTAATTCTGCCAATGTCATGTCAATAAAATATTATAGGGATCTTTTAAATATTCTAAATGCGTGTTTCCTGTTATTACATGTTATGAAATACCATTAATATTACATTATATAGAATCAAATAACTTTATGAATTTAAATAGAAACCAACGGCCCATACTATAATCCTACAGAAAACTTCCTAAGGTACCTACTTTTAAGGTTAAAATTTTAAATACCATTATCTGAGATACCGTTTACTTACATTTTCTCGATAACTGCTAAGGGCATAAAAAATTAAGTTTATGTCAGCAAACGATTCCATTGCCTTGTAAAAGTATTCAATACTAGCTTTTACCTGTAGCTCCATTCGTGTTAATATCGGATAATGGAATTAAGAGTTTCATATAAAGTTTATCCCTCTCTTTACCCCAACTCCAATACATTTTTCGCGAGTAAAACTAACCTAGCCCCGTCTCCAGGTTTCCATCTATTTCTGTATCTAAATCTAATATTATATATCTAAATCATCATAATCGATTTAGTAATATAGGTGCAAAAGCATAACAAACAAACAAACTCACTTTCGCATTTATAATTTTAGTATGTCAGCAACCATCCCACTGCCTCGCAAAGGTATTCAACCTAGACTTACGGAGTTTGTTAATTCCTTTATAAATAAATTTAAAGAGTTATTATAATTACTAGCTTTTACCTGCGGCTTCTCTCACATACGGTTAACGGAAAAAAAATTGCATACAAAGTTTATCCTTCTCTTTAACCCCCTTCCAATAAGGTTTTCCCAAGAGAAAGTAGCCTATCACAGTCTCCAGGTTCTCATCAATTCTATATCAAAAATCATCATAATAGATGCAGCGATTTAGCCGTGTAAACGTAACAAACAAACAAACTCACTTTCCCATTTATAATATTATAGTAAGGATAAGGAAGTAAGGATATGGAATACTGATAATAAAAGTGTTAGTCGTCAAATATAACTTTATTAATTACTTAGAACTTCTATTCTATCTATGTGTATATTATCTATGTAATGGATTATCTGTCGTGTTCTGTAATATTAGAAGAAGTGTGAAAGATGTATTGAAAAAAGTTAGAAAAACGAACAGAGTCGGGGGCACAACTAGTCTGTTATCAAATCCAACACAAAATAACCGCATCCTCAATAAAAATTCAAATTCTTTGTATAAACAGTTTAAATGTATTAATATTTTATATAAAGCGACATTCATTATGCAAATTGCAGCGTCGGTGGTCAGTGAAATTTGTCAAATTCACAAAAGTACCAGAAGAATTTTGTATCCATTTAATAATTTATAATAAACATCATATTACATTTATTATCTCTTTTAACCCTCATTAGGATTACAAGTAGAATTACATCTTCAACAGACCGTCTTTTTATTTAATAAATTTTGCCGGTTTTTGTAACATTTTTCTATACAGCCTTGCCAGCTGCTGGTGGCGTGATGTTAAATAGTCTAAAGCCTTTCTCAACGGTTGCTTTATCAAGTATAACAAGATTTTTATTTAATCCGACCGGATGTTCCTATAATTAGCGCTTTTAAACAAACTTTCCCGCTTTATACTATTAATACATATTCTACTACCTTGAATATAATTTCACTTGAGCCTGTGACTATCGCTAAAATAATTGCAGTTTAAAAATAAAATTAACGAAGCATTTTTATTTTTGTTTTTAAATCAATATTTTTATTCATTATAAGTTTTATTTCACCTTTTGATATTAATAGGACTTGTAATGACTCGTGTTTGTATTTAGAAGTTTCTTATACATAGGTTATGAGAAGTGGAGTAATCTCTATGGAACTAATGTTTTTATAGTTATTCCCAAACGAGATCGGGAGACAGGCGGGAAGTGATTCCACCTTCATACATTAACAAGTCAGATGGGAAATATTGTTTATAGAGCTCTCTAGCTAGTATCTAGTTATGGTGCAGGGCCTAGAAGCGTTTTATCGATAGTATCGTATTGTATCCATCACTTCTATATTTTGTATACAATATATAAGATAATTTAAACTGGTGGTAACTTTATCTAAACTAATATTACAAACGCGAAAGTAACAAAGTTACTATTTATTTGTATTTGTTATTTTGGTATTTATGTATATAATTGAATATTGTATTACTTTATGTCCTTATATGTGACAGTATATATTTATATTTTTTATAGATGCTTTTAGTATCATAGTAGTTTCTATGTCGTTTATAGGTTTTTTAAAGTCGATTAAGGTTAAAGTTGATTGTTAGAGAATACCAATGGCAATAAGACCACCGTTGCATCCATAAAGTGTAAATAAATAAATAAACAATGTCTAAGGGATAAAGGCAATATTTTCAGCGTTGTAAACGCCAAATGGATATTTTCTTTTTTTTATTAACAGTGTAGTTAAAATCCTAGTCTTAACGGACTTCCTCATCGCAACACGCACATTCAAACGTATTACCCGGGCTCAGGCCAAAGACGTGAAGGGCATGTGGTGACTCATCGAGTACTGATGACCCAACACTAAAACGCACTACGGCGACATTTCAAACTCTCGTGCTGCAAGAGACCAAGTTCGACATTTTAGGTCGATAATTAAATAGTAAATATAGTTTGTCTAAAATTCTAATCTTTATAACATTGAATAAATCTTCATTTTGTAGCCAACAGTAGTGCAAATTCTTACCACTTAACGTTAGGTCATGCCATGAACTACTCTGAATTCCGACTAAATAATTATTATGAGCGAAGCGGATTCGCAAAATGACATCGTTGTTTCAATTTAACCTTGTGTGGTATTCGCAGGATGTGCCGGCAAATACAATGGGCTTCGGATGTTTGCATTGTGATTTGTATATGAGGTGCCTTTGTATGGAGCTCATTGTCATGGTGCGAATTACCATTGATGGTCGTTAGGGCATATCGGAAACCTATGTTTTAAATATAAACAGTTTACACTCTATATAACGCCACTAAAATGACTGCATTTGATGGCTGATGGCTCAGTAAAGCGGTGATGGCCCAATTCGGAGGCGGTGATTTTGAATCCACTTCCAATCAGTCTAAGCTTTCGGTGGAGGGAAACATAGCATGGTTTTAGGTTTTTTTTCTATCGCCTGCCTGGTTAGCTTAAAATCTGCCGTCAAATACCTATAGTTGTGTTCCAGTAGAAGCACCTGAGAGCCAGTGCTTCTACAGGATTAGCGTGTCCACCGTCTTGAGAAATATCGATAAACCTATATGGTATATAAAAAAAATGACATGGTTTTTTTTTTTATACTTAAGGTTTACCGTTATGGCCGTAATCTCACCTGATCTTAAATGACGATACGGCCCAAGTTGGTAGACACGCTAAACCTGTGGAGGAACTGGCTCTCAAGTGCTGCTGCCGGAACACACCTATTGGTATTTGGCGGCAGGTTCACAACTAGAGGGTGGTAGCTAGCCAGGCGGGCATTAGAAAAAGCCCTACCACCATGCTATGGTTTCCTCACGAGGTTTTCCTTCACCGAAAGCTCAAGCTCATTGTAGGTGCTTGGGTTCGAACCCACGTCCCTTGACGCGAAGTCGTGCACACTACCACTGAGCTATCATTGAGAGTTGTCTTTAAACAGAGAAAAAACTGAGCAATTGATAGATACACTTGCCGGGTCCGTTGTGTGGCAGAGAGGGAAACTCCGAGTAGATCAGATCCGGGGTTTGTGGCACGGGTGTAGGTTTCAGGGGCTCCTGAAACGTACATCAACACTCACCTTCATTACTCGTGCTTCTCTTCCTGCCCGTATCATTCTATGGACAGCAAAGTAAACCAACCAAAAGTCAAGTAATTTCAACGTTTTATCACGTTAATCATATAATTTAATGCATTGCAACTAGACCTGGGTTCCAACTAAAAATCAGCGCAGAGTGGCTCGGACATTTCAACATATGGTAAGCTGGACGACAAATGCTAAAAATAAGACATGCAGTTAAATTACATGTACTATTATTACTACGAAATGCTATGACAACTTCGGTCTGGTGGACACGTGTTACGGATGTCAGAGCAACGAGTGGCGAAGCGCGTCTTCTATTCGGAACTTGAGAAGGTCAAGCGTAAGCATGACGGACAATTCCTTAAGTACAAAGATGTGCTTAAGAGGCTCTTTAAAAACTGCGGCCTAAAACCATCTAAGTGGGAGGACCAGGCTGCCAGCAGACTGGAGTGGAGGACTTATATTAGGAAGAAAGTCCATGAGTTCGAAACAAGACGGCACTTTGAACTGGATACAAAGCGCAGTGAGCTTAAAGCCCGACCTCCTGCGGTATTTAATTACAAATATGTCAACAGTGTGCTCAGATGCCCGTAATGTGCGAGGATCTTTTCAGGGAATATTGGCTACATAAGCCATATGCAAGCACACGAATGAAATGACAGGACATAGAGGAGTTGAGATTGTTGCATGATCACTATTATTATTTATGTCTGTAATTTTAATGATTTTTTATTGATAGTTTCCTTTGTAGCTCACATGTCTTTTATTAGAATTAAATAATTTTAATTAATAGTGTGGAATAACTTTTAGAGATTTGGTTAACTGGTTTAAGCTACACGGTAAGAAAGTCTACTAATGAATGATATTTCAGATTTTATCTTTTATAGTTAAATCATAAAAAATCCTGAATGAATAAGGTTTTTTTAGAAATTCATATTTCCTATTTTGACTATCCGAGATTGCAAACTAAGATTGTTTGTAGAAATAACGATGAGACATAGATTTGCTTGACTGCTTATTTAAACATAGATGATGACTCAGTAAATTTAAAACGATCTCGTCTTCTATTTGATATCAGGTCTCTATTGGCATAGAGAGAAACTTTGCAGTCACTTTTACATTATAGGATTATGCTGATCAATATAAAATCGATTGCCTCTTTGGATGTTTACCCTCGATGTTCCGAAACCATTCATCTGATTGTGATGAAAGTTTGCAGAGTTATAACCGATAAAATTACTTCCTAACAAATATCGTCGAATGTTGTTGTATATCATGTCGATCACTGCTAGTCGGTAATGTATAATAAAAAAAAAAAATTCATTGTTTTCAACTAATTTAATCAATAAATTCACAAAGGAGCTTTCTTTTGCTCCAAAATTTTCAAATGCATGTCGCCCATTATTGTTATCAACTAACTCATAGTTTGCACTATAAACATTAAGCACGCTTCTATTAACTTCATCATATTCCGTACTAATACTATCATGTACCATAGGCTAGAAATTATTATTATAACGTTCAACTTCACTATCGAACGTGTGAGAATAGAAACTATATATAATTTCCAGTAAAATAATGATGTTAGCGAATAATGGCTTCCCTCGGAATTACTCAATCGAACATTTTCCATACACGATGAAGATTAAAATCGGCGAGCACTATAGAAAGTTGTTCTAACCCTAGTTTTTAGGCTGAAACTGGCGTGGCTCGTTGGCTAATCGCTTCATCGGGAGACCTGTCGGCGGTTTATATCTTACAACGATTTGTATCGATGTAGCACACGCATACGCGAAGTTAGGTAACTTGGTACGGTTTATTAAGTTTCCTCATATTCGTATCATCATTCTGGATCTTGGTCTATAAAGATGAATCAGTTTTATTTAAGCTTAGCAACTGAAAAATATTACTTAATAAATACAATGTCGTGAGTCCTCAGAAGCGTTTAATATTTCTTGGCTATTTTTAATTTTTATACATGGCAATGCCATGTGCATTACTGGATGTTTAGGCGACACCGTAAGCTGTGCCCCGATTGCTGTGTGTTTCACGCTTGGGGGCGCTGTTAAAGACTACGAAACGGCGCTCGGCAACTGTCACTGGGAATCGGAATTTCTTCCTCTACGATTGTGAAAGATATTATTGTGAACTTAAAATTGACTAACACAGAAGTTTACAGTGATCTTAGCTGATCACATTATATGGACAGTGGCGACCGCTAAAATTATTAAAAGTGTAGCACCGGTTGAAGCGATGATAGCTCAGTGGTAGTGTGCACGACTTCGCGTCAAGGGACGCGGGTTCGAACCCAAGCACCTACAATGAGCTTGAGCTTTCGGTGAAGGAAAACATCGTGAGGAAACCATAGCATGGTGGTAGGGTTTTTTCTAATGCCCGCCTGGGTAGCTACCACCCTCTAGTTGTGAACCTGCCGCCAAATACCAATAGGTGTGTTCCGGCAGCAGCACATGAGAGCCGGTTCCTCCACAGATTTAGCGTGTCTACCAACTTGGGCCGTATCGTCACTTAAGATCAGGTGAGATTATGGCCATAACGCTAAATATTAAGTATAAAAAAAAAAAAAACAAAAAAACGCACGACAGCACCACGAGATCATCATGAACGGCTACCCAGGGGAGTCGACGCATACAGTCGGGCGCAGTTATTGGTGGACCCTGAACATACTCTTAAATAAAGTAGATGGGAAGTCCCAGGATGACGAGATTCGAAGGGATCGCATTTAAAATATCCAGTCCTAACACTGGAATAGAATGTTATGTGGAAAGTGAATTAAACATAATATGTTGGAACAATCTAATTGTAGTGATAAATTTGTCGTTACTAATGAAAACGCTATCCAACTTGTCTTGATACCCACGGTTTATTAGTATTGTTTGTTTAATGTTGTAGGTATATTATATTTTTGTTACATATTAAACTAAAAACAATTTCAAAGCCCCTATAAATTTATACATTCACAAATATATACTATAATTCTTTAAAACGGAAAAGTTTGGTTGAATGCGTTTATATTAGGAACTACAGTCGGATATCAAAATTTCTTTGTATTTGACAAAGCAATCATTAAGGAAGGCTTTAGGCTATTTAACGTCGCACTACCAAAATTAGAAGCAAAGCTGTATTGATAAAAGTTACAGAAAACGACAAAGGTTTTTAAATATATTTTCAGTTACATGCGAACGAAGTCGCGGACACAGCTAGTACATGTATATAATGAAATGAGCTACACAATCGTAATGAACTTAGGTGTTGAAATGCTATTTATTTCTTATCTTTTAATATTATTGCATATCGATAAATTTATTGTTAAGCAATAAATATAAATATAATTAGAACAAACATATCCAGACACATCTGGCTGACCCTCTTCATACGATATCGTCATACGACGTCCATTATCAGAAATCTGCTGTTAAAAGCGCGGCTGTCGATGTAAACTCAGAAATGGATTTTAAATAAGCGTTTGATACGATTAACGGATCTGGCGACGCGCGATGGCGGCGCCGCCTTATCGCCGCCTGACGCATTGCCTCGGCAAATGACTGTAATTTAAGTTTATATGAAGGAAGTAGGTACATTAAAGACACCTAATAATACTGCAGATGGAGTTAAGGTCATCAAGAAGATTATTTCCCCATTCAGATCAGGTGTCTATAAGATACCGCTCCAACAATAATGAAAATTTGAGAAAATTCCTGTTAAGTTAAAATACATATTTTAAATTTTTTCACAGTTAAGGATTAGCGTTATGACCACAATTTCACCTGATATTACGTAATTATGTGGCCCAAGATGGTGGACACGCTAAGCCTAGTGAAAGGAATTGGCTCTCAAGTGCAACTACCGGAACACACTTATAAAAGCCCTACCACCATGTAAATATGTTTTATCGATAACACAACCTCGTCAGTAGTTACTATATAAAAGGAGGAGTGAAATGTATTGAACTGATCTGGCTTATTCTTTTATTTATAGATAGAAGAAATTAAAACAATATTCTATGGTTTACAATAATATTTATTCTTCTCTTAACTTATTTGTACTTCATCAAGATATTATTAAAGTACACAACCAGAAACACGTAGCTTTGAAAACTGCGTCTGTAAGGACCTTGGGCAAAATATCTGAATGGAGTACTATAAATAAGAACTGGATCAAGATACAATGTTAGAACTCCGAGCCTGTACCTTGTAATAATACAACTCACAGACCGAATTCAATCTTATTTCACATTACGAGATGCAAACGTCTGATTGCAGGAAGAACATTTAAACGTCAGAATTTATAATTTGTTTTGCTTCGTTTATCACCGGTATTGATACCTGTACGTATTAGATCGATTTAATTAAAAGATAGCCGATACTATGTTAATTTATGTAAATAGTTTTATAGTTAGGTGCCCTTTTACTAAACATATTTCTTATAACTATAGCCCTATTAATGAATTACGATATGTATGCAATATTCCCCTAATTTCCATTCCTAAATGTAAATTTTCTGTAATTTGTTATATAAGTAAATTTTAATTTTACGTATAGACTCCAAGAAAACTTTAAACTTAAATCGATTTGATTATATACTAAAGAAAAGTCTTGGTCTACTTTGCAAATATAACTTGAAATGGGTTATTTCGGTTATCCTTCAACACCAGGCTTTTTCTTTTGGAAATATATTTAATGTACAAAACGACTTTTATACGGGTTTATTATATGTATAGATATATGAAAAAGATGAACATTATGCATATTAAAGGTATACTATCAAAAATTATAACATAATAAGTTTTATTTATATACTGCATTTGGGTTCCAGCTGAAAATCAGTGCTGAGTGTTTCGGACACTTTTGCATATGCTGAGCGGGACGCCCTATGCTAGTAATTAGATATACACTATTATTATTAATGTGGTATTGTCTTTTCGTTTTTATTTTCTTTTAATGTTTTTATTTATAGTGTCCTTTAACGCTTGTATATCTTTTATTAGTATTAAACGATTTCTTTCTTTCTATTTATGTATACTAAAATTTTAATTCCCTTTTTTTTGCCCGTTGTTGTAATTTTATTCAATACGGCTTTACTCCTATTAGTAGTAGCGTGATGTTAAATACCCTAAAGCCTTTCTCAGTTACTAGTCTATCAAATACAAAAATATTTTTTGAAATCCGAAAGGTAATTCCTGAGATTAACGCGTACAAACACCCAAACAATTTTTTCCGCTTCTTAATATTTATCAGGATGTGTTTTCCTACATACTTTAGAGATACTATACTTAACCAATTCTAATATAGATTATTTTAATTGCCGACGTAGTCTTGTAGACACTATACGTAATACTGTGTATAAATATAAAATGCAAGTATATCTAGTATTTACAGATAAATTCGATATTATTGCTTCACCGTATAGATAATCGTGGCCTCGATAGATAAGTTTTAAAGGCAGGCAATTGAGATAACGTAATGTTTCTTTTTGTTTGGGTTTAACTTTAGGGAATATTTTTTATTTAAATTCTTAAGAAATATTAACTTGATCTCTTTTGAAATTTATCCTATGTAACTTTATAATCTAATCTAATGCCGTTATTCAATATATTTACTTTACAATGAATCTGCAAAATTTTAAGTAAGCAATTTATACAATAGTTTCTTCGTCATCGAATATATACATCATATATTAATTTTATGTTTTGTATTTTTCTTCCTGCTTGTCATAACTTATCACACCTTGTGGTAAATAAAACTGTATTATTTTCAAGACGCCGCATACCTGGTTTTTGTTAATTTATCATTTATTATATGTAACAACTATTCTGACGCTGTGAAAAATCTCGTCACTAACATGTCTCTCCTATCTTCGTATTAACTTGTATCTTTTATTAACTTTCTTTGTATTAACTACTTAAAACAACCGTAAAGGACATTTTAATAAACTAGTACATTAATACCGATAACCGCAGATGTATCGTATATTTTTAAATCTTTATGGTCTTAGCGTTATGGCCACTATCTCACGTGATGTGTTTAAAGATGGTGGACACGCTAAGCTTACTGGAGGGATCCTTCTGTAGTCGTAATTATTTTTGTATTGTACTGTGTTTCGGTAAATCTGTGTAATTTACTAATATAAAAATCTACGCTTTTTATGGATAGCTTTATTATTGCAAAAATAAAACCATATATCCATAGTACATATTTCGAAAGTCTTAAGTTATCATAGAGTTCCCCTTATATGTGGTTATTACATTTTTATTTTACTTATAATCCTAACTTAAATAAAAAGTATATTGTTTTTTTTTTAATTCAAAATAGCAAGATGAAGAATATGAAGAATGAAGAAGATGAAGAAAAATAGCAAAATAGAAGAATGAGACTTAGGCAAATCGCCTTTAATAAAATTATTTTTTATTATAGCAATGCTATATTTTTTTAGGTTAATTTTATTATAAAACAGCGGTGTCCTCAACTCCATTTGCGTGAAACTAAAATTTTATTTAATCATTTTCAATATATAGATAGATATATAGCCTATGTTACTCAGAGCTAATGTAACATTCTAATGCTGGAAGATTTTTTTAAATTGGTCCAGTAGTTTATGAGTTTATTTGTTACAAACAAAAATACAAATTCTGGTTTGGAAATATAAAATTCAATTTATGTAGTGTGTGAATGTTTATCTTGATAATTCTCACTCAGACGTAATAATATACATCACACCACTTTTATCTTATATTATTGAAGATACAGATAAGAAACTGATAATCTTTTGTTTATCATCAATTGTAACCAGTCTGTTAATTTACTGGCGCCAAGTGTACTTAATGTGCACATTACCTAATACAGTGGTTCTCAAACTGTACCACACTACCCTAGGCGAATCGTCTAATATTAAACATACCCGTGGATCATCTTTATACTACTTAAGGCAACGATGAAATTGCAGTAAATCAGATTGCTGGCTACAAATAAATTGGAATAGAGAAATAAAATTATTTGAAAAATGCAAGCAAAAATTACAAAATTATGTATATAGAAACAGGCGTGCGATTCTGGAGCCATTATTTTTCCAGTATTCTTCAATCACAAAGAAATTCAGTATGTACTTACATACATTATGTATGTACTACTTCGTATGGTGAAATTTCACACCACTCTTTCGGATAATGTATTCCTTTATTGTACTACATTACTGAGTTCTTCGCAAATAAGGAGAAACTATTAGACATGAAAGATGACATCAACGTTCGAAAGGAAGGAAAAAGTTATTCAACATACATACATACAACAAAACATAATAACATTATCTTATAAAATAACAAAGCTAAAAATTATTGCATGAGGTCGAACAAGTCCCTGTCTCAGCATGAGACTGCAGGCCTATAGGTCTGAGGATAAATTGTAGACTTTTGTATTATTCAATACATTAATGTAGTAATTTGGTTGTCTGCTATTACTACACTCAAGAAACTTATACAAGGATGTAGGTGTGGTCCAAAACAATTGTAGCCTGTTAAAATAAATGTAAAAATGATTGAGAACCAATGACTTAGAGCATTTTATCAGCATTTCATCAAATTTTAATCTGACACTGATACTTTAAGTATTTACAGTATCAAAACATTATACTGTAAAGTGGCGTATTTTAAATACTTACCACCTTATTACGGGTCGCGTATAGATAACTGATTTACCTGCCACCTCGTTTGAGTACGGGCCGTACACCCTCTAATTGTTTCACCATGAAAGATGTTATATCAGGCAAGGTGACGTTCAACAATCGCTAACGTAAAGCAATAATAAAAAATGTGTGGGATGACGCATGTCAAAGTCACTTTGACGTATGCCATACTACATACATTTTCATAATGGTCATAATCCAATCAGAGATCACAATCAACAATACTCGGAATACAACAATTATACCCATAGACTTCCCTAGTACAACAGATAACCTATTGCAATATATTTAAATAATAATTTGTATAAAATTTAGCATAAAATAAATATTATATAGTCTATTTTTTTATTATTATTATTATTGTTTGATATGGTAAATGTAAATAAAGCATAGACAGTTGATATCCTGTCCCGCTCAATTAATTATGTCTTAACATACTAAATTCTGTTACAGACAAAAGTTCTATTACACTTTTATTTCAAATAATATAAGGTATATTATCCCTTAACAAGGGGTACATTAACAGCAAAGAAAAATTGTTATTGTAACTTAATCACGAATACGCTTTGCTTCTTCTTAAACGTCTTTAAGTTTGTGCAGCAAGGTACAAAATTGATTATTGTTTTGTTTTATTTTTAATTGTAAATAGGTATTGTATTTACAATGTTTTCTTAAGGCATTCCTGACCATAAATAGAATGAGTGTAATGTGTCGGGCGCCAAGAACAAGTACACACGAGTATACAATGGCGCAACCTCAAAGGATAAGTAATTTGAAATATAATTACACATTTATTTATTCAGAAGTTTCTTTAAAAATATAAATTGTTGAGAGCGAACTTTTTTGAACTTAACCATTTGTAGGCATCGGTGTCTAGATGTGACTTTTGATAATAAAAATAAAACAACTGAAGCTTACCGTTGCGTGAACTGACTTCATTGCGAATTATAAGCTACTGGAAATGGTAGGACAACTTTTGTCGAGGCAGCTATTGTATACATATATATAAATAGACGTTTGTACATATGGAATCGCTAAAGTTCAAACGATTTGACCGATGTTAAAGAAAATAGATATGTTTATCTTAATGATGAAATAATTATGTGCCTGTTTTCTTAGAATGTTTACATAAATAGGTACGGCAAAAAAGTATGTCGACTTCTCTATGAACATCTAACCACTACAGTTTTGTTCCGGATGTTTGTTAGTAAAACAATAGTCGTAAAAACTCATACTACAATAGCTAGTAGGTGTCCAGTAATTATCCGACTTAAAAAAGGCCTATGAACTTACTAAAGAAGACAAATTGAAATATATTACCGAATTGAGTAAATAAGTCACAAGAAATGGGCACGTTCGCGAGCCAAGGTTGTGCTTGCGGCGTCAACATACCTTACAAGATTATCTTTATTGTCGTAGTTGTCGTTAAGGAACACGACACTCTGAAGCCTCTAACTTTGACGCCGGTATCAAGTTTTGTTTATACCATGCACAAACTAATACCTTTATTACTTAACTCTACTTGTTAAATTTTCTCGTCTAAACCGTTTGAACCAATTTCGATGATTTTTAGTACAGACATACATTGAACCTTGGAGTCAGATGTAGATATGTAAATTATATTTTATATACTTTATAGGTTTAGCGTCATGTCTACAATCTCACCTGGCGGTAAGTGACAATGTGGCCCAAGATGGTGGACACGATAAACCTAGTGGAGGCACTGACTCTCAAGTAAAACTGCCGGAACACACCTATAGGTACTTGATGGCAGATTTTCATCTTGAGGGTGATAGCTGCCCAGGCGATCATTAGAAAAAGCTCTACTACCATGTTATGGTTTCCTCACCATGTTTTCCTTCACGGTAAGCTCAGACTCATTGCTGGTGGATTCGAAGGCACGTCCATTGATGCGGTGTCTGTACAGACTACCAACTGGGACATCATAGCTTCTATATTTTCGTGTCCATTAGTAAAAAGCAAAAAAATATTAAGTACATTTTAATCTGTGACTTTCTATAAATTGAATTTAGTGTTAGGTTTTACTTATATAGTATTTTATAGCGTATAAATATTGCAAATGTAATGATGAAAATACTTCCTAGTAACTGAGTAATAGTTTTGATGCAATATATCGAGTTATCAGCGTTACGTGAATTCGTTTATGCCTAATCTCTCTTTCATGTCTTGCTTAATATGAATCACACATTTTATAATAATAAAATATATAATATGTGAAATTATCAATTATACATACGTATTTGTTTAGACGAATAATATTTTATATAGATTACCTACAGTTCACACACTAATAGGTAATTAAAGGTAATCTGCAATCAATTAATAAAAAGTACAACCAATAAAATGTGCGTGTGTTTTTTTTATTTATTTACAACAGCCAAATGTAGTCAAAACAAAAAAAAAGGTACATAATTAAAACACTCATTTACTTTTCAAGATAAATAAATTGGTCGGTTCCATTTCAACATTTCCACAAAAGCTCTTAATGTCGTCTCTCTAAATGTTTGCAGCTTTATTTAACGTGTTCGTGATAATCGGTTTTACTTTATCCGCGTATTCACGATATTGTCAACGAAAACATTGTACAGTAGTCATTTAAGATATTAACTGTGTTTTGAATTATTGATACAAATTTCTCTAAGCAATACTAATACTATGACAGTGCAACGTCTTTTTTGTAAACGTACTGAAACAATACTTTTAAATACATCCTCTCGTGCAATACGCCAGGCACGCTACCATAGGGATGTGTGGTAATCCTTAGGTTAGAAACGCCGTCGAATACCCATTAAGAAGATGTTGAAACTACCCTCAATGCCTCGTACATTTTTTTTTACATATTTTCTATTAAAACTATCATATGAATTGTAACACCTACTGCTGGTGTTATATAAAAATAACTTTAATATGTAATATTGTACTAACAATTTACCTGTAAAAATAAATCACAACTTATCACTCGTTGACTATGTACTATTTCAGACTATTAACATGTATTAATTTATTTAATGTATAATTAATAAAAGTTATTATTTTTACTTTACACCAACCGAAAGGTCAATGATTTTCTCAAGAAAAAAAAGAAATTAAAAGCGTCGTACGTAAATTGCTGGAGAGTAGATTTACTATGCTTTATAGTTATATGAGAGAATGACACTAATATTGAATGCGTAAATAGAAAAACCCAAAGGTATATTTATCGGATATACAAAAACACAGTCACCACTAAGTCCTTTGTTACTTTTATTGCATCAATATTTACAGCTTAATCGTGATTGTAATATACAATCAAATTACCATACTATGCCAACTTCAGTTAGCCAAATAGCCCTACTATGAGTCTGTATAAACTCGATTGATCGACTCATATCCGTAACTATGATAAATCATATTTTTTTAGGAATTTAGTAAGCAGCTTATTATTTCTAGTAATAGTTTATTGTGTAACCTTTAAAATTATGTTCTATATCATGTAGCGATAATAGAAACGGATTTTAAATACAGGTAAACAGAGCAATAAGTTCTTAATATTTTTTATATAAGTAAGCGTTATTTAAATCATATTGTATTGTGTTCCGGTTCGGCTTTAGATATATGTTATAATATAAGTGTATAATATATTTTTTACTTCCTAATATTGAAAAAACATTGGTTTTACTGTATATTTTAAATATTTGTAGTAAAAAGGCTAGCAGTTATACGGTTTACGGCTAATTATTAACTGCTCGTAAAAATAAGCCATAAGTACCTATGCTATTAGTACCAGGTTGTACCTCTTTAAGAGCCAAACTGTTAGGTACAGTCAAATCTTGCCGAGATTTAGTTACTTTTTAATAATTTTTTTCTATGAGTACAAATCAAAAATACTAAAATCTGCAAATATGTATAAAGTATATAGATGTTTCTATATACATGAAATTTTTAAACTGATCGATCGATGATTGATCATCATGAAATTTGAAACATATAGGCATTTTTTCATGCAGAAGCCCACTAAAATAAGTAACTACTTATTTACATAATGGGGCAAAACAATGTCTGCAAAACCAGCTTGTTACAAAATATTTGAACGGTTCATACAAAAATAAATCACACATATTTCTTAATATAGTAACTCTCTCTAGAAATTAAAATCGCATTATTAAAAATTTCGCTTTTATCAAGTCCAGTGAAAGTGGAACTTTGATGACTCAGCATTTATCAGTAGATTAAGACACTTTAATGATTGCCGGTACTGTATTGATTCTAACAAAAAAAAAACTTGACGAAAAAAGGCCCAAGATAAAATAACCAATTGATTGATCTATGATGGAACCACTTCACTGTAGATTGTTTGGAAATTGTCTATAAAGAAAAAAAAGGAACATAAGAGCAATTTGTGTAAATGCCTCGATGTAGTATCATAATTGCAGCTTAACATCTTAAACTTAATTGGCTCATTGAAAATATCTATGTGGAAGTATTTACACGAAAAATTTGATTTAAAAATTTATGAACGATTTTATATTGAAATGTTCGTTGCTGTTTTGTTGACAAGAATAATGAATTGTTTGACTTGTTAAATGGGTATCTGTAAATGATATAAGGCTGATATAGGATCCGCGTCGATGTATTTAAGTTCGAATCCTCGTTTGTTATTTCGAGTATATGCTTAACTTTTTGACGAAATCTTAATTTGTAACTTTTGGGTTTTTATTTCAATTCATATAGTAACGTTATTTTATTCCTATGGTATGTATGTTGACAGTATTTTACGTGCTAAGTTTGGTAATAATGCTTAAGCAGATATTAAATAATCACTTTGGGGCATAATTATTTAGTTCACACAAAAACTCTCTGGAACGTTTTAAAAAGAATCGTGAGCCTTTAATGTTAGAAAGATGACACATGCATAATTGTAAATAAACATATCACCAGTAAATGTAAAAAGGAATAACTTTAAATGCAGTGTAAATGTTAACACACTCGTGGTAGGGAAGTACGAAGTGAATATCCAATATCATGTGTCTTCTAGACTTTGTTCTGTTTGTTTGTGAATTATTTGTCTTTGTAACGATTTGTTTTTGTTTTCTATTTCCAGGTAATGGACTACAAGTTGACAAAGAAGGTTACGTAAGTGATCTGATAGCTATACATAAGTTAGAAAATGCAAAACGACGTGGTATTCTTAAGTGCTATAAAAATGGATGTACGGTGGTACGTATATGATATTGAGAAATCCTAAAATATCTATGTCAAACACTAACGAAATTGATACATTTAGTTCTTCTTAATGAAGGTTTATATGCTATCCATAAACGCCTTAGAGGGAGTGTTTGAATTATTACGGAACGACAGACAGCCTGCGTACATACTACAAATGTAAAAACTTTGTGTTTATTGGAATTTTTATTTTGGTCAAGAATCAAGACACTAGTAGGACGTAATTTGAACCTTGCTTCCTACGTTTTAGAGTTTCCAACGCTGATTCGACCCTACTTTTGAGCCTACTTTGTTGAAACCTAGTTTATTTTTGTTATTACCAGTTACTTAAGATTATCGCATCAAAACCTGTTAAAACGACCATAATGTTGTTATATATTAATGTAGGAAAAGGTATCCCATGTTAACACATACGTAATATTAACATTTTAGCAATTTTTGTTAAAATTTGCTAAATGGCTTAAGATTGATGCGCGTACAAGGGGACAGATAAAAAAAATGGAATATAACTTTTTTTTTTATGGTCGCTTTTTAACAACTTAGGTCATTAGCGACCACTGTGAACAATGAAGTTTACAATATTGTTTTGTTACACGTAAATGCACATTATCATTAAACAAGTTTATAAAAATATCATTTTCAGAAATGTCAAAGTTTGCCTTACGTCCATCACGGTTTAAACATTGTTTTGGGTTGATTGAAACATATTCGTTTTACTTGATTATATAGATGCAAATTCTACAGGTTGATGGAACACAGTTAAATCTTGTCCACTCTTCCATTTTTTTTAATTACTCTTTTATTATCTCGTATATATTAATAAAAAGAAACGTCCTGTTCAGAATCAGTAAATTTTTAGTGTAAGAATTCAATAGTGTCACAGTTTTATTAGATAAATAAATATACCAATAAATAAGTTTATTCGATTCTCATTTGAACCGTGTAATTTTTTTTTTATTAACGTCAAAAGTGGATTTTAAAAGCCAGGTCTGCTAATAGCAAGTTCTTAATGTAATACCATAAACTTAAGCTTATACCGAGAAATAACGTTACAAGGTAATTCTGTTTGAGCTCACCAAACACTAAGTTCCTACTATTTGTTTTCAAATTAGCCTCGCCGATGTTATCTCGGTTCGGGGTAGGCACCGTAGGCAATGCCACATCTTGTTCCTCATGTTGGTTATCGCTTCCCTACATTGTTATTACAGTAACTATCTTATACGTGAGGGCCTTATTGCCCCGGTAATAGAGGTTATAATCGTATGTTCTTATATTTCACGAAATATGTGTGGATGTATATCTGTTAACACAGTTGTGTTGTGTGTTTGAAGTTGATAACTCAATTCTGTCAGCGATATTTGAATGTCTTGTCAGGTGTGGAGGATTGTAAACGTGTGTCTTTAATCATACCTTCGGATATGTGCGTGATGTTTTCATTATTAGGTATAATTATTTTTTCGACGATTACATGGAATTTAAAGAAATTATTAATGTGTGATAATCATGACACATATGCATTACAAATACTATCTCCGATATCAGTTAGAATAAAAATATAAATTGCCTATCTATGTAAGTGTCTAACGTTAAGTTTTGATTTATAATATTAAAGTGGTAAGCATAGTATAGCATGGTATAGCATGGTTGTCCGGATTGCTGTCAAACCTACATGCTTGGCTATGGATTTTGTTCTTTAGGGTGGTACCTTATTAGCTGGCATTAGTGTATGTCTTATCATGATGCCATGGTGTCATCACGATGAAACTTCACCGAAAGTTCAGATGGGAATTCATATTCTACTCCATTGGCGTGGTGCTTATACGCGATTCAACAACTTAAACCATTATTTCTTCTAAACTGTAAGGCATTAAAAGCTTCACAAGGTTTTGTGGCCAGCGCAGAAGACATTGGGTAGAAATGGAAACATAGAACAAGCATGTACAAAATTTTCCTATTCCACCCTTGACATTTCTTACGTTGTCCAGCTATGTCTTAAAATATTTCCTAAATATGGTCGTTGTCAAAGCAATATCTGGCATGGGCAAAAATAATAACATTGAGTGATTATATAAAATATTAGTTTATATATTTGAATATACTTGCTAATTCTTTAATAGGTATATTTTGTTAGTAACCACAGTTTAACGTATGATGCTTGTATTCACATAATATACTTTTTATATGAACACTACATTGTACGTGCGGTACACTCGCGTTAATAATGATTTTATAAAAAAAAATTACAAAAAAATCGGATGACGCAAAAATAATTTCATACAAAGTTTATCCCACGTACAATAAGGTTTTCGCGGGAAAAAGTAGCTTATCGTCGTCTCCATCTATCTATATACCAAAATTCATCATAATCGATTTAGCGGTTTAGGCGTGAAACTGTAACAAACAAACAAATTCATTTTCGCATTTATATAATTAGTATGGATTTAGTTGGTACACTAGTCATAGAAGTCAAAGTTTTAAAGAAAATGCATATAGTACATTTGGTTTTGACAATTACTACATATTATACCTCATTACTTAAAGTAAACAAGCTCATCATTAATTCCGTACATAATTTCATAACAAAGGGAACATAGCAAATCATAGTTATTCAATATATAATAAAAAGAACGTAAACCTCAACACAAAATTTATTAAATAGAAAATTTATAAGTGAAGGTTCACGAACTCGGTAATATAGTTTGTATTAATGTATTAATGTTTAGTTGATTATCATAAATCTTGTATAGAAAGGAGCTAACACGAGTCGTGATCGGAACGACTTCAACGCGAATGCACTGAACAATTTATTATCATTAAACTCGCACTGTAATTATCCGGTAATGATTTCTCGCGCTTCGAAGAATGAAATGACGATCGGTCATCTACAAAAGATAGAAAAGAAATTCGAAATTGTTCACAAATGTATATTATTAAATTTTGTGTTATAATGCACATTGTGTTATAGGCTGCTTCTGACTACTGATTCGTCTGTGTTTTTTTTTATATGTATGGTTAGTAGTTTTAGCCTCATGGCCAAAATTTAATTTGATGTAAAGTGACGGTGTGGGCCTAGATGGTGGATACGCTAAGCATAGAGTAGGGACTGGTTCCCAAATGCGATTGCCGGAACACACTTGAATAAACACATTGCAATTTTAATGTGTACACAGGCGAGCTTAATGTCCTAAGGCATTTTCTTCTAGCTAACCAACGGTATCAAAATATTAAAAAAATAAAGGTAGACAAAAGAAAATAGAAATCAATAAATTAAGTAAATATAACAATAAAGTGAACTTAATATTGAATATAACCAAAATACATAAACAGTGCATTGAATAAATAAAATAAATACATACAGATACGCTTATAGGTATTTGGCTGTAGATTTTAAAATTTCAGCCTGTAAGTGGTAGATTTTTTTTTATACTTAACGTTTAGCGTTATGGCCATGATCTCACCTGATCTTAAGTGACGATATGGCCCAAGTTGGTAGACACGCTAAACTTGTGGAGGAACTGGCTCTCAAGTGCAGCTGCCGGAACACACCTATTGGTATTTGGCGGCAGGTTTTACAACTTGAGAGTGGTAGCTAGCCAGGCGGGCGTTAGAAAAAGCCCTACCACCATGCTATGGTTTCCTCACGATGTTTTCCTTCACCGAAAGCTCAAGCTCATTGTAGGTGCTCGGATTCGAACTCATGTCCCTTGACGCGATGTCGTACACACTACCACTGAGCTATCAGCTAGAGACTAGAAGAACTGCGAAAGTTGTTCCTGGTCGCCGTGGTGCGTTTTATTGGGTAGTGTTGGGTGATTAACACATACCACCACATACCCTTCACGCCTTTAACGTTAGCCTGGGTAATGCATTTGCGCGTTACATGAGGAATTCCGTAAAAACTGGAATTTTAAATACCACTTCAATAAAAAAGAGTGGTAGCTAGCCAGGTTGGCATTAGAAAAGCCATGCTATGGTTCCATCACAATGTTTTCCTTCACCGAAAGCTCAAGTCCATTGAAAGAGATTTGAACATACGTCATTTGACACGGCGTCCGTACAAACTAGTAACTGAGCCATTCGTGTTTAGGAGTAAACTACTAAAAGGTAGTAATTGTACATTACACACGTACTGAGCGCGCCGCGGTATAAAATTAGTGTTAGATTTTGATCTGCCCAGCGCCGGCTCTTCCAAAGCGTGAATAAAACACTTCAACACATCATCGGAGCGTTTAGTGCGTCGACATTATCTCTTACACTCATAAGATAAATACGTTGTAGTTCACGCATTGTTAACACGAAACAATAGTATCATTGATCAGTTCGTAGCCAGAGCTTGTATCAATGAACAATTCGCGTAGAAAGTTAAATGAACCGCTCGGGGTGTATCGATCTCATTAAATATAGTGACAGTGAAGATGAAACATTGTATTTGCGAGAATAATATCAATTAGTATTTATATTTGAATGAAGCATCATATCGCATGCTGTGCATGTAACCTATTTAAGTTAAAATTTTACTAAAATGTGTTAGCTTGTGCGTGCAACTTCGTTCACGTAGTACTAAAATTATTTATTCTCACGCCGTTATTCAAACTGCAATAACTTTCGCTAGAGTTAACCGATTTTAATGAAACAAAGACAGAATGTTATTCGACGATACGCTTCATAATTTCCTCGGTGACGTTTTATCATAAATGTTGCAATTTAGCAGCGTTGCGTGAACAAAGAAACAAACAGACATACATTTCTAAAAATTATGTAAATGTATTTTATTACTTACCAGATTTTACGTGCGGCTTCGCTCGCGTTAATATTGTTTTAGTCAACCAAATCGCATGGCACAATAAAAAAAAAATCGCGAAAAAAGTAGCCTGTTACCGTCTCTAGGTTTCCGTCTACCTATATACCACAATTCATGATTGTCGATTCAGCTGTTTAGGCGTGAAAGCGTAACAAACAAACAAACTCAAGTTCACATATATAATATTAGTAACGATTTTTAGTCACTTGCAATCATTTTTTTCTCATAAATCTAAAAGTACAGACACGTTAAATTTATAACGCGGTAATCTTAGGAATTTATTTTATTTATTTATTTTATTATTCTATAGCAGATATAATAAACTGTATATCTAACACCTTGTTATACTGTGTATTACCAATATTCATTCATACATACACACCTTTAGTTGTTACTGACAAATCTGACGTAGAAACGGGATCTTTTTATTATTAATAATCTTAGTACATTGTTGTCTCCAATTGGCTAAATATCAAAGTAGGTTGATATAAATTCAAAACTACGCGTCTCTTCTAAACTATAGGAAGCTGATTGTTCGCATGAATCATTGCAACTTTTGTTTGTCTTGCACAGACAGACCACCATACATACATCTATTTTGTTGTACATAAAGTTTCGAACAAATGTATTCAACAAAAATAAGGAAAAATTACCAAAGAACACTAAACTGTCCGCGCTCTCTCCGTCTTATTTGATTGATGAATGCGATAATTCATAATTAAATGTTGGTGTACACGCAAATTTGCACCTCCGCCTGGAATTGATTGGCCTCTGATACGTCTCATGAAACAAATAAAATTGCAGTTTCCACTCAATGGCCAGGAATCCCGTAATCTCGATTAACCCACATAAGGAATTATAAAAGCACTCCAACAAAGACTAAAGACAACTAGCAATCAGAATGCACCAATGCATTTTTTTTGCCCAATTTTTTTCTTTGAATATTTGATGTTATTCTAATGTGATTATCATACAATCGTGATTTAGGTTTATTATATCAAAACACTGTAGTTATATTAACATTAGATGTATAGTAGTCATATAATTCAACAGATGGTTTGGAGCTGACAAGTGCATATCCTTACCACATCACTTGCGTTCTTTAAGTTTCTAGTGTCCGTAAAGTTGTGTGTACATTAAAAAAAATAATGGTAATAATAGTTATTTAATCCAAATCTCACTTTTGATATATATTACAATGTTTGTTAGTCAGTTGTTGTTGAAGTAAAGAGATTAATTTATGAGATTTGGATCCCTGTTTGGGTAAAGGCCTCCTCCAACCTTTTCCATAACTCCCTGTCCTTGCCCGACTTTATCCAGTCGTTTCCTGCGACGTGTGTTATGTTATCAGCCCACCGTCTTAATTGCATGTGTACATTATGACAGTATAATTATACATACATAGGTATAAAAACTCTGTGATAGTAACAGTTGTACTTAGACTAATAACACCGTGCCCATAAAGTATAAATATTAAAAATGAAATTATACGAAATATAACTGAATTCCACACGAACGAAGTTGCGGGCACAGCAAGTTAAGAATATAACATTCGTTTGAATCGTAACGCGTCTATCGAAACACAAATCAATTAATACGAGCAATGAAACAGAAAGTGATCGTTTATTTTTGTCGGGTGCTACAAAAAAATCTCAACATTACCACTTCCAATTTAAGAGAGTGAAATTATTCTACGGAACATAATTTGCATTTTTTTGTTATCTCACATAACCCATAAATAAACCTCGATTTGTAGTTTCAAAGTTTGACATTTGAATGAAGCAGCGATTTCATAAACTCGGCGGTATAAGTTACATTTCAAGATAAAGTTAAAAGGTATATGTCTCGAGGCAAGCGCCTTTTGATTTGCTACCACGTCTTACCGCATATCTGCCTTATCATTTAAGCGCTTTAATGTTTTTTTTTTAGATTGCTTGAACTTTACAGCGGCGCTTTTGATCTTTGGTTCGCCAACATTTCTTAGTCGAGATTTGGTGAAGTATTTTAATGAATATTAATTATTGCAAGATATCTTTTTAAGCTTCCATATGTCTTAACTGTTCACTCGTAAGAGCCTAAATTAAATAATATATTTATATACATTATTTACTTTGTAATTCCGTCGTAAAAATTAAGTTCGTGAAGAGATCGTATCGTATAATAATCCAGTACGTTCGATGAATAGAAGAATCACTACGCAACCATAACATTAGCCCAATTTCTATTATTCGCCCGGCTAGCTACTTCCTATGAGTTAAAAATAGTACAATAAGCATTGATCATTATATTCTGTCTATTAGATATGAAAGCAATTTTCTATTATCCGCTAGATTTGACCATTATACACTACTATTATATCTTCATTTAACAATATATAAAGTCGATGAAGTCAAAGTAGCGTATACGTTACTGACTGACAGCATGTAGGTCATTAACATGTTGGTAGAACGTTACTTTATACATGCAAAAGGAATTTTTTATAGCTGTTTTCAAAGGTAAACTATTAGCGACGGTTTCACCGCAAATTCAGAACGACATCTGAATCGCCGACATGACTCCGCATAAATCCAGCTCGCTGCAACGCGGAATGTTCTTTATATCTGATCTCGCGTTGTCAGTGCGACAATGGTGGGTCAGAAACAATATCGGGAACGAGTAAATGTCATCGAACGCATCGTTCTGAAGGGCCGTGACCGATGTTGCCACCTTTGGTATATAGCGCTGATAGAACAAAAGCAAAATTCTACCACAAGTTTCATAAAACGACAAAAGTACGAATATGGATGCAAGTAAAAATGAAATGTTGATTGCGATAAAATGTTTTTGAAATTTTGTGATTTGGCTATAAATTAAATTGTACGAATTGCGAATAAGCTAATACCTAAAGTTAATTATTGTTATATGTTACTTGTCTTATATCTTCTTTGTTTTTTTTTTTATTTATTTCAAATAGGTTACATTTTTGTTCTTATATGTGTTTCTATGGTAACAATAAAACGTTTATTTCTTTATGTCAAATATAAAAGAGTTCGAGGAATTTGCATAAACCGTTAAATGTTTATGACTCATTAAAATAAGTCACACAGGTTTTTTATTTGATATAGTGAGGAGATCAGGGTATTTACATATAATAAATCAATAGTAACGCATACACTAATTGCCCTGGTAGATATTGTTGTGCTCTCAATGATAAAGATATTTATTAGGACAAAACCCGTTATATGTAACCAAGTGTGACCAAGAACTTTGCATGGAATTACATCTCAACATTTTTGTATACAGTTTTCCCGAGATGTTTCTTTTAGAACCTTACAATCGGCTTTCACAGTCGGTAAACGATTTCAGGGCGGGGCTCTAATACTTTGTGAGAAACTAAAAACGTATATTTACGTTCAACGAGACCATTACAATGTATAATTTAGATATCGTTTTAACGGTCAATGGCGGATTAGTCACGATTTGTGATCGAGACGCTTCCGTGACCTCAGGCGGTTTGTGTGCTTTGTACCAACACGTGGAACATGTGGTCTCGACCATCGCTATCAGTCTACCATTTGAATTATTAACGTTTTATCGAAACAATTCTCACACATCACCAACAAATTAGACCCGAGCGTTAAGTTATGCTAAAGAATCAGGAATATTTGGCCGTACCGATTTTTCTGTACAACGCATTATTTCTCTAAACGTTTTGCGTAGTTACGTATATAATATTACTAAAATTAGTGAGTAGTTGGTAACTGGTAGGATTAAAGATTTTTGTTCACATCACAAATTTAACGTTTATATGATAGGTGTATACAGTGCTAAGTTGACGCTGAAATTATTGGTATACACAAAATACTGTGCACTGTAAATAACGGTGTGCACAGTACAATTCAAAAATAATGGTAACATCCTGGAGATAAGTAACTCATCATGGATCGTTGTAGTCTTTTCGGCTTGTAAACTTCTCTGCGGTTGCTTATGAGTTCCGAATCGTGACAACCATTCGACGGCTAATTAACACCAGTTGAAACGAAACATTGCTATGACTTATATTCTAGATAATGTCCCGAACTATCTGACAATAAGAACTCTTCAACTCCGTAATTACAAACTTTAACAGACGTAAGTAGATGTATTAATTGTCTAAGAGTATTTGTCATATTATGGCAAGAATCTCGGAATGAGAGTCGGCTATATGCTTGTTTATTTTGAGACCCTAAAACTGGTCTCAAAATCTACTTATCGTAGAGTGTCGGTGACTATATATATCGGATATATAGGAATACTAATAGGAAACGAGATATTTGCAAAAATGTGAAAAAATATAGTATTTTTTTTACCTCTGTCTTTGGAATATCTGTGGTCGCGGACACCCTACGATAAGTAGATTTTGAGACAAGTTTTAGGGTGTCAAAATGAAGGCTTATACAAGTTTATAGCCGACTATCACTCACTCCGAGGTGAAACCCCTAATTTTCCTGGACTATTAGTTTTTTAAGTTATGAATGGTTGAATAAGATAATGTCCCTACATGTTTTCCTATTTGACGCTGCTCTCACGAAGGTTGTTTCAAAGACTAAGTAGAAAAGATAAAAATTGGTTAGATGAAAAAGACATCGTTCAACGAACGGCGAGGAGACCTTGCAAATCTGCTACTGTTCACTTGTTTAACCGGCATTTTCAAGTGAATACATTGCCAAATAAGTGTATGCGCGTTCTCTCACAAAGTTAAGCAACTTCCTCTTCTACATGGACGATAGAGATCTATAGATATAAAAACGACTATATTTTAAAATGAACACGTTTAACGCGGGTAGCGTGGATTTTCTCAAAGCGATACAGTTAGAAAGCGAAACGGCTGTGTACACTTTAACTTATCCGTTCATCTGAGTAACGACGCTCATAAAACATAACCGGTATGTTGGGATGATGTACTGTGCCTTCAGATTTTAGAGCGCGGTCACGAGCCAAGACTGGAGCGTGAGATATAGGCTTGACAGATGTCACATCTTAGTCAAATTAATGATATTTTTCCGAATTCGAAGCGATGTTATCTAGTTCTTGATTTGGGTCGATACGTTCTGTAACGTTTCACTCGCCAATTACCATTTTTAATTTTAATATCTCTAATTACCTGTCTTTTTATTCTACCTAAAAATCCATATTTGGCTATTTCCAAGATCCCATATGATTTGGAGCAAATTTGGCAAGGAGCAAACAAAAATGCCATTATAAGATTGTAACAGCGTATCTTTGTTTTTCAAGTTAAAGGTCTACTCGGGATCTTGTGAATACTGCGTTTCGAAATAATATTGAGTAAAAGTCTTCAGCTTGGAAATTTTTTGAAGAAAAACTACTTTGAAATAAAACTAATTTAAACGGATTTTATCGCGGTTATTTATTAAATTTTGATCCCGACGTTTCGAAAGCTTTTCAGCCTTCGTGGTCACGGGGCGGACTGAGGTGTAGGTAGTCCAGAAAAGTTTATGTTACTGTGTCTACCTTCAATTTAATTTTTAATATTTATAGTGTTCCGATCTACGCCGAAAGAGCTCACAGTGTCTTGAGGTCTGGCAATTGGTCTTTTGGGTTCCGATTTAATTAAATGTATAATTGGATCCCAGGCTTGTGCTAGCTTCCAACCATCTTCTCTATTGAAATTTGGATGTTTTTTAATTTCAATAGCCTCACGAATCATCGTAGGTAGGAATCCCTATCGGGTCCCTATATTTCTTTTTTCCCGCGTAAAAGAACATATAGCTGATGTTAAACACCGACGCTCTACGAAGTCTGCAGTTGCTGAACATTCAGAAGAAGGCTCCAAACATTATCTTCGATTCGACAAGCCACAAATCCTTGCCAAAGAACACCGATTCCTACCTAGGATGATTCGTGAGGCTATTGAAATTAAAAAACATCCAAATTTCAATAGAGAAGATGGTTGGAAGCTAGCACAAGCCTGGGATCAAATTATACATTTAATTAAATCGGAACCCAAAAGACCAATTGCCAGACCTCAAGACACTGTGAGCTCTTTCGGCGTAGATCGGAACACTATAAATATTAAAAATTAAATTGAAGGTAGACACAGTAACATAAACTTTTCTGGACTACCTACACCTCAGTCCGCCCCGTGACCACGAAGGCTGAAAAGCTTTCGAAACGTCGGGATCAAAATTTAATAAATAACCGCGATAAAATCCGTTTAAATTAGTTTTATTTCAATGAATAATATTCGCGTAAACCTAAGAAATCATTATGAAAAACTACTTAATGTCGTTTTTGATAACTTTCTTATTGTAATGAACATTTCTTTCGCATAAAGGGTGCATTCGAAAACTTGCTCTTACTTACCTAATCACCTACATATTTATCACCGCTTTCATTAACAGCTTTAGTTGTAAAACAATTTAGCATTAGTACGCTAGCTTTTCCACTCTTTTTGATCCAAGGTAACGAGTATTAATGTAATTACACTAGCCCCAGGTCCAACTGAAAACCAGTGCTATAACATATGCTGAGCTTGAATCTTTTTTTGATATTGTATTATAATTTTAGTTTATAAGACTGAATTTGTGTAATTACGCTGTGTGCATTGTATGTTATCTAAATAAATGTTGTTGCTTTCTTTCTTTTTGGTCCCATATGGATTCCGAGATTCTAGTGTAATTTTAGTGTTTTGTTTAACGCATGTAGGTTTTTTAATTTCTTAATTATCTGCAGCTTTACAATAGATAGTGTTGGAGTTTTTTTTCTTTTCATGATAAATCACTGGCAAAAGCAAGATATTAGTAAACGTTATCTGATAATAGTTTTGACCCGCGTTTCTCCTCGCGTTAATGTAGATTTTGCCAATTTAAAGTAACTTTTCTGTTCCCGGGAATAGTACTTTTTTACATTCATGTGTAGAATAATATTAGTCAAGAAGATAAATGTATTTTTTTAATAAACAAATTAAATGTAGCAAAATATATGATACAAATAAAAACAAATATGACTTCAATGTACCTATAGAATTATTCAAACGTGTAATTAATTTGTTTACAAGCACTATCAATCAACTCCAATGATATGAAGTCCAGCGTATTTCATCCACTACCGCAACCGCAAGTTATGGTCGTCTGGTATACAATTTATACTCTTAGTGTATGTAACACGGTTGTTAGATTTAATTAAATGTTATTTATTATTTTCTCTTTAACTACGGCGAATAGTGTCGACGTTAAGGTTTGCAGTTTGTTTAAAAATAATTACTTTAATAATTCTTATAAATTACTTATTCCGGGAATAGATTTATGATAAGCATTCTGGCAGAAATCGAGGCCAAACCAAATGTTATCCAAATGACCTTATAAATGATACTGCATATTGTATAAAGTTATCAAGTTTCGTTTAAGTTATTAGAGGCATCGTGACGCAATATTAATAATCCTTGCTACTGACCTGATAAGTCGTGGGTTAGATAGGTATCCAGGACTGACCTTTGTGTCATCAGCATAATTGTCAGCTGTGTGTATAGATGTTGAATATTTACTTGTTGATGGTACCACAGCTATTTCGTCAAATTACTAGTGCTTCGTATGGTATTATACGGTAGGGCATAAAATTCTGTAACATATGTTTAGTTATTTAAATTTATTTAAAATGCCAACGAATTAAGAAAGTGTTTTATATTTTTATAAAACGATCTATTTTTAGTTCTAGGTATCATTTTATAGCTGCATTTTTAGTGTTCACGTCGCGTCGATTTGAACGGATTAATTCTCGAAATGGAATATTCTGGAACTTGCTACACTACTACTACAAACAAAAAAAATTTAACCATATAAAATGAAATGGTTCATCCCAATACGGAATAAAAGTAAAGAAATATGTACTAAATAAATTTCATTGCATTTAAAACAATATGATTAAAATCCATGCAAACGAGCTCGCGAGCATGGGTAGTACCTACATGTATTAATAATGTAATATTTTCGATATATTGAGAAATAACTTTGGTTATTTTTAGTAGAAGACATGATCATTATCAACTGTATAAATACAATTAACAACATTAATCACAGCTGAGAGATTACAATATGGTTGAAGACTATTATATGTGTTATTTAAAAACAGAACTTTGGCTTAGCATATCCCTTAATCATTTGTAGATACTTACTCCCAAAATAAATAGTGATCTTCTAACTACATAAGAACTAAAAAGTTCGCGAACTAGTGTCTATGTCGTACCGTAGAGTTGTGAAACCATCTTTCTGATAGCGTATTCCTCCTTCCCATTGAAGCCTTCAAAAGAGGCGTGAAGAGGTACCTAAGCAAGCCAACATAACAGCAGTGATTGGAAGTACATGTTGGATTCATAGTCAATCGCCGCTCATTTGAATTGTACTGTACTTAATTTAATATCAGGCTTAATGCAGTCATCTTGCTGATTTTACTTTACAATAGAGATATTAAATGGGGATTTAGAACGTTGTTTACTTTTTATTCATTTACTCGACGTTTTTTCGGCCTAGTTACACAGGCCGTGGTCACGAGCCGATTGAAAGTTGCGATGTCTTCATTAAAGAGGGTAGTTTCTAGTAACTACCCTTCATATCTGTAGTATGCAATACGTGAAGTTTGAAAAAGTACTGTTGCTTTTATATAATTCTAGCATTTACCCTCGGCTTCGCTCACGTTAATATTTTGTCAAACAAGTCGGATGATGCAATTAAAAGTAAAAAGTGTACGTTTTTTACGAGGAAAGTAGGCCATCATCGTATCCAGAATCATATATATCTCTATATCAAAATTCATCATAATTGATTTAGCGGTTTTGGCGTGAAAGCGCAGCAAACAAACTCACTTTCACATTTATTATATTAGTAAGGAAATAAAAATTATTTTTTACAATTAAACAATAGAAACAGTTATTGTTTACACACGTGCAAATTAATGTAGTGAGATCTTAGTGTAAACAAAATAATAATAAACAAGGAAATTCATCTGTGTTACTCCGAAAAAGGAAAGACATCTTAACTAACATTAACGGTTAAGCACAGTTTGTAATTTTCATTAACAGCATAGTGCGTCCGTTAGTGAGCCAATATGACATGTCTTTTGGAGATAGAACTCAATCCGGTTTTACTTATCTCCGGTGTGTAAGATATCAACTAGTTACAGCTAACTGGTATAAACAACACGATTTTAATTTATAGTAATAGTGATAATAAAACTATATTGACACATGTAACGGTATGCTTTTATATGGATATTAAAATACTTTTATTGACGTAAAAACTATGCATTCACTAGATAGACAAATTACTACTAAAATTGACGCGAAAGATTTATTAAAAAATGTTTTTTTAAGGGAATAGGAGGCAAACAAGCAGACGTGTCACTTGATGGTAGGTGCAGATTCTCAACATGAAGGTGGTCGCTAACCAAGCGGTCATTAGAAAAAGTTTACTTCACTGAAAGCTCAAACTCATTGTAGGCGCCTACATGCTACCACTGAGCTATCATCGATTCAAATGTTTAAACGTTTTTTTGAATATTTGGTTGCACTATCAGCTCTAACGTAATTCTAGTGTAGGGTTGTAGTCTTGATAGACCCAATTATTACTCATATTCTTATCTTTACTATCCTTACTCCTTTCTAACATTATAAATGCGAAATTGAATGTGTTTGTTTGTAATGCTTTCACGCCCAAATCGCTGAATCACTGTTATGAGTTTTGCTTTAGTGATAGATGGGACATTGCAGACGGTGAAATACTACTTTTTGTCGCGAAAAACTTATTGGAAGTAAGGTAAAGAGAATGATAAACTTCGTGTGAAACTTTTTATCGCGTCATAGGATTTGTTTGACAAAATCATTATTAATGCGAGCGAAGCTGCAGGTAAAAGCTACTTAACATATCAACTTCTAAGCATTCTATGGATTCACCGGGCAGGTGCCGGGACCAATGTGTCGGAGCAAGGGAAACTCCGAGTAGCTCCGGGACTACACGGGTGTAGGTACTAGAGTTTCCTTTACTGTTATGTACAGAGGTGTCATTTTATTGTGTTAATAGATTAAGTGATTATCGCTTTGTAATCACGGTTTTAATTCGAACAGCGCGTGTAGTGTAACATAGATGTCATAAGTCTTTGTGTTCATACTTGCAATATAGATGCGGCAGGCGGAAGAACAAAAAACAGTTCCTTATTGATAAAGGCGTATTAGTGCGGTAGTAGTTTTGAAGCGACGATAGCTCAGTGCTAGTGTGTACAACTGCGCGTCAAGGGACGTGAGTTCGAATCCAACCACCCACAATGAGCTTGAGCTTTCGTTGAAGGAAAACATCGTAAGGAAACCATAAATAGCATTGTGGCAGGGCTTTTTCTAATGCCCGACTGGCTAGCAACTACCCTCCAGTTGAAAACCTGTCGCCAAATACCAATAGGTGTGTTTCGGCAGCTGCACTTGAGAGTCAGTTCCTACAAAGGTTTAGCGTGTCTACCAACTTGGGCCGTATCGTCACTTAAGATGAGGTGAGATTATGGGCATAACGCTAAACCCTAACTATAAAGATAAAGAGTCTATTTTTGAAATGCATACTTCGTATTGATTTCACAGTTATCATAACATGAAGTACCTAATATGAATAAATTTAAAGATGTGTACTGGATTTTGGTAATTATTATTTAAGAAACTGTTCCCATTTTTTTTTATTTATAGTACTAAAGCTTATCAGTAGCTAGCTACCAAAAAAAAAATGGTTGATAAACAAAGGAAACATCGTTGAGGAATGTTTTGTTTTAGTCTATTTAAATATCCATAGATTAGGATTATCAACTATTATGCAAATATATTTAATCACAATGATATTTATTTATGTTTTCTGTGTGTTAATTGTACAAATAAATATAAACCGCCTGAGAGTAAGTGTGAATTTAAATAAATTTAAATGCAAACATTTCTTATTCTGTTCATAAATTTTATCTACTTAGCTATGCTCTCGTGTAGGCTTAAGAAATTTATATTTTATTTACCTTTTATTGAATTTATATATTGTGTATTGAGAATTTGGACCGAGTTTTTTTTTTAATTTGTTACCTCAGGATCTTACACTTTACATCAATATACAAACAACATATAATTCATGGTAAGTACAGCACCTATTTATGGACAAACGCCGTTTCAGCAAAAACCTTATACTAACTACATTAGTCAATTTTTTTTCCAACCAACCGTACATTAATACGAGATATATATATTTCATACAAACTTTGTCATCTCAAATTGCATTTTAGGCTTTAATGATCGTAAAACGAGTAATATATGTTTATTTAATTAAGTAGATGTGTATTCATACGATTAACGTGAAATAAAAATATATTATCCATAGGTATAAATTATGCAACCATTTCCAAACCCTCCATTGATCGATTTCGTGAAATCGCTTCTTAAATTCCTATTCGATCCTAAAATAACCGTCAGAAGTCACATAAAATATGTTTTAATATAAAAGGACATGGTTAATAGTAAAAACCATTTGCCATAAACTGTTTTTAAGTTAAACTGGTCAAGATAAACATATTAATTATCTTTCGGTAATTAAACAATTGTGAGCTCCTGTCGCTACGCTCCTCTGCCTTAACCGTATCTCGTCTCTTTCACAATCTACAGGTAGAAGTGAAACAGAGAATCTAATTTTAGCATTAACTTGAAAGATAAGTCATCAAAGAAACAAAACGATCGATAACCTGTTTTTCATTCTCGTCGAAAATCCATAAATAGCAGACAGTCAGACACAAAAAACAAACAAACACACAGGATTGAATGTTTACGTCTTGAGCTGCATATGGACACGTTCGAAATTCCGGTTCGAAGTAAAGGGACCATGAATATTTTTTTAAATATTTACACAAATATAACATTACATAAACACAGTTAATTAAATGCTGTAAGAATACATTAAAAACGTATATTTAAGCATTAAACTTGACAAAACTTTCAAAAAGATCCTAACATCATGCACCTATAAGTTTATTTCCATAGTTCTATATTAAGATATTTCTTATTTTATTTTGTTGTATTCATTTAAACATATAATTAAACATTTCAAACTATTCGGTTAGTACAAAGAGCGGCCTTAATACTAATATCTATGCCTTCCAGGCAAACTTTGGTTGCACATGTTCCATGGAGAAGAATCAGGGGTATTTCGGGTGTATAACTAAAATCAACTTTAATAACATACACATATAAAAAATAAAACCATCTGAACTATAACAAATATATAAGATATATTTTTCGACTAAGCATAATGTTTCATCAGTTTGACTAAACATTACGTGAATTTGCGTGAATTAAGTCTATACAGAATTTTAAATTATCATCTGTGTTTATTGCCATACGTTAGAAATGAAATCCTATTTTATATAGAAAACATCATAGTATATTATAACAATATGAGACTAACTTCTAAGCTATCCTTGAATTCACCGTGAAGGTGCGGGGTACATCGTGTAGCAGAGAAAGAAACTCTGAACAGTTCTCGAGACTTATTACACGGATGTAGGTTTAAAGGGTTTTTTTCCGAGGTGTGTCGTGTTATTATATAGCAGTAGTAATAAATAAACTATTATTGGAATGATGCACTATAAGTAGTCGATTGAACACTTGTCAATATAATGACATAACCAAAAAATATTATGTGGTGACACATGTCAAAGTGATTTTAACATGTAATTATGACTTGTCATACATTTTTTTTTCTTTATGTTATCAATTGCTGAAAAACAAATTGGTTAGGGGCACTTGTATGATAGTAAACGTGGCAGTTGACTACTAGACTCGAGTATACAAACGCCATTGACCCGAGCGTGATAGTTCACTTTCGTTCACTATTCCGTAATAAGTCGAAACGCGCCTAAGTAATTTTTCACTTGAAAACCAAACTTATTTTATTAAAGGATCAAAATTTAAGACATTTCTGGAGAAACCAGCATTAATAAAGTGTATATTATTCATGTATTTACATATTTTAAATATAAATCAAATTATTACATTTTCATGTCAAAAGTACGCAGTTATGTTTAGGAATAAACATTGCGGGTCCTCTATATCCATATATGAATTTATTTGAAGATTTATAAATAACAAACATAATCATAATTAGAGACAATCTCAAGCGACATATCATTAACTACAATCAGAGCAAAATTCTATAAGATACAAAGGACAAAGATAGAAAGGAAATAAAGTTTTAAATACAAAACAATATATAAACTAAAATAAAAATAACTGGTGTTTTATAAATAAATGAATACGTACTCCTTTTAAATGCGTTACTATAGAAATTGGGCATTATATTATCAAGAAACTATATATTTATTGGAAAATAAAATTATAAACGTAAATATTAAAGTTAATATATGTCGTAAAACTTTACTTTGTAGATAGATATAGCCGTTTCGAAATACAATCTCTCGAGTCGCTATGGTCATGTTTAACCTATTCATAGTTTCTGCGATAATGTATACAAACACGAGCAAAGTTACTCCCGCAATAGGTTATCTAGATTAACTTTTAAGTACTAATAACTCAAGAATTAACGTTCATTAGACGGATTTATTTCTTGGAACCTAATGTAATATTAGTATAACTCTGCTTATTGTGTTCTCAATCGAAAACTATTAATCCAATTTCGAAGAATTTTAGCATAAAATACATTAGTCTTTCGAAAACATTTTAGATATTATTTTGAAAATAAATCTTGAAGAGGTGAAATAGACGTTGAAGGTTTGAATCCATCTATCACGATGTGACGACTATGAAAATTTATATATGTATACATATATATTGCTAAGAAAAACAGTTTTTCGCGTTTTTGAATATTTATCTCTGAAGTGGTTAAAATCACTGAAGATTTCTATTATTTATATGCAGATAAAACATTTTTAATGCTACATTTTTCTATTCTCATCGGAAAACAAAAAACTTTTCGTATCTTTCGATTGCCCTGCAAGGTAAAATTATATTTGACGCAGTACCCGCCTTAAAATATAAAAAGAACGCATAATCTTTATTGACATTAAATATTAGTTTTCAACTATAACATACAAGTAAGAAATGGTTATATTCCAATGTATTATCTATATCTGGGTCCTAATCGGGCCTTAACTCATGTTTATATTTATCCTAGAGACATGTTTATTGTCAAATGATAAGAAGCTATTGGTAATAAAAAAGCTCAATGTATATGAAATGTCTTGAGGTTTTTTTTAAATTATCATTGTTTTTAAAAATTCTTCGAAGTCAAATGCTATAACATTTCATAAAGTGCAACGATGCTGTTTCAAAATAGAGACACAACTAAATAGTACCAGCTCGCTTAGTTTTATTTTTTATACATCCTCAAATATTGCGTTTAAACGAATACTGCTTAATAACACTAATACATACATATATTATAGTATCTATTATTGAGGTGAAACTTCATATGGGAAGGGCTTTGAAATTGTAATCCGCAACAATATTGTGTGACACTCGTTCGGGTAAAGTCGTCTCGAGGTGGATAAGGGAGCTAGAGATATATGAAATCTTTCACTTCTGTCGTGTGGGCTCAAGCACACCCTTTTTTAAATGTCGTATCGGTCATCCTTTTAAGTTTATAGACGATTTACAATATCTGTTTGCAGCGGGTCTGAAAACAATGTTGTCCGAGTTGAGAACTATATGAACAGTTTATCGTATTAATCTAGACGAAGATTAGGTGAATGATGTATATTATTTTAATTAATATTTTGATAAAGTGTATAAATCCATTTTGTGTATTTTGAGGATCAGTGAGCGAGCTAGATCTAGCTTCTCTGTGGAATTGATGACATTATTTGTGCTGACATTTGCAACGTACATTCGATGTTATTTGTAAAATAATTAAATATCTATATAATAATTATGAATACATTTAATAATTTCAAGTTTATATAATCGCTTTTGTGGGTGTTTACTACCAATCTCCTGACAGTTACATAGCGTTAATTATAATACAAAATGATTTCTCAATGATGATTTTTGTGGTAGCGTCATATCTTATTTAATCTATTGTTAAAAGTACCTATAATGTTAACCGTAATGTTAACGGCAATTAAAAACTTAATCATTGATAACGATACTTTAATGTTTTATCAATAAAAAGTGCAGTCTCATTAATGTAAAACATCAATATGTAAGCACTTTTCTATTCACTAGTCTATTTCACTAAAGCTGTTTAAGTATTTACATTCGATTTGCAAATGTAATCAATTAAGAAAATCAATCAAATAGGTTCAACACTTGGTATTTGGTTACGATAATGCGCGAAATATTTGCACGGGTCGGCATAATAATATTAAATTTATGAACAAGTATAAAAGATTGTATCTTTATTTTTATCTAGTACTAGCTGTCTCAAGGACCGTTCGGAAGGAACTAAAAAATATTTAATATTTTTTGCTTGTTTTTATAACTTCTTTCATTACAGATTTACTGATACATTGAATTTAAATAGCCTAAAGCCTTCTTCAATTAATGCTCGATCAAATACAAAAGAATTTTTGAAATCTGATTTGTAGTGCCTAAGATTTACGCGTTGATATAACCAAACTTTTCCGCTTTATAATATTAATATAGATTGATCAATCAGTACCAAAGATCTAGATCAGCTGATAGTGGTAAATGTGAAAAGGGGTTTTGCGCATTATGGACGACGTCAACGTGGGCGTCTAGTAGGAGTAAATTCGGTGTAGAACAGCTTAAATCGATTCCTTTCGCATAAATCTTGCGTTTGTCTTTATTATCTTAACTCGATTTATACAGACGTACCTACATATATATTTACCATTTATTTAAAGGGAATAGCGTATACAGAAAAAAGTTAAATATATTAATAATTGTCAGATATTAGGTGTCTATCGTCAAACTGACGCTGGTGATATGTGAGAGAGTTCACTATTGGCTGGAGCTCTGACCATGAGACGGGAAGACGGGTTGCTGTTCTCCTGGTAAGTACGGAGAGTATGTGGGCCCACTAGAGGTTTTAGTATAACTGGTTCGCACCAGTCAAGTGTTACATACAACTTTCATAGCCTCCCCAGACAAATGCGAGCTGACGCTGTACCGATGCTTAAAAATAAGACAGGCAAATGTACGCTAATATTATGTATGCATATCTCGCTTGGTTTTCTATACTTTATATGTTCAGTGTTATGGTTACAATCTCACCTGATGTTAAGAGATGATGTGGTCCAAGATGGGAAACATATTGATCACCTTGAATGGACTGGCCCTTGGCAACTGCCGGAACACACCTATAGGTATTTGGCGGCAAATTTTCTAATTTCATAGAAGAAACCCTACCACCATGGCTTCATCATAATGTTTTCCTTTACGAAAGCTCAGGCTCGACAATTGACTCGGTGTTCGTACACGATACCATATGCCATATCATGGACATAACACTACACCTGTAGTTTAAAAATACTTTCTAGTATATGGTGAAATGCATACTGTCATGTCCTAGCATTCCGCATCTTAGTGTTTTAGCGTAGATAATAGCTCTCAATTTAACGACTGCATTTATATATAAACTAAATAAAGGCTACGTTAAAAGAAAAACGTAATTGAGCACATAAATACTCAACAAGGTTCCTCTAATCGAGGTTACGAAAAGAATTACTGCCGTGTGATAAAAATGCCTCATAAATCTTATAAACTTATCGACACTAAATGGAAGCTTTCGGACAGAATGTTTTCCAAATTAATTTTACTAGTAGATTCAGTTTTAAATAATTAATTACTTATAATACTTTATCACATTTTTTAAATAAATCTCACGATATATTGTTTTGATTGCAGTTGACAATTCAATTTAGGACTTCCGTTCTAATATCATGTTTTATGGCTATGTGTGTTTATGTATACTTATATCAATATCACGGTGATAGAACATTTTATTTATGCTATAAAAGCTCAAATAAAGCTCTAAAATGGTGATAGCCTTGTTAGAACTGATCACAAAGTTTTATGGTAAATTAACACGCATGTTTAATATATAATTCCTCAGATTGTTTTCGATAAAAAAATCTTTAAAATTGAAAATGTAGGTCGTAAAGTGGTGCTCTTATAACAGTTCTAATTTTCTTGTGAAACACTGAGCCCTTTAAGAATTGTGTGAATTATTATTTTCAGTTGAGGAGATAGTTCCGCTATCAGGCTTTATATGTTATCATGTAAGAGTTACTTCGTCATTTAATATCAAAGGAGAATTCGGTTATACCTTAAGCCTGTAAAGAAAAAGAAATATAAAATCCTCTTAAATTTAATTAACCGATCAACGCCCACGAAAACCAAGCTGAATGCTTGCCGTGTTTCAAATTACTTGCGTCCAAAATGATTTACGCGTATATACTTAAGTTTATATAGACGTTTTAATAAATTTATCCCGAATCGGCTATCAAATAGCGGTGTTAAGATTTATTATACGTACTTGATAAAGCAATAAATCGATCTATCAAGATATTATTTTTGCCGTCTTTTATGAAGTCTCTTAGAAAACAGAATACATTATCTGAGATCCTATACGACGGATATTGTGAGATGTAGGTCTTTGATGCACTGGACAGGTTACAAAGATGGAATGTTGGTATTGATACCGCCGAAGCTACGCAAGGACATTACCTTTCTAAATCATAGTTGTCGAGTTTAACACCCTCTCATCGCTTTCATAACAAAACCATACACATTGCGCCCCAAGATCATAGTTTCACAGTAGCCTCAGTACTAACAACACGGTTTGATATTTCATAACCTTGCAGTATTGTGAAGCTGGGTAGTTATCATATTCTAGACAGTATGTTTCCTAAAATATGGCTAATGGCTAGGGATGGAAGTATTCCCTAAATATCAATGTACATTATAAGTCAGTATTTATGACGAACTATTGAATATATATTGTAAATACATCAACAATAATTACTCTACGTTGTACATACTTACGATTAGAAATACTAAACTAAAACGCAAATTTTAATGCGATAATCTTTATTATATTCAAAATAGCAAACCAACATCTAAATGTGTATTGTTTACAGCATCATAAATCTCAATATGTGTACATTTTCTTCTGCAATCTCTCTAGTGTTAGCATTTACGAATTCTTAGTCCAGTGATAGTATAATTAGTTACTTAAATAATTAACTGCGTACACACTTCTGCGTACATGTAACATATACCAATGGATAAGATAAGCACTATACAACCTGCTAGCTAGTACACCCAGAATGCTATAAGAACTACCCCTAATCCGCTTCAACATCGATGCACATCACTGATGCATGATGGTGTAAAATTCATCGACTCTGGCTTCAGCGGACAAACCTTTTTTTTTTTTATATACTTAAAGTTTAGCGTTGTGGCCATAATCTCACCTGATCTTAAGTGACGATACAGCCCAAGTTCGTAGACACGCTAAACCTGTGGAGGAACTGGGTATTTGGCGGCAGGTTGACTTGAGGTGAACTTGAGGGTAGTAACTAGCCAGGCGGGCATTAGAAAAAGCCCTACCACCATGCTATGGTTTCCTCACGATGTTTTCCTTTACCGAAAGCTCAAGCTCATTGTAGGTGCTTGGATTCGAACTTACGTCCCTTGACGCCTCCCTTTACGAAGTCGTACACACTACCACTGAGCTATCATCGCTTCAAAATAAATACCTGACGCGCTACAGATACGAGGTAATAGCAACAACATCCTAAGCGTATTTTTTCCGTAAACTTTGGGTAAATTGAAAAAGAGAAAGGACAATTGAGACTTCAACATTGCCAGCACACGATTCGAGATAAGACAAGAAAATAACAAACTCCGTTCGCGAAAAGCGTCTGGCGCTGCGCCATTGCCATGTGTAGTACGCTCACGATCAATCATTTAAAACGAACGATGCGAATTGATTTAATAAAATTGCATGCTGCAATGACGAATGGACGTTCTCTTGTTTTGCGAATAAATGTATTACGATGATTAATCGCTACGTCGTTCTGATAGTAATTAATGATCCTTTTACTCGGATCCTCTCGTAGGCTGTGAGCATCTCCAAGTTTATTGTCACTTTGTACTTATTTAAGTGAAACTTGTTAGGCGACCATTTGATTGATACTTGATAGAGAATTGAGAGTAAATAATCAAATATTTGTCACGTTTATGCTGTATTTTGAGAGTAGTATTTCATTTGTAGACTGTATTTTGAGAGTTTTAAGTATTTTGAGATATTTATATTTCATGTCTATTTACATGTACGGGGCTGTAAGAGAACACACAGCAGGTCGTGTTTCTTGCCAGTTTTGACGTTCATAAAAGCCTTATTAGAGCCTAAATTGATTAAATATTTTTGATTAGACTCGATTAAGTGCAATATTTAAAGCGAAAACTTCTTTAGGCGCGTTGAGCACTTTTTGGATGAACAATAATCATGGAACTCGGGTCATCGTCACTGAACGTTTTCTATTTATGTAGAGAATGTATGCAGATTGTTAATTACGAGCTTGTCATATATGAACGCTTGATCGATCGGTTTTACGTGGTACTTAATAATCACGCGTAAGCAAGGTCGTAGGCTACAAACGTCCAACATATCGGTAATACGAATTTACTTCTTCTTTTGAGATTATTTTGTGAAATATAGTTATCACTTTTTTTTATTGTGCTTTGGGAATAGTTGTTGTTAGATGACTTCTAAATCAAACTCCGAGCTAATCTAGACACGCGGTATCGTGTCAAGCCAAGTTCAAGCTAACAGAACTGGCATACAGCACCGTGTGTAATATTATACGAAGCACTTTTTTTCGAGCTAATTTTGTCACTCTCATATAGTATATTCCATTATACTAAATTAAACAAAACAATATCTTTTGCTAATAGAAAATCTTTTGCTAGAAGAAAATGTTATTTATTTTTTTCCTCTGAATATGCAGGCAAGTACATCCAATAACAAGTGCGAATAACCTTTTAAACACAGTTAACCGAACAAAGTAACAACCAAACACAAAACAATTATTTATGGATCACACAACTAATTATTTGATTCGAGACTCGAATCCACAGCACTTCGGCACGGTGGTTGTAGCGAGGTAGCACTGGTTTAACCGCTAGGCCAACCGTGAAGTCAATTCAATCGTGTCTAGTTTAAGACCGTTGATTTTCATTACAAACAACGATATACAATAAAACCTTGTATAATGTTCATGATACACGCAGTAACAGAATGACGCCATGATAATTGGTATTCGCTTCATCGAGCACGTAACATCAATAGGCTCAATTAGATGCGAACTCGTCTCACTATCATATTGTATCACTCATATTTCACAATCATTGGAATCGATTCTAAGAAACATGTCCCTTTGTCAACGCTACGGCTTCTATTTTTAATATTGAATGAGTTATGAATATTGAAAGAAAAAATAAATCAACTGGTTTTCTAGTAAATGTACAAAGGTTATTATTATAAAATTACTGGCTCTTACATGCGGCTTCGCTCGCGTTAAAGTGGAGTTTGTCATACAATACAGATGACGCCACAAAAAGTTTCATACTGTTTGCTTGATCGTTGATCGTCTTTTTTATAATGTTAACTTTATCATTGATCGTCTCTTTATATTAAATACAATATATAAGGGTTTAAATATCTATACGTTTGATGAAAAATATCTTTATGGGTAGAAATTGACATTAATATCTTTCGTTACAAATAACTTTATAAATTGTAATTGTAATGACAACACTTTATAAGAATAGATTTAATAATCTATTTCAAGTACTTCGTTTTTAGTGCTTTTAGTTTCCGGTTGTGGCAATATAAATACGTGTGTCTTACAATACTGAAGAAGTGATAGTGGAGCTGCAGAACGTATAAGTGGACTGATGTATTAGTTATGTGAAGAACCAAATAGTAGTGCAGACAATTAAACGAAACGGTTAAGATATAAAGATTTTACAATAGAAAGTTAAATCCTCTCTTGTCCCCAGTTCTAATAAGTTTTTGGCAAGAAAAAGTAGCCTGTCGCCATCTCCAGGATCCCATCTATCTCTGTACCAAAATTCTTCAAAATCGATTCTTTGGTTTAGGTGTGCCAATGTAACAAACAATCAAACCCACTTTCGCATTTATAATATTAAGTAAGGATTAAGTATAACTAAGTAAGGATTCGTGTATGAAAAGTCAAAACAACGTTCGCTGAATCAACGAATGAATACTATATAGAACTTAACAAACTATCAAAAAATCCAAACGCTTTTACGAAAAATAAGAAGTATAGTAAAAAGTTTTATTTGTTAGTAGTAAGTAATAAAATGACCTCGTGTACCAGTGTACTCGCGTGAGATTTCTTTAAGTTATATGTAATTTATTAATTTAAAGAAAGAAAAGAAAGAAAGAACGTTTTATTTATCCACCACATAGCAAATTATAATTAAAATTATTAATAAAACAAAATAAGAAAAAAAAAATAGTATTTATTTGTTATTAAATTATTATTAAATTAATCTCTCCTTCAGCGGTATACTAAATTGTGTATCTAACAGCTTCAGTATATTCATGTACCGTGCCGCAAGCCAAGTTTCATTCTATGTTAACTATTGTACAAAAAGACATTTTGGCTAAGGCCTCTGTAGTCGTGACGAGCGAACGCAACTTTTCTTAAATACCATACTTAATTTCTCTCCAAAGTACCTAAATATATTCACTTGGACGTATCGTGTTTGTTATTCTGACAAACTTTCGATTATGAATATATTTAATAGTCTATTATAAAAAATACGCAACAGACAGAGCTTAAAAGCTCTTTGTGCACGTATGAAAGCGCGTGTTGCACGGAATGCAACCTTTTCACACTTTCGTTTACATTTTCTCTGCCGTTAATGGTCCACGTGTTACAACTACAAAGGGACGCCCGTGGGATTAAGTAAGCAAGCTCCTTTATAACAGGCTTCGGGAAATATATTACTCTTAGCGCTATGGGAAATCCTATAGACATACTCAAGCTCTAATTAAAAGAGGTTTTTTTTTTTCATGAAAGTAAGATGCATTGACTATTTTGTTCTTCATCATAGAAAGCGCAATACAGACCCAATACAATAGCGACCAGCAATAGCGCTATATAGCATAGCAATCGACATCAGGTACGTTTCCAAATACTTCTAGCTGCCGACAGAGGCGTAGAGGACTCAGAATGACCTACTCTATACGGTCTATAGCCATATCTTATCTCTTGTAGCATGCACCTAATACCATTTCTAATGATGGTCCGGTCGAAAGCGAAGATATATAAATAGGTTGCTGTTATTAAAACACCTAAATATTTCCAAAGTCATATAAGTCGTAGACCGAAGTATGGAACATTATTTAAAACATTAATGAACTTAACTGCATTAACAAACTGTATTTACCTTTACAAAGTAAACCGTTGCAACAGTTTTTAATGCAACAATGTATAGAATTGAACAAACTATAAAGAATGAGTTAGTGCTACATTAGTACCTTTCAGGCTATGTACTAATAAAATTAATATTTTATGGGTGTTCACATTTATGTAATGTTCGATTAAATACAAAAGGAATGAGTTTTTAACAGGAACGTATTCAGTCGTGTATTAAATTTTTGTATTTTTAAGGGTGTTATCGTTATGGCTACAATCTCATATGATGTTAGGCGTCGAAACGGGACAAGATGGTAGACACGCTAAGCCTAGTGGAGGCTCTGAAGTGTAACTGCCGCAACATACCTTTAAGTATTGGTGGCAGATTTTCAACTTGACGGTGTTAGCTAACCAAGCGGGCATTAGAAAAAGCCATCAATACAAACCATCTATATTATATTTATATTCATACAGTTATTTAATTTAGCCCTATATACTCGCAGTGTAAAACTGTTAGGAATTCACGTAATGTAGTTCGGTTAATAAATACCATTGAAATGGATAATAAAGAAAAACCGGATACGTGCATTTTTATTTCCCATAAAAACTCCGCAGTCAGTTCTAACAAGGGAGGCGCTATTTTGTTATAAATTTAATGGAACTTTTTCAAAATTAATTAAATATAATATTGATGTGAAAATATTAGAATATCCTTATCCTTACTAATATTATAAATGTGAAAGTAAGTTTGTTTGTTAAGCTTCCACGCCTAAACCACTAAATCGATTATAATTAATTATAATATAGAGATAAATGAGACCTTGGAACCAGGAATAAGCTACTATTTATAGCGGAAAACTTATAGGAAGTGTGGCAAAGAAATGGATAAACTTTGCATGAATAGTATATAAAACGTCTATGATACTAATAGAACACCTAGCATAATGATATAATACTATATCGTCAAAGTTGAAAAATAGGTTTCTAAAATTATAGGAAACAATATTCAACTTCACGAAAACGAAGCAGCGGGGCGAGCTAGTACTCTATACAATTCCATTACATAAGTAGAAAAACTAATTACAAATGTAATTTTTATATCAGAAAACATTATTATTAAAATTTCGAAGCGATGATAGCTCAGTAGTAGTGTGTGGATTCGTCGCGTCATTAGACGTGAGTTGGAATCCAACCACCTACAATGAGCTTGAGCTTTCGGAAGAAAACATCGTGAGGAAACCGTAGCATGGTTGAAGGGCTTCTTCTAATTCGCTCCTGGCTGGCTACCACCCTCAAGTTGAAAATCTGCCGCCAAATACTAATAGATGTGTTTCAGTAGTTACCCTTGAGAGCCAGTTCTTCAAATAAAGGTCGGCAACGCACCTGCGATCCCCCCGGTGTTCTGGGTATCCATGGCAGGCAATGATCACCTACCATTAGGTGACACGTTTGCTTGTTTGTCCCCTATAACATAAAACGGACTAAAAAATATATGGTGTATTTTTATATAACCTGATTCTCTGATCTTCCATATTCACCGGGTACACGGAGTAGAGAACTTTCAACTCCATTTAGATATTGTTACAAGAACTCGACGATGCAAGGTCACATTCATAATATGCACTGTCGTTGTTATAAATTCTGATGAACAAACAATTTGGTCTATGGATGCAAAATAATTTGAGCTCGTTAATGTTTTTGCAACATTATCATGTATTACGCATATATGTTAAATATGTCGTTTATAAAACTCTTAAAGCGACCATAGAACGGTAAATTCTAGAAGCGATGATGACTCAGTTGGTAGTTTGTACGGACGCCACGTCAGTGGACGTGACTTCAAATCCATGTAACGATCGTGAGCTTTCGGTAAAGGAAAACATCGTAACTTAAACATAACATAGCTTTTTTTGTTCGCTCGGATAGCTATCACTTTCAAGTTGAAAATCTACCGATCAAAATCAATCGAGTAACGTTTTCGCTTTTCATTTATTTTGGTTATTGAATGAAACTTGTATATAAATGAAATGATATAATATCTTTTAATTATATGAAATTTAAATTTAATTGGATTTGAAACCACGTCCCTTTACGCGGCGTCCGTACACATTACCGACTAAGCTATCATCGCATCATTACTTTACCAATGATAAAATAAAAAAAAAATCTGTCCGTTATTTTTTTATACAAACCTTGTCCTGAGTATAACGAACACAATAAAAAAAGAATTATTCCATTTGGTACTGTCGTTCGAAAGTTATGGCGCGTAAATATATTTCGGCAATTCATTTTTATGTATATAGATTATGACTTGTTATTCATAATTGATCACTAATCTATTGAAATAGTGGATAATATCATACTGTTTCTAATTTACAACGATAATTCTTAAGGATTTAAAAATTAAAACAAATTAATACATTTGGCGTTTACGATGCCTTCATCGAACAGGCTCGATATAATATTAGTGAAGAAGCGATAAGGCAAAGGCGCGTGCGGATACAAGTCTATAATATATAATCAAGTATAAATCTTAATGATGAAGACAAAATCTCATAATTCCTGTTCACATCACGATCTTAGCGCAGTCTTCTGCATAATGTATTGGAGTTATCGCGGCACGGATCTGAACTGACGACACCGTTATACACACTTGTTTGCTAAAACTGTATGAATTTCTGAACTGTATTAGTATCTATATTAATAGTATAAAGGGTAATATATTGTTTTTTGAACGTGCTAATCTTATAGTATAAAAGTTAGATTACAAAAAATATTTTTGTATTTGTTAGAGCAATCGCTGAGGAAGGCTGTAGGATTTTGAATATTAAGATACCATAAGTAGATGCAAAGCTATATTGAAAAAAATTACAAAGGCGGGTTAAGATTATTAAATAAAATTTTACTTCAACGCGAACGAAGTCGCGAACACACCTGTATGTACATGTAAAGGGGACTTGAATTGACTCATCACGATATCTCCAAAACTGTACACTTGATTGACATGAAGTTTGACTTGGCTTTTGCGATGTAGACATTCACTAAGAACGGGTAATACGATCACGCGAGTTTGATGGGAAAAACGTGAACGAAGTCGCGGCGCACCCGCTAGTGTTTGTATATATATTATATATAAAGAAAAATTATATTACTTATATAAACTTTTGTAAATTAAATATTCCTGGTTATCAACATATTGTGGTAGATGGCAACATATTTGATTGTCTGTGGTTGAATGAGATATAGTCTACAAATCCTGTACCGGTCATGATAAAAGTTAAACAATATCTTTATATATCCAGTAGTTTATAAATATAGTTGTTACCTGGGAATTGGCACCGTAATTACTAGTATTTAATGTCGTTTCTTTTTTACAAGTAATATTACTATTAAAGTCTTTGATTTATGTAAACTTTGCAATATGTAACCATAACAAAATAAATATATCTTTAGAGAGAAACTCAATTTTGTTTAAATTTACTGTCTTACCAAATCAAAAATCTTTATTCAATTTAGGCTCCAAGAAGGCGCTTAAAAACGTCAAAACTACTACCGGTTCGGAAAGTAACGCAGTCATCGAGAAAAACCGGCAAGAAACTCGATCTGCATCTTTTTGCGACTATCTTATAAAACGACATTTATTGCCCAAAGATGAAAAAGTTTTCCCGATTCCTAACCACTTTTCGACTGATTATTATTTGTCAGTGTATTTTTTTACAAAGATTACTTGGCTGTATGTAAAGAAAAGAAAAATTGTATGGGACAATTATACATTTTGGTTTTCTCTTACGCAAAGAAAAAGACAACTTGGCTAGAGGTTTGTGTTTGAATCAATCTCTGTTTACATCGACCATATTTCATAGATTAGTAGATATTTGTTTTTATTAAAACACTTCTGTAGGTAAATCATCCTTAGTGTTTGTATTAACAATAGTATGTACGAATGACCGAGTTTCACTTGGTCTCTAAAAACACCTGTCTGGGTCAACTAGGAAAGTAAAGCATTGTTTCAGTACTATATTTGTACCGAATCGTTAGTATAAATACACACACACATATATATATATATATATATATATATATATATAATAAGTAATTAATATAATTGTCATTATTATTACATTGACATTATTTTAGAAGAATATTAGGTGGGTTTATGACGTTGTTCGTTCGCGTCGAACTAAAATTATTTAATCTCGCGCCGTAATCCAAATTACAATAACTTTTGATAGAGTTAACCGATTTTAATGAAACAAAGACTAAATTTTATTTAAGGATACGCTTTATGATTTCCTTGGTGATATTTTACCTTAAATGTTGTACTTTAGCAGTGATGCGTGCACAAACAAACAGACATTTCTAAAAATTATGTAACTGTATTTTGTTACTTATTTTTAGTCGCAATAACATTTTTCATATTAATTTAAAAAGTGCAGACATAATAAGTTACATTCTTATTGTATGTGTAGATAATTAACAACCATAATACTATAATGAAACAACTATAATGAACAACTATAAAACGTGTACTTTGTAATGGTATTTTTTCTATTTATTAGGTTGCCAACAGTATATATATACAATTAAACTTAATTTATTAACTGTACAAACTATATATACGCCAACACAGCATGCACTAATTACTTTTCTTTAAGCTATATATTTTAATTAGTTAAGCGACCGTTGTAAATGAATATGTCAAGCTCAAAATTGCCAACTGTCATTATTTTTGTATATGCTAACGGATATAAACGCGATAAACCTTTTCAAATTTAGTAAAGAAATTCTCCAAATTATTTCATACATCATACATACATACATCATACATACATCAAAACTCTTCCGAGCCCTTTTTTAGCAGAATCACTTGCTTGCTTATAATACTGGGTCCAACCAAAAAAACAACATAGATACATGGTACTCTTTCAAGTACAGACTGTTCCTAGCAATTTCTGTCTCATATCAAAATAATTGACCATGCCAATAATAAAATATAATATCTGCCCGTAACACTAAGCAGTCAATCGAACCAATAAAACACGCGAGGTCGTCGCCCGCGAACTGTGCTCAAGCCGAACGGGCATAGGAAAAAAAATCAAATCTCGTGATATGAATAGATTCCCTTCCTATAGGCCCGAACTGTACAGTTTAATTACTTATACAAATTGAACTCTTTAGAAACCGATGATTATTACGCTGTAATTAATGATTTTTAAATTACAAAATACCTTATTACTTACTATAAATTATTATTTTTGGGTTCTTCTCACCTATAGTAATATTAGAAAGAGGTAAAGCTTGGTAAGTTTGTGCGTAGAAGTTATTTTAGAACTACACTTACCTGATATCTTTATCAATATATCGACGCCAGAAAGTATATTAAGCATATCTCTACCTATCTATCTATCTATCGTATCTGGTAAAATAGGATTTTATAGGAGATCCTGAAAACTTTTTCTAGAATTCATATTTTCCAAAAAAATATACGTTTTTTATTTTGCCACTATAAAGAGTATCTAATACAAAGTTTTAGTAATATTATTGCTTTGCTATTAATATGTTCAGCATGAGATTCTAGAAAATTCTCGAAGTGTCTATTGTTAGGTTAGTCGTTGATCGTCTCTTTATATTTAATCTAATATAACAGGGGTTTAAATATTTACACTTTATTGAAAATCTCTTTATGACTTGAAATTAGTCTTTACACGTTTGTTTGAAAATAACATAAATTCAAATTGTAATGACGAGATTTAATGAAAATTGTTTAAATACTTTATTTCAAGTAGCTCGCTTGTAGCTCCCGGTTGTGGTAATATATATATATATACATATACATATACATATACATATACATATACATATACATATATATATATATATATATATATATATATATATATATATATATATATATATATATATATATATATATATATATATATATATATATATATTATTATAAATATATGTTATCATTTTATTTTTATTTATTATATACGATTACACGAGAAACGAAATCACAAACTACGATCTGATTAATTTCATGATTAAAAATAATTATTAAACACCTGCGCAGGAGCTCGGCATCGTGGTTCGGGTAAAGTTAATAAAACTCTGATTTACGATCAATACTTTAGTGAGATTAATTTAAATAATTACTTCGGATACAGGATGCTGCAGCGTGGCCTTGGGATTAATATATTTTAATCTCATTAAATCGTAATGGAAAATACTTAGACGATGTTCAACCTGTTAACATCACATCATACTGTATATATGCGAGTCTACATTATTTATATTTTATTGAACTTTTGATAATTTACATATATCAACTAGCGAATCATTTGGAAAAGTTTGTAATACATGTAAATTGTGTCCGACTCGGTCATGAAGATTATAGTCAATTTTTTTATAGTTTAAAGGTTTAGCGTTATGGCTACAATCTCACCTGTTGTTAAGTGACGATGAGCCCAAAACGGTGGGCAAGCTAGTGGACAGACTAGCTATAGGTATTTGTTGGCAGATTTTTAACTTGAAAGTAGTAGCTAGCCAGGCGGGCATCGAAAAAAACACCATGCTACGTTTCCCTTCACCTAAGCTCAAGCTCATTGCAGGGATTCGAACTCACGTTCTTTGACGCGGCATCCGTACACGCTACCACTGAACTATCATCGCTTCATCTATGTTATTATTATAATAGTTTATTTGTTTGAACGCACTAATTTAAGGAAGTACCAGTCGGATTTTAAAATTATTTTTAATTTGATAAAGCAACCATTAAGGTAGGCTTAAGACTAACATCACGCTACCACGAATAGGAGAAATATTGTGTTGTAAAAATTGTTATAATTTTAAGTTACATTTAATCATAGTCGTGAACACATCTAATAATACATTATATTCTATAAAAACGTCTATTAGTAGTTCAAAATAAGATTCATATAAAACCTGTTTCTATAACCTTAAAAAACACGTTTCATATATAAATTATTTTAACCTGGATAGTGAAGGACGAACTTAAAACCGACGTAATGTGCAGGCAAATTACCATATGGTGTGTGAGTGTCGCGAACTGGCGCCTGTGCACGCGACGCGACGCCATCCGGTGACTCATGTAGTTAGTGCGACATAGAAACACCTCGGGTCTGTTACACTTTCAACAGAAGTGACGCGATAAGCTTATTATCAGACTTCTTTGACAGGATCTTAATCTGTCATGTTATGATATTCCAACTTAAACTTACTCATTTTATCTCTATGTTACATAATAAAATAAAATAAATCGTAATGAAGTGATGATAGCTCAGTGGTAGTATGTACGACTTCATGTCAAGGGACATGAATTCGAATCCAACTGATACAATGAGCTTTCAGTGAAGGAAAACATCGTGACGAAACCATAGCATGGTGGTAGGGCTTTTTTTAATGCTCGCCTGGCTGGCAACCACCTTCAAGTTGAAAACATGCCGCCAAATACCAATAGGTGTGTTCCGGCAACTGCACTTGAGAGCCAGTTTCTCCACAGGTTTAACGTGTCTACCAAATTGGGCAGTATCATTACTTAAGATCAGGTGAGATTATGGGCATAAACCTTAGCTATAATAAAAAAAAAAACATAACGTTTATGGCCTTTTACGGGATATATATTGTTTATTGTGTCTAAATGAAGTAATTATAACTACACTAAATTCTCTAACCACTAACACTCTCTGGTCAGACAGTATGTCAATGTTGTTTGGTTTTTTCGACGGGTATGAGTGAGTTTTATCAGTTCCCATATAGAAACTTCGAGACTATTATCCGCGCAATATAATCTAGCATTTACTAGTAAAACAATATCATACTGCACTTCACATCTGGTACACTACTACATAGTGGGTAAATGGGTTCTATGAACAAGCTTTTAAGTATTCGTACTATGAAAATATTACTTAGTTTGTTGTCTCAAATAGTTACTTTTATATATAATAAACATAATTAGATGCACTAAATAACTCTAGTCGAAGTTGCCACTGTAAGTAAAATCACTAATTACCTAGACTTTTTTAATTGGTTATTACAATATATTTATTAATTAGGAATTTTCTAACTTTTTATTCTTGTATTATATCGTAATTGGCACCTTCATGTTGCTGTAGTTTGGTAATGCAATTGTTATAGATCTGCATTCAAAAAAAGGAATAAAGTCCAGCGCCGTTTATAAGAAGAAAATTTCAATCTGGAATTTGTTTAGTGTTTAGTAAATATTCAAATACAAAAGTACAACTGAAACTATATAATCACAACCACGTAAGTTTTAAAAATACCTTTAAATGTTCGTGTGTTTATTTATACTCTACTTAACGTATAACATCGCTAAAAGCTGTGTGTATATCCTAAAAAGGCACTAAGTAAAGCATTCAAGTACCGTTAAAATTCCAAGGATACCAACACAGTGTCCGCTGCTGGAAAACGTGAACACAGACGAGCTTACGGCCACGAAAAATTCATACAAAAGGCACATGTGCGGATTTTTTTTTATATATATGACGCCTCTGCTAGCGGTTAACTACAGAGATACCAATATATATTTTAAGCAATAAAAAATATTGCATTTAGCTAGCTTACTAAAGAATTTTCTATCATTAGAATGTATGAGTACTTTCTAATATCTCAGCGTGTACTAATTTTCCCTAAAAGAGTTTTACTAACACGTGCGATAATATGTGTAATGGATAAGATGAATGACTTCGAAGACACCAGCGTATTTAATGTAAAAATAATTGAACCCTATACAATGCTATGGTTTTGTCATGATGTTTCTCTTCACTCGAAAGCTCAAGCTTTTTGTGGGGATTCAAATTCACGTCCGTTGAATTCAAGTACGCTGGAATATCAATGAGCCGTCTTACATTGCATCATTGCACATATAGTTAAATGAAAAATAATTATTATTTCGTTAGCTTTTAAGTCAAAGTACATTTATTTATTATGTAACAGTAAACAATTCAATATATATACGTTTACCTTTTGGATACTATATTATATATTGCGGGGTGGTACAGAACGAAAATCGCGAACACCATACACGTGCCTCGCCGTACCAAAGTGCTTGTGGGTTCGATTCCCGCACAGAGTAATTATTACTGTAATCCGCAACTAATTGTTCTGAGTTTGGTTTTCACTTTGTATTTCATACCTTCACACTTGACTTTGATCAAACTGCGTTCATAGATAGATGCCATAATACAAATATACATGTCTCATAATGATATATATGTATGCGCGTCTCTTGGTCAGGATACGGCCAGTATGTATATAGCAGATATGCGGGGTGGTGATTTGTATTCGACCACCAAGTTATGGTGACAAATCTACCGCAGTAGTTCTCTTCTCGTTGGTAACTAATCAGGATCGGGTAACTTCTGAAAGGGCTTTGAAAGCATGGCGGCTTGATGACGACAATAAAAATACTAATAATTTAAATGCCTACTACAATATTCCCACCGGTTCATGAATAACAGGTCCGATCGCTTCCAGTGTGGCCCCAGTACACCTACGTGCCTAAAATGGAACAATTGAATAAGTAGCCGGTGGGCGAGACGGTAACAGTGGCACTTTTGCTTTCCTTTAACAATACATGCCGAGCGCTAACATCGTAAATTTAACACGATGACCTCATAGAGCCGACCTGAATTAAAGATCCGCTCTTCCGAAAACGGTTACGATTCAAACGAATATAGTAAAAATAAACTACGGAGACATACGTGGAATCTACGCCTGAACTAACCAATTGTATTTTTCATTAACAACGACAGTGTCAAATCGGAGAAATTCAACGGAAATAATACATCTAAAATTAGTTCAAAGAAATTGCTTGATACAATCGGGAAAATTTAGTACAGTGTTAAGGAAACGTCATTTCGTTCGTCAAGTTTGCCCTATCGACAACAATTGCTGTGTGTTGTATGAATTCGTAAGTATACCAAATTTGGTATGTATGCAGTGGAAATTGGTAGATGTAGATTGTAGCTTAATTTATAGATACACTGATGAAAGCACAGTTTCATTTGTTATAACCTCCACCTGGAACTTAGTCACATATACGTGTTTCGGCAATAACCAAGGGGTATTATTCATTCTGTGCGGAGTACCTGAGGTGGAAAATAGCGACAATAGCACAGTTAGCAGTTCTGTGAGGACGCTACGTTAATGGATGAGTTCGAATCCCTGCAATGAGCCTGAGCTTTCGATGAAGAAAAACATCGTGATGAAACCATAGCATGGCGGTAGGGCTTTTTGTATTGCCTACCTGACTAGCTACCACTCTCAAGTTGAAAATAGCCGCTAAATACCTATAAATATTCTGACACTTGACAGCCAGTAGGTTTTACGTATCCAACATCTTGGGCCACATCATCACATATCAGGTGATATAATGGGCATAACACTAAACATATAGGATATAGAATGAAAATTTGTCAAATTCTACCATACGTTCTTATACCATAATTTCAACTTAATGCCTTCTTCGCTCGCTACAAAGCCCGCTGACGCTGTCAAGGCCATCATCATTACTCAATTCGAAGAAAAGATTCATATGGTACTCCAATTTTCTGCCTAAGCACCAAGTTGAATAGTAGATGACACCGATAGTTAAAGTTTAAGTTAGAAGACCCTATAATTTAGGTCCGTTATACATGCGAGACCGGTATAACGACTGCATTTTTGTGTGAATCACCACTTAAATAATAATGTGCAAGCTACGAAATGATTCACGTGCGAAGTATTTAAAATCGATGGGATGCATCGAAGAGTTTTTTATAGTTTTACGACAAAATTAACTGCAATATACCTAATAGTCAGCAGACTACGATATTTAACGAGAAAAAACGATCAATACCATCTGAGTTACCTAAACCAACCTCACCTGCACCCGGTTCGCCCTGCTGAGTAACAGACGAGGTTCTGGATATTGTTGGTCCCACATTTGGTTTTGATCATGACGGTTAACCATATAATCCTAGATCCGTCAGTTTGATGGTAGGGTTATTTTCGGACTGGTTAGCGACCACGCTTGGGCTTATATTTCCGCAATATAAAGGCTCAGTATAAGCCTATTGTGTTGCGGCATAGTAAACGAGAACCAGCCCTTTTTGTGAAGCTCAGCAACATGGCTGTAATGTTCCTAATGTTGTGACCTTCAAGACATATAAAGCCTATCAGAGGTATTCTCTGTTTCACCAGCCTACAAGTCTCGCTGTAGCTGGGATATACTCTAGCTCATGCCGAAACGTGATAAGAGAACAGTAAGTCACTGTAATGATTTAATTATCATACGCACGACCGTTGCTACTCAGTGAAGTGCATATTCTTGCCATCCCACTCGAGTCTTCGATATATACCTTTTTTTGTTAACGTTGGTAAAGATACATTTTCGTATGGCTTCTTGGAGATCTGCAGGCTAAAGGAGGGACTTAACTGAAACTTGAGAACCAATATTTACTAAAAGGCGACCTTGCACCTCCCACTTCGTTGCCGCACAACTGCATCGGCTTTCGTACTACTTCTAATCTCTGACGGGTGGATATATACACTTATAGTTTTTTTATAGTTCAAGTTTAGCGCTATGGCCATAATCTCACCTGATCCTAAGCAACTATACGGCCCAAGTTGGTAGACACGTTAAACCTACAGAGGAACTGGCTCTCAAGTGCAACCTGCGGGACACACATTGGTATTTTGTGGCAGATTTTCAACTTGAGGGTGGTTGCCCTAAAGTCCTCCCACAACGTTTTCCTTCACCGAAAGCACAAGCTCATTGTAGGTGGAATGGAACTGACGTCCCTTGACGTGTAGTGCGTAGACACTGCCACTGATCTATCATCGCTTCGAGAACTTATTGTTTGTTTAAATGATGAACTAATCCCGTGTGTATTTGTGAATAGTTATCGGATGACAAGCACCGTCAGGAATACCCACTATAAGACGACTCTTAATCCCCCATATTGCTATAGACTAGAGACGGTATTCCCACTTCTTAAAGTTAAACATGACAGACCTAAGATGTGCCAAGATGCTTGGTGTTATACCTAACATATGATGGTCGAAATTCAACCGAATGCAATTGTTGTGCCCTTATAATAAAACATTTTAAAGTAACATCGAGTTATATATACCAAAGAAAATTCTTTTCAACTATCTGCGACTTTGTTCGCGTGAAGTTTTTTTTATTTCTATCCGTTTTCGTATCTATTTACAATACACTTTTGCTCCAACGAGTAGTAAGTAGCATGTGTTAAATATCCTAAAGCGTTTCTCCAATTATTGCTTTACCAATAGAATATGTAATAGAACTGTGATAGTTCTTTAATTATCGCATTTATGAAAATAATCTTTCCACTTTATAGTATTAATATAGATGTTAGAATAAAAAAGTATATACAGATCCCTCGACACACAAACTCAGTTCGAACTTGATTAATCGTCTCATTATAAAAGCATACACTAATGACCTCAAGACAAATTGTTAAACAGTACAGTGTTATTTATTAACAAATTATTATAACCACTTTAAAACACTTATACTTTCATTTTTACAATAAAAAAACAATTTTATATCAATGTTATTACTGTCTTAAACGGTATAAAAAATTTCAACGAAGGTAAAAAAAACCGTTCGACCTTTGATATTTAGCGATATTAATTGTTATTCCGTGTTTTCTTTTTTTTTAATATTTTTGCATACAAAATCGCACCGTAGGTGCTAAGTTATTGCCTGGGTATTTCTGTATAAATGGGTTTTTAAACCAACAGACACCTTTCAAACGCAATAAACGTTTATTTTATATGTAAACTTTATGACGGTCATTAGCGAAATGGTCGATACTGTTTTGTTTATGTAAGGTGTTTCTTTTTTTTTCGGAATAACATACGTCTCTACTTATGACACCTCCTACAGATTTTCTTTGACATACTTTTACATTAATCTTTTGAGATTTACACGTTACATTAATTTCGCACTTTTATATAGTTAAGACTAGCTTTTACCAGCGGCTTCGCTCGCGTTAATATTGATTTTTGCCAAACAAATCGGAGTAAGCAATAAAAAGTATCATATATAGTTTATCTCCCACTTCCAATAAGTTATTCGAGAGAAAAATTAGCCTATCGCTGTCTCCAAGGTCACATTTATCTCTATACAAATTATCTCAATATGTTCAGCGATTTAGGCCTGAAAGAGTAACAAACAAACAAACTCACTTTCGCATTTATAATATTAGTACGGATTTAGCGTTATGGCCAATATCTCACCTTGTGTTAAGTGACGATATGACCCAAGATGGTGGTCACGCTAAGCATAGTGGTGGGACTGGGTCTCAAGTGAAACTGCCGGAACAAACCGAATGTTTAAGCTCATTTTTTAATGTCAAAACTTGTACTTTTAAAATTATATATAATTTTGTCGTCGTTTTTATAATTATTATCAGATCTACCTATGCAAGCAATTTGGACAACGTTAAATGACTTTATAAAAACATTTAATGGATAAAAAATTAAAAAGTAATCTGAGAACAATTATTTGTGGATTACTGAAATAATTGTCCTCTCAGGGACTCGAATCGACATCACTTCGGCACGGCGGTGGGAGCGAGGCAACTGTTTCAACCGCTACACCAATAGCTTTATTTAAAAAATAGGATATCTTTTAGTTATAGGATAGGATTAGGATAGCTTTATTTAAAAAATAGGATAGTTTTACCTTAAAAGGCCTGTATCTTATGATAAGTAAAAAAATGGAATTATCACAAAATATCTATGCGGTTGATCTGGCATGCTGGATTTTACTATGCCCTTTCCAATAGGCAGTAACTGGACCACAGAGCTGCCTATTGCGTTCAGATATAGCAGAAGAACCTTCTTAAAAAACATATATGTATATGTCAATTTTGATTGTTTAGTGGTTAATATGTGTTGAAGTATATTGATCTAGACATCTTCACTAATTGTCTCAGTAAACATAAAGAAATATACCTAAATACATAAAACATACAGTACAATTTTACTTTTTGTTTTTAGATTTAATTATGTTATTTTATCGCAGCACGCAATCAATCCCAAATACCTTATTAACCTTCTAATTGAGATTGGACTTTTATGTAGTCATTTCTTCTTGATATATGTAATGAAACGTATGTAGTCTAAATCTTGTTAGTATTTCTGATAAATAAATAAATATCATACGTACCATATCAATTTCTATACATACAGAAGAAAGACACTAAGCTATGTAAAAAGTATGATTAGAAATTGCAGTAACCATTGTAATGTACGTCATGTGTACTAAAATAAAACCAAAGCAACCTGTAGACAGACTGATTTCTTAAACAACAATGAGTCAGAAAACAATGATCGCACAGTCACGTCTCCTTTTCCGTTAAAACCTTCTCTAAACAAGCGATCATTTGAACTGGAACTCGGTAATGGTTCACCTGGGTAAATAAAGAAATTCGTGTGGCGTGTGTCACAAGGGAACGTCGATTTTTAAAAAACTTAACTCATATGTTAATCCTGACGAAAGAACTTATTTTATTTGCCATGCTTTTATTGAGTCGCCGGGTGGAATTTTGTAATTGATTTTAAAGTAACTCCCCGATGGGCTAGATATTTGAAATTTGAACTGTAGCTCAGAAGAGAGAACGACAATATATGAAAATATGAAGGAGATAAATATATGATAAATGTATGTATTTTAATACTGACAGATAAACCGAATATATCAAAATTTCATTCATAACCCATAAAAGCAAAATATAATAATAATAAATAAAAATACGTCCCAAGTTTTTCATTTCCAATCTTTTATTTCTAGAGTAATGACAGTTAAGGCGACTGCTTTATTTCTAGTCTGCGTCACCTAAAGTTGTAATCCGAAAACAACTATTATATAATTTTATTGAATACTCGACTGAATGGTTTAGAATATATAAAGAAACAATTAAAGATCACCCTTCATTGTAACATACACATTCAAGGCAGAACCTAATAGATTTTCCGAATGTCTGCAGCCTGCATTTTTGAGGTTCAAATGTTTTTGTTTATGTTACCAAATGCAGATCTTTCTTATAATAGTGGATACGACAGTTGTATTCTAGTGAATACCTTCGTGCTTGTCTCGAACGTACCGCTATACTGCAAGTTACACTTGCATACTTCATTTCTGACGTTTTTCGTACCATGCTGATTATAGAGTGATTCATAATTATTGAAATGTTGGTCAATTATTTGGTCATCAATTTTGACTTTTCGAACCGGCGATAACTTCGACACCGAGTGCACCTTTCTCGAACCTGAATCGAGTAAGTTGTAAGTTATATTTGATTTTGAAGTTGTTCGTCTGTCTAACACTTTTTCGTTTAAATAATGTTATGTTGCCCGTGCCGGGTGAAAAAACGAGAACACGAACTTCTGAGAGGTTTTTTATGTAGGTGTTTCATCTATACTTTTATTATAAAGAAGAAAGATTTGTAGATTGTGTTTGTAACGAAAAACTCTAAAATGACTTCAAAGTATCTTTCACCGTTAGAATGCTATATTATTCCGGAGTAAAATAGGTTATAGATTAGTTAAGTAATTTTCAGTTCCCTCCAGACGAAGTCGCAGGCACAGCTGGTATAAAATATATTGTACCAAATAGAAAATTATCGTTTAAAGTATGTTCCATATATTAAAATATCGAATAATATAAGACCGTTCGTGTCGACAAATAAAAAAATTATAATTTGCAGATAAAATAATTATTTCTGTTATTCTATTATAATTATATGTTGAATATATAATACTGCTAAAAGTATCGATAAATAATTTGAAGCATTTTGTAAGTTCTAATATTATTATTTACAATTGTCATAACGTAAAAATTTCATTATGACATAGTTATCTATAATGATTTCTTAGGTTTACGCGAATATTATTCATTGAAATAAAACTAATTTAAACGGATTTTATCGCGGTTATTTATTAAATTTTGATCCCGACGTTTCGAAAGCTTTTCAGCCTTCGTGGTCACGGGGCGGACTGAGGTGTAGGTTGTCCAGAAAAGTCTATACTTAATTTTTTTATCAAAATTGATCAAACTGTCTGTGAATTAAATCCAGGTATATGACAAACATACATAAAAGTTATATTCATTGTACCGCATGATCTATGCCCACAAAATGTTCTTACTTTCAGTATTAATTATAAATAATTATTCTCCAACGTTTAAAGCAAATCGGTTGACGCGATAAAACGTTTCATACAAAGTTTATCCCACTCGCTCTAACATTTTCAAGAGAAAAAGTAGTCTTTAACCCTCTCCAGAGTATTATCTATCTGTATACCAGAATACATTATAATCGATTCAGCGATTTATAATATTAAAAATCAGTAACAAAATTTAAGTCAAGAAGGTTCAAAACGAATAATAATATAATTAAATTACCAAAAAAAAAAACGAGAAATAAACTGGAACACGTTAAATTCTGTTCCCATTTCTCTGAATCGGTTATTGGTATGATTAATTGTGGTGTCAAATCAAAAAATACATACAAGTTGTTGCTCCAGCGCATTCGAGGCGACAATGGAACGACGGTGGAATTTTTATAAATGAATTTATCTTCTTCATGTAAAACGTCGTTTTACGGGTTTTGGTTTAAAATTTTACAACGTTGTCTTTATTATTTATGCCTTTATTAAAGTATGATTGCGTATTAAAATTTTATTTTCTCAGTAATATATGAGGACGATGTAATAAATCCTTAGTGTATTTTCTAAAAAATACTTTTCTATCCCTTGAAAACAGATAACCGATCGTTACCTTAACTTTACAGAACTTCATCTGTATAATAATTGATTATTTCAGCAAAATCGGTCTCGCCGGTTTGGACTCCATAAATAGCATAGGTCCATACATGCTCTTTTATGGCCTAATACAATTCTAATATCTCTCCATTAGATAGCTTCAGATCTCGGTGCATCAGATAGATACGAGTCTCTCTTTCTCTCGAGTAGGTAGTATTCGTTGACACTGTCAGATAGGGTTGCATAGTTACAATTCTTCCCTCCATTGTGGCACAGTACAATCACTCTCTCAATTTTAGTTAGTACCGCGTTCGACACTTCTTCGCGTCCCGGCAACAGCCCAAGCCGAGGTTCGGTAACTAGTGACACCCTTGCGCAAGTTGCCCCTCAGGCTTCAGCGCCCTCCGCGCTCGCCCTCTAAGTTCGGTGTAGCTGTAGTAGCTGTAGCAGAGTAACAGTGTCGGTCCCTTCTTAAAAAGAATGCTTTTTTATATATAAAATTACAAACATGTTGTACATTTCATTATTATTTTCTAAATTAATGAATAGATATGTATAATTGAAAATAAGTTATCATTTCTATAAAATTTATCTTAAAATTCGTATGTATTACTATCTGACCCGACAAACGTTGTTCTGTCTTATAAATTATTTGTGGTGAATTGGTTGTATAAAAAAATAAGAGGATGAGGGTAGGAAGGCACCAAATTGGTGAGTTGTATGTATTGTTAATGACAATTCATAAAAAAATATGCATAAAATTTTAGTTAAAAAAAATAAAAACTAAAATGTTTGGGGTGGATCAGTCTTATCCCTTAGGAGTATGAAATATAGATTCCGACTGATTCTCAGACCTATGGAAAAACTTTCATAAAAATTGGTCTAGTCGTTTCGGGGGAGTATGGAAACTAACATTGTGATACGAGAATTTTATACATAAGAAGATTAAATTAATATGAACAGTACCTGGTCGATTTTTGTGTTTATCAACCAATTTTATAAAGAGAAAAGAGTGATTCTTTTGTATAACTAAACTAAATTGTACAGTTAATAATATGGATAATTAATTATTTTCGTTATACATTTTATTACTAATGAGGACCGAGATTACGTTCATTTAAAATTTACGATCAATAAAAATAATATGGTCGATTTATAGTTAGTTATAATAACTATAGGTTATATTTTTGAAGTATAAATAATCGAGAGATGAGGCTGAGACTAGTGAAAGTAAAGTTATCTATTAACAATAGACTGATCAGATATGACTTTTTCGCTTAAGGACATGAATTATCTTATCACTGCTTATTCATTAGTACAATCTATACACATATTCATACACACCCTCAACATTAGAAGCGATGACAGCTCAGTTGGTAGTGTCTACGAACGCCGCATCAAAGGTCGTGAGTTCGAATCCAGCTACAATGAGCTTGAGATTTTGGTGAAGGAAAACATCGCGATTAAACCATAGGATAGTGGTAGAGTTTTTACTGATACCCGCTTGCCTAGCTACCACCCTCAAGTTGAAAGTATACTGCCAAATACATATAGGTGTGTTCTGGCTGTTGCACTTGACAGCAAATCCCTTCACAGGTTTTGCATGTTCACCATCTCAGGCCATATCGTCTCACATCCGGTGAGATTGTAATCATATCACTAAACCTATTAAAAAGCATACGATGAGGCAACAGGTACAATAATATAATACACTGCAATTAAGCCAAATTTGTACATTTGGTATATTTGAAGTTTGTACTTTGTCTTCGATATTATAAACATTCTATTTGAATTTTTTGTGTGCATGTCCCCATATACGCATATCACTCGAAAACTACGGCGCAGATTTTAATAAAATTTAATAAGGAGATAACTCATGCAATAGATTAATAGGATATCTTTTATCCCATAAATCATAGGAAATTATATGGGATAAAGGTAAAAAAATGTCAGGAAGCGAATTTTCTCAGTTCAGTAGGTGATACCTTAATTTTGTGGATAAAGTGTTTTATGTTTCCATATTGTTGGGATGCTATGAGATAGCCTGCAATTGATATGCCTGCAATCCTTTCTCCACTTGAACATACTCTTGTTGATATCGAAATGATATGAATCTAAAGACAATCGTTGATGTGTTTATCTTCATAGCGTTTATGGCTGTATGAGTGATTGTCGGGTATCGATTCCTATCTACCACCCCTATTGATGCTGAATATATATTGGCTGATCTAAACATATCACTAAGGAGTATTACACTATCTCATAACAGATTAGAAGCATTGCTAAAGCTACTGGTATCTGGCAAGGTTGGAAGAATTGGATGGTCGCTCTGTGGATTTTTCTTGGGTATTACTAGCTCCCAGAATGTATTTTAACCATGTTGTTAAAAAAAAGGAATGTTAGTCCTCGTATATGGTGTTCCCAAACCAGCCTGACGTAATTGTCATGACCACTGTGTAATATATAAATAATAATGGCGATTCCTATAAATTTATGATTTACGATCTTGCTCACAGCAAATTTTGAACGTACTCTATATTGATTTACTTTATAATAAATATTCAGTCGGTATGATTTATTACTGTTTATGTTGTAATTTATTTCACCATATTTTGTATTTCTGTTTCAGGTAAAATTATATTGATCTATTGACAAAGAAAACACAGACTGGATTTGACGTAAGCATGTATTGAATGATTTTTATAATATCCTTAATTCTTTCCTGGGATCGCTTCGTCTTCCCATTATCTTACTACTTGCTTTTGCCCGCGGTTTTGTATGCGTTAATATAGATTTTATCAATTTTTTAAACCGGATCGTGTAAAATCATGATATCCTTCGGGATCTGTACCTTTAATGATTTGTATGCATAACTTCATGATGATCGGTTGTGTAATTAAAGCGTGAAGGCGTAACAAACATACATTCGCATTTTTATTATAAAATTAGTATTCTAATGAAATAATATTTTCATAAATACGTATTTCTTATAGTAAATATTTAAACGGTAATTAAGGTTACAGAGAGATATTACTGAAAGCAACTTCTTCCGAGAATTTCAAACTTAAGTAGGGTAATAATGGAAACCGTTCCGAAGTAATTATGATATAATGGGTACGTACATACATACAGTTTTAAATGTACGATAATAAATCGACTCGTGTTGACACCTTATGATTCTATATATTTAGTACGCATTTACAGTAACTATGGAGTTAAACCGCAAAGCGAGAAGTGTTTGCTAATATGACACGCTTTTCAGATTAAACGGCGTAATAACTGGTATTACTTAATTTAACTTGAAATTAAGTTGCGCGCCCATTAACTTAAATGTAGACTGTAACGTTGTGTAGGTTTTATTCAAATGTGTTTATCATTGGCAACGCATTTGTTTTTCTATTCTATGAGATATACAGATTCATTGAAATAAAACTAATTTAAACGGATTTTATCGCGGTTATTTGACCCGGGTGACCACGAAGGCTGAAAAGCTTTCGAAACGTCGGGATCAAAATTTAATAAATAACCGCGATAAAATCCGTTTAAATTAGTTTTATTTCAATGAATAATATTCGCGTAAACCTAAGAAATCATTAGATATATCATTTATTTTTTGTTTCATAATTATCCATATATTATGACTATGAGATATGTGAAAAATTGTTAGAAGATTGCGATACATTACTACATAACGTGTGTAATAAATAAAAAAAATGAATCGTGATTTAGTCTTCATAAACATTTGAACCCTTAATTGTTAAACTGTCTAGTTTTAGATATTATCGTAATCCGTGAACCTATGTTACTTTTCTTTAAGTTATGTAATATTGGTGGCGACCTCTTTCGCGTGGACTTATAAATTATTTAATAAATTTACCCCCGTTTGAACTTATTATAGTTTTGGGCTTATTGGTGGTTAAATCCGACTGATAGTGACTAAGATTAGCGTGTTCAAACAAAATTTTCCGTTTTATTAATTTATATAGATTAATATAACACTATATTAATTTACTACCGCAAACAACTTTCAGATGCAACGCATTTCATATTTGAAATAGGCCATAGCGTTTGTTAAACTTTACAAAAATTTGTTATAATAATATTAAAGTAGTTAAATCACTACAAATACATATAAATGATGGATTCAGTTTAATGTTATTGGAACACGAATGTCTGTAGCATGCAAATAAATGATCCAGTCGAAGTCTGACTATAACTTAGACGTTATTGATTTGCAAATATAATGGTGCGTGAATTATAGTAAGCTTTCGATCATTCGTGCGATGGCCTATGCCGTTCCGCGTATAACTAACAGTGAAACCAATGAAGCCTTATGATAGCCTTAAGTATAATTTGACGACTTAGACTTTGTTCAGGTTAAGGTAATCAAAAACTTAAATTGTGACCATTAACTTTAAGAGTGGAGTTACGGCAAAGATAAATCCGACTACGCTCTATAACTTGTGACTTTAATGCATTACTTTCTTGGTGTATTGTGTGTATGACTCATTTAACCTTAAATTTGTTTCAATTATATGAAATTTGAATACTAAATTACCTCTGCCATTTGCATATATCGAAATAAAATTAATTTAAACGGATTTTATCGCGGTTATTTATTAATTTCGAGCCCGACGTTTCGTAAGCTTTTCAGCCTTCGTGGTCTCGGGGTAAATTTGATTTTATTTCAATGAGTAATATTCGCGTAAACATAAGAAATCACTTGTATATACTTACAATACGTACTGTACACAAATTTGATTCACATAATAGAATCTGATTGGTTTGAATGTAATGATTAGTTACTAATCACGTTTATTTTAGTTACTGGCCCATGAAATAATTACTTTTCAGCTTAGCAATATTTGTACTATGTTCATATATGGTAAGTATTTATTTTATGGGTGACTTAGCCTTGTTTATTATTTGTAATTGTTCAACATATGGAGGTGGTAGAACAAAATTATTGTCCCACTCAATAGCAACTGCTATACGCCAAGTGAAATATCTACAGTAATAATGTACTTGCACGGTGCGTTCTGAGATCAACCGCTGTAAATTATATTGACATTGAATTACTATGCCATTGTATTAAACCTGTTACAGTGATTTAAAGTCGAAGACAAAAGATGTCAAAGTAATTTTGACATGAGTGTTCCAGTTTTTGTGTACGTTAGCAAAATACATCTTAGTAAGAGGCATGACAACGACGACTTCCAATGGATTACTAAGTTTTCGTATTGCACTATTCAGTTACAAGTTTGTAACATTACCCTTTACTTAAAGACTTAGAGATTGTAGAATTTCTCCGTTCCCTTTAATCGTAACCTCAATGAGAATCGAGTCGAATTGTTTTTACTTTTTAAACGCAGACCAAAGAAATTACATGGTGTATTGTTCAAAATATCGACACGTACAACAGCGAGCCAATTGTAGCCGGTGAATTTTGACAACATTATAAGTTTAATAGCGTTTTCCTTTCGAGCCCTATTCTCTTCGAAACGTTAACGAATTCAGATTCTTAAACTATACAAATACGGTTGATTCTACACTGTCGTATCATGAATTGTTTAGTAGGGAGCAAGCGCCAGCGCAGGTCTAGCCATAATTGAATAATTTCAGTGTAGTTGGAACACCGCTACCGGAGAGTGTTAATGGTGTTGCCGCAGTACGGGCGATAAAATAATATAAAGTCGAGTTCCACAAAATTAATGTTCCGAATTTGTTCAAAGCTCAAAAAGGTGCTCTTCGTATTCTGAAAGCCAAATATTTCAATCACTACATAGCGTGGACAAAACCGATGTACAGATATCGATTCACCTAAGCAGGAGAGACCTCGTATGTGGGACTTAACTGGCGCAAATCAGAAATGACTAGTAAAAGTCTTCGAAGTGAATCTCTTCCTAGCCGGAAACCACTGTGAGCTTATAGAAACTATGTATTAACTGATTTTACTAAATGATTTAAGAGCGTAGCACTAGTATCCGATAGCATTCATTTGTACAGCGCAGAAATGTATTAAAACGCCTATTAGTATATAGCAGTAACATTCGTGCACTTTCTCGACGACTGACAATAAACACCAGGCACCTGTCTAGCGCTTGACAGCGGTGTCATGGTTCCGCCTTTCCTAACGACTTCCCCACGAATAAGACAGAATAATTAAGCTATTAAGCCCCCCTACTGATAATGCAATATGATAGATTACAGTATCAGTACATAATCTGCAATAACGGCTTCGACACGAATTCGTAACAATTTTTTGTTCGTAGTACAGCTAAATGCGGCACTGTTGGTCTAGCGGTTGAAGCGGTTTCCTCTCTACAACCGCCACGCCGAAGTGCTATGGGTTCGTGTCCCGCACATGATAATTATTTGTTTAATCCACAAATACATGTTCTGATTTTGGTTCTTACATTGTGTTTATAAAGTCCTTCACACTTTGACATTGACGCAATTGTGGTGGGCGGATGCTGTAAAAAATTACTACAATTATATTGTGTCATTATTAATAAGTACATACAATTAAAAAACAATTTTCAGCACAGTCTTGTACTCAGTTTCCATCAGAAAATTACTGCCCCATACCGATCTGCAAATTTCTCAATTGTGCTTTCATCGAAGCTTCCAATGTGGAAGTACATGCAAAGTGTTCCTTTTCAATAAGACCAGGCTATGTCTATAGGATAATTTATCTTCAAATGTAATTGACAAAATATGAAGGTCATTTTCGAAATTTTATCTTTATACTGTGTTTAAGTCACATTTATTTATTTACAAGCTGTGCCTACGACTTATACTAATTTGTACGGTGACAAGACTCTTTCTAATGCCCGCCTGGCTAACAAGCACCCTCAAGTTGAAAATCTGCAGCCAAATACCAATAGGTGTGTTCCGGCAGCTGCACTTGAGAGCCAGTGCCTCCACAGGTTTAGCGTGTCTACCAACTTGGGCCGTAGCGTCACTTAAGATCATGTGAGATTACGGCCATAACGCTAAACCTTAATTGTAAAAAAAAAACTAAAATTCTATTTAATCATTTTTGTAAATTTTTCTATACAGCTTTGCTCCTCTTAGTGATAGTGTGATGTTATTAAATAGCCTAACGCTTTCCTCGATAATTGCTCTATCAAAAACAAAAAAGAATATAGCAATCCAACTGGTAGTTTAAGATTATCGCGTTCATATAGACTTCCGTTTTAAAATATTAATAGAGATTAAACATTAAAGGTCAAAGGAAATAAATGAAACAGATATACATATAAGAAAACCTAACACAGTTATAATAATGCATTATATTTATCAATGATATTTTAAGCTTTTAGTAAACACATTCCAAGTATGTCGCTACAACGGATTATCTTGTAAATACATCGTTTCGAGATAATAATAATAGATTAACCGCAACTCAACAACTACTTATTCCGTTTACAAATCACCGGTATTGACATTCCGTGCAAATTAAATTATTATAAGATTTATGTTATGTCAAAATGTTATTTCCTTCTCAATGAATATTAAACAAATTTGCCTATACAGCCTCATAAGGACATTTGTTAAAACCTTATTATTTTACTATACTCTATATGTCTGTAATAGTATTTTTAACTTATTGTAATGGCCAGCTTGTGATGCAGAAATCTTGGAATCGAATAATAGTTTTGATCCTTATGATAACCAAAGATTCAAATAATTCCAATACTTATAATTACAACTAATAAAAATGCCAAAGTTTCAAGTTGCCAAAGGGTCTCTCGTTTTCACGTCTAAATCGCTGAAATAATTTGAATGAATTTTGGTATTAAGATGAATTGGATCTTGAAGAATTTGGGCTACCTGTATTCTAGACAATGTAATAACTAGATAATTAGGGTGATAGCAGATGAAATTTTATTTTAAAGAACCCATTTCTTATATTTATTCTTTTCGTAAAAATCGTAGAATGTTGTCCGTTTTTCAAAAATCGTCCCTGATAGCAGTATAATAGAGAAGCTTTTCAATTATTTAAGCTCACAGAATACGCTGTCATGGATTCAGTTAATAGTAAATTTAATACACTAAATTCCTAATTATTGCGATGAGTGACCTTGTTTTTGGATACAATTTAAATCGGTTCTACGCGCCATTTCGCTCCAATTGAATTGTATACAAATTATTTCAGTAGATATAATCATTCCAATAGTTCAAAATATTCGATTCGATTCGTGGTCGAATGACCCATTAATTTTAACAGTTCTCACATCTGTATTAAAGCATGAGTTTAAAATATAGTACAGCCAATTTGCAAATTAAAAAATAAAGTATTCATATTTGGAAATACAATAATAAACAAAAAAAAATTACATAAAGTTATTATAGTTTCGTATATGTCGTATAAATAAATACAAAAACCCAGTATAGTCATAAATAAGCAAACCCGTCCACCAATTTTGAGTTATTGAGAACGATCAGCCAACTTTGAGTTATTGACGCTCCATTTCATAATTAATCTCCAAAGTTATTTTTATGACTTATTGATTTAAGTGTGATAATTTATTTTTCTTAATACATCATAAGGTTGTATAACATTAAATATTATAATATAGATAGGTATTGGCATAAACTAAAGGAATCGAGCTGGTTTATTTACGCATTTGGCACTAAGTTACCTTTCGATTATAGTGTTAATTATATTAATGGCGAGACTTAAGGGACTGCAAATTTTATAGCGTTATTGAGAATTGTCGATCATTGGAAAAAAAAATTTAAACCAAGCAAACTCAAGTAATTTCGATGTTATTGGGAATTTTTCGTTAAATCGTAATGTGTTACAAAACATCGACGATTCAAATATCAACTCCAAGCAAGATGCAACTTGCAAGATCATTCCAAGAAGATCTCCTTTCTAGGCTTTCTACACTTTCTCTAGAATGAGTATGAATACGGTCTCAGGTAGAGATCAGAAATAAGACATGGCCAGAGACTGGTAGAAGTCAGGGGGCAAGAAGGGACAAATAGATAAGATAAGTTAGTATATCTAATCATTAATACCAGATGAGGACTGCATGCCTCCCTCGTATTTTATAGTTAAGATGTAGCAATATGGCCATAATCTCACCTAATGTTAAGTGACGTTATAGCCCAAAATAGTGGGCACGCTAAGCCCAGTGAAAGAACTGACTCAATTGCCAATGCCGGTACACACCTATAGGTATTTGGCGGCTGATTTTCAACTTGATAAGCTAACCACTAGAAGTATTGTGGAAGCTGTCACTGGTTTCTGGCAACACGGGAGCTTAAAGTGTCGCCGTGGTGCGTTATAGTGAGTGATGTTGGGTGATTAAGCAGCCAATGGGTTGCCACATGCCCCTCACGTCTTTGACCTGAGCCCGGGTAATGAGTTTGTGGGTTACGTTGCGGAAGTCCTTAAAAAGTGGGATTTTAAACACCACCAAAAAAAAAGGTGATAGCTAACCAGGTAGGCATTAGATAATGCCCTACCGCTTAAAAAATTGACACATGGATATGTATTGTGTATTATGATGTTTTTTTTTTTATATAGTGAGAAAGATTTCAAATATTGTTTTATTATAAGTTTATAGTTTCATTATCCACTAACTCACTACCTTTAATAATATTTTGTACATAAATAAAACGCTGAAAAGGCATTTCATTGATTTTCATTCATTTATATTATCTGTTGTATTTTATTTGTAATAACGACAAATAATTTCGATAAATAGTTCGATCGACTATTATCTCTGACATTTGTATACACATTGGACCTTCAACAAGTAGACAGTAAATAGTATGAAAAATATATCTGTATTCTGTATCTCTGGCGCCATTTGTTCACCTTTAACATATAACATTAATTCAGATTAAAATTACGAGATGGTTTTAAATGTATTTTACGATGTATATAATTGATTTAATCAATGCAAGCGAGTTAACGCCTTTTAAACGTAATAATAATATATAACATAAGTGTAAACTTAATTAATTCATGTATAAATTAAAATCTATTTTTTGTAATGGTGTTATTTTAATAGTTTTAAGTGTATAGTAGTTAAACCCGGCTACGCTTCGTTTCGGTTATCTTTAATATTTACAACAAGGTCGTATGTGCGATTTCCTTCGCGTTTTGATCATGAACCGGCGGTGAAAGTGAAATTAAATTTTAAATATATATTTATATTATAAACTAGCTGACCCGGTGAACTTCGTATCAACTAAAATCGATGTTCTTTGTTCTCGCTAAAACTCAAAAACGGATTGATGTTTTTTCTTCTCTTTTTTTGTAATCAATCCTAATCAACCTTCCCACTACAATTCGTTAAGATCAATAGAACTGGCTATATCTAATATAATTTCCGTTTTTCATTTCTTAAGGTTATTACCTAAATGAAACTTGTTTATAACTCCGATTAATTAAATATCTTTTATTTATATGAAATTTAAATATATGTGGATTCAAACCCACGTCCCTTGACGCGACGTCCGTTAATACGGCTAACTGAGTTATCATAACTTCATTAGTTTTCATATGATGAGATTTTAAAAAGTAATTCTCTTTAATTGACAAAAACGAACACAATATATAAATAATTATACAATTTGATACAGTCGTACGGAAGTTATGCGCGTACATACATTTTGGCGATTCAGTTTTATATATATAGATACCTATATATTGTATAGTATTTTTCTATTAACCCCATTGATACTAAAATCAGTTCTTAATTACTTTCCACTTTGTAAAGGGGACACCTATGCCTGAATTTAAGTTAATAAATTTGATAGTTTTGTAAATTTGGTAAAGTATTAACGGCATACACAGTATACATTAAGAATGTCAGTAAAAGTGGTCTAAAGAACATAGATTCTCCGAGCAAACTGATCATACAGTTTAATACCTTACTTTTCTATACTATAGTAGTTATACTGTGCATTGAAAAGATTAAAAATATTTTAAATGAAAATACTTTTGTTATTACATAGTATAGCTAGTGCATGGAGTGTGTTACTTTTGTTTGTTTTTATTTATTTTATTAGTCTTTGAAGCTGCTTTGAATATTCCCGTTTAGTAAGAGTTTTATGATCAAAATTGTCTAATAAAAATACACTTTGTAAAAAAAATATCGTCTGCTTATCAGGGTTTGCGGCCATACAAATACGGAAGTTCATTTTTGTATATATATATATAGAGGATAATATGAAATTATAATGAACTACGTCATTTCGAATTCCACCAGAAACACTCATCTAATTTAAATATATAATAATTTGAATTTAAAAGCGTAGTTATTTATGTGTTCGTTTATTTAAATAAATGTGAGATAATCTTATGTACAATTATTTTAAAAATGTAAATAATACCTAAATGGTAGAATTAACGTAAATATGTTTGAATTATTTGTGTTAGAGCTTAAGTAATTCTTAAACAAAATCTCTCAAGGACTTAGACATAATTAGCATATTTATTTTGTTAGTAATCGTTTCCGATACATCTGATTGCAAAAAGCAACTATACATATAAAAAACGTTTTGTTCTTAAGACCACACGAAAGATGTGAAACAAGACTATATATCTCCCTGGCTCCCTTCGTCGGCTCGAGCCGACATTACCCGAACGAGCGTCACACAAAAAGGTCGCGGATCAGATCTTCAAAACCCTTCCATAAGAAGTTTCATTCAAAAAATTTCACTTCCAAAACTGTACCTGAGGTAAATCTATACACATCCAATATATTTGGAAATGTATAAAGTCGAAATGTACTTTTAAATATTATTATAAATTTACTTACATGTGCGTACAAATACATAATGAAAGCCTAAAGTTTTATATATGCCACTTGAGAAAATAATTTATAGATAAAGTACATTTATAGTCCGGGCATGCCAACAATTTATTTCCTTGATGATAGATAGCATGGACTTGCTTAAAACAACTAATGTCTCTTCCCTCCCTGAATACATGTAATGGTCTTATATTTTTAGTGCTTTTCCTGTACATTTTTACTAGCTGTACGATTTCCGAATTATGTAGAATAAATATATAAATAATCCGGAGAAAGGTAGATACGTAGCATGTAAATAAAACTAATATAAAACGGATTTTATCGCAATAACAAAAATTAAATTGCTGGTAGACACAGTAACATAAACTTTTCTAGACAACCTACACCTCAGTCCGCCCCGTGACCACGAAGGCTGAAAAGCTTTCGAAACGTCGGGATCAAAATTAATAAATAACCGCGATAAAATCTGTTTAAATTAGTTTTATTTCAATGAATAATATTCGCGTAAACATAAGAAATCATTAGATACGTACCATTTACACGCCAATGACAGTTTGATAATTGACTATAAATTAGAGACCATTGATACCAATAATAGTTTACTTTTGTAAAAAAAACTATAAAAAGGAATAATTTAGAGCTTCCTGTGTGAAGTAACTGGTTTGCTTTAAAAGACATTTTTTTTTGTATCAATTACGTCATACGATGGTGTTAGATGTATTGTATTGCCGGCACGGTACCTCGTGGTTAACAGTACTGTTCGTCAATAGCAGCGACCACATATAATTCTACAAGCCGTGCCTGCGACTTCGTTCGCATGTAACGAAACATTTTTCATTAGTAGTAGCGTAAAAATCTTTCTTAATCATTGCTTTATCTATACTAATATTATAAATAAGAAAGATTTTTGTTTGTAATGAATAAACTCAAATACTACTGGATCGATTTCGAAAATCCTTTCATCATTACAATTATCTGTGAGTAACATAGGCTATAAATTAGTTAAATAATTTTCAGTAAAATGCGAACGAAGTCGCAAGCAGAGCTAGTCAAATATAAAAATAATTATTGAAGTCGGATTGGTAGTTCCTAAGATAAACGCGTTCAAACAAACTTTTCAGCTGTACAATATTAATATAGATAATCCGTCGGTAGTAGTCGAAGTGATCACATCAGCAACTAGGATTCGTCATTTAAACGGTATTGTGTTTCATAACTTTCTTTAAAATAAATAATTTCATATTCAAATAGTCCAGCGCGATAGTAGAGCGACCGTTATATGAAACCAGATCTAGGTCTAAGTGACCTGGAAGATAATCTTCGCTTCAAACTTCATAAAAACTCGCTCAACTGTGTGTACACGATTTGTTGTGAGATTGCTTTCCGTGTACCAACTATGTCAATTTATTTATCTTTGCGGTGATATGTTAGACTTCCGGTAAGCGATTTTATATATAAGCAACAAAATTCTCCATTTATGTAATGAAGGTGGTAGATATTCGTGTAAAACTCCGGCCCCACGTTGTTTTTTTACTGTATTTCATAATTCGAGTAGTACATAGCATGTTCTAGAATAATATTCAGCAGTAGCATCCTGTCATTGATAGCCGCTATACCGGTATTATTTTTTCGCTTGGTGGTAGGACTTTTTCTAATGCCCGCCTAGCTAGGAACCAACCTCAAGTTGAAAATCTGCCGCCAAATACCAATAAAGGTGTTCCGGCAGTTGTATTTGAGAGCCAGTCCCTCCACAGGTTTAGCGTGTCTACCAACTTGGACCGTATCGTCACTTAAGATCAGGTGAGATTATGGTCATAACGCTAAACTAAAAAAAATTTAATTAAATACATTTTAATTTCATACTTTTGCCCCAATGTAACTTATACGTATATATCAATCGTATTAATATTATATACCGGAAATGTTTATTTGATTGTTTGAACACGTTAATCTGAGTAAACACCAGGATTTTTGCATTTATTAGAACAATCAACGAGAACGGTTTTAGGCTATATAACATTACGCTACCACCGACAATAATCAAGCTGTATTGAAAAAAGTTTCAAGAACGGGGAAACCTTGTTATCAAATAAAATTTTACTTCCACGCGAACGAAGTCGCAAGGCACAGATAGTCAGAATCTAGTCGAATTATAAATGTAAATAAGATTACCCTGGGTCTCTGCAAACAAAACTAATATACTATAAAACATCTTTAATGAATTACCTAGCATTTTGGCATGTGTTGGTTCTGCTAAAATGTTGCGGTGTACGGCCACGTTCGAAATATGAATTATTGTTTAATAATCTTAGATAAACTATTTCAACTATAGTATCCATGTGGCAATATATATGTAATGATGTTTTCAATATTAAATACACTAGCGAATGGCTGTATGAATGCGATGTATAAAGAATTGGCTAGGTTCTAATGGAAGGTCCTAAGGTCAAATCGAAAGTTACTTTGAATTCGTTCAACTCTAATATGCTGTTATTTTGAATGCAGATAATTTTGAAACAATGATAGCTCAGCGGTAGCTTGTATTAACGCCACGTAATGGGACGTGACTTGGAATCCAACCAGTCCCTCCTATAACGGCCGGCAACGCACGAGCGATTCCTCTGGTGTTGTAGGTTCCTAAGGGTGGCGGTGATCACTTACCATCAGGTGACAGGCCAGTTCGTTTGCCCCCTATTCCATAAAAAAAACTTTAATTTAACTGTATTTCCGATTTCAGCAGGACGAGTTTTAATATTGATATTAAGTTATTGTGTAGTAATAAATATATAATTGTGAAGGTAATACAGTGTAAGATAGTGTAACTATGAAATAATAATAGGAATTATAGTTAACAATTTCAATTAGATTTTTTGTTTCAATAGTTTTCAGCTTATAAACTGTGATTAGATAATTAAAAATCTTTAGAATTTGTTCTATAGAACACTATACATGTAAACAGTTGTGGTTTTTTTTTCTGTATACTAGCTTTTACCCGCGGCATCGCTCGCAGTGAAGCCATTAAATAAGTTTTTTTTATCTTTTGTAAAAAAAAAACATTAAAAATATCCTATGTTACTTCTAATACCTCCAAGAATATGCGTACAAAACAAATGATGATCGGTTAAGTAGTTTTCGCGTGAAAGCGTAACAAACTTACATTCACATTTATAAGATTAGTAGGGATAATACTGATGGTGTTATTAGTCCCATTTTTCCGTGTATATATTAGAAAGGCATCAACGGTTCTAATACTCCAGTTAAACACCCTACTCTTCCACCGGAGATGTTCTTAGACAAAAACCAAACGGGTTCAAACTTACACCACAAGTAAACACACGTGTCTCGTTCTAAGAAATAGCGACGTTTATTAAAACTGGTCGGTCGTTTTTATGGACTGTATTTCACGAAAATGTAACGTTGGGTTATTTTTCCTTTATTTTATTATTACGACTCGGTAGTTACACCTTGCAAATGGTACGAAAAAAATTAAATGCTGACATCTGAGTCAATTCGTATACGATGTGCAGAATTATTTTTTGTTACCTTTTGTTTTCCAATTAACAGATTTTTATTATTATAAATCTATGGTGTTATTTACGCTGTATATGCGATTCCTATTGACATAATATACTTATTTGAAAAAAGTGTGTTTATTACAGACCACACGACAGAACGGAAATCACTATATCGCTCTCGCTTCCTTAGTCACCTCGAGCCATGTTTACTTACACGAGCGTCACACAAAAAGGTTGTGGAATTCAATTTCAAAGAAGATTCGCTTCAAAATTATCAGCGCAATAAGTTATACTCGCAAGAATCTTACTTTCGTTACTTGTGCATCAATCTTTGCATATAAAAGTTAACCTCACATGTTTTGCTGGCCAATAAATTTTTTTAACCCGTATTTTTTTTTTATGCAGTAGGTATTACAAGAACAATGTTGAATTTTAATTTCAGAATGTAAACAAACAAGTACTGTTCTTACAAAATATTAACCATTACTGTTATAACACATGTGAACGAAGCCACGAGCGTAGCTAGTACATCATAAATACCGTTCAATAAGTTATTTAATCTGTTTGTAAACAAAATAACTCCAAACAATTTCTTCGATCGATTTTTTTATTATTATTTTCAAATGTTCAATCTGGTCAAATTAAAAAAGTTTCTCTGAACAGTTGGTCGTTTTTTATAGCTGTGTGTCACTCATAAAACGCTGCACAGCGGAATGCACTGTGTGTGCCCTTAACGACGTTTTTTGTTTTAACATTTGTTTTACTGCCTACTTTATAGTTCTGCTCTAGAATTATGATCTAGTAAATTGTATGTCGGGAAGAACATATACATATTTTAAAAATGTTTATCTGAATAATTACTTTGATTTGATTATTGTGATTTCTGGAACAATTGGTTGTGTGTATCCCGTAATTGATTGTGGCATACGCGTTTTCTAGTTAGTTATCGAATATCATCACTAACTCATAACTGACTTTATAAGTTTATTTTATAAATACGAATGTGAGTTACTTCATATGTTACGCTTTACGCAGTTTTTATAGTTTACTAGCTTTTACCTGCGGCTTCGCTCGTGTTAATATTGATTTTGTCGACCAGATCGGATGACGTAATAAAAAAAATTATGGAAGGAAAAAGTAGCCTATCACCATCTCCAGGATCCCATCTATTTCTATAGCAAAATTTATAATAATCGATTCTGGCGTTTAGGTGTGAAAGCGTTTATAAAATTAGTTGAGGTTTTAATAGCCTTATCACAACAATCTCACCTGATGTTAAGTGATGATATGGCCCAAGATGGTGGATGGACAGAACTTAGCGGAAGGACTGGCTCTCAAGTGCAACTTCCGGAACTCACTTCGCAGAAGATTTTCGAGTTGAAGGTGGTAGTTTGCCAGGCGGGTAATAGTAAAAACCCTACCCACCTTAATTAACATAAAATAACGTTTGCGAAGTATAGAAAAACAATTTTTCTCCTAACAAAATCTAAGTTATGGCGAACGGAGTCGTGGGTAGAAGTTATTGGTCAATTTCGTTTTTAGCATCTTCTGTTTTATACTTCTTATCATTATTGTATCATCAATATAACCTTCGAGGTTTTATTGCCTCTACAGCTAATGGGAGGAGGCTATTTATGCATATATATATATATATATATATATATATATATATATATATGCATAATAAACATTACATCAAAACCAGCTATTTAGATATGTTTATATATATATGGTATTGTAGGTGTCCATGGGCAGCGGTGATCACTTACCACTAGGTGACACGCTTGCTCGTTTGTCCTCCTTATTCTATAAAATAAGCAAATCTATTTTTAGTTTATTTTTATAAAAGTAAATTGTAGAATTCTGTGTCGAATTTGTTTGTGATTTCTTTAAACTATGGTGCATTTACAACCAAATAAATGTAACCGCAAACATTTATATCATAATAAATTGAATTATTTTTATAATTAAATCCTTATGGTAACACTTTATTATATATCTTGATACTACAAGCAATGTCTACCCACATCTGTCGCTTAGCACCGCGAATAGAGAGCAGGAAGACCTAATAATACTCGTCTGACTACTAGAGATGTGATTACATCGATAACATTCGGATCTCGACATCGATAACGGGTGATTGACGCGCTTGTTAGTGGTGTAGCTCGCTCGATCTAGCGTCTTAAGGATGTCCAGTGTTTTTATTTGATTTATTTGCTATGTGAGATCATACGTAGATACCATTTTCAATGGATTTCGAGTTTTTGTACTTGAGATGTAATTTAATAACACCAGAATATGGAAACTGAAATATTGCCATAGTATCCACCTATATGGTCGATTTTTATCTTAGTATAGTTATAAAATACAAACTGGTAACTGTGCTTCGTTTCCGTTTTTACCATCGACCACTAGTGATCGTAAAATCCATACTTAGTGGGTGTTTACGTTGCTAAAGGAATATGTATGTCTCATTTTGCTTTATCTTCTGGATATCAAGTAATGAGCGAAAATAATTTTCATACATATTTGTAATTAATTTAATAAAGAAAACATTTTACAATAATATTTGGTTACTAAGTTATATATACAGGAGTTCAAAGCCTAAACTACATATATAAAATACTAACTGTGCTTGAGACTTTGTCCGCATGGAACTAATAATTGATGTATAATTTTTGCTCGTTTTGATGACTTTTTTCATTACAGTTTTGTTTCTGTTGTTGGTAGCGTGATATTTAATACCCTTTCTGAATAACCTATTGAAAAATATTTAATGAAGTCCGATTGGTGGTAGTTCTTAAAATGAGCGCGTTCAAACAAACAAATATACATTGCCAATTTATCATATTAATGTATATCGGAAAATCATGGACGTAAGTGATCGATTTCTTTTAATTTTAAGACTTGTTTTATTGTATGCGGTAAATTTAGTGGGCGCCTTCAAATCGCCAAAACAATTTCTTGAAGTGTTATTTTAATTCTTGTTAAAAATAACTGTAACGAATTCTATAGTGAACTTTGACCGAAAGCGTTACATACTTCATAATGGAATGTTGATGGATGAAAGGTTTTCAAGTTTCTTTACTTCACAGTTCTTACATTTATTATAAATGCGAAAATGAGTAGTTGTTTATTTGTTACAATTTCACGTTAAAACCGCTGAATTGTTTATAATGAATTTTGGTATAGAGATAAATGGGAACCTGGAGACGGCGATAGGCTACTTTTTCTAGCCATAAATTTTGTGGAAGTGGTGTATAGAGGAGGATAAACTTTGTAGAAAACTTTATACTGCGTCTTCCGATATTTTTGAAAAATCAATATTAATGTCAGCAAAGCCGCACATAAAATCTAGTTTATTATAAAATATTCAAATATTTTTCCTAATATGTTACTTTCTAACTCATAATAATAATACTGATACTTCAGTATTTTATTAACTTAATGTCTATATCGGTATGTATAAAAGACTTGTTACTCATTCATATTCACACTACTTCCATATATTTATACATATAGAGCCACTTTCTCACTGATATTTCCTATAAATACAACAAGGTTATGACTCTACATTGATGCATTCTCATTAATATCTTGAACTAATTATAAACCGTATACTTCATATAAATACTTTATACTCAGCTCCAATGTCGATGTCCCAGTTATATTGTTAACTTGACATAAATAGTCCATTCTCTATATCGTATAATTCAGACTTGAATCGTATAAAATCAAGATTTATGCGCTCGATAAACTTTGTACCCCTATAAAATAGTGGGGTCGTAATTAATCTTCACTGTCGAGGCTAGTCGCTTATCGATATTTATTTTATCGATGGTCGGTGTGATAGATGGCGCATCACTATAGGTGTGGAGTTACGACCGGTCGAATCACTGCCTTATAAAGGTTTCTACACAATGTATTCACTCTGGAATTTATTTGACGTGATATAATAAATTCGCAGATTCCACTCATTGGACCGGTGCTGTGGCGTTAAAATTACGTTCCGCCAATAAATGATACAAGAAAAGTTACGAGATTGAATATAATGTTATTATCATTCCTGCAATGAGCTTGCGTTTTCAATGAAGTAAAACATCGTGATGACATCATTACATGCTGTTAGAGGTTATAATGCCTGCCTGGCTAGCTATACTACTCTCAAGTTGGAAAACTGCCGCCAATTATTTATAGATGTGTTCTGCCAATTGTACTCGAGAGCTACTCCTTTTCACTAGGTTCGACGTGTCCACCATATTGAGCCATATCGTCACTTATCATCCGGTGAGATTGTGGCCATACCGCTAAACCTAATAAATATAAACAGACAGAGCGAAAGGGTAAAACCGTTATGTTTTCGTTTTATTTTAATATTTTTGATTATTAGTTTAGGCCTATTATAAAATCATTACTGTAAAAAAATATTCGTCCATGAGCGTAGGCATTCAGTAACAGGTGTTCTTTACGATATAAATATATATAAATTTTAATTGGACAATAATAAATTAAAAATTCAAATATTTTACTACGATAGTAATAATTTTTTTTATATGTTCTTGTCAGACTACCACTCTAAAATCAGAAATCTATCTTCAATTTATGAGGATCTATGGCAATCTATAGGTTTACTATACTTGTACTTATAAAACTATACTTGAGAACCAGTCGTTTAGTATATTACCAATTTTCACTTCACATCAAGTAAGATTATGGCCTATCGCTAAACTTATCGAACTAAATTGCGGATACTTTGGGAGAGAAACTATTTAGAAAATCAATACATGTAGTAGACATACAATCCTTTTACGTGATATCTTTCGTCTCACTCATGTAACGAAATGCTCCTAAATGTAACACGTCCTTGATATTTCGCTTTCAGTCTTCATCCAATTATGAAATCGCTGCCAAAAACTTTCCCTTTTAAAATAATGTATTAATAAAAGCCAATTCAATAACTTTTTCACACACTGTATTCGTTACTCAGCTTACCATTTCACCGTCTATATTATAGACATATTATTTCGTTTTAAAACCACTAAAAGTAAAAGGTATTGAATAAAACAACATAAAAGTTACGTATTTGATAAGAATAGAAATAAATAGAGCTGTATATTTTTTATAATAATAGATCCATCTACTAATAAGAATATACCCCAAAGGCGATTGATACAATCTAGACAATATAGTAATTTTAAGCAGTAGGTTATTATAGAAATTTATGCCCGAGGTTAGAATCGAGAGTCGCTTTTTATAAATGAAGTTTCTTGGTCCAATATATATAAGTTAATGATTTAGTTTCATTGCTTCTTTTAAATTATCAATTTGAAACTAACGTGGCATTTCTATATATTATTAAAATTAAAGTGACAAATAAGCATACGTATCGCTTTATGCTAAACCATCTCAGTAATCTGAACGTTACTAGCATCGGAACTATAAGTATTGCGTTGCAGACTTGTATACAGTGGTAGAACTTTTTCTAATCTCCGCCTGCCTAACTACCACTATCAAGTTGAAAATCTGCCACCAGACACTTCTAGATGTGTTCCAGTAGCACTTGAGAGCCAGGCCCTCCACTAATCTTACAGTCTCCACCGTTTTGTGTGGCACAAAATCTTCTCTTATCCTCAGATGAAATTGTAGCCACAACGATGTACCTATAAACCATTTTAAGAATACACACAGGTGTACCAAGATAGTCACTGAATACAGGCCACCAGTTTGAACGTCAGATGACCTTGTTAAGCCTGTCAGATATCAATGGATTAGGCTAGCACATGACCGAAAAATACGACGTTTTCGAAAGAAGGTGTGGTTGGAATAGCGCTTATAGAAAAAGTAAAACCGAGACGATTATCTCCGATCTAGAGTTATGATCCGTTCGGATTTGTCCAGACTCCTAGAATTTTGTCCTTGCTTTATTCGGCTCTTTAATTAGTCCAGATTTTTTGACTTAGATCGAAAACTAGTAATAGAACTTATATAAGTAATACCCTCCCTCTTCTCGCGAGCGTTTTGCACCACCCCCATAACCATACCACTGTAAATAAGTTGGTAATATTTGTATCTTGTGACTTGTGACTAAATGTCCTGACTTTTAGTGTAATATCAGGCTTTGTGTTTTGATTTCTCAATTTTTAAATGGGGACAATAAATCCGACTGAAATATAAACACGTCACGTCAGGTAAAATATTCGCTATAGTGAGCACTGAAGCGGTTCGATCTTGATCATGGGATCAAGCAGTGTGAATCCAAATTGGGTCTCGACCCATAAAAATCATTCAGTTTTAGTTTAGCACTTATCCGTATAGAACGTTGTATATTCAGGTCCCATGTCAGCGACGTTTGAAGTTATGTCTTGAAGAGCGTCATTGCTTTTGAATTGTACTGTGCTTCTAAAAGGTACAACGCAGTGATTACACCCTCATTCCATAACAAAAAAAAAATCTATCAGCAACTACCTAACATTTATGAGTCATTCGTTACGTAAACAGCGTACAGGAGAGCGTTGAACCATGCACTGTTAGCCTTGGACCTTGGACTCGACCAACGCTAACTGTATTATTATAATGGCAATTGTGAGGTTGTTTATTTGTTTGTTCGTTACGCTTTTACATTATAACTACTTAATTGATCATCGTGAAATATTATATACGCCTACGCCTAGACAATGATAGGACAGTGTTTCTCAAACATTTTGATGTACCACTCACTTTAGAGAAAATTGAATGCCCAGCGCACCTAGAAATACTTAAAATCATTAATTTTACTGAATTTTTACCGATATTTTAGCCTTCCTATATATCACTTTAATAGCCCCCTATGAAAGCCTCAACGCCCACTAGGGGGCGGTATCGCCCCTCACTTTGAAATATATATAAAATATGTGGTATCTTTCTACCACACAAAAGTACTAATGGCTTGGAATATAATATGTAAGGCTGATGAAATCTGTATTAACATTAATGAAGCTGCAGGCAAATGCTAGTAATATTAATAATGTGAATTAAGTTTACTATTTTTTACACTATCATACCTTGTCTCTTGTAAGTTTTGCATACACGTTGTCAATGCTACAGACAATTACCTTTTTTAATTGATGTAATTATGTATGTTATTACCCGGCCTCAGGCCAACGTTACAGGGACGTGTAAAACTCGTCGGGTAATAAGTAACTAATATTCTCCACTAAAAAGCACCACAAGTATAGTTTGATCTCCTGTTGTCAGAGACCTAGGTCAGCTATTACACTTCTAAATAGAAAAGGCTACAGAGTCTTTACACCAAAAAAAGATACCGCTCTCAAAGGTTACACGAATAACTTTTAGAAGGTCGACCTGCATAACAAATTTGACAAAATATATGTAAATGCGAGCGAAGTCGCAAGCATAACTAGTGATACTATAAACCTCGCTCAAGTTTAAAGAAACAAAACGCAAACGATGATATTACAAACGAAATTAAAATGAGACGCGACAGCAACGACTCGTCAAACTTGATCTACTGGTTTCTTTTCGTGTTCGGGTTATAAAATTTAGCTTCATATTTACCACCATGTACAATTCGCTTGTACATTCTACATTGTCTTTTACATTCGTCATAGATAAAAAATAGCGTGCAAATCGGTACACGCGAGTTTTTTTTTTCAACTCAGTGGCAGCGTGCACGGATGCCGCGGTAATGGTTGCGAGTTCAAAATTTACAATATACCTAAGCTTTCGGTGAGGAAAAAACATCGTGATCAAGTCATAGGTCGTACAACTTTTTCAAATGCCTGTTTGGCTAGCTACCACTCTTAACTTGTAAATCTTACCACTACGGGTATTCCAGTAGTTGCTCCTGAGAGCTAGTCCCTCCATTAGGTTTACCATCTTGGCTCACATCGTCACATATCGTTCCGTGAAGTTGTGGCCATAACATTAAACCTATAATCTTAAAAAAGTGAACACAAATTCACCTCAGTACTGATGTGCATATTAACCAATTTGACTATTTCAGCAAAGGATAACAATGTCCCTTTCAGAACTTACATAGTTACTGTGTGTACAAAGTATAGTGTCAATGAATAGAGTTGGCAATACTATTCCTCTAGCCAAGTTGATTTTTCACAAAACTTATGGTTTTAAATGGGAGAAAACAAAATTATATGCGACGACATTCTACATAGAATTTAATCAACTTGGTTAAAGGACTCCGGTGTCACTGTAACACGCGTGCAGCAGAAACGAGAGCTTTTTTGGTAAGGTTCAGATCTAGGCTTAAGTTACGTTGTAGTGAGAAAACCGTGATGAGACCTGCGTTCCTGGATCAGCCATATATGTCCAACTAACGAGGTAATAGAGACCTAAACTCCATAGGATCGAGCCTCCATACGCATTAAAAAAAAAAACTTACAGGATTTCTCTTTCGGTTTTTAATGTTTCGGATTCAGCCGGTATATATAAAGCTTCGGAATGGCTTATAAGGAGATGTCTCAGCGGCTTTTGTTGTGCTTTAAAAAATGTCTCCGAATGACAGAGCTGCCTCAACTACGTTGAAGTTATTAATGTTGGTCATAAAAAACGTTACAACTTGTAAACAATAAACTTTATAACGTAAATGTATAACTTCCCAAGGCATTGACGTTCATCTAAAATAGGATTTTACGATAACGTACATTTTATACTCGCCTCCACCCCACAATCGTTCTAAGACCGACAGATGCGTTTATATCAGCCATAAATATTACGGTCTGAACTCTTAGTGCAAGTTATTAGCTCATAGCGATTATAACAATGTTCTCGGTGAAGCAAAAATTCAATGTCTGTTACATTTTTCAATCAGCATTACAATAACAATTATAAACGCGTTAAAATTGTGATTTCTTATGTTTACGCGAATACCATTTATCGAAATAAGACTAATTTAAACGGATTTTATCGCGCTCATTTATGAATTTTGTTCCACGACGTGACCACGAAGGCTGAAAAGCTTACCAAACGTCGGGAACAAAATTAATAAATAACCGCGATAAAATCCGTTTAAATGCGTTATAATTGATTTAGTGAATATACATATAATATCGTAAGTGCCAGTGATTATAGCATGTACTAGCTTGGTTGCTATGGTTTCATAGTAAGCATGGAAATAAATGCTGAACTTAGACATTAAACATGTGTTTTATTAAAGCATTTAAAGTGTTATTATGATAACACGACTGAAGTAATACATCAGAGATCTTTACGGCTTTAACCGAACGAGCGTAACACAAAAAGGTTGCCTAACAGAATTCCAAAACACTTTCACTTCAAAAAAGCTTAGCATTTTTTCTCGTTTATACATTAATGTTGACACCCCACTAATGAGTATAGTTACACGCCCTACGCCGTTCACTTGGTCCGTCATGTTATTAACCTGCAAACAAAGCCCGCTTGAAACAGCGTATCAAAGCGCCGCGGGCCCGAAAGCGCTGACATGAGAATTACAATATCAATTGACTCGCGATTGCCGCGTACCGTCATTCAACGTTAACGTTTTTTTTTTTGTATATTTCTCTACTGCCTGTTCACTGCTTTTCATTGCTGCTTGAATACTGCTTACTGTTTGCATTTTTCTTGATGCATCTATAACTAAAGGATAGCTTACACGATGATAGCTCAGTGCTACTACAATGAGCTTGAGTTTCGGTGAAGATGAACAGCGTGAAGAAACCATGGCATTGTGGTAGGGCTTTTTCTTATGCCCGCCTGGCTAGCTACCATCCTCAAGTTGAAAATCAGCCACCAAATACCGATTGGTGTGTTCACTTGAGAGCGAGCCCGTCCTACAACAGGCCGTGTCCATGGGCGGCGGTGATCACTTACCATCAGGTGACACGCTTGCGCATTTGTTCGCTATTCTACAAAAACACAGTGCGAACTAGCGTACGAGTCAGCCTCGGATTTCTTTATAGAAAATTCTGTATCTTTTTCGTTTGACGAACAAAATTCCCTGTACAATAAAGAATCTAATACAATTGGAAAATACGATGTGTCATTATTCAAGTAGAGCGATGCGAAGATTGATCCTATCAAAATTGAGGTCAATTAAGTCTAAAAATATACTTAAGTTTTCCTTAAGCCAAATTTTAATACATATTCTAGCTATAGACTAAGATCGATTCTAATTATGTCTAGGTAGTCATTAAATTAATTTGCCAGCGCCGTGATAGTCTAAGTAATTGTCTATTAACTTATTATATTAATCAGAATTGATGATCCATAAATACAGTAGGAGACGAAAAAACTTAAACATTAAACCATAACTACTGGCTTCTGAATTTAATTCGAATTTATTTTTATTATTTTTTATTAAACAGTTTCAAAAGTAGTTGTAGTCATGTGGATTAAATAATAAATATGGATACATATTACATTTCGCATACAAAAAATAACAGCATATAAAAAATAACGGAAATGATTTCTTTCGCAATTAATATAACGATAAGTTAAATGTTTTATTTATATTTTTAGAAAGTATAATCAATATTTTTATTTCTATTTCTTTTTATATAGTCGTTTACAGGGTCAATGTAATAAACTCGTTTTCGAATTGAGTTTTGAAATGTTCAGTGTAATCTAGAGTAGCTAAACTAAAATCAAAACACAGCAGAAAAGCAGTTAATGTTTAAATAATATTTTACACTATAAGATGTAGATTTATTATATAATTTCGGTCTCTTATTTATTTACATCTTCAACGTAAACTATATATATTGATGCTATCAGTAAATTAGGCTACGTTTTATGGAAGAGAAAAAAATACAAGAATTATCAAATATGTTTAAGGGGCTTCATTACATATTTAAAGTTAACGTGATTGATCCACAAATAATACTTCTACCTACATCTATATACATAGAATAAAGAAAAAACCTTTCAGTGCTATCTCTTCACTGTTTCTTAACTATTTTTTTTTTGTTATAATATTTGATGTGCGATTTAATTATTGCAATAAAAAGAAAATTGGAAACAGTTTTTTCTTCCCACCTTTACAATAATTACCTCAAATGTTCAAGATTTATTATAATCGAGTTTCGAGCCAATGAGAAATAGTAGCTAATAAATTTAGTAATTAATTAATTGTGTTCAAAATTTCCAAATAAATTATTTATAGCTCACTTTATAACCGAATTTTATCGAGCAAAATGACATCAATAAAATAAAGCTAAAGACGTTTGTGAATCAAAGTAAAAACCACAATATGACATTAAAGTCCCATTAAAAACTCAAATTTTACTTCCATACCGTATCTCTTAGGGACATCGTAACATCTTCGAAGAAAAAAAAAACATTTATTCGTGTCAAAACTTATGCTAAAACCCTGAACGTTTGTGAATCGTGTACCGGCATTTAGCAGGAATATGCAAATCGATTAATTTTATTTGAATAACCTATTAGTGAATGCAAGCGATACCTTGTTAGGAAAGAATGTCTTCGGCTCGAGTTGAGATATTACTTTTAATAGCGATGCATGGTGACAAGACGGTAGAGTACTGGGAAAGATGGTAGGGAGTATGAAATATGCCTCTGATATCTGATTGAATCTTTAGTTGAGAATCAACCTGATGTTAAATCATATTGTTTTGTTTCTCAAAAATAGTATACTAATATCATTTTATTGTAGTCAAAAATCGACTAGTCTATATGATTAATATGTGACCGTGCTTCTATCTTGATGAGTTCCACACGCCCCTCGTAGCGTGCCAGGATTATGAGAGGATGAATGCAGTGAATGCAAGAGTGGTATGAACCTGTGTCCGACTGGGTCGTGACCACCATGCCAGCGGTGATAAATCCATCACTGTATGATAAAATTTGGAGAGGGATCATCGCTACCTCCCTCTTTCAAAAAGATTGTTTTTTTTTTATTATGGCCCTCATTATTTGTTATTCATTACAATAGGACATATTTTTTGGGTTCATCCGTTTTCAGAATCAGCCAGTATGTACAACCATCTGCCAAAAGGCTTGGCATGATAATGATATCTTCAATGAAATTATCTTCATTTCGCTTTGTTTCTATTAAAAATAATAGTTTGTTTCAAGTCGTATATAAGGTGTTAGAGAAGGCATTTGGAATCGTTTACTCGAGTTATTTGCGGGTAATTTAGAACGATCTCGGAGACGGGCACGTTCCTACCGTTCACCGGGATTCCGCGCCGTCCACGTTTAAACATTCCCGGGAACAAAACCAGGAATGCATTGTGCCGGTCTAATGAGTTTTTAGATTCACAAGGCTGCGACAGCGACAGCGACAGTGGCCTTCGTTGACATAACAACGTCCGACATGTGAATGTAGGGAATTGGATCCCTTTTAGGTCGCATTATATGTGTAACCCTTATATTCGTACAGGAATGCAGATATCACGGGTATGTTATTGTCACACATTGGCATGCAAGTTCTTAAAGTGGAAACTTCTTTAGGCTCGTTATGTTACACTCGTTCGAGTAATGTCGGCTCGAGTCGACTAAGTCAGCGAGAGAGATTAGTCAACGTATCACGGTTATACTCGCTCGACAAGTGTTACATGTGACGGCGTGACACATCAGTCAGGTTGAGTATCGTCATAAATAATAATATAGTTGTATTTCCATTATTTACCTCGCATTGATGAAATGTTCACCTTTGTCGTGTGGTGTTAGATACACACTGATTGGTATATGAATTTATATAATATTTGTAGGTTGATACGCGATACAATAGGTAGGAACAAAGTACAAAGCTATTTGGCTGCTATATTATGTCTTTTACAATAGATTTCAACTTTGAAGGGTAATAAACTAAGGGCGTATTAGAAGATACCCTGTCATCATACTAAAGTTTTACCACAAGATTTTCATCATCAAAAACGTAATATCTTTAGTTAAACGCTTGTTAGGTATCTAAAATGTTGTTCGGCAGTCGTTAATTCCATATTTTAATTATGTTAAGATCTCAGCATGTTTTCAATTTTATGATAAAATCGCTGAAGGATCATCGCTCCCCTACGTCCTGCGAAACGATCGGTATTTTATTACGGCGCCCATAATTTGTTAGTCATTATTACAAAATTTACTCGCCAAATGAATTTTCGAACCCGATGTACACTGAGCGCTTTTATAATACCGGGGCGTTTGATAAACGAGTTTATTGACCATCATGGGATGAGAAATTATTTTGGGAGGTTCACCGTACATACTGGTATTAAAAGTATTGGGATTCGAGTTTTTTTTTAAACATAAGATATCAAGCATTATTGAGTATTCTTTTCTACGTGCTGCTATTCATATTTCCTCTACTTTCACCGTAATATATCATTTTTTTATATATATATTTTATGGGTTTAGCATTATGACCACAATCATCTGATGAATTCTCAAGTGCAACTACTGAAACACACCTGTAGATATTTTGAGGCAGATTATGAACTAGGTAGCTATACTTTGGTTGAAACTACAGTGACTTATTAAGTTAGGCTCCAATTGTTCATAAATAAATCTTTATATATATATTCTTCTATTATAACATTACACTTTACTATATAACACTTTACCCAATAGACTGAACAATCATGATATTTTCCTTCATCGAAAACTCGAGATCATTGCAGAATTTCCAACTCACGTCGATTGACACGGCGTTTTCGCACACTACCAACCAAGCTATCAATTCTAATGAACGTACTTTAATGGAACTAAAACTTGTGTTATCAGAACTAAATACGAATATTTTTGTTATTTCTATATTTATTTCATAGCGACCAGTTTATACATAAGTCGCTGAGAATGATAGAAAATCTTTTAACGAAGATGTAATTATTGTAAAATATTGGCATATTTATTACTTTTCAATTGTAACTAATTACACACCATGAAACTATGGAATGTGGTTTTATTTCAACCCACATCTAAACGTTTTTCACAAGAAAAAGTAACTAATAACTATCTCCAGAGCCTCATAAATATCTATTACCAAATTGATCATAATTGATTCAGCAGTTTTCGACGTGATATCGTAACAAACAAACTAACTTTACCGTGTATAATATTAGTTAGTATTTTGCACGTCACATAAGACACTAAGAAATCTACAACAAATAAAATTACTATGTCCAAATTGTATAGACAAATGTGGTTTTACTTTGAATAACAATAGAGTATTAAATTAAAGATAATAATTGAGTTTGCCTTCTTTCCAGTTGTTTCATTAATAAAACTAGTAGCTTTCTTACTTTTATAATTTTTGTATACAGGATTATATATACAGTGAATGAATCCGTGTTACATTCAGTATAAATTGCATTTAGAGAGCGTTGACAACGCAATTAGAACAATCTCGGATGTCACGGAATAGGAACACCATGAATCACGAACATTCAAACGGTTACTTGTTCAGGTAGCTCAAGATATTATCTAATTCCAATGTTATTAAGCAATTTTCTGGCATAGTATTCTTGTCCTTGTTCATATATACATTATAAGACTTATCGTTATTCATGTATATCAAAGCCTGCCAATGAAAGAGTGACAGAAAATTATACGTAGCAGAGATACGAATTTTAATATAAAATTAATATGTGGATAAGGTTAGGAATGAATATAATACTTTACTGCAATGCATTAATTAATAAAAGTATGAAAATAGCGCCAGTGACAGAGAAATTGAGGTGTGATAGATAAGCAGGGATACGCATGTTATGTAAAAATCATGTAAAATTAATATTGTCATTAAGTTGTTAAATTTTCTTAAATTTCCTAAGGTCCCTTACAACTTCCTTAATTTTTTCTTTCATAAGAACCTTCTCCTTACAATAATTAACACAACAGAATAATAATTAACGAATTTGTTCCATCCGTTCACGCGTGATGCGTTGACCAAAGGAAATAGAGGATTCATTTATATATATATATAGATTATTGCTCTAATTGCATATAATACAGCATTGCGTTTATCTCATTAGAGTTTTAGCTTTATTATGTTGCTAGTGAAGTGAAACAACTTTCATACCTTTATCGATGATACAAAGTCATGAACCTCATACAATATTTTATCCCCATACCTGCGGACGCCTGAAGTGTCGTAATTTCTGTTTTTTATTTAACACACATTTATTTTTTTGGGTCGTGGATGATAACGCGCGTGTGGTCCCAATGTTGGTATAAATCCGTATCATAAATAAACACTCATTGTTATTGCAAATATCTGAGTTCAATTGGAGTTCACGAATTTGGAACATTTTTTAAAATAATCTTAAGTCGTTTTTATATCGATCTGTGGAGTGTTTTGTTTCGTTTACCTGACAGTGTATAGTGACTTGTATTTTGCAATTTTATTTTGCCATGTTCTTTCAAACCTGCAGAACAATGACTAAGTAACCAACTTTACTACACATGATCTTGCGGTAATACTATACAAAACCTTTACAAATAATCTTTACTAGATCTTACAGAAAAAAATATATAAAAAAAGTCTAGTTTATCACACTCAGCAATAAAATTCTTCGAATGATTCGATTTCTAATGAGATTTCGCTTCACTGTCACTCGGTAGAAAAATAATTGATAAATAAAATTATGTATATGAAGGGACAGGTCTGTATGTATAAAAATACATTGTACTATAATAATCACTGCACTCTTTGTTCAACTGCTGTTCCACTGCGTGTCAACATCGGCTGACTTCTTCCACCGCAGTGTCGGCCGCGTTACATTTAGTCATTGACTTGCTTATATTATTTACATTTATTAATAATTAATGAAGCTTTATACAAAATATTAAAAATATATCTTAATAAATTTAGTTAACACCTTCAGTATTAATTAATAGTAATGACTAACCATTTCATAAATCAACCTTATTTTAAAAGTCCAATTTCCGGTCATAATCAATACACTGTAATCCCTGGAAGCTCTTCAATCGGCACACCTTTGATATTAAATATACATATAATTATAGCGAAAATGTAAAACGCTACGTTAGAATGTTAATCTCAGAGATATCGTGTTTTACTAGCCTTATGTATTATTAGTGAACAACTCTAATTAGGCTGTATCCCGGGCAGTTGTAATCTTGCCTTTACCCAAATACTTCGTAGGCAATGGCATCTAATGATAGTAATTATTATGTACAACATAGATATATAGAATGCGCACTCATCGAGGCCGACTAGGAACCATTGGTTAGCGTCTTACATATTGTCAGATTCCTCGCGATTACATACAAGAATCTTGTAAACAGATAAAATTTATTTCACTTTACCTTTAAACTGAATTGTATACGGGAGTTATTCTTAAATAGTTGCATCGAATGAAACTGTTTTCTGACTTAAGAAAATAATTGTTTGATAGCTGTAATATAATACAACGTTTCTAAATATGGCATTTATTAAATTTATTTCTCATGTTTTACGTACCGAAAAAATCGTAATAAATATATGCATATTACATATAGGTACCTATAATAATATAAATTCGCACATCAAGGATATTCCACTAATCCATTGTTTTACCCCTAACGGCACGTTACTGCTGTACTTAAAATTCAAGGAGTAAGCATTCGCATAAGTTGGAAGTATTATAAGATTTGCGCCCCGTATGTCCTCATATTAAATTGTTGTTAAATTAAAACGCTTTAAAAAGGGAATCTGTCAGCCATCACTTTCAATAAACAGGAGGGCGTATAAGATTTTAAATGGATAGTGCGTCAAACCCACCCACCTGGTTATTCTGCTCTTAAAATTAAATAGGCGCTTGAATCAGCATCGAAATATTAAAAAATTTATACCATTAGTTCTACAAACTGTCCAAACTGTACAAACAGTCCACAAACAACGGCGACCATCGGTCACACAACTATCGTCGATAGTAGTCGATGTAATAATGCAGGCTATACTCAAATGATTTAAGAAAAACAAACTCAATGTCACTGAAATAAATAAATTCACATAAATCCGAAATTTTTTCTTCTGACGATCTACAAAGCTTAAATTTTGATTCTAGACTTTTGTGACAGGTAAAGTCTTTCCTTTGAAATAACACACCGATCCCTCAATTATTTTAGAAAACATAAATCCCAAACTTTTCTTGCATTGTCAACAAAGGTGAAGTTTAACTTTTTGTAACGGGCAAATTATCATATTAACTTAGAAGTCTTTCTTTCGAAATAACACACTGATTTCTCAATTATTCTACAAATTCATATAATCTACGTATATAAATGAACAAAATAAACGGTAAAGCTGTAATAATACGATGCATAGTTAACGCGAAAAGCTTTCAAAACGCCATCTGACTTGCCAAATTAACGTCTCTCACGCTGGGAGCGGACATAAAGTGCCTTAAGAAATCTACACCGCCCGGTTTGTCACGGATAACAGGTGTGGTGCCACTATATACGTGTAAAAGATATATTTATTTTAGATACATACATATATAAATATTATTCATATATTTTTTAATGATGTAGTTCAGTATTATGAAATAAGTCAGTAGATATATTACACGTGTATTTTGTTCTTAAAATTTTGCTGTATGTCTATTATTAAAATATTTAAGTTGATTTGATTCATCAACTTGAAAAGGTTTGACCAATTGTTAAGAAGTATAGCTTACGCGTAAATTTTCTTCGACAAATCACAAATTTCGATGAAAAAACGAATGATAATTCAATATTTGTTAATTCTCAGATGTATTTGATGGAATTTATAAATTATAAGGCTAAAATCTTCACTTCGTTCGCTTGAAACTAAAATTCAATAATTTTTGACCGTTTGTGTAACTTTTTTCAATACAGCTTTGCTTCTATAGGTGATTGCGGGATGTTAAACAGCCTTTTTCGATAATTTTTTTATTATATACAATAAGAATTTTTGATTGGTGGTTCTTAGGATTAGCACGTTCAATCAAAGAAACGAACTTTTCCGCTTGATAATATTGAATATATATTATTAATTGTATCCATACAGATAATTATATTTTCATAAATACGCTGCGAGTGAGTCCGCCTAGCGTATTTTGTTATTTCCATGTCAATATTATACAATCAAGACTCCTGTTTTACATTTTAATGCAAACACGAATAAATTAATATTAAATGAATAAATAAAAGGCAAAATATTTAGACGGCTTACAAATAGTACATCAGTTATTGTTTTGAACATTATTTTTATTACAACGGAAAAAAAGAATTCGTAGATTTTGTATTCTAGTGTATCACAACAGCGCATATAAATATAATTACTATTGAAATATAACAAGTACTGTGTATACGGCGGAAATAAACATTTTTTTTTTCTGTTGTATTGAAATATACTATTAATTTAATTACATCATTTTTTATAGTTAATATTTATCGTTTTGGTCATATCTCACCTGATCTTAGTGACGATACGGCTCAAATTGGTAGACACGCTAAACCTGTGGAGGGACTGGCTCTCATTATATCATCATTATGAACTTGTGTGACATTATATCAAATATGGTGCAATTTCACTGCTTATTTAAATAAAACTAGCCATTCATATCATCAGCCATCACTTTCAATTAACAGGAGGGCGTATAAGAATTTAAATGGATAGAGCGTCAAACCCACCCCTTGGTTATTCTGCTCTTAAAATTAAATAAGGGTTTTTTTTACTTAAGGTTTAGCTTATTTATCATAACCTCACCTGATCTTAGGTGACGGTAGGGCCCAGGTTGGTAGACACGCTAAACCTGTGAAGAAATTGCTTGTTAAGTGCAGCTGCCGGAACACACCTATTGATATTTGGCGGCAGATTTTCAACTTAAGGGTGGTAGCTAGCCAGGCGGGTATCAGAAATAGCCCTACCACCATGCTATGGTTTCCTCACGATGTTTTCCTTCACCGAAAGCCCAAGCTCGTTGTAGATGGCTGGATTCGATCTCGCGTCCCTTGACGCAAAGTCGTACACACTACCACTGAGCTATCATCACTTCAATTATCTTTTGACCAAGAGAATATTAAAAAAATACTTTTCAAAACTGAATAATATGAAAACGTAATGTTTTACTGCTTAGAAACATAAAGGTATGAGTTAAAATGAACTAAATTGAATCTGTTTTATGGTAGTAAAAGTAAATGCGTTATGTCTGATAATAAACACGATACAATCTAAAAATAAGGGTGACCATCGATATATCTGTAATCACTATCTTGCCGGTTTACACATTCCATGACGGACACATTATGCTGATTCACGTGCGTGTGGTCATCTCAACTCCTTCCATTGGAGAACACTTGAGGATGTTGTTCAGGGCTATGCATGTCCTCTTACCACTCGCTGATTATTCCAACATCATTGAAGTAGTTGGCTGCACGTTGAATGTGTAATGATGTTCAGTACCACTAGCTTCCTTCTTCATAAGTAGCCAGGTTGCGTAGTAAGAGATGGTTTCTAATGTCTGTCGACTGATCCCTTCCGAAAAACGGAACAATTTGCTGTAAATCAAGTGATTTCGATGCGATTTTCTCTGATAACCGAGTTATAAATTTAAACTAATTTTTGTCTTTATAGATTTATAATAGTCAACAATAGTATGTCGAAAACAAGTTTTTTGAACGTCGAAGTGACCTCCTTAACAGTTTATACTATTGACGTTTTAAATTCCATCTTTATTACTTTGAAACATACGTTAGTTTATTTTTATTTATAAATAGTTGTTTTCTGCTATAGCCTATGCTATCAAACGAATATGTAATAAAGTTAATTATACTTGCAAATAGTTTTCGAAGCAATGATAGCTCAGTTGGTAGTGTGTACGTACGCCACGTCAAGGAACGTGGGTTCGAATCCACCTACAATGAGCTTGAGCTTTCGATGAAGGAAAACATAGCGATTAAACCATAGCATGGTAGTAAGGCGTTTCCTAATACTCGCCTGGCAAGCTACCACCCTCAAGTTAAAAGTTTGCCGCCAAATACCTATAGGTGTGTTCCGACAGTTGCACTTGAGAGCTAGTTCCTGCAAAGGTTTAGCGTGACCACCAACTTGGGCCGTATCGTCACTTAAAATCAGGTGAGATTATGGTCATAACGCTAAAAGCTAAAGTTACAAAAAAAAAACACAGTGTCTACTATGTTGTAGGTTCTTGTCGGCAATATGAAAGGCTAAACTCAGTCTCTCATAAAGGGAAATCAACGGAAACAGTGGTAATAAACATAGTCGGAACTGTTACTCGGGCAAGTTTAATGGCCACGAAAGTATATTATCGTTGCAGTTTTACATTACTCATTAATTTAATTAGATAATTAATAAGTGCTTTTATTTGAGTACCCGTAAGTGCTTTTAAAACGTGACTTCGTGAGGTACAATTTATTTCATGGAATGCAAATAGAAAGAAAGAACGCAAAGAGAATCCTCTGCAGGTTAAACGTGTTTACTAACTTGGAACGTATCTTCACTTTACATCCGGTGAGATTAAGGCCATAACTTTAACAAAATAATTGAATGAATTCAATAACACAACATTCGATAAGCTAGAAAAGACTACACGAATAACTTTTTGATATCAAACATATTTTAAATATCTTTTGCCAGAACTGTCCTTTATGATCAGAGCTGTATAACTTCAAAACAGTTACTATCAATAAAATATCATGCTACAGTTAAAAATATATTGTACTAGGTTTTACGTGCAGCTTTGCTCGCGTTAATATTAATTTTGTCGAACAAATCGGATAACGCACTAAAAAGTTTCATACAAAGTTTATTCCTCTCTTTACCACACTTCTAATAAGATTTTCGCGACCATAAGTAGCCTATCTCCGTCTCCAGGTTCCCATATCTGTATACGAAATTCATCATAATCGATTCAGTGATTTAGGTGTGAAAACGTAACAAACAAATTCACTTTTACATTTATAATATTATTTCAGAAGGATATACATAAATATATATCGAAATGTTTGCTGATGAGTGGAAGAAATTGTGTACCACATTCAAGGTTTTTTGTGTGAGCTTGGAGTGACTGAATGGTTTAGTAGTTATATTTAGCTACGTATGTTTACTTCTTTAGGTTTGTATTTTAAATTTCTAGTTTACATAGTAAAAGATGTATCGGTTAAACTGTATAAATGATATATAAACATACACATTATATGAAATTCAACATTCAAAGTGTTCAATGAACATAGAATATTTGCTTAACATGTCCATATTGCGGTTGTAGACAGTAACCTATATCGGATAGGTACTGGTATCAAATGCACTTGCCGGAACACACTGGTTAATGGTTAACATTAAATCAACCAGTTCGGTAACAAGTTAGCCGCGGCGAGCAGTAGAAAATGCTTTACCGCTTTTACTGTCACACGACGTGTCTACGACAAAACATCAACTAGGATAGGAAGTAATTCTTATTGAAACTCATACGGTATATCTGGAAGAGCTACCATTCATTTAATGATAATTTACCAAAATGTATTAAAAACGATTGATTTCAGCACTGAATATTTTATGTTGGGAGATAAGACTTTAATCTTACGTACTCTGATATAATATATATAAATAAACAAAATGTATGGTGATAGAGCTTTTTTTAAACTCTGCCTGGCTAGCTACCACCCTCAAGTTGAAAATCTGCCGCCAATACCATTACGTGTGTTCCGGCAGTGGCCCTTAAAAGCCTGTCCCTCCTATATAGGCCGCAACGCACCTGCGATTCCTTTAGTGTTGTGGGTGTCAATGGGTGGCGGTGAGCACTTACCATCAGGTCGCATGGTTGCTTGTTCGCCTCCATTCAATAAAAAAATAACAAGCGTTCATTAAAACAAAACTGAAAGGAAAACCATCGATTTTTAAATAATGTATTTGTTTAAAGTTTGATGTAATCTCATGCGATATTAAGTGTAGGTATAGCTCGAAACTTCTCAAGTGAGAAGAACCGCTTTCAAGTATAACTGCCTCATCAGACCAACAAGTGCTGGGAGACTGATCTATACTAGGGTTGTAGCTAATCAGGCGTGCATTATAAACTCTCTACCATCATGTTATAATTTCATCAGTATTTTTTTTTTTTACTGAAAGCTCAGGTCCAGCACTAAAACGCAGCGTTCCAGGAAGAAGACAGACGGCCGTAGGGTTTAATGGGTATTCCTGGCGGCAAGTCCCACATACCCTTCCTAGTCCCGCCGGGTTGAAATAGGATACGTAAATGCATTTCCCCATGTTAAAAAGGGATTTTTTAAGTTAGCAGGCTTATTTGTCTTCATAAGTATAACTATACGTAGAAAATGAGCGCGGGACAATCACTACTAAAAATTTAAGCAAATCTTGAAATCAACAACGCATCTTGTGTTATCTAAATTGACCTTCCGATGTTGATTTATTTAGCACTTACTCTATGTGTTGATGGAGATCCCTAAGTTGTAAGTCTCTCGTCGCGTACATAGTGTCTTTGACATCAGAAACGTTTCATGGTAAATGTTGCACAGAAATTTAGCTTTGAAACTCTCTTACTATAATTCTATTTTAATAATATCACGAAGGCCTCGTTACGCAGTAACAGTAAGCCTTATCGAGTTGAGATGTCGCGGGCCCGATTTCTTCAAATACTGACTTCCTCTGTGTAGCATAATTGTTAATTCTGTTTGTGGATGTTAGATGATGATATTTAAAGATTAGTTCACTCGCCATAACGTAAGCTATGCTTAGTTTGAAATAAGACGAGCGTGTCTGAAATTGTGTTCCCATGTTTCAAGAAAGTAGTCACAAGTACTTCGGGACTATCAAACCTACTTACTTGAAGTTTGGGCTGCATTTGACTTTTGTAACGTACACGATTTCTAAGTGTTGGAAAGCGAGGATAACTCAGTTTGTTGTGTGTACAGACACCACGTCAACGGACGTGAGTTCGAATCCAAGCACCTACAATGAGCTTGAGCTTTCGTGAAGGAAAACATCGTTAGGAAACCATAGCATGGTGGTAGGGCTTTTACTAATGCCCGCCTGGGTAGCTACCACCTTCAAGTTGTAAACCTGCAGCCAAATACTAATAAGTATGTTCCGGCAGCAGCACTTGAGAGCCAGTTCCTCCACAGCTTTAGCATGTCCACCAACTTGGGCCGTATCGTCACTTAAGATCAGGTGAGATTATGGCCATAACGCTAAACCTTAAGTTAAAAAAAAATATTAAAAAAAAGCCACCTGCAATGAACTAGAGCTTTCGGTGAGCATCTAACTGAAACCATAGCACTGTAGTAGGGCTTTTTCTAATACTCATCTGGCTAGCTACCACCCTCAAGTTAAATCTTCCGCTAGATACTTATAGGTGTGTTCCGGTAGTTGCACGTGAAAGCCAGTCCCTCCACTAGGCATTTTGGAACACATGGTTACTTAACATTATGAGATCGTGGCCATAACGCTAAACATATAAAACTATTAAAAAAGTAGAAATCACACGATTGTGCTATAAAAAACATGTGAACTAAGTCGAAGGCACAAACTAGTGTGACATATCGAGGTATAATATATCCGAGATAATATTAATTTATTACACATTTGAATTTATAAAGGTTATACTATCCACTAATTACAATTAATTATCAAAACAGTATAAGTAACTATCTAATTAAATTCAATAAGATAACATTTTTTTTTTCTTATCCAATAAACTGAGAACGCAACGTCCAAGCAGCGCTCCTCCCACGCGGTAAGCTGACTGTATATTAAACAAGCTTGACATGAACAAGTGTCCGGGCCGAGTATCACAGTGGCTTATTCAACATGCCAACTTAATAATACTGAAATAATCAACACGCATAAAGCCGCCCGAGACGCAGATACGGACGGGTTCGATAATACAATCTTCCATGCGCTGGCATATTTCGCAAAATTAATTATTAGTCTTTGTTGTACACCTTTCTTGTCATTGGATATGCAATTAAGACTACCGTCTATGCTTTTTTTATACTTAAGTTTTAACGTTATGATTATAATCTCAGATGATCTTAAGTGACGATACGGCTCAAGTTGGTGGACACGCTAAACCTGTGGAGGAACTGGCTCTGAGTGCAACTGCCGGAACACACTTATTGATATTTGGCGGCTGATTTTCAACTTGACGGTGGTAGCTAGCTAGGCGGACATTAGAAAAAGCCCTACCGCCATGTTATGGTTTCCTCACGATGTTTTCTTTTACCGTTAGCTCAAGCTCATTATAAGTGGAGTGGATTCGAACTCACGTTCCTTGACGCGAAGTCGTACACAGTACCACTGAGCTACACACTACCACTTATATTTAAATATAACTTATACTTAACTACTTTAAAAATACTTTAGGGTTGCATTACGAGTATATGTCATTTAATTTATTTTCGTTTGAATAGATCCGTGTCACTTAATTAAGTTAGTACTTTCTTCAATTGACTGATTTTGGAACAACCATGTGTTTCTAGTTTTTATTTATTTAACAATTAGAAGGTAAATAAATACGTCTTGTTATAAATAATTTCATGGTTATCATCAGATATGTAAATAAGAATGTATTTTTTTAATAATCCAAGATGTTCAACTCCCCCACATCAATACACTCGTAATAAATTGTACGTTATATGTAGTTGGAGATGTCGACGTAAGTTATCGATGTTATGTATTACGAATCGAACACTAAATATATTTTTTATCGATTTTCAACCTAGAGGAGGAAAATATTTTGGGAGTATAAATTCACACGACTCACAACCTAAATACTAGATTTATTAATTAGACGTATTGATACATTAGTCTCGATATATAAGCCTGTTGTCTATAAGTTAACAATAGGTGTGATAATAAATAGACAGCGGTTTTACTTAAACAATTCTTTTAATATTTAAATTAAAAAAAAAGATGTAGTTTTGCTTTTATGGTATTTCCTAAAATCTTTTACTGTCTCTATGTTACTATTTAATTTAATTTAAGAAATGGAGTATTGTAACTTCCGTCTTTCTATTTCAATATTACCCATTATATAAAGTAGATTTTTAACTTGTATACATGCACACGTTCAAGTTTGTACCTATTAACAATTTTTTTTCTAATATACAATAAATTAAATTAATTAAAAATATATCATTTTCACACTATAAACGTACTAAACGAGATAATGATTTCTTATGTTTACGTGAATATTTCTCATCAGAATAAAACTATTTTAAACGGATTTTTTTCGCGATTATTAATTAATTTCGATCCCGACGTTTGGAAAGCTTTTCGACCTTCGTGGTCACGGTGCGGACTGAGGTGTTAAACCAACCAAATCCGTTTAAATTAGCTTTATTTCGATAAACAGGATAAGTAAAATATGGCAGGATTAATAATATTTAGTAAATTTTAAGAGCAACCATATAATGTAATTATAATTATTTTTACTTGGAATTTTAGTAAACGTTATCGGCAACCTTTTTCTTGTAAACTTGTAGTACACCATGACGATATTTTTCTTGAAATTTTATTAATTTCTGAATGGTGGTAGGGCTTGTTCTAATGCGCGCCTGGCTAGCTACCACCCTGAAGCTGAAAATGTAACGTCAAATACCTATTCGTGCGATTCGGCAGCAGTTGCACTTGAGAGCTGATCCCTCCACTGTATGTGCACCATCTTAGGCCATATCATCACTTAACATTAGGTGAGATTGTGGCCATAACGCAAAACTTATAAACTATTAAAACAAACTGTGACCAGTTTTGTCAATAGGAACGTTTATTTTTATTTTATTTAATAAACTAATAATGTATTTCGTAATCAGAAAGCGAAGTTACCCGATATTATGTTACTTAAACAGGTTACCACGCCATCATTAAGAACCGACAGTACGGAACTGCATCGGGTCTTAATTATTAGTACCTTCGGATGATTTATCGGGCATTTCTTCGACAGTTTCACGTATTAAATCAACGTCGGATATGATGTGATATAATTTCTTTCCAGCAAGAAAGTTAATGGTCGCCATTACGATCATAACTTGTGATACGTTTATTTTTTTCGCTTATATTTCGTTTTTCAATACGTGAATAAGTAGTATTTATGTTTTCAAGTGTTATTTGTGCTTCACGCAATATACGTTTCCGGATATTTCTTTGAGAATCATTGAATATCTTGTTAGCCGTATGTACATCCGTTGAAATGCTGAAAATATGCTTCCTGAGTTGTAATAGGAAATAGCTCGAGCGGTAATCCTTATAGACGATAGGCTTGGAAAGTTGGGAAAATAACTGGATTTCCGATTTTACGGAACAAATCAGTTAATCAACAGGTATTTAGGTAATGTGCACATTAACGGCTTTCGAAGATCAGCAGTGACTATCTAATTGATACTGTTTTCAAGTTAATTTCATGACGAAAATAACGGGATGATTTATTTTATATTTATTTATTTCGAAAACAAAACAGAAGTATACAAAATTTAAAGACCAAAATAATGTGTATATTCCAGCAACGTGTTTCACAGTTCAATAATTAAAAGTAAATCGTGTCAATACACACGAACTATAAATATAAAAAAACATTACATATATAATAAAATAAAATAGAAAAAACAAAAGAAAAAGATAATAATATTGTGGGCTAATTATAACAAAAACTACGTGTAAATCATTACGTTTTATGGGCTAAGCGGTGTTGTACATATAATTAGGTATGCGTTAATGCGTATATGACTTTGACAAAATTATCTCTCAATACCTTATGTAAAGTAAAGTACAACAGTCTAGAGATAATGGCGACCGTTGATGACGATTGTCATCAGCAATCGTTGCATGCCTTCTTGTTTAACTATGAAGGATTTGATATCGTTACGGGTAAGGCATCACAATTCTGCGTACTTAAGAATTTGCAAAATTCTTTGTTCTTGCTCAAACCTAGTTACCGTGGTAGTTACTTAGTACACCAGCCTTAGTAGTTCTGTACTTATTTTCTAGTTTTTAGCCTTATTAAAATCATTTTTAAATAAACACATATTTCTCAATATTCTCTAAAATAGAAAGTGCGACAGAGCGTTGCTTCGTTCCACTCCCCTTGTAAAGTAATTCGACAAAAATCGTTTGCATCAGACGAAACCTGAATTTTCTCGGTTAACCGAAGATTTAACTGGCCCTTGTCACGACAACGGTAATCTGTTGTTGTTAATTGTTAAACTGCGTTATTAACTTTTTAATGCGACAATTAGAAACAGGAAATTTATAAATCTATTATGCATCCAATAAAGCTGGATCTTTGTGGGTCATTGAGAAAAACGTTATCACGTATTTGTCAATGGTTACAGGTTCAAACAACATATGTGTGAGTTATTTGGACAGGTAATTATTATTGTAGCTTGTTTCGATGCATTGTAAAATGTTTTCTCCTTAATTTCTATGTTATGATCTTTTATGTCTAATTTTAAAGCAAAAGATCCACAGATGGATTAAGGTAAGCCATACAATGTCTTATGATCATCAAAAAAGCATTCGGTTAAAATATTACAGAGACAACTATATTGTGGTCTTCTCTTTTTCATTATTTAGAGGCAACTTGATTAAACACATTTTTTTCATTGTTATTATTTAACGTTATGGTCATAATGTCACCTGATCTTAAATGTCGATACGGCCCAAGTTGGTAGTCACGCTAAACGAGTGGTAGGACTGGCTCTTAAATGCAACTGCCGGAACACAACCTATTGATATTTGGCGGCAGATTTTCAACATGAGGGTGGATAGCTAGCCAGACGAGCCATAGAAAAAGTCCTACCACCATGCTATGGTTTCCTCATGATATTTTCCTTCACCGAAAGCTCAAGCTCATTGTAGGTGGATTTGAGATCACGTCCCTTGACCTGTAGTCCGTACACACTACCATTGAGCTATTATAGCTTCATAATTATGGCAACGCCATATAGAATTGTAAAATATCTTCTAAATCGATACCGAAATGCTTGCCGGACGGTTTTACAGCGACAACGTGCGATGGTCTGATGAGAAATATCAACTTTTTGACATTTTAAAATTACCCAATAAGGTATCCTTTAGTATTGCCAATTTCCCGGTATAACATCTTTTAGTAGGATTCTTTTGCGTCGTAGATTATATATTCTAATGATTAATAATATACATTTAAAACCTTCGGTTTTGACGAGTGAAAATATCGTACTTGCCATCACAGAGTTTCATAATGGCCGCCTACCTATCACTATATACTGGATACTTGAGAGCGAGCAATTGTTGTCAAACGTGGCCCTATATCACAATGACGTGACATTTCATATGTGTAAAGTGACATATAAAACCACGTGGGCGTTGCTTAATTAACTTCCAACATCGAAACAAGTTGGAAAGGACATGAAGTTTGTCGCCGTAATGATTACAAATATTCTTGCGAAAATCATAATGTTTCGGTACGCACTAACTTGTTGATACCCCAATCGAGATTATGGAAGTGTATTGCTTAAAAGCAATGAACATACAGAGGACATCCACTCATTGCCAGGTCCACAAAACTAAACATCCCGATGCTTGGAAATTTGTCGTGCACATTCCTCTAAAAACGCAGGCATCTACTAAGAACAGATTTAATGATTACGAGCGATTGACAGAAGAAGCGTGAGTGAAATCGCAAACACGACTTAATATGTATACATAGGAAGTACATATAGGAAACTATTAGTAACTCATTGTCAGATATCTAAGACTAATACACTTGATGGACTTGAAATTTAGCTTTCCATATGTTTTTTATAACCTAAATACTCAGTAAGAATAAATTTTGCAATCACGCTCGGTTTTTTTTATATACTTAAGGTTTAGCGTTATGGCCATAATCTCACCTGATCTTAAGTGACGATACGGCCCAAGTTGTTAGACACGCTAAACCTGTGGAGGAACTGGCTCTCAAGTGCAGCTGCCGGAACACACTTATTGGTATTTGGCGGCAGGTTTACAACTTGAGGGTGGTAGCTAGCCAGGCGGGCATTAGAAAAAGCCCTACCACCATGCTATGGTTTCCTCACGATGTTTTCCTTCACCGAAAGCTCAAGCTCATTATTGTAGGTGCTTGGGTTCGAACTCACGTCCCTTGATGCGAAGTCATACACGCTACCACTGAGCTATCATCGCTTGCATGGCTTTCATTGGTTTATGAAATCTCATTTACCAGCTAATTTTAATATAAATGTCGGAAGTGCCTGTACTTGAATTACTGATTGCTCGAAGATATTATGTTCGTATTTCGCGTATTTCGACTTATATTCGGATCGTACGACAAACCTAAGCTTTCCTTATTTCGTTTGAAATCATAATCATATTGAATCTACTTTAGGAATCGATTATCAAAGCCCAGTACATAACTAGAGGTGCTTAATCAATGATTGCCAATTTGAGGGTTGTAATAAGCTCTATAATAATTGCGGAAGGTGTATCGTCTCTGGTAACATATGAGTTTGAAGTGTTGTCGTGGTGCGTTTTAGTGGATAATGCTGGGTGTTTAGCACCCGAGGAGTCACCACATGCCCCCTCACGCCTTTGTCCTGAGCCCGAGTAAGGCCAGAATATTAAACACATCGATAATTGAAAAAATGAGTGGTAATTAGCCACGAATTAGAAAATACATTGCCACTATGGAATAGTTTCATCCCGATGTTCACCGTCAGAGCAGTGATTCGAAATAACTTTTATCACCATGTTCTTCATATAAGTTACCAGTCCGCTATTACTGCTTCGTACATCAATAATTATTTTATATGTATTGTATTAATGAATGGCACAACAGAAGCTAATGTGGCCGAGCTCGATCAGTTGATTATTCACCATTGTATTCACCAACGGGCTTCATACATCATCGGGAAACATATCATTTGGCCCGGGTTATGTGAAAGCGAATGATTTATTATCACTATTGTGGGCTAGTTCGGAACGTGCTTGTAGTTGCACTGATTTTCTAAAGGGAGTTGCCTAATGTTTAGTGAATTACTGCTGCCGATGGAGGAGATACGCATCAAAAGTCACGTCTATAGTTTTGAACTTTTTTAAACGCAACACTAAACGCATCGCATAACAAAAGCTGGTGTATATTTTTTGAGGTATTATTCGGATGTAAATGTGATATATAACATTAAATTAAATATTTTACAGCGTTTTAAATATCTTTATATTGCTTACTTAGAAATTAACTACAAGAACGATTATTGACATTTATATATATATTGTGGGGCAGTTATAGGGTAATAATACTCAACAAAGAACCCAAAACATGAATCACGAACCTTTCTTAATAATAACGATATTTCTTTCGGTTTACCTTCTAATCACACGACACTGGAATATGCCTCATACTGGGTCAAACTCCTGTCTGATAATTAACCTTTGTTAATAATAAAGCATTTTATATAGATTATACCATAATTCTAATTTAATCGGAAACGTTTCTTAAAGCGATAAGGCTTCGTATTAACCTGAGAACGCGACATTTAAGTTACACAGTATCCTAGTGCTTTTCAAAGCTTGTGAAATATTATCGAAGGTAATGCAAAAGTGTGGTTAATTTTATGGACCAGAATGTTTAATGTACTAATCTTTAGATGAGAGAACTGATTTACTCAATGACAATTTTATAAAAAATTCGTTAGAATTATAAAATCAAATCAATCTCAAGTTTATACAGATTTGTCTATTTAACCCAACGATACGCTTACGATTTCCACCTTTGACTTTCACTAGGATATGATTTACCGACCGAAATCTATTTTAATAATGATTTTATTTCTGTTAAGGAGCTTTTAATGAGCTTTAGTTTTCTCAAAAGATTTTTTTTAGAAACAATTTCTTTTTTGTTTCTTCTTTGGATTTATCAAGCTCTGCAGATGATTCTGGTTTATTCAAGCCTTAATGTACATATTAGCTATAAACATGGCCTATCATTATACTTCTGATATCTTTTGAGCCTACATATTCATATTGATGATACAAAATATCTAATTGTAAACTCACATAAACGCCCAGAACTCATTCCGTGAACTCTAGGTTAAGAAACTCTGTTTTTTTAATACTTTTTAGGTTTACCATTATAGATACAATCTAATCGAATGTTTAATGACGATGCGGCACAAGATGATGGACACGCTAGTGTAGGAACTGGCTCTCAAATGCAACCGCCGGAACGCACCTATAGCTATTTATCGGCATATTTTCAATTTGAGATTAACAGCTAGCCGGTAGTGATTGTTAATAAATACTTTTTTCCTTTGTCACCATAACTTTAGACGTACACATACCACCAGAATACGTAAAATGAAGAAATACATTTTCACGCAACGCAACACTCGCTTTAAAATAATATTGCGTTACACGTATCCAGATCTTTATCTTTTGTAATATGTTGTCACGACTTTCCTTCGGCAAAAGTGTCGCAAGGATGTTATTATACTTATAAATGACTAGTTGTGCCCGCGACTTCGTTCACATGGATCTTAGTTATTCTTCTATCTCTCCAAGAATAACATTTTTTCTGGGATCTACTTATTACATACAAAAAAACATGCGTCTGTGGCGTGGAACACTCGGTAGCGAATTTCCTTACGTAGTATATTGTTATTGATAAACAAACGTATTTGTTTCGTAACTGTCACCGCCAAATATATATCTAATCATTTCAAATTTGGGCACTAAGCTGCATCGAGTATCGAGTGCGCTTTCTACGAATCTATCACCATGAGATGGAGTTCTAACCAATAGCAGAGCTTGGTGAAGCATTCATACGTTTGTGTCCAATCAAACGTTCGACCGTGGCGCCATCTAAATTAAAATACAGATCGAAATTATTTCTCTCCGGCGAACCGAACCGCATGCGATCATTAGTGGCTTGTGAACAATAACTGAATATAACTCCAACGTAACGTACGGACGTCCAAGACAGAACTTTCTTAACAGTTTTTGAACTAGTTTAAATAATAAAAATGACATCAAAAATATCATGCGTGTTAAAAATAGTGTTTTTTTTCTTTATATGTGTGTGTGTATATATTATTTTACAAGTGCAATATGTGATAAATAGAGTCATTTTAAGTGTGAAAAAACAATGCGTAAAGTGACAGTAGTACCCACCTTAACGTTTCGCTTATGAGGTGTGCAATATAGTACAATATGGAAAAGACTTAAGAAAGGTGCGTGACGGTAAAATCTTATATTCTGATTTGTCTAGCTACCATCCGTACCGTGCGATAAGGAACTTCGTTTCAATATTTTTTTGAATCTTAGTAACTGTTACCGAATACACAATGCCTAGCTTAAATTTGTTCCAAAGTCAAGATATTATAATTTTAATTATGGACAAAAGACAATGACATACATACACAAGTTGAATTATCATATAGAAGCAACAAATCTGCACCGAAATCATTTTACGACCGTGAACAATCATTATATATTTGTTTGCATACATATCAATCGAACAATATACAAATTTTACTAACTATTTCCGCCAATCCGACACACTGAATACATAAAGTAATCGTTCCGACTCAATCATAGCATCAAACCATGGACTCTCAATCGGTGAACAATTAATTTTAATTACTTCACTTAAGGGCATTGATATGGTGAAAGAGATAGTATTATTAATGCAGAATTAGTGCGACAAGGATAAAAGTGTCTGTGTATTGAATTAATCCCGATGAGAAACTGTAATAAAACGTTAGCGGGGCGTTACGAAGTAAGCTGTCTTAGTTTTGCGTGATTTTATATACGTGTCAATAATTTAAGGTAATAAGTACAGATTTAAACGAAATCGCTTATTATTTGAGCTCCGAATATAGTCATAATGGGGAATAAATCGAATGAACTCACTCGATACGAAACAGATGCACTGACTGAATTAAAAGTTTTACGTATGAACGATCATATTGATATATATTTATTTTAGTAATTAAATGTGAATAGCTATACAAGCAATGAACAAACTAACACCCAGACTCGGAACAACCGTGCAGTCAAAGAAGCTTTTTCATCTCTCTTTTATAATTTTTTTTTTTGTAACAAGCTATTTTAGTGTTTTAATATAAAGAAGATAAAGAACTATTTTTATCCCCTTTACGAAATTTTTATTTTCAGTAACGTTTATTTTACCCCTGGGTGCACACTAATATTTATAAATGTCGGCGGTAATCGTGTTAGTATTAGAATACAATGTACGATCTAGGGTGGCCGTGCTTCTTCGGAAGTGTCCGCAGATACGGTCGGGGATCACGAAATGACCTAGGGTGCCAAATACGACAGCCTGTGATACATATCGCCGGCTATCTGCTGATCGTTCGACACTTAGATTGTAATAGTATGTAGGTACTCGTACACCGACCGAGGTGAGTTGATACTTTACGATTTTATTGTCACGATCTCACATTTGATCTGATATATATTATCATGATTGGAAGCTTATTTTTTTTTTTGTATTCTACAGGTTTAGCTTTATGGCCACAACTATTGTTTAACCCAGGATGATTAACACGCCAAGGCTAGGGGAACCATAACATAGCGGTAGAGATTTTTCTATTGTCTACTTTACTAATTACTACTCTCAAATTAAAAATATGCTGTGAAATACCGTCTATAGGTGTGTTCCGACAGTTGCACTTGAGAGACAATCTCTCCCCTAGGCTTAGTAAGTCAACTTTACACCATATTGGGAATTGTATTGGAAATTGTCACTTAAAATAAGGCAAGATTGTGCAGCCATAACGCTAAACATTTAAACTAAAAAATAAAAATTGCTGTTATCTTACTCAAGGATACCAACTTAGATTAGTTTAAAGTGAACTTACACCAGAAGTTGATCGGAGATCGCTTACCAATTGTCTAAAGTTAGTCACGATCGCATACTGTTCGTTGAACGGGAGTTACTGTTATGGTTTCAATTGTAACTGAGAATTATTATTTGCTATAAAACAGATAGCCTTACCACCGTAACTGAACGATTTCACCGAGATTACACATTTAAACTTACCGGTATACATCTAACTGCGAATTTATTGTATTAACCTTATATTCTTCCAGTACATAGGTATTTGAAAATTTAATATATTTTCGTAAGCTACTTGCAGACTACATTCAAAATTTTAAGCCTATATATAAACACGAATTAGTTATACCATGTTTCAGACTAATAAGAGTTTTGGTTATAATATTAGGTTGTATAATAGGATTCGTAAGCATGTATTTCCTAGTCATTTAATTCAAGGACCATGTCACGTAAGTTTGTCTATCCAAGTGAGTCATTATGCGAATTATAATGAATTCTTATAATGACTTCATGCCTTTTTTATAGTTAAGGTTTAGCATTATGGCCATTATCTCACCTGATCTTAAGTGACGATACGGTCCATGTTGGTAGACACGCTAAACTTGTGGAGGAACTGACTCTCAAGTGCAGCTGTCGGGAACACACCTATTGGTATTTGGCGCCAGATTTTCAACTTGAGGGTGGTAGCTAGCCAGGCGAGCCATAGAAAAAGTCCTACCACCATGCTATGGTTTCCTCGTGATATTTTCCTTCACCGAAAGCTCAAGTTCATTGTAGATGGATTCGAACTCACGTCCCTTGACGTGAAGTCAGTACACACTACCACTGAGCTATCACCGCTTTACTAATTATACTTTGAATTAGAATACATTATAGTTCGAACACCAACTAAAAATCATGCTTTAATAACAAGAAAAAGAAAACTGTACTGCACTAATGCAAGATTAATATATAATCGTAGTTATTTATATAAATGTACTTTATCCTATATTACAACTTCATAATACTGCCAGTATTATAGAAATGGAAACACTAGCCGCTTAGAACAAATCCGAGACAAAGTAAATAGATACCCGAGTAAAACTGAATTCGGTCAAACGGATGCATTTAACAACAATCTCAAACACTCGTTGTGACTCTTCCACTTTCCGTCTTACTTTCTATTTGTTCGTAAATGTGTCTAAATATCGGCATTTAAAAATTATTCGTTTTAATTGACAGCACACAGACCAGCGTTATTCGGAATGTATTAACCCGTGACGCAAATGGACACCCTCTATACTTAACTAATTTAAAGGTAGAAATGTATAAACATCGGTGCACTCAAGCAATCAAGGTTTTGTTAGGAACACGCTTTCCCACGTTAGAAAGCTTATATAGCTTTTGGAGTTGTGTTGCGTTGGAAACGTTATCGTTTTAATGGCGCTAGTAACTGTCAAGTGGGCATATCCTAATACTGGCATGTTTGTCTAATTTGTTTACGTGATTTAGTTTGATTGAGTTTGATAGTTACTGCATTATAATTTAATGCTTTTTTTTTGTTGTAAATTTGCTACCTTTAACTGTAATTTGTGACTTAAATTAACTATCCAACTAGCAATGGTATACTATCTAACAGAGTAGTTATTATAAGGTTTATATAAGACAATATTAAGTGATTCTAAGATTTTGAAGTGAAACTTGTTATGGGAAGGGCTTTTAAATATTGATCCGCAACCTATTTGTGTGACGCTCGTTCGAGTAAAGTCGGCTCGAGGCCAGTAAGGGAGCCAGAGAGATAGAGTTATATTTCACTTCTTACGTGTGGTCTCAAGCACACACACACCTTATTTAGAACTTATTGCAAGTTTTCTGCTTCACGGGAAATAAGTACTTTTCCACATAAATACTTTGAATATTTTGATGTTACTAAAAAGTATCTGTCTCGCCAAGTCTTTAACAGTAATTGATAAAAAGAATATTACGTTCTATTTCACGGCATAATTAATAACTATGTTCAATAGGGTTAGATTTCTTTCAGCCGTTTGGCCTTTCAGCCGTTGGTCTTGCTCCCGATTCTTACATAAGTTTTACTTTTGAAATATTATAATTTTCATAAGAATTCTAGAAAATTCTTTTCTTATAGCTTTATTGAATGACAAATGATGTAAACTTCCTTTGTACAAAATTCCATAAGAACAGGTCAAGTCATATTTGTTTTAAACTGTAATATACAAACAGACAGATAGTTTATATGACATATTGCTGTCAATTCAGGTAAAAATTACACGTACAGACAGTTCTAGAGGCTTACTAATACAGATGATAGATAATATTGGATTTGATTCTAAGTAGATAACATCATAAGTATTTTTTACACTTAATTTACCCTTAAAACAAACTCGTATTTATTTACCGCGGGTCATTAGAGTGCACTCGATCGTTCAAACGAGGCATCGAGCCGAGAAATATTTACATTGAAACGAATTTGAACTAGATATATGAGCACGCGTCAATCCGCCCACGACATGTCAACTTATTTTTATCGTCATCAGTCAAGTTCACAACAGAAATGTTATATTTATAATTAAGTAAAGGTTATGTGATATACTATACGTATAGTCCTTATGTATAGAAATTGATGTTTGTGTGTATATGTTGCTAATCTCAATCACCAAGTAAATAATAAAAATAATGTATTGTCAATACCAAGGTTATGTTACAGAAATCTTACTTTTAATGATAGCTCGGCAAAGTAACGACACTGTACCTGATGTTAAGCTCGGTACAATCCAAAAACAGTGGCGAACATCGAGGGACAATCCATCTACAACACTATATTAGCCTATGCTATATGAGCTGTAATATTTCAGGGCATGTTGTATGACTTAGAAAAAAACGTGTCACTTTTGTCACCGTTTTGCTAAAACGTTGCATGAAACCTGACAACTTGTAAGATACTCTTCTATTCTTAGTGACATTAATACAATTGTATATAAATAGGTATCTGCTAGATGAAAAGAAGAACTTCAAAATCAAAATTTATGAAGGAAAAGTTTGTATAATGTTCTTAATATAGAGGAAATATAGTGTTCTTAATATGCATGGTTGTAGTGTTTTATTCTAATGACCATCTGTCTAATTACCACGCTGAAGTTAAAAATCTGCCGCAAAGATGTGTTCCGGCAACTGTACTTGAGAGCCAGTACCTTCCCTAGGCTTAATATGTTCACCATTTTAGATCACATCGTCACTTAACACCCGGTGAGATTGTTGCTATAACGCTAAAACTAAAAAGCATAAAAAGGAGTTCTTACTCGCTCGAGTTAGAATCAATTACTTTTACAACTTTATATGCCATTCTGAGCGCATTTAAGAGTTTCTAAGCCAGGCGGACCATTTGTTAACCATTTGGGCGCACTATATATGCGCTGAGAAATGTCTTTAATTAATTAAAGGAATTTTAAGTATATTGTAAATTCTACACTTAAGCGTAACGTTAAATGGGGAAAGATAAAATTTTGTGCACATCAAGGTAAACCAATCAGAGTCAAATAATATAACGTTTTTTAAGAGTTTATTGTTAAATTGAGCGGCGTAAAATGAAGCTTGCACTGTATTTCATTAAGCAATATGTCAGATATATAGAAACTACGAAATATAGTTTTTATTATTAATAATATAATTAACTTTGTGTTTCTATTTTATAGTCGGCAAATGTTATAAAATTTCTCTTCATAACTCTTCCAGTTAATTACCTCGACGTAGTTGTACCTACATCGGTAGCTATGTCATAAATATCTTATTTTCCAGAACAGTTAAAACCGACTCTATTACGTAATAATAAAATTCAATAACAATTTATGCCGGCAATGTAATACTGGTAGTGAATATGAAAGACGTTTTAGTGTTGATTAGTTGAAAAACTGTTCCACATAAAGTGAACGAGCTAATCGAACGTTGTTTATGGAATAGAGAAATCTGTTAGGCGCATACTAAATTAGCGGCACGGTATGATGGCCGTTTTGACATTTGTCTGGTCATGAAGTTTCGTATAAATTACTACGTTTGAAGGATAAAAATTTGTGTCTTTATTGACAATAGTGACGAGAAGTTGCGTCTACATATTTATCGAATATATATTTTAGGACAGGGGAAAAAGGTTGAGAATAGATCTCTGTTGAGGTGATGGTATGCAGCGATGATGGTGGTGATGGTAAGTCCCATACGACCCTCTCGTAGCTAACCGATGTTTGCTTAAAACCATACGTAAGAAGTGAAACATCACTATATATCTATCTCGCTCCCTCAGTCACCTCGAGCCGACTTTACCCGAACGAGCGTCACACAAATGGCTTGCGGATCAGAATTTCAAAGCTCTCACATAAGACGTATCACTGCAAAAAGGCGCGTACTTTATCTTCCGACAAGTTTGGCAAACTAAATCCCATCTTCATCTTCTCGATGAATGGCGAGCCACGACGGTACGTTTAGCGCACAATTTCTTTCACCGAACGACCATCTTGTGGAAGCAATTTACGTCTAAGGTGTTTCCAAACCCATATGACTTAGGAGCCTTCAAGAAGAGTGCTACATACCTTAAAGGCCGGCAACACACCTGCGATTCCTCTGGTGTTGTGGGTGTCCACGCGTGGCGGTGATCACTTACCATCAGTGACGCGCTTGCTCGTTTACAAAAAGTGTAAAAGAGTGTGTCGTCCATTCCAAGGGTGCCACTCCATTGCCTTGGTCCAGCTGTTGACTTTCCATCTAAATAAGTATCCCCCCATGCGTTACCTTCGCCAAATGCTTAAATTTAATTCAGGATTCGAACCCACGTTTTTGGAAACGCTACTACCACATCGTTCTAAAATTACTTTATATGATTAATAACTTCAAAGTTTTAAATAATGATTAATTAACGAATACAATACATAGCAAAATAACAGACTACACAATCTAACTGACATAGAAACCTGTTACATTGACAGATGCAAATACCTAAAGACGAATGTAGATTTCCCGTCAGAATGAAGTATGGTCTTATAGAATATCGTAGATTTATACTGAGCTTTTGTTTTTACTGTGATTGCGTATGATCTTCATGTAGACAAAGTTAACTAGTGTACCTAGGTGATCGAGCATAGCTGTATATTTTTTTTTTTTCAAAAATTGTTTTTATTTCATAAAAAATATTTCAATTCGAATCACATATTAATTAAACATCCACATTTTATGAATTTACATACGTATAAACTGATCCTTAAATTAAATAACGAAAACAACAGATTCTAATGAATAATTTTATTGGGAATAATTTGCCTAAAAAACTGTATTTTTACGAAAAGTATGACTACAGATATATGTATAGACTATAGGTAAATTAAAAAAAAAAATTGTGTAAATACAACATGTTATCTTGATCGTTAGAGCCATTTTCGAGACACGCGAAATTTATATATATTTATACTATATATATAGTACTAGCTGACCTGGCAGACATTGTTCTGCCCTTTGGAGTAGTCAGTCACATCTACTACAGCGATATCTATCGCTTTACGGTCACTTATCGAGATAAAAATAATCCTATCTCTGAAGTAGAATCAAACTGCACACCTTGTGCAAAATTTGATCAAAATCGGTTCAGTAGTTTAGGAGTACATTACAAACCACTTGACACGAAATGTTGATATATAAAGATATATACAAGAATGACTTAGTACATGTTACATATATTTAAGTTAATATTAAACATGTTTTGGTATTCTAGGCTATCTTCTTTCTTGTCTTGTTGTAGAAGACACAATTTTTAAAAAAATATTTTGAAGCGTAATAAACTTTTTTAGGCGCATTCTAGGTTTTGATGAACAAATATACCATACATAATATATCTAATCGGAGAACTGATAGATGTGAAAACGAAACTTATGGTAATAATTTTAATTTGCAAGTAATATTTTTTTATCTATGTTATTTCTATTTTGTAGGTACATTTTTTAAGTTCTGAAATAATATCTGTACTTGGATACATTTCTTATTAACAATTCCAATGATTCATGAAAAAACAATACTACTACATCAATGAATAAACCCCGAAATTAATAATATCATTACTGCATCTTTTCAGTTTTATTTTGTCTCAACAATTTTGGACACAATAAAATTTACAAGGTAGAATATATAACCATTTTTTTTCTTTCTGTTTAGGTACCGCTCAGACAATCACTCGACTTCGTTGTGTGAGTTTTTGTTACGATATAAAATACTTTTTTTGATTAAATCCTTGGTATAACGGGTAACCTAATAATTATCATATAATATAACTACATCCCCTGTGTTTATAATATGCTTATTACTAAAGTTTTTTTAAATATATATTTACTATACCTATATTAATAAACCATAGATATAAAATGTTTATTAGATATTTGATAGCTATTTAGCTAGAGTACCTTAATGAGACTGTAAATATGCTTAGGGCGATAACTTTTTTATTGTAATTATTCGACATGGAGGAACACTGTAATGCCAAACGCTTTTGTCGTGCCGACCTAGTTACCACCAATATACAGAATAATTCTTGAAGGAGATTTAGTTAGATAAATTGTTTAGGTTTTGTGTAATTTGGTTAAAATATGACAAGAATTGTTGAAAATGTCGGAATAGGTCAAGCCACCTGGAAGCTTTGACGCCTATCGTAGAGGGTGGTTGACAGCTCTGTATAAAATATTTTAATCGAATTCATAATGTTCTATATACATACTAGCTGCTCTGGCAAACCTTGTACCGTGTTTTCGAGTAGTCAATCACATCGACTACAGCAATATCTATCGCGTTATGATCACTTATCGAGGTAAAAAGTATCCTATCTCTCAAGTTGGATCAAACTGCACACGGTATGATAAATTTGATAGAAATCAGTTCAGTAGTTTAGGAGTTCATCGCGGACAAACAACGTGACACAAAATTTTATAGGAAAATACCTTGGAGACTCAATCACGTCAGACTACTAAACTTATAATTATAGTTCAATTTAAAAGCTTGTACATGGTTCCAGGCTACGTAGTTTTTAAATTTCAGTGTGAAGCGATGATAGCTCAGTGGTAGTGTACACGATTTCGCGTCAAGGGACGTGAGTTCGAATCCAAGCACCTACAATGAGCTTGAGCTTTCGGTGAAGGAAAACATCGTGAGGAAACCATAGCATGGTGGTAGGGCTTTTTCAAATGCCCGCCTGGCTAGCTACCACCCTCAAGTTAAAAAAAAAACTGCCGCCAAATACCAACAGGTGTGTTCCGTCAGCTGCACTTGAGAGCCAGTTACACCACAGGTTTAGCGTGTCTACCATCTTGAGCCGTATCGTCACTTAAGATCAAGTGAGATTATGGCCATAACGCTAAACCTTAAGTATAAAAAAAAAATTGTTCCTTTACAATTTTTTGTTTACTTTTGTATTAAAAGCGTAGTAGTATACATTACACATTAATAGCAATATACATTATAAATTGATCGTAAGAGATTCCTTCACGTTGAGTCCTTAAATATATCATTTTTATTTTTTAGGAAAATAAAAATGAAGTATAAAGATTTCTCATAGCATGAAAAAAACTATACAAATAAAAAGAATGCGTGTTTTTAATGTGAAGATAACAGCATTTTACCGAATACATCTATAGTTGGCTATTTTGACTTTCAAAGATCACGCGGACGAATTCTAGGGCACAGTTAGTGTAAAAATATACTCACTAATCATTGAAGGGTCAAACAGAAGACAAAGTAGAGCTTGACAGCTTGACTATTCGTCTAAAGATATATGTACGTAGACCGCAGATGTTATGACGTAATCAGAGACTTGATTAAAGCTATTAACTCGATGTTAGCATTAATTAGTTTCATCTACGGAGTTACCGATTACGATGTTACGTCATATGTTACGGTGTTTTGTTTTTATTTGTATGTCGTTGTTGTAATCAATCATCACCTTCAACGATGTTCAGTTTAATGAGGAACGAGCAGTTGGTTGGGTGTACGGACGCCGCGTCAATGGACGTGCCTTCGAATCCACCTGCAATGAGCTACAACTTTCGGTGAGGGAAAACTTCGCGAGGAAGGAAACCGTAACGTAGTGCTAGGTCTTGATCTAATGCCCAACTGACTAGCTACCACTCTCAAGTTGAAAATCTACCGCTAAATACGTCGGTCTTGGAAACCGCATGCTTAAAGATTAGTCTCGACTAACAAAATACTGAAGGCATTAAATGTTTTGAAAGTAAATACACGTTCGTTAAATTTTGCATTAAAATGTGCATTAGTCTTTAGATCATCGGCTCTCAAGGTTTCCTGTCACAGACATTTCATACAGCATAACACGAAACGAATTCAATTTAAATTCACAGATTTCAACTATATGATTAACAAACTACTTGAAAACGCGTCTACCGTAAATTGTCCGAAACGACACAATAATAATGCAACAAGCATAAAGAAACAGAACATTTGTATCTTATACATATAATGAAATATAAATCTGCATGTTTAATGTCCATTGAAAATGATAATTAGAATTAACTTTGATATCGATATTATATGCAAATATAATATTTTGGATTTTCTGTCTGTGTGTCTTATTCTTTACATGCATACTAACTATTCTCGCGACTTCGGTCGCGTTGAACTAAGAACTATATAATATTTTTTGTAAACTTTTTTTACTTTTTTCAATGGGGTTTGCTCCTATTGGTTGCAGCGTGACGTTAAATAAACCAAAGTTTTCTTCAATGATAGTGCTACGAAACAGAAAAAGTTTTTTTCTTATGTCAGACTTCTAAGTCTTTAAGATTAGCGCGTTCAAACTAACAAACTTTTCTGCTCTATAATATTAATATAGATTCTGAAGATACCAAATAGTCTTGCTAATTTTTGACTCGGCCATAAATAATACTTTATTTTGACCTCACATACGCTGTTAGCCGTCAGGGCTCTGATAGCTTCACCGAACTTTTTGGGGCGAATGCTGAGGGCACTCAGCCCTGAGGCACCGAACGCAAAAATGCCACAATGGCCGAACCTCGGATTTGACAGCTGCTGGAATAACTAATACTATATAATAACATAACATAAAGCATACTTTTTATTCCATAAACAGAAATGATTTTGTTCAAGGATTGAAAGAGTTTTATGAGGATTTAAGTTCGTAAATAATTTTGATGCAATTATCTAGTTTAGTATCTTAATTAAACAGAAAACTTAACTGAAAGCTATGTTACATTTCTGTACAATATTGAAGTGCTAAACAAAGATTATCGAAGACAAGATTTTTGAAACATTTACGATAAGTTATTATATTTACATAGCAATGAAGGCAAATCTCATTTTCGTGGTTCTCTTAGAGTGTTCATAATCTGTTTTTATTTTTTTAATAATGTGTAATACATAGTCTGTGGAAAATCTAACAACCATTAGGTCATAAAAACATAGACGGGCGCTAGGCAACAAGTATGTGGTGCTATTTAAAAAAAACTGTAAAAAAAAACTATAAAAAAAACGTTTAAATTCACTGAAAGTTACAGGTGTTTAATAAATAGTTCTGTTTTTTTTTTTCCTATAGGATGACGTTGATTGTATTATACCTGATTGCAATCACAGTACAATCCAGAAATAATGACATGTCTAACCTCAAATCAAATCAATCTAATCATAGAATTGTTGAGTCTTATCACCCCGTTTACAACAAAAACTTGAATAAAAACAACATTCTATCTTAAAAATATATATATTTCCCTAACACTTTATACATGGATATCGAGTGTGTTCAGTAATTTGAGAGCTGTTGTTATATGCGTTATTACAGTATAAATATTGTGTTTTGCATATTTATAGGTCTTTAAACGTTTCCGTTGTTATGAAAATATTTGAATAAATATGAGTTTTATACTTTTTTAACAATATACCGTTTTTTAACAAAAACCAGTCGTCACAAAAACATCGAACTTCTTCACTAGAGGCTTAGTTCACAATTCTGAAAAGAGGCATAAGCTACTTAATTACTTTTGTAGGAGAAATCATTATAATATAGATACAATTTTCTAGGGTAAAATACTATACCTCGTAGTAGGCAAAACACAGTTCAGAGTAATCCAGGAACTTCGGGAAATCAGAACCTCATATTTCTAGATCGAAACTAAGCCGGTCTATCGTATACTTATTTCTATATTAGTGGTATAAATGATAATGTAAATCTAATCCCACTTCTGATATTAATAAGTCCATTTTTTACAAAACGATTCCTTGACGAAAACTACAACGCAGGTAAATTATTATAATCTCACGTCAAACAGAACTTTTTATTATTGTTAATACTCATAAAGTAAAATCTAGTCCGTCGTAGTTTAAAATTACATTACTACCACGTTGATGCTACCGTCAACCCACCTTTTGTAGGTTATTACACACATAAGACTTACTTACACATATTTTTTATCTCTTATAAGTTTAGTGTTATGGCGACAATCTTACTTGATGTTAAGTGACAATGTGGCGCATGATGGTGGACGGACTTGCTCTCAAGTGCAACTGCAGGAACAAACATATATATGTTTAACGGCACATTTTCAATTTCATGGTGGTAGCTAGCCAGATAGGCATTAAAAAAACCCTACCACCATGCTATGTTTTCTTCACGATATTTTCCCCCACCGAAAGCTCAGACTCACTGCAGGTGGGTTCAAACTCACGTCCATTAACGCTGCGCCCTTACATATTACCAACTGAGCAATCATCGCTTCCTAATCAAATACCTATAACAATACCATACTTAAAATGTATCTATCTCCAATCTATACGAACGACCTATCGAGTCTTTTATTAGAAAAAAAAACAAATGAACAGGTCTACAATATGTATATGCGACGAAGATATTAATATATAAGTGTGTCTGTCCGAAGCCTCGGTGCATACAAAAAACGGAACTCCAACAAACGCAACATAATAATGACGCTGTCTGCCTCTAATGGTGGATTGTAACAAAAAGCATTTAACGACTACAAAATTGATGAGTTCTCTTACCGAAAATTGCTTTAATATCCCGACTAGAGCGTGACCTGGAACTGGTCGGCGGAATATACCAAGTTAATGTTTGCCGTCGTAAAACTGCCGCCCTCGACCCTCGCGGTATATTGTAGAGATAAATTTAAGAATATCGATGTAAAGATAAAATTGTAACTACTACAGTCGCGAATACTTTTTTTTATAGTCCACAACAGATTTGCGTGACTCAGCGCACCGCAACAGACTGTATTATCTCCACACCATAGTAGTGGTGGCCACGTTGCATGTCGTCGTTTTTTTTATATATTGTCATTTCACGTGAAATAATTTTATATTTAATCGTCGTCGAGTACTTTAATGGCATCTTAGTTGAACAATTTATTGGGTGGTTGGAGACGACAAATGTGTCCGATTAGATCCCATATCATAACACTAGCGATGATGGCTCAGTTGTTAGTGTGAGTTTGAATGTCCGCAATGAACCTGAGCTTTCCGTCAAGAAAAAACGTGGTGATAGCGCTTTATCTAATGCCCACTTGGCTAGCTATCAACCTCAAGTTGAAAATCTGCCGCCAAATACTTATAGGTGTGTGCCCTCAGTTGCACTTGAGAGTCAGTCCGCGAAGCCATAATCTATATTAAAAAAAAACTTTTTGCTCCACGAGGATGAAATCACGGATTATTTGTAAATAAGTTAAGACTTTTATTTTTATGCTCTGTTCATTATTACCACATACAACTTGGAAATTTGTATTATGTTAAATATAGTGCTTTATTACTTGGGTGTGGAAACATTCTCTGTAAGTGAATTCGAAAAAAATCAGTAGCAAAATCAACGCCTCGTTAAATACTGCCAAAAAACTTGTCATTACATCTAGCAGCAATTCACCATTGCTATAATTACTCTCGCAACTGGTTCGATTAAATGTTACAACGTCATTAACTTGTACTTTACATGGCGCAACTTTTCGGAAGCTTTTCGAAAGGTTACACGTGGAAAGCTGCTGGTCGACGCCGCAGAAGCAAGTCGACCTTTAGCAACATTGTCTACATGCGATTAAATTAGTCAATTAACGAGCAGAAATAACATTAAGTTTTAAGTTATGGTAGTAAAAAGCTAATTGTACACCCGATGATACATCGCTACGGTAATGACGGAGAAATAAAAAATGGAACAAAAGTCAAGAAATGCGTCAAGTATGCACATACGTCGCTCAATCTTCTCTTAATGTCATTTGTCGGCGGTCAAACCGCAACGCGACTACGAACCACGTCCTGTGTTAAAAAGGGACAGCAGATACACCTGTCTCAGAATGCAATTCATGAGGTAACATTCGACATTAATTACTGCGTTTAAAGACACTTGATTTACGAATCGCTTAATTTGAAAGTGTTGATTTAAGTATTGATGTTGGAGTAGAGACAAGTTTTTCAGAAGTTTTAACTGCGGTAGAATGTAAATCTGCTTTTTTTTCACCAATTTAATCAGTCTTCGATATGAAAGATGGCACGGATGACATTCAGTTGTTTATGTTGCAATTAATCCAACTTCCAACGACGTAATGCACGTTTATGAATAATAAAATATGCATTAACCAAAATGTCTGAAATCTCTGCCTAACCAGTTTGACCATCCCGGTTTTTTTTGTAACTAATTTATAAAGTGTATACACATATAAAGAAACTTTGACATATTACCACTAATTTATCTAAGATAACAATTACTTGTTTAACGCTTGAGATATAATAATGCTAGTAAAAGCTGGTGCTCCTATTTTCTTTTAATCTATAAATTTAAATTTAATGTTCTATTAATGTAATTATACTATAATAACTATCTGAATCAATTTCAGAACGTACAATATTATTTTCCGTAATTGGTGCTATAGCAATTCCTGTTGTATCCGAATTCGGGCTTGTGACGTAATCCAACGCGTGAAACATTACACGGTACATAGCAGTTGTTCCATAATTCTATTTAAATTTCACAACTACATCCTCATTCATATAATTGGATAAACAGTCTATTCCCCGCTTGCGACACGAACTATCCTTCGTTAGAATTACTTAAAGGGTCGTCACGTGTAAATCGATTGCTATGCTTGTAGCAACAACTGACATTAACATAACCAAACGATATGTGTATATCAATTAATAAAATGAACATGCTTGTTTCAGATTTGGCGGCAATAAGGCAGTTACTGGACAGTGAAACTGGAGCCACGACCTGCCCGAGTTGTAACATGCCCTTTGATAAAGGCAAAAAGAGAAAACTCATCGACACGTGCGGACATGAAAGATGCTACTCTTGCATGTTTAGAAACGAAGCATGCCCAATTTGTGCTAGAAACAGCCAAGGAAGACGACAAGTGATGGAGAGATACACGCCGTCACCCCAACGGCCAGAAGATTGGCAGTCCCCCCTGCGACTGCCGAAACCGCCGAAACAACCCACCAACTTGGTGCAGAGCTGTCCAACACCACCACATACCAGGAGAAGATTTTTCCTCAGCCCGAAGTCGTTGCGGAGCCCGTTCGGACAACGCGCGCGTCATTCACACGACAACCATGTGCCTTTATCCGGTAAGTTCTGCAATGTATATAACTGAGGGATGCAAAGTAACCGATTTGCAACATTGCGCAAACTATTGGCCAGGCACGCAACCAGCCTGGCTCCATTGATGCCATTCGGATGTAATCTTATTCACAAGCAGGCCGCATAGTTGATAGGCATATTTAAGTGTTTTCGGTAAAGCGAAGATGCATGTACCGTAAATAACTGCGAATGACAGTTGCGACATGAGGCGCCCACGCGCCCTCCGCCGGATGTACGTAGGGGTTCCGTAGGACCGGTTGTCTGTCTAGTGTATTTATGGTTTTGCATACAAATTCTTTTGCAACACAGTGCAGACAGGCCGGCTGCGAATGTTATTTAGTGACTGGAGTTTCCTTTAATTGAATATTTCTAGTGGATTGTTATTAAGCATTTGATTTTAGTTTTTTATTTACTTTCATATACAATCAATTCACACAAATATGTATATAATTTTGATTGACAACTAATTTTCATAGATCTTAGGTATGTCTCATAAATTCTAAAACATTTAATATAATATATCCTTCTTTTTTTAAATAATATTGGAGAATTGGGGCACTCAGGTCTTGCCTCTAAATATGGAAGAACAGAGATTTGGAATATTATATATGTGTTTGCCAAGAACATGAGCATAAACAAAAATACATTTCCTATCGACTATGTAATATTAATATAAGATTCGACAAGCTATATTTCAAATATTTGCAATATTTCTAAATTGTACAAAGGAACGAGGCATCATAGTACTGCGTATTCTACAGGTTTACCAGAAGAAGGTCCGAGAAGCGCTGCCTGGCATAGCCTGGTCTTCAATAAGATCAGATCACTTTGGTCTGCCCACTCTTCAGTACCGCAGGGCCTCAACCAATTGACAGGCACGGTCATCATTAGTTATATGAATGTGGATTGTATACCGAAAGAAACGTCGAAATTAATTATGATTTACGTTTCTGTTAATATGGCAGCAAAGTTTTTAATTTGATCACTGTCTCATTATAATGATCTCTATCGTTTGTTATTAATGATCCATTAAATTTCCTACTAATTTATAATAATATGAATTCAGTTTAACTGGTATCGGCTGGTGGTTAACAACCTGCAGCAATTTTTTATCTCACAAAGATACTATCAGCTTCCGATCATAAGAATGCAGCACTATTATAAAAAACAGTTTACCAGTGAGTATCAATGCTAAAAGCTTAAGTACTCTGAGAAAATAGTATAGCTTTTTACTCTTAATGGGGTTTCTTTTCTAGATTCTAGATCATTAAGGTTATCAAGGGCATTTATTCGCTTAGTTTTCTGTTAGATGGCCTTCGCTGTTTTGGTATCGGTATTCAATCCACATTCAATTGCGTTTGATGAGGCACGATCGTTGCTCGATACCTGCACATCTAATTTGCCTGCTTGCATAAATTCCACAGTTGTTTCAGTTCATTTTATAAAGTGCTTTGTTACATTTTACGTTTATGTGTGTGCGTGTTTTTTTATGGATAATGCTTATGGAGTTTCAGACTGTTTTGATTTTTTTAATGGGTTACTTATGTTTGGATTTGTAACTAATATTTTATGTATTGATATTCGTGACATACCTACCCAATTGTTTTCTTGAGTTTATGTAAATGTTGTCAAAATAGCAATGACATTTTGACCAAAAGTTTATGCTAACGTTTCTCATATTCCATCGACTTAACCTTGATAGATATAAATATATATGTTTATAGTAAAATGATCATTTTATAAACATTGCAATGTTGAGAATGTTGAGAATTTTAAGTATGTAAAATAATTTAGTTAAAACAATTTAATATTACCGTTTTAAGAGTCAACGTAAAACAAACTCTTCAATTTTATGGGTTATCCAATCCGCTTCTGGAATTTCACAGAATTTTTACAGTTTACGTTCTCAATGCATGATGAGATAAAGCAAAACCGATATATATTGAAAGGTTATAAAATTTTAATAACTTGACTGTACTAGATGTTTTATTTAAAGTCACTTTACATTCGTATGATTTTTTTTAATTTACGAAGTGACTTGTTAGTAACATTATCGATTGTCGGGATTAAATCTGTTATCATTGGAAAAGTAGGTTAATAATATTTTTATTATTTGTCAATGGACACAATGTAACGCATGTATCACGATTTCGTTTATGAGCACACAGTTAAGATTTATAGTAGAATATTATTACATGTGTCTTTCAACGCGATTAAATTACACAATGACAAATGTAGGAAATATGGACATATTTAAATTTTATTTAATAATTGTTGGCATGTAACGGAATTTGTGACAGGTATGAAGTCCTGCGGATATTTTATTTTCATAATTTTTCTTTAGTTAAGGTTTCCCGTTATGACTACGATCTCACCTAATGGTAAGTGACGAAGTGGCCCAAGATGGAGGACACGTTAAGACTAGTGGAGGGAGTGACTCTCAAATGCAACTGCTGGAACACACCTATAGATATTTGGCGGCACATTTTCAACTTGAGGGAGGTAGCTAGTCAGGCGATCATTAGAAAAAGCCCTACCACTATGCTACGGTTTTATCACGATGTTGTACTTCACCGAAAGCTAAAATTCTTTATATGTGGATTCGAACTCAGGACCTTGACGCGGCGTCCATACACATTACCGACTGAGGTATCGTCGCTTCAAAATCACGCATCGCTTCGTTCAATGAGAAATATATAGACATAAAATATTTTGAGCTAAGTTAGCCATTGATTTAATTCTACGAGACAAAGCCGTTGGTATCGTGTAACTTTGTCAGGGCGCTGTGAAACCTTACTAAAGCTGGTAGGAGTTTCAAGGCCGCTCCGGTTTACTAATGTTACATAAAGTGCATTGCGCCGTTTGTGGAGCGAGGCGACACCCGCCCCCAGTCCTGTTCTCCGATCTAATTGACAAGTCACACCTTCGCATTCAACCGAACAATAATAATATAATATCGATATTGAAAAAATAGAACAGGCTGTAGCATGTAAGGCTGCTAACAGAGATTTAAAGTTGAAGGAACTTTCTTATATATTACATCGGCGCTATTTGCAATTTAAAAGGATTTTGATTTATTGGTTATTACGACTGCTTTCTATAAAAATATCGTTATGTTATACGATGAACTGTTTATTGTCGCTAAAATATGCTACACATTGTCATATAAAAACTGTTTTTTTTTATTAAATATCGTGCCACCCGGAATTTCACTTTATTACCAGATATCAGGAATAGCTTTCTCAATAAGTACTATGAATTTTAGACGGGTTATAGTTGGCAACCCTACTACGGTTCAATATGTATACACATAAAAAAATAGTTTCAATTATGTAGTATCGCAGATTTCTCTAATTTGTACGATAAAGCATTTTTCGAAACTATGATGGCTCGTTGGTTGTGTGCACGGACGCCGCGTTAATGGACGTGAGTTCGAATCCCTGCAATGAGCCTGCGTTTTCGGCGAAGATAAACATCGTGATGAAAACATAGCTTGATGGTAGGCCTTCTAAAACCCACCTATCTGATTAGCTACCGCCCTCAACTTGAAAATCTGCCGCCAAATACCTATAGATGTGTTCCGGTAGTTGCACTCGAGAGCTACTTCTTCCAATGAGCTTAATGTTAATATCACGTGAGTTTGTGGACATAATGCAATTACAAAGTATTAAAAAAATCAAAGTAGTCATGAGGACTGCAGACAGAAGTGAAAACTTAAAACTAACTCAACAAATAGTTGTTACTCTTGGATATCCGAATTAATTATTTGATCTTAAATGCAAAACTTGTAAATCGAATTTGTTTACAGCGCAATAAGTTATACTGATAGGAACAGATATGTGTGCACGTTAACACGTCACGTGACCATGTCGATGACGACTTACATGAATTTACTCCCTATCCAGACCTTCTTATAGGAGTTTTCACTTCAAAGAAGTAGGCAGATAATTAGGTACACACATTTCGGTGATTGAACGCTAAATTACATGTAATTCACACGTCGTAAACAATTAGACGTCTACGACTGTTAGCTGGTTCGATATCCCAGCTTCCGTCAGCCGCTGTGTGATCAACGCCATTAAAACAGTGTTAAATTGAACTCTGTTTTCTACTGTCGACATGGCAGTTCAAATGGGTAGCTCCACACCGACCGTAAAAACGCACGTTCTTTGAAAATTATTGCCACACAATGTACCATGGTTTCGTTATGTGAGATAGTGTATTAGTGATAATTTCATTGTCGTCAGTCAGTTATGAGTTTCGTTTACTTTGTTTAAGACCCAGGAATGTCCATATTTTCTAGAATAATAATGAATCTATAAACCAGCCTACGATATTTACTACTTTATTGTGAAAGATTTAAATTAGGTTTTACGATCGTGTATTTAATACAATTTATTATAATTTTATTAAAATTGCTAACTATGTAACTGGCTGTGCCCATGACTAAGTTTAAGTGAACCTCAATTGTACCACTTTAAGGAATGATTTTTCGAAAACTTCAGACACTTCTTACTATCCATATATATTTTCTAATTTAAAATTTAATTTCAAATTTCACAAAAATGATAGTTTCTCCTCCGTAAAAACGTTTCATTCACTACACCACCCGTTAAAGATTTTATTTTCACGTAATTTAATATCCAAATATCTTTATACTAAAATTCATCAAATATAGATCAGCGGTTTAGGCAAACATGTCACAAACAATTACTTTTGTAATCACAATATTAGTTAAAATTTCTATTTTCAAGACATTAAGATCTTGGAAGTTGAGTACAAAGTATAACAGGAGATAAGGTCACCGAGGGGATTTTAGTGGGTATTTGATACACAAATACGAGAGGCAGATAAGAAAATACAGTTTACCCATATTTAAAAAGAGGTTCTTGAATCTTAGAATTAGTTTCTATGAAAAAACCCCTACGTGGCATCTTGTCAGTGTGGCCACGCACTAACGGCCAACCTTGGCAGTGCCCGACCATCCATGGCCCCGGCCGAGAGCAGGTACAACAATCGCCCGTCACGGTAGTATCTGACATTTCAAATTGAATCATTGAATACAATATGATGTAAGGACTCGTGTCACGGCCGACTTTTTTTGCCGGCGTCCGCACCTCGACGCGATATTTATAGACGTCTTTCCATGTTCGTTGTGTGTTGCGTTCGCAGATTTTTTGCACCAATTTAAAGTGTCAACGTAGATATAATTGTGTCGACCGATCGTGCAGAAAATTTTCGAACGGAGAGACTGGGGGACATGTTTTTTGTCGCTTTTACAGGAAAAAAAAATACATTATTACAAAGGTCAAGGTGTCACACTAATTCTAGGTATAGCTCAACGGACATGCACTGGCGTAAAGCTGTGTGGTAATAACTAAAAACAACCCGAAAAAGCAAATTTTATATTTTCTTGTTCTCTATTGTGCTCTACATTAAAATACTGCTTCACTTTTAAGAGTATTAGCGTAAAGATTTGTTAATTATTATATATAAACCTTTCGCATGGTTCATCAAATCTACATTTAAATGTATACTAAAAACTGGATATTTACTCGGAAATACGACGCAAACACTAAGCTCGATTTGTTTCCGAAAATTCGGCATAATGGAAACCGGAAACTCCAACGAAATTATCCGCTCCTGTAATTGAATTATAAACATTCAAAACTATCAGATATAAGTATATCCAATAAATTCGAACAGGGCTAAAAACGAATGAATTCTGTTGAGTACCACAAATACCTAAAATGTATGTAATTATTATATTAATATGAGTTTTTTTTACCGCTTTGCATACCGATCATAATTAGCATTTTAATGCCGCAATTTCAACTGATGTTTAGCGCCGATCTGGTTTAAAATGGCGTACACGATAAGCTTAAAATTTGCATATATGTTATCGGAAATAACGAAGAGGACTAAGGTTTACCTTTTATTAACAAATGGTCTCTAGTACCTATAATGAGTTTAAGCTTTCGGTGAAGGAAAACATCGTGATAAAACCGTAACACGGTTGTAGGGCTTTTTTCTAATGCCCGCCTGGCTAGCTACTACCTTCAAGTTGAAAATCTTCCGCCAATCACAAATAGGTGTGATCCGGCAGTGGCACTTGGGAGCCAGTCCCTCGCACGCACCTGCGATTCCTCTAGCATTGTGGGTGTTCATAGGCGGTGGTGATCACTTTCGTGATCAAGTACTGATGCTGAACCTGATGGTGACACGCTTTCACGTTTGCCACCAGTTCCATAAAAAAAAAACAGCATAAACAGATATGTATAATTGTTTTGTAAATTTCGGTTCATGTATGTTAAAGTGATCATTTTAAATTATACATGTATTATTATTTTAAAATACTGAGATACAATTTTACAACTATTTACATCAAATTGAAATAGCTATTAAATAAATCCCTGTATATATATACGTATAAGTTACATTATTTATTTTCTTTGTAACACGAGCTACTGGCATATCACTGGCGCGAGCTTGAGGTTTTTCCTAGTACAAATATCGCCCAATATGCAGCCTCATGCTGAGACAGGGACCTTTTCGACTCCATGCAACACTTCAACTTTTTTATAATATAATGTTATTATTATGTGTTGTATATATGTACGCATGTCAAATATTTTTTCTTTCATTCCCAACATTACTAAATGAGTTTTCATTTAAAAACATCCTAATACACCTACGTAAAATGACGAGCTTATAAGAAATGCGTCTAATGACAAAGCCAATGTAGACACTACACCGGTCGAACACGATCTGAACGCAGCGTGGGATCCAAAGGTTTTTGTTATATCACATCTCGACACAATGTCTTATTGAATAATAATCAAGATGCGATTTTTCATAATGTCAGACACCTGTTAGCTTTTATTCTAAGTGTAAATCTATACTTTGTGTTGTAAAGAACCTGTTTTTTGATCATTGGACATGATATGTAAGTTTTATTATCAAAACCGCGGTACATATTTCGTTACAGGGAAGAGGAAAAAGATGGATATATAAATATACCTATATATATATATATATTCAAATTTTATTATTTTAAATTAAGGTTATTGGTTTTAAAATGTATATACAAACCGACCGACATTATAGAAAAGGTACGTACCTTACTCAGCAGGTCAAACGATTTAAAATAATCTTAATTATACACATAGGACCACTAACTAGAAAGTAATTTACATTGTGCATTTTTATTAACATTAGAATGTAAAAACAATAATAGGCGAACAAATTAAATTGAAATGGTGCGGACCAAGAGCTTGCGGTGTAGGGAAAATTATAGTTTAAAAACGCATAACACGCTTTTATAGAAAACCTGTCTAAAAAATACAAAATAAATTTGAATTAAGATTAGTCTATTTTTTTTATATAAATATAAATTAATAATACTGTAAATAAGAAAAAAAAATGTAATAAATAAATATAGATAGTTAAGCTATATAAAGCGTGTAAAATACTTCACACTAGTGATATCCTGCAATTTCACTCGCACTTACTATTCTATAATACTTTGGCTTGTATTTTTATTATTACTTATATTTTATAATTTGTAAAAACAATATCAATGATTACTATAAAGCTATCACTTATATAACTGTAATATACATATACGTCCTATCTATGAAAACAAACGTATATAAACTAATAATTTTATATTCGTTGCAATTTCTATCCTACATTATTTAATCTAAACAACTATTTACGTTATATTATCGAATTTAAATAATGTTCTCTATTATTTATATAAAGAGCACACTAAATATATATATAATTATATTTGTCATATATCAGTGTATTATGTCGTATTGCTTGTAAGAAATTACTCTGAGTAATAAGCACACCCTTTTGCACATACTAATCGAGTAATTTACTTTAGACTGTAGTAAACATCGTACAAAAAATAATTAATCTAAAATCTAATGATATATCTAATAAAATTCTTACAAAAACTTTAAATGTACGAGTTGAACATATTACCGACTCCTTGTAAGGAAGTAACTGGCTGCAACTTTACAATTGTAAATATGAAGAACGAGCAATGTTTTTTCTATGAATACGTTTTTCATTCATCGACACTAGAAACGGGAAAGGAACGGAGACTTCATTATAACCTGCTTATTATGTTGGTGTTGCAAGAATAATAACGAAAAATAAGAATTTCAGTATTTAAAATAAGCATATAACAATTTGCAAAATGCAGGACACCATAATCGTGTTCAATGTGATTGCTACCACCATATATATGTAACATTTACTATAATTCCACGTTTTGGCATGTTTACATAAAAGATATGTAAAAACTGTCTCTAAGGTTTCTTTTTAGTTGTGGTTGTATAGTGGTAGAGCCGTTTCTAATGCCTGCCTGACTGTCTATAGATGGGTTTCGGTAGTTGCACTTGAGAGCCAGTCTCTCTACTGGGTTTAGCGTGTCCTACACCTTGGCGTATTACATCACTTAAAATCACGTGAGACTGCGGCCATAACGCTAAACGGCTTGACGGTGATTCTCTCTGTGCACACCACTCTGGCCTTGGCTTGAGCACTAAAGGGCTTATCTGACCATATAGAATAAGAAATGTGTACTGATTGAGGTATTGGTAGATTTTTGACAACCCAAAACTAGATATATACCTAACTATAGTTAAGGATATTTTGAACTAATGTTAACTGCGAAGGCACGATGGAACTCCTTTGTATGCGTGTATTAAAATTCTTTTGAAGTCAGTTTTGATTTCAGTTTTAAAAAAATATCACGCGCTAAAAAAAATGAGCCGTCGCGGGACGATCTGGAAGATGTGATACATCGAAATTTCTTTGTAAAACTCACGAACTTAAAGGGATAGCTTATGAAAAGAAATAAATATGGTACGATCCAACATTTTAAAAGTGCTACCATGTTTTTAAGACCATGATGATTATTCATATTATTTTAATACACAAATTAGATTGAGACAACCTAATTGTTCTCATTAGTCACTTCTTTACATATAATACCACAACGTGGTGACGCGTGTTATGGCGACGCGTCGCCACACCAACAGCCGGTCGGACTCCCGCATTATATGTTTCACATAAATAAACCAATACCATATTCAAAAATAACATTGGGTCTTACTATTTAACTATATAAACAATTAACTTTATCAGAGTCACAAAATTTGTAAAACGTATATAATAAACGTAAACGATCTAGCAACCCTGATTCTACGTACCCACGTCACGATGTGCGTCTATCAACTCGTGAATAAGTCAAGCTCCATTTTTATTCGTCTGCCTCTTAAATATTTACCTAATTTCATTTTACTGGCTTACTGTAAAACTTACTGTTTAGCATATATTAAATCACCAGGATTTAAATAATTCCATGGATAGAAACTTGTTTATAAAACAAAATGACTGATTTGTATCTTCTGAATAGCAGTGTTCTTTCTACGTTAGTGTGCGGTACGCCGCATTAAAGGACGTGAGTTCCAATTTCTCCAAATTATCCTTAGGTTTCGATGCAGAAATACATCGTAATGAAACCATAGCATGGTAATAGTGCTTTTTTTACCACCATCAAGTTCAAAATCTGTCGCCAATTACCTATGAGTGTGTTTCAGCAGATGCCCTTTACAACCATTCGCTCCACTAGGTTTAGCGAATCCACCATGTTGGGCTATAATGTGCTAAAAATTAGGTGAAACTGTGGCCATAACACTAAAATCTGTCAAGACAATTGTTAGCAATATAGGACAAAGTAATTGAGTATATGAATAAAAGTAAAGATCAGAATATGACGCATCAGACCTCTCCAAAAACACCTGCCAGAGTTCAGGCACAGATCTCGCACTCCTACCTTTTAGCGTGTTGTTTAAAATGTAATGTTTATGGACGTCCTAATAGTAAGGCGCAAGCGTATTATCCGGGATTAGGCCAAGGCAAGAGGGGCATGTAGTGACTCAGTGAATACACTCACACACAGTGGTCACTCTACACGACCCACTATAACGCACCACGGCTACAGTTCAAATTCCCGTGATGCCAGATACCAGGGAAAGCTTTTAGTTTTCGCACTACATCTAATATCTGATGGGGTACCAGTAAAACCTGCATACGCAGATGGCAACGTGTTAGAAAGTTAACATATATCGCTGTTTGTTGTCGCTCGCTGCACGCGTTATCTCCAAAGTGTCGGGTTGTAATCGCGGAACTACTCGTTCTTGTTCCCACGGCGCGGTTTCCGCAGGTGAATCGCGTGTTCGCTTACACCGCAGACCGCACCTTAACCTTCATTAGGCTTCTACGTAGTTATTGGCCCTTATAAAGGTGTAAACAGATACGATTGGTATAAACTTTTATTTCCTCACAACTAGTTGCACCTGCCGGATCATTTGCATGGTGCTAATTTTATTTCATTTCGCCAGTGTCAAGTATAAAGACTTTTATAACCACAACTAACAAACAAGTCCAGTCATTCCGCCCTAAGGCAAAGCCAGTACAATCCTTTAGTTTAGTTCGTGCTCTTACTTCGGGTTTTAGTTGAGTAGCTTTCTGCTTAGTTTAAATTCATAATGTGGGTATTTAAAATTTTGTGCTTATCCACATAACTGGTATAATTGTACTTATTTCAACCGGATAGATAGGTTAGGGCGCTGCGACAAAATAGTAAACATGTATGTGCGCCGCGAACTGAAAAAGATTGGGGATCCCTCGTTTATGTTATATGTTTTCACCTTTCATGTTAATCTACTAGAAGTAAAATTGTTAACTTAAACGTATATTGGATTAAGTATCAAATATTTCCCATGCATATCATATACACATTTTTTTAAATTTTATTTACAATTACTAGACCCATTAAAACTGATGTAACCTTGACTCATTGTTTTAATTGTCTGCTGAGTAATGGCGCCGTGTGTAGGGTTGCCGATTGTATGCATTATTTTTATATAAAATCAAAATGTTATATATATATGCCTTTATATTTTATATTCTTTTGTACAAAATATTCTAAATAGGTTTTTCAATAGCTAGCTTATATATCTTAATATTGTAATATTAAGACTGATCGCATTTATAAGTGATTTATTGTTTTTTTCCTCCTAATTTTTGTCGACGACGAAAAGAATACGATCACAAATTAATTAAAAAAAAATCTAATTGACATACTGTTAGCATGAGGGACTTTCACAGCTTTATCGAGCTTTAGGCGCGAGTACCCAGGCACTCAGCCCGAGATAACGAGCACAAAGCTACCATAAAATGATCGATTCTCGGCTTGGGCTGTTGCCGGGACGCAAAATGAAACCGTGAATAATTCTAAATAGGATCCTATACTAAGTAGTTAACTTACTCAACTACAACGCAGATTAAGTACGCCAATCTAACTTTATAATTTAAAGGTTTGTACTGACTTTACCTCATGACATAACTGGACTGTACTCGTCCTACACTCCTATACTCATCCTCCTCAAAAGTGTTTAATAAATTTAAGAAAAAAAAAGGGCGAATTACATTAAGGCCTAGGGCAATCCCTCACAGAACCGTGTACCTAACGTGTGAAATGCAGTTTGGTGATGAATCTCCAGTGATTGACACGAGAGTTAAAAATTAAAACAAATAATAACTATTTTTTAAAAACATATTTAACAACCCAAGCCGTGGGACTGTGTACATGTTAAATTCCTTCAATTAATTCATTTCCCGCCAACCGAAGAAACTAATTTCGTTCTTAACACACAATGAGTTAGAAAGAAAGTTCAATGCGAAGACAATACTGTTTTAAAAAACAAATATGAGATACTTTGGCGTTCGTTTCTCATACATTATTATGGAAATTACGAGAAGTATTGCGTACGATGGTGTACACAATATTATTAATGCGGACTTTCCTGTGAATCTGTTAATTACTTCTGTTCTTTTGGTATTTAATTGTATTGTAATTGAATCGATTCTTGTGTGAACCATTTATCTATTGATCTCGAGAATATACATCCGTGTTTACAATATGTTATTTGCATAAATGAATTAAATAATTTACTCATTTTAAAACAATAGTGAATCGAGATTCATAAGAACTTCAATTAAAAAACTTCACTTTATTTTTTAGTGCAATGAAATTTAATATTTCAAAACAAACATTAGGCGAGTTCTTATTCTGTTATTTATTTGTTTTTATTAAAAATTATATTTACATGATTTAATGAAATTAGGTAACGTAGATGTCCAATGTGTTTGCAATATTGATAATAGGATAATAATTTAGATTATTATAATTTCATTTAATTTTTATTGACAATAAACCTCTGAAAGAACCTAGTGGTAAAACCATATGATGGTCATGTTTCAGCTAAAGCCTGACCCCATTATGTCCACATAATCTCATTTGCAGATTAACTGATATCTTCCATCAATGTATGGTGTTAAAACTTTTCCATGTTGAAAAATTTAGACCGTGGCGCTCGCTGCTTGCGCTATTTTTTAACCTAATTCAGAAGTAAGCTGACATAACCTAAATCCTTAAGTACTTTGAAAGAAAAGCAATTTTAGATGCTTTAGTAGATCTTTTTTTTGAAACTGTATATTGCCGTTGCTAGTGTAAAAGTATTATATAGTGTCACCGGATTTTTCGGAAACCGAAGAATGAGCCGAACACGAAACGCAACGGAATAAGATGAATTACCCTAATTATTCAGCCTAGATACTGGATAATCTGTAGAATAACAGAATTCTGCCCATCATCGGTAACTATCGGTAACTAAGATATATCTACAGAAAAAAATTAATATATTGTATATATATATGTAATTGGTTTTTCATAAACATACCTAACGATTTTAATGTGTATGTTTTTTTTCATTAGAAGTTAAAATGTATAGGTTTTATTTTTAAGATTATTAAAATATTTTGTATATAGGTTACATATTTATTTCAGGTACGGTTAATGTCTCCTGAATAAGGATCTAGGTTGATATACGATATCATTTATATTATTTGTATTGAATATAGTTTGTTGTGTGTCACATATTATTATACTATGCACGATTTTGTATGCATGTTTTATCGTTTTGTGTAATTTTAAACATCGGCATGTTATTATGATATTATTCTCATTCAGATTTATGTATAATAGAATTTGTTGTACAATAAATAATATTAGTTGAAAAATATCTGTTTGTGACACTTTTAAATAAAATAAAAATTATTTGTAATCTTTAGCACATTATTAGTAAAATTAACTTCCATTTTTATGGTACATTACTGTAATAGACTTCATATGAAATTATAATATCACAGAGTATTAGCAAAGTCAACTTTATTAAAAATAAAATTAAAAAGACAACATATTGATTAAAGTCCTGTATACAAGAAATTGTCGTTATTTCGAATAATAAACCACTAGATATAAATAAATTGGAAACGGAAGCCGTTTTTTCAGTTTCTTAATAAATTAACGACGGTTAATTAAAACCCTGAAACATTAATTCCAGATGACGAAGGCGGTCACATCAAACAGGGCTACGAGTCGAGGCGGCAGAATGACCTCTATATGCGCCTCGGACTGCTTTTAGGCGAGAGACGAAGTTCCAGGAACAAAGCGCGGGATAGCTGCACATCGCTTGCATCGCTTGATGCTCATACGTTAGCATCACATAATACAAGCCCGGTTAGTATTTATTTCTAATACACATTAATTATATTATAAAAATATCAAGTTTTAATATAAAACTTGTAATAATATAAATAAAATGAAATTAACATATTGATTCATATGCATTAATATTATTTATGTAATCTTTAGTTTTTGATTAGTGTTTAGTTATGTAATTAGTTAGTGTTTGTATTAGAATGAATTTTTAGGGACTTTATTTTATTCCGACATAATTTTTTCCCTTGTGACACGACCCTAAAGTTTTTAGCCAGAATACTGCACTTCAAAATGTCAAGTAAATCTAAAATTGACATAAAGGCCGGCAACGCACCTTGCGATTCCCTTAGTGTTGAGGGTGTCTATAGGCAGCCCTGATCATTTAGCATCATATGACACGCTTGTCGGTTTGTCCTCTTTTTCATAACAGAAAAAGTCTTTATCTATTAATATTTAGTAATGTAATTGTGTATCAAATGCCAATTTAATAACATTCATTTCAGTTATATGTTAAATAGTACTACCTAATGAGGTAATACAATAAGCTAACTGAAAATTAATTTTATAAACACCTTTCTAGGTGTCGACGCTAACGGGTTCATCGGAGGTCGATGCAGCGACTCCTCTAGGCAGAGATTCCCTTGGCTCTTTAGCTTCCATGAGCCTCTCAGCAGCCAGCAATTGTTCATCTTCAAGTCCTGGTAGCAGACGACATTCAGTTAATGGTGAGAGGAAGCACAAACGTGTTTAATGCTATATTAATAATTATTACCGTAATTGTTAAGTTGATCCATAATAATAATAGGTAATATTTACCCTAATCATACACTGCTATCAAGCAAACTTATACCATAGAATATAATTTTATCAAACTATAATAAATTCAAGTTAACCATCAAATTATAACCTATCCGTATTAACTCCAACCTAACCATAGCTTCAAATTACTATTAAGATACAATTTACAATTAATGATCTATGTGTATCTATATATTATTTACAGCACTCCAAAGCGGAAGATCGGAAGAACTAACTCGGATGTCAAGTGGATTCTTTAAAGGGAGGAAAACTGCAGCGAGGCGATCCGCTCGTGTTAGCAGCAAGCAATCGTCTACCTGTTCGGAAATTAAGAAAAGTCAGTAACCTATCTATTATTATGCCCATTGTTTTGATTTACTTACTTTCACTATCATAAATTTAGATATAACTATAAAATGTTTACATCTAATGGAAAAACTGAATACCGATTTGCTGAGATTTAACAAGAAAAAACGAAAACCGCATAGATTGCAAATTTTGATTACTTTCGTGGGAATTTAACTGTAAACCGCAATCCACGGTTTACAAATAATCATCATAAAATTCCAATCATTTGTTTCGTCTTGCTCTTCCTGATTGTATGTTTCATTGCTGTTTTCTGAATTGGACTTTGGAAATTACATTGATTCATTCAGTTGTCCAAATTTAAGACATGTATGCATACAATCTATTGAAATAAATACAGAAAAATGACCATATTTCTTTTAAACCAAAAGCTAAATTTGTAATTAATGACACAAAACAAGTTTATTGTGCAACAGAGAACATTGTATTAAAACATCTTCATAACTTCCAGTTCATCCAACACCACAACTGACGCTTCGACCGCTGTTTTTCGAAGTGCCATCGACAGACAACCAAAGCTACTTCGCAGGACGACAGTGGCTCATTAGGGATATGGAGAAGGCTTTGGACTCGAGTGCTTCGGGTAAGCTGTTATTCTTTCGAAATATTGACTTTATACTGTGAATTTTGTATATTGTAAACTTTAAAAATAGTGCTTTCTATACTTAAACTACGTGAACATCATTCATCAGATGTAAGTCATTTGTTTAAAATTGGATGTGTTATTGAATTAAATTTCTCAAATACTTAACAACAACCACATTATTTAAAAATAATGGAAAATAAGTAACATTTTTTGTAATCATTCATAATACGTTTGGGAAGGTCATAACCACTTTTTAGATCTGCACCTTGTGAACTTGTGTTATCGTTAATTAAAAATTGCAAATCTAATGTATGTGCTGCAATTTAAATATAATCTTTGGTATATTTAGGTGATTCTGGATCGACATCCAATTAGTATAAGTGTATCTATTTGTTTGGTTTGTAGGCGTCCTAGTATCCGGATGTCCGGGAACGGGCAAGACTGCATTAATTCTGCAACTAGTTGAATACTCATGTTTTGGACGAAAACGAAATTACGAATATGAGGAGTTAAGGGAGCAGTCGGATATCAGGGAGATGTTACCTGAGGAGTTAACCGCTGGAATGTTCACCCACCTTGCTTCGCATGTCGTTGCATATCATTTCTGTCAAGTAAGATATTATTGTCAACATATTTTCTTTGCAATATTAATTTCAAGTGTTTGAAAGGAACCTAAAAAAGCGTTGGTTATTTTAAATACCTAAATAGCTGTTGTATAGTATTCATAATATAGGAAATAATATAATTCTAAGGAATACTTAAGGTAATATGTTTTAGTTTTAAAGTTTACGAGTATAGCACTTAAAATCAACACATTCCTTTGGTAAAATTCAATAATTAAGTAAACATTTCATGTAACTTGCATTGATTCACTGATATTCGTTATCGGAATTTCGAGTTGAATTAATAAAAAAATTGACCATTATTCTTACAAAAATGTAAACTTTTAACCAGTATTATTATTTTCAGGCCGATAACAATAGTACGTGCCTGGTGGGTGAATTTGTGCACTCCCTCGCAGCTCAACTGTGCCAAGCTCCTAGACTCCAAGCCTATAGAGAGTATCTTCTAAGTGAATCCGATCTCTTATCTTGCCTATCCCTCAAGGAATGTATAGCAGACGCCGACCTAGCCTTTATGAGGGGAATTATTGAACCACTAATAATTCTGAGAAGGAATGGTAGCATAGACTCTTCCAACAGCATTATACTTGTGGATGGACTTTGCGAGGCAGAATATCATAGGCCCGATCATGGTCATACCATAGCGTCTTTCCTAGCCAGGCATATAGCAGAGATGCCGAGTTGGTTAAAGGTTATAGCGACAGTCAGGACACAGTTTATAGATCTGACAAAACAATTACCATATGCAAGGCTAAGCCTCGACGAATCCGATAATGTGCACAAAGACATGCTAGAATACTTCAACGCGAGGGTACAGGCTGCACCAATAATAGAAACGAATATAAAATCCTCGACAGGAAAGTCCGAAGGTGTCCACAACTCTGTAATTAAGTTCGCTCAATACGTACTGAACCTGAGCCAAGGCTCGTTTTTGTTCCTGAAATTAATTTTAGATTTGTTAGAGCGGAGCCACATAGTTGTGAAATCTACGAATTACAAAGTGGTTCCGATATCGTTAGCGCAAATATTTTTGCTGCAATTCAATTTGCGTTTTCCGACAGTACAATCTTTTGAGAAAGTCACGCATATCCTAAGCGTCTGTTTGGCAGCGCTATATCCTCTCACTTTAGTGGAGATATACTACTCCGTTAATTCTTTATTAGTGAACACATTTTTGCCCTGGGATGAATTCTGCCATAGATTCGACAGCCTCACAGATTTCCTCGTGAAAAGGATCGATAACACATACATGTTCTTCCACCCTTCGTTCAGGGAATGGTTGATTCGCAGGGACGATAACGAGAGCCCTAAATTCCTTTGCGATTTGAGGGCTGGGCATTGTGGCATCGCCTTCAGACTATCGAGGGTTCAAGCGCCGTTGGATTCAGAGAAATCAATGGAATTAGGTCATCATATATTAAAAGCCCATATGTATAGAAATTTGGGACCGGCCCAGTTAGGTCTATGTCCGAGAGATTTACAGGCGATGATGGTAGCAACGAGTTCAGCGAATGTCGGCGAGGCTATCGCAAATCTGCGGAATATATATACTCCGAATGTGAAAGTGTCTCGTTTGATGTTATTAGCTGGCGGTTCTCCTAACCAGATTACCGAATGCCTTGGAAATGCTCCGCTACTATGCATGTATTCCTACCAAGGCATCTTGTCTATGGTCGGGCTGTTAATAGAATTCGGAGCGGATTTGGAAATGACGAATTCTCAAGGCTGTACAGCGTTATCTTTGGCGTGCCAACGAGGTCATACTGATGTAGCTAGAAGGCTGATTGCTGCGGGTTAGTATCAAAAAAATGTGTTATATTAATACATAATTATGCTCGCAACTAACTACGTTCGCTATTGTACTGCATTGAAAGTTGATATTTCAATAAGTCTCTTTATGTCGCACCATAAGCACAAAATATTTGAATTCATTTATCTCTAGTTTGAGAAATGTGGACTCTCAATACAAATCTTTCATTCCCTATATAGCGATTAGTAGTATAAAGTTATGTCCTTCTTCAAGGTTTCATCTAGATCTACACCAAGTGCTTATCCGATTTACATACAGAGACGTAAACATAAAAATACAGTTACTTTCTCATTTATAATATTAGTTAAGATTAATTTTACTTTGACATTTCTTTGAAATTATTTGCTTTACATTAACCATCCAAATGTTTTAATATCAAAAACCAAGACTTTTGAACTGTAAATTATATTCCAGCTAATATTATAACATGTGAATGTCAGTTTGTTTGCTTATCATAATAAAATTTTGCATACACATTATCAGGGATATAGGAAATAGCCATCCGGCAACTTTCATTCTCGAAACTAAAGGATTGAAAAATAACTTTTAAATTGACAGAATCTTTTTTGTAATGATAATGAATAGCGAACAGATAGACGACCCATCTGATGGTAAATGGTTACCGTCGCCTATGGGCAGCAGCAACACCGAAGGTATTACAGCCATGTTGCTGAACTTGAAGAAGAGGGCTGATTCTCTTTCACTATGCCGTAACACAGGGGGTCATACTGAACTATTATTGTAAGGCAGTCTAAACCCGAGGGTGGTCGCTAACCACTCGGACAATAACCCAACGCTAACCAAGTGACGGATCCAAGATAAGATGATTAACCAAGAACAAATGTAGGGCTAACAGGTCCAGATGAGGTTGGTAACTCAGATGGCCCTAATACAAACAAAGCCATGGTACAAAATTAAATAATAGATAAAATCGAAACTTTATATGAAAATTGCGCTTTGATTACAACGAGTTTAGTGTCTGCCAGTATCATTGTGGTCACTAAATCATTTCAGGCGCATCCCTCAGTCACACGGACACGGCAGAACAGACTCCTCTGGTGCACGCCGCTAAAAATGGACACAGAGACACTGTCATCTACCTCCTGGGCTGTCAGACCGGTAGAGGAGATAGGAATTCGATAGAGATAGACGAAGAGAACATAGAACAGCTCGTACCCGGGTCCAGGCATGCTCTGATCGCGGCAGCCCAGAACGGGCACTTGGACATAGTCGACTACCTTCTGGACACTGCAGAATTAATCGTAAGTAGATATAATCAGATAATAAATATATATATATATAAACTCTATCTATCTTTATCTTTTGAAAATTTATTTTTTTAATATCACTAGGTGCGCCTGAGACTTCGTTCGCGTGCAATTAAAATTGATTTTGATCTATTTCGCTCATTTTTGTATTTTTTTTAGAATACAGCTTTACTCCTATGGGTGGTAGCGTGATGTTAATTAGCGTAACTTTCGGAATGTTACGAAAAATACAAAAAGAATTTTCGAAATCAGACTGGTACTTTCTAAGATTAACGTGTTCAAACAAACAATCAAACAAACAAACTTTTCCTGCTTTATAATATTAACACAGATTAGCAACTCACCACAACTTCGCACGTTTAATTGTGTTTATATACAAGTAGTGTTTCAACAGTTTCATAGTTATTTTTCAAGGGAAGATGATTTGGTTATAGAAAATATTTAATAGTTGTGTAAAAGTATTAAATGTTTAAAAATCAACAATTTTATTGTTTCGAAATAATAATCTATAAGTGTAGTGGCTTAGTAGATATGAATAAGTCTTGTTAATTGAATAGAGTAGTCGCGTATTCGATTTCTAACCACGACTCACTTTTATTCAATGGTTAGCTGACCCGGTGAACTCCAACTATCAACTCAGCTATCATCGCTTCATTACTTTTCATGTTATGAGATTAAAAAAAAAACAGTTTGTTTTTTAATTTTTTTATACAAACCTTGGCCTGACCGTAACCAACACAATGAAATAAGAATTATTCAATTTGGTAGTCGTTTGGAAGTTATGCGCGTATATGCATTTTGGCGATTCATTTTCAGATAATATATACATTTTAAATAATTAATTGTCTTGATATAATTAATTATTAATACAATTTTATATCATCAAGAGACATTTAATGCATTTCAGCTATAAACAAGTTTCATTCAATAATCAAAAACGGAAACGATATTAGATATAGTCAGTTGTATTTATCGTAACAAACTGAAGTTGGTAGGTTGATTAGGATTGATTAAAAACTAATTAAAATGTACAAAAACATATATACAAAAATGATTTTGTTTTTTTAACGACACTAGAGAACATCGATTATAGGTGACACGAAGTTTACCTGGTCAGCTAGTTCAGATATTATATTGCAATGCCGCATACTACTACCACAGGCCATGGACTGCTTCTTCAGTCCTAGTGTCTGGTTGTTTCATATCCATATTCTTTGTCGACAGCCTGATGGTATATGCCCGGTGACGGGGGAAACGGCCCTCACAGCGGCTTGTTCCGCCGGAAATGCCGCTATAGCCAACGCCCTGCTGATCCGCGGCGCCACCCCCTACTCCCTCAACGCGCGGCAGTTCTCCCCCCTCGCGCTCGCTGCCAAGAACGGCAGAACAGCCCTCGTGCTGAGGCTCCTAGATTCTGGTGCTGATGTGATGGGATCCGGGGGGAAGATCCCGCTGGTCCTCGCCGCCGCCGAGGGGCATTCAGATGTAGTCGAAATGCTCCTGGACCATGGTGAGTTACTTTTCAATCCCCACAGATGGAGCTAATCATAGCGATATACATATTCGTTTAGAAATTAACAACCTAATAATATTTTACGTTTACTATTTCAACACACGTGGTTGATATTCCATTTCTCATTGGACTCTCGAAAGATGCTCGACTTTGGAATTTTTAAGCGTAATGCACAGCCTCAAACGTTAAATATCAGTGGTTTTTTATAGTTATGGCTTAGTGTTATGGCAATATTCTAATCGGATCTTAAGTCACGATACGGCCCAAGTTGGTAGACGCTAAACCTGTGGAGAGACAGTCGATGAATTAAAAAGAATCAGTGCGGCAACGGTAACAGCTGTTCCACGCAATTTATTGCAACTTATTTGATTAAAGAATCATATAAAAATTTGTAATTGTAGGCGCTGATACCAGCGCAGTCGACGCTGACGGTGTATCTCCATTGGGCTGGGCTTGTCTCCGCTCGAGGATACCGACTGTCACCGTACTACTCGACAAGGGAGCCAACATTGGTAAATATTTATTTCGTAACTATTTGTACTGGGTAGTTAATTCTTTTACAAAATAGGTGTTGTTTCTTATGTAAAAAAATGTCTTATTTAACTGTATCACGTGTGAATCTATCGAAGACCTGTAACACTTGTTGAGGGAATATGAAAGGAACCGAACCAAACGGACAGCTATCATAGAACATTCGAGATGTAATTTAAGGGACCAGGACATGTTCCGTAAAGTCTTGGCTGCACCTGCAAATGATGAGATCAGGACGTTATGGAATTCTGTCATTAGTTCTAAGTAGATTTTGTACATATTTGTAAGTAATCTTTATGCATACTATAAGATCATGGTAGGTACGATGGTACTGACATGTCCCTTTTGGACCGAAGTCCTGAAATTAAATAAAGACAAAAAATAGCTGATGTATAAGATAAACAAAGTAATGAATGTTATAATCAAGACAGAGGGGATCGTCATAACCTAGGGACGGGACTAACAATCAAGTGCTACCGTCGGAAGACGTCCATAGAAGATTTTTAATTTGTGGACGGTATCTAGCCAGGTGGCATATGAAAAAGCCCTATGTTTCATCGCGATGTTTTTTTTTTCCTTAATCGAAAGCTCAGACTTATTAAAGGATTCGAACTCACGATGATTGACTTGATGTCCATACACACTACCAAATGAGCCATCATCGATTCACACCTTGTCAAATTACAGTAAAAATTATGTTACGATCACGAAATTTCGAAAAAATTAAAGGGAAACACTGATTTGCAGACCAGCCAGATGGTAACGGACGCACCCCCCTCGGCTTGGCCTGCGGGGGTTCGGCGGAACTCGTCGAGATTCTGCTAGAAAGAGGGGCATCGCTAGAGCGCGTTGACCACAGCGGCCTCAGACCGCTGGACAGGGCCATCGGCCAGCGGAACATCCCTGTGGTCAACTGCTTCTTGAAGAAAGGCGCTAAGTTAGGACCCACGACATGGGTTATGGCCTCAGGCAAGCCAGAATTTATGTAAGTTCGTTTATTCAATCATATAACAAAATTGTATTTAATCATTTCTACCCATTTTTACATAATTGTTTCTTATACAGGTTGGTTCTTATTGCTTGTATCGTGATGTTAAATTCCTAACCTAAATTCAAACAAACAAATAAACAAGATTTCTGCTTTGACACTTTAATATGAAATCTAAATTAATGCTAATTATCTTCAAAATGATTGTCTTTCTATGTAACATCACAGCAAAGTGTGATCACTTTAAATAATAAGTAACTATACAAACTAAAAATAATGGTGACCAGTGTGTGGTACAAAGTCGTCAACGGTCACCGTTATCATAAAGGTAATATATACACTGGTTGATCCCGAAGATCAATAAAGATTAATGTATTTATTGATTTATGTCTGACGTCACACAGTCCAATACATATTCTAACATTTCATTGAATTATTGGATATTCAACGTCTGATCCCTGAATACGATATGTTTAAACATGTTCGAAGCGATGATAGCTCGTTGGTGGTGTGTACGACTTCGCGTCAAGGGACGTGAGTTTAACTCCAACCATCTCCTACCATGAGCTTGAGCTTGAGCTTCCGGTGAATGAAAACATCGTGAGGAAATCATAGCCCGCCTGGCTAGCTATCACCCTCAAGTTGAAAGTCTGTCGCCAAATACCAATAGGTTGTTCCGGCAGTTACACGAGAGCCAGTTCCTCCACAGGTTTAGCGTGTCTACGAATTTGGCCCGTAACGTAAATGAAGATCACGTGAGATTATGACCGTAACGCTAAACCTTAACTATAGAAAAAACACTGTTTATGGGTGTTTCACTTGGTATAAAGGGGCAGTAATCCTGTCGGACGCAACTCTAAACAACTTGAAACACCTTAGTTGATGATTTAGTACTATTGACAATTACTAATGTAAAAACAGTATTGCCATATATTGAAACGTTTCACCTTAGTTCATGGAACTCTATACTTTTTAGTCTTTTTATTCCAGCTGAAAAGTATTATATGTCCTTTTCTATACTTTTGGGTTTTTCAACTAAATGTCTCTGCGATATACAAAAACAGTTTTTTCGAATTCGACTATTATTTCTAGAGATTCGACTAACAAAAAGCTTTCACTTTATTAGATTACCAACAGTTGAACAGTATTTTTGATATTTAAATATAATTACACTTAATTTATTAACTGCACAAACTAACTAAAGATTAACACAATATGCATTATCTGATTAGACTTCAGTAATTCAGTAATAGAGGCTCGGTATCTTCGCAAACTGTCCACGTGAATGTTTACTAAAGAACTCACACTATTTTTCTTACTTACAACATGTTGTTTTAGTGAGATATAGTAAATTGTTTGGCAATTATTACCATGGGTATAGCCTAAACTAACTTATAAATGACCATCGGTTCTCCAATCTGCAGGCTGATACTCCTGAACAAGCTGCTGGAGGACGGGAATATGCTGTACCGGAGGAACCGACCCTCGGAGGCTGCACACCGTTACCACTACGCGTTAAAGAAAATGAACCCGCTAATCAGCGACGAGGGGCTGAACACCTCCAGCACGCAGCCGGTGGTGCCGCAGGAACACCTCTCCGCCTTCGTGCAACTCAAAACCAATCTATTGTTGAACTTGTCGCGGTGCAAACGAAAACTCAATGTAAGTATTGATAAAAAATACAGTAGAACCTCGTTAAGTCGAACCACAATAACTTGAAAACCTCCATATACCGAAAAAAAAATTGTTGTTTCTATTCAAACACCAGAACCTCCATTCTCTATAAGTCGAGTTATGGTTGAGTTGACGTTATGTTATGGTTTCTTCACGATGTTTTCCTTCACCGACAGTTCAAACTCATTGTAGGTGGATTCGAACTCACGTCCCTTGACACGAAGTTCATATACATTACCACTGAAAAAGAATTAGAATTAGATTAGAAAAAGGTTTCTAATGATTTTTTCCGAAACCTAACAAATTAAAAGTAATTCGACGTCAAAGTTCATTACATATATGTTTTTTTAAACGCTAAACCTTAACTATAAATAAGTATTTAAAAAAAATACCGTTACATGTGTTCTGGCAGTTGCACTTGAGCGCTAGCTTCGCCACAGGTTTAGCGTGTCTACCGACTTGCGCCGTATCGTCGCCTAAGATCAGATGAGACCGCGAATAATACGTTGTGTTATTGCATATATTGACCGTTTATTTTGAAAGTGGTGTAAGTCCATTTTCTTTTGTTTCGAGAAAATTAAAGGTTGAAGGAAGAAGGATTCATTTACCGACCGAGCTTAAGTTGTACAAAACCAGGGATTTTTTTTAGAAATTAAACACGGACTAGTTATATATAAAAAAATTACATTAAATTAAGCATGAATTACGTGATAGCTCACTTTTCTCAAAAAAGGACTTACACCATTTTTTTTTTTTACTTAGCTTTTTAGCGTTATGGTCATAATCTCACCTGATCTTAAGTGACGATACGGTCCGTGTTGGTAGACACGCTAAACCTGTGCAGGAACTGGTTCTCAAGTGCACCTGCCGGAACACACGTATTGGTATTTGGCGGCAGGCCATCAAAATAAATGGTATAAACAATAAAGAAGAAAATCGCCACATGTCAAAGAGGTCTAGAGAGAAGCATGCTAAAGATCAAAAGAATCCAGAAAATACGACATACAAAAATAAGGGGCATAACAAAAGCCACAGGTGCGCTCAATTTTACGCAAAAACTGAAATGGAAGTGAGCGGGACATATAGCTAGGCTGACAGACGATAGATGGACAAAAAGAGTGACATTATGGAAAGGCCCACGGGGAAAACGTCAAAGAGGAAGACCGCTTACGAGATGGGCAGACGATATCATCAAAACGGTAAATTCGTGCTGGATACAAACAGCACAAAACAGAGAAATCTGGGCTTCTTTGGAGGAGGCCTTCACCCGAGGAGGGGTTCTTGTAGATTAGTTACTATTATAAAAATATGCGTGCAATAAACAATAAGTTAGAAATAAGTAAAGTAAACAAAAAAAAAAAAAAAAAACATGCGTGCGTACAAAGTACACATGTCAGAAGTGAAACTTCTTTGGCGAACTAATTTATAAATCTTGTTCACTCTGTCTCACTTTTTCTCTCAATCTTTCTCACTCGCTTGCTCCCTACTCTCACTCCACGGCTAGTTGCTCATGCTACGTTCGCCCTGTCTCACTCTCTCTCAATCGGTCTCGATCACTCTCTCTCTCTTTTCCGACACTTCCGTTGCATACCGGCGTGACGTTTCATCTGTAAAAATTTTACCCTCATGCGCCTAAAGAAGTTTCACTTCAAAAAACTCTGTTACTATTTTTTTGCAAGAAATATAAAAAGGCTTTTATTATTATATTGTAAAAACAGGAGCCGTCGGAGGCGCTGGAGCTGGCGGCGCGAGCGTCCGTGCTGCGTCCGAACGCGTTCGAGTGCGCGTACGCGGCGGCGCGCGCTCTCCTCGCGCTCGGGCGCCCCGCGGACGCGTTGCCGCACGCGCGCCGCGCGCTGCTGCTGGCGCCCGCCTGCGAGCCCAACGCGCTGCGCACTCTCAAGGCGCTGCAGCAGGAGGTGCTCGCCCGCGTCAACGCGGACACCCGCTCCGTAAGGAACTACGACACCATCAGCCTCAACATGCCTTGACGCAACACGCAACAACACCATCAGCCCCGACAATACATTACACAACACGCTCATCAACACCATCAGCCTCAACATGCCCTGACGCAACACGCAACAACACCATCAGCCCCGACAATACATTACACAACACGCTCATCAGCACCATCAGCCTCAACATGCCCTGACGCAACACGCAACAACACCATCAGCCCCGACAATACATTACACAACACGCTCATCAGCACCATCAGCCTCAACATGCCCTGACGCGGTACGCTCTACACCATCAGCTACAACATTACCTAACGCAAAACGCTCATCAACACCATCAACTTCAACATGCCGTAACATAACACGCAACAATATATACGTATCGGCTTCAAACATTACGTAAGCACCAAAGGCGGGGGTGTAGTTGCTTAGCTTATTTGGACCGTTTATTTTGAAAGTGGTGTAAGTCCATTTTTGAGAAAAATGAGCTATCACGTAATTCATCCTTAATTTAATGTAATTTTTTTATATATAACTAGTCCGTGTTTAATTTCTCAAAAAAAATCCCATGTTTTGTACAACTTAAAAACGGTCGGTAAATGAAATTGCATTATCAACAAATATAACCTTTTGTTTTCTCGAAACAAAAGGAAATGGACTTACACCACTTTCAAAATAAACGGTCCATTTTAGATGACATAGTCTAGAATCTAGAAGATGATTACGTCAGAGCAACATTTATTTAATTACTTTTTTTTGGTAAAAAATTAAAATATTATAAAACATGTATGGCTCGATAGCGAAAATATTGCTTAGAGATTCTCTAAAATATGTACTTAGTAGTACTTGCTCACTCTCTTGTTCTTTTAAAAAATATATTTGCTTGCCTAAGCATGAAAAAGGTATAAGAACTATGCTTAGATTAAAAATACTTTAAAAGAAAGGGGAAGGGTCAAAAATTATTAAAATTCTGCTTACGTAATACTCGAATAATCCCTCTACACAACACAAACCGCAATCGGCCTCAACGTGCCGTAACAACACACAACAACACCATCAGAATCGACATGCCGTAGCACAACACACTCATCAACAGCATCTGCATCACTATACATAAATATCTAAATAGGCCATGTTCTGTTTAGCATTCCTACGGCACTCAGCATATACCTTTATTGTTAATTATTTTTCAACCACGCCAATCCCACGTAATCAAGGCTGGAACGAAAATTTCATAAGCGTGAAATTAAAGTAAAATCCTTAGATTGTCTCTTGAAATGAGTAAATTGATCTTTTTTTGGCATAGGCATATGTTAAATAAAATCAACTTATAAAGAGTGTAAATGCAAATCCGCTTCAGTCGAAAATTGTTATTATTTCATTAACTACATTAATTTATTAGTGTAAATGCTTAAAAAAATTAATTTTCGACTGAAGTGGATTTACTCTTACATCCTTCATATATAAAAGCAGTGTTAACGATCGAACTTTCTAAAACATCGACTTCATCTTGGTTAAAAATACCTTGTTGCCTATTATTGTATAGAAATGGCGACAACATCAGTAGCGCCATAAAATACGTAGTACTTAAAGTATCTCTATAGGATTTGCACTACTATTCAACTATAGTATTCACTTCTATAGTACTACTACTAATTCAAACACCTAACTAAATCTCCCTAAAATTCTTTGATAAAAAAATATATATCAAAGTTTTATGAATAGGTAATTTTTCTAACTATGATAATAATTGAATAATTATTATATATTTCATAATATATCGAGCCTTTTGACGAACGACATCGTAAGCCAAAACTGCATTTTTACATCAGAGAATTTTTCATTTCTAATTAAAGAGTATTTATGATAATTTTATAAACTGATCTATTAAAATGGTGGCATTAATCTACTCATTCTAATTTATAAAGATGAATTTAAAAATATTTTTAAGATTTTTGGCGCTTGCGATGCCTTTCCTGAAAATGTTCGATATAATTTGAATTTATTCGTTAGTCGTAATCGATACGGAAATAAATTGAATCGATTTCACATCGAATTTTATTTCTCTTATGAATGTAATTATACTCGACCAAAAGTACACGATTTTGGTTCTGATATTTTTGCAAATGATAACGTATTATTTCATAATACATTTCGAGCGAACGAATTACTGTCGGTCAAATTATTCTTGTTATTTTTTAACATTAATACGTAAATTGTTTTAACTGACAGTTATGTTAACGATACTGTGGCTGGTATTAGAAAAAAAAACTTGCCTGATTGAATAAATAAGGATTAAGTTTTATTATGTTCAATAATAAATCAAATTAAATATGTTAATTATGTGATGAAATTATAATATTTTTATAGCTTGTAAATATGTAGTCCTTGATTATTTTAACAATGTACAGTCTGGATGGTATTTTTAGTTATTTAAGCCTCGAATATGACTTTTGCACTGTAGAGTTGTGGTCGCTTGCCATCTTTTTTTTTGTTTTCGTTATAAAATTATTTTAATTTTAATTATTTCACAAAGAAATATGGCGATAAAGCGGTGACCTTAATTTGACGTCAGTTTTCGGTCATCAGTGTTATATAAGTATGAAGCAATATTATATAATTTTCACGTCAAATTAGGGTCATGCGTTTTATCAGATATAATTGGTGCCTTAAATTGAAATCGTTGACATAGGTTTTTTTTTAATTTTATATTAATATGAATTAAAATAATTATTCCGAGTTAAACTCATTAGCCCATTTTCTTGCTTTATTTTTATTTATTAATCATAATCCTAGTATATAATTATGACTTTCTCTAAGGCTTGATGATGATTATACGTGAAGGATTTTTTGTTTGTTTGTCCGTTTGTTTGTGTTGGATGTAACTATATACTGGATAATGTACCTATTGAGAGTGATGTATGAATTAGTTATTTTTTAGTATTATTTATTGTAACTGTCGTTTTTTTTTTCATCGGGAATTAGTGAAATTAAATTTATATTGCATATCAATGTTTTTTTTTTTTTGCCCAAAATGTAAAAACTCCGATGATATAATCTATGTGAAAAATTTAGTAACAAAATATTGCAGAATATAGTATATTTGAAATATGTAAGACTGACACAGATCGGTAACGTTTCATTATGAAATATTATAAAATATACAGTATAAGAATAATGTAAGTACAATATATTGTAAACTGTGACAGTACATATTATGTTTATATTAAATACATTTTTTTTTCATATTGCTTTAATATGTGTTTCATTTCTACTCTGTTCAACCTATTTAAAGCGATGATACACTTTTAGAGTAGATGTATTTCACTAATCAAGCTTCTCCAAGTCTGTAGAAATCTCTTCAAACTATTTAATCATTTCCTGGTATAAAATTCGTAGCGAAAGCCATGCAATATTACAAAATTAAATTCTCACTTATTACGTACTAGTTGAAAGCACGTGAATTTGGTTCTATTGCTTTTGCCATGAAACGTCTTGCGCGCCATCTTTTATAATCGGGTTGTACAATTTAACCTCTGGTTTCAGCTTTGTACTTAATAATTATATAGTCTATCTGATGATAACTTAAAAACTAAAATAAGACCTTACCTACTAAGATAAACCTTACTTTTTGGTTCTAAATGAAGAGTTTTATTGATACAACAACATGTTTGTTATGATATTTATTTATATAGAAAATAAACAATTGACTTTTCTTAAATATTATAAATTCAGTTTTCACCTATTTTTTCTCCTAAATAAAAAAAATATTCTACATATATACAAAACACTGTAGTTTTATGTGTTTGTTTATTGCAATGGTATTAAATACATATATAAAATCAGGTATATTTATATCACATAAGTATAAAACAAACAAAGATGTTTATTATAATTAAGAGACAAGGATTTGCTGAAAATCTTCAGTGGTGTGGGAAATTTTGTCATCAGAATTATCGGTAGAAACAGAGGTGCTGGTAGAAACAGTAATATCGGGAAAAATAGGAAGATTCTGAGAAATAGGAAGATTGTGAGAAATAGGAGGATCGGGGGAAATAGGAGAATTGGGGGAAACGGGAGGATTATTAGAAACTGGGGTAGAGGTAGTGAGTGTGGAATTGGTAGCGTTCGCATGCGCCATTGCAATTTGATTATGCAACCAAAACGGTGAACTTCGCAGAACGCCATCGTTGGCGTGGGGTTTTAAGATGATATTTGTATTCTGCGGCACTCTCATGTATACCGGTAGGAATATTAATGGATTCTGTACTGTCGGTTTGACGTTGATAATTTGAACGGGAGGTACATTTTTACTGTTCAATAAACCGTAGTTGTATATGGGTTTCTTTACGATTCGTCGCGGGTTATGCCTCTGTCGCCAAACTCGATGTGGTTTAACGTGCACCGTCGGCATGAAGACGTGGTGGAAGTGACTCAGTACTTCGTGGAGTTTCTCCGGAGTCATGTCCTGGTGGTTGAGCGGCGCGGCCTCGGCCATGGCGCTGAAGATTTTCGCGCACTGCGGTGTGTTCCTGCGTCCAGCTACTGGACACGTCTAGAAGGGACGTTTCATCATTGTGACACGATTATTTTAAACAGTTATCTTTAATAAATTTTTTATTATTATTATAATGATCCTCGAAACTGGATTGAAATGTAATGGTTCAAATGTTTACATGAAATTTATTACCCTTCTAGACGCAGATATAACTTACATTTTTATATACACGCACATACATATTTATACAACCGTTACACGCATTTCAAGTGGCAGTAAATTACCTATAGTACATGAAATAAATACGAAAACATACATGCAAAAATTACAGCATCCGAGCTAAAGAAAACAAAGAAATACCTGCTTTGTAATCAACACAGTAAAACCAAGAATACATTTAAGTATTAAATCCAGCTACATTTAACGAAATGTATGCCTATACTTTCTTACTTTTTTAATCACAATTGGAGAATAATAGACAACAGTTCAACTTACATTTGTAATGTAATGAAAATATTTTAATTTGATTTAAAAAAAATACTTCAGGAAGTTTTGAACTTTTTTTTTGTTAATTGCATAGTAGAAAATATGTTTTTTTTTTTTTTTAAGGAAATTAAAATTGAGTGTGTAAAGCGAACACTTACCATAAGCATGGTGTCGATTACATTCAAAAGTTTCTTCGGCGAGCTGCAGTGTTCCCTGTACATGGGAATGTTGGTGAACGCGCTTATCAACAAGCCGGAGCGCTCGGCCCACTCGGGCTGAGAGCTCAGCTGGCGGATGCGATCTTTCATCTTGAAATGATCCATGAAATTGTATTTGTTCAACACACCCATCTTGCCCATCAGGCACGTCGTTGATGGTGTTTGATCGTGACACTGGAAGATATCCATTATTTTAGTTTTTATAACGTCTCTTGATCTTGTTTTCGTTGCAGCCGTACACACACGCCAAAATGCCAGATGCGTGATTCAGAACAGGACGTATATCGCATTTTAATGAAATGTGCTCGTTTACATAATGATTTCTTAGGTTTACGCGAATATTATTCATTGAAATAAAACTAATTTAAACGGATTTTATCGCGGTTATTTATTAAATTTTGATCCCGACGTTTCGAAAGCTTTTCAGCCTTCGTGGTCACGGGGCGGACTGAGGTGTAGGTTGTCCAGAAAAGTTTATGTTACTGTGTCTACCTTCAATGTGCTCGTTACGAATCTCTAAGATAATAAATATTTAAACATTGCTACAGTACATGTATACGCGACGCAACGAAATACTAGAAACCACCAGATTTGTTTATGATTTGGTCGAAATCGATATTTCAATGAGATATTGATTTTAACATGCTCCATAGATGAGTGCCACACGTTCTGTCCGAACAAACCCTCCATAAAGATTAACAAAAAGTACTACATAATGCAATTTGGGTGGCGGAGGGATTGAAAAACGTTACGATGCGTTACAAGAGGGTTTTGAACAACGCGTTTTTATATTAAAAAAAAAACTAGGTAATAAAAAAATTCCCAAGTTCGCAACTGTTTTCGTTTATGTTTTATGGAGAATCCTTTGGCTATTTGTAATCAAATTGCTAAAGGTTATGGTAAATAACTTATTTTATTTTAAGAGTTTTATTAGTAGAAAAACCATTGTGGCAGAGAGAGGAAAACACGAGACAGTGTCCGAACTTGCGACTCAGATGTAGGCTTAAGGAGGCCTCCTTTCGATGATCATCAACACTCACCTTCACCGCTCGTGTTTCTCTGTCCCTTCGGTAATGTTCCAACTACGTACGATGAATACGTTAGAGAACTTTGAAACGAACGATTGATATGAATCGGTACACAACACACTTCCTTGAACGCCGACGCGATACTGATGTATAAGTGTGCCAACTGGCACAAATTCAGCGTGCCACTGTCGGAGCGCATATACTGTATCTACATATTGTTTCTCATAATATCATTGGCTGATTGGCTTATAAGCCGTTACAACGACGACGGCGCCCCTAAGGGTCTGATTATTGTCCGTTATCGGCATTGTTTCTAGATTATTCCTCCACAAATGGACCATATTAAAATTATAAAAGACTAGTTGCGTCCGCGAATCCGTTCGCGTGGAACTAAAAGTTTATATAATCATTACTATAAAATAAATATTTTATAACCTATGTGTTACTCAGGGCTAATGTAGGATTCTAACAAAACTACAAATCTTTCCTCTTTATACTACTAGTATAGATATATTCTAAAACTCACCGGGTATTTGGAATTGAAGTAATTGTGTTTTTTCACTCTGTTAACTGTTGTTAAGGTCTCTGGCGCTTCCTGTGCGTAGTTGAGAGTTGTCAAGTTGCATTCGGTAAGAACTTTACGACTGACGAGTTCAGGCAAGTAGCATAAGTCACGGCGTTTTCTCTGAAAATTTTATTATTGACCCGTCTTTTCCTTTTTCCTTTTAATTTTATTTATAGTTTCTTTCGTTGCCGGGATTTCTTTTATAACCATTAAACGATCTCTTTCTTTCTTTCTTTCTAATACCTATTCATATTTAATAGAAATACCTACTATAATAATTGTATTTCCACAAATTTTAATTCAACGCCATTTCATGTTCAATGGTAAATTCGTTTCTTTATATAATTCCTAGGATTAGCGTTATGGCGACATTCTCAACTGATGCTAAGTGACGATGTGACACAAACAGGTAGACGGGCGGCCGGAACACACTTATAGGTAATTGGCGGAAAATTTTCAACTTGAGGGTGGTAGCTAGCCAGGCGGACATTAGAAAAAGCTTTACCACCATGCTATGGTTTTCCCAGAATGTTTTTCTTCGCCGAAAGCCCAGGCTCATTGTAAGTGGGTTCGAAATCACTAATAAATATATATAATTACTTTGATAAATAACATAAATATATCAACAATCAACCCTCACCGGTCTATATTTTGATGAGCTCACTTGACAAACAGCATTGTTTCTTGTATGTCTGAAAATGATGAAATTAATCAGGTTTAAACCAATAAAAGCATCTAACAGTCTAATACGTTACAAGTATTCATACTGATATTATAAAAGCGAAAGTGAGTTTGTTTGTTTGTTACGCGTTTACGCCTAAACCGCTGAATAGATTATGATGAATTTTGGTATAGAGATAAAATTTGAAAACGGTGACAGGCTACTTATCGTGAAAACCTAATTGGAAGTGGAGTAAAAAAAGGGATAAACTGTGTGTGAAACTTTTTATCGCGTCATGCGATTTGTTTGACAGAATCAATAAAAGCCGCATGTAAAATCTAGTTTCACATAATTTACAAATTAAATATGTATACTCACTTGCATAGATCTTTCTTTGTTTTGAACGGGCAGTTCTGAAATTATAAAAGTAATTTATTAATTAAGTATTCGTTCTACTCCAATTTTACGATTTAAAAGTTAGATCGTTCTGTATTCTGGTAAATAATAGACTAAAATATAGTGTAAATGAGTTATGTATGCTTCTTTGGTGCGACAAGAGAAATAGTGGAAAGTGATTAGTGGAAACTAAACATAGTTTGAAACAGAAGTTGTGGGAAGCGAAATAATACACCATGAACTTGGTTGCAAGTTATATAATATTATAAAGTGGAAAAATTTGTTTGAATACACCATTTTAGGAACTACGAGTCAAATTTCACAAATTATTTTCGTATTTGATACAGCAATGATTTAGGAAGCCTTTATTAGGCTATTTAACATCACTTTACCGCCACAGCCATAGGCTCATTGCAGGGATTCGAATTCACGTCCATCGAAGATATGTTCATACACATTGCCATGGGTACATTATTATAAATACATAGTTAGGTCGACGATAATCAGGTAATTTTAAAATATAAAGGTATTTTTAACATACGGACTGTTTATTTTGAAAGTGGTGTAAGACCACTTTTGAGAAAAATGAGCTATCACGTAATTCATGCTTAATTTAACGTAATTTTTTTATACATAACTAGTCCGTGTTTAATTTCTCAGAAAAATCCCATGTTTTGTACAACTTAAAATCGGTCGGTAAACGAAATTGCATTACCAACAAATATAGTAGTAACCTATAATTTTGTCGAAACAAAAGAAAATGGACTTACACCACTCTCACAATAAACGGTCCATATATGAATTACCTCTGAGAGTACGTCGAACGTGCAAGCCAGCAGTTTATTGATCTCGCAGTCGGCTTCGTATTCCGTAAGCGGTTTCTTCAAGCAGGTCGTCACCGCCCGAGCCTTCGCGCTCGCCCACCACGGTTGCGACTCGGTCAGTTTGTCAAGCAGTTTTACGAACGCATCGATATCAACCGATCCCGATTCAGAAACTATACCGATGTTTTGGAACACGCAGTTCTCCTTTTCGCACTACAAAAGAACCGACGAGACGATGCTTTACTTAATTTAATTTATAATATCGACTTCGATTCGACTGTGTGCCTCTCGTCCTGGGTTTGCCCAGTTTACGCATAGAGGTATAAATTCCACTGTATAAACGGATTTTTCCATCATACCAACAAAAATATACTAATTATCAATATTACGATACCATACCATACGATACTATACCATACCATACTATACCATACTATACCATACTATACCATACTATACCATACTATACCATACTATACCATACTATACCATACTATACCATACTATACCATACTATACCATACTATACCATACTATACCATACTATACCATACTATACCATACTATACCATACTATACCATACTATACCATACTATACCATACTATACCATACTATACCATACTATACCATACTATACCATACTATACCATACTATACCATACTATACTATACTATACCATACTATACCATACCATACTTTGTTTTTTTAATCCTAGCTCTGTAAAATGACTGTACTTCACCTGAAGGTAAGTTTCAGTACAGTCCAGTGACAGTAGTGACTGCGTAGGGAAAAATGTCCTTCGTCAGTCGCAACTGTCTTGACAGACTACAATGCTGAATCAGTTTAAGAATGTTAAAAATAACGGATTAATGCAAGATGGAGAGGTAAATAGCTGCACAATATTACACAACTTAGAGTTACATGATTAGAAAGGAGATTTGAAGCGATGATAGCTCAGTGGTAGTGTGCACGACTTCGCGTCAAGGGACGTGAGTTTGTAATCCAAGCACCTATAATGAGCTTGAGCTTTCGGTGAAGGAAAACATCGTGAGGAAACCATAGCATGGTGGTAGGGTTTTTTCTAATGCCCGTCTGGGTAGCTACCACCCTCAAGTTGTAAATCTGCCGCCAAATACCAATAGATGTGTTCCGGCAGCTGCACTTGAGAGCCAGTTCCGCCACAGGTTTAGCGTGTCTACCAAATTGGGCCGTATCGTCACTTAAGATCAGGTGAGATTATGGACATGACGCTAAACCTTAAGTATAAAAAAAAAGATATTGTGCGGCTTTTGGTGGCTCTCAAATGATGGAATTAATAAATATTTAACTCACAGAATAAGGCACTATCATCAGATCTCTCATCTTGTTTATTGTCGGAGTAGTTGCGGGCAGTTCTGTGGTACTTATATAGCTTGTATTGTCAATCGATAATCTTCTCTGCCCGTCCCATTTCACTTTAAAATCACACTCGGACCTCCACGACGGTCGAATAAATTCAGTCATATCGCAGCAATCCAGAGGATCTGTTACGTCCTGAAATGTACACAGGAGTCATTTGAATCTATACTGAAAATAGAAAATCTTTTTCGAAATGTTCAATAGTATATAAAAAAGTATATGAATTAGCCAGTAAAATGCAAAATAGACACAAATCTAGAAATAGAAAATAGCAAATGTATTAGTAAATGAACTGACGTAGTTAATATTAACCATGGTTTTAAAGTTATTTTATCACTTTGAGATAAATAAAGACAGTATTTTTGTATACTATTTTTTATACTATTTAGACTGTAAAAAGTTATTCGAATAAAACAACAATTAATGCTTTATAAATTCAGCGTTGTGGGCACAATCTTACCTGATGTCAATTGACGATGTGACCCAAGGTGGTGGACACGCTAAGCCTAGGGAAGAACAGGCACTCAAGTGTAACTCCCAGAACATACCTTGATGTATTTGGCGGCAGTTTTTTCAACTAGCCAGATAAGCATTAGAAAAAGCTTTATCACCATGCTATGATTTCATCACGATGTTTTTCATTCCATGAAAACTCAAGCTTATTGCAGGGATTCAAACTCACGTCCAATGACGAGAAGTCCGTACATACTACCAACTGGGCTATCACTATTTCCTCAAATCTCTGATATTTCATAATCAAATCTTTGTACCGATCACAGGACTAGCTGAGGTTCGACCTCTTATTGGTAGCCTTACATGTTACCCCTAAGGCTATCAGTGGTAAAGAAAAAGCACTGAAATCTCGTCCAATCACCGAATTTTCGCGTAAAAGGTTTCAGAACACTTCACACTTACCATTTCAATGTCTCCACCTTCTTTCACATCGTTAAGGATAGAGTCTCTGTTAGAAATATCTACTAGAGTAGTAGGCACAGCCTGTGAGATTAAAATAAAAATAGTTTACCTCATAACGTAACAATAATTGAATGACATAGATTTAAGCATTCAAATTAAATAAAAATAGTCTGATGTCATTCGAGAGCTATTAAAAAATGAATGGTCCACATACATTATGTTTTTGAACGCAATCGTTACACATCCATACACACAGGCATCCGGATGTCCAAGAAAAAGTTGTTTTAAAAAGATTATTTATAGTATATAATGAAATAAATGAATTTGAAAATTATCTAGTGTTATAGTGAGAGTACTAAACTCGATAATATAATATTTGCCTTGCCGTAAAAACACAAAATAATGATCATTGAAGTTTCGAAAATTGTTCGGCTGTGGAATGTTGAGAGTAATGCATTTCGCATTATGAGGCGTTCAATACAGTATTAATTCAATTATACCTGAGATACATCTATACAATTACTCTAAACCGGAAAAGTTTGTACGTTTGAACGCGCTAATCTTAGAAACTACCAAACGGATTTCAAAAGTTCTTTCTGCTTTCGACAGAGCTTCAAGGAAGGCTTCATTCTATTTAAATTCACGCTACTACCAATAGAAGCTAACTTATTTTTTTATTGTTTATAGGTTTAGATTTCTGGTTATATTATTACATAACTTCTGATGTAACATGCTAAAGCCTGATGGAAGAGCTGGCACTCAAGTGCAACTACCGGAACACACCTATAGCTGTTTGGTGGCGAACTTACAACTTGAGGGTGATACCTAGCTAGGCGGGCATTAGAAAAAGCTCTACCAACATTTTTTTTTTTCGTAGGAATATAAGATATGATACATAAGATACCCACCTTCCGCCAGGCAGCAAAAGTATGGGTTATCTCAGATTCTTACCGACTAAAAGCCTACGGCCTCTGTACCTTCCACCAAGATTGATAGAGCGCTTTCACATTCATCATCTAAAAGCTCCTCTAAGCTTTACCACCACGCGAAAATTCGGGCAAAAATAAATAAATAAAATTTTAGTTCCGTGCAAACATGCAAAAAGAGTGTGTCGTACTCAATATAATGAAACAAAAGGAAAGGGGGGTATATACGAAAAACAATCTACCTTGTCAGCAATATCTTTCAAACTGACTACCCTCAGCCCATCGCCTTCTTTCCTCGACGTATCATCAACATTCTTAGTATCTACAGCAGCGGTCGTTTGCTAAAGTACAAATACAAATCTTAGTTATTACGATTTCAAAATTTGTCTGTTCACTGATCCGCCATTGCGAAGTGTTAAAGCACGACAATCGTATCCTGAAGCGATGATGGCTCAGTTAATAGTGTGTACGGACGCTGTGTCGATGGTCGTGAATTCGAATCCGCATGCAATGGGCCTGGCTTTCGCTCAATGAAAACATCGTGAGGAAACCATAGCATAGTGGTAGGGCTTTTACTAAAGCCGGCCTGGCTAACTACCAACCTCTAGTTGAAAATCTGCCGATAGATACCTATTGGTATGTTCAGGCAGTTGTACTTGAAAGCCAATACACTTGACTTAATGTCAGGTGAGATTGAAATATGTCCTCTTTCGATGTTGTATGATGACATTCGTTTTTAAGACCTTATTTGTGTATTTATACTATGTGTATTGTGTGTCATCAAAATAAATGTTTTTTATTTCTCTTTCCTTCTTTCTTTCTTTCTCTTTCTTTCTCTCTTTCTGTTACATTCCCCGTCGAATTCTATAAGAAGTGCGACAACTATCCCTGACCTCTGGCAATACGGGGGTCAAACTCAAATGTAACATAGTGTTGGTCTAAGAAAGCGTGACGCTCACAAACCATAAAACAATTTTGTAAATTTTACATGTCATAACAGAATTTTAATAAATGCTTAAAGTTTTATTATTGCAAGCAATACATATTAAGTAAAAAAGAAATTAACGTCGTACGGACGGCGGGCGATCTGTCATTTGTGACGTATCATTGTTACGGGGGTTACAGAAAATGTTACGACGTGTAAAGCGTGATGAATGAGGGGGGGGGGGGGAGGGGGGGGAAATAAAAAAAATTGTGTGACGTATTCTATGAACTGCCCCATAGTTACTCACACTTAAGTTCGCTGCAAACCGTACTGGATCGTAGCGTGGTGTTTCGGCGTCGTAATGAACGAGAGACGAGAATCCGCAGCTCGATAATTCTTTCTCGCCAATAACTGGCGGTAAGTGGCAACACTTAGCCTTGTAATACTGAAAACAAAATACCATAACTTCTAAACACAGTACACAACGAAAAATTATTTTTGAATAACCGTTTTATGAATGAATAATAGTAGATTAAATTTTGAATCGATGATAGCTCAGTGGTAGTGTGTACGGACGGCGCGACGAAGAACGTGAGTTCGAATCCTTGAATTCCTTCGAATTGAGCCTTCGATTGGGAAAATATTGTGATGAAACCATAGCATGGCGGTAGGGCTTTTTCTAACGCCCACCTGGTAAGCTAGCTTAACTTAAAAATCAGCCGCCTAGTAACCATAGGTGTGTTTCGGCAGTGGTACTTAAGAGCCAGTCTCTCTATTGGGTTTAACTTGTTAACAATTTGGGCCACATCGTCACTTAACATCAGGTGAGATGGTGGCTATAAACCTAAATCTATAAACTGTTGATGCTATTTGGATCTCTGTTTTGTCATTTTGATAGCATTTTATATGACATATGCAGTTTGAATATTATGCATACGTGAAATTATAACTACTAACACGAAGCAGGCTTTGTTGTCATACAAAAGCCTTGGGCGGTTTTTATGTTATGGATCCTAAACATTTGCAAGATACTTTACGTGAGATTGGTGTAACTTCTTTAGGCTTAGCGTGTGCATCGTCTTGAGCCACAACGTCACTTAACATCAGGTGAAATTGTGGGCATAACGCTAAGACTATAAATTAAAAAAATACTTAAAAAAAACGATATTTTTTTCATAGCTTAGTGTTTAGTCTACTCCCCGTTCCCGACAATAGACAATAAAATGCCGGTAGTGCAAAGGATCAATATAAGAGTACGTACAAGTAAGTAAAAGCCACTGGTAGAAAGTACGGATTTCAATAGTAGTGTGTACGGACTAAAGCGGTGATAGCTCAGTGGTAATGTGTCAGCGTCATAGGACGTGAGTTCGAATCCATCCACCTAAGCTTGAGCTTTCGGTGAAGGAAGACATCGTGAAAAAACCATAGCATGCTGGTAGGGCTTTTTCTAATACTGGTCTGGCTAGCAACAACGCTCAAGTTGAAAATTTACCGCCAAATACCAATAGGTGTGTTCCGACAGTTGCACTTGGGAGCCAGTTTCCTCCACAGGTTTAGCGTGTCTACCAACTGGGGCCGTAGCATCACTAAGATCAGGTGTGACTATGGCCATAACGCTTAAAACCGTAACGATAAAAAAAGACATATACTTACATTTTTCAGAAACCATGACGGGCGACATTCGACGGCTAAATTTTCTTGGAAACTTTCATATATCCTGTAATCAAACAACAACAAGGTATTTCATCATACTTTCATATTTATTTTTTCTAACGTTAACTAATTTTATAAATGCAAAAGTGAGTTTGTAACACTGTCACGCCTAAGCCGCTGAATCGATTATGATGAATTTCATTAATAGAACGCTATTTATAATTACTCATCAGCCTGTGTATATTTGTTTCTTTTTTTCAAACTAATGTATTTAACTTTTACCTGTATTAACCAACACTACCTTTAATTAATACATCACCAATTTTTACGTTAATAATTTCTGTGTCGATCGACAATCATAATAGAAAACTTTAAGAACGAAAAGTCAATCGCCATAATAAAAAAAGACTCGATTAGTAAAGTATTTCGGTCGTTATCGTGTTAACATACAAGATCCGCACATGCAGACACACGGACGTCCAAGACAGAACTATTTAAACAGTTTTTCAACTAGTTTATATAACAAAAAAGACATCAAAAATATCATGAGTGTTAAAAATGGTTTAATTGTTCTCGATCTGTCTGTGTATATATTACTTCTTCACAAGTGCAATATATGATAAATAGAGGACATAATGATTTGTTATGTTTACGCGAATATTACTCATCGAAATAAAACTAATTTAAACATATTTTATCACGGTTATTTATTAATTTTAATCACGACGTTTCGAAAGCTTTTCCCACCACACTGACTTGACTTGTGACTGACACTACGAGAGCTGAAAAGCTTTTGAAATGTCGGGACTAAAATTAATAAATAACCGCGATAAAATCCATTTTATTTCGATAAATAGAGACATTTTCAGTTTGAATATTTCGTTGTTTTCCGTGAAGTAACAGTAGTAGTACCCACCTCAACGCTTCACTTATGAGGCGTGCAATTCCATAGATAATAATGTATACTTTAAATCTTATAAGCACAACCTAATTATTAATAAGAGTAATATTTACTTACAGTGTATATATTTTTAGCAATCAGAAACGGAGTCTTTTAAATTATAATAAAACGATATATCACGATCATATCTAAAAATGCACGTTTCCAATAGGCTTTGTGATTATTATTGACGAAGGAACAAAATTACAACTACGAAAGTCAGTATAAACCATTCCCAATACATTTCCAGCATAAACCATATAAAAAATGTGAAAAAAAAATGTTAGTAATAGAAAATTATAAATCTTACGACCCTTCGATGATATTGCCTCGAGTGCCTCGCTTCGCATGCATTTATCGATTGGATATATGCTGTTAACCTTAAGGGCTTTAATAACCTTAATGCTGTGGCATTACAGAGCTTTGCGGACGAGTACTCAGCCCGAAGAATGCAATAGCAGTGTTCGCATCGTATTTATCTACTCTTTGTGACTAACTACCCTGCTAATAAAATGACTGTATGCTCTGTTAGAAGTAAATTTTAGGAGCGTAGTTTATAACACCGATTAGTATACAAGTACGTTGCGAGCGTGGCTATGAGTTCAGTAAAAGCGAAGCACTCGAGGCAAGATAATCATCGTACGTAGCTGGAACTTCACCGAAGGGACAATGTTTTAGTATTTATGCTGTAAATCATTTACGGAACTGATTTATACTCGGCGGAGAGAAAAACTCGAGCAGTGAAGTTGAGTGTTGGCAATTGTCGAAAGGAGGCCTCTTGAGACCTAGATCCGTGTGGCAAGTCTCGGACACTGCTCGGTGTTATCCTCTGTCTCTCTCTCACACGATAGATCCGGCACCCGGACGTCTTCATGGTTTGCTAAAAAGTTCGTATCTCATCCTGCTTTATAATTGATCCGATCTTTTGAACTGTTTCGCGAATGATTTCTTACAATTCTTTTATAGAAATAATTTTCAAGCTACTCATGAAAACGACAGATGGCGTTGTGGTCTACAGTATCCAGTTGTTACAGAATAAATGCTGAATTCTATATATTTTGCTATACAACTGTGGTTCTTAACCGCATTGACGTCATCCAGAAGTATATACTGACCTTTGTGAAAACATGTACTTAGCTCCCGCTAGTGATTGGACAGGGGAACAGGCGTCTCCTTTTTTCAAACTTTCTTCTGGGCAATTCTATAAAACAAAACAATATTTTATTAGATATTTTAAGGTATTTTATGTCATAAATTTGGTATTACATTACATTGAAATTATACTCAGATTACTTATTCATTCATTCATACTTTAACGTTCATAAGCGTCTTCACAGGCTATAATTTGAACAAAATATTTTGATTTCAATCTAGCTTTTGATTTGGCAATGCTATTATTGTTCATAAACGGGTTACAACTAACTAAAAGGAAGGAGCAAACTCATCCTGCAAAAATTATTTAATTGCTTTAATATACTGACCTCTATTAGTTGATCCACAACGCAGTGCCACAGCGCTTGACCCGGGCACGTGTTCGAGTATCTCCTGGGTCTCCTATCGTAGCAAGCCGTTAACACGGGCTCGATAGTCTCCTGCCATGTTCCTTTTGGCAGCCTCGCAGAGAGAATCACTGCGAACAGTTGCTTCGGAGGCAACTGGTCCAGCAAACCTATCTTATTGTTAACACACGCCCATTCGTGACACTGTAAAGAATACGTATATACAAGTCGTATTGTCTGTGTTGGTATACAAATGGCAAATTAATCCAATGTCATATAGCTCGAGTTCCAGGATGTGCTCGAATGTCTGCGATAAGCCTGAACTTTCGGTAAAGGAAAACATCAGGATGAAACCATGGCATGGTAGGGTTATTTTCTAATATCTGTTGATGTGTTCCAATAATTGCACTTGAGAGCCAATTTATTTACTAAGCTTATCGTGTCCGTCATCTCGGGTGACATCATTATTTGACATCAGCTGAGATTACGACTGTATCGCTAAAAAAATTGGAACCACCAAAAAAAACTACCTATGAAAGTTAATGTATTAGGATGCGCCCTATTATAGCCACCTTTTGAAGCGATGATAGCTCAGTGGTAATGTGTACGACTTCGCGTCAAGGGACGTGAGTTCGAATCCAAGCATCTACAATGAGCTTGAGCTTTACGGTGAAGGAAAACATCGTGAGGAAACCATAGCATGGTGGTAAGGTTTTTTCTAATGCCTACCTGGCTAGCTACCACCCTCAAGTTGTAAAACCTGCCGCCAAATACCAATAGGTGTGTTCCGACAGCTGCACTTGAGAGCCAGTTCCTCCACAGGTTTATCCACAACTTGGGCCGTATCGTCACTTAAGATCAGGAGAGATCATGGACATAACGCTAAACCTTAAGTATAAAAAAAAAACCTACAAGCCTTCCGGCTGCTCGATATTGGGTTATTAATTCCGAAACGTAACCCCTAAATAAGGTTCGCGATGAAAAAGAATTCAAATAACTACAACTACGCTCAGTTTTTTTTTATTATTTTTTAATACTTAAGGTTTAGCCTTATGGCCATAATCTCACCTGATCTTAAGTGACGATACGGCCCAAGTTGGTAGACACGCTAAACCTGTGGAGGAACTGGCTCTCAAGTGCAGCTGCCGGAACACTCCTATTGGTATTTGGCGGCAGGCTTACAACTTGAGGGTGGTAGCTAGCCAGGCGGGCATTTGAGATAGCCCTACGATCATGTTATGCTTTCCTCATCAAAATGCGAAACTATAGAAAAAAGATGTGAGAGAGCTTCGAATTAAACCCCCTTATTGAATAAAAAAAAACAGATAATCAATTACTGCCATACTATGAAACGAAATAATAAATTTACATGGGCCATAAGTACGAGCATAGCTAATTGGTAGACAAACCAACATACGGAAGCAACCCTAAAGCGGTACTCGGTCTCTGGTAAGTAAGGAAACAATGTAGTGCCACCGCAGGAGTTCTGATGAATATTACCAGTCAAGTCTTACATAATCATGCTGCAGCTTGCCCAGGAATACGTCAGAGATATGTAAATAGATCTGTGCAACATTAAAATGTTGGCATGGATATTCGCTGACTGTGGAAGAAATATTGTAACTACACTATCCCCTCACATAAACTGTTTTAATTCTACTTAAACCATAGTTGATCTGTAACTTGATTAGAATAACTAAAATTGTAACCTAGAAACTTCCGAGCTACCCAATTCTCCCTGGGCTGGGTACCCACCGGGATAAATCCCATTTTTTTTTTTTTATGCTTAAGGTTTAGCGTTATGGCCATAATTTCACCTGATCTTAAGTGACAATACGGCCCAAGTTGGTAGACACGCTAAACCTGTGGAGGAACTGGCTCTCAAGTGCAGCTGCCGGAACACACCTATTGGTATTTGGCGGCAGGTTTACAACTTGAGGATGGTAGCTAACCAGGCGGGCATTAGAAAAAGCCCTACCACCATGCTATGGATCCTCACGAAGTTTTCCTTCACCGAAAGCTCAAGCTCATTGTAGGTGCTTGGATTCGAACTTACGTCCCTTGACGCGAAGTCGTACACACTACCACTGAGCTATCATCGCTTCGCTATATACTCCATTTGTCACATTATCGTCTATTTCAAAAAGAGAAATTCATAGGTTCCCAAACTTTGAGATGGCCCCGATAATAGTGATTATTTCCTATGTAACATTACTTACCAATCGCGAATTGCTCAAGTATGACCTTCCGAAGCCAGGTTGTGCGACCGCCTAGAAATTATAGATATAATAAGTTAAAAATTTAATATTTCTTTTTTTTATTTTATTTTCTGCCACGGTAAAGTGACGGCACTATACGCTATGCGGGGTCCGTGGACTGTTGCCAGATCTGCCACCCTATAGTTAAGCCTTTGATCACTGTAACAAGTTTATCAACAGAGGTAGTAGGAATGCTGGTCGCCGTCTAACCAGACAAGGATTCTTTTGAACCCGTTTCATTACTAGAAACCGGTAGAAAAAGCATTAATCGCCATCTCCCCATTGTCCATCTCGGGCGACATTTCTATAAGCACGGGCTAGTGTGGCCTGTAAAATGTTCCATGACATTTGTCTCGGGATATCTCTCATATTTGTCGATCATCATGTTGCACTACATGTAGCTCCGTTTTTCCCGTAGTATATCCGAGGCTATCATTGTATAAAAGAACTTTGACCCATATTTATTAAAATTAATTAAAGATGTGTAGTTTCCTGATAACATATTCAAACCCTCATATTTCTCTATTGTTGTTTATTATAATCCATTATTATAAATTATTTTAATTCTTGTAAAATTTCTGTACTACTATTATAAAGAGAAAAGATTTGTATTTTTGTTTGTAACGAATAAACTCAAGAACCACTGGACCGATTTAAAAAAAAAATCTGCCATTAGAATGCTACGTTAACCATGAGTAACATAGGCTATAAACATTTTTTATGAAAATGATTAAATAAAATTTTAATTCGACGCGAACGGAGTCGCAGACACAGATAGTTATGAAATAAACTCAGACCTGGCTCTATGGTCTCAGTACCTTTGCCTATTCTTTAAAAACGAGACAATAGCAACAAAAAAATGTTTTTGGCGGGATCTCAACCTGTCATGCTACCCTTTTTATATGAATTCATAAACGACCGTATTTACTCATATTTAAAGTTATATTGCATGATGATGCATTGATATGCATGATTAATTTGTCACAAGAACTTGAAGCAGTATGAACAAATAATCCACCATCATTGCATTTGTATTGTTTGATCTTAGAAGATTGTAAAAATATTATATCCACGTGACATTGTCATAATTACGTTGCCTACATCTATCTAGTAATTGTTTTGTATATTCATTATCTATAGTTTTGTTCTTGGTCCGAAATATATAGACTGACTTCGTATATATGCGACACTATGCAACTTCTACTTATAGGCGTATGTTTGCCTGAAATCCGGTATTACAACAAATAAGGAAGTGAATTAGCCGACCGCGCAAAGTCATTGACCTGACTCACCTATGATAATGTGATTAGTTATTTAACATAAATATGTTTTCGAGTAACATTGAAATTCAACTCACCAAATGTAAAAGTAATAGTGACCACAATATATTCATGTTACTTGTTGGAACATTCAAGAATAACTGAACACAATATTGTATTGATAAGGTGGTTTGGCCCCGCTCATCTCGGGTCGGGTCGTATTGATAAACTTTTTTTTTTTTGCGTGGTATTGTTATGTATGTCATTACAATGGTATTTAAGAGTTATTTTTGAAGTAAGCGTGAACGAGTGTTGGCATGAAATGGCTACATGTGTAAGCAATGTGGCAAAGGCTGTTTTGGGGGAGTCGAAAGGGAAATGTATGAAAGAGAGGGAAACATGGTGGTGGTCGGTGGGTGTGTAATGAGTGGTTAATGAAAATTAGGTTATTTTCGAAGAATGGTAAACTGTAGAGGAATGGAATGACAGCTAAAAGAAAGTAAAAAGAACGAGTATGATGAGTGTCAGAAAAAAGCCAAAAAGCACGAGACGCCTTATATGGGGCACTCCAAAGTCTCTAAAGTTGTTTATCGACTGGCTAAGTGTAGGGAAAGGAGAGGGATGTGTGTCATATGAAGTGTAGAAAGAATAAAACGGATGTGACACTTTCGGATGATAAAAAAGTGAAGGACAGGTGGAAAACATATTTCGAAAGACTGATGAATGAAGAGAATGATCGGAGTGGAGTGGATCTATCAGGGTTCGTCACTGTCACACCTGTTTACAAGCTTTTTGCCTGCTGTATACATTACTTCAGTCAAAGAAGAACTGTAATCAAAATTTTGGCACTCAACTTACAAAAATAATGTGTAAAGTTTTTCATGCCTGCAACCCCGGGCAAAGGATTTTTTTTTTTTGTCACAAGTGTTATTTCGCAATTATTTGTAAACAGTAAAAGATAGATAAAAAAAAATGTAATAAAAATATGTAAAGATTAAAACTTTAAATAAAAAAGATCCCATGACTTTTTCCTCCGGTCAAAATTAACAAGATTCAAGAAGGTTTTAAGTTTAAGGGATGAATGCAAATTTTAAAGAATCAAAGGTACTAGAAAAAATGCAATATGTTTTTTAAATGCTTAAAAAATCTAATCTTTAATTTTAGAAACACAGATTAACTCATTTATCATTAAAAAAATATATTGCGATGGACATTTATCGCGTATAAAATGGGTTTAAGCGACACACAAAAAGATATTTAGCATCACTGAAAAGTATAAATAAAAACTCATCATCACATAATTTAACATAATTTATTGGAGACTTCATAAGTAAAAAAATCTTACACAAATCAGCTACTTACATATAAGCTAAGTGCGAGCGTATAGCAACACAGCCTGTGAGATATAGTATTACATATTCAGCTAACAATTTCTTGTACTTCCACACATCCAAATGCTGAGAAGCTGCTTGTTAAAAAGTTACATTCAATTCATACAAAAAATCATCGACATCAAACAACAGATCGTGTGAAATCAAGTTTACAAATAAATCTTTCGTGTGAAATAAAGTTTACTAATTTAATCTTTCGCGTGAAATAGAGTTTACAAAATTAATCTTTCGTGTGAAATAGAGTTTACAAAATTAATCTTTCGCGTGAAATAGAATTTACAAAATTAATCTTTCGTATGAAATAGAATTTACAAAATTAATCCTTCGTTTGAAATAGAGTTTACAAAATTAATCTTTCGTGTGAAATAGAGTTTACAAATTAATCTTACGTATGAAATAGAGTTTACTATATAATTTTACTTGCGAAATAAGGTTTACAAATTAATCTTTTGTGAGAAACTGAACTTACAAATTATTCCTTCAAGTGATATATTATTGGTTACAAATTAATGTTTCGAGTAAAACATAGTTTACAAATTAGTCTTCATTTTGATACAGAGTTTAGAAATTAATCTTCCGTGTGAAATAATTAAGTTTACTACTTAATCTTTCGTGTTACATTGGGTTTATAAATGAATCTTCCGATTGTGATATAGTGTACAATTAAATATTTTGTGTAAAATATAGTACAAAGATAAATCATTAATAGCATTTTTTTTATATTTTCTAACTACGTAATGTGTCATGGAAGAAATCGTAATCGCTATTACCTAGGTAATTAATTTGAATAGGTTAGTTATTTAATTAAATAGGCAGCGGAAAAATATTATATGAATATTAAAAATAACTTCAGGAAACTATTAAATTCGACAAAAATTATAAAATAACAGTGATTCAGACACCGCGACGCTTATTCTAATAGGCTAATTATACAATAAATTTGAATATCATACTTTTTCACTTACCATTTACGTGGAAATTAATAAAATATTTTCTTTTATTTATAATAACACACTTCATGAGGAAAACAAATAATCAGTTAAATTAATCCCGATATAGTTACACTGTCCGTCAATGCTATTAACTATGTACCGACATGGGTCGATTATTTAAAACGTATATAAAACCACTTTCATATGATTTGCCACTTCTATCAGCACTTGGAAAAAATCTTAAATTTTAGAACAATTTTTTTTTACATCAATATTACATAACGTATTATCTATCTACGTCAATAATGAAAATACCTTCGGTTTTAACAATTTCCTTTAACTATTTCCTTTTGTACTCGTTATAAATATCTATTTAACATGGGTATGTACTATTTGGGAACATACTTTTTAATTACTCTATAGTTTGATTTCCGAATTTGTTCTTGTATTGTTTATTAGAAACTAGCAACCGATTTCACTTACAAATGTATCGAAAAACATCTGTCTACTATTGACTCTTTATATTAAGACCCAAACGTCAAGCAATTAAAGTGAACGGTACATTTTAGTGAGACCCTTAATAAATACACATTTAATTTATAATTATCAACAATTTAATTTCACATACGTAACACGAATAACGAAGTTATCGATTTTATTAAAAAGCAAACACAAAACAAAAGGCTTAAGATGAACAAGCTTAATAAAACACTGTGCATTTTTTTTTCATTAAATAAGTCAACATTAATATCTTTCAAAGTTTTTAGCAGGATCTTGATCTATCATCTTGTGGTAGTTATTTTAATTAATATACTTAATTATTTAGGCCTATATTGTGTAATTAAGGCGACATTATACGTGATGTATTGTAGCTGAAGAGCATAAGCGAAATGAATTATGAATAATCATTAGGGACATAATATATTAGTTCCCACAAAAACTCCCAAGAGAACTTCAACGAGCTTGTTGAAGATAGTTTCATTTGCCCAAATTGTCCAAATTTTATCCCTTGAAAATGGCAGTAATAGTCTCTAAAGAAGACAGAGTTGCCAAGAATAAAAAAGAAGAAATATCTTACTACATTCCTTTTTTTTTACAGACTCAAGTCCTGTCGGCTTTAGAGCCTATTGCATAATATTCATTACTCATATTTACTTGAATCAATGTAGAAAAATTTATGGCTCTGTAATAATTAGATACACAATTATTACTTCATAAATCAAGCAATGTTACCGAAATTAAACCCATAATTTCTAATAAATTATTATTTATTATTATTATAATACAAATTCTAATGTAGATTCATTGATCTCGTTATGAAATTACACGTTCTATGTCCAAACTGGCTACAGCATCACAGATGCATCGCAAAAGGTACAGAATAGAAAACAGTACAATGTATTGTAAACTGCGGAGGAATCTCTATCGGCTAGTCGGCTTACATTATTGTTGCAATTGAATCTGAAATATTAAATAAATAAAAATCTAATATAATCTTTTTAAATAGTAACATGCTTTTAAACGAATTTCTGCCAGTGTCACAGAGATTGAATAATTTACTATTCCGGTGAAAGTCCAAGTAAGCCTATAAAAATATGGTGTTACCTTAGTTAATACTGTGTGTATGGAGTTTTTTCAGATTTATCAGAAAGCATCTTTTATTATAAATAAATTATACTCATGCACAATAATCGTCTAAATTGTGGGTATTGTTTTTTTTTCTAATTTTAACTATTATTACAATATGTTGAAATTCATACAGCACAAAATCTATATAATATATATATATATATATATATATATATATATATATATATATATATATATATATGACTATGTTTTTTTTTCTTATAAATATATATATATATATATATATATATATATATATATATATATATATATATATATATATATATATATATATATATGAATGCGCTGATCTTGGTAAATACAAGTTGGACTCATTTAACTAATTTTGATTTGAAGAGTTTAGAGTAAAAAAATCTGGTTTCTATTAATAAAGTTTTCCCATATATAGATATAGGTAGGCTTACCATAATTACGAAGAACCAAACCTGGACGCAGAAGAGAAAGAGGCTCATTTTCATTTTTCTTTTCGCTTAATTTGTGTTTTTCATATATGAAATGCAATCAAAATTTTGACCGGGACGCCGGGACAGGGATCTCAAACCGGGACTATCCCGGTCAAACCGGGACGTATGGTAAGCCTAGATATAGGATATACGTGATATGGACATACCTAATTTCCCTACGGGTATGCAGAGATCACAGGAAGGCCCCGAAGCCGAAGGCTCGTTTGATACTGTCGAAGTAGTACCGCTGCCAGTTGTCCCGGGTCTGGTCCACCTCCGCACTCGGCACCAGCTCCTGCCTCAGCGTCACCAGGGTGTGATCATCCTGGAATGTGTCAACGTTTTTCATCAGCTTCCACACGTGTATCTCTTGCTTGACAGCCAGAATCACAGCTGGTAAATACAGCTTGATTATATCAATGTATATTTATGATTACTGAGGGTATTTTTGAATAATAGTTTTCAATTGTATTAATTTATGGACTATAGTATGGTAAACTTTTCTTTGTATAGTTAAGACTTAGCATTATGGCCATAATCTCACCTGATCTTAAGTGACGATATGGTCCAAGTTGGTGGACACGCTAAACCTGTGGAGGAACTGGCTCTCAAATGTAGCTGCCGGAACACACCTATTGGTATTTGGCGGTAGGTTTTTAACTTGAGGGTGGTAGCTACCCAGGCGAGCTTCAGAAAAAGCCCTACCACCATGCTATGGTTTCCTCACGATGTTTTCCTTCACCGAAAGCTCAAGCTCATTGTGGGTGGTCGGATTCGAACTCACGTCCCTTGACGCGAAGTCGTACACACTACCATTGCGCTAGCATCACAACATGTCCCATCGGAAACATACCTAAGGAGCATGTTATAAAATACATAAATACTACGCGACTAAATAAACTGTACAGGAATAACTATGAAGTAAATTTATATGCGGTCCAAAAAATCTCACTATAGGAGATATTCCAACTGATGTTTCATTCAGTCCCTTCGACTTTTTTCTATTTTTTTTAAACAGAAAAGTGTCCTCAAAGGATGTTAATTCGGGACTTTTAATAATCAAAAGAGTGTAGCGGACATGCTGAAGACCATATTGGTTGAAGACTTCCAGCGCTGCTGCCATAAATGGAAACAACGTCTCTATCAATGTGTACTAAAGACAACTACATTGTAGGGGATAACATTTATGGTTGAAAAAAAAATCTCATTACTATGCTACCAGACCTCATATAAAGCCACAAATATTACGTTATATCGATTGGTATGATTTAAATTTTAAATTCTCAAATCAGCAACACCAATTTAATGTTATTACTGAAAATTTTAATCCACTTCTCTACCATTACTGTTAATTTTGAACCATTTGATTAATATAGATTTAGGATAAAATGTACCGAGTAGTTTTGTGAGATAACACAATCAATAATAATGTCAGGATGAGATAAGAACTTCTTAGCAAACTACGGTTTCACCTTAAGGGGGTGCCGGGTACATCGTGAAACCTAATCATTGTGGCAGAGAGAAGATAACACGAGAGTGTCTGAGACCTATGACTCAGTTGAAGGTTTAAGGAGGACTCACTCCACCAAGTATAAACCATTCCCGATAATGATTTACAGCATAAATACTAAAACAGTGTCAATAATAAAGAAATATTAAATGTTACGTCCCTCCAGTAATGTTTCAAGTACATATGATTAATACACTTCAAGCGCCAAGCTTAAACTGGACTCAAGGCCGCACTTGCATCGCGTTTTATACTAATCGGAGTTATAAACTACCCTCCTATATATTCTACCACAAAACAGGAGTTTTGGTGGTGAGGAGTCAGAAACACCTAACTATAGTATACACATATGCACAGATTTGAGAATAGTATGATAAAATTACCTTTTCCTCAATGTTAAAGGTAACTTCTGAATAGTGTTGATCCGGCCATTGTTTGTATCGCCAATACTGAACAATCTTCTTACCGGGCACGAGCTCTTTGAACTCTCCGGAAACGTTGCCACCGAAGAAGGCAAACTTGCCTCCTTTCTCTGCTTCCAATTTCACATGGCCCTTGAAAGTATAGTTGTAAATTTATAAATACTACAAGCGATGACAGCTGATTGGTTGGTTGTAATATTGAAGCCTAATTTTAGAATACTTAAAATTCTACTCGATTCCTCTAAAATAAAAAGCAATAGACATGAGTCCGTCCACTTTTTAGATCATACTTATAGTTCAGGGGCAAATTGAATAAAACTGTTTTTAATGTATGAGAAGTAACCTAAAACTAAGAATGTCTTGTGGTTTTCTTTTTTAAAACTATATCTATGCCACGTTTCCTATAGTAACATAGTGTGCATTTTTTACATTTTTTGAGTTATAACACAGTATTTCATTAATTCAATGAAAAATCACTATATTTTAATTTCATAAAGGTTTTTATGCTAATCTATTCCTCTACTAAAACGCAAAAAATATGAATTGGCCATCTTTTTCCATTGGAGTTGTAATTCTGGAGTAAATTGAATAACTATATTTTTAATATATGTGAAGCAATCTAATCGTTATGTATAAGTATGAATAAATTATAATTTACATTGGTTTTCATTTTGAAAATTTCTCACTAATATCTTATTCACATAGTGTCTATTCATACTGTAAGACTGTTACTAGAAAGAAAATTAACTTAAAGATAGACAAGATCTACATGACCATATGTGAAAATGCATACAAAATATAGTTACATATAATTAGGATGAATATAAACTTTGAATCACTAATTAACCACAGAGGTAAGTTCAAAGTGTCACCTTGTTGTTATCACCAGTAAGTCAACCCTTAAGAACTCCTTTTGCTGAGTAATCACATTCCATCGTAGACCATATTGTCACTTACCATCAGGTCAGATTGTGGTCAAGTGCTTTCTTGATAAATGTAAAAAAAAAACAATTTATTTGCCATTATAAATACCCAAGAATTCAACAATTATAAATATTCAAAACTCTCTGATATAACACAACATTGACAATTACAAAAACCTGTCAGTAATCCCAGAATAACTGTAGGGCCACATTCATTTGAAAAAGTATTGAAAAATTTAAAATAAATAAATAATATACTATTCTTAAACATTATTATCACTAAATATTAATATTTTGTATGTACAAAGAAAGTCCTGTGGAGGAACTGGCTCTCAAGTGCTGCTGCCGGAACACACCTATTGGTATTTGGCGGCAGGTTCACAACTAGAGGGTGGTAGCTAGCCAGGCGGGCCTCAGAAAAAGCCCTACCACCATGCTATGGTTTCCTCACGATGTTTTCCTTCACCGAAAGCTCAAGCTCATTGTAGGTGCTTGGGTTCGAACCCACCTCCCTTGACGCGAAGTCGTGCACACTACCACTGAGCTTTCATCGCTTCAAGATATATTGAAGTTACGTTAACTTTCCACAAATTATAAGTCCTTTACTGTAGGGTAAAACTATCATTATAAAAAAATAACAACTTCCAATCAATGAATGTTTAAATTTAAATTAAGTACCTGTGTAAATGCTGTCACCATCTCTATTCGGGTCATTGCGTCATAGAATTCATGAGCTCGGCATTGGAACTTCTCAGACAGTTCGATAGTCTTTGTGTCCAATTTACAGCCGATTTGTTTTTTCTGTTCCTGTATTATCGGATCCATGTTTATTTTTTTGTTAAAGCCACTGGTGATGGTAGAGACATTGTCTGGTTTCACAGGAGGATCACCCTTCTTCGGCAGGAGTAACCCTTTGGAGTACTCCTCTTTGAGACTTCGGATGTATTCTTTTAGTTGTTTCCGAATCTCATCACGGCCAACATTGTGCATGAAGGCTTTGACTCTTTGAGCTTCTTCACCATTGCTTTTAATGGTGACTGTCATCTGGAAAGTAAAAAAAAAATATTTTTATTTACATTAGAATAAAAACTTCATTGATATAGTGTTATTGATAAAAAACACTAGTTTTTTTACAATCTATTATCAGCTCATTGTAAAAACAGATTAATTTTAATAATATTTTACTGGACAAGCTGTTCAAACACATTCTAATGTTTAAAATAAATGGTAAATAAGTAAATTAAAGTCCAGATGGAAAATTAAAATGTATTCACATATATTTAATTCAGTAATTCAGGAAGCGATGATAGCTTAGTGGTAGTGTGTACATTTTCGCATCAAGGGACATGAGTTCAAATCCAAGCTCAACAGCTCTTGATATTTGGTGACAGATTTTTAACTTGAGGGTGGTAGCTGGCCAGAAAAAGCCCTACCACCATGCTATGGTTGCATCACATGATGTTTTCTGATATGAACTCAAACTTACACCTCTTGACAAAGAATCCATACATACTACCACTGAACTATCATCACTTTAAAAAATTCAACAAAATATACTCGAGATTTAAAAGTGGTTTACCCATAATATAGCCTCCCTTAATGCTATTGTGTATGTATTAATAACAGCTATCATTCGCTTCTGCGATATTACGATGTTTAAACCATTGCCCATACAAATGAGATACGTTTAAGATTCTCTAATGAATTATGGATCAACTGAACATCTTTCTAGACATTGAATTTTATGCTCTAAATTTAAATCACAAATACTCACATCCACTTCGCTGACGTCATTTTCTTCTGACAAGTTAGGTATGTGAACTTCCCCTTTTACCTTGTCACTGCCACCAGCCAAAAGTCCTTCCCATTTCAACTTTATATCCCACTCATAGAAGAATATTAATTTCCCCTTCCTATTATTAGCTGATGCTTCCCCATCGATTTTTTCAACCTCTGTTATCTTACAATCGATACCATTTTGGGCTATTACAAGATTATTTAGTAATTCTTTTAGACGATCTTTGGACCAAGGTCCTGCGTTTTTCTCCGTCCAGTGCCAGTTATTGACGTTTGTCGCGTCGGGTCGTTCTTCCACGATCCACCGCGGATCTCCTTCGCCCCATTTAGCCATTTTTACAGATTCAAACCGAAGGTCTTCACAGTTACAAGTGACTGCCAAATGTCAAGAAAAATTGTCTCATAAAAATGATTCCATTCAATATATTCTTGCAGTGGTTACAAATTATACGGTTTTCCAACAGAACTGAATCACGTTTTCACACAAAACCCGTGTTGATAGATAAATTTAGTAGCTGTAATTTTCGAGAAAAATCGCGCATGGAAGTTCCGCATGCCAAACTTTAACTGACAGTTCGGTGTTGTAGGCTTAAAATATAAATTCTCCTCTATATTTTGGCATTGCATAAGTAAGATAATTACAATATAAAATATTACGCTGTTGATTATTTCTAGAATACACCTACACAGTTAACAGATTTTATTAAACAATTGTCAAAGAAAATCAAGATAAATACAAACCAACCCTCAGAGTACAATATCAAGAAATACGACATTTATAATATAAATATAAATTAAAAATTAAGGCTCAATAACATCTCAATAGTTAAACAAAATTAATCTTTTGATAAATACATATTTCAAGTCAATACATGAACGATATTATCAATTACAATATAATTAAATAGACTATGAAATCTGACGATGGATAAATAATGCTGGATGTTGACATTAAAACTAATGTTTTGATATTAAATATGGAATATATCGTGAGCTGGCAACATTTTATAACTTTCTGTAATTTTCTAGAAAACATGGATGCCAACATAAGAAATTAAACATCCGGATGTCAAAATACAATAAATACGTTTCATTTTACGCATTATTATTTCATTTATGTCACTATTGTTATCATTTTATAAAACAAGTAACTCAGTGACTATTATAATTTATAAACGCCTGCGAATATCTTGTTAAATTTATCCAGCACTAGGGATGCCCTCGATCTATATTTTATTTATATTCACACTTCCAACCTATAGGTCTAGTAGTTTTGGAGATATCGTGATAAGACAGTTCCTGGTGTTTCGCTTATTCATAAATTTAATCATATTAAAAATGTGCTTGCATTTCAATTTTGAAAATAATATTTCTCAATGATGATTTTTGTGGTGGTGTTGTCATAAAAGCCATATTATTGTTTTTCTTAAAAACAATGATTTAACATTCATTTTAAGGCCTTCTTTATTGACGAAAATTATAAACGGTATAAAGTTAAAGCCATTAACATGGTTTAAATGTCAACTTTTGACAATCTACTTAACTAACAAGGCATTTATTGAGTTATTTTCTTTTTATACTAACTTTTATCTAAGGCTTCGCTGGCGTTAATATTGATTTTGTCAAATCGGACGACGGGATAAAAAGTAACATACAATTTTTATCTCTCTTTATCTCCCTTCCTATGAGTTTTTCATCAGAAATAGTAGCTTATCAGCATCTCCAAGGTCCCATCTATCTGTATACCTATAAACCTATAAATTCATCATAATCGATTCACCGGTTTAGGCGTGAAAACGTAACAAAGAAACAAGCTTTCGCATTTATAATATTAGTAAGAATACAAATATAATCTACTTAATCTAATCAAGTAAGTATTCAGTATTATATGTGTGTCTAATATGGTTGTATTGTGTATTTTTTAAGGCGCGTGGTAATGAAACTAAATACAAAGAAATACACATAATAGATATTATAGTTTAATACGAGAGCATTCTAATGTTGAAACCAAACATGGATGTAAGCGGGTGTATAGAAGACGTTTTCTTATACTTTATATGTTTATCGTTAAACCTAATGGACCTAATGGAGGGACCGTCGGAACACATTTATAGCTATTTGGCGACAGACTATCAACTTTAGTGTCTTAGATAACTCCCTAATTAATAGAAATCCCTACTACTAAGCAGTGGTGGATTTACATGTGTGCCACCTATACACTGAATAAAATCGCACAAACTGTTCACAATTTACTGGCGCAGAAAAAATACCGCCTGCGAAAATTTGCCAAGCTATATCCCTCCTAGCGTACCTGAAACTCCACCACTGTTACCATAAACCATGGTTTTATTATTTTATTTTTCCGACCCCGAAAGCTCAGTCCGAAGTTCAGGCTTACACGGTGTCTGGACATACTACAATTTACAGTTCCTCTTCCAAGCACGGTGGGAATAGGTGAGTTACGTAGGACTCACTAAGGCCGCTAACACTAAGTGGTCCCGAAATTTTCGCTCTGGGTATACATACAACACTGTGTCACGTTACTCGCCTTTACAATACAATGTACAGCCATATAGACATCTTCGTATACGGCAGAAATGCATTTAAGACCGAACTGATAAAACTACATCGCGGATTATAATCATCTACTGCTTATAAATATGGTAACTTAATAATATTTCATACTTTAAATACATGGGAAGGAGGGTAGTTGAAACACAATTACATTATAAGTGCGATGCGAGCGCGACTAATATTCACCCCCCACTCACCCTCCAGTTCGGTAAAGTTGTGAAAGCCTTACAGGATAACAGTGTATGCCATTTCTAAAAAAAAAGCGACTATGGTTCAGTACAGTTGAGTAAGAACGTTCGAGACAACGGACGAAATCTCGACTTGTAAGGGGAAGCTCTGCTGTAAAATATAATTATTGTGAAACGAGACTCTGTGTATGATTCGCCGCAAACTCCACGGTCTGTAACAACTTTCCACAAAAATACACACCACACATATACACGCACACAGACAAATCATGTGCCAAAAATCTTAAATAATTGATACTTCCTGCACAGCTTACCTTTTTATTTATTTGCTACTGTTCATTTTATGGTAAATACTAGCTGTGTCCGTGACTTTGTTCGCGTGGGACTACTTACTTGCTTTGCAGGATGTATTTGTATTATAAAAACACCTTTTTCCTTCAGCATTCGCTTGTTCAACACCTTTGATCAACTTATTACATTTCGAAGCTAATACCACTACTTATTTCTTAACGACCTCTTCCTCCGATTGCTGAACAAGAACTGACCGTATCGTATATTCAAAAGTAAGGCAATGCATTTCCGGTGACAGATAAATAAAAGAAAAAAATATAAATTATAACACTTGCTTCGTCGGCAATAACGCAAGCCGAGCTTCGGCCGCTTTATGACACCCATACTCTTGTGGGATCTTCGTCGCCACTATTACAAACTCCTTTTACATTCCACGAATATACGAAGGAATATAACATTCCAATTCGAATAACAGAACGTGTTTCGAGTTGATATTCCGACGAGTCTCATCGAATACGGGAACTCTTATCTCGGCCGCTGACATTAAACCAATTCAATAGAGAAAAAAAAAACAATTGAAAAATATTAAGCTGCTATGAAAAACATATAATTCGTAGTGAAAAATGCTAAAAATTCAAATAAATAGCTATTTATGGTGGGAAAACGCATTATTACGCTAAATATGATTTAAATGTTGAGTAGAAATAATACAGTTGTAAAAATAAATTAATAATGAAATAAATAATTAATGTTCTAACTGGAATTTGCCCCTTATATAATTGTACCTCTACGACTTCGTTCACGTTTTTCCTTTAACCGCTCGTGAATTTAAAATCGTTTTATGTGGATGGATGTGTGAAATCGTGGTTGTTAGATCAGTGACATTAATAACCATTACTAAAAAACTCACAACAAAGTTTTTATCAGTGTAAAATTGGCTTATTCCTAAACTGAAATAAGGCACTGATGATCTTATAACTACATGAATCTACATTAAACTGGGTCCGATAGGACACATATACGCCTATGTATCATGATGAAACAATTAATCTTTACTACACTAATATTATAAATGCGAAATGAATTTGTTTGTTACGTATTCCCGCCTAAACCGCTGAATCTATTAAAATGTTTTTTTTGTATAGAGATAAATGGGACGTTGGAGAGGGTGATTGCCGAAAATTTATTGGAAGTGGAAATAAAGAGAGGGATAAAATTTAAACGAAACTTTTAATCGCGTCATTCGATTTGTTTAAAAAAAATCAATATTAACGTGAGCGAAGCCGTAGGTAAAAGCTAGTAAATACATTATTCGTAGTGAACACGACTATAAATACAGAAAAATACCTACTTATGGTAGCAAAATACGCTATTACAGTAATTAATACTCTAAATATGAATTATATGTTAGGTAAAAATAAAAAAATAGTTTTCAACATATTTAGGTAACATTGAAAACAAGTAAATAATTAATGTTCGTAACTGGAATTTGCCTCTTATATAATTATACAGATCCTACGACTTCGTTCACGTTTTTCCTTTTAACCGTTCGTGACTGTAAAATCGTTTTCTGTGCATAGTTGTCTTTTGTCAAACTGTGATTAATGGCAAAGTAAGGTCAATGGCAGTAATAATTATTACCATAAAAACTCACAAGTCTTTATGAGTGTAAATTTATTCTTTCAACTAATTAAATATACCTTGGCTTATTCCTAAACTGAAATAAAGCACTGGTGTTTTTATAACTATATGAAGGGCGGAATTAAACTCGATCCGATAGGACATATTTACGCCGATATATCATGATGAAAGATTAATACCTTATAAAAGTATGTAAGTTAACAACAACTGCCAATAAAAATAATAATTATTGTTATCGTATCGCGAGTGAACGAGCGAGATAATAGGCAGTCCTTTTTCAAACCATCACGTTGGCGATCTAGCTTCGCACTTCGCAGTCAAACGAGTTATTTGAGTCCGTGAGCGCAGGCGCGGACGGTTCCATCGCGCGCTCTTTGATACATTATAAATAAATTAAAAAAAAAGTGTATAAAATGTTTCCAATACGTCGCGTCTTTGGCAGCAAGGTTCTGTGATCAGTGCATTGTAAAATTGTTATTTGAAACAGACGTTTCCATTCGATGTTTAAATGTTACCGCGGGTTTACAGATTCTGGAGCAATGGCGTGCCCAAATGGCAACTCGGTTGTTGGCTCAGGGGAAAAGTTACAGTTCAGAGGCGACCACTCCACGACCTTTGACTATGCTGACAGATGATGAACTGGCTATGAAAGAAACAAGTAAGCAAAACCTTTTTTATAAATATTAAAAACAATAACGATTTGGATTGACTTGTGTCATTAAATTAATAACTTAATTGAATATGTTCACGACTATTTCTTGATTGGGTGTATACCGAATATTAAATCAAAACAGTTATACTTATTACATTTCATAATAATCAATAAAAATACATTCAATAGAATTATATTTTATCAAAGAGGAGGAAAACGGCCATATGTTTAGTAACTCGTTTTTGTGCGACATATTTCAGCTTTTATGTATTCTTTTATTAAAAATAAAAATGACTATAATATAGTACTAAATTATACACAGTATAAACTCTATAAAAGCGCATTTATGGACATAGAGGTAAACGAAGTTAAATAATTTGGGCGTTTTAGAGTGTGTCGTTAAATCTATAGACGTTAAATGGGGTTTGTAGTTTGTTACTAGCTATGTCCGGGTTCGTTTGGGTGAAAAGTGACCTTAGTCCATCTGCTCCCTACAACGTATACATATACAAAATTTCATGACGATCTGTTCAGCTGTCAAACCGTAACGAACTGACTGCACGATTGACCTACCGGTAGACTTGCCGCTGCGCTGAGTATTGTGGGTTCGGATACAGTACTGAACAATTATTTGCGTGATCCACAAAAGATTATTCCTAGTCTGGGTGTTATTTTGTGCCCGTGAATTGTATGTTTTTAAAGTAGTTACCCCGCGACCCAAGGGGAGATCCTTATTGAGATACTTTTCTAAAACACCCATTTTCATTTATTAATATGTATTTAGGTTAATTGCACAACGGATATATATATATATATATATATATATATATATATATATATATATATATATATATATATATATATATATATATATATAATCTTTACTTGAAGGCGTATTATCATTTTTAATGATGTAATTAATTATATATTGTTAATCTTAACGCGCAATCAAATTCTGTTAATTGCGTTTAAAGAAAAATAGTTGAGATTGTGTGCGTTCTATTGTTTCTTTTAGTCTTACTAGCTGTTCCCGTGACTTCGTTCGTTAAAATTTAAAAGTTGTTTTATAAAGTATACATAAAAGATATCGTAATAGATATCAAAGTTATTATAATATAACGCGCGAGCTGTATCCGCGATTTCGTTTGTGTAAGACTAAAAAATATTAAATCATTGTTGCCCGTTTTTGAAAGTAATTTTTACTTACTTTTTTTAAACACCTAGTGCTAACGTGATGTTAAATAGCCTTAAGCCTTAATGATTATTCTACCAAATAGAACAAAAAAAATATTGAAATCCGACTAGTAGTCCATAAGATTGCGCGTTCAACAAACAAACAAACAATAAAAAATCCGGTTTATAATAATATTAATATAGATATAAATTTATAACATAGATATCCATTTTAAAAGCTCTTTAATTATTACACTATTTAATTTTAACAACTAATTTTATATATACGGCATAATAAAACAATTAAAATAAGTAATGGAAGAGGGTAGTTTTAAAACACGACGTGAGCTCGGCTATGGGTTCAGTCAAAGCGAAACACCGAGACCTGATATTTATGTAAGATTTATATTTTCTATTATTGACTAGACTGTTTAGATATTTATGTTGTAAATCGTTATCGGGAATTATCTATGCTGGGCGGGTAGAAAAGCACTGGTGGTGAAGGTGAATGTTGACGCGCGTCGAAAAAAAAAATTGTCCCTTAAACCAACATCCCTATCGCAAGTCTCGGACATTGCCTCATAGTTCTCCTCTCTCTGCCAAAGCTACTGGGTTTATAATATCTAACAGTATTAAGAACACGATTATAGTTGTAAATAATGATGTATTTTAGTATTATTATTAACGGAACTATTGATATAAGTGAATGAATCTTAGAGTGAAATACTTTCTACAGTTTATTACATATATAAAAGTTATTTCATTTTCGAGGATAGTACTTCTTTCTGAATGAAAAAAATATGTTACGGATGATGATTCTTTCTGAAAAATATCGATACTTGCACCTATTCGAATTGTGATGAAATGAATAGATTCGCAAAAAATATCGAGATCCACAAGTTCGATGAATCGAATGATGATGAATCATAAAACTTTTATTATCGATTCGGTTTTTTTGGTTACATTTTCAAATAAAGCCAATCATATAAAACAAAAGAATATCACAATAATTTATTTTATCGTTATTTTCTTTCTGACTTTTTACCAATTACCAGTTACCAATTAGAGAGAAAGGAAACTTGAAATAAGTGAAAGATTGCTTATACGAAACTTTAATTGAGTCATTTACATTTTAACTACTTCGTAATTCACACACTGTAATTCTTATATGTATCTAAAGTTAGTATTTTAGTATCAAAATATGGCTAACAATGAGAAATTTTATTCTAAAATATGTACTGAATTTACTTTTCGAGTTCATCTAGATATGTGCACTTTATATGCCTTCTATACGTATCTTTCGCATATAACACGTTACGCGTATTATTCTCAAGTTTCTTTAAAAAAAATACAATCGGTATTTAGTAATTAAGATGTAGAGCATATATTTATTACACGAACAATTTTTTTTTAACTGTATAAGAACGTTTAGTTCTTACCCCCACGAGGACAGATTATGCAACGCGGCCGGTGCGTCCATATTGTCAGTTTTTGTCATCAGCCAGCACGCCACATAGCCTGTGTATGACCTTGAATTCACAAAAAAAAAACAACTGAACACTTGTTTATACATACATAGATATATATGCTATACTGTGACATATACTTAAACTCCATTCAACTTTAGTTATTATTTTATTTGAGATATACCCAGTGCCTAACCGATAGTTAGGTAAAAAAAAAGTATTTTTGTCGCAATTGTCAAAAACTGTCCAAAAAGAGTACTAATGTTCTGCAATAAAAAACATTTTTAAATAACTCGATCGATGCACACTGTGTTTTAATAATATTTATAATCACACTATGAAGGCAGAGTTCATACTCATTTATTTTTATTTATTGTAATGACTAGATTTTACGTTCGGCTTCGCTCGCGTTAATATTGATTTTGTCAAAAAATTCGGATGACGCGATAAAATTTCATTCAAAGTTTATTCTTTGTTAGTTATCCCTTAGTTTATCCCTCTTTTTACACATAAGGTTTTTGCGACAAAAAGTAACCTATCACCATCTCCAGGTTCCCATCTATCTCTATACTAACATTTATCATAATCTATTTAGCGATTTACACGTGAAAGCGTAACAAACAAAGTCACTTTGGAATTTATGATATTAGTAAGGATCTACACATTACTGGTACCGTTCGGACGGTTATGGATTTTTTATATAATCAGTGTCAAAAAAAAAACTATAAATAATTTAACTGTACTTAACTTACTTTGGTAATACTCAAACAATTCAAATTTTACTAGTGAACCTATTTGTATCACAGAGTATATAATTATAGAATAAAGGACACATTGTGAGAATTTCCTAAACTAATGATTATTAAATTGAATTGTTGTTCTGTTGTGAATAGTTATTAACTAGTTCTATAGTGATGTCTATCGCGATTGAATAATAATTCATTAAGAAATATTTTTTATCAGTAACTTTGATTTTTTTCAATAATTTTAAACGCCTAACAACGCTTTTCTTTGTTGATAATGTGGCCTTAGTTATGCTTACCTATTTATGTGACTGATTACCCCTACACTACCTACCCCAGTCGTAGTAAAATTTGACGGGCAAAATAATAGAATGGCACTTTAACTAAGTAAGGTAATAAAGATAATACTGAGACCAAACAACTAAGAAATACTGAATTACTTTCATATGACAAATAACCGAGTTCAAACTTGATCACTTAGTAAGGGTTTGGAATGATAAACTGAAGGAAAATACTAAATAATGAATATGGGACTTATTATCTAACATATACAATCAGTAATGATGCAATGTAAAACATATAATAACGTTACTAGAAAATTCACGTATTTAGAAAATTTAGGCTTTAGGAAAAAAACGACAAAAATAATCTGTAATATATAAAAAAATATGCTCCAAAATATTATATATATATCACTAATTTAGGTTTATTTCAATTTTATTACGTTGTACACAAATTAGGGATATACCTACCTAATAATGTTTAACGTGTAGTCTGAAGAATACACCTTTTTTTTTTTGTTGCTGGGTATGTATAAGGAAAATCCTTTGACGCTCAATCATGTCAAAACTATTGAACGTTTGGGCATAGAACTATCACAGCATGCTATTTTTCTATTTACTTTAGTATGCCTATCATAGTGGGCGAGTGACGGCTGGTATATATAATGTTATCCTGAGTAATATTGTAAATGCGAAAGTGAGTTTGTATGTTTATTATGCTTTCACGCCATTTCGTGATCTGAATTGTTTGATAAAGTCAATACTAACAAAGCAAGCGAAGTCGCACGTAAAATCTAGTATACAATAATCCGTACTAATATTATACCTAACCGATCATCATGAAACTTTGTACACATATTCTTGGAGGTATTAGAAGTAACATAGGATACTTTTTATTCGGGAAAAAATATTTTATACGAAATATAAAAAAGTTGTTTGTTTATTGAGGAAAGGTACAGAAACGGGCAAAACTGGTTAAATAATTTTTAGCTCCACGCGAACGGAGTCGCGGGCACGGCTAGTTCAAAATAATTCTGTAATCTCTTTCTGACACTATCTAAAACCATAGTGCAAGATATCGCTATGAACGGCGAAGTTATAAAACAAACGAGTTATTTCATCATAATACCGATGCGATAACGCAATTATATACATCGTTATCAGGTCTGTTTCAATATAACATGCATTAATATATTATTGTGTTTATGTTATTTCAATAAGTCTTGTTTAAATATTATTTAAAAAACTTATTAAAGTTACATATAAATTGAAGGGTATTCTGTAATAATACACTTAGAACCCTGGAATAAAATTAGAAATGCCACTTTCATTACTTCAGCTATTTCAGTGACATTAATGAAGGAATATATAGATATATGTAAATCTATAACCATAAAGTAGAAAGGTTTTTTTTTATTTGACTGCACTGTACTTAGGAACTACCGGCTGGATTTCAAAAAAAGTTTTTATATTTGAAAGAACAATAATTCAGGAATGCTTTAGGCAATTTAACATCAAGCTACTCAATAAAATCGAAGCTGTTTTGAAAAAGAGGTACAAATAAAAAAAAAAACTGAACAATTTTTAATTCCACGCGAAAGAAATCACGGTCACGGCTAAGTATAAAAGAAAATTACCTACGTAGCCACAGATCATTATTAAAAACAAAAGTGTGCATTTATTTACGTACGTGAAAATTATGCCTATTTGGCGTGTATATAGATAAGTAATCTTTTCGATGAAAACAATAATCATTATTAATGTGACTTGGCAGTAAAATTGACCCCTATGCAATCACAGGAGATGGCAGGATGCTCTGTAATAGGGATGGCAATCTGAGATCGCTTACTAGAAAAATGGATTTCTTGGGAAAAAATCGATTCACAGCCCTAAATCGATCCGGTGAATCGATATCTCACTTTTAAAAATTGAAGTTGGAGTTTATTCTGTTTTCATAAATCATTATTTACAATTATTTAACTGTTTTATCCAAACATATACAGAAGTGATGGTTTTTCTCATATATAGAATGATAAAACCAATTATTGTTACGATCTTTTTGTTTCATATGATTGATTTTATATTGAAAATGTAAGCAAGAAAAGCGAATTGAATGATTTTTGTTTTTTCATTAATCGATATTTCGGATCTCGAAATTATTTTAATCAATGCATTTCATTTCGATTTGAATCAAACTCTAAGGCTAACAGCGTATTTCATATCGAAAGAAAAATATCATCTGTGCGAACTTTGTACCATGTCTATCCAGTTATGGTATACTTATAATAATTCTTAAATTAAAACATGTGGTGGTAAATGGTATTTGTGGGCCTTCTCTAGACCTTATAGTTTCTTATTTAAAAGATCGATGTCTCAAAGTTATCATAAATGGAGTAACCTCTGCGGGATCGTTAGCACAAATTGGTGTACCGCAGGGCTCCATCTTAGGGTCGTTTTTGTTCCTATATAGATGATCTACCGCTAATAGTTCGCAACTGCGCTGACATGGTTCTTTTTGCCGACGATAGTTCACATATATTAAAAGTGAAAAGGACAAATTTAAAGGACAAAGATGAGGTATACTTTAAATAAAATTTCTGATTGATTTGCAATAAACAATTTACTGCCAAATGCAGACAAAACTAAATGTATTAGATTTACCTTGCCTAATGTTCCACGGGTTGACACTAGAGTCAAAATTGAAGGGGACTTAGTAGGCTTGGTTGATAGTACTGTGTTCTTGGGTATCACGCTTGATTCCAAACCACAATGGGGATCACACATAAAAAAATTGGCGGGCATGCTAAGTTCTGCTGCATTCGCTGTTCTTAAGATTCGACAGCTGACAGATATTGCCACTGCTAGGTTAGTCTACTTCGCTTACTTCCATAGCATAATGTCTTATGGTATTTTGCTGCGTGGGACAGCATCTGAGGTAGACACCGTATTTCTTTTAGAAAAACGAGCAGTTCGAGCCATTTACAATATGGCTTAATATTTATGAAAGGATAAGAATAAGACTTAAAAAAAAGATACAGATCGAGCTTCGAACCGGTAATAGTTTTGACGTTCATAAGCGCCTTCTTAGGGCCTAAATTGAATAAAGATTTTTAATTTGATTTGATTTGTTTGCCAGTTGTATGAACGCTATACATCTTTTCTTGAGAATATTAATACTTTATAACAATAATTAAATTCTAATTATGTTTAATTATAAATTAAAATATTCATTTAACAGTTTCACATCTAACAGGCGTTCCATGACGGCCCGTTGTTTAACATATTACAACCATTTTAAAACGAGTCAAAAGTTTCAATTAATGACATACAGAGATACAAAAATATGATCACAGTAAAACAGCATATCTACACTGTATATTATGTTTTAGCTTAGAAATTAAGTACCAAAAAACACGCCAAAATAAATGTAATTAAAACAAAATGGCAGATGGCTGCCTTACGTTTGTATGCTGCTGTCAAATTAATACATATCTATCTTCATTTTTACTAGTAGAATTGGTATCACTTGTTTGCACAGATTGTTTTACTACAACCGTTTTTAGATTTCCTAATTAGCATTCAAGATTCGTGGTTCTCTTGTGGCCTTCAACGCTAAATACGTATTTTAATGTGTGTACGCTTATTATGCGTGTTACTATGCGCAAAGGAGATTTATTTAGCCGTGATAATTAAAATTAAAATTATTTATATGTTTAGGGGCTGTTCATAAAATACATTCTCACTTATGGGGAGGAGATGGGTTGTTTACTGTGACAAAATGTTACATATGGGCCGAAAGTTGTATGAAAGTGTGGCGTTCACAGCTCATTTATTTATTAGGTCCTATCATTTGTAACGTAATATTTATTGGCGGTTAGCAGAAAATGTGATATAACGTGACGATGTGGGGAGGCGGTCTAAAAAGGTAAAATTTTGCGTGACTTATTTTATGAACGGACCCTTAGTTAGCTTTATATAACTCATATAAAATAAAATACCGCTAGTAAAGTAACCGATATTTACGACTTTTATGATATTCATCTGTTGTTACACGATAACTGAAGTTAATAGTTTATGGAATCGATATTTTAATTTATTAATCCATGTTTTATAGCAGATTTTATGGATGTCAGTCAATAATTTTAGACTGAATGTCGATTCATATCGATCACTGACTTCATAGCGAGCAATATGAAAGAGATTCCTTTTCGGTGGTGTATAGGGGTCGTCACGGGCATTGTTGGCAGACGATAAAGACATAATTATCGTTCTACATGTACCATAATTTCATGATCTCCTCATTCTTCAATTTAAGCGTACAATCATTTTGTGGACAGCATCTGCCAGTAGATTTTTTTTGCGTTTATTTTATTTAGAGACTGCGGTCCAAAAAGGACATGTCAGTCCCATCGTACCCTAACCATATAATGTGTACAAAAATTACTTAGAACTAATTCCAAGCAAAAATCCACAAAAACCTGGCTTCGTCACTTGCAGATGCAGCCAAGATTTTATGGAACATGCCCTGGTTCATTCAATTAAGTCCCGAATTGTTATAACAGTTACATTTTTAGACATACAATAATATGATTGCTTAGTTTTACACTGATCAATGTTTACCTAGTATTTTAACAAACTACATTTTCAATAAAGAGATATGGATCTTAGATAGAAATTAAATATAATTTTATGTCCATGAGTATTTTTAGTGGATTTAAACCAGTTGAGTCCCACGCCACCCTGCCGCAGATTAAATGCATTTTATGCAATAAAAACAAACTTATCCTGTGGTACAAATTTATTAATTCTTTCTAAATTAGAAGCAGTAAATTAGAAGCAGTGCGTTAATAGCGATCATTTTAATAGATCAGTGGTTTATTATGAACAAGTCGTATATATATTTTTTATGAAGATATCATTAATAATTTTTCTTATTTACTTTTTTTAACTTAATTATTTAATTATTATGTATACATTTTAAGATGCGTAATATTGTGCGGTTATTTAAAGACGGTCTCAACATACAATACGACCGCGTATTGAAAAACTCTCATGTAAAATGTACGAATTGTCACTTGCGATGTTTTACCTACAAAGGCTCGACAAAGTTATAGACTTAGAATGTAAGATTACAGACTTACTTTACCATACAGTATTATACCTAAATACCTACTTATATGTCAATTGTATTTTAATTATATTTCCAATGTCGCAGCTGGTTCGAAGCGACATAACGTCATTGACAATGTCGATGAGAGACAATTGTAAAATTTTCGCAATACTCAACACTAGTATTTCATCCGTGGCTTTACGCGCGTGGATTATAAGATTCATATTAATTTAAACGTTTGAAAAGATCATGCTGTTAAAATGTGCCAACTGCAATAAGCTTCAGAAACGTGACTGTAAAGTTAGTCGGTTTAATGATCGCATCTGGCCTCTGGGAAAATTAAGGTGCCGTTGGAAAAATATTATGACATTTTTTCAAAAAGGCATACTATTGTTAAATAAGATTTTACCGATTTCCATTTTCACAGATAGCGAAAGCGATAAATAATTTAAATAATTGAAAGTATATAAGAGTGTTTATTTTGCTTAAATTAGTTAACACAAAAAAAAAATTGTTTATTTGTTGTTTTGTATATAATTTTTTTATCTTTAAACATTTTAACAGATAAATCATTCATTATTACACATTAAATGTTTTTCAAAGATGCGAAATTTTTCTTTTTTTGTTTAGGTGAAACATTGATTTAATAATCCACATAGATGTTACACACTTATTTTGACTATACCGATAGGCAGCTTAATTTTTACATCGATGTGAAACAACGTTTATGAGAGATTGTTTTGGGTGATCGACTAAAATTGTTTAAATTATATTTTATAAAACAAACCCGATACATTAGAGGGTGATGTCAATAATTGAAGTTGTCCTGTCTTAACTATGAATATTGTATTAGAATCGGTATAATTAATAAAAAAATATTGACCAAAAACATAGTATAATTACTATTGACAAATTGATTTGACAACTGACAGTTATGTAAAACAATATTGGCGTTTAGTTTTTATAAATTTTCTAATGTTCCATTCAACTTTCTTCATTTTTTCTCTCATAAGAATATTCTCCCGAAAGTAATTAATACAACAAAAACAGAATTAGCGAGATTGGTCCACCCGTTCACGCGTGATGCGATGACCAAGGGAAATAGAGATTCATTTTTATATGGCTAGCGTGTCGTCATAATAATTCTTGAAATATACTTGGCAACTATCTAGATTATAAACGCTTACGGGTGTCCAACTTGCTGATAAGACACGAAAACATGATAACGGTACAGAGACAACCGATTTTTAATTATTATTCGATAAAATTCGAAACTTATAGATGCATAATTAATGTATGTAACAGAATCTTTTATATACACCTACAATAAAATTGTAACTAAGCCTAATACGTACATTAAATTATTCTTTGATTTTTTTATAGGTTTAACGATATGGCCACTATTTCACCTGATGTTAAGTGGCAATGTGGCCCAAGATGGTGAATACTCTAAGCCTATAATCTAATAAGACCTATAATATAATGAGGAATCTTGAAATTCGGCGTATTCAGTTGATTCCCTTGGCGCGTTTTATTTTAATAGATTTTTTATGAATAACAAAAACATGAAATTTTATTGAATTATAAATACATTTATCGAATAGACATCACTTTGGACCAAATCGTTCCAGAGATACATAAATTGGAATAAAAAAGACGACAGAGCAATCAAAATAATCATTATTTTCATACTAAATATGCTTTACAACTTTGTATCGCTGTAAATAATATTAAATCAATAACAATAACTAAATAACTAACATCTTTACGGTTCTAATTACAATAAACAACAAATTCTAGGTAACTACAGTTTGACATGCGGTCAGGGTAATCAATTACCTACTGAAACAAAACCAAGGTAATCGACTATTTACCTTCGTAATTTGATATTGAAGCGAAAATAGGCACGAACTCATAAATTCTAATTCTAAATAGAAATATGATAAATACACATATAATATATATTTTTTTATTAAAGTAAAAACTAATCAACTAGCAAATTGTTCACATTAATAATTGAATTTCTTTTCATAAGATCGATCTAGCGACGAAGCTAGTTAGTTCACAAAATGTGGTGGGGATCCCTGGGTGTATCAATTTTCAGATCTTTCATATATTTTTTAAAACTATTAGTATTTAAATTTAATGTAATTAATACCGTACATCAGTTAGATCATAGATTAAAGTAAAAAATACATGGCGCGGGTTCTAATTCTGATATTAGGTATACCATTTTCTTCCAGACAGTGCAAAATAAGACTTTTAACATTTACCCTAATATATTTGTTAACTTATCAACTGACCATAAGAAAATTTTCATCCACGTACGTAGTCTGGAGTATAGAAAGCACACTGCTGTATTGAAAAAAGTTACAAAAACGGGCAAAAATTGTTAAATAATTTTTATTCCATGCGAACGAAGTCGCAGGCAAAGCTAGTAATTTATAAAATTACAATATGTTAAAATTACTTAAACACTTTTAACTTAGAAATTAACGTAGAAATTATTTGGTTCCTTGTATTAACACCGTTTGCACTCACACATTATAGTAATAGTAAGCTCATTACTTCACTATTCTTGCTGCATTATTATTTCGGGTCGCTTAAAATCACGTGAGATAACCCCATAAATAATTAAACAACAAACATATTTTTTTTTCTTTATCGTAAAAATAACTAATGTCATAACTAACGACAATGTTATAGAAAACTTATAAACTGCTTCGGATATCTTATCGTCACGATAATGATAAAATGTCAAAAGTAAAAAAAACGATAAGATGTTGAATCATTATCGTCATTAATATTTTGATAACAGTAACAATAATTTGACTTTGCCTTTCAGATAATGTATTATCAATGTCATTACTACCATTTAATATTGGTCATGCCAGTACACCAATACATTTGGTTAAACTGTGTATTAGGGATCACTCTCTTTTTGAATGTGGCTTAGAGGACGAATCCCTTGACCACATAATTTTTAATTGCTCCAGGAACAGTTTTTCTCTTTATGATGTGTTACCTTCCTCTATTCCCCGTCCTAATTACATTATGCACCTCCTAACTCTTGTAAAATGCATGTCGAATTTATTAGAACTAATAAAGTTAAACTTTAAGTTTTTAGTGCCATTCTGTGGTGTATATTTGTAACTTAACAATAGTTTTTATATATAGTGTGCATGTATTGTCTGTGTTGTCTATTTGTTTGTGAAAACCTGATTTGGATATAATTAAAAAAAATGCTTGATACAATCTCCGTAGTTTATGGTTCTACCTACGTGACATTGGCGAAATAGTGTGCGCACATAAGCACATTAAATAAAAAAGAATAAGAATAAATAAGCATTAAATAAATAAATGATAGGATAATTCAATAATTCTTATTTCTTCCGAACTTCTCGTAGTTGAATGAATGCAAGTCACGGCCTATTATTTTACATGGAACTACGACACAGACTTTACAATATATGGCCAAATATATAAATCTATGATAGAAAACTGTGTTTGTGTTAACACCGTCAATTGACGTGAGTTCGAATCTCTGCAATGAGTTTGAGTATCAGGTGAAGGAAAACATCGTGATGAAACCATCGCATGGTTATATGGCTTCTTCTCATGTCTGTCTGGCTAGCTGTTATCCTCTCGCTTATTAATGTGGTTTTTAAAACCATATACATTACAGACTTTCTCATCGCAGCACGCAAACACAAACGCATTACCAAGGCGAGAGGGACATTAGAATCGATTCACAAAAAAAGCGATGCTCAAAAATCGATTAATCAAAAATTGTTTTTTTTTTTATTCGCTTTTCGTGCTTACAATTTTAATATAAAAGTAATCACAGAAAATAAAAAGAACACTACCACATGATTAAATAATCTGTACTTTAGGAACTGTGTACACAGTCGTCTAGCAAGATTTTGATTTAATAAATGAGAATCTATCATTGATATATACAGTAGAACCTCTACAAGTGAAACTTCAAAAGAGACGCCAAAAAGATCTAGTTATGGAGGTCACGATTTATAGAGAATATAGGTTTTGGAGTTTAAAGCGAAAAGATCAAAACATTTTTTCGAGTTTTGGACTTCGAAGGTTCGACTTAACGTGGTTCTACTGTATATACACATATATATACGTTAAGGTAAAACATTCAAATAAATGTAAATAATATCTTATGAAAATAGATAAGAATCGAACCTCGATTTTTAAGGTTGAAGTATCGATTCTTCGATTTATCGATCTCAGATCGCTATCACATATACCCGGTATGCGACCACGTGCTAAGCACCGAACTTTCCCCTATATAAATTAGTGGTTACACTTACTAATAATATTTATGGAGTAATGCTGATTTGTTTACCTTTTGTGTTGTTTTAGTAAGGAAGCTAGCGACAGAACAGATCGGCCCTCTCGTGAAGAAGATGGAGGATGAACACCGCATCGATGATGGCGTCAGACAACTTCTATTCGATAATGGCGTATGTATTTCTCTTTGTCACATCCAGTGGTGGATTTACCAATAGGCTGTAGCCAAATTTCAAGTAATTTATATGTCTCACAGAAATAAAAACATTTATGTTGAATGTTGAATACATATAGCCATAATACCTCAATGGTAGGGTGTAGGGACGCCGCGTCATAAGTTCGAATCCAACCATCTACAATGAGCTTGAGCTTTCGGTGAAGGAGAACATCGTGAGGAAACCATAGCATGGTGGTAGGGTTTTTTCTGATGCTCGCCTGGCTAGCTACCACCCTCAAGTTGAAAATCTGCCGCCAAATTAATGTGTTCCGGCAGTGGCACTTCAGAGTCTGTCCCTCCAGTAAAGGCCAGCTACGTGTTGTGGGTGTCCATCCCCTGGTGTTGTGGGTGTATATGGGCTGCGGTGATCGCTTACCATCTGGTGACACGCTTGCTCGTTTGTCCGCCATTACAGAAGAAAAACGGTCTAGAATAACAATTCAGCGTGATTTTTTTCAACGCACGGAATCTAAATCTTCAATATAAATTACTAGCTATGTCCACGACTCCGTCCGCGTGGTACTAAAATATTATTTAATCAATTTCATAAAAAAATGTTATATAGCCTATGTTACTTAAGGCTAATGTAGCATTCTAATGGTGAAATACTTTTTGCAATAAGTCCAGTAGTTCTTGAGTTTGTTACAAACAAAAATACAAATAATTTCACTTTAAATATTAGTATAGATAAATGCAGTGGTACGTAGGGGCGGAAAATCTGAATACCTTACGCGTAGTATCTATATAAATGTATATATATAAAAATATATTATATATATGTATAGCAGAGGGATATAGTGATGTTTGCCTGTGATGTTTGTCGTTTATTTCATAAATATAATAAAATTTTCAGCTAATGGGTATAGAAACTCCCACTGAATACAGCGGCTCTGGTTGCGGGTTCCTCACAATGATGCTCGTGGTGGAAGAGCTGTCCAGGGTCGATCCGGCCGTCGCAGCTTACGTGGACATCCACAACACCCTCGTCAACTCGTTATTCATGAAACTTGGCACCGAGGAACAGAAGAAGAAATACTTGACCAAGCTCTGTACGGAATATGTAAGTGTTTATGGCCCTACCATAACATCGCGGACTTTTATAAAGGGTTTATGTAACACATTATAAAATTTTAAGGTATGTAGGTAATATTACACATAGTTGTGTGATAAAAATGAAGTTCTATTGGTTTTGAGATGTATTTTCTTAGTATCAACCCTAATAAACTTGTGACGTCACACTTTCAGAGTTATTGCTTGCCTCCCAGCTTTGCCCACGCCCATATATTATACAAAGATTATTCACCAACTCGTACTTGGTCAATTTTCGGGTGGTTGTCACCACAACCTTTTCTGAGCACAGGATCCACACTTGATGTCAATTGTCAGAAACCTTCAATATCTTGTATCTATTAGTGATAACGTGATGAGACTCTATTTATTAAAAATCCCCAGTATTTTGAAGCGATGATAGCTCAGTGGTAGTGTGTACGATCGCCGCATCGTGGGACGTGAGTTCGAATCCACCTACAACGAGCTTGAGTTTTCGGTGAAGGAAAACATCGTGAGGAAGCCATAGCATGGTGGTAGGGCTTTTTAGTGCCTACCTAGCAACCACCCTCAAGTTGAAAACCTGCCGCCAAATACCAATAGGTGTGTTCCGGCAGCTGCACTTGAGGGCCAGTTCATCCACAGGTTTACTCACGAAACTTTGTACTCTCCAGGCCGGTAGTTTCTGTTTGACTGAACCCACGTCAGGTTCGGACGCGTTTGCTCTGAAGACCGTTGCTAAGAAAGACGGCGAGCACTACGTCATCAACGGCTCCAAGATGTGGATCTCCAACTCTGACGTCGCAGGAGTCTTCCTAGTCATGGCCAATGCTGATCCTTCTAAGGTAAGATCCACAGGTTTAGCGTTTCTACCAACTTGGGCCGTATTGTCACTTAAGATGAGACTTATGGCCATAACGCTAAACCTTAACTATAAAAAAAAGATATTTTTGTTTTTAAGATGAGATTATGGCCATAGCGCTAAACTTTAACTATAAAAAAAGATATTTTTGTTTTTAAGATGAGATTATGGCCATAGCGCTAAACGTTAACTATAAAAAAAAGATATTTTTGTTTTTAAGATGAGATTATGGCCATAGCGCTAAACCTTAACTATAAAAAAAGATATTTTTGTTTTTAAGATGAGATAATGGCCATATCGCTAAACGTTAACTATAAAAAAAAGATATTTTTGTTTTTAAGATGAGATTATGGCCATAGCGCTAAACCTTAACTATAAAAAAAGATATTTTTGTTTTTAAGATGAGATAATGGCCATATCGCTAAACGTTAACTATAAAAAAAGATATTTTTGTTTTTAAGATGAGATTATGGCCATAGCGCTAAACCTTAACTATAAAAAAAGATATTTTTGTTTTTAAGATGAGATTATAGCCATAGCGCTAAACGTTAACTATAAAAAAAAAATTTTTTGTTTTTAAAATGAGATTATGGCCATATCGCTAAACGTTAACTATAAAAAAAAGATATTTTTGTTTTTAAGATGAGATTATGGCCATAGCGCTAAACCTTAACTATAAAAAAAGATATTTTTGTTTTTAAGATGAGATTATAGCCATAGCGCTAAACGTTAACTATAAAAAAAAAGATATTTTTGTTTTTAAGATGAGATTATGGCCATATCGCTAAACGTTAACTATAAAAAAAAGATATTTTTGTTTTTAAGATGAGATTATGGCCATAGCGCTAAACTGTTTGTTTATAGTTTTAAGTTTACAATTCTGTCGGCAGTCGTCATGACTGCTTTGGATATGTTCTTTCAGGTTCTAAATCTAAGTAATTGTTAGGAGTGACTATAATGCTCCCGCTATATGCTCAAGTTTAACATATAAGTTTAATGTAAAAAAATAGCGTGGAGTGCATGGTGTCAATAATATTTATAAATATATTATTGACAGATATGAGTAAAATGCTTATCATTGCGATAATATCTTAAAAAGCATCTCACGATTTTTTGTAAATATAATATATATTCTTTCTAATTTACACTATTATGAATTAATAATTATTAAGAAAAATACACTATTCCGAATTCGAATTTATTGAAATTTATTTTCAATTTTTTAGTTTAGTATTCTGTAATAGCGTATTTTTTTAGTATTTTTTTTAACTATTATTTATTTTTAAACAGTGGATATAGTTGACTGTTTTTCAGATTCCGTGTTAAAATCTATTTAAGCAAATTGTAAATTTCAAATCCATTTTTTATATCCATAAGAAAAGCATATGTTTAAGTAATGACAAATATTTTAACATATGGACCGTTTATTTTGAAAGTGGTGAAGTCCATTTTCTTTTGTTTCGAGAAAATTAAAGGTTATTTACTATATTTGTTGATAATGCGATTTCATTTACCGACCGATTTTAAGTTGTACAAAACATGGGATTTGTTTGAGAAATTAAACACGGACTAGTTATATATAAAAAAAATACATTAAATTAAAGATGAATTACGTGATAGCTCATTTTTCTCAAAAATGGACGTACACCACTTTCAAAATAAACGGTAATGTATCGATAACTGCCACAGGCTTCACCCAATGACAATTTAACTTTATTTTTTTTATTTTTTTATAACCACATTTGTTTTATTTTTTGTTTAGCTTGACAAATTATTTGTACCTTGACAAATTATTCGTGGTTTCCTATTATACAAGTGCCGTATATGATAACGAGAGACATTTTAAGTTTGAAACATCAGTTGTTTTGCGGGAAGTGTAATTGGGTAACGAAAAAAAAAGTGTTTCTTGTTTAATTATCTATGGGTTTATCTCACGTGATTTTAAGCGAATTACTTAAATAGTTTAGGGAAGGTGGGCGCTTCGCTTATGAGGCGTGCAATAAATTGCATGTGACATTTTTAACTGCAGAATAAAACAAAACCTGTCTTAAGTTGTCATGTGAAGTTATTATAAAGAATATTGGTCGGTTATAGGGGTACAGAGGCATAACTTGCTTCATAGTGGAACGCGAGACCCCGGGGTTGAGCGTCGCCAAGCCCGAGAACAAGCTGGGCATCCGCGCCTCGGGGACCTGTATGGTGCACTTCGACAACGTCAGGGTCCACGAATCCAGCATCCTCGGGGAATACGGGAAAGGGTATGTCACCTAATCACAACTCCTTATCCCTTGCTTGAAAGAACAGCGATGATAGCTCAGTTTTTTTTTTCTTATTTTTAAGGTTTCAGTGTTATGGCCATAATCTCACCTGATCTTAAGTGACGATACAGCCCAAGTTGGTAGACACGCTAAACCTGTGGAGGAACTGGCTCTCAAGTGCTGCTGCCGGAACACACCTATTGGTATTTGGCGGCAGGTTTACAACTTGAGGGTGGTAGCTACCCAGGCGGGCATTAGAAAAAGCCCTACCACCAAGCTCAAGCTCGTTATAACTTCTTCCAGCTAACCAGCGATATTGTTATCAAACATATTAACATAAAAAAGAAGCAATAGAAAAATTTAATTACTTAAGAACATATAATATTAAAATTAACTAAACATTGAAATATGTCCAAAATACATATACGGACCGTTTATTTTGAAAGTGGTGTAAGTCCATTTTTGAGATAAATCACGTAATTCATGCTTAATTTAATGTATTTTTTTTATATATAACTAGTCCGTGTTTAATTTCTCAAAAAAATCCCACGTTTTGTACAACTTAAAATCGGTCGGTAAATGAAATCGCATTATCAACAAATACAGTAACCTATTAAAATTTTCTCGATACAAAAGAAAATGGACTAAAACAGTGTAACGAATAAATAAATACATATAAATATTCAGCAAACGAAACTACTTCCAGTTACAAATACGCAGCCGGTTTCCTTAACGAGGGTCGCATCGGTATCGCGGCCCAGATGATAGGCCTCTGCCAGGGTTGCATGGACGCCACCATCCCGTACACGCTCGAGAGGAAACAGTTCGGCAATAAGATATATTCCTATCAGGTAATCAGATATTATTAGGCTCTGCGTGTAGTTTGATTTACATCATTACTAATATTATAAAAGTCCTACTACAAGGACTGCAACCTGGCCATAAATCACGTTGACCAAAAGATCACATACAAACATACATAGTATCACGCCTCCCTCCCATAAGGGTAGACAAAGACCACCTCCTTCCGCTTGTTACGATCCTGACATACATCTTCCTCTTCTTCTACTCTCATAAGCACCTTCATACATGCTCTTCGGTTACGGGTACTTTTGACCTGGCCTTTCTCCAGAACGTCCTCGATCTGGTTGAGATAAGCCTTGTAAATTTGTTTCGTCAATCTTCTTTCATCCCATCCTCTCTAAATGTCCATACCAATTAAGCATCCCTTTCTCTATCTTTGTCACTACATCCTCTACCACACCACGACGTTCCCTTACCACACTATTCCTTACTTTATTTATCATTCTTAGGCCAGCTAGACAAAAGGTCACACGAGCTAACCCAAACACAAGGCGATTCTAGAAATAAGTAAAATAAGTGTAATATGTCATAAAGTCAGTGTAATAGTTACATAAGTGCAATAATGTCTTCTTAGGTTTACGCGAATATTATTCATTGAAATAAAACTATTTATTATTTTAAGGCTGAAAAGCTTTCGAAACGTCGGGATCAAAATTTAATAAATGACCGCGATAAAATCCGTTTAAAATAGATTTATTTCAATGCAATAATGTCATTATTAAAAAAAACGCATTTCCCATTTTTTAGTTGTTCTAATACATAGCTACTATTATAAAGTAATTTCTTGACGCCAACCAAATCACCTACCTAAGAAAACGTGCGGACCCCGACTCCGTAGATTGTGTATATTTTATATGTAAATGCGAAAATAAGTTTGATTTATAAACCGCTGAATAGATTGTGATGAATTCTGGTATAGAGATAGATGTGACCCTGGAGACGTTGAGACTGCTTTTTCTTCCGAGATACTTTTTGAATGTGGGGTAAACTTTATATGAAACTTTTTATTGCGCCATCTGATTTGTTTGACAAAATCAATATTAACGCGAGCGAAGCCGCACGTAACACCTAGTTAATCTATATAGTAACAGAAGCGCGCTATATTCGTCGAAATATAAAATAAGTCACCAAATTTAAAATTTAGGTCACAAAGTATAATTAAGTCATCAACATTACAGTAGGTCAGGAAGTATAAACTGAGTCATCAAGTATAATTAGTTATCTAAGTATAAATTAGATATGTATAACGATAAGTATAATAAAGATTATATTAGTTTTTATTTTCAAAAGGTAAATGCACTTAAAATTAGCATAAAACTAGCTGTGCCCGCGACTTCGTTTGCGTGAACTTGAAATATGTTTAAATATTTTTCAGTGATTCTTTCTCATACTTAATTCGCAGTGTCATTCAAATTACACTTACCTTTTCTATACTGAACGGATTGTAATTAATCAAAGACTAAATGTAACTCGAGGAATATATTTCTAAAAATGATTATAATTATTATTTATTGTTAATCGCTTACAATCATATTTTACACTCAAATCTAAAAAGTAGAGACAGTCATGATATATTTTCTTTCTTATCACTTACTAGCTTTTACCCACGGTTTCGCTCGCAAATATATATTTTTTTTTTTTCAATAAAAAGTATCCTATGTTTCTTCTAATACCACCCGGAATGTGTGTACAAAGTTTCATGATGATCGGTTAAGTCGTTTCCGCGTGTAAGCGTAACAAACAAACTTACATTCGCATTTACAATATTAGTAGGGATACGTATGGACGTTGCCACTTGCGTATACTTTATAAGAGTCCCGGCCGGGCTCACTCCATCCCTTATGTAAGAATTTGTAACAATATTAATCCTTATTTACAGGGTATAAGCTATCAAATAGCCCATCTCCAAACTCAATTGGAAGCGGCGCGTCTGCTCGCGTACAACGCGGCGAGGCTCAAGGAGCATGGTATTGACTTCGTCAAAGAGGCTGCTATGGCTAAATATTATGCTTCCGGTATGTTGGTTTTTGAAGTGAAACTTCTTTAGGCGCATGAGGGTAAAATTTTTACAGATGAAACGTCACGCCGGTATGCAACGGAAGTGTCGGAAAAGAGAGAGAAAGTGATCGAGACCGATTGAGAGAGAGTAAGACAGGGAAATTTAAATTAAAGTTAAAAATTAAATTATTAATTTAAAGTTTTAGATTTGTATAAATATAAACAAGATTTATAAATTAGTTCGCCAAAGAAGTTTCACTTCTGACATGTGTACTTTGTACGCACGCATGTTTTTTTTTTATAGAAACTTAATTAAATCATTTTTACATTATATATGTACCGACCTGCACATCCTTCAGTAGTTGATACACTAGTTCATTACACTATTTTATTAACCAAAATGGTCTCAAAGTCACAGGCTTATTACCATATACTAGCTTTTACCCGCGGCTTCGCTCGCATTGAAGCCATTAAATTAATTTTGTTTTATCTTTTTTTTTCCAATACAAAGTATCTTTTGTTACTTCTAATACTTCCAAGAATGTGTGTATAAAGTTCCATGATGATCGATTAATTAGTTTTAGCTTGAAAGCGTATTAAACAAACTGACATTCACATTTATAATATTAGTAGGGATACGGTGGCCAAGGTTCAGTCCTGTATAGATCCCTACCACCTTTAAAACGTAAATATATCAATGTCTTATCACAAGTAAGTATTTATTTTTACAAATAAATTAAACTATACTAATAATAATAATAATAATAATAATGAAATTTTTAGAAATTGCTCAAACTCTAACATCAAAGTGCATAGACTTCATGGGTGGTGTCGGCTTCACCAGAGACTTCCCTCAGGAGAAGTTCTTCCGCGATGCTAAAATCGGTACAATCTACGAGGGAACTAGTAACATGCAGCTGCAAACTATCGCGAAGATCATCGAGAAAGAATACAGCCAATGAATATCAGAAATAACAACTTTTTTTAAGCTAGGAAGTAATGTAATTAAAATGAGATTCCCTTGACACAAGTCAAACTAGTATATTTGAACAGTTAGTTCAGATATCATCTATGAATTCACTAATATAACAGAAATCCTGTAGAATGTTACCGATATAGCAATTTTTATATATCATAATAAATTCAGTCGTTGTTTATTTTTAGAAATACATAAATCCAATATTGGTGCCTGTTACTATTTTGTGGTAATGAATTACATAATAAAGTGCTATTATGCTGAAAAAAATATTACAGGGTAATAAGACTTTATACACAATGTAAATCGAAAAAAAATTTATGTATATATGATTAAATACATTAAAAATAAATATTTTGTTAAAAATAAACATGTTGTTTTAATTTCAATCAATGTAATCTTAGACAATGTGATTTATAGTATAATTGAATTAAACAGAATTTTAAAAAGACAATTCAATATAACATGGTATTAAAATCGTAATATTATTCGTCAAGATTCATTATTTTTTCCAAAATAAAACATGGTAAATAATATTTGGAGGAATAATCACAACCAAACTATGTTAGGTACTATGATTGCACTGAAATCAAGTTTTATATTTTTCTCTTATCAAGTAGCATGATGGTAGTAGAGCTTTTTTTATTGCCTGCCCGGAAAGCTAACACCCTCAAGTTGAAAATCTACCACCAAATATTTATAGGTATGTTCCGGCAGTAACACTTGAAAGCCAGTCATTTCTCCAGTCTTAACATCCCAAAAACAGTATCTCGTTAATATGTAATGTTTCTTCAAATGGTAGTATATTTTACAAATTTTGAGGTTTCACACAATAATTGACCTAGACTTCAACAATAATGTACTGTTCCAAGAGTTGACCAGGTAGTTCCCAAGGTAAAGAGAGAACAGTTTTTATTTCACTTCTATGCACAATAACTATACTATACCATGGAATGCCACAAATAAGAGACTATAACACTTATTTATGAATAAACTGGAAACCATACCATAGGAGATTCAAATTCAGCCAAAATCACATGATTTATCCAGATAGAAATAAAATTATAAAAAATAAATATTCCTATTAATTTATAGTGTAAAATAGAATTCAGATATTGTTTAGTTAAATAAAAGTACATTTGTCAATAATATTATTTATTTGAATTAATTATGACATACTTTTTTCATAACTTAACAGTATTGTAAATGTTTGATAAAAATTAAAAGGTCTGATTATTAACTGATCATAAACTTGTATCTGCTTAGTTTTATTTTCTGATAAATAATAACTTCTTACAAGTGCTTACCAAATAAATACCTACTTGTTTCCAAATGCAAAAAAAAAACAATTGTGAAATACATTAGCATTTATTTACAGGGTTATAATATTTAGTTTCTTATGGTTTAGGATCATGAGGTAAATTGAATCCAACCATTTTTGCTGTTTCTTCTACAGTTCTTTCACCTTTTCCTTTATATTCTGCAGTTATTTCTTTGTACTTTCTTGAGTTAAAGATATAATCGTAATATGTTTTTGCTTTGTAATGCATCTCGTTAATAGCTTTACAATGTTGCTGGTCAGTCGTTTGGTATTTACGATACTGGCTGAATATGTATTGTGCCATTGGATTCTCTGCAAGTTTTTTAGAAGAACTGTGCTTACGAATCTCAGACAATAACTGCCTTAAAGTCACTAATGCAGGTTTCGTTGTTATCGAAGCCATGTTTCACACCTTCAAATAAATCAGATATTCAGCTTTTTTATCATAAGCGATGTAATGAATTCTTCGGAATTTTTATACAAAGGTTTTTCAGTGTTCATCCAAAAGTCAAGTGGAACTTGATCTAAGTTTTCTTTAGGAAAACGATGGATCGAAGTATCATTAAATATATCAGTAAAATTAAAATTATTAACTAAAGTGACTTCAGTTGTATGTGGATGTATTTTTTGTATATAGGGAACTGTGTCAGTTAGGACTCTAGCGGGTTGATTTTCGATTAAAGATGCAAAACTATTACATATTAATATACAATTAGACAGATTTAAACTCCAGTTACTCCAAAGGAAATTATTGGTAAGTTGTTTAGGACAATGAGGTAAGTATGCTACTGTAAAACCTTTATTCGATATTACATAACTGCCTTCATTGTTTTCTGATATAACATCAATGCCTAATGACTTTAAAATATCACATTCACCTTTGTGGAATATTGGGTCATGTGCTAAGACTTTTTCGGGTTTACACAAGTCTTTCAAACATAATAAGTAGCCTAATTGGTATTTAGAAATGTTGCACTCTGATATGTGGCCAAGTCCGAAACAAACAATTTCAACTACATTTCCCGATTGTACGAGATTACTCACAGATTTTAAAGTGTCTTCCAGATATTTCGATTGTTTCAACTCGTCGACTGCAACTCGGATTCGACTAGAAAAATATTATAAGTGAATAAGTAAAACAAATAAACAAGTGACATATAACCTAAAAAAGGGCAGCGTTCAATATTATGTAGTAATGGTACCTGATGGTTTTTTTAACGTCAACTAAAATTTCCTGTTTGTGGAACTCCAAGTCTTTTGGAGGCAGCTTAGATTTTTTACTGTGTTTTGACTTAACTATTTGAAATCCATCACGATCTAAAACTCCCTTTGACATTTTTAAAATTAAGGTTATTGAATAGAAGTACTTTAAGCCTAATTTGGTACTATTTTCTAATCTTCAAATGAATGACTTATGGACTCCCCTTACAAGTCCGGCACAAGCTTTCATAACGTTCTCAGTTCTCAAAAATGTGATATTTGTAACAACTCAACATGCATTTGTCTAATTATATTATTATTTTAATCAACTTTTTTTGGTTCAATAAATAAACCTAGATTAAGAATAGCAATAAAATTATTAATGTAGGAACTATCAATGTATTGTACATAAAATATCGAAACCAACCTTGACAAAACTCCTGTTCCAAATATAATGACTGTTATAACAAGTTCTGACATAATTTTGTTTTATTCACTAAAGTACTTATTTAAATTATATAAAATACTAGGTTTACGTGCGGCTTCGCTCGTGTTAACATTGATTTCGTCAACTAAATCACTTTCCCATTTATTATATTAGTAAGGACTATAACTTTTAAAATATGTCTCAAGAATGGTTCAACACTTTCAACAATTATTGGAGTCACAGTTTAACTTTTTTAAATTATAAAATTGCTTTTTTTTAGTGTGGTATCTACCTATGTACGCAATTTCGTCAATATCAAGTGAGACTAGCCGCACAAGCAACGAAATCGAACACTCAGTCTTACAATAATTATAATTACACAAATAATTGTCCTCAATATTACATAAATAATCGAAGCCACAACGTACGTCAGCAAGGTGACGCTTAAACCACTTGAACAGCCGTGATGTCAATTTTATACATTTGCCAAATTTAGAACAATGTTGTATCATAGGCAACTAGAAATAAAGTATTAAAATAATAAAACATAGTTGAGTGAATATAAATAGTGCAACATTTTATATAAAATTAATTTCAGGCATTGTATACAAATGAAAATAATTGCTATTTTAAAGTATCAGGAGTTTTTACTGTAAACACATATTTCATTAGCACAGCATCGTTGTGTTTTAACCCACAGCATCGTTGTTTATGTTGACTAGATTTTACGTACAGCTTCGCTCGCGCTTATATCGATTTCGTTAAATTAATCGAATGACGCTATAAAAAGTTTTATATCAAATTTATTCCTCTATTTATACCACTTCCAATAAAGGTTTTGCGAAAAAAGTAGCCTATCTCCATCTCCTGGGTCCCATCTATCTCTTTAACAAAATTAGTTTCAACGGTTTTGGCTTCACGCGTAATAAAGAAACAAACTCACTTTCGCATTTATAATACTAGTAAGAAGTGTTGTTCGAAGGGAATGTTAACCAATATGAATAGAAGCAGTTGGCGTTCTAACTCAGTCTTTCCAATAATTAGAACTGAATTAAAGCCCCGTTTGGTTTGTTATATATGTATATAGGGTACAGTGAGCACTTCACATAAAGTGGATTGATTGTGTTCCTATTTGTTACTTCATAAGATAAAAATACTTAAGCAACTGAAACGATAATAGCTCAGTGGGTAGTGTGTACAGACGCCGCATCAAGGGATGTGGGTTCGAATCCACCTACAATGAACTTGAGTTTTCAGTAAAGGAAAACATCGAGATGAAACCATAGCATGGTGGTAAGGTTTTTTATGCCCGGCTGGTTAGCTACAACCATCTGGTTAAGAATCTGAAGCCAATCCCTTAGGCTTAGCGTGCCCATCATCTCGGGTTACATCGTTACTTACATCAGATGAGGTTATGGCCATAACGCTATTAAACCGTAACTACACAAAAAAAACATGCAGCTACCCTCCCAAAGGTGGCGCGAGATGATATAGGAGTGTGCATTTCTCAACGCCCGCTACGATCCACCCTTGCAAATGGGTCGTCGCGAACTTGGCGTAAGGGAACAACGATGACGTCATTAGTGATATTTTCGTCGCAATCATTCTGTACAACGTTTGACGATATGTCTTGGGCGTTGTCAACACTAAGTGGAACGTAGACAATATTTAGGTTGTGTTTCGTTATACAATGCGAGCACTATAAGATGTGACGTCAATTAGTAAACAGAAAAGCCGTTCCTTTATAGTTAGCTATACTGGTTACTGTATAAAACGAAACGTAGTTCAGTACACAGTCATCTTTGTTTGTTTATAATTAAATGATATCTTTTATAGCTTATAGAATACGCTTAATTCTTCAGTTACTTTCATTTTATACAAAGTATTGGTTTCACTCTGCAATATAGACAATATTGTGAAACGTCGTATGTTTATTTTAACGTCTGGTATCTTTGAATATCAATATTCAAATAACCAGCAGTTATCAAATTTTTGGATGCTGTTGATAACCTTACGTCTATCAGTACCTTGAAAGCTCCAGTACTCACAGTTGAAAAATGCCGACCTTCTATGACGTCATAAATTTCTCAAGATTACTGCAGCAGTATATTGTCAGCCATAATGGAACGAAGTTCTCCCCATTAAGAGTACTGAACAGTGCTTGTTTCGGATAGCTCAGATTGGGTGTTGACTAGGGCTTCAATGGGAAAAATAGGAATAATGGGATATTTTGTTGTATATCTTATATTGGACGTACGAATACTGGCAATGGAATTCACATAGAGGAATATATTCGAATAATAAAACAAAACTATAAAACAAAAAGAATAAATCACTAGAATATGCAAAAACATACAAAGAGGTTGAATTTCCAACAGTGCTCTCAATGTATAACGGAACACAGCGTGAATATTATGCAGAAGACTCAATATGAAAATCACTGAGGTTGATAGGTTAAAGAAAATATTGAAAGTGAAAGGTGGACCGTCGAGGATAATACAAGGCCGTATCAAAATGATGACTTAGAATGGAAAGTTGATTTGATAGATACCAAGACTTGTGGGTAGACTTGACCTGGTAAGGATGTGAGATTACATATTTATAGCAGCGATGACTAAGATGTAATTGCAGTATGATAAAATCGTTTATTTGGGTTTATTTTTATACTTATAACATATATACAATTATTTTAAATTGTGATGTAACCCATCAATTATATATAGATGGCTTAGCCGCGCTGAAGAACTGTGGGTTAGCAGTTAGAGATGGCAATTCGAAAAAGATCTATACTTCTCTTTTTTTTATTCTTGTCAACTTAGTTCTCTTTAGAGACTATTACTTGTATTTTATATTGATAAGATTTGGAGGTTTTTGACAAATGAAACTATCTTCGTCAAGATGGCGACTCTCTTGTTGAAGCTCTCTTGGAAGTTTTTGTGTCAAGTAATATATTATGATGAATGATTATTCATAATTCACTTCACTTATGCTCCTCAGCTACACTACATCGCGTAAAATGTTGCCTTTATTACACAATACAGGGCTAAATAACTAACTTCATGAATAAAAATAAAAATTGTATAATTAATATATATATATAAAAATAAAATTACAAGACAAATCAACATCCCACCATAGACTCGAAAGATCTATTCGAATCCATAACAAATGAATCTATTCACACACACACGTTAAATGAACGATACACTAAAAATTGAGGTATCCTAAAGATCGATTCATCAATAATTTTTATTTTCAATTCGCTTTTCCTGTTTGTTTTTTTTTATTAAAACCAAACAAGAAAATAAGAACAACAGTACAATACGGTATTTTACAATTTTTATACTAATTAAATTTTTGATTACAAGTAGAACAAAATATCAGGCATACAAGAGGACATTTATATTACGAAATAATTGACAAAATAAAATCGTTTTGCAATTGTTTGAATAACATTCGAATAATTGTAAATGATGTATTGTGAAAATATATAAGAATCGAACCTCGATTGTTAAGGGAGAAATATCGATTCACTTGATCGATTCAGACATATGAATCAATTTTTTTCCCTATAACATCGATGCTTAAATTAATCGATTCCATATCGCCACCCCTTACACGGACCCCGCGTTGGACAAATATTTGTGTGATGCACACAAGGAACTGTTAGCCTGAAGGGCTTTTATTGCTTCATCAAACTTTTGGCATGCAGTAGCAGTGCTCACACTATATTTATTCGGTGTAACTGACTAGTCTTCATCAAATAATGTATTTAAAAAACATTTGGTCAAGCGTCCGCTGGCACTAAACAATTAATTAAAAGATATTAATACAAATTAGCTTTTGTTAATTATACACAAGGGTGAATAAATGCCCAAAAAGAAGCCTATAATCTCACCTGATCATAAGTGACGATACAACCCAAGTTGGTAGACACGCTAACCCTGTGGAGGGTATATTTTCTACCCTTCTCAACAGCCAGTAACTCGATCGAAGTACCACCTATTGCGTTCTGGCATAGCAAGAAAACGTTCGCAATAGAAGAATAGGTACTATATACTATACTATATATATACTATAGGTAATATATACGGATGTACTTGCCAATTTTTACAACGGTCGATCAGACCATGGAGGAGCTATTTCATTGTATATTTAACTAAAAGTAATCTTTACGTTTCTTGTTGCTACACGTCCATAATATTAGTTATCATAGTTAATATATAATATTATAGTATAAGTACAAATACATTCTAATTATAATTTCCACTAAATGTATAATGTACAGATTTCGTTCCGTAACAGCTTTATTATATGTAATATAGATAACACGAAATTTATGTTAATTTGTTAAATATAAATAAATAACCTGATGAAAGTGAATGTTTATCACCACATTTTAATTAAAAAGTTTTATTTATTCACTATTTTGAACGTTATTATTTTGATTTATGTTAAACCAGTTGTCTTACTATCACCGCTGCCCCGCGTCGCGCCGAATTGGTCGTTCAGTTAATAACGTACACGGGTGCTGCGTCAATGGACGTAGGTTCGAGTCCCTGCAATGAGCCTGAGCTTTCGGTGAAGGAAATCATCGTGTTGAAACTATAGTATGATGGTAGGGTATATTTCTAATGCCTACCAGACTACCTACCACCCTCAAGTTGAAAACCTGTCGCCAAATGCTTAGAGTTATGTTCGAGCAGTTGCACTTGAGAGCAAGTCCCTTTACTGGGCTTAGCTGGCCATCATCTTGGTCCACTTCGTTAATTAACATCAAGTGAAATCATTGTAGATGGATTCGAACCCACATCCCTTGACGCGGCGTCGGTACACACTACCAACTAAGCTATCGTCGCATCAATAAGTATGTGCTGTATGAAAACACTATTTGACCTTATTCGTATATGGGTTTTTGTGTCTTCTATTACTAATTCCCACATGCAACAATGATACGTCCTTGATCAGGTATTTGGGTTAGAAAAATTGACCACTAACATAGAGATATACATAGAGGACGAACGGTCGCGGCGCATATTTAAGGCCCCATTGTTCGTTTTGTATGGGAGTGACAATCAAAATCTATGAATGCAGTATTCGCATCACGCACCCGTATTCGTTCCAACATACCGTATTACGAATAAGGCAACAATAAGTTGTACTTACTCACGGAACGATATTATTAACCGGGCAAGTTTAGTCACAGGACGACGTTTCCCAACACTCCTGTGACCGGAACGCGCGAATAATATTCTAAAACTAAATATTAGACGTTTCTTTATTACATTATTATTCCGCGATTATTATTTCACATTTCGGTAATTTAAATTCGGAACCATGGTAACACTGTGTTTTTTTTTTATTTATTAAAATTACATTGTCTAAGATCGTAATTATAAATCCTCTTGTTTTCATGAACTAAATTTAAGTCATCTAAAATATATGTAACTATGTAAAATAACTTTCTAAGTTGTGTACTTAAGATGCGCCTATATCGTCCGCGCTACTACAACACGTAATTATTTTCCGCACGCTTCGTTACATTTTATATAACAATATTTAAATTTGTTTTGGTGCTTGATATTTTATTTTTACAAATGGACTTAGTATTATCAAGTCCGCGGACTGCGTCTATCGTGTTGTAATTGTGTATTATAGACTTTAGACGTAATTCATTGGTTGTCAAGTAGGAGATGTACAATGGATATGGACATGATTAACGGCCGATCGAAGAGGAGTAATAGTGATGGGCTGCTATCGAAGTGGAGTAGGAAATATGTTGGTGGTTTCCTAAGTAAGCGGGCATGGATCACTAGTGGATATGATTTGGACGTAAGTAAATAATACTTTAAAAGTGACTGTTATTCGTTATTTCATTTTGGATTTACACTACAGAACTAAATTACATGGAATTGAAGTGAGATTGCACGGTGGTACGGCTTTCCTAATACCAGCCAGGCTAGCTACAACCCTCAAGGTAAAAGTATGCCGATAAATACCTATAGTCGCGTTCCTGCAGTTGCATTTGAGAGTCTGTCACTCCTCAAGCCTTAGCATATCTGTCATCTTTGGCCACATCTTCACTTAGCGTTACGGCCACCATCTAAAAGCATAAAATGACTAAAAAATGCTTATAGGATTAATGGGAATGCTTTTAAATCAATCACACCTTTGCTTCGAAATATAAAAATTAAAAAAAAAAAAACACTAGTTATTGTGACGTAGAATTTTAATGACATAAATTTGTTCAATTTTTCATAATAACTCGTCTTAATATATTACTTAATATGCAGAATAATTCGTAGAAAGTTTTTTATAGCAAAATTATGCATTACGCAACATAATTATTATCATAATAACGTTCCAGCCAAAGCTAACTCATTGGACTTAATTCTTTCATTTCCCGGCAACGGTCAATAGAAATATTGCAATATATGTCACCGTATTCCATCTCGAAACTTCAATGTATTATTTATATCTATCGGACCCGGTGAATGTCGTATCATCTAAAATCGATGTTCTTTATTGTCGCTAAAACTCAAAAGAGGTTTGGTCGATTTGTTTTTTTTTTTTTTTTCATCTGTATTAGTTATAATCAATCCTATTCTACCTACCGACTTCATTTCGTTATGTAAAGTTTGTATAAAAAACGTTTTATTTTTTTTAATATGATAATATGAAAGTTAATAAAGCGATGATAGCTCAGTGGTAGTGTGTGCGACTTTGCGTCAAGGAACGTGATTTCGAATCCAACCACCTACAATGAGGAAACCATAGCATACTGTTAGGGCTTTTTCTAATGCCCTCCTGGCTAGCCACCACCCTCCCCGCCAGTCCCTCCACAGGTTTAGCGTGTATACCAACTTGGGCCGTATCGTCACTTAAGGTCAGCTGAGATTATGGCCATAACGCTAAAACTAACAAAAAATAAATCTTAATCACACATATTTTTTTGCATAATATTTTTGTAACTCTATATTATGTAATACAGGTGAAATAATATAATATAATATGTGTATTGTGCCACAAATAATGTGGATTAGAAATTACAGCAAGGACCATAAATTCGGATATGTTACAGAACTCGTCGAAATGATCTATAAATGCTCTACCGTTATATTAGGATACTGAAATCATTACAAGACACCTGATAATGTCAGTAAGTTAGTAATTTTTGAAGCGACGATAGTACAGCTAGTAATGTGTACGAACGCCGCGTCAGTGGACGTCAGTTCGAATCCACCTGCAATTAGCTTGAGTTTTCCATTGAGGAAAGTATCGTAATGAAAACATAGCATGGTGGCAGGGCTTTTTTAATGCTCATCTGGCTAGCTAACATCCTTAAGTTGAAAATCTGGCCCCAAATACCTGTAGGTGTGTTCGGGCAGTTGCACTTGAGAGCCAGTCTCTCCATTAGGTCTAATGTGTCCGCAATCATGAGCCACATCGTCACTTAACATCAGGTAAGATTGTCACCATAACTCTACACCTATTAAATAGAAAATTAAACAAAGGTATCTTCAAGTTTGACTGAGCAGTCGACCTAGTGGTTAAAGCAATTGCCTTGCCACGTCGGAGCGCTGTGTTCGAATCCCGCATGGGATAATTATCTATCTAATCCAGAAATAATGGTTCCGAGTTTGGTTGTCACTTATGTTTCGCAATTATATTTATAAAGTCCTTCACTACGTTGACATCGAGTACGTAGCACGAGACTAGACATACTTTTATTAACGGTAATTTATTGTTGTTAACATAAGTGCTGATACTTCATAAACCGAACGCACTTTTATTCAGTATAATATCTTTTAAATGCTATCTATCAAACACATAAAAGTACCTATGAATTGAACCGTTTGAAATCAAAGCTATTTACAGATCAAATCAAATAAACATATTTTATGCAGTTTATGGCCTTTTTTTACATGGGGAAATGTATTTATGCAACCCCTCCCAGCCCGGTAGGACTGATAGGGATAAGTGGGACTCACCCAGTGCTAAGTGCCGAGAATAGCCACTAAAACCCCACGGCCGTCTGTCGCCTTCCGGGGGCGGTGCATGCAATCACCGTGTCCTCAATTTAGGCCCTAAAAAGGTGCTTATGATCATAAAAATTATCTCCGGTTCGGAATATAATCCACTCATCGGGTAGAACAGGCAAGAAACTAGATTTGTATTTTTTTTTTTGTAAATATTTAAAAATGCGAAAGATATAAGTTTTACATTTTAAAACGTTTAACTATTAAATTAACTGAATGAGTAATTCGACTATAACTATGGTTAGCTTTAAATTTAACCGTGGTGAAAAAATACTTGTAGAAAGAAAGAAAAAATAAACAAATACTTTATTGTCTTTAATATAGTTAAGGTTCAGCGTTATGGTCGTAATCTCACCTGACCTTAAGTGACGATACGCTCAAGTTGGTAGACACGCTAAACCTGTGGAGGAATTGTCTCTCAAGTGTAACTTCCAGAACACACATACTGGTATTTGGCGGCAGATTTTCAACTGGAGGCTGGTTGCTAGCCAGGCGGGCATTAGAAAAATTCCTACCACCTTGCTATGGTTTCCTCACAATGTTTTCCTTTACCGAAAACTCAAGCACATTGTTGGTGGATTCGAACTTACGTCCCTTGACGCGATGTCGTACACACTACCAATGAGCTATCATCGCTTCAAATTTTTGGATAAATCATACAATTAAAATACATACATACTGGGCTAAGATAGAGACGTATGTGATTAAGCAGGTGTGAAGCACCCTCAAATACCCACTACAAAGATACCATGGCGACCAGGGAACTGCTTTCATGCTACATCAAATCAGAGTCAGCGGACACCTGCCATCACGGTTGGTGGTAAAATTAATTCTAAGCATACATGTAGTTACTTTCTCTTATACATATTACGGTGGTGTCTCACAGTTTCGGTCATAGCACACGTTTCGTTTGTAACGCGTCGTATCATTGTTGCCGGTGTGGAATCGCGTCGCGACGCGCCGGCCGCTTCCTTATTTGGCTCATTCGAATGTCACCTGCGCATGCGCATTTGTACATTCATGCACACAACGTATTTTGTTTGTTTATTACACTCATAAATGAAAAGTTATTAGTGAAACCAAAAAAGCTTTTTATTAATAGAAAATATTATAATTTTTTTTAACAAAAACAAGCCGCGAGTGCTATGTTCAGATGACAAATGTTGTTTTTGTCGGGCCTCCAACGGGCCTGGAACGGACCTCCAACAAACATCTAATATATCTAGTAAAATATACGAAGGACACAATAAAAATAAAAACAAAAAATATATATTCATAAAACCCCATATCGGGGCCGCAAGGCAGTGTGCCCACAATAAGAATGCATAAAGCAAAATCGGCATAGTAATACCATTTATAATATTGTAATGGCTTTCAGCATTTTAATGATATCTGATTTGTTACATTAATATAATATTAAATTAAGTTTAGTTAAAAATTATCACAATATTCAATTACTGTTAAACGTTACGAAGTTCGCCGAGTTAGCTAGTCGATATATGAAAAGGATAAAAATACAAACTGTAATACTTTTGTCGACAACTGTATATGGAAATCTGTAAGTCAGTGACGGTCATACGATGTTAATATAGAATAAAAAAATATACAGTCCCATGTTTTGAATCGAGACATGACATTGTTCAGGGGACGTTCACACAATTGTGTATATATATATATACTATTAAGTTATAAAATGAGTGAATTCATAATGTAAGAGACACTTCTATAGGTTGAAGTATTAGAAAATTCTATATAACAAGATATTAATAACGGAGACCCACAACCAAATGGACTGTTTTTCCTTACATAAGTATAGTATGTTAATGAAGCAATTATAGCTCATTTGGTACTGTGTACGAACGCCGCATAGGACGTGACTTCGAATTTACCTACAATGAGTTTAATCTTTCGGTGAAGGAAAATATCATGATGACACCGTGGCATGGTGTAAGGGCTTTTTCTAATGCTCGCCTGGCTAACTACTATCACCTTCAAGTTGACAATCTGCTATCAAATACCTATAGGTGTGTTCTGGCAGTTGCACTTGAGAGCCAGTCCGTCCACAAGGCTTAGCGTGTCTACCCTCTTGGGCTACATCGTTACTTAACATCAGATGAGATTGTAGTAATATCGTTAAATTTTAACTATAACCCGTTCTTTATTAAGGACGAATTTTCGTATTTAAAAAACCTTTGGTATTTTGAGAAATGTCATAATAATATGACCAGTGCTTGCCAGTGCTTGCAATAGTTCAGATGAGAAAGTCTAACAAATGAATAAACAAATAAACTTTAGTTTAGGTATTGTACTAAGTAAGGGAGTATTTAAGTTGAAAGGGTTTCGTCTGTAAAAAGATTGAGAAACGCTGAACTAAGTAGATCACGGAACAAGTTAATGTAAACGTTATTGAACGATGTACAGTTATAATTAGTTATATGTCAACAAAGCTAATATGTTATTTACCGTGACAGTTGCATTTTCTCACAATTCTGCATGTGTGTTAACCACGTGATACTATTGAATTTATTTGGCATTCTTTCCGTAGAATTAATGAGTAGGCTGTTGAACACTTTTGCAACTTAGACGTACATTTCATGCATTTTTTTATATAATTTGTGCGTGTGCCAATCATGATCTGTGATATTAATTACATTCACAGAATTCGCATAAGGGTAAACAGCCCCAGCTAAGTTTCGGAGATTTGGGCACCTCTTTTTCATTAATGTGATGAAAAGTACATTTACCTACAGATATCCCCTCGCAATATGATGGTCTGACTACCAGAAATTGCTTTCACACTGCTACAATATGCGAGAATCGTAATTCCGAATCAAGGACATACAATTACTTAAACTTGCTGCTAATTATTTAATTAAAATAAATAACATTACAAATATTATTTACATAGTTACCTGTAAACAATTATATATAATTATACAGTAGATCCAACCAAACACTCCTGAGTAAATAGTCGAAATATAATCAAATGTAATCGATTAAATATTTCTGTTTAGTTTATTGTAAAACTGTATTTATTTTACGGAAAATAAACACGAACCATTTTTTTATTTTAATATTACATCGCTTCTTGTTACGCTCTTCTGCGTCCACTTTCGTGTTCAAAGTTTGAGGTTATAGTAGGAAAAATGAATGCGTCTTCATTTTTTAAGATATCTACCTGATCTTGAACCACTGGCGGTATTTTGTGTATTCTTTTTTCACAGTGACGTAAAATGCACGGTACAATATTGTTTGTTTTGTATTTTAATTTAAACAAGAAATCATTGAACACTTGACAGTGGTAAATTGACATTTATAAGCAAATGTCATATTAAAAAATAGAAATTACTAGACATTTTCGACGGAATGTGGCATGTCATGGTTTTTATCTTAATTCATATATTAACGTTATTTTATTTGTGATAAGTATCATTTATTAGCATAGAATAGCTTGGTTAATGTGTTTAAATTAATTGAATTTATATATAATACCTTGAAGTACGCCAATGACATTGCCATAACTATGTATAAATAAGTTGTCACTAAATATGAAAAAAAAATATAATCGCGAAAACATTTGCCACCCAAGCGACGCATTGCGTCAGACTGGGCCTAGTCAAGTCAGTTTCATACTAATAAACATGATGTTTATTGCGTACTTTAGTTGCTTGCATAGCGTTATAGAGGAAAGGTTCTCGTTCAATCCATAAACCCCAGTATATAAAACACATGTTATTCTAAAATAATAACAATTTGTATCAGTAAAACATAGAACATTTTTTTCTTCTATTCAAGAAGTGTATGCAGACAAAAATTAGGCGCGAAAAAATAAATTACGTGGTGAACGTGACACTGACATTAAGTTTTTATAACGAATGTTGTAAGACCAAAAAAATGTATTTCAAATTCATCTAACAGGAGTTATTTCAGTGTTTCAAGTGAGGTCGAAGGTGACAATATGCCCCAGATTTACTTCAAAAAAGTAATGTTGGTGAGGGATCGAGGCGATTTCGAGGTAAACGACTTTCACTATCCGAGCCGCTTGGCGTACGCTCCTTGCCGGCAGAGTACCGACTGTTTGTTTGTGTTTGATTCAATTAACCTTTTGTATTATGCCTACACTTGTTCCAGTCTAAGCAACACATAAGTAATGTATAATATTATTTCAAGTACCGACAAATGGAAATCTTTTTCTGTAAATGTAATTTATTTTAAACTTTATCACGTTTTTGTTCAGGTTTAATGTTTGGTCAAAGTCTGACATGGTTAAGTGATAATGTGATCCAATAAGTGTTTAACCAATCGGAGTGACTGAAGGTAAACACGTCCCTGACTTAGGAGTGGTAGCTAGAAAAACAAGTTTTAAAAAGTCGTACGATGTTAGAATTTATTATTAACTTCATAAAGGTACTTTTTCAAAACAACGTTTTAAGAGGAATAATTCAATAATAAATTGTTTCCATAAAACCGTGCACGCCAATAAAGTTTCCAGTCAGAAACTGTCCAAGTCCACACAAAACCAAAAAGTTTACCGTCTATAATTTCTGTCGTACCTTGGAATTCTGGAACTTCGCGTTCTCATGTTCCTATATATTAGGTCTTTCAAAAGAGGCGTGAAGTACGTAAGCAGGCCAGATTGACAGCGATGACTGGCAGTCAATTTTGATTCACCATCAGTCGGCGCTAAATTGGATTGCACTGTACTTAACATCGGGTGCAGTGCAGTCACTTTGCTACGCGACATAAAAAAATTCTTTAAGTATACGTTTTGTACACGTTACCAACTGAGCAATCATCGATATTTTCGTCACGTAAATAAAAAAAAGTATGTAAATGAAAGGTGTATTCAAATACCTAACATAGAATTCTTGAAACTTGATTTAAAATATCCACAACAACAGGAGCGAAGATTTCTACCTTGTATATACCAGTATCTACGTAATATATTGACGTAACTCATACTAAAACAATCTTTGAAGACATAATACCACTTGCTAGACAAGATTCACCGTTTCACTTAACTGATATAAACCGGATCGATGGGTTTAGTTACGTTGGATCTTCATATTTGTTAGAGTCTAATAATCTATCTAACTACTGGATAGGTTATGAACATTTTTAACCGAATGCGAAATAACGGAAGCGATGATAGCACAGTTAGTAGTGTGTTCGGACGCCGCGTCAAGGGATGTGGGTTCGAATCCATCTACAATGAGCTTGAGCTTTCGGTGAAGAAAACATCGTGATTAAACCAAAGAATGGTGGTAGGGCTTTTTCTAATGGTTAGTTGAAAATTTGTCCCCAAATACCTAGAGGTGTATCTGTCTACTCGGCTTAGCGTGTCCACCATAATAAGCCACATCATCACTTAATATCAGGTGAGATTGTGGTATGGAAACATACTGGAAAATAGGTCCTAGAATTAAGTTAAATATACTTCAGGTATATACGAAAACTTAAGACAATGCCTGGGATGATACATTCGTGTTTTCACCCGGCATTTGTCACTACTTTTATATTATTATGCAATTATCACATGGTTGACTCGAGGCAAATTAATTGAAAAAAAAAAGTGATTGGATCCTCGTCAAATATTAAATCGCACATAAAATATTTTAACAAACAAACTGTCATCCGGATGTTAAAGAGAAAATCGTCTGTTTTCTAATAAAACAATTTAGAAAAAAACCTTTACTACTGTAATAAACCTTAAGAGTTTGTTTGAACGCAGTGAACTTAGGAACGACCTAATCGATTCTAAAAATTCGTTTTGAATTTTGACAGCCCCAATTTCATTCGTAAAAATGTTTAGCAAATATTATCGATTTTATATGTGTACACTAGGCTGACCCGACAGACGTTCCGTCATATAAATTATTTCTAGTGAATACTTTGGTTGTATTAAAAAATGAGAGGATGAGGGTAGGAGAGTGAAAATATAGGGTTGTATATATTTTCAGTGTTGTATTTTAAAAAATTAAATAAAAAAAATAGTAAAAAAAAATATATAAATAATGAACCACCCTTATAACTTAGGGGTATGAAAAATTACGACCTATTCTCAGACCTACCGAATATACATATAAAATTGCATAAAAATCGCTCAAGCCGTTTCTTAGGAGTATGGCAACCAACATTGTAACACGAGAATTTTATGTATTAGATCAGATTCATTTACAATGAGCTTGAGCTTTCGGTAAAGGAATACATTGTGAGCAACCATAGCATTGTCGTAGGGCTTTTTCTGATGCTCACCTTGCTAGCTACCAACCTCAAGTTGAAAATCTGCCGTCAAATACTGATAGGTGTGTTCCAGGAGTTGCATTTGAGAGCCAGTTCCTCCAAAGGTTTAAAAAAATTGTGTCCATCGCGCCAACAAAGGCCAAGTTTTTGCCAATTTTTTTTGGTATAGTATGCGGTTTTGCTTGTCAAAATCAAAATGTAAAGTTTGACAATCGAATTTGTCAAACTTATTTGAACGTATTAGGGCCACTACTTGTTTATGAATTATGCGTGATGCGCTCCGATGGCAACCAGTGTATATGGTTACGGCATATGGTCGATTTTACTGCCAAAACGCGCTCCGCTAAGCGACAGCATAAGTCTTAGTTGAAATTTATTTAACTGAAAGTTTTGAATCTGTCTACGAGATTAACGTTTTCGAAATAAAGACATTCATCTTAATAATGGCCCTATTCAATATAGATCTCGGTGTTGTTTTTATTATCCTTCTATCACAGCTTATCAAGACGTCGTGGAATTTTCAGAGCTGTCGTAAAGATGGTTTCATCAAACGGTACGCGATTGTGAATTGAGTTGTAAAATGGCAAACAGTTGTTAGTCCTGTGACCGTCACGTGCCATCAGATCGTGAATCAGAGCGCACAGGCCCCGTGGCGTAACGTTAACCATTCGCACCGACCACAGAAAAGTGACGTCGGCTCGTTCACTCTGTACGTACAACGGCAATGTTATCTGATACTGAAAATTAAGTGTGGTATATATAAGTTTTGGAGCAGCCTTCTTTGGTGTATCAGGTTGACATAATAATCATACGATGAAGGTGTGTTTTATTTCATTTCATATAATATTATTCTATCAAAATTTCAATATATTAATATCACAGCCTCATTTTACTTACCTAGATGTTACAACTTAGGTTTAAACTAGCTGGTGCCTTTGCCTTTGTTTGTATCTGTAACTGATATCGAATTTATCGAGCATATTAATTCCCACTGCTATAAAGATGTTTGACTTACTGTACAATGTAGATCGCTTCGCTTTTTTCTAATCGAAAATGCGCTGATCCATCAATTTCGTGAAAAAAATTCATTACCTCTACTTCTTGTTTGTTCATTATAAATTCGTATTAAACTAATGTGTTTTTTGGCTGTCATAGCAAAATTTATAAAATCGAATAACGTATGAAACTTTTACTTGCATGTAACCATATTTACAAAATTACTTGGTCTATTGATTAGCGATTTCGCTTTTATATCATTTGAATAACGTAGACAAACACTAAGAATATATTTTACTAACACAAACGGGTGAGACAAAAATACGGGAGCGAAATCGCAGACACCAGCTGGTTATTTACAAAAGTAAAGAAGCTGGCGTTTCTTCGCTGTGCCTCGAAGTGAACTTACGAGCGCTTCATGTATAAATCACTTCGTATTGCAAACTTACCGTAGCCTTGGATTCCTCGCGACTTTTCTGTGATTTGGAATGCCATTAATACACTATTTCAAATAACATTTGAAGCTAGTTTGTTAAATTATAAAATAATAAACATTATTTCTGTATTGTTTTAGTTGTAATGCACGTTCGTTTACACTCTGTATTATGAATAACATGAGTGTTATGATTTTTGGTTTAAAAATATATGTTAGTATTGCACATGGACGCAGGTTTGAATTTTTACAAAAGGCTTTTATTTGCCGCTGAAGGAAATATCGTGACAAATTCAAGGGATAACAGTACGTTTATTAAAGAGTATTTGCCACTTTCCACGTTCAATATTTGTCGCCACTTAATGTAAATGCGTTCCGGTGCATGAATTTCGGTGTCAGTCCGTCTCTAGGCTTACTATATTATAAAAAAATATGTATTTACTACACCTGACGTTCAGTACAGTACAATGCAAGTCAGCAGTGACTGAGAACGATCCAAAATTCACTGCCGGTAACCGCTGTCATGCTGTTCTGCTAAGGTACATCTTCGCCTATTCTGAAGAACCTATTATCATGGGAAGAAAGGACACGCTGGCAGCAAGACGGTTCCACAACTTCACGATGCGACAGTAATATAATATTATTATACTAAGCCACAAAGTTACTTAACATCAGGTAATATTATCCTTAAATAATATTATCCGAAAATTGTTTGACTGGATGGTGACCACTATATAACCTATATCTCAACCTTAATGGCACATTTAAATAAATCTAATTCTCTGTTCGGTGAATGTTTAGGCCTAGGAATAAAGAAAAGAAGTCATCATCAATACCTAAAACATTTTACACACTCAATGATATTATAAGTGAAAATGTTTAGATACGGCATATACGCTCCGAAACTAGCACGCTGATTTTGAGTCAGTTGACACACTCAAACCTCAGTATAGCGTCGACGTTCAAGGAAGTATGTTGTGTACCGATGGATATATCAGGTGCCCTAAGACTACAAAAAACCCCCTAGTGCGCAGTGCGATATTGTACCAGCTATACAAATAAAAATTCCTAACGTCATGGAATCACATTTTATTTGTAATTATTTCTAATTCTGCGTAGAGATGTTGGGTCACTCTGCATCTTCTACCGCATTTACCATGGGGAGTGTTCCGAGGAATTGTTTGAATTGATCCCGGCCGCTGAATTTCACCATCGGACATCGCGCCAAAATATAAAATTTCACCCACACTATCTCGATGTCCAGCGTTCCACAACCGCGCGATTTGTAAGGCATTTCCTACCTCGCACCACCACACTCTGTGGAACCGTTACGACTTAGGAACCTTCAAGAAGAGAGCATATTCCTTCCTTAAAGGCCGGCAACGCATTTGCAAGCCCTCCGGTGTTGCAGATGTTCATGGGCGGCGGTGATCACTTTACATCAGGTGAGCATCCTGCCCGTTTGCCACCTTATTTTATAAAAAAAATAATTCATTGATAGTATTATATGTTTATTAAATAAAATGCATCTATCCAAAAAGTTTATCTCCTATCGGGATAACTCAGCGTACGTCCAATAACTATGCAAGTTGACTTTTCATCAAGTTCAATGCCACCATTTAGCCGTATTACTTTTTTGCTTTAATTAATATATTAATAGAAGCAACTGTTATTATTTTTTTTTTTTAATTATTTATATCTAGAAATAAACGAATAGAACCGATCAACTCGTCTCGCACCGTCTACTGTTTCAAAATAAACGATCCCTTAAAATAAACACAACAAAGGATAAGTAACATATCTGAAGTTACTAGCAAGTTAAATAAAGCTTGATTTATAATCGACAACATGACAAGTTTGAATTTACAGTCGCAATCTTTCAACTGCCATCTTGAAAACTGAGTTCGCAGAATAATCGACTCTATTCTGTAAGCGAAACAAACTATATGTGAAAAGTAGATGACAGACCGGCATCGCGCCGTGTCTATAGCGAGGCATGACGTGTCCTGGCGCCAACAGATGGAGCTAGTGGGATGAGTGCGTCATTTGATCGACCATTCGTAATTATTGTTTCCTTTTTTGGCGGCATATTATTGCAATATGCGTGCATATGTTTATTTGTTGACGACCATAAATTAGATAATAATTAATTTTATCGTACATTCGTGCCAATTAGAACGTTTTGATGTATCGACCTTTTCATAGGTTAAATATTTTATTTAAATGCAACTTTTTTTGTTACAAATAGCTAGGCCTGTTTTGTCAAGTTAATCAAATAAATAAATTTTAGAAGTAAGAAGGTATTATTGTTGTACGAAAAAGGTTAACTTACGATTTATTAAAACACTGCTACCATATTTGCTAATTACAAGATTATTATTGATATATGTGTAAAAATAAAATGCAACAGAAACTGAGAAAACGTAATAATTTTATATTATGTATATATTTTTTAAAGACTACTACTACCCATATTAAAGACACGACAAGCCATGTGTCGCGGGAAACTATTAACATACAATTCACGGACGCAATGTTACACACCAAGACTCGGAACCCATATTTGTGGTATACTCAAATAATTGTCCTGGGCAGGATTCGAACCCATGACACTCAGTGTGGCGACAGCGGCAATGCAAACGCTAAAACAGCTTGGCCAATCGTGGACTTATTAAATTATAATAAAATAATATAATTATGCTATTATTTGTATTAAAAATAACTAAAGACTAGAGTAACTGTTTATTGTATTGATATATTTAATTCAAAATATTATGTTGTTTCTATAACAGATTCAATAGAAATATAGTAATTTTTGGCTATATCTTGATCTGTCATATGTTGGTTTCTATTTACAGTCTAAGTGTTATGGTATTCGGTTCATTAATCTTGTACAATAAACCAATATACGGTGCGTTCCGATATACACTGCGAGTACTGTTCAGTGTTCTTAGTGGGGAGAAATTCATTCTATTATGGCTAATAGTATACTGCAACAGTATCCTAGGGAAATATATGTCATAAATCGCTGCCATTTTTGTACTGTGAGTACTGGCGTTTTCGAGGTAAGGTACTCTTAGTGCTTTGATCACGTGATCAACAGCGTCCAGAAATTTTAAAGCTTACACTACTGTCTATTTGAATATTATTATTTTAAGATGCTAGCTATAGATACGAGCATGGAGATTTTAAAGATAGTGTGTTTATTGCAGTGTGAAATCGATCCTTTTTATAATATGAAAGAATCTAAAGAATAAAAAATTTTCATTAGCTATTAATAAAATTAGTTAAATAATAAACAAGCATGGATGACGGTATACTGGACTGCGTTTTTTTTAACAAGTATAACTATATAGGCGTCAGTCAACAACATACAATGCTCGCAGTGCATATCGGAACACAGCAATAGATTATTGTCCACAACTGACATGGATTTAAAGTTCGGGCAAGCTGTCAAAGCCCATACGGCTAACAGCGTATGGCAAGCCTAAAAAAAAAGAAATGCATTATAAATATACATGCATTTTGAGTTGCCATAAAACTGTGTGTAGTACTGACAAGATAATTACCATATTGTTTGAAATTAGTAAAATATTGTATCGACATGAGTTTGGCAGAATTGAATCTATACACACGTTATTATTAAATAAGCAACAATCATATTCTCTTGTGTAACTCACATATTTATTTAATTCAGACCTTGATTTTGCCATAACGGATGTAATTACTATTTTGTAAGTAATAATACAAAACAGATACAGGCTATTCAAGCGACAAGTTGTAATACTCTAACGTATAGCCGTAGAGGTTATGAGAAAGGTGGTTATTTACGCAACCCGAAGAGACCTTGGTACAAATCACAAGCTTCCAGCAAAGCGGTCGACTTTGATAAGAAGTTACAGTACATAAGAAATTTTATGAGGTCATTAAATACTACTTCATTAGATATGTAATTAGGCTTACATAGTTGAAATTCTTTCATTTAGAGGGCAACTGCTGTCAGTGTAAATGATGAAAATGTGATACAGTATCTCGTTGATCTGCTATTGGTCGCTGGATTTCATTAGCGTAGTAAATTTTAGAACATGGAATGGGTAGTATAAAAATGTAATAAATATTTTCAGTATGATTCCAAAATATACAGAAGTGCTTATAAAAAAATTAGATTTTTTAGTCAGAATTTGATCTGTCTTGTGCCTATGGGTTTCTATTTTTATTCATAAAATTTTATTATATGTTGCCTTATTATATAGTTTTAGGGGTATTTTGAGTGACATAGTTTGCTATATATGAAGAAATTAAATGAAATATAAAAATATTTCCTAAAAATAGGGATTTTAAGTTATCACAAAAAACAAACGTGAGCGTAAAGGACGTGTATCTAGTGGAATTAGCAATTAAAAACAAACAGAGAATAAAGTGTCTTTACTTTCACATTCGCAGACAGATGTAGCTATACGTAAGAAAATTTTACAATTTTTACGAATTTATATACTTTTCAACTTGTAACTTACACCCCGTCAGTGTGTCGAACAGTATGACGTTCGGTTATAACAATAAATAGTTTTCACTTTTTGGTAATACGTGAAAAGTCTTCGCCGATTGTACAATATTTTCAACCACTCTAAAAGTATGTAACTTTCACAAGAAGGAAATGCTTGTTCCAATGCTGGGCAATAATTGTTTGCCTTTATGAGACGTTAGCAATTTGACAAAAAGTTATCCATATTTACACATATTTTAAAACTTATATTATACAGCGGAAATGTTTGTTTGTTTAAACGCACTAATCTTAGGAACTATTTCAAAAGTTTCACAGTTTGATTTCAAAAGTTATTTTAACTATGATAGAGTAATAATTGTAGAAGGCTTTAGGCTATTTAACACGACGCTTCCATCAATAAGAGCAAACTTTATTAAAAAAAACTCTAAAAACGGGCAAAAATAGTTAAATAAAATTTTAATCACTCGCGAATGAAATCGCAGGCAAAGCTATATTAGTATATGGTTTTTTTTTTTTGTAAAATAATTATAACTAAGATTAATGTTATTATAAATAAGTTAAGTTTAAAAATAATACTATGTTTGAATTTCTAACACCGGTGTAAGTATTATAAGCAAAATAGCTACGGTGGCAAGGACCCTACCTTCGTGTTGTCTGTAGTAGTGATATGGCTTCGCGATTCAGTGAGGCGTTATGGAGAAAATTGTTGATGAAAACCGTCATAGAAACGGGACCGCGTCTAACGGGTTTCATTTTAAAACAAAGCCGGTGAGAGCGATGGAATGACGTTTCGAACGGCTCGTTTTTATAATTATATTTGCTTAATTGATCACGGATTTTCGCAGCCCAGTAAACCTGCGTTATTTCACAACAGTCAAGTACTTATTAACTCAAAATTAAAAAAAATGCGTGAGTGTCGTGGAACACTCGGTTAGAACGAAATCTCTTATGTAATATATTATTATTTATAAACGTATTTTATTATTGAAAAACAAATACAAATAAATAAATTACTAGCGTATGAGAGCAATTAAATGAAACGTAATATATATTTTCTTGTACATCATTAAATTCATCTACTTCATTATAATACATATGATACGTTACGAAACATCTGACGCGTATGACGTGTACAAACTATGTATGCGTAGCCGTTGAGAACTTACTGGCTGCCTTGAACCAATAAGCGCGCACCTATTACTGAAAACAGCCAATAGCATACACGTTACGGATACAATAGAAATATAGTACAAACCAAAGATGACCTATGTCATGAGGGAAAATCATAAATTTATATTTGTTTTGTTTCCATTCGTGCCCAGCGATATGTTCAAAAAAATAATCATTTAAATTTCAATTATGAATATTTATTTTTAGCAACGGTATATGCCTTGCTTTAGGCTTCGAACTAGGTAATGCCTATGACATGGAAGACTAAAATACTGTAAGAATTGTACATAAATAATATTTGGGGACATTTGATCTGGGAAAAGGGGACACAGAAAATAATATAAATTATATTATAATCACTGAAGACAAAATTATGAGTAAATAAATTAATAATAATATGTATGTAAAGATAGGTATTTTTTTTTATTTACGATGGCGAAATGCTTTTAAGCATCCCCTCCCTGATGGGTTGGGAGAGGTACGTGGGACTCAACCGGCGAAAGACTCGCTGGTAATACCTACTAAAACCCCACGGTTTTCTTCGGTCGCTTATTGGGCCAGGGAGTAGGATCTGTTATCGCATTGAATCGGCTACCAGACAGGTTTAGAACCCTCAAATGTAAAGATATGTATAAAGTGTATGTGTACATTGTGTCGACAATTGACGAAGATATCGATTGACTTACATCGAAAATATTTTCACTCGTTGTTTTTTTTTTTTTTGAAGTCAGTTAAATAATGTAGTTACTTCATATTTTATTCAGACCTATTTTTTGACATATTTTTGTCAGGACAAGATTTCTATAAAAAAATGAACTTATCATCTCTTATCAATCTCACAGTATGAAAACTAATGAAACGTTGATAGCTCAGTTGGTAGTGTGTACGGACACCACATCAAGGGACGTGGGTTCGAATCGACCTATATTAAAATATCATATAATTAAAAGAAATTTCATTCATTGGATTTAGTTCAAGTTTCATTCAATATCCAAAAGAAATGAAATATGAACGATATTAGCTATAGCTAGTTCTATTGATCGTAATGAATCGAAGTGGATAGGTTGATTAGAATAAATTATAGCTAATCAAGTTGTAAAAAATAATACAAGTCGATCAAAGGGTTTTTTATGGTATACGCAGCAAACGAGCAAGTGTGTAACATGACGGTAAGTAATCACCACCGTACATGAACACCCACAGCACCAGAGGAATTTTAGGCACGTTGCCGGCCTTTGTAGGGAGTCTGGCTCTCAAGTGCCACTACCGGAACACACCTTATGGTATTTGGCGGCAGATTTTCAACTTGAGGGTGGTAGCTAGCCAAGCGGGCATTACAGAACCACCACCTTACCACCATTCTATGGTTTCTTAACGATGTTTTCCTTTTCCGAAAACTCAAGCTCTTTGTAGGTGGTTTGATTCGAAAGCGCATCTCAGGACGCGGCGTTCCTACACGCTATCACTGAGCTATCATCGCTATAAATGCGAGAGACGTCTCCCTGTCACCTTATATGCACAACATTCTGAAACTACTATACTAAATTTCGATTAAAATTGACCCGATGACAATTAATTAAGCTACAGATACATATACATAGAATTTTATTAATTTATTTTTATAATTTCGATGTAATCCCTTCCACCATCGTAATAAAGAAATAATACTCATTAAAAACAAATTAAAAAAAAATATGCGTACTACATTTTAGGTCTTAAAGACCATCGGCTATGAAGCAATGAATACAACCAATAACGCTAGCAAATTTCTATACATATCTAATTAAAAAAAAAACATATACCAAAGCCGCTGGCATAGGCGAACCAGTTCTTATATCGAAAGTTATAAATACCATTTTACCAATACATTCAATCATTCGTGTCCGCACCGCCCACGCGCGTTAATACAGACCTTCACGAGTCATTTGCAGTTACATATTTACATTCATAACTTGAATACACACATTTAGCAACTCATTTAACTCAAATTTATATGCACAGTAAGTGTTTAAGTGTCCAAATTGTATAGATATCGTCGTGGACGTTACGAAACTACCATTACGGAGGTTTATGACCAGTTAGCGAGGAAAATTGAACTTTCTTTTTGCACGTAGAAGCTGTGATTCATATTATTTTAAAATAATCCAGCTGTGACCCCAGCTTCGTTCACGTGAATACAGCGGTGGATTTACCAGTAAGCTAAGTAGGGTGGAGCCTAGGCCAACAGATTTTAGAGACGTCAAATTTGGGGTGTTTTCATTATGTTTTTTAGAAACTAATATGATACATGTCAATGAAATTACGTACATAAGCATATTAATAAAGTATTGACACTAGTAAGTTCTAGAGCATTATTAGATAGAGAATCGTATAGGGAACAAATTAGTCTGTAGCAACTAACATCATTGAAATGTATTCTCATATATCCGCATGAATTTCGTATTCCCACTGAACATCTTCAGACAATACATTATAACAAAACATCACTAGAGCAAGTTGAATATAAATGCAGTTACATAATAAAGCAGATAACAAAACACAGATTACATTGGAAAAGTTATGACATCAAGCACTGACACTGGCAGATTCGCAAATCTCGGGCCTTGGAAATTTTAATTATAAAAAAGTAATGAAATGACGTTATGACGAATAATCGGTTCGCATTTAATTTATATAGACTGATCTAATAGTATTCAGTGTGTATATCTTTTTCTAACACTCTAAACATAGTTAACATCGTCTCATTTGCACGTGAGTGTCGAATGATACCGGTCTTTGCCACAACTAATTTTGATTACAGCAGTATCGATTTGTACAATTATCGAAAGCATTGTAATTATATTTTTTTGTGGAGCCATTCTAAAGGCGCGATGATAAAATAATCAAAAGTATGCGTTTTATAAAATATTAGCCGAGACCGCGACTTCGTTCGCGTGGAATTAAAATTTGATATAATAACTCCAACTGTAGACGTTTTCCTATTAAACTGTTGCCTATTAAATATAAACATTATTCTAAATTACCTTTATAATTATTATATCAATGATGATGAAAATATGTTTTATGTTATGGCCAGATAATAGTTTCAATAAAATATATTTAATGAGTGCTCCATAGCTATAAAACGTTAGTAAGGTAACTAGCAAATGAAAATTCGTATATAGCCTTTTTCAGGTTATTTGTCCTTTAATGGTTTTCATTTACCAATTATAGTTACCTTTTGATATTATTACGTCAAAATTACTTTTTAAGTTAAATGTTGATTGTCATAATGAATGTCTAAATTATTGGATATATATCGATTATAACATCGAATTTATCATGCGGAGTATTCCGAGGAATTGTACGCATTAATACCTGCCGCTGGATTCCACCACCGTACGACGTGCCATAAACAGAAATTCCATCCTTACTATTTGGATGAATGGCGAGCCACGACGGTACGTTTCGCGCCAAATTTTTTTTCCCGTATCATCCTGTGGAACCAACTTGCGCTTTCGGTGTTTCCAGACCGATACGACTGGAGAACCATCAAATGGACAGCTTGTACATTCCTTATGCGATTGCTCTGGTATTGTGGGTGTCCATGGGCAGGAGATTATTTACCATCAGATGACCGGATTGCTTGTTTGCCCCCTATTACATAAAAAAAATCTGCTATTGTAAATGAAGCTTCTAAATATTCATAGGCTTGAAGAATAGTTTAATAAATTGCTAAAATAGTAGAAATAACTAAAATCTGATTAGCTTGAGAAGTATTATTGTGATTATTGTCTATAAGAGCACGATGGGTTTATGCCTGCTGTTGATTATTACGGTTTGTGTAAATGGACGAATCTATATTTTGTACGAGCCGGCGATGAACTGTGTTTATTGCAATAATATTGCTAACAATCCACTTAGCTAACATATTTTATTAATAAGCTTCGTTAGGTGTTTTTTTTAGGTCGACACTAAACGTTATTGCGAAATATTTCGATTCCAATTATTTCGTGTAGGTATTAGAAATATATGTGTATTTTATTCGAGAAAGCAGCGCTGTATGTAAATGTTACACGATCGTTGAAGAAATAAATATTAGATAACACCAAAAGAAAATGTATAGTCGAAATTTTAAGAAGCCCTAGAATGCACCAAATGCAGGTTTAGCGTTATGGCCATCTCATCTATTGTTTAGTAACGATGTGACCCAAGATAGTAGAGACGCTAAGCCAAGTGGAGGCACCGGTTCTCGACTGCAACTGTGGAAACATGTGTTGGACATGTATTTGACGACAGGCTTCTGAAATATCAATATGCTACGGTTGCAACACAATGTTTTCCTTCAACAAAAGCTCAGGATCATTACAGAGATTCAAGCTCACGTCCATCAACGCGGTGTATGTATACTAGTGTCACAGAGCCGTCATTTTGTTATCTTCCTCTTACCCGGTTTCCAAGTCATTTGGGGTCACGTGCAACGCGTTTTACTCTTCCATAAATCTATCAGCCGCCACCCCTTCATATTCGCTTCCTTTTCTTTCATTTCTTTCCTCACACACTCTATACATCTTTGGCATCACTCTTCCTTTCCATCCTTCAACGTTCATATCCATTGCTCTTCTCACCACATGCGTTGCCTCTCTTATCTTATGTCGTCACTTTCTTACGCTACGTTAAAAAGAGGTTTTAAGTACACTGTTAAAAATTTCTTTGGTAATCTTACAAGAAATGTGTTGGAAGTATATGCTCAAAGCAGTTTTGTAATTTAAGTAATCAAGCTTTGTAATTTTACAAATCTTTTTTTATTGTTTCTGTTTTGGAAAATTCAAAAACGTAAATACTAATTTCAGTAACAAACATTGTAATTTTGCAAAACATTTTTCATTATTTCTGTTTTAGAAAATTCAAAAACGTAAGTACTAATGTCAATGACGAACATTGTAATTTTACAAATAAGCTAAATTAAAAATAGTTTGTAAAATACAAAACTTATCAAAAGCAATATGTCTTGTAGAATTAAGCTTTGTTTCCCATTATTTTTCAATTATTAAACTTTTTTATAATTCGAATGTTCTTCTAGTTAATCGTTATACTGTATATAATTAAACTTTTCAAATAATTACAATCAATATTTAACGGAATATTACTGTAATAAAAAATGATCTCAAGAAAAAACAATGTGAACATAACTATAACAAAAAAATATTAACTAACTTAAAAGCGATATTTTAGTTGTTACATTGATCGTTTATGTACTGTTATTAAAATTAAAAACCTTTGAAAAACTGGTAGTATAGGATCAACTCACGATGGCGATTTTCAAAGTTTCCCGGCATGATAAACCGTCTGCAAAAAAACTTATCAAAGCCGAGACGATTGCTGAGCTTATTAAGGCTGCCAAGTCTAAATTATCGTTGACAGATAACGAGTATAAGGTTTCATGATTCATTCTTATTATTACTATAACACCTATGATCATTTTAGTACATTTTGTAATTCAATGGTTTATTGTTTAACTAGATTTATATGGAGGATTTCACTGAAGTAGACGACGATGAAATACTGCAAGATTTGGCTTCAAAGTAAATAGATTGTAATTTTACGAGCATTTTCAAAAGTGTGATATCGGATTTTACAATAATTATGATTTGTAAAAATATAATAATTTTACAAATAATTTTTACAGTTGAAGTTTAGTAAAATTACAATTTGCGGCTAACATATTCTAATTTTTGGCGAAATTACTACGTACTTTGTAATTTTACAATTAAAGAAGTAAAAATAATATGATGATTTTTGAATATATAATAAATTCATTGTAATCAAAGTTACATTGTTTCTTTGTAATATTACATAAAGTTGTTATGAATAAGACTAAAAACAAAGCTTGTAAATTTATAACGCTTTTCATTTGTAATTAATGAATTGATTTGTAAAATTACTATATGTGTACTGTTTATACATGCATTTTGTATAATTGCAACTTATTATAGTGGTTTTATGAAAGTGTTTGGAAAAATTACCTAAATAGTATAGTAACTTCATTTTGGTACACACTGGATTGTAATTTTACATGACATGTGTCTTGTAAAGAGATTGTAATATTACAAAAATTTTTAACAGTGTATATATGTGGATTTTATTTATTTATTGAAGGTTTAGTCGCCTACGCGACTATATCGCCATGTTTTTTATTTTCAAAAAAATAAAATAAATAAAGATATTTTCATGTAACGAACAATTACAGACATATATAAATTTTTACATTTAACAATGTTTTAAATTAATTTTGTACAATTCTAGAGTTCAGATAACGAGGAACTGTATAAACCGACGAGGATCGAACCAGAAGTATTGATACCATATCTTATACGTTCGCTTCGAATAAATTCTGCCAAGATGTGGTAGCAGTGGTAAATTTACCGGTAGGTTGATTAGGCTGGAGTCTAGGACGGCACGTTCTACAGGCGGCAAATTTGGGCTATTTGTGTTTTGTTTTTTAGAGACTGAAATTATTCGAACTTATACATAAATCTATACCTTGCTAGATAATTTGATTTACCACTTAAAATCTAAGTCTTATATCGATGGTTTTTTACAATTTACGTAAGCCTTTTTTTCATAGTTATGTCGTTATGGTCATAATCTCACCTGATCTAAAGTGGCAATACGGTCCAAGTTGGTATGCACGTTAAACATGTGCTGAGAGACTTGTTCTCAAATGCAGCTGCTGGAACACACCTATAGGTATTTGACGGCAGATTTTCAACGTGAGGATGGTAGCTAGACAGGCGGTCATTACGAAAAGCCCTACCACCATGCTATGGTTTCCTAACGATGTTTTCCTTCACCGAAAGCTCAAGCTCGTTGTAGGTGGATTCGAACTCACGTGCGTTGACGCGGAGTCCGTACAAACTACGACTGAGCTATCATCGCTTCAATGTATTGTAGAGGTAGGCAGCGACGCCAAAATATGAATAGTCTACGGCCGGCAAAAGCGTAAATCCGCCACTGTGTGGTGTACACGTCCAAATGTCGATATAATGTACACTTGTTAAATGACGTTTAAAATGTAGACTAGCGGTCACTCAGCATAGTTTTATACAAACTCGACGGCCTTGATTTCCTTTGCAACGAGAAAATTAATGTCGACAAGGATGTAATTATGCAAGAATTGGTTATTAGAACGGTCGTCGATTAAAATGATTATATATATTAGTGTTCGCCCAGTCGTTACACTTCGGTTAAAATAATTATTGACAAATTGAGGATATACTTGTAAGGGTGTGAAAAAATGCTTCCAATTATTTTTTGACAAAACCTGTCAATAGCTACTAGACAAAATGAAAAACAGAGGAAAAGGTGCCTGATTGTTTGTTTTTTGCCTATCGATAAAAATAACGGTTTGCAATATTTTATTTGGTATCACTATTATTTTTCAATATGTTTGTATTTAAACAAGAAATAAGAAAATCAATTGACAAAGAGAAAAGAAAAACGGTTTTGCATTTTGCTAATACTAGCTGTGCCTGCGACTTCGTTCTCATGGAACGGAAAAATATTTAATTAATTATAACCTTAGATACTCAGGGATAATATAGCATTTTAAAGGTGTAAGAATTCTTCAATTCAATATGAGTTCAATCTGTCAAGTACTTTTTGAATTTATTCGTTACAAACAAAAATACAAATCTTTCCTCTATATAATATTAGTATATATATGTATATATACAGATGATATATCTGCATGATGGTAAGGATTTTTCTAATGCCCTCCTGGATAGCTACCATCCTCAAGTTGAAAATGTGCCGGTAAATACCAATAGGTGTGTTCCGGCAGTTACACTTGAGAGCCACTTTCTCTCTAAATTCAGCATTTCCACCATCTTACGCCTCATCGACACAATCAGGTGAGATTATAACCATAACGCTAAAATTATAAACGAATAAATAATTAGTCTTTGATAACATGAAGTTTAGCCTATATCCGAATAAAGGATAAGATTGTAGTCAAAACATATAAAGAATTATAACAAAATATTAATAAATCTACAGTAAACCTTGAAATAGGGCGTGGGAATATAGCGCATTTTCAATTATGTTTTGGAGGAGGTCACTCGTGAAAGGAAATATAAACATGTTAAATATACGCGTATATGTACAAATATAGAGTAATAAAAAAATAATTAATAAACCTGTTTATAAACTTATCTCACGGGCTTCGCTTATAATTAAATTAAAAATGTTTAAACCTCCTTTCTTAATAACAGACTATACTAGTATCATCAAATGTTTATTACATAAGGAAGCTTTGAAATGGTTATTTTTTATTTAATCCAACACTTTTATGCATTCCTCAAGTCGTTTACATGGTACTTTTTGTCGTTTGACAACATCGGTCAGCCCTCACTGTTCTCAATCGGCACTCCTCCGACCTCAGTTTGCCTCCGTGCTTCAGTGTCGGGAGTCGTGTTGTCAATGCGTTAGAAAAAGTGTACGAAGTTTTTAACCTTATTGGTAAATAAACTTCGGTTAATGTGTTCTGTTTATTTTCTAAATACATAAACAACCGAGTTCAATGATAATCTTTGGTGACTTCTAAATAGTTTTCAATATTTTGTGTTCGTTTGTTAACCAGGATTTGTAAATAATTCAACAAAAGCGGGTATGTATTTTCGTTTTTTTTTTAATTGCATTAATGGCAAGAGTATCCTCAAATATTTGGTATAAATCTTAACTTAATAATTAAAGTTTGTTTAACAAAATGATTCTTATTTTAATTCATATTTGGATTGTTGTTCCGTTTGCGATAACAAATGTTCGTAAGGTATGTTTTGTAATAATTACAAACGTAAAGACGTAGAACGGTGAATATGTCACGTTTTCGAGCCAACAGGTTCTCGTTAGTACATATTAGAATATTTTTAAAATCTCATACATAATACGATTATAAACTTAATCATTACAAATTTTATTTAATTTATTCCCCAATGTTATTATATTAAATATGCTTGTTTTAAGATGCTGACAAGATGATAATAATTTTGCTACCTATCAAGCCTAATCCGTATGTAGGTATTAACTGTATTATTTTAATAGCCCATCTTTACCTTTGTCAATTTAAGCTATCAATATGAAAAATCATTATTTTGCGCTGTTATATTACAAATGGATGTATATTACATGTGCAATAAGGATGTGTTTAGTGCGGTCAATCCTGGTTATCTATGTATTTTTAATTTAAAAACTTGCGTTACTATTTATCTTATATTATAACTCATTGGTAGGTTTTTAAGTAATAGGGTCTCTGTCTACTAATACATCGCATTGCTTCTGATGCAACCAGGAAAGATAGAGATTTGCTTCATCTGCAATAATATGATATTCAATGAATATAATCTAAAAACTTAATTTCAAGTTACATTAGTAACCACTTTGGTAACTTTGTTGATTAATTAAAATAAGAAACAACCTTAATTTGGGAACAATTACGATTATATACATGGGTATTATGACCATGGGAATAAAATAATGACATTGGCAAATGTTAATGCATCGCAACTGAAGCATTAAAAAATTAATTCGTTTCTTTTTTTATCGAAATGGAAGATTGCAATTTGTTCTAGTTATTAATTACTATTATAAAACATTAAGGTTTATTCTTCTTTTTCTTTTACCTTTCTAGTAATTACTTTTTGATTAATATGTACTAGCTGTATTCGCGACTCCGTTCGCGAGGAACTAATCTTTATTTTATCATTTTCATGAGGGTTAATTTAGCATTCTAATAGTGAAAATTTTTTGAAATTCGTCCAGTAGTTCAGAAGTATAAATCTTTCCTCTTTAAAATATTAGTAATCAACAATTTACATGATGCTAATTTTTAGGAACTCTCTTTTCATTAAATTTGTTTAATATTTACTACAACCGATTTACATTGTATAAATGCTATGTACCTATCGTGTAAGATCGACTTTATCAAGCTGGCGCAGTGTTTTTGCTGGCTTATGTTAACACTGTGACTTACTTTAGGCTTTAACAATAGCAGCATATTCACAATGAAGAGAGAACATCCTCGTATCACTTACTATAATACGTATATATATATTTACACATAACGCGTTCATAACATTTTTCATAGTTTGTAATATGCATGGGATATTAGTGTTACAAAACGCTGTCTCATGATGTAAGGTCGTGCCGAAATTTTGACACGTTCCATTATTCAAATTTGACGTTTACTCGAAACCGACAAGTTTCAAATACAATCTCTCGGAGTCGTCTATGCGTTTTCTCTTTTCTCTATGCTTAATTGTTGGTGACTTTCGTGGATTTATAGAAATAATAACGGGAGCAGTCGTTGGATTAAAATCTCTCCGTGATAGTCGTCGTGACTTATCTATGTTTACCATCAAATAAGTGCACTTAATTTACTGAGCTTGTTTAAAAAACTTTTTTTTTTTACTATTTTACCTCGCTTCTGATGTTTTTAATTCACTGGCAACTCTAGTAACGACACCTATAGAGTTTTTGGCGGGACCTCGTCTGTCATACTGTTTGTCGTCTGTTCTTTTGTTTTTCATTTTACTTCACAAACATCCGTTATTTGAGCCTGCATTTTTTGTGATTACTAACCATTACTTTGCAAAATTGAAGTGAATCATAGAATACGACTAGAAACATTCACACACATATATTGCAGTTACCAAAAAAATATATGTACATTGCACAATTTTTAAGAGGGAACAGCCACCTTGATTTACTGAGTTTGACAGTTTAGAATAATCACGTATAGTCTGTATTCCCATTTTTTTTTATTGTAATCTTCAACCTACACTCATTCTTTAGTGTATGTTAAAAAGATTCAAACTTATTACACATCATGTGAGATTGTGGCCATAACGCTAAGCCTATATCTATAATAAATACGATGTTAAAGGCACCGGTAAACTATATTACCATAATTACGTAAAGTATTATCTTAGGCAGTCGATATGATTACAATATTCAACTTCCATCAACAAGGAAAGTGCGATAGAACGTTCGGCTCATAATATGTTAATTCATGGGTTAAAAATATTAGATAACAATTACATAATCTCAATATACCATTAATCATGATTTATATAATATTATTTTATATTAAATATTATATAACTTTCGCATTTGCCTTCCTAAGCCTCGTCTGGGAAATGTAAATTAATGTTTCCGGTTCCTATAACTTGCATATACGTATGTTTATCTATAACATGATTGGTTTTATATATTTAACTAGCTGATTCCGCGGTTTCGTTCGCGTAAACTAAAAATTATTTAATCATTTTTGCCCGAATCTGTAGCATTTCTCAATACATTTTCATAGCTCAATAGTAGTGTGTACGACTTCGCGTCACGGGACTTGAGTTCGAATCCAACCACATACAATAAGCTTGAGCTTTCGGTGAAAGAAAACATCGTGAGGAAACCATAGCATCGTGGTATGGCTTTTTCTAACGCCCGCCTGGCAGGTAACCACCCTCAAGTTGATTTATAATTAGTTTTAGAGTTATGACCACAATCACACATGATCTTAAGTGACAAAACGGCCCCAAGTAATAGACACGCTAAACCTGTGGTGGGTGTGGTTCTCAAGAGCAACTTCCGGAACACACCTATATTGAAGACAGATTTTTAACTTCAGGGTGGTAGCTAGCCAGGTCGGCATTAGAAAAAGCCCTACCACCATGCTATGATTTTCTCACGATGTTTTCCTTCACGGAAATCTCAAGCTCATTGTAGGCGGATTCGAACTCACGTCCCTTGACGCAGAGTCCATACGCACTACCACTGAGCTATCATCGCATCGTGTCAACGTAACGAGTTTACTGTAATTTTTTCGCTTTGTTCAGTTTTAAGTAATCTAGAAAGGATATATATTTTGAAGATATAAAATTATTATTATATTAATAAAAAAAAAAACTCCGTGGTACACATACCTTAACAATCAGTCGGTTGCATGTCGGCCACAGTGAGAATACATCTGCGGATCGACGAGCGGACCGGCCTGGCAGCATAACGGTACCAAGCAAACCGGTTCTAACTTCGACCGTCGATTAATCCTAATATGAAAGAAATTTATCATCAAATTATCTCCATTCGGTACGTAGCTGGTGATTTCTTTATTTCGCTAATGATCACTCTCTTACCTCGGGCCGTTAGTTAACCACCACTCTATAAAAATGTTTTAGCCCCGTACAGGTCAATTATTTCTGTGATACAATAAAATAAGTAACAATTAAACCACATCGAATCAGACCATGAAAAATAATAGGGTTATCCTAGTGATACTGAAGCGTAAGAAAAAAAACACTCGATTAGTAAAGTATTTCGGTCGTTATCGTGATAACATACAGGATCCGCACATACAAGACACATAGACGTCCAAGACAGAACTCTTTTAAACAGTTTTTCAACTAGTTTAAATAATAAAAATGGCATCAAAAATATCATGAGCGTTGAAAATAATGTTTTTTCTTGATATGTGTGCGTATATATTATTTAACAAATGCAATATATGTTAAATAGAACATTTTAAGTTTGAAAAATCAGTTGTTTTGCGTGAAGTGACAGCAGTATCCACCTCAATGCTTCTCTTATGAGGCGTGCAATACAGAATCCCGAAAACTTAACATTTAAAGATTAGCGATTGTTACTTTGTGTCCATAAATTCTGTTTATAAAGTATTTCCCAATTGCCATTGGCCAATTTTTTACAAAGACACATGACATAATAGAAAAAACACTGAAAAGGTTTTTTTTATTGACGAATATCAGAGTACCCCTAATTCAAATCAGGAACTTTTTTATCCCGCAAAACGGGTTTATATTTTTCTGTTTGTTGTAGTGGGATTTTTCCCTTTGGTTGTATTTTTTTGTCATTTTCCGTTTATTTATCAACATAAGAGGTCATTTAGTTTCTGTTATTATTGTTTTCTTTTCTAAGTTGTCAAGTTTTATTTGATAACTTTTGTTTATCTATTTCTTGTCTATCGCACTTAAACTTAATTTCGTCTCTTATTATTACACTATTGACTGAAAAGGTAAAATATTGATCTTTAGAAGTGTCTGCATACTTCAACGATTACAAGGATTGTGAAATGAGACACTGGTGTCTGGCAAGCATGAGGGAAATGCCATTCGAGTTACATATACGCATTTCATAACTAATCCAGCTTATTATGAAGTGCTATATGAAAATGTATATTACACACATTAGAAAAACGGCATAATCTAATGTGAGTATATAATAAATATAAATGAATAAATGGCAAAGCTTGCTTATAGCGTATTTTGTTTTGTTACTGCTTTCAATTTCATTAGTGAACGATTATAATATATTGATAACAAAGCAGTTAATTAAATACGTTTGAACTTCTATTTAAATTAGTAGCTGTTACTCGCGGGATTGCTCGCGTGAATATTGATTTTGTCAAACAAATCTGATGACGTAATAAAAAAATTATATAAGGTTTACGTGGTTACTAACTTTTTATCTCACTTCTAATAAGATTTTCGCGAGAAAAAGTAGCCTATGACCATCTTCATATTCCCATCTATCTCTATACCAAGATACACAGACAATCTTACTTTCGCATTTATAATAGTACTACTATGATAATAAACTCATCACAGTCTTTCAGGAATACGCCAACGAGTGCCGGATTAAATTTGTGTTTCAAGGCAAGACTTTATTGGAGTAAGTCTCGGAATGGGGAAGATTAAACTTAGTCCAATTCAACTCTAAAAAGAAACAAGTTTGCGCGTTTAACGCTAAAAAAAATTCCTTTGTCGCATGTCTTCAGTTCGAATATATACAGTAAAATAATAATATAGGTATATAGGTATAGGTGTATAGGTATACGCAGAAAAGGGACCCGTGAGCAGTAGTAGAAGCGATGATAACTCAGTGGTAGTGTGTACGGATTCCGTGTTAAAGGGCGTGAGTTCAAATCCACCTACAATTAGTTTGCGATGAAGGAAAATATTGTGAGGAAACCACAGCATGGTGGTAGGGCCTTTTATAAAGCCCGCCTGGCTAGCTACCACTAAGGGCCACTAAGTGCTGGAATAATATGGCACCGCCTATGTGTAATCTCTTATTGTCATATTGAATAATCTTTAAAGAAAAAAAATATATTATTATGGCAAGGATCGTACCAAATTAAACATGTGTATGAGTTAATTGTAAGACCACACTCGAGTTCATTCAGTAGGATTTTTAAGAGTACGTTATTTTAAACAAGATTTTTATTGTATTGTATTTGTATAGCGCATATTTGTTATAGCACGTATTGTTATTATTGTAATTATCAATGTGTGATAATCTGACCGTAAGTGTGTAGGTACCATGAAGTTCTGTCAGAACATCAGCGCTACGGTGCTGCTGAATATAGGCCTGCAGCCTCATGCATTAGCGATGATAGCTCAGTGGTACTGTCTACGATTGCGTCAAGGGACGTGTGCTCGAATCCAACCACCTACAAGCTTGAGCTTTCGGTGAAGAAAAACATCGTGAGGAAACCATAACATGATGGTAGAGCTTTTTCCGATGTCCGCCTGGCTAGCTACCACCCTCAAGTTGAAAATCTGCCGCCAAATACCAATAAGTGTGTTCCGGCAGTAGTACTTGAGAGCCAGTTTTTCCACAGGTTTACCGTGTCTACCAACTTGGGCCGTATCGTCACTTAAGATCAGGTGAACTTATGGCACTAACGCTAAACTTTAACTATAAAAAAAGAATAAAAAATGCTAAGAAAACTTTTCGACATCATGCAACGTATTTTTAATTTTGCTGTTTCATAAGACAATGTTATTATGATGGGTTGTATGTAGGTATGTCGAATACATTTTTCTTTCGTTATTCGTCATGCCGTTTGCTGTGACGGCATATTTATCCGTTTTACTACCGAGGGCCAATAAATGTTTTACACCCAAATTCAAACCCAAACCTCACAGTTGTTTTGCAGCAGCGAGGCAACCGCTCGAACAACTATGCCGTCCACATATTGGAATCTCGATCGATATCGCTGTAAAATCCAACATTTTATTGTACGTAAATTATACGTTATGGTTCTCGGCATATAATTGCAGGTAGCCTAGAAAGTGTCGGCCCAGTTGCCTCCTTACGGCAACGTTGAAGTTGCGGTAATATTCGGAAAATCGGGTTAACTCGACCATGCCCGGGACGCCTGTCTCAGAGACCTACATAAGTAATTTAAACGCTGCTACTTTTGGGTAAAACGTTTTCAGTGTTTAAGGTTCTTTGACAAATTGAGAAAACTATACAAACTATATGAAAAGTAAATATTTCTCGTTGACTAAATACGAGGAGAAAGTAACTAAATGTGAATTAAGACTAAATTTATCCTGATTCTTGAGTATATATTTATATAATACACTAATGGCATTTTTAACATATAAAATAGGTACATCTATATTAATAATTATATTATAAAGTGGAAGGCTTTGTTTGAACGCACTAATCTTAGAATTATATATTTTTATATTTGATAGAACAATAATTCACAAAGAGTTTAGGCTATTAAACATCACTCTACCAACGGAAGGAGGAGAGTTGTATTGAAAAAAGTTACAGGAACGGGAAAAATTTACTAAACATCTTTTAGTTTCACGCGAACGAAGTCGCAGGCATACCTAGTTCATGCCTTTAACAGTATTAAAGTTAAATTGGATTAATTATACATACGTATATATATGTTTATGTACCTACTAATTATTCAATATCACGATACACACTATATAAATTCGTTTCAGTAATACGTTTAGCAGAACAAGTGTAAGGTCATTAGAATAACCATTTCTTATAGACCTGTAAAGTGTACGATAGGCTTATAATCGACGGGTCATTTAAATTTGGCATTCGATATAGTACGCACGTACAAGGATATATATTGTCGTTACTAACACGCAAACTGCCGACCTTACCTTAGGCTAGTACAGTAATTCCGGATATTAATTGTTTTACGTTTTTATGTAATATATACGTTTTTATATTATTTTAGAATAAGCATACCCTCTACCCAAGTTGTCTTTTACCACAATCGTTAGTGTAAATTTATCTCTATTCATATTATAACATGGAAAAGCTTGTTTGTTTGAACGCGCTGATATTAGTGTACTATACTTTTGAAAACCAGTCTCTCCAATAAAGGCCGGCAACGGACCTGCGAGTCCCCCGGTGTCGTGGGTGTTCATGAGCGGCGGTGATCACTTACCATCAGATGACACGCTTGTTTGCCTCCAATTCAATTTGAAAAAACTTAGGAACTACCAGTTCGTAAGTACCTCACCTTGGCCTGAGCCCCGGTAATAAGTATATGCTTTGCGATGAGAACATCCGTGAAGGATAAAATATTGAACACTTGTAAAAGACTTGTTTCTCATAACTCTACGTATAAATCTTATCAAAATACAAACGACGGTGTAAACGCGTTAGAAAAAGAGAGTTTTTATCGTCTGATAATAAAATGTGATAAGATCTCATACAACATATCCGCGAAATTTTCTTTGACAATTTTCACACTCTACAGTAGGAATTTTCCGTTCGTAATACATCGAAAAGCAAATTTTATATACATAGTGTATTTTAAATTATACGTGAAGCTGTAAGCCTTTCAGTAACTAGATATCAACAAGGATTAACTGAAAACATAGGTACTCATAAACTTTATTTTTTAAATGAAATTGTGGCATTCTAGTCGCCCCATATTTTGGACTTAGTATACCGGAAACAGTTTTATATATAATAGTGTTAGGTTTTATAACACTGTCCCAAAGCATATTACCGATTTACCGGATAGTAAATTTAAGAACCATGTCAGGCGGGTTTTAATGTCTAAAGGCTATTACAGAGTTTATCAATATGTGCAAGATGGTGATCTCTGGAATTTGAAGCGATGATAGCTCATTGGTAGTGTCTAGGAACACCGCGACTAGGGCCGTGAGTTCGAATCCAACCACCTACAACGAGCTTGAGCTTTCTGTGAAGGAAAACATCGTGAGGAAACCATAGCCTGGCTAGCTACCACCCAAGTTGCATATCTGCCGCCGAATACCAATAGATGCGTTCCGACAGTTGCACTTGAGAGCCAGTCCCTCCTATAAATGCGATTCCCCTGGTGTTCTGGTTGTCCATGGGCGGCGGTGATCACTTACCATCAGATCACGCTTGCTCGTTTGCCCTCTCTTCCATAAAATAATAAAAATAAATAACACCCATTTGCGTGCATCCGTTAAAGTGTATTGTAAATGTGTTTAATAATTTGTTTGTTTACATATGTACCTATTAAGGTAATATAAACCGATTTTTCATTCTTGTCTATTCTTCTCGATAACTAGTTTATTTTCCGAACCGGTGATAGTTTTGGCGTTCATAACCGCCTTTTTATGGAGAAAGCTAACAATAAAGATAATCGCTTCTCAATGTAGGTCACTGCACCTACACTAAATTGTATTAATGGATATGTATGAAAAGCACGATAAAATCACTGTTGGAGGCTCCAGTTCCAATCTTCATACCACTCTTATCTGTTACCCCTCAACTTCTAAGTTACCAGTACTATTTTGATGCGTCTTCAAACATATTCCTTCCTAATCTTATCCGTATAGGGAGATCGTAAATTATCCACCATAATCTGATACACGCTTCGAAGATGCTTTTGAATTCTCGTTTTCTACGTGCAAGTATCGAGTGTGTTTTATCATCGATACAATAAATCTCTCTCACGATACAGAATCGTTTGTTGCTTGATAGTCGCGACGTTAGTACTACGTCATCTCTTATCTATGTAAGCTGATATAAGAATAGAAATCCTTACACAATATCTAAAGGTACCTACGTCTGTTTGTTTGTCCGTTACGGTGCTTATAATACTAAATTACTGAATTACCTATATGACTTTATCTCTTGGTAAAAAAAAAACAAATGTAAACAAGTATTATTTTTATTTGTTTAAATTAAAATCATTGCGAAGGTGAAATTGTTTATTTCACGCCTAAACCGATGAATCGATTACAATAAAATTTGGTATACAGGTAGATGGGACCCTGGAGACAGTGAAGGCGTACTTTTTCTCGTGAAAAACATTTTGTAAGTAGGTAAAGGGAAGGATAAATTTTGTATGAAAGTTTTTTACGTCATTAGATTCGTTTGATATTATATTACTAGATTTTACGTGCGACTTTGCTCGCCTTAATATTGATATTGACAAACAACCGATTTGTTCGACGCAATAAAAAGTTTCATACAAAGAGTATCCCTGACATTGCCCACTTAGTCTGTCACCGTCTCCAGATTCCCATCTATCTCTATAGCAAAATTCATTAAAATCGTTGTAATGGTTTAGGCGTGAAAGCGTAACAGACAAACAAACATACTCTCGCATTTATAATATTAGTATAGACTTTGAACGAGTGGTGAGTATATAAAGAAACAATAAATTTGAGCAACACAATGATCTCGTTATCATTAGGGACACCATAGTCACGTAAGGGGTTAAATACGAATGTCTGGTTTACACCAGCCGAGTATCGCATTCCTCTATCGTAACTTGCCCAGGACAATTCGAGAGGTAGGTCACATTAAAATAAAGCATCACACACAAGCCGATCTATTTCAAACAAAGACAATTGTTCCCTTATATCTTTAAAACAAAGCGTTATCAGATTAGGGAGTAAACATTTATGACAGACCAGCCAATTGACGTGTGACACCTTCTCAAGATTACTTTGTATTATTTAGCTAAACATACATTGTACAAGTATTAGGTATATATATATACAAGATCTTTTATCGGATATTATCTCTTCGAACGAGCAATGCTGATGCAGTTTTCGCAATTAGCGTGTCGAACATCCTGACACAGGATCTTTTGTATATAAAGATACGTACATACTCTGAATGCGATAGACTACACTGTGGGCAAGTTATTAACTCCTGAGATAGGTAGAACACTGTTTACAACGTCAGTTTTTTTTATAGTTTCTAGGTTTAAGGTTATGGCCACAATCTCACCTGATGTTAAGTGACGATGCGACCCAAGATGGTGGACATTTTTTTTACCTTCACCCGATGTTAAGATTTATTATTTATTACGGCGATTGGAACTTACGTCCATCGACGCTAAATCAGTACTCGTTGTCAGAGCTTTTCCCATCCTATAGGTCACCAGTTGGTGATGGATTTACCAGTAGGCGATTTAGGCTGGAATCTAGGGCGGTAAATTTGATGTACTTTTGTTTTGTTTGTTAGACACTGTTCATACTTATGCATATACCTAAATATTACTAGATAAATTTTTTTATGGAATAGGGGGCAAACGAGCAAGCTTGTCACCTGATGGTAAGTGATCACTGCCACCCATGGATAGCCACAACATGAGAGTAAGCGCAAGTTCGTCGCCGGCCTTTATAGGAGGGACTGGCTCTCAAGTGCAACTGCCGGAACCCATTTAATGATATTTGGCGGTAGATCTTCAACTTGAGGGTGGTAGCTAACCATGCGGGCATTAGAAAAAGCCCTATCACCATGCTACGGTTTTTCGCGATTTTTTCCATACCGAAAGCTCAAGCTCGTTGTAGGTGGTTGGATTCGAACTCATGTCCCATGACGCGGTGTTCCTACACACTACCACTGAGCTATCGTCGCTGATGTGTTTCACCACTTAGAATCTAAGTCTTACGTCGTTTTTTTTCTACAATTTACATAGTTCTATGTGAAATTTAATTGTAGAGGTAGGTAGGAACGTCATAGGTGTAAAGCTGCCGCTGTGTATTACAATAACACACCTAAAATCTTCTTTACCCTTATCTCACCTTGGCAGGGTGAGTACAACATGTTTTCTTCTTCCACTCTACTCTATCAGCCGTCATCTCAGTATTTAATCTTTTTATACACATATCACTTCTCACACAGTCCATCCATATCTCTCTGGGCCTGCCTCTTCTCTTACATCAATTCACCAACATATTTAACATTATCTAGTTATATGGCTTTTTATTTTAGTTATATCTCTTCTCATAAATGTCCATAACACGCTAACCTATTACTCCTCAATATCCCTGTCGCTGGTACAATTTTCATGCTTCCTCAAATGTATTTATTTCTAATCTTATACCTTCTAGTAACTTCACACATCCATCGTGACATTCGCATCTCTGATACGTGTAACATTCATTTACCCGTCTCTTTCGTTGCAAACATCAAGATCCATACAATACTACACGTCTTATACAAAACATACCTATAAATAAACGCATAAAAAACAACTATGCTATGTTGGTTAGTAAATAATTAACCACTTGTGTGTACTTACATTATTCTTTCGAACATAACCTCAATTACGCGTGAATTGCAAAGCGCACGGACGCTATATGCGCTGGCGAACCGAATGCAAACATCTCAAACCTTTCATTACGTCTGATTACAAGCAACGACGTACTAAAAAAACCATTTATTCACAATGAGTTTGCCTTTCGAATGTTATTTTCTCACTTTCGGCTGCGAATTCACACGCCTTGATCGTTATGAAGTTTAGTAGTACTTTGATCGACACGTGTGAGTCAGGCGATTCCGTGGGCTAAATAGTTAACAACCTCAAAGTAGTGGAACTAGTCATGTCGCAATGAAGGCGACAATCTTACTTTGAGACGTTTACCTCAAAAAGAAGAATGCCTAATATGAATAAAACGTGTTTTTTATAGTTCATATATTCATATGACCACAATCTCATTTGATGTTAAGAACGATGCGGCCCAAGATGGTGGACACGCTAAGCCCAGTGGAGGGAATTGATCTCACAAGCAACTGCCAGAACACATCTATAGGTATTTTGTGGCAGATTTTCAACTTAAGGGTGGTAGTAAGCACCCTTGTCTTAAGAGTAAGTTAGTTGCATATTAATATTCTTATTGTAACTTTACTTATATACAGTTTTTACTGAAATATTTACAACATTTAATAGCAGGCATTCCATGCTTTTACAACACTTAATGTCAGCTACATCATGCATTTTTTAGAATATGTTTTATCGCAACAGAGCAAACTGTTTAAACCTACATTTTTATTCTCAACTTCTTAGTTTAATCTATTATTAAAGAGTTTTTTGCTCTATGCTCTTTTTACAATATTTTATTATCGAGCAAACTGTCTAGCCTTATTTTTTTTCCTCTACTTATTAGTGTATGTGTAATCAAACTTTTTTTTTTCTTTTTTTAAACTATATCTATTATGACTTACACAAACTTGTAAACGCAACGTCATGGACTCTTCACGGTTCGTTCTCACTGTACCGTGGAGTTCTATTTTAAGCTTGTTCATTTATTTTTTGTCCCTTGTAAACGGAGCCCTTCTAATTTAAAGAAATAATAAAAATAAAACTAGCACTTGGAATATCTAATTTGGAGATCACGAAGGACGGAGCTCCTCTATTCGTGTCCCTCGAACGTCTGTTGAATAAATTAGAAACGTCCATTATTATTAATCTTATCTGTGTTCATCTATTTTTATTTACGATAATTTTGTTACGTATTTATAACTTACTGAAGCGATGATATCTCAGTTGGTACATGTACGGACTCCACGTCAATGGTCGTGAGTTCGAATGGCTGTAATATGCCTCAGCTTTCGGTGGTAACCCTCTAATAGAAAATCTACCACCTGTAGTTATGTTCCGGCCGTTTCACCGAAGAACCAGTTCGTTCACCAGGCATAGCGTGTCCACCGTTTTGGATCACATCGTCACTTAGCATAAAGTGAACTGGTAATCTGCGGATGGCTTTATGTACTTCAATGTTAATATCCATCGAAAGCCACTTAATAAACTAAGTAAACTGAAGAAGAAACAAAACATTTAAACGAATATTTATCTTAAATCCATTAGTGGTCCTCACACACGCCTTTACTTAAACGAGCGGGCTAAGTTTTTAAAGTTCCCATTACATATGTGTATGTGATAACGAACGATGGCCATGAACTGTGGCTTGAAAGAAAACAGATGCTAACTAAACAAAGGGTCGGAGATACTAATTAAGTGCACGCTTTATGTGGTAGGGATCAATGAAGCCGCAATGAGAAAGAATGCGGGGAAACATACGGGAGAGTGTTCGTGACCTGCTCGCTAATACATTTTTAAGTAGCCGTCAACTGCTTCAATATACGTTTACCACACTCTCAAACGACAGAAAACAAATAATGCTAGAGAATAAGCAATAGACTACCATATAATGCCTTAAATTAGAATTAAATCTACTCACTGCATTGAAAAGGTATTCATGTTTTTGACATTTAAAAACAACCTTATAAACTTGCTACAAAGTTTTTTGCAGCCATAATTCCTACTAAGTTTGTAACCATAGAGTTATTTTTTTTTATAAAAATGTGAGCTAACAAGCACAGTTATTTTCCATAAACAACATATTTTTATTATTCACTTCCATTATATTAAACACTATATTGACTGTTATCTGTTAAAATATAACTTTGCATTGAAATGTTTGCACTGGTACTGCACTTAATAAATTATATATACAGGCAAAATGTACACTAATATATGTATTATCAAAATTATTTGATGATTATAATTATCATAAATGCGTAAAAAGTAAAAAATTATTTGCTCAAAAATTGATATTAAAAAAAACATTGTTAAAACTACAGTTTTTTTACTTATTTCATAATTATAAAAGTTTAGAGGTCGTAAAAGTAAGAAAATAAATAACACAATATTAAAAATGAACGGTCAAACTTAAAATTAGCCCCCGCGGTCAAAATTCTCACACCTGTGTTTCCATATAAATTGGCTTCGTTTATTTTATTAACAACTCGCATGTTTCAAGTAAAAATATATTCGACAGACAACCAGCGGCTGCTCCACGATTCGATAGCTTACATTTATAGTTATTTAACAACTAATACAGGATGTTAGGGCGTAATAACTCGTTTCTCTTGGACATAATATTTAAAACCGGCTTCATAGTTAGATTTTGATCTAAAAAAGGATTATTATTTGAACGTGAACGTTTATCAGCTCACATTGATACTCTGATTGATTAGAAGAAGTACGAAAGCTGTCTCTGGTCTTTCACTGTATGGGAGATTAAGAGCCGCCGTGACTTTTTAAGCGACGATAGCTCAGTAGCAGTGTCTGCTGACGTCGCAGTAGGAAAAGACCACTCATAAATATGTTATTTGTATTATGCATTTTTATAAGGAGTACTATGATATAGAAAAATAAAAAAAATACAATTATTAAAAGAAAGTGTGAGGAAATAATATATATATATATATATATATATATATATATATACAGTATCTATCACTCGACCTGTTGCTGATGACTGGAAGGAATTATGTGCCACTTTCGAGACTTTTTGTGAGAAGTTTTAATGATTGGAGAGTTTAAGCAATAATATTCAGTTAATATATATTTATTTCTTATTTTATATTTTAAATGTTTGTTTTATATAGTATACTGAACGATGACACCCCTCTCTGTTAATGCGCTAAAACCTGTTGTGTATGTATTTAAATTTATATAATTAAAAAAATATATATATAACCTGACCGAGTTTCTTGTTTGTAATTTTGACGTTGATAAGCGCTTTTCCGGAACCTAAATTAAATATATTTTTTTTAATTTGATTTATTTAGTGAAACTGTACAAATAAATAAACTGCCAAGGTAGGCCAGCAAGATAGAGACGACCTGTACCGGAGTTCTCGGATAATATTATTTATCCGAAAACTCCTAACTACCGCTTAACTATTTAAATTCTTTAAAGCAATTCGGTTAACTTCCGACGTACATCATTATTTAAACATTTAAAACACATCGACGACTAAAAAGTTACTTTTTTTTAAATCAACCAAAGCTGTGGTGACCTGTCGGACCGTGAAGTCTTCCAGACGGTTGCCCAAACCGTTTCCCACGGGCACCTGGGTGCATGTTGAGATATCCGGGGTGCGGCAAGGTTTTATTATCAAATTAAGAGCCGCATCCGTATTCAGAAATTTTGTTTCTTTGTTTTATTACTTTGGAATAAGGTTATTTCTTAGTAATTCTGTTGACAGTCCATCCATTTAGTCTAAACTATTTTAATGTTTCGAATACCTTAGGACCATATTTTAAAGACATTCGAGTCGAAAATCTAAAACGATATTTAGTTTTGTCGGTAATTAAAAAATTATAAACAGTTGAAACTTGGCGATATTACGATTTTTACTTCATAAATATCTTCGTTGTATATAGTTACCTAAATTCTTTAGTCTAACAAATAAATAACATGCGCTTGAAAAGGCTTACTATATACCATGTTTAGTATATATATCGATTTTTTATTTGTCAATGCGTCCTTAATAACATCAGTGCGAAAAATAAAAATACATCTTTTTACATCAATAGTTCAAACAGCGAAATAAAATACCTTGAACAAAAGTTACGCGCGCTGATGTAACACCGTGAAGTTGGTTGCATCTAACTTCAGGGTGTGTTGCTTCTACTCACATAACTTATGTTTTAAGTTAAAAATTCATTCTCAAGGATTTCTCATAACCAAACAAATAAAGTATAGCTTTGAAAAAATATTAATTATATTTTTTAGGAAAAACTCTTGCTTAAATAGCGTCAAACATAACATGATGAGCTAAATTTAAAACTTTTCAACCGATTACATAACAAAATAACTTTACCGTAATACAATTAATTACAATTCTCCGTCATGAGAACTTCGCCTTCCCAACAAAATTGAACTTTCTTATACATCGCTCACATCCGGGATTGAACATTAAACGAGTTATTAAAAGTGTGAGAATGGGATAGTTTACGGTAGAGCGAGATAGATAACTATGCTGAGTTCATCGCACTAGAATTGTGGGACCTGTCCAACAGTGAACTTGCCTCTATAGGCAATAAAATATAAGAACTGTTTCATAAGTTACTATAGTAAATAAATCTATCATTGCCCCATGTCATAAGCGAAAGCGGTTACGCGCGGTATCACAATTCATCTTTATGCGACGATAAAATGAACACAAATATATATATATATATATATATATATATAGTGTGCTGATAAATAAATAGCCTACCTAAAACAACATTTTTATATATATATATATATATATATAAACAAAGAAACAATAAACGTTTACTCGTTAAAAACACGATTACAGTGCCGTTTATCGCATGCAAAAATAACTTACTTCTCTATGACAACGTTATTTTATCAATTTGTCACATATATCTAACAAACACACAATTTCCGCAACTGCTTAAAAATGTTGTTTTAGGTAGGCTATTTATTTATCAGCACACTATATATATATATATATATATATATATATATATATATATATATATATATATATATATATATATATACTAGTATATATATATATATACTAGAAATATAAAACATAGTATACACCTGCAGATGAGTTGCCAGCTACCTAAAAACATAATTACATAAAAATCTGTCGAGATTACTTAGGGACCGGTCATAAAATACGTTCGCACTTATGAGGGTAGGGAGTGTCACCTACTGTGACAAAATGTGACATGGGAGTTGAAGGGGCTAAGAGAACGTGACGTTCGCAGCTCATAAAACAATTTTTACGTGTTGTTGCAGATATGTTTTTATTTATACAGTTTTATTAATTTAAGCTAATATTTCATAATATTGAAATAGTGTACTGTTATTAAGTTGTTGTTATTGTTATTATGAAAAAACGTACATAATCTTAAGAGGCATACGTAATGCAAGAATTTACATACCGTAAAGGAGGCGTCTAAAAAGGAAAAAATTTGCTAGACGCATTTTATGAACGGACCCTTACTATATTTTTTTTTTATCTGAAGGAATCTTTTTGGTTTATGAGATAAAAGCAAGAGTAAAGTAAAATGAAAGCTAAATCTTACCAATAGTTTCAGAAAGATGCGCGTACAATAGAACAGATAGACGGTAAAATTCCATATAAAATATTTCTGGTTTTATATCGACTACAAACTCAGCTCTGATTATCCTTTTCAAAAAACATTTAATATGTAGATTATGCTCTACTTAGGCTACTTTATTTCCAAACTGCCACAAAATATAGATACAAATTTATTAGTATATGCTGTTTATAGTTTATTTACTACGGAATTATAACTAAACTTTGTATATCATTAATTATATCGTAGTTCGTGTAATTTTGAAATTAATTTATCAGAATCGCTCAAAGTCTGTATGATAGACCGCGCGTAGTATATTCACGAAGTGACGAAGAATGCGCATTGGACCCGAGATCCGGCTCCTGTGCATAAACATTGTTGATGTCCTTGTTTTAACTTCATAACGCTGGCCGAAAACGGCTTTGTTTACATCGTGAATATGACCGGTACCGCACTGTGGGCTTCTGGCAAACACGCGCGCGGCCATCTTTTCGTCGCCATTTTTTCGCAGCATAATTTTTTTTTTAATTTATTGAAGGCCTAGTCGCCTAGTCGCGACTATATCGCCAAGTAACATACAATTATTATAGCATAAATATATACTACTACATACTACATTAACATAACTATACTTAACAATGTTTTCAAATAGTTTTGTATAATTCTCTAACAGCTTTGGAAACACTTGTCATTAAAATAAACAAAATATGCAATAAACCGAATAAAAAAATGTATATATTTTATTTCACAAAGAGAGTTTAATTATAAGATTGGTCATTCAGTATTTTTAAAGAAACAAAAAATTTGTTGTGGCAATCTTAAGAAATTTTGTAATTTTAAGTGCATTTAAAAACATAACACTGAGGTACAAAATTTTTATGTTTTTAAACATTACCCATTGTCCTGTGTTACTGTTTAAATTTAAACAGAACTTAAGAAAAATACAAGTACTTGTTTATAATTGTGCCACAAAACTGTCCTTCAATGCACCTAAATCAAATTTTAAAATATAAAGCAGCGTTTTTATTTTTTAATGTTTATTCCGTTCATGTCAATATATTGTTTATACTTTTTAAGTTATTGCCACAATCTCATCAAATCAAATATCTTTATTCAATTTAGGCCCTAAGAAGACGCTTATGCACGTCAAAACTACTACTGATCTGATATTAAATGACAATTTGGCTTAAAATGATGGACACACTAAGCCTAGTGTAGGAACTGCAAGATGGACTGCAAACCACACATAGGTATTTGTCGGACGATTTTCAATTTGAGGATGGTAGCTAGCCAGATGGGTAGTACATAAACGCCTACCAGTATGCTACGATTTCATTATAGTGTTTTCCTTCGCTGCAAGCTCAACCAGGGATTTAAACTCATGTCCATCGATGCTGGTTTCATAGAAACTAACAAATGAGCCATCATCGTTTAAAAAAATTACTGTTAAAAATACAAATCGCAACCGACACAGACTTTGACACTTCTGCTGGAGTTACCACTCTTTAGGTCCTCTTACATTAACTGTAATAGATGTGGAAAATAAATAGTATCAAAATAAAGTTTACCATAAAAAAACTCAATACGCACAGGGCAGTTAACACGGTTTTTCTTATATTATTATGGTATTCACACGAAATGAAACTCTAAAACTGCAACCTAATATAAATACAAATATTTTCCGAATAACGAACAAAGATTCGCGACCCTAACGGGTTCTAACTTACTAAATCTAATGGTCTTACAACAACCTTATCGGGCGAGTAAATTATATATTATAGTAACGAATGTACGAATGATACTTTTTATAATAAACTAATGGCAACACTAAATATAGCAGGTACGTCATGCTAACTAATAATGATTCTAACCGTTTAATTTATTTTTCAGGTAAGTTGAACGAGTATCTATCACACACTCTGCATGCACTAGTGGTAAAAATATAAAAATGGGATAAGTTGATTAAATTAGTTTAAATTCACTTAAATTAATATTATAATTTTATGTAGTGCAGCATGGTTTTCTAATATTGACATAGAATATCGTTATCAATTATTCCAACTATTATTAATTAGTACTATGATGAATTGAATTTCAATTTATAACCCTATTTTATTCTGAATTACGTAATATTTGTTTTTTTTTATCTAATATGCTTTGTTTATACTATACGTATTAAATGAAGTACAAATAATAATAACAAATATGCACGTTTTCTCGCTTCAAAGTCTGTTTGGACAGGTCTGTAGAAGGAAACGTCAACTTACTAGAATCATGTTGAAATGTTAGAAAAAATTAGGAAGTTCGACTTAAAGAACATGTATCCAGTAGTTTGACTAATTAATAAAAAACTTAATAGTTTGAAATGGCAGTTTATATATAATATGTCATCTGCCTATGTAAGCAAAATGGTTAATGTCAAGTGTAACAAATGCACGTTTAAACTTAATAATCATAAGGATTATTAATCATATTGATGATGATCATGATTAATAATCATATTGTGTTTAAAGAATAGCTTGATATATAGATACGTATACAAGAATAGTAAACAACACAATTTTATATAATCACGATAAATGAAGACAGTAAATCCATAGATATAATAAATCTGTAGAAAAGTCGTTTTTGTACATCGAAAATATTACTAAATAAAATAGGCAAGGTGTTGAAGGATGACCAACAGAACTCATTTTCAGCATTTTGATATTTGTGTCTGTTTGTCTGTGCACGCATCACGTATAATGTACAGAACCAATGTAGATAACTTTTATTCGTAACTTGAAGTATAACTTAGTTTTTGTTTCATCGCAATCGGCTCACTCTATCAAGACATCTTAATATATAAAAACGTATTGTCTGCGATGAATTTCTAAATTATTAAAGCGATTTTTATCAACTTTTGTATACTGTATGCAGTTTGATCAAACTTGAGAGATATGCCACTTTTAATCTCGATAAATGATCATAATGCGAAAGATGTCGCTGTAGGTGATGTGATTAACTACTCGAAAAGGCAGAGCAAAGTCTGCCAGTTGAGCTAGTATTTCAATAAAATCATTATAAAGACATTTTTGTAATGTATTTATATTAGAAGAACGAGAAATATTAGCAAGCCGCATATATTAGAACCGAGGTAGTTTGTGACAGTTGAAAAATAATAAAAAGAAGCAAGATATATGGCTACTCTCTTGTTGAAACTATACAGGGCATTTTTGTCAAGTACATCTCGTAAAAAGTGCAAAATAACTTAATAAATTAAAATCCTTCAAAATGATAGATTAAGGTCTCGATGAAATTTCTAATCTTTTTTATTATAAAAACCACTGAGTGCATGTCCTTTAAGTCAAGCTTAAGTTATATTACTAAAACCTTCAAATATGACCCTAACAAGATAGTCGTTACCTTATTCAAACATCAAATTAACCAACCGAATTTAATGTTTATTTGGCTCACGGGAACTGGAGGTTTATTTTTGATGGTTTTCAGAATAGATCAAACATTTTGGTTTCCATATTGCTAACTTAAATCGGCCAACGTTTCCGCTAAGGGCACATTGATTATACGGAACAAATTATCGTATTCTTAACAGTATTCTAGGAATAAATGTACTAATCGTTCCACTTCAAATCTGGGAGTCCTATTTTTTTTTAAAGCATTAACTAGTATATAAGGCTGGAATCTACAAAACAATTTTGTAGACAGTTACATTGTCCACAATAAAAAATAATTAAATGACAAAATCCGTATATTAACTCATATAAGAAAAATGTAGTTAGTTGACAATGATTTATCGTTTTTCTTTCTAACTCATAACTACTATTTTCATGTTAGTTATTACTGTTAACTTATTATTTGACAATTATTTTGTCTGGTAATAAAAAAAATGGTGGTCAAAGTAAAAAAGGTCGTATTGTAAACAAATAATATACGTATTTATCAATCACTAATTGCACATTTTCATTAAATAAGCTCGGAACCATACAATATTTATTTCAACATATCCAACTGTCTTGCAAATTTAACTACAGTAATATAGCCGTTTTGTTTTCAAATGACTCTGTTATCTTCTTTTTTTTTATGGAATAGGGTCGAACGAGCAACGGTGTCACCTAATGGTAAGTGATCTCCGCCGCCCATAGACACCAACAACAGCAGAGGAATAGGTGCATTGCCGGCCTTTATAGGAGGGACTGGCTCTCAAGTACTACTGCTGGAACTCACCTATTGGTATTTGACGGTAGATTTTCAACTTGATGGTTATAGCGTTGTAGCTAGTCAGGAGGGCCTTAGAATAAACCCTACCACTCTGCTACGGTTTCGTCACGATGTTTTCCTTCACCGTAAGCTCAAGCTCAGTATGAGTGGTTGGATTCGAACTCACATCCCATGACGAAGCATTCCTACACGCTACCACTGAGCTATAATCGCTTCAAAAATAATTTAATCATACAGATATTTTTTTTCACCCATATAGTACTAAAATTGGTTCCTATTATATGAACCCGACATTCACTTTTGTGATTAAATTTTAACATAATCTGTTCATGTGTTCTTTTAACACTCTTATATTATCTTCATTTGTGTTCACACATGTCAAGATCCAATGGCAATAGAATAATATCATGACTATTCTAATATCCTGACCAGGAACAATAGGATAAACGAACTGTGTATATTAGGGATGTTACCGAGCTTCGACCTTACAGCTTTTACACCCGACTCTGACTTTGGCATCGGTACTTTTGACTCGGAGGTTATAAAAGAGATCGCAACACAACAACTGTGCGGCTAGAATAAGTACATACAAAAATTTACTTGTCGTTCAGGGTATTGCTTGATTTTTCAAAGAATTGCTCTACAGGACTTTCCCTTAACTTTTATGGAAGATACTACGTTTCGTCGCTTGTTACAATTCTTAGTATCGAATAAGATTATTGTATAAAACATATTTTTTTATTTAACACATCTGTACTTTTTTCTACCTCCATTTCGCATCCAACACAGACTCTAAATCCGCCTTCGACTTCGACTCCGTTAGCACAGATTATAAACCTCCGTAACATTCCGAGTATATACCTATAGAAAATATGACAAATATGTCAACTGAGATATCGCTTAAGCACTATTATAAAATGTATAAATTACTTTCTATATCCGTTTATTATCAAGTCTTATTTATCATTTCTTTTAGACTATAATTAATTTGATTGCAGTTCCAATATACCGGAACCCTACTGTTACGTATTTAACATTATTACCTAATTATTTAAAAAACAGGTGGGATATTATAGCATGTTAGAATCTAGGCTACATTAGAATACAATTCCCATAATCTTCACACAAAACGTAACATCATCCACGTAACCGATGACTCAGGTTGTTTATGGCTAGACATATGATAACTTTATTAAATATTTAAATCAAATCGGCCTCGATATGTCAGAGTCGTTTACATAACTTGATTATAAAATTTTTGTTAAATTCATGATAACAGTTATGAGAGACGCCGCCATATTGTTGGTATACTGACCGGAAGTAGTTAAAATGGTTGAACTCTCATAAACATTTTAATATCGGTTTAACGCTTAATTAAATGGCATAATAATTTTTAATTTATCAGTTAATTAAATTACATAAGTGTAGTTTTGGTTGAATCTCACAATTCTGAACGTGAGAGATATAAAGTCATTTTAGTTTTATCACATCCTGAAAAGTTGTTATCAAATGATTTGTTTGATGTGGTTTGACTATATTTTATGATAACCAACGAAAAATATCATGGAAACATTAATACGAACCAAACATTAATATATATTTTTTTAACAAGAAGGTCAATTTCTTTTTTATGTTTTCAAACATTATATATACAATTGTTTATTAATAGAATGGTAGGAATTTCTAACACAAGTTGCAACCACATTATGATTGCTGATAAACTCGCAGCAAGCAAAGAACTGGTGAGAGGCTAACATGTTGGTACAAACATTAACCTCTAGCACGCTATTTATTTACATCTGGACGCCTTTACTTTTGGGCTGTATTGTGCTTATTTTCAGTCACTTTATGACTATCAAAAAGGTTATTTGTTAAATTTATAGGCACGTAAAAAGTTATCTTGTTCCACGTAACAAAAACAATTATTATTCAGCACAGTACATAATTTAAAAACACACAAACATATATTTAAAAGTTAATAAAAATAATTTTTTTTATTAGTACTGATGTGAAACGTATTGTAGATTCTGATACATTTAAATAAGTACCTCAAATGATATTATAAGTAAAAATGTGAAGATACGGCATATGCACTGCGAAAGGGGAACTCCAATTTTGAGCTAGATCGCATATTCAAATCTCAGTATCGCATTGGGGATTAAGGACTAATTCCTTACTAAACACAACATGTGTACCGATTGACTACCTCGAATACAGTTATCAGTTCTCATGGATACGTAATACCAATCTAATACGTGGTGTAGATAAAATGTCGGTGTACACTTGCATCGTAAAAAAATCACGTCAACCGATTTGTTTGAGAAAATCAATATTAACGCGATCGAAGCCGCGTGTAAAATGTAGTATTAAATAATTTTTAGTTGCACGAGAACGAAGTCGCAGATGCAGTTAGTATATAAAGGTGTTTCGCAGTTTACCTCGAAAGTAAAAAAATCTAAGTTTGCCGTTTTCGCATTACTCAACACATGTTGTACTAGTTAAGATATAATTTATCTTCTTGAACAGTACTATTATTATTGTTGTATGAGGCAGTTACTAATGAATGAATAACCTAACGGCCTTGTCAGTTATTACACAACACTGAACGTGGGTAATCTCCAATAGATACATACCACTCTTCGAACCTAACAAATAGGTACCAAATATAGCATATAAACATTAATTATCGCCCGACTCACAGATTTAATAATACACAATACACCTACAAACCATCCTTTATCTGTTCAAAATTACTCCTCTTTACATATAGAGGTCAGCATGCTATTAAAGCCATAGAAATAATTTTCTAATATAGTTGTCAAAAGGGGGGATTAATAGTCTTCGAGAGAAATCATTACTTTACGACTGACGCAGATATTGATAAATAATTTCACGAAAATTGGCAAGATTTGCGTTCATGGATAGACAAACTGACAGACGTGTTACTGTTAGAGAGGCTCTGATCTAAAGTCACCAAGCAATGCGAAAGCGATTCCCGAAACCGCAAACTACGGAATAAAATCCCCACGGTGAACCAGCTTTACTTTCTCAGTTGCCTGAAACCAGAGACATATTCTGCATTAAATTTAAAGTACTGACTCTAGCTAGAATCTCTAGGTAGAATCAAGCGTGAAAAAAAAGGAACTTGTAGAGTTTGAGTTTGCCTTTTTGAAACGATCAATAGCTCAGTGGTAGTGTTTATGACTTCGGTCTAGGGGCGTGAGTTCTAATCGAACCACCTTCAATGAGCTACGTAAATTGTAGAAAAAAAAACGATATAAGACTTAGATTCTAAGTGGTGAAATACATCAGCGATGATAGCGTAGTGATAGTGTGTAGCAACGCCGTGTCATGAGACGTGAGTTCGAATCCAACCATCTACAATGAGCTTGAGCGCCCGGTGAAGGAAAACATCGTAAAAAAACCATAGCGTGCCGGTAGGGTTTTTCTACTGCCCGCCTGGCTAGCTACCACCCTCAAGTTTAAAATCTGCCGCCAAATATGCATAGGTGTGTTCCTGCAGTTGCACTTAAGAGCCAGTAACTCCGCAGACTTGGCCTGTTCACCATTTTGGACTACACCGTCATTTACCCAGGTGAGATTGTGGCCATAACAGTATACCTTATTAAAAAGGTCAACTTGGGTAAGACTTGGACTGTTGTTGATTCAAAAATATTCGCAGTTATAGAAGCCTTGATAGGAACTCTGTGTTTGGAAGCTTCTGGATATATTTTTTAGATATCATTGATATATATTGGCACAGATGACAAATCTTTCGAATGAATCTTGCACAGACAGAAAACATTTCACCGTATTAACACGTCATTTATTGAATCATACAATGTTTTGAAACTGTGTCAGCGGAAAATAATCTTAGATTCCATTCAGCGGTAGAAATAGGAAGAAATTTTATAACTGTACAAAACCCTCTTCTTGATATTGTGACATCAATAACGGGACAGAGTTTAATAAATTTTCACACGGAAATCTGTTTATGTATATCTATATCAAAAAGCAAGAAAAGTTTGTTTATTTGAAGGCGATAATCACAGGAACTACCCAGTCGGATTTCAAAAACCTTTTTTTATTTGATAGAGCAATATTTGAGGACGGCTTTAGGCTATTTAACATCAAGCTACCATGAATAGGCAAAGCTGTATTAAAAAAAGTTATAAAAACTGGCATATGTTACTAAATAATTTTTAGTTCCACGCGAATGAATTCGCGGACACTGCTACATACGATAGCCAAATACAAGTGACTGATTTAACTCGATATTTCCAAAACTACGGGTACAATTTAGATCCACATTAAAATTTACAATAAATTTGTGATTAAATTTATAGATGCTCCATTGTTTTCTTGACGTTCATTGCAGAACAAAATCTTTTCTTATCCGGAAGTTGAAGTAAAATATAAAAAGGGGCGGCAATTGAATTAGTAATGAAAATATAGTACATTTCGAACTATATTATTTTTATATAATTATATAGTAAAATGTGCAAAATACAAAATCCAGTTCTTTGGGATTTCACAGCTTCACCGAGCTTCGAGCTGAGTTCGTAAGTACTCAACCCGAGATGGCTAGAATGACTAAAATATAGTGACATACTACACAACATACGTGGGAACCCTACTTATGGGGTTGCGCAATTTATACCGTTATTGGGAATTGTTTTTAATAGGAACGACGATATCGTAATATGGAAAACAAGGTAAACCAACCAAAGTCACATAATTTCGACGTTTTGAGACTTTTCGTTAAATGTAGGTAACACTGTATAAGAAATCACTGCACTTCAGAGCCAGTTCATTCACGTTCTTACGATAATCATCTCAAACTATGTTGCCAATTTAAGTGAGACTGGATCGAGGTCACACACCATTAAATAAATTAAATATAAATCCCATAAACCATAAATAATATTACATGACATGGTCTTACACGAACTTATTAATTATACTCGTTATTTGAATAAACTTTCTGTATCATGAGGTCAAGAACTATGTAGGTAACCCCATCAATAAGAAAGTCATTCGGCTTAATCATAACAAATTGTTTTTTTAATTAATATTTATGTGTATACTAGACGTTAAACGTTTTGATAATTGAACCGATTTTAAAATGATTAATCAACTTATTTTTCGACCGCGTAAACTGGGAATTGAGGACTTTCTTGTTATATGTCTATAGACGGTAAGAGTAGTTTGTTCTAAAAGAATAATTTAATTAACTTGCACTACATTTTTAACACGTATCGTTTTTTCATTTGATAGAGTGAAATGGTGTATGTCAATTTTATATTTTCTGGTAAAAAAAGAATTCTAAAATCTTGTCTTTAAATTGATGACATATTGAATTTGTATTTAATTTTAAAACAAATTGATAGAACAATAAAACAAAAAAAATTGGGGCTTATTTATATTTTATAGGTTCATGCGTTATGATCATAATTATAGCTGATTTTAAGTACGATCTGGCCCAAGATACGCTAAGCTTAATGGAAGGATTGGCTATCAAATGCAACTTCCGGTACACACCTATAGGAATTTCGTGGCAGTTTTGCAGCTTGAGGGTGGTAGTCAGCCAGGTCGACATTAGTATAAAATAGTCTGTGTATTCCTAACAATGAGATGTTTATCTATATTAATATTAGAAATGCGAAAGTGAGTTTGTTTGCTACTCTTTCACGCCTAAACAGCTGAATAGGTTATGATGAATTTTAGTATAGAGATAGATGGGAACCTGGAAACGGTGATAGGCTACTTTTTCTCACGTATTTAAGTGGGGTAAAGAGAGGGATATACTCTATATGTAACTTTATATTTTACCAACAGATTAGCTTGACAAAAGTAGGATAAACGCGAGCGAAGCCGCACCTAAAATCTAGTACAATATATGAGCGTGGGCAAAGCTGTGGAGCACTAACAGTGAAGGGTGTATGTGGAATCTATTAGGGTTGTGCATGCCCATTGTAACTACAATGGTGGGTCCACCCTTGGTGTCGAGAAACTCATTGGGTGACAAGCTTCGTCGAATATCACTAAGAAAACCCACGGCGAGACTGAAATCCCATATTGTCAAACACTAGAGACAACTTTCACACATCCTTCAACTTCAGTGGTAGAGTGTACGGATGCCGTGTCAAAGGACGTGAGTTCGAATCGTTGCACTGAGTTTGAGCTTTAGAGGAACCATAGCATGGTGGTAGGGTTTTTTCTAATGCCCGCCTGGCTAGCTACCACCCTCAAGTTGAAAATCTGCCGTCAAATACCAACATGTGTGATGAGGCAGTTCCTCGACAGGTTCAGTGTGTTCATCATCTTGGGGCGTATCTTCACTTAACACTAAGACTGATTAACACGATATGTATATTTATAGCAGTGTTAAATATTTCGTAGGTAAATGAGATTTATCTTATAAATGTAATTGCGCGATCTCCGTGCGGCTCGCATCCGGCTTTCCCGTTAGCCGAGTCTGCGACGTCATATACTATATATATCGCGCCGGGTATTGAACCCACGGCCGATATAACGCACTATTAGCACTTTCTACGCAAAACAGACATACATCACTAGTATTTATATATCAATCAGGTCGATATAAAAATATTTAGGTTATTACGTATTTTTATTTTGTTATATAAATTCTTCTAGATTTTTTTTTGTATTGAAACTATGAGATGAAATAATCCGACAAGAATCGATAGTGAATTATCAATAACGCGATACATATAGACCTATAACGGAAAGGTTAATACATCGCTAGGTTATTCGGCTCTGTGTTACCTTATTATCCATAATACAATTTGTTTTTTTTTTTTCGACCTGACATACGTTATTAGCTGTAAGGGCTTTGACAGCTTCACCGAACTTTTTGGGGCGAATACTGATGGCACTCTGCTCCGAAGCACTACTGCCGGAATACGAACAAAGATTCGCGATCCTAACTAACCAATGTCATCGGGCAAGCCACACAAGGGCCACGGGGGTAGTTACCGTGTACTTAATGTATGGGAGTGTACGAATGGTATGTGGTGAGACAATGTACTCTCAGTAACGTATAGTGTTACAGTATCGCACGAGCAGAGCCACTTCAGGGCTCCTATCCGGAGGTTCGATACTGAGGGCACTCTGCCCCGAGGCAGCGAGCGTAAGGGTGCCAGAATAGCTGAACCTCGGCTTGAGCTACTGCCGGAAAACGAACAAAGATCCCGATCCTAACCAACGGGTCCTAAGTTACTAAATTTAGTGGTCCTAACAATGACATCGAGCAAGCCGTGCAATGGCCACGGGGGTAGTCCCTTACAGAACCGTGTACTTACTGTATGGGAGTGGAGGAACTATGTATAGTAGTGTGTTTTAAAACTATATTTAAAGATAAGTAATATATTGCGAAGTTCGGCTTTAGGTAAACGTATTCCGAAGCGATTAAATAAATATAAAAATATTTGGCGGTAGATTTTTAATTTGAGGGTGATAGCTAGCCAGGTAGCCATTAGGAAAACCTACCACCATGAAATACTAATACGGAAGAACGTAAATTTTATGAAATAAAATAGAAATGATAAAATTCATTAAAATCCATGAAAAACAATAGATTTTATGGGATTATATTATTGTAAATGACATTGTATAAACAAAAATTTTATGGTAACACAGAGAAGTACGCATTTTATTTTCCTTACTCACGAATTGTGTTTATTGATTTTTTTAATTTACGATGACCCGTGATAAGGTCGATCGTAAACAGAATCATTGCTAGCGGAAATCGAATTCTATGATATGTACATAGTAAAACTTTGTACATCGATAAAAAAAAAGTATGTCAATCGTGTACCGTATGAAACAGTTTGTTTCCGGAATCTCGTAGAGTGTTAAACATATGATATTTTTATCATTTCCGTCACATATTTAGCGGGTAAAAATAATATAATATTTAACCTAAAGTTAAAGTCATTGCTCTCAACTTTTTCTAATTTTCATAATGCGTAAAATAGTGTTTGGCTAAAACTCAAACAGTCTATGTTCAATATTGTAAGTGGGGCTGACCCATGGGATTATTCCGCACATTACCATAAACCCGTAATCAAACACCAAACAGTACCTATTTGATTAAATTTCCAAATAGACTAAATTTGTACTCTGAACGAAGACACTGTAACAGTTGTCATGTTAGTATAATAGATTGTTAATAGATGGCGCTCCTATATATTAATGGGATCCGAAAGTATGATAAAAAATACTGTAATTTAAATTTGTCTATGAACAAAATTATCTGTCGAAACACTTCAAGCCATGCGTATTGTTATCTGGTCCCACGTTTGGTTTTGGTCATAACAGTAAACCACGTAGTTCTTGATACCTCACAGCTTGGTGGTAGGGTAATTACCCGACTGGTTAGCGACTACCCTCGGCATAGTAAACGAGAACCAGCCCTTTTCAGCAAGTTCAGCAACATGCCTGTAATCCCCTGATGTTGCGGCTCTCCATAGACGACGGTAACCATTTACAATCACACGGGCCGTCTGCCTGTTTTCGGTCCAATAGTATAAAAAATCTTTAGTAAAAAAAAGAATTTTTAACCATCCTGGGTCACATGATACATCGTTAACATCAGATGACATCACAATCCAACCTTAAACCTCTAAGAATGAAAAATAACAGATGCTATTCAAGTCGTCACATTTCATAATAAACAAGAAGGATGATGAAGCGATGATAGCTTGATAGCTCAGTGGTAGTGTGTACGACTTCGCTTCAAGGGACGTGAGTTCGAATCTAAACACCTACAATGAGCTTGAGCTTTCGATGAAGGAAAACATCATGAGGAAACCATAGCATGGTGGTAGGGCTTTTTCTAAGACCCGCCTGGCTAGCTACCACCCTCAAGTTGTAAACCTGTCGCCAAATACAAAATAGGAGTGTTCCGGCAGCTGCACTTAAGAGCCAGTTGCTCCACAGGTTTAGCGTGTCTACCAACTTGAGCCGTATCGTCACTTAAGATCAGGTGAGATTATGGCCATAACGTTAAACCTTAAGTATAAAAAAAGAACGTTGCCCCGAGTAAAAGTTATTTAGCATATTATATAAAAAAGATAAAAAATCGTAGAAAATCCATCGACCGGTTATGTTTTTAAAAACATTGAGTATTAAATTCCACATTCCTTCTTTAAACATGTTAATGTATATTTCGTAATATAATATCAAACGGCCGTCGAGTGTTTCATTTCCGTTAACATCAACTAAATTCACTATGCTTCTCTGTACGTATTTATAACGAGTTTAGTTATCTATATCTTATTGATTTATTATATTAATATATTAATAATATTATTATTTAAATTATATAACAATTTTTTTTTTTATTTGATAGACCAATCATTGAGGAAGGCTATTTAACATCACGCTACCAGCGATGCGAGCAAAGCTGTACCTATTGAAAAAGTTACATAAACAATAATTATTAAGTAATATTTAGTTCTACGTAAACGAAGTCGCGAGCGCAACTAGTATAGATATATAACACTCCTTTCTTCAGCATTCTTTAATGACAAGATCGTTAAATCTATTAAACTGTAGAACGTAAACATCTATTTAAAAAGTTATTTTGCAATCACGAGCGGTTGAAAAGAAAAATTCGGAAGAAGTCACTGGTATTGACGAGTAATATAACAAATATTCGATCGAACACCGCTTTAGACAGATATTTCCTTACAGGTTTTATTTGTTATAAAGACCTTGTGTCCAGGGCCATGCAAATACTACTGCCTTAGTCAAGCGAAACACTTGTCTCTCTGGTTCAATATTTAATAATGCGTTCTATTTTCTCGATTACAATACGTTATTGCATTCAATTTTATTAATTTATTCAAACTATATTATCTGTTTGTAATTAATAATTTTCACCGACTGGTTGTATTTTACGAATTTATTTTATAAGTGGGAAAACATCTGGTTTCAATTTTTTGTTGATAAACATTACAACTTGTTATAGCAAAAAAGGATAATCTTGTAAAATCAAAAGAGAAAAGGTGGGTACTGAATTACATTTGCATACATATATAAAGATGTCTTTTTTTGTTTGTCTGTTGCACAGACAATCTATTTAGCAATGTCAGAGTGATGTATTTGCGTACAATAGCAGAGTAGCAAATCTATGTAAATTGAAAACAAAATTAGTTAACTTCTATTTCGATGACAAAGTTTACACTTTTTTTATAGTTTAAGGTTAGCGTTGTGACGTAGCGGTTAGTGACGATACGGCCCAAGTTGGTAGACACGCTAAACCAGTGGAGGAACTGACTAACAAGTGGAACTTCTGGAACATACCTATCGGTATTTGGCGACAGATTTTGAACTTGAGGGTGGTAGCTAGCCAGGTGGGCATTAGAAAAACCCTACAGCCATGCTATGGTTTTTCTCACGATGTTTTCCTTCACCGAAAGCTCAAGCTCATTGTAGGTGGATTCGAACTCACTTCCCTTGACGCGAAGTCGTACACACTAACACTTAGCTATCATCGTTTCGAGTCGCAATAATCATGATATTCAACATATTTTAATATAAATATTTGACACCGATGCGACTTCGAAAATAAACGACAAATTATAGGTAGGCTTTCGGAGAAAAGTGCATTTGCCAATATTAAAATTAAAAAAAAATACTTTCGTTAATATCGGGTTGCCGGTAGTGATTCTACAAAGTTTTTAGGGAAATACTAATACAAAAATTGATAACAAATTACTGGTACAATTACAACCGGTATGCGTTATTCGTTCCCAAATAAGCTTAACGTTTACAGAAGTTTGCATTCCTATTATCGAGCTTACGATTGCATGACTAATTCACGAGTATTAGATATTTTCGTCAAACTTAACGCTTTCGATGTGGGTCAAGCCTCGAACCCGGTACAGACGGTCGCGTCTCTCTGTAATGTGTCTTTGTAATTGTTTTTTTTATGATATTATAATTTTTTTATGAATATGCATTTTCATACGTATTCGGCCGGATTTTATCTTAAACGTATTAGAATTCTCCAATACTTACCTGCAGTGTTTAGAGGATATAATTATACATATAAAAATTATATCCATTACTTTCTGATAACATACGATTCCGCTTACGAAACACTTTTTTTTATACTAATAGACAGCACACTGGCAGACGGCCTATGTGATACTAAATAGTTCTTTGAGTCTATAGACAGCCGCAATATCAGGGATATTACAGCTATGTTGCTGTGGTAAAACTGGTCGCTAACCAGTTGGGCAATAATAGTACGACAAATCTGTGACGGACCATGGATTGTGTAGTTATCCGTCAAGACTAAACCAAATGTGGGACCAACAATCATCAGAACCTCGTCAGTACATCGCCGGGTGCACCGCATGCAGGTGAGGTTGGCTTGGAGTGGTGGGTAACTCAGATGGTATTCTATACCCCTTACACCCCTAAAAACGATTAACATAAATATATTAAAAACAAATCACATAAATCATGATACCTCTGTCTCTTGTTTGTCACATAAATGTCACAATAGATTCGATATGAATTATATAATAAATTTCGACGGTAAATCAGTAACTTTTAGTAAGGGACTAAGGGAATTAGTAGAGTTCATTCGCATCGGGTAATTGAGTGAGTTCTGTGACGGTTGAAGGGACCCGCCTATCGCCCGCAGCGGGACGAATTGTGCGTCAACCTCCACCATTTCTATAATTGTTCCATAATTCTTTTAACTGGACAAATTGATACAATGACAGTACGGCAATTGGTATCTTTATACACGTAAAACCGAGTTTTAAACCATTTATAACTTCAAAAACGGTTGATTCTATTTAAATGATCTCAGATTTATTTGATTCGTGTCCGTCTAGAAAAGTAGAATAAATTTTTCATACTCATTTTATGACACAAATGAAAGTCTAAAGTGAGCTTAGTTAAAAGTTAACACAATATTCATTGACTGTTAGGCGGTATGAAGTTTGTCGTGTTTGAAATATTTACTTATAAATGTAGATAATGTAATAAAAACTAATATCAATCAATACATAAGTTACTTTTTATGCCATAAAACGAAAAAGTTAAAAGAAATAAAAATATTAATTGATTTTCTTGACAGATTTTAATATACTTTTCTCTGGCCGATATCTAAGAACATAACTTAAATCTGTGATTGAATTTAACTCGGCATTTACATATATATAGTGATAATTTAACTAAAAAGTTTAACAAATTGTATCATCAATTAAATTGGCATATATATGTATTTGTTGTATAGGCAATGTTTTCTATTCATAACCACGGTAAGTGACAATGTGGTCGAGTTAGCTACCCTTGGTAAGGACAACGACGACCAGCGCAAAAACTTTTCTAATACCTAAGTATGTAACCTTACTGTAAAGATACGTACAATAAGTTTTTCTATTAAAAACACTATCATTTGCCCGACATTACAATGACCTTAGTTGTAACCATATTAGTAAAATATTTACATTACAGAATATCATATTTCTTCGCAACTATTGTCAATATTTTGACGATTTCAAATGGAATTCTTATAGTATCAAGTTAGGCGGTTTTGCATTTCCATTAGATTGTCAAACCGTGCATGTGTTATTCGATATAGGTGGCGGTTTCGTATGACCTTTTTTATAGTTTATAGGTTTAGCGTTATAGCCATAATCTCTCCTGATCTTAAGTGACGGTACGGTCCATATTGGTGGACATGCTATACCTTTGGAAGGTTTGGCTCTCAAGTGCAACTGCCGGAATAAATTGGTATACTATTATGTATGGTAAATATATGGTATTCGTAACAAGTATTTGGAGGCAAACGTCGCGTTATGGGACGTGAGTTCGAATCCAACCACCTACAATGAGCTTGAGCTTTTGGTGAATAGAAACATCGAGAGGAAACCATGTCATGGCGGTAGGGCTTTTTCTGATGCCCGCCTGGCTAGCTCCACCCTCAAGTTAAAAATCTGGCGCCAAATACCAATAGGCGTGTTCCGGAAATTGCACATGAGAGCCAGTACATACAATAAAGGCCGGCAACGCAGCTACGATTATCTCGGTGTTGTGGGTGTTCATGTGCAGCGGTGACCACTTACCAACAGGTGGCACGCTTATACATCTTTTTTATATAGTCAAAGTTTAGCGTTATGGCCATAATCTCACCTGATCTTAAGTGACGATACGGCCCAAGTTGGTAGACACGCTAAACCTGTGGAGGAACTGGCTCTCAAGTGCTGCTGCCGGAACAAACCTTATGGTATTTGGCGGCAGGTTTTTTACTTGAGGGTGGTTACTAGCCAAGCGGGTATTAGAAAAAGCCCTACCATCATACAAAATGCATCATTTGCCCCCTATTACATAAAGAGAAAACAATCAATTGGCATGAAAAGTTTATACACGTCAGAGATATAGTAAAGGATAAAAGGGTGTTTTTCATCCAGGAAAAAAATACTATTACCAAGGGACAGAAATAGAATACCTTATAGTTCCATGCGAATTAAGTTGCGAGCACAGATGGTATCGAATATATTTTTAAACTAGTCTTTACGTGCGGTTTCGCTCGCGTTAATATTAATTTTATCACACAAATGACGCAATAACTAATTTCGTACAAAGTTTATCGTTCTCTTCACGCCACTTCCAATAAGGCTTTCGCGAAATACAAAATAGCCTATCACCATCTCCAGCTTCCCATCTATCCCTATATCAAAAATCAGCATAACCTATCCAGCGGTTTAGGCGTAACAAACAAACTCACTTTCGCATTTATGATATTAGTAAGGTGATAAATAAGCATACTAGGACGATAAGGGTCCAAGCCCGTGGGCGCGTGTGACAATAGAGGTATATAAAGCGCGTGGCTAACCTTGAACTCCCCTTGAATTCAATACCGTGAAGCTGCGGAACAACCTACCAGAACACACAAGTGTTCCCTCTCTTTTGACTACCGGTCTTTCAAGCCTACACACAGGATGGTATGACCGTGATAACGCTAGATGTACTATGGTCGTCCACTGTTTTTAACTTGTATATTTGACCTCAAGTCTACTGCTATCACTTATTCGTTATAAAAATGTTTTCCGAATTTCTCTTGACTGTATAGGTAAATAAAGTGCTTATCTAAGTTATCTAAGTTATCTAAGTGCTATGACAAGGACATATTTCATATTTATGTGTTGTTTTTATAATATAATATAACTTCATTCGCGTGGAACTAAAAATGATTTGATCGTTTTTGCTCGTTTTGGTAACTTTTCTCAAGACAACTTTACTCCTATTAGTGATAGCGTATTGTTAAATAGTGTCAATCTTAATAATCCCCTTAATAATTACTCAAATACAAAAATATTTTTCACTATACGACTCGTAGTTCTTGAGATTAGCACGTTAAAAAAAAACAATTCCACTCAATAATAATAATATAGATAATGTTTTGGATGTATATTTATATTTTACTAGCTTTTAACCACGGCTTCGCTCGCATTGAAGCCATTCAATAAGTTTTTTTTTTATCTTACGTTATTTTTTTTTTTTTTTTTGTTAATAAATAGTATCCTATGTTACTTGTAATACCTCCAAGTGTATATGTACAAAGTTCCATGATGATCGGTGTAGTAGTTTTCGCGTGAAAGCGTAACAAACAAACTTACATTCACATTTATAATATTATGTAATGGGATTTGATATTATGTCGAATATTTTTCTCTTGCTTTCTATATGCAGAACGTTAAAGCAACAATTTACGCTTATAAACGAACCGGTTTAAGCTGTATGTCCATCATACTTAAGGAGTATTGTCAAATGAAGTAGTTTTATCCGCAGTTTCGTTCGCGTGAACTTGAATTACGTTTATCGTAACTTTAGTACATATCTTTATCTTTATGAACTTGGTATTATTATCACAAAATTTTTTTATGGACACAACTTTCATTACCTTATATTTATACTAGATTACATGGTGAACTTCGTAACACCTATACTCTGGAATACTAGATGGCTTTAAAGAATCTAGATTTTGAGATTTTTTGGCAAACAATTTTTTTAGCTTACGTAATATTTTTTTTCAATTAAAAATAGCCCATGTTACTTCTAATACCTCCAAGAATATGTGTACAAAGTTTCATGATGATCGGTTAAGTAGTTTTCGCGTTAAAGCGAAACAAATAAACTTGCATTCACATTTATAATGTTAGTAGGGATAGCTTTTATAAGCTATAAACTTTTATTACTTATACCGGAACTCGTTCGTCTCATGAGATGTAAAGTATATCCTGTAAGTTAATCCATAATATTAATTATTTTCGTATGAAATTTTATATATTATATATATATATAGTGTAGTTTGAGGCTTTGAAGTAATGAGCGTACAAGGGAAACACAGTTATATTCGTAAATACTAGATAGACAGGCAAAGAAAAATATAAAATATTCACTGTTTATTCACACATAGAATATTGTTTTAGTTTTTAATTATTGGCTTTTACCCACGGCTCCGCTCGCCTTAATTTTGATTTTGCCAATCAATTCTAGCTGTCGATCTATACAGAAATATTTTCCTATCAAATACTATGATATTATTTATTTCAGGATACTGGTCGATATAGATAAATATGAAATTACCCAAAATTCCAAATTATAAGCAATTTTTCTCTAAAGTGTAAAGCGAATTTATCCCTCTCTTTACCCCACTTTTTATGAGTTTTTCGTTAGGAAACGGAGCCTACCACCGTCTCCAGATACCCATATATATCTATACCGAAATTCATCATAATCGATTGAGCGGTTTAGGCGTGAAGTAGACGGTTTAGTATGGATATATATAAGGATTTATTACTTGATAATTTAAATTTTTTATTGAAATAACTAAGCTTAATCTGTTAAAATGTAAGTATGTACATTCGCACAAAGGAAAAATAAATTTCAATCAACGTAAATCATTGTGTGGTTATAATGATACCTTATATCTAGATCACTCGCCATAATATCGTCGATGGCCGCATGTGCAACCGACTTCCTTTGCCTCGATTTTATTTTATTTGCACACATGTAGAAGATAACCATCTCCTCTGCTAATAACCATCTCCTCTGCTAATAAGAGCTTACGTACCTACCGGACGAATGTTGCTAGTTTTATATTGTAAAAAAATACATTTCGCTTGTATCGACATGAATTATGTTTCATATAATTTTAAAACGTATTTTTGAAGATTTTTTGGCCACAATATTATTAATAAGAATATATTATAATTATAAATGGGTACTCATTAAAATATACAAAAATTTCATTTATTACTTCAGTTATTATAAAAGTTCTAAACGGTTGACTTCAGAAACCTTTTTATTTTATAGGGTAAAAAAGTACTCTGGATTTTAATCCATAATATTAGTTATCACCGTATTGAATTTCATTACAATATGTCCAATAGTTTCAGAACAATTCGGATTCGGACACAAGCTGATAAAAATAAATGTTTTTTTATATATATAAAAACTGTCAAAATTGTGAAAAGTGTAACTTACCAATTTCTACTACATTTTCAAATGTGCCACAAATGGCAACACTTGTTAAGGAAATTATCGTAATGCCTTCTAGCGTTCTATGCCGTGTTTCCCATAGTTGTATAATACTTTACTTATATTCATTACTTATTTTAATAATAATATTTAGAAAACACTATAAGTATGAGCTACTTAACGATTGTTTTGCTAATTTATAAACTTGAGCTGCGGATCATACCCAGCCTATACCCATTTTTAAACCAAAGACTAGTGAAAAAAGTTTATTTTGTCATATTCAATTGCTTCACCGTATAAGTCAAAAGTGGCAGAGCTACACTAAAATTCCACTTTGTTTGTGGCTGAGCATACAGACATGTAAAGTGCCATCAATTTATTGTGATACGATCAATAAGAGAGTTTACCGCCATTATTGAAATTATACCTCTTTTGGCGCCGTATCTTTATTGTATTTACTTAACTTTCAAAATAAATACAACCGTCAAACCGCTTTTTTCACTGTCATTACATCATTTATTATTTTCTGTAAGTATTAATATTATAAAGTGGAACACTTTGTTTGTTTGAACGTGCTAATCTTAGAGTTCACCAGTCGGTTTTTTTTTTTGGATTTGGCCTTAGGATATTTATATTTAACATCCAACTACCATCAATAGGAGAAAAGCTGTATTGAATAAAGATGCAAAAACGGGCACACATTATTAAGTAAATAATTTTTAGTTCCACGCGATCGAATTTATAACATGTTACCGTACTATTTAATAATTATTTATTATGAATACACATATATATTAAGAAGTTAATAAAATATTTTTATTATTAAAACGTAATAAAGTTCAGAACGTTGAATTAATAGATTACTTAACTGAAGTGTTCATTTTATTATCAATACATTTAACATTATGGATCTTCTCATTTCTTTTAATACTGCTTGTTCAATGTAGTATTCGTAGAACACCTTAGCATACCGGCAAAACGCGATTCCAGTAAATCTAACATCTATCACAATATTTTAATATCATTTTTTTTTGTTGCAATTCTTTACATACTCTTTTAATCTTTTCAATACTAAATTCTATTTTTATCGTTTATTTTTCTCGATTAAGTCTATTATTTAGTAAATGTATACTTATTAGTTACATTCTAATTCATACAAAATATAGAAAGCTGAGATAAATTATTTCAACGAATATAGAAAAGATACGGTATTGTAGTAGGTCTTTTTTTAAATGTTTTATACCCTAGTGCACACAATAGCCGATTAGTCTAAAATTTCCAATATTTATTGTAATAGCAATCTCGTCGATTTGGCTCCTAGAAACGAATATTTCGCCATTATGTTTGTCCTAAGGCTTTAAATATACCTTTATATTAACCTCTTGTAATTTTTTTGAAACGAATACATCTTTAGATGCCTTGGGCGATTATCGATACACAAAAACTTCAAGGTCGCATATCTGACACGTTCGCGTCACGACTTGAAAAATAAGTTCATTGAAATTCGAGTAAATATGTAAAACCGCTGTATACAAATAATATAAATTATGTAAATATATATACTGTTTTATATGCCTGTCAAGAAAGTAGAACACTAACATGCGAACATAAGTACATACGTGCTTTTTTTTCTAAATGACGCAATAAATTGTGATCATTGTACCAAATATTTATTAAATAAATAAAAAATACGTTCTCTTTAAATGTAGATTTATTATTTTTATAACACACGCCGTAGACAAGGTCTCCTTGGAATTCTTTTCGTTGTAAACCCATTATAACGGTATCAGAAACGTGACTTAGCGCTAAACATCTCTCATCGTTTCATTCTCCCCTACAAGCATTTATAAAACGTATAGTACTAGCCTATGCCCGCAGTTTCATTTGCGAGGTACAAAGAGTTTTTTAATGTTATATATAAAATTCCCGTGTCACATTGTTAGTTGCCATACTCCTCTGAAACGACTTGACCAATTTTTATAAAAAAAATATATGTATATTCTGTAAGTATAAGAATCGATCGCAATCTATTTTTCATACCCCTAACTGATGTGGGTGGGCCACCCTAAACTTTAATTATTATTTTTTTGTCAATTTTTGTAAAAAAAAAAAATTATGATGTGGCATTAATAAATTAATACGTACAGCCCTAAATTTTCACCCTCATCCTCTCATTTTTTAATACTACCGAAGCATCAACTAGAAATAATTTATAAGACAGAAAAACTTTTGTCGGGTCAACTAGTAATTTAAAAAAAAGGCCGAAAAAAAAAATATATATAACATTTCATAGGAAGTAGCTGATACAGCTTCGAAAGTTAACATTATCGGTCAGTTCCTTGAATCCAATACGATTTTAACGCATACAAATAAGTTGACTAGATTAAACCTTTATTTAGAACCGGTAGTATTAGCAGTGTCTAGCGAGACTGGTATCTCGGATTGAATGTTCATTCGGAGAGAAAATAGTGGTCTAAGAAACTGTGGATTTATTACTTTGACATTTTTTGCTTTTTATCTTGTAGCCGATTAAAATAATCTAATTCTGGCATGCTATCAAAGACATCTATCGCCATTTTGACTATATTTTTGGAATGATTAAATCGGTTTGTTTTTATTAAGAAACGTATGTTATTTAGTCATATATTGTATAACACAGGTGGCATTTTACGTAACATAGAGCGATTTTTGCGAGTGAATTTGAATATAAATAGGTAGTTATATTAATTTGATGGAACTTTCCGATATTTTTGTAGCATCTTTAAGACAATTTAAGAGAGCTATGTCAAACGAACCATCGTTTTGTTTGAACAGCGAATATGAAAATAAATTAATCAAATTAGGCGTAACAGACTTTTATCCAGTGGGTTTGATAATTTCAAAATAATATTGGGCTTTTCAGTCTAAGTAAATACATCACAATATTTTTTTTTAAATAGTTTATCCAGAACATTTACAGTGCAGTGCTTAAATTTTAAGGAAACTGTCGACTGTAAAACGAACATTTCTGTTTCATAAATAAAAATATTTTTAAATATTCCATCATTAAAATTACAACAAAGATGTGCATTTCAAAAATACACATAATCAATAAGATATTTGTAACCATTGATATATTAAAACCATTGTCGCATATGTGTGTTGTGTCAGAAGGACAAATGTAAACAAAGAATCGTGCAAAGGACCACAGTTATAACAGCAAAAAAAAGTTCAACAACGTTCTTTAATTTTGTTGTCTGTGTTCCTAGAATTGTTTAAAAAGGCGATATCCAAATTTAAAAATATGCTTTATTGTTATTGCTATATTTTAATGTATGTTTGTACTTTTCATTTACAAAAATAATATGTTACGGGTATTATTTACTATTATATTAATTCGTAATATTATTCAATTTCGCAAAATTAGTGACTTTTTTGTTACACAAAGTTAATGTTTAGATACTTTTAATTTCCAAGGATAATATAATTTTGAAATGTTTTTTTATTGTATAATTTTTAAACGTCTATTGTACCCTATGCATAACAGCCATTCATGTGCGCGAGGAAACGAGACGATGTTATGGGTGAGAAAAAATGCGTACCTGAGAGAGCGAGCAAGGGAGATTGCATTCCATGCGAGCTCAAAGTCCGTATACTACATGAATGTTGCTATGTATAAAATGTTAACAGATATTTAAGAATTTTAGCTTTTATTCCAACATACTAGGTATTTTCTTATTTCACTTCAGGTAACTTTTTTTTAATCAAGTCGACGGTTTGGACGGTCGACAGAAGGGACGTGATTAATATATTTTTTTATGGAACAGGGGCAAACGAGCGAGGGGGTCACCTTATGGTAAGTGATAACCGCTGTCCATTGACACCCACAATATCAGAGGAATCGCATGTGCCTTGCCGGCCTTTAAGGTACATTCCTAGTGTTCTAATGCAGTGTTTCTCAAAGTGTGTGTTCTCAAAGCCTCTTTAGAAGGGTCGCGAAGCTTCTATAGCGGAGTTGCAAAAGGTTAGGAAAGCTACTATAGTAAAAAAAGCATTTGTAACACTTGTATCAAATTAACGAAAAATTGAAAATAAACTTATGAGAACTCTTAATGCGAGGTTGCATTTGTTTTTATTAACCAATTTCTCCTATCGTGGATTCGTTTTTGCTACATGGAGAATTAAATCATCTTCCAAATTTAAACCGATTTTTTCCTTACTTTTTATTTGGGCCATTGATGAAAATGTCAACTCGCACAAGCACGAGGTGGCAAATAGAAAAAAATACCACAAAGCCTCTGTTGTTAAATTATACCAACTTATACACTTAAATTCTAATTGCAGCATCCCATCGACAGATAAATCAAGCCCATTTTCTTTGAGCTTGGTTGCCAAGTTTGACTCATTTATAGCTGCATTTAAAAACGCATTTAAAAACCACCTTTTCCTTGTATTCTTCGATATCTCTTGCAATGAGAAGTAACGACACAGTTCTTTGTTCGTTTTCGGATAGCAGTCCAAGCCGAGGTTCGGCTATTTTTGCAACCCTTGCGGCTGCTGCCTAGGGGCTGAGTGCCCTCATCATTCTCCCCAAAAGGTTCGATGTAGCTGTCAGAGCCCTTTCGGCTAACAGCGTATGTCAAGTAGAAAAAAAAAACCTTTCTTTCAACTTTTCTATCACCATTGTCATACCTGGTATAAATTCCTTGATTTTTATTTCACATCCAACTTCCTTAATAAAGGACTGTGTCGAAGAAAATGAATTGAAGTAATGTTAATTTAGAGACGATGAACACAAGTAAATTTTGTTGGTAAGTTGCATTATCTATTGGCGTCGTATTCGCTGTTAGCAAAAAATATGTTTTACATACTTAATTATGTATTTATCCGAATCCTAAATCTGAACATGAATAAATATGTTGGATTGAATATTTGTCACAAAATAAAATACGTGAAAAAGCAAGGGGTAGAGGGATCTAGAAAATTTTCTTCATAGTAAATGAGCCGTGTCATGAAAAAGATTGAAAAACACTGCTCTAACGTATAAGATCTAATGCGGAGTCGTATACTAATCGCTATCAAAAAAAAAATACCAGCTTATCTTTGTAGTTATTAGAAATTATTTTATAAGTACATAATTGACATTTTTACCAATTTATAAATTATATTTATTATAAATGCAATAGTAGTTTTCAAATTTCTTTTTGAATTCTGGCTAGAGATGCCTTTACAAGACCTATGAAATATAACTAAAGGTTCGATTGTATCTGATTGAGGCTAAATTTTGTTAGTTTGATTTGTAGACGCTCTAATCACACTTTGTAAAGTTCTTTTGCCGACAATGTTCTGATAGTTTATTAACGATTACCAATTGTAACCTGTTAAGTACGAATAACAAAAATTTAGTTCTGTTTACATTCTATATAAAAGGTTATGAATAGCAGTGAATGCTTGAACGTTAAGTGAAATGCATGCTCGGCTGCTCCTTCCATTACAAAAAATATGTATACCTTAAAAAATTCTACGTACTGGCAACACCGCAACACTAACTAACGGCTCCGCTCACTGACTCCCGCGCACCGCCTCGATGCGGTTGTGTTGTACTAACATCTAGAGTCTGTTCTCGTCACAAGGCGATTTAAAACTCGACTTCCCCTCGATGTTGGTGATGACACGTCGAATTTAATGTTAAATGTGATAATTGTGAAGTAGTGATAGTGTTGTGGACCAGACAGAGAGACACCGAGGATACTTTCACTGGTCTGAAAGTGGTTTAACATTCTTACGGAGAACCTCTTTGAAAGGAGTTGACCGGAGTACACAATACGAAAAGGTAAATATTTGCGAAACGCGTAGATATTTTGTTTGAAAACTATATTAATCTTTCAACTATATTGTTTGAAGTAATCTATACTAAAGTTATATAAAGGAGTAATACGAGTTTTTAGGACTAAATGATATGAGACCAAAATATATTTTACTGCTAGAAAGCCATTCCATTCTATCTGATAATGTCATTGTTTTTAAATTCCATTTAGTTTATAGAATACGCGTAGTTGGCAAATATTTTATTACTTTTAAATAATAGACATCTTTAAACTAAAGACTATATAAGCAAGTTTTGTAAACTGGCTCAAAAATGCATCACCTTTTTTTTATACGAATGTAATATATTTTTTAATTAGCAATACTTATGGTACAGTTACAGTGTAGAGTTTTTGGCGCGCATTTCTATATCCTATAGTTGTTTTTCAATCCTTTATTATTTGCGCTAATAGTTTTGGCGCGTTTTGTTACGTAGTTTAATTAATATACACAAGTGAAAGATGCATAATAAGATAAAAGATGCGTTTTGATATCACATAAAATCTGACTAATAAGTTATATCAATAGTTGTTTTCATATTTTGACATACGGAAGAGTAAAAAAGTAACCGGAAGCTAGGCTTAAAGGACGTGTGTAGAGTGAGTGACTGTTGTGAAAAATTATATTGGTTAGAAGCAATAATTATGTCATAATATTGCTGAATATTGGGTTTATCAATAAAAAAACCCTTGAATAGTATACATCTAATATAATACTTGCTAATTCATAAATATTGTAAATTTTTTTTACAAAAAAATTAAAGTACGGGATAACTATATTTTGCAAGGAATATGTTTGTTAGCTCTCACTGAAAGTTTAATTATCAAATATTTGGTAGCATATTATACAACAACGGTTTAGTATATAAGCCGTGTGAAATTTTTCTGAAAATATTTAAGATGTTAATACTATTACATAGTTATTACGTAAAATAATATCTAATTAATGCAGCGGTACAATAAAATTAGAAATTTCGTCTGTGTGCTTGGTGAAACAAAACGTCACTTTCGCCATTGTTTAAAAAACATTTTGCATTCGTTTTCTATACTAATATTATAAAGAGGTAAGATTTGTACTTTTGTTTGGAACGAATAAACTGAAGAACTACTGGACCGATTTCAAAAACTCTATCACCGTTATAATGCTACATTAGCTCTGAGTAACACAGGCTATATATAATAATATTTTTTTTTTATGAAAATATTTATATAAAAATGTAGTTCCACGCGAACGGAGTCGCGGTCACAGCTATATTATTATAAAGTGTTATGTATTATTGTACTTAACTAGCGACCACACGTGGTTCTGTATGCGATTTGACAGAAATATTGTGATTTCTAAAAGTATTATACAAAGATATTATGTGTTTATCATTTTCACGGTTGTAAAATATTATTGGTTAAGCAGTTTCTGAATTTAGTTGGGACAAACTATTCTATCTACTACTATTCTATCTACTATCTACTATTCTATCTACTATCTTTGAACTATTCAATCGATAATTTTACATACTTATTGTCGGAAGTACCGAAGTAATATTCCCGTCAAAAAGTAAAATAACCTTTACATAAACAAAATTAATATTAACGCATGCAAAGCCGCGGACAAAATATAGTGTGATGATAAATTATTAAGTAGGTGTATTAAAACAATATTTATGTAGTTAATTAGTCACAGTGTGGTCGTTACCGCAAGTTCCGTTACAAACTAATACGTACCCGCATTAAGTTGACAATACTAATAACAATAAATATTGTTCTTCACTAGCAACCTGGCCCGACTTCGCTCGGATAACTATGATAATAATAGACGGCACAAGTCTACCGTGGCTACAATTTAATAAATCTTTTCAAGAGGAATTATTAGGATATACTTTTTTTTTATTATAGTCGGTATAATGGTTTATTATATTTTTGTCGTACTGTGGAGCTGTGGAACCGTCTTCCGGTCAGCGTGTTCCCACCCTCCTATGACATGGGGCCACACTTTTACTTGATGTTAAGTGAAGATGTGGCTCAAGGCGGTGGGCACATTAAGCCTAGTGCGGAGGGACTGGCTTTCAAATCCAACTGCTGGAACACAGTTATAGGAATTTGGCGGCAGATTTTCAACTTGAAGGTGGTAGCTAGCTATGTGAGCATTACAAAAAGCCCTACCAACATTCATCATGATATTTTCCTTCACGGAAAGCTCAGGCTCGTTGCAGCTGGATTCGAACTCACGTCCATTGACACCGCGCCAATATACGCTGAGCCATCATCGTTTCCGTTGTTTTATAATATGTATTGATATCGTACGTACGATATATCTTATAATAATCTCGAGCACCTCTACAAAAGATAATTCGGTGAAATTCTTTTCAACCGACGTCATGGGAAAAATGGTTAACTCTAGCTGATAAAACGCGTGACCCGGATTCGAAAGTGTGTTATATATTACTTAGTGTACGTTTTTTTTTTTGATATAACATACTGGCTGTGCCCTTGACTTCGTTCGCGTGGAATTTAAATTTATTCGCTATCCCTCGGGAAAGAGTAACCGATCCCTACCAATCTTCATGGGATCATTCGCTGAACTGACGCGAATGAAGCCTGAAAATTACATCAGAATCGGTTCATCCGTTCTTAAGTCTATAGCGACCATACATACATAAATACCTGAAATTTTATCTATGATAAGATTTGGTAAATACACTATATACGGATAGACTTAGCACTTACACGTGTAATATAAATGACCCTAATTTGTAAATTAAATATTTTTGAAAATTAGTAGACCTGAGTTCTTTGTTAATGGATGCAAGTATAAATAATTTATTTTAAATTTGTTTCTGTAATGTACACTTTTACGCGACTTTACGATTTTATGCCGTGTCGTATTACTCAATTATAACGAACCTTTTCGGGGAAACATCTTAATCGACACTTTTCAGGAGAGAGGTTTATCGCTTCTAATTAAAATGTATTTATGATATCTCTATAAAACAGTATGGCTTATTGTTCTGAATTAACCACTGATCTATTTAAATATTGGCTATTAGCTTACTGTTTCTAATATTCGAAGATAATTTTTAAGTGGTTACATTAAAGATATTTTTTTAAGATTTTTGGCGCTTACGATAAATTTCCTTTTTTTTAATAGTTAAGATAAACATATATGCACATACGTATGTATGTAGTATGTACATAATTTCTATTTCAGATATCGATTCCTATTTAATTAAATTTTAATGTATTGTAATTTAAATAAATTGATATATTAAATATTTTTTACAGTACGACTGTTTACATTTGTTATCAAAAAATTATTTAAATTATTATTAATTATTCAATTGTGTGGTAAACTAGCCCAGTTTACCACACTTTGTTCGCATGGAACTAAAAATTTCCTAATTTTTGCTCGTTCTTGTAACTTATTCACTATAACTATGGTGGTAGCGTAATGTTAAATAGCCTAAAGCCTTCCTTATTATTGCGCTATCAAATACAACAATACTCTTTAACATTCGACCGGTAGTTCTAAACTATTCCGCTTATAATATTGGTATAGATAAATTAATAAGTCCGAAAACTCGTATCCATAATATCAAATATAATCTACTTATTGACGTAATTTGGAAACCGTCATGTCGGTAAAATGGATAAAAACATACACTATTTACTATGGAACAGTGTAATACATTTACATTTGAACTGGTGGATGTTTATTATGATGTCTATACGGAAATATATTACCTTTTTTTTTAATAGTTAAACTGCTAAACCTACATTCCATAGCTAGTTGTGGTTCACCGCATGCTTTATAAGGTTATGATTAGAAACGCCATCGTAATGTTTCCCATAAAACTATATGACTCGGTTTATGGCCGATCGTTAACTTATCCAGGTTATCGGTTAAATTGGGCTGAGAAATTTTAAATGGCCGGTCATGTTATGTTTGGTTTTGGTTTTTCCCTTCCAAGGAAAGGCAAAGGTACCGAAACCATGCAGCCAAGTCAGACTTTGTTTTATTGTTATGATCGTCTTATCAAAACTGTCGAGGAAGTTTCTATGGACAACAATATATCATGTACCGAATTGTTATTATTTATAATTCATTCAAAACCAATGTTATAAAACATATGTATAAATAACTATTTATGTGAATAAAATTCATAATATACCGCTTAAGACCTTGCTGACAATACCTAGTCAGCGACAACAAAAATATTTGTAATATTTTTTAACAAACTGCACACACGTCCTTCAAACCCAATGATACTCAATACAGATTTGACTCACTGGCAGTTTTATTGTATCTATAAATTAGTACCCATATACTATCGTTGTAATTTGAAAAGTCTGTCAATTTTAGATCGTCATTGTCGTGTTTCTATTGACGAATCGATTTAACCGAGTTTTATTTAACAAATGCAAATCGACCGTGTAATTTATTGAGAATTACCTCTATTATATCTAATCGAAAAAGAACAGGCTATCGGAAAAGTCATTGTGTATTGATGACATAAACATAATAGAACGTGTGATTATTATCCAGCGGCTGTCAACGTGTGGCTCGATGTTTAAAAAAAGTAGGTTATCACTGAGAACTACCGATCCAACTGAATACTTGGTTATTTTTATCATTAGAAATTTAATTTCACTCTTTAGATGGCTCAGTTTGTACTAAGTACGTTCGCTGCATCAGTGGACGTGAGTTCGAATTCACCTGCACTGAGCCCGAGCTTTTGGTGAAGGAAAACATTGTGATGTAACCAAACCGTGGTGGTAGAGCGTTTTCTAATGCCTATCTGGCTAGCTACCACGCTTAAGTTAAAAAAGTGTCACCAAATAGCTATACGTGTGAGTCGGCAGTTGCACTTGTGAGCAAGTATCTAGCGTGTCTATCGTCTTGAATCACATCGTCACTTAACATCAAGTCTGATTGTACCCATAACGCTAAACCTATAAAGTAATATAAAAAAATCATTGACATTATTCCATTATTTATCGGTCATTTTTTTTACGCGGAGAAATTCGTTTATAGGTATCCTCTCGCCCCGTCGAGGGCGAGTTGTTTATGTGGGACTGACTCAGTGCGAACCGATAATACCCACTAAATTAAACGTTGTACCTCTGCCGCATAAATCGAGAGGACGCAGGTTCGTGGCAACAATCACCGTGTTTGTCCGCCCCACACACCTAAAGGAGATATCGCTTTAAATATACGACTCTCATATATTTGTTATATCTATAATCAGTAAGTAAACTCTGGTTTTAATTAATCAGTTCTCGGCATTTACTGTTTATATTTTTCGTCAGTGTAAAATTAAAGTCATATATTTCGAATAACAAAGGTTGGCAATGCCTGGACTACCATAGAACGCGTACATGCAGAACCTATCGTACAACATTGTTATTGCAGTACAGTCACAATAAAAATCCTCTTAAATATAAAAGTTTATTCAGTACAGAATATATTATGTATCTAAACTGCGTGTCAATAACCGCTGGCACCACGAATATTTGAATTTACTGGCCAGCGTTTTTTATGGTGATATTTAGTTTTATAAACAATTCTTCTAAAGACAGGTCCTCAAAATATTTTTCTAAGCTTGTAGAAGATCAAACAACACATTAGCAAGATGGCGTCTTCGTTAAAACTAACCATAGAAGTTTAGTGCCTATTCAGGATGCATGTTTCAATAAAAAAAAACTACGTTCCCTGGCCAAGATAATTAAAAAAAAAAATAGTCAAGGATTAGCTCAATTGGAGCTCAGTTCGAAACGGTTGTTTTCGACAACAACCCAAACCTAGGTTTGGCGACTCTTGCGCACTATTGGGCTAATTGCCTTTCGACTCAGACCGTAGTATACTCAGTTAAGAAAACAAAACTAAGATTATCTAGCACCTTCTAACGTCGGTTGAATAATAGAATAGAATATAAGCAAAAAAAAAAGTAGGCAAGCCTACTTTTAATACCAGTTTTTAATTAAACCAAATACAATATGAATGGAATCAAATATTACGTAGGTTTATATAATAAAAAGAGCTGGTAGAGATGAGGTGAAAGCGAAAGGTGCGTCAGTTTGTAATACGATTTATTTGATCTGATGAGAGGGAATTAAATTTTAATCAATCAATCATTATAATATTTTCATTCAAGTTTCTTTGCATTTTCACATATGTTTAACTGATTTGGTGATGCAACGCGTTGGCTCAGTTTTTGTTGTCAATTTGAAATTATTGATATCATTATATGATTAATCAAAAATTACCTACTAATACTGTATTGATTTCGCGTTATGGCATATATATGTGTACTACAAGTCTCGGGAACTGCTCGGAGTTTCCGTCTCTGCCACAAGATGGTCCCGGCACCAGTAAGTACGGTGAATTAATGGGTAGCTAAGAAGTTTGTCTCATGTATGCAATTGAATGCCGAATACGCGTAGATGTATTATTTTACGGCATCAGCGACTGTGTGTCTAATTAACAAGTGAGGGTGTTAGGGATAGAGCGTACCAGTTTGACGCATTTTCAGAATCTACTTCCGGTCTTTCTATCAGGCACAGTGCGATGACTTTGTCGCACTTAACAAAAACAGTGTACTAATTCTCGTACTGAATAACTGTTGTTAAAGTAAGTAATCATTGAAACTAATCTTCTGCTAGATAAGAAACGGCCATAATTAAAATAATAAACTATTCAAAATTATGATGTAGGCACTTTGATTAGTAACTACAATTTATTTTTCTTCCAATTAACTAAAAATCGTATATTATTACTTATGCTCGTAACAGTACAAGGGTTATGCCACCGGAAGCTGGCTGTGTTGTTACTCGCATCACGAACTTATAGAAGCGATAAATCTGTCCCATATGGTATAACTCATCAAATCAATGATTTTTTAATTGTGTTTTTTTTTATAGTTAAGGTTTAGCGTTATGGCTATAATCTCACCTAATCTTAAGTGACGATACGGCCCTAGTTGGTAGGCACGCTAAACCTGTGGAGGAGCTGGCTCTCAAGTGCTGCTGCCGGAACACAACTATTGGTATTTGGCGGCAGGTTTTTAACTTGAGGGTGGTTGCTAGCCAGGCGGGCATTGGAAAAAGCCCTACCACCATGCTATGGTTTCCTCACGATGTTTTCCTTCACCGAAAGCTCAAACTCATTGTAGGTGCTTGGATTCGAACTCACGTCCCTGGACGTGAAGTCGTACACACTACCACTGAGCTATCATCGCTTCATGTGTCGTATGTCCTACCTTTTTAACTAATATCTGCACCGGCTAACGTTGTTCCACGCTGTTACAGTATTCATATAATTTCACAACGTAGACACCTTTTTTAACGTACTGTTCATAACCCGTTTACGTACCACCTCATTGCGACACTTAAACTCACTACCTGGGATGAGGTTAAGGTGAGAGAGGTGTGTAGCACGACTCATCGAGTGATAAGCACTTGAAACTACCCACTAAAAAGTATTACGGCGATATTTTAACTTTTCGTGTTGCCAGAGACCAGGAACCAAGCCTTTACTTCTTCAAATAACCAAGGCGACAATTATCGCGGTCTGGTCTAGCACAATTTTATGCGATGATAGCTCAGTGGTAGTGTGTGCGAATTTGCGTCAAGGGACGTAAGTTTTAATCCAACCACCTACAATTAGCTTGAGCTTTCAGTGAAGGAAAACATCGTGAGGAAACCATAGCATGGTGGTAGGGCTTTTTCTGATGCCCGACTGGCTAGCTACCACCCTCAAGTTGAAAATCTGCCGCCAAATGCCAATAGGTGTGTTTCGGCAGTTGTACTTGAGAGCCAGTTCCTACATGGCTTTAGCGTGTCTATCATCTTGGGCTGTATTGTCACTTAAGATCAGGTGAGATTATTGCCGTAACACTAAACCTTATCTATAAAAAAAAAAAAGATCTTGTCCATGAGATACTACTTAGAGGTGGGTAGTTTTCGAAGTTATCAGTTAAAGAGTGTTGAAAGCTTAACTACTATCTTGGAGGAAACTTTTGGCTTATGCAATACAAATTTCTATTTCTTCCAATTATGGTGTTGTCTATAAAAGCATCCTTCCTAAATGTTGATTGATATAAATAGCTATCATCTTGTCAAACTTTATTAAAGTGCATAATTAGATTCTAATTATTGATACCAACGCTTCCATTATGAGCCCTTCTGTTTAGGGCGGTTTGTAATATAAAAGTTGTTACGGATTTTTTTACACGCTTCCGGCACTTTAAGCAGCTTGAAGCACTGAGAGATCAGTGCCAGTGACAGATAATTCTGACGACGCGTTCGATTTATTCTACATGTTTCACACATAAAAGGCAATACAGTATATATAGAGAGAGATATTCTTTAGTAATTCCTTATTAAATAATGTCTATAATGACCAGTGTCACTTCAAATCTCAAGTTTTATTATAATAGCTGTCTCCACGACTTCGTTCGCGTGGAAGTAAAATTTTGTTTAATCACATTTGACAGTCTTTGTATATTTCTAATCAGCCTTGCTGCTTTTTGCATTGGTGGTGGCATGATGTTCAATAGCCTGAAACCTTCTTCAATGATTCCTTTATTTAAATGCAAAAATAAATTTAGAAATCCAATTGGTAGTTGCTAAGACTAGCTAATTCAAACAAACAAGCAAATCTTTCCAAATATAAATATATATTTACTAGTGATGAGTCAGAACACTGCTTTATGTACGTGTGGTGTTAATAACTTGATTATTTAACACGTGACAACGAACCCACTGTTTAAAGGTAATAATCCCTGAAAACGAACACCCTCGTATTAACGGGCCCGGTTCGTGGAAGCGCAAAGGAAACGCCAGTCATGTTTCTAGAACATTCGTCTTTCACCGAGACGTCAGTTCCGAGTTATTCCCATTGAAGTGGTCGTTTACGCCATGTGTTTTATGGCTGCCATGTGCGACGCGGCACTGTTTCTCATAATTATGTTCGTTCGAGATGGCATATTGTGACGTCATAAAACCACTCACATTTGTTTTTGCGTATACAAACATTACATGTATTTGAAAACATCGATAACTTAGTTCAGGTCATAATATTACAGCACTATTATTGCGTCTATGCGCCGTTTATCTCGCTAAATACTATAAAACTCAATTGTTTGTTTGTTTGAACGCGCTAATCGTAGGAACTACCAGCAGAATTACTAGAAATATTTTTGTTTTTGACAAAGCAATCATCGAGGAAGGTTTTAACATATTTAACGTTAAGCTACCACGAATAGGAGCGAAGCTGTTTAGAAAAAAAGTTATAAAAACTGGCAAATAATATTAATTAATTTTGAATTCCACGCGAACGAAGTCGCGGTCACAGCTAGTTTAAAATTAACGGTTAGTAATTTCGACAACAGCATTGTACCCAATGCCTTATTCCAAATTACATTATTACATATTGTAACTCAAATGATTCGAAATAAACACATTCTTTATTGGTTTTTATCCCGACACTTACTCAAATTTGTCTAAATATATTTGAGTCCGGTCAATGAGCTATATTATTATTAATCAAAGTTAATTTAAATTTGAAGTTTTTTATAACATTTGACGATGTCGCCTAGTAGTCAATGATGAGACTCTCCAGCCTCTCAATTGCAATTGCCGGAACACACCTATAGGTATTTTGGCGGCAGATTTTCAACTTAGATTAGAAAAAGCCCTACCACCGTGCTATGGTTTCATCTCTATGTTTTCCCTTCACCAAAGGCTCGAGCTCTTAGTAGAGATTCGAACTCACACGCTACCGGTACATAGGTGTTTTGCCACCAAATCCCTGTAGGTGTGTTCCGGCAATTGCATTCGACAGCCAGTCCATTTCACTTAACGTGTCCAGCATCTTGGGCCACATTGCCACTTAACATTAGATGAGATTGTGGTTATATCGCAAATATATAACAATTTTTCATTGCTTTGTTTTTGAAACACATCAAAGGCTATAAAAAGTGTCAACTTTAAACACCATAATAAACGTTTACTTTGCAGTGGAATACAATCACTATGCACACGTGTTCACATTACAATAGCCTACAAATAATTGTACCCAACACTCTGAATCAATAATACGTGATTGTTCTACGCTAAACGGACAATACAATCGGCTTCACGAAGTTCAAGATCACATGATACATAATGTTAGAGACATAACGAAATCACTTGTAGATGTCTACACGAAGAAATTAATATAAAGTCACGTATAAAATAAACCACATACATTTGCTCGCCATTACTTGTAAATGCTATTTTTTTCTGTTTAATTCTACTATGGAATCGGTGATAGCTCAGTTGCTATCGTGTACGGAAGCCGCGTCAATTGACGTGAGTTCCAATCCCAGCAAAGTAACAACGCATTTTTCTATTATGAAATCATTTGTAAATGTCTACACTAAGAAATTAATATAAAGTCACGTATAAAATAAATCACATACATTTGCTCGCCATTACTTGTAAATGCTATTTTTATCAGTTTAATTCAACTATTGAAGCGCTGATAGCTCAGTTGGTAGCGTGTACGGACGCCGCGTCAATTGCCGTGAGTTCCAATCCCAGCAAAGTAACAACGTATTTTTTTAATATCCGCCTGGCTAGCTGCCGCACTCAAGTTGAAAATCTGCCGTCAAATACCTATAGGTGTGTTCCGAAAGTTGCACTTAAGAACCAATCCCTTCATAAGGCTTACACGTATTTAGGCCACATCGTACATTAACATCAGATGGGATTGTGTCCATAACACCTTAGCCTATTAAGTATAAAAAGTATGTTTCAAATACGCAATAAAAAAAAAAATAGTTACGACTTAAATTTGATCCCGTGACCCTTAAAAGTTTTATATGTATAGTTTGTACAATGTCGCATTGCACATGAGGGCATTTTCTACTGTTTTAGGATACTTAGTATATCAATCAGTACACAACATACTTCCTTGACCACCGACGCGATACTGAGATTTGAGTGTGCCAACTGACACAAAATCAGCGTGACACTTTTGGACCGCATATACCGTATCTACATATTTATAATATTACATTGACCGATAGTTTTAAATGCAAAACATACACAAAACGTAGGACATAACTACAATTTAAAAGCTTTATCAATATCTGTATTAGTGAGTTCAAAGACATGAGAGTTTACATTCTTGCTCGCACCCTTTCCAGAAACCCATAAAATTCGTACACCGATATAAATAACCTATTCTAATGAACAACCACCGTTTCATATATTATTATGTAAACTGTACCCCACCGTTTATTATGTTTAAGTTTAGGAATTGTTAAATGTTGCCAGCCGTTCGGTCTATGTTGCGTGGAAACGACATTTTTCACACCACGATGGTGTCAAACAAGCGTGCCGTTTGCATTATGGTAAGCTGTCATTGCAACCTTTAGCCAACACTAGATTCAACATAATAAGTATTACAAACATCTTGCGGACTTTCTGTAACTTAAGATGACTAGATATGCTTGCGACTTCGTTCGCGTGGGGCTAAAATGTCTTAGATCAGCTTAGGCCATGTATATATTTATTTTTCGAAACAGCTTTGATCATCTTCGTTGAAGCCGTTCTTAACGAATTCTCTAACAAAAAGTACAAGGGTTTTTTGAAATCCGACTCTTAGTTCTTAAGATTAGCGCGTTGTAACAAATAAAATCTTCCACTTTGTAACTTTATTTATATATATATATAAATTTCTTGTCACGTTTGTTTGTCCGTGATGATCTCTAACTGAACCGTTTTAAATCAAATTTTACACACTGTGCGCCGTTTGATCATGACGCGAGGTGACGCTGTAGTCGATGTGATTGACTACTCGAAAAGGCAAAATAAGGTCTGCTGGGTCAGCAGATGTAATATATATTTTAAATAATAGTGATAACTAATTGTACAATGTATCGACATATTAGGATAAGGAATAAATGGTTGGTCTAAGGTCAATTTTATACGGTGTACAGTGTAGAATTTCGTGCTCGTGATCTACTCATGCACAATTGTTTTATTTCTTTTTTATCTTCGAAGCGTTGGTGCTCAGTTGGTAGTGTGTACGGACGCCGCGTCATAGGTCGTGAGTTCTAATCCCTGCAACGAGACTGAGCTTTCGGTGAACGAAAACACCGTGATGAAACCATAGCATGGTGGTAGGGCTTTATCTAATGTCCACCAGTGTAGCCCAAGGTTGCGCTTGAGAGCCAGTCCTTTACTCGGCACTGGGTTTATCGTGCCCACCATTTGGGTCACATCGTCACTTGAGATCATCTGAGATTGTGGCCATAATGCTAAAATTATAATTTATTAAAAAATAGCGCTATATCTACAACACATTCCTCGCATACCATAAACCTGCTATGGGAAGAACGTACGTCGATTGACTGGGTTATTCAATATGGATTTGTAAACCGCTTTCATGTGAAATTGACTCGTTTAATAACCCCAACTAGTTACTACAGAGTAATACAATTAACTCAGTTTTTTCGCCATCTGTATTACGCATGTAACGAGTTCTCCTAACATACTTGTTCTGTGTAATTGTATAGTACATTATGTAAAGAAGTTCGTTCAACTCGAAACTAAAATTAGTGTGTAGACGCAAATAGATGCAGTTTGGATGCATTAGTGCGCATTCATATCGGGCACTGATTAATTACCACGTACGATTGTACATTAGGAGTGATTCCAATTTTGTTTTCAATCGATATTCTCGAAATTTGTATATATACATGCGAAGCGATGATAGCTCAGGTGGTGTGTTCAAATCAACCTGCAATGAGCTTGAGCTTTCGGTGAAGGGAAACATCGTGATGAAACTATAGCATGATGGTACTTCTAAATTTTAACGTCGGTATGTCTAGCTACCACCTTTTTTATTAACATGGTGTATTAACGTAAATTCAAACTCATTACCCGGGCTCAGGTCAAAGGCGTGAGGCGAATATGATGACTCCTCGGGTGCTTATCACCCAACACTTCCCATTAAAACGCACCATGCTGACTCTGCCGTATTTGCCAGAAATCAGTGACAACTTTCGCAATTCTTCTAGTTTCTGACGGGAGGCTAGCTTCCACCATCAAGTTGACAATCTGCCGTCGAATACCGTATGATTCGGTAATAGCACCGGAGAGCCAATCTCTCCTCAAGGCTTAGCATGTTGACCATCGTGTGCCTCATAACCAATTAACATCAGATGAGGTTTTAGCCCACTCTAAGTCTAATAAAACGGAAAAAAATCATTCATATTTATAATGTTAGGATTACCTGGTGCCCACGATTAATCTATCTATCTATCTACATCGGTAGAATAATATGCATATTTAAATGCCAAAACAATCGATCGAATTGTTTTGAAGTACTATCGATTAACGACTCGAAGATAATACAGTAAATGTATTTAATGCAAATAATGAAGTGATACATATATTTACAAATTTTATCATAAAATTAAAAAAAAAAACACAGCGCGTGTCTGTTTCATAGAAACATAATCAATGATCAAATAGAAATGACTCAATAGCTCGATAGCTGATTACGGTTCGTTCGTCATTCAGTATCATTGCGATTGTGTTGTGGATTGTTACAATGGAAGACTTTAGAGAGATATTAAAAAAATATTTCCTATATGTAAGTTTTTAATACATTTCTATATACTATTGTCTTAATGTTCAATACAACCGTTATCGTTATTGAAAATTTTAGAAAATCTTGGTAGAGATATGAAAAAACGATATAGAGCTTTCCAACTGCTAGTAAAGAAAAAAAATCGGTCAAAGAACGTATGTAAATGTACTAAACTATTTTGATTTCTTATTTTTGTCATCACCTTACGTATCGATGTCCACAAATACATAATCTGTTATGTATAGTTTGACTAGATGTGCTTACGATTCCGGTCGCGTGAAAAAAAAACATTAAAATAATCCTGTCTTGTAATTATTATTTTTCAAACCTCTTTGCTCCTATTGATGGTAGCTTGATGTTAAACTGCTTTTTTACGTGGGGAAATGCATTTACGCATCCCCGCCCATTCCGGGGGGACTGAGAGGGGTATGTGGGACTCACCGGGCGCTAACCGCCGAGAATACCCACTAAAATCCCACGGCTGTCTGTCGCCTTGATGGGAAGACGCGGGTTCAGGGTTACAATCACACTACTGACTACTAATAAACTACTAACTATATTTTCTATTAGAAACTTCTTGCGTATGTATTTCCATTGATTTAAAAACATTCTTCATGCTTCCCTATAAAATATTACACGTTTTACTTTCCATATAGCACAGTACAATCTAAAATAAGTTTTTTATCAGATCCCTAAGGGGATCAGTTAGTTTAGATTTTTACTTTATTTTATTATTACTAAAACGTTCTCTCATAATAGCTAGTACCGCGTTCGTTTTCTCTCGTACGCGTTTCGGCAACAGCCCAAGCCGAGGTTCGGTCACTAGTGACACCCTTGTGCGAGTTGCCCCGCGGGTTTGAACGCCTTCCGCGCTCGCCCCTCTAGTTCAGGTGAAGCTGTAAAAGCCCCTAAGGCTAACAGTGTAGGTCCTTTCGAAAAAAAAAAAAACTTTCCATATACTTACTTGATATAACATCACGCTTTTCATATGGGTAATATTGATTTTATACAATACTAGATTATTCCCGCAACTTCGCTCGCGTTAATATTGATTTTAGTCATACGAATTGGACGTCGCAATAAAAAGATTCACACAAAGCTTATCCCTATCTTTACCCTGCTTCTAATAGGAATTTCGCGAGGTGAACTCATTATAATCTATTCAACGGTTTAGGCGTGAAGACGTAACAAACAAACTCAATGTCCCGTTTATAATATTATTAGCAAGGACTTGGTGATATTGATGGTAAATATATATCTAACTAGCTAGTGTTCGCTATTTCGTTCCCGCTTTACTTTCAACCGCTCATGATAGTAAAAGCCGATCTTAGTTCGTGTTTACGATGTGAAAGAAGTATGCATGCTAATTATCGAGTTAATCGTGCGTTTAATTATGAAAATCTGTGTAATGAGTGTGTAAGAGTGTGGAATATATATATTATATGTATACACACACGCACATATATATTACACACTCTTAGTTCTAGCTCCGCCTGCGACTTCGTTCGCGTGGAATGAAATATGAATTAAACCTTTTTGCCCGTTTCTGTAACTTTTTTCAATATAGCTATACTTCTGTTGGTGGCAGCATGACGTTAAATAGCCTAAAGCCTTCCCCAATATTTCTCTATCTAATACAGAAATAAATATTTGAAATCCGACTGTTAGTTTCTAAGATTAGCGCCCACAAACAAACAAATTATTCCACTATATATTATTAAAATAGATAGATACCATTAAGCAAACAATTCTTATATAATTGGTTTTTCGAAAAGTACTTTTACGATGTGAATGAAATTTCGCATATAGATATAATGTTTTACCTTTTGAGTTTACCAAGATAAGTATTGTTAAGCAACAAGCAAAGTTCGGACTGCTATACGAAGTAAGGTGATAGTCGATTGTGTACCTGTGTAGTAATAAGCAGCAAATCCGAAAGGGGTGTTTCAGTTTACCCCATATCGAGTATCAAATACTCTTCTAAGCCACTCAGACTTTATGAGTAGATATCCTTAAAAAGATTTACCTAATAGAACCTTTAAGAGCATTAAAGCCGTTGTAAATATGTGTATGTAAAAAAAATTAGTATTAAACTTCGTAAACCAACATTTATTATTTCTAATATTATAAATGCAACAGTGAGTTTGTTGTTTGTTACGCTTTCACACCTAGACTGCTGAATCGATAATAATGAATTTTCGTATAGAGATAGATGAAACCTTGGAAACGGTGCCAATTTATTTTTTCTCGCGAAAACCTTATTGGAAGTGTGGTAAATAGAGGGATGAACTTTGTATCAACCTTTTATTGCGTTATCCGATTTGACAAAATCAATAAGAGCGTTAGCAAAGCCGCGGATAAAAAGCTAATAAATTCTATTTCAATATGGAAGAAATAAATACTTAAAATAAAGGAACGGATTTGTACATAAATTATCATTTATTATAATTAGGTTTGACCTTATGAGAGCTCCTAGTAAAATTTCATCACAATGACTCAGACTTATTAACTTGACTTACAAAACTTTGCAATATTTACTTTAAATAAACATATTTTGATTTACTTTTGCCCATACATCGCATTAATTATTTTCAATTTTATAATTACATTAAACAACAATCTATGTAAAATTTAAATACTGGTTAGTTTATTTTTTTACTACACTGTATTTTTAAACGTAGGTTACATTTCCAATGGCCAACAATTTAGTCATCTGAGAGGAGTATGTTAGATTTTTTTTTAACTAAAGTTGAAGTGTGTTGGTACTCAATGGACGTAAGTTCGAATTCACCTGCAACGAGTTTGTGTTTTCGGTGAAGAAAAAATTTTGTGATGAAACCATAGCATAGTAGAGCTTTTTCTAATGCCCGCCTGCTAGCTACCACACTGAAGTTGCAAATCTGCTGCCAAATACCTATAGGTATGTTCCGGCAATTGTATTTGAAAACGAGTCCCTCCACTAGGCTTAGCGTGTTCACCATCCTGGGTCACATCGTCAATTAACATGAGGCGAGATTGTGGTCATAACGCTAAATCAATAGTATAGAAAAAAATAATAATAAAAAAAAACTTATATAGTTGTGGAAAAAAGCAATTTTATTTTCTTTGTTGACAATAATAAAGTTTGTCTATAGTGACCTAAACTAAAAGAAAATAGTACCCATGTGTTTTGTCTCTCCCTACTTATGTGTGGTCAGGTTATTGACTACTTAAAGGGCAGAGCGACATCTGCCGGATCAGCTAATAAACAATTCTAGCGGTACTTAACTGCACTAACATCAGCGACAGAATGTATCAATAAGAAACTGTACTTTGTCTAGACTCTATTTAGTTCTTGCTTAATGAGAAATCTTTAAATAAATTTTGTTTCGAAATAAAGTTACATGTTACCCAATATAATGGGATTCTGTCAAAGCGGATGGTTAGTTATCAAATGTCAAATAAAATTTTAAAGTTATGATCCGGGAACTAACGTTAAAATATGAATTTCCTATCCATAAATATACCATTCCAGGTAACATGATAGCTTTTCTTCACCGCAGAAGTCTATGCCGTTGTTAATTAGTTCCCATACAGTATTTTCTTTGTACTCTAATACTAATTTTTGTGCGGTAGGTAGTCAAAATGATACCCACAATCATTATAAAAAATTTGAAAAAATTCTTGTAAAGATGCCAAAAAAAAAGTTTTTAGTATATTAATTCAGTTATTTAAAATAAAACTCATCAATAGTTACGTAAAATGAACACCAGTTGAGAAAATTAAGAAATAATTCTCTTTACCCCACTTACTGTAAGTTTTACGCGAGAAAAAGTAGCCTATCACCGTCTCCAGGTTCCCATCTATCTCTATACCAAAATTCCTCATAACCTATTCAACGGCTTAGGCGTGCAAGCGTAACAACATTTCGAATTTATAATTTTAGTAAGGAACTAAGCATAAAATATTTAGTGGTTCTATTATTCATATATTATAGTGGCATTCTATTGATTCGTCACAAGGTTTTTTGTATTTAAAGACAAGTTTATTGTAGGAAGAGTACACTCTAACGCAAAGCCAAAATCGCTTTACTCCTTTTATATATAAAAGACGCGATAAAATCTCTCGCTAGAAAAAATATATTCAAACTTAATGGGAAGATGCGATGACATCATTGTTATCTGAAAGGTACAAGGTCAATATGCACTTTTTGTTATTTGTTCCGTGACCGGTTGACGAAGCGTGATGAAGGTCTCCATGACAGTTTCTTGTTTCCGATGCTTGAAATGTAATACCACGTCTAATTTGGAAGCCGTTCTAATTTATTGTATTAACTAAAGTGTAATTTAGATACTAGCTGTGCCCGCAACTTCGCTCGCGTGTAAAAAAATCCTTTGTATTTGTCTTTTAGATAGATTGTTAGATAGATAGATAGATAGTTAGATAGATAGATAGATAGAGTATTTGTTTGTTTGTTGCGCTAACACGCCTTAAGGCTACTTAAGGATACTTTTTCTCGCGAGAAACTTATTGGAAGTGGGGTTAAGAGATGAATAAAGTTTGTATGAAACTTTTTATTGCGTCATCTGATTTAACAAAATCAGAATTAACGCAAGCGAAGCTGCGGGTATAAGCTAGTTAGTAAATATTTATTGCCTATTAATGTAACTCTTTTCAATACAGTTTCGCTCCTATGGGCGGTATCGTGATGGTAAATGGTCTAACGCCTTTCTCAGTGACTGCTCTACTAAACACAGAAATAGTGTTTGATATCCGATTGGTAGTTCCTAACATTAGCGCGTTTATACGCACAAAGTTTTTCGCTGTATAATATTAATTATATACGTTATTCGAACTAGAAACACCGTGAAGACTGTCCTTCGTCTCTGGCAACACGGGAGTTACAAGTGTCACCGAGATGCTTTTTAGTGGGTGGTCTCGGGTGATTATCACCTGATGAATATTAGCAAATACCCCTCTCGCGCTTGGAAAAGGCAAAAGGCCGTTGCGTCTTCTTAGTAGGTATGTGACTGTGCTTATCATACATATATTACCTTTCACAAATTTTTCCTTTTTTTTTAGGTTCTCTCCCGTCCCTTTTTTCCTCTACGTCACATTTTGCTTACTTATTTATTGATTGTGATAAATAAAAACTTTGATAAATTAATAAATATCTGTAAGAACATGTAAAATTTGCTAAATTGTTTTATGAGTTGCGAACGTCACGTCTTTTTAGATCTTCTGATCCCCCATATCACATTTTTACGCCCTCTACCCCGGTATGGTGGTATGGTGATGGTAGTAGTGAGTTAATCGAGTACCTGGTACCTGTGGTAACCATCCACTTAGACACAATCGACATTATTACTAAAGAATCCTGGCTCATTCTTGATTTGTACTATTTTAGCCATACATTGCCCAATACTTTCGTAGTCGAACAAGTATTGTAATTCTAAATTGGCGTTATAAGCTATTGCCCAATAGGGCTAATGATTCACGAATACCACGAGTGGGTAGTTATCAGACAAATCATCAAGATGTTAATTAACATTGAATAGATATTCCCAAGCTTCAAACGCCGTGAGAATACGGGCTGGCAAAATGTATTACCGCATGTTGCCAGGAAATTAAAATAATCGCAGAACTTAACTTTTTTTTATTTTAAATATCCTAATATAACAACATTTTAATGATAATATAAATCTTAAATATAAATCTAGCATGCGTTATTTATGAATATTTAAAAATTAATCCTTTTAAATGGATACTTAATAAATAAAGTTTTATTTATGTATATACCACTGTTATTTTATTTTGGCTTAAATAGGGGAAAAATGTTGTAAAAATAAATGTTATGTTCATATGTAAATAAAGAAATGAAATTCCATAAAATAACCATGTCTAGTTGATTTAAAGGAGTAGAGAAATTCAGAATATTCCAATCGTTCGTAGTTTACCATCAAACTAACTGATAGTTGACTAATGATAAAAGTTAACAACGAGAATGCACTAAAACTGACCGTTCTCAAAGGTATAATTTAGATTTTCGATAACAGAAATTCGTTATTAATGTGTGAACAATTTTTCTAGAATGTTCCTTATCCTAACTTTTGGTTCTCTGATGAATCGGCACATTGGTAGAGATAAATCAATACAGCTTTAGATTATTTCATTAATGTAATTTCCACGCGATATTTTACGATAGAGGTTTTAACCGATTTATGTCATGACATTTATGATATGACAATTTATGAAAATCGAAACCTTTTGACAAAAGTGTATATCTGGCAACACTGACTGACTTTAATAGAATACTCGACGGACTGGTTACGACGCGCAGTACCGCATTCATCGTTACGTACATACTTCCAGCTTCCTCAATCAGTTATAACACCACATTTTAATTTGGGTAGGTAAAGATACAATTATATGGGGTGGGAATGATGTATGAAATTTTGCATAAACATTTGTCACAGAAAAGAACGTAGGGTAGTTTTCATAAAGAAAAGAAGTGCTGTTTCCAAGGGATACAAAGGTACCCTTTTAGTTCCACGTAAACGAATTTACGAGCTGAGCTCGTGTACAATATATCCGCATACAATTCCGTATACTAGTTTTATATATGAATATTGTGTACGTCTGTTGGTGATCGTGTCACTTATAAACGAGTGATCGATCGAGGTCATTCATATCCACATAATAAATTAATACGCTTTACCGAGACAACAGTTTGTAGGTATTCTAAGATCTATTAGGTCAAGTTGTTAACTATCGTAAAGGGCAGTGCAACTTTTATACATAAATTCAGTGTAAACTTTATATGGCAATAGTAAAGGCCTTACGCATTTTATGGCGTTATTGAGAGTTATCGTTAAACGTAAGGAAGATTAAAATATATGGACAACAAGGTGAATTTTTAAAGCGATGATAGGTCAGTGATAGTGTGTAGGAACGTCGCATCATGGGACGTGAGTTCCAATTCAACCACCAACAATGAGTTTGAGTTTTCGGTGTAGGAAAACATCGTGAGGAAACTGGTTAGCTACCACCCTCAAGTCCAGCAGTTACACTTGAGAGCCAGTTCCTCCACAGGTTTAGCGTGTCTACCAACTTGGGCCGTATCGTCACAAAGATCAGGTGAGATTATGGTCCTAACGCATAACCTTAAGTAAAAAAAAAAAATCAAGGTCCAAAAGCAAGTAATTTTTACATTTTGGAAAATTAAATCTATAATCATTAATATTATAAAGCCGAAAAGTTAGTTCGTTTGTTTAAACGCATTAATCTTAGGAACTATCAGTGGGATTTTATACTTTTTACACTTGATAGAGTAATCATTCAAGAAAGTTTTAGGCTATTTAACATAACGCTACCAACAGAAGGAGCAAAGCTGTATTGAAAAAAGTCACAAAAACCGGCAATTTTTTTAAAATCAATTTTAGTTCCACGCGAAAGAAGTCTCGGGGGCAGCTCATGTTAATAAACAAAAAGTCGGTCTTATCCGGAGATCGAACTTAGCTTCTTTTTTTTTTCGTACTGACATACGCTGTCAGCCTTAAGGGCTTTGACAGCATCACCGAACTCTTTGGGGCGAGTGCGTCTTCAAAAGATATAATTATAAAGGCAGGCTAGTGTCCGCATATTCTGTGGTATCCAAACTTTCATGTTATGTGCTATTTTTGACCATATTAACCATTTGTTTTGTTGACTAGCATTCGAAATTCGACAACAAGTACTATCTGAAAATTTATGGAAATTATTGTTAAATTACATTTTTTTTTATATACTTAAGGTTTAGCGATGTGACCATAATCTCACCTGATCTTAAGTGACGATACGGCCCAAGTTAGTAGACACGCTAAACCTGTGGAGGAACTGGCTCTCAAGTGCAGCTGCCGGAACACACCTATTGGTATTTGGCGGCAGGTTTATGACTTGAAGGTGGTAGCTAGCCAGGCGGACATTATGAAAAGCCCTACCACCATGTTATGGTTTTATCACGATGTTTTCCTTCACCGAAAGCTCAAGCGCATTGTAGGTGCTTGGATTTGAACTCACGTCCCATGACGCGAAGTCGTACACACTACCACTGAACTATCATCGCTTCAAATATTGTTTCCAAACATTTTCCCTTTTAACATTAAATATTATTTAAAAAAAATCTGTTCACTGTTTACAAAAAGACATTGAAATGTTATGTCTATGCATATTTAGAGGTGTAAAAGTAACGAAAAATAGCTTACCCATATATTCGTTACTATAACAATCATTACTCGTTACTCGTTACTTTTGATATCAAACAAGGAACATCGAATCGAGTCGTGTTGCGTACGGAACGTCGTTGTTTTCGCATCGTTCGCGCTTTGTATATTCAGTATGAAAATACGAAAAAATGCGTGTAATAACAATGCATTCGTGACTAACGTTTCGGTACAAGATGATGTACCGGTTACTCAATACCGAAAACATACGGTTTGTTACAGCTCTATGCATAGTGTAATACAGATTCTGTTTCATTAGACACATATATGACATACTGTACCTTTCATTACTTATACAATCATATTCCGCCGTATCCTTTATAATTAAAAGTTAAGTAAAAAAAATGTTACAAGGTAATTATAGTAGGTGTTAGATAATTACATTTGAGAACTTGACCTCTACCAAAGAGCACGGTATATATCGTGGGCAGTAATTTAGAATCTATTCACGAAAACTGGTTTTTCAAGTGTATTTTACCATAAACAGGTGTATAAGAGAGGAATTATTGTGAATTTAAAACAAACGGCTAGACGTGTTTTGCGTTGGTGTATCGTAATGAATTTGTAGTCGTATCCTATCGCGGATACCGAATAATGTCACTGACCGGGACGATTTTCGTTAATACACGGGAATAAAGTTCATAATCGCGTGACAGAAGTGAGCTTTTTTAAAAGCGTCGGCGATACATTTGGCCCGACCGACCGCTTACCTTTGTAACCATATCTTTACTTAGATATGTTGTACAAAAAATCTATAATTTATTTTTGTATAATCGAATTGAAAATATTCGCAGCTTTTGATAGTGATCGGTTATATTTTTTTTGTTAAGCTTTAGCGTAATGGCCATAATCTCACCTATCTTAAGTGACGATAAGGCCCAAGGTGGTAGACACGCTATCCTGTGGAGAGACTGGCTCACAAGTGCAGTTGCCGGAACACACCTATCGGTATTTGGCGGCAGAGATCCAAATGTTTTTTATAAAAAAAAGAATACAGCGCCTTAATTTTCTAGGCAGGACAGCGGCTGACTATGGAGTCGGTTAGTTAATTTATAATAATTTGTTTTCGGTTGGATCGTTATCACTAGACATATATTAAACGAGCCATTCACTATGAATGATTTGCTTTGGTCCGTCGCATTTCGGTGTCAGTCGGACCGCTTGGTAGTTATCCTTGCGTTAAAGGCAGGCGTAACAAGATTAATTGTTAATATATCTTCAGTGGCGGAATAAAATCCCCGCCTATATTAAGTTACTTAAAAAATTAAAAAACTGATACCCGGATTTCATTGGCGCCCAAAAACATGCCACCTTCCATCACTTACCGGCTTAGCTCTACCTAATGTACTTGAAAATTCACTATTATATATCCTTGCTTACGTTCTTTGACTAAACTTTAGGACTAGAAGTTTAAGATGAGTTATTGTGATCATCAGTTTAAGATATATCAGCCGATTTTTGTCGTAAGAACGAAACCCGTGTTCAATTTACTGATTTCGTATGTATAAATATGCATACGTGTTTACGTACAAGTATTCAAATGCACTGACAACTGATGATTTTTGTTATCTTGTTTGCTATCGAGTAGAGAAAATTGCGTCAAAATCTGACAAGAAAAATATCTATACTAATATTGTAAAGAGGAAAGATTTGTATTTTTGTTTGTAACGAATAAACTCAAAAATTACTGGACCGTTTTCAAAAGTTCTTTCATCATTACAATTCTACATTAGCCCTGATAACATAGGCAATACTATATGTTTTAATGAAAATGATAAAATAAAATTTTATTTCCACGCGAACGGAGTCGCGGACGCAACTAGTTTTATATATAGCTATAATTTTTATTCTCTATCCCGGAGGAGATTTTATTATTCTCAAGTATTGGTCTCGGATCAAATTTTATCAGAATTTGTCCAGAGGTTTTAGAGAGATGAAGTTTTTGATTTAAAAAAAAGATTGTGTACTTATGATCACACTATAGATTTAATATCTAATTTTCCAAATTTAAGTGGTATGTAATAATATAACTTTCTAAGAATATTATTTAATTAGTGTAAAAAGCTATTTAATCAATGGAATCTGTAACGACGTGGCTGACGACGACTGGAACCGAGTATGTAAGATTCAGCGTCACCAAACTCAGCGCAACGGATCATATCAATTTACTAAAATAACGCATATCGGACTTAAAAAAAAAATATTTTTGGTTTTCCTCTTATAGAAAACAAATACACATCGATTATAATTTAAAATAACAGAACTGACTCAGTTAGATTTATAATGTGTATATGCTGTTCATTCAAATGACATCTCAATCAGGTCTTGGCGCAGTTCCTATTACTCGATCTCTTTGCTGATGAGTGGAAGGAACTGTGCACTACATTCCAGATTTAAGGTTGGAGCGACTGAATTGTCTAGTTTTGATAGTTTAATTATATTAAGATAATATCTCTAATCGCTTCGATCCACTGGCATAGCTTTCTCTTTGCATTTTCCATCGAATATACCACGAGGAGTGTTCCAAGGAATTGTACAGGTTAATACTTGCATCTGGATTTCCTCGTTGTACAAAGAGCCGAAAATTTGAACCCATCTTCACCATCTGGATGACTGGCGATCCACGACGGTGCGTTTCATGCGAAATGTCTAACCGCGCACGTTTACCTTGTGGAACCAACTTGCGTCGTCGGTGTTTCCGGACCGATACGACTTAGGAATCTTCAAGGAGAGAACTTACACATACCTAAAAAGCCGGCAACGAGCTTGTGATTCCACTGCTGTTGTGGGTGTCCATGGGCGGCGGTAATCACTTACCATTATGTGATTCGCATGCACGTTTAACTCCTATTCCATAAAAAAATGTATATTTTCTTCTTTTTTTTGTATTTTAATTGTTCAATTTACACAGTGTTAAGATGTGTGATAAATAAATATAGTTTACTAGCTGTTGCCCCCGACTTCGCTTTTTCTTGTCAACCTCGTCTTATCGCAAAGAAGAAGTCGTAGAAGGCATACCCATGACCAAAATCTAGTCTAGTTATGTAGGTTTGTGTGCTTCGGAGATGACGTTATTAGTCAGTCAGTTAGAACTGAGCGGCATATTATTCTGCGTTCATAGTAAACGTTGAGCATTGTTGACTGTTACGTAATAATCATTAGTCATTACGTGTTGATTCATGTAAGTTTAAATCAACCGGTACATAGTCTGCGAACGAGGAAATAATCAATTTACTAAGGTATAAATAACTTCACGTGACCTAGTAGACAATAATGCTTATAAATTCTCATTATAAAAACCGCAGGGAAATAAAACATTATATTTTTGATTTCACGGTGACGAGTCAAGTAGCATTGTTGCTGAGTTACATTTATAAATTGTCTATTAGTTTTATTTTTTTGCTTCACTTTGCTACGCTGCAATATTCGCCACTGTCAATATTTGATGATTATTTGTATTACGATTTTTTTTATTCTTTTTAGATTTAGTATTATAGCCACAATCTCATCACGATGTGGCCCAAGATGATAAACACTCTATTGCTTAGTGGAGATGCTGGCTCTCAAGTACAACTGCCGGAACACATCTATAGGTATTTTGTGTCTGATTTTTAACTTGAGGCCAAACGGACATTAGAAAAAGGCCGACCACCACGTTGTGATTTCATCACGATGTATTCCTTCACCGAAATCTCAAGTCATTGTAAGGAACTCATTTCTATTGATATGACGTTGGTGTACACTATAATCGCTTCGAAACGAAAGCTAAGGAGAGCTTAAATGGACAATAATTCTACAAAAAATATAAATATACCTAAGCAAATATACTTAGAAATCGAATGTAAAAGTTAACATCACCAACTTGAACCGAGTTTGTATAAACGCAGAGTGTTGTTTGTACTTCTTTCCTTATATAAAAGCGGTTGAAGCCACGTTTCTACTCATAACCAGAAGCTTTCGAGATCACTTTCCACGCATTAATTGACGAGTTTACTTTTCTTTCTGGAACAGTCTTGCGCGGTTGTTGCGTAGGTTTCGACCCTATAATGCCCCGTTAGCTTTCGCTGTAGGAATGTGGATAATTTTAACACTAGAAACGTCAATCGCTTCTATATATTTGCTATATATTGCTTTGCTTCGGGCTTGAGCACGTCCGCACTCGGTGTCAAAGTCCGGTGAAGCTGTGAAAGCCTTCCCGGATAACAGAGTAGGTCCCTTCTAAAAAAAAACTCACGGGTAGTGTTTACGGATTCTGCGTCAAATGGGACGCAGGTTGGAACCGTCCTACAATGAGCTTAAGCTTTCGCTGAAGGAAAACATCGCGAGGAACCATAGCATAGGGCTTTCCGTAAGCCCGCCTGACTAACAGCCATCCTCAAGTTGAATATCTGCTGCCAAATACCAGTGTGTTCCGGTAGTTGCACTTAATATCCACAGGTTTAGCGTGTCTACCGACTTGGGCCGTATCGTAACTTAAGATCAGGTGAGATTATGTGCATAATGCTAAACCTTAACTGTAAAAAAATACGTTGGTCGTTTCGTTTTGCTTTTAACACGTGGTTGTGTTAACTTCGCGACAAAACAAAGACTATGACCTAGTTTAATCTTCTCTTTACCGTATACGACAGTGGTGACCAACCCAGCGCCCACGGGCGTAAATCCGAAATAAATTCCAAAATACTGACAATTTGAATCAATTATTTAACCATATGAAAATAATTTTAAAGTAATTAATAATACTTTTCCAAATAATCTATTTTAGTGTTCGAGTATATTACAAGCCTATAAAAAAGAAAAAAATATTTGTACCCACCAAACTAGTATTGCAATTTGCAAAATACACTAACACATGATTAATCGATTGCCGTTATGGTGCGATATGTACAAAGAAATTGTTTGCATCGTCGGCTCACAATAAATAAAATAATCATTTTATTATATTATTGTAACGCTAATATATGTTTAGTTTTATTCTTTCTCCTACCCACCTAAACAAATACATGCGCCCACCGCGGTGTAAAACTTGTTATCGCACTGGCTTTAAAAAAGGTTGGCCACCACTGGTCTACGCATCATTTGATTAGTTTACTTTTCTTATTGGAATAGTGTTGCGTGGGTTCGAACCCTACAATGCCCCGTTAACTTTCGCTACAAGAATGTAGATAATTTTAATACTAGAAACGTTAGTTAGTCTTACGCTTCCCTTCACCACAAAAAGTGGTAGGATTTTGTATAATTTTCGTTATATCATATCCAGGAAATAGATGTTTTTTCTAACTAGTACTTACCCGCCGATTTTGTTCCCGTTACTTTAAAATTTAGGCTTTCTATACTACAGGAATGAACAGCGGATTGCTACCAAATTAAAAAAAGTCATACGCCGGTCTAATATGAATATTGTCTAAAAAATCTTCAAACTCATTCCAGCCGTTTTTAGAGTCCATAGAGAACTTACATACAGATATCGATTTTTCCATGTTTATCTATTTCAAGTACCAAAAAATTTTTTTAAAAGTAGGTACGCCTCAGTTTTCTAGATATTACTTATATTTAACACTTACTGGTGCCCCCGACTTTATTCATGTTTCACTCACCAACCTCGCATGATCATTAAATCTATTAGTAATAGGTGTCTACGTCGTAAAAGAAATATATATAATATATATATATATATATATATATATATGTATATGTATATATATATATATATATATATATATGCCAAATTTCAAGTTAATAAGTCTGATAGGTATGAAACATTATGATGAGTCAGACAGCTGTATTATTTTATACATGTATATATAGATTTAAGTTGATTCTGTACTTACTTAACACATACTATCTCGTGCCAATTATGTGACACGTCTAAATTTATATATCGATGATAGCTCAGTCAGTAAGGTGTACGGACCCCGCGTCAATGGGCGTGAGTTCGCTCCCCGCAATGAGACTGAGCTTACGGTGAAGGAAAACATCGTGATGCAAACTTAACATTGCGTTAGGGTTTTCTCTAATACACGTCTGACTAAATACCACCCTCAAGTTCCGGTAGTTGCACTTGAGAGCCAGCCTCTACCTGGATTCACCTGTCCACCATCTTGGGTCATATCGTTACTTAATTGGGTCATATCAGTTGGGATTCTACCTATAAAAAGCCTTTCTTGGAGCTGACGGGTTTTAAGTATTATATTTTGTGATTTTTATTAGAATTCACAAATATCAATTCATAAATGGCTGACTATATTTTTTTTAATTTAACTTTTATTTATTAAGGCTTAAATTACAGATTATCAACCATTATAGGATCTAAACTTACCAGTAGTACAATGTTTTTGGCTTCTTTATTATCCAATTCGAATACGCACAGCAAGTTCAGTTGGTTGTAGTATTATTTTACATTATATAGAATTACTGTCACTTTCTAAATAAAAAGTGGAATACTCAGTAACATCATATTATTAAAATTATTACATATATATTTTTAAATGTATATCAAAATTGACATTAATTCAAATGAATTATGTCTATAGGCTCAGTATCGACATAATCAGTATTTTAAAGTTTGATGTTGTTAAATGAGATTGTTTTTTATGTTAGCTCGACAAAGTGACTGCACTTTAGCTGATATTAAGTACAGTTCAGTCTAAAAACATCAGCGACCATCAAGAGAACGATCACGAGAACTGTCATGCCGGATATTTGCATTGTCTATGCTTAGGATCAGGCACTTTGACGTTCTCTCCTAAAAACAAAATCCTTTTTTTTATTTAGCGCGTTACACCGTCTTCAATGACACCGTTACAGTTTTAATTACAAGCTGATACAATAGAGTAAACATATTACTACACAGTTTACATAGAAATTTCATACCATTAATACTGTAGTGTGTAAATAAGGTCCGTAATGAATACTCACTTTCGTAATTATGTATGATGTGTTTTAATTAATATATACGCTTCTAGACCATGTAGTCGTAATTTGTAAGTTACACATCATTCTAACATAGCTGTGAACTATTTAAGTATGCTACTAAACGTGCCCGCGACTACGTTGTAACATTTTCAATACAACTTAACTCCTGTTGATGGTAGCGTCATATTAAAAAAAAAAACAAATCAGACGGGTTCTTAAGATTAGCGCGTTCAAACAAACAAACATTTCCCGCTTTATAATATTTATATAGATCTTGCTCTTACGCCACAAAATATTCCTAGCATTTGTCACGCATTCATTTTCGAAATTTTAAATATACTAATATTCGCCCTTTAGTCGAATTTAGTTCGTGATCAATATTGAATATTTTTTAAAATCTTCACAAAAAGGGCTATATTGATATCAATGGAACTCTAATTATTAAATAGATTAATATTTCCTTAAATGTAACACTAAATATTCTCCGCTACATCTTAGGTATATATACATCGGTTTTAAGTTATATCCATGACATAAGCTAAGGATGAGATCAGAGCGGGAACCCATTAAGGCCATATACGGAATCTTGATCTTACCTTTACAAACCGAACACTAATCTCGTTCTGCCTGAAGGTGACATTCAATTTAAAGCCACTTTACAATCGAAACTTTACCGAATCGTCAAAGTTCGATGATAATTATTATTGGATTTTTTTTTAATAGTTAATAGGTTTTAGTGTTATTGCCATAATCTCACCTGATGTTAAGTGGCGACAGCCTAAGCTGGTTGGATACGCTGTTTCGTGGAGGGGCCGGCACCTGCCGGAACATACCTATAGGTTTTTGGTGGCAGATTTTCATCTTGAGAGTGGTAGCTAGCCAAGTGAGCAATAGAATAAGTTCTGTCAATATTCTATTGATTCATCACGATGTTTTACTTCACCGAAAGCTCAAGCACAAGGATCGAACTCAAGTCCATTGACGTGGCGTCCGTACACACTACCAGCTGAGCCAGCATCGTTTCGATCTTCAGGGTAAAGGAGATATATGTCTGCTAGACTGGTACAAATTAACTACTCGGCTGAGAAAAAAATATATATTTCAACACACTAGTAATGAAACTATAATATAACATATCGCTTCTGAGAAAGTTGATACTATAAAATGTTACTATTTTTAATTAATCACCTAATCAAGTTTTTATAACATATGAAGCAGTAAAAAAGTTACGTGACTGAACTCAGAAATCAAATACAAGCGTGGATATCCAAAGTGCCATTACAGACTCATAACAAGCTGTAAAAATGCGTCGTAAGTGGGAATAGTAAGTGCATTTGATTCTCACTTAGCATTCGAAATAATTACTGGGAAAAAATTTGTTTTTGTATTATTTTCTATTAAACGCAGGAGATGTTGTGGTGCTCTTTACAGCAATTAGTAAGTTATTGGCAGCGCCATCGATCGCGTAAAACTTCTGCCGTGCAAAAATACCTAGAAGTGACAATTTTCATGGTAATCTGTCAACGGTGTTCAAGTTTAGCGATTTTGTACAGTCGAACGGTTGTTAAAACAATATAATGATGTATATTCAGTGTAAACGCCGAATATTTGGTACAAGAGAAAATTAAAATACCTACCTGCTGCTAAAGATACGTATATATTAAATTGAAACAAAAATGAATTAAACTTTTTTGAGTTTAGAAACTAAATATGAAACACTGCTTTTTTAAATCAATATAAAAATAAAATTTGTTTTATCAATTTAATCATATTTAATGTTTACTAGAGGTTATGGTGAAAACAAATTAAAGATTTTGTTTTATCTGCCAGAAGTGTATTAGGTGTTATTTCGAATACGTTTCCTGCCACTGAGAAATATCACACAGAATAAGTTATGTAAAATACTATGGGCGTTAATTTCTTTTAAATTTTCCTAAATTTTAGAATTTTTTCACTCAACTTCCTTATTTTTTTCATTCATAAGAACCTTCTGACAATAATTAACATAACAAAAAAAATTAGCGAAATTTTTCCATCTTTTCACGCGCGATGCGTTGATCAAGGGAAATAGAGATTCATTTTCATAATACAAAGTATTCAGGAGGCAACATAAATAGTGTGGCCAAATAATTCATGTTAGGGAACTTGTTGTTATTCTTAACTCACTTATTATATCCCACAAATCTATGAAGTTATTGTGGCAATAAATCAGATACCTCGAGTTATCTATAATTTTACTTAGAAGCACCAAACTAAATCATGCAAAATTCCAACAATATTACAAAACATAGGGCCAAATAACGCAAGCAAACTACACCATGATAGATTAAGATCCCTCCGACAAGTTTAATTTCCATTTATATAAACATATAAATCATTATATCTATAATCCGATTATGCAAATTACTGTCATTACTTAAACAGCTATAAACTACCTATTATGCAAAGATATCCGCCAGATAACCCATTCGGATTTTAATCGGATATTACCTAAGCGCATGCCCCCGCGATTTATTTCTCGTATATCTGCTTTCTGATTCGAAATAAATTGCTTATTTGCTCATAGGAACCAGTAACAATTACAAGTAATAGATACATTAATTAAATACAATTCCTCTTATAATTAGTGTATATTGCCCTAACGAAGTGTATTTTACAACCCTAACACGGACGCCGTGTCAATAAACGTACGTTTGATCGCTGCATTGAGCCTGTGGTGAAGGAAAACATCGTGATGAAACCATAGCATTGAGGTAAGGCCTAATTAATGCCCGCTTGGCTAGCTACCAGCTTCAAGTTGAAAATCTGCCGGCAAATACTTATGTTCTGCTGTGATTGTGGTCATAACGTTAATCCTACCCCATGGATGTGCCCCCAGATATATAATTGAACGTTGTTATCGACTGTGCTCCATTTAACGTTCACGACGTCCACGACCGCGTTGTTTCTCATTCTCTACCTATATTCACTTTTAGCTATGTCAACAGTCGCGGCGGAAATATTTTGTAGCGCCCTTAATGAACTTTCTCAGATATAATTACTAAGGAATAGCGGTCCACTTGGCAGCTGAGACACAAACTTTTTTTAAGGCGACCAAATGTAAATATAATATTAAATAGAAATGATAAAAGTTCGGCCAACGTAGGGCGGCAAATTCGTTTTGGCGCGCTCTTAAAACTGATTGTATCTTCTATCTGAAGCAATCTAATCTGATAATCTTCTTTATATATATACTAGCTATGTCCGCGACTTCGTCCGCGTGTGACTAATAATTATTTAATATTTTATGCCCGGTTTGTATATTTCAATATAGCTTTGCTTCTGTTGGTGGTAGCGTGATGTTAAATAGCCTAAAGTGTTCCGCAATGGTTTTTGTATCAAAGTAAAAAATATTTTATGAAGTCCGATGGGTAGTTCCAAAGATAAGCGCATCGAAACAATCTTTTCTCACTTTATAATATCGTGAAGGTATTTGGTGATTTTATTTTTAAAACTGACAATCCTAATGATTTCATCTTGTAAATTACCTCCTAATTTAGTCACTTTGTAAATCCAGTTCAAATCCATACACTTAAACTAATCACCCATTCGACTTTAGGTAAGAAAATTATTCATCTATCTATAAACCGCATCTATATGCCTTACTTGTGCCAAATAAAAAATATATATATAAAGGGCTAAGATGTTAGCTAATTATTTATGCTCTGAATGGTTTACAAGTAGATAACACACCTGTTTATGTAGACGTCTGTTTGTTCATAGAATGGAGTGCATTCTCTTTCGCAATAGAGATCGAGGTCGGTGTACGCACCTACCGACATCCTTGAATATTTCAAATAATGGTAAGATGAGCTACGTAAGGTTCAGTTTACACACGCGTATACGTTTGCGACTAAAAGCATAAGTAAGATTTTAAAAGAGTCTCAATAAATCAATCAATCAAAATCAATGGAGTTATGATAATGATTTCATAAAAAATCTAACATCGAAATAGCGTTTTCGATTTCTTCAGATTTTTTTAGCTTGTTCAAACAAAATAAGCTCATAGAATTACAAACGAAGAAAATAACCTGCCGATAGTGTTTTTACTTCGTTTTCACTACCTTGGCGACTTATTGTTTTTATTGAAAACAATTAGGTACAAGCATTACCAAGCGGGTAGTGTGTGTAAAAGTTCAGTATGAGACCTTCGTTTTCCTGCATGGGGAACGAGAATCAGCTCTTTACCAGCCCTTTTTGGCAAGTTCAGCAACACGGTTGCGGCTGTCTATGGGCGGTGGTAACCAACATTTGATTGATACAACATAAAAGAAAATCACTTAATTTTTTATAATATGAATTTTTAAAAAGTTTTCTCGCTATCACGTAAATTATTTTTTTATATAGTTAAGGTTTAGCGTTATAGCCAAAATCTCACAGTATTTTAAGTGACGAATGTGGCCCAAGATATTGGATACGCTAAGCCCAGTGGAACGACTGGATTTCAAGTGCAACTATCCAAATACACCTATAGGTATTTGGCGGCAGGTTTTCAACTTGAGGCTAACTAGCCAGGCGGGTATTAGAAAAAGCCCTACCGCCATGCCATAGGTTTTATCACGATGTTTCCTTCACCGAAAACGCAAGCTCATTGTAGGTGGATTTGAACTTACGTCCTTTGGCGCGACGTACGTACACAACCATGAGCTATCATCGCTTTAAATTCTGCGAGGTACGACAAACATGCTTTCCAGCCACGATATGCATACATATTAGGGCATCGAGTGAAAACTGCGACAAATAAATCGCACCGTTACAACGCGACCTTACAATGGGGCTAAATGATGTTCAATTTACATTTTCGCCTTATTATCTTTCACGTTCCGTTTATCGTACAATGTGTTCGACGGAGGTCACTATTACATCGGTTTTGCAATTTTTTGATTAATGAAAATTGTACTAAATTCAGTACAGCTACATAATTTAAGCACCTATCGTTTTTGAATGCCCGTCTAGTTAACTACCAGCCTCAAGACACAATGATCAATCCTAGTGGAATGGAGTATATATGGAATGGAGAATAATATTATGAAGCACTAACCTGTGAAATATCTGTAATTATCTATCCATTTAATGTGATTGCAAAGAAATAAAAACAAATCTAGAACCTTCGTTATCTACATTTTTGTCTATTGTTATATAATATCCGATAGATCGAACCGATAATTATGAATTTTGGTATAGAGATTCAAGGGGACCTGGAAACTGCCATAGGTTACTTCTTCTCGTGACAAATTTATTAGAATTGGAGTACAGAGAAGGATGAATTTGGTATGAAACTTTTTATTGCGTCATTCGAATTATTTGTCAAATAAGCTAGTTACATCTGTGCCGTCCGTTTCAAACTAAAAATTCACTCTCAACGTATTCTCATAACAACTTCACATGAATATATAAAGATAAACACCTAAATAAGACAGCAGCTCCTTCTGTGAATGCTAAATACGTGCGTTTAAGCAATCGAGGTGTAACAAAAGCTAAATAATTTAACCGGCGTATTTGTTACGTTTATGGGCGGTCGTTGCGAGTATTCAGGTCGCCACCAGAACAGCTGTTCGAAACCGGAACGCGTCGAGGCGAAAATTCACCGACCCGTCGCACAATACCTGAACACAGCTCTTCAAACAACAAAATATATATGAGTACCCTCAATACATTAATTATGAATTTGCAGTGATACGCCTCTATTACTTCGAGTAATACTTTAAAGGTTCCCTTGAGAGGCGCTGTATTGTATATACATACATAGCAGTGCCCGCGACGACGCTCGCATTTTTCACGCAATTATTTGTCTCACAGTTTCAGTTTTATTCAATTTATTTATGTTAATGTATTGCTGATGAATTTTATAGTCATACATGAAAATATCAAGTTAGAAGTTGGTTAATACAAGGAAAATCAGCTACCTAATTTAATGGTTTATGGGAAAAATCATTTGACACTAACACATCTTACGAAAATATTTAAATATGTTCTTACACGTGTAAGCCTTCACAAACTAATAACAAGTATAATATGTTCATAGTTGCTAGCTCTAAACTCAAATATACGACAAAAATAGATCAGAATTCTTGCATTTTTGCAATAAACCTTAAGGGAGACGCCAGATTTGCATAACGATGATACGTACAAAAGTGAAACTCGCAAGCGGTTTTATTAATGTCGTTACAGTTAATATATTGCGAAATAAACGTGCGTAAAATTCGTATAAATTTATTTTCATCGATGCAAATAAAAACATTGGTACAGTAATAAATTATTTACTTAAACAATGTTTATGAACGAAGCGATTTCAATGTCTCCGTATTTTCTTAATATCCTATCATATTAATCGGTTGGCTTAGCGTAATAAGTAAGGGTAGTAGGAGAATGTTATGAGAAGAAATGAAAGCCTCATAACTAGCAGGATGTTAAATGTGATGGTGGGTGTTAGAAATGAGGAAGACTGAAGAAGATATAGAGGGGTTTTCCGGGGAACGATATTGAATAAAAAGTGAGAATACTGAAATGTCGGCTGATAGAGTAGAGTGGAAAGAGAAACTAGGGTTATAAAGATTAATATGTCAGTTTATTATAAGTTACATTTTTTGATAGTAAAGTTTTTAGCGTTATGGCCATAATCTCACTTAATCTTAAGTGACTATACAGCCCAAGTTGGTGGTCACACTATACCTGTGAAGGGATTAGTTCTGAAGTGCAGCTGCTGAAACACACCTATTGGTATTTTGTGGTAGGTTTTTAACTTGAGAGTGGTGGTAAAAAAAGCCTTACCACCATGCTATGGTTTCTTCACTCACCGTAAGATAGGCTTATTGTAGGTGGATTCGAACCTACGTCCCTTAACACGGCATCCGTATACTACCACTAAGCTATCATCATCGCTACATGACGTACTCATTATGCCTACGATTTCGTTCGCGTGAAACGAAAGTTTTATTTAACCATTTCCGCCCGTTTTTATTACTGTTTTCGATACAGCTTTGCTCCTATTGGTGTTAGCGTGAAGTTATTAGGCTATAGCCTAATAATTGCTTTATCAATAATAAACGCACTTTTGAAATCCGACTGGTAGTTCCTAAGGTTGGTGCGTTCATACAAACAAACAAACTTTTCCGCTTTGTAATATTAAGTATAGATTTGTATCTAATATATTGTGGTACATTATAGGTAGGCTTACCATACGTCCCGGTTTGACCGGGATAGTCCCGGTTTGAGACCCCTGTCCCGGCGTCCCGGTCAAAATTTTGATTGCATTTCAAATATGAAAAACACAAATTAAGCGAAAAGCAAAATGAAAATGTGCCTCTATTGCATTTCAAATATGAAAAACACAAATTAAGCGAAAAGCAAAATGAAAATGAGCAGTTTTCTCTTCTGCGTCCCGGTTTGGCTCTTCGTAATTATGGTAAGCCTATTTATAGGTTTAGCATTTAGCCACAATATGAACTTGATGTTGAGTGACGAATTGGCCCAAAATTGTACACACGTTAAGCCTAGTGGAAGAACTATCTAGAACAGCCACACTTACTGCTTTCTAGCGACAAATATTCAATTTAAGAGTGATAGCTAGCCAGGTGGGCTTAAAACATGCCTTGCCAACATGCTATAGTTTCATCACGATATTAATATCGACGATATTTTCCCGATTCGAACTTAACGTCAAACGATACGGTGTCTTTGTACACTACCACTGAGTCATCATTATGTGTCAGCTATGCTTACCTTCCACGCAATTTACCATGCTATCTGTAGTTAGTATTTTAAAGCGGAAAAATTTGTTTGAACGCGCTAATATTGGAAACTTCTAGACGGATTTCAAAAATATTGTTTTGTTTTGGTACAGCAATCATTGGGGAAGGCTATAGGCTATTTGACATCACGCTTCTATCAATAAGAGCAGAGCTGTATTGAAAAAAGTTACAAATGGGGCAAAAAAAAATATTATTTTATAGATCCACGCAAACGAAGTTGCGGTCGCAGCCAGTTATTAAAAATAAAAAAGCTAAAAACGTTCATTTCGTCTCGATTTAGACGATAACCGTGTCCGGAGGCGCGAAACTTACATAACAATCGATTAATTATTGATCCCACGCACCGTAGTTTTTACGCAACTACCCACCATTAACCCGTAAAGTAATCCTCCGCTGACATTTGCCAGACACTGCACAATTATACACAGCGAAATACCTAATAAAAATGTTATATTACTGTTTCTCAATTGTCTGTGTCACTGTGAAAAAAAAATACATGTAAATTCACCACTGTACATCACTGAACATATGTTGGAGATTCGATGGGATCTTAATCTTTTTTTAATGTTAATATTTACATCCCAGCCCCTTACAATATACCGGGCGGGCTATCCCAGCTAATCAAAAAAATAATCTAGATTTTCTGTATATGCTGAATACTAATAAAATTTTACAATTAAACAATAAAAAAAGACAGGCCACATTTAATCTGGATTTGAAACGTCCATTCTCAAAGATATAAACAATTTTCACGACAATAACGACATTGCGAATAATAGATAGTTATAATAAAATAAAAAAATGGTTGTTCTAAGAGCGATATAAACTTTAAAACGCTTATATACTTTATATAAGATATAATGATGGTATTAATAGGTTGAGTCGAATTAGTTTTTTTTTTATCATAAGTTCTAATGATCTTTTTGTTTCTTTCCAGAATGCCAGTTATGTAATTAACAGACGATACTCAAAAGACAAGATGTCGCCGGTGTGTCACAGCTTCGTGCAGAATGCATGGAAGAAAGACTTCTGCTCGAACTGCTTCAAGTCTCGGGAGGAACACGAGAAAAAAGAGCGAACAACCGAGGGCAGTAAATATTTGGCGACGCCCTTTCAAAACAGAAGCACGTTCTTTAAGAAAACTCCACCGAGCATACTAAAGATACATCCAAAGAAAAAGAACAAACGCAACGTGAACTTTCCAGAAGAAGTGTGTAGTGTTATAGGTTTTGGGGGCGATGGGTGGTCAGACGATGAGGAATTCGAAATGTCGGAAGACAACGATGAGGATGATACGTTTCCTGAAACAGAAGAAGAGAGAGAATTGCATCGAATAACGAAATCCAATACTGATTTCAATACTGTCAAAGCTAATTTATTAGGAGACTCTGGAGGCAAATCGTACACGTCGTTACTTCTTGGTAAGATGCAAACAGACTCGGATGGCAAGAAAAAGACATTATTAGTATCTGTAACTCCTTTTGGTCAGGATAATAAGAACGGTAATGTTAAATCGCACGTTCGCAAACCCGCCGTTATACACGTATCGGACGCTTCTATTGAAGATACAACAACTAGTTATAAAACGAATATAATTCTATCCACGTACGTTAAAGAATCAGAGACTATAATAAGTTCAGAAGGTGTAAACACATCGGGAAATATATGCACAGAGAAATCTTTACTTGAAGAGATTTCGGAAACGTTAGAACAGAACAGGATGTCTTGTGGTGGTGAACTTAATCTCACTCATAAGGACCACAACAAACCGACAGTCATCGAAGAAAAGGTAAAAGAGAGTATGCAAGATGAGCCGGAAAAGAAAGATACTGTTGAAACGAAAAAGAACGGTATTGTTAGAAAATCGCCCTTAATAAAGACTCAAGAAAGACCTAAGGTGAATTTAAGCCGGTCAGAATTTAAATTCTGCAAGATTAATATAGAAAGCAGTAGTGTTGATTCAGCAGTTAGTACTCTTAACTCGACAGCCAACAATTCTATGGCTTCCGATGATGAAAGCTTCAGCGGTCGAACCGACTCGGACAACGACGACAGTGGACATTTCTCCGAAACTCACAAGTGTGAGGAGACAGTTAAAATAAAAGTATTCAATGACGATGATAAAAACATCAAGATTTCACCTATCGGACAACTTAGGAAAGTGGATGGACAAGCGAGCGGCTATTCAACATTCCAAAGTCCAATCATGGACTTGCCTGCGATAATACCGAAGCAGTCCGATAACATTTTCTCCGCCGATGCCAGTAGAGAGTTAGCTGGCGAGCCGGATGGTAGGGCCGACCCCGACGAAACTACCGAAGCTCCCGCCTTACCAAACAGTCCCATTCCGACGATGGACCCACGTCCTTCATTCTTACACGGAATGATAACTGACATAATACCCGCACATAAACCTGTTTTGCCGGAAAAACCTAAGCTACCGATGAAACCGGTTATTAAATCGACGACTAAAAAAAGCGGATCCGCGACACAACAACAACAGATGACAGTGCATTTACACCAAAATATAAAGAAGTGTGATGAAGAAAAAGTGTTTGGAATGATGAATGAACTAAAGAGTAGTGTGTTACATGAAATGAGTGAGGACCATACTGAAACAGTTTACTACGCGCAACCGGTTTTAACTAAACAAGACAGCGATACGTCTCTGAACATCCTGAGCAAACGTAAAGCGCCGACTCCCCCACAATCACCTACCGTGGAGGAATATCCAAGCATATACCAAAGAAATGCAGGCGGATTCATAAAGTCAGATTCGCCTGTTGTCAGAGAAATGGAGAAGCGGGAACGGTCAACCATATCCTTGCCATCTAAATCTAAAACTACCGAAGAGATTGTCGAAGCCAAAAAGTTAGACGTCACCCCCGAACCGGCGCCGCGACGAAACATATCATTATCCCATGACAATTTATTATTAGACGACAAACGGAAAGGTAAACTCAAGTTTTCGATCAAAAAACTACTCCGAATAGGCTCATCGAAGGATTTAGATAAGAAGGAGTTGAGTGTTGCCACAGTGACGAAAGTTACCAATAAATCTGAGGAGATATACGACTTAACGCCAAAGCCGAAGCCGAGACTCGTCATCATCCACCCGTTGGACATCAACGGGTCGACAGTCGAAGTTGTGAAATCGAACTGCGAAATACCTGACTTGCGTCGACTGAGCCATGACGATGTATCGTCGATATACAGCGGGAGCAGTTCTGCTACGGACCCTGATACACCTAAAGTGTTAACGAAGCCCCCTCCACCGCCGAGGAATTCGAACGACCACAAAAACGTCGGCCACCATCCAAAACCGGCTCGACCGCCGCCGCCGAAATCTGTCGCTTTACAAAAGAAACAGAAACAACAAGCATGGGCGTCTAATCCAACGAAAGCGGACAACATTTACGCCAACCTTGGTAAGTTTCCTAAACCCTTTCTAATAATTTCAAATTCAAATATACAATTTAACACTTTTAAATGTTCGCATTCGGTTTTCACCATATTAGTATGCGAAACGAGACCGCGCTTTACATAAATGAAATATACACATAATTGAAACGTGAATGTTGCGTACAAACAATATATTAAGGGCATAATAACATCGTGTTGCATTTCGGTTGGTGAAATTATGTATAACGAGTTTTGTTTGACAAATAAATTACCTAATTATGTATATTCGAACTGTTTCGAAGAGATGATGGCTCAGTTGGTAGTGTGTACGGTCAATGGACGTGGGTTTGAATCCTTGCAATGAGTCTGAGTTTTCGATAAAGGAAAAATTCTCGATGAAACCGTAGCACGGTGGTAGGGCTTTTTCTAATGTCCGCCTGGTGAACTACCAACCTCAAGTTGAAAATCTGCTGTCAAATACCAATAGGTGTGTTCCGGCAGCTGCACCTGAGAGCCAGTTCCTCCGCAGGTTTAGCGTGTCTAGCAACATGAGTCGTATCGTCACTTAAGATCAGGTGAAATCATGGCCATAACGCTAAAAACCTTAAGTATAAAAAAGGGCTTTTTCTAATGACCTCAAGTTGAAAATTTGCTGTCAAATACATATATATGTGTTTCAGTAGTTGCACTTATTAGCCAGTTTCTCCACTAGGCAAACCTTTCCACCATCTTGGGGCACATGATATAGATATATTTTTAAATGTAATCACTAATTTAAAGGTTAAGTAATATACACTTTTGACAAATATATTAATAATTATAGTATAACCAATAAACAAAATAATAAATTACAGTTAAAACACGTTTTAAAAGCAAACCGAACCAAAACAGAACATATTTTGGAAGTATGGAGAGTTTTCTCCACAGCAATATAACGTTCACTGGTTCGTGAGAATTAAATAATTAGTATTATGTTTAAAAAAAAGTTAGGATTTTCACAGAATAATTAATTGTATAATAAAAAAAGTGTGAGGTGAATGACATAATGAATCTCAAATATGTCATTCGTAGCTATTTATAAAATTAGATAAAAAAAAAGTTATTCGCTATATCAAAATTAATTTAATAATTTATTTATTAACTTGATAGTTGTTTTAAACTGATTCGAATTTATTTTATTATATTGAACTTCCGGCTTCTATATCCTCGTGAAACAAACTTTTATACATAAATATATCTTTTTCTTAAGTTATCATATTCTATCACTATATTACAGTATTATTACGAATCTCATTTCGCCGAAACGTTTACTATGGTAATACCAACAACCACAATGGACATGCTATCAATGAGCTATAATTGCTTCTATCATTTCATCTAAGTAATTAATAACAGTGTAATATATTCTTCTTCTTTTTTATTATTGGCAACTCAGTCCTCTTTATAGACTATTACTGCCATTTTCGAGTGATAGGATTTAGACATTTTGGACAGATTACACTATCTTCAACAAGATGGCGTCTCTCTTGTCGAAACTCTCTTGGGAGTTTTTGTGGAGCTAATATATCATGTATCCGAATGATAAATAATAATTCACTTTACTTATGCTCTTCAGCTACACTACATAACGTAAATTGTCGCCTTTATTACACAATACAGGGCTAAAGAAGTATGTATATGGATAAAAATTAAAATCACAACATGACGGATCAAAATCTCGCCAAAATTTGCTGTTATGTATTCAATATTGTGTAATAAATACACACAAGACAGCTTTATATATTTTTTGGCGTTATGAAGAAAAGTTATCATAATAACTTACTGAATGTATGGCGCTAATTAATTTGTTGAAAACAACATTCATTCATTTACACATCGTAAACTATGTTGGAACTTATGCTTCTTTTCAGGCATTATTTGTTTTCATATACATTGTAAATTGGTTGTTTTAACTTATACAATATTTTTATAATTTTATGTATTTTGTTCATTATATTTTCGGAACTTTTGACTCGGATCAGAGCGGCTACAAGTCTTTTTTGTCCGCTAATGAGCAGCAAACAGATAGAAGACCTATCAGATGGTAAATGGTTACCGACGCTTATGAACAGCCGTAAAATCAGCGGTATTACAGCCATGTTGTTGTCCTTGGTAACCATATTTCCAATCCTTTTGAAGAGCCCCATATCGTTGTTCCGGGAAGAAACTTGTCTTAAAAGGTTCTTTATTATATTAATGTCTTGGAAGTGAAAGAATTGTTTACTTCCATGTACCAATCTAGTGCTTTATTTAAGATACTGTTGACGATATTCCAGGAGAAATTAGATCGGCGCTTGCACCTAGGAAACCAGAAAGGACGGCGAGTATGCGCGAGAGGGAAGCGCATTTAGAGCTACCGAAACGAAGGACGCAGATAGATGACGATAAAGATGACATGGACGACGGCCCCCAGGAACTCGTCCAGGCCACCAACGAGCCAGTCATCCACAGCTACGATGACGTGTACAACTCTGCTAAATACGACGAGGAAAATTGTGATTCCGCCAAGAATAGCGACAGCGACTATGAATACGTCCACCACGCCCGCTCTAGCTCGCCCGAATGCGACTCCGCTATCAAAACCCGAGAACCGGCCGCAGAAAGCCGAAACGACGCCCGCAAAGCCGAAATAGAGTCCGGCGAGTTCCCGAAATACAACGGCTTCAGCAGGACGTCCCTACCTTACTGCGGTAGCGAAACCGAATCTGAGATATATTCGCCATACAGCTTCTATAGCTCGACGGACAATATGGAAGGTTCGAACCACGAGGACTTCCAGAATGATATGACCCCGAAAACGACTACGAATAAATTGCGCGTCAGAAAGGGCCGGAGCGTCGTCCATAGGAACTTGGAGGATAATTATGGTGCTGTTGTAATAGCGAATCACGAAGCCCTGGCGCAGGTGTTAGAACAGGTATTTTTTTTTGTTTTTAATTACTATCCATGTATTATATCAGTCCCAAGAGATGATAGTCGCAATGTGTAGTAACGCCGCGTCATGGGACGTGTGTTCAAATCCCACTGTAACTCTTTTCAGTACTACAGCCTTATTCTTATTGGTAGTAGCGTGATTCCTAAGATTAGCGTGTCCTAATAAACTTTACGGCTATAAAATATCTTTATATATAAAATAAAATCGTGTCACGTTGTTTGTCAGCTATGAACGCCTGAACTGCTGAACCGGTTTAGTTAAAATTGTGCACACTGTGTGCAGATTTATCCAGCTTATGAGATAGGATACCTTTTAACTCGATAGGTGATCATAACGCAATAGTCGATGTGATTGACTACGTGAAAAGGCAGGACAAGGGCTGCCAGGGCAGCAAGTTAATTAATATAAATAAATTAGCGATGATAGCTCAGTGGTAGTGTGTACGACTTCACGTCAAGGGACGTGGGTTCGAACCCAAGCACCTACAATGAGCTTGAGCTTTCGGTGAAGGAAAACATCGTGAGGAAACCATAGCATGGTGGTAGGGCTTTTTCTAACGCCCGCCTGGGTAGCTACCACCCTCAAGTTGTAAACCTGCCGCCAAATACCAATAGGTGTGTTCCGGCAGCAGCACTTGAGAGCCAGTTTCTCCACACGTTTAGCGTGTCTACCAACTTGGGCCGTATCGTCACTTAAGATCAGGTGAGATTATGGCCATAACGCTAAACCTTAAGAATAAAAAAAAAAAAAAAAAAAAAATTGTATCCCTCCAGGTGCAACAGAGTGCGATGATGCAACCCTCACTGCGAGGCCTGAAAGCGTGTACGAACCTCAGGTGGAACGACTTCACTGTCCAAACCTCAGGGAAGGGTCAGGGACAGGGTTTCGTGAAATCCGGCAAACGGGTCTTCTACCCTGCCGTGTGGAACTCGAACCAGGGTCCGGTGAACGTGACCCTGATGCTGTACAAGGAGCAGATGGCCTCGCAGATGGTCTGCCAGCATTCGGTGCAGCCGCAGACCCTCAGCCTCAACGCTATCACCGAGTTCTGCGACCTGGTCCCGAGGCAACAGTTTGGGGAAGAAGGTGATGATTTGGTGCAAGGTACGTTATCTAACGCTATTGAGTAAATCTTGCATATCTTAATATATAAAAATTTCGTGTTACTTTGTTTGTCCGTGATGAACTCCTCAATTACTGAACTGGCTTTAATCCAACTTGGGAGATAGGATACTTCTTATCTCGATAAGTGATCATAACGCGATAGGTGACGCTGTAGTCGATGTGATTGACTACTCGAAAAGGCAGAACAAAGTCTGCCAGATAAACTAGTATATGTATATATTAAGGTTTTTAACTCTCATCACGAAATATTGATGGGTATCACGAAATTTTTCAAAATCCATTTGTTAATAAAAAATAAGTTAGTCTGTATTAGATCGCGTTAGGTTTATTTAAAAAAAAAAGAAACAATTTAGTTAATTGTTTTTAGTTGAGACTAGTTACTAGGTTAGTGTTTGAGATTGCTAAAATAATTTAAAATAAAAAAAATCTTTAAAAATCCTGTTTGGAAAAATCTAATTTTAGATAAACAACTTGCGATTTTTCATCCATAGTTGTTTTTTTTTTTATATTTACGAATACTTTATTTTAACAAGCAAATTTCTGTGTAAAAAAAATTGTTCTCTTCAACTAAGAAATAAAATTGTTTAAATTTTTAATAAATTAATTTCTTGTCACAGCAGTGTTCATTTTTATTAAAAGATTTTTTCTCTCATTGCAACTCAGTTTTTCCGCAATTTTGCAATTTCTTTTGCGGAACATAATTACGTGAAATCTGGTAATTATCGGCTTTAAACCAACTTTATATTTCACCCAAATATATTATTAGTTGTTATATTCTTATATTACGATAATATATTTATTAATTTATCCATAAGGATAACCAAAGGTTTTCTATTAGCTTACTTACGTCAATTGTTAGTGTGCCCATATTTTTTGTCTATATTCTCGACATTCGATTTTTTATGCATATATACATAATTTAAACTTTTCTTCATACACGGCCTTCTAAATAAATCCAGTATAACTTAGTAAAGAATTAATAAATTTATTAGTAAAATATAAATAATCTATTTACATAAGATACATTGGTTTAAAGCCAATCATCAAAATTTGTCGAGGTCCCTCTCTCCTCCACGAGAGATTGGGTGAGATTTGGCTGGACTCTCCACCTCTAAACGCATCACGTAATTGATGGACGCTTCCTTCACGGGAGCGAAGCCTTATTATTATATTATATATTATCATATTATTTATTATTATATTATTATATTATTATATTATTATATTATTATATTATTATATTATTATATTATTATATTATTGTATTATTATATTATTATATTATTATATTATTATATTATTATATTATTGTATTATTATATTATTATATTATTATTTCAGCGACTATCGTAGTGTTGGGTCACGCACAAGTCGATACGATCCAATCGTACGGCGAGAGCCTCCGCACAGCAGAACGGCTCAGCACCAAGGAGTACCAGCTCGTGCAGACCGAGCAGCTGCACGAGGCCATCTTCATGATGCTGCAGCTCATCAACGGGCTCAAGTGTCTCCAGGCGCGAGGAGTTGAGGAGCTGCCGGACTCGCTCACCTCGTTCGTGTCGCTCCGGGACTCGCAGCCTCCCTTCAGCTCCACAGGGAACAGCCCACCTTCAGCTGACGACAGGCTCAACTCCCTCTCAGCACCGAAAACCAACTGCTACGGAAGATTATGCATATTACAAGGGTGTGTAGCATTTATCTGTATCCTTAGTTCCCGAGGTCCAGGTAGACCTCCAAGGGTTCACGGGAGGCTCGACGGAAGTCTACGTTGACGTGACAAAAAAAAAATTAGGTGAACCCTCAATACGAATATATACCTGCTTTCGATAATGAAGAAAACTATTAATCCGTAGATAGTGGAACTGAACCACAGCGCACATTTCCATAGTAAGACGTGATCTTCATTGTTTATCTTTATTTTTCTCGGGTTATGGAATTATGGTAACAATGTAAGGAGGTCCCCAGAATCCACAAATTTTTTAAAGAGAGCAGTGAAAAAAAAAAGTTTGGGAACCTCTGATTTATACCAATATTATATTTACCAGCGACATTATTCGCGTGTTACTGAGAACTGTTTTTTTGTATTTTTGAAATCTGATTAACAGTTCCTAAGAAAAGCGTGTTCAAACAAACAAACAAGCAAACAAACTTTTCCGTTTGAGTATATTAATATAGCTAAAAAATATAATCCTATATTATATGTTTGGGTGAAATCTTAAATTAATAAAATTGTAAACAATATTTTACGAAAATAGATGTCTCGATTTATAGACGAACTATCGATTCACTAGATCAATTGAGAACTGTGAACCGATTTTAAAAATCGATTCTATTTATTCTAAAAAATCTCTTTTTCCGTTAATCGATCTATCGCCATCTCTACCGTCAAATACTTTAAGTGTGTTTGGGCAGTTGCACTTGAGAGCCAGTACTTCCACTTGGCTTAGCTTATATACCATCAAAGCCACAGTGTTACTTAAGTCTTGGGTTATCAGGCGAGGTAATAAACTATAATAAATAAATGTGTTGTTCATAATAACTTCAGGTTGAGCGACGAAATTAACTGCAAATCAGCCGACGAGGATCGCCTGAACTCGTTATGTAAGTGCGCGATCAAAACCCTCGAAATCCTCCTCCCGGGGGAGAAACTCACCCCTCTCCTGAAAGAGGTACTTCAGGAGGAACGGGCCGTGTCCCTCAACCAGGCCAAGACCGTGCTCGAGTTCATGCTGTGGGGTCCCCTGGACATCGTCCAGGGTGTGCCCGTCCAGGACCGGGAGCTCTCCCTCCAGCGCTGGCTGGACCTGGAGCGGGCCACGGTGCTGCACGGGCTGGTGAGGACCAGGGTCCAGCTGAACGTCTTCGAGCAGCTCCACCTCATGTTCCTGGTGCGGTCCACGGCCAAGGCCATGTGCGATGCGTCAGTACTGTTGGAGAAAGCCAATGTCTATTGACACCTGTACATTAATCTATTGTTTTTTTTTTCATTATTATGAATAAATAAACATAAAAAAACAAATATCTATTGACGCCTGTACATTAACTTGTAACTTATGAAATCGATTATCGATTCTGAATACTGATCTTTGTATTGATACTTGAAAATGTTAATAAAAACTTTAGTTTTTTTTTTTTAAAGCTGTACAATAACTTATAACTATATATGTAATCGATTGTTGATTACAAAATCGATTTTGTTAATCGATACTTAATAGTGTTTATATAAACTATGGTTTCCTTTTTTTAACTATAGTGGAATATCGATAACTCGAATGTCAACGAAACTGTAAAAAATCACGAGTTAATGAGTTTTTGACTTAGCAAGTAGTTGGAGAAACAAAGTATTTAATTGTTGAAATTTCGACTTGGAAAGGCGTGATTATTGAGTATATTTATCGAGTTGTGGAGTCAAAGTTAATTAAAATATCCAGATAAATTTTCTCGGACATAATATTTATTGAAATAAAATGGATATTATTGAATAAACTGTACAAACAACTAAAAAAATTTTTTTTTTTATTTTGTAGGAATTTGATGATATTTATGTTTATTTTTTAAGTTGAAACAAGCACCTTAACATTCGTTTTAGAATTTATTGCTAAAAGTTCGAAAAATTCCTCGAAAGGTGTTATTAATATTCTACTAACTACAACTTACGGAGTCTACTTTTTTAAATACGATTTATAGAGTATAAATATAAATATGTAGTATCATTTATTTTTATTTTTATTCTAGTATCAATATATATAATCAAACTAACATTTTTTTTTTTTCGAGTTAGAAAGTCTAAGTAATCCGATATACCGCGTATTCTGAAGTCAACGGAAGAAAATTGCATTTTTTACGACTTACTAATATGATTACGACTTAACGAGGTTCGAGTTATAGAGATTCCACTGTATTATAAATTAATAAACGGCGTACATTCGAAATGTATATTATTAAGTAGTTTGTAAGGATTTATTATAGTCGGGCACCCGAAGACTTATTAAGTTATTGGAATCAAAACGGAACGTATCTGAGAATGTCCAACAGTGAATTCATTTGTCGTCATAAATCTGCAATATGACGGTACTTGTATAGTTAACGTCATAATAAATAATTAGGTATCGTTAACACGAATGAACGAAGCAGGGTGATAAATGTATGTAAATAATTTATAGTCTGTGATTATACCAGAGACATCTAAAGAGGTATAGACATGTCGAACCTATTGTCAAACTTACTGTCAAACCTAAAATATCTAGTGATCCACGGCTAAATTATGAAGCTTATTTAAAAAAAATTATATAATTTTAGTATGTAATCATCATGATTATAAATTATTACGGCATTAATCGACCCGAGAACAATTAAGTTGCGGTTTTGAGGTTATGTTAATTTATTTTAATGACGGCATTTGACCAAAACATTTTTCATTTTTGCTCTGTACGAAAACAGTAAATTAATAAATATGTTTGAATAATTTGAGTACATTACTAAGTTTGCGGAATAGTTCGAAACTGAAATTCGATTGACAAATTGTCATCAATAAAAAAACTGTTGGAAGTTATATTTTTTTTATTTATTTATATCGATCAATTATTTGAAAAATCAAAAGATGTTTCGAATCATTCGTATATGTTATATATATTTTTCTATAATGATAGGTGCCAATAAAATTTAATACTTGGGTGCCAATAAATAGAACTGAATTAAATATACTCGTTGTATTCCGGTGCCTTATTTACTTATTGTATATTACTAAGTAACTTGTACATTATAACGCGTGTAATTTATATTTTCCCTACCAGCTTATCGAGTGCAAATTGTAAAACCTATATTAATAAGAATTATCATCGAATATAAAATAAACAATATTTCATTATTAACATTGTTTTTTAATTCATCCATTATTAATCCGCTTCAATTCGTTGTGGCAGCGGCTTCGTTAGCGAGAAATAAAAAAATATATATAATTTTTGTCCGTTTTGTTAACTTTTTTCGATCCAACTTTGCTTCTATTGGTAGTATATCTATATTAACATTATAAAAAGGAAACGTTTGTATTTTTGTTTGTAACGAATACACTCAAGTGTCTAGCACTTTCGGCCACATCATTACTCAATATCAGTTGAATTTGTGGCCATAACACCTAACCTGAAAAGTATTAAACACATCAATACTTAATAATCGATAAACAGTTTTCAATCACTCATCTATTAAAATAAAACAACCAATTTAATTCTATAATATTTTTATTGTCTTTCTCATATTTTTTTTATAATTAAACAAAAACACTACAAAAGTAATAACATGTCTTTTCCACAAAAAAAAAAATACCAATCCGAAAAATAAAGAAATACTGAATGGTGCAATTAACAATAATGCAAACTTTTCGTAAATAAAATACAAAGCTTTTTTACATTCTATAACAGATTTGTTACCACAGCGTTTTAACTGGCAATTTATATCTGTTCTTCTTCACTAATTAAATATCAAAAACAAAATAAACAATAGTAATTCGACATAATTTTGAGGTTACGTTTCTGGTATAGAGGTTAGGAAAAAGATCATTGTGTTTTCCACCGAAATGGATTGCATAAATGATAAGATTTTCGTTAATATTACATAAGAGTAATACTGGAAATCGACAATATTATATAGATAAGTATACACTAGCAAATTATTACACTACGTAAAATACTCAGTTTGAACAGAGTAGTGAATACTATTATTACATATATATAAACAATGAAACTTATTGCATAAATAGTTAAGGATATCTTAAATTTATGCGATAAGTTTAATTGTTAGTTAGAATAAATAGAACAGGAGTTGTAACGTTGTTAAGTTAGTCTTTTTATATGCTGAACTTATGCTACAGTAACGCCATCTTAGATTATGGATATTATCTATGGATTAAGAGATTTCTCCTTTCTCGTACTTTCTAGTAAAAAAACGTTTATTTTTAATACGTACGTAAATATTCTAACCAAAAGGAGCTGAAAATTTACGTAAATGAAAATTATTTTCCTATTAGGTAGTTATAAATCAATAACCACAAAATAATTTCGAATGTTAATTATATATGTTTAAAATCATTTATTGTCAGCTCTTTGTTTGTTTCCGTTCGATGAATTAATTTGGATATATCTTATACTGTGCGATTTTATAACAAACTATTATGCAAATTCAATGGGTTAGTTAATTTCACACAAATAAATACAACATATTTATTTCAAAACAACACTTAAACAATTTCTCAAAACAATAAATGCTTATTACAAAAGTATGTTTAAAAAAATAATATACACTTATTTTAAAAATTGCCTAGATCTACATTCATTGGGCTTAAGAAGTTTTTTTTTTCCTATAGAAAACAGTCAATTTCTAATCGTATTAGGAATTACATAATTGATATTTTATAGAAGATATTGAGTGTTGATTAACCCCTTCACCTTTTCAAAAGGAGCTACGCCAATATCTACTTTCTACTACATAGAAAAAAAAATACACGAAAAGAAAAATCAACACAAAACACTGAAGAAAAAAAAAATATATATATATGTAGTGTAAATGCCTTTATAATAAAGTTGGGATATTAGTAGATATACATAGTTTTAAGCGACAAAACGTGTATAAGAATGTGTACTGATACAAATTTGCATTACAAATAAAAACGCAGATGGAAGACACGGGCGTGTCATAAAGAGAAAGTCGCATTCATATCGCACAAAATCGAATCCCGTCTACTTATATAAGAATTAAACATTCTTCTTGTGATTATATAAAACACAGCATTGATTGAAATGATGTGATGGTTACGCACTAAAATTTAGTTATTATTAAACAAATATCAGTTAGGATGGTAAGTGCAAGAAATATTGTATTTAGGCAAAGTTTTTTGTAATTATTACATATATACGGTCAGAGAGCACCGTATATATTTACAACAAAGAAATATTTCATTTATTACTGACTAGCTAAATATATACGGCGCTCCCAGACCGCTGCCACGGTCGGATCGCGCTTTGTCTCAGCACAAGTCAAACCTAAGCTAAACCAACGAATTTCTACTGCAGCGAAAAAATATAAAATAAAACACTTTGTTTAACATCAAAACATTTTCGAAGTCCAAAACCTTTATTTAAAGACGAAGTATTATTTATTGCGATTTAGATGGATTTTTTTGGTGCGATGGCGTAATACGTAAGTATCCAACATGACGTAACCAAATGAAAGAATAGTATTATAATTATTTCGTAACATTGGTTTTTAATTTAATTCATAAACTTACGTCATTTTGAACTATTTATATAATTTTAATGGTATTTTTTTATACAGTATATTATAATTTAATTATTGTTACGCATAAACGTTCTACTCGTGAGTGCACACAGTTCGATAAACGGAATCATAGTAGACATAACGTCTACAGGTGCAGCAATAAAACATGTGATCTAATCAGGGGCTGTCCACTAATCACGTGATATTTTAGGAACTTTTTAACCTCTCACCTTCCTGCTGGTGTAACCAAGGTTTTACACTAACTCCCACCTCACCACAAATATCACGAGTATTTTTTTGTATGCCTTTAAAATGTTCAGAATGTAACAAGCCATTTTACCCATCGGGGGCCATTTATACAATACGTCACGCAAAATTTTACCTTTTTAGACCCTCTCCCCGCTGTCACGTTATCTCTAACCCCCTCCCCCCCTGCACAAGATATATATGTATATATATATATAGATATATACAAGATATAGGTAATTCTTAGCAGTACACAAATTTCAATAAATACTAACAAGTAAAGAATGAACAAATATCTGTAATAACGAATGAATTTGAACGAGGGAAATTTTCAAAAATGTTTTATGTGCTGCGAACGTCAAGTTTTCTTAGACCTTCTTGAATGTAAGTTCAATTGCAAAATATTAATAGAAAAAATAAAATTCATACAAGCGTCAATGTTATATTCGGAATGTAAAATGTAGATTATTGTAATAGGCTTTATTAATTTCGATCAAGTAACAAAACCACTGCAACGGATTACGAACCGCACGTCACACGTGTTTGTAATGAATGTGTAAAATAATACAGCGGAACCTTGAACTCGCATCTCGTTAAGTCGTAATCCTCAGTAAGTCGAAAAATAATGCTCATTCCCTTTCTGTTAAACCCCTAAATACGCGATATCTCCAACTATATAGACTTTGAACCCCCAGATACGCGGTATATCGAATTATTTATTTAGACTTTCTAATTTGGACAAAGTTTATTTCCCTGCGTAGTATTAATAGTAAGCGTTTGTACTCTACAACTCAAATTACAAAAGGAGACTCCGTAAGTCGTAGTTACTAAAATATAATGTCTCCATATGATACAACTCTTGGTACAACTTGAAAAATATACTTAAAAATAATGACTTTATAAGTAGAAATTTGGATTTCGAACTTATTATTAAGTTAAACACTTATTAACCTGAAATTTTTAACGTTTCCCTAGCCATTCTACGGGTTATAAAGATTCCGCTGTATGTATATTATTAATAGTATAAAGCTGAAGTTTTGTTTGTTTGTTTGAATGCACTACCCTTAGGAACTACCAGTCGAATTTAAAATAGCTTTTTTTTATTTGAAAGTGTAATCACTAAGGAAGACATACGGCTATTTTAACATCACGCTACCATCGTTAGGAACATAGCTGTATACTGAAAAAAGGAAAATATTTCTGGCAAAAATAGATTAGTTTTTATTCCACGCGAACGAATTCGTAAGCACAGCTGTGATAATAAACGTATTTATAAATAGTTAATAATCGAGAATACACCAACTTAAAATTAAAAATTAAAATATATAAATATCATTTAAAATACTTCATAAAACAGATCTATACAGATTCAAAAGTAATATATTAAAAAAACCATTAAAAAATAAATACTCGGAACAATAAGGCCGTTTTTGACACTTGTCAACGCGATAACCTTGAACGGACGTGTTAACACGACAACTAAACATACAAATTACGAGAAATGTTACATATATATTCAAATTCATGTAAATCAATATTCAATTTTATTTTACGAATAATTGTTTCGAGTTGGAATGCTACCTCGTATCGCTTATTGTGTTTATAGTCTTACTCACTTGACACTGGCAAAATAGCGTATGTGGGGACATGTAATAATAAAAAAAACTGTACTATATATGACACAAAGCGACCGACGCGAAACAAACGCAAGACCTATCTTATTTCATTATTTTAATTACATCAAAGTATTATAGTAATTACCTTGTTCAAGTAGGATAACTTCAGAAAAAAAGTAATATAATGCATTTTACTACAAAAATAGGGATGTGGAAGATGAGTTATAGGAACTTATATTTATCGATTACCGATTAACCAATTCTGTATATTTATACATATAATATGAATGTAAATTTATCACGTCTGTACTTTTTAGATTTATGTGAAAAAAAATTAATCGTAAGTTACTATGAATAGGTAAGAAAACACATTATTTTAGAAATTTCTATTTGTTTGTAAACGAATTACTGCTAAAGTGCAACGTTTATGATAAAACGTCACCAAAGAAATCATAAAGTGTATCCTCGAGTAATATTTAGTATTTGGTTAATTCAAATCGGTTAACGCTATCAAAAGTAATAGTAATTTGAATTACTGAGACGGCGTGAGATTAAAAAAAAAACACGCGAACGAAGCCGCACGCATAGCGATAATTAATATTAAACGCTTAAATTAAAAAGCTATAATTACTATCATCCAATGCATAGTTAAAAGAAAATCACGAAGCGGTTCAATTGAAACCTAAAATCACCTCTTTGACTTACATAGAACTAAATACTGTGGGAAGATATCGCGTTTATCGGTTTTTATACTAGTCTCAAAATTATATTAAAAAAGATGTACGCAATACATTAATTAAAAATACCAGTAATTCTTCCTCCTTAGAATAACAATAATTCGTCACGTCACGCGGAACTTTATGGGCAGTCTAAAGACAGCAACGACATCACATTCACTCATGATATAGTCCAATATGGTTAAATTTCTTTTTCCTTCATAGTCGTACATAATTATTAACTTTTATAATTGATATTAGATATAGTTTATTAAAATAATAACCCAAGACCTATACCAACTTTGATACCTATATTTGTTTTGTGCGCAGCCTAACGTGGGTATGTTCAAACCGGTCGAAAAGTTTGGTGGACATATACACGCCTACAACTATTTAGTTTCCAACAACGCGCATATGTAGATCTTTTGTTAAGCCTTTTCTAAAAATAGACCTTTCAGCACTGGTTATACTCGTATTAAGCATTAACATATTTTCATCCTGTTTTAAAACCACGAGAGATTAAAAAATGACCTGTAACATTTTTTTTATCTTACCTATTATTATTTTATTTTATAAACAGCTGTCAAATAATAAGAAGTACGCGTGAACAGATAAACTAATTTAAAAAATATATAAATTCCAGCTTCATGGTATATTACATATAGACCCAAAATTTTTGGGTCAAGCTAAAAATTCACTCTCAAGCATTTAACAAGTAACAACATTTCTTCTAGTAACAAGTTGAATATAAATATCTATAAAAAGTTTAAAATAAACCGCTTGTTCAACGCCCTTTACCTAAAACATGTTAAAAAAAGCAATAACCACTTTTGATTCTATGTAACTGAAAAAATAACCGGTACACGGTATACGCGATATCGAATATCCATTAACAACAATACGTACAAATCTAGAGACCCTTATTGAAGTAAACATATTGCGGAGGTTTACCGCCAGTGTTCTTCACTATCTCGTCGTACTTGTCCTTTTCGAAACGTTTTATCGTGTCTATCGACAGTTTGCTGGAAAAGAAAATTACCGTTTTACCGGTTATTGTATCGAGACGACCCCCTCTCTATTCAACTGAACATATGGTTGTTGTCAAACCAATCTGTTATGTTTGTATGACAGAATATTGTGAATTAAGACTGCATTTTATTCAAAATCTTTTCAAAAAACACTTTTTGCACCAAACAGATACTGGTTTTATTACAGCGGCGATTTACGATCTTAGGTATTTAATTTATTTAGGTATTTCGCGGCAATTTTCAACTTGACAGGTAACTAAGCAGGCGGGCATTAAAAAGCCGTATCACCATGCTATGGTTTCCTCACAATGATTTCCTTCATCGAAAGCTAGAGCTCGTTGTTGGATACGAACTAACGTCCCTTGACGCGAAGTCGTACACACTACCACTGAGCTACCATCGCTTAAAGTTCGAAGTAGTATAACGTATGAAATAATTAACTCACCATCTTTGAGGGAAAATGGCGCACGCAGTTGGCACCATGAACGTTAAGCTGTTAACATAATAACAATTCAGTATGACATATTGATATCGCATTTTCCTCACATTCCAAGAATTTAAATCAATTGTAAGTTGACCTTATTAAATAATGAGTATTTAATAAGGTCAACTATTTTACCATAAAAATATCGTTTAATTAAAAACTTCTTTAACCTTTAGTAAGTATTGAATGAAACTGAGCCGTCACGATCGACTATGTGACGCTCGTTAGGGTAAAGTCTGCTCGAATCAACTGATAGAGCGAAAAAAAAAAACGAGTATGTATTTACTAATCAATAATACTATAGTACAGCTTCAAAATTCAAAGAAACCGGTGACGCATTGACTATTTTCTTTTTACAATGAAATTGCATTCATTTTTATACAATATACTGATTTAACGTAACACTTAAGTCATAGGAACCGACATCAATCCACGCTAAGGATTTCTAACATCAAGAAATTCATAATAAAAAAATTAAAGCGTTTAATTTGCCCATTAAAAATAGTAAAAATACCGGAATCCCGAAGAATTTATTAATCTTTACCCGGGTTCAATCATGCGGACATCGACTCGCTATGATCCTCTAATTTCCCCACCCCCGGGCAAAGAAGAATATGTATATCGATTATAATCATAATAAGGTTATCGATTATACACATAACTATACATCGATTATAATAATAATTGAAAAACGTTTTTTTTTTTATGTTGCACAGCAAAGTGACTGCACTGGACCTGATGGTAAATACAGTACAATCCATATCAGCGGCGACTGACAGGGAACAGAATACACTGCCAGTCGCGGCTGTCATGCTGGCCTGCTTAGGTACCTCTTCACGCCTCTTCGAGGGACCCAATATCATAGGAAGGAGGGAACACAGTTTCACGGTGCGACAAAGATAAAGATAAGATATAACAAAAATTAAGTATCGATTATATCTCAATCGATATAAAAGAGAGGACACTTACAACATGCCGACGATCGCCGTCTGTATCCCGACGTGGGCCCACTTGATCCGTTTCATCCAGGGCTTCGGTTCCAGCCGCTCCATGATGACGGGTAGCAGGAGCATTCCCGGCGCGCACATCACGATCCTACACAACGGTGGTCAACCAAAACTCTATTCCTATTCTAACAGAGTCATATAGAGGTAAAACGGGTTAACTCCGTTTTTGAAAATTTTCCGTTATTCCTATTCTAACAGAGTCATATAGAGGTAAAACGGGTTAACTCCGTTTTTGAAAATTTTCCGTTATTCCTATTCTAACAGAGTCATATAGAGGTAAAACGGGTTAACTCCGTTTTTGAAAATTTTCCGTTATTCCTATTCTAACAGAGTCATATAGAGATAAAACGGGTTAACTCCGTTTTTGAAAATTTTCCGTTATTCCTATTCTAACAGAGTCATATAGAGGTAAAACGGGTTAACTCCGTTTTTGAAAATTTTCCGTTATTCCTATTCTAACAGAGTCATATAGAGGTAAAACGGGTTAACTCCGTTTTTGAAAATTTTCCGTTATTCCTATTCTAACAGAGTCATATAGAGGTAAAACGGGTTAACTCCGTTTTTGAAAATTTTCCGTTATTCCTATTCTAACAGAGTCATATAGAGGTAAAACGGGTTAACTCCGTTTTTGAAAATTTTCCGTTATTCCTATTCTAACAGAGTCATATAGAGGTAAAACGGGTTAACTCCGTTTTTGAAAATTTTCCGTTATTCCTATTCTAACAGAGTCATATAGAGGTAAAACGGGTTAACTCCGTTTTTGAAAATTTTCCGTTATTCCTATTCTAACAGAGTCATATAGAGGTAAAACGGGTTAACTCCGTTTTTGAAAATTTTCCGTTATTCCTATTCTAACAGAGTCATATAGAGGTAAAACGGGTTAACTCCGTCTTTGAAAATTTTCCGTTATTCCTATTCTAACAGAGTCATATAGAGGTAAAACGGGTTAACTCCGTTTTTGAAAATTTTCCGTTATTCCTATTCTAACAGAGTCATATAGAGGTAAAACGGGTTAACTCCGTTTTTGAAAATTTTCCGTTATTCCTATTCTAACAGAGTCATATAGAGGTAAAACGGGTTAACTCCGTTTTTGAAAATTTTCCGTTATTCCTATTCTAACAGAGTCATATAGAGGTAAAACGGGTTAACTCCGTTTTTGAAAATTTTCCGTTATTCCTATTCTAACAGTCATATAGAGGTAAAACGGGTTAACTCCGTTTTTGAAAATTTTCTGTTATTCCTATTCTAACAGAGTCATATAGAGGTAAAACGGGTTAACTCCGTTTTTGAAAATTTTCCGTTACATACGCCAATCGATTTTATATGGTTCAAGCATCCTGCCGAAACGAGAACGGCTCGGATTACGATAAACAAATACGTTATCCTGTTATTTGTTACAGTTTTTTTTTTAATATAGTTAAGGCTTAGCGTAATGGCCATAATCTCACCTGATCTTAAGTGACGATATGGCCCAAGTTGGTAGACACGCTAAAACTTTGCAGGAACTGGCTCTCAAGTGCTACTGCCGGAACACACCTATTGGTATTTGGCGGCAGGTTTTCAACTTGAGGGTAGTAGCTAGCCAGGCGGGCATTAGAAAAAACCCCTACCACCATACTATGGTTTCCTCACGATGTTTTCATTCACAGAAAGCTCGAGCTCATTGCAGGTGGTTGGATTCGAACTCACATCCCTTGACGCCAATTCGTACACACTACCACTGAGCTATCATTGCTTTAAAAATGTAATCAAAATAACAAATTAATGCCATGCATTTAAAAGTGAAATGGTATGAAGAGGTAAAGTTATAACTATAGTTTCGTATCGTATTTTATCCAATATATATAAAGAAAACTTCTAATTTAAAGGTTAAAAGTGTGAAATGTTGTCAAGAGGTCAATTTTTTCCCCGGCATAATGCTAATACAGTAGAAGCTGTAATTCAAAAGTATCAAAAAATGAGATAGCCTCCTTTGTTTACAATACGACTGTATTAAAATCGAGTGGTTTAAAACCGATTATGTAACATTTTAAAGATTAATTATTAGTCTTTTCAGAATTTCAGTTTTTTTTTTTATTGTATTTGATAAAGCAATCATTGAGGAAGTCTTTAAGCTATTTAACATCACGCTACCAACATAAAGACCAAAATGTATTAAAAAAAGGTAAGAAAATGGGCAAAAGTGATTAATCGAAATTTTAGTTCAACACAAACGAAGTCGCGGGCATAGATAGCGTTGCACAAAACCCTTTCGTCGACTTCATGTCTCAATTTACTATGCGAAATATACTTACCTAGATGTGACCACTTGGGAGATTCCTTTGACAGGCGCTATCTGCGATTTACCTATCACCTTCCCATCCTCGTCGCTAACGTCCAAACCTGGAATCGATTACCGACTATTCTTATCCCATCTATCCAATTTTTTTTTATCTGTATCTATTCTACACTGAATACACACAAATTAGTATAATTACATAGTACGTTTCGCAAAACTTACTCATTTCAAACGTTAGTCAGTAAATAAAATTAAAAAAAAAATACAATATTTTTGGCCCAGGCCATAACATATATATTTAAAATATGGCCTAGGCCATAATAATTATGGTACTATATAGAAAAGATACCTATGTACGTACCTAAAATGATTTCATTTTGCCTCATGAGTGGAATGTTAACCCAGTTAGCGGCAGCCACGGCAACGAAAGGAACGAACCGCTAATGGCAAACAAAAACACTTACTTTCAATTTTATATAACATACGCGCATATACATGCATTAAAATTCATTGTTTTTTATTTTTTGCATCGAGCAATATTCATGTTAGAATATATATACATAAAAGTTTCGTATCACGTTGTTTGGCCGCGATGAACTCCTAAACTACTGAACCGATATTAATTAAATTTTGCACACTGTGTGCACTTTGATTCAATTTGAGAGATAGGATACTTTTTATCTCGAGAAATGATCATACCTTTGGATTTTACGTGCGGCTTCGCTCGTGTCATCCCAAAAAAAGTCCCAAAAAGTTTCATACAAAGTTTATCCCTCTCTTTACCCCACTTCCAATATGTTTTTCGCGAGAAAAACTAGCCTATCACCGTCTGCAGGTTCCCATCTATCTCTATGCCAAAATTAACCATCATCAATTCAGTGGTATATACGTGAAAACATAGCAAACAAACAAACTCACTTTCGCCTTTATAATATTTGTACAGTTATAGAAGTATAGATTATTCTGTTACCTAGTTAATCGACATAACTGAATTGTAAATTTCAATTGAAACAATACCTTGACACTGGCAAATGCTTTACGTTGCCAAAAAAAAAAAAGAATAACGAACATTAAAAAGTAAATATTCACGGGGATAGTCTTTATGCATTTCCTGGACACGACGGTGCTATGGTCACATTGTCGACAGTTAAAAAGTGCATAACGTCTGCTATAGATACGTTATCACCAAGGAAGCAATACCGTATAACATATTATATATAACATATATAGTAAATAATATACAATAAAACATGAATTCCAACGACAAATTTTACTATTTAAGCTAAGTCATAAAACCATAAAGAGTACGTGACTTGAGTAATTCTAAAGTCGTCTGCACAACAAAATAAAATGGAAGTGGGTCAAAGAGACAAGCAATTCAGTTTTATATCACGATTTTTCAAATATAGCGACTTTATTTTCATGTTAAATGTTTCTTTTTTAATTATTTCTTTAACAATGGTAGACCGATTATAAAAATAATCCTTACGAATATTATAAATGCGTATGTGAGTTTGTTTGTTACGCTATCACGACTAAACCGCTGAATTGGTTATGATGAATTTGGGTATAGAGATAGATGGGACTTGGAGACGATGATAGGTTACATCTTGTCGTGAAAACTGTAATGGAAATGGGGGGTACAGAGAGGGATAAACTTTGTATGAAACTCTATTGCATTATCCGAACTGTTTGTCACAGTCAATATTAACGTAAGCAAAACCGAGGGTAAAATCTAATGATTTAAAAAATTTTAGTTCTACGCGAACGAAGTCGCGGACACAGCTAGTAAATTGATAAATATAATATTTTTAGAAGCTCATTGTAGGTGGTTGGATTCGAACTCACGTCCCATGACGCGGCAAAACGTTATATTATATAGTCCAAAGCCTCCTTCCACGGTTGTTGGAAATCAAGCTGGTAGTTCCTAAGATTACCGTGTCCAAACAAGAAAACTTTACCGCTTTCTAATAAATAAATTCTGATATTAACTTCAACGCTTCACATCTGCCGGTCTGCTACTCTTTAAAATACCAAAATGGTGAAGGATAATGATAAGGAATTAATTAAAAAACCGCTTCAAGCGGACACTTACAGCGAAAATGGGATTCGTCGCCCGCTTCTGAACTCCGAATTTGAAAATCAACGCTGTGGTCATAGCTGCTGAGGTAGCTGAAAGGTAGGCGACGCCCATCTGAGTGGTCGTGAGGGGAGAATTCGCATTCCTGTTTGTATAGTTCACCAGCGCGTTGAACGACTGGTTCACCCATTGCCAGAAAACCACTGCTGTGGCTGTCCTGCAACAGTACGATATAGAGGGATTTCTTTTTAACTAGTTATGCTAGCGACTTACTTCGTTTAGTATAAAAAATAATTTGTTATACCAAGAAAATAATAACATCTCCGCACTGGACAGATCACGTTGCTGACAAATATAATGCAAATTATTAGTTAAAAAAAAAAAAAAAAAAAAAAAAAAACACGCTTATATACAAAACCAAACTAATAGAAAATAAATTTTAATACAATTGAATTAAGAATAGTGTAATTTTCTTTATATAAATTAATTGTAGCATATCTATCAATAAAATATTTATTACTATTAACACCATACACGCCACGTTTTTTTTAAAAATAAAATACATATTTTTCTGTTTTACACTATTCTTAATTCAAAATTATTAAAATTTATTTTCTTTTTTTTTAGTTTGGTTTTCTATAAAAACGTGTTTTTTAGTTTTCTTAAACTACTATTTATTTTTTACTTTGGTTTATTTTTAAAACCATGATTTTTTTTAGTTTTTTTCAAGTATCATTTTATTTACAGAAAAAATTATCGGTAGCTCAATCATCATTCATTACGATAGCGAACAAGGCTCTTCCCTCCAAAACTGTAAATTTAAATATTTGCTTATTTTGTTGAATAAAAATTATCTTTAGTATTCGAAAATTTGTTAATATGAGATATATTGGTTAAAGATTATGATTGGAAATTATAAATAACATCAATTTCTGCCTTATCGACTATAGATGAAAGTTACATAAACTAACTAGCTGACCCGATGAAATTCGTATCACCTAAAATGTTATTAATTCTCGCTAAAACTCAATAATGGTTTGACCAATTTGTTTTTTTTTTTTCACTTTTCCTGGAGGTATTTATAGGCACGTGCCGTTGGCCCCGCGGCCGGCACCGCCACAACCGCTATGTTCCTGCATTTTCAATCGGTAATATCTTTAAAAATATTAATATAAATGACATGCTGTAAAGGGCCATACTGATATATATTAAATGCAAAATGTATTTAAGGTACTTAATTAGATAAGAATTGTAGCTTTATTGCTTAAAATCCCTTCGTAAATAAGCCATTATTTCTCTAATAAGACATATACTATCAAGGACTCTTTTGTAGACCTTTTTAAGGTGTACAATACTGTAGTAGATTATTTTGATCTATCTCGTAGGGTTCAGCCAGCGTTTGCAATGTAAGCGCAGAAAAGTGTTTATTTACGACATCACATTAGAAACCTCTAGAATTATCAGTGTTTATCCGCTTTATTATGTATGTATTATATATATAAACCTTCCTCTTGGATCACTCTATCTATAAAAAATCAAGCGACTTTATTTAATACTATGTAGTGACAAATCTTATTCCGCAAAAAATAAATAATGGAATAATCTTATCAAACTAGTGTATTGTCATCGGTCCTCGCTAAGCCTACAAAATTTAAAAGAAATCTGATTGTTTGAAGTGGGTCAAAATCAAGTCCAAATGAGTCGGTTACAAACATACAAGTGAAGTTAATATAAAGTGTGTAAAAACAATTATATTCATGTACTGTCGGGAGCTGATGTAGTAGTAAATTATGTGTTATTTCAATTTAAAACGTAAATTTGTAGAAATAAATATAAAAAGTGCCTATAAAATACCGGATGTAACAATAGTTTAACGTTCTTTATTAATATATATATTTAAAAAATATTGTGATCGAAATTCGAACACATAATTTTACTATTGGTGACTGGAGGAATTTCTTGACAAGTTGGTAAAAAAATGTTACCGAAATTTGTTTATTGATAACATTAAAGTTCCACAACAATTACAAAAAAAGAAAGAAAGTCTCTTGACAAACAGAACAAGCAAAAATCTACTGATCTGTTCTGTTTTTGGCTATTTATACGTAGATTATATAGAATAAAGGAAAATTTTATATCAGGTTATATGTAAATTTACTTTTAACAAGAATATAGATAGTTTAAACATTTACTACATTTAATTCTTAAGGTACACTAGCGCCGATGTGGTAATTTATTTAATTTTAAGCTCATGATTTTTGTTGGAATTTTTGTTAAACTAAAAACTCATAGGCAATTCTTCATCCATATTTCCATATTCCTGAATACGTACAACAATTAGAAGTTGAATTATCAACTTTCAGTATATACATGTGCTATCGGGAGCTGGCGTAGTATTAAATTATGTGTTATTTCAATTTAAAACGTAAAATATATTATTAGTTTTTTTAAGAAATAAATTTAAAAAATGTCTATAATATATCGGATGTAGCAATAATTAAGCATTCATTATTAATACGCCTATTTCAAAAATACCTAATGTTCACTCAGCGATTAAAATTCGAACAAATAATTTTATTATTGGTGATTCGAGGAATTTCTTGACAAGTTGGGAAAAAACTGTTACCGAAATTTGTTTATTGATAACATTAAAGTACATCAATAATTACTAAACAAAAAAAGAAAGTCGCTTGACAAACACAGAGGAGGCAAAAATCTACTGATCTGTTCTGTTTTTGGCTATTTATACGTAGATTATAAAGAATAAAGGAAAATTTTATATCAGATTATATGTAAATTTACTTTTAACAAGAGTATAGATAGTTTAAACAGCTACTACATTTAATTCTTATGCTACACTAGCGCCAATGTGGTAATTTATTTAATTTAAGACCAATGTTTTTTTTTGGAATTTTTGGTTAATTAAAAACTTAAGCAATTCTTTATCCTTATTGCCATACTCCTGGATACATACAACAATTAGAAGTTAAATTATCAACTTTCAGTATACGTAGCAGTATGTAAATATTGCCAAATTCTTATGGAGTTAATAACGGAAGTAGAGTGATGCACGCCACCTGTTGATCTACAGGTGTATATAAACCATTGGCGCTCAGTATGAAAGACAGGCATCTGGGCTGAGTGCCCTCAGCACTCGCCCCAAGAAGTCCTGCCAAGCTGTAAAAGCCCCTCCGGCTAACAGCGTATGTCTAGTCGAAAAAAAAAAAAAAAAAAAAAAAAAAGTATGAAAGACAGAGTGTGTTCAACTGTCGTTGTGCAAGCATAAGTTATTTTGTCGGTCGGCTTGCGTGTTCTACTCTGTTCTTTTTTCTGTTCTGTGTAGGGTTGTTAGGTAGGTAGGTAGGTTGGTAGGTTGATTCTAGTTTTCGGTCTGTATAGTGTGTAGGTAGGCAGATAGATAGGCAGGCAGGCTGATCGGTTCTATTCATTTTATTTTTGGAACAGATCTTGTTTCGCTGCTTGACAGTTGAACACAATCTCTTATATATCCTTGTTGTGTATTAATATTTTAGTTATACGTAGTTGTTACATGTTTTGTGTGATGCATGTTATATGTAGTTTGTATTCGTTTGTAGCGTAGTGTATATATTATTGCATGCGGGGATGTCATTTTATCAATGATTTTTAATTGTAGTATTCTAATTCACAGGTTAGCGATAACGCGAAAAGTGCCTTCGCCATCTACTCGCTTCGGTGCCCTGGAGCTGGCAACGCTTCGCATCTACAATACCGGCAACGCTTTGCACGACTACCTCGTACAGCTGGCGGCACTCCGTACCAGACCATATATGACGTATGGGTAAGTGCGATGTATTATTGTTTTATAGTGGGTTGTGTACACATTTGTTTTTTTCTTTATTGTATTCGTTCGGGGGCGATTATATATGTTTCTAATTCATACTCTTAGTTTTATACATTCTCTTTATATGTATTTCAAAGCGACAATCTCTGCGTTGTAGGTTGGAGAACCTTCACCTCTAGAGCTTCCATTGCGTGCGCTGAGGGTATCCAATCAAGATGCGGTGATACGTTTAGATTTAAGATGCGGTGATACGTTTAGATTTAAGATGCGGTGATACGTTTAGATTTAAGATGCGGTGATACGTTTAGATTTAAGATGCGGTGATACGTTTAGATTTAAGATGCGGTGATACGTTTAGACTTAAGATGCGGTGATACGTTTAGACGGTGATACGTTTAGACTTAAGATGCGGTGATACGTTTATATTTAAGATGCGGTGATATGTTAGTTTATAAGATGCGTCTCATACGTTAGTTTATAAGATGCGGATTAAAAGTTCGAACCATTGTATTCACATGGTAAAAAGAGCGATTGCTGGAGAGTTTCTTTCGCCGTTTCTTCTCTTCCAGAACGCCATGTTGTTTCCGAAACGGTAGTAATGTTTTCCTTCAAGAAGTGATATTAAAAAGTTATTTGATTTGATTTTTGGTTTAATTTGGTAATATAATCAATTGCAAATCTTCGATCAATCCACGCGTCACGCTATTGAGTGTAATAAATAATACACTTTTTCTAAACTTTTCCTTAACCTTTTCTACCCGTTATCTTTATATATAAACATTTCGTGTCCCGTTGTTTGTCCGCGATGAAACAATTTTAATCAAATTTAACACGTGTGCAATTTTGATCCAAATTGATGATACTTTTATCTTGATATGTGATCATAACGTGATAATCGACTTTTATCTTGATAAGTGATCATAACGTGATAATCGACTCTATAGTCGATGTGATTGACTACTGGAAAAGGCAGAACAAGGTTTTTTTTGTATAGTTAAGGTTTAGCGTTATGGCCATAATCTCACCTGATCTTAAGCGACGATACGGCCCAAGTTGGTAGACACGCCAAAGCTGTGGAGCACTTGGCTCTTAAGTGCCGGAACACACCTATTGGTTTTGTTCTAATACACCTGTTGTATTCTATTGATTAGAAGTCCATTCACACTACTAATGAGCTATCATCGCTTCACCTCACCTCACCTCACGGAGACCCCGTATTCAGTCGAATTATAGCCAGACTACGGACTACTTTAGCACTGCTTTTAACCCGAAACTACTCTGGGGCTACCTTGACGTGAGCGTGCAGTACAAGAAAACCATAGAAACCACATAATAGCGAAAATTCATATTTTAAATCTCGCCTAGATACCTACCACTACTAAGTTGAAAATCTGACCACAAAGTCGCACTTGAAACAAAGATGACTCTGTTGTTAGCGTGTACGGACGCCGAATCGATGGACGTGAATTGGAATCTTTGCAAAGTCCGTTCTTTCGCTGAAGGAAAAAATCGTGATGAAACCATATCATGTTGATAGCGCTTTATTTAATGCCCGCCTGGCTAACTACCAAACTCAAGTGTCAAAAATCTGCCGCCAAAGATATATAGGTGTGTTCCTGGGACTAAGGTAGTACACTAGGATTAGAGTGTCCGTCTATCTTGGGAGACATCGTGAATAGTATCAGATGAGATTGTCGCCACAGCGCTAAACTTAAGAGCGAGATTCTTCATCGGCTTAGATATACCGCATCGCATCTAACCGGGCGGACTTCATTTATAATAATCAAAATATATTTACTGTTTAGAATTGGATCATTTATAGTGTATACATAGATTATTTTATTCCGAGACCTCTAAAACCTGTTCAAGCCGAATTATAAATAGTTGCAATAATTTGTTGCATTGTTTTAATTATATACATTTTACACGGCAAATACATATGCGCACGACATTTGCGCAATTCTTGGCACCGAACAAATCTTATCAAACAACACGCATAAAACGGAACATTTTATCTTTGGACAAATTAATTAGTATTGCACTTCTGTTTTTCTATTCCTTAGATATACTCCTTATTTTACATATTATAATAAGCTTAAAATTAAATTACCTTAGTACTCCATATTATTGTTTTTTTTTTATATCTAAATTCTATGATATTATAACAACTTTATTGGAATCAGTACAATTTTTAAAAGAAACCAAAAATGTACGACGTTAGCTATATTAAAAGAACTGTGTCGCAGTCAATTGCATCTACGTCGCAGTCTATGAATAAAATGGACAGACAAAGTACTGTCAGTCAAGGACTACACGTCAAACCAAAATTTAGCATCACAAATAAATGAACATTATTTTTAGGTTGTTTACGACAGGAAATTTGTAAACGGATTTTTTTGAACACACCAACAATAACAAAGGTAAGTGTGAATACATGTGTGCAAGAAAGCGCGAATGCGTAAGTACGTGAGTGCGTGAATAAGTACGTGAGTGCGTGAATAAGTACGTGAGTTCGTGAATAAGTATGTGAGCGCGTGAATAAGTGCGTGAGTATGTTTGTAAATAGACGCTTCCGTGCGTGAATACATAAGTGTGTTTTTATGTGTGTGTGTGTGTGATGAGACCACAATATTTTTGACTTATAAAACTTACCGGTACCACTGTAACATTGCGCCAGTGACCAGACAACCGCCCGGCATCTGAAAGGACATTCTGCCGAAAACATTCTGCAGTTCTCCACTGTCAGGATGGAACGCAGATTCGTACAGTTGCTTGGCTCTTATAACTTGTTCCAACTTTGTTTCACTAGGCTCTTGGCCTGCTCTAAAAATGTAATTTTTTATAAAAAAAATAGTCATGTAAATAAAAAATCTATATAAATAAATTTTCATGTTTCTTTGTTATTTATGCATTCTTTAAAAAAATGTCATCTTGTAGTAATTTGGGGATTTGCTATACAGGACTAGTTGGTAAAGTATATCATAACATATGTTTACAGGTTTTATCAGAAAATTAGGTATCTATAATAATATTATACAACATAAAAGCTTGATTGTTAGAATATGTTAATCTTTCAATTGGATTGCAAAAAAAATTTTCTATTTGGTAATGCCATCATGGAGAAAGGCTTTAACATCAGGGTACGGCCAATAGAAGAAAAGATGTCATATTTAAAAAAATATACAATCAGACAAAAATTATTAAATATTTTTTTGTTCCATACAAACAAAGTCAGGCCAAGTTCATCTACAATTGACTATCAAATAAGAGACTCATATTAATAAGTTTTTTTTTTATTATTTAAATTGTACTATTTACTTTTTATTGCTACCATTATAATAAATAAATAAATTATCCTTATATAACACTCACTTAGTAACTATAGATGCATTTTGTTAGTTGGACTTACCTCATCCAATACCATTAGTCTAAACTTAGTAATATATTATCATTTGTGTCACATTATTACTTAATAATGAATACTAATGATGATATGCTAACATTATAAACATTTTAAAAAGTATATATGATGTTCTCACTTATATTTCAGGTATAGATCCTTAGCTTCATAAAGCTCCTTTTCTGATACAAGGGATAATAGAGGATTGGAAATAAAAGCGAAGTGTCTAAATCTACCATAGAATGTGCTCTGGTCCCACAGGGGCTGAGTTATATCTATTCTCTGTTTTGAATTCATGATCTGTAACAAAAATACTAAAGTAGTCTCTTTCTACCTCTACCTATACACTTAAACATATTTATACTATACACTTTTTTCTCGAAATATGGTAAAGTATTACATAAGTGCAAGTGTGTGAGGGAAACTCATTGGATCACAAAAATAATCAAAAACGCAACTAAAACAAAACCAAGATAACCCAAAATATCCCATATTGCCTGTAACCAGTGACAGCTTTCTCACTTATAATACCTACCTACCTAACTTACCTACCTACTACAAATGTTGAATATTGTTAATATGATGGATGTTAAACCTGGCATATTGTAGTCACTATACAATCAGACATGATATTTGTAAACTAACACCCCACTGAATACACTTCCACTTAAAAATTCCTTAATAACTTCCATATTTATTCCATATATGAATATGAAGAAGAGAAAATATTTATGAAATAAATTTAAAAAATCTTTTATAAATAAAAGCATTACAAACTAAATAATATTGAAAGCCAGGGATAAAAATTTACATGTCAATGAATACAATTTAGTGATAAATAATCATATAAAAAATGTAAATAATCTAAAAATATAAGAAAAAATGTATATTCAAATTTAAGATATATTACAATTATAATAAAGGAATAGACAATTATTCACACAGACATCACTGGCACATATGAGAAAGAAAAAACAAAACCATATTAAAAAAATATATAACATCACTTAAAATTCAATTACTAATTCTTCACTATTAAACATATTGTAAGAAATAGGTATGCTGTTACAACTTTATCATTACATAAATAGATATTTTTTTAAAAAAGAAATAAAAACAAGTACCACTTTTAAGACCTTGACAATTAATCTTGTAATTTAAGATGCGCTAAAAGTTAATAGTGTGCTATTTAATGAGCATGAATGCCCGCATTGATTATGTAAGCCATATGCACTGTATTTATAAAGCTAAATATATATTATACTTAATAAAACTTACTCGTACTAAACTTGTTTCAATTTAAATAAAATGCAATATATTTTCAAACTGTACGTACGAAAATATGCACTATGAACACTAACGCGATACTGATTATTATAGGTCACTACCTATAAGTAATCAAATTAGGAACTGTCAAAAATAGTGTTCATATTCGTTAAACATCGATTTACATATAGTATTACTTCTATAACATTATTTTTCATATGTCGCAATTCGCCTGTACTATCGTATCAATCAAGAGTGGGATTAAAGCTATGGGTACATGGTAGTGAAACTATTCAAGTATGATTTTTTGAATATAATTAATACTCCACATTAGTAACAATTACATTATTCACATTAATATAGCGTTACTATTTTCGCTATTTTTAAATTAGTTTTATTCAAGTTATAAATTATACAAAATCTCGTACGGCTAACTAATAGTCTCTGGACGTAAATAGCTCACTAGTAAAATAAAAAATTGCGACTTCAGTACGAAATGCATAAAAGTAAATTATTAATAAGACAAATTCAAGTTGTGAGACAGATAGCATCTAAAGAATACTTCTATAATCTAAAATATGTTTCTTCTTTCATGTAACAAACTATGACGGAATGCTACGTGCACTTTCAAATTTCATTTAAAGAAGAATAACCTGCAAGATCAGAATAATTTAGTTACATGGGGGAAAGCCTTCGCAAAATCTTGCTTTTTTTGTGGTGAGGTCATAGGTACAGCAAGGCATTTATTAGTTGGATGCAAGGTGCTCCTTGACAGGGAAGATTACTTATGTCGCCACGATAGAGTACTTGAAATCATACGTGAAGCTATAAGCCTTTTAATAGCTAGAGCCCAAAAAGTATTGACTTCTAACAAAAGATAAATCAACTGTTTAAAAGAAGGCTCAATTTTAAGATTTGAAATGAAGCCCTTTTCAATTCTGGGTACTGCAACTAACTGAATTATACTGATGGACTCGTATGAAAAGCATTACGAAAATATATATAATACAAGAATGTTGGGGATTCGACTTTCAGACCGGATATATTTATTTATTCTAGAACAACTAAACACATAGTACTAGTTGAGCTTACTGTTCCATGTAAGACAAACACACCTAAGCATCACGCTATAAAAACAAAGAAATACTACGAACTACGAAATGACCTGAACAGGAATGGCTACGTAGTAATTTATACGCGGTCGAATTGGGAATGAAAGGTATACCAGCTCAATCTTTCTATAACCTTCAAAAAGATCTTGGCCTGTCAGGACTGCAGTAAGATCTATACTAGAACGTGCATCTAAAGCTGCGCTAGCAGGCACTTACCAAATCTGGCTGGGTAGGAAGAGAAGCCCGAGGGGTGAAGGTGAGTGTCAACACGTGACTACAAGGGGCCTCTTAAATCTA